>JAQAHW010000030.1:730000-5530000 GCA_027580185.1 Tuta absoluta
TTCCCATTATGAGATATGATTGTTTTCGTGAAGTGGCGCTAGTTTCCCGGCAACATTCGCTTTATTTATGTGTTTCTGTATTGCTGCGTCTCCTGGGTGTACTTTTTTCCAAACTTAAGACAAAATGTTGCATGTTGTTAAAGTGACTTTCGGTAGATGTCGCTGAAGGTTTACTGGAACACGCTATCGACAAGTTTTCTTGTAAATTATGTAGAGTCTGTGCGGTAAAAGAATAGACGTGGGCAAAAAGTGAAGTAATATTTTTTTCATACGTTGTAATGAAATTTCTCATACTGAGGCACAGAGGCGCCCTCAATTTTGACGCCTAATCTCTTTCCGCACAGACCCTAGTAGAAAGTAGTGGTTAAAAGCTTTTCACAGCAGAATTTAGATACATATTGTCCATTTCCCAAAATGTTCCAACATCGTCTGCATCGTCACTTAACATCAGATGAGATGGCAGACAAATATTGTCCAACATAGTATCCTACTAATATTATTAATACGAAAGTTTGTATGGTTGTTTGTTAATTCATCACGCAAAAACTACTGAACCGATTGTAAATTTTGCACACATAAAGAAGGTAACATGGATTAACACAGAGTACAGATTTTATTTTATGCAAGCAACGCCACGGGTAACAGCTATTAATTATAGTCACAAAGTAAGTATTGGCGGTGTTATAGTTTAAGCTCTATTGACAGATGTCAGATATGAATTAATTTTTGTTGTCCCTTTTCACGTTCACTTGGTTCTACCTGCTGCCCTGCTGTCAAGGGAATCATCCTATCATCTTCTTCTTCTTTTCGTGTGGGACACCGAGTCGTCCAACGAATTGATGAACCCTGGTGTCAGTTTTACAACCGCCTTCCTTCTACCAGTAGTAGGCCTCTGACATGGTAGTGTAACGACCGCCATCTGAATAATCATAGACAGCAACCGATTGACGCCCTAACGTGCCCACCGAAGCACGGAATCATCCTATAGTTTACAGAGAATAGACTTACCAGGTCCTCGCTGCAGGACTGAGGGCACGCCGAGCGTAGATGCATCACGTACTGCGTACAATACTCGGGGGCGATCATGTCGTACTCTGAAGACATTTTAATCATCATCATCACCATCACCATCACCGTCATCGTCATCGTCATCGTCATCGTCATCGTCATCGTCATCGTCATCGTCATCGTCATCGTCATCGTCATCGTCATCGTCATCGTCATCGTCATCGTCATCGTCATCGTCATCGTCATCGTCATCGTCGTCGTCGCCGTCGTCGTTGTTGTCGTCGTCGTCGTCGTTGTTGTCGTCGTCGTCGTCGTCGTCGTCGTCGTCGTCATCCTCGTCATCGTCATCGTCATCGCCATCGCCATCGCCATCGTCATCGTCATCGTCATCGTCATCGTCATCGTCATCGTCATCGTCATCGTCATCGTCATCGTCATCGTCATCGTCATCGTCATCGTCATCGTCATCGTCATCGTCATCGTCATCGTCATCGTCATCGTCATCGTCATCGTCATCGTCATCGTCATCGTCATCGTCATCGTCGCCGTCGCCGTCGCCGTCGTCATCGTCATCGTCATCGTCGCCGTCGCCATCGCCATCGCCATCGCCATCGTCATCTTCATCATCACCACCATCGTCATCGTCATCATCACCATCATCATCATCATCATCATCATCATCATCATCACCATCACCATCACCATCACCATCACCATCGTCATCGTCATCGTCATCGTCATCGTCATCGTCATCATCATCATCATCATCAACAACATCATCATAAACATCATCATAAACATCATCATCATCACCATTACACTAATACGCAGTAGATATAAAATGACTGCGTATACATACACACATTACATCTTCGATCAACGCGGCCTTGGAACGAGACGGAAGACCTCGTTGCTCGAAGCATTACACACATTAACAACCACAACAGATCACCGCTGGCCATGGGCCTCCCCCTATTGGGGAGGTATTGCCGTACTCAACACGCTTGGGAAGCAGATTGTGTAAGAAATTGCTTTCACAGGGAACGCTGCTGCCCATACCTTGGATGAATTTAATCTCTCAGTCGTCGCTTTTTACGACACCTACATCATTCAGGAGTAACAAAAAGCGTATAACAAGCCGAAAGGAGTTACTCATGAAATTGAACAAGCTTCTCTATGGAACATACTCGAAATATAAAAAATAAACTCCCATATAAAATGTACCAGCCGACCAAGTCCGTTTGTATGGGAGGTAAAATTTTTATCTTAATGTTTCGCCCTATGTTCCACGAAGAAAGTTAAGTTTTTAAGTTTCACGGGTAATTTTGTCCCGTAAAGTATTTGACCCTGTTGTGGACCACAAATTGTTTACGGTAAAATTTTACCAGTGACCGATACAGAAATCTCAAGACGGGCTGGTGATAAGGAACAACTGTCCCCAAGGAACAAACAACATTTGAACCACCAATTCAAAATAAAGGTACCTACATAACTAAAGCGCACAGTTTTAACAAGGTGGTATTGAATCTTTGTGGCCAGTGAATGTCGTTAATTTAAAAATTGGGTTCCCAATCAATAGGGAGTTTTCTTTTTGATAATTTAAAGAATGTTTGGTATTCCGAGAACTCTATAGATGGTGTTGTACTGACTACGTTTGTATTGTATTGTATTGTATGTCCAAGCCAATAGACATGAAAAAAAGTAAATTTCTTTCCTTTTAAATCTATCCTCATTTTATTTTCGCTGTGATTTTCGTATGCGGGAAACCCATTATAATAAATATTTTTGTGATGCGAGTGATGTAAGAATGATCTCGTTTCGTTTGAATGTAAAACAAGTTTAAAATCGAAAATAATGTGACGTTCCATTCCTAACGATAATGTATTAAGTACAGCGCCATGGACATCGACTGGGAAAGATTACAAAAAAAAATATTTTTGGTAATTCAGGCAGTGCATTTTTTTTCACTGAGCGGCACTAGTGTCGCTGTCGTTGCGCCTCTCGATATTTATCAGTAGCGCAAACAAGTGATTTACGTTTACACGGCCGTTGACGCTCTACCTACTCTGCAATAGAACAGAAACTTACTCAAAGTGCCTTTATACGTCGAGCAAATGTTGTTGATGGAAATGTGGCAGCCGCTTTGGAACCACTTGAATTTCATAGTGTGACGATTTAAACTGAAACAAATTGATTTATCCATTTTAATTTTTTACATTGAGGTAGAGTAGAGTCTGTGCGGAAAAGAACTGGCGTGAGATTTTGTTCATTCCGATTCTTCTCGTGTTAGTTCAGCTATTCAACAACAGATGGCTACCACGACATAATTAGTATTTTTCGTAAAAGTTAGATGCCGCTGTACGTCACCCTTATTTCGGCTATTTGACGACGACGGTTGATCACCACACTACAATCATAATTCTACCTTCTATTAACTACTTTTGCCTGTATTTTTTTATCAAGGCCAATGCATCGAATTGTACTGCTCTTTCTTACCCGCAAGCGAGTTTATGGTAGTCGTTGCAGTGGTAAGGGTCACAGTAGTCCATCCAGGCGGGATGGAACGGCTTACGGAATCGGTTGACCCACTTGTCATCCATGACGGATGGGCGATGCACTCCCACTGAAAATAAAAGTGTTAATGGTGTCAGGTTTACAATCACCAAAGGACAAGTGCGAGTCTGACTTGCTCACCGAGGGTTCCGAAGCATGCACATCAAGCCCTTTCATATGATACCCCACTTGAAGTACATAAAATTTTGGTGTTTTTCGGATTATGTTAATTTTGCATTTTTTTTACTTTTTCTTAATAAATGGTGTCGTTCAGTTCTATGTAGTATTCTTACCAAAATCTGGCATTATAAACAGGTGTTAGAAAAATATCGGAAAACCTCTCGCTGGTTCACTCAGCTCAATAAACTTATTCAGCCTATGAAATGGAACTTATTGCGTTAAATAACAATCTTTGGGTTTTAGAAATATTGCAACCAAAATTTGATTTAGGTAACTAAGCCGAAAAATTCATAGAATTAAGGCTAGCGGGATTAGATGCACCATGATTGATTATAAAATTAAGACTTATTTCACTGATTAACTATGTGCATACTAAATAAAACATTAAGTAGGTAACAGCATGTGCCGAAACTAGGATAAACCCGTGCGCCGTGCGTGACTCAGGTGAAATATGTCAGACCACGTCACGTGTAGTCACGCTTTTGTGCAGCATGTTTTATACACCTCCATTTGGTCAAGATCTGGCTGGGTTAGACAGTTTGCACTTTGGACCGCTCTTATCCCGCGCGCACAAGACTAACATTGGCAGTTTGAGTGTCTAACCCAGCCTGATCTTGACTGTCAAACCTGTGCTAGCCTTAAAAGTGGTTTAATGATAGTTTCTGAACTGAGCTTAGAACACAAAACTTACCGTATCCGCTGGCATTTCCTTTTTTACTGTGAAATAAAAAGAAAAATTAATAAAAACTATGCTTTTACACTGCTACTACAATTATCTTATTTGTGATACTTACAAAGCTTTTGCCGCCAAGTATCTCTCCCGATCACGTATTTGGCCCGGATTGGCGTATTTAGACGACGGGCTGTAAAACACAAAATTCATACTGCAGGAAAGAAAATACGACATATTACAAAAAAAGGGTGAATTTACTAGTGACCGATAGAGAAAACTCAAGACAGACGGTTGAGTTGAGTTTCCATATTAGCTCAAACAAGCTAATCGGCAATTTCGTATGGGACGTGCTATTTTTTTATCGTATGTTCCTTGTGTAAAGTTGTACTTTATTTTATTACCAGCCCGTCTTGATATTTTGCTATCGCTCACTAGTAAGATATCACCCTATGTAAACTCATTATTAATTCAACGCAAATACAGAATGCACCAAAAGGGTGTTCAGAGTTTTATTATGTTCTCGAAGCACGTTAGTACATGTTGATAAGAAATTGCGCATTGCGCTACTGGCAACTAAATTTCCATTAAACGGGGCGTAGGTCCACATCGCGCTGCTAAAGTACCCCCGTTCCAATAAGTCGTATTTGACATCCGTCAGATTCGTGATAATACAATGGCAGAGGACCCATTTTTTTTTTTTTTGTTGAAATCTCTTTTAGTATTGAGATGACAGCTGTCAAATATAACTTATTGGAACGGTGGTACTTGAGTTTTCGAGAATGTATGTATATAATCAAATCCCGAACACGAATTATGATCCGCCTGTATTTTTTCATGATACCTGCAATCTTCTCGTAAAACAGTTTTTTTTATTGGAAACTTTATAACGATGTTACTACTATATAGAAAAAGGACTTAGACTATATGGAAAAAGGATATTAATTGATAAGACAAGCGTCAATTTTTGATATATTTTTTCAACTTTTTCTGTAGGAGAAATTACAGATCACACGATCTTGTTAATCTATGAGAACTTGTATTGTGACTGGTCCTATTTTTATAATAAAAATTACAAAATATTGCAAGGTGAATACAAGCTCTTGAACGTGATTAATTTTCCCTTAAAAATGTTACTAGTACTTTTTTATCTGAAATAATAAGGACTTTCCATAAAAAACAACAACACATTTTTTATCCGAGGTTTATTTTAATATTTTTTTAATTTTAATTAAAAAACCTTAACTAGTTGGAGAGGAGGTTTACCTATGAAATATATTTAGCTACTTAATATATATATATAGGGGAAGACTCATTTTTTTAATAATCACATAGTTTTTAGTTGCGAGAAAATCAAACCTTACTTATTTTATTACTTACGTTAAAGTTTTATTGTACGGTGTCGGTTTTTTTTTACTGAAGCATATTCCTGGCGTAAAACGAAAAATATTTTAGTACATAATATAAGGTCTTTTTTACGTCCATTGGGTCGTTGGACGACTCGGTGCCTCACTCGAATAGAACAAGAAATAAGAACCAGACTCCCCAGATGTTCAACGCCATCTATTGATGATGTTAAGCACTTATTTCTTTTTTAAACAGCTGTCTAATAAACTTGTAAACGAGGTGTCAGCGCGCCTCAATGAGACCACTACTGGTGACCGAGGAGCTGGCAGTTTTCTCGGCCAACGACTAAGTTTGGCCATCCAAAGAGGGAACGCTGCTAGCGTACTGGGTACCATGTCTAATGGAGGCGCACTAGACGACTTTTTTTTAGCTTAAATTTAGTCTAGTTTAGCTTAGTATTAATTGTTATTTGTCCCTTTATACTTATATACTTTTGTGTAAGTAAATAAAATCTTCTTCAATAAATGCCTCATTATTTCTTCTACTTTCATCGTGGCGCAGTTGCCACGTACTAAGTAGTTTCTTATAGTAACTGTCTGTGCCTATATGATCCAGCTAAACATAATTCCTAGGTTACATTCTTACAATATTACCTTTTGTGAATTTATCACTTAGTGATTATTCCTAAGGTTATTTGGATTTAAGACATTAACGTAATTTTGATTAGGTACTTGGGCGCTCGTTATACCTACAGCCACGTCAAAAACTTTATTGTATTAAAAATTTCACACCAGGGTTCATCGAGTCGTTCAATGGCACGATATGATAACTAAAATATTGCATGGTTTTTCTTACCTTGTCCACAAAATGCTGCAAAGAATAGAACCAAATAAATTATTCTCATCTTTAGAAGAAAAAAAATCTTATTGTTAAGCCTGCAATAAGTAATTTCAGTTTAGTAACTAATTAGTTCAGCAAATAGCCAACATCGTAAAAAATATAAATTAATTAAGCAAATCAAATAAGTAGCAATCATTATTTAATGTATTTTTTAATTGGTTTTGCGGAGCTAGCGAGAACTACTTATCAAAAATCTATGTGATTTTGATTTGGCTTATTTTTATTGATCGCCATTTCAGATTAACGTATTCAAATTTAATTTCTTTGTGATTTTAATTTCTGACTTATTGCCTTGGGCCATCTGTTGTCAAGTAGCTGAACAATACAAGACTGGCGTCATCTGACGTGAAACAAGCCACCTGTCGTCGAATAGCTGAACTAAGGTAGTAACCATAGACAATATACGATGTACATCAAGAAAAATCCGCGGAAAAAATTGCTATATGGGTTATTTAAGGTGAGTCCGCGCCATCAGTCCCGCGGCGAATAAGAGAACTTTTTTTTGACGTTTCTTATTTCCTTGCAATAGAGTTCTTTTTCGTGTTTCAAGATGGCCGCTCTTGACGTACAACGACCTCGTCCGCGGGACTTCTTTGGTGGCGCGGACTCTAGCGTAGCTCAACTTCCTGTCAATCTTGTGTAACAATATTTTTATTTATGTACCTACTACAAGAGAGCGATTATACATAAATAAATGAAATATAACAAATATATATGAAAAGACAGGATTATTTATATTGAACAATTTATTCTTGAATAAAAAGTCTAATCACATTTTACCAATAAATTTATAAATGTTTCACAGCCTGATGATATTAAATCACATTTCAAAATTCAATTCATTATATCGACCACAAATACCTACTATAAAATAAGCTTAAAGTAAGTGTGGGTACATCTATCCGTTGCTGTTCTTCATTAAAATTGACAAAATTATAATATTTAATTTGATTTGTGACGCGCGATGCATTTTGAGACCACGAATGGTCATTCTCTTTTACCAACTCGTCATTTGACCACTTTGACGATTAGACATTTTGTCATTGTGCTACTCTGAAAAAATTCTTAACCTAGAGCAACTTCTTAGGTGGCTATCCTGACCTACAAAACTAAGTCAAATATCAAATATCTCTTTTAACAAATCCTTATCTATTTTCTTATCCACTATAACTTCTTTTTCGTCTATTATTTTTCTTTTCTTTGGCGCAATACTAAAACGCTCAATTTTCACATTTAAATCTTCAATCGGGTACGGCTCTGGAAAACCTACAACTTTATTGGGATCAAAATAATTAACGAAATATTTCAATTCGGTTCGGCTACAGTGTGTGGCGAAACACACGTCTACACGCTTCTCAGAGACCCTATTGAATGTGCTATCTTCAATATCAAAGTTATCCCATTTCATGGCAGAAAAATGTATGTAAAGAAAGTTGGTGTCATTTTGTATGGTGGGCAGACATTTTGTATGGTCAGTCTTTTCACTCTGGTTTCTGCAGAGATGTATTTTGGAGTTGCTATCGTTTGTCACGCCTGGCACTAAGTGTTGAACTTTCCTGTAAATAAGGTTTTATGTTAGAACCAGTCGTAATTTAGCAAAAAACAACTAATATCTAATAATAAATTTCCGTGTGATGCCGGCTTGGAATCCGCCGTGTGAATACTACCCGTGGTTGGGTGTTGTAAAAAGCGACTAAGTGACACATTCCTTCAAAAAATGGGCAGCAGCATTTCCTTTCAAAGCAATATCTTGCACTGCGCTCGCCAATCTGTTTGCCAGGTTGTATGTTTAACCACCATATTTAATCGCCACTTAATTTCGCCAGATACCGCAAAAAATACGTAAAATCGTAGTCAATCTATTTAAATGTAAGTGACAGTGCTATTTTTAAATAGCCGTTTTAGTCAGTAACGTTGAGACAATTATCTACTTTGTTTACATTCTTTTAAAAACCTATTTGGAGAAAGTATGGTTACAGATCAATTATCATCATCATCATTGGCCTAACACGTCTGTGACAGACGATTTAATCAGTGTCTGAGGCAAGACTTTTATGCGCGTGACGCGGGTGAAGTGTCCTCTCCACAGACACTGCGTTGCCTGGGACGCAATTATGGAAAACGCAGGGCTGCCCAGGACCTGCGCCACCCTCTCGGCCTTCCTGGCTGGATCCGCAGGAACGACTAGTCGATACGTGCGGAGCCAGGTCGGCTGCAGGAGTCTGCCGCGCGGTAGATCTCTGTCACACGCGCCCCCAGGAGACCCCGTTCCGGGTTTCATTGTGGAAATGGATCAATCACTAACCTGTAAAACCGCCATCTATCTTCACCAACGAAAACCTTCAACCCCATTTTCTTATAGATGAGATTGTACACAAACTCGTATCCATATCTGGCCGACACGTGCAACGCTACACAGCCGTTGTGTGTGTGCAAGTGTCGGTGTATCACTGCAATGAGTGCGTCTACACTCTCGCTACGTTTCGGAAAGTTCTCGTATCTGTAAAATTAAAATTAAATTTGCCGTGTGATGCCAGCTTAGAATAGCATCACCCTATTTCTTACCCATGGGTGTCGTAAGAGGCGACTAAGGAATTCGAGGGTTATGTGTACTGCAATTTTAGGCGATGGGCTGACAACCAGTCACTATAGTGATACACAGTTATCTGATAGACCCTCAAACATTTGTCAGACGTGGTGTTAATATCCGTTTTACGGCCTTTAACGCTCTGCCTACCCCGTTAGGGATATAGGCGTGATTTATGTATGTATGTATGTATGTAAATTACTTTATTCAATGTAGGATACTATTATCACTTATTGACATGATCCGTCATTGTAAAAAAAAAGATTTTTTTATAACACAATTTACATACACATACACATATCACGCCTATAATCCCTTGCGGGGTAGGCAGAGCGTTAACAGCCGCAGAAAACGGCCATTTATACCACGTCTGACAAATGTTTGAGGGTCATTCGGAAAATTGTGTATCGCCATAGTGACAGGTTGTCAGTCCATCGCCTAAAATTGCAATACACACCCTTGAGTCCCTAAGTCGCCTCTTACGACTCCTACGGGAAAGAAATGGGGTGATGCTATTCTAAGCCGGAATCACACGGCATTTTATAACACAATTTTCTTTTTTTTATAACAATTTTGTATTGTCCTAATAGAAAACAGGCTCCGGCGGGATAAAATAAATAAAAATAAAGGCACTGCCTCGGGGCTGGCCAGGTTAATTACACGGCATGTAACTTTACGCCACCACCATTTGTAAATGACATTTTTTTCAAATTTAAATCAAGAATTTCAAAGCGTGTTATTTACATGCGTATAATTAACCGGACATGCGTATAATTAACTGGAAGAAAAACGGCGTTCAATGGACCACGGATAATATATCTTTCGTCGCTCTTTTATACTTTGACAGTTCGTAAAACCGCGTTTTGGAGCGCATGGTAGAAAATTTCTCCTGACTGGTGTGCTAAAACGCGGTTTTATGATCTGTCATCGGAGAAAATACCGACTAGGAGAAACAGCATGAACGTGCCCAAAAACATAACATGCATAGATAGATACTTATAGGATGAAGTTTTACTAGTGACCGATAGCGAAATCTCAAGACGGGCTGGTGATAAGGAACAATTTTCCCCAAGGAACATAGGTTGAAATATGAAAAAAGAATTTAGATCTCTAATACAAAGTGACTCATTTTTTTTAACTTTTGTATGGGAGGTCTTTTTTTATAGTCAAATTGTAAGCAATGGCTTAATTACACAAACACACACACACACACATATCACGCCTATAATCCCTTGCGGGTTAGGCAGAGCGTAAACGGCGGCAAAAAACGGACATTTACGCGAAGTCTGACAATTATGAGGCGACTAAGAGGGGCTCGAGGGTTACACGTGCATCGCAATTTTAGGCGATGGGCTGACAAACTGTCACTATGGCGATGAGTTATCTGGTTGGCCTATAAATTACCTGCGCGATATAAATGTGGTGTCCACATACATGACATCTATATGTATGGGCTCTAAGCCCTGCTTGTCCTTGTGAAAGGGCCCATACTTTGGCAGATCATTGGGGTGCATACGGAAATCGCCTGGAAGAAAAAATACTTTGTCTGTTGAGTCGGTTTATAAACAAGTATATTTCCGCCCAGCGGTATCACCCGCTGCCACTCATTTTCCCGTGGCAATAGTTGTTTTTCTGCGGTAAAAAGTGGCCTATGTAATATTCCAGGCTATACTCTACCTGTGTTCTAAATTTCATCCAAATTGGTCAAGCCGTTTGAGCGTGAAGAGGTAACAAACATACACATACACAAGCTCTCAGATTTATAATATTAATATTAGTACGGAGTACGGATTGCTTGGCGGAATGTGAGTCATGATTTTTCGTGAGTGCAGCCGGCATTCATTGATTTATAAGACATGATAACAAGTTGTAATCAAGCAAAAATTGAATCTTTACAGTGGAGAAAAACTTAATACCATGTATCTAGAAAAATACTGAACTAATTATAATGATATTAGTTGCAACTTTTGCAACTTCAAGTCAGATAATTTCTAAACCAATAAAAAAGTAATCTTTAAATTATAAGTGTATGCAATAAAAAACAGACATATAAACTTCTCAATACCATAAGTTTATTTGTTTGTATGTTAGATTTTAGTGAAATTATAAAATGCTTTATTTTAATAATTATGAATAGTTTGATCTTGTTAAGAAACATGGGTTCACTAATAGTGGAAGTAGACTGTTTTAAATAGGGTGTAATTTTACTAGTGACCGATAGCAAAATCTCAACAAGAACATCGAAGGTCGAAATATGAAAAAAATTGACTTTACATACAAACTTATTTTACAACATGCAACTTACCAGTATACAAAATGGATTTTTTATTTTTCTTGAATAAGAACATGACGGATCCAAAGCTGTGTCCAGCATATATTTGCACCACTGTTATTACTACTGGATTATTATCATTGGGGTTGGGTAGAGTGACTGTATTGCTACCTGGAAAAATAAATCTTAAATCATTGGATTGTTTTTTATTTTTTCTAAAAGTTTATATATTTTACTTAGATCTGTCCAGGTGTTCAGTTATAGAAATATAATTACGAAAATGAAGTTTTAAGGCTATATTGAAAAACTAATAGATTTTATGTAGTTTAGTTCAGTTTTTACACTGAACTGGTAAAGGAATATGAAAGACGAAAAGTATATTTGCAAAATAAGTGGGTAACTGTTTTGCTTTCTAATCAGCTCTTAAATATTCTATAGATTTTAAATTAGCTTTCTTGGGTCACCTTGCATCGACCTGTGTGCCAGTTTTTTCATTTTTTCATTTGTTATATAAGCAATTTTACATTGTATTGCAATTTTTGTGTATTGCAATTTTAGGCGATGTGCTGACAACCTGTCCCTATAGTGATACACAGTTATCTGATTGACCCTCGAACTTTTGTCAGACGTGGCGTAAATTACAGTTTTTCATGGCTATTTATGCTCTGCCTACCCCGCAAGGGACTATAGGCGTGATATACATACATATATATATGTATGTATATAAGCATATTTCAACCTATATTCCTTGTGGAAAGTTGTTAAGTTTAATGGGCAGGCGTACTTCTTGTTTTTTTTTACATTTACAGCCACAACAGGCCACTGCTGGACATGGCCCTCACTCTATTGGGGGGTATTGCCGTACTCACCATGCTTGGCAAGCAGATTGGCGAAAACAATGCAAGTGATTGTGTCCACAAGGAATACTGTTGCCCATTTCCTGGATGTATCTATCAGTAGCTTTTTTGACACATATGGGTAGTATTGGAGTGATGCTGTTCCAAGCCGGCAGCAAATTTTTGGTTATGCAAACTGATCTTGAATTGCAGTGTGATGCTGGCTCAGAATAGCATCACCCCATTTCTTTCCCCTGGCAGTGGTAAGAGGCAACTAAAGGACTTGAGGGTGTAAATTGAATTTTAGGCAATGGGCTGACAAACTGTCACTATGGCGATACACAGTTTTCTGAATGACCCTCAAATATGTCAGACATGGCGTAAATGTCCGTTTTTGCGGTCGTTTGCACTCTGCCTACCCTGCAAGGGATAATAGGTGTGATATCTGATCTGCATGCAGGGAGTAAGTTAAAAATGTAAAATTAGTTTAAATGAAACATAATAATTTTAACCCACCTGGTATCAGATTTGTATAGCATCACCTCAATTTCTACCTGTGGCTGTCATGAAGTGAATGATGGATGAATCTATCTATAAAATGGGCAGAAGCTTTTCCTGTGAATACAATATCCTGCACTGCGCTTGCCTACCTTAGCAACCTGTCAAGTGTGGAGAGACTGGCAAAAACATGGGGAGTCTTTATGTCCAACAGTAGACTGTTCCGGCTGCTGATGTGTGTGTGAGAGTATATTCTTACCCATCTTCAAAGTCTTCACATACTTCATAATCCTAGAGTCCTGAGTTTCATGTTCGACTATCGCTGCACTGGATTCGGACATGTACAGACATGCTCCTGTCTCCTCTAGGGCTTCGATGAGGGCCTCAGAGTACAACCCTTGCGTGTGGTCCGTGTGACAATGGCTCAGGAAGTACGCCTGCACCTTCCTCTCCTTAGGATGTTCGAAGTTGTCAACAGAAATCCCGGGTAACTCGTCGATTTGACCGCAGAAGGCACTTTTATACATTTTTATAAATGATTTGTGCAGGGACAGACTGGAACGAGACACACTCTTGTAGTATTATGAACATGAAAAGTATACTCTCTCCCAGTATTTATAAACTTTTCTATATTACTACTTTCATTATCTGCCACTTCATTAGCGTAAAATCCACAATCAAAAAAGTTAATAAACGCAAAAAGATCTCATCAAACAAAAAACACAACGAAAATAATGAGAAAAACAGACACATGAAGAAGATAGAAAGAAACAGAGCGATACAACGATTGAGAATTTATTCTCTTTTTGAACTATCACTTCTCCTCAGAATAAGGCTCAACAGCGCATAATGACATAACAGTGTTGCCATTGCATCATATAATATGGCCATATAAAACCAATTTTGGCTAATTTAGCATGTAACTAAATATATTAAATTGGTCTAAGTCACGGATCCTAAACAGAGCGAAGTGGCTAGAGTAGGTGACGGCACCTTTTGAGCCAACGGAGTATTTGATGGGCCTTCCAAAATAATAGTGAGCGAAGAATCTTTAGAAAAGAGTTTTGGTTTCAACAATATTAGCTAGGAATTTGCAGGATTTATTTTATGCTAATGACCACACAGGATGTAGCAACAATGTTGCCAGCAATGAAAAGTGAATGGAATAACCAAAACCTTCATTCATTTTTGTTATGTTATCACAAGATGTGATTGTTTATGTCCGGGGGAATTCCTCATTTTCTCTTGTTTGTTTTCTTGCATTGCAAGCATCTCGTGATCTCGGTGATATATATTGTAGTATTGTAGTTGATTCAAATGTGACGAATTGTGGCAAGCAGTGGGTGACACTAAACGAAGTGATTTTGATTATGTGTACTCTTTGAGCGACGCCATACGCCGCGCCGTGTCGTGCTCTCCTTCTTCCTTCCAAAATAATATGGTCGTACTTGCAATTGCAAGTCTTTTAATAATAGTTAAAGTTTTGGCTGCTATAAGTGCGACTATCGTGTTTCTCTACCTGCTGGACCGAGCCTCTCAGGCTCGAGAAAGGTATTTTTTTTTTGTTACTGACATTGCAATAAAATAAAATAATTTATTTCGTTATCTAAGCTGTAGGATGTATTAAATTGATAATATGTTTGTTCCTTAATCATGTGATGAATCATAGAAAGTAACAAAATATATCATATTTTGTTACTTTGTATGTGGAGGTAAGGTCTTCTTTAACAGTTTTTAAAGTAACGATTCTTTACGCTAATAGATGGCGTTAAACATTTGGGGGTCTCTCATCTAGCCACGAAAGGTAATAAAATAAGCGTTCTAGTAGTAGTAAAGTAAATTGTTTTCTGCCTCGTTACCTCGCTGGCGTTTCTTTTTCGTACCCGTATTTCTTATTCATTGTTAGCTATATCAAATAAGCTTGACTAAACTTTTCGAAACTTTCAATCAAACTCCAATAATAACATACATATATCACGCCTTTATCCCTTGCGGGGTAGGCAGAGCGTAAATGGCCGCAAAAAATGGACATTTACGCCACGTCTGACAAACATTGAGGGTCATTCGGAAAAGTTGTGTAAATAATTTTAAAGTCCTTTATTGGGTCAGTAGACAACTCGGTCAAAAAAAGCCTCATTGGCGGGCACACACTGCTGGGATAAAATGAAAATGAAATGAAATAACTTTATTCAATGTAGGATAGCATTATCACTTATTGACGTCATGATCGGTCATTGTAAAAAAAAGAAATTTGCATAACGCAATTTTCTTCTTTTTATAACAATTTTGTATTGTCCTAATAGAAAACCGGCTCGGGCCGCTCTCCTGAGTTTGATATGGTTTATAATTTTAGTTGACTGTGTTGAGAACGCGCCGCACCACGAAAGACGCGGCGCTGTTATCCAAAGGCTTATGTTATCGTATTATTTTTTATTAAAAAAGCTGACTCAATCCGTGTGGTCGTGCGTGCTCGAGCACATTAGCTCAAGATTTTTAGTAATTTTTAGTCTCCAGGTGAAATTGGGTATAGTGAACTCTTATTTTATAGTTATTAATTAGCAATAATAATACAGCCCTCAAGGCTTAGCCACGTGCGTCAACGAGTTAGATTATATAGTGTTAGTAACCGAAATTATCCATTCTTATGCCGAAACCTATCGTGTGGTATCTAATAAAAGGGTAGGTATTTTATCCACACTAATATTATAAATGCGAAAGTAACTCTGTCTGTCTGTCTGTCTGTCTGCTACGCTTTCACGGCCAAACTGCTGAACCGATCTTCATGAAACTTGGCACAGAGATTGCTAGCATACCGAGAACGGACATAGGCTACTTTTTATCACCATTCGAGGGTCTGGAGTACAGACGTAGACCACCAGGTGTACCACCAGGAGCCCAGCTAAACTATTAGAGATACAGGCATGGTTCCAAAACAAAAGTTGTTCAGTATGATGGGCCGCTTCTTTTCACAAGGACATTGAGGATCTGGAGTACCTTATGTAGACCACCAGGTGTACCATCAGGAGCCCAGCTAAACTGTTAGCGATACAGGCATGGTTCTACAACAACATTTGTTCAGTATGATGGGCCGCTTCTTTTCACAAGGACATTGAGGATCTGGAGTACCTTATGTAGACCACCAGGTGTACCATCAGGAGCCTAGCTAAACTATTACAGATACAGGCATGGTTCTAAAACAAAAGTTGTTCAGTATTATAGGCCGCTTCTTTACACAAGGACATTGGGGATCTGGAGTACCTTATGTAGACCACCAGTTGTAACATCAGGAGCCCAGCTAAACTATTAGAGATACAGGCATGGTTCTAAAACAAAAGTTGTTCAATATGATGGGCCGCTTCTTTTCACAAGGACATTGAGGATCTGGAGTACCTTATGTAGACCACCAGGTGTACCATCAGGAGCCCACCTAAACTATTAGAGATACAGAAATGGTTCCTAAACAAAAGTTGTTATGTATGATGGGCTGCTTCGTTTCACAAGGATATTGAGGATCTGGAGTAACTTATGTAGACCACCAGGTGTAGGTACCATCAGGAGCCCACCTAATTTATTAGAGATACAGAAATGGTTCCAAAACAAAAGTTGTTCAGTATGATGGAAATAAGTTGAGAAAGGACATTGGCAACTTTTTACCGAGGATTTTTTTGTTATCTACTGACTTTTGTATTCAATGGTTATGAATATTGATCTCTCAGGGCAGTACACCGGATAGCAAATTTTAAATTGTCCTTTTAACAACAAAAGCAAGCAAGTCATCCTTAAACAGTAGAGATAAGAACTGTTGTAATATCACTGTCATACTTACTATGAATAAACTATCTAACGCGGACGAAGTCGCGGGTAAAAGCTAGTAACATTATAACTCCAAAAATATTTCACGTCATTATCGCATGTTAGCTATTTGAGACGCGAAATTCAAGTACTTATTCATATAATTTCAAACGTTTTTGACGACGTAACATTAACTTAATCATGTAAAAGAAAACCGAATATCAATAAATTATTCGAGATAAATCTAGTCAAACGGCGGCGGCGTCATCTATTTGCATTATGAAGTTTTTTTTTTTATAGGGAGGGACTGACTCTCTGAAAACTGGCCTTTAGGTCCCATATCATTCATTCACAGACAAATTAATTTCATTCAATTTCTTTTCGTCCGTTTATTTGTAATCTATGGTGAAAGTGTTTTGCCGTTTTTTTGCTAAATTCGCTGAAATCTGAAATCAGTGAAAATATCATTCTGGAAAAATTGCTAAATAAGTTGTTATTTGTGATTTTTTGTTGCCGAACGACGGCCCCGTAATTTGGCGTACTTTCTAGTAAGTTTTAGCATTTATCACTATCAAATACCATTTATAAAATATTATTTTGATAAACCGCTACTTTTGAATCGGTATTAAATAAATTAATCGTCCTACTAGTAAGTTTACACAATCAAGTTTAGTCTACTTTAGAAAAACGTTATCGGTCGTTTGTTTGCATTCTTTGAAATATTCTTACTTTACCTACTAAGACACAAAAAAAAATTATTTTCGTCTGCTATTTCTAAGATAAGATACCAAGTCAAACCCCGAAAAGTATTCTCTGACCAAAGTATACATCCAAAGATTAATATCAGTAACAGCCTAGAATTGTATTTAACTACTTTATGAACTCAACTTCTATGTATTTGCCTCCATGGTCTAATTGTTTAAGTTTGGTCTCAGCATCCAGAGGTCGCCGGTTCGACTTTTAGGGTAGGCACAAAGTTGCTACGGCGACTAAGCAGCCGCAGTCTTTGTGTGTCTGTTCACAGTTTGGTTAACTACTGTTTTTTTATCCGTCAGTCTCTAGGGATTATTTATATAGAGATTTTTATAGTCCATGAGACTTAAGACCAACTATTATTGGTATCTTAAGATGACATGATCTACACACTGCAGTATTTCAGCAATTATATCTTAGAGTATATGTCCGGTGAAATTTTACTATGCACCAATAGCAAAATCTCAAGACAGGCTGGTGTAATAGAACAACTTTCCCCCAAGTAACATAGGTTGAAGTATAACAAATATTTTGCGTTTAGTTTTTTTTTATAAATAAGAATAATCTTTAACTCTTTATTACTAAATATAAGAATCATTTAAATTACACTAAATATCTCAAAATGGTTTTCTTATTCTATGTCTTCCAGCTAAGCTTTACATACTAAATTCACCTTATATAGCTTGTTTAGTTAATATTCTATATGGACTTAAAACTTATAAAAGTATGTAAGCTTAACAACAACTCTTACAAAATGGGTGCCTATTTACTTCTAGAAGAAATTCTAATATTTTAGTTATGAAAGTTCTAGCCTTTATCCGCGACTTCATCTGCATCAGATACTATATGAAGTTAAAAAAAGGTGCCTGACACAAAAAGCAAAGCAATCCACACAACAAATCCTCATCTGATGATTTTCTTTGGCGTTATGCGCTATGATTCTTATGATTTACTTTGTTTCCCATGGGATTGATAGACTTTCCTGCAGTAAAGAGTAGCCTATGTCCTTTTTTAGGTTCCTGTCTATGCTAATGCCAAATTGTATTAGAATTGTTCAGTGCTTTAGGCGTGAAAACGTAACAGACACACAGACTTACTTTCGAATTTATAATATTAGTATGCTTAGCATGGATATGCAATGTTAAAGAAAATTAGAATAACACCCAGTATTTTTGAACAAGGCAAAGAAACTTATCTAATCAATAGAAGAACATCATCAGTTAATTTTGTAGTCATTAAGTATGACCATTGTTTTAGATAATTATAAAAAACACTTAGTTAATGTCCATATCTAAAACCATTAAATGGTGTTTATTTATATTGTATTTAAGTATACTTTACTAAAGTCTGTGAGTTATAGGTTAAAGTCTGTAGTTATCTTTTTGTAAACAATTTAAAGCCGGTATTTTATTTTCCAAGTTTCAATTAACTTTGTACATTATGTAAATATATTTCGAACAAAACAATTTCTAATCAATGAACCATACAAAAACAGTGCTGTTAATCATAAAAAGAAAAGAAATAAAACAAATTATTATTGAGAAAACAATTTATGCACCTGAACCGTAAACAGTGAATTATAAAACACCTGCTTGAGCCAACATAACACAGCAAAACGAAAAAGGTCTGAGCTTTTGTAGTACCACCTACCAGTCCCACCCGCTGCTAACCGATTCCCACAGGAAACAGAACTTCTCCCGACATAAATCATACATAAAAACCTTTCTCTTGAATCACTCTATAGTATAAAAAAATACACCATCTAGATCCATTGGGTAATAAGCGGCAATAAGCTTTCTCTATAAATAGTCTTCTTCTTTTCGTGTGGGACACCAAGTTATACAACGACCCGATGAACCCTGGAGTCAGAGGATTTCAACCGCCTACTACCACTAGTAGGCCTCTGACATGGTTGTGTTATGACCGCTGTCTAAGTAATCATAGACAGCAACCAGGACCGACGGCTTAACGTGCCCTCCGAAGCACGGAACCATTTCTTTTCGGACAATCGGTTGGTTCACCCTGCAATGTCCTAACCAGACCGGGAACAAATTCATAAAAGGGATAAATATCAACTTTTGTGAGTGTCCCACCGAGAATCGAACCCGGAACCTTTGCGTGGCAGGCAGTCGCGCTACCACTGCGCCACATCGGTCGTTGTATAAATAGTTATTGATTTGAAGTATCACCATGTTTGCGTAGCGTCTTCACGTCCAAAATTCCTCAAGTGTCTCAAGACGAAAGTGTTTGAAAAGTGTGTGATGCTAGTGATGACCTAACCAGACTTTGAGCTTTGTCATCAGCTGATAATTTTTTTATATGATATTTTTATCATAATGATAAAACTGTTTTTTTTTTCTAATTTCAGTGACATGCCAAACACAACAGCACCGGATGTAGACGTGCCACCGATTTATGTGAATAAGGACCTTCTGAGTGATGAAGAGGTACCCATAGGTGCAGAATACGTCATTAATGAACAGGTATAAATAAATACACTAACTTAATTATAGCAGCAGTCCACTGCTGGACATATGCCTCCCCAGGATATGACACGACTGAGTGGCGCAGTGTAACTGTGACTCCCTGCGGCGCAAAAGTTCCGGGTTGGATTCCCGTTGGGGTACTCACTCACAAAGTTAATAATATCACAGTGGACATTGCAGGCTGAACCACCTGGTGCCTATGTTATGAAACTACAGGCTACAAGTCTACGGGTGAAATTGTTAGTACATTGTGTAGGCGGTTCATATGCCTGGTATCATAATGGCTAACCGACTAAAATAAAAATATTGATACGCAATGAACATCAAATTTCACCTGTAAAATTGTAGCCTGTAGTTTGATAAAATCGGGTACTGATTGTCCGTAAGAAAGATAGTTCCAAGCTTCGGAGGGCAAGTTAAGCCGTCGGTCTCGGTTGCTGTCTATGATTACTTAGACGGCAGTCGTAATGTAACACAACCATGTCAGAAGCCTACTACAAGTAACTGTCCCGATGGCGTAGCGGACAGTACTCCTGCCTGTTACGCTGAGGGTCGTGGGTTCGATCTACACAAAACACAAAAATTTGTTTAGTAATTTTCAGATATTTGTGTTTAGTCTTCCGTGCTTAGGAGGGCAAATAAATAATTATTGTATTGTATTGTAGTATAGATGTCATTTACCCATGTTGATTGACTGATTTGATAAACAACGTCTAGGTGTTCCGGGACACAAGTTCATCGTCGGAGCACGCTTTAGCCGAGTTTGAATTGTTCAAAATGGAACCAGCTGGTGACATGTACTGTTCCACTCCCGATCAGTCAGAAAATGGAGGTAAGAATCTATACTTGTTCCAAGGAGTTTTGGTAAGAATCTATGCTTGTTCCAAGGAGTTTTGGTAAGAATCTATGCTTGTTCCAAGCCCGGTTTACATTGTCTTAGTGTTTAGTCGAGTGATTTAGTACAAGTTGAAAGGCAAGTTCAATTCAAGTAGAACTGTACTAAAATGTACTAAAGCAAGTAGCGTTTACACGTTTCAACTTAAGTACTATGTACTATCCTAAAGCACTCGACTAAACACTAAGACAATGTAAACCGGGCTTTAGGCGGAATCAGTCCCCTAAAAACATCATGCCTGTTAAGAGCCGCAAAAAGAGGATCATTTTAGAAAATGTATGTTTAATAGTGACAGGTTCTCAACAGGGAACGTTTTTGGTTAAGGCCGCACCAGTCCCAAAAAGTGAGTCCCTTTCCTTTTCGCTGCGTTAGAGAGAAACAGACTATGACGGCTCGGATCCGGAAGACCGAACATTTGTTTAATTATTATTGTGTAAAATATGTCCATAGATTCATTACTCATTTGATAAGGAACAAGAGTACACACAATAAAATATGAAATGATGGATAACAATCAAATCGTTTAGGTTTTGAGTCTAACAAGCATAATAAATAAAATAGAAACGACTGCTTTCAGAGATAAAGTCTAGCCTATGACTTTTGGGCTAATGTAAGGATTCTTCGAATCTGTTCAGTGGTTAATAAGTCTCAGTCCTTAAAGAATCGCACAAATATACATACATACTTACATACATCCATGAACTCTAAAAATATTACACTCCTTTTTTGGTCAGGCAGTCGTGTAAAAAACAGGCCAAAAACTAAAAGATCGAGCTTACTTTGTGTTTTTTTTCTATTGAGGCAATTCCAATTAATCCTGTTTTGAGCCCCATAAGTTTTCAGCATATATCTTGAAGTATTACTATGAAGTTTCATTATTTGGGGGTTTCAAGAAATGGGATACAAAATTCCGAACCGTATCCAACATTGCGCGGTTGATTTCTAAGCCAACATCACCTTAAAAGATTGAAAACAATGTTAGTGTGACCGAGTGTATTTGCTGTCTTTATCTGTTGCAGGGTTTATTGATGCCCCTCTTTATCTAGTTAGTTTACATTATTTTAAATACCTTCTTGGCCCAAGTATAGCTTGTTATTTATTCAAGAAAATATCCAAATTATGAGACAATATTTTTCTTCGTAAGACATATGCTATAAAACTAGGCTCGACACGATTTATTGAAATTGCCTCGATAAAAAAACATCGCAAAGTTAGCTCTTATTTTGCGTTTTTGGCCCGTTTTTAGACTAAAAACCTGAACAATATAATTGTTATCCATAATTTCATATTTTATTTTGAGTCCTCTTTACTATACTTTTTTTTACATACCTACCGGTTTTCCGTATCCATCATCGTCTGTTTCTCTCTATCGCAGCGAGAAGGAAAGAGACTTACTTTTTGGGACTGGTGCGGCCTTCACCAAAAACGTTCCCTGCTGAGAACCTGTCACTATGAAATATAACTTTCTAAAATGATCCTCTTTTTACGGCTTCACAGGCGTGATGTTTTTAGACGTATATTAAAATCTTTATATATTTCAGACTTGAACGAATTACAACTACACGTCACCTTGCAAGCGGTACCCAATGGTTATGTAGTGAATGGCAGCTGTTTTTTGACATGGCAACAATGGCACACCCTGGTCACACCACATGTTTCAATCAAACTGGTAAGGCCCCGCAATAGTTTGTTTACGACATGACTTGAGAATCTATTAGACAACCCGCCCATTCCGCCCCCCAATGAGCCCCTTAATCAACCACAAGACTACTCCTTAAACCGCCCCTCAACCCAACCCCTTAATCAACCACTCAACCACTCCTTATGCCGCCCTCAACCCACCCCTTAATCAACCACTCCACCACTCCTTAAGCCAACCCTCAGCCCACCTCTTAATAAACCACTCGACCACTCCTTAAGCCACCCCTCAACCCACCTCTTAATAAACCACTCGACCACTCCTTAAGCCACCCCTCAACCCACCTCTTAATAAACCACTCGACCACTCCTTAAGCCACCCCTCAACCCACCTCTTAATAAACCACTCGACCACTCCTTAAGCCAACCCTCAGCCCACCTCTTAATAAACCACTCGACCACTCCTTAAGCCAACCCTCAGCCCACCTCTTAATAAACCACTCGACCACTCCTTAAGCCACCCCTCAACCCACCTCTTAATAAACCACTCGACCACTCCTTAAGCCACCCCTCAACCCACCTCTTAATAAACCACTCGACCACTCCTTAAGCCACCCCTCAACCCACCTCTTAATAAACCACTCGACCACTCCTTAAGCCACCCCTCAACCCACCTCTTAATAAACCACTCGACCACTCCTTAAGCCACCCCTCAACCCACCTCTTAATAAACCACTCGACCACTCCTTAAGCCACCCCTCAACCCACCTCTTAATAAACCACTCGACCACTCCTTAAGCCACCCCTCAACCCACCTCTTAATAAACCACTCGACCACTCCTTAAGCCGCCCCTCAACCCACCTCTTAATAAACCACTCGACCACTCCTTAAGCCGCCCCTCAACCCACCTCTTAATAAACCACTCGACCACTCCTTAAGCCGCCCCTCAACCCACCTCTTAATAAACCACTCGACCACTCCTTAAGCCGCCCCTCAACCCACCTCTTAATAAACCACTCGACCACTCCTTAAGCCGCCCCTCAACCCACCTCTTAATAAACCACTCGACCACTCCTTAAGCCGCCCCTCAACCCACCTCTTAATAAACCACTCGACCACTCCTTAAGCCGCCCCTCAACCCACCTCTTAATAAACCACTCGACCACTCCTTAAGCCGCCCCTCAACCCACCTCTTAATAAACCACTCGACCACTCCTTAAGCCGCCCCTCAACCCACCCCTTAATCAACCCCTCGACTACTCCTTAAGTCGCCCTCAACCCACCCCTTAATCAAACACAAGACCACTCCTTAAGCCGCCCCTTAACCCACCTCTTAATAAACCACTCGATCACTCCTTAAGCCAACCCTCAACCCACCCCTTAATCAACCACTCCACCACTCCTTAAGCCGCCCCTCAACCCACCCCTTAATCAACCACTCAACCACTCCTTAAGCCGCCCCTCAACCCACCCCTTAATCAACCACTCGACCACCACTCAATATAATACTCAACCTTGCAATAGAACCATCATACTCATACTCATACATTTATTTGCCTTCAAATGGTACAATTTTGTTCTTATCAGGTAGGTACATAAGTTTCACATTTGATGCCCGTTGTGGGCACAGCAAATTTACAGCATCACCCTGTTAAGTTACATGCTGTGTGATTAACCTGGCCAGCCCCTAGGCAGTGCCTTTATTTTTATTTATTTTTCTCGCCCGAGCCGGTTTTCTCAGGACAATACAAAATTGTTATGATAAAAAGAAAATTGTGATATTCAAATTTCTTCTTTATGACGTCAATAAATGATACTACTATCCTACACGGAATGAAGTAAATTTCGATTTCAATTTGATCATTACCCCTCAATTACTTTATTTTTCAATTTCAGTTACATTGCCTCGTTTGCTCGCAGTATTGTGAAGTGGATGCGAGCAGGGACCACGTTGTAACTGTCAATCATCGTTTAGCTTTAGACTCTTACCCGCCATTGGATAAATTCGATCTCAGCATTGTTAGAAAGGTAAGTGATTCAAACACCACAGATATTACACATAAACACTCGTACTTACAGATATACATACATACACATATCACGCCTATAATCCCTTGCGGGGTAGGCAGAGCATAAATGGCCGCATAAAACGGACATTTACGCCACGTCTGACAAACATTTGAGGGTCATCCGGAAAATTGTGTATCGCCATAGTGACAGGTTGTCAGCCCATCGCCTAAAACTGCAATACACACCCTCAAGTCCCTTAGTCACATCTAACGACTCCCACGGGCAAGAAATGGGATGATGCTATTCTAAGCCGGCATCACACGGCATATTACATATGATATAATTAGGAGAACAAACAAACAAACAAACACTTTTCAGGTATTATACTCATATACATACATACATACATAAATCACGCCTATATCGCTTACGGGGTAGGCAGAGCGTTAACGGCCGTAAAACGGATATTAACACCACTTCTGACAAAAGCTTGAGGGTCAATCAGATAACTGTGTATCACTATAGAGACAGGTTGTCAGCCCATCGCCTAAAATTGCAATACACGTCTTACGACACCCATGGGTAAGAAATTGGGTGATGCTATTCTTAGGTGGCATCACACGGCATTTAGATCGGACTATAGAGTCAATGAAACAGGCGTTCCTCAAGGCAGTATACTCGGTCCCTTACTGTTTCTTTTATATATCAATTACTTACCAATGTGTATATCGTTTGAAACCGTTTTATTCGCGGATGATATCACTCTCATAATTGAATGCAATGAAAGTGAATATGCAAGTACACTAATAAACAAAGCTTTAACGGAATCAGTAACGTGGATGAACAGTAATAATTTAGATTTAAATATCAGTAAGACTAAAATTATGCAAATTCATCCTCATCAAACACAACCATTAATAATAAACGTCGATTTCAATGACACAAAAATAGATCTAGTTGCCAATTTCAAATTTTTGGGCCTGACTTTAGACAGTAATCTTAACTGGAAAAAACATGTAGAGTTAGTTTGTAGCAAATTATCTAGGTTTGCTTACGCTCTGAGAAGACTTTCGCAAACGGTATCTGAAGAAGCGGCTGCTACTGCATACCATGGTTATGTATCATCTGTTATAAATTATGGACTCTTGCTGTGGGGAAACTCTGTTGAAGTAGACAAAGTATTTATAATGCAAAAAAAGTGTGTTCGTGCAGTTTGTAGAGCAAAATTCTTGGACTCCTGTAGACCTTTGTTTAAGAAATTACGTATATTGCCTTTGCCTTGTTGTTGCATCAGAAGTGCATGTTGTTTTGTAAAGGACAATCCTAGCTACTTTAATATGGATAGGGATATTTATGTACGCAAAAAACGACCTCAATATCACGATTTGTTATTTAAGCCCATGTGCCATAGACATGTATATAAGAAGAATGCTTTTAATATGTGTATAGAAATATATAATCAATTACCTAATGAATTCAAACAACTTAACACTTTGCCAGCCGAATCTATAATCTAATGCCCCACCGCGACAGCGGATCACGAGCTCTACTCGTGATTTTGTTATGCCTAAGTACGCCGCGTGTTTTTTAAAGCGTCTTCTATGGTTCGCCGGCGTTTTTCAGCGACTTTGCAAGATTTTTTTAAAATGAGATGAGTTTATATAAAGGAGTAAATCTTTTTGTACTTGGAAGATTATTTCATATTTTATAGGGATAAAAATAAAACAATGTGTTCATGTATTAATTCTGATTATAAAGTAATTATATCTGAACCAGGTATTTTGAAAAAAAGAAAAACTCTAACATATCTTTATGATTGATTTTATATGGTGTTATCTTTTTGTGTGTGAAATATTTGAAACAAGGATAATGACATAAGGGTACTGCACAATCAGGACAATAAAAAATGGTTTCCTTGCGCCATTTTTCACGAAAATTTCTCAAATTATCGTGCACGTCGCTAGCCGGCGGCGCACTGCAAGGAAGCGCGGGCGATGCATCGTCACGCCACCCTCGATCACTTACACTAATGAATTATATGTGTGCGTGAAGCTAAATCATTACTCTATACGTTGCTATCAAGCGGATCACGAATTGTGTTCGGTATTTTAATACAAAAAGTATGAAATCTGATCACGAGTACTACTCGTCATCCGCGATTCTAAGAAAAAAAGTGCTACGAGTGGTACTCGTGATCGGCGATTTACACGTGCCAGTTATTTAAATGGCTGGCAAAATGGCGGCAAAACTGTAAACCGAGTGGTCCTCGTGATCCGCGTGCAAAGTGTTAATGGTAATATATTTAAAAATCAACTTTCAAGATGGCTAATGGAGCATTGTTTTTATAGTCTTCAGGAGTTCACACAGTACTTGACATTAAAAAAGAATAAGTTAGGATAAGTAATTTTATTATAATATTTGCACGCCTGCTGGACAGACAAAATACATGTACTCTTATATTCTATGACATCTGTGAAATTCTATTTCAATGTATTTTGCAAATAAACTATTTTGATTTGATTTGATTTTGTTTGTTACCTCTTCACGCTCGCTCATACGGCTTGACCGATTTGGATGAAATTTAGAACACAGTTAGAGTATAACCTGGCATAACGCATAGGCCACTTTTTACCGCAGGCAAACAGCTATTACTACGGGAAAATTAGTGGCAGCGGGTGAAACCGGTGGGCGGAAATCTAGTTTTCGAATAATATTTTTCTTGAGTCTGGGCGTTTTCTATGTATTGTATGTATTTATTTTCTAAAAAAGTATTTGTGTATAATTTCAGTTATCTAGTTCCCATATTACAAGCTTTTCTTAGTTTGACTCTAAATGGCGTTGTGTGAAATGTCCAGGATATTTATTATCTGTATTATTTTTTTATTTATTAACACAAACAGACAACTACACGTAATAACACACACCATTCCAAATATTACACACAATTAAAAATTATGTGTGCGTTACGTTACATTAAGGCGAGTGTAACCGTCAACGACCCCGACAGTGGCGCCACTTCACAAAAAATAAGTTTATAGAAACAATCTATTAGAATATCCGTTGCCCAAGATTTTAGTATTTTCCATAAGTAAAATTATAACTTGCAAACTCAATGGAATATTCGCTGCAATTTAAGTTATGGGATAAAGTACCTAAAACGGCCGCTTTTGGTATTAATTGCCATAACTTTAATTACAGCGAATATTTCATTGAGTTTGCAGGTTCTAATTTTACTTAAGGATAAAACTAAAAATTGGGTAATGGATATTCTGATCATCATCATTGGCCTCACACGCCTGTGACAGACGATTTAAACAGTGTCTGAGGCAGAGCCTGGGACGCAATTATGGAAAACGCAGGGCTGCCCAGGACCTGCGCCACCCTCTCGGCCTTCCTGGCTGGATCCGCAGGAACGACTAGTCGATACGTGCGGAGCCAGGTCGGCTGCAGGAGTCTGCCGCGCGGTAGATCTCTGTCACACGCGCCCCCAGGAGACCCCGTTCCGGGTTTCATTGTGGAGTTGGCCTCTCCAGGACCATTGTGCTTGGGTCGGATTTATCCCTCGGTCGCTTCTTACGACCCCCACGGGAAGAGATGGGGTGGTGCTATTCTACCTACTCTGCCGACAACACACGGATATTCTGATAGATTGTTAGTATGAAGAGAAGATATTTTTTGTGAAGTGGCGCCACTGTCGAGATCGTTGACGGCTACACTCGCCTTAATATAATGCACTGCCACCATACCTTATCGGGGGATATTGGCATACTCACCACGCTTGGCAGGCGGCGGATTGGCAAGCGCCCACTTCCTGGATGAATTTATCAGTTAGTCAAATATTTATACACCCACGGGTATAACTTTTTAAGCACTTGCGATCACTTTCACTCATTATAAGTATTAGACCGGGTCTATCGCGATAGTATATAGGTAAATATTATTAGTCAACCCGCGACCACAATACATAAAACTGTATTGAAATGTCGGGACACAGGTAAATTACTAATATTTACCTATATACTATCACGATAGACCCGGTCTAATACCCACGGGTACATGGGTACACGGTTTTCTATTAGGACAATACAAAATTGTTATAAAAAGAAGAAAATTGCGTTATGCAAATTTGTTTTTTTTACAATGACCGATCATGACGTCAATAAGTGATAATGCTATCCTACATTGAATAAAGTTATTTCATTTTCATTTTACAATTGGGGTGATGCTATATTACGTAAGCAAGTTTACGTACTGACTAAAATATCTCATCAATTCATCATTGTACCATTGCCTGTTTTTCTTTGCAGATAAACGACATATACCATTGTGCGGTTTGCAACGAAAAATTCGACATTTCGTCAGAGTATGACCATTTTAGCAGCAAAATTCACGACGGCAACCAACTTTTCGCCATTAACAAGGCTTCAGACATACTTGATAATAGTGTCGAACAAAATGAAGACAAAATTGACACATACCATTTTAAAACTCATGAGATGAATAGTTCTATTAATGATGATGAAAGCGTTGGCAGTAATGAGAATTATAATAATTATAATTACGTTAATTTTCAAAATAATTACTATTTCGATGACTATGAAGAGGAAACGCCGGCTTTTACAGGTAAAGACAAAATATTATCAAATGAAATACAGCGTGTCCCGTATAGTGACGTCCAAAGACAAAATTTGAATCCCTTAAGGTGGTTCGAGAGCTGACATTTCCATACAAAACGTTTGACCAATATACACTGTGTGTGTTATAGTTTTATGCTATCAAAGTATGTCGAAAAATTCTTTACAAAATCTAGTTCTCGCGAATCAAATCTGATTTGCGATACATCTATAAATAACAAAGTTATTTTGATCTAAAAACTTGATGAAATTATGTCCCTGTTAAGTTTGTGTGCGTTAGTTTTACACAACATGCATACGAAGTCCACGTAAAGCTATTCGTGAACAGCGTGTTCTGAAACGAAATACAAGGAGTATTTCGTGTTTTGTGAAAAATATTTTAAATTGTTTAAGTACAATATCTTATGTTTATTTTAATTTATTACGCCGCAATTATGGGTAGAAACATTTTAAAAATTATAGGTACAGACATTTATTTACACAAAGCAAATACAAAGATGCTTCATGTTTTTTTTAGTTTTGAAAAATGCGCTAATGATTTTTGAACACACATTTGTCAGTCATCTGACATTTCAATTTTTGATGGCGTCGGGCCGATTCAATAAGTTTAGAATAGTTTTTCGTTTTTTCTGTGCTTTGATTTTATGAATATGCTTTAGTAAATTAGAAATAAAAAAGGACGAGACTTTTATAAAACAAATGCTGGAAAAACTTGTGGATTTTTACAAAACATGTGTTTTGCCGGAAACAGTGTTACGACGTGTTCCAGCAAATTACATGTGCAGGGACCCTCCTACGTTTGCACGTAATAAAAGGATAGAAAAAGTAGAAGCCAGCGTAGGAGCAAAGACAAAAGCCGCATTGATATCATATCCATAATTTGTTTTCAACAAGAGCTGAAGACGGGTCTTGACGAGGCATGTACAAGTTCGGTCTGAAGATAGTGTCAGCAACACAGACGTCATGACTACAGGCTTGCAAACACACAGCTCCACTGGACGTGAAGAATATTTTTCCAATCCATATTCTTGCTCTATTATACATGTGTAAATTTACAAGCGTGCACCTGTGTAGGTACTATTGTATTAGGTACTATGTATTGTATATACCAAAATTAAAAGAAATAAAAACCTTTGTCTCTAAAAATAATTTTGATATGTATTTATTTATTTTTTTAATAAGTAGGTATCCCCTATAAATCCTACAAAGAGTGATACCTACCTAAAATTAATAAATCTAAATGTAAAGCGACTGAACCCTGGTTGTTCCGGCTCGGATATCGTTGTTTCAATTCCCCAGATCTATTGAGGTTTAAGGTAAGTATCACTAATTGTTTCAAGTAAGGACAAAATATAAAATGAAAAGAAATTAAAATTCTTTATTTTTCTCCCAAATCTTAAAATATTCATCACTAGCGGCCCGCCCAGCGGTTTCACCTGCTGCTACTTACCAGTTTTCCCGTAGAAATTGGATCTTTGCCCGCAGTAAGAAGTAGTTTACTTCTTTACCCCGTTCCAGCAGAAGTGACACAACAGGACCATGTGCCAGCAAAAGCGGCCCGTCATGTTAAACAACTTTTTATTTGATGCCGATACCTTATCTCCTGTTGTTTAGATGGGATGCTGGTGGTCTGCTTTAGGTACTCCAGACCCTCAATGACCAAGTGCCAACAAAAGCGGCCCGTCAAGATAAACAACCTTACTTTGAAACCATTACCGTATCTCCTATAGTTTAGATGGAATGCTGGTGGTCTGCATCAGGAACTCCAGATCCTCGATAACCATGTGTCAGCAGAAGCGCCTCGTCATGCTGAACAACTTTTACTATGAAGCCATTTTCGTATCTCTTATAGTTTAGCTGTGCTCCTGGTGCCCTCCATCAGGTACTCCAGATCCTCAAGTGCTGACAAAAAGTAGTCCAAGTCCGTTTTCAATATACCACCAATATCAGTGCCAGTGTTCACGAAGATCGCTAAATCGGTTTGGCTAATTTGGGTAATATCCGCTATATTTCCCGCTTTCCTGCTTCTAACCGCTTTCCCGTGGGAATGAGGAATTTTCCCGTAGTAAAAAGTAGCCTATGTTACTCAGGAATGTTGTAGCTTTCTAATGGAGAAAGAATTTTGGAAATCGGTCTGGTAGTTTCGGAGTTTATCGATTACATACAAACAAACAAAAAAACAAATCTTTCCTCTTTATTATATTAGTGTAGATAAAAATCGTAATTCAGGCATTTCCTTATTTAGTTCTTCACATAGCACTTCATATCTGAACTACTTTGATATATTTGTAGGTATTTATGTAAACGTGTATGTATATGTATCTATCATATATATATATATATATATATATATATATATATATATATATTTAAATAATGTATATATTTATGTAAAGTACTGTAGTATAGTTAAAATTCATTTTAATTGTTGCATTGTTTTGTCCCCACAAAAATATTGATTCTCGCACTACCGACGGGTTGGCTGGAAGAGATCTCTTCTTAGAGATAAGCTCGCCTTTGCTCACACTGTTTGTATATTTTTCGTTTGTTTTTATGCAATAAAGGATATATATATAATATATCGGCAAACTGACGGATGATACGCAAATTTTTAATAAATGAATTACGCACACACTCACATTTCGCGTGTATTTGTGTGCGAGAGAACAATATTTTTCACATTTGACCAATACCCGGGCGAATAAAACAATATTTAACGGTATAATATAACTAAATCAGTAAAAGTTAAATGCAAGGGCTCGCGGACATATCAATTTTGTTTCAAACTTATCTAAATTACGAAATAATTGGTAAAAATCCAAATTTTGCTCACTAACGCCATCTAGTTTGAAAAATTCAGTTTTGTTTCTCCTCGAACCACCTTAAGATTCAAGTTTCAAGCGTTTATTGGTAAAAATAAATTTTACAAGTCAAATGTCAAATGTCATTATTCTATACATAATATTATTATTCTTTAAATATTTCAATCTGTTACATTATTAATTTAATTATATTTTTAACCTATGGTTCAGTTGATGACCCAATCTCATGAAAGAATTCATTGAGATCGTAACACGCCATATTTTGTAGTTTTCTTTTAAGTTGTGAAATATACTTAAACTGAGGGGTTATGGCGGGTGACAGAAGTAATGCCAATAGGCAGAATTGAGGGTTCCAGGTGGAGTCAGGAAAAGGGTAGCTACCCTGCCTGGCCGGTGTTGTGGCCACGCTACCGACTGGTCCACCTGGATAGAATTAAAAGTTGTATATATGCGTTGCGCGGTGAAACACTTCGATACCGCGTTTCAGGCTCTTTGTTTCTCTGCACATCTGTCACGTGGCGCCATCTTGCAGATATGTTGGAACTTCTGTTGCGTCTTGCTCGTGAACCACTTTGAGTGAGCTTCTTGTCGTCGCTCCCAGAGGTCGTTACAGGTTAACTGAATCGCCCCCATGTATGTTCCGCGTTTTTCTTTTTTAGTTTGCAAGTTATTCAACTTATAAAGATGTATGGATGGATGTATGGAAAATTTCGACTGGCAGACAGACAGAAACCATTTATTGCTCACATTAATAATCTTAACTTATATAACAACAAAAACAAACAACACAATATAAAGAATGGCGGCCTTATCGCCTGCGGCAGACTTCTTTCTTTCTTTTTTGAATTGCGTAAACGGGCTTTTTGAGCGGTTGTTTTTGTAGCAGTAAAGATAATCTTTATGATTTGTACTTCCTAGCGTACAAATTTAGAAAAGAAGGCTACCAGTCGAGTTTTTTCTCACACTACTTTAAAAGATGAAAATGATTCGCAGAACATACATGTGGGTGATTTGCATACCCATCAGTGTAAGGCATTCAAATTTTGTCCTTGGACGTCACTTTTCGGGCCAGCCTGTATATTTTTTAATGCTTTTATTTTATATTGTGAAAAAATAACGCTGTCATTGGTCTTACCAGACCGGTAAAACTGAATAATTTTCCATAAAGCCCTGCCAGTCATTCGTAATGGTATCCTGTTTTTTTTCTCTTTCTACATTCTATTTGCGAAAAGTTGTTCAGTTTTTCACAATCGTTTTTAAATAAAAGCAAATAATTATATGAAATAAATTTAATTGTACATATTTTCAGGCTTGTCATATGCAACAATGGCTAAGAAACCGAAAGTCAACGTGCAAAATTTCATAGACATTGATTTAGGACATAGAATGGTACGTACCAGGGTTGTTTATTATTTTTTGTTTTTTATGTTGTTGTTGAAGATATCGCATAATTTCTATGATAATAATTTGACGGCCCACGTGGCGCAGTGGTAATGCGACTGCCAGCGACTCAATGTTTCCGGGTTCAATTCTCGGTGGTGCACTCACAAATTTGATATTTATCACTTTGTGTATTTGTTCATAGTATGGTTAGGACATTGCAGGCTGAACTACCTGATTGTGGCTTGTTAAGCCGTCGGTCTCGGTTGCTGTCTATGATTACTTAGACGGCGGTCGTTACACAACCATGTCATAGGCCTACAACTAATAGTTGGCGGTTGAAAACCTCTGACACCAGGGTTCATCGGGTCTTTGAAAGACTCAGTGAAAAGAAGAAGAAGATTAGGGAACAATGTCCCTTTTCACGAGATTAAATCAAACCGGTTTAAAGACATATGTTTGGTGTATCTCAGGTGACAATCCGCTATGACTCCTGGCACATGGTGATCACCCCCAAGCCCAACCGGCTGTGGTGCATGGTGTGCAAGACCTTCGAGCACCTGCGCCGCAAGCAGCAGCACTGCAGCCAGCAGGAGCACCTGGAGAACTTGAGCAGGTGCCGCGTCCGGGAGGAACACCAAGAGTATTTCATTAGACAAGTGAGTGTCTCATGACTGGCTAGTGTCTCATGACTGGCTAGTGTCTCATGACTGGCTAGTGTCTCATGACTGGCTAGTATCTCATGACTGGCTAGTATGACTGGCTAGTATATTACACCAAGCCCAACCGGCTGTGGTGCATGGTGTGCAAGACCTTCGAGCACCTGCGCCGCAAGCAGCAGCACTGCAGCCAGCAGGAGCACCTGGAGAACTTGAGCAGGTGCCGCGTCCGGGAGGAACACCAAGAGTATTTCATTAGACAAGTGAGTGTCTCATGACTGGCTAGTATCTCATGACTGGCTAGTGTCTCATGACTGGCTAGTGTCTCATGACTGGCTAGTGTCTCATGACTGGCTAGTGTCTCATGACTGGCTAGTATGACTGGCTAGTATATTACACCAAGCCCAACCGGCTGTGGTGCATGGTGTGCAAGACCTTCGAGCACCTGCGCCGCAAGCAGCAGCACTGCAGCCAGCAGGAGCACCTGGAGAACTTGAGCAGGTGCCGCGTCCGGGAGGAACACCAAGAGTATTTCATTAGACAAGTGAGTGTCTCATGACTGGCTAGTGTCTCATGACTGGCTAGTGTCTCATGACTGGCTAGTGTCTCATGACTGGCTAGTATCTCATGACTGGCTAGTATGACTGGCTAGTATATTACACCAAGCCCAACCGGCTGTGGTGCATGGTGTGCAAGACCTTCGAGCACCTGCGCCGCAAGCAGCAGCACTGCAGCCAGCAGGAGCACCTGGAGAACTTGAGCAGGTGCCGCGTCCGGGAGGAACACCAAGAGTATTTCATTAGACAAGTGAGTGTCTCATGACTGGCTAGTATCTCATGACTGGCTAGTGTCTCATGACTGGCTAGTGTCTCATGACTGGCTAGTGTCTCATGACTGGCTAGTATGACTGGCTAGTATATTACACCAAGCCCAACCGGCTGTGGTGCATGGTGTGCAAGACCTTCGAGCACCTGCGCCGCAAGCAGCAGCACTGCAGCCAGCAGGAGCACCTGGAGAACTTGAGCAGGTGCCGCGTCCGGGAGGAACACCAAGAGTATTTCATTAGACAAGTGAGTGTCTCATGACTGGCTAGTGTCTCATGACTGGCTAGTGTCTCATGACTGGCTAGTGTCTCATGACTGGCTAGTGTCTCATGACTGGCTAGGATCTCATGACTGGCTAGTGTCTCATGACTGGCTAGTGTCTCATGACTGGCTAGTATCTCATGACTGGCTAGTGTCTCATGACTGGCTAGTGTCTCATGACTGGCTAGTGTCTCATGACTGGCTAGTATCTCATGACTGGCTAGTGTCTCATGACTGGCTAGTGTCTCATGACTGGCTAGTGTCTCATGACTGGCTAGTATCTCATGACTGGCTAGTATGACTGGCTAGTATATTACACCAAGCCCAACCGGCTGTGGTGCATGGTGTGCAAGACCTTCGAGCACCTGCGCCGCAAGCAGCAGCACTGCAGCCAGCAGGAGCACCTGGAGAACTTGAGCAGGTGCCGCGTCCGGGAGGAACACCAAGAGTATTTCATTAGACAAGTGAGTGTCTCATGACTGGCTAGTGTCTCATGATTGGCTAGTATCTCATGACTGGCTAGTGTCTCATGATTGGCTAGTATCTCATGACTGGCTAGTGTCTCATTTTGGCGAGAAGGTTGCCTGACGATGGATATAATTGAAACTCTTCCTTGAATGTAGTACAAGTTGTATTTCTGTGTCACAAATAGTGATTGCTTTAATAATAATCTAATAATTACAATTTGCTCAATCGAGAGAGTCAGGAAGACGAGAAAAATCTCTCTATTAGCATGACATCTTATTCTTAATGTCAGTTTGACGTCTAAGTAAAACTATGTACAATAAAAAGGTCAGCGCCTAAGGAGGTCGCTACATCACCCCCCCACGGAGAGAGACAAACAAGTCTCTGGACATTAAAAACGGAACCTCACCCGTCTACCATATCGAGTGGTGTAAGACGGAGGCGGAGCAGAGGGTGAAGAAGTTGCCCGAGTTGGCAAAGCAGAAACTGCCAGAGGCAACTGAGCTGCTGACGAAGGCTGAGCTGCAGCACTAGGCGCAGGTATCAGTGAAATTGCGGGTTCAGTCGGAATTGCAGGAGAAACAGTAGAATGCCGTTCTATAAAAGCAGGTTTGACCCTATCAACGCTCACCGAAACGTTCCTACCGTTGATATCAACCGTTAGGGTTTTGCCATCACTGGAGCGATCGAGAATTGGAAACGGCCCGTTATATGGCGGTTGTAAGGAGCGCCGAACAGTATCATCACGTAGATAAACGTGGGATGATGAGGAAAGATCCTTGAAAATGAATGGAGAAGAAGAACTGCCGTGCCGAGATGCTGGGACAGGTCGAATTTCCGACATATGTCTCCGCAATTGAACGACTAAGTCAGCTGGATCTTCGAGCTTCTTGGGATCAGGACTGCTGACCAAGATTTCACCAGGAAGCCGCAAGGTCTCGCCGTAAAGAAGTTCGGCCACCGACGCACTTAAATCCTCTTTGAACGCAGTACGCATCCCCAAAAGGACAAGAGGCAGAGCGCTCAACCATTCACCACCGTGACACATAAGAGCTGATTTAAGCTGCCGGTGGACGCGCTCGATCATACCGTTTGCTTGTGGATGATACGCTGTGGTTCGAATACGCTTTGTGGTGAAAATGGCCATCAATCGACGAAACAGATCGGACTCAAACTGAGCACCCTGGTCGCTTGTAACAAGTGATGGCACACCGAATCTTGATATCCACTGCTGAATAAAAGTGTCTGCTACCTCCACTGCCGTTATGCTCTGCATAGGCCAGACCTCTGGCCACCTCGTTACTCTGTCTATGGCAGTTAAGCAATAACGATATCCTTTGCAGGGAGGTAGAGGCCCAATGATGTCGATGTGGACATGCAGGAAACGACCAGAGGGCATCTCGAAACCACCGAGTGGAGCACTGTTATGCCTAGTGACCTTGCTACGTTGGCATGGCTGGCAAGTGCGAGCCCACAGTTTGCAGTCTTTATTGACTGAGGGCCAGACGTAACGATCTGTTACCAGCCGTGTCGAAGCACGTGCGCCGGGGTGACTCAAGTTATGAAACTTGTCAAACACCGCACGACGGAATGGAGGGGTCAGATATGGACGAGGTTTGCCAGATGAAACATCGCAGGTGACGGAGGTGTTAGAGCCCGGAATAGTGATTGGCGTAAGTTGAAGGCTAGAACCAAGACGACGTAACTCAGCAAGCTCCGGGTCCGATTCCTGCGACTTGGCAAGCGCCTCAAAATCCAGGTCCAAAGTGATTGCGTCGACCCGGGACAACGCATCCGCGACGACGTTGTGTTCACCTTTTACGTATTGAATATCTGTCGTGAACTGACTGATGAACGACAGCTGGTTCAACTGCGGTGGAGGTAGTTTCTCCCGACGTTGAATGAAAGCGTACAGCAACGGCTTGTGGTCGGTAAAAATGGTTGTATGTTGCACCTCCAAAATGTACCGAAAATGCTGAACGCTTTCATACACCGCAAGTAACTCTCGGTAATAAGCAGGCCACTGAGCTTGTTGTGCGGTTAACTTTTTGCTAAAGAATGCAAGAGGAGCCCAGTCTGTACCGATGCGCTGCTGCAGGCAAGCTCCAACATGGATGCTGGATGCGTCGGTAAATAGACCAAGCTTGGCACCAGCAATAGGATGATGAAGCAGCGTTGCATCAGAGAGACTTCTCTTGCATTCCTCGAAGTTATGCAGAAGCTCGGGTGTCCATGGATATGGTTTTGAACCCTTGCTGTTAGTTGCCGCTAACGTGTCAATCAGTGGGGCCTGGAATTTCGCAGCTTGAGGTATGAAACGCCTGTAGAAATTCAACATGCCGAGGAATCTGCGCATGCCTTGAACAGTTTTAGGCGGTGCAAAATTCTGAAGCACCTGTATACGATCCTGTGGAGGACGTGTACCGTCGGCACTGATGTGATAACCGAGGAAAGTAACCTCACTAGCGCCAAAGGTACACTTGCCCGGATTGAGCACTACACCGTATTCCTGTAGGCGCTTGAAAAGGATCCGAAGGTGCTCTCTGTGTGAGGCCTCGTCTGGAGAAAAAATGAGGATGTCGTCAATGTAAGGAAAGCAAAAATCAAGACCCCGAGTGACCTCATCAATGAACCGCTGAAAGGTTTGACCAGCGTTACGCAATCCGAATGTCATGAAAGGGAACTCGAAGAGGCCAAACGGAGTAATGATGGCTGTCTTCACAATATCTTCCTCTCTGACGGGTATTTGATGATAAGCCTTCACAAGATCCAGAGTGCTGAACACCTTCGCTCCTGTGAGGTTATGGGCAAAGTCATGGATATGACGAACGGGGTATTTGTCCGGGATTGTTCTGGCATTCAGGGCGCGATAGTCGCCACATGGACGCCAGGTGTTGTCTTTCTTATGAGTCATGTGTAATGGAGATGACCAAGCGCTTTTGGATGGTCTCGCTGTTCCGGTCCGCACCATGTCCTCGAATTCTTTTTTAGCATCAACGAGCTTCTGAGGTGCTAAACGGCGCGGGCGGCATGAGACGGGAGGACCATCGGTCGTCTGAATATAGTGCACAGTGTCGTGTTTGACAATTCTAGGAAAACCAGGTGGCCGAGTAATGTCTGGGAATTCAGACAGAAGTTCAGTATAGGGTGAACTTCCAGATACAACGGCTTTGACACTGGGCTGTTCGAAATTAGCCCTGAAGGCGATTGCACACAAACCAGTAGTGTTGTCAATCAGCCTTTTGTTGCGACAGTCAGGTAAAAGATTATAATGCGCCAAGAAGTCGGCTCCTATTATAGCTTTTTGCACATCAGCAACGACGAACTGCCAAACGAACTCTCGACGTAGCCCTAGATTAAGATGAAGGTTAATTGTACCGAAGGTTCTTATTTTGGAATCGTTCGCAGCACTGAGCTCATAATCAGTGTTTTGCGGTCGACGTGGGAGCCAGGTATGTGGATAGCAACACAAGTCGGAGCCGGTATCAACTAGAAATTGACGTTTCGTTATCTTGTCAGTAATAAAGAGACGACGGCTGACAGGAGAGCAAACAGTTGCCGCCGCTACTGATTGCACCTGGGGTTTACCGATTTCATGTCACAGGGACCGTCACAGCGAACTGCTTTCTTACCAAATCGCCTATGATACCAGCAACGGCGGCTAGCATCAGGCGAAAATGAGCGCGATGATGATCGGGATGATGAACGTGAAAACCTGCCAGAACGCGAACGACTACGACCTTGGTGAAAACCCCGAGCGGACATTGCATGAACCTGTTGAGTAAGCTCATCCATTCTCTTAGAAAGACTCTGAAACATGTCAGGAGGCGGTGCATTAGCCGCGTAGACAGAAAAAGATGGGGCAGACAGCTCGATAATTTTGTCAGCTAGATCTGACAATTTGTCTAGTGCTAGATCCGGCTGAGACACTAGAATCGCCTGAATGTTTTGAGGTAAACGCTGCAACCAAAGTTGCCGTATAATCTTTTCATCGGTCAAGGTAGATCCAGCCAGTGACTTAAGGTGTCGAAGAAACTGAGAGGGCTTCTTGTCACCAAGCTGAACATCACTAAGAAGCTGCCTGACTTTTTGCGTCTCTGAAATCGACAACCTATTAATGAGTTCAGTCTTAACAGTGTCATATCTTGTACCTTCCGCTATGGGGCGAGTAATGATGTCCTCTATTTCTCCTGCCAACTTGTGATCAAGGCCACTCACAACATAATTGAACTTGGTTGTGTCAGAAACAATGCCCGAAAGTTCAAACTGGGCCTCGACCTGCGCAAACCACACCGCTGGCTTGTCAGGCCAAAATGGAGGCAGCTTAACTGAAACCGCAGAGACATCACCTTTCTGACGGCTAACCAACAGCTGCGTCTGCAACTCCTCCTTCTCCAACTGCAGTGCGCGCAACTGCGCTTCTAAACCCTCAGCCATTACAATTTATAATGTTACAAATCTTTAAAAAAAAAATGAACATAAAATAAAATTGCAGAGTAGGAAACTCTCCTAGCCAAAAATGCACACTATGAAACTCCGCGGTGCTAATAACAATTTACCTACGAGAAGCGTAAATAAAACTTAAAACTAAATAGAAGCTAAACTTATAAAACGTAAAATATTCAAAATATAAAACTGCTTAAAAAAAAAAATTGTAACCGGAACTCGACGCGACGAAGTCCGAAAAAAAAATATTCACTGTTTCCTTGTCGATAGAGAACATAACCATGGGCGATGACAGCAGACCGCGCCGTGCGCGCGACGTTCAGCGATCTCGATGGTGCAACTCGCAGCAGAAGAGTAGAAACCATGCGCGGAGATCAACAGCAAACACGACGGGCGAGAACGGGCGGGTCAAAAATCCAACGATGTAGGCCCTTCAGCCTCAAACAAGACGAAGATCACGTCGGGGTCACCACTTTGGCGAGAAGGTTGCCTGACGATGGATATAATTGAAACTCTTCCTTGAATGTAGTACAAGTTGTATTTCTGTGTCACAAATAGTGATTGCTTTAATAATAATCTAATAATTACAATTTGCTCAATCGAGAGAGTCAGGAAGACGAGAAAAATCTCTCTATTAGCATGACATCTTATTCTTAATGTCAGTTTGACGTCTAAGTAAAACTATGTACAATAAAAAGGTCAGCGCCTAAGGAGGTCGCTACATCATGACTGGCTAGTGTCTCATGACTGGCTAGTGTCTCATGACTGGCTAGTGTCTCATGACTGGCTAGTGTCTCATGACTGGCTAGTATGACTGGCTAGTATATTACACCAAGCCCAACCGGCTGTGGTGCATGGTGTGCAAGACCTTCGAGCACCTGCGCCGCAAGCAGCAGCACTGCAGCCAGCAGGAGCACCTGGAGAACTTGAGCAGGTGCCGCGTCCGGGAGGAACACCAAGAGTATTTCATTAGACAAGTGAGTGTCTCATGACTGGCTAGTGTCTCATGACTGGCTAGTGTCTCATGACTGGCTAGTGTCTCATGACTGGCTAGTGTCTCATGACTGGCTAGTATCTCATGACTGGCTAGTATGACTGGCTAGTATCTCATGACTGGCTAGTGTCTCATGACTGGCTAGTATGACTGGCTAGTATATTACACCAAGCCCAACCGGCTGTGGTGCATGGTGTGCAAGACCTTCGAGCACCTGCGCCGCAAGCAGCAGCACTGCAGCCAGCAGGAGCACCTGGAGAACTTGAGCAGGTGCCGCGTCCGGGAGGAACACCAAGAGTATTTCATTAGACAAGTGAGTGTCTCATGACTGGCTAGTGTCTCATGACTGGCTAGTATGACTGGCTAGTATATTACACCAAGCCCAACCGGCTGTGGTGCATGGTGTGCAAGACCTTCGAGCACCTGCGCCGCAAGCAGCAGCACTGCAGCCAGCAGGAGCACCTGGAGAACTTGAGCAGGTGCCGCGTCCGGGAGGAACACCAAGAGTATTTCATTAGACAAGTGAGTGTCTCATGACTGGCTAGTGTCTCATGACTGGCTAGTATGACTGGCTAGTATATTACACCAAGCCCAACCGGCTGTGGTGCATGGTGTGCAAGACCTTCGAGCACCTGCGCCGCAAGCAGCAGCACTGCAGCCAGCAGGAGCACCTGGAGAACTTGAGCAGGTGCCGCGTCCGGGAGGAACACCAAGAGTATTTCATTAGACAAGTGAGTGTCTCATGACTGGCTAGTGTCTCATGACTGGCTAGTGTCTCATGACTGGCTAGTGTCTCATGACTGGCTAGTGTCTCATGACTGGCTAGTGTCTCATGACTGGCTAGTGTCTCATGACTGGCTAGTATCTCATGACTGGCTAGTATGACTGGCTAGTATCTCATGACTGGCTAGTGTCTCATGACTGGCTAGTATGACTGGCTAGTATATTACACCAAGCCCAACCGGCTGTGGTGCATGGTGTGCAAGACCTTCGAGCACCTGCGCCGCAAGCAGCAGCACTGCAGCCAGCAGGAGCACCTGGAGAACTTGAGCAGGTGCCGCGTCCGGGAGGAACACCAAGAGTATTTCATTAGACAAGTGAGTGTCTCATGACTGGCTAGTGTCTCATGACTGGCTAGTGTCTCATGACTGGCTAGTGTCTCATGACTGGCTAGTGTCTCATGACTGGCTAGTGTCTCATGACTGTCTAGTGTCTCATGACTGGCTAGTATCTCATGACTGGCTAGTATATTACACCAAGCCCAACCGGCTGTGGTGCATGGTGTGCAAGACCTTCGAGCACCTGCGCCGCAAGCAGCAGCACTGCAGCCAGCAGGAGCACCTGGAGAACTTGAGCAGGTGCCGCGTCCGGGAGGAACACCAAGAGTATTTCATTAGACAAGTGAGTGTCTCATGACTGGCTAGTGTCTCATGACTGGCTAGTGTCTCATGACTGGCTAGTGTCTCATGACTGGCTAGTGTCTCATGACTGGCTAGTGTCTCATGACTGGCTAGTGTCTCATGACTGGCTAGTGTCTCATGACTGGCTAGTGTCTCATGACTGGCTAGTGTCTCATGACTGGCTAGTATGACTGGCTAGTGTCTCATGACTGGCTAGTGTCTCATGACTGGCTAGTGTTTCATGACTGGCTAGTGTCTCATGACTGGCTAGTGTTTCATGACTGGCTAGTGTCTCATGACTGGCTAGTATGACTGGCTAGTGTCTCATGACTGGCTAGTGTCTCATGACTGGCTAGTGTCTCATGACTGGCTAGTGTCTCATGACTGGCTAGTATGACTGGCTAGTGTCTCATGACTGGCTAGTATCTCATGACTGGCTAGTATGACTGGCTAGTGTCTCATGACTGGCTAGTATCTCATGACTGGCTAGTGTCTCATGACTGGCTAGTGTCTCATGACTGGCTAGTATGACTGGCTAGTGTCTCATGACTGGCTAGTGTCTCATGACTGGCTAGTGTTTCATGACTGGCTAGTATGACTGGCTAGTATCTCATGACTGGCTAGTGTCTCATGACTGGCTAGTATGACTGGCTAGTATCTCTTGACTGGCAAGTATGACTGGCTAGTATCTCGTGACTGGCTAGTGTCTCATGACTGGCTTGTGTCTCATGACTGGCTAGTATCTCATGACTGGCTAGTGTCTCATGACTGGCTAGTGTCTCATGACTGGCTAGTATGACTGGCTAGTGTCTCATGACTGGCTAGTGTCTCATGACTGGCTAGTGTTTCATGACTGGCTAGTATGACTGGCTAGTACCTCATGACTGGCTAGTGTCTCATGACTGGCTAGTATGACTGGCTAGTGTCTCATGACTGGCTAGTATGACTGGCTAGTGTCTCATGACTGGCTAGTATGACTGGCTAGTGTCTCATGACTGGCTAGTGTCTCATGACTGGCTAGTATGACTGGCTAGTATATTACACCAAGCCCAACCGGCTGTGGTGCATGGTGTGCAAGACCTTCGAGCACCTGCGCCGCAAGCAGCAGCACTGCAGCCAGCAGGAGCACCTGGAGAACTTGAGCAGGTGCCGCGTCCGGGAGGAACACCAAGAGTATTTCATTAGACAAGTGAGTGTCTCATGACTGGCTAGTGTCTCATGACTGGCTAGTGTCTCATGACTGGCTAGTGTCTCATGACTGGCTAGTGTCTCATGACTGGCTAGTGTCTCATGACTGGCTAGTATGACTGGCTAGTATATTACACCAAGCCCAACCGGCTGTGGTGCATGGTGTGCAAGACCTTCGAGCACCTGCGCCGCAAGCAGCAGCACTGCAGCCAGCAGGAGCACCTGGAGAACTTGAGCAGGTGCCGCGTCCGGGAGGAACACCAAGAGTATTTCATTAGACAAGTGAGTGTCTCATGACTGGCTAGTGTCTCATGACTGGCTAGTGTCTCATGACTGGCTAGTGTCTCATGACTGGCTAGTGTCTCATGACTGGCTAGTGTCTCATGACTGGCTAGTGTCTCATGACTGGCTAGTATCTCATGACTGGCTAGTATGACTGGCTAGTATCTCATGACTGGCTAGTATCTCATGACTGGCTAGTATGACTGGCTAGTATATTACACCAAGCCCAACCGGCTGTGGTGCATGGTGTGCAAGACCTTCGAGCACCTGCGCCGCAAGCAGCAGCACTGCAGCCAGCAGGAGCACCTGGAGAACTTGAGCAGGTGCCGCGTCCGGGAGGAACACCAAGAGTATTTCATTAGACAAGTGAGTGTCTCATGACTGGCTAGTGTCTCATGACTGGCTAGTGTCTCATGACTGGCTAGTGTCTCATGACTGGCTAGTGTCTCATGACTGGCTAGTGTCTCATGACTGTCTAGTGTCTCATGACTGGCTAGTATCTCATGACTGGCTAGTATATTACACCAAGCCCAACCGGCTGTGGTGCATGGTGTGCAAGACCTTCGAGCACCTGCGCCGCAAGCAGCAGCACTGCAGCCAGCAGGAGCACCTGGAGAACTTGAGCAGGTGCCGCGTCCGGGAGGAACACCAAGAGTATTTCATTAGACAAGTGAGTGTCTCATGACTGGCTAGTGTCTCATGACTGGCTAGTGTCTCATGACTGGCTAGTGTCTCATGACTGGCTAGTGTCTCATGACTGGCTAGTATATCTCATGACTGGCTAGTATCTCATGACTGGCTAGTATGACTGGCTAGTATATTACACCAAGCCCAACCGGCTGTGGTGCATGGTGTGCAAGACCTTCGAGCACCTGCGCCGCAAGCAGCAGCACTGCAGCCAGCAGGAGCACCTGGAGAACTTGAGCAGGTGCCGCGTCCGGGAGGAACACCAAGAGTATTTCATTAGACAAGTGAGTATCTCATGACTGGCTAGTGTCTCATGACTGGCTAGTGTCTCATGACTGGCTAGTGTCTCATGACTGGCTAGTATGACTGGCTAGTATATTACACCAAGCCCAACCGGCTGTGGTGCATGGTGTGCAAGACCTTCGAGCACCTGCGCCGCAAGCAGCAGCACTGCAGCCAGCAGGAGCACCTGGAGAACTTGAGCAGGTGCCGCGTCCGGGAGGAACACCAAGAGTATTTCATTAGACAAGTGAGTGTCTCATGACTGGCTAGTGTCTCATGACTGGCTAGTGTCTCATGACTGGCTAGTGTCTCATGACTGGCTAGTGTCTCATGACTGGCTAGTATATCTCATGACTGGCTAGTGTCTCATGACTGGCTAGTATGACTGGCTAGTATATTACACCAAGCCCAACCGGCTGTGGTGCATGGTGTGCAAGACCTTCGAGCACCTGCGCCGCAAGCAGCAGCACTGCAGCCAGCAGGAGCACCTGGAGAACTTGAGCAGGTGCCGCGTCCGGGAGGAACACCAAGAGTATTTCATTAGACAAGTGAGTGTCTCATGACTGGCTAGTGTCTCATGACTGGCTAGTGTCTCATGACTGGCTAGTGTCTCATGACTGGCTAGTATGACTGGCTAGTATATTACACCAAGCCCAACCGGCTGTGGTGCATGGTGTGCAAGACCTTCGAGCACCTGCGCCGCAAGCAGCAGCACTGCAGCCAGCAGGAGCACCTGGAGAACTTGAGCAGGTGCCGCGTCCGGGAGGAACACCAAGAGTATTTCATTAGACAAGTGAGTGTCTCATGACTGGCTAGTGTCTCATGACTGGCTAGTGTCTCATGACTGGCTAGTGTCTCATGACTGGCTAGTATCTCATGACTGGCTAGTATATTACACCAAGCCCAACCGGCTGTGGTGCATGGTGTGCAAGACCTTCGAGCACCTGCGCCGCAAGCAGCAGCACTGCAGCCAGCAGGAGCACCTGGAGAACTTGAGCAGGTGCCGCGTCCGGGAGGAACACCAAGAGTATTTCATTAGACAAGTGAGTGTCTCATGACTGGCTAGTGTCTCATGACTGGCTAGTGTCTCATGACTGGCTAGTGTCTCATGACTGGCTAGTGTCTCATGACTGGCTAGTGTCTCATGACTGGCTAGTGTCTCATGACTGGCTAGTGTCTCATGACTGGCTAGTATCTCATGACTGGCTAGTATGACTGGCTAGTATATTACACCAAGCCCAACCGGCTGTGGTGCATGGTGTGCAAGACCTTCGAGCACCTGCGCCGCAAGCAGCAGCACTGCAGCCAGCAGGAGCACCTGGAGAACTTGAGCAGGTGCCGCGTCCGGGAGGAACACCAAGAGTATTTCATTAGACAAGTGAGTGTCTCATGACTGGCTAGTGTCTCATGACTGGCTAGTGTCTCATGACTGGCTAGTGTCTCATGACTGGCTAGTGTCTCATGACTGGCTAGTATCTCATGACTGGCTAGTATGACTGGCTAGTATCTCATGACTGGCTAGTGTCTCATGACTGGCTAGTATGACTGGCTAGTATATTACACCAAGCCCAACCGGCTGTGGTGCATGGTGTGCAAGACCTTCGAGCACCTGCGCCGCAAGCAGCAGCACTGCAGCCAGCAGGAGCACCTGGAGAACTTGAGCAGGTGCCGCGTCCGGGAGGAACACCAAGAGTATTTCATTAGACAAGTGAGTGTCTCATGACTGGCTAGTGTCTCATGACTGGCTAGTATGACTGGCTAGTATATTACACCAAGCCCAACCGGCTGTGGTGCATGGTGTGCAAGACCTTCGAGCACCTGCGCCGCAAGCAGCAGCACTGCAGCCAGCAGGAGCACCTGGAGAACTTGAGCAGGTGCCGCGTCCGGGAGGAACACCAAGAGTATTTCATTAGACAAGTGAGTGTCTCATGACTGGCTAGTGTCTCATGACTGGCTAGTATGACTGGCTAGTATATTACACCAAGCCCAACCGGCTGTGGTGCATGGTGTGCAAGACCTTCGAGCACCTGCGCCGCAAGCAGCAGCACTGCAGCCAGCAGGAGCACCTGGAGAACTTGAGCAGGTGCCGCGTCCGGGAGGAACACCAAGAGTATTTCATTAGACAAGTGAGTGTCTCATGACTGGCTAGTGTCTCATGACTGGCTAGTGTCTCATGACTGGCTAGTGTCTCATGACTGGCTAGTGTCTCATGACTGGCTAGTGTCTCATGACTGGCTAGTGTCTCATGACTGGCTAGTATCTCATGACTGGCTAGTATGACTGGCTAGTATCTCATGACTGGCTAGTGTCTCATGACTGGCTAGTATGACTGGCTAGTATATTACACCAAGCCCAACCGGCTGTGGTGCATGGTGTGCAAGACCTTCGAGCACCTGCGCCGCAAGCAGCAGCACTGCAGCCAGCAGGAGCACCTGGAGAACTTGAGCAGGTGCCGCGTCCGGGAGGAACACCAAGAGTATTTCATTAGACAAGTGAGTGTCTCATGACTGGCTAGTGTCTCATGACTGGCTAGTGTCTCATGACTGGCTAGTGTCTCATGACTGGCTAGTGTCTCATGACTGGCTAGTGTCTCATGACTGTCTAGTGTCTCATGACTGGCTAGTATCTCATGACTGGCTAGTATATTACACCAAGCCCAACCGGCTGTGGTGCATGGTGTGCAAGACCTTCGAGCACCTGCGCCGCAAGCAGCAGCACTGCAGCCAGCAGGAGCACCTGGAGAACTTGAGCAGGTGCCGCGTCCGGGAGGAACACCAAGAGTATTTCATTAGACAAGTGAGTGTCTCATGACTGGCTAGTGTCTCATGACTGGCTAGTGTCTCATGACTGGCTAGTGTCTCATGACTGGCTAGTGTCTCATGACTGGCTAGTGTCTCATGACTGGCTAGTGTCTCATGACTGGCTAGTGTCTCATGACTGGCTAGTGTCTCATGACTGGCTAGTATGACTGGCTAGTGTCTCATGACTGGCTAGTGTCTCATGACTGGCTAGTGTTTCATGACTGGCTAGTGTCTCATGACTGGCTAGTGTTTCATGACTGGCTAGTGTCTCATGACTGGCTAGTATGACTGGCTAGTGTCTCATGACTGGCTAGTGTCTCATGACTGGCTAGTGTCTCATGACTGGCTAGTGTCTCATGACTGGCTAGTATGACTGGCTAGTGTCTCATGACTGGCTAGTATCTCATGACTGGCTAGTATGACTGGCTAGTGTCTCATGACTGGCTAGTATCTCATGACTGGCTAGTGTCTCATGACTGGCTAGTGTCTCATGACTGGCTAGTATGACTGGCTAGTGTCTCATGACTGGCTAGTGTCTCATGACTGGCTAGTGTTTCATGACTGGCTAGTATGACTGGCTAGTATCTCATGACTGGCTAGTGTCTCATGACTGGCTAGTATGACTGGCTAGTATCTCTTGACTGGCAAGTATGACTGGCTAGTATCTCGTGACTGGCTAGTGTCTCATGACTGGCTTGTGTCTCATGACTGGCTAGTATCTCATGACTGGCTAGTGTCTCATGACTGGCTAGTGTCTCATGACTGGCTAGTATGACTGGCTAGTGTCTCATGACTGGCTAGTGTCTCATGACTGGCTAGTGTTTCATGACTGGCTAGTATGACTGGCTAGTACCTCATGACTGGCTAGTGTCTCATGACTGGCTAGTATGACTGGCTAGTGTCTCATGACTGGCTAGTATGACTGGCTAGTGTCTCATGACTGGCTAGTATGACTGGCTAGTGTCTCATGACTGGCTAGTGTCTCATGACTGGCTAGTATGACTGGCTAGTATATTACACCAAGCCCAACCGGCTGTGGTGCATGGTGTGCAAGACCTTCGAGCACCTGCGCCGCAAGCAGCAGCACTGCAGCCAGCAGGAGCACCTGGAGAACTTGAGCAGGTGCCGCGTCCGGGAGGAACACCAAGAGTATTTCATTAGACAAGTGAGTGTCTCATGACTGGCTAGTGTCTCATGACTGGCTAGTGTCTCATGACTGGCTAGTGTCTCATGACTGGCTAGTGTCTCATGACTGGCTAGTGTCTCATGACTGGCTAGTATGACTGGCTAGTATATTACACCAAGCCCAACCGGCTGTGGTGCATGGTGTGCAAGACCTTCGAGCACCTGCGCCGCAAGCAGCAGCACTGCAGCCAGCAGGAGCACCTGGAGAACTTGAGCAGGTGCCGCGTCCGGGAGGAACACCAAGAGTATTTCATTAGACAAGTGAGTGTCTCATGACTGGCTAGTGTCTCATGACTGGCTAGTGTCTCATGACTGGCTAGTGTCTCATGACTGGCTAGTGTCTCATGACTGGCTAGTGTCTCATGACTGGCTAGTGTCTCATGACTGGCTAGTATCTCATGACTGGCTAGTATGACTGGCTAGTATCTCATGACTGGCTAGTATCTCATGACTGGCTAGTATGACTGGCTAGTATATTACACCAAGCCCAACCGGCTGTGGTGCATGGTGTGCAAGACCTTCGAGCACCTGCGCCGCAAGCAGCAGCACTGCAGCCAGCAGGAGCACCTGGAGAACTTGAGCAGGTGCCGCGTCCGGGAGGAACACCAAGAGTATTTCATTAGACAAGTGAGTGTCTCATGACTGGCTAGTGTCTCATGACTGGCTAGTGTCTCATGACTGGCTAGTGTCTCATGACTGGCTAGTGTCTCATGACTGGCTAGTGTCTCATGACTGTCTAGTGTCTCATGACTGGCTAGTATCTCATGACTGGCTAGTATATTACACCAAGCCCAACCGGCTGTGGTGCATGGTGTGCAAGACCTTCGAGCACCTGCGCCGCAAGCAGCAGCACTGCAGCCAGCAGGAGCACCTGGAGAACTTGAGCAGGTGCCGCGTCCGGGAGGAACACCAAGAGTATTTCATTAGACAAGTGAGTGTCTCATGACTGGCTAGTGTCTCATGACTGGCTAGTGTCTCATGACTGGCTAGTGTCTCATGACTGGCTAGTGTCTCATGACTGGCTAGTATATCTCATGACTGGCTAGTATCTCATGACTGGCTAGTATGACTGGCTAGTATATTACACCAAGCCCAACCGGCTGTGGTGCATGGTGTGCAAGACCTTCGAGCACCTGCGCCGCAAGCAGCAGCACTGCAGCCAGCAGGAGCACCTGGAGAACTTGAGCAGGTGCCGCGTCCGGGAGGAACACCAAGAGTATTTCATTAGACAAGTGAGTATCTCATGACTGGCTAGTGTCTCATGACTGGCTAGTGTCTCATGACTGGCTAGTGTCTCATGACTGGCTAGTATGACTGGCTAGTATATTACACCAAGCCCAACCGGCTGTGGTGCATGGTGTGCAAGACCTTCGAGCACCTGCGCCGCAAGCAGCAGCACTGCAGCCAGCAGGAGCACCTGGAGAACTTGAGCAGGTGCCGCGTCCGGGAGGAACACCAAGAGTATTTCATTAGACAAGTGAGTGTCTCATGACTGGCTAGTGTCTCATGACTGGCTAGTGTCTCATGACTGGCTAGTGTCTCATGACTGGCTAGTGTCTCATGACTGGCTAGTATATCTCATGACTGGCTAGTGTCTCATGACTGGCTAGTATGACTGGCTAGTATATTACACCAAGCCCAACCGGCTGTGGTGCATGGTGTGCAAGACCTTCGAGCACCTGCGCCGCAAGCAGCAGCACTGCAGCCAGCAGGAGCACCTGGAGAACTTGAGCAGGTGCCGCGTCCGGGAGGAACACCAAGAGTATTTCATTAGACAAGTGAGTGTCTCATGACTGGCTAGTGTCTCATGACTGGCTAGTGTCTCATGACTGGCTAGTGTCTCATGACTGGCTAGTGTCTCATGACTGGCTAGTATGACTGGCTAGTATATTACACCAAGCCCAACCGGCTGTGGTGCATGGTGTGCAAGACCTTCGAGCACCTGCGCCGCAAGCAGCAGCACTGCAGCCAGCAGGAGCACCTGGAGAACTTGAGCAGGTGCCGCGTCCGGGAGGAACACCAAGAGTATTTCATTAGACAAGTGAGTGTCTCATGACTGGCTAGTGTCTCATGACTGGCTAGTGTCTCATGACTGGCTAGTGTCTCATGACTGGCTAGTATCTCATGACTGGCTAGTATATTACACCAAGCCCAACCGGCTGTGGTGCATGGTGTGCAAGACCTTCGAGCACCTGCGCCGCAAGCAGCAGCACTGCAGCCAGCAGGAGCACCTGGAGAACTTGAGCAGGTGCCGCGTCCGGGAGGAACACCAAGAGTATTTCATTAGACAAGTGAGTGTCTCATGACTGGCTAGTGTCTCATGACTGGCTAGTGTCTCATGACTGGCTAGTGTCTCATGACTGGCTAGTGTCTCATGACTGGCTAGTGTCTCATGACTGGCTAGTGTCTCATGACTGGCTAGTGTCTCATGACTGGCTAGTATCTCATGACTGGCTAGTATGACTGGCTAGTATATTACACCAAGCCCAACCGGCTGTGGTGCATGGTGTGCAAGACCTTCGAGCACCTGCGCCGCAAGCAGCAGCACTGCAGCCAGCAGGAGCACCTGGAGAACTTGAGCAGGTGCCGCGTCCGGGAGGAACACCAAGAGTATTTCATTAGACAAGTGAGTGTCTCATGACTGGCTAGTGTCTCATGACTGGCTAGTGTCTCATGACTGGCTAGTGTCTCATGACTGGCTAGTGTCTCATGACTGGCTAGTATGACTGGCTAGTATATTACACCAAGCCCAACCGGCTGTGGTGCATGGTGTGCAAGACCTTCGAGCACCTGCGCCGCAAGCAGCAGCACTGCAGCCAGCAGGAGCACCTGGAGAACTTGAGCAGGTGCCGCGTCCGGGAGGAACACCAAGAGTATTTCATTAGACAAGTGAGTGTCTCATGACTGGCTAGTGTCTCATGACTGGCTAGTGTCTCATGACTGGCTAGTGTCTCATGACTGGCTAGTGTCTCATGACTGGCTAGTATGACTGGCTAGTATATTACACCAAGCCCAACCGGCTGTGGTGCATGGTGTGCAAGACCTTCGAGCACCTGCGCCGCAAGCAGCAGCACTGCAGCCAGCAGGAGCACCTGGAGAACTTGAGCAGGTGCCGCGTCCGGGAGGAACACCAAGAGTATTTCATTAGACAAGTGAGTGTCTCATGACTGGCTAGTGTCTCATGACTGGCTAGTGTCTCATGACTGGCTAGTGTCTCATGACTGGCTAGTATCTCATGACTGGCTAGTATATTACACCAAGCCCAACCGGCTGTGGTGCATGGTGTGCAAGACCTTCGAGCACCTGCGCCGCAAGCAGCAGCACTGCAGCCAGCAGGAGCACCTGGAGAACTTGAGCAGGTGCCGCGTCCGGGAGGAACACCAAGAGTATTTCATTAGACAAGTGAGTGTCTCATGACTGGCTAGTGTCTCATGACTGGCTAGTGTCTCATGACTGGCTAGTGTCTCATGACTGGCTAGTGTCTCATGACTGGCTAGTGTCTCATGACTGGCTAGTGTCTCATGACTGGCTAGTGTCTCATGACTGGCTAGTGTCTCATGACTGGCTAGTGTCTCATGACTGGCTAGTATCTCATGACTGGCTAGTGTCTCATGACTGGCTAGTGTCTCATGACTGGCTAGTGTCTCATGACTGGCTAGTATGACTGGCTAGTATATTACACCAAGCCCAACCGGCTGTGGTGCATGGTGTGCAAGACCTTCGAGCACCTGCGCCGCAAGCAGCAGCACTGCAGCCAGCAGGAGCACCTGGAGAACTTGAGCAGGTGCCGCGTCCGGGAGGAACACCAAGAGTATTTCATTAGACAAGTGAGTGTCTCATGACTGGCTAGTGTCTCATGACTGGCTAGTGTCTCATGACTGGCTAGTATGACTGGCTAGTATATTACACCAAGCCCAACCGGCTGTGGTGCATGGTGTGCAAGACCTTCGAGCACCTGCGCCGCAAGCAGCAGCACTGCAGCCAGCAGGAGCACCTGGAGAACTTGAGCAGGTGCCGCGTCCGGGAGGAACACCAAGAGTATTTCATTAGACAAGTGAGTGTCTCATGACTGGCTAGTATGACTGGCTAGTATATTACACCAAGCCCAACCGGCTGTGGTGCATGGTGTGCAAGACCTTCGAGCACCTGCGCCGCAAGCAGCAGCACTGCAGCCAGCAGGAGCACCTGGAGAACTTGAGCAGGTGCCGCGTCCGGGAGGAACACCAAGAGTATTTCATTAGACAAGTGAGTGTCTCATGACTGGCTAGTGTCTCATGACTGGCTAGTGTCTCATGACTGGCTAGTGTCTCATGACTGGCTAGTGTCTCATGACTGGCTAGTATGACTGGCTAGTATATTACACCAAGCCCAACCGGCTGTGGTGCATGGTGTGCAAGACCTTCGAGCACCTGCGCCGCAAGCAGCAGCACTGCAGCCAGCAGGAGCACCTGGAGAACTTGAGCAGGTGCCGCGTCCGGGAGGAACACCAAGAGTATTTCATTAGACAAGTGAGTGTCTCATGACTGGCTAGTGTCTCATGACTGGCTAGTGTCTCATGACTGGCTAGTATGACTGGCTAGTATATTACACCAAGCCCAACCGGCTGTGGTGCATGGTGTGCAAGACCTTCGAGCACCTGCGCCGCAAGCAGCAGCACTGCAGCCAGCAGGAGCACCTGGAGAACTTGAGCAGGTGCCGCGTCCGGGAGGAACACCAAGAGTATTTCATTAGACAAGTGAGTGTCTCATGACTGGCTAGTGTCTCATGACTGGCTAGTGTCTCATGACTGGCTAGTATGACTGGCTAGTATATTACACCAAGCCCAACCGGCTGTGGTGCATGGTGTGCAAGACCTTCGAGCACCTGCGCCGCAAGCAGCAGCACTGCAGCCAGCAGGAGCACCTGGAGAACTTGAGCAGGTGCCGCGTCCGGGAGGAACACCAAGAGTATTTCATTAGACAAGTGAGTGTCTCATGACTGGCTAGTGTCTCATGACTGGCTAGTGTCTCATGACTGGCTAGTGTCTCATGACTGGCTAGTGTCTCATGACTGGCTAGTGTCTCATGACTGGCTAGTGTCTCATGACTGGCTAGTGTCTCATGACTGGCTAGTGTCTCATGACTGGCTAGTATGACTGGCTAGTGTCTCATGACTGGCTAGTGTCTCATGACTGGCTAGTGTTTCATGACTGGCTAGTGTCTCATGACTGGCTAGTATGACTGGCTAGTGTCTCATGACTGGCTAGTGTCTCATGACTGGCTAGTGTCTCATGACTGGCTAGTGTCTCATGACTGGCTAGTATGACTGGCTAGTGTCTCATGACTGGCTAGTATCTCATGACTGGCTAGTATGACTGGCTAGTGTCTCATGACTGGCTAGTATCTCATGACTGGCTAGTGTCTCATGACTGGCTAGTGTCTCATGACTGGCTAGTATGACTGGCTAGTGTCTCATGACTGGCTAGTGTCTCATGACTGGCTAGTGTTTCATGACTGGCTAGTATGACTGGCTAGTATCTCATGACTGGCTAGTGTCTCATGACTGGCTAGTATGACTGGCTAGTATCTCTTGACTGGCAAGTATGACTGGCTAGTATCTCGTGACTGGCTAGTGTCTCATGACTGGCTTGTGTCTCATGACTGGCTAGTATCTCATGACTGGCTAGTGTCTCATGACTGGCTAGTGTCTCATGACTGGCTAGTATGACTGGCTAGTGTCTCATGACTGGCTAGTGTCTCATGACTGGCTAGTGTTTCATGACTGGCTAGTATGACTGGCTAGTATCTCATGACTGGCTAGTGTCTCATGACTGGCTAGTATGACTGGCTAGTGTCTCATGACTGGCTAGTATGACTGGCTAGTGTCTCATGACTGGCTAGTATGACTGGCTAGTGTCTCATGACTGGCTAGTGTCTCATGACTGGCTAGTATGACTGGCTAGTATATTACACCAAGCCCAACCGGCTGTGGTGCATGGTGTGCAAGACCTTCGAGCACCTGCGCCGCAAGCAGCAGCACTGCAGCCAGCAGGAGCACCTGGAGAACTTGAGCAGGTGCCGCGTCCGGGAGGAACACCAAGAGTATTTCATTAGACAAGTGAGTGTCTCATGACTGGCTAGTGTCTCATGACTGGCTAGTGTCTCATGACTGGCTAGTGTCTCATGACTGGCTAGTGTCTCATGACTGGCTAGTGTCTCATGACTGGCTAGTGTCTCATGACTGGCTAGTGTCTCATGACTGGCTAGTATGACTGGCTAGTATATTACACCAAGCCCAACCGGCTGTGGTGCATGGTGTGCAAGACCTTCGAGCACCTGCGCCGCAAGCAGCAGCACTGCAGCCAGCAGGAGCACCTGGAGAACTTGAGCAGGTGCCGCGTCCGGGAGGAACACCAAGAGTATTTCATTAGACAAGTGAGTGTCTCATGACTGGCTAGTGTCTCATGACTGGCTAGTGTCTCATGACTGGCTAGTGTCTCATGACTGGCTAGTGTCTCATGACTGGCTAGTGTCTCCTGACTGGCTAGTATCTCATGACTGGCTAGTATGACTGGCTAGTATATTACACCAAGCCCAACCGGCTGTGGTGCATGGTGTGCAAGACCTTCGAGCACCTGCGCCGCAAGCAGCAGCACTGCAGCCAGCAGGAGCACCTGGAGAACTTGAGCAGGTGCCGCGTCCGGGAGGAACACCAAGAGTATTTCATTAGACAAGTGAGTGTCTCATGACTGGCTAGTGTCTCATGACTGGCTAGTGTCTCATGACTGGCTAGTATCTCATGACTGGCTAGTATGACTGGCTAGTATATTACACCAAGCCCAACCGGCTGTGGTGCATGGTGTGCAAGACCTTCGAGCACCTGCGCCGCAAGCAGCAGCACTGCAGCCAGCAGGAGCACCTGGAGAACTTGAGCAGGTGCCGCGTCCGGGAGGAACACCAAGAGTATTTCATTAGACAAGTGAGTGTCTCATGACTGGCTAGTGTCTCATGACTGGCTAGTGTCTCATGACTGGCTAGTGTCTCATGACTGGCTAGTGTCTCATGACTGGCTAGTGTCTCATGACTGTCTAGTGTCTCATGACTGGCTAGTATCTCATGACTGGCTAGTATATTACACCAAGCCCAACCGGCTGTGGTGCATGGTGTGCAAGACCTTCGAGCACCTGCGCCGCAAGCAGCAGCACTGCAGCCAGCAGGAGCACCTGGAGAACTTGAGCAGGTGCCGCGTCCGGGAGGAACACCAAGAGTATTTCATTAGACAAGTGAGTGTCTCATGACTGGCTAGTGTCTCATGACTGGCTAGTGTCTCATGACTGGCTAGTGTCTCATGACTGGCTAGTGTCTCATGACTGGCTAGTATATCTCATGACTGGCTAGTATCTCATGACTGGCTAGTATGACTGGCTAGTATATTACACCAAGCCCAACCGGCTGTGGTGCATGGTGTGCAAGACCTTCGAGCACCTGCGCCGCAAGCAGCAGCACTGCAGCCAGCAGGAGCACCTGGAGAACTTGAGCAGGTGCCGCGTCCGGGAGGAACACCAAGAGTATTTCATTAGACAAGTGAGTATCTCATGACTGGCTAGTGTCTCATGACTGGCTAGTGTCTCATGACTGGCTAGTATGACTGGCTAGTATATTACACCAAGCCCAACCGGCTGTGGTGCATGGTGTGCAAGACCTTCGAGCACCTGCGCCGCAAGCAGCAGCACTGCAGCCAGCAGGAGCACCTGGAGAACTTGAGCAGGTGCCGCGTCCGGGAGGAACACCAAGAGTATTTCATTAGACAAGTGAGTGTCTCATGACTGGCTAGTGTCTCATGACTGGCTAGTGTCTCATGACTGGCTAGTGTCTCATGACTGGCTAGTGTCTCATGACTGGCTAGTATATCTCATGACTGGCTAGTGTCTCATGACTGGCTAGTATGACTGGCTAGTATATTACACCAAGCCCAACCGGCTGTGGTGCATGGTGTGCAAGACCTTCGAGCACCTGCGCCGCAAGCAGCAGCACTGCAGCCAGCAGGAGCACCTGGAGAACTTGAGCAGGTGCCGCGTCCGGGAGGAACACCAAGAGTATTTCATTAGACAAGTGAGTGTCTCATGACTGGCTAGTGTCTCATGACTGGCTAGTGTCTCATGACTGGCTAGTATGACTGGCTAGTATATTACACCAAGCCCAACCGGCTGTGGTGCATGGTGTGCAAGACCTTCGAGCACCTGCGCCGCAAGCAGCAGCACTGCAGCCAGCAGGAGCACCTGGAGAACTTGAGCAGGTGCCGCGTCCGGGAGGAACACCAAGAGTATTTCATTAGACAAGTGAGTGTCTCATGACTGGCTAGTGTCTCATGACTGGCTAGTGTCTCATGACTGGCTAGTATGACTGGCTAGTATATTACACCAAGCCCAACCGGCTGTGGTGCATGGTGTGCAAGACCTTCGAGCACCTGCGCCGCAAGCAGCAGCACTGCAGCCAGCAGGAGCACCTGGAGAACTTGAGCAGGTGCCGCGTCCGGGAGGAACACCAAGAGTATTTCATTAGACAAGTGAGTGTCTCATGACTGGCTAGTGTCTCATGACTGGCTAGTGTCTCATGACTGGCTAGTATGACTGGCTAGTATATTACACCAAGCCCAACCGGCTGTGGTGCATGGTGTGCAAGACCTTCGAGCACCTGCGCCGCAAGCAGCAGCACTGCAGCCAGCAGGAGCACCTGGAGAACTTGAGCAGGTGCCGCGTCCGGGAGGAACACCAAGAGTATTTCATTAGACAAGTGAGTGTCTCATGACTGGCTAGTGTCTCATGACTGGCTAGTGTCTCATGACTGGCTAGTATCTCATGACTGGCTAGTATGACTTGCTAGTATATTACACCAAGCCCAACCGGCTGTGGTGCATGGTGTGCAAGACCTTCGAGCACCTGCGCCGCAAGCAGCAGCACTGCAGCCAGCAGGAGCACCTGGAGAACTTGAGCAGGTGCCGCGTCCGGGAGGAACACCAAGAGTATTTCATTAGACAAGTGAGTGTCTCATGACTGGCTAGTGTCTCATGACTGGCTAGTGTCTCATGACTGGCTAGTATGACTGGCTAGTATATTACACCAAGCCCAACCGGCTGTGGTGCATGGTGTGCAAGACCTTCGAGCACCTGCGCCGCAAGCAGCAGCACTGCAGCCAGCAGGAGCACCTGGAGAACTTGAGCAGGTGCCGCGTCCGGGAGGAACACCAAGAGTATTTCATTAGACAAGTGAGTGTCTCATGACTGGCTAGTGTCTCATGACTGGCTAGTGTCTCATGACTGGCTAGTGTCTCATGACGTCATGACTGGCTAGTGTCTCATGACTGGCTAGTATCTCATGACTGGCTAGTATGACTGGCTAGTATATTACACCAAGCCCAACCGGCTGTGGTGCATGGTGTGCAAGACCTTCGAGCACCTGCGCCGCAAGCAGCAGCACTGCAGCCAGCAGGAGCACCTGGAGAACTTGAGCAGGTGCCGCGTCCGGGAGGAACACCAAGAGTATTTCATTAGACAAGTGAGTGTCTCATGACTGGCTAGTGTCTCATGACTGGCTAGTGTCTCATGACTGGCTAGTGTCTCATGACTGGCTAGTGTCTCATGACTGGCTAGTGTCTCATGACTGGCTAGTGTCTCATGACTGGCTAGTGTCTCATGACTGGCTAGTATGACTGGCTAGTATATTACACCAAGCCCAACCGGCTGTGGTGCATGGTGTGCAAGACCTTCGAGCACCTGCGCCGCAAGCAGCAGCACTGCAGCCAGCAGGAGCACCTGGAGAACTTGAGCAGGTGCCGCGTCCAGGAGGAACACCAAGAGTATTTCATTAGACAAGTGAGTGTCTCATGACTGGCTAGTGTCTCATGACTGGCTAGTGTCTCATGACTGGCTAGTGTCTCATGACTGGCTAGTGTCTCATGACTGGCTAGTGTCTCATGACTGGCTAGTGTCTCATGACTGGCTAGTGTCTCATGACTGGCTAGTATGACTGGCTAGTATATTACACCAAGCCCAACCGGCTGTGGTGCATGGTGTGCAAGACCTTCGAGCACCTGCGCCGCAAGCAGCAGCACTGCAGCCAGCAGGAGCACCTGGAGAACTTGAGCAGGTGCCGCGTCCGGGAGGAACACCAAGAGTATTTCATTAGACAAGTGAGTGTCTCATGACTGGCTAGTGTCTCATGACTGGCTAGTGTCTCATGACTGGCTAGTGTCTCATGACTGGCTAGTATGACTGGCTAGTATATTACACCAAGCCCAACCGGCTGTGGTGCATGGTGTGCAAGACCTTCGAGCACCTGCGCCGCAAGCAGCAGCACTGCAGCCAGCAGGAGCACCTGGAGAACTTGAGCAGGTGCCGCGTCCGGGAGGAACACCAAGAGTATTTCATTAGACAAGTGAGTGTCTCATGACTGGCTAGTGTCTCATGACTGGCTAGTGTCTCATGACTGGCTAGTGTCTCATGACTGGCTAGTATTCATGACTGGCTAGTGTCTCATGACTGGCTAGTATCTCATGACTGGCTAGTGTCTCATGACTGGCTAGTGTCTCATGACTGGCTAGTGTCTCATGACTGGCTAGTGTCACATGACTGGCTAGTGTCTCATGACTGGCTAGTGTCTCATGACTGGCTAGTATCTCATGACTGGCTAGTGTCTCATGACTGGCTAGTGTCTCATGACTGGCTAGTGTCTCATGACTGGCTAGTGTCTCATGACTGGCTAGTATGACTGGCTAGTATATTACACCAAGCCCAACCGGCTGTGGTGCATGGTGTGCAAGACCTTCGAGCACCTGCGCCGCAAGCAGCAGCACTGCAGCCAGCAGGAGCACCTGGAGAACTTGAGCTGGTGCCGCGTCCGGGAGGAACACCAAGAGTATTTCATTAGACAAGTGAGTGTCTCATGACTGGCTAGTGTCTCATGACTGGCTAGTATCTCATGACTGGCTAGTATGACTGGCTAGTATATTACACCAAGCCCAACCGGCTGTGGTGCATGGTGTGCAAGACCTTCGAGCACCTGCGCCGCAAGCAGCAGCACTGCAGCCAGCAGGAGCACCTGGAGAACTTGAGCAGGTGCCGCGTCCGGGAGGAACACCAAGAGTATTTCATTAGACAAGTGAGTGTCTCATGACTGGCTAGTGTCTCATGACTGGCTAGTGTCTCATGACTGGCTAGTGTCTCATGACTGGCTAGTGTCTCATGACTGGCTAGTATCTCATGATTGGCTAGTATGACTGGCTAGTATGACTGGCTAGTATCTCATGACTGGCTAGTATGACTGGCGAGTATCTCATGACTGGCTAGTATGACTGGCTAGTATCTCATGACTGGCTAGTATGACTGGATAGTATGACTGGCTAGTATCTCATGACTGGCTAGTATGACTGGCTAGTATCTCATGACTGGCTAGTATGACTGGCTAGTATCTCATGACTGGCTAGTATGACTGGATAGTATGACTGGCTAGTATCTCATGACTGGCTAGTATGACTGGCGAGTATCTCATGACTGGCTAGTATGACTGGCTAGTGTCTCATGACTGGCTAGTATCTCATTACTGGCTAGTATCTCATGACTGGCTAGTGTCTCATGACTGGCTAGTATGACTGGCTAGTGTCTCATGACTGGCTAGTATGACTGGCTAGTATATTACACCAAGCCCAACCGGCTGTGGTGCATGGTGTGCAAGACCTTCGAGCACCTGCGCCGCAAGCAGCAGCACTGCAGCCAGCAGGAGCACCTGGAGAACTTGAGCAGGTGCCGCGTCCGGGAGGAACACCAAGAGTATTTCATTAGACAAGTGAGTGTCTCATGACTGGCTAGTGTCTCATGACTGGCTAGTATCTCATGACTGGCTAGTATGACTGGCTAGTGTCTCATGACTGGCTAGTGTCTCATGACTGGCTAGTGTCTCATGACTGGCTAGTATATCATGACTGGCTAGTGTCTCATGACTGGCTAGTATCTCATGACTGGCTAGTATCTCATGACTGGCTAGTGTCTCATGACTGGCTAGTATCTCATGACTGGCTAGTGTCTCATGACTGGCTAGTGTCTCATGACTGGCTAGTGTCTCATGACTGGCTAGTGTCTCATGACTGGCTAGTATCTCATGACTGGCTAGTATCTCATGACTGGCTAGTGTCTCATGACTGGCTAGTGTCTCATGACTGGCTAGTGTCTCATGACTGGCTAGTGTCTCATGACTGGCTAGTATCTCATGACTGGCTAGTGTCTCATGACTGGCTAGTGTCTCATGACTGGCTAGTGTCTCATGACTGGCTAGTGTCTCATGACTGGCTAGTGTCTCATGACTGGCTAGTATCTCATGACTGGCTAGTGTCTCATGACTGGCTAGTGTCTCATGACTGGCTAGTATCTCATGACTGGCTAGTGTCTCATGACTGGCTAGTATCTCATGACTGGCTAGTATCTCATGACTGGCTAGTGTCTCATGACTGGCTAGTGTCTCATGACTGGCTAGTATCTCATGACTGGCTAGTGTCTCATGACTGGCTAGTATCTCATGACTGGCTAGTGTCTCATGACTGGCTAGTGTCTCATGACTGGCTAGTGTCTCATGACTGGCTAGTGTCTCATGACTGGCTAGTATGACTGGCTAGTATATTACACCAAGCCCAACCGGCTGTGGTGCATGGTGTGCAAGACCTTCGAGCACCTGCGCCGCAAGCAGCAGCACTGCAGCCAGCAGGAGCACCTGGAGAACTTGAGCAGGTGCCGCGTCCGGGAGGAACACCAAGAGTATTTCATAAGACAAGTGAGTGTCTCATGACTGGCTAGTGTCTCATGACTGGCTAGTGTCTCATGACTGGCTAGTATCTCATGACTGGCTAGTATCTCATGACTGGCTAGTGTCTCATGACTGGCTAGTGTCTCATGACTGGCTAGTGTCTCATGACTGGCTAGTATCTCATGACTGGCTAGTGTCTCATGACTGGCTAGTATCTCATGACTGGCTAGTGTCTCATGACTGGCTAGTGTCTCATGACTGGCTAGTGTCTCATGACTGGCTAGTGTCTCATGACTGGCTAGTGTCTCATGACTAGCTAGTATGACTGGCTAGTATATTACACCAAGCCCAACCGGCTGTGGTGCATGGTGTGCAAGACCTTCGAGCACCTGCGCCGCAAGCAGCAGCACTGCAGCCAGCAGGAGCACCTGGAGAACTTGAGCTGGTGCCGCGTCTCATACAAAATTGCACAATCGGCTGATTTGAGTTACTATAGAAAGTCAAAACATTTTTGTCATATTTCAACCTATGTCCCTAGAGAAAAGTTGTTCATTATTACCAGCCCGTCTTGAGATTTCGCTATCGGTCACTAGTAAAATTTCACATTATATTATCCATCAATCTCGTTGAAGTTGACCTGTTTTAGTTTGACTTAAAAACGTTAAAAACTATTTTTGGAAATCATACTTATTTTGTTGACAGGTAGACGACAAGCTATACCACTGTGGACATTGCAACAATCTACAAATGATCCACGAGATTGATGATCACGTGGAAAAGGAACACCCTCGGAAGAAACCGAACAACCTAGTCAGCGATGCCAAAAAACACCCCAACTCACCCGCCAAACAACTCGCCAACTCACCCGCCAAACATAGAAACGAGGCCAAGAATGTACAGAATAACAAAAATTGTGCAAATAATAATATAACACAGCCAGAACCGGCTGTGATTAAGAAAATATCCTACGAAGAATTCATTAATTCTTTCAAAAATAGGTCTGCTAATAAAGACAATACAGTGGAAAATTCTAATGCCATTAAAAACAATGATAAAACGATAAACAATCATATTATTAATGACCAAAAACTTAATCATGAGAAACATGTTACCAATAATAATTCAAATAATAAGATACCTGTCATTACGAGAAATGACAATCATCATGCCACTAATACTAAAAATAACTCCACTTCCACAATAAATAACAATATATCTGTCACAAATACAAAAAATTCTATTCAAAAAAGTGCTAAAACTGAAAATCATAATGGCGTCGCAAAAACCGATTACTCCCGTCCGTTCTTCGATTACATCACTATATTCCCCTTCGGCTACAACATCACAGTGCCGTGGTTCTCCTACAACATCGTCTGCGTAAGGCCAAACGACTATTACTGCGGGTTGTGTGATGTGGCGGTACCGGGGGCAGATATACTCGACCATATGTATGGAGACAAACATATGGAGTTGCTGCATAGGACTCCGTTCATTGCGCCGTTTTCGTACAATCTCATTCGAGCGGTGAGTTGTTGTTTTTTTTAAATTATTTTACTGTTTATTACGCACAAAAACATTACAGAAAATACACAAAATAATAAATTATTGTTATTCTTTATAAGTTTTGAAATGCAATTATTCAAAATTCTGTTTCATTAAACTCAAACATAGATACACATATCACGCCTTTAATCCCTTGCTGGGTAGGCAGAGCGTAAACGGCCGTAAAAACGGACATTTACGCCACGTCTGATATATATTTGAGGGTCGTTTGGAAAATTGTGTATCGTTATAGTGACAGGTTATCAGCCCATCGCCTAAAATTGCAATACACACCCACGAGTCCCTTAGCCGCCTCTTACGACTCCCACGGGAAAGAAAAAGGGTGATGCTATTCTAAGCCGGCATCACACGGCAAACCCACACGGTATTCTAAATTACAACTTTTTAAACGTATGTTAAATGTTTATTCCAGATTCGAGACGCCCTCCATTGCGCCATATGTAATGTACTCGTAACAGTTGCTGATATATACAAACATATAGACGATCCAGAACATAAAGAGAATGTACATAAGGCTCTTAACCATCATGCGAACCCGAAACCCCCCCAAATAGGGGACAACATGTCTTACGTCCCCGAAAAATCCCTCGAAAATAATAATGGTCATATTCATAATTCAAATATAATAAATAGCAATACTAAAACACCAAATATTCTTGATCAAAATGTTGCCAACTTAAAGACAAGTGCAGAAAATAATATAATAAATGAATCTACAGAAAATGATGAGGAATATAATGATATATGCGAAGATATAGACAGAACTTTCGAGTCAATATCCTCAGAGGATGTTAGCTTTGACGAAGAGGAACACGTATATTTGAAACTCAAAAATTCTTACATAAAAATATCAAATACCTCTTATAACACTCTGGTACATAATGGCGATGGTTCTAGATATTGTTTTGTGTGCGCAGAGAGTGTACAATATGTGGAATTGCAAAAACATGTCTACGCGAGAGAGCATTTGGAGAATATCGACAAATATATGTTTTTGGATAAATATGAAGATCATTTATTGAGACAGGTATGTGGTAATTCTAATTGTATAATTATTTCGTGAATAACATAACTTTCAGTTACATGCCGTGAGGTGAACCTGGCATAACGCAGTGCCTTTATTTTTAATTTTGTATCCGGCCTGAGGCCTTCTCTCTTTTACCATGACAAATACAATTACGACACCAATATCGAAAAAAAAAATCGGCTTCTTCTTCAGTCGAGTGTTCATGACATGAGTATTTTTGGCAACACAGCCTATCTCTCTCTCTCTCTTTTATAACCTCGTCACATCCAGGCCTCGGAGAGCTTTTCACAGATAGCGGCCCAGGTGCCTTTTAAAAGGTATGATTCTTCAAATTAAAATAAAGCATAATATGCACTTTGTTCTGCAAGGTTGCAGTTCAAGCATATACTGGGTGTACTGATATAATATCACATGCTTCAGGGAACCTCTTGTTAATTAGTTTGAACCATTAAAAATAGACACAGATATTTGGACCGGTACTGCTGTCGAGCTACATACCTTTTAAAAGGTATCTGGGCGTCACGAGGTTAAGGCGAGTGTACTCGTGAACGACCTCAACAGTGGCGCCACTTCACAAAAAATAAATCTCTTTATACAAACAATCTATCAGAATATCCGTTGCCCAAGTTTTTAGTATTATCCTCAAGTAATATTTGAACCTGCAATCTCAATGAAATATTCTCTTTAATTAAAGTTATGGCAATTAATACCAAAATTGACCGTTTTTTAGGTACTTTTTGCCATAACTTTAATTGCAGCGAATATTACATTGAGTTTGCAGGTTCTAATTACTAAAAACTTGGGCAACGGATATTCTGATAGATTGCTTGTATGAAGATATTTTTTTTTGTGTTGTGGCGCCACTGTCGAGGTCGTTGACGGCTACACTCGCATTAAAATCATGAATATAAAGACCCTACAAAGTTTGCTTAATGACTCAAAAATAACCCTGTATTCTTCTAGTTATACCTTATGTACCATTGCGGTATTTGCAACGTTATAATAACTCGTAAAGAACTAAAAGCACATTTGGAATGGCCGGTGCACACATTACAGAATGACAACCTGAAGAATAACAAGAAGACCAAGAAAACTGAAATTAAAGGTAATATATTTACATTTTTATACATACACATATCACGCCTATAATCCCTTGCGGGGTAGGCAGAGCGTAAACAGCTGTAAACAACGGCTATTTACACCACGTCTGACAAATGTTTGAGGGTAATTTGAAAAATTGTGTATCGCTATAGTGACAGGTTGTCAGCCCATCGCCTATATATTTATATATATATTTAACCATTTATTGTACACAAAAACATACACAGGAACAATTTACAATGAGACAAGACACAACAGGTTTACTTATTTTTAAAAAGAAATTTCTTACAGCAAACCTACATAAGCGACATTCTATAATTCGAGACGCGGATATGACGTGCACAATAGCAAAAAAAAACGTATATATACGAATACTTAAATACATTTATGTTAGAATACTTATATACCTATTAATATATAAATATATTATATATATACATACTTACATTATTATGAATATGCAAGAGAAAGATAGTGTTCTTTAACTCTCTTTTTAAATATAGCAATAGATGGACTATCGCGCACAGCGTGCGGGAGAGAATTCCACAATCTAACGGCATGAACAGTAAAAGAGTAGGAGTAGAAGTAAGGTAAGTATCATAGGCCGTGTGATGGCGGCTTAGAATAGCATCACCCCATTGCTTTCTCGTGGGAGACGTAAGAGGCGACTAAGGGACGCGAAGGTGTGTATTTAAATTTTAGGCGGTGGGCTGATAACTTGTCACTATGGCGATACATAATTTTCCGAATGACCCTCCAATATTTGTCAGACGTGGCATAAATGGCCGTTTTCTGCGGCTGTTTACGCTCTGCATACCCTGCAAGGGATAATCGCCGTGATATTGTGTGTTTGTAGTATCATAGTCTAGAAGTGTAGCAAGAAGTGTCAGTAGGCAGGTCATATCTGTCGTAGAACCGACGGACGGTGGAGTAAGCGGGTTCTCGAGTGGAAGCCACGCCTCGGCAAGCGTAGCGTTGGACGTCCTCCGGCCAGATGTACAGATGGCTTGAAAAAAGGCGGCTGGTAGCGACTGGATGGCGAAAATGAGAGATAGTGCCCTATGGCGTACCCTGGGGGAGGCAGCAGTCTAGCAGTGGACTGCTATAGACTGATGTGATTTGTGATTTAAGTAAGGTAATTCGGTATGTAAAGCATAGCTGGATGACATAAATTATGAAAACCATTTGGAGATATTTTAGTCTAAATTAAAACATTCTTATAATTAGTAAGAAAAAGTTAAAGATTACTCTTATTTATGAAAAAAACTTAAAAAAAACCCTCATTTGACCTGTGAGACGTCGTACTGACCAAGAATGAAACGAATATCTTTCATGATCTCCTTCAAGATAACCATTGGTACCTATTAGAAACTATAAATCCTAGTACGTCAGTCAACGTTCAGTGTCAAATGTATGAAAACAATGTTGATTTATTGGATTTTTTACGAATGGAGTTGTTCGCTGCAATGATTGTGCGCAACAATGACGTCATCAAACAATATATTTATAAATTCACGGATGATCCAATAAACAAAAAAAACCAAATTAGTTTCTTAAAATGGTTTAGTCATACATACATACATAAATCACGCTTATATCCCTTACGGGGTAGGCAGAGCGTTAACGGCCGTTCAACGGATATTAACACCACGTCTGACAAAAGTTTGAGGGTCAATCATATAACTGTGTATCACTATAGTGACAGGTTGTCAGCCCGTCGCCTAAAATTGCAATACACACCCTCGAGTCCCTTAGTCGCCTCGTACGAAACCGCATGGTTTATTCATTCAGAAAAAAATATAAAATATTTTAACTTTACATACCGAATGGCATGGCAACGTTATAATATTAACACCGCGTGATGCCGGCTTAGAATAGCATCTCCCCAATTATTCCCGCGGGTTTCATACGAAGCGACTAAGGAATGAGAATAGGAAGCGTTTCCTGTAGATGAATCATCTTGCACTGCGCTCGCCAAGCGCGGTAAGGCAATACTCCCCAATGTGTGTTGCCGGCTTAGAATAGCATCACCCCATTTCTTTCCCGTGGGGGTCGTAAGAGGCGACTAAGAGACTCGAGGGTGTGTATTGCAATTTCAGGCGATGGGCTGATAACCTGTCACTTACACAGTTATCTGATTGACCCTCAAAATTTTGTCAGACGTGGTGTTATTACCCGTTTTACGGCCGTTAACGCTCTGCCTACCCCGTAAGGGATATAGGCGTAATTTATGTGTATGTGTGTGTGTGAAGGCCCATATCCAGCAGTAAGCTGTTGTGACTGTTTATGTATCAATTGTATATTATTTATTTTGTAGGTGGCGTCAAGCCAGTATCGACTACGAAAGAATACATTTATCTCCACGAGAACGAGCCGAAAATCAAAATATGTCTAAACGTTGAAGTGACAGATAAAACAACAAAAAACGTGGAAATTATTAAGGTGCCGGAAGAAGAAGGCTTTATGAAGAATAAAATCATTATTTTCAATGATAATGTTTTGAAGGTAAGAATAAATGACGTAAAAAAGTGGCATCATTCATTCCGTAACGGTCCACTGCTAGACAAAGGCCTCCCGTTGCTATAGTCACCACGCTTGGCTGGAGGATTGGCGAGCGCAGTGCATTCGTAAAGAACACCGCTACTCATTCCCAGGATTCATCCTGTAGCGGCGCGGATTGCAAAGAAATATGAAGCATCTACTGCTGACGAGGCGACGACGACAACGCTGCCTGCACAATGTAAACACGATACGTCATACTCGTCATAGAAGATTAGCTAACCAGAAGTCCTAATCTAACATCATATTGCCCAATATGCCGTGTGATACCGGCTTAGAAAGCCGTGTGATGCCGGCTTAGAATAGCATTACCCCGATTCATAAGGCCTAAAACACGGTTACGAAGTTTGTCTAAGACTTGGAATAAATACAAAAATCTACGTCCTACCAGTTGGGCCGCGGTCCCCGAGCTGAACACCTCGCTCGGCGGGAATTCCCCTTTTCCATCATGCAGCATTGAGCCTACTGGCTACAACCCCTCAATCTACCTTACAATCCCTTAGTCCCGTTTTACGAGAACCATACAGCACGACATTTTGACGTATAAATTCTATAAAAGAAAATTTAGAAACCGAATATCTAAGTAAAGAAAAATCGTTACATTGGCGAGCAAGGAACGAACTGCGGTAGCCCAGATGGAAGAGGCGTCGTAACTAGTAATAACGAAAGTCGCAGGTTCAAATCCTGCCCGCTCTTGAAAATTTTGCAAGTTTTTCTTTATACCTAACACGAGAAGTGTTTTAAAATTTGGTATGCGACATTGTAAAATTTGCATACCTGTAAGCAGGTTGGATACAAGAACTTTCACAACTATTGTACCATCTTTGTTATCACTGTATTCTGGCAAATAAATAAATTAAAGATAGGCATCTTTTGACAGCTGTTAAATCCATACCCGAAGATATGCCCATAGAGGACGAATTCCCCCTTATGCCATAGCATGGATTCGGCAGCTGTCACAATGCAACGTCAAAGCTTTACACAACTTTCCCCAGGTATCATGGGAGAGCTGGCACGCAATCGCCAAGGTCAAGAACGGCTACAAGTGCAACCTCTGCCAGCGAGAGCTTCATACCGCTGATATCAAACTGCATTGTACCAGCGAGTGCCACAGGTGATCACTATATAGTATAATAGCACGTTCACACGATGTCAATTTGGGAAGGGAAATGGTAAGGGAATTGGGCAGGGAAATAGTTAGGGAAGTGGGCAGGGAAATATTAAGGGAAAAGAAAATAGTAAGGGAAGTGGGCAGGGAAATAGTAAGGGAAGTGGGCAGGGAAATAGTAAGGGAAAAGGAAATAGTAAGGGAAGTGGGCAGGGAAATAGTAAGGGAAGTGGGCAGGGAAATAGTAAGGGAAAAGGAAATAGTAAGGGAAGTGGGCAGGGAAATAGTAAAGGAAAAGGAAATAGTAAGGGAAGTGGGCAGGGAAATAGTAAGGGAAGTGGGCAGGGAAATAGTAAGGGAAAAGGAAATAGTAAGGGAAGTGGGCAGGGAAATAGTAAGGGAAAAGGAAATAGTAAGGGAAGTGGGCAGGGAAATAGTAAAGGAAAAGGAAATAGTAAGGGAAGTGAGCAGGGAAATAGTAAAGGAAAGGGAAATAGTAAAGGAAGTGGGCAGGGAAATAGTAAGGGAAAAGGAAATAGTAAGGGAAGTGGGCAGGGAAATAGTAAGGGAAGTGGGCAGGGAAATAGTAAGGGAAATGAGCAGGGAAATAGTAAGAGAAGTGGGCAGGGAAATAGTAAGGGAAGTGAGCAGGGAAATAGTAAGAGAAGTGGGCAGGGAAATAGTAAGAGAAGTGAGCAGGGAAATAGTAAGAGAAGTGGGCAGGGAAATAGTAAGAGAAGTGAGCAGGGAAATAGTAAGGGAAGTGAGCAGGGAAATAGTAAGAGAAGTGGGCAGGGAAATAGTAAGAGAAGTGAGCAGGGAAATAGTAAGGGAAGTGAGCAGGGAAATAGTAAGGGAAGTGGGCAGGGAAATAGTAAGGGAAGTGGGCAGGGAAATAGTAAGGGAAGTGGGCAGGGAAATAGTAAGGGAAGTGGATAGGGAAATAGTAAGAGAAGTGGGCAGGGAAATAGTAAGAGAAGTGGGCAGGGAAATAGTTAGGGAAGTGGGCAGGGAAATAGTAAGGGAAGTGGGCAGCGCGAACTTGTAAACAGGTTACTCGCGCTGCTACTCGTCATGCCGCTGCCACTTCCCTTGCTCCCGCGAGTGTCGGCTTTTCGTGCGGGAGTCAAAGGAACGGCATCACGAACGCCTGTGGAATGTATTGCTATCTCGCTCACTCGTATTGGTGCGAGAAGAGTATGACGGCAGTGTGTGAACACTCACTCGCGTTGATATTTCGAGCAATATTCGCGGCAGCGCCAGGAGCAGAAGCAGGTGCATGGCACAAAATAGAGCGCGCAGCCGCCAATACTTACTTTGTGTGCATGGTGTGAACGTGCTATAAAGTCGCATTCCGCGTCTGTTTGTTTGTATGTATGCATAAATCTTCAAACCCATTCAACGGATCTTGATGGAGTTTTTTTAAAAAGATAAAGTGATTCAAGAGGAAGGTTTTTATGTATGATTTACGTCGGGAGAAGGTCTGTTTCCCATGGGAAATCGGTTAGCAGCGGGTGTAACCGCTGGGCGGGCCGCTAATTTAATTATAAAGACAAGCTGTCATAGGCTGTGTGCTTATTTTTACATACATACATACACATATCACGCCCATAATCCCTTGCGGAGAAGGCAGAGCGTAAACGGCAGCAAAAACGGTAATTTACGCCACGTCTGACAAATATTTGAGTGACAGGTTGTCGACCCATCGCCTTAAATTGCAATTGACACCCTCGAGTCCCTTAGTCGCCTCCTACGAATACAACGAGAATGAAATGGGGTGATGCTATTCTAAGCCGGCATCACACGGCTTATTTTTAAACACCACATACATTCATACATTATAGTTACAAAACTAACCTGGTAGATGGAGCCGTGCCACGCGTTACTGGCATCAAATACACTTGTAAAATTGGCGGGCAAGGAACGAGCTGCGGTAGCCCAGATGGAAGAGGCGTCGTCACTAGTAATGACGAAAGTCGCATGTTCAAATTCCGCCCGTGCATGACAATTTTGCAAGTTTTCAAAAATTTTATACGTAACCTTGCGAGGCAGTATTGCCAGTAGCAGGTTCACATCCTGCCCGCGCTTGAAAATTCTAAAGTGAGACTTTATAAGACAGGCGGATTAGCAGTGCACAATAGAATATAATAAGATAAAACCCCTACACACGAATAGATAAAATATACCTAAATAAACTTACAATCAATAATATACCTACATTTAAATAAATTGTACCTAAAAGAAATACTTATATAAGGTGTAAAAAAATTAGCTAAGAATATTTTAGGGGTGAACCAGTACGTGAAACTGAACAACTTTCCCCAAGGAACAAAGGTCGAAATATGAAAAAATAATTTGAGCCTCCCATACTTAGTGTGTTACCCGGGCGGGATAATTTGTATGGGAGGGCCAATGTTTTTTCATATTTCGACCTATGTTCCTTGGGGAAAGTTGTTCAGTTTCACGTACTGGTTCACCCCTTAAAATATTCTTAGCTAATTTTTTACACTATGTATATACTGAATTAATATGGGAAGTCTGAAATTTTTTGACGTTTCCTGAAATGTTTTTCCATGGGCAGTTGTTCAGTTTCATGGTCTGAATGCACCCTATCAGTATTCGGAGGGCTGTCCCTTACAACCTGTATATTTTTTAATTTCAGATACTGTTTGGATAAACCTTTCGAGAAGCAATATGCACCTGCTTTGATTCGCAAAGTAAGTAGTACAAGCTTATTAAATCGTTTAGTATAAGTCGACCGATGTGGCGCAGTGGTAGTGAGACTGAGCCCAATGGTTCCAGGTTTGATTCCCGGTGGGGCACACACAAATTTGTTTAATATCACTGTCAATTTGTGTCCAGTCTGGTTAGGATATTGCACGCTGAACAATCTGATTGGTCCGTAGGTAGATATGGTTCCGTGCTTCAGAGGGCACGTTTAACCGTCGGTCCCAGTTGCTGTCTATGATGGGAAATGAAAATAAAATGATTTTATTCAATGTAGGATAGTATTATCACTTATTGACGTCATGATCAGTCATTGTAATTTTATAACAAATTTGTATTGTCCTAATAGAAAACCTGCTCGGGCGGTATAAAAAATTATAAATAAAGGCACTGCCTTGGGGCGGGGCATGTAACTTTACGCCACCACCATTAACTTTTTAGACGTCGATTGTTACAAAAACCATGTCAGAGACTCAGAGGCCTAGTTGTTCTTGGCGGTTGAGAAACACTGACACCACTTTAATCAAGCAAATAATTAACAACTAATTTCTTGAATGTTTGTCTTTTTTTCTAGATAAACGACAGCACCTTAAACTGTGTATTCTGTAACACGGAGATATCGAACAAGGAGCATTTGGTCACCGTGCACGTCAACGGCAAGAAACACCAGAAAAAATACGAGGATATACTTAAAGAGAGCTCTGTAGCTAACACTTACACCGATTGCAATGATGATGTGCTTATGTTGTAAAAAAAAAAACTTCATAAGTTGACACCCGCTGACCCAAAAATTTACACACTTTCTTATAAAATTCACACAAATTCTCATAAAATTCACACACTTCCTCATAAAATTCACACACTTTCCCATAAAATTCGCACACTTTCATTAAACACACTTAATTTCACAAAATATACACTCATTATCTCATTCAACTACACACAGTGCCATTAAACACAATGAGTCAACAGCAAGATACATCAGAAGAGATACGAGGAAATACTTAAAGAGAGCTCTCTAGCTAACACTTACACCGATTGCAATGATGATGTGCTTATGTTGTAAAAAAAACTTAATAATACTGTCATAAGAACACACTCTTAACACATTAAACACGCTCGCCATAAGTTGACTTGACACCCGCTGACCCAAAAATTTACACACTTATAAAATTCACACAAATTTTCATAAAATTCACACACTTCCTCACAATATTCACACAATTTCTCATAAAATTCACACACTTTCATAAAACACACTCAATTTCAGAAAATATACACTTATCATCTCATTCAAATATACACAGTGATTTTAAACACAATGGTTAACGTCAACAGCAAGATACATCAGAAGAATTACGAGGAAATACTTAAAGAGAGCTCTCTAGCTAATACTTACACCGATAGCAATGATGATGTGCTAATGTTGTAAAAAAACCTAAATAATACTGTCATAAGAACACACTCTTAACACATTAAACACGCTCGCCATAAGTTGACACCCGCTGACCCAAAAATGAACACACTTTCTTATAAAATTCACACGAATTTTCATTAAATTCACACACTTCCTCACATTTACACACTTTTCCATAAAGCTCACACACTTTCAAACAGTGCCATTAAACACAATGATTCACGTCAACAGCAAGAAATATCAGAAGAATTACGAGGAAATACTCAAAGAGAGCTCTCTAGCTTACACTTACACCGATTGCAATGATGATGTGCTTATGTTGTAAAAAAACTCGTAAATAAAACTGTCATAAGAACACACTCTTAACACATTAAACACGCTCGCCATAAGTTGACACCCGCTGACCCAAAAATGTACACACTTTCTTATAAAATTCACACACTTCCTCATAAAATTCACACACTTTCCCATAAAATTCACACACTTTCAACACACTCAATTTCACATAATATACACTTATCATCTCATTCAACTACACACAGTGCCATTAAACACAATGATTCACGTCAACATCAAGATACATCAGAAGTAGAAGAGATACGAGGAAATACTCAAAGAGAGCTCTCTAGCTAACACTAACACCGATTATAATGATGATGTGCTTATGTTGTGAAAAAAAATACTTCATAAGTTGACACCCGCTGACCCAAAAATGTACACACTTTCTTATAAAATTCACACAAATTCTCATAAAATTCACACACTTCCTCATAAAATTCAAACACTTTCCCATAAAATTCACACACTCAATTTCACAAAATATACACTCATTACCTCATTCAAATACACACAGTGCCATTAAACACAATGATTCACGTCAACAGCAAGAAACACCAGAAGAAAATACGAGGAAATACTTAAAGAGAGCTCGCTAGCTAACACTTACACCGATTGCAATGATGATGTGCTTATGTTGTAAAAAAAACCTTAATAATACTGTCATAAGAACACACTCCTAACACATTAAACACGCTCGCCATAAGTTGACACCCGCTGACCCAAAAATGGACACACTTTCTTATAAAATTCACACGAATTTTAATTAAATTCACACACTTCCTCACATTCACACACTTTCAACACACTCAATTTCACAAAATATACACTCATTACCTCATTCAAATACACACAGTGCCATTAAACACAATGATTCACGTCAACAGCAAGATACATCAGAAGAGATACGAGGAAATACTTAAAGAGAGCTATCTAGCTAACACTTACACCGATTGTAATAATGATGTGCTAATGTTGTAAAAAAAATTTGCTCATAAGTTTACACCCGCTGACCTAAAAGATGACACACTTTTCTATAAAATTCACACAATTTCTCTTAAAATACACACATCCGTATATAAAGTCACCCCACAAAGTTCACACACTTTGTCATGATATACACACAATTTCTCGTAAAATTCACACACTTGCCCACAAAATTCACACACTAGTCCACTAAATTTACAACTTTTATCATAAAATTCTCTCATGAATTTCACACTCTGTCCAACTAGATAGACACTCACGGCTCATATATTGTACAAACTTTTACATCAGGTTACACACAGTACCTACAAGTATACACACACGCTCATATAGGGTGTAATTTTACTAGTGACCGATAGCGAAAACTCAGCACTCAATACTCAGTAAGAACAAAGTTCCCTAAGGAACATACAGGTTGAAATTGTGGAGGTGTAATGTAGGTATACTCTTTGGTGTTTTTATCTGACATAAGTCATTCTTTGAATAGACGCCATGGACGCAATTTCTATGTTTTATTAATTCTAATATTTCCTTTATTTCTCAATGGCATGACAAATCAGTGTTTTTTTCCGGTTTCTTGGGAAAAGTTGTTCCTTATCATCAGCCCGTCTTGAGTTTTCGCTATCGGTCACTAGTACAATTTCACTCTATATTTTAACAATACTGTCATCCATAAATTTTTTTTCTGTATAAAATGCGCTTATCCAAATTGTTATTTAATATGGCAGTAGTATTTTTATTTAAAATGGTAACTGGACATTAAGTTTTATAACAAAAATAAAACTTAATAAATAAGACTGAATATTAAATTGGTATAATACAGTCAGATTTTTAAAGTTTAGGTATAACAGTTAGGTTTAAGAGAAATTAAGTCTAATTACGTTCATGTTTAATGTTAAAAAATTATCTACAACAGTACGGCCATCCCAATAAGCCATGTTTGACAGCTGTCAAACTCGTGAAATGCTATGGCAGAGGGTCCATTTTCCTTTGTTGACATATCTTTTAGTATGGAACGGACAGCTTTCAAATATGGCTTACAGGGATATCCTTACTATAAGTGTGTGATAATATTCTGGTGATAAGACACAAAATGGTTACATCAATGTTGAAATATTTTATTTTTTAAAAGATTAAGTATTTTTGTAAGACTTTTAATAATTCCATGAGATTATAAATTTTAAAGTATTTTGAGAAATTATTTGAAAAACAGCGGTAATATGAAAAAACTAAACAACTAGTGTTATTGAAAAAATCGTAAAATAAATGTCATCTTTGTACAATGTGACAAGATTTGTTGAACATGCTGTTTAACAAGTTTATTTAGCGTTTTTCATATATTCAAATGTTGTTCAGTTTTTTCAATATTGAAGTACTTTGATCAATAGTGAGATATTTGATTTTTATCATAAATAGGGAATATTTCTTCCATAGAATATAAGATTTAGTTTTAGTTTCTAAGTTACCGTAGTTTTTTATGCAAAATGTTCTTGTATAAGAAGCTACACACATTGTATATATTTTTTTCTGTCTATTACTTTTTTTTATTAAGTTAATTGGTATGAGACTTAAAGTGAGTGTTTTTTGTATCTTATGAGATTGTTGTGTTTTGACTAAGAGTTACATACATATAAGCAATGTTATTCTATTTTATATTATGGCGGGTGACAGGAGTAATGCTTATAGGCACAATGGAAGTTTTCAGGTGGTGTCGGGAAAAGGGTAGCTACCCCGCCTGGCCGGGTGTTGTGGCCAGGGGACCGACTGGTCCACCTGGATAGAATTGGAAGTTGTATATATGCAGCGCGAGGTGAACACTTCGATACCGCGTTTCAGGCCCATTGTTCTCTGCTAATGTGTCACGTGGCGCCATCTTGCGGAAACGTTGAGAACTTCTGTTGCGTCTTGCTTGCTTGTAAACCACTTGAGCTTCCTGTAGTTGCTCCTTGAGGTCGCTACAATATCTTTAAAAGTAAAATTTATGAAATAAATGAATTGTTTACCATACAAAATTGTTTGTATGGAGGCAAGACAACATTTTTTTTGTATTTTTTAATTGGAATTATCTATTTGTATTGGTGGCTCTTAGTCTTTCTTTATTCTTTAAGATTGCATTTGAAATTTCAAAATAAAGTCAGTTGGTTGACGTGCCTTTCTAGGATGTAAGAATTTGATTATTTTTAAAGTCTCAAAAATTTGTATTAATTTTTTATACACTATCTGTGTATGTTAGTTGTATCATTTTGTTTAATGTTTAACTCGAATAATGTTTAATTATAACAATGTACTTTGTGTTAAGTTTAAAGAATACAAAAAGTATAAAAAGTTCTTGTTTAGTTCTCTGAGACAAAACTTAATTTTAAGTATGATTCGTCAGGGTATTTTTTTTCAGTACGCATACTTTGCAGGGTGAGTTTGCACATCTGAACAACTTTTGCTTTTGCCAACTGCGAAATTGCGAAAAAAAACTGCTGTTCAATAGTTAATACAATTCTATAGAACATGTCTTTTGTAATTTCGTGAATGCTGCTATAGAAAACATACATACATATATCAGGCCTAAATCCCTTGCAGGGTAGGCAGAGCGTAAACGGCCATGAAAAACGGACATCGCCAGCGCCACGTCTGACAAACATTAGTGTCAATCATTAGTCTGTATCACAATAGTGACAGGATGTCAGTCCATCGCCTAAACCTGCAATACACATATAACCCCTGAGTCCCTTAATCGCCTCTTACGACACCCACGGGACAGAAATGGGGTGATGCTATTCTAAGCCGGCTTCATCACTCTGCAATGTTTGGGTACGTTATTTTGTGAACCTGACGCCATAATTTTACAGGGTCCCAAAAGTTGTTAGGTTTAAGGTTTTCAAGTTGGACAATTTTTTATAGTAAGAAGTATTATTTTTGTATTTTTTTAAGTACTTCCTGAAGGTATTTCTTTAGTAAGAAATATCGTTATTCAGGATGTCCAAAACGTTGTGACCATTATATTATCAAAATTTCGACCATTGCAATGAATAGAAAAGTCGATTCGCACAGATAAATTTATTTAATAATTTTAGCTGCTCCATTCTTGGTCACTTTTTATTAGCTGTAGAAAATATAAAAGTAAGTACCATTTATTTAACAATGTATCCTTGTCGTTTGATTTGCAAAACCAATTTGGCTTTCCATGTTGCGGTCATCACGGAAATCTACGACTCTTGAGTATGTGGAATAACTGTCGATAATTTGTCGCACAAAAACCAGAATTTGTCGGGACGTTTAGTGATCGAGATTCGAAATCAAGGTTCTCTACAGCACTTCCACATTCTTTTTGTTAAGATCGGGCGCTCCAGTGTCAATAGGTCAGAGATCGGGCCCTGTAGTGTCGACAGGTCAGAGATCGGGCATTGCAGTGTCGACAGATCAGAGATCGGGCGCTGCAGTGTCGACAGATCAGAGATCGGGCGCTGCAGTGTCGACAGATCAGAGATCGGGCGCTGCAGTGTCGACAGATCTGAGATCGGGCGCTGCAGTGTCGACAGGTCAGAGATCGGGCCCTGCAGTGTCGACAGGTCAGAGATCGGGCGCTGCAGTGTCGACAGATCAGAGATCGGGCGCTGCAGTGTCGACAGATCAGAGATCGGGCCCTGCAGTGTCGACAGGTCAGAGATCTGGCGCTGCAGTGTCGACAGATCAGAGATCGGGCGCTGCAGTGTCGACAGGTCAGAGATCGGGCGCTGCAGTGTCGACAGGTCAGAGATCGGGCGCTGCAGTGTCGACAGGTCAGAGATCGGGCGCTGCAGTGTCGACAGGTCAGAGATCGGGCGCTGCAGTGTCGACAGGTCAGAGATTGGGCGCTGCAGTGTCGACAGATCAGAGATCGGGCGCTGCAGTGTCGACAGGTCAAAGATCGGGCGCTGCAGTGTCGACAGGTCAGAGATCGGGCGCTGCAGTGTCGACAGGTCAGAGATTGGGCGCTGCAGTGTCGACAGATCAGAGATCGGGCGCTGCAGTGTCGACAGGTCAGAGATCGGGCGCTGCAGTGTCGACAGGTCAGAGATCGGGCGCTGCAGTGTCGACAGATCTGAGATCGGGCGCTGCAGTGTCGACAGGTCAGAGATCGGGCCCTGCAGTGTCGACAGGTCAGAGATCGGGCGGTGCAGTGTCGACAGATCAGAGATCGGGCGCTGCAGTGTCGACAGGTCAGAGATCGGGCGCTGCAGTGTCGACAGGTCAGAGATCGGGCGCTGCAGTGTCGACAGGTCAGAGATCGGGCGCTGCAGTGTCGACAGATCAGAGATTTGGCCCTGCAGTGTCAGAGATCGGGCGCTGCAGTGTCGACAGGTCAGAGATCGGGCGTTGCAGTGTCGACAGGTCAGAGATCGGTCTCTGCAGTGTCGTCAGGTTACAGGTTGGGCCCTGTTGTGGCATTCGTTGTTCGTTTTTTTTAACTGTTAAATTAAATTATGTTTTCATGGTGGCCGAGTCGCATAGAGAGCAAAGAGTGAATCTAAAAGTAAAAAACCTACATATTAGGAAATGTGCCAAGTTTTTAGAAACCGAATAACATCTATCGATTTTTGGATCGTCATTTTGCTAAAGATATGTTCTGTCGTAACCATGTTTCCGATTTTCATCTGATTCTGTTCTTTAATAACGTGAAATTAATTCCTGCGACATACTAGCCTTGATTTGTAACGTTCTTTTATAAAATTGATTCCATAAATAAATGTGTAATTTTAATAAATGATGTATTGTTTTTTGTTACTTCCTGTTATGATAAAAAATCGTTTAGTCCAATCTGCCACCCCAAGATGGAGACCGTGGGCGGCCAAGATTTCACCCTAAGTGCCATCGCTGCTGGCCACGTGTTAGCAGCCTGTTCGTGTAGCCCGCTCGACGCAGCGTTGGCGCAGGCTGCCACAGACCAAATGTACGTTTTTGCGAACGACAGCACAACCAATATATTCATAGAAATGGGATATTTTCTAGGGATTCTCGAGTGTCATGTAGAGGGCGCTGAGCTTAATTGAAATGTTTCTTTACGCAAAAACTACCATTTTATAAATGATTCTTCTTCTCGTGTTTATTGATATGTTCTAAATTTATTGTTGGTTACTTGTATACTTACACGAATGACACTCAATATAATAAATAGCAAGGTGATAGGTTTATTTTGTAGTAAATCAAACTAACATAATTATTTTGTAACGAACACAACGTGAAACGGAACCTGTGACAAAACTATGGCCATATTGAAACGTCAAAATTTCAGTTTAGCATTGCGCCCTCTGGTTTGACATTCAGAACTATCAAGATACCTGTCAATAGAAAAACTCTCATTCAAAAAAATTCCGTACGCAATTCCGTTTGCAATAAAAAGGTTATTGGCAAGAATTACAGACGCCGCCGGTTGCCACCGGGCGACCGTGAGAGCTGTTTTACATTCTAGCAAATGGCACCTTTATTTAAAAAACTACTTCTCGTTTCTAGTCAAAAGTGTTTGGGCTGTCGCTCGCAAAAACTGCTCTTGTTCTGCGGCGGCCCTAAGCCAGGGCGAATGGATTGGATAATATAAGTTTCCCATCTACCCTCAGGGTGTCCATCCTGCGGTGGCAGATTGGACTAACTGGATAAAATAATAACTAAAACTGTGCCAAATCAATTCCTTTAATTATAATAATACAAACATTAAACTCAACAGGGTATTTATTATATAGGGTGAAATTTTACTAGTGACCGATAGCGAAATCTCAACACAGGCTGGTGATAAGGAACAACTTTCCCCAAAAAACAAGGTTGAAATATGACAATAGTAGTTTATGCAACTGTCATATAATGGGGGTCATAAGAATGCGAGTGTCTGTTTATCACACGAGGCGCAGCCGAGTGTGATAATAGTTTGACACGAGCATTCTAATGCGTAATTATAGCAGTTGCATACACTATTTTATCTACACTCTCCAAAAAAAAACTCAGTTTAACACTTTTCCAAACGTCCGCACCGGCGATTGCAAGGCCCGATACAAGGCCAAATTCAATACGAGAACGTAATATGGCTTAATAGTATTGGTCTGGTTGAATTTTCGCAATTTCTATACTTTAGCAGTGTTCAGATGTCGAGTCAGCAACTGAACAAGAACTTAACTTAATAACTGAACAACATCTGAACAACAACTGAACAACATCTGAACAACCTAATAAAACAACGGAACAACAACCGAACAATTACCATCCAACAACAACCGTCAAGTGCAGCGGAAGATGGCGTTTTGAGTATTGACAAAAAAAAACTTTGTTTCATTTCTCAACTTTATCGTAGTAAGAGCATTCTCATTAAGTCATTATGCTTCTGTAATTTCTATTAAACCGTAATTTATAAAGGCAGAATGCATAAAGCATGTCATTATACAACTGTTTTCGAATTCATAATTCGAAAAATTATGAGACGAGTGTAGATAAAAGTATTTTAGAGCCTCCATAGTAACTTAAATCAGCTGCTGATCGGCCATTTTGTATGGGAGATCCATATTATTTTTAGTAGTTTGAATTTAGTTCTTTGGGGAAAGTTGTTCACCAGTCTGTCTTGAGTTTTCGCTATCAGTCGCTAGTAAAATTTCACCCTTTATATCATTGGAATTATTACAAGGGACAGAAGTGAAGGGTACTTTTATAGCCCATGACATTACGCAACTTTTCTTAAGAGTCCTACTTCGCCGGAAGGAACGAAATTCCTCTCGTCCCGCTGTCCCCGTTAGCCGTGTCCCCGTGAACGGGGACAGCGGTACTTTAATAAAAAAAATTAAAATTAGTCCCGCTGTCCCCGTTAGCCGTGTCCCCTTGAACGGGGACAGCGGTACTTTAATAAAAAATTAAAAATTTGTCCCACTGTCCCCGTTAGCCGTGTCCCCTTGAACGGGGACAGCGGTACTTTAATAAAAAAATTGAAAATTAGTCCCGCTGTCCCCGTTAGCCGTGTCCCCTTGAATGGGGACAGCGTTACTTTAATAAAAAAATGAAATTTAGTCCATTTATCCCCAATGCCATAATGCCTTTCAAAAAATATACTATTAAGAGCACCTTATACCTCAAATGCCGTTTTTCAAAACGATATCACTCAGTAAAAAAGAATCGAAAAATTTTGAAAAAAATATATGTTGCAGTTGAGGATCTAACAGAGTAAAATTCGATTTCAATTACACAATCAGATAAAATTCGCTCGATAGAAAAAAATGCCAAAGTTGCCTCTATTCAAAATTTCATTCCGATATTAAGCTTAAAATATTAATCTTATTGAGATAATTTTTATATAACCCTTAAGATAAATCAATTATCTAGTAAAAATCGATGAGTTGAATGTTGTAGAACTATTTTATGAATTATGATGTCTAAATACCTACAAAAAGGCGAGGGGCGCGGCTCCGCGGGCTTCATCAGTCGCGCGGTGGCGCTTACGGAGGCTGGACCTGTGCTGGTGCTCTACTCGACGTGCGACGTGATTTGATTTTTCGATTTATTTGTCACCCTTTTAGCGCCACAGTATAATTAATGCAGTACAACAACGGAAAGAAAAACTAAGGGCGGCTACTAGATATTCTAACTTTTTAAAAAGGGACCTGTAATATTTGGATATTAACAACATCAACAACCACAACTGTCCACTGCTGGACATAGGTCTCCTGGTATAAGAGGGTGTTTGCCATGCTCACCGCACGCTTGGTAGGCAGGTTGGTGAAAGCTGTGGAAGGTGTTGTATTATATGTAGCAGAGAAATATTGAAATCCCAACCTTTTTTTTTTCAAAATTTTCAAGCGATTGCAAAAAAAAATAAAATTTGTAAGTTTTCAAAAATGTTATACCTAACACGGGAAGTGTTTTGAAATTTGCTATTATATTTTACAAGATATCGAAGTTATTGATTATCGATGGAGTGATAGTCAATAACAAAAATTATTACAAAATAATAATAATTGAAAAATATTTTTATACCTAAAAACAAGTTAACAAAATTTAAACCTCCGGTCACCCATGGTCTTTTATAAAAGACTTTTGCTGAAAAGTTCTTGGGGCCGCCCGTTATAGTATGGACGAAGGACCTGATTTTAGGAAAAGTCGTCGTCACTTCGTACGTAATAGCTAAAACACTTACCGTTTGATTCGTCATAATGTCCTGATGATTGATCAGTTTGAGTTAATTTAAACAAATGGTACACTAGGTATCTATGACGTCACAAAGATGGCGGCTTTACTATTTAGTTTTATTTTTTTATTAATGATGGGTTTGCTCTTGACTCTAGTCTAGGTCATAGGACAGAATAAAATCAAATAAATGCAAATAAAATTGAGTTATATTTATCTGATTTGAACATATGGCGTATCATTTTAAATGGTTTAAAATGTTGAAACATTATTTTTATAACTTAAAAACTATTTTTTATATATATCTCGTATATATACTTAATTATTAATATGTTTTTTTTTTCTATACTTACACAGTTGAATATGCCAAACTCTAGGAAATTTAATTAGCTATTCAAAAATGTATACATATTAGGCTTATAGTGCCGTGTGATGCCGGCCTAGAATAACATCACCCCATTTCTTACCTATGGGTGTCGTAAAAGGTGACTACGGGAATCGAGGGTTAGATGTGTATGCAATTTTAGGCGATGGGCTGACAACCTGTCACTATAGTAATACACAGTTATCTGATTGACCCTCAAACGTCAGACGTGGTGTTAATAACCGTTTTACGGCCGTTAACGCTCTGCCTACCCCGTAAGAGATATAGGCGTGATTTATGTATGTATGTAGGCTTTTAGTAATAAAAACAAAAGTTATAACTGTTTCGGTAAAATAGGTATCTAAATAGGCTTAGGGTCCGTGAAGATTATGCCATGTTGAGCTTCCAAAATATAAGAGTGGGAACGCCAGTGACGGCGTCAAGAAGACTTTTATTCCATCAATAAAGCAGCAGTTGGTAATGGATATAGAAATCGGAACCAATAAATAATTTGTATGCAAAGATAACTTTTCAAACTGGCGGCCACAGTAGCTAAGTGGTAGTTGGCAAATGCCTGCAGCGCAAAGGTTCCGGGTTCGATTCTTGGCAGGGCTATCACAAAGTTGATATTATCACGTTGTAAAATTGTTTCCAGTCTTCATAGGATATTGCAAGCTGAACCACCTGTTTATTCGTAAGAAAGATGGTTCCGTTATTCGGAGAGCACATTAAACCGTCGTCGATTGCCGTCTACGATTACTTAGACGGCGGTCGTTAGACAACCTCTGTCCCTATCACTGACAGGATTGAGATTCTAGGCATGGAGTTGACATCAAATCTAAACTTCGGCGCGACCATCGAGTACAATGCTCAAACGGCGGCTTAGAAGCTGGGCATCCTAAATAGAGTGAAGCGATACTTTACGCCTGGACAGCTTTTAACTCTTTACATAGCACAAGTCCGACCCTGCATGGAGTATTGCAGTCACCTTTGGGATGGCTCAGCCAAATACCAACTTGCCGCTCTTGACTCGGTGGAACGCAGAACCAAGAGGCGACATAAAACTGGTGGACACCAAGCTACATAGCCTGGCACATCATCGCAAGGTTGCCTGCTTGTCGGTTCAGATTGTACTTCGGAGAGTGGGCCCAAGAGCTTCACGACCTTGTTCCACCAGCTCCATTCTACTATCAGACATCCAGACGCACCGCCGGATACCATTCATACCTGGTTGCCATTCCACCAATTTGGACTAAGCGCTTCCAGTCAAATTTAAAATGCGCACTGCTAAAGAGTGGATTTTACTACCTGCGTCTGTGTTTCCAAACGCATACAACCCTAATCTCTTCATAGTTAAAGTGAACACGCTTCTTCTTTCTGGGTGAGCTCGCTCCATCTTAGACTCTGTCTCTGTCCTATGACCTAGACTAGAGTCAAGAGCAAACCCATGCTTGATAATAAAATAAATAAACACGTTAAAGGCCTAATATTAATAGTAGAAGGCGGTTGAAAAACTCTGACACCAGGGTTAGCTACGTCGTTTGTTGACTCGGGGTCCCTCACGAAAAGAAGAAAAACGGTAACTCTTATTTGTATTTACTTTATTTGGTTAAAAAGTACATACATGCAAGTAATTCGGGTGATATAGTATGCATGCAATGGAATTATAATGTTGTAATGAGATTTTTATATGTAAGCAAGTGCACGAACGATATGTTCAATTTTTTTTAATCGTAGTTTCTATTTTGTTTGTAAATATACCAGTTTTGATTTTATTTGAGTCCAATAATTTACAAAAACCGTTATAAATTTTGTTTTAATTACTAAAGGTCTAATTATAATACATTGTTAAATAGCTAATTAAATTTCTTAAAGTTTGGCATGTCAAACTCAGTGAGTATAGAAGAACAAAAATTAAGAATATTTGAGAAATATAGAAAAACATATTTATGTTTTTTGTAATATAGAAATAGTAAACGTTTTAATCCCTTTAAATTTATAAGTCATATGTTCAAAACAGTAAAATTAAACTCGAGATATTTGCATAAAACTAAATGGTAAAGCCGCCATCTTTGTGACGTCATAGTGTACCATTTTTTGAAATTAAAACAGGCTAACCCATCATCAGGAGATCATGCCAAATCCAACGATACGTGTTTTAGCTATCGCATATGAAGTCTGATGCCGGCTTAGAATAGCATCACCCCATTTCTTACCCATGGATGTCGTAAGAGGCGACTAAGGGACTCGAGGGTTAGGTTAGGTTAGGTTAGTAGTTACTATGTGTATTGCAATTTTTGGCGATGGGCTGACAACCTGTCACTATAGTAATACACAGTTATCTGATTGACCCTCAAACTTTTGTCAGACGTGGTGTTAATATCCGTTTTACGGCCGTTAACGCTCTGCCTACCCCGTAAGGGATATGTAAGGGATATAAGCGTGATTTATGTATGTATGTATGAAGTGGCAAATAACTAACTTGGAAACTAGAACAGTTATTGCGAATTTTCCTCCAGTCTACTAGGTACATATCGCGTGCAAGTAAATAGCAAGTACATAGAGTGAAAGAGGCCTGCTACAAGACCTAAGCTTTCATTTCAATACCTATAATATACCTACCTACTTACCTTAAAAAAGGAATTAAAACTAAATTTACTTTAGACTTATTCATTTTTCTATACTGTGGCGTTCTAGCCCGCCGCCAAAGGTCACCGAAGTTCATTTCAAAAAGGCTCGCGCGTAACGCGAATGCAAATCGCCTGGACGTGTGAAATGCCTAAAGCTTCGGTAGAACGCGCCCTTAACGTGTTATTTTACTAATAGTTGTGGGTATAAATGTATCCCCTTCTTACATCAAATATGTTTTATTAACAATTTTGCATCAACAACCAGGTAGGTATAGTTAATGCAAAATTTTACTAATTTTTAGCCGATTTCCATAATACTAATAATACAATAATTTTTTTCCTTATCTTCCGGTCCGCTTTTGCGACCGATTCAAGAATATAGATTCTTAGATTTGCTTAAAATAAGAATTCCTTAAGGCTTTACGATACGTGAAATGTAGTTTTTCAAGTCAAATTGTTTAAGAAATAAAGAATTTAATCCATAAAGAATCAATATAGCATTAAAATTAAGGATTCAAACAACAATTTCAGTTGAACAGAATTTCATTTTTGTTTACCCCGTTGTAGAAAAATAGTCCCAAAGTGAACCTATTTTTCGCCATATTTTGCAAATTCTCTTGGAAACGGCTTATGTAATCTAGTTCTTTCTAACCGACAAAAAAAGGTCTTAAAAATATCAACATTTTGAGTTGAGTTTTATTTTTATCGCGCATTATACGCGTGAAAAGTATATTTTTCTTCTAAAAATCGGGCGCGAGCGCTCCCTCCCCACCCTCTGTAATCACCCGCGAGCTCTAAAATGACAAGTTCAGATGTTGTAAGGCCTTAATATTTAGGCAGATAACGAATTATTTCCAAAAAACGAGGATTGCTCTCAGGGTAAAAACAATTGACGATCGGACATCTTATTGTTGCCAATAAAATTTAAAAATCTTCCAAACGTAAATTTATTTATGTTTAATGTCATCTATCGATGATATTAAGAATAATTTTGTAAGCTTTCTGTCTTCTAATGGAGCAATTTATGGGGGACAACGACACGTGAAATCTTGACGTCCCGTTGTCCCCTTGGCGGTACCTGCGTAATGGGGACAACGGCACAGAAAAATATTGACGTGCCGTTGTCCCCTTGGCGGTACCTGCGTAATGGGGACAATGGCACAGAAAAATATTGACGTCTTGTTGTCCCCTTGGTGGTACCTGCGTAATGGGGACAACGGTACAGAAATATAATAACGTCCCGTTGTCCCCGTAAAGGGGACATGGCCAACGGGGACAACAGTACTAAACGACGAAATTCAAATGAAATTCGGAAGTCATGTCAAAGAGTATATTATAGAGGTGTCACCATTTCATATAATGTTAGTCTAACTGGTACTGATACAATACTTGACGACCAATGGTAGTGCGACTGCCTGCGGCGCAAAGGTTCCGGGTTCGATTCTCGGTGGACTACTCACAAAGTTGATATTATAACTTGGAAGGAATATTAACCTACATTATATTATAAGGTCCATATTTTGAAATAAGCTGAACCATTCGCCAAGACTTAGCTGAACGCATAGTATCCATATTAATTATGAACTCTATAAACTGTACTGTCTGTTTGTTTGTTATTCTTACACTTTCAGTACATGAAAAGAATTCATCTAAAATAAGGGCTTAATCAGTTCACAAAACACTTATCTTCGTAACATCTCAAATCATATTTACAACTTTTTAGTTTAACGTTATTTCAGAAGAAGCAAAGTCATTAAACTAAATAAAGCCAACTTATTAGTTCAGGTTTAAAAATGCAAGTGGCCAGTATCATGTTACGCACTTTGCGCGAACATATTTTTGTTTCGTTTTTGTCCATCCTGGTATTGTAAATTTTTTTGCGAACTTCGACATTAAGAAACTTTTTTGGATATTTCTTTGTCATTTTCGTCATTGCGTACACCTTAAGCGCAACTAATACTGTTAAATTTAAATTTCAATTTTAAACGTTTATTGCATAAATCAGTATACATAGATGTAAGTTCAAAATATAAATAGCAAAAACCAATTAGCGACGGCCATTATATATTCGAGTATGATATTATGATATGATAATATATAGCGGTCGCAGTCTCGCACCGTTCATTAGGTTTTGAACAATATTTGTTGACCATCAGACATACACAGAGCCGCATGCCTTAAAAATTTCAAACTTTCGAACACCTTTTACAATCTTTTTCCTTTAATCACCGACACCAGTTGAATTGCTTCATAGTTAAAAATTATCATACATTTTGGTGATATCTATTAAAGTAACTAAGAAAATTTTAAAATCGAAGGTGCTTCTAATTGTTTTTTTGACTAAGGTTTTTAATCCATTCCTATCTGGATAATCATGTAATTTTTGGTCTTGAAATTGGTATTTTTAGAAAAGGGATTTATAGCCCTATACAATGTTTGGTATATTTCGGTGTTACCAACGAACCAGGGTGACCACAACCTTTAATATAATGATACTCTCGACCTTCCCGAAATTTTAACATTAGTATTGGCATTTTGTTCTGTGACACTCTAGGACTTTCCAGCTAGGTATAAGTCTAGAACCTTTCAACCCAGTGTTACCCTAGCATGAACATCTTGACCCAGTGCCACTCTAGAACCCTTCTACCCCATAACACTAAAAACCTTCCGAATCAATTGATCCCACTCTTGAACTGAAATCTGACAAAAATCTTTTACTACATGAATAATACTTTTGTATACTAGGTACGCAAGTTGCAAGAGATATGGGCGTGATATGTGTATGTATGTATGTACATGTACATAATTATTATCCTTGCTTTCTTATAATTTATCCTAAAACTCTGGTTGGTGGTGACCGTATGCGCAGCGCTCCATATTTACAATTAAAAATTTCCGCCGCGGTTAAAAAACTGCTTTTGTGCCGCCGTGCCGCCGTCTAGTGTTGCATATAAATCGAACCTTACTACTTCATACTAATCTGCACTAACAACCACGTCATCCTGTTATTTGATCGTAAAAAAAAATTTAATACCTACGTCTAATCGGTTCATATTTTGCGTTTCGTTCGATGTATCAATCAACGTAGTATTGACATTGGCAAAATTATCCATAGCGGATAGAATGCCGTTGTTGTAGATAGTTGATATATTTTACGGCAAAATTCTAGCTACAATAATTTTTCACGGTCAAAATATCGAACAAATGTAGTGTGTGTCGCGTCTGCACATGGACGTATTATTTAAACAGGACTGATAACTGTTGCAGAAAAAACGAGCCGAGCGAGACCGCACACACCGAGGCCTTTCGTCTCTTTCTAATAGGACATCAATATTTTGTATTACAATGAGCTTAAAGATAGGGAAATTTACATACATACGATTCACTTGGACAACCTCGAACACAACATTTTTTTACCACTTTGAGTGAGAAATTTCGTCAAATACTGATTTTAAGTAATAAATTAGGAATGTAATTTTTTGTCGCTAAAGTTTAAACATACCGCCAAAATTCAATCTTAAAGGGATACCATAAGAAAATTATTTGATTAATAGTTTTTACATAATTAAAATTAATCAGTGTATAATTTTATGATTTCCAACATGTTTTTGATATAACTGACGCAAGTTGTCTTATTATATTACTTTATTATAATTATATTTGACAAAAATAAGTTAGGCAAAATTTTATCTCCAGTAATTTTCTACACTGGCAATATGATAAAACGAGACACACAGCCTCTCTACGTGCTATCTCTCTCGGCTCGGATTAGCCTCTGGGAAAGACTTAATGTAAAATAGACCATATTTCAGTACCAATAAAGTTACTATTCGTAAATAACTGTTTTTGAAGTTATCAGTCCTGTTTAAATAATACGTCCATGCGTCTGCATCATATTCCGTTTATCTATGATCAATTCCACGTCAGTTTTGACAGCAGAGGAAACACATCAAAACAAAAACCTTTTATTCCCAAGGAAATCAGCCGGAAACAGTAAGTGTTTTGCTAAATTTCATCATAACTAAGACGTTTTGTCAAAAAATAGCCGCCCGGGCGGGTTCAACGTGAAATTGCCATTAATAATCATACTAAGATCAATACAGTTCGATTAGCACTGGCGGAAGAAATCTCTTACGCCACGCTTCATCACTGAAAAATAGAGGTAACTTCAAATTTTAATTTCTCCGTAATTAAATATAAAATGAGATTTTGCGCTGCCCTGGCGTATTCCTCATATCTTGAAGATTAAAAAACAAAATTTTGTTGACAGTGATGTGCCTTAGATTATGCATAAAATGCATTCTCGTAGCTCGTTTTCACCTCACTTCATGGAAGTAGGCCCGTTAAGACACATGGTCGAAATATAGAACTAATTCGGACCACCCAGGCAAGGATTGTTTGGGCCTGAATGAAGTTATATTTTGTACAGCTTCCTGGGCAAAACTTAAGTAGTATTGGTCTGGTTGAACCGCTGAAATATTTTCAGCATGCTTTTTTGCAATTTCGTTTTGTTTAGCGGTCCTTTTTTTCTATTTGATCTCATAGCAAGAAATTCTCATAACAAATATTTCAGAATGTGTTCTACTCTAGGTACTTCGTAGGACTTACTCATAAAACTGAACAACTGTTATTATTATTTACCTATAAGTTTATTTCGGGTACATACATACATACATCACGCCTCTTTCCCGGAGGGGTAGGCAGAGACTACTTCCTTCCACTTACTACGATCGTCGGTTTAGGGTACTCTTGACCTGACCTTTCTTTAGCACGTCCCCGATTTGATCGAGGTACGTTCGTCGAGGTCTTCCCCGTCCGACGTTCCCATCCACACTTGCCATATACAGGTGTTTCGTTAATCTTCTTTCATTCATCCTCTCTACATGACCAAACCATCTAAGCATACCCTTTTCTACACCAGTCACTACGTCTTCTTTTATACCACAACGTTCCCTTATCACGCTATTCCTTATCCTGTCACTCAATTTTACGTCAATCATACTTCTTATCTTAACGCTCTCATTTGTATTATTTATTATGTCTGTGTTTGTACTGCATTTAATCTACTTTCATGCTTTTTCTACCATACCCAACTTTCACTCCCATACCTATGTGTCGGAAGTGTATTTCGGGTTATGAAAAAAAAATTAGGCATCCCATTGTAAGTGACATAAGTATCAATTTAAAAAAAGCTACAAGAAGTTTTATTTTCAACATATTCGACAGAAAGTAGTTATTAAAAAGATGATAGCTAGATAGATAAAAGTTTTTTTGTTGTTGTTCCGTTTCACGAGTAGAACACACCTAGAAAAACAATAAAGAACTTTGAATTAAATTTGAATTCTATGAAGATCCCGTAGATGTGTCATGGTATCTTCCACCATCAGCTGTAATGTTTTCAGGAGTTCCTCACTCATACTTCTGGCCTCGATTCATCGTTGGGCACCATGCCTGCTTCCGATAGCGAACGGAATACTTCAGCCGCCTGCTTACCTGAAAAATATGCAATATAATAATTAGGAGGAGTGATGATGAGGCCAGTACGCCGAGTGACGACTGTGAGGAAAAGGGGTGACGAAGTGGGGAACGAACGACTGTTCCATCCGGGCATGTTTGGAAGTTGAATATGTAGCGATCGGCGCGGCGGAATAACTGTAGTGTGCGTACGCACCTCCTTCACACCTAATATATGTACTCATTTAGACAGTTCAATAAACGGCACTAAACTGACAATTGATCGCGCCCCAACCGCCATCACCGCATAACTTCGATACCGCGTTTTACGACTTGTATTGTATGAGGAGCACACTTAACTCTGCTACGTTCACACTATGCTCCTGGTCTTGTCGCCGCTTCCGCGGATATTTCCGTCATGCTTAGTGTAAGCGCTCTACACATTTAGAGCCAACGCTGCGTCGAGCGGGCTGCACGCGCGCGTGTTTGAAACTACAAAATACTGGGGCAGCAATGCGTGACGCGGGTCGGGCGCTATCTGTCCGAACGACACGACGACACCTCGCCGTGTTATAAAGAACTACTTAGGCACGATGCGCCTTCTTAATTCGGACGGATAATAATGTCAAGCCCGCTTGTTGGCACTTGGTTGGCATTGGCACTTAGGCTGTTTATTGAAAAGTCAAAATATTAATCAGTGTTCACAAGTATATTATGTCGGGCACCGAGACAGCGAACGACCCGATGAACCCTGGAGCTGACTAACGACCGACAACTTAGTTGACTAGCAGGCAACCGGGACTGATATGATGTGCCGTCTGAAGCACGGAAAATCACTGTTTATACCTTAACAGATTTTTCGATGTTGTTAAGCTCTTAAATGAGCCTTGCCTTTCTGTCTAACAAACCCAAATGACATGACCAAGCATTAAAGTAAAAATAAATACTTTCGCACATAAAATGTATCGTATTTTTTGTGTTGCCGGCTTGGACTAGCATCACACCACTTACCTACTTGTCACGGGTGTCGTAAGAAGAGACGTAACGGACTTGAGGCATGAGGGTAGGTATCATAATTCATAATAATATGTATTACAATTTTAGTCCCTGCCTGAAATACCTTGTCAGGCGTGGCAATAATAACCACATTTTTGCGGCCGCTTTGCCTACCCTGTAACGAATAAAGGCGTGATGTATGTAACAAACTTACAAACCTATAGAATCGGCGTATCGTCTGGCCGTTGGTGAAGAAAGGAAGGACTCCAATAATCTGCTGATGGTGTTGGTAGTCAGGTCCAGCTTGAGCGACGGCTGGTCTGACGACCTGAACTTTACGATCGATGGCTCTGTTGAAAATATACCATACATTTTTAAGCTAATGATCTAGCTAGAAAACTCCATAAAACAAAAAGAAACGTGGAAACGAGCCGGCGTTTTCTATTGCCGCCAAAAAAGATTACTGAAAAGAAAAGGGTACCTTAAAATACCCATGTAGAGTCTTTACACTACACTACAGTCCAAGGAGTCCCACGGAAAAATATTGAACTAATACCTAATAGATGTGCCCTATGCCATGATAAATAAATAGGGTTCATAATTTGTGTCATGATCATGACGGATATATCTATACTTAGTTTTACTATTCGATAATAGATGGCGCTCCATATATTAGTTATAATAAAAAGTGGGTACACTAAAATACCCTTAGTCTAGTTTGTCTATGGTTTTTTATTACAATTTAATTTGCCTACTCGATAATAGATGGCCTTGTTTAAAATAATTTAATCAAACAAAAATGAGACTAGTCAATTTAAAACTTGATTTTGTCTGAATCGTTCTACTAATACTTACTGATATCAAAATCCTGCTGAGCTCTGTATACCACTTCAGACGGCAGTTTCTTAGTTTTAGTGAATTCTTTGATCATCCTACCAATACGTTCTATAGCGTCCATCGCAGAGTTATCAGCTGTAATTTGAACAAATTTATGAAAAAAGTTGTACTCAAGTATTTAAAGGGGTTAACCAGCTCATATAAACGACACGACTTAGAACCTAGGTCGAAATCTATACCTATAAAAAGTATCTACCGAAAAACTGAAAGGAAGTCAATCAAAGTACTCATAAAACTAAACAACTTTCACTTTGACAGAAATATTACAAAAAAAGATTGCCCTTACATAGGTACAAAATGTATTATCATTGTACAGGTACAGGTCCACATTTACAGGCGAAAATCTGCCTGTAGCGCACTTGTAGTTACAATTTACAGGTTACAGGCGTTTTATGAAGACACTTGTAAAGCTACCATTGTAAGTACCGCTCCAAAATCTCGACTACAGGTAAATTTTACAAGTCGATGTACAACACTATGGATTCATTCATTAAATTCACTCAAATTCAACGTCAAACCTATAGCACAGATAAAATAATGTAAAAGTATGTAAACACTTTGCTAAATATATATAAATGACATTACACTGAAAATTATGTTCTACCCTATGGTTTGTCGATGGAAATCTACAGGTGCCTGTACCTGTGACTTGTAAAATTTTAGACCTGTAGCTTCAAAAAACGCCTGTAGTTGTAATTTTCATCAGTGTTGCTATTTAAATATTAATTTTTGCGCGATGTGCCACTTTTTCGCCTGTAGAATTGTAGTTGTTCAATGATAGCATAGGACACATTAATTTAGTAAGGGAGGTAATTTTTTTTATTATTCGACCTATGTACTATGGGAAAAGTTGTGCAGTTTCATGAGTACCTACCTTGACCTCCATTCGGCTTGTTATACCCTTTTTGTTACGCCTTGTATGAAAATGAACTTACAAATACAAAACTCCTTTAATTCGGAACCTAATATTATGTTTTTTTTACACGACTGCCCTACCAAAAAAAGGAGTGTAATGCTTTTAGAGTTCAAGGATCAGAATATGCTGACAGAGGCCATTTAAATATAAAAAGAATCGCGTATGTTCTTATACAATTATACATGTGCGATTCTTTAAAGTGCTGAAACTCATCAACCACTGAATAGATTCGAATGGGAATTGTATCGGAAGAATCCTTACACTATCCCGAGTGTCATAGGCTAAGCTTTATCTCAGAAAGCAGTGCTGCGGGCTGACAACTTGTCATTATGGCGATACACAATTTTCTGAATGACGCTCAAATGTTTTTCAGAGACGAGGCGTAAATATTAGTTTTTTACGGCCGTTTACGCTCTGCCTACCCTGCAAAGGATATAAGCGTGAAATATGTATGTATGTATCCATGGTAAGTACGTACTTTCTTCATTAGACTGATAGCGCGGCGTTCTTAGGATCTGAAAAAAATCGAGAGTGTTTTTTATCTGTTAATTGATTCTGTCATCCCAATAAGCCATATTTGACAGCTGTCGCATTCGTGCTTAATGTGGCTAATACTATGGCAGAGGGTCCATTTTCCTTTATAGATACCTCGTATAGTATGGAAATGACAGCTGGTAAATATGGCTTAATAGGATGTATTCTGTCAGGGGTCGTAATCCGCTATTTGAAAAGAGTGTCATTGTAATTTAAATGGAGTGTCAGATGGATGGTTAGGGCCGTTTCATATTCTGCTAACAGTTTCCTATTAAATTGTGTGCAAATATTTTAGGGTCAGTTCTACTCGTAAAACTGAATAACTCTTCCTAATTAACATAGGTCGAAATATGAAAAAAGTATTTTAATAAAATAAAGTTTATTAACAGTTAAAGAAAAGACTAAATTAACAAGTAGCTACCTATAAGTAGGTAGGTACATATCCGTACTAATATTATAAATCTGAGAGTTTGTGTGTGTGTATGTATGTTTGTATTGTTTGTTACCTCTTCACGCTCAAACGTGTTGACCAATTTGGATGAAATTTGGAACACAGGTAGCGTATAACTTGGAATAACACATAGGCTACTTTTTACCGCAGGAAAACAACTATTACCACGGGAAAATGAGTGGCAGCGGGTGAAACCGCTGGGCGGAAATCTAGTATATATATACTAGATTTCCCATATAGATGCACTAACCTAGCAGCTTATGCCACTAGTACCATAGAGTAGTATTATTATCTATTCTTATGCTAGTACCCGGTCCGAAGGTACCCATTACGCATGAAAAAAGTTGGGCCTCTCACACAAAGTGTCACATTTAATTAACATTTTTGTAAGGGAAGTTCCATTTTCTTCATGTTTCGACCTATGTTTATAAGGAAAAGTTATTCAGTTTTGATGGTATTACAATGGGAAATTTTCTAGAGATTCTCGAGTGTCATGTAGAGGGCCCTCAGCTTAATTGAAATAACGTTCCTTCACATGAAAATCTGTACCACTTTACAAAATATTCTTTGTTTTGTATTTATGTAATCGTTCTAAATATCTTATAGATTTTTTATTGCTTACATGAATGACACTCAATATAATAGCAAGACGACAAGTTTATTTTGTAGCAAATCAAAATAAAATAAATAAATTTGTAATGAACACAACGTGAAATGGAACCTGAGACAAAACTATGGCTGCCGCCAGCCATATTGAAACGACAAATTTTCAGTTTAGCACATTGCCCTCTGGTATGACATTCAGAACTATCAACAGAAAAACTCCCATTACTAAGAGATAAGAGAATGGGGCCTGTAAAGTACCTGTTTCGGTGGATATTCTGTTTCGTCGGCTCTTTGCATGATTTCAAATCTCTTATACAAGTGTCCCATGTTTCGTCGGTTTTCTAACTGAGGTTGCTTGAAACTCTGATTTTGGTTCCTTAGTTGACCAGTTTGGGATAGATTTTGATTAACATTTGGACCTGGGTTTTCATTTTTTTGAGCTTGGTTTTCTTGATTTAGGGCTGGGTTAGGAGTGGTCCCATATTTCTGATCCTGATTGAGAGCAGGAGTTTTTAGATTCTGAGCTAGATTTTCTTGATATGAGGCTGGGTTTGCATTAAATTTAAATATCTTAGATGAAGCTGAATTATCCTGGTCTTGAGTTGGGTTATTAATATACTGGTTTGTTAATGCTTGATATTCTCTGTTAATTGCCGGGTTGGGATTGGCCCTGTCATGACTCTGATCCTGATTTAACGCAGGATTTTTAAATTTCTGAGCTTGGTCTTGTACTGGGTTATAATTTAAGTTTAAACTTTTAGCTGGAGCTGACTTATCCTGATTCAATACTGGGTTTTTGTAATACTGAGCTTGATTTTCTTGATTTCGGGCTTGGTTAGGATTTGCCCCAAGATTCTGGTCTTGAGCTGTATTTTTAAAATACTGAGCTTGATTTTCTGGAACTGGCGTTGAATATGCTTGGGTATTAAAATTCTGTTCTATATTGTTCTGACTGCGCTGGACACTTTGGTTTTGGCTTCCATTATTTTGAGCTTGATTGGCATTCTCAGGTAACGCACTTATTTTCAGATCCTGAGTATTTTCCTGTAGATTCTGACTTTGAGCTTCGTCTTGGGGATCGCGTTGCTGGTTCAGTATTGAAATCAGGCTTGGTTCTTGATGTTTGGATTTCTCTTGGCTTGGTTCATCCACTTGGGCTTGATTTGTATCATCAACCATTAAAATCGGGACAAAACCGTTGCATATTGAATATGTCAAGGTAAAGATACCTGCAAGAGACATTTTTTTAAACCATTGTTTGAGACAGAGGCGAACACCGAGTCGACGAACGTAGCAATAAAATACTGGATTATTTCAAGGGGTGATTTAGCCCTTAAGCTGCGTCACTTCTTGAAATATTCTGAGAAATCAAGAACAAAATAATTCGTCGTATGGTACAGGTTACTATAGTAGAATAACAGCGATCTAATCTGAATGTCCTACCCTGTGTTTATGTTCACACGTACGCGGGTTATGTATGGCCGCTAAGGGTCGCAATCGCACGCATTCGAAATTACTACGGAGTCCATCGCAGCTGCTTGCGACGCGTGTGCAACGCCCCCTGCGCGGGTAACTTAGTAAGTACCTATTGTAGGAGCTCCGGCGGACCGTATCCGGACTCCGGACCTTCTTAACCGAAACTAATGGATATCTGATATACATATGACGGTTGACCGGAGCAATGCTAATAGGCAGAATTGACGTGTGCAGTGTCCGATATTATCAAACTATAGGCTACAATTTTACAGGTGAAATTCGAAGTTCATTGCGTAGTTGGTTAGCCATTATGATACCGGGAATATCAACCGGCTACGCAATATACAACGAATTTCACTTGTAGACTTGTAGTCTGTAGTTTCATAACATAGGCACCGGGTGGTAACGGGAAAGGGTATAATTGGAAGTTATATGTATGCGGTGCGCGGTGAACACTTCGATGCCGCGTTTCAGTCCCATTGTTCTGTCACGTGGCGCCATCTAGCGGTAATGTTGAGAACTTCTGTTGCGTCTTTGAACTACTTGAGTGAACTTCTTATAGTGGCTCCCAGAGGTCGCTACATACATATAACGTAAACGGAACCGAAACCGATAAAAAAGTTTCTTATAATTTCGGATAGATAGAGATGACACTCCCGCTCCAGACGCGCTCAAGGTCAATCCGTCTGGCTGTCTCTTAGAGAACAATTCAGTCGGAAGTGCGCTTCGCCGCGGAAACGTTCGTCGTGCGGGTCGAATTATCATTTTTTGTGAAAAATTTAGCAATTCCGAATTATTGTAGTGTGTATCGCTGCAAAAGTAAGTTTTTTTAATTTGCCTAAAGATGAGCCAAGGTAAGTGATGATTTTACAGTAGTACCTACCATTCGTTATTATACGTAATTGTTGTGGTACCTAGTTTCCATTTTCTAATTTAAACTACCTAGGTGCCTAGTCATTGTTAGCTAATAATGATAAATAAGCACATTCGTATCGTAGGTATGTTTTGCACCTATTTTAAAATTCTGTACCTACCTATTAACAATAGAATGGTAAGGTAAGACTTTAAAACGGGTAAATATTTTGTTCCCACGGGAAAACTGTTAGCAGCGGTCGCAACCGCTTGACTGGCCGCTAGTCTGGAATAAAATTATTGGCACGTGCCAGCGGGAGAGTGCGGGGCGTTACGGGCTGCGGGGGGAAGTAGATATTTAAAGCGCGGCTTTTGGGGCCCAGACAAAGGAGTTTCGTTTCTATACGGAGTATTATTATCTATTCTTATGGTGGAACCTTACTGAGCCACGTTATGACTAGTTGCTTTTGATAGGCGGAGACACAGGTGCTGCGACTGCTGCGAAAAGAAGCAGTTATGGCTGCGTTGTTTGTTCAGCCATAACTACTTCTTTTCGTGTGGGACAAGTAGTTGACCAAATGAACCCTAGTGTTAGAGTTTTTCAGCCTGCTACTAGTAGGCCTCTGGCATGGTTGTGTCACGTCACGACCGCCGTCTAAGTAATCATGGACAGTAACCGGGACCGTGGCAGGTGAGGTGGCCTTAGAAATCCTCCGAGCGAAGGCGGAGTAGTGTTCGGAGTTTTCTATGCCATTTCTTCAAATCTCAAAAACACGAAACGTAATTATTTTCAGGACTACTTCAAGATATATGCTACAAAACTATGGAGCCCAAAACACGATTGGTAAAAATTTTCTCGATAGAAAAAAATCGCAAAGTAAGCTCTAATTTTGCTGTTTTTGGGCTGTTTCTTAGACTAAAAACCTGTACCATTTGACCGGTATCCAATATTTCAAAATTTATTTTATGTCATTTTCTTCCTTATTATATGTGTAATCAACGTATGGAGCTAGTTTTTCAATTATCTACTTATTATCATTAAAAAAGAACACTTATACACAAAAGTATGTTCGGTTTGCGCACGGGCACGTCGGTTTCTACCGCGCCCGCTCCCCTCAGTCGGCCACTGAGCCTCGTCGGAAGCAGACATGTACAACTTTTTTCCAGCCGCGGAGATAATTACGACATTTATTGAGCAGGGAAACCAAATGCCAAGTTAAAGAAAAAAAACGAAGCTTTCCAAGCCTTGCTATAAAAAACAGAGGATAAGGTAGTTTGCGGCGTAATATTATTTACATACACACACATACACATATCACGCCTATAATCCCTTGCGGGGTAGGCAGAGCGTAAACGGCCGCAAAAAACGGACATTTACGCCATGTCTGACAAATATTTGAGGGTTATGCGCAAAAATTGTGTATCGCCATAGTGACAGGTTGTCAGCCTATCGCCTAAGATTGCAGTACAGACCCTCGAGTACCTTAGTCGCCTTTACCGACTCCCATGGGAAAGAAATGGGGTGATGCAATTCTAAGTAGGCATCACACGGCATAATATTTACAAAAAAAAATTAAGATATATTTTTTCGAATTAGGGTCGAAGTACCTTGCAAGGACTACCTTATGTATGATTAACATAACAATTTATTTATATCTAGCCTCACCCACGGCGTGATGTTTTTCCCGTAGGAAAAGATATTTCTCCAAAGAAAAAAAAGTTGCCTATGTCACTCTCCAGCCTCACAATGCACCCAACGCAACTTGACGTTACAATTACAACATCAAGGAAGGACAATCAAACAAACACGTTTCGATGGATGAAAACCTGTCAAGTGCGAGTTAGACTTGATAGCTGAGGACGGTTCCGTACAACTTTACTTTACTATTGTATAGGGTGAAATTGAACTAGTGACCGATAGCGAAAACCATGGAATGCCTACCAGACACCAGTCTGAGAATAAGGAACAAATTTGCTCAAGGAACATATGGATCCCATACAAATTGACTAGGCCGGCTAGTTCAACGGCTAACTCAAATTTACATAAAACCGCTCCGTTGCGACGAGAAGAAAGGAAAATCAAACAAGCAGGCTTTCCCATTTGTAATATTAGTATGGATATATAAAAACCGGTAAAGTGCGAGTTGGACTCGATAAGTGAGGAGGGTTCCGTACAATCTATTTTAACGATTCAATGTGAGTTGTGAGCCAAACTGTGGTCGTAATTGCGTAAACCGAAAATGAATCTGATGCAGAGGTTTTGGAGACGCTCAAGTTTGCTAAACAACTCCTCAGTGGCATCTACGTAGCAGGTGTCGGCGTGGTCTAAACGGGGGAGGAGAAGTGTCTGAGCAAGAGTAATCTTAGTTTAAAGAGACAAGAAATTTTGAAAAGAGAAAAATACTTTACTGCTGACAGCGTTGACCTGCGCAGTCCAACTGAGAGTGGAATCCAGCAAAATACCTAGGTTTTTGGCAGTTTTTGTGAAAGCTATAGACGTGCCGTTATAAATAACGTTTGGGATAATTGGATGGTCCACTTGCCTACACACACATATAAGAACTACCTATTAGCATGGCCTGAGATTTTATTGGGTTGACCTCGAGACCGAAGAATTCAGCCCATACAGCAATTTTGCTGAGGTCATTGTTGATAGCCACAGTTGCACTATTTATATCATCACAGGTGAAATGACAGTAAATTTGCAAATTGTCTGCGTAAAGATGGAAGCTAGAAGAGAGGAGAAACTGTGTTAATCACAACAGAAAAAAGAAGAATTAAAAGTACGCCACCTGTAGGTAAGCCTGAAGAGAGATTACTCCATTCCGAGAAAGCCTCATCAGAACGGACCCGCTGCAAGCGACCCCGAAATTATGAATCAAACCAAGTTATTGCCGGAAAAGAGATGTTAAGAGAGCGAAGGATAGCGAAAAGTACATCAAGATCAACTGAGTTGAAGGCATTACTGAAATGAAGTAAAATAAGAATAGTCAAAGACTTATTCTGCATGGTGTGGTGAATATTGTCGGTGACTTTGATAAGTGCTGTCACAGTGCTGTGACCAGCACGAAAGCCAGACTGATACGTAGAACGAAGACTATTAGATGTGTTGAAGTCAGATGCCTGCTTGTGGACAATGTGTTCAAGGATCTTAGATAGGAATAGAAGGATGGAAGTGGGATGAAATTGGGAGAACGATAAAGGATTGGAAACTTTAAGGAGAGGTATAACAATTGCACGTTTTTATGCTGAGGGGAAAGAACTCGTTACCAGAGTGAAATTAAAGATGTGTGTGAGGATTGGCAAGAGTTCGGTAAGGATAAGGGGAGATCATACGGGAGGAGAGACCATCATTGCCCATGGTAGTAGATTTAATGGATGATATATGTTTCTTAACATCGTCCTCGGCAACAACTTTAAAAGAGAAGAAAGAACACTGTGGAAGTGGTGACGGTTTATGTTAGCGATAGTCGTTGCTTTGACGACATCAGTCAGTGTGATAGGAGGAGACGAAAAATGCCGGTTGAGTGCTGACAAATCTACAGCACCACTAGGGGTACTTCCCAACACCAAGCGCGCGTAAATATTTCCAGACTTGTGCTGGCTTATAATTATCGATAGAGTCATCAATGTGGCGTCTTTTCGCAGACACAGACGACTACACCGATTTCTCAACTGTTTGTTTGAGCAGCTAAGATAATTTGAGAATCAAGGAATGTGGACTGTTGATGAAACATTTCTCTTCATAGGTGCTACGCCTTTCGGAATCGTGGGTAAATATACTACAGTGGAAGTGAAATGCCCAGTTGCGTGTCAAAAATGGCATTCAAAATGCTATAAAACAAAATAAGGTGCAAATATTGAAATATTATAAAAAGCAAGATCGAGTTACTGTGAATTTAAAATAGTAAGTGGTTTTTCCAAGTTCAGGGACAATTTCGTGTGACGGGAAAGATAAGATGTGTTTTATATGGAGAAAACAATCTGATGAAATGGAGACAGTATATACAAAGATATGACAACTTTTGGTAAACTAAAATAGAATCATATTCTCCCTAAATGCGAATGGTAGATTCTCGTCGAGCCCGTGGGATGCCTTTGAGAGGTTTGTTTCCTTAGTTTAATCCCTTATTATTTTGCCAATTTTATTTCTATGTCTGTTCGTTTGTATGCCTCGCCTCGATCATTTCAACAGACTACGGAAGGAACCCTATTTATGGGCGTCAGTAAATGAAGCAGATAAATCTTAATTTAAATGTAATTTTTTTGTCTTCTAAATGAATTTTGATTGCATTTTGATGTATATTATTTGAATTTTCCCCCATATAACATGAATAATCAATTATCATACGGATCCCTAGACATTATTTCTTTATAAAAAATTCTGTACCTACCTAACTATAACTGATTTAAAAACTTTACGTAGTAGCACTACGTAAAGTTTTACATGGTTTACATGTCTAAAAAACATAAACATTGAATAGGTATATCATATAACATTAAAAAAGACAACCTTTCAATGAAACAAATAGTTCAATTATTAGCACGTTTACCCTACGCCTATACTGTCGTGCGCGGGAGCCTGACACGCTGCGTTTGCTACTTGCCCGTGCGGGGGGTACACCCCGCGCCTGCTCCGCCCGCGCGACTGCTTCACCCCCTTGAAAACGCGGCAACCTCGGCCAGATTTCGCCTTAACGTGTCCTTCGTTGCACGGAGCCATGTTTCTTACGGACAATCAGGTGGTTCAGCCCGCAATGTCCGGAGTGGAAACAAATTCACAAAGTAATAATATCAACTTTTTGTGCCGAACTCGGAATCTTTGCATCGCAGACAATCGCACTGACCCTATGCCACATCGGCCGCCATTTTACATTTAATAATATATAGTGCAGTGCGATATCTAGTAAGAAATGTCATCTGCGAAACTATCTGAAAAATTCGGAAAATCCATAATATTTCAATATTTGTATCCTGACTGGTTGGTCAACTGGAGAAGTTTGTGTGGTTTTTCAAACAACCAGACTAACTGGGCTTAGGAGTTGTTCTGGGAAGAACGGACTGGACTGAATCTACCCGGCACGTGCCGGTAGTTCCCAAAATGGGGAGCAAATGAGGGACTTCCGCGCCCCCGCCGGCGGGGGCGTTGCTGGTTTGATGAGAAGCTCAGACTGTTAATGGATGCAGTGGATAAACGCGAATAAAGGTCGCCTGGAACTGGAAGAGATTGCATGTAGCTAACAAAAATATAACCTAGAAAATACATGTACACTAAAATTATAAAGAGGAAAGATTTAAGTAATCGTATCAGGCGTTACTTTGCGGAAGTCCATCTTGATTGAATTAGATAGAAAGGTATTTTTACCGCAAGTTAATGCAAATGCAAGCTTCTTCCGCACTTATGATGGCTAGTAATGCAGCTAGTTGAATGCACCACGCGTACGACCGCAAGTTAATGCAAATGCAAGCTTCCTCCGCACTTATGATGGCTAGTAATGCAGCTAGTTGAATGCACCACGCGTACGACCGCAAGTTAATGCAAATGCAAGCTTCTTCCGTAAATGCAAATGCATTTGCATTAACTTGCGGTCGTACGCGTGGTGCATTCAACTAGCTGCATTACTAGCCATCATAAGTGCGGAAGAAGCTAAATACCTTTCTATCTAATTCAAGAAAGATTTGATTGTTTGTTTAAATTGAATACGCTCCAAAAGTACTGGACCGATTTTAAAAAATATTTTACCTTTAGAATCCTACATTATCCCTGTTGAACATAGGCTATATTAAAATGTCTTATCCCCACGGTAAAACGATTAGCAGTGGGTGAAACCGCTGGGCATGTCACTAGTATTTAAATAAAACACTTACAGAAATACAACACGACGTTCATTTTTATTTGAGGCTTAGCTTGTACTAACGATTGCGAATATTAATTATTAATAATGGCTAAGTTTTAATTACAATCATAAATTAGTATTTTTATGGTTCGATAAGTAAGTACTTTGCTCAAATAAATAAAAACCGGCCAAGTGTGAGTCATTGTCGTGCACCGATGGTTCCGTAACATGTACATCAAGCCCTTTCACATGATACCCCACTAGAACTACTTACTACCCCCAATATTCAAAATGTATTTATTTTTTCTTGGCTCCCTTAGATACTCAAATTTTTCGGGTTTTGTCCATAGGTGAGCTCGCTCCATCTTAGACTCTGTCTCTGTCCTATGACCTAGACTACAGTCAAGAGCAAACCCATCATTAATAAAAAAAAAAAAATAGGTAATTTGTACTTCAAAACGAGATTCGGTTGAACTTGCCAAATTTCATATTTCTAAGTCCACGGGAAGTACCTACCCTACCCAGTGTATATTAATGCCCTTGAGAGGGGTAAACACACGCGATTTTTACAGCATAATTAGCCGTATCTTATTTTAAGGCGAGTGTAGCCTTCAACGACCTCGACAGTAGTGGCGCCACTTCACAAAAAAAGTTTTCTCTTTATTCAAACAATCTATCAGAACATCCGATGCCCAAGTTTTTATTATTATCCTTAAGTAATATTAGAACCTGCAAACTCAATGATATATTCGCTGTAATTAAAGTTTTCTCTTTATACAAGTAATCTATCAGAATATCCGATGCCCAACTTTTCGGTATTATCCTTAAGTAATATTAGAACCTGCAAACTCAATGATATATTCGCTATAATTAAAGTTATGGCAATTAATTCCAAAAGTGGCCGTTTTAGGTACTTTTTTTCCATAACTCTAATTGCAGCGAATATTTCATTGAGTTTGCAGGTTCTAATATTACTTAAGTACGTATAATACTTAAAACTTTGGCATCGGATATTCGGAAAGATTATTTGTATAAAGAGAAAACATTTTTTTTTGTGAAGTAACGCCACTGTCAAGGTCGTTCACGGGTACACTCTCCTTAACGTAAAATTAGGAGCTTGTTATTTTTACAACTACATGCTGCCGTAGACCTGAGTAATTTCAACTCGATATATCTCTTCGCGTTCCCGAGATAAAGGATCGTGACAGTCGGACAGACGGACAGCAATGTGATCCTGGGCTTCCGTTTTTTTCCTTTTGTGGAACAGAACCCTAAAAACTGGCACAACACATATCTTCACCTGAAAAAGGGTGTCAAGTTAAAACAATTTCAATTTCAATAGGCAGCAACCGGGACTGACGGATTAACGTGCCCTCAAAAGCGCGGAATCATCTTTCAGGTGGTCTAATCTGCAATGTCCTAACCAGAATGGGAACAAATTCACACAGAGAGTAAAATTTCTACTTTGTGAGTGCCCCACCGAGAATCGAACTCGGAACCTGTGCGTCGCAGGCAGTCGAACTACCACTGCGCCACATCGGTCCTCAAACAACCACACAAAGTTCTCCGGGTGAGCCCTAGCACCCCGTCAAGTAGTTAGGCGTAGATTTAAAAGCCCCGGGGCTAAATCGTAGTGCTGCCAAAAAAAATTACCGTGTATGGTTCATCGAAATATCCAGCAATGTATGCCGAGCCGTGAAGGTACGGTATTAAAGAGTTATAACCGTTTTAAACGCAAGTAGAATCAAAAATATTTTTCTGTACAAAGCAAGTGAATATAGCCAGCCTGTGTCAAATTGGCAATCTCAAACCTCCTTTTTTGAAAACTTTGCGAAGTATTTGGCTGTATGGACAAATTACACCTTGTCAAAAATAAGTAAAAATTAAAAAAGTAAATGTCAATTCAGTGTTGCTGGAAACACGTATTTTATCTGACCACAGCTTTTTTATTGCGTAATCTCGACACATTCTTCTGTATGTATCTTCTTGAATCTTCTTATAGAGAAAGTAATTTTTTATGCAAAAGCGTTATGCTCATGCCACATTTTCTGAAGGAAATCTATCTCCGTAGTCCGGGGAGTCTACATATTGTTAATTTGTGATCCAGGGGCACGTTCATGATGTTTCTCCTAGTCGGTATTTTCTCTGATGACAGGTCATCAAACCGCGTTACGCACGCCAGTCAGGAGAAATTTTATACCATCCGCTCCAAAACGCGGTTTTACGAACTGTCAAAGTATAAAAGAGCGACGAAAGATATATTATCCGTGGTCCATTGAACGCGCGCGCCCCAGTACTGGTATATTCGTTTTTTTTATGATTCATTCACCAATGAATGGCTTACATTATATCAGCTTTATATAGGAATTTAATGATCAATCTCCTTTTTCTAACATAAATAATGACATATTAGGAAAGTTTTGAAAAATTTCAATGTTTCAATCTGGCAATATTGTTAGTGTCAATACTGTCAATTGTCAAAATTAAATTGATGTTCTTTTGGCCTATATTTTCGGCTTTGTTTATTTGAATAATTACAGAAAATTATAGATTTAAAGGTTTCACTATTGCATCCACTGAACTTTAGTATTCTTTTTCATCAACTACAAATAATTTTCCCATGTACATTTACTCGTGTAGGCCAAAAAATTACAAATACCTAGTGTCATTTTTCTTGGTGTTTTGAATGTTAATAATTTCTTTGGAAATTACGTAATTAGCGAGATGTTGTCTTCAATCTGTAAGTATATTATATTTTGTATAGTTTAAAGGTATTTTATAAGATTGAATATTGCATAAACGTTCGAAAAAAAAATCTTTTTGAGGTTATCTTATCATCACTTATGCATTATGCATAACCTTCGACATTGGTCAACTTTTACATCCGATAACTGCCAAATAATTTAGTAGAAAAATCGCTTATCATTACCTGTATAAGAATGCATTGTTAATTACTTAATTTGTTACAATGCATGTAAAGTTATAGTTGAGGGAAGTGATTATAGTCTTTATATTCTAAGGCGTATGGTTTACAAAAAGAATGTTGGAATTGATATATATAACATCACCCTTAGAGTATCCATAAGCAGGCTATAGAGTATGCATAATCAGGCGTGTCCCAGCGGCATAGCTATGAACAAAACACGCATTAAAAATAATCGTGCTATACTATCTGTAGAAGTTTTTAAACTATAATACACTGTATGCTTGCATACAATGACTGTCCCGATGGCGTAGCGGATAGTACCCCTACCTGCTATGCCGAGGGTCGTGGGTTCGATCCCCACATGACACAAATATTTGTAAAGCTATTTTCAGATAATCATGTTTCTATGTATGAAATGTATTTATTTACAAAAAAAAGTATATAAGTTAATATCAGCTATTTAGTTCCCATAGTACAAGCTTAGCTTAGTTTGGGGCTAGATGGGGCTGTGGTCTATGACATATTTTTTTTTGCATTAGGTGGTTGTTTCAAAATTATTGAACAAAATTTGTTCCTTACATAAAAGTTGTATTACGCTATCCCTAACACCCTGTATTTCAACTTCTTTGCCATATGAAAATGGCTTAATAGTAACCATTTCCAGATCGCAACACAAAATGGCTGCCGAAAACGGTGAAGAGATGTTACGCCACTTCTGCAGAGAAGCCCAAGACAGCTATTATTATGTTGAACATGGGAGGCCCTAAGACTACCGACCAGGTACTGGATATTACAGACTACTACTACCATCAGAATAAGTTCACACGGGTCGGTCCCAGTATGTATACCCATTGAGAATAACCATTAATGGTAATAGTGGCACTAAATTTCCCATAATTACCATTGTTTTTAAACGCGCTGGCATGCTGAGCGTTTATATTTAAAACAGGAAAGATTAGTTATACTAACTTTTTATCTCAATGAAAAACTCTTTATTCAAGTGCGTGCTCTCGACTCTTTTGATAAATTGAATTTCAATCACGACGTAATTAGAAGGTACTGTCTTTGTGACAGGACAGACAAGTACGTTGGTAAAAATCTTTATTTTAAATAATTTCGAAAATGAGTATTGAGATTATAAAAAGGGGGAAAGGTAATATTTTATTATTTCAAGGCCATGAGTATACAAAACACAGCCACTATAAGTCTGGCAACTTTATATGGCGCTGTAACAAACGCCACAAAACAAAATGTAAAGGATCTATTACTGTATCTGCAGTGAGTTTCCATTATATTATATTCCGTCTCTGGAACATATTTTCCTGAAAATATAACTAGGTTAGATAGGCCGGTAGGTACGTACGTAAAATATTAATTCAAAATATCTCATCTACATAAGATACTTACGTTTCGAAGCTATTTTCTCAACTAAGTATATTTTGACAGAAAAATGTGTATCTAATGTCACACTGATAAAAGAAAGTATTATATTGTGGTGGCCAGTATGCAGCAGCCTAGATATTAGTAACGTAGGCTGTCATGCGTTTAATAAACGCCGCAAATGGTTTTTCTGGGACACGATCGTATGAAAAGTAATTCCCACTATTTCCGTCAGTCATCAGTGGGTATACTGGCACTGTTTTTAGAAAAAAAGTGAAGTCCCAGTATGACCACTGTAATGGGTAATGGGTATAGTGGGACCGACCCGTTCACACACACACACATATTACTAAAGACACTTTGACATTATCATAAAGTTGACATTTTCACTATATATTGTTTTTATAAATAAGACATTATTAACTTCAAGTGTATTTTAAATTAATTTTACATAATTTAACTTATTTATTTATAAATTATGCATGCCTAATTTATGTTTTACCGTCTAATTTATGTACCTACCATTGTTTAGCAAATAAATATAATTACTGATAATAGACCTTATTCCAGGAGCGCTTTTATAATTACTAAAATTAACTTGATGTTTCTAAAACCGTTTCCTATTCTGCAAGTAATGTCAAATTCAAATGACAGGATTATAATCTTTAAAAATAGCTGACAGGATTAAATTTAGCTTTAGCCGATTAGTGCAATTCTAGGAGGTGCAAAATTAAGCAATTTAAATATTTAAAACGATTAAATTTACTTATTTTAGCGGCCACTAAAAAGGTCCCGCTTAAAAATAGTACAGTCAAAACAAATCGAAATGGTTGCAATGTTGGAGTGATCTGTGTGATTCTTGATCAGATAGGAGGGTTCTAAAGTGGTATCAATTGAGTTGGGAGGTCCTAGAGTGTCACCGGGTAGGAAAGATCTAAAGTGGCACCGGATCGGGTGATGGATAGGCACCGGGTCAGAATGTTATAGGCTGGCACTGGGTTGAAAGGTTTTAAAGTGACACCGGGTCGGGAAGTTCTAGAGTGGTAGTGGCGCGCCTGTGCCTAAATCCACCAATAAGAAGTAACTTTGACATTGACACATTTTTCACAAATCACAGAAAAAAGGCACAGTCAGCAGAGCCTCCAATAGTTCCCCAGTCTGCTACCTCATTGCAGGGTTGACCTCTTCGTTTTCCAGGTAGGAGACTACCTGCTGAGGATCATGACTGACCGTGATATGATCCAACTGCCGGTGCAGAGCCAGCTGGGGCCGTGGATCGCTAAGCGTAGGACTGAGGAGGTGATCAAAAAGTATAATGAAATTGGTGGAGGCTCCCCGATACTCAAATGGACTCAAACTCAAGGTAATAAGGCAGTCTATAGATGGCCTATGTGTCGCTGTGGTAGTGCGACTGCCTGCGATGCAAAGCTTCTGGGTTCTATTAGTGGTGGAAGGCTCTGTAAGGGGCCGCCTGGCTCGCGACCACCATCCTACCGAAGTCTGGCGCCAAGTAGCTTGCTGCGTTCCGTCAGTGTGTGGGAGTGCCAGTGCCTTAACAGGCTTCTTCTGGGTGAGCTCGCTCCATCTTAGACTCTGTCTCTGTCCTATGACCTAGACTAGAGTCAAGAGCAAACCCATCATTAATAAAAATAAAAATAAAATCTCGGTGGGGCACTCACAAAGTTGATATTTATCATTTTGTTTATTTGTTCCTAGTTTGGTTAGGACATTGCAGGCTGAATTGTCCGGAAGATAGATGCATGTTGAGCTGTCGGTCCCGGTTGCTGTCTATGATTACTTGGACGGCGGTCGTTACTCAATTATGTCAGAAGCGTAGTAGGCGGTTGCAAAACTCTGACACCAGGGTTTATCGAGTCGTTGGACGACTCAGTGTCCCACACGAAAAAGAAAGAAGAAGGCAGTCTATTAAGAGTTGACGAAGAACCTGATTTACCCTTTTGTCATATTTCTTAACCAGTTAATTACGTCATCAATCATTACCATAAATGGTCAGCAACCACTTGCTAAACGTGCCTTCAGAAGTGTGTGTTATTCTAACTTTTTGGACAATACAATACTGGGAATCCCTAACCAAACTAAGAACAATACAGCGATAATTTTACCATACCAACTTTACCCTCGTTTAACCTGTGAATCATTTTTGATCGAAAATAGATTCGCTCTATAAGTCATGTTAAACCCAAAGTAGTCCCGTACATAAAAAACGAACATTTACGACTCGTCTGACCAATATTTGAGAGTCATTCAGAAAATTGTGTATTGCCATAGTGGCAGGTGACATAGGTAGTCCCGGTCCAAATTGTTTCGATCCGAAAGATGCCATCGAACAAAAAGTTTTTTACTATGAGGGTATTTTTAATTATTTATTTTTGTTTTCTAGGAGACCTACTTACGAAAGAGCTAGACTCCCTTCTACCAGACTCTGCACCTCATAAGGCGTACGTCGCGTTCAGATATGTACCACCATTCACTGAGGAGACCTTTGAGCAGATTGAAAAGTAAGTGACCTTGACCTTAAGTGACCTTGACCTTAGTAACCTCATAAACGCGGACATTGCGTTTAGATATGTACCACCATTCTCAGAGTAGACTCAAGCAAATTGAGAAGTGAGTGACCTTGACCTTAAGTGACCTAGACGTTAGATGACCTTGGCCTTAGATGACCTCAGGAAGCGCACGTCGCGTTCAGAAATGTACCACTGTTCCCTAAAATTAAGTTTGAGCAGAGTGACCTTGACGTAAAGTGACCTTGGCGTTAGGTGACCGCATAAGATTGAAATATCAGAATCCAGATGACCAGCCCGAGAGAAAATCGTAACAAATCGTAGTTTATTTATTTGTTAAATAACTTAATATTCAGCACCCAAAACATTTAATCATGAATTATTTTTATAAAGTTTTTAACTTTTAGGGACGGCGTGGAACGAGCAGTGATATTTTCGCAATACCCTCAGTACAGTTGCGCCACCACCGGCTCCAGTCTCAACGCCATAGCCGATTTCTATAAGAACCGGTAAGAACAATCTCGTGACATCTACACTCACATACACATATTACGCCTACAATCCCTTGCGGGGTAGACAGAGCGTAAACAGCCGCAAAAACGGTCATTTACGCCACGTCCGACAAAAAATTGTGTATCGCCATAGTGACAGATTGTCAGCCCATCGCCTAAAATTGCAATTTACACCCTTGAGCCCCTTAGTCGCCTCTCACGACTCCCACGGGTAGGAAATGGGGTGATGCCATTCTAAACCGGCATCACACGGCACAGATCTAACTCGTACTCGCCTCATAATATTCCGATTACAAACTCGAAAAACGGTTATATAAATACCTGTTTTCTGCACAACAAAACCTGTTTTCTAAACAATTATGAAATTACAGTTTCTCCTCACACGCTGAAGCGTAATCTCTAATGAGAAGGCACTCCTTTCGATAAAATGAAGAAATGAAACGAAGTGTTTTATGCAAAGTAAAACTATTACCACAGATTAACAGACACTCGCATTCTAATGCCCCCCATTTTATGACAGTTGCATACATACATACACTCACATATCACGCCAATTATCCCTTGCGGGGTAGGCAGAGCGTAAACGGCCGCAAAAACGGTCATTTATTATGCCACGTCTGACATATATTTGAGGGTCATTTGGAAAATTGTGTATTGATCGCCATAGTGACAGGTTGTCGACCCATCATCTAAAACTGCAATACGGTGTGTATCATCTCTTATCCCTTAGTCGCCTCTTACGACTCCCACGGGAAAGATGGGGTGATGCTATTCTAGGCCGGCATCACACGACGAGTTGCATAAACTACTATTAACGGTCTTTAATTTTACTATATTTTTATATAACTAAATACGACTTATGTAGAGGTATTTAGGCAAGTGGGTGGAAATAAATTTTGCCATTGTAAAGCCTAAAAACTATTTTTTATAACTTGTACATTTCAGGGAGGCATTTGTAAAATTAATCCTAAATATTTCTAATAGTAATAGTTCTGTATTAGATTTCCAACTCCATCGTAAAAACTGCTTAATATAACTTTTTTTTTTTTTTATTAATGATGGGTTTGCTCTTGACTCTAGTCTAGGTCATAGGACAGAGACAGAGTCTAAGATGGAGCGAGCTTTTACGATTAAGGCGAGTGTAGCCGTTTACGCCCTCGACAGTAGCGCCACTTCACAAAAAAACTCGATATACAAACAGTATATCAGAATATCCGTTGCTCATGTATTTAATATTATCCTTGTGTAAAATTAGAACCAACAAACTCGATAAAATATTCGCTTTAATTAAAGTTATGGCAAAAAGTGCCTAAAAACGGCCACTTTTGGTATTAATGTTTTGTAAAGTTCACGGCTACACTCGCCTTAAGGGAGGCATTTATAAAAATTGATCCTAAATATTGCTAATATAGTCCGATACGGCTGGCATAATTTGAGGGCATAACTTATAAAAATTCTAAAGTCGCTTATTTTTTGTACGATTACGTAATGCCTGTCTGTAAAGTACATATTACGTTTTGTGTCACTTTTGACGCTTGCTTAAATTTTTAATTCAATGTATGGTAGCTCGTTTAATAAATAATTTTTTTTAGTGTATATAATTAAATAAACATTATAAAATGTACCAGTATTGTCAATGTGACAGTTAATACAGTGCACGAACCCAGTTTGAGTAGTTTTTATCTACTGCAAACGAAAGAATGTTAGCATGTACCTAAAATGACACAAAATAATAAATTGGGTTCGGCCAATGGTCTAGAAACTATAAGCCAAAAATGAACGACTTTAATATTTTTGAAACCTGAAAAGCTATCCATACTGGGCTAATAGTGATAGTTCTGTATTCGATTTCCAGCCCAATCCCAGAGCAAATAAAGTTCAGTATGATCGAGCGTTGGGCGACGCACCCGTTGCTTGCTGCGGTGCATGCCGACAGGATCAAACACGAACTCAAGAAGTTCGACGAGAAAATAAGAGATGACGTACTTATACTGTTCACGGCGCACAGTCTGCCACTTAAGGTATGTTTACTACATAATATTCATTATTTATAATAAGTGATTAAAGTTGTATGAGAGGGGTATATGTTATCCAAGTTATCGTTAATTCTTTCTAACTTTCTAATTTTGTTATTATTTTAGTTGTAAGTTGATCTCAATATGATCTCATTTTTTTATTTACATACATAGATTTAAGGTTAATGCTGTTACTGTGTAACGTTTTTGAATAAATAAATAAACTATCAAACATTTAACCGTTTTAGATGTACAATTATAGAAAATCATATGAATAGTTTTGTAAATAATCCTGTGGAATAAGATTTTGCAAGTTTTCTATAATTATTAGTTAAATCTGAAAACCCAAATCCAACTACTTACAAGTTTTCTATAATTATTAGTTAAATCTGAAAACCCAAATCCAACTACTTACATCCAAAGTTTAATTTGACTTACAGCTTTTTAATCTTTTTTTTACATGCATACATACATAAATCACGCCAATATCCCTCACAGGGTAGGCAGAGCATTAACGGCCGTAAAATGGATATTAAAACCACGTTTGACTAAATTTTGAGGGTCATTCAGATAACTGTGTATCACTATAGTGACAGGTTGTCAGCCCATCGCCTAAAATTGCAATACACACCCTCGAGTCCCTTAGTTTTTCTTAATACTAGGGTATATAATAATATCCATAAAACCAAATTGTAAAACACTTCCCGTGTTAGGTATACAATTTTTGAAAAATTTTCAAGGATTTGAACCTGCGACTTTCGTCATTACTAGTGACGACGCCTCTTCCATCTGGGCTACCGCATGATCGATGGAACGAGCTGCGGTAGCCCAGATGGAAGAGTCCGCGGCCGCGCTTTTTTTTAGTTTTTCGTAGCGACTTCTGGGAGCTACAGCAAGAAGCTCACTCAAAGTGATTCACGAGCAAGCAAGACGCAACAGAAGTTCCAACACATCTGCAAGATGGCGCCACGTGACAGAACAAAGAGCCTAAAACGCGGTATCGAAGTGTTTCACCGCACAACGCATATATACAACTCCCAATTCTATCCAGATGGACCAGTCGGTCCCCTGGCCACAACTTCCGGCCAGGCGGGTAGCTACCCTTTTCCCGACACCACCTGGAACCCTCCATTCTGCCTATTGGCATCACTCCTGTCACCCGCCATAGTAACTTATACTCACATGTGTTTCCAGGCTGTGTCTAGAGGCGACACGTATCCGCACGAAGTGGCCGCGACCGTAGCGAGGACCGTGGAGGCGCTCAACCTGCCAAACCCGCACAGGTAAAACTTCAATCAAATCAAATAATTTATTTCTTTTCACGACCGATGTGGCGCAGTGGTAGTGCGACTGCCTGCGACGCAAAGGTTCCGGGTTCGATTCTCGGTGGGGCACTCACAATAGTTGATGTTTATCACATTGTGAATTTGTTCCCAGTCTGGTTAGGACATTGCAGGCTGAACCACCTGATTGTCCGAAAAGAAATAAGGTTCCGTGCTTCGGAGGGCACGTTAAGCCGTCGGTCCCGGTTGCTATCTATGATTACTTAGACGGCGGTCGTTACACAATCATGTCAGAGGCCTACTACTTGTAGTAGGCGGTTGTAAAACTCTAACACCAGGGTTCATCGGGTCGTTGGATGACTCGGTGTCCCACACGAAAAGAAGAAGAAGAAGTAGGAATTAACAAGATTCTCTTTTAGAAAGTCAAATCTAGGTACATAACATAATACATAAAAAAAGAATAGTAAAACATACCGCTTGTTTAATAATAAACAGCCATAACTCAAAAAACCAAATTTGTGGGAAATCGTGATCAAAGTTTTGGTTCATCAATATCATTGAACGATTCAGTATTTTTTTAAAGAAATTGATATGAAGGTCCGGTTTTTTTTGCCTGTCACTTTAAGAGCATACTTAGTACATTAAAATATTGATAAAAACATTGGATTATTTAACTTGTAATCCGTATTTATGGGACTTTTCTGAATGGAGTTCAGACTTAGTTCCTTTTATGATTAAACGATTGCAAGACTTTCATGAATTATTTGTATATACTTCCGTTTAGTATTAAACAGAATGAGTGTATTCGTGGACTAACTGCTACTGATGCAGTTTAATATTAAATCTTTTTATTATTCTATGAAATAATTCAGTTTAGATAAAAATCTTTTTATATTTTAGTTAATTTAAATAGAATAAACTATGAATGTGATGTATGGTGCTAGCAGAGTAGAATACAACCACCTTGTGGTTGCACGTGGGTATCCTAAGAGGCAATTAAAAGCTTTCAGGAGGTGGGCAGCAGCGCTTCCCGGTATGACAAAATCACACTCAGTGGTCACCAACCTGCCTGCCCAACGTGGTGACTAAGGGCAAAACCACCCGATGAACAGCTCCGACAAGAAACCACCCCTTTCCTTCCGCCCTACTATTCAAAGCCACGGTAGCGGCTCGGTACATAGTAGGGAATGGTTGGGCAGGGTATGACAACTGCCAAAACCGACGGATCCGGGGACCCGGTCTTCGACGGATGCAGTTTACGGTAGGACGAAAGCGTTTGAATCCTGGAGGCAGCATTAATATTGATACACGATATGAGGACACGATAACTATAAAATCAGGCCACCTATTTATTATAACTGCAGCGTGTCGACCCGGGTATGGTTCCTCGTCCTGAAATTGGCTGAAATGAAATGTACTCTCTCAAGGTCGTACAGGTGCCAACTTCGAGCAGCTGTGGTTAAAAGCCATTTTCAACAAACTGTTGAAATCTATACACTGAACTACGCTGCTACACTTCGCTGTTATCATGGGGGATTTCAACGAGCTGCAAGCGTCTTAAAGATAGAAAACAAATCGAGATTGACTCCATCATAACGGTTTAACTCCTAGTGTAATCACTATTGTTTTCATAGGTTTTGAACTTTAAGTAAGAGTGGTACGGTTTAAACTGTACCAGCGTAGATGAGGCCTTAAAGCATACAGGGATGTCTCAGGTTAACAACATGTTTCATACCAGAAGTGATCACTGATTTGCTAAATTAACCTAAATTTCCACTTCAGCCAGGAAATGAGCCACACAGGGAGGCCCTTATGTGCCCAAAGTAAAATACGATGAGTATCAACTTCATTTAAAAACCGATTAACAGCAGTAGAGACCCGGAAAATGTAGACACTTAGAGGGCATACTTGGGCTTTTAAACATCAACAAAACACCAGGCCCTGGGGACTTTAGCCAGATCAATAAGGTCCAAAGGATGGTGATAGGCGATCTACGTAGTTAGAAAACTCCCTTATACGCAGGAGGGGATTGAAAAACATCTCTTTTTTCAAGTTTTTACCTAGACTAACTTCTTCTGCCACTTCACGGATGATCTTCCGGACGTAAGTATAGACGAAATTGGAGCGGCTATCTGGCAGCTCAAGAATGCTCCCGGAGGTAGATGGAATGGCTTCTGAGCTTCTTTACGTTGGAGGAAAACAATCTTTAAAAAGCTGAAGAGGCTATTCAAGTCCGCTATAGCCAATTAAACCACCCTGGCGTAAGTCGTAGGCGTATAAGTTTGTCACACTTCTGAGTCACTGAATAACACTATAAGCTTTTCTTAAGTCGTTAAGAAACGTTTGGTATTAAGATTTGACACCTTCTAGTCACCGGAACAGGCCAGATTTCTTAATTTTCTAGCACCGTGGACCACAGCCATACTGTATGGCAGGTTAAACGGAAGTCAGAGGCATATAAGAATAGGAACAGCTGTTTATGGTTTTTGGAGTCCTTGCAGTGCTTCTAGGCCAACTGGCGATATGTGGAGGTCCTAAGAAATATTATACCAAATGACCACGATGTTCTTTCAAGTCCAAAACCACAAATCAAGACTCATTCAGCATTCTGAGGTGTAAGACAAGATGTAGTTGTATCCCCGAAAAACTTCACCAACACGCTGTAGGATTTCTTCAAAAGTCTGCAGTCATCAACGTTAGCAGTGAATATCTCAGACATTTTCGTTTTGCTAATGATATAGTCAATTATGACTATGTATCCACTAGCCTGAATTGTTATAGGTAGTATTTAGACTGCACAGACCTGCAAGGAGGGCTGTGCAGTCTATACTACCTCAAGGCATGTCTTGTTCATACAACACAATCATCCCGGTCCGGTCTCCTTCGAAGGTGTAGCTCTTACAGGTGTTCAGAAGTACGTATGTATTGGACCTTGGACAATTGCAGCTAAGTAAAGACAACTAAGAGAGTGAAATCACCATAAGAGTGCCGTTGGATAGGCAGTGTTTCGGAAGACGGGTCAAATCCTTGAGCTATCCTTGCCAAAATGCCTCTAGACCAAGGTTTTTGATCAGTGCTTCTTACCAGTCATACCTACGGAGCTAAAACGTAAAATCTGAGAGTTTAACTGGCCCACTGGTTGCAAGTCACTCAAAGAGCTATCAAAAATTAAAGTAGGTAAATCCCTAGTACTCTACAAAATATAATAATTGTTTAATCGTACAAAAATAATAATCGTATCATAATTAACGAAGAATTCAAATGAAATTTTCTAACGAAAAACATTGATTAGGTATTTATATTACATAATAGACATTATAATTTCGGAAACCTATGAATAACGCCTGCATTAATTAAACGTTTTCACGTAAATTTTACTTAGATATAGAAATTAAGTTAAATGTTTGTATCAATAAACAAATGAAGTTAGTCATAAACGGAAATAACTAAAAATATTTCAGACATTAACATTTTAGTTATGTAATAAACAGAATTATCATGAAATATGACTTAAAATTAAATAAGTATTAAAACCTAAAGTGCATTAAATCGAAATAGTATACGTTTTTTGAAAAAAGTTTGAAAATAAACCGAAGTAACTCAAAATAATTCACTAACATCTACAAATATTTTACTAAAAAAGGGAATTAAGTCGAAATGATTCTTTTTACAAAAAAAGAAATAGGACACATCATTACCTGCATTTAATATTAAAGAGTATTATTTGGAGATGTTTCTTTTTTATAAAAATAATAATAATACTTCTCCCAAACATATAGGGAGCATAACAAAATACTTCTTTTTTACAGAAGCGGTTTCGTAATTTTTTCTATAAAAAAGTGAATCATGAATGGCGCAATCAGTTATCTCGCTCCGATTTCAACGCCGATTGAAGTGTACCTATTCTCCTCGTTAAGTTATTTCCTTTTATGATTAAAACTAAAATTTCGCATTTTTTGACTTAATTCTCTTTATTATTAAGCAAGCGAACAGTAATGTAAAAAATAAATACAATATGTCCAAGTTAAACCTATGTCAAGTCTATTAAATCTATGTCAAATTCATGTTTAAATATGATCTGTTATACACCAGGATTTGATGGAAATGCATTAACCTGAACACGTTATTCAATCGTACTGAATAATTTTCATTAAAAGACCAATGCTAAAAGAGGAAATAAAATATTTAACCTTTGTTACAAATACACGATCGGCTGACTGACTGTCTTTGTATGGAAGGTCGAAAATATTTTCTCGATTTCTTCCGAAACACGGTGCATATCGCAAACTCAAAGAAATATCTCATAAACACACGCAAATATCTCGCAAACTCGGACGAACAATTCGCTTACTCGTGCAAATATTCTCAAAGTCACGCAAATTCCTCACTTACACGGGCAGTAATCTCGGAAACTTGTGCAAATATTCTCAAAGTCACGCAAATTCCTCACTTACACGGGCAGTAATCTCGGAAACTTGTGCAAATATTCTCAAAGTCACGCAATTTCCTCACTTACTACTCGGGCAAATATTTCGCAAACTCGTGCAAATATTCTCAAAGTCTCGCAAACTCCTCACTTAATCGGGAAAATATCTCGCAAAGTCGTGCAAATATTCTCAATCTCACGCAATTTCCTCACTTACACGGGCAGTAATCTCGGAAACTTGTGCAAATATTCTCAAAGTCACGCAAATTCCTCACTTACTCGGGCGAATATCTCGGAAACTTGTGCAAATATTCTCAAAGTCACGCAAATTCCTCACTTACACGGGCAGTAATCTCGGAAACTTGTGCAAATATTCTCAAAGTCACGCAAATTCCTCACTTACACGGGCAGTAATCTCGGAAATACCTCACTAACTCGGGCAAATATCTCGCAAACTCGTGCAAATTGCTCAAACTCATTCAAATATCTCGAAAATAAAGCAAATAACCCACCAAGTCAGGCTAATCTTACACACTAACGTAAACATGACACAATCTCATGGAAGTGACTGTATGAAATACGGGGTGTAAGGGACGGTGTACCGAAAATTTTGCAGGCATGATCAGACCATGAAACTGAACAACTTTTTCTATGGAAGATATGTTGGTAAACGAGAAAAAATTTTTGACCTCCCATACAAAATTCCCGATTAGCTGACTGACTTTCTATGGAAACTCGAAAAAAATATTTCGTTTCCCAACATAGGCTCCATAGTAAAAGTTGTTCAGTTTCATGGTCTGATCATGCCTGCAAAGTTTTCGGTACACCGTCCCTTACACCCTATACATAATTCATATTTCAATTTCAGGTTAGTCTGGCAGAGCAAAGTCGGACCTCTGCCGTGGTTGCAGCCGTATACCGATGACGCTATCAAGGTAAATAAGAAAATCACGACCCGAAAATTTCGCAACCGAATAGTATACAGGGTGTAAGGGACAGCCCTCCCAATACTTATAGGGTGCATTCAGACCATGAAACTGAACAACTCACCTTAAAAAAATATTTCAGGAAACGCCTTTTCATAGTGATTGCAGTTAGCTGATCTTGATTTTGTATGGGTGGTAAAATATTTTTTGTCGTTCCCTGACATATGTTCCTAGGGGAAAATAGTTCAGTTTCATGGCCTGTATACACCCTAGCAGTATTCGGAGAGCTGTCCCTTATACCCCGTATATTAGTAACATATATATCACGCCTATAATCCCTTATGGGGTAGAGCAGAGCGTAAACGACTGTTAAACAACGGATATTTACGCCACGTCCGGCAAACATTTGAGAGTCATGTGGAATATTGTGTATAACCAACTATACAGGTTGTCAGCCCATCGCCTAAATTTTCAATACACACCCTCGAGTCCCTCAGTCGCCTCTTACGAAACCCACGGGAAAGAAATCAATGGCATCACACGGATCGCATTGTGTAAATTGTAGGTATTTTTGGTAAATTGTGCAATAATATCTGATATAAGAGGCGACTAAGGAACTTGAGGGTGGTATTGCAATTTTAGGCGATGTGCTGACAACCTGTCACTATGGCGATATACAATTTTCTGAATGACCCTCAAATATTTGTTAGACGTGGCGTATATGGTCGTTTTTGCGGCAGTTTACGCTCTACCTACCGCGCAAAGGATAATAAGCATGATATGTGTAGTTTTAAAAGCTTTTATTTAACTTGCAGTGTATGTAAGTAAGTAACAATGTTTGTTCGGTGCAAATCTTGCAAGTTTAATTTGAACCACTTCTCGGTATCCGATTGAGTTGAAATTTTGCATGTTGGTCCAGAACCGATGACAATGCATGTTAATCATAAATTTGACCTGATGCTGCTGCCAGGATCGGCTCTATACGAGAGATCTCCTCAGCGGTTTATAGCTGGGACACAAAATTTTGTATACGAATTCGTTTATTATAGGTGGTTGGTAGGCCCACCATGAATTAGACGCTACATCCAGGGTTGTCTTCGAACTATGGAACTCCTCAATATTCAACTGCTGGGACTTACAATTTTGTATACGAATTCGTTTATTATAGGCAGTTGGTAGGCCTACCATGAATTAGACGCTACATCCAGGGTTGTCTTCGAACTATGGAACTCCTTAATATTCAACTGCTGGGACTTGCAATTTTGTATACGAATTCGTTTATTATAGGCAGTTGGTAGGCCCACCATGAATTAGACGCTACATCCAGGGTTGTCTTCGAACTATGGAACTCCTCAATATTCAACTGCTGGGACTTGCAATTTTGTATACGAATTCGTTCATGATAGGCAGTTGGTAGGCTCATCATGAATTAGGGTCACGTCAATAGAAGGCCTCCTGATAGAAGAATTAGACTGTTCGAAATTAACTGGGACTCGGCCATGTAATAATGACGCCATCAATGAAATGAAAAGACTAAGACATATTACAAGCTAATTCTTCTATTAGGGATGCCGAAGGAGTAGGTACTAACCTACTTCTATAGAATATACATACATACATACATTCATATAATCACGCCTCTTTCCCGTAGGGGTAGGCAGAGACTACATCTTTCCACTTGCTACGATCCTGACACACCTCTTTCGCTTCTTCAACATGCATCAATCTTTTCATACATGCTCGTCGGTTTAGGGTACTCTTGACCTGACCTTTCTCTAGAACGTCCCCGATCTGATCCAAGTACGTGCGTCTTGGTCTTCCCCTTCCAACGTTCCCATCCACACTCGCCATATACACCTGTTTCGTTAATCTTCTTTCATTCATTCTCTCAATGTGACCAAACCATCTCAGCATTCCTTTTTCTATACCAGTCACTATGTCATCTTTTATACCGCAACGTTCTCTAATCACGCTATTCCTTATCCTGTCACTCAATTTCACTCCTATCATACTTCTTAGCGCTCTCATTTCTACCGCATTTATTCTACTTTCATGCTTTTTCTGCCATACCCAACTTTCACTCCCATACATAAGTGTTGGAACTAACACTCCTCTATGCACAGCCAGACGTGCCTTATTAGACACTGTCTGGCTGTTCATAAAGGTATGCAACGCTCCATTCACCATGTTGCCGGCATTTACCCTCCTTTCAATGTCACTTTCACACTTACCATCTGATGTAAACTTCGATCCCAAATATACAAACTCTTTTACTTGCTCCACCCTCTCTTCTTCTATCATAATATTACACTCCGTCATACCTTCTTCTTTTTCAAAAACCATTGATTTCGTCTTACTTACATTCACTTTCATTCCTTTCTTTTTCAAAGCCTCATTCATAATGTTTACCATCTTCTGCAACTCTTCAGCCGACGACGCAAGGATAACTTGGTCATCAGCATAGAGAAGACATTTGACGAGTAACCCATTCATTCTCAGTCCATTTTCACACTCTTTCAAATCTGTCAAACAACTATAGAATATAAAAGAGATAATTATACTTTATCCTAATGTTACTTTTCCCCGTGCCTTAAGTTTTTCTATTGAAGGTCTCTCCATTTTATAGAAAGACTTTCGTATTGATCAATAACTATCGTAACATAAACAAAAAAATATAAAATAAAATTATGTAAAAAAACTTTTAAAACAAGCTTTTATTTAAGTGCTCTGAAAAGATGAAAATAAAATTTTGAATGACATTAACCACATTCATTTATGACTTTACAGAAATGAAAATATAATAAAAGCTTGTCGCGAAACTTTCAATTTGTGATTGAAATTTTGTAATAAGGTACGCACCTAACTGTAATTAGGTAGTTTCTTCTAGGCATCGCGACAAGCTTTTATTATATTTTCATTTCTGTAAAGTCATAAATGAATGTGGTTAATGTCATTCAAAATTTTATTTTCATCTTTTCAGAGCACTTAAATAAAAGCTTGTTTTAAAAGTTTTTTTACATAATTTTATATTTACACAAAATATTTAATTCCAGGCGTACTCAAAACGTGGCATGAAACATATGATTCTAGTGCCGATTGCATTTGTCAACGAACACATAGAGACGTTACATGAATTGGACATCGAATACTGCGACGAATTGGCCAAAGAAGTAAGTTGAACATTTCATTTTTTTTCATACAAACATTTATTATTTACTAGATTTCCGCCCAGCGGTTTCACCCGATGCCACTTATTTTCCCGTGGTTCTAAATTTCATCCAAATCGGTCAAGCCGTTTGAGCGTGAAGAGGTAACAAACATACATACATACAAACACACACACACACACACACAGTACCCACGGTATTAGCTATATCGCACCACTTACCATTTTCAGTAATATCTCGAACAGGCATTTTACTTATAATTTTTTACAAATAGTATTTATTCTACATGGAAAAGTCGTTAATTTTAAGGTTAACACTTTGTATATACAATTAAAAATATACAGGGTGTAAAAGATAGGCCGAATACTGATAAGGTGCGTGCAGACTATGAAACTGAATGACTTCCCACAAGAAAATGTTTCAGGAATCTTCAAAAAATTGTAGGCTTCCCATAGTAAATGCAGTCATCTGATCGTGATATTGTATGGAAGGCCGAATATTTTTTGTCGTTTCCTGACATATGCTCCTAGGGGAAAGTTGTTCAGTAACATGGTCTGCTTGCACCCTATCAGTATTCGGAGGGCTGTCCCATACACCCTGTACAATCAAAGTGAAATATTCACCAGGCAAAAGTAACATCATTATCCCTCAGGCGAACTCCCGAAAGAAAATTTCCCCATTATTTGGACGTTTTTTTTTTATTTCCAGGCTGGAGTGACACAAATCGAGCGTGCAGCGGCGCCCAACGACCATCCGACATTTATTGCAGCGCTCACAGACATCGTCGCGACACACCTCAAGAGCGGGAAAACTGTATCGAGTCAATTTCTCACCAGGTACCACAAAAGTGACACAAATCCTACGAAAAATCTCACAAATTGACACAAATTGACACAAATCTCACAAATTGACACAAATCTCACGAAAGCGACACAAAATCTCACGAAGGTGATAAAACTATCACAAAATTGACACGAATCTCACAAATTGACACTAACATAATAAAAGTGACACAAATCTCACAAAAGTGACATTAATCACACAAAATTTACATACATTTCTCAAAATTTACACCCATCTCACAAAAGTGATCCAAATCGAGCGTGCAGCGGCGCCCAACGACCATCCGACGTTCATTGCAGCGCTCACAGACATCGTCGCGACACATCTCAAGAGCGGGAAAACTGTTTCGAGTCAATTTCTCACCAAGTACCACAAAAGTGACACAAATCTCACGAAAGTGACACAAAATCTCACGAAAGTGATACAAATGTCACATAATTGACAAAAATCTCACAAATTGACACTAACATCATAAAAGTGACACAAATCTCACAAAAGCGACACAAATCACAAAAAATTTACATACATTTCACAAAATTTACACATATCTCAAAAGTGATCCAAATCGAGGGTGCAGCGGCGCCCAACGACCATCCGACGTTCATTGCAGCGCTCACAGACATCGTCGCGACACATCTCAAGAGCGGGAAAACTGTTTCGAGTCAATTTCTTACCAGGTACCACAAAATTGTTACAAATCCTACGAAAAATCTCACAAATTGACACAAATCAAAATCTCACAAATCTCACAAATTGACACAAACATCATAAAAGTGACAAAGGCGATACAAATCATACAAAATTTACATACATCTCACAAAATTTACACACATCTCACAAAAGTGATCCAAATCGAGGGTGCAGCTTCACCCAATGACCATCCAACGTTCATTGCAGCGCTCACAGACATCGTCGCGACACATCTCAAGAGCGGGAAAACTGTTTCGAGTCAATTTCTCACCAGGTACCACAAAATTGACACAAATCTCACGAAAGTGACACAAAATCTCACGAAGGTGATAAAACTATCACAAAATTGACACAAATTGACACAAATCTCACAAATTGACACAAACATCATAAAAGTGACAAAAGCGATACGAATCACACAAAATTTACATACATTTCATAAAATTTACACACATCTCATAAAAGTGATCCAAATACAGCGTGCAGCGGCGCCCAACGACCATCCAACGTTCATTGCAGCGCTCACAGACATCGTCGCGACACATCTCAAGAGCGGGAAAACTGTTTCGAGTCAATTTCTCACCAGGTACCACAAAAGTGACACAAATCTCACGAAAGTGACACAAAATCTCACGAAAGTGATACAAATGTCACATAATTGACAAAAATCTCACAAATTGAGACTAACATCATAAAAGTGACACAAATCTCACAAAAGTGACATAAATCACACAAAATTTACATACATCTCACAAAATTTACACACATCTCACAAAAGTGATCCAAATCGAGCGTGCAGCGGCGCCCAACGACCACCCAACGTTCATTGCAGCGCTCACAGACATCGTCGCGTCACATCTCAAGAGCGGGAAAACTGTTTCGAGTCAATTTCTCACCAGGTACCACAAAAGTGACACAAATCTCACAAAAGTGACATAAAATCTCACGAAAGTGATACAAATGTCACATAATTGACAAAAATCTCACAAATTGACACTAACATCATAAAAGTGACACAAATCTCACAAAAGCGACACAAATCACACGAAATTTACATACATCTCACAAAATTTACACAATTCTTACAAAAGTGATCCGATCCTCAGATCTAGCGTGCAGCGGCACCCAACTCCCATACGACAAAAGTGAATAAATAACATTAATTCAATTATTTTTGTTCTAGATGTCCACACTGCACAAGCCCCAGATGTCAGATGTCAAAAGATTTCTTCAAAAAACTGTGCTCGGCGGAGAGCGAGCGTCACAGGGAGGTTATTAAAGAGGGTAAACTATAGAATTATGTTCGTACAAAACCGCGGAAAAAATTATTACGTTTTGCCAAAGCACTATAGATTTATACATACATACATACATACATCACGCCTTCATCCCTTGCGGGGTAGGCAGAGCGCAAACGACCGAAAAAACGGCCACTTACGCCACGTCTGACAAACGTTTGAGGGTCATTCGGAAAACCGTGCATCGCCATAGTGACAGGTTGTCAGCCCATCGCCTAAAATTGCCATACACACCCTCGAGTCCCATCGTCGCCTCTTACGACTCCCACGGGTAAGAAATGGAGTGATGCTATTCTAAGCCGGCATCACACGGCAATTTCTTTTTTATCTTGTGAAACGGCTGCTGCAGATCAAACGCACGTTCTTGCGAGCAATTCAAAAAGATACGGACGTAATGGGAAATTTTACAGCCAATCTTGATGCTATTGTTAGCCGGCATCAAACGGCTGACACTTTTATTTAAAGATTTAATATAGCAACGTATCTTTCGCTCAAATTTGCATTTATTCATTAAGCATCATATCACGTGATAGAATCCTAACTCTATGACCTCTGCTTACTTTTGTTACGCAATTTTGCCTTTTATTGATAAAATTACATGAAAATATACTACCTGTTTCTAATATTAAATGTATGGTCCATTGACCATACCATCCTTTAAATAGTTATTGGTTCAGTAAGCTAGCTTGTTCACTAGCGGCCTGTCCTAACCGTTTTCGCGCAGGAATAAGACATTTAAATATAGCCTATGTTCATCAGGGACAATGTAGGATTCTAATGGTAAAATAAATTTTTTAATTTGACTTGAAGTTTTGGAGCCTATTCAATTCAAACAAATAATCAAATCTTTTATCTTTGTAATATTATTAGTATTGATAAATGAACTTGGCTGGCAGACCCGCAAGTACAAACTATTTAGCAAGCAATACCTACTTTTTACTTCTGTAAAATAAGCGCCGTATTAGTGTGCCATTTAGAGTTTATTACAGAAAAGTAGCTGTCAAACGCCAAGTTTATTTTAACCGAATTGAACCAAAATCTATAAGTAAACTTCCAAACTTTATACTTGGATTTTATTTTCCTTGGTACAGTTGTCAAAAGGAATTACTTGTCTGCTACATAATGTAAATTATACCTGTTATTATTTATAATTATAGGGTGAAATTTTACTAGTGACCGATAGCGAAAACTCAAGACGGGCGGGTGATAAGGAACAACTTTCCCCAAGGAACATAGGTCTAAATACGAAACAAATATTTGTAGTTCCCATACCAAATTTCCGACAGCATTTCTATGGAAACTCGAAATATTTTCTCATATTTCGACCTATTTTTCGAGGCGAAAGTTGTTCCTTATCACCAGCGTCTTGAGATTTAGTTTCGGTCACTAGTAAAATGTCACCCTAAATTTGGGGTAAGGATAAAACTCTGTTGTAGAAATCACGTGTTGTACCCATAAAGCATCTATTATAAATATATTTACAAATGTACCTTGTTTCTGTATATTAAGTTGAATTGTGGTCGTGGCATTTAAATTTAAGTAAACATTTTGTAAAGGTGATAGTTATAAAATAAACTGTTGTGAAATAAATTATTATAATTTATTGACATCTGATTTTGATTTCCAGTCCTTTGTATATATTTATATATATATAAAAAGTTAAAGGTTAAGAATAAAATTGGTCCTAGTATGCTGCCTTGAAGGACTCTACTTTACACACAGTTTAGAAATGTTCCTCATTTTTAGAAAAAGTTACTAGTTTTAATTTTATCACCTATTACTCACTTATTTTATTTATCTAATCGTCTATCTTTTATGTTTGTATAGAAAAAGCTAGTGTAGGTTCAGAGATGTACAGATTCAAACGCTTTGGCTAACAGTAATAAAATAACCTATCACCATTGTTATTTATTAATGCAAAATTTAATATGAGCAACAACAACAACAAGTAATATAAATAACACTTTATTTTCAATAACAAGTATAATATATTTACAACTAAATAAGAACCAAATCCGTCCAGTACAATAAATGTTTCAGTGGTTACTCATTATGACTACGATACCAGCCACTCACCATACTTACTACCTAAAATGGCTTCCTTATTCTACAGACACTAACAAAAAGGGTTTATTAAGCCGAAAGGAGGTTGAGGTTCACATTGAAACTGAACAACTTTCCCCTTGGAACATGGGTAATTTACTTTGGCGGGTCCAATTTTTGGAAAACGTATTTCGACGTACGTTCCTTGGGGAAAACGATCAGTTTCATGAGTACCTTAGACTTCTTTTGGGTTGTTTACCCTTTTTGTAACTTCAATTTCGGGGTCTTTGGTATTTGTTGTTCTTAACGTTAGTTCTACTGCCCCGACCCGATGAACCCTGTGGTTTATTTTTTGTACGACTTTCTTTCGCAACTTCGGGTGGTTTTTCAGTGGTTTCCTGACAAAAGCTTTTATAGTAACTAACCAGTGCCTTATTAGTTTCCGAAATTAAATCTTCCTGATATTGCACGGTGACTTTAGTCTTGGGACTATTGAATATTTTACAGTTCGTTGTCTTTTTGAAATAATCAACATTGTCACCATCCATGTATACTGCTTGGCCGTCTTTTATGATGATTATTGGTTTATGATTTTTGGCATCGACGACATGCTTTTTAACGATTTCTTTAATGTCTTCTGAAGGTTCCTCACTTTCATCACTTCCTTCTTCACCATCATATGTTTCATCAGTTTCTCTTTCTTCGTCATTTATATCTTCATGTTCCACGCCATGCGAAGTATCTACAAATTCATCTTTAGAAGCACATGTATTTGCAGCTGACGTCTCAATAGCAGGATTAGGTGCGACAGGACTCTTTTTCGGAGAAATATTTCGCGATCCAGGTAAAACTTCGGTATCCGTAAAATTACCATCAATCTCAATAGGTTCGGACACTTCAGTGTAATGGTGGTCTATATTGACAGTCTCTGTGAGGTTTTGTACTGATGTTGCGATCGGCTCATATGTAGGATCAAAGTCGGAATGTTTGACAGTGATTGCGTTTTTAAGTTGCTCTGCAGTTAGGTTAGGAAGATGTTTCTTCAACGTCTGCAAATATAGAATAAGAAGTATCAAAAATGTGATTAGAATCATATATTGCAAGATTAAGGGATTATAGGGCTACCGCATACCAAACGTATGTACGTTTTTGCGAGCGACAGTTAGAGCAAAAAAAAACTACGTAATTGAAATAAAGATGACATTGCCTAGAATGCCAAACGCCGCCGATTGCCGCCGGGCGACCGTGGGAGCAGTTTGTCATTCTAGCCAATGTCACCATTATTTCAACTACGATAGAGTTCCTTTTCGAATATCTGGTCAAAAGTGCTCGAGCTGTCGCTCCCAAAAACTGCTCTTGCTGTGCGGCGGCCCTACAGTGTAAATTTTTTAAATATTTGTGCACTTTAATGTTGTGCCGTGTGATGCCGGCTTAGAATAGCATCACCCCATATCTTTCCCGTGGGAGTCGTAAGAGGCGACTAAGGGACTCGAGGGTGTGTATTGCAATTTTAGGCGATGGGCTGACAACCTGTCACTATATAGCGATACACAATATTCCGAATAACCCTCAAACATTTGTCAGACGTGGTGTAAATGGCCGTTTTTTGCGGCTGTTTACGCTCTGCCTACCCCGCAAGGGATTATAGGCGTGATATGTGTATGTTTAATGTTGTTCGATTCTCGGTGGGACACTCACAAAATTGATATTTATCACTTTGTGAATTTGTTCCCGGTCTGGTTATGACATTTCAGGGTGAACCAACTGATTGTCCGAAAAGAAATGGTTCCGTGCTTCGGAGGGCACGTTAAGCCGTCGGTCCCGGTTGCTGTCTATGATTACTTAGACGGCGGTCGTTACACAACCATGTCAGAGGCCTACTACTAGTAGTGGGCGGTTGAAAATCTCTGACACCAGGGTTCATCGGGTCGTTGGACGACTCGGTGTCCCACACGAAAAGAAGAAGAACAAAGAAATTAGAAACCAAACATTTTGGTTGAGCAGAATTGAAACCACAGATCAAAAATCTCGCGCGGGGGCGACATGGACAGCACGTGACGTTTCGGAGCGCTGTGATCATGGAATGGACGTACTATTAAAACAGGACTCATTACTTCAAAAACAGTTATTTACAAATAGTAAGTTTACTATTACTGGTATATGGTCTATTTTACATTAACTCTTTCCCAGAGGCTAATCCGAGCCGAGAGAGATAGCATGTAGAGAGGCTGTGTGTCTCGTTCTTTCATATTGCCAGTGTAGAAAATTACTGGACAAAAAATTTTTGACTGACCTATTTTTCACAAATATAACTATAATTTAAGTAATATAATAAAACGATTTGCGTAAGAATATCAAAAACTTGTTTGAAATCATAAAATTATACACTGATAAATTATAATTGTGTAAAAACTAATAATCAAATAATTTTCCTATGGTATCCCTATTAATTTTAATTTTGGCGGTAAGTAAGTTTTAGCGGCAGATGAAAAATTTCATTTTATATTTTTGTCCTGTTTAAATAGTACGTCCATGTCTATGGTTGAAGCCCTCGTGTTAAACATGACAGGTTAGCGGAGAGTACCGATTTGGCACGGTGAAGGTCGTAGAACTTTTTGTTTTGTAGTGAAATTTTACTAGACACATACACATACACACATCACGCCGATAATCCCTTGCGCGGTAGGCAGAGCGCTAACGGCCGCAAAAAACGGACATTTACGCCACGTCTGACAAATGATTGAGGGTCATTTGGAAAACTGTGTATCGCCATAGTGACAGGTTGTCAGCCCATCGCCTAAAATTGCAATACACACCCTCGAATCCCTCAGTCGCCTCTTACGACTCCCACAGGAAAGAAATGGGGTGATGCTATTCTAAGCCGGCATCACACGGAAAACTACTAGACACTGATACCGAAAACTCAGGATGAGCTAGTTCTCTAGAAACATAGGACGAAATACGAAAAAAAATGGGCTTCCCAATCACCTATGTTCCTTGGGGAAAGTTGTTCATCACCAGCCCGTCTTGAGATTTCGCTATCGGTCACTAGTAAAATTACACCTTACATTGTAAACGTACCTTGCGAGCGATAATGTGCATTCCATGAGTCTTCAACATGTGAGATCTTAGCGTCACCAATTTCATGCAGCTGAAAGAAATAAGGTATAATTTAGAATAGTCAGGCAGGTGTAGATATAGTCAGGTGTAGATATAGTCAGGTTCAGGTGTGGATAAAGTCAGGTGTGGATAAAGTCAGGTGTAGATATAGCCAGGTGTAGATATATAGTCAGGTTCAGGTGTAGATATAGTCGGATGTAGATATAGTAACACCTAGTAGATATAGCCAGGTATAGATATGGTCAGGTGTAGATATAGTCAGATGTAGATATAGTCAGGTGTAGATATAGTCAGGTATAGATATAGTCAGGTGTAGATAAAGCCAGGTGTAGATATAGTCAGGTGTAGATAAAGTCAGGTGTAGATATAGTCAGGTGTAGATATAGTCAGGTGTGGATAAAGTCAAGTGTAGATATAGTCAGGTGTAGATATAGTCAGCTGTCACCGAGGACAACGGGAGCACACAACATTTATTAGCTTGAAACCGTTCAATTAGAGCTAGCTGTAGGAAATTGAAATTGAAATTTTTGAAATTGAAATTGAAATTCTTTATTTGTAATTAAAAGTAATTCTTTATTGAATTTATTCAATGTAGGATAGTATTATCATATCACTTATTGACGTCATGAACCGTCATTGTAAAAAAATGAAATTTGTATCACACAATTTTCTTTTTTTTATAACAATTTTGTAATGTCCTAATAGAAAACCGGCTCGGGCGGGAGAAAAAAATAAAAATCAAAGCACTGCCACGGGGCTGGCCAGGTTAATCACACGGCATGTAACTTTACGCCACCACCATCTGAAAACGATATTTGTTTCAAATTGAAGTCAAGATTTTTAAAGCGTGTAGTTTACATGCGTATAATTAATCGGACCTCCTCAACAGGAAAAACCCACCAAAAAACCTGCCCAGAAGTGTTCCTACTCTAAATTAACAATCTTACTAGCCCCTATAAGCTACCCTAGCTAATTCTGTAAGTAAAAAAAAATATGTATAGACCAAAAATGGCTACATATTTTTTTTTTTTGTAAAAATTGATGTAGATAAATCTACCAGTTTTAACTTATAAAATATTTACTTTAAACAATTGAAATTACATCCATGCAGATTTGTAAAATTATGTCAGTTGTAAACTCCACGCACGTCCCATTTTGGTATTAAAAATGAGTGCGTGTTTCTTGTGCTGCGCTGGAATTTCAGAGCTCCATGCCTCTTTGTCATTAATGTACTCATCTAACTTATAGTAAGCTTTATAACATAATGTTTTCTTGATAACAGACTTAAATTTACTTTCTGATAAACTCAATATATCTTCCGGTATTTTGTTATAGTATCTTATACTTAGACCTTCAAATGAAGTCCTAACTTTAGCGAGTCTATGCTTAGGTTGATCTATTTTATTTTTACTCCTTGTATTGCGGTTATGCCTGTCACAATTTCTAGTGAAAGTATTTATATTTTTTCTAACATACATGATATTTTCATAAATATATTGACACGGTACAGTCATAATATTAATTTCCTTAAACAGTTCCCTTAGGGAATCACGACTGCAAAGTTTATAAATTGCTCTAATGGCCCTCTTTTGGAGAATAAAAATTGTTTCAATATCAGCGGCGCGCCCCCACAGCAAAATTCCATAGGACATAATGCTATGAAAATAACTAAAGTAAACAAGTCGCGCAGTTGCAATATCCGTGATCTCTCTAATTTTACGTACCGCATATGCAGCTGAGCTTAATCTTCCCGACAAAGATGTAATATGAGGGCCCCATTGGAGAATTGAGTCGAGAGTAATTCCTAAGAAAACTGTACTGGTAGTAAACTCTAATTTTTCATTATTAAGTACGACATGATTATTCAAAGAATGTACTACGTTAGGTAAAGTGAATAATACACATTTAGTTTTTTTCTCATTAAGAACTAAATTATTTGCAGTAAACCAACTATGAATTTGTCCAAGAGTGTTGTTTACTTCGTCATAGTTATGTGCATGTCTATCGACCTTAAATATAAGGGATGTGTCATCAGCAAATAGTACAATCTTGGACAAATTCTCTACCATGTAAGGCAAATCATTTATGTAAATTAGAAATAGAAATGGTCCTAAAATAGAGCCTTGAGGCACACCAATTTTAACACGAGACCCCAGTGATTTGGCGCCGTTTATTTGGACCTTTTGAGTTCTATTATCTAAATATGAATTCAAAAATTTCAGTGCTGCGTTACGAATACCGTAGTGTTCTAATTTTAGCAATAAAGTTTCATGATCTACGCAATCAAATGCCTTGGAAAGATCACAAAAAACACCAATGGCATCTTTTGATTCTTCCCAAGCATTAAATACATAACGGCATGTAGCAATAATCAGGGATTGTATAACCGAAAGAATTTCGGTTTAAACGGTAAAGGATATGACGTCATTGTTGCGATATCATAACGTTCCGGTACCGAAAATTTTCTGTTACTGCATCATTTACTAGAGTTGCGGTCACACTTAATGATAAAAATAATGATTAAAGTTTTGGGCACAGTTTGCAGGCGAAAGGTTCAGGCAGGTGGAAATGTATTTTGTTCAAGTGTTTACTAAGAATCAAAGATCGATGGGGTCGTAAGGTTCTAGAGTGGCGGTCACACTTAATGATTACCGTTTTGGGCACATCTTGCAGGCGTAAGGCTCGGGCAGGTGGAGGTGGATTTTGTTCACGTGTTTACGAAGATCTGTCATATGCGAGTACTTCTTGTCACATTCTGGACATGGGATTTTGCCTGGAAATAAATACAAGTATACATACATCAATTACGCCTATATCCATAGCAACGTAGGCAGAGCGTAAACGGCCGTAAGAACGAACATTTGCGCCACGCCCGACAAATAATTGAGGGTCATTTGGATAATTTATATGTTGTCAGCCCATCGCCTAAATTGCAACAGACATGTAACCCTCAAGTCCCTTAATCGCCTCTTACGATACCCACGGGAGGGATATGGGGGTGATGCTATTCTAAGCCGGCATCACAAAGCAAAGAAACCAAAAATTTAATAAATAAAATATATTGAGAACTACTGTTGCGTCTTGCTTGCTTGTGAACTACTTGAGTAAGTTTCTTGTAGTAGCTCACAGAGGTCGCTACAGTTACCTGTAGAATCCCTTTCGAAGGGCATCTGTACGCCCTCTGCATTTCTGTACGTGTATCCTTTCCTCTTAGGGCTCGGGGTTGGTTTCACTATTTTCTCTTTTCTTTTTTTCGCTTGTTCAGGTTTCTCGACTTGGATTCCATGATGGCGTTGCATGTGCCGCCTTAAATACATTTCTTCTGCACATCTAGAAAAAAAGAAGTTATAATAAATAGAATAAAATAATAAAATTTTAAACGGATATATATGTTAGGTATATAATTTTTTTAAAACTTGTAAAATTTTCAAGCGCGGGCAGGACTTGAACCAGCGACTTTCACCATCACAAGTGCGACGCCTCTTCCATCTGGGCAACCGCGGCTCGTCCATTAAAATAAAATAAAGAAAATATTCTAGACATTTTGCTATGGTATCTTGATTCTTGATGCCAATAACGCGTGGCACGGCTCCATCTACCGGGTCAGTTTTGCAACTTATACCCAGCGACTACTTCATTCTTTACAGATTGAATGTAGTCTAAGCGATGAAGCGATTGAAAAAAGATAATCGTTACTCAAGTTTGTGTGAATCATGCGTGTAGGTGTCTCTGTATGCGTGTGTGTGTCTGTGTGTGTGTGCGTGTGTGTGTGTGTGTGTGTGTGTGTGTGTGAGAGAGTGCGTGTGTGTGTGCGTGTGTGTGTGTGCGTGTGTGTGTGTGCGTGTGTATGTGCGTCTGTGTTAATTATGTGTGCGCGCGGTTGTGTGAATGCTCATGTATGTGTGTGTTTTTGTGTATGTGCGTCTGTGTTTATTAATGTGGGTATGTTTGTATGTGCGTCTGTGTTCTAGGTCGGGTCGCAGCGTGTACTATCACTTACCGTTTATAGCATATCTTGCAGGCGAAAGGAAAGAGGTTGAAATGTTTTCTGTCAATGTGTTTTTTCAGCGATTTTCTTTCTACGTAACGCTTCTTACAGTGCGGACATTCGTGTACCTTTTTAGCTGTAAATCAATTAAATGTTAAAAAGTTCAAGATGTGTGTTTACGCGATTTACTTGTTTAAGGCGAGTGTACTCGTAAACGGCTCTGGTTGTATGGGAGGCCTAAATATGTTTTTCATATTTCGACCTATGTTTCTTGGGGAAAGTTTTTCAGTTTAATGGGCTGGTTCATCCCATAAAACATCGAATTTCTACTGTAAAATTGTAGCCTGTTGTTTAATAATAACGGGCACTGGTCGAATTCGACTAGAACTGGTCGCAAATAGCTATGAACCGCAAAGTTTGGAAAAAGAGAGGCCTTTGCCCAGCAGTGGAACAGTAATACTTTCTTGAGTTTGCTCAACCATTACTTATCACAATAAAACAATTCTAAACGGTTTGAGCACACACACAAATCTCACCCATAATCACTTGCGGGTTAGGCGGAGCGCAAACATTTACGCCACGTCTGACAAACATTTGAGGGTCATTCTGAAAATTGTGTATCACGATTGTGACAAGATGTCAGCCTATCGCCTAAAATCGAGTCGTCTCTTACGACTCCCGTGGGAAAGAAATGGGGTGATGCTATTCTAAGCCGGCATCACACAGCCTGTTAATGACACAAGTTGTGTTTATTTTGGATTTTACAATTCCTACGTTTCCAACATACTGTAAGACCTATTACACAAGATACGGTTCCAGCAATATGCGTGGAACCGGGACGTTACGCTAGGCAATTAATAAATAGATGGCGGTAGAACAAAAATAATTTATATTCTAAATAATGACGTCTAACACCTTAGTCATCTGTGACCACGTAATAAATTTATCATAGTTCCATTATCACGGATGACTAAGGTGTTAGACGTCATTATTTAGAATTTAAATTATTTTTGTTCTACCGCCGTCTATTTATTAATTGCCTAGCGTAACGTCCCGGTCCCATGCAGAATGCTGAAACCGTGTATCTTGTGTAGTAGTACTTACAGTACGTTGACGTAGTAATGGTAAAATCCAAAATAGATGTAACTTGAATCCGTTTGTCGGAGCGTGAGGTATTAAACCTGAGGAATGAAGTAAAGTGCACTTTTTGATGTATTTTATGGAAAGAGCATTAATTGAGTACCTATGCGTTGGCGTCGGTCGAAGCATGTAGTAGACATATTGTGTCAAGTGGTTTGGCTAAAGGCATTTTTGGGAACAGAGAGATTCCGAGTTAGTGTTTTTTGAGCGATCGGGCGTAGCGCAAGGCTCAAATGACCTTTCATCGTTCCTTGGTTTTGGTACTTTGCGTCCTGATCTTAATGTTGAAATTAATTATAGCTGCTAGCCTACTATCTGATTTTCGGCCGTTACGACATCAGAAGTGGGATTGAGACCTACAAACTGTCTAAATGCAGTGCCATAGTGATAGACTTTTGGACCCAGTGATCGTGACTAAAATAACTTTCGTGGCGAAGATACCAGTTGTAAGCGGGAATGCAGATTGCAGAGAATGCTCTTGGACCACAAATAATTCAGGCCAGTTCTTTCCATACTGTTATTTTCTAGCGATTTGATATTATTGGTTACTGATGATTTTTAAATGCCGCGTTTTAGTAATGTTATTTTGAGGCTTATATCAATTTTGAGTTTGTGATAGAATTCTTTTTTAGTACGGTAATGATTGCGACACGTTAATCTACTGAATTTGTTTATAAACGTGGACCTAAGTTGGACTGGAGTCAATTTTATCGGATTTAAATTGGCATTATTGTTTGATGAAAAATCACTCGATAAAATAATTATTATGGATAAGGAATTAGATTCACAAAAACATAAAGATTAATTCATTTTCTGTCAATGGATGACGTTGTGATGATTGGAAGATGTCTCTGGAATCGGAAATAATCAAATAAAAAGAAACATGTTTTAGTTTTGTTGTGTACAGTTAGTTGCATACGTATTTCGTTTTCTTTGGCACAGTTGGTAGACTGTTGTAAGGAACATGAAGGTTCAGGTTCAATTCTTGGCCTAGTCTGGAAGTTTTGATTTCGTATTTTATTGTGTAAAGAAGTATTTCTGATCTTTTGCAATTTTTGCATTGCATTATTGCTTACTTGTTAATAAAGTGACGCATGTATCGTTACAGTAAAATATTATTTAGCGTGTTTTTAAACTTTTTGAAATGGATTAATCAGTCTATTTTTAGAACTAAGTTTAACAAACCTAAAGTCAAACTATGGGACGGCTATTTGATATCGGCGGAAACAAAAAAAAAAGGGTCTTTTCAAGTACCTGTGAGAACCAAGGCGTTGTTGTGATTGGGTTTGGGAGCAGCGACTGGTTCTCAATCTTTACTGAAATTGATATAGAGTTAGAATATTACCTGGTACAGATTTGCATTTATGCGAAACTATTGAAATAAAAACTTTTGCAGAGATTGTACCTATATAGATAGAGCAATTGTCGTAAATATAAAAGATTTTGTGATGGTAGTTTGCAACAAACGTGATTTGAATTTTAACATAGATTAAATTGTTACACGAAAGGGGTGTACTTACTTATTTGATTTTCATGAGATATGTTTTTAAAACTGAACAATTTGTTGCTGGTTCAGAGCCCCGGAAATGCTACCGTATGTGTACCTATTGCCAGAAGACACTATTCTCTACAACGTACAGTTTGAGAATCACTTTCGCGTTGGATTTTTATTTCGTTTGTGAAAAATGCACTTGAGTTTTAAAAACTAATGAATGACTAATAAATAATGATAATGGTTATGGCGTTTCCTTATAGTGCAGAAAACATTTTAAAGCATTGCTGTAACTCCATTATGTTATCTTTTAAAAAAAAGCATTGTTCTAAAAGGGACATTGATGTCCAAAATGACTGAGGGTTGTAGCCACGCGTATTGCCTATTGCTAGTCACCATGTGGTTCGTGGTTCAACACATGTTACCATATTATTCGGAGAAATGAACGAGATCTGTGTATTGTTTTTATAATGCAAGGCTAGCAAAAACTCTTTTGTTAATAAACTTTTATCAGAATTTAGAAACAAACATGGCAATGATATGGTTAAGCATGACTATAGAAGATTTACTCAAATGCGTATAGCGTTATTCAATTTAGAAGTAATATTTTTTTAAATAAGGTACTGCAGTGGTGGTGATAAATAGAGCATCTGGATATGGACGCTGTGTATATTTCTGTGTGAACCGCAATTATATTGTGTTTCGTTAAGAAAAGGCATTCTGAGTATTGTTGGATCCAATGTGTTGATGTGGTTAAAGCATTGATTAAGTGGCTATGTTGTGTAAGTAATTAAGAATGTTATAGCACTGACTTCGACGAAAGAAGTAAATAGTGAATTGCATATTGAATGCGATTGATATTTGAGTAGGTATAGGAACGTGATATTAATTAGGTACCTATAATTTCTAAAAATAGATTTAATTCAGTAATTTTGTAAACTTGGAAGATCAATTAAGAAATATTAAATCACCTACTCGGTGAAGCAATTTATGAAAATTAAGCTCGCAAAGCAGTGCTTAGTTCAAATTAATACATGCTTTGTAAAGGTGGAATCAAATAAGAATTACCTATTTTTAATCTGATAAGCATTGAATGGATCTTATGTGATAATAGAAACGATTGTTAAAAGTTGCATTTTGAAATGGACTTATGTTTTCATTTTAGAAGTACTGAATCGTATGGCTATAGTGATTTGCTTAAGTAATATTGATTTGCTTTCTTGAGCAGGTAAACGTAATCTGGCTATCTTCATACATAGCTGTTATGTGCCTTGCTTGGATTAGAAAGCTAAAATGCCTGAAAGAAAAGTACCCATAAAATTGCATAATTAATCAGATGATAGTAGCAGTTAAAGTTTTTGTTGCTGGCAATGATGGACGCGTTTGTCCTCCCGACCCCTCACGACGATATACTATGACTGTGATCACCGTACCTACCTATTGACTCTGACTTAAGACCTCTGCGGGAGGAGCGCGTGCCATAGTGGAGACAGTGTGGTCTCAAATTGTGGAGACAGTGTGGTCTCATGTTGTGTTGGGTCAGATATAGCCCGGGGAACTATGATCTGATCGGGTGAGTGGCCAGCTGCAGTGGCTCATTCACCATCCGCTTTGCTGATCTGTGTGATCAGATGGTGTCTTTGATGGACGCATGGATTCGTTGAGGGCATCATACTTGACCAAGTAGGTGATTACTGTGGTCATTACTGTTATGTATGATGTCGCTCCAGGTAACCGGTGTTACCAGTAGGCGTGCCACAAGGTGGTGGTGTCGGCCTGAGATCCGTGGCGGGGATCTGTGACTGTGATTGACAGTGTTGAGTGACCCATGGTGGGGAAGCTCTGTGACCGTTGCGACGGTGGCCAGATGCAACAAAAGACTTTATTGCGGTACTCGTATCAATTATTGTATTGTATTCAAGTTAGAATATTGTTTTATGGGCACTTGTCTTTCAATAAGTAGTAAAGTGATTTAAGTTATCAGAAAGCGCCGAAAACGGCTGGTTCAAGTGGGTTGAAAATTTATGGTTCACACTCAACTTGTAGTCTGTCACATAATAAACCCGTAACCTTAATGTCAAAGTTGAAATAACAATGAGTTTCTGATAAATGTTATTTCTTTAGCTGTTAAGTTCGACAGCACAGTAAAAGAGTGCATAGTTACTAATCATGTAAGGGTAAAAACGTATTGGATGACATATGAGAAGTTTTTGAAGTGCAAACGAATATGGGCCTGTTTATTTATTTAGCAAATAATAACACAAACGTGAAAAATACTTGAACGATTTGGAGATTATAGATTTGTTGTTATGAATACCAAGTCTTTAACAAACAAGTATTAGGAAGTAAGTAAGTAAGTACCAAACAGGATAGCTAAATTAGCAAGAACTTAGGATCAAAGATACTTAAAACCGCAATGAATGCTGAGCTGCTTTCGGTTCTTGCAGTTCACCGATATAGACCTGTTCACATGTTCAAAGGAACGAAGCGAACTATTGTGAAAAACTAGATCTTTGTGCAGTTCAGGAGTCTAGCCAGATTATTATGGTTTTATGGGCTATAATAAGCTAAAGTATGTCTGTCAGGATAACCGAACGATACTGTGAAAATGCTAGTTGTGACCACACGAGGACGTGTGTAAGTCAGGAAGGCCGTGTCGGAGCGTGAGGTATTAAACCTGAGGAATGAAGTAAAGTGCACTTTTTGATGTATTTTATGGAAAGAGCATTAATTGAGTACCTATGCGTTGGCGTCGGTCGAAGCATGTAGTAGACATATTGTGTCAAGTGGTTTGGCTAAAGGCATTTTTGGGAACAGAGAGATTCCGAGTTAGTGTTTTTTGAGCGATCGGGCGTAGCGCAAGGCTCAAATGACCTTTTATCGTTCCTTGGTTTTGGTACTTTGCGTCCTGATCTTAATGTTGAAATTAATTATAGCTGCTAGCCTACTATCTGATTTTCGGCCGTTACGACACGTTTAAAATTGTTTTATTGTGATCAGTAGGACAATTTAGGCTAACACAATTAATAATAGTTCACTTGGAGAACCACTACCAGAAGAAGAAGAAGAATAGTTTACATAAATGAAAAACAGAATCGAAAAAATGTCAGCGCCCGCCGGGACTTGAACCCGGGACCGTGGGGTACCGTCCCACTGCTCTGCCAACTGAGCTACCGGCGCCCCGACTAACACTTGCCAATTTTTCAATCTCTTGGTACTCGTCTCGAAGCGACGTACAAGCGACATCTAGTATAAGTTATTGTAACGAATACTATGGTTTTTCTTATTTTCATTTATGAAAATAATATAGCACTGTGAGTGCATAATAAAATCACAGTACATTTAAGAATAGTTTAGTTAATTACCTTCTTTTTCATCAATAACTTGTTCACCATTAATATCGTCATCAACATCTTCAGACCTGTCTGTCAATTCAATCTCATTTTTCTGTTCCTTTTTGACAGCGTCAATTATTTGCACGTCATACGATATCTTTGTTAGATCGGATTCTGTGTGTAGTTCAGATTTTTTCGCTATTGTAACACGTTTCACTTGATTGAGAGATATTTCAGGCAACTTATTGTATATAGACTGAAAATTATTTAAAGTAAAGAACATACATACATACACATATCACGCCAATAATCCCTTGCGGGGTAGGCAGAGCGTAAACTGCCGCAAAAAACGGTAATTTACGCCACGTGTGACAAATATTTGAGGGTCATTCGGAAAATTGTGTATCGCCATAGTGACAGGTTGTCAGCCCATCGCCTAAAATTGCAATACACACCCTAGAATCCCTTAGTCGCCTCTTACGACTCCCACGGGAAATAAATGGGGTGATGCTATTCTAAGCCGGCTTCACACGGCAATAACATAATACATACATTTAAGGTACAAACATACCTATACGCCATACACACATCACACCCACTTGCAGTTGTTCCTATTTTATTAATTTTCTAAATTAGTTTAAGTTAGTTATAACGTTTCTCATATAAAACAGTGCTTAACTAGAGCATAAAGCTCTAATCGATCCGAGTGGGGGAGCCTGGTGATCTGTAACACAGGCTCACGCTTATAACAGACACCAGTCTCTCACCAGCAGTTTACATGGAAATTTTTATTTTTATGAATAATTGTGAGAGAAATAAACAATTTTTATTATTATTATTATTATAAGGTACTTTTCAATTAAGTGCTGCCGTGTGATGCCGGATTCGAATAGCACTACCCCATTTCATTCCCACGCGGGTGTCAAGGCGACTAAGGGACTCGAGGGTATCGTGTGTATTACAATTTTAGGCCACAGGCTGACAACCTGTCACTATAGTGACACACAATTTATCTGAAACGACCCTCAAAAATTTGTGCTACGTGGCGATAGCGACCGTTTTTTGCGGCCGGTAACGCTCTGCTTACCCCACAAGGGATAAAGGCGTGATATGTGTATGTATGAAATTAAGTGCAAATATTTTTAGGATGAGTTCTACCACAGAATAGATAATAGTAGTACCTACAGAAGCGACACTTCTTTGATGTTGAAAAAAGCCGCCGTTTTAATAGCCTACACTTTTTTTTGTAACATCCAAGACACCGTGCGCTATCTAAATTAAACTCAAATGCACGCGCATAAGAGCACAAATCCTTTGCGTTCTCTGACTACCTACACGGGAGCTCAAACGCCAGGGCCGGATTTAGTATACAGGGTGTAAGGGACGGTGTACCGAAAACTTTGCAGGCGTGATCAGACCATGAAACTGAACAACTTTTACTATGGAGCCTATGTTGGGAAACGAATTTTTTTTTTCGAGTTTCCATAGTAAGTCAGTCAGCTGATCGGGAAATTTGTATGGGAGGTCGAAAAAAAAATCTGATTTACCAACATAGCTTCCATAGAAAAAGTTGTTCAGTTTCATGGTCTGATCATGCCTGCAAAGTTTTCGGTACACCGTCCCTTACACCCCGTATAACTATGAAAAATAAAATCCTAAACTGATTTGGTAGGCATTTCATAGAATTACTAAGAAGAACCAAAATAAATTGGTCCCTTAAATGGGATTCACTGCGAGCGAACATTTCTGCGTTCATGTTTAAGATTGCCTTGAGTAGCTTATTCTTAGTTAAATAGGTATCTACTTTACATTGTATAACTATGACATTGCTTGTGGATAAAAATCAACGAAGCACAAAACAATCAATAATAGTGGGTACATTTACCTATTATTAACGGATTATTTTTCTTACCTTGCACAATCCTTTGTTAATGTAAAAAAGGACAACTTGGAATCACTCTTTTTATTAAGACATCCGTCCACAGAACACCTAGTCCTATTTTGTCCCATCATCATAATAAATTGATTGGTTTTAAATTTCGTAAAGAAGCACAGCACAAACAATTTATTCCACACTACGTGAAATGACGTCACCGCATCGATGCGCGCGCGCTCCACTAGCGAGCGCGGTCCGGCTCTGGCCGAGTGTACCGTCGCGGTACACGACGGCGTAGGTACTTAACTCCGTAGGTATAGGCGAGTGTCGCAGGCCTGGTTCTACTTAAACTGAACAAACTTTTCTCAATAATAACAAATAATAAATAGTTTATTTATTGAATAAAGATAAGAATTACCTTACGACTGATAACGTTAATACCGTGTTTCTGTGTCACATGGGTCCTTAACTTTGTCATTAACGGGTACCTGAAAAAAAATTTAGTGTTATTTGTGGTCCGTATTAAGGAATTCAGGGAATGCGCAGCCACACACCCTGTGAATACAACACATTGCACTGCGCTCGCCAATCCGACTATCAAGCTTAGTATTATACTTTGTATTTTAGTATATTTAAAATAATATTGGTAGGTCAACTTAATGAAATTTTCCGTCTTTTATATATGTTGCCGCTAATATTCAGTGTTTTTAAATGCTTAGTGTGCAGGGTTGCCTGGAAGAGATCGTTTAAAGCGACAAGGCCGCCTTTGCTTATATGGTGTTGTTTGTTTTGATATAGGTTATAATTATGAATGTGAGCATTTAGGTGTTTCTGTCTGTCTGTCTGTCTTAAGAGGGCTATCACCTTTTTCTAGCAAATTACCGAAAATTGGCGTTATAAAGAAGCGTTTTTAAGTTAAACTGTTTGGTAAAAAAATAAAATTTCTGGTATATATTGTCAAACATATCTTTAACTAAAAATTGTATTATGAACATTTTGATATTTTAGATTGTAACTTATAATATAAAAGCGAAAACTAAATCAAGTTACTGAAAATGAAGAAAAAGACCTTAAATTAGGCCTGGGTTTTAGATCTATGGTACACTGTAGCTAAATACTAATTTTACATATAAATAGAGGATATCCTTGAGAACAAACTTTATTTTGTACATTTTTCGAATTCATTTTAAAACATAGTTTAAAAATTCGTTTTCTCATCCACATTTCGTTGAAATATCTTGCTGTTTGAATGGCTTCTGTAGGAAAAATTTGCCATTGAATTACTTCAAAAAAAAATTATGTGTTAGAGGAAGGTGTACTAAATCAAATTGTAAAAGAAAAAATATTTTATTAACTTGATTTTTTTTGTTAAAAATATTCAATAAATCCTATATATTTCGCGCAATGATGCTCCGGACCTCAGTATCGCGCCAGCGCTTTTAGAGGTAGGACCTGTGTCGCTCATGCTCTTCCCGACACGCGGACGTATTTCGACAGCTGACGCGACGTTGACCTGTGAGTATTTATCAAAATATAGGGAGAATAACGTGGTTCTATGATTCCGCTGTGTTGCTGTGCATTCGTTCAAATAAAAAATACCTTTATTTCCAGGGAAAATAAAATAAATGTTTTAATTGGATCGTCAACTCAACAAGAAAATGATTTAGTAACGTGAGTATTTATTGTATAATTAATATACCCACTAAATAACATTTTGAAATATTTTGACATACACATACATACACATATCACGCCTATAATCCCTTGCGGGGTAGGCAGAGCGTGAATACAGCCGCAAAAAGCGGCCATTTACACCACGTCTGACAAATGTTTGAGGGTCATTCGGAAAATTGTGTATCGCTTTAGTGACAGGTTGTCAGCTCATCGCCTAAAATTGCAATACACACCCTCGAGTCCCTTAGTCGCTTCTTACGACTCCCACGGGAAAGAAATGGGGTGATGCTATTCTAAGCCGGCATTACACGGCATAAATCTAAATATTTTGATTAGAGTAAAATTAGTAAATTAGAAGCTGAGTCATTAATTGAGTAGCCGAGTTACATTCTTAGAAGCTAAAATGTTGTAAAAAGAAGCTTGTCTGATGTAAGTTTCAATTAATCAAATATTTAATAATACGTGACAAATACCGTTTTTATTTAATCTGTTACTTATAACCCTGTCTTGATTTCTAGTTGAACCAACTAATAAAACGAAGACCGGGTGAGAATCAACATAATGAACATTCAACTTCTGCATACGGCTCAGTAGTGTCAAAATCATCAAGATTCAGGAGGATATTTTAAGCAGCATCAAACACAAATTCGGCGGTCACAGAGATTGTGAAGCTTACTACTGCACCGAAGATAGGAAAAAAGAAGAAGATAATATTTTCTTGAGTTTGCACAACTATTACTCATCACAATAAAACAATTTTAAACGGATTTAAGTTGTGTTTATTTTGGATTTTACAATTCCTACGTTTCGAGCTCTTTACAGAGCCCGTGGTCACGAATGACTAAGGTGTTAGACGTCATTATTTAGAATTGAAATTATTTTTGTTCTACCGCCATCTATTTCTGAATTGCCTAGCGTAACGTCCGGGTTCCACACAAAATGCTGAAACCGTATCTTGTGTACTAGGTCTTACAGTATGTTGGATCTGGTTCTTCTGCTGTGTAAATCAGCGGAGTCCAAGTTGATGCCATCCAGTATCTCTGTTGAAATTCGGATGTTTTTGAATTTCTATGGCTTCCCATACTTTACTAGGAATGAATCTCTTCTCTCGCGCTAGGATTGCTGCCTTGTTGAATCTGACATAATGGGTGGGGTTATCCATGATTTGTTCACACACTGCAGACTGTCTGTCACGACGGCTTTTTACATCAGCAATGTGTTCTTTTAGACGTGTAGATACATTCTCTTTGTTTCTCCTATGTATGAGAGTCCACAGTCACAGTCAAGTTTATAAACACCAGGGTCTTGGAGAGCGATTTTGCATTTTATTGATCTGATGTACTGGCTGATCTTCCTCGGCGGCTTAAAAATGGTCTTGATTGAAGCTCGCTTCAGAATTCTACCGATCTTATCAGTTACTCCCTTCAAGTATGGTAAGTATGCTGGTTGTCGTTCGACTGTGGATGGTTTGGCACGGTTTCTGTGACGTTGACGGGGTGGCTACAGGTTATTTTCATGGAGTACTCGTCTCACATGCTTAAGCTCATCGTCTAGGTGTTGGGGGTCACAGATACCGCGTGCTTTCTGAAACAAAGAGGTTCCAACGGCAGCTAATTGGCTCGGATGATGGTGGGAGTTACTATTTAGGTACCCATCTGTGTGAGTTGGCTATCTATAAACGGAATGATTGGTTGTACCATTTGTGTTTTTAATTATAAGAATATCTAAAAATGCTTATTGGTTATTTTGCTCTGATTCCATTGTAAATTTAATATTGGGATGAAATGAATTTAAATGATTTAGAAAATCAGTAACTTGGTCTTGTGGAAGGATGGTGAAGGTGTCGTCTACGTAACTCTTATACATACAGGCAGCCGGAGCGTGCCTTAGGGCTCGATCCTCAAAGTCCTCCATAAAGATGTCAGCCATCAAGGGGGATACTGGAGAGCCCATAGCCACGCCGTCGACTTGTATGCAGAACTCATCATTCCACAATAGGTAACCAGATGTTAGGCACCATTTTAAAAGTTCAGCATATTCTATTGTTTTGATGTCCAATCGCTTTTCACTGCAATTCCAGTCAAGGATTGTATTGAAATAGTAAAACGAAAACTCCGGGAAAATAAAATAGCAATTAAATAAATTGTTTTATGGTGAAAAGAAGAGGAAGTTACAACAAAAGTAAAGGCATTGATGTTAAATTAGAGAAAAATGATCGACAACTTGCTATACATAGCAATTGCTCAATTGAGCAGAATAGTTCAATAGAGTGGTGGCAAAGACTGTGGGTGGGAAACGAATATCTTTTTTCCTGAAAGACTCATTTTGTATAGGTAGTTTGTGTATGTATGTGTGATAAGCATGGACGAAATACAAAGAGGACATGGCTCGAGTAATTCAAGACATGAGAGGGGTTGTCTCCATTTAGAGGGGTAAAGGGGAAGGGAAATTTAGCCTGCCTGCCCAGAGTGGTGAGTTTAGCATTTACCCCAAATTAGTAAAGTAACTTGTGGCTAAGAATTAATAACCCAGCCACTAACCGTTTGTCGCAAAATACTCGGAGTATTAATTATGTTACCTTACTATTTAGCGAAAACTTTGTTTGTGGCTGAGTTATTAATTTTGTGCTGAATAAAATACTGGTAGTATTTTGCAACAAATTATTTGTGGCTAAGTTATAAATTTTGTGCCTTAGATCCTTAGAGGACAATAATGCTAATATAAAAGGTTGTTATATTAGTAAATCTAGAAATTACGTACCCTACCTGCTACTGCCTACTTTTGACATGTCTAAAAATAATACAAATATATAAATAAATATATTTTGAATTTAAATTTCATATATGTAGCATACTGCATTATAATCATGAAACTCAAAACACCAATATAAACCACAAACAAAGCGCGGCGGCGCCAGCGGGTCAAGATAAGTTGGTTCTGGTCGCGCTGGTCGCACGGATCGCGGGCTGGCCACCGAGTCGTCAAATACCTACAATGCGGCCGGGCAAATTCTTAATAGGACTCTTAAGTAAGTAAATAAAAACTCTTTATTACACACAAATACAGGATAATTAAAAAACAGAAAATCTTAATCTAAAGTGCGCAAAGGCGGTCTTATCGCTGCAAGCGATCTCTTCCAGACAACCTTTGGGTAGAGGAAACTGTCTTAGTGAGTAAGGCAAATATACTCTCCGATAGGGGGAGGCTCATGTTCAGCAGTACATTCCTTGTCAATAAATAGGTTTATTTATTCTCAAAACAAATTGCCTAAATTCACTTACATAAGAATATTATACTTAAACTAGCAGCCCGCCCACGAGAAACAGACCTTCTCCCAATATAAATCCTCCTCTTAAATCACTCTATCTTTTAAAAAAAAACTCCATCTAGGTCCGTTGGGTGATTTTGAAGATTTAAGCATACATACAAACAAACATGCCGTGCCGTGCTGCCGTGCATTTGCCGTGTGATGCCGGCTTAGAATAGCATCACCCCATTTCTTTCCCGTGGGAGTTGTAAGAGGCAACTGAGGGACTTGAGGGTGTGTATTGCAATTCTAGGCGATGGGCTGACAACCTGTCACTATGGCGATACACAATCTTCCGAATGACCCTCAAATATTTGTCAGACGTGGCGTAAAGGTCCGTTTTTGCGGCCGTTTACGCTCTGCCTACCCCGCAAGGGATAATAGGCGTGATATATGTATGTATGTATGTATGTACAAACAAACAGACATAGGGACAGACACGGAAAGCGACTTTACTTTATACTATGTAGTGATACAAAACATATTTTTGTTAATGAGCTTGATAGCTCTTGTGTTAGCTCAGAGGTCAATACAAGATGGCCACACTAGTATCATCAAGGATCCACCAACCACCACAAAGCCTTGATATCCGTCTAATGTGTCAATTTCTCCGAGCGACTTTCCCGAAAAAACACTATACTCAACAGGACAAACAACTTTCCCCAAGGAACATAGGCGAAAATATTAAAAAAATACCTCCCACAGAAAATTGTTTAGTCAGCTAATGTTTTCGATGGAAGCTCTAATCTTTTTTTAAATACTTTCGAGCTTTAGTTCTTGGGGAAAGCTTGTTGTGCTTAAAAGTTCAAATATTAAATAAATTTTACCATAACTACCGGAATAACCAGAATTTTACTATTCTTTCATATGCATGCAGTGATTGTTTTACCACGCGACCAACTATCTAGATCACTCAACGTTGCGAGCACATCTTGCACGCAACAGAAGTTCTCAACATATCCGCAAGATGGCGCCACGTGACAGATTGACAGAGAACAACAGGCCTGAAACGCGGTATCGAAGTGTTCATCGCGCGCTGCATATACTTGACTTCCAATCCTATCCAGGTGGACCAGTCGGTCCCCTGGCCACGACACCCGGCCAGGCAGGGTAGCTACCCTTTTCTCGACACCACCTGCACTCCTTTCTGCCTATTGGCATTACCTTCCTGTCACCCGCCATAGCTCCACCAAGCGACCAAGCCAACTAGACCACTCACCGTTGCGGGCACAGCTTGCACGCAACAGAAGTTCTCAACTTATCCACAAGATGGCGCCACGTGACAGATTGACAGAGAACAATGGGCCTGAAACGCGGTATCGAAGTGTTCACCACGCATCGCATATATACAACTTCCAATCTTATCCAGGTGGACCAGTCGGTCCCCTGGCCACAACACCCGGCCAGGCAGGGTAGCTACCCTTTTCCTGAAATCTCCGGCACCCGTTACTGCATCTTGGCATTACCTGTCACCTGCTATAGCTCCACCAAGCGACCAAGCCATCTAGACCACTCACCGTTGCGGGCACAGTTTGCACGCGTATGGATAGGGCAGGTTCCGATGGTCGCGGTCCACGTGGATCTTCAGATCCTGCTTCTGTGCGAAACGACGCACGCACTCGGTGCACGCGTATTTTTTCACATCTGCAAACATTGGTTACATACATCACAATTACTTCTTACATCGAAAATTAAGTAACACCGTCCCAATAAGCCATATTTGATAGCTGTCAGTTCCATTATACGAAAAGAGATGTCGAAAAAAGTATTGACCCTCTGCCATAGCATTAGCGCGAATCAGACAGATGTCAAATACGGCTAATTGAGACGACCGTACTATAGGTACAGTACAGTCGGTTCTAGCACATAAGGTACCAGGGGTACTCCAAAAGAACTAAATAATTTTGATACCCAGTTAACACATAATAAATTTCTTTACTTATTCTCATAAAATAAGTAATTTTCTACGAATACATATTTTATTTTATTAATGATGGGTTTGCTCTTGACTCTAGTCTAGGTCATAGGACAGAGACAGAGTCTAAGATAGAGCGAGCTCACCCAGAAGAAGCCTGTTCACTCTTACTTTGAAGGGATTAGGGTTGTATGCGTTTGGAAACACAGACGCAGGTAGTGAGTTCCACTCTTTAGCAGTGCGCATTATTATTATTTTTATACCCAGTAAAAACTTAATAAAAATTTCAACTTATTCTCATAAACGAAGTAATTTTCTACGAATACATATTCATGCCAAGTAAAAATATGCTGGGGACAAAAATAATACAGTTCTTTTGGAGTACCCCTGGTACCTTATGTGCTACAACTGACTGTACATGTTAACACGAATCCGACAGCTGTCAAATATGGCTTATTGGGACGGCCGTACTGTACATATCTAGGCTTCTCGGTGGTACAGTGCATCTACATAAATGTTTTTACAGAAAATAGAGCCATTTTTATTTTCCCTGTGGAAATCGTGTCGACGAACGTCCCGATGAACCCTGGTGACAGAGTTTTTAACCGCAAACAACTAGTAGTATGCCTCTGACATGGTTTTTAGTATACACGTTATCTGTACTTTTTAGGGTTCTGTACCCAAAGGGTAATAACGGAAACCCTATTACTGAGGCTCGGCTGTCCGTCTTACTGTACGTCCGTCCGTCCGTCCGTCCGTCCTACAGTTACAAGGCTGAATCTCCTGAACCGTTATACTTAGACAGTTGAAATTTTCACAGATGATGTATTTCTGTTGCCGCTATAACAACAAATACAAAAAATTTGAATAAAGTAAATATTTAAGGTGGCTCCTATACAAAAACTTGTTTTTTTTGTAAGAAGACTGTATGTCATGAACCGCGAAAGTTAGACAGTTGAATTCTTTACAGATGTTGTATTTCTGTTGCTGCTATAACAACAAATACAAAAAAATGAATAAAATTAATATTTATGGGGGCTGCCATACAAAACACATCTTTTTTGCGCGTTTTTATAGATAATGGTACAGAACCCTTCGTGCGCGAGTCCGACTCGCACTTGGCCGTTTTTCTATTTATTAAACTCTATTTGTGGCATTGTAGAATCACAGACCAAAGAACTCGCACGCGCCGCTGACAGCGCACGACGTTCCGGTGATAAGATAAGATAATTCTTAAGATAAGATAAGATAATAATTAAGTTTGCCAGTGCCTTGGCTTAATGCTGTTATGCTGTCAAATTATGTTTCAATAAATAAATATTTTTTTATTCAATAAACTTACTTATAAATACTGACGTGTGTGTAGAAAGTACCGTACGTACCCAAATGTGTATCCATGTGTGTACGCAGTTCGTTTGTGTGCGTGAAGGCGCGGTCACACTTGTCACAAAGCAATTCCGCTTTTCTGTGCTTTCTTCTCTTGTGGTGCTGTCAAATAATAGTAGTTTATGCAACTGTCGTATAATGGGGGTCATTAGAATGCGAGTGTCTGTTTATATTTAGTTAATATGTTAATAGTTTGACACGAGCATTCTAATGCCTAATTATAACAGTTGCATACACTATTTTATCTACACTCTAAAAAAAAAACAGTTTAACACTTTTCCAAACGCCTGCACCAGCGATCGCAAGGCCCGATAAAAGGTTAAATTCAATACGAGAACGTAATATGGCTTGATATGTTTTTTGAAAATTCTTTACTTTAGCAGTTGTTCAGATGTGGAATCTTAACAATAACTTAACTAAACTACTGAACAACATCTAAAAACGACTTAACAACATCTGAACAACAACTGAACAACATCGGTACTACAACTGAACAACAACTGTACAACATCTGAACAACAACTGAACAACAACTCAACAACAACTGCACAACAATCTAATAAAACAACTAAACAACAACCGAACAATTACCGTACAACAACAAATGACGGGTGCGGCGGAAGATGGCGGTATGAGTATAGGCAAAAAAAAATCGTTTCATTTCTCAACTTTATCGAAGTAAGACCCTTTTCATTAAGTCATTACGCTTCTGTAATTTCTAAAGGCAGAATGCATAAAGTAGGTCTTTATGCAACTATTTCGAGTTCATAATTCAAACATTATGAGACAAGTGTAGATAAATATACATAATGTAAAAATATAGAAGTGAACCTGTCCGTAAAACTGAACCACTTTCCCCAAGGAACATAAGTGGAAATATAAAAATTGGATATCCCATACAAATTGATCTGGTCGGAAGGAATGGCAGGTACAATTTTATTTACATGTGTATGTGTGTGTATGTGTGTGTGTGAGTGTGTGTGAGTGTGTGTGTGATACGTACGCTGAGCGCGGTGACGCTGGTGTAGGCAGCCGGACATTGCTTGCACTTGTAGGGCAGCTCGCCTGTGTGTGTGTGTGTGTGTGTGTGTGTGTGTGTGTGTGTGATACGTACGCTGAGCGCGGTGACGCTGGTGTAGGCAGCCGGACATTGCTTGCACTTGTAGGGCAGCTCGCCTGTGTGTGTGTGTGTGTGTGTGTGTGTGTGTGTGTGTGTGTGTGTGATACGTACGCTGAGCGCGGTGACGCTGGTGTAGGCAGCCGGACATTGCTTGCACTTGTAGGGCAGCTCGCCTGTGTGTGTGTGTGTGTGTGTGTGTGTGTGATACGTACGCTGAGCGCGGTGACGCTGGTGTAGGCAGCCGGACATTGCTTGCACTTGTAGGGCAGCTCGCCTGTGTGTGTGTGTGTGTGTGTGTGTGTGTGTGATACGTACGCTGAGCGCGGTGACGCTGGTGTAGGCAGCCGGACATTGCTTGCACTTGTAGGGCAGCTCGCCTGTGTGTGTGTGTGTGTGTGTGTGTGTGTGTGTGTGTGATACGTACGCTGAGCGCGGTGACGCTGGTGTAGGCAGCCGGACATTGCTTGCACTTGTAGGGCAGCTCGCCTGTGTGTGTGTGTGTGTGTGTGTGTGTGTGATACGTACGCTGAGCGCGGTGACGCTGGTGTAGGCAGCCGGACATTGCTTGCACTTGTAGGGCAGCTCGCCTGTGTGTGTGTGTGTGTGTGTGTGTGTGTGTGATACGTACGCTGAGCGCGGTGACGCTGGTGTAGGCAGCCGGACATTGCTTGCACTTGTAGGGCAGCTCGCCTGTGTGTGTGTGTGTGTGTGTGTGTGTGTGATACGTACGCTGAGCGCGGTGACGCTGGTGTAGGCAGCCGGACATTGCTTGCACTTGTAGGGCAGCTCGCCTGTGTGTGTGTGTGTGTGTGTGTGTGTGTGTGATACGTACGCTGAGCGCGGTGACGCTGGTGTAGGCAGCCGGACATTGCTTGCACTTGTAGGGCAGCTCGCCTGTGTGTGTGTGTGTGTGTGTGTGTGATACGTACGCTGAGCGCGGTGACGCTGGTGTAGGCAGCCGGACATTGCTTGCACTTGTAGGGCAGCTCGCCTGTGTGTGTGTGTGTGTGTGTGTGTGTGTGTGTGTGTGTGATACGTACGCTGAGCGCGGTGACGCTGGTGTAGGCAGCCGGACATTGCTTGCACTTGTAGGGCAGCTCGCCTGTGTGTGTGTGTGTGTGTGTGTGTGTGTGTGTGATACGTACGCTGAGCGCGGTGACGCTGGTGTAGGCAGCCGGACATTGCTTGCACTTGTAGGGCAGCTCGCCTGTGTGTGTGTGTGTGTGTGTGTGATACGTACGCTGAGCGCGGTGACGCTGGTGTAGGCAGCCGGACATTGCTTGCACTTGTAGGGCAGCTCGCCTGTGTGTGTGTGTGTGTGTGATACGTACGCTGAGCGCGGTGACGCTGGTGTAGGCAGCCGGACATTGCTTGCACTTGTAGGGCAGCTCGCCTGTGTGTGTGTGTGTGTGTGATACGTACGCTGAGCGCGGTGACGCTGGTGTAGGCAGCCGGACATTGCTTGCACTTGTAGGGCAGCTCGCCTGTGTGTGTGTGTGTGTGTGATACGTACGCTGAGCGCGGTGACGCTGGTGTAGGCAGCCGGACATTGCTTGCACTTGTAGGGCAGCTCGCCTGTGTGTGTGTGTGTGTGTGATACGTACGCTGAGCGCGGTGACGCTGGTGTAGGCAGCCGGACATTGCTTGCACTTGTAGGGCAGCTCGCCTGTGTGTGTGTGTGTGTGTGTGTGTGTGTGTGTGTGATACGTACGCTGAGCGCGGTGACGCTGGTGTAGGCAGCCGGACATTGCTTGCACTTGTAGGGCAGCTCGCCTGTGTGTGTGTGTGTGTGTGTGTGTGATACGTACGCTGAGCGCGGTGACGCTGGTGTAGGCAGCCGGACATTGCTTGCACTTGTAGGGCAGCTCGCCTGTGTGTGTGTGTGTGTGTGTGTGTGTGTGTGTGTGTGTGTGTGTGTGTGTGTGATACGTACGCTGAGCGCGGTGACGCTGGTGTAGGCAGCCGGACATTGCTTGCACTTGTAGGGCAGCTCACCTGTGTGTGTGTGTGTGTGTGTGTGTGTGTGTGTGTGTGATACGTACGCTGAGCGCGGTGACGCTGGTGTAGGCAGCCGGACATTGCTTGCACTTGTAGGGCAGCTCGCCTGTGTGTGTGTGTGTGTGTGTGTGTGTGTGATACGTACGCTGAGCGCGGTGACGCTGGTGTAGGCAGCCGGACATTGCTTGCACTTGTAGGGCAGCTCACCTGTGTGTGTGTGTGTGTGTGTGTGTGTGTGTGTGATACGTACGCTGAGCGCGGTGACGCTGGTGTAGGCAGCCGGACATTGCTTGCACTTGTAGGGCAGCTCGCCTGTGTGTGTGTGTGTGTGTGTGTGTGTGATACGTACGCTGAGCGCGGTGACGCTGGTGTAGGCAGCCGGACATTGCTTGCACTTGTAGGGCAGCTCGCCTGTGTGTGTGTGTGTGTGTGTGTGTGTGATACGTACGCTGAGCGCGGTGACGCTGGTGTAGGCAGCCGGACATTGCTTGCATTTGTAAGGCAGCTCCATTTTGTGTTCGTTCTCGTGCGCCTCCAGAGACATCATGCGTTTGAACTCGCGTGGACAAAACGAACAGATGTAGGTGCCTGTTTCGCTGTAATCATATTAATGGATTATTGAGAAATATTGCCCGTGTGATGCCAGCTTTGCAGCGACCCTAACCCCAATTCCTTCCCGTGGATGTCATAAGAGGCGACTAAGGAAATTCATGGGCTCATGTGTATTACAATTTTGTCTGAAGTTTGACATTTTGTGACTTACGAATTTGGGCATTTAGCAACTTAGGACATATTGCGACATTAGACATTTTGCGACTTTGGACATTTTGCGACTTTACATACATACATACATTGCGAATTTGGGCATTTTGCGACTTTGGACATTTTGCGACTGTGGACATTGGACAAGAGTTGTCCGAATGGTACCTTAGGTATAGAGCGTAAGCGGCCGTTTACGCTCTGATCTGTTTACGTCTGCTCTTTTAAATTGCAATATTCATGTTACGATCGAGTCACTTAATAGCCTCTTACGATACCCACGGCAAAGGAATGAGGTGATGCTAGTCTAAGCCGGCATCACACGGCAAACTAAGATTCACACATTAAAAAGAAACAAGCATCATAAATTGAAAAAATTCAAAACACGACTGCTTTCTAAGATAAAGCCTAGCCTATGACACTCGGGATAATGTAAGGATTCTTCCGATACAATTCATATTCGAACCTGTTCAGTGGTTAACGAGTTTCATTCCTTTGAAGAATCGCACACATATACATGCATACAAGAACTTTAAAAACATTACATTCCTTTTTGGTTGGGCAGTCGTGCAAAAAGGAATGTCACTTACTTATAAATTTTCTTTTTCATGTTTTTGTTGTGTTTCCGACTGGTCAATTTAAAAGTGCAAGCTCTGGCTCTGCGAACAATGTAAGCGTACTGAGCTCCGCACGACCTTTCGTGGACGTATAGCGATCGAAAGCTGAAAAAAAAAACACATTTAAAAAATCTTTTATCTACACTCGTCTCATAATGTTCGAATTATGAATTCGAAAACAGTTGCATAAAGACCTACTTTATGCATTCTGCCTATAGAAATTACTGTTTTTTAGAAATTACAGAAGCGTAATGACTTAATGAGAAGGGTCTTACTTCGATAAAGTTGAGAATTGAAACGAAGTTTTTTTTGCCAATACTCATATCGCCATCTTCCTCCGCAGCACCTGTCAGTTGTTGTTGTACGGTAATTTGTTCGGTTGTTGTTTAGTTGTATTGATAGATTGTTGTTCAGTGTACCGATGTTGTTCGGTTGTTGTTCAGTTGTTGTACCGAAGTTGTTCAGTTTTTGTTCAGATGTTGTTCAGTTGTTGTTCAGATGTTGTACAGTTGTGGTTTCGATGTTATTCCGATGTTGTTCAGTTGTTCTTCAGATGTTGTTCAGTTGCTGTTCAGTTGTTTTTAGATGTTGTTCAGTAGTTTAGTTAAGATATTGTTAAGACTCCACATCTGAACAACTGCCAAAGTATAGAATTTTCATAAAAACATTTCAAGCCATATTACGTTCTCGTATTGAATTTAACCTTGTATCGGGCCTTGCAATCGCTGGTGCAGACGTTTGGAAAAGTGTGAAACTGTTTTTTTTAAAGAGTGTAGATAAAATAGTGTATGCAACTGTTATAATTAGGCATTAGTATGCTCGTGTCAAACTATTATCACACTCGCATTCTAATGACCCCCATTATATGACAGTTGCATAAACTACTATTAAAACTTTTGATTCGCTTTTCTATCCTGTGTTGCCGAAGTCATCAAGCTTGGCAGACGGAATACTGGAATCAATACACTTGCATAATTTCGCCAAGGGTGCCTGAGCCGCGGTAGCCCAGTCGGTAGAGGCGTCGCTTCTAGTGTTAGCGATAGTCGCAGGTTCAAATCCTGCGGTGCAATTTAGCAAGTTCTCATCTCCAAGACTCTATGATTTTAACCCCGGGGCTTTTTAAATCAATCAATCAATTAACTTTATTCATAAAACAGTAATACAACTGTGTGCGAAATAGTTACATTCTTAAACTAAAATAAATTAAAACCAATAAAATAACAACATAAAATATTTAAAAAATCTAGATCATGTCATAGTTAATTTAAATTATATGAATTAATTAATTAAAAAAGAATAATTTCATGTCACGATCACAAGTCATCAATTGAATAACATACTTTTTCTAATAACAAAGATTTTAATTTCATTTTAAATATTTCGACATTATTTATACATTTAAGTTCAATTGGTAATTTGTTGAACAATACCACGGCTTGATACCTAGAGCAGTGCTTTACTATTTTATGACGCGGTATGATTTTCTCTACTAATCTACACCTGACTGTATGGTGGGGAGCAGGAGCTCACCCTGAGAAGTTTGTGGTTGTTCAAACAACCAGCCCAATCGCACCCTAGGGGCGCGATTGGGCTTACGAGTTGTTCTGGGAAGAACGTATTGGACTAAATCTACCCGGCACGTGCCGGTAGTTATCAAAATGGGGAACAAATGAGGGACTAAAATGTAACCTTTGCGCGTCGAACAGTCCATTAAATATGTTACATGGTTACTTGAAATGAAACACTAAGTCCCCTCTGTTGAATGCTACGTTCCTATATGCACCTGATCCTGCTCCTGCCGCTGCCGCGAATATTGCTCGAAATACTTCCGCGGAAGTATCAACGCGAGTGAGTGTTCACACACTGCCGATATACACTTCTCGCAGTTATACGAGTGAGCGAGATAGCAATACATTTGTTTTTATAAGTACAAAAGATGGCGCCTAGCTAAAATAAAAGTCAGATTATTATTTTTTGGTACTTACAGTCCGAACTGTGCTCCACACGCGTAGCATTTGTAGCTCTTATGTTCGTGTTTTACGCGCCAATGACGAATCGCGTCGTTTCTTGATTTTGACAGATGATTACAAGTCTTGCACCTGAAAAAAAATGTTTATTTATTTTCAAAGACATGACAAAGAAACAGGAGACCTAAACTATGTTTAGTACCAAATTTTTAATACACTTCCCGTTTAAGGTATACATACATACATAAATCACGCCTATATCCCTTAAGGGGTAGGCAGAGCGTTAACGGCCGTTCAACGGATATTAACACCACGTATGACAAAAGTTTGAGGGTCAATCAGATAACTGTGTATCACTATAGTGACAGGTTGTCAGCCCGTCGCCTAAAATTGCAAAACACATCCCTCGAGTCCCTAAGTCGGCTTTACGACACCCATGGGTAAGAAATAGGGTGATGCTATTCTAAGCCGGCATCACACGGTAAGGTATAAAATTTAAGAAAACTTGCTAAAACTTACTAAACTTGCTTAAAAATTTGGTATTCAATTTATCGCGGGTTTTCATCGCTTAAGACTACATTCAATCCGTAACTCAGTACGTGGGTGCAAATGTCTACAGTGAAATCACGACAGATATAAAATCAGAATCCGATTTAAATATATTTGCAAAGAAACTGAATATCTATATATTTCTAAATAATATTATTTATTAGTTTAATATTATTCATAGTGCCGTGTGATGCCGGCTTAGAATAGCAGTGCCGTGTGATGCCGGCTTAAAATAGCATCACCCCATTTCTAACCCATAGGTGTCGTAAGAGCCGACTAAGGGACTCGAGGGATGTGTATTGCAATTTTAGACGATGGGCTGACAACCTGCCACTGTAGTCATACACAGTTATCTATTTGACCCTCAAGCTTTTGTCAGACGTGGTGTTAGTATACGTTTTATGGACGTTAACACTCTGCCTACCCCGTAAGGGATATAGATATAGGCGTGATTTATGTATGTATATTATTTACAGTAGTTTAATAACGAGGAGGGCACGATGAGCCGTCGCGTCGGTCTCGGTTGCTGTTTATGGTTACTTAGACGGCGGTTGATACACAACTACGTCAGTGGCCTACTAGTAATAGTAAGCGGTTGAAAAACTCTGACACCAGGGTTCATCGGGTCTTTCGTCGGCTCGGTGTCCAACACGAAAAAAAAAGGCCGTTAGCGCTCTGCCTACCCCGCAAGCGATAAAGGCGTGATATGTATCCATGTGTGCGTGTCTGCTCGCTCTCTCTCTGTGTTGGTCTGGTATTGGTATGTGTGTGTGTATGTGTGTGTGTGTGTGTGTGTGTGTTTTGGTGTGTGTGTGTGTTGGGGTGTGTGTGTGTGTGTGTGTGTGTGTGTGTGTGTGTGTGTGTGTGTGTTGGTGTGTGTGTGTGTGTGTGTTTTGGTGTGTGTGTGTGTATATACGAACATTACTTACTGAAACATCCCATTGCTGTCCAAATCGGCAAACCCTTTTGGTAGTGGTGATGGTTTGTCCTTAACCATTATTTCGCTCAGAATTTTAACCAACAATTCCTCATCGCCCATCAGATCTGGCCTTTCAAGACGCAGCCTGTTTAAGTATGAGTCTTTAAGACAGCTGTCTTTATCCTTTGCTGCAGTTTTCAAACTATTTTTTGTTGTTTTTGTTTCTTTTACGTCAACATAACTGGAGTTATGATCGGGATCACTTTTATCATCAACAGTCACTTTAACGTTAGAACTTCTTACTACTGCAGGTATCTTATTTATCTTAAGACTGTTCGAGTTTTTAGGCCTTTTGGGAGTCAAGGGATCATCATTATGATTAGCAGTACATTCATCATATTTTTCGTCTATTAGGGCTTTCTTAGCATTCTGATCACATTGTCTATTAGAATTTTTCCTGACTACCGGCGTTCTCTTACGACTAGGCTTTTTTAACTCCAGTAGATTTAACGGATCACTATACTTTCCGTTACGTTTAAAATAATCATCGCTATCATATTCTTCTTCGGAAGGTTCATATTGTGGGTCACTGTCGTGATCTCCACCGTAGGGGTCAATATCCTCTTCAGGTGCTATTTTAGGATATTTCTTAGGAGAACCTCGGTTATCACTTTCCGTTACTATCCTTGGTTTCGAAGCTGGATCGTTCTTAGGAGAACCCTGGCTTTTCGTAACGATCTTTCGTTTCGTAGCCTCTCTTTTTGTAGCTACGGGTCGTTCCAATAGCTCTTTTTTTGTTTTTATAGTTTGTTTTGCTTTGTTTTGTTTAGTTTTGGGCAGTCTCTCTGCTTTAATTTTAACACCTTTAAATTGTTCAAAAATCTTGCTTTTTCTAGCTCGTACGGAAACTTTGCTTTTTGTTACACGCAGGTTGCTCTTCAATTCTCTTACAGTTAAAGTTTTTTTGGAAGGCGTCTTCTGTTTGTTAATTTTTTGTTCAGCTTTTATTTGATTGATTCGCTCGCGCGCTTTCAACACTAACCACGCGTTATCGGAATTACATATCCTTTCGTGTCTGTACAAATTTGTGATCCTAAAAAGGAAATTAGCTATTAATGAATACAGAACATAATTTTGGCAGGGCGTAAACGGCCGAAAAAACGGTCAATTACGCCACGTCTGACAAACATTTAAGTGTCATTCAGATAAGTGTGTTTCACTATAGTGACAGGTTATCAGCCCATCGCCTAAAATACAAACAAAATTTACGTATGTACATATGGTAATGGTACATACATATATCACGCCTGCATCCCTTGCGGTGTAGGCAGCGCGTAAAAGGCCGTAAACAGGGATATTTGCGTCACGTCTGATAAACATTAAAGGGTATTTCAAAAAATGTAGTATCGTGACAGGTTGACGGCCGATGTGGTGCAGTGGTAGTGCGACTGCCTGCTACGCAAAGCTTCCGGGTTCGATTCTCGGTGGGACACTCACAAAGTTGATATTTATCACTTTGTGTAATTGTTCCCGGTCTGGTTAGGACATTGCAGGGTGAACCAACTGATTGTCCGAAAAGAAATGGTTCCGTGCTTCGGAGGGCACGCTAAGCCGTCGGTCCCGGTTGCTGTCTATGATTACTTAGACGGCGGTCGTAACACAACCATGTCAGAGGCCTACTATGGTAGTAGGCAGTTGAAAAAACTCTGACACCAGGGTTCATTGGGTCGTTGGATGACTCGGTGTCCCACACGAAAAGAAAGAAATTGTCAATCCATGGCCTAAAATTGAATTAAATTTCCTAAGTCAGGGCCGTCCAGCAGTGGACACTAGTTGCTATTATTGATGTAGTTACCATGCAAATGTAGTCCCGCAGGCCATGCACGCAAATCTTCGCGACCCATGCTTGTGCACCCAGTGGCGAGCCAGTGTGTAACGCGACCGTGTCGTCTGGTAGCCACAATCGACACATCTGGAAATACAAATTATATTTGTCAAATCAGGACCCAAACCAGTATCCTCTCTGTCATGTACTGAACATGTGGGTACATGTAGAAAAACCAGTCTGGTACTATCAGGTGAGTAACGCGCGCGCTCTCTCCCAATTTCAGTGGTTTTACAAGAATATAATACTCTCCATCACCATTATTCAACGTCAGTTTCTTAATTTGTTACAGCTTAACAATGAAAACACTCAATAACTGAAAAAGCAATTATTTTAGAGTATACTTTTCAGATATAAGATAAGAATAGTATACAGTATGTAAGGGAGAGCCCTCTGAATACTGATAGGATGCATACATACCATGAAACTGAACAACTTTCCCCTAGGAACATATGTCAAAAAACATAAAAAAATACCCTAGATTCCCTATAAGTATTCCAAAGGCTGTCCCTTTTTTTATAGTTGTGGACCCTACGATTTTTAGCCCCGGGGCTTTTAATCTACACCTGACTGTATGGTGGGGAGCAGGAGCTCACCCGGAAAAGCTTGTGGTTGTTCAAACAACCAGCTCAATCGCGCCCTTGGGCTGTCCCTTACATCCTGTATAAGAAACTTACTCAAACATATTATTCCTCTCAACCACAAAGCCGTCTGGCGGATCCAGCGGCATTGTATCTTTCATTACTTTAAACAGAGCCTCAACCAAAGCTTCAGTATCATCCTTTAATATAGGATTCATGCGGCAGATTTCAGCCACAAACGAGTTATCATCTGGTATTTCCAAATACTTTTGCTCATTCGACTCTCCTAATACCTCAAGACTAATATCATCTTTATTATCCGCATCAGAGGGCACGTAAGTCTCATCAGAAATATATTCTTCAACCATCGGTTCAAATTGATCTTCAGTTTTAATATCGCTTGTTAATTTAAGTTCCTCCGAGCATGTCAAAAAAGAATTTTCTGGTTTCATTTCTAGATGAATCGTTGGCTGAGTGTTTTGGTTATCTAAAACACAAAAATAGGTTAGGTTATTTCCAAGGCCAAGATCCATTTTGCATCACTGAGTCAGCACAGTCATATAAGCACGGATTTTACAAGTACCTACTCTTTACGTCGTCGAGAGTACATACCAGTTCCATGCATATAAGTTAGTTTTCGTTAGGTCAGGAAACTAGTTTTTGAGCAAGTAAAATAAATAAATAGGATGGAAAGGAAGAGGCAAGAATTCAATCGAGCCTCCACGAAAAGGGAGTGCTTGATATTGTTAGGAGGGTAATCTTTGTACACTTGTATCTACCCATAATCAGCCTCGAACCTATACACTGCTTGACATTGGCAAAATTGTCTTGACTAAGGAGGAGAATGAACAGTGATAATGAAACATCATAACATAACAAGAAACACATTAGGTTATCACCTAAGTCTGAAGGTTGTTCGTCCATTTTGTCGCCCACGATGACAACAAATAGTCCCTCGTCTTGAGCATCATCTTCATCATGCTGGAGTGATGATGAATCCATGATGATATCTTCGAATATTACATCGAAGATAAGTGACACGCAGGCCCAAAACAAAATCCTTTGGCAAAACAAAACACTGCAAAGGCCAAAACGCCAAAAGCCAAAAAGAAATAACGTGACCACAGATTATAAACAAATGTCAAATAGTGCTGTAAGTCGGCCTTTTTACGATTTTAACCGTTTTCATTCCATGACGTCGACGTTTTGCACGTTTACGGTGTGACTAAGCCTTTAAAATATCTTTGATTGTTCCTGCGTGATTGTTTTTGATCTCTTGGCCTTTCCGCATAGGAAATTAATTTCACTCACCTAAAAACTGAACGCTTTGTTGACGGTTTTGATTCCTTTTCTGGTATAATTTCCGTGTTTCCCATGATATTATCATGGACTTATCAGCACCGCAGCATGACGAAGGTGACGCTGAAGACGATGGATTATATGTTCTCATTGTTGGCGACAATACCGACGAGCAAACCGAGCATCAAATCATGGGTGCGTATTAAAGGGACTTATTTGTGTATTATGTACGTCTACAAATCTTAAACCTTACTCATAGTTTTATTACATGTTGCTCTGTTTCTCCCATTTTGTCTACAAATATTATCTTCCCAGGCTACTTCCAAGTACAAATCAGTTTGTTTGTAATCAATCCATACAGGACAGGCAACAGCCATGCAGCCTTTTTATTCAATGTATACTTACTGTTTATCTTTAAATTAGATTGGTGATGGTTGTGATTGGTGTGAGGTGTAGGTACACAGCCTTTCAATATAAGTATCCTCCAACACACTCCATCAAACAGAATCCCTGTAAATTGGATTGCATTGAACTCTCATTATCCTATTAATACAATTATCATTTACTTAACAATAAATCAATTTAATTTAATTTGATCAATCATCAAATAATAAATGCCGCCTTTTATAATCTATAGTATCTATACTAATATTGTCTGTCTCTTACGTTTTCACTCCTAAACCACTGAACCGACTTTGATACAATTTGGCATAAGACAGGAACCGAAGAAAGGACATAGGCTACTTTTTACCACAGGAAAATCTATCAATAACATGGGAAAGTGTAATATCGAATTCACACTATTAAATGACACATGGTACCTAGTCAATATATAAATTGAGAATGGAGTATCCTCTCTTATTATCTTTGCTCGTTCCAACTTACTTTTTATGAATGATACCTCTTGATGTGGGCGTAGTAATATAACATCAAACGGAGTGTATTTGAATGGCCAGGTGAATAGGGATAAATATGGTCATGTACTTTACTACCAATTCATTGTATAAAAAGCTTATTCTCCAGATGCAAAACATTTTAAAGTTTAAAGTAGAATATTTTCCATCGGTGAATAAGCTTTTTATACAATTAATAATTAATAGGGGGTGGCCTACGTCCAGCAGTGCAATGCAATAGGCTGATGATGATGATGAATAATTAATAGTATTTTTTCAATAAATCTTTTTATGGTGCTTATTCAATTACAATTTGTAAAAACGGATTAAAATTCCATTTGCACCATTGTGAAACAACACTTTTTTTCTCCCAAAGAGATGAAACAGGAAATCCATTGTGATGAATTAAATGAATACAAAGAAGAATATATTTCTGAGGACATATCCGATGGTGAAGACAAAACAAAGATTACTTCTAAGAGGACATATAGAACCCGACCGTTGCCACAATACATGCAGAAATCTACCGTTCGTGAACTTTGTGAGATGAACCCGGAGTTAAAAGATGATGACGAAGCGTTGATAACAACATTGTGTAAGATAATGACGCGTACAATATGTCCGCCACCACCGAATTACTGTATTGACGAAGGGGAAAAATATTTAAAGTAAGTATGCCCATCGGCATTTGGAAAAACCTTACCTAATTAAATAGCATCTGAAAATTCTACCCATAGGCGTCATGGTAAGCATGTATGTATAAACTCATCCAGGACTGTTCCACTGCACTCACCAATTCAGCCAAATACGGTGAATATGGCAATACCCCCAATAGAGGGATACCCATGTCCAGCAATGGACTATTGTGGCTGGTAATGTATATCTTGCTGGCTCAATGAATATTGAAATTAGATCTCACTACTGCCGTGTGATGCCGGCTTATAATAGCATCACCCCATTTCTTACCCATGGGTGTCGTAAGAGGTGACTAAGGGACTCGAGGGTTAGATGTGTATTGCAATTTTAGGCGATGGGCTGACATCCTGTCACTATAGTGATACACAGTTATCTGATTGACCCTCGAAATTTTGTCAGACGTGGTGTTAATAAATGTTTAACGGCCGTTAACGCTCTGCCTACCCCGTAAGGGATATAGGCGTGATTAATGTATGTATGGATCTCACTCTTTAAACGACAGCGTGACAACCTGTCTCATATTTTTTTTTAAACGGCCATCAAATATTTGTCAAACGTGGCGATAGCGACTGTATTTTTACGGCCGTTAACGCTCTGCCTACCCCTCAAGGTATAAAGGTGTGATATGTGTATGTATGTAAATTTAAAAAGCACAATTATTCCCAAGGAACATAGGTAAAAAGCAACAATTCTGGCTCGACGGCGTAGCGGATAGTGTCATTGTCTGCTACGCCGAGGGTCATGGGTTAGATTCCCACAAGACACAAATATTTATTAGACATTATAACTTTTTAAGCACTCGCGATCACTTCACTCATTTTAAGTATTAGACCGGGTCTATCGCGATAGTATTTAAGTAAATATTAATAATTTACCTGTGTCCCGACGTTTCAATACAGTTTCATGTATTGTGGTCGCGGGTTGATATTATCGCGATAGACCCGGTCTTATACTTAAAATGATTTACTAGACGTAATATGGAGTTCTGTCACGAAATCACAACACAAAGTCTATCATACCAAATTATGAAATTTTTCAAATTTCAGATGTTCTTATTGTGATTATACACTAAAAGGCAAAATGATTCCCCATAGAGAAACGTTAGCTATTCACTGGCAGCGAAAACATGCACCGCGGTACCTGAAGTGTTTGGCCTGCGGAGTACATTTTAATAGGTAACGTAAAATACTCACTTTTTCATATAATGGTAATAGTAATAGTTAAACGAGCTGGTTTTTTTTAATGATGGGTTTGCTCTTGACTCTAGTCTAGGTCATAGGACAGAGACAGAGTCTAAGATGGAGCGAGCTCACCCAGAAGAAGCCTGTTCACTCTTACTTTGAAGAGATTAGGGTTGTATGCGTTTGGAAACACAGACGAAGGTAGTGAGTTCCACTCTTTAGCAGTGCGCATTGTAAATGATGACTGGAAGCGCTTAGTCCGAATTGGTGGAATGGCAACCAGGTATGGATGGTATCCGGCGGTGCGTCTGGATGTCCGATGGTAGAAGGGAGCTGGTGGAACAAGGTCGTGAAGCTCTTGAGCACACTCTCCGCACACTCTCACCTGGTTTCCGCAACTCGACGTCTACTTGCGACTGTTTTGCGTACAGCGTAGGGGCTCACTACCGGGGCGGTTTTTTTATTAGGACAATACAAAATTGTTATAAAAAAAGAAAATTGAGTTCAAATTTATTTTTTTACAATGACGGTTCATGACGTCAATAAGTGATAATACTATCCTACATTGAGTAATTTTATTTTTTTATATATTTTTTTAATAAGTCACGTAGTGCCTAAGGGAATAACCTCGGGGTTTCGAGGTGCTTAGCCCGGTATGTTGCCACCTCTTTGCAGTGTATCACCACACGGGCAGCTATTTTTTTTCGTCCTCCGTGCATGCTCTACATAGGGAGCTGTTAGTACTTTTTCATTTACACTTTTTTTTTTATTAATGATGGGTTCGCTCTTAACTCTTAGTCTAGGTCATAGGACAGATATAAAACTATGTATCTATCGTAATTCAATATTTTGTATGGCAAGTCCAATTTCCTTCTTGCATCAACAAAACTACGTTCTATTATTACATTTTTAGCATTACAGGCTGATTCACTCGCCACTTTATAATATGTTAAAATAAAACTTTCCTTGACACTTAAATAAAACTTTGCCGTGTGACGCCGGCTTAGAATAGCACCACCCCATTTATTTCCCGCGAGTGTCTTAAGATAAGACTAAGGAACTCGAGGGTTTCATGCGTATTACAATTTTAGGCGACATGCTGATAACCTGCCACAATAGTGATACACGATATTTCTGCAACGGCCCTCAAATATTTGTGATGGCGACCGTATTTACGCTCTGCCTACCCCACAATCGATATAGGCGTGATATATGTATGTAATACCGGGCAAAGTACCTCGGAACCCCGAGGTCGATCACTGAGACACTTAGTAACTTAGTAAAAAAATATGAAAAAATGAAATTACTTTTTCCAATGAAGGATTATCACTTATTGACGTCATGATCCGTCATTGTAAAAAATATATATCACAATTAGTTGTTTTAAAACAATTTTGTATTGTCTTAATAGAAAACCGGCCCGGTAGGGTTGCTGCGCTTCTTTGGGGAGCTAGGATTGCTAAATAGTGAGCCCCCACATTTAACCATTACCATGTATGTAATACTTTCCTTTTTAGAACGTCAACATTGTACGCCCACGAGAGAACATGTGATGCCCAGGACGCGTGGCTCGTTGTGACAGCGCGCGACCGTCTCTTACGATTACGACGCACTCCTAAAAGAAACAAGTCTCTAAAAAAACAGCTACGCAAGGATCAAAATAAACCTGCTAAAAATGAGGCTTCAAAGTCTGTAACGACTAGAAAAAGGGCTTCAAAACGTCTCACAGGTGTTAAAAACGAAACGTCTGTGAAAAGCAACGCTTCAAAGCGACCTAAATCTAAATTAAATACAGAAAAACGTAATAAAAACCTTGCTAAATTAGAATCAATTTCAATGAGTGATTCCGAAGGCTACGTAGACAACGCCGATAAAAAGGATCTATTACAAGTGTTTGAAAGTGATAGTGAAAGTCAAAGTGAAATGAAGCTAAAATATGATGTAAGTGATGAAGATGACAGTGATCCACAGCACAAACCAACTGTTGAAGAAGAAAGCGATGACAATTGTAGCGGAGGTGACTTTGAAACGAAACCTTCAGTCACTAAAAATCTTAAGGAAAAGGGGAAAGAAAGAGAGGTATGTATAATATTATTTTTCTCAAACATGCTAGGAAATGTGTTCATTTCTTTCAAAAAAAGAAACCGCGAAGTTTCACATTGTTTGTCACGTCTCAGATCACGCCAGCAAAGTTGTATGGAAATCCTTTAATGGTGTCCATTAAGATAAATTCGTTATACGCTAAACCCACATAATTTGATTTCAAAATTATCTCGATGACTCTCATAGAAACGGAACGCAATTTTGTATGAAACAGGTAACTAAAGACGAGGCTGTATGATGTGAAGACCCTTGCCTGTCCAGAATTAAAAAAGAAAAGAATGAACTAAACATTTAGTATGGCTAAATATTAAGCCTGGTTTACATTGTCTTAGTGTTTAGTAGAGTGCTTTAGGATAGTACTTTAGTTGAAACGTGTAAACGCTACTTGCTTTAGTACATTTTAGTACAGTTCTACTTGAATTGAACTTGCCTTTCAACTTGTACTAAAGCACTCGACTAAACACTAAGACAATGTAAACCGGGCTTTACGTAATACTGTGCCTTACAGGCGAATTTATTTTAAAAAATTACAATTGGTGGGAAAATTGTAAATTTTTATTTGTTTCGTTGTGTTGTGGTCGCTAGCTAACTTTTATAAGAAGTACAATCTTTCATTTCCTAGCCTTTTTTTGAGAAAAGCACTATGTAAGCCTCGGGGAAAATTACTTTGCTTGACTTGTATAATTGAATTTCAAACTATACTCGTCCAGCAAAGTCTTATTTTCCATACCTCGACAACATTGTACTATTATAATTATTTATAAAAAGTGAATTTTTGCTGGTGATCTATTGCCGTGTGATGCAGGCTTAGAATTACAATTGAAATTGAAAAAACCATGGTGGATGTTGTAAAAAGCGACGAAGGATAAATTAATACATGGAATGGGCAGCAGCGTTCCCTGTGAAGGAATGCAATATCTTGCCAATCTACCTGCCAAGTGCGGTGAGTACGGCAATACCTCCCAATAGAGGTAGGCCCTTGGCCAGTAGTGGATGGTTCTAACTGTTTTGTTCATGAATAAACATTTCTTATTTAGGGTACCACACCCAAAGGGTGAAAACGGAACCTTACTGAGACTACGGCGTAGTCTGTAACTCATAAAACGGTAGTTAGAGAGTTAATACTTTCCAAATGTCGTATTTCTGTAGCCGCCATAACAACAAATCCATTTTTTTATTAATTTAAATAAAAAAGACCTCCCATTCAGACCAGTTTTTTAAAATAATGTCGCGCAGATAAAGAAAAGATCCCGAAACCCAAATCCCTTTCTTTATTTGCGCAAGTTATACGGATCCCTCCGTACGCGAAATCGACTCGCACTCGACTGTTTATTTTTATTTTATTGTAGGTGTACCTGAACACGCTTCGACTGGAAAGACCAGATTTGTTGAAAGACAAGGACTCATTGGTGGAAACACTCATTGATATAATGGTCAAGGAACATGCGCCAGAACCGCCCGCCGACTTTGCCATTTTGAACGCCGATAACTTATATGAGTGAGTCTTCTTCTTTATAAAAGCTTTTGACTTTGTCTGCCATGATCTACTTCTAGCTAAACTTTATCACTATGGAATTCGGGGCCCTGTTATTTACAAGGCAGAGAACAATGTGTTGAGATATCTTCTATGGATTCTAAAAATGCTATACATACACACAGATCTGTGTGTAAAGCTAACAAGTTCGGAGTACCTCAAGGAAGTGTTTTAGGTCCCTTGTTATTTTTAATTTATGTTATTGAAGTGACAAATTACAGATCAATTCAGACTTGTAGTATTCTAATCTTAAAATATTTTCAGCAATTTTTTTTTACTCCTTTTATACTTATCTGAATTGTGTTATATGTATATTTCCAGATGCAGTTGTTGCGATAATATACAAAAGACTAGAATGGCCGCGGCACGACATTGGCAGAAGAAGCATGGCACTCAATGTTACAAGTGCTATGCTTGCCCATCGCAATTCAGAGAGTAAATTTTATTTTATTTCATTAATACCATTGATTGGCCGTGTGATGCCGGCTAAGAATAGCATCACCCCATTTCTTTCCCGTGGGAGTCGTAAGAGGCGACTAAGGGACTCTAGGCAATTTTGCAATTATAGGCGATATGGGCTGACAACCTGTCACTATGGCGAAACACAACATTCCGAATGTCCCTCACATTTTTGTTAGACGTGGCGTAAATGTCTGTTTTTTGCGGCCGTTTACGCTCTGCCTACCACGCAAGTGATTATAGGCGTGATGTGTGTGTGTGTGTGTGTGTGTTGATGTACGGGGTGTAAATGATAGTCCTCTAAATACTGATAGGGCGCACGCAGACCATGAAATTGAACAACTTTCCCCTGGAAACAAATGTCAAAAAACGACAAAAAAAAATACGACTTATCATACAAAATCACGATCAGCTGACTGCATTTAGTCCGGGAAGTGAAAATAAATATATATCCTGGACAATTCATACATATTTGTGTCTTGTGGGGATCGAACCCACGACCCTCGGCGTAGCAGGCAGGAGTACTATCGAAAATGAAAATGAAATAACTTTATTCAATGTAGGACAGCATTATCACTTATTGACATCCGCTACGCCATCGGCTCAGTCAATATGGGACGTTGTTCAGTTTCGTGGTATGAATGCGACCTATTAGTATTCGGAGGGCTGTCCCTTACACCCTGTATAGGGTAAAATTTTACTAGTGATCGATAGTAAAAACTTAAGACGGGCTGGGGCCTGTGCTATCATTGAACAACTACAATTCTACAGGCGAAAAAGTGGCAACATCGCGCCAAAATTAATATTTAAATAGCAACACTGATGAAAATTACAACTACAGGCGTTTTTTGAAGCTACAGGTCTACAATTTTACAAGCCACAGCTACAGGCACCTGTAGATTTCCATCGACAAACCATAATGTAGATTTTGCTTTTAAAAACACAATCGAGCAAGTTTTTACAGGTGTTCATCAAAAGACTTGTAAACTACAACTGTAAAAACTTACAACTTGTGAATAATTTTACAGGTCGTCTGACCTAGGTAATTATTTTACAAGTGCAAGATTTCTGCATACAAAACTATTCAATATGTTCAAAAGTACTCAAAATGCGTTCCTTTCCAAATTATTTTGCTCGAGGCGTGAAATAAAGCAAAACTTTATCGTCAATTGTGGATTATTATTATTAATTCACAACAGTACTATTTTAACGTACTCTATCAATAATATGATTTTAATTAGAAATATTGTTGATTTCATTTTTATAATTTCCTTTTCTGCAATTATACAAGTCAAGCAAAGTAATTTTCCCCGAGGCTTACATAGTGCTTTTCTCAAAAAAAGGCTAGGAAATGAAAGATTGTACTTCTTATAAAAGTTAGCTAGCGACCACAACACAACGAAACAAATAATACAATTTTCCCACCAATTGTAATTTTTTAAAATAAATTCGCCTGTAAGGCACAGTATTACGTAATATTCAGCCATACTAAATGTTTAGTTCATTCTTTTCTTTTTTAATTCTGGACAGGCAAGGGTCTTCACATCATACAGCCTCGTCTTTAGTTACCTGTTTCATACAAAATTACGTTCCGTTTCTATGAGAGAGAAAATTTTGAAATCAAATTATGTGGGTTTAGCGTATAACGAATTTATCTGGACACCAGCAAAGGATTTCCATACAACTTTGCTGGCGTGATCTGAGACGTGACAAACAATGTGAAACTTCGCGGTTTCTTTTTTTGAAAGAAATGAACACATTTCCTAGCATGTTTGAGAAAAAATAATTATTTTCAGTGTAATGTTTTATATATTCAGCTAAGTGTTTACATACTTTCACATTATTTAATCTGTGCTATAACATTGACGTTGAATTTGAGTGAATGAAATGAATGAATCGATAGTGTTGTACATCGACTTGTAAAATTTACCTGTAGTCGAGACTTTGGACCGGTACTGACAATAGTAGTTTTACAAGTGTCTTCATAAAACGCCTGTAACCTGTAAATTGTAACTACAAGTGCGTTACAGGCAGATTTCCGCCTGTAAATGTGGACCTGTACCTGTACAATGATAATACATGGCACTGGTGATAAGGAACAACTTTAGCTCAAGGAACATAGGTCGAGTTATGGCTAAAATAATTTGAGTTTCCGTAGTAACTCAACTGAGCTGATCGGCAATTTAGTATGGGAGGTCCTATATTTTTCATATTTCGATATATGTTGCTTGGGGAAAGTTGTTCCTTATCAAAGTAGTAAAATTTCACCCTGTATCGCGTGTTACAGAATAACAAGATATGTCGAAAGGGTGTGAAAGGGTCAGAGACAATAAATTGAAGTCGTAGTGTCGATTCAAAAAAATACGACATATATTTTTTCAAATCATATTACACACATTTTTTATCAATGCATCGCAGCACTATTTTGACAATTTAAAGTTGCACTGAAGTTGCCAACGCGGTGCAGCGAGATTCTGTAAACATTGCTTGTGTGTCATTTCAATAAACTGAAGATAACCAGCAATGCATGCCAAATCGATATTCGTTGGAAGGGAAGTGTTGTAACTGACCTAGACTAGTGATGTGATCATTTCATCGACTGATAATAATAAATATTATTTATATTATTTTTGTGCTCTTTTGTAACCGGTTGTATGTACAGTCGGTTGTAGCACATAAGGTACCAGGGGTACTCCAAAAGAACTGAATTGTTTTTATCCCCAGCAATTTTAGTTTCTTAAAATAAATATGTATTATTAGAAAATCACTTCTTTTACGAGAATAACTTTAAATTTTTATTATGTATTAACTGGGTATTAAAATAATTCAGTTCTTTTGGAGCACCCCTGGTACCTTATGTGCTACAACCGACTGTACTTATGTATTATATCCATTCCAGCCCCGGGAACCTGTACAGACACGAGAAGATTTGCAAATCTCCGTACTCATGTTTGGTGCTTAAAGCCAGGGCGCGTACTATCGCTTGGACCGGACGAAATAACCGGCCGTTTATTAACGATCCAGATGTCAAACCGAGAAAACGATGGGAACACTGCATTAACAGGTGAGTCTGAGGTTTATTAGGTGCTGAATTGGAATGGCATCACCCCATTTCAAGGCATGTAAGGTGCTTAAAGCCAGGGCGCGGACCATCGCGTGGACCGGACGAAATAACCGGCCGTTTATTAACGATCCAGATGTCAAACCGAGGAAACGATGGGAACACTGCATTAACAGGTGAGCCTGAGGTGTATTAGGTGCTGAATTGGAATGGCATCACCCTATTTCTAGTAATGTTTGGTACTTAAAGCAAGGGCGTAGACCGGGCGAAATATCCGGCCGTTTATTAACGATCCAGATGTCAAACCTCGCAAACGATGGCAACACTGCATTAACAGGTGAGCCTGGGGTTTATTAGGTGCTGAACCGGAATAGCATCACCCCATTTCAAGGCATGTTTGGTGCTTATTGCTAGGGCTCGGACTACTGCGTGGACCGGACGAAATAACCGGCCGTTTATTAACGATGATGGTATAATAGGCCGAAAGGAGGTCAAGGTACTGTTAAAACTGAACAACTTTCCCCATGGGATATAACACAACATCAAAATTACATACATACATACATAAATCACGCCTATATCTCTTACGGGGTAGGCAGAGCGTTAACGGCCGTTCAACGGATATTAACACCACGTCTGACAAAAGTTTGAGGGTCAATCAGATAACTGTGTATCACTATAGTGACAGGTTGTCAGCCCGTCGCCTAAAATTGCAATACACACCCTCGAGTCCCTTAGTCGCCTCTTACGACACCCATGACTCATGAGTAAGAAATGGGGTGATGCTATTCTAAGCCGGCATCACACGGCATACATACATAAAAAAATATCCTCCTATACAAAATATTAGTATATTAAGTAAACTTTTATTTCATTAAATTGTGCACGATTTATCAGCCTCACCTTATGCTATCTCTCTACCGTAGGACTGCTGGAAGAGATTTCTGTTTAGAAATAAGTAGTACCTGTTGTATTTTTTTTTTCATGTAATTGTTCTGTCTTTTATCTTGTGTGCAAAAAACAGTTACATAAAGTTGTTGATCAGCTGGTGGAGGTACTATGGGAGGTTCAATATACATTTTGCCCTGTCCCTGGGGAAAGTTGTTCAGTTCATTAGTACCTTGACCTCTTTTCGGTTTGTTATACCGTTTTTGTTACTCCTTGCATATTCCGACCTACTTTCCTAGGGGAATGTTGTTCAGTTATTTCTTCTGTTTATAAAATAATACATTTCAGGAACACACGCCAATACATTTGTAACACATGTCCGCGCGAGTTTTCAACCCTAGAGGAAGTGAAAAGCCACGAGTTTGAGCACAGAGGCGGGCCGCACAAGAAACCGACCTTCCGATGCAAGGAGTGCGACGCACGGTACACCAGCGCGGCTGCACTTTGCGTAAGTAGCAAAAAAAAACGCAACAGATCAATAGTACTGGTTTTTTTATACATTTAGTGAGAAGAACCAATCTATGTTGCTCCACTTCAGGCGATTGTATTCATGAACGGCCTCGACAATGGCGCTACTTTACAAAAAATATATTTTTCTCTTTATACAAACAATCTATTAGAATGTCCGTTGCCCAAGTTTTTAGTAGTATATTTAAGTAATATTAGAACCTACAAACTCAATTAATACATACATACATACATAAATCACGCCTATATCCTAACTCAATTAATAATTCGCTGTAATTAAAGTTATGGCAAAAAGTGCAAAAATTTACACTTTTGGTATTAATTGCAATAACTTTAGCGAATATTTCATTGAGTTTGCAGGTTAAAATTCTACTTAAGAATATTACCAAAAACCTGGGCAAAGGACATTCTGATTAATTAAAACTATTTTTTTTGGAAGTGTAAGTCTGTCGAAGTCGTTCATGACTACACTCGCTTCAATTAGTGCTGTCACTCTCCGTCAAATAGGTTTAGAAAAGGATAGGAGATATTTTAGTCATGTCATGTCGATGATGAAAACAATACATACATACATACATACATATATCACGCCTATAGTCCCTTGCGGGGTAGGCAGAGCATAAATGGCCGTTAAAAACGGTAATTTACGCCACGTCTGACAAAAGTTCGAGGGTCAATCAGATAACTGTGTATCACTATAGTGACAGGTTGTCAGCCCATCGCCTAAAATTGCAATACACACCCTCGAGTCCCTTAGTCGCTTCTTACGACACCCACGGGCAAGAAATGGGGTGATGCTATTCTAAGCCGGCATCACACGGCAAAGCCGGCATCACACGGCAATGAAAACAATGGCGACTAAATTGACTAGAAATTACGAAAAACCCTATTGATATTTCTAAACATGACAGGACTTAGATATCTTCTATTCTTTTCTAAATCTATTTGAGAGAATGTGACAGCACTAATATAAGGCAAGTTAAGATAAATTATATCCCGAATTGAGGGCAATGCCTTGTGATGCCGGCTCAGAATAGCATCACCCCATTTCTTTCCTGTGGGTATCGTAAGAGGCGACTAAGCGACTTGAGGGTGTGTAAGTGTATTGCAATTACGGCGAGCGATGCTGTCACTATGTCGATATCCTCCTCAATTGTTTGTCAGACGTGGCGTAAATTACCGTTTTTTGCGGCAGTTTACTCTCTGCCTACCTCGCAAGGGATTATAGGCGTGATATGTGTATGTATGTATGTATTGGGGGCAATATCTAGATTGTAAAACCCATTACTTAAATCTAAATTGTTATGTATTAATTCGACAGCACCACAGAACAAAAAAACACAACTACCAAGAGGGTACCTTCCTTTGCGACAAGTGTGATCGCGTGTTCACAAACAAAATGGACCTGAGGAGACATATGGACGTACACAGTAAGTTAATGGGTCGTTCGTCGACTGAATGTCCCACCTTTGTGACAAGTGTGATCGCGTGTTCACAAACAAGCTGGACCTCAGGAGACATATGGAGGTACACAGTAAGTAAATGGGTCGTTCGTCAACTCAATGTCCCACCTCTGTGATAAGTGTGATCGCGTGTTCACAAAATAACTGGACCTCAGAAGACACATGGACGTACACAGTAAGTTTACTATTACATATCGGTAATGGGTCGTTCGTCGACTCAATTTCCCAGTGGGTCGATCGGTGACTCGATGTCACATTTAACAAACTAGACCTGAAAAGGCGCATGGACGAACACAGTAATTTTATGGGTTGTTCATAGACTCAATGCCTCAGTGGGTTGTTCGTTGACTTGGTGCCCCTTTCAACATTCTGGACCTGAGGAGGCATAAGGACGTACACAGTAAGTTTACTATTACATATCGTTAATCTTGGTCTCAAGATACTGACAGCTGTCAGATAAATAAAACTGTGTCCTTTTCACGTTTACTTGACGTCAAAGGAATCATCCTATAATTAACGGAGTACACGGGGTCAGCCCTCCGAATACTTATAGGGTGCATGCATACCATGATACTGAAAAAACTTTCCCGTAGAAATATATGTCAGGAAACGACAAAATAAAATCAACCTTCCATACAAAATCCCAATCCAGCCCAATCGGCCTGTCTTGTAAAAGTCTCACTTTCTGTAGGTCAGCTGGAAGAAATTTCTTAATAGAAATAAGTTGTCCTGTTGTGTCGTCATTCTTTGTATATTATGTATCTTGTAATGTTTCTTTTGTGCAATAAATGGTTAATAATAATAATAAAAGGTAAGTAAATTTATTTTCAAGTTTCCTGAAATATATTTTTATGGGAAGTTGTTCAGTTTCATGGTTTGAATGCACCTTATTCGGAGGGCTGTCCCTTACACCCTATATATATTAGGAGTATATAATAAGTCATGACATTTTTGTTTTAGTTTAAGATACTTTATTTCTCAAAAGAGTACAAATTGATTCACTTACTGAGAAACATTAACAAAACTTAGGTATAAAGAAAAATATCATAACAACGGAAATGAACGCCGTTCATTTTTAGTTATCTCAATGAAATATCTAAATTTTTTGTTGCAGCGGATAAACCGCACGGTTGTCCGAAATGCGAGCGGCGGTTCATGCAAAAGACGGATCTGAACATTCACATCAACCGGGACCATTTAAACCTACCGCATCGCTTCGAATGCCCGCTCTGTCCGCAACGACGGTAAGAAATTAGATAATAACCATTCTGTGTCGACCTTAATGTACTACCACTAAGTTGCCACGCTGAGGTCTAGGTCGCTGGTTGATTAACTATCTTAGAAGTTCTCAAGGAATTCTCAAGATGGCGCTTAAAATAAGAACGCAGCGGACCAAAGATCCTGAAACGCGGTATCGTAGTTTTTTCGCCGACATACATATATGCTACTTTCATTTCTATTAAGTAGGAACTCGGTTGTAATATTCGGCATCTAGCTAACTTGGTTACATCCACATACAACGGTGAGTGGTCTAGATGGCTTGGTAATCGCGTTATGTGTGGGTGAATATGGTCAAAAAACAATATGATATGTTGTCGTTTCGCTCGCAATTGTGTTGCGTACAATAGCTAGCAAGATAAGTTGATGTTCATCAGATGTTCATCAAATTGCTGAGGTCTTGATACCCCAGGGTACGTCATAAGGCAGGATCGCCCGTTTGGCCATCCAGTCGCTACCAGCCGCCTGAGACAAGTCATCGGTCTATCTGGCCGAAGGGCGTCCAACGCTACGTTTGACGAGGCAACATAACATACTTGCCCTTAAAAGTCGTAAAGCCCCCGTATAGTATACGTAACAGCTGAATCCGCCCTTGACTGCATTTGGCAATAGCTGTTCCTTATGAACGTGTGACGCCGGCTAAGAATAGCATCACCCCATTTCTTTCCCATGGGAGTCGTAAGAGGCGACTAAGGGACTCGCGGGTGTGTATTGCTATTTTAGGCGAAAGGCTAACAACCTGTCACTATGGCGATACACAATTTTCCGAATGACCCTCACATATTTGTCTGACGTGGCGTAAGTGTCCGCTTTTTGCGGCCGTTTACGCTCTGCCTACCCTGCAAGGGATTATAGGCGTGATATGTGTATTTATGTATGTTTCTTATGAACAACTTTGCTTAATTATGGAAATACGTAGCATACAAATATTTTGAGTGTTCATAGTAACTCAAATCAGTTGATCGGCAATGTTGTAGGGAGATCAAATTTTGTTTTCGTATTTCTGCCTATGTTCCTTGGGGAAAGTAGTTCCATAACACCAGCCCGTCTTCAGTTTTCGCTATCGGTCACTAGTAAAATTTCACCTTATAATATGTTTATAAAACAAACCTAATAAAAGTTTTGTTATTTTTCAGATATCCGAGAATGACTCTGCTAAAAAAGCATATGAAAAAAATACACGACGTCAACATTGTTCGTGGGGATGTAAATGCCGGTAATCCGTACTTAATATTATAAATCTGAGAGTTTGTGTGTGTGTATGTATGTTTGTTACCTCTTCACACTCAAACGGCTTGACAGATTTGAATGAAATTTGGAACACAGGTAGAGTATAACCCGGAATAACAGATAGGCTACTTTTTACCGCGGGAAAACAACTATTACCACGGGAAAATGGGTGGCAGCGGGTGAAACCGCTGGGCAGAATTGTAGTGTTTCATATTTGTGTGTGTTTGAAGTTTTACAAATTACTTGAAAATTTACGTGAGTGATTTAATTTTTTTATTATTTTAATTCAACAGCTAACAAGAGATTCATGTGTATGAAATGTGTAAAGCGTTACGCGCGCGTGTGTGTGTGAGCGAGTGTGTATGTGTGTGAGTGTGTGTGTGTGTGTGTGTGTGTGTGTGTGTGTGTGAGAGAGAGAGAGAGAGATGTGTGTGAGTGAGTGTGTATGTGTGTGTGTGTATGTGTGTGTGAAATTGTACACATAACTGAATTATTTATATATAATATTTATCCAACAGCGAACAAGAGATTCAAGTGTACGAAATGCGAGAAGCGTTACGCGTCCAAACAGGACCTTATCTATCACATCGACAAAGTACATTACAACCTGCCACCGCCCTTCGGCTGCACCGTATGCCCTTATAGGTAAGAATTAATCATCACGCAATAGGGCAGTAATCAGTAATCATATTTATTTGCTGAACAATGGTATTTCATTAGGTATAGGTATTTATATTTATATGTAGGTTTATATTTATATTATAGTTTTGTATTATGTATTTGTTGCTTTTATAAAAGTTACTATTGTGATTACTCTCGCACTGCTCTGTTTTTTAATACTTTCTCCTCCACCCAAAGGTTGTCTTGAAGAGATCGCTTGTAGCGATAAGGCCGCCTTTGCGCATGATAGCAATGAATTTTCCTATTATTTTTATTTGTTATTTTGTGCAATAAAGTGTTTTTACTTACTTTCTTAATGGTACACTCATTAGATGGTAAACATTTCAATGCCGTTCCACATTATTCTACCTAAATAGGGCATACAAAATGTATAATAAAAATATTATTAAAAAAATAATAATTGAAGTTAATAATTTCAAATTATACAAAAAAAATAATGTCCAAGATAGTCAAAGAAAGTCAAGTTTAAGTTTATGTCAAGGTCTTTGCACGATCAAGTCGCTACCAGCCGCGTTCTACATACACATATCACGCCTATTATCCCTTGCGGGGTAGGCAGAGCGCAAACGGCCGCAATAACGGACTTTTCGCCACGTCTGACATATATTTGAGGGTCGTTCGGAAAATTGTGTATCGCCATAGTGACAGGTTGTCAGCCTATCGCCTAAAATTGCAATACACACCCTCAAATCCCTTAGTCGCCTCTTACGACTCCCACGTGAAAGAAATGGGGTGATGCTATTCTAAGCCGGCATCACACGGCTGACTCCCACGGGAAATAAATGGATGGGTCCATAACGGTCCGAAAGGCGTCCAACGCTACGCTTACAAATTTTAAACAGGGATATATTTTTATCCGTAACCAAATTTTTCGGGGTTAATTTTACAGTTTTACTTTATTATATTGTTGTCTGTCGAATAATAAATTGAATCTTGTGTTATTTTTTACAATCATTCGACGTACCTCCGATACTTTTTCCCTTAGAGACAGTTTAAAGTTTCTTGCAAAAGTTCCATCTAATCAAATATTTTAAATAATTTTGCAAACATTACTTTTCAGAAACTACAAAAAAACTGACATTAAAAAACATATGTCAAAGGATCATGGAGAAGAAATTAACGTGAAACTCATAAAGAGTACTCTGAAAAGACCTTATACAATAGAGCATTATTGTGAAACCGACGGTGACCAACGAGAGGGACCGAACCCAGACCAGGGTGCCCCGGAGGTCATACAAATAAGTCCAAGTGGTACGTACAGTCGGTTGTAGCACATTAGGTACCAGGGGTACTGCAAAAGAACTGAATTATTTTTGTATGTACAGTCTGTTGTAGCACATAAGGTACCAGGGGTACTGCAAAAGAACTGAATTATTTTTGTATGTACAGTCGGTTGTAGCACATAAGGTACCAGGGGTACTCCAAAAGAACTGAATTACTTTTGTATGTACAGTCGGTTGTAGCACATAAGGTACCAGGGGTACTGCAAAAGAACTGAATTATTTTTGTATGTACAGTCGGTTGTAGCACATAAGGTACCAGGGGTACTGCAAAAGAACTGAATTATTTATGTCCCCGGCAGTATATTTTTCTTGGCATGAATATGTATTAGTAGAAAATGCCTTTTTAATGGGAATAACTTTATATTTTTATCTTGTATTAACTCGGGATAAAAATAATTAAGTTCTTTTGGAGTACCCCTGGTACCTTATGTGCTACAACCGACTGTACAAGGTTTGAGATCGGTTTGCATAACATTTTCAGTCATATTTGTTGAATACCAAATTGTAAAACACTTCCCGTGTTAGGTATACAATTTTTGAAAACTTGCAAAATTTACAAGCGCGGGCAGTTTTGAACCTGCGACTTTCGCATTACCAGTGGCGACGCCTCTTCCATCTGGGCTACCGCAGCTCGTTCAATGCCCGACAATTTCGCGAGTGTATTTAATGCCAGTAACGCGTGGCACGGCTCCATCTACCGGGTTAGTTTTGCAACTAATACCCGGCGACTAATTCTATCTTTAAGATAGAATTCACGGGAAAGAAATGGGGTGATGTTATTCTAAGCCGGTATCACACGGAGCTTATAGCTTATACCTTAAGGTATACAATTTTCAAAAAACTTGCAAAATTTTCAACCGCGGGCAGGATTTGAACTTGCGACTTTTGTTAACACCAGTCACAATCCGAAAGGAGGTTATAAAACTGAACAACTTTGCCCGTAGAACATTGGTCAAAGTATTTGACTACCCAAGTAAATTATCCAGCTGATCAATATTAATATTTCGACTCATTTTCCATTCGGACAGTTGTTCAGTTTTCTTTCGTTCGTTATAACCTTTTCAATACTCCCTGGAGTAGTTTATTATTGATTCATTCGGTGGGTTGTGGGTTGATCCCCACAACGGGGATGGGGGTGGCGCCCGCTGCTCCATATACAATTTCCTGTGCTTATATTGTCTGGAAGAGATTGCCTATTAGCAATAAGGCCGCCTAATTGTACGCTAATTTAGTTCTACTTTGGCTGTATATATTCGTGCTGTTTCCTTTTGTGTGCAAATAAAGTATTCTTATCTTATTGAATAAAGATATTTTTTTTCTTGTGAAGTGGCGCCACTGTCGAGTTCGTTCACGAATACACTCGCCTTAAGTAAACTTGCAGATATTTGTGTTTAGACGTTTAGTTTGGGTGTTTTCTATGTATAATGTGTATTTATTTACAAAAAAAAAGTTAATTTCACAAATCATTGTTTAAGGAAGAACATCACATCCACTAAATTATAATTACATACATACATACATATATCACGCCTATAATCCCTTGCGGGGTAGGCAGAGCGTAAACAGCCGCATAAACGGACATTTACGCCACGTCTGACAAATATTTGAGGGTTATTCAGAAAATTGTGTATCGCTATAGTGACAGGTTGTCAGCCCATCGCCTAAAATTGCAATACACACCCTCAAGTCCCAAGTCGCCTCTTACGACTCCCACGGGCAAGAAATGGGGTGATGCTATTCTCAGCCGGCAACACACGGCAAATTATAATTATAAGTATTAATATCAGCTATTTATTCCCATAGTACAAGCTATGCTAAGTTTGGGGCTAGAGGGCGCTGTGTGTGTTACTAGTGATATTTATTATTATTATTTGTTTGCCAGCCGTGGAAAAGAAACACGCGTGCCCCGATTGTGACAAGCGGTTCACAAACAAGAGTGACATGCGCAGTCACAGAGACAGGATACATCTTAAAATGCCGAAGCCTTTCGCCTGTCAGCTGTGCCCTAAACGGTAAGACCTCAAGACATACACACACACACACGTACACACACACATACCAACATACGCAAACTCATAGTTTTATACCTTGTTCAAATAATACATACATACATAAATCACGCCTATATCCCTTACGGGGTAAGCAGAGCGTTAACGGCCGTAAAACGGATATCAACACCACATCTGACAAAAGTTTGAGGGTCAATCAGATAACTGCGTATCACTATAGTGACAGGTTGTCAGCCCATCGCCTAAAATTACAATACACAACCCTCGAATCCCTTGTTGTTCAAATAACGCATAATTTTATAAATTACTAGATTTCTGCTTACCGGTTTCACCCGCTACCACTCGTTTTCCCGTGGTATTGTTTGTTTTTCCGCTGTAAAAAGTAGCCGATGTGCTTTTCCAGGTTATACTCTACCTGTGTGCCAAATTTCTTCCAAATCGGACAAGGCGTTTGAGCGTGAAGAGGGCTCAAGCCCTCAGATTTATAATATTATTAGTACGGGTTCGATAAGTTATCTTCTCTGTGTCGTGATTCTTTGTAAAGATAATAATTCGCATAAAATGTATACATAGGTATATACCTCTACATTTAACAGATGAGCTTCCCCCCAATTGGGGGTATTGCCATACTCGATTGGCGAGCGCAGTGCAAGATATTGCTATTACAGGGAACGCTGCTGCCCTTCCCTGGATGAATTTATCGCTCAGTCCCTGTGACACCCACGGAATGTATTGGGGTGATGCTATTTTAAGCCGGCATCACACGGCAAATAAAATGTATAATTTATTTATATTTTCAGGTGCTCTGCTATGTCTGTGCTCAAAAACCATATGTTGAAATGTCATCAAATGAAAATTATCACTCCTAAGGTAAGTTACATTTAGTTTACATAAATAGAATCGACTTACCAGTCCTAAACCATAAATGAAAATAAGAAATTGAAAAATGTGCGGCGGCTGGGATTTGAACCTGGGACCGTACCGTCTCACTGCTGTACCAACTGAGCTACTGGCACCTCGGCTGCTACTTCAAAATTTTCAACATCTTGATGCTCATCTCCACGCGACTATTGGTGACATCTAGGCTCATAGTAATAATCTCCTTTTCGTGTCGGACTTCGAGGCGACGAACGACCCGATGAACCCTGGGGTCAGAGTTTTTCAACCGCCTACATACATACATACATAAATCACGCCTATATCCCTTACGGGGTAGGCAGAGCGTTAACGGCCGTTCAACGGATATTAACACCACGTTTGACAAAAGTTTGAGGGTCAATCAGATAACTGTGTATCACTATAGTGACAGGTTGTCAGCCTGTCGCCTAAAATTGCAATACACACCCTCGAGTCCCTTACTCGCCTCTAACGACACCCATGGGTAAGAAATGGAGTGATGCTATTCTAAGCCGGCATCACACGGTTATTCAACCGCCTACTACTAGTAGTAAGCCTCTGACATGGTTGTGTAACGACCGCCGTCTAAATAATCATATTCCCAGTTTGGCTAAGACATTGCAGGCTGAAGCAACAGATTGTCCGATTACACCGCCAGTCCGCCACACACATTGTAAAAGTCTCACTTTTATAGGTCAGCTGAAAGAAATTTCTTAGTAGAAATAAGTTGTCCTGTTGTGTCGTCATTCTTTGTATACTATGTCTCTTGTAATGTTTCTTGTGTGCAATAAATGGTTAATAATAATAGATAGACACTTTATCGCTTACAACATAAATCTTTGACGACACACGAAACACGAAAATAAGAAGAAGAAGCTTACAACATACACAATAAAAACCAAAACAATACAAAAAACTTAAAACTAAAAGTAAGCAAATGCGGCCTTATCGCTTGCAGCAATCTCTTCCGGGCCTTGCGGTTACCTTGAAAGAGAAAAGATTTGCTAGTTGTTGCAGAAGCAAATTGACAGTGTAATACTTGAATTTTTTAATAAATATGTCTTATCCGCATTTCGTTTAATACCATTACTCTTTCCCTAGGTCTGCTGTAAGATTTTTTAATTAGAGATAAGCAGTGCCTGTTGTGTCTGTATTCTTTACTCTTTTATTTAATAAATAAATAAATAAGTAGTATACTTACCATACAAATATACACAAATACAATTTAAAAAAAATATGGCACAATTTCATGATATTCTTTTAACTTTTCAGGCTCTCCTTGAAACCCTACCAAATCTATCAGAAGAACAACTAAAATCTGCTATCACCGTCACCAAATCGGCCAAAAAGACAAAACTAGACCTTGCTCAAATAGCTAATCAAGCTATATCACCCACTACAATCCCTCAGTTTAAAATAATAAAGGCAAAAGAAGAAGAATCCACAGATAATATAGATGAACATGCAGTAGACGTAGACAATACTGTAAAAATTGAAGAGGAATATTTGGAAAGTGAAGCAGAATATGAAGAAATTCTAGAAACAGATGAAGAAGATATAAGTCCATCGGAAGACCTTGTTGAAATCGTTAAGGAACATGAAGAGACAATTAATAACAAACCAATGCTGGTCATTAAGGACGGCCAAGCGGTGTACATGTCCGGTGAAAACGTGGGATATTTCAAAAAGACGTCGAATTGTAAAATTAACAGCAAAACCCCTGAAGTTGACGCTCAGGGAATAGTAATGGAAACTAACAAACAGCTGCTAAGCTACTACGATAGAATCAGCAAAAATAATAAGCCCGATGAAAAAAAAGTTAGGCAAAGTGCACGGAAACGAAAACCATACAGTAAATGGACGTAGGACTTATATTCACGGATAATATTTTGTAAATAAGTATTTAAAAAAAAGTGTTGATGAAAATGCGTGTAATTACATGATTTATATAATAATGTACCTATTTTGTTTTTGTATAAATATAAAAGGTGTGTTAAATCGTTAAGTTTGTGTATATTTGCATGTCAAATAGCTACGAATAGGTTATTATAGCTAAAATTTGTGGTGCACAATAGATATTATAGCACGTTCACACAATGTCAGGGCAGGGAAAAAGTAAGGGAAGTGGGCAGCGCGAGCATGTGAACAGGTTACTCGCGCTGCTACTCGTCATGCCGCTGCCACTTCCGGTGCTCCCGCGAGTGTCGGCGCCTCGTGCACGAGTCAAAGGAACGGCAGCACGAACGCGTGTGGAATGTATTGCTATCTCGCTCACTCGTATTGGTGCGAGAAGAGTATAACTGCAGTGTGTGAACGTGTGAACACTCACTTGCGTTGATACTTTTGCGGAAGTGATTGATTGATTGCAATGATTGATTGATTTATTTATCACACAATGGAAATCACAGTCGACTTGTGTTCCTTTTATAGTAAATTATCTTCTACAACAAATGATTGTGTTTTATTTATTTGTTTCATTAGCGCCAACGCTGCGCCGGCGGGCTGCCCGCTCGACGCAGCTCGATGTTACTTCTTGGACAAGGAATAGAAATTCTGAGAGATAATAAAGTCGAGGCCTAATTGTAACTTTTATATGAAAGCTTATAGGCAAGGAAGTCGTCCATCATTTGAGCATATTGCTTTTATTACACGACTGCACAACCAAAAAAGGAGTGTAATGTTTTTATAGTTCATGTATGTATAAATGTAGGTACGATTCTATGACTGAAACTCTGTAACCTAACCACTGATGAGGATCGAATGGGAAATGTATCGTAAGAATCCATAAATTATTTCGAGTGTCGAAGGCTAGGCTTTATCTCAAAAAGCAGTCGTGTTTTTAACATTTTCATGTTATGCTCGCTTTAATGAAATTGTTTAGTCAAAGTAGAGTACCAGCACCGACCAGTTTCAAATCGACACGCACACGCATCCGGTGTGACTAAGCCTTACAATAAAACCGTTTTTATTGATATATAGTAACCGATTTTACATCCCTACATAATCGAATGATTAAAGAGTGAATGATTTATCTGATAGATATAATCAAAGCAAGACTTGGAATACTAAAGAAGAGTACTTACTAAAGACGAGGCTGCATGGTTTTAGACCTTTGCCTGTCCAAAATGGACAAATAGAATAAAAAAAAAAAAAAAAAAAGCAAGACTTGGAATTGAAAATTAGTATTATTTTCATTTTCACTTTTCTTCCTACAAATAATCAGTAAATAATGTCGACTTCTGCAAAAGCAAATGATACGAAGCCTGTGGTAGCGTACAGTGAGGCGGCGTTGCGAAATAACGCCGCTGTTGTAGAATATTGTCGAACTTCTATGGCAGCGCTATCTGGGTCCACAGCAGGTAATTATTATAAATGTTTGCGTAAACATGCTTATAATTCTTGAGGCGTGATGTTTAGACAGAAATTAAGGTCATTATATACTTATAGAAAGACCAGTTAATTAATGAAATCTAAACATAACCAAACTTTTAAAAGTGCAAGAATTACATATCAAAATTGACACAATTGAACACAAAACAATTATTTTCAAATAAAATATTGGTTTCAATTTGTTCCAGGTGTACTAGGGCTCACAGGGCTCTACGGTTTTGCGTTCTACGTATTCTCCGTGATAATTCTCTGGATAATGTTCATGGTGAAAACTGGACCTAACTGGAGCAAATATTACGTTTCACGACAAAGTTTACTGACTAGCGGATTCTTCGGAGCATTGTTCACTTATGTTCTGTTTTGGACATTCATTTACGGAATGGTTCATGTGTATTAATTTTGCAAAAATAATATATGATGAAGGTAAAGACAATTTTGTACTACACGAGGTAGTTTATGTATTTATGTAATTTAAATCAATTGGGTCATGTTTTCCATTATTCTGAATTTTGGGGCTGTATTCTGCTATCTAAAACCATTTCAGTTGTCATTCAATAGAGTGTCAGTTGGATAGTTTTGGCTGTTTCATATTCCGCTTACAGTTTGCATTACAGACCATCACTAGGGTAATAGAATGACAGGTTAGTTTCAATGGCATTACAATGTTGAAAAATATAAGAATTTGACCCTGAATTTGTATCTAGTGTTTCAAAGTTTTTGCTGTTTCTAATTTCATTAATGTAAAAAAAAAGCTGTACATCATACATGTGTATCCAAATTCACCAGATATTTTGGCCAAGCATAAGTTTGTAATACATGGACATGTTGACAGCCCATTGCCTAAAATTGCAATACAAATGTAGGTAACCCTGAGTCCCTAAGTTGCTGTGTAATGCTGGCATAGAATAGCATCACCCCATTTCATTCCTATTATTTATTTGTTATGTGGATGGTTAATTATGTTATTTAAATTAATATGCATTAAATAAGAAAGTATTGTTAAGATTATTATAGATATATGTTAAGGTAAATAAATAAACTGTAAAGTTTAATGTGTTGTATTTTATCTTACTAAAAAGGAGGTTCGTTTTTTGGCTGAGCTGGAAGTAGTTATATTCTAATCTCTTTTAGTTTATCAGATACTAGCTAAACAGGTACAGGCTGGTTCATGTACAAGATCTTTGCCTGATATAATCAATGTAGAGGCTACAATTTCACAGCTAAAATTAGATGTTCATCAAAGTTAAATAAATCAATATACTAAACAATTCAAAAAGCGCCATCTAGCCCCAAACTAAGCAAAGCTTGTACTATGGGAACTATATAGTTGATATGCATAAATCCTTTTTTTGTTCTTAAATAAATATCATTGCATAGTCAGTTAGCCATTATGATATTAGGAGTTTTAACCGGCTATGCAATGTACTAAGAATTTCACCTATAGTTAACATAGGGCACAGGTTGTGTTAGGTTTTTCGCGCATAAATATTACATTGGTAGTTTGAGTGTCTAACCGGACGTGAGCGTGACTGTACCAGATAAATGAAACAAGTATTTAAGAAATATATTTTATTACAAATAGTTCAGTTCAATATCTTTAATAGAATCATTGTTTTTTAATCTGATTTCAATTATAAATTCATGTTCATTAAATTAGCACAAAATCGATTCTATTATTTTAAAAGTTATAATGATAGTAATAAAATTGGAATTGAAATAAGTTACATTTTAAAAAAGTAACACTATTTTTATTTACAAAATAAGTCATAAGTACATAACAAAATAAGTAAAAATATGGCATTTCCGAGCATAGCAAGCGGATAAGAACACAGACTTAAAAACTACTTAATTTTAAATGACTTTTAGAACCAATAGTACCATTAGCAACACATTTTGTTACCCCTTTACGAGATCAACCTTCACTGGATATACATTAAGTGTATGAAAAACCAGTTTAGTTTGATCCCTTAAATGGGTACTTTGAAATGCTGTTGATAGTACGTAAGTACTTATATTTTTAATGTCTTTCTTTTACTAAGCCAACACCTAAACTAAGTAATAGATTGATTCACAATTTTGACTATGTATGAACTTCTTTAATTTAAAGGATGAAATTTTACTAGTGACCGGTAGCGAACACTAAAGACAGGCTGGTGATAAGGAACAACTTTCCCGAAGGAACATAGGTCGAAATATGCAAAAAAAATTGGACCTCCCATACAAAATTGCCGAACAGCTGATTTGGGTTACTATGAAAGCTGAAAATATTTTTTTCATCTATATTTCTTGGGGAAAGTTGTTCCTTATCACCAGCCCGTGCTCAGTTTTCATTATCGGTCAGAAGTAAAATTTCACCCTATATAAAATTACAACCAAATGTACCTGTATTGACGGAAATAAAGAACTATTATTATTGTTTCGTTGGCCCGAGTTATACATACAACCACTAAGGTTGCCTGTAACGTGTGACGTCACCAAATTAAAAAATAATTCTAGTTAGCGCCATTTATCCCGAAACAAAAGTATAGTATTGTACAACTCCAGACATAAAATGCCCAAATCAAAAAGGTATAATAATTCCGTCATTACAGCTGTTTTTCTAATTGGTGGCGCCACTTTCGCAACGGATCACATAGTCTCCGCCATGTCGACGTTTAAGGGCCGGCACATACAGGGTGTAAGGGATGGTACCGAAAACTTTGCAGGCGTGATCGGACCATGAAACTGAACAATTTTTTCTATAGAGGATAATGTTGGTAAACGTACATACAAAATTCCCGATCTGATAACTGACTCTCTATGGACACCGCAAAAAAAACGTTTCTCAACATAGACTCCATAATAAAAGTTGTACAGTTTCATGGTCTGATCATGCCTGCAAAGTTTTCGGTTCTTACACCCTGTATGTAACTGCCTTTGACGCGAGCTGTTTTAAGAAGCAATCACTAAATAGAAACAACTCGCGCCAAATTATGCTAGGTGTGTATCAGGCGTTAGTTTTCGTACATTGCAATAGAATGTTCTTTTAAAATTCGCGTCAAACGCCTGCCGTCTTATTTTTTCACTAGACTTAGTTACTTATAATCCTACCTACAAACATATATTTCTAAAACATTAGAATACAAAAGCTATCTAACTACATAATATCTTTGATTTGCAAGCGAAAAAGTAATTTATCGTCAAGTAAAACATTATGTAGGTTTAAGGCGAGTGTAGCCGTCAACGACCTCGACAGTGGCGCCACTTCACAAAGAAACTGTTTTCTCTTTATACAAACAATCTATCAGAATATCTGATGCCCAAGTTTTTCGTATTATCCCGTAAAATTAGAACCTGCAAACTCAATGAAATATTTGCTGCAATTAAAGCTGCCACACGGCCGATGCCGGCTTAGAATAGCATCACCCCATTTCTTACCCATGGGTGTCGTACGAGGCGACTAAGGGACTCGAGGGTGTGTATTGCAATTTTAGGCGACGGGCTGACAACCTGTCACTATAGTGATACACAGTTATATGATTGACCCTCAAAATTTTGTCAGACGTGGTGTTAATATCCGTTGAACGGCCGTTAACGCTCTGCCTACCCCGTAAGGGATATAAGCGTGATTTATGTATGTATGTATGTATGTATTAAAGTTACGGAAAAAAGTACTTAAAAACGGCCACTTTTGGAATTAATTGCCATAACTTTAATTACAGCGAATATTTAATTGAGTTTGCAGGTTCTAATTTTACTTTGGGATGATACTAAAAACTTGGGCATCGGATATTCTGATAGATTATTTGTATGAAGAGAAAATATTTTTTTTGTGAAGTGGCGGCACTGTCGAGGTCGTTCACAGGTACACTCGCCTTAATTGAATATATGACATACGTGTCACACTAGCCTCTTCTCACCAACTCCACTCCTGCCTACCCGCGGTGAACACTGTTACGTCGAGTAACCTATAGCTGAGATTGCGGTAACCAACCCCTTTGGAGGCGTAGGTCGGCAAGCAGAAGGAGAAAGGGGGTCCGGCGTTCCTTCTACTACGTCCGGATGTCAGGCATTGGCAGCAGGATGCCATGATTATACTATAATATCACTGCGGTCCAGTAGGCAAGGGGAAACCACTGGACTATTTTCCCAAGAAATCCACAATGAACACGAAAAAGATAGAGAAAACGAAGAAACGCGACCCAGGTACAACCTGGCGCCATGTCGAGTCCAGGTCGCATGGTGTGAAATATGCTACTGGCCACCCTGGAGTGGCACACCAGGCCCAGAGTGGACAGAATGCTACTGGTGAAGCATCTGGTCTACAAGACCGCGCACCTCTTCGAAGGATAAGAATAGGCACATGGAATGTTCGAGGCCTTTTACAAACAGGAAAGAGAGAGATTATAGACAAAGAGCAGACCAATTACAATCTCGAAATTATAGGATTAACCGAGACTCATTTGAGAGGTTCAGGATTTTATACAACCTCCTCCGGCCGAACAACGTATTTTTCGGGGCCCATAGATGAGAGCAGAAATGGTGTGGCTATAGCTGTATCTCCTTGCATTAATAACTCTGTGCTGGGCTTTAACCCGATAAATGATAGGATCATGACATTAAAATTAAACACCAAACCATGTCGTTTGAATATTGTTCTGGTATATGCACCTACGTCTAGTTCCTCGGAGGATGATATTGAACAGTTTTACAATAAACTTGATGACGTCCTTAAACTAATGCCAAAAAGGGAGATCACCATTGTTATGGGGGATATGAACGCCAAAGTGGGCAACACTTTTTGTGATGACCATCTAAGAGAAACTGTCGGAAAATACGGACTGGGCGACAGAAATGAGAGGGGAGAAATGTGGCTTCAGTTTTGTACAGAAAATTCTCTTACCATTATGAATACTTGCTTCCAGAATCATCCAAGAAGGCTCTATACTTGGATAATGCCAGGAGATCGGGCACGTAACCAAATTGATTATATCGCGATAGCAAAAAGATGGAGATCATGTATCACTAATACAAAAACATATCCTGGGGCTGACTGTGGGAGTGATCACAAACTGCTGGTAGCCGAATTGAACATCAAACTTAAGCGCTGTCATCGAAATACCTTCAAGACGCAAAGACGTTTAAAAGCGAGAGAGCTTACCTCCTTTGAGGAACACTTTAATGACAAAGTGTCAGAATTGGCAGCGAGTAGTAACGAGAGCGTGGAAGTGAGTTGGAACAGTTTCAAAAACCTTGTTATCACAACTCGCAAGAAAACGCAACTTAAGAATGATGATGAACCCAAGAAAGTATGGATAACTGAGGAGACATGGGACGTTATAAAAGAGCGAAAGAAACTGTTGATGAATAATTTTAATAGTAAAGATCGTCAATATCAGTTTCTATCAGCAGAAATACAAAGACTATGTCGCCGTGACAAAAACGAGCACATCAACTCTATCTGCCAGGATATCGAGGACCATGCTGCAAGTATCCACACGAGAGACCTTTTCATGAAAGTGAAATACATCACGAGGGAATTCAAGCCGAACACCTGGGCCATCGAAGACGATGCGGGTAATCTGATAACAGAAATAGACAAGGTAACTGAAAGGTGGCGGGCATATTGTGAGAAGCTATACAAGGATACTCGTGCAATTTCGGTCAAACAGCCGTCGTCATCTAGCCAAATCATCGAGGAACTAGAACCACATATTTTGGACTCCGAGATCAGATGTGCTATCAACAAGCTAAAGAACAACAAGTCTGCCGGAAGTGACACTATTTTTGCAGAAGAATTGAAGCACATAGGGCCGAACGGGGTCAGAGTTCTACGTGACCTATGCAACCAGATTTGGAAATCAGGCGAATGGATTAACGACTGGAAAAGGTCCACTCTCATACCTTTGCATAAAAAAGGGTCAACCAAGGTTTGTGGCAACTATCGAACTGTGGCGCTTATCTCACACGCAAGTAAAATTCTTCTTTACGTCATTAATAGCCGACTAAAAATGTACTTGCAATGGCAAATCCCTAAAGAACAAGCTGGTTTCGTCAAAGGCCGAGGTACCAAAGAGCAAATAGTAAATATAAGGCAAATCATTGAAAAGAGTCGAGAGTTCAACCGGCCACTACTGATGTGCTTTATCGACTACTCGAAGGCCTTTGACTGTGTCAGGTGGGATTGTTTATGGCGCGTCCTAAGAGAAATGGGTGTCCCAGAGCACTTGGTGTTCCTTATATCGCATTTGTACGAAAATGGAGAAACCGTAGTCCGAGTAAATGACTGCGAATCAAACCCATTTAAACCCGAAAAAGGCGTCCGACAAGGCTGCATTCTATCACCAATGCTATTTAATATTTACGGGGAGTATATAATGCGGAGAGCACTGGAAGGATGGGAGGAGGGTTTTAGCATAGGTGGTGCAAAAATCAACAATCTGCGTTACGCGGATGACACCACGCTGTTTGCGTCTTCTGAGAGTGAAATGGCTGAACTCATTCGGAGAGTAGAGAGAGAAAGTGAGGCTGTAGGTCTTTCCATCAATCGGTCAAAGACAAAAGTGATGATCGTGGACCGAGCAGGCGAACTTACATCAACTGGAGAGTTAAAAGACCTGGAGTTTGTTAGTGAATTTGTCTACCTGGGATCACTCATAAGTAACCAAAGCGGGTGTGAGAAAGAGATACGACGTCGCATTCAGATGTCAAAGACAGCGGTGACCAAGCTTATCAGAATCTGGCAAGACCGAAATATCAGGAATTGTACTAAGATAAGGCTAATGCGGACGTTGGTATTCTCAATCTTCCTGTATGGAGCTGAGTCGTGGACAATACGTGCTACTGAAAGAAAGAAGATAGATGCATTCGAGATGTGGTGCTGGCGACGCATGCTGCACATTCCTTGGACGGCCAAAAGAACAAATAAATCTATTCTCGAACAGCTGAAAATAAAAACTCGTTTATCCACCATATGCTTTCAAAGGATCCTAGGCTATTTCGGACACGTAGCCCGCAGAGAACCGGATAACCTAGAAAAGTTGGTCATATTTGGAAAAGTGGAAGGAAAACGCCCACGTGGTCGATCTCCATCGAGATGGGTAGACCAAGTGAAACAACTTGTCGGAGCCCCTGTAACTGATGCCCTAAGAAAAGCCGAGAACAGAGACGAATGGAAAACCTTAACATCAAACGTGCTTGAGAAACATTGTGGACACGACCTTCAGTAATGAAGATAACGACTAAGAAGAAGAAGAACTATGAAAATATTGGTAATGCGTTAAGTAAATAAGACCCTATTAAGTGCAAATATTTTTAGGGTGAGTTCTACTTGTGAAACTGAACAACTTTCCCAAAGAAACAAAGGTAGAACAATGAAAAAATTTAACATCCCATACAGATTGACAATTTTTTAGAATATTTTTACCTGGTAGGTCCGAATTTTTATTTCATATTTCAACCTATGTTCCTACGGGAAGGAAAGGGAAGTTGTTCAGTTTCACCAGTAGAAATCATTCTAAGAGTATTTGCACTGAATTTAAAAGGACCTTATATTGAGTAAATCAAAGTTAGGTATCTATATAACTTCCCACTCACGGTTACCTAATTCAGACATATTTTTACAAAGTTATACTTAATTAGAGCCAGGGAAAGTTTAGTGCCGTGTGATGCCGGCTTAGAAAAGCATCACCCCATCTCTTTTCCCGCGGGTGTCGGAGGAGGCGACTAAGGGACTCGAGGGTTTCATATGTATTACAATTTTAGGCTACAGGCTGACAACCTGTCACACGATTTTCCTGAAACGGCCCTAAAATATTTGTCAAACGTGGCGATAACGACCGTACTTTTACGGATGGTAACGCTCTGTCTACCCCGCTCAGGATAAAGGCGTGTATAACTTTGCCAAGTATATGGTGTAAAAATATTAGCTGCACATATTTTAAGGGGTGAATCAGCCCATGAAACTGAACAACTTTCTCCAAACAACATCTATCGAAATATGACAAAAATTGGACCACCCACACAAAATGTTCGAGCCGACTGGACCAATTTGTATGGGAGACCCAATTTTTTTTTTTCATATTTCGACCTATGTTTTTTGGGAAAAGTTGTTCAGTTTCATGGGCTTATTCACCCCTTAAAATAATTACAGCTAATATTTACATATTGTATAATATGTTACAACCACTTTCTTTGAAATTTAATTTCTGATTTAACTTAGTAATTACCTAAGTACAATTATTTACTCTGATTATCAGAGGATTTGTATGTATTTGCTAAATAGAAAAGTCTTAACTTAAAATATTGGTAACAGTCTTAATTGGATATAAATGTGTTTAATCTAAATTAACAAAAAAATATACTACAATAAGGCCATTCCAATACGCCATATTAGACAGCTGTCAGATTCGTGCTAATGCTATCGCAGAGAGTACGTTGACATCTCTTTTAGTATGGAACTGACATATGTCAAATATGGCTTGTTAGGATAGCGTTACTGTAGGTATACAAAGAATAAAATGATATAAAAAGTTATAAGTATATATTTTTTACCAATTTATAGGTAATTTCGATGTGATGTAGTATGAGATACATTCTTCTTGACTATTACTCTATTTGACCTATACTTGAAGGTAACGGGTGCACGGTAGTGCACACGCCAAGTAAAAAAAGCCTAAGTCGACTACATAATTAAATTAACTACCTACCTATCTATCTATCTAATGTCGTTCCTCAAAATCTACATAATTTTCTAGAAAGTTTAAAAGAATAAATTTTAGGAATACACAATTGTATGAGCAAGTTAATACTTTAGTCATTCAATTTCTTCAACTTATATCCATTCCATCCATTTTAATATGACAGTTCTATAAATTTAAACAGATAAAAAAATATTTAAAAGATGTTTGTTTTTTAAGTTCCACTGTAATCCGTTAGTTTAAGTGTTTTTCTGTCAGTGATAAAAGTATGGTTCAAAACTGAAAAGATTAAATCACTTAAACTTTAACTAACATAGGTAAGTACCTACTTACTTAGGTAAAACCACATAGTAGACTTAAGTACAATAATTTCATCATTCATAAATATCTTTTCAGTAAATATTTGGTCATTCTTATTAAAAATTTTAATCTCCACTTCAATTTCATAAATCTTGGAAGTTCCAGCAAAATATTAAATATAGACGATCGTCTGCTTAGCTTGGTAGTTTAGACTAAGCAACTTAACATGCTTCTATAAAACAATTTCATAAAATAACCATCTAATCTCTTTGTCCAAAATGATCTTCATCATTACCTCAAAATCTTAAGCTGCACAAAATGGCGGCCAGAATCAAAATGGTGGACGTGGAAAGAGCGGCTGCCCCACACTTCAAGTGGTCGGTCGTTTGGGTAGACATTTGGCAGTTTATAAATAAAATAACCTCAAAATCGTAAGCTGCACAAGATGGCGGCCAGAATCAAAATGGCGGATGTAGAAAGAGCAGTGGCGCCACACTTTAAGCGGTCGTTCGGATAGAGGTTCGGTGGCGGAGCCTCCTCGGCGCCTTTGCAGTATTCTTGACGAGCCTGGTGAAAGAAATTAAATACTATATAGACGCCAATGTTTTCATTGCCGTGTGATGCCGGCTAAGAATAGCATCACCCCATTTCTTTCCCGTGGGAGTCGTAAGAGGCGACTAAGAGACTCGAGGGTGTGTATTGCAATTTTAGGCGATGGGCTGACAACCTGTCACTATGGCGATACACAATTTTCCAAATGACCCTCAAATATTTGTCAGACGTGGTGTAAATGTCCTTTTTTGCGGCCGTTTACGCTATGGCTACCCCGCAAGGGATTGTAGGCGTGATATGTGTATGTATGTATGTTTTCATCGCCTAATTTGACAGATAACATGTGTTTTGCGTCGAATTATAAGACATGACATGACTTCGATATCTCTTATCCTTTTCTAAACTTATTTGACGGAAAGTGACAGCACTAATTTAAGTTAAGAGAATTTATATCCCGAATTGAGGCCAATAATGGCGACTGAATTTACTAGAAATGTCGAAGAACCCATTGACATTTTTAAAGATGATAGGACTTAGATATCTCCTATCCTTTAAGGCTAAACCTACTATAAGGAAAATTAAGAGAAATTTTATCCCGAATTGAGGCTAATGCTTACCTTAAACTCCTCGCCACACATCTCGCTACATGGTGGGCAAACCACCCCGCCCTTGTGCAGCCAGCCCTGTTTCATGATCCGCACTTGTAGCACCTGGCCCGCGTGGAAACACGTGTACGTGTAGTCGCCCACCTGATGACCGGGAGAGTACAAAATTAGGGATAAAATAATAAAACAATGTACATTCCGGCCCATGATAACACAGATTATCTAGTACTAGCGGCCAAAATGATTATTTCCCGGCATGGCGGAGACAGGAATGTAACCAATAGGCACAATGGGGGTTCTAGATGGAGTCGGGAAATGGGTTGCTACCCTGCCTGGCCGGGTGTTGTGGCCAGGGGACCGACTGGTCCGCCTGGATAGAATTGGAAGCTGTATATATGCGTTGCGCGGTGAAACACTTCGATACCGCGTTTCAGGCTCTTTGTTTCTCTGCCAATTTGTCACGTGGCGCCATCTTGCAGATACGTTGGAACTTCTGTCACGTCTTGCTTGCTCGTGAACCTCTTTGAGTGAGTTTCTTGTCGTAGCTCCCAGAGGTCGCTACATACATATAAACCTTCCTATTTAATCATACATACTGTTTAAAAAAACGCATCCACATCCGTTGCGTTCCGTGGTTTAGAAGGACTCAACTCCTTCTAAAACATGACAGAGAAACGCGAAAAGCGACTTCATTTTTTTATACGATAAGTATCTAAGTACGCTGTTATGTAACCTGATCATTTCTAACTGGCATTCTTCAGGAGAAAGATAAGTTATTTATTTGCATGCAAACATGGTACAATAGAAACATAAGTACTAACAATATTGTCAAATCGACCTTATTAAACTAAACTATACTCGCATTTCAATAATGTGGAGTCTGTGGTAAACACATTTCGAGCAGCCTGTCAAATCGGGCATGTTAGACTGGCTCAACTATACTCACAATTATATGCAGCCGCCCCTGTTGGCACTGGTACTTGTAACACCCGGAGCCCCAGTGTTGCCACTCGCGTATTTGTCAAATCAGCCTTGTTAGACTGGCTCAACTATACTCACAATTATATGCAGCCGCCCCTGTTGGCACTGGTACTTGTAACACCCGGAGCCCCAGTGTTGCCACTCGCGTATTTGTCAAATCAGCCTTGTTAGACTGGCTCAACTATACTCACAATTATATGCAGCCGCCCCTGTTGGCACTGGTACTTGTAACACCCGGAGCCCCAGTGTTGCCACTCGCGTATTTGTCAAATCAGCCTTGTTAGACTGGCTCAACTATACTCACAATTATATGCAGCCGCCCCTGTTGGCACTGGTACTTGTAACACCCGGAGCCCCAGTGTTGCCACTCGCGTATTTGTCAAATCAGCCTTGTTAGACTGGCTCAACTATACTCACAATTATATGCAGCCGCCCCTGTTGGCACTGGTACTTGTAACACCCGGAGCCCCAGTGTTGCCACTCGCGTATTTGTCAAATCAGCCTTGTTAGACTGGCTCAACTATACTCACAATTATATGCAGCCGCCCCTGTTGGCACTGGTACTTGTAACACCCGGAGCCCCAGTGTTGCCACTCGCGTATTTGTCAAACCCGGTTAATTAGACTGGCTCAACTATACTCACAATTATATGCAGCCGCCCCTGTTGGCACTGGTACTTGTAACACCCGGAGCCCCAGTGTTGCCACTCGCGTATTTGTCAAATCAGCCTTGTTAGACTGGCTCAACTATACTCACAATTATATGCAGCCGCCCCTGTTGGCACTGGTACTTGTAACACCCGGAGCCCCAGTGTTGCCACTCGCGTATTTGTCAAATCAGCCTTGTTAGACTGGCTCAACTATACTCACAATTATATGCAGCCGCCCCTGTTGGCACTGGTACTTGTAACACCCGGAGCCCCAGTGTTGCCACTCGCGTATTTGTCAAATCAGCCTTGTTAGACTGGCTCAACTATACTCACAATTATATGCAGCCGCCCCTGTTGGCACTGGTACTTGTAACACCCGGAGCCCCAGTGTTGCCACTCGCGTATTTGTCAAAGCCGGTTAATTAGACTGGCTCAACTATACTCACAATTATATGCAGCCGCCCCTGTTGGCACTGGTACTTGTAACACCCGGAGCCCCAGTGTTGCCACTCGCGTATTTGTCAAACCCGGTTAATTAGACTGGCTCAACTATACTCACAATTATATGCAGCCGCCCCTGTTGGCACTGGTACTTGTAACACCCGGAGCCCCAGTGTTGCCACTCGCGTATTTGTCAAACCCGGTTAATTAGACTGGCTCAACTATACTCACAATTATATGCAGCCGCCCCTGTTGGCACTGGTACTTGTAACACCCGGAGCCCCAGTGTTGCCACTCGCGTATTTGTCAAACCCGGTTAATTAGACTGGCTCAACTATACTCACAATTATATGCAGCCGCCCCTGTTGGCACTGGTACTTGTAACATCCGGAGCCCCAGTGTTGCCACTCGCGTATTTGTCAAACCCGGTTAATTAGACTGGCTCAACTATACTCACAATTATATGCAGCCGCCCCTGTTGGCACTGGTACTTGTAACACCCGGAGCCCCAGTGTTGCCACTCGCGTATTTGTCAAACCCGGTTAATTAGACTGGCTCAACTATACTCACAATTATATGCAGCCGCCCCTGTTGGCACTGGTACTTGTAACACCCGGAGCCCCAGTGTTGCCACTCGCGTATTTGTCAAACCCGGTTAATTAGACTGGCTCAACTATACTCACAATTATATGCAGCCGCCCCTGTTGGCACTGGTACTTGTAACACCCGGAGCCCCAGTGTTGCCACTCGCGTATTTGTCAAACCCGGTTAATTAGACTGGCTCAACTATACTCACAATTATATGCAGCCGCCCCTGTTGGCACTGGTACTTGTAACACCCGGAGCCCCAGTGTTGCCACTCGCGTATTTGTCAAACCCGGTTAATTAGACTGGCTCAACTATACTCACAATTATATGCAGCCGCCCCTGTTGGCACTGGTACTTGTAACACCCGGAGCCCCAGTGTTGCCACTCGCGTATTTGTCAAATCAGCCTTGTTAGACTGGCTCAACTATACTCACAATTATATGCAGCCGCCCCTGTTGGCACTGGTACTTGTAACACCCGGAGCCCCAGTGTTGCCACTCGCGTATTTGTCAAACCAGGTTAATTAGACTGGCTCAACTATACTCACAATTATATGCAGCCGCCCCTGTTGGCACTGGTACTTGTAACACCCGGAGCCCCAGTGTTGCCACTCGCGTATTTGTCAAACCCGGTTAATTAGACTGGCTCAACTATACTCACAATTATATGCAGCCGCCCCTGTTGGCACTGGTACTTGTAACACCCGGAGCCCCAGTGTTGCCACTCGCGTATTTGTCAAACCCGGTTAATTAGACTGGCTCAACTATACTCACAATTATATGCAGCCGCCCCTGTTGGCACTGGTACTTGTAACACCCGGAGCCCCAGTGTTGCCACTCGCGTATTTGTCAAATCAGCCTTGTTAGACTGGCTCAACTATACTCACAATTATATGCAGCCGCCCTTGTTGGCACTGGTACTTGTAACACCCGGAGCCCCAGTGTTGCCACTCGCGTATTTGTCAAATCAGCCTTGTTAGACTGGCTCAACTATACTCACAATTATATGCAGCCGCCCCTGTTGGCACTGGTACTTGTAACACCCGGAGCCCCAGTGTTGCCACTCGCGTATTTGTCAAACCAGGTTAATTAGACTGGCTCAACTATACTCACAATTATATGCAGCCGCCCCTGTTGGCACTGGTACTTGTAACACCCGGAGCCCCAGTGTTGCCACTCGCGTATTTGTCAAACCAGGTTAATTAGACTGGCTCAACATTACTCACAATTATATGCAGCCGCCCCTGTTGACACTGGTACTTGTAACACCCGGAGCCCCAGTGTTGCCACTCGCGTATTTGTCAAGTCAGCCTTGTTAGACTGGCTCAACTATACTCACAATTATATGCAGCCGCCCTTGTTGGCACTGGTACTTGTAACACCCGGAGCCCCAGTGTTGCCACTCGCGTATTTGTCAAATCAGCCTTGTTAGACTGGCTCAACTATACTCACAATTATATGCAGCCGCCCCTGTTGGCACTGGTACTTGTAACACCCGGAGCCCCAGTGTTGCCACTCGCGTATTTGTCAAATCAGCCTTGTTAGACTGGCTCAACTATACTCACAATTATATGCAGCCGCCCTTGTTGGCACTGGTACTTGTAACACCCGGAGCCCCAGTGTTGCCACTCGCGTATTTGTCAAATCAGCCTTGTTAGACTGGCTCAACTATACTCACAATTATATGCAGCCGCCCCTGTTGGCACTGGTACTTGTAACACCCGGAGCCCCAGTGTTGCCACTCGCGTATTTGTCAAAGCCGGTTAATTAGACTGGCTCAACTATACTCACAATTATATGCAGCCGCCCCTGTTGGCACTGGTACTTGTAACACCCGGAGCCCCAGTGTTGCCACTCGCGTATTTGTCAAAGCCGGTTAATTAGACTGGCTCAACTATACTCACAATTATATGCAGCCGCCCCTGTTGGCACTGGTACTTGTAACACCCGGAGCCCCAGTGTTGCCACTCGCGTATTTGACGACACGACTTCTGCTCCCAGACACGATCGCTGTGGTCGAAGCATTTCGAGTGCACGCCGTAATTTTCTAACGCGAAGTTTACGTCGGTCTCTGTAACGGAATACCAAACGATTTTATGATGAGATAATTCTTTATCCGTATGATCCTCCTCATCGCCCCATATCTTTCCCACGAGAGTCGTAAGAGGCGACTAAGGGACTCGAGGGCGTGTATTGCTATCATAGGTGATGGGCTGACTACCTGTTACTATGGCGATACACAATTTTCCGAATGACCTTAAATATTTGTCAGACGTGGCGTAAATGTCTGTTTTTGCGGCCGTTTACGCTCTGCCTAGCCCGTAAGGGATTATAGGCGTTATATGTGTGTGTGTGTGTGTAAATAGGTACACTTATGCAAAATAATTATGAAGCTTTCCTATTTCCTGAACTAAGAATGTTAATTCCTGTATCTCTGGTATACAGACAGCCGACATAAAGAAAATAATAATAGTTACTAGGTATACAATAAAAGTAAACATACCAAAACATATAAATCAATATAAAGCATTCAATAACTATAGCATTAGTGCATATGAAAATTAATTAAATACTTAAATAAAAAACTTGATTTGATTTTCTGTCGCTTTGTCATTTTGCCTCTTATTAGATCCTAAACGACATGATCGCTAAGAGTATAGTTATGAAAGTTATATGTACAACTTCAATTTTAGGCGACACGCTGACAACTTGTCACTATAGTGAAACACCTTTTTTCTGAAACGGCCCTCCTATATTTGTCAACATAGCAGCCGTATTTTACGGCCGTTACCAAGGTACCTACCCCGCATGGGATAAAAGCATGATATGTGTATGTGTGTATTGCAAGATCAATCTTATTAAAGGTTTAAAAATAGCTTGAAACAATTTTAATTTGTTAGAATGCTAATTAATAATACCCTCTGATAGGGCAGTAGTCGGCTAAAGATACGCCACTCCAGAACTTTCCAACCTAACTTACTTGAAGTATTATTTTCAAAGGAACACCGGCTGCCTCTCGCTAATATAGTCTTGTGTTTCCAAGTGAATTCTTGTAGATACGGGCAGTAGTCGGTTATACATACGCCACTCCAGAACCTTCCAACCAACCAACCAAGTACCAACCAGTCGGCCAGAGATACGATCATTGTATTCCTATACCCTAGCGATATTCGTGTCGCTTAGGTTCACCATGAAAAACTATATATCGCTATCCAAAATAAGAGTACAGTGGTACGTAAATAAGTTGAATGATATGCTGTAGCAAACGCTAAAAGAGGGGTTGGAAGACCTATGCTGCGTTTCAAAGATTGCGCCAAGCGGGACATGGCTGCGTTTAACATTGACCATCAAAGCTGGGAGAAGCTTGCTGAGGATAGGGAGGAATGTCGTAAGCGTGTGATGGGCGTAAAACACACGATAATGCCTGGTTTTCCGGTCTCGCTAACAAAAGGCAAAAACGTCATCTAAACATGCATGTGCCAGTCTCAAATTCCACCTTTACTTGTAGAGCGTGCGGAAAACTATGCCGCTCCCGTATCGGCTTATACAGCCATGAAAAGTCTTGCCTCAGACACTGATGAAATCGTCTGTCACAGACGTGTGAGGCCAATGATGATGATGCTATATTTCCAAGTATTGCTGCGTTTAGATACCAAATTGCTTGAAGTGTTATGAATTCTCCAACTTACTTGGAGTATTCTCCTCAAAGGAACACCGGCTGCCTCTAACTAATATGGTCTTGTGTTTCCAAGTGAACTCTTGTAGATACGGGCAGTAGTCGGTTATACATACGCCACTTCAGAACCTTCCAACCAGCCAACCAACCAACCAACCGACCAACCAACCAACCAACCAACCAACCTTCCAACCAACCAACCTTCCAACCAACCAACTACCAACCAGTCGGCCAGAGATACGATCCTTGTATTCCTATACCCTAGCGATATTCGTGTCGCTTAGGTTCACTATGAAAAACGATATATCGCGCTCCAAAATAAGAGTACAGTGGTACGTAGTTAAGTTCAATGCTTACTTATATTTCCAAGATTTGCTGCGTTTAGATACGGTCAAATTGCAAAAGTATCATGAATTCTCTAACTTACAGACAGACAGACAGACAGAAACACTTTATTGCTCACATTAATAGTTAAAATATAACATATACAAGACCAAACAACACAATATACGCAAAGGCTTATCGCTTTAAGCGATCTCTTCCAGGCAACCCTGCACACTAAGAGAAAACATTGAAAAACACACTGTAAATAACTTACTTGGAGTATTCTCCTCAAAGGAACACCGGCTGCCTCTAACTAATATGGTCTTGTGTTTCCAAGTGAACTCTTGTAGATACGGACAGTAGTCGGCGAGTGATACGGAACCCCTCTAACCTACTTGGAGTATTCTCCTCAAAGGAACACCGGCTGCCTCTAACTAATATGGTCTTGTGTTTCCAAGTGAACTCTTGTAGATACGGACAGTAGTCGGTTATACATACGCCACTCTAGAACCTTCCAACCTAACTTACTTGGAGTATTCTCCTCAAAGGAACACCGGCTGCCTCTAACTAATATGGTCTTGTGTTTCCAAGTGAACTCTTGTAGATACGGACAGTAGTCGGTTATACATACGCCACTCTAGAACCTTCCAACCTAACTTACTTGGAGTATTCTCCTCAAAGGAACACCGGCTGCCCCTCACTAATATAGTCTTGTGTTTCCAAGTGAACTCTTGTAGATACGGACAGTAGTCGGCGAGTGATACGGAACCCCCGTAATGCGCCTCATCGCCCGGCGGCACGTTGTCAAGGATCTCGAAGTGCTGGGGACAAAAAATGTTGTCAAAAAGAAATTAACGTTATAATATCACAAAAAAAAAACATACATACATACATACATAAATCACGCCTATATCCCTTACGGGGTAGGCAGAGCGTTAACGGCCGTTCAACGGATATTAACACCACGTCTGACAAAAGTTTGAGGGTCAATAAGATAACTGTGTATCACCATAGTGACAGGTTGTCAGCCCGTCGCCTAAAATTGCAATACACACCCTCGAGTCCCTTAGTCGCCTCTTACGACACCCATGGGTAAGAAATGGGGTGATGCTATTCTAAGCCGGCATCACACGGCAAAAAAAAAACAATTACACATTAACCCCATTAAAAATCTACAGGGTGAAATTTTACTAAAGTACCGTCTTTTCAATAAGTCGTATTTGACAGCTGTCAAATTCGTGATAATACTATGGCAGAGGGTCCATTTTCCTTTGTTGACATATCTTTTAGTATTAAGATGACAGCTGTCAAATATGACTTGTTGGAACGTTTAGTGATCGATATTGAAAACTCTGACAGACTAGAAACTAGATTAGGAACATATTTCACCAAGGAACACAGGTCGAAACCGGATCGTTCGTCAACTCGATGTCCCACTCACCTGTTATTGTCGTGGCAGTATATGGCCATGCCTGACAAGGCTGCACAGCACTACTGCATTACCGGGTCGTTCGTAGACTTAACGTCTTACTCACCTGATATTATCGCGGGAGTATATGGTCATGTCTGACCAGGTTGCACAGTACTTCACAGTTATAGGGGTCGCTCGTATACTGAACGCCCCACTCACCTGGTATTGTCGTGGCAGTATGTGGCTATGCCTGACGAAGTTACACAGGTGGGTCATTCGTAGACTCAACGTCCCACTCACCTGATATTGTCGCGGGAGTATATGGTCATGTCTGACCAGGTTGCACAGTACCACCGCGTTGCGTCGCGGTGAACATTCCGTGCGTAGCGGGTCACCCTTCACACGAGTGCAGAACGGCGCCGTTTTCTTTAGCCTGTAATGGAACGTAAGTATTTTATTAAGGGTCACAGAGCCACAGATAATTGTCTCGATTTCACGTTACTGACTAAAACGGCCAATTTAAAATAGCACTGTCATTTTCCGTTAAAAAACTTTAGAAAAGGATAGATGATGGCAAAGACTATTTTAGTCACGTCATGTCTTAATTAGACTATGATTTCTGAACCATTACGCAGATTTTCTTGTATATTTGGACCGTCAACTGATCACCGCTTAATTTTGACAGTAACCGCGCGTAATATACGTAAAATCATAGACAGTTTAAGATGGGATCATCTTCTATCCTTGTCTAAGACTATTTAACTGAATGTGACAGTGCTATTTTAAGTAAGTGCTAAGTCTGTAACATGGAATGAAGACAAATAATAATACAACTTATTAAAATATGCATAGAACAGACAACACCTCAAGCTTTTCAACGAAATGATAAATTAAAGGTTTTGTAAATTGCTAAAACTTACTCTTGTATAAGATGGGTCCCGTTTTGAAAGCTTGGAAAAACATTCAAGACATATTTTTATATGAAAAGCATTTAACTTTGCTTTTAGTTTATTATAGTCTGTTGTTTTCAACATACTAATAAAAAAATATAAATAGGACATGACAGGCATTGGCCTCAATTCGGGAAATGAATTACCTTAACTTACCTTAAATTAGCGCTGTCACTTTCCGTTTGATAGGTATAGAATAGAACAGCATATATCAAAGTCATGTCATGTTTAAAAATGTCAATTTACTCGCTATTGGTTTCATCATCGCTTTATTTTGACAGATAACACGTATTTTGCGTCAAATTGTACGAAGTGACATGACTTGGATCTCTCCTATCCTTTTCCTAAACCTATTTGACGGAAAGTGACAGCACAAATTTAAGGTAAGTTCGTACTTATTTCCCAAATTGAGGCCATTATTTTCTTAGCTAAATTATATTCCTGGAATATAACTCTACCTGTGATCTATAAACCCTTAAATGGGTTAAACTAATGCTAGTTTTTCATGCAGTTTATTAATTCTTACATATTCAATTACTCGTACCAGTATCGGTTGAACCCATAAATTGGTAACTCAATGTTCTACTGATAGTACCAAAACCATGTAAAATGAAATGCAAAAATACACACACAAACACACACAAATATTAGTAGGTACACTCACTCTGCTGTTGTATTATCCGTTTTACTGGCATGAAAGAGAAATGAAGACATTGTTAGTGCTACACAAAAAAAAATCGCAGTTATAATTTAAGGCGAGTGTAGGTACTCGTGAACGATTTCGACAGCGGCGCCACTTCACAAATAAAATAAAAACTCTTTATACAAAAAATCTATCAGCAGGTTCTTATTTTACTTAATGATAATACTAAAAACTTGAGCAACAGACGTTCTGATAGATTGTTTTGTATAAAGAGAAAACATTTATTTTGTGAAGTGGCGCCACTGTCGAGGCCGTTCACGAGTACACTCGCCTTAAACGGGAAATATCGGGAACTCATAATAATAATGATTCGTCAGTCAACACGCGTTTAAATTATAACTATAAACATTGTTAGTGTCATGAAGATAAATTTTGTGATATAAAGTACACAGTTTTCCGTGTGATGAGAGGTTAGAAAAGCATCACCCTGTTTATACCCGTGGGTGCTGTAAAAGCGACTAAAAGTTAAGTTTATCTAAGGAAGTGTGTTTCATGGCTAATGGCAGTGGACTGATGTGACGTTGATGATGATGAAGATGATGAATTGATTAATATAGTCAATCGAAGAATGGTAAGTTGGCATGGCAGATGGAAGAAGCGTCGCTATTGGCGTAAGCCGCAGGTTTAAATCTAGCCCGCAGTAGAAAATTTTGTAAATACTGTATAAACTTACTTAAGGGTCTTGTAGTTTATCCACTCCATACATGACTTCTGCACGAAATTACAACCCAAATCCTTGCCCCAGTCGAGGGTAGTTGCCAAGGTGTAGTCGGCCCTGTACCAGCCTGTGTCTTCCATCATCGCGAATGTGATTCTACTGAACACCGAGTTTTGTGTGTGTGTGCCTGTCATTGCCTCGTTCTGTGAACGGAGATTATTAGATTATTTTCAAATTGATGATAAATATAATTCATTAAGGCGAGTCAACGACCTCGACGGTGGCGCCACTTCACAAAAGTTATCTCTTTATACAAACAATCTATCAGAATGTCGGATGCCCAAGTTTTAGTATTATTTTTATGTAAAATTTGAAACTCCAAACTCAATGAATTAAAATACCAAAAGAGGCCGTTTTTAGGCACTTTTTCCATAACTTTAATTGCAGCGAATAATTCATTGAGTTTGGAGTTTCAAATTTTACTTAGGGATAATACTAAAAACTTGGGCATCGGACATTCTGAAAGATTGTTTGTATAAAGAGAATTTTTTTTTGAAGTGTCGCCACCATCGAGGTCATCGGCTACACTTGCCTTAAGGTGGTTCGAGAGCCCAGTGGCGCCACCAAAAAGAGAAAAAAGTCCCTGGCTGGACACGCTAGTCATCTGGAAATTAAAGTATCAATTTGCGACAAGAACTAACTACAGATATTATTTAGAATCAATAAAACCTTGTATAAACTAAGCGCTTTAGTTGTGTATTGTAATTTTGCTAATAGTGGCCACTTTTATCATTTTTGGAATACATTAATAAATCGCACAATTCTTACATGGTTATATTCGCGTGCCCTTTATCCTGCACGCTAGAGGACCTTCACAACGCCACTGACGTCGCAGTGCGTCTGGCTGAGTACTGGTCCGAATTCATTTAATACTGCCAAAGCCGATCGACACGAAAAAAAAAAAAACATGTTTATATTGATTCTATATAATCTTCGTAAGTAGTTAGTTATAGCAGCGACTTGATACTTTGGTTTCCAGATGACTAGCGTGTCCAGCCAGGAACTTTTTTCCTGTTTGGGGGCGCCACTGGGCGCTCGAACAAAGAGACCGCAGTTTCAAATATTGACTTACTTCAAACACTCTCTTTTCCCAATGTGTGAGCGCAGTCCCGTCTCCACCCTGGTCTTCCAATTCTGCTCCTTCGAGGGTCGGGCAGTCGAAGTGGTCTCGCACCTGAAATATACAAAATATCGACCATATCTAATGAAACGTGTATGATCCCATAAAACCTAATGAAATAACTGGATACACGGTGTAGTTCCTTAGTCCCCGGTGACCGTATTCCCGTTGAGGGTGGGACAGGATGGGGCAAGGTGGGACGTGATAGGGCATGTTGTGGAAGAGTAAATGTCAATAAACATTTATATTTTGTCCATGTAATGTCAATGTCAATAAAAATTTATAATAAGTTACCAGTGATTTTGAAAAACGAAATAAACTACAAGACTTTTGTAAGAGAATTGAAACAGTTCTTAATCAAAAAATGCTACTTTGATGTAAACGAATATCTTACCGATAATTTAAAATAGTAGGTAATCGAATTAAATTTATAATATTTTTCTATTATTGTTATTGAATATGTTAGATTTTATTGTTTGTCATAGTACATATTTATATGTTATTAATAGGTAAGAATATGCTCTCTCTTCTTAATGTTGCTGTGCCCTAACTAACAGGCTATCATTTTTACCATATTTTGTATGTGAATTTGATTATTCAATAAAAACGTGAAACTTGAAACTTGAGTGTGGGGCAAGTCGTGGCAACGGGTGGGGCAGTATCTTACCATGCCACACTTTGCTAAACCCTCACCAACCCCCAACACACCGGGGTAACAGGAATACACGGCTTAGTTTTCGGTACTGGGACTATTTGGTGGGAAAATATAGCTCAAGCAAAACATGTTTATATAACTTGGTGGGGCTCACCGTCAGACATTATATTCTATACACATACATACATACATACACAATACACGCCTTAATCCCTTGAGGGGTAGTAGGCAGAGCGTAAACGGCCGCAAAAACTGATATTTACGCCACGTCTGACAAATATTTGAGGGTTATTCGGAAAATTGTGTAGCGCCATAGTGACAGGTTGTCAGCCCATCGCCCAAAATTGCAATACACACCCTCGAGCCCCTTAGTCGCCTCTTACGACTCCACGGGAAATAAATGGGGTGATGCTATTCGAGGCCGGCATATTTAGATTTATATTCTATGGCCTTTGAAAAACGCTTACCTCTTTAACCACTCTAGGCGTGACGATCATATTAAAAGTCCGCTCCATGTATCCGTTACGAATCATCCATGTCTTCCGAGTGATTCTCTTCACGACTTTGTCCGACCATTTGTGGATTTGCAGTCTGTAATAAACATAATAAATGTACTGTGGTTTATTTTGCACTCACATTACTATATTAACTTCATAAATGAAAAGTAAGTTTTTTTTATTGATAATGTAATGATTCAAGTTGGAAATGCTATGAACGTGTGACTGCAGATGGATTGGAATGTAGCGTCGGTTACACCGTGCCTGATGAGTCCTACCAGGACGAAACATTCAGTTTATGGATGTAGTAAATAATGACAGTAGTTTGAGATAACAATTGGTGAATATGATGAATATATATAATACAGTTGTAATCCTGACTAGACCTAAGGTGTTACATGCCCAACTAGCACATAATGTTGTAATCCTAACGTAAGTTTGTTATGATTGATGGTCGGCCAATGTGACAAGCGTTTCGATTCTGATGTCAGCTCGGGTCCCCCTGCATCCTCAGCGGTGTGGGCGTTTCTCTCTTATTTTCTTTTTTTTCGTCGCGTTTCTTACGACATATCTAACTATAAACTTTTTACTTCTGTTCCCTAACTAACGGTGCCTCTTGGAGCCTGGGTAACATGACAAATCACTCTGGGAATAACATCATTCCATGCAAGTTTGCCCTAAATGTATATAGGTATCTACTACTTACTCTTCATCCAACGGTGGATTACCAGTGTCCGGTTTTCTCTCAGTCAAAGGTTCACCGTTGTCATCTCTGTAATAAAAAAATATATATATTGATGAGCCCATTTTAATTCAGGTTTTAATGTAACACATTTTTAGAGCAATAGGACTAAAGTGTAGTTGATTTTTTCTTTTGGATGCCGTTTGGAGGGGTCAGTCGGCGACGGTTTGGGGTCGGTTTGCATAAAATTTGAAGTCATATTTGTCTAACGCATATGTTATATGGTCATAATTATTCAAAGTTTTAAAAACAACACGCATTACCCTTGTAGCATAAATTACCAAGTCATAATGTCTATAAGCATAGAGAGAACTAGGCATATTATTCATGAGCATAAAAATAACTAGGCATATTATTCGTTGGCATTATTTAAAAAAGATGTTCGCGGCTTAGGGGTGGCCCAAGGGCCACCCCCGCCGCACCATAACCTATTATGAAGAAAATCATTATGAAAAATAACAAATATGCGACTCAAAACTAGTCTAAAATAAAATAGGTGAAAATAATAGTATGACTTTCAATGCAGTATGACATATAAACATTATGCCAAACAAATAGTATGACAAAGAATTTTATGCAAACCGAGATATGCCAAAGAATATTAGGAACTTCAACAATATGCAAAACGACGGTATCCCGTCGGCGACATGCCTGTAAAACGCGAACAGCGACACGCTGAATCCTAAAGCATGTAGCATTTCATGTTTGACAGTTGACAGCACTGATGGCAGGTCGCGATACTTGGTCGACAGTTCACCCGGACAGAAGTTGGCGTGGCCGGCCACTGGCCTGGAAAATAAAATTAATCGTACAATTTTGAATAGTTTCATATCCAAAAATTAATAATATCTCATGATAAATATAGTATAATTATATCCCAGGCACGGGAAACAAGATCTTTTGAGAGTTGTATAACGAGCCATAGGAGATCCTTATGTAACGAGTCAGATAGGATCATTATAACCAAGGTAAGTCTAGTGCTTTTTCTAAAAATAAAAGAAGGAAGGTAATGAAAAAGCCTTGTGTCATTTGCATGTTCAAGATGCAATTTTTTCGTACCTGTCTAAAGCAGACTCTTGCTGACAATGCGACGCGTACGCCACCGTTAGCCCCCTTCGACATCGTTCAGTCTCCACCGCGCTAACGTATAATACGAAATCGGTGTTTTCTACTCCCGTAGGCTCTTCGTCGGGCACTGAAACAAAATAAAAGTTAAACGTGACCAATAAAAAACACTATTGTTACTTTACTAATGACTTAATAAATAATCATAAATCATATTTATGATTATTTAGGGCATTTTGACTTAATAACTTAAATAATCATAAATCATATTTATGATTGTTTAAGTTATTAAGTCAAAATGCCCTGCCACCGGCAGCCTGCTTGCTTGCCAACAGTGGGAGGCATATTTCTAGCAGTGGACTGTTGTTTGTGATGGTGACCCATATGCGGTATCTTAGCGTCTCCAGTTCCCGGCTGTTACCGGGTGAATAAATCGGACAGCTGCCAAATAGGGGTCATAAGTGTATCGGTGTTTTAACCTCATTATCGGGTAGTGCGTTCCCTGACAAGTCATCGATTTCTGGCTGTTACCGCAGTGAATAAATTTGGGAATTGCCAAATCGGGTTCATAAGTGTACCTGGTGTTTTTTTTTATTACCGATGGGTTTGCTCTTAACTGTAGTGTAGGTCATAGGACAGAGACAGGGTCTAAGATGGAGCGAGCTCACCCAGAAGAAGCCTGTTCACTCTTACTTTGAAGAGATTAGGGTTGTGTGCGTTTGGAAACACAGACGCAGGTAGTGCGTTCCCTGACAAGTCTTCGATTCCCGGCTGTTCCCGCGCTGAATAGATCTGAGAGCTGTCAAATAGGGTTGATAAGTATACCTGGTGTTTTAGCTTCGCTTTCGGGCAGTGCGTTCCCAGTTAAGTCTTCTGTTCCCAGCGGTTCCCTAGGTAATGCTCTACAGTTGTGCCCCGTACTGTTGCACACGTAGCAAGGCTGCAAAAAAACCAAATATATTTTTTCTAGCTTTCTGTCTCCAAAATGTCAATCAGAGAAACGGTACGGGACTTTACGATCCCGGTTTCAAGAAAATTTTTATCAATTTCTTATTTTCTATTTCAACTCAACCTAATATTTATTTTTATGTAAGTAAGTTTATTGTTTTCATAGTAATTTCCACGGGCTATAAAATTGTCGTAAACATAAAGAAATAAATAAATTTTGGAAATGTTTAATAATGTTTTCGACCAGAATTCGGATAGCAGGTGAGAATATTGAAAATCTAACTTTACATTGATTCGATGGCACCCAGAAGTTCGTTGCTACCCTTACTCTCATGGAAATAGGGCTGCCTTGGCAAAAGAATGTAACCCAATTTCAGAAAACTTGCAAATAGGATTTGATCATTTTGATCCTGCAACTTCCGCCATCACTAGTGGAACCTCTACCATCTGGGCTACCGCGACTCATCCATTGCCCGCGAATTTAGCAAGTTTTCTTAAATTGTATACCTCACGCGACGTGTTTAAAAATAAGTTGGTATTCATGTTACTCAAACTTCCAGGCACCCCAGGTTACGTTTACATCGCAGGACTTTTTTTGAAATCCGCTTGTGTCGGCGCGCCGCCGCCAATACTTACTTTGTGCTTGTGGGTCATTTTTGGTTTCTACCGGGTGCCGAACGAATGAATGTACGAACGACTTACTGAAATCGCGAATCTCGTTCCATTAAACTGCACATCTTTCCCCAAGGAACCAAATAAACCTCCCATTAAAAAAATAATAACTAGCAATTTTCTATGTGAGGTCTAGTTGCAAAAATATTTGCCGGACCACACGGCAATTTTATTTTGCTGTACAACTCTTATAATAATTTGTACCTAGGTCTTGTACTGATCGTGGCACACTGTACGCAATCTTTCGTGTTGCTGACAGCGAACATAGACGATGTGAAGAAAATCGCGCGCAAGTTCGTCCCGGAGCCCATGGCGCAGCAAATAGCTGATTTTATATCCAAAGCGGCCGGCCAGGCGGTAAGAACATATAATTTTAATGTAGAATAAGTAGGAGAGTCCCTTACGAGTCCCTATTATAGTGTTTGCAACTATGCACGACACTATAGTGCACAGCATTACAATGACCGACACCTTATCGCCCACCATAACAATGCACAACAGTGGAATTGGAATCCATTACTCCCGAGCCCCCCATGTCGTACTTATGGGGAAGCTGTGCCTAAATATACATATCAATGCGGGACGTTATTTAACGAATTGTCATCTTACATACTAGTTTAATTTTCCTGACCTAATTTGTTATTGTTTAGTTTTTGTATTACTTACTGAAAATAATATTACAAAATGTTTGCCCTCTCGTGATCAATGTAATTATCACAGAGCACCCAAACGTCATGAGCTGTCAGAGCGCGCGCTATTTCTTTGGACTGTGGTAACATTCACGGTCATCGCATTCTAAAAACGAACAACGACATCTACTGTCGCATAACTTAAACTATTGTCCCGTGCAGAAAGATATTGGGCGACTGGCAGAGAAAGATGCATCAGATACTCACTCAAAGAACCTGTCAATGGAGAATGAGCAAAACATAGAAACCGTAAACAAGCCCTTGGACAATGTTGGAATTCCGAAGATTGAACTAAGCAAAGCCGCAAGACAAGGTAGGTCAGATTCGAATAGACTAAACGGGAAAACCTTTATAAGATTCAACGAACGACAAGTTTCCAGATGATCCTGCCCCTTAATTGTCTCATTTTATCTACGTCGTCATCGGCTTTATGCCGATACAGATGACAAACGCACCAATAAGAAGTAACAAAACTTTTGTTTTATAAGTAGGTAAACCTAACTTATTATCTATCGATGTTACTTGGGGAAAGTTGTACAGTTTTATGCGCTGGTTCATATTTTTTTATACGACTGTATAACCAAAAAAGGTGTGTAATGTTTTTAGAGTTTATGTATGTATGTATTCATATGCGATACTTTTAAGTGCTGCAACTCGTTAACCAATTAACAGATTCGAATGGGAATCGTATCGGAAGAATCTTTACATTATCCCGAGTGTCAAAGGCTAGGCTTTATCTCAGAAAGCAGTCGTGTTTTAATTTTTTTAAATTAATTATGCTATTTTAAATTCCGTATATTCAGACAGATTAGTAAGCAAATAGGTGACGAAGTTATTTGTTTCGCAAATCGAGTAATTGAGTTGTGCGTGAAAATTATTTCAAACCACAGACCAAATTAGTTGTGACCCCCAGAGAATGAGTGCTTTGGACTTGCTAAACAGTGCCCTTGAATTAAAGCGATTTTACGAAACTTTGTTTTGTCCTACGTTTGGTTAGGTACCGACATTCTGTAAACCACAAAACTAGAAGAACGCATTAACCGCTTGTCTGTCACGTACCGGGAGCCGGACAACAATTTTGAACCTTAACTACCCACAATAAAATTCAAAACCAATGAAATTGTTATAGTATGACGTACATTTCAACGAAACGACCAAGTATTGATTGGTTTACCTATTTACTTTATATTTTCTAAACAATTACATAATACTTTAATCACATGTTTTTCCCTTTTTCTTCCTTTAAGCAATGTCAAGGCGTTACAAAAAGTACACCAGACCAACCGTCCAACAAAGTTCTAGAGAAACTACAAGTCCTAACCATTATGCATTGAGAGAAAACCCAATAGTCAACTCCGACCAGGCCCGACATTTCAACCCCACAACCATGGCCTCTGACGTCAGAGTACGACAACTAGTGTATGAGCCCCAAAGTGTAGAACCTGCGGCGCCTAAGCGGGAAGAAAAACAGAGAGTTTATCAGAGAGAGCCGTTAAAAGAAAGAGAACCACTGCAAAAAAGAGAGAAAAGTCCAGCCCTTCAACATGTTCCGATTAAAGATCGGTATTCGGAAAGACAAGTTCGGTATTCAGAAAGACAAGAACGGTATCCAGAAAAGCAGATGCAAGACAGGGATCGGATTCAAGAGAAGGAGAGAGAAGGCACAAGGGACGTTGTTCTTCCAGTCAGGTTTTTATCGAACTTAACCTAGTATGGGGCTAGTGTTCTTATCTATTCTATGGTATTGGTACAAACAAAGGAATGGAAGGTGATCTGAAATAGACGATGAATAAGATTTCAGAAACATATTTAGCTCACTAGTATTAGGCCCAACGCTGCCTTGAGCGGGCTGCCCAACCCGTCCAAATTCAGAAGGCCCATCGTGCCTAAGTAGCTGTAATACGGCAAGATGTCGCCGTGTTCGGACAGGTTGTACCTACTTTCCGTGACGGCGCGGGCTGGACGGCGCGCGTCACAAATCGCTGCTCTTGTATTTTGCCGTACTGCCTGCTTGACATAGCTTTGGCTTAATAAGTTCAAAATTTAAATACATGGCAATTCTTTTTGCAGTAGGATACAGTAGGTAATATTAAAAAAAAAATGAGCAGTCGATACGAACAAACCCAAGCCACACCTCGGACACTGGCGCTCAAATGTATGAATCAAATGCGTTGCTACGCACACAGTCTAAGCTCGCGTAGGTGAACGCGGACCATGCTTGTGTGTGTGAGACAACATGTCAGGGTTGCCGCCATTTTGCGTTCGCGAATCGGGAATGCAATGTGCGGCAGTATGAAATGACCTTCGTCGTCGCGTCCTTGCTTAGCCGGTGTCTGAGCGTCCTCCGAGCGCGGGTGGGCGGCGCTTGTAGGGGGAGGCAGGGAGTGACCATACTGTACGCTAGTACTATTAATTATACTGTGCCCAAGCAGTGGTAGCTTACCATCAATTAACAATGAACATACGACTTATATTTCAGGTCTCTAAAGAAACTACCACCTAGACAGCAACAACGGGTAAACCACTATACTTTGCAGCCAAAGTTTGAATATGAGAAGGAACCTCTGAATTCACCGGATACGCCACCTAAACCGGTAATAATCTGCTTTTACAGTATGTTACCTTGTTGAGGCGCCCATGCACCCCACATACAAGTCCTGAAACGCGGTATCGAAGTTATTCCGCCGATCGCTATATAAACAACCTCTAAACATGCCCGGTTGGAACAGCCGTTCCCCTGGTTACAACACCTGACAAGACGGGTAGCTACCCTTTTCCTTACAGTCGTCACTTGGCCAGCTGAAGTCGGCAAATCACTCCTCCTAAAACCTTTTTTCTAATTCGGTGCAGAATCATAAATACAGGTCACATACGAGTAAAAGCATAGGTATCATCCCCCATGTAATTATTTTAAAAAACCATGCATAATTTATGTTTGTTAATAAATTTCTTTCTTAATCTAATCTATTCAACCCCAGTATCAGGATGTCCAGAAATGGTCCGCAGAAGAACCTACTCCTATGGCCAAAAAGAGAGACCCAAGCCAAAAGGCACCAAGCGTTCGAAGCAAAACCTTTCCACAGAAACGATACCCGGTACAGTACTGGTACCAGAAGAACCAGCAACAACCATACGTACAAGTCCATTATGAGAAACCCAAACTAAACAACCAGCAGTATAAAAGTGGATACCAAAAAACAAAAACAAATAAAAACCGACTGTACAGGATCAAACAAACAACAAAAGGCAAAACTATTCAGGATAGGCAAAAGGCAAAGCAATACAAACCACCAGACAAAGAACCATTAGACAAAATAATGTCATTTAAAGAACATCCCGATAAAAGTAAATTAAAAATCAATGAGAAAAGTCCTCAAAACGTTGCAGGTATGGAATTTGAAGAAGATCAAGATCCGAACTTTGAAGAAGAAACTAAGAGGACTACACATAAGACTCACGTGGTTCGAGACACGACGGGTTACGATGACGAAACAGGAATACAAGAAATCGTCAATGTTACTACGGAAGAAACGATGCCTTTGAAGGAGGAAAGCGACAAGACAGAACATGAAATGGAAGCCAAAGCATCAGTGGAGGCTGATCAGGAAATCGCAACAGAGGCGAATGAAGAAATGCAGTCCGAAACTCAAGTCGTTCAAAAATTCGAAAGCAGAGCAAATGAGAAAGAAATGCCATCCGACGACCAAACTGAAACCACGCCAACAACAACAACAACAAAACGACGTAGAAAACACAATAGGCTCCGTCAAAGATTCGCCTTAAAATCAAACGACGAAACCTTTTCCCCAACAGGTTTTCCAGCATTCAATAATGTCCCAGCTAAGTTACCTACAGCGAAAAGAAAGACTGACCAATATGAAACTGTGATGAAAAACCATCCTTTAGAAGAAACGTCAGGATCTGTGAAGGACTCAATAAAGAAGAATGGCGTTGCTGACGTGTGGTGGTCACACGATACACAGCAAAACGAGGTGTCTACAATGGTGATTAATCTTGTTGCAGATATCCAAGACGAGCCTGAGAAGCCGAGCGAGCGCGCAAGCGCAACGAAAGATAATGAAGAACGTTATTTTAATATAATTTGATTTTAAGTAAAGATTAGAGACTTGGTGTATAGTTTTTTTGAAGTTCCCTTTTTGTATTATCTACAAGAAGCAGTAGCGTATTTAAGGCAAAAGTAGCGCCACTCCAAGAAAAAAATCACATCGTTTCGTAGAAACAATACACTAGCACTTTGCATAATATTTTGGTGTTAGCTCAAAGCAAATTAAAACTTGCAGAATAAGTTTGACAATACAGAGAGGCAATGTTGCCAGCATTTTAGGTACCCCGCCTCGGTGCGCCGCTCTGGAAGAAGTTTTTTATTGGCATTCATTGTATGTGTTTGTTTTAATTTATATTGAATAAAATTACTAAAGGCTTTAAACTAGTTTTAAACAAAGAAAAAACTTGCAGAAGCTATTAAATATTTGCTTTTGTCTCTTCGTCTCACGTTCTGAAATCAATCTAGGTAGGTTGTAAATAGTATAAAATGAAGTTGCTTCCCCTGTCCCTATGTCCCTGTGATGCTTAGATCTTTAAAAGTTCGCAACGTATTTTGTTGCAGGTTTCTTTAGTAGATAGTGTTATTCAAGAGAAAGGTTTGTATGTATAATTTACGCCGGGAAAAGGTCTTTTTCCAGCGGAAAACCGGTTAGCAGCGAGTGAAACCGCTGGGCAGGCCGCTGGTTATTAAGTTTTTATTTTATTTTGAGCCAGACATTTCCCACTGCAGGGCAAAGGCCTCCCTCTGTTTTTTCCATTTTTTCCTAACCTGGGCCGCCTTCATCCAGTTTTGCGCGTGGGCGTGTAACTCGTCTTTCTACCTTTTTCTTGGACGACCACGTGCCCGTTTTGCGTTGGGAGGGACCCAAGTAGTTGTTAGTTTTGCCCATAGCGCAGCAGGTATTCTGGCAACATGTCCAGCCCAATCCCACTGGAGTTGTGCTGCCTTCTGACCTACGTCGACTATTTGTGTACGGGAATGCAGCGATGTGTTCCTGACTCGGTCAATTAACCTGACCCCGAGTATGCTGCGTTCCATGCTTCGTTGGCAAACCCTGAGTTTGGACTTCTGGATGTCAGTCAAAGACCAAGTTCGAGCACCGTAGGTAAGGATGGGCAGAATGCACGCGTCCATGAGTTTGCGCTTGAGTGTCAGTGGAAGATTTCTTTAAGCTCCTTCATAGACCAATAGCTCTTCCAGGTTATTAATTTATTATAATAGAACTTTGAGAGAATGAATGAAAGAAGATTAACGAAACAGGTGTATATGGCGAGTGTAGATGGGAACGTTGGAAGGGGAAGACCAAGACGCACGTACTTGGATCAGATCGGGGACGTGCTAAAGAAAGGTCAGGTCAAGAGTACCCTAAACCGACGAGCATATATGAACAGATTAATGCATGTTGAAGAAGCGAAAGAGGTATGTCAGGATCGTAGCAAGTGGAAAGATGTAGTCTCTGCCTACCCCTATGGGAAAGAGGCGTGATTATATGTATGTATGTATAATAGAACTCACGTTGAGATGGTTCTCTGGCACTCGCACCTCGCCGCACATGGTGTCGGCTGCGCAGGAGTCGATGCAGTGCGACTTCCCGCCGCGCACGAACACTTGACGCGTCAGGCATTTTCTGCAACAAATCCAATACACACAAGATGTAGTTGAGTGACCTGTGATGACAAGACCACAAATTAAGCATATACGCGCCCGCCTGCAGATGAAGGGATACAAGGAAACATCAATATCTCACACACACATCTACACTTGAGTGGTTCAATGGCGTAGCGGATAGTACCGGGTCGTGGGTTCGATCCCCACAAGACTCAAATATTTGTTCAGTCAATTTTCAAATATTTGTGTTTAAACTGGGTGTTTTCTGTGTATTTGTTTAAAAAAGCTTGTAAGTATTAATATCAGCTATCTAGTTCTCATAGTACAAGCTTTGCTTAGTTTCGGGCTAGATGGCGCTGTGTGGTTTGTCCAGGATATTTATTTATATTACGAGCGAAACCGGTCGTTGGTTGTTAATGGGAGCTTGTCAGTTCATCGCCTAAAATTGCAATACACGTGTAACCCTCGAATACCTTAGTCGCCTTACGACACCCGCGGAAAAGAAATGGGTTGATGCTATTCGAAGACGATATCACACGGCAAACGGTATGCTAAATCTTATTCGTTTATTCGTAGAATAGATAAAAACCGGCCAAGTGCGAGTCCGACTGGCGCACAAAGGATTCCGTACCATTACGTTTAAAAAAAAGCACGTGTTTTGGATGGCAGCCCCCATAAATATTTATTTTATTATTATTTTTTGTATTTGTTGTTATAGCAGCAACAGAAATACAACATCTGTAAAAATTTCAACTGTATAACTTTCGCGGTTCATGACAAGAGATGCAGCCTTAAATATTTACTTTATTCTATTTTTTTGTATTTGCTGTTATAGCAGCAACAGAAATAGGTACAACATCTGTGAAAATTTCAACTGTCTAGGTATAACGGTTCAGGAGATACAGCCTCGTAACTGTAGGACGGACGGACGGACAGCCGAGCCTCAGTAATAGGGTTTCCGTTATTACCCTTTGCGTACGGAACCCTAAAAAGATTGTCATTAGTACCATATCACCATACAAACTGAGTGGATGATTGATAAGATATCACAAGTATCTACGACTGATAAAGTAATGGCAGACATTTCAGTAAAATACGACAGTATGACGCGCTTTCTAGAAATATAAGCAAAACTGTGCCGAAAAGTGTGTTATTTTTTGTTTTTGTGATGATTTTAGTGCAAAATCGTGATGTTTTATTCGGATTAAAGTAATAAGTAAGTATATTTTTATATATATTTTGTTACTTTTGTTACAATGAAGAATGAGTGCAGTGTAGTGTCAACAAGATTGGTGCGGATTTGTGCTAATTTCTTTGCGTTTTGTTTGACGTACATATTATAGATATTATGCAGATAAATAAACGCAAACCAAATTCATTTTTTTTATTTTTTTTATGTAAAGCAACAAGCAAAGCTTGGACTAAGGCAACTAGATAGCTGATATAATTGATACATAAATACTTTTTTTGATGACCTTCAAATGTTTATATGTATAAATTTTGCATATTTAAATGTTTGTATATTTAATTTATTTCCACATGCCCTAAGGTAGACTGGTAAATAATGCCCTCGGCATTAAGTCCGTTATTAAGTCATGTACATTTATTGCATAAAGTAAAAAAAAATGCCGGGAAAAGGTCTTTTTCCTGTGGAAACTCTACCTACCCCGCATGGGATGTAAGCGTGATACATCTTAACTTACTTAACAGCCACAACAGTCCACTGCTGGAAATGGGCCTCCCCCTATCGGGGGGTATTGCCATACTTACCACGCTTGGCAGGCGAAATGGCGAGCGCAGTGAAAGATGATTAATTCACAGGGAACGCTGCTGCTCATTCCCTGAATAATTATCCCTTAGTCGGTTTTTAAGACATCCACGTGTAGAGTTAGGGTGATGCTATTCTAAGCCGGCACCACACGGCAACGGAAACATGTATGTATGTACATTTAAACATGAAAACAGGGTTTTATCATCCATCAAAAAGGTTATTTGTGTATCGTATCATGCAAAAAAAATAACATTGTTTTTAACAGACGACCTTACTTAATTGGATTAGTGAAACTAAAGCTTTCTAATCCTTTTTGAAGAAAACATATCTTTGTACGGAAATATAAGTACTTTTAATTTGCGAAAACATTTTATATTTGTTTTTCTCTGCTTCAAGTAAAGTAAGTAAGTAAAAACACTTTATTGCACATTCAAAACACAAATGAATAACAGGAAAACTAAAACGAATAGTAAAAATTTGCAAAGGTGGCTTTATCGCTGAAAGCCATCTCTACCAGACAACCTTTGGGTGAAGGAGAAATCAAAGGGAAGAAGAGAGAAGGTAAGATTAGACAGTGTACATTAATAAATAAGATACTAAATCATACCATACCATATTATGATATACTACAATAGATAATATTATACATAAAGCTTCAAGCTTCATAAGGTACTAACACAGACCAAAGAACTGTGTCTTTGTGAGTGTTAAATTCAGTGCAAATATTTTTAAGGTTTTATACATACATACACATATCACGCCTTTAATTCCTTGCGGGGTAGGCAGAGCGTAACAGCCGCCAAAACGGACATTTACGCCGTCTGACAAATATTTGAGGGTCATTCAGAAAACTGTTTATCACCATAGTGGCAGGTTGTCAGCCCATCGCATAAAATTGCAATACGTATGTAACCTTCGAGTCCTTAAGTCGACTCTTACGACAACCACGGGAAGGAAATTGGTGCTATATTCTGAGCCGGCATCACTCGGAATATCTGATGGCGTAGTGGATAGTACCTGCCTGCTACGCTGATGGTCGTGGGTTCGATCCCCACATAGCACAAGTATATGTCAGTTACTTTTCGTATTTATTTATTTTAAAAAATGTATTTATGTATTATATCAGTTATCTAGTTCCTATAAGCTATGCTTAGTTTGGGGCTAGATGTCGATGTGTGAAATTATTCTCATTTATTTAATTTAATTAATTACAACGGGTTTCCTAACCTACAGTAATTAGTAATATCATCATCATCATCATTGGCCTCACACGTCTGTGACAGACGATTTAATCAGTGTCTGAGGCAAGACTTTTCATGGCTGTATAATTAGTAATATAACTTATATCAAATAACAATTTACAGATCAAATACAACTAGAATTATCAATTATGTTATCACGCTCAGAATAAATATGATTTATGTTGATGATAATAATTTTAGGGTCAAAATGTCCAGGCCAGACCAACGGCAGCCCTACCAGGGCTTTCCCTACGTCAACCCAGCGAGGACTGAAGCTCGTTCGCTGACAGTCGAAGAGTTGGCTGATCTCGCCAAATGGCAGAACTTGCCAAGGAAGCCGCTTGGTGGAAAAACACAGGTAAATAAAAAAAAGAAAATAAAAAATATTTTCACCCGGATTTGAACCCGGGACCGTATGCCACTATTTGAACAGCGTCTTAATCGTGTTTCAATAGAGTGTCCATTGGAAGATGTAGGCGTTTCGTATCCCACTAACAGTTTAAGGTATTCAATCACAATGGCAATAGAATGACGATTGAGTTTCGATGGATTATAATGACTAAAAATACGATAATCGGGGCCCAAAGAAAGTTAAGTTTCGATGGCATTACAATTATCCACACTAATATTATAAAGAGGAAAGATTTGATTGTTTGTTTGTTTAAATTGAATAGGCTCCAAAACTACTGAACCGATTTCAAAAAATATTTTACCATAGAATCCTAAATTATCCCTGATGAACATGAGCTATATTAAAATGTCTTAAATCCACGGGAAAACGATTAGGAGCTGGTGAAACTACTGGACAGGGCGCTAGTAAAACAAAAGATAATACAACCAAAAAAAAGTCCGGATGTCCAGATGGAACAGTCGTTCCCCTGGTCACAACTCCCGACCAGGCGGGTAGCTACCCTTTTCCTCACTGTCGTCACTCGGCCTACTGGCCTCATCATCACTCTTCAAAAAACTATTAGATTAGGTAGCTAGGTGTCGGTTATAGCACATAAGGTACCAGGGGTACTCCAAAAGAACTGAATTATTTTAATCCCCAGTTAATACATAATATTTTTTTATTCTCATAAAAGAAGTAATTTTCTACTAAAACATATTCATGTCAAGAAAAAAATATTACTAAGGACAAAAATAATTCAGTTCTTTTGGAGTACCCCTGGTACCTTATGTGCTATAACCGACTGTACGTGTAGTTCGGGTGTGTGGGTGTTCATCAAAATAGACTGAATAACGGATAACAGGAAATTCTATTTTGGGGATTGAAAGACGCCGTAGAAGTGTCCGGAACAAACAATGAATAGTTTATTGCAAAACTTTTTGTAATATAGTTAATGCCCTCAATTTGGGATGTACATTCTCTTAACTTACCTTAAACTAGTGCTGTCACTTTCCGTCAAAATAGGTTTTGAAAGGACAGGAGATACCTAAGTCCTCATTCATTCAAATTTAAGAGCTTGCACAAGTGACCAACCATCTTCCCTCTACCTAAGTCCTATCATTTTCTCATGTTTAAAATTGACAATTGGTTCTTCGGAGTTTCTGGTCAATTTAATCGCCATTGTTTTCATCGTCGCCTTATTATGATTTGATGTTGTCAAGCGACTTAAAAACGGTGTCTAACTTTATTTTGTAATAACATCATTAAAAAGCGTAAAAAAAAACACGCTAAACCAGTATCGTGTGTTGTGTATTTATATAAACTTTATATAAGAGTACTCTGTGCTATGCCTATAAGAATATTCGAGGACTTTCATAATCAAAATATTTTCCATTGCAAACTTTTCCAGAATACCAGAGAAGAAAACCCAGCACTGAACGATGACTCAAAGACGACTACCAAATCAGACCTGGACGTGGACAACACGCCAGTCGTCTATATAGACATACCCCAGGGGTCCAGCGGGGTCACGGATAGAATAACAGAAGACAACAGTACCAGGTAAATATTAGCGGCAACGCTGCGTCGAGCGGGCTAGATTCGACGAAGTACAAAAGCGCCGCGGGCTGGGCGACCCGCGTGACGAAGCGTTGCTCTTGTATTGTGCCGTATCTAGCCCGTGCGCGGTCTTGGGAGGCTGTTGGAGCCCTACGCGAGAATGGGAACTAATAAAAAAAAAAACATTTATTTCAGACCGTGTCCATATTAATTGAATTGCATCTGAAGAAGCCTTACATTATCCCGAGTGTTATAACATGCGACAGGCTAGGCTTTATCACAGAAAGGAGTCGTTTTATTTTTTTTATTTTTATTAATTAGCTTGTTACCGTAAGTGACGTGTGTTGCCGTCTTAGAGCATCACCCCATTTTTTTCGCGTGGCTGTTGTAAGAGGTGACTAAGGGACTCGAGGGTGTGTATTGTAATTTTAGGCGATGGGCTAACAATTTGTCACTATGGCTATACACAATTTTCCGAATGACCCTCAAATATTTGTCAGACGAGGCGTAAATATCCGTTTATTGCGGCTATTTACGCTCTGCCTATACCGCAAGGGATTTTTGGCGTGATGTATGTATGTATGTTACCGTAAAATATTGTATTACAACGGGAAAAACAGCCGCGGGTGGAATGGATAGCTAGTTTCTACTCATATTTCATATCTCGCCTATTACCCCTTGCGGGGTAGACAGAGCGTAAATGGCCGCAAAAACGGACATTTACGCCACGTCTGTCAAACATTTGACGGGTCATTCGAAAAATTGTGTATCGCCATAGTGACAGGTTGTCAGCCCATCGCCTAGAATTGCAATACACACCCTCGAGTCCCTTAGTCGCCTCTAAAAACTCCCACGGAAAATAAATGTGGTGATGCTATTCTAAGCCGGCATCACACGGCTAATACAACTTTACTGTGTGCGAAATAGTTACATTCATACTAAATCTAGCTTGTAATGTCCCACTGCAAAGGCCTTTCTTCCAATCTTCCCTATTTTGGGCCTCCTTCTAGTCACTCACAGCTAGTTTCTAATGTAACAGTATATGTTTATTTATGTTTATGTTTGGCGCCGTGTGATGCCGGCTTAGAATAGCATCACCCTATTTCTTACCCATGGGTGTCGTAAGAGCCGACTAAGGGACTCGAGGGATGTCTATTGCAATTTTAGGCGATGGGCTGACAACCTGTCACTATAGTGATACACAGTTATCTTGATTGACCCTCAAGCATTTGTCAGACGCGGTGTTAATATCCGTTTACGGCCGTCAACGCTCTGCCTACCCCGTAAGGGATATAGGCGTGATTTATGTATGTATGTATGTAGTATATGTTTGTCCACAGTTTCGGAGGCAGCCCATCAGGTAGACCCTCAGGGTGTGAGAAGGACCGTCCTGTGGTGTACATCGACATCCCTGAAAGCAACGGCAGCGACGTCTCACAGACCAACCACGAGGATACGGAGACAGATTTTGTTCAGGTCAGACAGTTTTTATATTGACCCTTAGATGTAAGCATCTTGAAGGAAGAGCTGGGTTTAGTTATGTTGGTCAGTATGTAAAGGATAGCCAGTTTATATAGACCTCCAGTCGTGAGCATCTTGAAGCAACAGCAGGGTCAGGTAATTCTGGACAGAATGTTCAACAAAGCCAGTTTATATTGACCCGTCGATGTAAGCATTTTGAAGCAACAGCAGGGTCATGTTATTATGGTCGGTATGTTCAACAAAGCCAGTTTATATTGACCCTTAAACGTGAGTATATTGAAGCAAAACCAGGGTCATGTTAGTCTGGTCGGTATTTTCAACAAAGCCAGTTTATATTGACCCTTACATGTAAGCATTTTGAAGGAACAGCAGAGTCATGGTATTCTGGTCGGTATGTTCAACAAAGCCAGTTTATATTGACCCTTACATGTAAGCATTTTGAAGGAAGAGCTGGGTCAGGTTATTCTGGTCGGTATGTTCAACAAAGCCAGTTTATATTGACCTTTAAACGTGAGTATATTGAAGCAAGAGCAGGGTCATATTATTCTGGTCGCTATGTTTAGGTCAGTCATTTTATAGTGACCCTTAAAAGTGAGTATATTGAAGCAAGAGCAGGGTCAGGTTAATCCGGTCGGTATGTTCAGGTGGGCCAGTTTATATTGACCCTTACATGTAAGCATTTTGAAGCAACAGACGATGAGACGAGAGACGATGGGCTGATAACCTGTCACTATGGCGATACACAATTTTCCGAATGACCCTCAAATGTTTGTCAGACGTGGCGTAAATGTCCGTTTATTTCGGCCGTTCACGCTCTAGGCTGCCTACCCCGCAAGGGATTATGGGCGTTATATGTGTATGTATGGATGTAAAAGGGCTTTACGCTCATACTACCAGGCGGAAAGTGCGAGGCAATTTTTTTATTATTTTGCTTTATGTCATTTGTGGACGACCTAATCAACCAATAGTCAATACAGTCCATGCTTGTCATGTGCCTCCCCCTATTGGGGGATTTCACCATACTCACCTCACCACGGAATGGCGAGCGCAGTGCAAGTTTCTACATGGGACGCTGCTGCACATTCCCAGTAAGCATCCCTTACGACCCCACTGGTATAAATGGGTTGATGCTATTCTAAGCCGACACCAAACGAAATACTCTAAAACGTGACATAGTTTGTTAGCAACTAAATATTGACATTGAATGACAAATAACAAACAAGTCGGAACGTAGGTACATTATAACAGAAACGATAACAGTTGTATATTTGTGTATTTTGCATGGACATAGGATAATATAGTGTCTAATTCCAAGCTAAACTCCCGCAGTGGAAGCGATTTACACAGGTAAATTTCTAGTAAAATACCAGGAGTTCAACTGAAGGTAGACAATGGCCGCGTTACGCAGCGCTAAATAGCATACGCTGCACAATATAGCAGCGCATACTATGAATTAAACGTGAACCTAAATCTATTTAACTTAATTAACTGAGTTGAGTGAAATTGGCAAATGATGTGTTCTGACCTTCGAGCAACGACGGCCTTCCGTCCCGGAAGGGAGTAGGCATCTTGTAGGCATAGAAAGTATTTCCCCTCTGTCAAAGTACAAGCCGAAATGGGCATTGGCGTTTATAAAAACCAGTTCCGTTTAGATTTTTTCCTAGACCGAGTCCAGTCGTGCAAGAGAACACATGTTAGTTTTTTAATGTAAAAAGAGGTCTGGAACATCAAGTTTACAAAAAGATGGTGTAACATTTCACATGTAACTAAATTCTTAACATATTATTGCTATTTAATACATTTAAACACTAAATTCTTAAATAGTTGTTGGATTTTTTCAGCAACATCTGGTCCGCTCGCCCGTACAAATTACAGATCGATCGCACGATAAATCCGACTTCTCAACGATAGCAACAATAGTGATGTTACCGTTTTATGTCATAATGTTTGTCGATGAATATTATAGGAGGCGGGTATTATTTAATCACATGTATTAGACAAATAATTGTTATCATGGTTTTATTACCTGGATAAGCGAGATATCAAGGGACCCGAATATTATTCTCGCTCATAGAGGTTTTTTACTAAACCAGTTTGTCATTTATGCAGGTTTGGGAGTAGTATCTCTCATATATAGATGTGAATGAAATATTTTTATCAAGAGTTTGTTTAATCCACTCTATGAGACACTTTTCAAGTTCGGGAAATTCAACAACTTTGTCCCTTTGAATATTTCCATGTCCTTCCGCACACTGCAGTTATATAAAATCTTTATTTTTTTATATTTTGTTAAAGGTAGATTCCGGCAAGTCAAAATCATTCATAATAGCGTTACGCGACTGTCCGGCTTTGAACACCACATCTGGACTGCCTTCGATAATGTCATCATCTAGACATGGCGGCTGATTATTTTTCACTTTGTGAATTTGTTTCCGGACCTGTTAGGACATTGCAGGCTGAACCACCTGATTGTCTGAAAGGGGATGGTTCCGTGCTTCGAAGGGCACGTTTAGCCGTCGGTCCTGGTTGCTGTCTATGATGACTTTGAGGGCGGTCGTAACACAAACATGTCAGAGGCCAAGTAGGTAGTAGTAAGCGGTTGAAAAACTCTCTACACCAGGGTTCATCGGGTCGTTGGACGACTTGGTGTCTCACACAAAATAAGATTATCTAGATACCAAAGCAGCTTTTAGTTGGTGATTGTGTTTTGTAGGGCCATGGTTCTTATAATTACTAGAGGACCCCTAAAATGGCATGATTTGACTACTTAAAAGTTTATTGTTATGTAACTTGCTTTAAATATAAATAAAAAAACAACACAAGCGTCTTACTACCTACACTTTTGAAATTCATCGATAGTCAAGCATCGATATTGTCAAGCACTACCTTGACAGCTTTACCTACCTCTCCCCCCGCGTCCCGCAAAAAACGACAGAACTATTTCTATGAAGTAAAATGGCTAAGGCTCCTCCCTTCCGGGTCGGAACGAGACGGAAGACCGTGTTGCTCGAAGGTTCTGACCTTTACATAACTCAAGTCGGTAGTAAATACCGTCTGCCGATCTGGCGTTACGTCACACGTATTAGCACTAGATTATAAGTAAGTACCTCCAAATTATATCACCCCACGAATTCCGCAATTCGTACTAAGGAGTCACAATGATATGGTACAACAAATATGACTAAAGGGAACACACCAGTAACACGAATAAACAGTTTTATACTAAACAACCAGGTTTAACACTTACTGTCAACGTGCCGGTCCAAATGCATAAAATACCCAACGGAGAAAGGAAGTACAGGGAATGGATCAAATAGGAATTCCGTGGGTACTTACAGGGCTGGGTGGAAAAGATATCGACACCCAGCATTCCACTACAGCCTTGGCGCGTTATTCACTTCAAACCACTCACAGCTTCTGTTCGTATTTCACTTTGATATTAGTCATTACGCGTGACCCAACCCGAATTTGGGCCGTACAAACGCGGGCCAAAATGGCCACCTGATGCCTATTCAACGCGACGCTCACGTGGAAGACGTCGAGACATCCAACAATCACTAAGCCTGGCATTCCAGTACAACCCAGGAGAAACGCAATAGTACGATGCATCAACACGCGCGATCTCAAATTGAATCGTCCATTACACGCGGCATCACAAAACGCGTGGCGGGAAATCCGCACAATACGCGATACCCTCCCGTCCGAACGGTTTTGAGTGACTGACCGCGGTGCAGAAATCACCGCTTGGCGCCTACCAGGCGACCCGCGCGCACGCCGCCACCCTCGCCCCGCGAGCGATAAAGGGACAACATATGCCCAGAGCGATGCGTGCGAAATCGCGGCGCATTCATAGACCGTCATTAATACCTAACTTACCCCAGCATAGCAACGCTAAATTAAACATATAGGGTCTCTCTCCCTGTTCGTGTGGGACACCGTGTCGTCCAACGACACGATGAACCCTGGTGTCAGTGTTTTTTAACAACTACTAGTAGTAGGCCTCTGACGTGGTTGTGTCACGACCGCCGTGTAAGTAATCATAGACAACAACCGGGACCGACGGCTTAACCGTGCCCTCCGAAGCACGGACCCATTTCTTTTCGGACAATCAGGTGGTTCATCCTGCAATGTCCTAACCAGCCTGCCCTTATCCCAATTTATTTGTGGTCGGCGCAACATGTTTTTTTCTCTTCATCTCTACCATCTGTCTAATCTTTGTTCACACTATTTTGCTTCATTAACAACGCCTGATTAGAAAAGGGTAGCTACCCTGCCTGGCCGGGTGTTGTGGCCAGGGGACCGACTGGTCTACCTGAATAGAATTGGAAGTTGTATTTATGCAGCGCTCAAAAAGGAACCTCTTGAATTCCAGGAGACGATATTCTACGACCAGTTCAAGGACAGGCGGATCGAGATGAGATACCCCGAGTCAGAGGGTTCCCGCTCCCCGGAGTCCAACAGGGTTCCGTACAGAAGACCGGAACCACCAAGGCATCTCAACATTGCGTCGCCAGAATCTTCAGGTAAATCTTGGCGACTGTAGGCGACTGATAGCGACTGTTGACAACATTGTATGTAAAGACGAGCGCACCTTGACTTAGAGAGTTCTCGCTTCCCAGAGTCCAACTGGGTTCCGTACAGAAGATCGGTACCGCCGAGACATCACAACATTGCGTCGCCAGAATCTTAAGGTAACTGTTTGCGACTGTAAACGGCTGTTAAAAACTTTGCATGTAAAGACACGCGCACCCTGACTCAGAGGGTCCCCGCTTCTCAGAGTCCAACAGGGTTCCGTACAGAAGACCGGAACCGCCGAGACATCTCAACATCGCGTCGCCAGAATTTTCAGATAACTGTAAGCGACTTTAGGCGACTCATCGTCAGAATCGGATATGAATTCAGTAGATTTTTTTTCTTCTATTAACAGTTGGTAACTTTATTCAATTATTGACAATTGTTGTCAACTGTTGCCGACTATTACTGGCCTGCACGTGGTAGCACTTTTAGACTTATACTAACACAAAAAAGTTGAACGAAAAGTGTTCCACAAAACTGCATAGTGCACCAACAAAATGCAAGTCGTTTAGCTCGACATCGGTGGGCTTTGAGGGTTGGTTTTTCAAATATTAATATTTACAATTATAGCGACAAGCTGCCAACCTGTCACCATAGACAGTGATGTATGATTTTCCTAAAACGGCCCTCAAATATTTATCAGACGTGGCGTGGCGTATTTTTACAGCCGTTAACGCTCTGCCTATGCCTACCCCGCAAGAAATCGATGCATGATATGTGTATGTATATTTATATGTATTACATTAATCAGTGCTGGGTTCACATCTGTTTCAGGTTTCGGCTCAGGCTCTTCTAACTCATCGTACACTCAAAACACATATCTCGGCAAAGAAACTCTAGTCTACGGCCACCCTTTAAGAGACGAGTTCTCTTTATCCCCCCTTCCTGTGAACGACACGCCCTATCCACCACCGTATGAAGAAATAGACCAGAATGCTCCAGCAGTTCCAAATACTACGCCTATCGCTGAGCATCCCCGGACTCAAGTTATTACTGTTTCTACTCCAAGTAAGCTTTTTTATATATAACTTTTTAAGCACTCGCGATCACTTTCACCCGAAACTTTAAAAAAAAGTTATTTATATATAACTTTTTAAGCACTCGTTCTTGTTGACCCGCGACCACAATACATGAAACTGTGTTGAAACGTTACACACACAGGTAAATTACTAATATTTACCTAAATACTATCGCGATAGACCCGGTCTAATACTTAAAATGAGTGAAAGCTTTTTTATAATTCTAATGGATTCGCTTTTGACTTTTGTGGCAAATCAGGCTGAGACAAAGGATATAAGCATTTCCATAATCGGAACACAGGGCAAGGGAGGCACTCTATTCTGTGGCAGGACAGAAATGAAAAAGTCCTGCGGACCATTACAGAACCTTACAGCGTACAAATCCAACTTGAACTTTTAAAATATATATAAAAAAACACCATCTACTTCCCCTGGAAAAGAGACGTGAAATAGCTGATTTAGTTTTCCTATTAAAAATTGCCTCTAGTACTGTCGATAGCCCTGAATTATTATCACAAATAACAATTAAGCCTCCTAGTAAGTCCCTGCGTTCCAACTATTTAATTGCTCTTCCTTATGCGTCAACAAATTACAGACAAAATACATTTATTTGGCGACCTTCTAATAACTTCAATTATTTGTCTAATGAGTTTGATTTCGATCTGTTTAACACATGTTGCGAGTCAGCGACACGAGTTATTACTCGGTCGTTCTTTGACGGTGATAGACACGACTAATATGTTTTATGAGGATTTTTTGTTTTATTTTGTAATTAACCATGCATTTTCTATTGGATTTGGTTGTGTTTTTCCTAAACTTTTAGTTATAGATTTATGCCCAATGTGTGTTGTGTGCTACAACAAAATGGTGTCGTGTTTCATTGTATTGTCTACAGGTGAAAACCTATTATTGGCTTTCTGTTTTTATTGTTTTTATGTATGTTATGTCAACAGCTGTTGGTTCCAAAATAAATAAAATTAAAATTAAAATTAAAATAATTTGTATATGAGATGTTTCTTTATTAGTGACCGATAGTTTTTAGTAACCAAGTTTTTAGTAATGATCGTAGAATATAAAGAGGCATTAATTTCAGCCGCAACAGACGCAGCCCTAGACAGTCTCCGCAAAGTGGAAACTTGCCAACACTGCAACACAAGAGTGACAACCCTGGTCATCAAAGAAAACGGTCTGATCACACATCTGGTGGCCCTCATGCTTGTCTGGATGTAAGTATTTAAGTACCAACTTACCTACAATAATCTTTTTTATCTGGCCAGCCTAAAAGCTTCACCCACTACTAACCCTATGATAAAAGCTACCATAAACTACTCAGGAATGTTGTTGTAGTCCTCTAATGGTGACAATTTGACCGATATCCCTTCTTAATTATCATCACATAAATTCTCCATCTTTAAATGATTGTTCCATGAAAACAGATCTCAATTTTAATGCTTCATAAAAAGAAGGAGCCAAATTGAATAATATAAAATATTGATTTACTTTTGCCCCACCTTGTAGTTTCGGAATTACAAATATTACATGAAATATATTTATTTATACACACAAATAAAAACAAATATTTCCCCTTTATAGTATTAGTGTACATGTTTGATAAATTTTTGGTGTAGATATATATATTGACGAGTCGAATACATAACCCCCTTTTGGTGATGCCATTAACTTGAAACTTTTGCTCGAAACTGTTTTTTTTTTGTTAAGGACTTATTTCCTTTTATCCGCTTGTCTGTCACGTACCGGGAGCCGGACAACAATTTTGAACCTTAACTACCCACAATGTCTAATTCCAAGCCAAACTCCCGCAGTGGAAGCGATTTACACAGATAAATTTCGAGCAAAATACCAGGAGTTCAACTGGAGGCAGACAATGGCTGCGTTACGCAGCGCTAAATAACATACGCTGCACAATATAGCAGCGCATACTATGAATTAAACGTGAACCTAAATCTATTTAACCTAATTAACTAAGTTGAGTGAAATTGGCAAATGATGTGTTCCAACCTTTACATAACTCAAGTCGGTAGTAAATACCGTCTGCCGATCTGGCGTTACGTCACACGTATTAGCACTAGATTATAAGTAAGTACCTCCAAATTATATCACCCCACGAATTCCGCAATTCGTACTAAGGAGTCACAATGATATGGTACAACAAATATGACTAAAGGGAACACACCATAAACAGTTTTATACTAAAACAACTAGATTTATCACTTACAGTTAACGCCGGTCCAAATGCATAAAATACCCAACGGAGAAAGGAAGTTCAGGGAATGGATCAAATAGGAATTCCGTGGGTACTTACAGGGCTGGGTGGAAAAGATATCGACACCCAGCATTCCACTACAGCCTTGGCGCGTTATTCACTTCAAACCACTCACAGCTTCTGTTCGTATTTCACTTTGATATTAGTCATTACGCGTGACCCAACCCGAATTTGGGTCGTACAAACGCGAGCCGATATGGCCACTTGATGCCTATTCAACGCGACGCTCACGTGGAAGACGTCGAGACATCCAACAATCACTAAGCCTGGTATTCTAGTATAACCCAGGAGAACCGCAATAATACGATGCATCAACACGCGCGATCTCAAATTGAATCGTCCATTACACGCGGCATCACAAAACGCGTGGCGGGAAATCCGTACAAAATACAATACGTTCTCGTCCGAACGGTTTTGAGTGACTGAGTGCTGCGGCGCCGAAGCCACCGGTTGGCGCCGTCAGGCGGTCTGCGCGCACGTCGCCAGTCTCGCCCTGCGAGCGAGAAAGGGACAACACACGCCCAGAGCGACGCGTGCGATCGAGCACCGCGCCGCATTCATAGACCGTCACTAATACCTAACCTACCCCAGCATAGCAACGCTAAATTAAACATTCACCCGCCCTAGGCCGAATCCCTTAGGCCTATTCACTACTGGGGAGACGAGATAGCGTTGCTATTGCTCGCTTAAGAACTGAATCCCCTACCTGAACTGTCGCGACTCGAGGAGTGCCATCACTACCTGGGAACAAGTTGAGAATGCGCCCTCTGCGCCATCGCAGTGGCGGCAGGTTGGCATCCTTAACCAGAACGAGATCTCCGATGCGAGGGGGTTCAGTTCTGTCCGTCCACTTAAGGCGTTGCTGCAGAATGTGCAAATACTCAAGCGACCATCGCTTCCAAAAATTCTGAGACATTTGCTGCAGCAACTCATAACGCGTCAAACGATTGCTACTGACCTCTGTGTAGGGGTACTCTGGCAAGGCGTTAAGTGGTCGGCCAATTAAGAAATGCCCTGGTGTCAGGGCCTCCAGATCATTCGGATCTGAGCTAAGCGGACACAAAGGACGTGAATTGAGAACGGCCTCAATTTTACAAAACACGGTCGCTAGCTCCTCAAAGGTTAATATCGTTAAACCTATAACGCGCATCAAATGCGTCTTAGCGGACTTTACAACCGCTTCAAATATACCACCCCAGTGGGGGCATCCTGGTGGATCGAACACCCAGTTAATGCCCTGACGGGAGAGGCTCGTGCCGATAGCTTCCTCGTTTTCCGATAAAAACGTTATAATTTCTTTCATACATCGATCAGCGCCCTTAAAGTTGGTACCACAGTCCGACCTGATCAGCGCTGGTCGCCCTCTTCGCGACACAAATCTATCTAAAGCTGCTAAGAAAGCCTCCGTAGTGAGGTCGGCCACGAGTTCCAAGTGGACGGCCTTGGTTGCTAGGCACACAAACACGCACAAATACGCCTTGATTGACTTCGCGTTGCGAAGGCGTGATGCCTTTACCATAAAAGGCCCCGCAAAGTCCGTTCCCACACCCGCAAACGTCCAGGCTTCCGTCACCCGGTCCGGTGGGAGGTCTCCCATCTGAGGTTGCATTGTGGCTGCCTTCAACCGATAGCAAGGCAAGCACCGAAACACAATGCTCCGTACCGTACGTCGTCCAGACAAGATCCAAAACTCGCGCTGCAGAATAGCCAAAAGTGCATTGCAGCCCGCATGCGAGTTTTTCTGGTGACGATCCCTAACTATAAGTTCTACCAAAGGTCCCTTCTTTGGGAGTAACAGCGGATGCCGTGCTGAAAAGGGCAGGTTAGCGTTCCGAAGTCTACCTCCAACCCGGAGCATTCCATGCTCGTCCACGAACGGGTTGAGGCGCACAAGACCTCCCTTCAGCTTTCCACGGCCATCCCTGAGCAGCCTGGCCTCTTCCTCAAAATGTTCCGCCTGGACGACCCTAACCAATAAACTTAGAGCCGCATTCCGCTCCGCAGGCGAGAGGACAGGTGCCAAGTTCCGTTCTGCTTGAGGTTTTCTACAGTTGTTCACGAACCGTCTGATCCAACCTGTCACCCCTAGAAGTTTGTCGAGGGAGCTGTATCGTTCCAGCAAGAAAGCCGCACTAGGCTTAGGTACGATCTGCCCTACGTTCACTCGCAAACCTCGATCAGGTGGCCCAAGCGGCGACCCGCACTCATTGTATGGCCATCTCTCAGGTGACTCAGTCAGCCACTGAGGTCCCCACCACAGTGAGTGACCTACCAAATCAGGGGCCCTACATCCCCGTGAGGCGCAGTCCGCTGGGTTCTGTTCTCCCGGTACGTGTCTCCATACCAACGGAGTTTCCGATCCTTTAATCTGTGACACCCGATTTGCCACGAAAACCTCAAGAGTATGTACCGACGTCTGTAACCAGCACAGAACTATCCTACTGTCGGTCCATGCGTACACCGTCTCATCCAAATTGATGGTACCGCGTAGATTACTAGCGACATGATGTAGCAAGCGCGTGAGAAGCGCTGCTCCCGCCAATTCCAACTTTGGAATGGTCCATCTTGTCCTAACCGGAGCCACCTTACTCTTGGCCATAACTAGACGCACGTCTACAGTTCCCGTTGAACTGACTGTCCGAAAATAGACAGCTGCCGCGTACCCTCGCTCCGAGGCATCACAAAACCCATGTAGGGTAGCCTTACATCCCACCGATGGGAGCAACTTGCGAGGTATGGCGATGCGTACGATCCCTGGTAAGGTGGTCACAAACTTGGTCCAATCATTCAACAGCTCTCCGGAGAGCTGGTCGTCCCAACCCAAGTTTGCTATCCACAACCTTTGCAAGAAGCACTTCGCCATGAACGTCACCGGTGCGATCCACCCGTTAGGATCGAAAGTTCTGGCGATCGTCGATAATACCGAACGCTTCGTCCAAGTCTTCTGCAAAAGGTCTGGCTCGATCTGATACGTAAAGACATCATGCGTTGGCCTATATTGCACCCCTAGGATGCTCAACGTATTTGGATTGTCCGGGTTCTCGAAAAGGTGCGGGTCCTGCTGGAACTCACCTGGCAACCCGGCCAGGAGCTCTGGACAGCTGGACAGCCATTTCCGCAACTCATAACCTCCTGATTCCATGATCGCGATCAGCTCGTCTCGTAGTAGCAGTGCTTGTTGCACGCTATCTGCACCCGTGCAGATGTCATCCACGTAGACGTCGCGATCCAGTACTGCTGCGGCTCGAGGGAATCTTACCCTTTCCTGTGCGGCCAACTCTCGCAGCGTGCGTACTGCCAAAAACGAACTTGGCTTCAGACCATACGTTACCGTGTTAAGCTCATAAGTGACCATCGGCTCGTCAGGGCTCTCACGCCACAAAATCAGCTGGTACCGACGGTCATCTGGGTGTATAATTGTTTGGCGAAACATCATTTTGACGTCTGCGACGAACGCTACTTGGTGCAACCGAAAATCTGTGAGAATGTCCACAATGTCCCGGTTCAACTTGGGACCCGCGTGCAGACACTGGTTCACAGACACACCATTCGATGTAGGAGCAGAACCGTCAAACACTACCCGTATCTTCGCCTCCGGTGACTTCAAAACAGCCAGGTGTGGTATATAGTAATGCTCGACACACCTCCAATCTATGCTGGACACCGACATGTGGCCTAACTCTAGGTACTCCCTCATGAATTCGATATACTTCTGCCGAAGTGCTGCATCTCGCTTCATCTTTCTCTCCATAGCCAGTAGTCTCCGTTCCGCGATCTGTCGCGAACTACCTAAGGAGGGGCGGTTTGGGAGAAATGGCAGCCTGGTAACAAACCTACCTGACGAACTTCGTGCAGTGTTGTACTGATAGAACAGCTCGCACTCGTCATCCTCTGGCTTCCGTCTATCCGCTGTGGGTGGCTCCTCAGACTCCCAAAACCTCTGCAGCACCTCCGACAACACACTACCATAGAGAACCGTATCGCCCTCTGGTAGGTCCTGAGGTCTCCAAACTGGGCCAAAAATAACATACCCCCCTGTGGTATCAACGGCCACTAAACCAGTTTGCTGAAGTACCCGTTTTCTGCCACACCAGAATCTCCCGAGGACGTCCGACCCGAGGAGAACGTCCACCGTACCAGGAGTATCAAATTCAGGATCAGCTAACTCTAAGCCTGTGGTTAACCCTCGTACCGTTGACGGTAACCGAACCTGAGGAAGTTTCCCTACCACTTCATCCAGCACCACTGCTGAGGCATGATAGCTGACCCCTGTACCTGTATTACCTAATGTGAACTCGAAGTTCACCTGACCCCGAACGTCAGGCACATCTACACCTCCAATACCTACAGCCCCATCCGTTGTGGGCCTTATATTTAAGCGTAGCCTACTCACCAGCTTACTAGACACAATACAACCCTGAGCCCCTGTATCTAACAAGGCTCTTACCTGTATGCTGCGGCCACCGTATCCCCATACCCAAATCATTGCCGTAGGCAACAATACCGTAATTGGCCGGGGGGCCGAAGCTGGCGTGTAGGCGGCGATTACCTAGCAGGAACCTAAGCGCGGAGTGTCCGCGTCCTGCGGGGGGGTCCCCTCTCTCCGTACACCTTCGAGTGGGTCCCACTCCTGCTGATAGGGACCTCTGGTCCTGTACGCCATGGCTGGCAGCCTATAATAACCCTGCGGCAGGCGCGCGTACCGTGGATGCGCCTGTAGCCGCGGGTGCTCAGCCAAGGGGAGAGGCATGCGTGGGTCATGGGAACTCACCATGTTGTTCAGACCCGCCGAGTACTGCATGTACTGGCCCTGGTGTTGGCACCCGCCCGTAGCATCACGTATCTGTGATGGGTGCCCCTGACCTTGGACCTGTGACCACCTACCCTGTTCCGGCACCTGCTGCCGAGGTGGTGACTGTCTCGCGCGTGGTGAAGGGGGCATCACCTGCTGATGTCCCTGGCCTCGTCCCTGAAACCCTGGTGGAAGAGGACTCCTCCTTGGAGGGGGTGGGGAGCGTTGCTCCCGTCTAGGTAGGGCAGACTCCGTCCGCTGACCCGCGTCAGCTCTGCCTCCGTAATCTCCGCTGCGGTTCATGCATAGGAGCTGATGGTGGGCACCCTGACAGTACCTGCAGTTGGTGCTTGATGGGCACTCTCGCACCTGATGCGGCCCCATACACCTAAAGCACCAACGCCGTTGCTGCACCACACCACGACGTTTCTGCACCCGCTGTGCAGCGAACTCCTCACACGCAGTCACCTGATGCCCCGCCTCTCTGCAGTAGGCACACCTCGATTCCAAATTAGCGACATTGTATCGCCTGGGTGGCCTACTCTTACCGTCTCGCGCCTGTGCACCCGGCCGTTCCGGGCGGCGAGCGGCCGCAGACTCCGCGTGAGGCGACTCTCCAAATTGGGCATCTACCCGCCTGCACTCGGCCTCGAGGAAGGACTTGAGCTCCTCGAAGGTCGGGAGGTAATCAGATGTCTTACCTCCGTGTGACTGTTCAAAACGAGCGGCCATGTCGCTCGGCAGGCGGCGCAACAACGTGTGGACCAGGATATAATCATAGCCTGACACCGGCATCCCCTGTCTCTCAAGAGCGTTCACTGCAACGCAGACAGGGTTGAGGACCTTGGCCCTGAGGTCCGTCCCTCGTGTGATGGTCGGCACGGTGAGCCACTGTTCCAGGAGTTGGTCAATCATGAGACGTTTGTTGCTGTATCTCTCGATCAGCAAACCGCGAGCCGTCTCGTAACTTGCATCATCGACTGGTAGATGCTTTACCAGCTCATGGGGCTCACCTTGCAGCTTGGCCATCAATTGTGCCATTTTATATGCCGGCTGCAAGTCAGTGCGGTTATGAATCACACTGTCAAACAGATCCTGGAATCGGGTCCAATCCGTGTAGTCCCCGTGGAAGACCGGAATCGCCACAGCCGGCAGGGGCACTTGCACCCCCGGTCCCCGCGGACCATGGGGTGGGTCCGGCTCCCCAGCTCTACGCCTGGTGATCACAGCAGCCGCCTGCTGGATCTCCTGCCCTATCTCCAGGCACTGGGTCACATTCGCCCGGACCGTAAGTTTGACCTCCTCATCAGGCGTCCCATCAAATAACTCCTCGCATCCAGTGAGGCAATCCAACACCTCCGCGACCCGTTCGTCAATCCGTTGCGCACAAGCGATGAGTGCGTCCTCTCGGTCCCCGCGACCGACCATCGCCTGCTTAGTCGCGAACCACATTAGGTGCGCTCTAATTTTCGCCTGAAGCTGTCTAATCGTGGGAGCCATGGTACCAACCCAAAGTAACACCGAACCTTACAATAAAAAACAATAATAGACAATCGGCCCTGATCCTACCGTTAGGATATCCGCACAGGGTAAACACAACGATAATAACAAGCAATTCACTAATTGATTGGCCCTGATCCTACCGATAGGATATTCTACACAGGGCACACACTACAATCACAATAAATATATTTTTTTATGTAGGTAGATTAAAAATCTTATACTAAAATAATCTTAAATCTAGTGGTTTTCTGAACCACGCTCTGCTACCAAAAATTGTCTAATTCCAAGCCAAACTCCCGCAGTGGAAGCGATTTACACAGATAAATTTCGAGCAAAATACCAGGAGTTCAACTGGAGGCAGACAATGACTGCGTTACGCAGCGCTAAATAACATACGCTGCACAATATAGCAGCGCATACTATGAATTTAACGTGAACCTAAATCTATTTAACCTAATTAACTAAGTTGAGTGAAATTGGCAAATGATGTGTTCCAACCTTTACATAACTCAAGTCGGTAGTAAATACCGTCTGCCGATCTGGCGTTACGTCACACGTATTAGCACTAGATTATAAGTAAGTACCTCCAAATTATATCACCCCACGAATTCCGCAATTCGTACTAAGGAGTCACAATGATATGGTACAACAAATATGATTAAAGGGAACACACCATAAACAGTTTTATACTAAAACAACTAGATTTATCACTTACAGTTAACGCCGGTCCAAATGCATAAAATACCCAACGGAGAAAGGAAGTTCAGGGAATGGATCAAATAGGAATTCCGTGGGTACTTACAGGGCTGGGTGGAAAAGATATCGACACCCAGCATTCCACTACAGCCTTGGCGCGTTATTCACTTCAAACCACTCACAGCTTCTGTTCGTATTTCACTTTGATATTAGTCATTACGCGTGACCCAACCCGAATTTGGGTCGTACAAACGCGAGCCGATATGGCCACTTGATGCCTATTCAACGCGACGCTCACGTGGAAGACGTCGAGACATCCAACAATCACTAAGCCTGGTATTCTAGTATAACCCAGGAGAACCGCAATAATACGATGCATCAACACGCGCGATCTCAAATTGAATCGTCCATTACACGCGGCATCACAAAACGCGTGGCGGGAAATCCGTACAAAATACAATACGTTCTCGTCCGAACGGTTTTGAGTGACTGAGTGCTGCGGCGCCGAAGCCACCGGTTGGCGCCATCAGGCGGTCTGCGCGCACGTCGCCAGTCTCGCCCTGCGAGCGAGAAAGGGACAACACACGCCCAGAGCGACGCGTGCGATCGAGCACCGCGCCGCATTCATAGACCGTCACTAATACCTAACCTACCCCAGCATAGCAACGCTAAATTAAACACACAATAAAATTCAAAACCAATGAAATTGTTATAGTATGAAGCGACAGACGAGTGATTAATGTTCTTTAAGAAACTCCTTCTTAAGTACTTTTTTTTATTCCAGGTTGCCCCTAATAGTGCTGTACTACATGTTCGGTTGCTGCCGGTACAGGAACCACTACTGTCCGACTTGCAACAGAAGGATTGGTTACCAGTACCCAGAGTATTGCTGCATTGATACATTCCATTTTGACAGCTAGGGAGGTAAAGCTTTGCATATAGGTACCATTTTGACAGCTAGGGCATTGCGAATAGGGACCAATTTGCAGTCACCCACTATTACTCACCAACAGTCGGCGTCGACGTCGGTGGCCGACTCTTTGCGACTATTGGCAGCAGTAGGCGACTATCGGCGCAAATGTTTTTATGAAGAAAACCAAGCCAGTAAGTAATATTTACGTTGAACGAGAAAACTTTGAAGAAATAAGACAACATGTATCTAAGAAGATAATAATAATATGTATAATAATAAGTTACATTAAATGGCTGTGTATTCAATATAATATCTATATTATTTATAGATCAAATAATCTGTTGTGCGTAATTTACTCCTGTTAAAACGTAATAATAAAGATAAAATTAAGTTTAATTTAATATGTTTGTCTTTATTTATTCATCATCATTGGCCTCACACGTCTGTGACAGACGATTTAATCAGTGTCTGAGGCAAGACTTTTCATGGCTGTATAAGCCGATACAGGAGCGGCATAGTTTTCCGCACGCTCTACAAGTGAAGGTGGAATTTGAGACATTTATTAGACACTTAAATATGACTCAATTCTGCAAACTGGCCCCAACTTTTTACCTTATTTATTTAACTTTATGCACAAAAATGTACACGGGCGGACTTACCTTGTGTCATCTCACCATTCTGTGGACCAATGTGACAACATAACAGAAATATGATTTATTGTCCTATGTCTACAGATGTCAGTTTGTCAACAGAACGGTGGGCTTAACTTTGGAACCATATTTGAAATGGAATAAAAACCAGTTCAAAAACTAACACCCGACTACTGAGATATCGCGCTCTAAAAAGTAACAAACAAGAAATCTGGAATATTAACTACAAACAAATTTAATATCTATAGTCCACGAAATTTATACGAAGATATTACACATAATTATATATTTAAATGTATATTTAATATAAATTTATTGTGGTTTATAGTTATAGGTGACAGCCGTTGTCGTATGCCAGTTTGCCTTAATTATGTTGTGCAAGTTTATGATATCACCTACAAAGTACTAGAGTAGGTGGCATACGACCACGGCTATCACCTATAAACTACAATAAATTTATATTAAACTAGCAGCCCGCCCAGCGGTTTCACCCGCCGCTAACAATTTCACCCCGGGAATAAGACAGTTTAATATAGCCTATGTTCATCAGGGATACTGAAGGATTCTAAAAATCTTGACTTCAATTTGAAACAAATATCGTTTTCAGATGGTGGTGGCGTAAAGTTACATGCCAGTGATTAACCTGGCCAGCCCCATGGCAGTGCCTATATTTTTATTTTATTTTTATCCCGCCCGAGCCGGTTTACTATTAGGTCATAACAAAATTGTAATAAAAAAAAAGAAAATTGTGTGATACAAATTTATTTTTTTAGAATGACGGTTCATTACGTCAATAAGTGATAATACTATCCTACATTGAATAAAGAATTTCAATTTCAATTAACGGTAAAAGAATTTTTTAAATCGGTCCAGTAGTTCCGGAGCCTATTCAATTCAAACAAACAATAAATAAAATCCTGTTTCTAATATTAGTGTTGATTATATAATTATTATTTTAGTGTGATGCCGGCTTAGAATAGCATCACCCGATTTCTTTCCCGTGGGAGTCGTAGGAGGCGACTACGGGACTTGAGGGTGTGTATTGCAATTTTAGGCGATGGGCTGACAACCTGTCACTGTGGCGAAACACAATTTTCCGAATGACCCTCAAACATATGTCAGACGTGGCGTAAATGTCCGTTTTACGCTCTGCCTACCCCGCAAGGGATAATAGGCGTGATATGTGTAGGTATGTATGTATTATTTTAGTGTAGATTTTTTTGATGCTTTATTTAATGTTTTTGTCATCTTTTTATACCGAGTAAGGGGCAGCCCTTCGAATACTGATAGGGTGCATGAAACATAAAACTGGACAACTTTCCTCTATAAACATATGTCAGGAAACGCCAAATAAATGACCTTCCATACAAAATCACAATCAGCTGACTGCATTCACTTTGGGAAGTCAGTTTTTTTACGTTTCCTGAAATATGTTCCTAGGGGAAAGTTGTTCAGTTTCATGGTCTGCATGTTCCCTATTAGAATTCTGAGGGCTATCCCTGACACCCTTTAATACAGTAATGATTAAATGTAATCATTACACTGGTACGAATAATGTGGCGTAGTTGGTACATTTTTAAATGAAAAAGTAGTTATTGTGGCATAACTGTAATAGTTAGACATATGGTATCGCGGACATTATTATAGATATTGATTTCCTCTATAAAACTGTAGTACATCACTTTGCTCTATTGTCAATAATTTCCACAGCGTACGCGATATAAGATATTTTTTTGGTACATTTTTCACACGTTGGGTTACATTATCGAAATTTTCACGCGGATCCCTATTTTTTTCTCGTATATAATATAGCCTATGTTCATCAAGAATAATGTAGGATTCTAATGGTGAAAGAATTTTTAAAATCGGGCCAGTAGTTTCGGAGCCTATTCGATGCAAACAAACATACAAACAAACAAACAATCAAATCTTTCCTCTTTATAATATTAGTGTAGATATATAATTATGTGTAATATCTTCGTATAAATTTCGTGGGCTGTTTCTTAACGCGATATCTCAGTAGTCGGGTGTTAGTTTTTGAACTGGTTTTTATTTTAATTATTTTGGGGTTGAACATAAGTTTAACACTTTAGTATGTATGTCTTTCGGTTCCATTGCAGAACATCAATTTTATATTTGAATTGACAGATAAATAAAAGCAGAAGATAGTATCTACTTCATATCTACTTACCTATCTAAAGTTTACGATCTTTTTATTACGATATTCGTACATTGCGTAGCACAAAATACTCCATGCTGTTGTACCCGTAGCCCGGAGCACATTTACCTTAGATGGTTCACAGTATAACTAACAATACATTGATAACATTACATACATAAATATACATATCACGCTTTTGGGGTAGGCAGAGCGTTAACAGCCATAAAAAACGCTTGCTATCACCAGGTCTTACAAATATTTCAGGGCCATTTCAGAAAATCGTGTTTCACTTAAGTGACAGGTTGTCAGCTGTCGCCTAATTGTAATACCTACACATGAAATCCTCGTGTCCCTTAGTCGCCTTATACGACACCCGTCGCGTCCCGTTATCCCGTAGTCGCCTCATACGACACCCGCGGAAAAGAAATGGGATGGTGCTATTCTCAGCTAGCATCGCACGGCAACTATTTTTTGAACTGTGCTCATTAAGCCCTTTCAATTGATACCCAACACGACATTACTAGTAGTATAAACTTTTTAAATTCTTAGCTCTAGAGGGCGCCATATGTAATGTATAGTGACATAACTTAGCCTATAACCAGCGGACTGTCTTAGACGCTTCAAATGATACCTTATTTATCAAATTCTGATAAGTTGTTTAGAAGTTAGGACGGAACAAACGTTTTCGTTTCCACATACATACCGGTCAAAATCATAACCCTCCTTTTAGCTTTGCCGTAGTCGGGTAAAAAGAAATCGACTTTGGAAAATAAATCACAGAATCAACAATCTGCACATTAGTACAAGTTAAAACAACGTACACTATATGTAATTATGTAGCTTGTACTTCGCTTCAAGACGAGTATCAAGAGGTTGAATATTTGGAAGGGTTCGGTTGGGGCGCCGGTAGCTCAGTAACAGAGCGGTGGGACGGTACTTAACAGGCTTAATCTCCGGCCGACGCAAAAAAATTTACAATTTTGGGGCGACGTCTCTTTCCTCTCGGCTACCGCGGCTCATTCATTGACCGCAAATTTTGCAAGTTTAACTTGATGCCAATAATGCGTGGCGAGGCTCATATACCTAACACGGGAAGCGTTTTAAAATTTGGCATTCATATATTAATTTAGGCGATAGACTGACAAACTGTCAGTATGGTGATACACAATATTCCAAATGACCCTCAAATGTTTGTCAGACCTGGCGTAAATGTCCGTTTTTTACAGCTGTTTATGCTCTACCTGTAAGGGATTATAGGCGTGATATATGTATGTATTCATACCTGTTAAGTTTGATGGGTCCTCCAGTTTTTCTGACCTTCAGCGCTTGCTCCCAGAACTTTACTGCCTCGGGGAGGATAGTGTTCTGAAATTTAATATCAGTCAATCATTTATTTGCCAATAAACAAGGTAGGCATACAGAAAATGGTATGTTAATTAAATTTAAGTACTAAATTCGCTTGTTTAGCCAAAATACAAAAAAATATAATTTAACAAAACGTGAAAAGGCTTAAATCCCAATTTAAAACTATACAACTATTCATTTTTTTGCACCCGAATTGTCATTGAATTAGATTATAGAACGTCAAAACAATAAAGATTCTTTGATAATAAATGCATAAAAGTATAGATGAAATGCATGGATGATAATTGTCAATAATTTCACTTATTCATACCTAAAAAGAAAGGTATACATTTTCACTTATATTATTAGCTCTATAACGGCCGGCAAGGAAAACATAAAATTATTAAGGCGAGTGTAACCGTGAACGGCCTTAACAGTGGCGCCTCTTCACAAAAAAAAAGTTTTCTCTTTATACATACAATCTATCACAATGTTCGTTGCTCAAGTTTTTTGTGTTATCCATAAGTGAAATTAGAACTTGCAACTCAATGAAATATTCGCTTTGAAAAACGACAACTTTTGGTATTATTATTATTGACCATTTATTGCACACAAGAAACATTACAAAAGACACAATATACAAAGAATGGCGAGACAACGACAGGACAACCTATTTCTACTAAGAAATTTCTTCCAGCTGACCTACAGAAAGTGAGATTTCTACAAGACAGGCGGATTGGGCGTGGACAATTACTTACTTAAATAAATAATGGTATTTATAGCCATAACTTTAATTACAGCGATGTTTAATCAACCATCAATGCGCGTTAGACACTGCGACCCCGCCGTGCGGCTGTCATTTGCTAAATACTGCAACAAGTACGATGTTATGTGTGATGACAACTTTTGCTCTGGGCGCGAAAGCCGCTTCTTTCTTATTACTAGTTCTTCCTATTTAAGGGCCCGCTCTTTTAAAATGTATTCGCGCTGCGCCAGAATAAGGCAGCCAATCATCTTACGTTCCAATTCTAGCGAGATTTTACTTTTCTTGACATTGAAACTAGAGAAATATCGTTACAATGTGTTATTCAGCGACTTTTAATAGGATCAATATTTATTAAATTCTAGTATTCAAAAATTGGTAATAAAAATAAAACTTTAGACAAAATATTGAAAAAATGTTTCAAATAACCCCTTTTTCAATCATTTTTTGTGTTTTTTTCTTTGGAGTAAAGTTTGTTAAAGCAAATTTGTATCTGTTAGATCTTTCACAATTATAAATTATAAAAAAACAGACATAAATGGCTCCGCTTGTTCAAATAAACCAATTTTAAAATTGCCAGTGTGAATTTAGGGAGACGGCGCCCTTAATTTCAGCGCTTTAGAACTTTTGCTACCACTTTATACTAAAACGACACTCTGTATGCATGCTTCAGTATTTGTACTTTAATCTCTTCCAGCGTGTTTTCTATGAATCACCACGGTTTCATCAAGTTATGAATATTTAAGTGAAGAGGTCAGCACAAAGCCTATGGAAGCGTCTTAGTAAAAAAATAGGTACTCACGTTTATCATGTCGAATTTCTCTGGCTCCAATCTGCAAAACATAAAAAAGTTACATTACAAAATCAAACTCAGAACATCATACGGTAAGTTTTTTTTAAAGACTTGTCTCTACGATTTAGCCCCGGGGCTGTTGCAAACAGTAACAGCCCCTGGGAGCTGGTACAAGAAGCTCACTCAAGTGGTTCACAAGCAAGCGGGACGCAACAGAAGTTCTCAAAATATCCGCAAGATGGCGCCACGTGACAGAACAATCGGACTGAAACGCGGTATCGAAGTGTTCACCGCGCGCTGCATTACATATATACGTATATACCTAAAGTACCTAAGTTTTGTTAAAATGCTGTATGTTTATTTACTATCATTAGGTACTTACTACTTATATTTGTAATGCCAATTATTATTATTATTATTTATAGGACAGGCAGCAATACATGCTGATAGGTCCTTGCAGTGTTGGTTTTGTTAATTAATGTCTTTTTATTATATTTGATCACACACACACGCGCATGTTATTGTTTATAAAGTCTTTATTATTTTTGCACCAATTGTCCAGTCTATTTTTAAAAGAGTTCACTGACGGCGCAGAAACAACATCATCAGGGAGTTTATTCCACACGTTTACGATACGATTTGTTAGAAAGTGATAAGCGACATTGGTATTTGAGTGCGAACGGTTTAGTTTAAGGGAGTGGCCTCGTTGAAAGCGTGATGATTTCAAGGTAAATATCTCTTGCATAGGGAGGTTATATAGTCTAGTGAGAATTTTGTACGTTTCAATCAAGTCCCCTCTCAGTCTTCGTTCTGTCAAGGTTGTCAGATGGAGTATCTTTAGCCTTTCTTCATAGGACTTCTTTTTTAAATTGTATGGGATCTTTGTAGCACTTCTCTGCACACTTTCCAACAAGTCGATATCTTTGGCTAAGTAAGGATTCCACACCTGGACCGCATACTCAAGCAATGGTCTGACATACGTTTTATAGATTTTTATGAATACATCCGATGTGATATGTTGAAAAGAACGCCTGATAACATACAAGAATGAATTTGCCTTTTTAACGACCATGTTTACGTGATCAGTCCATTTAAGATCCTTTGTCATAAGTACTCCTAGATCTTTCTGTGAGTCCGTTGCTGCAATTTTTTGGTGATCTATGGTGTAATCAACTTGAGGGTTGTTCGTTCCCAAGTGTAGCACAGTGCATTTTGCACTATTTAGATTGACAATCCATTGATTGGTCCAGTCCAGAAGTAGATCAATATCAGCTTGTAATTTGTTCGCGTCTGATAACGGGTTTCCAAAAAACTTGCCATCATCGGCAAAGAAGCAGGACTGGGACTCAATGAGACCAAGCAGATCCGTCACAAAGATGCCAAACAGCGTAGGGGCGAGAACTGATCCCTGTGGGACACCACTTAAAACATCTCTCTTGGAGGAAAGGGAGGTACCGACCCTAACCTGGAAGGTTCTGTCTGTAAGGTAGTCTTTAATCCAATTGAGAAGACAGCCGCGAATACCAAAATGTTCTAGTTTAATTAGGAGTCTCTGATGAGGCACTTTATCGAATGCACGCTCGAAGTCCAGATAAATAACATCAACAGGGTTGCGCTTATCTAGTTCCTTCCCCCAGGCATGTACTGAAGTCAGTAGATTAGTCACTGTAGACCTTTTTTCAACAAACCCATGTTGACGAACAGATACAACATTGTGCCTGTTAAGAAACTGTGTGAGCTTGTTGCATATTATTCTCTCCATAATCTTGCAGGCAATGCAAGTAAGACTAATAGGTCTAAACTTTGCAGGATCGGTCTTATCACCATTCTTGAAAACAGGTGTGACAATAGCATGTTTCCACTCCTTAGGGACTGTTCCGGTCTGAAGTGATTTGTTCATTATATTGGTAAGGATTGGTGCTAGAGCAGATACGCTGTTCTTAAAAGTTAGTCCCGGGATATTGTCAGGTCCTGATGAAGAATTGACGTCTAGTTTTTTAATTGCCTTTAAAATATCATCTTGAGTAATAACAAATCCAGAGAGTGACGCCTCAATTCGTGCTGACTTTAAAACTTCTGGTTGCTGGACTATAGGTGGCTCACGAGAGTATGCTTTTTGAAATTCTTCGACAAAGGCTTCAGCAATGCCAGCAGGCAATGTAACGAGGTCTCCATTAGAATTCTTAACTGCAGGGGGGACACAGACTTTACCAGTCATGCAGCTGCGTATATGAGAGTAAAAAGGCTTATCACCATTATCAAGTATTCTAGCTTCATGCTGCCCCCTTCGTCTTCGTGTCTCTGCCACACATTTATTATTAGTAATTCTGTATGTTTCGTAATCGCTGGGTGCTTTGGTTGTCATGTAAATATCCCAAAGAGTCTTCTTATTAGCAGCCAGTTTCTTCACCTCAGGTGATATCCAGGGTTTGTTGGTGAGCTTCTTTTTTATAACTTTCAAGGGTGCGTGTTTATCAATAGTAAGGACTATTCGGGACTGAAGCCCACTCCAACCAACTTCTACATCATCTACCTGAGGTATTGACTCAAATTCATTTACAAGGTCCTGATTGAAAGAGTCGAAATCTATTTTATTGTAGCTTCTTCTAAGAGTTTCCTGAATTTTAGTTGGTGCAACATGACACTGGATATCAAATTCTATAACACAATGATCGCTTTTTCCAATTGGGGCATGGTAAGAGATACCCGAGATAAGATTTTCATCATTTGTCAGTATGAGGTCTAGAAGTGATGGGTTTTGTCCAGAGCGAAATCTAGTTGGTTCGGTTACAAGTTGATGTAGGCTACTTTCAAAGAACATATCCTTAAATAGTTCGCTGGCTCCATTCATATTTTGTTCAAACTGAAGAGGCCAGCGTATATCGCCATAGTTGAAGTCGCCAGCGACTACGACGGTATTGTTGATTGAGGCTGCGGCCAGGTTGTATAACATTAAAGGGTCACGTGACTTCCATAAATCGCCGTGGTCATTTCTATATACTCCAACTACCAAGAAATGATATAAATGAAATCGTACATCAATGTATAGAGCTTCAACGGTATCAATGGTATATTTTTTATTAATTCGTGCAACAATCGGTATTCCACTAACAGAATCTCGGACGTACATAGCAACCCCTCCACCTTTCATCCTTCCACCCTCGGACTTCGGGCGATGCTTACGATCCAATCTAAAGAGAGTATAGTTTGGTATAGAGTACGTGCTGTTTCTGTCCTTGCTACTTAGCCATGTCTCTGTCAAAATAATAATTGAAGGTGTGTGCGTGTTCACATATAGAAGAAATAAATCAAATTTAGATGTCAACGTAGCCAGATTGGTATACATAAAAGATAAATTGCAGTAGGGGTTCTTTGCGTCTATTCGTTTTTTTGCTTAACGATCTTCGGTTCGCCGTTTATAAATTTGATAGTCAGATCAACCTCTCCCTTCTCCAAGCGTACCTTAAGACGTTGGCGCAGCTCTTCAAGCTCTTGCATTTGCTTAGGGGTCTTATCATCATAGATTCTGACGTCCTTACATTTAGTTTTATTTTTCAAAACTTTTCGAGCATCTTGACGGGATTTGAAAATGATCTTTATAGGTCTCGGTTTTGGTCTGGCTGGATCACGGCGACCCAATCGAAAAAGTGTAGCTACAGTACCTGCGGCGGTCGGCTCACCGGTGACTTGCTCCAGCAAGTCTCTCATTATTCTCTCATCGTGGGTTTTACGGGCGTCCACATTGTCCGAAGTAGCCTCCGGAGCACCAACCACAATGACATTACACGAACGTCGTTCGGACATTTCAGCAATAACGGTGCTCATGTTTACAGCCGGATCAAGCGGCGGGGCGGCGACAGTTGCTGGATTGGCAGTTGCTAGCTGTTGCTTAATTGCGTCCAGCTCCTCACGCACTGCATCATAAGATTTTATAAGCTTTGGTACTTGAAACAAAGCACCGCGGCACGGAGCAATTTTTTGACATTCTCGGTACATACCCTATATTATGAGTGTAGTTATTTGTAATATCTAGATTGTATTTTGAGAAAATAAATGAAACTGAAACTGAAACTACCACCGTTCCAATAAGTCGTTTTTGACAGCTGTCATCTCCATACTAAAAGAGATGTCAACAAAGGAAAATGGACCCTCTGCCATAGTATTATCACGAATCTGATAGCTGACGAATACGACTTGCAACCCAAATTTTACCATGGCAGCGTAATAGTAGCCCACAATAATTATATTACAGTTTAATACTTTCGTCTTTTGATACAATAATTAATTGTCTACAAACAAAACGAACGATTAAGTTAAGAAACTTTATCGTTAGAATATAGGGTGTGTGGAACGGCGGTATTTTAGTTCTATTATTTATTCTGTGTATATACACAACTTCCACAGGCCTGGCAGGGTAGCTACCCTTTTCCCGACACCACCTGCACCCCTCCTTTCTGCCTATTGGCATACCTTCCTGCCACCAGCCATAAGCCTATATTGCCATACTCCCCACGCTTGGCAGGCGGAATGGCGAGCGCTGTGCAAGATATTGCATTCACAGGGCACGCTGCTGCCCATTCCCTGAATAAGTTTATCCCTAAGTCGCCTACTGGTATGACTCCTGTCACCTGCCATAGACCCTTCACTTGACTTTTTGGTGGGGAGCTAGGGCTCACCCGAAGAAGCCTGTGTGATCGTTCAAACTGGTTCTCTTCTGAGCAGGTTTTGGGGGGATTTTCCTGTTCAGGGGGTCCGGTTAATTATACGCATGTAAATAACACGCTTTGAAAATCTTGACTTCAATTAGAAACATATGTCATTTTTAAATGGTGGTGGCGGCGTAAAGTTGCATGCCGTGTGATTAACCTGGCCGGCCCTGAGGCAGTGCCTTGATTTTTATTTTTTTATCCCACCCGAGCCGGTTTTCGAATGACAACAAAGGAAATGACAAATCTGTTATAAAAAAAAGAAAATTCTTATTTCTTTTTTTTACAATGACGGATCATGACGTCAATAAATGTTAAAACTATCCTACATTGAATAAATCATTTCAATTTCAAAAAACAACAAGCCCTTGGGGCGCGACTGGGCTTAGGAGTTGTTCTAGGAAGAACGGATCGGACTTAAACCTACGAAAGTAAACTTGAACTTTGGCATTTAAGGCTCTGATTAAACTGAAAAATTTGTCCCTTTCATTCGCGATGCGCCAGAGAGAAACAGACACTCATTTTGCGCTCAAATTTTCGCGAGATAGAGTTAGAATGTCTTATTTAGGTATTCGTACTAGAAAAGGTATGCATCTAAATTAAAGCATTTTTTGTTGTTGTAATAACTTTAGAACCGTAGACACAATATTGAACATATTATGTGTTAAATAGAGATTACATTGGTTTCTTTTCTATCGAGTAAAGTTTGCCAAATTGTGCGACTGATAGGTATATGTTATCTGTTAGATATTCGAGAATGACATATATTTTTTTCAGATTTTTATAGTTGTTATGGTCCTCGTAAAACTGGTTTAAATATCTTTCTCGATTAATTAATTAATAGATTAATATTTATCTGTTAGATATTCGAGAATGACATATATTATTTTCAGATTTTTATAGTTGTTATGGTCCTCGTAAAACTGGTTTAAAAATCTTTCTTGATTAATTAATTAATAGATTAATATTTATCTGTTAGATATTCGAGAATGACATATATTTTTTTCAGATTTTCATAGTTGTTATGGTCCTCGTAAAACTAGTTTTAAAATCTTTCTCGATTAATTAATTTACGAATGAAATTAAATTACGAATAGTACCTACGCTATTTCGGATTATAATTAAACTTAATAATACCTAATTAGTATTTGTTTTGATCTCGGTAGTTGACATTCAAAGTTCTGTGAGATAAAAAAACATGCAAACATACCTACATATAGGGTGAAATTTTACTAGTGACCGATAGCGAAATCTCGAGACGGGCTGGTGATAGGTAAGGAACAACTTTCCCCAAGGAGCATAGGTCGAAATAAGACAAAAATAATTTTATCTTCTATAAGTAACTCAAATCAGCTGATCGTCAATTTTGTAAGAGAGGACCAATATTATTTTGTCTACACTCGTCTCATAATGTTCGAATTATGAACTCGGAAACAGAAGCATATTGAGCTACTATAGAAATGCCTAAAGAAATTATATTTTCATATAAATTACAGACGCGTAATGTCTGAATGAGAAGGCTCTTACTTCGATAAAGTTGAGATATGAAACGAAGTTTTTTTTTGCCAATACTCATATCGCCATCTTCCGCAGCACTTCTCAGTTGTTGTTATACGGTAATTGTTCGGTTGTTGTGCAGTTGTTTTATTGGATTGTTGTTCAGTTGTTGGTGAGATGTTGTTCAGTTATTGTTCAGATGTTGTTCAGTTGTTGTTTCGATGTTTTTTCAGATGTTGTTCAGTTACTTGACCTTGTATCGGGCCTTGCAATCGCCGGTGCAGACGTTTGGAATAAGTATGACTGAGGTTTCTTTGGAGAGTGTAGATAAAATAGTGTATGCAACTGCATATAATTAGGCATTAGAATGCTCGTGTCAAACTAATATCACATTCGGCTGCGCCTCGTGTGATAAAGAGACACTCGCATTCTAATGACCCCCATTATACGTCAGTTGCATAAACTACAATTTTTGATAGATATTTATTTCATAAGTTTTTATAAATAAAGGCTAAATATATGCCCGAGTTTAAAGCTATAAGGTTACTTTCTTATGTAATGTTCGCATATGCTTGGGCTATAGCGCTGCATACCTTTTAAAAGGTATCTGGGCGTTACGAGGCTATTTATGTACTATATAAGGTGTAAAAAAATTAGCTGAGAATATTTTAAGGGGTGAACCAGTACGTGAAATTGAACAACTTTTCCCAAGGAACATAGGTCGAAATATGAAAAATAATTTGACCTTCCCATACTTAGTGTGTTACCCGGCCGGGATAATTTGTATGGGAGGGCCAATTTTTTTTTTCATTTTTCGACCTATGTTCCTTGGGGAAAGTTGTTCAGTTTCACGTACTGGTTCACCCCTTAAAATATTCTCAGCTATTTTTTTTACACCATGTATAAGCTGATGTAATAATAATATGGGACTTTAATACCAAATTTTAAAACACTTGGCAGGCAAGGAACGAGCTGCGGTAGCCCAGATGGAAGAGGCGTCGCCAATAGTAATGCGAAAGTCGCAGGTTCAAATCCTGCCCACGCTTGAAAATTTTGCAAGATTTTAAAAGTATGGGACTTACCTATATACGGAATGGTCGTAGAATATGCTGATCCTCAAGGGCTGGTCTATACTTCTCTTCTTGACTAAATGTGGTTCCTCTATGTGGACTAGGGTGGAGTGAATTTTTTTTTTCAACCTTTTCAACTTGTAATAGCGATAAAAAGTTGTAATAAGAAGAGATATAAATAAAATCCTTCTACACCATATCGATTAAACAAGAGTAAGTGCCCGCGCAAGGTCAATGAACTTTTTGAAAAAATTGGTTTGAAAGCTTGTTTTAACGTGATATATCGTAGTAATTACTTACAGTTTTTCGGCTGATTAAGTGCTTTTTTTATTTCTTTTATCGTTTAGTCCAAAAAATACATCACTAGCAGTCTTGTTTCGCTTTTGTCTTTGCACATAATGGAGGAATTCCCGCGCAAATTAACGCGCGCACTTATTATGCGTTTGTGATTGAAGTCAAAGGTAACACTCGTGTTTTGATAGTATTGACGTTATTAAATGTGTTTGGAAGTATTTCAAGCTATTTTTAACAATGGAAAAGACTCGTAGTGCTGTAAGATGTCCCTTATTTGGTGAAATGTGCCAATTAAAAGAAAACGTCCTTCCAACTTACGAAGATGTAATGAAATATTGGGAGTGGACCAGATACGAACTTAAGAGGAAAATGGAAAAGCCTAAGGAGCCAATATTTTTATCAATCGCAGAAATTGTTGCATGTGACATTGAAAAAATATGGGAAAAAGCATCACTGCCAACTGTATCGCATACAAGGATTATTCAAATGTTAAGAGCCTACCATATGAAGTGTAAAAACCTCATCAAATCTATTAAACGGCTAACTGAAGAAAAACGGCAAGAGTTTTTAGAAGACAGTAGAGTTTTATTTGATATTTCTTCATGCAAATGCAAAAGTTTTGATCTATGCAACTGTGCTAAAGAAAAAAAAGTTCCGAAAGCAGAGCAAATATTTTTGACGGACCAAAGGACGTTGCGTAAAATGGCGATAGGCGGGATAGATGTCAGATACACTAAAACTTTGAAGAAAAGAGCAGAAAGGAGTGATAAAGCACAGAACATCAGTCAGCAGATTTCAACGCAGCCTTCATTACCAAAAAAGCCTCGCAGAGTTTTGCCTTCTAGATACTCTCAATCAAACGAAACTATGCCTTTTTCAGATGAAACACACTTAGAAAAAAAGAAAATTACGACACTTTCCACGTTAGCTATAACCTGTGACCGATATGGTGTTTCTGACAGAGCTGCTGCAGCTATTGCATCATCGGTCTTACATGATATCGAAGCAAATGTCGAAGTTATTGACCGGCACAAAATACGCAGAGATCGATTCAAAATGCGCGAAAAGTCTGAAAATGAGAGTCGTGAATGTATTCTTTCATCTTTGTACTTTGATGGCAGGAAAGATAGAACTTTAAAAATAATAACGAAATCCGGAAGAAACTATCGTACAACTATTGTTGAGGAGCATATTTCTTTGATTAAAGAGCCGGAGTCTGTTTATTTGGGTTATGTGGTTCCTGTTAGTGGAACTGCCAGATCTACGCTTGCTGCTATCACAAATTACTTATCTGACAAAAATATATCTGTCAACAATCTTTCAGTGATGGGGTGTGATGGCACTAACGTAAATACCGGCAAACATGGAGGTATTATTAGACTGATGGAAAAGCAACTTGGAAGACCATTGCAATGGATAATATGTCTGCTGCACATGAATGAGTTACCTTTGAGACATTTGTTTCTACATCTGGATGGTTCTACTTCAGGACCAAGATCGTATACAGGTCAGTTAGGGAAGCTATTGGAAAACTGTGAGCAAATTCCTGTCCTGGCATTTGAAAAGATACAAGGCACGCAGTTGCCGCCAGCGTCTGATTTGAGTGCTGATCAAGCATATTTGCACAACATTGTATCGGCTGTTATCAGTGGTGAATTCCCTGAAGCCTTAGGTCACAAGTCGCCGGGCAAGCTATCACATGCAAGATGGCTCACAAGAGCTAATCGGATCTTAAGACTTTATGTAGCAACTGAGACACCACCACAGAACCTAACAATTTTGGCTACATTTGTGGTTAAAGTTTACGCCCCAGTTTGGTTTGCCATAAAGAACGCACCATCTTGCAACCATGCGGCCTTGCACTTTTTTGAGGCTGTCGCGCGGTCAAGATATTTACCAGAAGATATTAAAAAGGTCGTGGACCCAGTGTTGCAAAGAAACAGTTACGCAGTTCATCCTGAAAACCTTCTTTTGGCAATGTTAACCGACAAGCGGAAAGAAGTACGCGAATTAGCTATTAAAAAAATTTTGAATGCGCGTAAGGCAATACTACCTTCAATGCCTAGAGTTTTTGAGGTTCCAGAAATAAAACTGAATGCAGTTTCCTACACAGAGCTGATTAATTGGGATACTGATCAAATAACGGCTCCACCGATACTGCAGAATCTGTCGGACGACGAGATCATTTCAACTTTTCAAGAATGGAATAATAGTCCAAGAAATTTTCTTGCAGTTCTTCCCTCTCACACACAAGCAGTGGAGAGAGCTGTTAAAATTACGACTGAAGCTTCTTTGTCAGTATGTTCCAAAAAAGAGAGAGAAGGTCTAATTAAAACAAAAATTAAATCCCGAAAAATTATGCCTAAATTTGAAACAAAAAGAGATTTTCAGGCTGATTAGTTTCTTACAGTTACATGTTGCTCTTTAATTTTTTTTATATTATTGTTTTAATAAATGTTTGTCCTTTTTAAAATTGAATTTTAATTTAGTATTACCTTTAAAGTTCTACTATAATACTAAAAATATTTAACAACAAAAAAACAGCTTTTTGTAAGTTTTAAATGTGATTGCGCGGGCACTAGACATTACATTATAAACATGAAAATTTGCACGATTCTTATTGTTATCATAATGCAACTTTCCCGCACTATTAGAACTCAATCAACGAAAAAAAAAAATTTTCCATACAAGCGCGCTCCACCCTAATGTGGACTCCTCTGATTACCTGCAATAAAAAAAAAACTTGTTATATTAAGATACACTTGCAAAATTCGCGGGTAGGAAGGAGCCGCGGAAACCCAGACGGAAGAGACGTCGCCACTTTTTTTTTCGTGTGGGACACCGAGTCATCCCACGAACCTTGGTGTCAGGGTTTTTCAACTGCCTACTACTAGTAGTAGTTCATAAAGTGATCCTTCTTTATGAGAATAAGTTACATTTTTTTACTGTGTACTAGATTTCTGCCCAGAGGATACACACGTTGCCACTCATTTTCCCGTGGTAATAGATGTTTTCCCGCGGTAATAAGTGACTTAGGGGCTAGTACGATTGATAATTTAGAGTAGGTAGGTAGTAGAGCACTTCTGGGCAGGTTTTTTGGGGGGTTTTTTATGTTCAGGAGGTCCGAATAATTATACGCATGTAAACTACACGCTTTAAAAATCTTGACATCAATTTGAAAGAAGTATCGTTTTCAGATGGTGGTGGCGTAAAGTTACATGCCGTGTGATTAACCTGGCCAGCCCCGTGGCAGTGCCTTGATTTTTATTTTTTTATCCCGCTCAAGCCGGTTTTCTATTAGGACATTACAAAATTGTTATAAAAAAAAGAAAATTGTGTGATACAAATTTATTTTTTTTAGAATGACGGTTCATGACGTCAATAAGTGATATGAGAATACTATCCTACATTGAATAAAGAATTTCAATTTCAATTTCAATGACCTATGTATTATTCCAGGTAATACTTTACCTGTGTTAAAAATTTCATCTAAATCAGTCAAGCCGTTTGAGCGTGAAGAGGTAACATACATACATACATACACATACACAAACTCTCAGATTTATAATATTAGTACGGATTAACTGGGGATATGCCGTGTGATGCCGGCTTAGAATAGCATCACCCCATTTCTTTCCCGTGGGTGTCGTAAAAGGCGACGAAGGGACTCGAGGGTGTGTATTGCAATTTTAGGCGATGGGCTGACAACCTGTCACTATGGCTATACACAATTTTCCGACTGACCCTCAAATATTTGTCAGACGTGGCGTAAATGACCGTTTATTGTGGCTGTTTTACGGTCTGCCTACCCCGCAAAGGATTATAGGTGATATGTGTGTGTGTGTAAAATAAGAAGTAAAATAAGAAGAAAACACAAACCAAAGTCAATTGATCTCATTAAACTTAAGGATATAGATAGTAAGTACAGAGTGCAATATAGTAATATGATAGGAGATAAGTTACAATCGTACAATACTAGTCAAACAGAAAATATAACAGAAACTGATAATTTAAATAAAAGGTGGGGAGAGGTAAGAGATATATTGAGAACTAGTGCTGAGACATGCCTAGAAAAAGAAAAAATAGTGCCAAGAAAGAAATGGTTAAGCAAAGACATTACAGATCTCATGTTAGAAAGGCGATTGATAAGAAACAAAAACGACAATAGTAGTATAGAGCAGTACAAAAAACTAACAAACCAAATTACAACAAAATGTAGAGACAGGAAACAAAAGGATATCATACAGTTATGTGAAAGAATAGAACAATACATGAATCAAGGACAGATGGATAAAGCTTATAATGCTATAAGAGATTTAAATAAAGTACATAAAACTAAAAGCACTACAATTCTAGATGAAGAGGGTAGAATACTTATTAATAATTACGATATTCTAGATAGATGGAAGCGATACATAGAAGAGCTATACCAAGGTGTAGGCCTGAATAATGATGATCTAGAACAGGAACATACGGTGCAGGAAGAAGATTTGGGCCCAGCTTTTCTCAGATCAGAGTTTGATAGAGCTTTGAAAAGCATTCAAAATGGTAAAGCAGCTGGAGAGGATCGAATATATATAGAGATGATCAAATATGCTACCTGTGAACCTATACTAGACATAATATTTGAAATCACAAAGGAGATGTATAATACAGGACAGTTACCAATAGATTTCAAAATTAGTAAAACAGTAACATTGCCTAAAAAACTAAATACACTGAAATGTGAGGAGCATAGGACACTTAGTTTAATTTCGCAAGCATCCAAGATACTTTTAAAAATTATTCAAAATCGCTTAAGAACAATTGCAGAAAACACCGTCGGACAAGATCAATATGGATTTAGGCAGAATAAAGGCACCAGAGAGGCAATTTTAGCGCTAAGACTAGTCGTAGACAGAAGAATGGAACTGAGCCTTGATACCCACATCGCTTTTATCGATCTAGAAAAAGCGTTCGACAAAGTGGATTGGAGGATAAAGATGAGAGTGCTGAAGGAAGCTGGACTTGATTACAGGGACAGACGAATAATTTATGAACTATATAGAGAACAGGAAACAATAGTAGAAGTAGGGGACGAAAAGGGTACAGCAAAGATAAGACAAGGCGTCAGACAAGGATGTCCACTCTCACCCTTAATATTTAATATATTTATAGAATGTGCCATCAGACAGATATCAGCTGCAGATAAAGGGGGGATCAAATTTAATGGGGAAAAAATCCAATTTATCCGATTTGCGGATGATATAGCGGCATTCGCAGAAACAAGTTCACAACTACAAGAATTAATTGAGTCAATGGATAACATATTTAAACAAATTGGACTAAAAATAAATATAGCTAAAACAAAAACAATGGTAACTTCAAAAAAAGGCACTCTACCCAATAGCCAAATTCACTTAAACAATATTCCAATAGAAAATGTAACTAGTTTCAGATATTTGGGTAGTGTAAGAAACGTAGTAGATAACAAACGACTCAAGATGCACTCCGGATATTGTCTCAAGAATTGTAATGGCCAAAAGAGCCTTCCATAATAAAAAACACCTTTTTATCGCAAAAATAGCCAAACGAGTTAGGAAACGTCTTATAAAGACATACATTTGGAGCATAGCGTTATATGGGTGTGAGACGTGGACGATGACGCAAAGAGATAGAGAGAGGTTGGAAGCTTTTGAGATGTGGTGTTGGAGAAGGATGGAAAAGATCAGTTGGACAGAGAAGAAGACAAACGTAGAAGTGCTGGCACTGGTAGCGGAAGAGCGTTGTCTTCTGAAGACCATAGAAAACAGGAGAGGGAAGATGATTGGCCACTTGCTACGACACGACAGCTTCATTAAGAACATTATTGAAGGGAAGGTGGAAGGAAAGAGAGGCAGAGGTAGACCTAGACGCACTTACTTTACCCAGATAAAGGAAAAAGTCAATGTCGTGTCGTATCAAGAGGTCAAGTCACTGGCGGAGAGGAGAGAAGATTGGAAGTTACTCCACCGACAAGAGTTTGACTCTTAAATTTGAAGAGAAGAGAAGTGTGTGTGTAATTAACTGGGTATAAAAATTATTCAGTTCTTTTGGATTACCCCTGGTACCTTATGTGTTACAACCGACTGTACCTTTGTAGAAAACGAGTAACGTTACTATTGCGTGTACGTTTCTAGGTGAAATAACGTAACACTTTCGATCACATACATAATTATCACATCTGTACGTGGAGCACGCAAGGGCAGTGCAGGAGTCGAGAACATTCGAATTAATCATCTATGTTTTATGGAGATACTAGCTGATACCCGCGGCTTTGCCCGCGTACCTATCCTATGAGTTAATCCATGTTACCTTCTATATGTGTGCCAAATTTCATTACCATGTAACTGAAAAACTATCCATATATAAAAAAAAAACAGGAAACGTCAAAAATTTTGGACTTCCCATAAGTAAATGTAGGCATCGTGATTTTTTATGGGAGGTCGAATATTTTTTGTCGTGTATTGTCATATGTTTCTAGGGGAAAATTGTTCACTTTCATGATATGCATTCACCCTATCAGTAGGTATACGGAGGGATGTCTCTTACACCCCGTATACAGCGATCGGCGGAATAACGTCTATACCGGGTTTCAGGACTTGTATGTGGAGCGCATACGCGACGCCACTTCAATAGGTACTAGGAGAAACCACAAAATCATATAGCACATTCACACAATGCCAATATGGGCATTGGGCAGGGAAATAGTAAGAGAAGTGGGCAGCGCGAGTATGTAAACAGGTTACTCGCGCTGCTACCCGTCATGCCGCTGCCACTTCCCGTACTCCCTCGAATGTGGGGTTTCGAAGGTGCATGGTGTGAACGTGCTGTAACATTGGAGTAGGAGTAGGTAGTAGGAGAAACCATTCTGTAATGCCTCTAAATTGCACTTAGAACTTAATGACTGGTAAGGCTGGGTTCTTAGATTAATGAAATAAGATTCGAACACTTATTAGTAATTAAAACTTATGTTTATATTTAATGTAACACATCAATGATGACCAATCATAAAAATAAATATGCACGCAAATTTACCTTATAAATCTTATAAAAATACAAAATTAAAACAAAAAAAGAATTCAGTTTTGCCGAGGATCGATCCCGCGCTTGTATGGTCTTGCAGTTCCAGAGGCCGACTACTTAGCCGCTGCGCCACAGTCACCGTTAATCAGGTGGGCGAAATAGGGCTACGTTCTCTCAGTGTCTAGCGTCCTAACAGGAATTTCCTTTGTGTATTCAGTTTGAGTACAGTGTCCATCAATTTTAAAATATGCGATTCCACAGAAAAGGGCGTTTCTATAGGCTGTGGACAAAATGACGAACATAACTATCGGCACTTCTATTGCACGAAAAATAACTATTAAATCTAAACCCAACTGACTGTTCAGCACTTACCCCGTGTCCACAGTTGCACAATCACAAGTTACTGATAGAATTGTCGTTTAACACAATTAATTGCCGTAATATTCACGAATTAACATTAATATTTCCTTAAATTGCGCGAAGCGTCTTCTGCATCTTATACTCGGCAAAGACCCTCGCCATTGACTTCTCTCAATACCCTCTCTAATATTTAATAACCATAACAAACTTTAATATGACGATATGGCGTCACCAGCGCCATCTAACGGCGAGTGACAAAACTAAAATGTCGTACAATCTTTGTATGACCATTACAATATCCCCCCTCTTAAAAAAAAATTATCCAAGGGATAATTTTACAACAATACCCGCTTTAGGTCGCACGAGTGCCATTTGCCCAAATGTTTTCCCGTTAAGCTTTTTAACAAGTACACGTCCATAGATAACTTCTCTGAAATTACCGCTTTCTCATATTTTGGCGATAGCTTGGCCATAAAACATTTGTCTGCATTTGACTGCGGTTTTGTTCTTTTCCATACAATATCGCCTACTTTATAGGTACAAGTACGCCTCCGTGCATTATAATTTCTGCAATTCACTTCATACGCTTTTCTTAAGCGGTCCTTTACCTCTTTGTATATTTCTTCCCTTTTATTTATCCCTTCGTCAACAGCAGTCCTATTAAAATCAATAGATGTTGTTTTATCGACATTTTTAGATATCCTTCCATGGTGGGATGTTTCTCGGCCGAAGAATAGATATGACGGTGTCTTACCTGTTACTTCATGCACCGCTGTTCTAATGGCATGTCCAATGTGAGGTATATGTTTATCCCAATCTTTATGGTTCTCCTGTATGTATGAAGCTATAGCCGTCCCTATGACTCGATTTACTCTCTCTGTTGGGTTCGCTTGTGGGTGATAGTAGGGAGTATACCAAATTTCCGAATTGTAACTATCTGCTAGCTCTTTAAATTGTGCTGAAACAAACTGTTTTCCATTGTCACAAATTATGACCTTAGGTGAACCATATATCAGAAATATCTGCTCTTCTACAATTTTTGCAATGTGCGAAACTTTACCATTTCTTAAGGGGTAGAGCAATGCAAATTTGCTGAACCAGCAACAAACCACCAACAACATGGTGTTGCCTGCTCTAGATCGCGGAAAAGGACCCATTAGATCCATGGAAATAATCTGGAATGGTTCCGAAACCTCCTTATGTTTACCCATGAGACCCTGGGGTGGTAATTGCGGAGTTTTATGTTTAGCACAAGTTTCACATTTCCGTACGTAATCTTTTACATCTTTTATTAGCGTTGGCCAAAAATACCTTTGTCTTACTTTATTTATAGTTTTCTTGACCCCAAAATGCCCTGCTAATGGATCATCGTGACATTCTCTAAGAACTTGTGCTCTTAATATTTCTGGTACAACAATTTTCCATGAATCATTTTCGTCAGGAAATTGCTTTAACTTTAAGTATTTCCATAAAATACCCTGGCTTAATGTCCATTCAGAATTTTCCTGCCCACTGTGGACCATTTGTTCTTTTTGTTTGTACCAATCATCTTTATCTTCCATTTTAATTTCAATAGCAGCTATTTCTTCTTCCACCAATGCTCGAGACAGAGCATCTGGTACGACATTATCTTTGCCTTTCTTATATATAACTTCGTAATCAAACTGTTGCAATTTCATGGCCCAGCGAGCAAGTCTGCCATGTGGATCTTTCGTTTTATTTAGCCACTGCAATGCACTATGATCGGTGATAACTTTAAAGTGAGTGCCCTCAACGTAAGGTCGGAATTGCTCGATAGCATGAATAACACTTAAGAGTTCCCGCTCAGAAGTTGAGTACTTTGATTCTCTTTCCGTAAGCTTCCTGCTGGTAAAAGCCACTGGTTTCTCAACATCCTCACTCATTTGAATTAGGACAGCACCGGTGCCTTTGTTCGAAGCATCACACTGAATTATGAATTCCTTAGAGAAATCAGGACAACTCAAAACTGGTGTCGTAGTTAAGGCGGTCTTCAACTCAATAAACGACTTATTAGCCTCTTCATTCCAGATTATTTCACGTCCTTTTTTGCTGCCTTTTGTAAGATCATGAAGAGGAGCCGCAACCATAGCAAAGTTCTCCACAAACCGCCTGTACCAACTTGCCAGTCCAAGAAATCGTTTTAATTCCGTGAACGTTTTAGGCTTGGGATAATTAATAATCGCATTAACCTTATCGGGGTCTGTACGCAACCCTTCTTTGTCCACGATATATCCCAAATATTTTAGTGAATCTCTGGCGAAGTGACATTTCTCTATATTAACTGTAAGACCTGCATTCAAAAGTTGATTTTTTACCTTGGTTAAGGTTTCAATGTGTTCCTCAAATGTCTGAGTACACACCACTATGTCATCTAAGTACGTGAATACTTTACCTTCATATTCCGGCGGAAACAATTTGTCCATTAATCTCTGCTGGGTCTGACTAGCATTAATCAAACCAAACGGCATCACCTTAAATTGAAATAAGCCTCTCCCAGGTAACCCGAATGCTGTCTTCTCCCTACTGGAGACCTCTAATGGAATTTGCCAAAAAGCTGATTTAAGATCCAACGTGGATAAGTAGCGAGCATTTTTCAAACTGTCGAGAACAGTAGTAACACGTGGTAATGGATAGGTGTCTCTTTTAGTTATTTTGTTTACTTGCCGGCTGTCTAAACATAACCGATTTTTGCCTGAAGACTTTTTCACAAGAAGAACAGGTGATCTCCACGAACTGTAAGAAGGCTCAATCATATCCATTTTCAGCATTTCATCAATCTCCAAGTCTAACTCTTTCATAATCTGTGGAGAGAAGGGATATTGCCTTTGATTGGCCGGCTGATGGCCTTCAGTGTTTATGTGATGTTCTATCAGATTTGTTCGACCTAAGCCATTACCAATTATGACCGTCATGTCTGCTACTAACGCATCCAAGGTTTCCCTTTGACTTGAGTTTAACTCTTCTCTTGAAACTACTGAAATTGGACTTCCAATCTCCATTATTTCCGTACTTCCTACTTTGGTCAGTTGCGATTTAACGAGACCTTCCTTAATTTCTGTTATTCCCAGATTAAATGCATCAAAAAAGTTCATTCCCAGTAACATGTCGTGAATTGAGTATTTCATTATTTTAAATTCGACAACCTTATATTTATTTAAAAACTCTATCGGCAAATCCACAAATGTTGAAACGTTGTGTACCATCTGCTGTGGAGACAGTTAAGCTTTGAGACATGTTTTGCTCTGAGAATCCCATCGCAGTTAGTTTCAAACTTAAGCTTTCAGAAATGACAGAAGTGGTAGCACCCGAGTCTACTAACCCAACGAACTCTTTTCCTAAAATCTTGATTTTACCAAAATAACGATTGTCATTAGGTAATTTCCCGATACTACAGATTTCTCCAGTAGAAAAATAACACGAAACCAGTTTGAGCCAGTTCTGCCATTCAACATTCTCCACCAGTGGGTTACTTAATTTGGAAGACATTCGGCAGAGTTGATGTCTTCCACTCTCTCGTTTCCCGGATTCTTACATGAACAATTAGCGGTAGTCTGTCCAAATTTATCACATCTATAACAGAACAATCTCTGTCGAGGTATTTTGCAGTTTCGGAATGTGTGGCCCATGACACGACAGTTCCAACACTTTATACCAGTATTTGTCTTTGCGAAAACAGCATTTCCGGAGCTTGACTTGGCTTGGTAAAACGCGTTCACTTCCTCACATTGTGGTTCCTTGTAAGCTAAATCTGGCTCTAGGGTATTACCAGCTCTTTTGGGTTCTCGAAAGTTATCACAGTTTGCTTTCGTGCGCTCTATTATCCGTAAAACAGCTAGTAAGTCCGCAACTGTACCAAAGTTATCCCTACAAATTGCCTGCTGATAATAAGGTTGTATATTTTTAAGTAAAATCGCTAGTTTTTGTGATTCAGAAAGTTTTTCTGGTAGTCTGTTAAACATGTTTTGCATGACCGATACGTATACAGTTGGATTCTCTCCTTTGCCTTGAGTTCTTCTCTTTATTTCATCCAAAAGTTCATCCTGGTAGTAAGGACGTTGAAACGTTAAGGTGAGTAGCTCTTTCAGATCTTCCCAACTTTCTGCGTAAACTCTATTAGCTCTAAACCATATGAGCGCATCACCCTCAAAAAGGTCCACCGCATATCGCCACAAATCATCATCATCTGCATTTCTGGCGTCCTTTAACTCTTCAATACGCTCCAAAAACGCATTTATGCTTAAACCTCCATGGCCGGTAAATTTTATACCCCAATCCTTGATGGGCACAAGTTTTCTTTTTATAAAGTCCTTATCAACAGTAGATGTCCTGATAAGAGGAGGACGATACAACGAGGTGGTCGGTTGGGCCGGTATGCAAGCGGAAACTACCTCACGGTCCTCGGTTCCTGGGTTGAACTTAACCTTAGTCTCCGTTTTGTCATGATCAGCTGCGGTGCTTATCTCATCGGTTTCCAAATTAATAGAGTGAAAAGATTTTTCAGCCTCCTCTATCTTCGCTATTATATTAGCAGCATCAGTTCCCAAAGATTGCTGTAAAATTTCCTTATCTTTTTCCGTTAAGCCCCTTTTGCTGCTTTTCCTACTAGCGTCAAGAGCCGTCTCAAGTATACTGTAAAATATTTCATAATCTTCACAAAGTTTGGTGTGGCGACTTAAGAGATCTTCATCCGGCCTAATCAATTTCATGTGATTGTGCAAGTGTAACGTACGAGATATTATTCTTTTCAGCATAATCTGGGTTGGTACTTCTGAAATCTCATTCCAAGCTTCATTGAGTGCTTTTAATTTCGTTTCACATATAATGATATGTTTCAAAGGTTCAGCACTACATGAAGGTGGAGCCGTTATACTAATGGTAGACGTTGACTCCCTCTCCTTACAAAGAATTTCTTTAAGTATCGACCGCATAGTAGTAACATTCCCAATATTGTGTACACCCCTGCAAGACAATTCAAACTCGAGTTCATCCTTTAACAGATCCCACACGCTAATCGTGGGAGTAGCCATAACTTAGTAATTTCTCCCACAAATACTCAACACATATAAGCAACAAGTATTTAGAAAAATATATGTAAAGTATACAGAAACTTATCCGGACCAAAATTATGGTCACCCTACACACACTTACAGGTACGTAACCGCGTGACGAATCTTATTTAATTAATATACCTATTTATTGGGCGCCATTGTAATGCCTCTAAATTGCACTTAGAACTTAATGACTGGTAAGGCTGGGTTCTTAGATTAATGAAATAAGATTCGAACACTTATTAGTAATTAAAACTTATGTTTATATTTAATGTAACACATCAATGATGACCAATCATAAAAATAAATATGCACGCAAATTTACCTTATAAATCTTATAAAAATACAAAATTAAAACAAAAAAAGAATTCAGTTTTGCCGAGGATCGATCCCGCGCTTGTATGGTCTTGCAGTTCCAGAGGCCGACTACTTAGCCGCTGCGCCACAGTCACCGTTAATCAGGTGGGCGAAATAGGGCTACGTTCTCTCAGTGTCTAGCGTCCTAACAGGAATTTCCTTTGTGTATTCAGTTTGAGTACAGTGTCCATCAATTTTAAAATATGCGATTCCACAGAAAAGGGCGTTTCTATAGGCTGTGGACAAAATGACGAACATAACTATCGGCACTTCTATTGCACGAAAAATAACTATTAAATCTAAACCCAACTGACTGTTCAGCACTTACCCCGTGTCCACAGTTGCACAATCACAAGTTACTGATAGAATTGTCGTTTAACACAATTAATTGCCGTAATATTCACGAATTAACATTAATATTTCCTTAAATTGCGCGAAGCGTCTTCTGCATCTTATACTCGGCAAAGACCCTCGCCATTGACTTCTCTCAATACCCTCTCTAATATTTAATAACCATAACAAACTTTAATATGACGATATGGCGTCACCAGCGCCATCTAACGGCGAGTGACAAAACTAAAATGTCGTACAATCTTTGTATGACCATTACAATTCTACCAATTCGGACTAAGCGCTTCCAGTCATCATTTATAATGCGCACTGCTAAAGAGTGGAACTCACTACCTGCGTCTGTGTTTCGTAACGCATACAACCCTAATCTCTTCAAAGTAAGAGTGAACAGGCTTCCTCTGGGTGAGCTCGCTCCATCTTAGACTCTGTCTCTGTCCTATGACCTAGACTAGAGTCAAGAGCAAACCCATCATTAATAAAAAATAAAATTAAAAAAAAACAAATAGTCATGGATTCTACCACTGGCTCGTAATTCGTATGCTCGCGTCGTCTTAGGAGAAGACTGGCCACTGGGTCAGTTGAGGCAACGACAACAAAGAAAGAAAGAAAGAAAAGTAATTTATTCAGTAAACAAATATAACTGTGGGACGCTTAGTTACGAACCATGAGTGAGGGTTGAAGGAGTGGAAATTTTTTTTTTTTTTTATTTTTTTATTTTTTATTTATTGGACCCTACGATTTTTAGCCCCGGGGCTTTCAATCTACACCTGACTGTATGGTGGGGAGCAGGAGCTCACCCGGAAAAGCTTGTGGTTGTTCAAACAACCAGCTCAATCGCGCCCTTGGGGCGCGATTGGGCTTACGAGTTGTTCTGGGGAGAACGTATTGGACTGAATCTACCCGGCACGTGCCGGTAGTTCCCAAAGTGGGGAGCAAATGAGGGACCTCCGCGCCCCCGCCGGCGGGGGCGTCGGTTGCTTGAAGAGCTTGTGGAGTGTGATCTACTCGCAATGGCTGCAGCAGTGGCTACTGTGATTTCATCATCTTCTTCCGTAAGGATGTGTCTCGGACGGTGTTTAAAACGCGAGGTTGGATGGGGGAAGTAGTTGGACGCGGCAACTATCAAGGGGTTTTTATGATGGGGAGCATTATCGAAGAAGCGACGGGACGCTTCTTTCATGTACGCTTTAATGGTAGGGAGGCCTAAGTCGATGTGGAGGTTGGCGTTACGCATGTACCAGGGCGCCCCGGTAGCTTTGCGCATGAAACGGTTTTGGATGACCTGCAGCATTTTCAGATGTGAATCGAAGGTGTGAGCAAAGGCTACGCTGGCGTAGGTCATAATAGGCCTTACGCAGGTGGTGTAAATTCTCACCTTATTTCTAAGGGAGAGTTTGCTCTTTTTGTTCAACATCGGATGTAATCTGCCCAAAACGAACGCGGCGCGGTCGCGGACTCTCATAATGTGGCTACGGAAGCTAAGTCTTGAGTCGAGGGTGACTCCTAGATATTTGGTCTCGTTGACCCACGGGATGGGTCGGCCGAAAAGCTTTACAGCGGGGACGTTTAATCGGTACGAACCTCTACGAAAGTGCACGGCTGCACTTTTTTCAGGATTTACCTCGATTCTCCATTTACGGAACCAGCTCCCGAGGGAGTCTAGAGCGTTCTGGAGAATCTGAACTAATTTTAAGTGGTTACGGTGGGACGCGTAGATGGCAGTGTCGTCGGCGAACATAGCCAGCTGTGACATGGGCGATTTGGGGATGTCGCTAGTGTATAGCGTGAAAAGTAATGGAGATAGGACGGAGCCCTGAGGGACTCCTGCCTGTATGGTGTGGGGGGAAGACAGAGTGCCTTCCACCCTGTAACGAAAGCTTCGATCCGACAGAAAGTTACGTACTAAAAGCACGAGACGATCAGGCACAGCGAGCTGGTGTAGCTTGTATACCAGCCCGTTGTGCCAGACCTTGTCGAAGGCTTTCGCCACGTCGAGAAAGACTGCTCCTGTCGGGGTCGGTTTGGACGAGACATTTAGCTTAAGAGCGATGTGTTCGACAATGCGGTGTACTTGTTGGGTACAAGAGTGCTGCTGTCGAAAGCCAAATTGCTCGTCAGGTATGAGATTGTTGGTCTCTGCGTGGTCACGGAGTCGGGCATAGATCATGCGTTCGTATAGTTTGGCGAGAGGGTTCAGTAAGCTGATCGGGCGGTAGGAAGTGGGCTCATTCGCCGGTTTACCCGGTTTGTGAATGCCTATGACTATTGCTTCCTTCCAGCAAGCTGGAAAGGTGCAACTAGCCATGGCGGCATTCAAAGTCAGGGTGAGGCGATTGATCAGGTGATCGGGGAGAATCTTCAGGACACGGTTGGTGATGCCGTCCGGTCCTGGAGCCTTTCTGGGCTTGAGTGCCTTAAGGGCGTTGCGCACTTCCATCTCAGTGATGACTCTGAGTGGAGGGCCCGATGGAGGTAGTGATATGAGACGTTCGACTTCGGAGTCGACCGTTGAGACGAAGGTCAAGTCGTAAGGGAGTGTGCTGGGGGTGCATTGGGCTGCGAGACTGTCAGCTAGGCATTCGGCCTTTTCGTCGTCGTCAAAGGCTTTGGTCTGGTCAGGTCTGTTAAGTACCGGCATCACAGAGATGGTATCAGATTTCAGCGAGCGTTGCAGCTTGTAAAATGCGAGATGGGATGGGTTCAGCTCCTCAAGGTGCTGATCCCATCCGGCGTCACGCCATTCAGCTGCACGCTGCCTTACTTCCCTCTGTAGGGCGCGCATGAATAGTCTGTTAGATTCGATTGGGAAGGATTTGTAAGCGCGGATCGCGGCGTTCTTCTCTGTTATCATTTCAAGAAGGTCATTTGGAGGTTTATATTTACTGTCTTCAGTGATTTTAACCGTCCGTGAACAGCTGTTCACGACGCTGCTAACGTGATTTGTGATGGAAGAGACGGCTAGGTTGATGTCGGTTTCGGTAGTCAGTCTAGTCGGTATTTGGTCCAGGTGAGTAGAGCTGGGAGCGTTCAAGGCTTGGCCTAGTTTCGGCCAGTCTACTATAGTTTTGGTCGGGCCGCACAGACCTGAGGGGCCGGGGATGTCGGTTCGCGGGTCAAGTTTTAGTAAAACTGGTCTGTGGTCAGAGTCGCAGAGCTCGTGGCGTACTTCTATAGAACTTAAACGAAGGTTTACGTTCTTTAGAAGGGCTATGTCGAGGATGTCGGGTCGATGAGTTACTGTATGGGGGTAATGAGTTACCTCTGTAGGGGCTACTAGGTCAAAGGACAGTTCGTCCTGCCACTCAAAGAGAAGATTGCCTCTAGGGTTGTTGGCGATACAGTTCCACGACATGTGCTTGGCATTCAAGTCACCTGCTATGATAACCGAGTCACCGAGATTAAATAATGACTCGAGCTCACTTTTAAGAAGTGGCTTTGTCTCGCGATTATTGCTCGGAGATAGGTATACCGACACTATCGTAATGGGTTGGTGTCCCGTCATGCTTAAGCGGCAAGCGGAAGCCTCCATATAGCAGAGGGGCGGGGTCTCTATGGGTGAGCAGTGAAGCGCTCGCCTGTAATGAATGAGGGTGCCTCCCTTGCTGCTTGATACGCGGTCATTACGTACCGTGTTGTATTGCGCGATTCGCGGGGTACGCATATGGGGTTTTAGAAACGTTTCTTGTACGAGGAGGACGTCTAAACCGTGATCTTTCAGGAAGAGGCTAACTTCCGTCTTTTTATTGCAAATACCATCGGCATTGAAAAAACCTAATTTAAGTGACCGAGGCTTGGTCCTACCACTGCTGGATATCCCTAAGTTAATAGACCTATCCATAATCAGGGTTTGAAGTTTTTGAACGCGACTACCAGATGGTAGTATTTGGCGGCGGTTTGGATGAGCGCACTGGGGTTACCAGCGTTGGCTCTGATCTCCTTAGAGTAGGAGATTATCTCTTCGATGTCGAAGAGGCTGGTGAAATTGGAGACTACAGAGAGCGCGTCGGCTAAGTCGCCTTCAGCACTCTTGCTGTGGGAAGCGGGTTTGGGAGGAGAAGGCGGCGGAGGCGCCGGCTTTTTGGGGGCGGGTTGGGGGGGCACCACCGGTTTTGGTGCGACTTGGGCGGGGGCGGGGACTGGACCCATTTTGAGGGCCCATGCGGGGTTAGGCCTGAGGGGCGGGAAGTTTGTGTTTTCAGCAACACCTGGAGCGACCGCAGCTGGTTTTTGAGAGCCAGCTAGCCTATCGGCATACGTATGCCTCGCAAGGGTGCGCTGAAGCACTTTGGGGTTTGCCTTAGGGGCACGGGGACAGCCGCGGTAGTTGGCTGGGTGGCCACTTTCGTTGCAGAGGACGCAACTAGGTGGGAGTGGGGGAGAGGAGCTGTCTGCCGAGGGCGTGTCCGTCTTTTTAGGACGGGCGCACTGGGCAGTGCTGTGACTCTCCAGGCACTTAACACACCGCGGGGCGGCGTGACAGGTGCGTGAAGAGTGACCGTAAAGTTGGCAGTTGTGACACTGGCCAGGGATCCCAGTCTTCCTGGGGGCTTCCATGCGGATGCCTGAAAGCATGCACACGGATTTCAAACCGTAAATGGCCTTACCAGCTTCGCTCCTCTCGAGCGTGACATGGACCATGTCGAATTGTCTCTTATTGCGATGAGACGAAATGCGGTGTACTTTACGTACGGGGATATTCTGGGCGATAAGGTCGTCATAGACTTCCTTTTCGGAAATCTCTTTCGGGATGCCTCGAATTACTACGCGGTGTAGTTTCTCCTCCTCCAGTGCGTACGTATGGTACGGGAACTGGAGGAAGTTTAGTAATTTTGTAAGCGCTCTGTGCGCCGAAGAGGTCGGGACTTGAATTTTAATTCCGTCCTTGGTCTGTGAGGCAGTCAAGAACGGAATCTTATTCTGGGTCATCTGACTGGAAAGGGACGACCACTTGGCGTTGTCCCTGAGAATAATCGGGGGGGGTTTGCGCTCTGTAGCGGGAGAGACTTTAGGGATGGCGGCGGCCACCTTGCGGTGGTTGCCATCGGGCCCTTCGACGCGGACTGTTTTCGCAGCCTCGTCGCTATCTGAGTGAGCAGCCTTACGCTGGCGCTTCTTAGACCTACTGACTACGGTGTAGTCGTCGTCGGAGTCGGGTTCGGGGTTTGAGTCATCGGACGGGGGGCCGGCAATGTCCATGACTTCGACGGTTAGGTCGGGGTCCTGGGCGTTGCCGACTTGGGACGATGGGTCAGGGGATAGCGGTGACTCATCGTAATGAGTAACCGCAGGGGAGGGGGCAGGTGCCGACTTAGCGGCGGACGCTTCGTCGGCGGATGGGGCTGACTCACCGGTGGTCAGGGGATTGGGCGATGACTCATCGCGGGCTAGTTTGGCGAAGTAGTCGCTGATTCCGGGAATCCGTTTCGCGACGCGGGCTCGGAATTGGTTGTCCTCGAAGACAACTTGTAAAAGTTCTAGGAGAACGGACTCTAGGGGAAGGGCTTTAGCCATTGCCTAATCTATAGCTACCGCCGTTTCGGAACCGTTCCGTGGGAGAGAAACGGCAAGAACTCCACGGCAATCGGCCTAGCTAATATGCTAATCGCGGCCCTCAGGCGGGAACAGCCTGAGGGTAGGACGCCGGTGGTCCTCCCCGCCGGGTGTAGGCAGGGAGGGTGTACTTAACTAATGTAGCCCTAAAGTGTATCCTCCGCCAATCTTATTGTGCGGGAGGTTCCTAACAGGCCCGAGCAAAGAGGAAGTTGGGGCCGGAGCCCTTCTCCCAGACAGACTCTGCTCGGACAGGGGAAGAGGATGGTACCAGGGTCGACTTGGGTTCACCCCCAGGGCCGGTGGTTCTGGCACCCGTCCGATTGACTGCGTTGCCCTGAAGGGGCAAAGCTGGTGTATCGGGTCTACACCCCCTGCTCGGATCGTTGAGCACCGTTAGGTATCCACCGAGCAAGGACCGCGTAAACCGGCGGTTTTCGGGCAAAAGACGTAGTTAAATAAAATACCACGGAATGTGTCTTGAAAAAGACACAAACGGCGGCGGAGGCTGCGTGGGACAAGTGATGCTTGTCCGACGCAGGGCTGGAGTGTCGGTCGCGGAGCGACGGCGAGGGGCGGGGCCACGGGAGCGGCCAGGTAGTCGGAGCGTAGGCGACCGTGCGGGACGGCTGCTGAGCGGCGACTGACCTGTGTGGGATTTTTGAGGAGTGGAAATGCTCGGTCATCTGCTTTATAAGGGAGGCCCAATTCGAGTTTTGGTCCTTGAGGAAAATTTATCAGTTTGAGCTTAGCGTTTTCGTAGTGATTCGGTATCTTCTTGTTTTAGGTGAATTTATTAAAACTCCGACCGAAGGACCGTGTGATGCCGGCTTAGAATAGCATTACCCCATTTCTTTCCCGTGGGTGTCGTAAAAGGCGACGAAGGGACTCGAGGGTGTGTATTGCAATTTTAGGCGATGGGCTGACAACCTGTCACTATGGCGATACACAATTTTCCGACTGACACTCAAATATTTGTCAGACGTGGCGTAAATGACCGTTTATTATTGTGGCTGTCTTGCGCTCTGCCTACCCCGCAAGGGATAAAGGCGTGATATATGTATGTATGTATGTATTAAAACTGCATTAGTATGGTTTGGGACACCGTGTCTACGAACAACCCGATGACCTGTGGTATCACTTTTGAACCGCCTGATGCTACTGGTAGGCGTCTGTCTTGGTTGTGTGACGAGCGCCTTCTAAATTATTATAGTCAGCAACCGGGACCGACGGCGAAACGTGCCCTCGGAAGCACGGAAACATTTCGATGCAGAGCTGCCAGATTTTTGTAAAAAAAACGTATTAATTTCTGTAATTTCATTTTAAAGAGTGTTCTTTAATTTTGCCGTGTAATGTCTCAATAGAGTAGCATCACCCTACTCTTTCCCGTGGGTATCGCAAGAGGTGACTAAGGGACTCGAGGGTTTCATGTGTATTGTGCACTTTCGGCGATTGGCTGACAACCTGTCACTATAGCGATACACAATTTTCTAAATAACCATCAAAGTTTGTAAGACGTGGCGCGTATGTTCGTTTTTACGGCTGTTTACGCTCTGCCTACCCCACAATGGATATAGGCGTGATGAATGTATGTATACCCACTGTATACATATAATTTAAGGATTTACAAATACTTGGCAACTTTGAAAACCTGTCAAAAAATAAAGCTACTGTATTTCTTTTCTCGTAGCAAATGGCGTCCGTCAAAATTTTGGACTACGCTGCCAGACATTTGTATATAACGTATTCACCTCCATAAATTGTGTGTTTTCTACCACAAATCAACTATATGTAGACTAGCTATTTTCTACAATTGACACATAACGAAATGGGGTGATGCCGTTCTAAGTTATCATATGTGACGGTCCCGGACTATAGCAATCGGCCCTAATTTCTTTGGTATATTATGAGAACTCCTCATCAATAACTAACTACGAAGTCTGTGAACATAACTAGTCATTTGTTGAATAAACGTGACTTGTTTTGAATACTAACTTTACTAAGTTAGAAATAGACACAGACGAGTTAACTCAAAGACTGTGCATCAGAGATTTACAACAAGTTTTAACATAGCAAATATTCAATCGCCTTATTTTTCTTCGGTCGTGTAGGACACCGAGTCAACGATCCGATTAACCCTGGTGTCAGAGTTTTTAAACCATCTAGTTGGTTCTACTCTGACATGTAAAAAGTGCAAGTTTTCTAAAGTTGTAATATAATAAATTGTGAAGTGTTTAAAAATTCATCATGAAATGAAATGAAATTAACTTTATTCAATTAAAGATCGTACTATCTTTTAAACACGTCATGATCCGTCATGCAAAAAAAAAGGAATTTGTGCAACACAATTTTCTCTTCTTTTATAATAATTTTGTATTGTCCTGTCCTGATTGAAAACCGGCTTGGGCAGGATAACCGCAATGAAAAATAAAGGCACTGCCTCAGGGCTGGCCAGGTTATTCACTCACACGTCATGTAACTATCACAATTTTACACTGTTCCTAATAATGCTTTTTAAAGCGATCTCTATAGACCGCATCGAACATAAAAGCAAAGCCCTGCCTCAGAGCTAGCCAGGTTAATTCATTTTCGAAGTCTGCAATAAACTGGTGCGTAGTTCAAGGTATTATCCAGTCTGTGGTTATCACCTGGCCCAGTCAAGTTGTCTGAAGGGCAATTGAATGGATACTTGATAATGATTCACAGCACAGAGCTCTCTGTATTTCCTGACATACATACAAATACGGTAAGGTGCCGGCTTTCAATAGCATCATCTCATTTCTAGCCGTGCGTGTCGTAAGTGACGACTAAGGACTGAATCTAGGCTTTCATGGTGAATGCAACGCCATGCATTGCGCTCGCAAATGCACCTGTCAAGCATGGTACATACATACAGCCACAACAGTCCACTGCTGGACATGGATCTCCCCCTATTGGGGGGTATTGCCGTACTCACCACGCTTGGCAAGCAGATTGGTGCAAGGAATTGCTTTCACAGGGAACACTGCTGCCCAATCGCTGGATGAATTCATCCCTCAGTCGCTTTTAACGTCACCTACGGGTAGTATTGGGGTGATTCTTTAAAGACAAAATGAACTAAAGCTAACACACACGGTTAAGATTTAAGTTTAGGTTTTCGCGGCCGGTCTTCTACGAATGAATGAATGATTTTTTTATAACTACATTAACTTATTTGATTAACCTGTATAATTGAATTGTAAAATTCTCGCATGTAATACCTAATTTATTTATTTTTTACAAGTTTATTTTTTATATCTCGACCTATAAATATTTGCAGTGCCCGCAAAAGGGCGTCATGTGTGATACGCTCAACATGTAATAAGACTTTAAGAATTACCATGTGATAGCAAATAAATGAATTATGAATAATTATGGATGCAATTATAAGCTGGCATCACACGACACAGGCCAACGCGCCCCTGTACCCCGCGGGCGAGGACTCATTTGAGGTCATTGGGTCTACCTATGCTACTAGTAACCAACACAAACAATTACAGTTGTCCAGGGGCGAGTCGGCGAGTCGTAGAAACTAAAAGCTAAATAAGTCCGTCGCTTCAAGACGAGTATCAAGAGGTTGAACATTTCGAAGTGTTCGGTCGAGGCACCAGCAGCACAGTGGCCGAGCGGTGGGACGGTTTATTTCAATATCTTATTATAAATTATGAAAATAGCTAAATTAGTTATTTTAACAAGACAGCTTAGCGGTAACAGATCGAGTATGGAACTAGAAATTCCTGGTTCGAATCTCGCATATGTAAACGTATCTCCAACGTCATCAGGATTGGCCATATCATCTTATCTGGTACGTATCTTCAATGAAATGGTATTTCATTTTCACAACCTGTATTAAGTATTCACGAAATAATAGCCTAGACAGGTAAAGAATAACACAGTTCGTCCTCCCAAGACGCTTTTAACATCAAACAATGCGAGATTACGTGGAACTAGGGAGATTTGTCGCCTCGATTGATATTTGATACGCTGTTTGTTTTCATCCGTTTTCATCAGGAAAACTTGATTCTCTTCAAAAACAGCAAAGAGACGGCATGCGCCGTCACATAGATGTATCCTTTAATAATTTAAATTAATTGCTTATGAGGTGAAATTAAACAAAAGCAATTGCAGTAAAAACAACAAAAATATTTCTTCCAATAATTCACATCAATTTTATTATCGGCATAAAACATCACATTTAAGTACTGAAACATTTCATTTCTCACAATATAAGATTACACATTTTACAGCTTTTCCTATAACTGTAAAATGTGTATTTCTATATTGAATTTTTACTTATTTGCTGTTACTTCTGCATGTAAGTTGGACGACACGTATTTTTATTTGTAAAGTGTTTTGTGAAACTTGTCGTCCGTTGCTGCGTATTTATAACGCACCGTAACGCATGCGTCTGTCAGATGAAAAAAATTGCGAATCCCAGTCTTATTCCCATACACATAGGGCATTATACTGCCGTGTGATGCCGGCTTAGAGTAGCATCACTCATTTCTTTCCCGTGGGTGTCGTAAAAGGCGACAAAGGGACTCGAGGGTGTGTATTGCAATTTTAGGCGATGGGCTGACAACCTGTCACTATGGCGATACACAATTTTCTGAATGACCATCAAATGTTTGTCAGACGTGGCGTAAATGTCCGTTTTTTGCTGCCGTTTACGTTCTGCCTACGTGATATATGTATGTATGTTTGTATGAACATAGGGGAACGGATGCGTCTATTTATTTATCGTATGGCATACATTAATTCACTGCAACAATATAAAGAGCAAATCTAATATTTAAATTTAGATATTTTAAAGTAGTCCACAGTCTGTCAAATCGTTTTACAGACGCATCCGTAGAGCCTGTGCGGAAAGATAATAGGCGTTAGCAAAAAGTGAACTAATATTTTTTTTATAGGTTGCTATGACATTTCTCATACTGAGGCACAGAGGTGCCTTCAATTTACACACCTAGGTATTCTCTTTACGCACAGACTCTAAACGCATCGTAGTTTATAAATGTTTGGCAATTTCAGTGCAATTTAAAACGATAGATAAAAGAAAGTATCCGTATTAAATTGTCCAAAAACCCATCCTAGTAACCCGTTAGTTCTTCTTTTAGTGTGGAACACCGAGTTGACGTACGACCAGATGAACCCTGATGTCACGATTTCTTCAACCGCCTACTACTACTAGTAGGCCTCCGACATAGTTGTGTAACGACCGCCGTCAAAGTAATCGTAGACAGCAACCGTTACCGATGGGTTAACGTGCCCTTCGAAGCACGGAACCATTTTTCGGTCCAGCCTGCACTGTCCTTAACAGACTGGAAACAAATTCACAAAGTGAAAATATCAACTTTTGTGACCACCGGGAATCTAACCCGAAACCTTAGTTTTTGCATGTGAGTAATAGGAACAGTCGACAACTATCACCGCGTTTTTGCATGTACGTAAATGTGACAAATGTCAATATCTAACTAACTTGTTCCGGTGAATAGATAATAGATGGCGCTAACGTCACACTTGGCAGGAACTCACAAATTGAAGCCACTTATTTCACCGTTCGAGTTAAAACATACGATAGATAGAAGTAGGCGGTTGAAAAACTGACAGGGTTTATCGGGTCGTTGGACGAGTCGGTGTCCCACACGAAGAGAAGATAAAGTTCAGCGGATAGAATTTAGGCAAGGCAACATCTCGCTCGTGTGAATATAATTGATTTCTACAACTTTTTCATAATTAAAACAAATTTTTAGCCATACCAAATACACCCATCACAGTAAATACATTGAGTTCATATGACACTCAAATAACTACAAATGTGAAAGAAGCAGAAACTAAACATGAGACGGAAGAAACAGATAAAAATAAAACATTGAACTCAAAAATCACTGCAGTTACAAACGCAGAAATGGTAGAGCGTAGGCCACTAGATATTCCTACGCAATTACTTAAAGAAGCACATGCTAATAATGCCGTAAATAAAATAGCAAAGGATCCAATAGAGTATAAAGAAATTCTAAGCGAACAAATTCCGGTGACTTCAGGAAATGCAATTATTCCAAATCCACACTATATGATTCCAAATGCTGACCATGTCGAGCAATTCATACAAGATCCAGCCCACGACTCTGCTGTTATAGGAAACGCACAGATGGCACCAATAGATGCAAATCAGCTTTTGAATTTTCTACCAAACGATATGTATCAAAATTGGGTAAGAGAATATTACATACCGCCTTACGATGAAACATTTGAAAAACATAAACAGATTGCACAAGTATATTACAATCAGTATACAAATAATGAAGTAGTATTAACACCGGCACCAGTTATAAAAGAACATCATGTTTTACCTTTTAACAACCCGAATATCGTGCCTATTATTATGGGTCAATCAAGAAGAGATAATCAAAATGAGAATCAAAATGTTCAATCTTTAACAGATAAGAGTACTTTTCAAAATCGGGCCATACATGTGCAACACAGTGTACCTTTTGATAGAAATTTAAAGGAAACATCTGAATATTACATTTACAGACAACACAAAGATCTAAATGGGATTGAAGCGCGAGGTTTATATGTGCCTGCTGTGCGTACTATAAACAAAAAAGTTCATTTGGAAGAAATACCTATGTTACAACATGAAAAGAAGTCACAAGTAGATTTCATGAAATATATGGATAACTTTACTTTGGAAAGAAAGAAGACAAATGTTGTTTTACCCTATTTCATCCAAAACTCTGCATTACACGTAAATAAATCTAAACTCAATAGTGCTTTTTCAAGTTCAGATAGTGTTTTACAAAGAATTGGCAATCACAAAATGGCTGATGTGGATATAGATAATAAAAGAACAGAATGGAGGATTATCAAGGAGAACAAAGCCAATGCTTTAAAAACTAAAACAGTAAGTGATAGTCCTTCTACTGTCATGTTGTCTTCTGTCACCGATTCCACGAACGACTCGATGAACCCTGTTGATAGTTTCATTCATGCATTCGATGACATTGATTTAAATAAACTGAAAGATCCCAAACTTCTGGATGTTTTGAGAGAGCAAACGGAGAAAATGTACAGTTTGATTAATCAGATACAAGCTAAAAGACAAAGGCAACAGACTGAAAGTACGAATAATCTAACGCCAAAACCGACGATACAAGCCGAAAGGCAAGGACCACCGAATAAAAAAACTACTATAGACGTATCAGAAGATTTAATCTCACAACTTGATAAAGATATTGAAATGAGAAAGAGAACACAACATATGACAACAACAAAAACATATACAACTGAACTTATACTTGAACGAACTGTAGAGCTGACAATAGATGAGACAATGGTAAAAGAGGCATTGAAAAAAGACCCTTACATACAAAGGATCCTGAAGTTAAACAATATGAAGAAAAAGGAATATTATTCATAACTATAGGTAATAGGCACGCCTGGTCGTCTATGCAGGCGATATTGTATTATAATTTATACAGGGTGTAAGAGACAGCCCTCCGAATACTTATAGGGTGCATGCAGACCATGAAACTGAACAACTTCTCATAAAAATATATAGCAGGAAACATCAAAAATATTTTCACTTCCCTCCCATAGTAAGTGCAGTCGGCTGATCGTGATTTTGTATGGGAGGTCAATCATTTTCGTCGTTTCCTGACATATTTGTTCAGTTTCATGGTCTGACTGAATGCACCCTATCAGTATTTGGAGGGCTGTCCCTTACATCCTGTATATGACTATCTGTTGCCCGCAACTTCGTACGCAAGGTAGTGACTTGTAAGTTAGTGTAATTGATGTATGCATGTGTTTTGTGTGTTTTAATTTACTTTTTAAACTAATTTTCATCAGTCTCCAAAAAGGTTTGCATACTGACACTAGCAAACGTACATACATACATACATAAATCACGCCTTTATCCCTTACGGGGTAGGCAGAGCGTTAACGGCCGTAAAACGGATATTAACACCACGTTTGACAAAAGTTTGAGGGTCATTTAGATAACTGTGTATCACTATAGTGACAGGTTGTCAGCCCGTAGCCTAAAATTGCAATACACACCCTCGAGTCCCTTAGTCGCCTCTTACGACACCCATGGGTAAGAAATGGGGTGACGCTATTCTAAGCCGGCATCACACGGCATACGACGACTAGCAAACGTGCAATGTAATAAATACCCTCTTTGAAAAGAAATTACTCGATAGAGAAACCTTTAACTGACTTTGTTTCAAAGAAACCTTTCCATAGTTTAACAATTTATAGTAAACGATAATATGCCGTGTGATGGCGGCATCACTCCATTTCATTCTTGTGGGTGTCGTAAGAGGCGACCAAATGACTCGACGGTTACACATGTATTGCAATTTCAGGCAATGGGCTGACAACCTGTCACTATAGCTATACACAATTTTTTGAATGACCCTCATATTTTTGACAGACGTAAATGTTCATTTTTTACGGCCGTATTCGCTTTGCCTGCCCTCTTATCATTAAAGAATTTGAGATCATGACTAACCGGAACCACAGAATAACCAATAGAATGTAGTACTAAGTACTAAGTAAGAGTGAACAGGCTTCTTCTGGGTGAGCTCGCTCCATCTTAGACTCTGTCTCTGTCTCTGTCCTATGACCTAGACTAGAGTCAAGAGCAAACCCATCATTAATAAAAAAAAAAAAAAAAAAGTACTGGGTGGCCAAAAAAGTAACGTCTAAAGACTTAATTCGAATACCTTATACTGAGGGTATCTAAATCATGCCTATGTATTTCCCGCGATTTTTGTATTTTCCGAGTTATTCAACTTTTAAAGTTGTATGGAAAAATTCGACTGGCAGGCTTCTTCCCTTCTTGTTTTACTTCCGTAAAAGGGCTTTTTGAGCGGTTGTTTTTGTAGCATTCTCTTTCCAGCGATTTTTTTTTAAGAATAGCTTGTCAGTCGTTTTTTTCCCATACAACATTAAAAGTTGAATAACTAGGCAACTCAAAAAGATCGCGGAACATACATGGAGGTGATTCAGATACCACTCAGTATAAGGCATTGAAATTTTGTCTTTGGACGTCACTAGTCGGGCCACCCTGTAAATTAGGAACTACATACAGAACGGACACTCACCTTAACACACACGCACAAAAGATTGCAAGTAAAAAATAGTTGCCTTAAATGAGACTGCAGCTGTATAGAAAAGTCCTAGGTGTAGCGGGAATTCAGTTTCACACATAAAATAACTTGTAGCTGGCGTAGACAAACCTTGAGGTTGCATTAATTATGTAAATAACCTCTAAATTCCTAATTAGTACATCTCTAGAATACCATAATATAACTGGACAATGGTTTTCCCATGGCAAGTACTCTGTAAGCAGGCGTGGTTGCTCCATGCCATTTCTGTGACCTTTAGTATACCGGGCTAAGGGCATGGGCACGCTGTAAGCGGGAGCGGGAGCGGGGGCGTTTGGCCGGCGGCGGAATGGCGAGCGATTTAATTCTTAGTCACGTTACGACCGAATAGAATCCCTTTCTAACCCGGCACCATCGCTTTATCCCATATCACTGGTCTTTCCATAGCCCTTGGTATATCGCCATCTAGCCTCAAACAAAAGCTTGTATGGCAACTAGATAGCTGCTAGTAATACGTATATACCTTTTTTCTGTGAATTAATAAAAAACACCCAGATTGAACATAAATACTTAAAAATGTACTTAATAATAAATTTTATGTACAGTTCAGTTTGAACGCTGAACTGGTAAAAGAGTACGAAAGATAAAATGTCTACTTGCTAAGAACGGCAGGAAGCGGTACTATCCGCTACGCCATCGGGCCAGTCGAATTATAGTTGATTGGTGAAATGGGCTACGGCCATAGGCACAACTTTAAGCGGAAGCGAGCGAGCGCCGTGCAGACGTTGCTGCCTCTAACCGTGTTATTACAAGAAAGTAAGACGCGTGTTTAGACAGTGTTTTGAAATATATTTCATACAATTTGACCTCGTCTGACGGCTTAAACCATGTCTTACTTATTTTAATAACACCTTAAGTTGCTGACCATTGATTAAGTTCTTAGTCATGTTCCGACCTACGGGAAAAAATAGGGCGATGCTATTCCAACCCGGCACGATTGTTTTATACCAATGGTCTTTCCATGACCTTTGGTATAGTGGGATACGAGCACTCTATAAACGATAGCGGATCATGATGTGATGTAAACCCACATCATGAGTGATACTTGTTCGTTTAATAATAGGATAGCGGAACAGTTTATCGCTCTACCATAACCAGTGGAGATAAAAAAAAGCATTTTATCTAGTTGACGTTGCAAGTGACGGTTTGCTGTAGAGATTCGACAGCTTTTCCAAATCTATGGTATGGTAGAGCGTTATCTTCCGGATTTGTTTTTTTTTTAATATCTATCATTAAGACGAGAATATAGCACGAGCAAGATTTTTAAATATAGATACATACCTATTCTAGTACGAATACCTAATAATTATGCATTGAAACGGTATTTCTCTAGTTTCTATGTCGGAAAAACCTTAGATTCCCGCGAAAATTTGAGCGCAAAATGATTGTCTGGTTCACTCTGGCGCAACGTAAATGAAAGGGACTAACTTTTCAGGTGAATCAGGGAATTAACTTACAGAAATAAAAGTTCCTATAATTACTAACAATATAGGAATTGTTATATTAAAAGTGATGAATCTAAACGACTTTCCTAGATAAATTTAGTTCTTGATTCTGGCTTTGACACATTTTGTATGGGATTTAGAATAGCATCACCCCATTTCTTACCCATGGGTGTCGTAAGAGGCGACTAAGGGACTCGAGGGTTACATGTGTATTGCAATTTTAGGCGATGTGCTGACAACTTGTCACTATAGTGATACACAGTTATCGGATTGACACTCGAACTTTTGTCAGACGTGGTGTTAAAATCCGTTTAATGGCCGTTAACGCTCTGCCTACCCCGTACGGGATATAGGCGTGATTTATGTATGTATGTATGTATGGGACGTCTTCCCATGTGAAACGTCTATCGCACCGCATACTCCACCTACTAACTTAACTACCTACAAAATTCCGCTACCGCTCCCGCTACCGCTTCCGCTTCCACAAAGCGCACACCTTACCAGACTAGTTTGATCTTGTGCTAACCGCATCTAAATACAAATACAAAATACATACAAATATACTAATTTCGCATCACATCTTAGGCACCACATTCAATAAATACAGTACAAATATACAACATGAGCTGAAATGGGCGTAGGCACAGCACACTCCTGGTTTTAAGCTTGACCCTAGTAAAAAATGGGTGTTCTTAAATATTTCATTTCATAGAAAGTAGGAATTGTTTCACGGCTGCCATCTGTATATTTTCACCGCTTGAACTCTGCGCGTAGCCTAACCAGTCTAGTTGGATCTTGTGCAAGACGTAGCTAGCTCAAGGGCGCTAAGAACAAAGAGTTCTTCTGAAATTGGCTGCACTATTTCAATACAATTAGTATGGCTTCCTTTTATTATCAGTTTTCGTAACAAAACGAAGCAAGGTTAGGTATTAATTTACATAAAGTGCCGTGTGTTGCCGGCGTAGAATAGCATCACCCCATTTCTTTCTTGCGGGAGTCGTAAGAGGCGACTAAGGGACTCGAGGGTGTGTATTGGAATTTTAGGCGACAATCTATCACTATGGCGATACACGATTTTCCAGATAACCCTCAAATATTTGTGGCGTGAGTGTCCGTTTTTTGCGGCCGTTTACGATCTGCCTACCCCGCAAAGGATTATAGGCGTGATATATGTATGTATGTATTTCCATAAAATAGATTTAAGGTCAGCTTAGTGCTGAAAAGTAGGCATTTACGGCCTTCCGCCCGTCGCGTAGAAAAGATCGCGCGAGCTAGTCTGCGGTGAACTCACTTGACCCTGCGGTACGGACCGGGCGGCAAGCGCAGCTTCCACAGCGAGCGCACGTGTTACAGTATACAAAACTATGGCAGTAGGTCAATAACTCCCCAAGATATAGATAATAATTTTATTCTTTACGTAATTTACTTAGGAAAAATATGTTGGTACAATTGTAGGATTGATAAAATTACACAGTGAAGATGTGTTTTTATATTATTAATTTTTAATTATTGAATTATATACTAATTAATAATAGTAATATTATTTAAATATAAATTTAAATAATGTTGAATGTGCAGTTGAATAACTCATTATTATGAGCTTTGTCCTGTAATTCATTTAAAATATGGTTGATGTCAACAAGTCGGCGGCGTCCCGTAACAGTTTGAAATTCGTCTTCGTTGGTTTCCGCTTCTACTAGCAGGGGATATATCCTCAATATCATCACCGTCGGTACATCTGAAATTTTTCATTAGTTACTTATAATCATCGAAACAATGAAAATCGAAGGACAATGACAAATAATCCTTACTATCCGTACTAATTTTATATATAGTGTGTGTGAAGAGTGTGTGCAAAAATGCTATCCATGTCTTAAGGCAGCCTCGAGACGTAACAGACTCGGGATGAACTTGGACAAAACAAAAGTCAAATTCACTCAACAAATCATCCCCAAGCCAGTCTCCGTCGAAGGTGTAGCCTTTAAAGTTGTTGAAGTATGTGTACTTTGGGCAAACGTTGCAGTTGGGTAGAGACAACTTTGAGGTTGAAAGCATCAGAAGAGTGCAGCTGGGCTGGGCGGCATTTGGGAAGCTGCGTCATATCCTAGAATCATCTTTGCCACAATGCCTCAAGTCCATGGTGTTCGATCAATGTGTCCTACCAGTCATCACCTACCTTATCCGCAAAAAAGACCAGTGACGGACATTTTCTGGAAGTGTAGCAAGCTGAAGTGGGAGTGGGCCTTTCCTTGGCAAGCGTAACGTTAGATGTCCTCCGGCCAGAATCCAGATGGACCGATGACTTAAAAAGACGGCTGGTAACGACTGACTGGCGAAAACGGGAGATCGTGCCTTATGGCATACCGAGGGGGAAGCCTACGTCAAGCAGTGGACTGTAATAGGCTAATGAATGAATTTTCGTTACTTACTTATGAGATTTAGAAGTTTATTGAAGTGGAAATGTATGGGAGTCCATAACTTGCAATAAGGGTTTTTCATCACATATGCTTGAAGCTCTGAAACATCAATATTCACACAGAGCAGTATTTAAATAACATTAAGAATCGTCATTTCCACTTTTTGTTTATAAAATTACGTATTTCTGTCATGCCTTTTCTGCTTGGGAGGAAATAGCTACATGGTGAGGCTGCTGTATAGAACTACAGTAAAAATGTATGTATAAGTAAGTGAAAATCTATATATAAATATGAAAAATATCATTAATGCTTTCAAAGTCATATTAAAAAACAACTGTTTATTAGCTGAACAATAAAACATTTAATTTTCGTAACTTACTCATTAGACTGGAGAGTTGATTGGCGTGGAGATGTCTTCTTCTTCATCAATACACTCTTAACAGAGCGGACGTGGTCGTCAATCCGGGTTGGTGGCACGCTTTACAATCCGTCGCCATTCCTCACGGATGACTGCTTTTCTGGTGCACTCCGTCACGGAACCTTCTTGTGTAGCAGCTTTAATTTGGTCCGTCTGATCTTCCTCGAGGGCGCGCACACTCGACCTTCCCTTGGACCACGAGCCGCTCGATAGATATGTCCCCGCGTCGGGCGACGTGTCCAAAGAATGAAAGGATGCGAACTTGCACGATGGAGGAGAGGCCGAGTTCCTTGAGAATGGAGTCATTGGTGGGGAATTCTATCGATGATATTCTAAGCATTCGCCTCCAGCACCACATTTCCAGTGCGTCTATCTTCTTCTTTTCAATTTCCCGCAAAGTCCACGTCTCTGCAGCATAGAGGAACACGGGGAATATGAGTGCTCTCACGAGTCGTGTTTTGGTGGCTTTCGTGATATTGCGATTTTCCAAACCTTATGAAGCTTGCTCATAGTGGATCTAGTTATCGCCATACGTCTTTTTACCTCGTCTATGCAACCGCCGTTGTTGGAAATCAGCGCTCCCAGATAAACGTAGGATTGGACAACCTCGCAGTTTGCGATATGTTTGACTATGTTGTTTTGGAGATGTATGTGACTCCAGAACTTGCAGAGAAAGTTGGTCATCGTCATGACGGCTTGAAGTCCTGGAACGTTTTTATCAAAAGTACACTAATCTTTAACAGGCTTACCTTTTCTGTTTCACTAAATTATACTTACTTTTCAGTACCTAGTAATTTGTTTGCATGTCTAATACCTTTGTCTCTTAGTATTGAAGCACTGCAAGGATTAGAAGTCCAAGGTTATTGGTACAATATTTACCGTCTAATTAAATATACTATTACATTACAAACAAATTCAGTGGTTGCACTACTGATTTTGTTTTACTGTGTATGTACTTGATAATTACTTATAGCATGGCTCACTAATAAATAATAAAATTACATTATGTAAAATCGTACATTCTCTTCGTATGATTTGAACTGTGGTTGCACCACTGGTTTCATTTCTACTATGTATGTATTATGATGTTTACTTTTAATATGGCAACAGCTTATGAACTACATAATAAATAAAATGACACTAGATCAAATGGTTGGTACAATGTTAGATACTGTGGTTGCAATACTATTTAATTTTACTGTCTGTTGTTGTTAAACCTAAAACTGCTTCTGGTTTAGTTACCCAGATCAGCTATACAATTTCTTTGTCTACTTACCTATTCACTAAAATTTATACCTATACATACTTACTTCATAGTTGGTAGTTACTTTGGTAGGTCAAAAATTGGTTAGAATTATGTTCAGATACTTACGATATTGTTTGCCGGTCTTTTCGCTTTTGACATATAGGTACCCTCTTGTATTTATTTTTATTTCCCATTTTTACTTATTTACAGACTATGTACACGTTTATTTACAATAAATTAACGAAATATTTACACATTCACAAAATATTTACAGTCAAAAATATACAACACTTATTTAAAACTTAGTAGCAAAGGCGAGCTTATCTCTTAAGAAGAGATCTCTTCTAGCCAACACATTTGATGTCAGAAAATTCATATCTTATTAATATTACGCGACAAGATGAAAAAAGCAGGTTGCGGAACGCCGCGGTCGAAAAATTGGCATAGGTCCTGCTCCGATGATGCCCGGCGGGCGTCTGAAGCGCAGCGCGCGCGTCGTTTGGTTATATAATGGGAATAATGGGGTTTCAAAAAATCACAAAAAACAATTTAAAAAATCTATCCATTATTTTATTTACATCTTGTAATTTCCTACATTTTGGCATATTTTAATTTTTTTTAGTGTTAATAATCTTTGAGTAATACTTGAAAAATTGTCATAAACTTACGTATCTTTGCATTTTTTTATGATCGAGAAAAGTTATAGATATCGTGTTTTTGTCCATTAACCTTTTCGCCGCCAAGCCATTCGAGTAAAAAATTGCAACCAGCGCCACACCAATTTCTTGTTAAAGAAATACTCAATAAAATAGAGATGTCCAACAGTTCATATCGATAATAAATCTTCACTTTTTAAACCGAGTTTTAATTTATCTAAAACCATTATTTTGCCCCCTACTTTCAGTTCTGATTTCATATAGGTCAAAATAGTAATATAGGATAGTGGTAGTAGTGGTGGCCTAGTAAACAACACTAGGCATATTCAACAAGTTTATTTTTAGTTCAGTTTTCGATCAGCACTGGCGCATCTCTATTACGCGTCTCTCTATATCGCGTTGTCGGTTATAGACGACTGTGGCGTCGGTGGCATTTCTATATTCTCAAACCCTTAGGACAAATAAGGATGTAATATAGAATATCGATAAAAAAAATTAGAACATCATAGGATTTATGCTGGTATTTATTTTAATATTTTATTGTGACTATTTGTTTTCTTTCATTTCTTTTTCTTATTTTACTTACGTTGAATATTAATTAAAAACGATTTTAAATGGCACAAATTTCATGTGAACTTAATTTAACGGGTCAAATTGTGATACAAGATTATTATTAGATAATAAGAGAAAAGATAATTATTTATTTAATAAACTTAATTACAAATAGGTACACTTATATGAAATAATTCTGTGGCTTAACCATTTCCTAAACTAAGAATATGAATTCTTGTATCTCAGGCAAATGGGAAACCGACATAACTATTATTTTAAGATTTATGATATATTATTAAATACTTGAACTTTTTTTCTATTCCTACCCGGTTTATTTGATTATTTCTTCGGTTTGTTTCTATTTACTTTTTATAATATTCTAATTAGAATATTATTACTACAAAATACACCAGGCAGAATTAAAAATTTAAGGCTATAAGGAAGGTAAGTAGTTTAATAAGCATTTTATTGGTAGGTAAAATGCTGTCATTAAACCACTGTACGTTCCTTATAGCCTTACTTATAGAGACATGTTTGATATCGCCTGGAGGAGTGGGAGCTATCGCCAATGTGAAAAACTATAAAAAGAAACAGGTATTATTATTCTTTAAAAAAGAAAAATGAATTTCTTTATCAACAATAATGATTTTGATCCACTATACTGAAAATTTATTTATATTGTATTTATTAAAAAATACTGTAATATCATAAACTCACCCTTAAATGACGATAAAATATAATAAATTATAATGAAAATGTAATTCAAAACCTCTTGTACTATATTACGGCATTCTAGGTAAGCATAATAGAATGATGAAAATGATGCATTTGTAACATGCCATTTATAATGTCTTTGAAAAACTTTACCTCGTGTTTAATAAAAAATGCACATAATTACAGTTATTCATTATGTAAGTCTCAATACGTTTTGATAAGATAGAAAGTACGCGGAAATTCATCTGAAAGTTTCCGAACAGAAAACAGAAAGTTAAAAAAAAAATTTGAAAAACTCAATAGCCAAAATAGTAAAATATAAAAATATTGAACCTTTAGTTAGAGGTAAATACGCATTGCAGGTCGTTTTATATAAAACCTTTTAAATATCTATTTACTTACATAGTAAATAAATAGCTCTTTTACACAGAAAAACATAGCTTACATATTGTAATTGTGCTTGATCACTCAAGCTATAGGTAACGTAATAAGTAGGTTAAATTTCCCTACTATAAGGTCAACACTACTGTTTAAGATATGCATTGACCTAAACGGGCTTAAGCAGGTAAATCAAAAAACCTGGCCAAACGACTACCTAGTTTCCCAGGAGAATAAAAGGCATATAAATTTGTTATCAAATCATACCTTCATATGATTTTTTAAATATGATTCATTTGGGCTTGCCTTAATAATATTTGCTATAATACATAATGATCAATAACTAACTTTGTTTACTTTGTCGGAGTAACGGTCAAGCTTTATTTAAAACATCACTCGGGCCTCTGAATAAACTATATTGTATATAATAATATAGTTAATTAATATCTTGGTAAATCTACCTAAACTTGATATAATAAAAGAGGCGATTATTGAAATTGTTTTCTGCCATAACTACCTCTGACCGTCCCATGCAAAACCCAGATCTCTGATTAAAACTTGAAAAGGGCACAAATTTGCTTTAATTTTATGTACAATCAAAAACGAGCTAGCTATAAAAGAATATGAGCTAAAGTTTAAATTATAAGAATTTTATCATTTTGTTAACAGCTTACCTACGGAGAAAATTTAATCCGAAGGTACGTCGGTAAACGACGTTATTGTCTGTTAGACAGTACAAACATTGCAACATTGCAAATTAATTGTGGAAGCCTAGACCTTACGTGGGTCACCGTACAAATATTATATATCATTATGATCACCGTTGGTATAATATACTAGCTATTGAACGTAGTAGGTAGTTCCCAATATAATTCTCGCTAGGTATCTATTCTGAAAATATTTTACTTGATAGGCAAACTATTTGCCTAGTACGTAGGTACATTCAAGCATTTTTTAACAACGTCTTGTGCTCGACATTCAGAGCAAATATATTGGAACAAAGGTATTATTATTTTAGGCTGACGTCTTACGATAGGCAATTATGTTCACTATCGTACGTTTCTAACAACCATCTAACAATGTTATACACAGGAGTAGATACTCGTGTTTCAAACCCAAACAAGGCAGACAGGGCACTTACACAAATATCAATTAGCAAAAGTACCCTCTGATTGTAACCTTTTGTATATTTATTTAAAATACCCACATAGACTGTGGGTACTTGTTGTTTACTTGCCCAAAAGCTTTCATTCATTATCGAAAAAGTAGGTGTAGTAAGCATGACTACACTTGGGGAAATAAAAACTTAATATCGTCTGGGACAGTGTCGCATTATTGCTATTTGCCACTATCGCTCTAAAACTTTTCATCTCTAGAGGAGGTTGTTATACATATTACGCCATATGCATTTCATTCCTAACATTTCAGGTAATATGAAAGCACCTGAAAAATATATCATGAACTTTTCATCTGTAGTGGAGGTTGTTATACAAATTACGTAATATGCATTTCATTCATAATATTTCGGGCAATATAAACGCACCTGAAGAAAATATCATGTTCAAGATCAAGGCACTCGAGTAGGTAACACAAAATTTGGCATATACCAAATAGGTATATATTACATCACTCGCCTTAGCAGCTAGACAACCTTCCACTAGTTTTGATGTTATACAGCTTGATATAGCAGAATTAACAATAGGGTGTACCTAGCTCCCAAGTTGCAACATGCTGGAATAAGTAAATTACCTACATACATCTCCACCTCACGAAATTTACTCCGTACACTCAATGCACGATGAATTAAAAAGTAAAAATTATTATAGTTTCGGTGTGAGATCTATTAAATGGGTAGGTCTTCATTATTTACTTATCCATTTTGAGATGAGGCCATTACAAAAAGGCCGTTTTCTCTCCCCACATTTGTCTGTTTCCATGTTGCTAAGAAAAACGTAGGACTATTTTAGGACAACTCTGCACTTAGAGAACTTAGATTGTACACATTCCCTTCCGTGATTGATGCCAGAATCATAGCGAGTATTTAACGTAGGTACTCTTACGCCACTTTTTGATCATAGTTCAAAGAAGTAAACAAATGACAAGCGTGAGGGATCTCCCTCAGAAATGCGTTAGCACTACGAGGTCTGTGATAGCATAGAAATAGAAGTGAATTATTGCTACTTAGGACAGTGAGCAAGGGAAAAATTTATAAATTCAGTCGTTTTCACAGTTACCTAATAAATCAATATGTTTCTCATTTTCTTACTGCGTGGCCTCGGTAGGCCACTGAAATGATCATAAAGGAAAACTGTTTCAGACTTAAACCGTCTATAAATTTTCCTTAACCTGCGAGAATTTAGACTCGGCAGTAACGGTTACTAGGATGGGACTGAATGCGGTGAATCTACGACAAATATGTCTTCTGCTTAAGAATCATTGTAAAACGTTAGACAGCTCTCTAACTTTGAACTTTATTCCGAGTAGATAAAGTTCATACTTACGTAGGAATATTGTTCCCTGTACTTTCTAATAGCCAAGACTTTTTCGGGCTAGGATGTTATATTTGAAACATTTTTTCAAACATTTAAGTAGGTAGGTATATTTTGCCTACAGATAGCCTATTTTGCAAATTCTCAGTGGAATCTAGCTATCGTTATTTGAAAGCGTAAGCTCATGGAACTAAAAGAGGGGGACCTTATGAACGCGTGCAAGGTAAAAATATTTACAAATTAACATCTTAGGAATCCCCTCGCGTTCTATTTTCTAATACGCTCGAGGTAACACATGTGTCAGACAGTAAACTCCTTGTACTCAAGTCTGTAACACACCTTTCGAAGCTTTCATTTCTTAAATATATTTTAATACTTAACCTTAACCGTGTTAGGTAGGTATAAAATTATGGAAACTTGGCTAATTTTATACCACATGCAGGATTCGAACCTGCGCGCTTCACTATCAATACTAGTGCTACACACTACCCTTCGCTACAATTGCTTTATCTCATCGCAGGCGGTGGACCGGACGATGTACTTTCAGATAAGACAAAATTTAACGAGGGCATTTCACTGTCACGTTAGAAGACAAATAAGCATAGAAGTAAAGAAAGACTGCTTTACTTTGATCAGACAAAAGCAAATCATGCATGTGCCGGATGCCATCAAAACTTTTGGAAGTTTGATAAAAAGGTAGGTAGGTACCAAAAGTAATACCTATACTTAAAGCAATAACGTTTTATCAAAGGTGCTGGCCGACTCTGCACGAGGTATTAAAAATATATTGGTGGGTACATTTCGAAACTTTGGCTCCACGAGGACCCAGTTCTTTGAGTTGCATATCGTACCGAAACCCACAACACAAATACTTTTTAGTACTTGTTAGTATTTTTTGGCAATATTTGCATCTAAACCGTCGATAATGCATGGAATTTGTATCGCATGTCGATTTATTAATTCGTCAAGTATACGAAAGGCTCGAGGACGGAATTTCAGGCCCTGCAAGTGCAAGCGAGGGCATTCTGCATGACATCAAAAGGTACAACCCCTGCGCGGGGATGTAGGAGTCTAAGGACACGTCATGCGCTGACGGCCTAATGAACTCCTGATGATGTTATAAAATAGGGTATACCTTGCGTTGCGCAGAGGTAGCTTATAAAACCGACGAAATGTAGCTTGGCTTGTGCTGCCATTTCATATCATAGCAATCAACTAGAATATATATTTTCTGCAATTTATTCTAGGTACAACGAAAAGATCCTTGAGGAGTTCTTATTACTCTATTTTATAAGACGTTCTACGGACTTGGACTTCCGTAAAATTTCTTATTACTAAGAGCATTTCACAGGGTCATGGCGGCCCCCTTTTAAAATAAAAATTGTCGCTGTTCGACTTATTTATTTAAAGAACTTTGAAGGTATCCGAACAATACCTACAGATCACGTATTTGATGCGTTACTTGAATAACACGTTGCTACGTGAAAGGAGCATCTGTATATCATTACTAGCTCCAGTAAACGACATAAATATGTATTTATGTCCAAATAACAATTTACAAAAACACGTGTAAAAATAAAATAATCATTCACAAATGAAAATCCATAAATCAATCAGGCACATTAATGAAAAACGTGCACGGGGGATATGTAGAAACTAGTTCGACGGGATAGTAACCTATAAATAGAAAAAAGGTATTACTTCTCTCGAGGAATACCTACCTATCAGTTCAAGGTAACTAGTTTAAAAACCTGCGAGGGATGAACATCTATATTGAAAATCTTAAAATAATGCCACTCAAAGCTTGTGCGAAGTACACTATGATTATTGGATTTTCATTTGATCGTTCGTAAAGAATCGAACGAATTAATTACTTCCGGATTAAAAACTTTTCGTAAAAAAAAAATCACTATTGTTAAATCCGGGTAACTAAAACTTCGATAGCAACCAAATTTCTATAACACACTTTGCTTATTTATTTGGGATCATTATTCTTGACAAATAATTCCCATAAATTAAAAACTATTTTGTTCACAGAATTCGGATCGCCAGGAACAATTTATTTATTCGTAAACGTCTTGACAGATTTCAATAATAATTTATTAAAATTGTAAGAAATTGCAAAGTTGTGTCCGACGGAAAACCGCCTTCAGAAATTTGATTTGCCACATGCATAATAAAATATAAAGGACTTACCCAGTTTATACACACACTGATTTTAAAATTTATTTAAATAGGAACAATTAAATCACTAAATTTATTAATTTAAAAAACGAACGGTGCAAAACCGTTAAAATTGTAAGAAAATAATTTTCAAAGTTTAAAATTTAAAACTTTATCGAAATTTAAAAAATTATTTTCTGAGCGCGACCGCTCACTGCGAAAGAAAAATCGCCAATGAAGCCAAGCGGGCCGACTCGCCCCGCCCTGCCGTGTCGGAGTGGGGTGGGGTGTGGGGGCATACGTAACCAATCACACAGCTTTGGAACAGATAAGTGCGACCAATCGCTGCAAAGGAAGATCTCTATCTCTATAAGTAAGGCTATAAGGAACGTACAGTGGTTTAATAAATAATTATCTTATCTCTTATTATCTAATAATAATCTTGTATCACAATTTGACCCGTTAAATTAAGTTCACATGAAACCCTCCTAAACTCTCTTAATTTATTTATTATTATTTATGATTATTAGGTATTTACTTAACTCTAAATCTTCTTCTTCGAGTAAGCCAGGTTCAAACGACAGATCAACGTCATCCTCTACGCCTTCTAAAATCTGTAGAAGTTCTGCTGAACTAAGCTCGTCGGCACTCATTTTCCCATCACTATTTTTATGTCACTACTGCAATGACGTCAGAGCGTGTCGTCTTTACCCGACTACGGCGTACAGTGCACTCACAATGGTCGAGCAATTATCGCTGTGCACGAGTCGACGAAACCGGTTTGTCGATACTCAATCAAACAAAGAAAATAATGTCTAATACTGGCGTATTTCTACAAATCAATGTCGGGAAAATTTTCAATATACATTAAAACAATAAGAAAATGTTATTGTTATGACAAACTTGACAAATATCTAGGCATAGTATATTCCGTAAATATATTATAGATGTATCGATATTTCACATTTGTACTAGTAACGAACAACACTTCCAGTCGTGTGGGGCCGACTATGGCGTGTGCGAATGGTACTTCTGACAGCTTCAAAACGTAATCAGTATTTTTCTTATTTATACTACAAATCTAATAAATATCTAAGCGCAAAAGTTCAGAAATGAAAGTAGAGGGTACAATAAATGCAATATGCGAAAAAATAAAAGAAAGATACGGTTTTAGAATGCTAGTTTATGAACATAAACTTTAACGACATTTTGTCGGCTGTACCCGACCGTGGCGCTGACGGCAATTCGCGGGTTGTCGGCTATACCCGTCTATGGCGGTGAAAAGGTTAAATAATCAAGAACTGTTCATTAACAACAACATATATTTTTTCTGGTTCAAATAAAATAACATATGATGCTTTAAAACTCAACCAAAAATAGGTCGATTCGACATTTTTCACACTAAGACGCCCTTAAAGAGTGTTCTCTTTCTACGTGTTTACAAATACAAATATAGGGTCTTTTCTTTTCGTGTGGGACACCGAGTCGTCTAACGACACGACGAACCCTGGTGTTACGGTTTTTCACCGCCTACTACTAGTAGTAGGCCTCTGAATATAGGTTGAAATTTTACTAGTGACCGATAGCGAAATCTCAAGACGGGCTGGTGATAAGGAACAACTTTCTCCAAGGAACATAGGTCAAAATATATAAAAAAAATATGGGCCTCCCATACAAAATTGCCGATCACTCTTCTCTTCTCTTTTCGTGTGGGACACCGAGTCGTCCAACGACCCGATGAACCCTGGTGTCAGAGTTTTTCAACCGCCTACTACCACTAGTAGGCCTCTGACATGGTTGTGTTTCGATTTCGACCGCCGTCTAAGTAATCATAGACAGCAACCGGGACCGACGGCTTAGCGTGCCCTCCGAAGCACGGAACCATTTATTTTCGGACAATCAGTTGGTTCACCCTGCAATGCCCTAACCAGACCGGGAACAAATTCACAAAGAGATAAATATCAACTTTTGTGAGTGTCCCACAGAGAATCGAACCCGGAACCTTTGCGTCGCAGGCAGTCGCACTACCACTGCGCCACATCGGTCGTCAAACCGCCGATCACTGATTTGAGTTACTTAAGTATCTCAATCAAAATATTTTTGTCGTAGGTATTTCAATCTATATTCCTTGGAAAAGGTTGTCAAAAATGCACGTTGTTTGTAGTCTCTTAAAAATAAGAGAATACCAAGAAGAATACCTACCTCTTCTAAAAATTCAAATATTCTTCAAAGCAGTTTTGCACCGCAATGTTTATTATGCCCTTGTTTTGAACTTCGTTAAAGTATATTTATGAAACGTTTTCACTTTATTTCGAATAGAAACTCTTCAGAACCCTTTGAATATTTATCTGCTTATTTTAAGTTCTTCAATAATATGAGCTTTGCAGAAAATTTAAGAATCAATTATCCAAAAAAACGAAGTCGTGGTACCAAATATTTTTTTTATAACAATTTTGTATTGTCCTAATAGAAAACCGGCACGGGCGGCATAAAAAAATAAATATAAAGGCACTGCCTCGGGGCTGGCCAGGTTAATTACACGGCATGTATCTTTACGCCACCACCATTTGGAAACGACAGTTGTTTCAAATTTAAGTTAAATTTTCAAAGTGTGTTATTTACATGCGTATGTATAATTAACCGGACCCCCTGAACAGGAAAATCCCTCAAAAAAACCTGCCCAGAAGTGCTACTACTCTAAATTAAAAATCTTTTTAGGCCCTAAGCTGCCCTAGCAAATTTTGGAAAATATATCACGCCTATGTAGCGACCTCTGGGAGCTACGACAAGAAGCTCACTCAAAGTGGTTCACAAGCAACAGAAGTTCCAACATATCCGCAAGATGGCGCCACGTGACAATGGGCCTGAAACGCGGTATCGAAGTGTTTCACCGCGCAACGCATATATACAACTTCCAATTCTATCCAGGTGGACCAGTCGGTCCCCTGGCCACAACACCCGGCCAGGCGGGTAGCAACCCTTTTCCCGACTCCACCTGGAACCCTCCAGTCTGCCTATTGGCATCACTCCTGTCACCCGCCATACATATTTCCTTGCGGGGTAGCCAGAGCGTAACAGCTGTAAAATACGGTCGCTATCGCCACGTCTGACAAAGATTTAAGGGCCGTTTCAGAAAAATCGTTTAGGTATCACTGTAGTGACAGGTTGTCAGCCTTTCGCCCAACATTGCAATACATACACATGTAACCCTCGAGCCCTTGGTCGCCTCTTGCGACACCCACGGGAACGTGCCCTACGCAGCACGGAACTTTTCTTTTCGAACAATCAGGTGGTTCAGCCTGCAATGTCTTTACCAGACTGGAAACAAAATCACAAGATGATAAATACCAACTTTGTGAGTGCCCCACCGGTAATCGAACCCGGAACCTTTGCGTCGCAGTCAGTAGCACTACCACTGCGCCACATCGGCCGTCGTTGAGCGGGTGTTTATCGTTGATGCCCGGTGACACAAACAACGATTAAGATCGGGAAATTAAACTCCGATTACATAACTGTCATGAGGAAACGCGTGTGACATTTGCATGTACCATCCATCTACAGTTTTTGTTGCTACATGAACAACAGACAACAGGTACAGACAGACAGACAGACAGAAACACTTTATTGCTCACATTAATAATTATAACTTATACAAGAACAAAATCAAACAACACAATATAAGCAAAGGCGGCCTTATCGCTCTAAGCGATCTCTTTCAGGCAACCCTGCACACTAAGAGAAAATAATGAAAAAAAAATTGTATTGGAGCTCCCTTAAATATTTACGTTATTAAATATTTTTTTATTTGTTGTTATAGCGTCAACAGAAATACATCATCTGTGAAAATTTCAACTGTCTAGGTATAACGGTTCAGGAGATACAGCCTCGTAACTGTAGACGGACGGACAGACAGACGGACAGCCGAGCCTCAGTAATAGGGTTTTCGTTATTACCCTTTAGGGTACGGAACCCTAAAAACACACTGTAAATAGCAGCGGCAACACATAAAAGATATAAAATCATTAATTCACATTGGCACATCCATCAACCTTATCCATTTGAGAGGTCAACTTAAACTGGTTATTCTTAGTTAATGTATGAAAACGCAGTGTAAGTTGATCCCTGAATGGGTTCACCACAACAACACTAGATTGCCGCTGTGTCGTCGTCTCGTCTACTGCCAAATTTAACATTTGAACTAGATATATGTGTAAAAACTTTTTATACTTTGCCGCCTCGTGATGCCGGCTTAGAATAGCATCACCCCATTTCTTACCCATGGGTGTCGTAAGAGGCGACTAAGGGACTCGAGTGTTAGATGTGTATTGCTATTTTAGCTGACAACCTGTCACTATAGTAATACACAGTTATCTGATTGACCCTCAAACTTTTGTCAGACGTGGTGTTAATATCCATTTTACGGCCGTTAACGCTCTGCCTACCCCGTAAGAGATATAGGCGTGATTTATGTATGTATGAAATAAATAAATAAATAAATAAAATAAACAATACATGCGTCGTCGTCTCGTCTACTGCCAATTTTAACATTTGAACTAGATATATATGTTACAACTTTTTATAGTTTAATGTGACATGCAATAAATAAATAAAAAATAAACATAACATTTTCAGGAACCCGGAAAGTCCATCTATCACTTACGCCTAGTTTTTTCTAGCCATTAGTAATCGCAGGTTATAGGCCTGGTGACACTGCAGTCGATTAGTATCTAACTATCTACGTAGGGTCAGCGTACAGTCCTAAACCAGTTTTTTTTATCTTAATCCCAGAATGTTATGAATTTATTTTAAATGTTAGTAGCTTTAAATATATGCAATCCACAGAAAAAAATGGAAATATTAGCGCATAACTGAATAAATGTGTTTTCATAATATTTACTAAATCGTATAAAATAAAGTCGCTTCCCCGTCCTTATGTATCCTTAAATCTCTAAAAGTACGCAGCGGATTTTGTTGCGATTCTTTAGAAGATAGTGATTCAAGACTAAGATTTTTATGCCGGGGAAAGGTCTTTTTCCCGCGGAAATAGAATAGCACCGGGAGAAATCGCTAATATTCTGTTATAAATTTGGTACTTACCCAAACGTCGTTTTATCTAGTATTTTTTACGCCCAAGTTTTCCAACTTCTAAATGGCATTAGTCATAAAAAATAAAATACTAGGTCAACCAGGCACCTACTTTTATGGTATCATTTTATGTCACGTTAATACAATGCCTCTATGGACAGAGAAATAGTAAGGGGTAAGGGAAGTGAGCAGCGCAAGCATGTAAACCGGATACTCTCGCTGCTATTCTACTCGCCTGCTCCCGCGAGTGTCGGGTTTTCGTGCACGACCACAGAGTACGCACACGGTAGTGTGTGTGTGGATTGTATGGCTATCTCGCTCACACGGATTGCTGGGAGAAGAGTGTGACGGCAGTGTGTAAACACTCACTCTAGTTGATACTTCCTCGGAAGGTTTGAACATAATAGCACCAAGTAGGAGCTGAAACCTTTAGTTGTAGAAAAACGTTGGCGCACAAAATACCGGATTAAACGACGTTTGTGCCGTATTAAAAACAAAATTGTTCCATCTAGTGCCTGGTTTGGTATAGGCACGTCCACCCTACTAGGAAATTAATTTATGTTACGTGCAGTCTAACGTAACACGTAATTACAACATATTGGATGCTTACATGTATGGAAATCAAAACACTGTTTGGTTTTTCTTGTTGGTGTTGTTTTTCAGAATGTTTTTTTGTCATCGTCGAAAAGAAAAACAATCTAAATATATTCAAAAGATGTCGTTCAATATTTTGTTATTCTAATTTACTTGTCATAAGCTATTTATTTGATATCTCATCGTTCCGGCGGTTTATCATCCATCACAAATTAATATAAAATGAAGTCGCTTCCCGTGCCCCTATGTATGCTTTGATCATTAAAAGCACGCAACGGATTTTCATACGGTTTTCTTAGTAGATAGAGTGATTCAAGAGGAAGGTTTTCATGTTCAATTTATGGCGGGAAAATGTCTTTTTCTCACGGGAAAACGGTTAGCAGCGGTTGAAACGGCGGGCTGCTAAGTTTGATAATGCAAATTCGACTATGACAAGCTCTTGTCTGTGCTGTAGTAGGGTTTTGTATATTAAAATACGCTACATACGCAATATTGCCGTGTGATGCCGGTTTAGAATAGCATCACCCCATTTCTTGCCCGTGGGTGTCGTAAAAAGCGACGAAGGGACTCGAGGGTGTGTATTGCAATTTTAGGCGATGGGCTGACAACCTGTCACTATGGCGATACACAATTTTCCGAATGACCCTCAAATTTTTGTCAGACGTGGCGTAAATGTCCGTTTTCTGTGGCCGTTTATGCTCTGCCTACCCCGCAAGGGAGAAAGGCGTGATATATGTATGTATGTATGTAAATACGCTACAAAGGCAGTTCAAGTACAAAACAGACATCTGACGTACAAGAAAATGTATTAACAAATGAATTTTTTATATTATTTTTTTGTGGGACACCGAGTCATCCAACGACCTGATAAGCCCTGGGTGTCACGTGTTTTTCAACCGCCTACTACTAGTAGTAGGCCTCTGACATGGTTGTGTTGTAACGACCACCGTATAAGTAATCATAGACAGCAACCGGGACCGACGACTTAACGTGACCTCCGAAACACGGAACCATGTTTCGTTTCTGACATTCAGGTGGTTCAGCCTGCAATGTCCTAGCCAGACTGGGGACACATTCAGAAAGTGTTAAATATCATTTTTTTAAGTACCCCACCGAGCATCGAACCTGGAACCTTTGCGTCGCAGGCAGTCGCACTACCACTGCGCCACATCGGCCGTAAACAAATGTAATGATATAAACACACACATCACGCCTATAATCCCTTACGGGGTAGGCAGAGCGTAAACGGCCGAAAAAACGGACAATTACGCCACATCTGACAAATATTTGAGGGTCATTCGGATAATTGTGTATCGCCATAGTGACAGGTTGTCAGCCCAACGCCATCGGCCGTTAACAAATGATACTTTTATTCATTGTTTATTCGAGACGTCTCATCTCATCGGAATCCTCTTAAAAAGAAACGAAATATAGGAATTTTCCGTAAAAAGAAATAATATAATTTTTATTTTATGAAAAAGTAATCATTTTTCCTCTCTGTGAAGTAAGAAGGAACTTAATTATTGAAAAGCAATTTATCTGTAATTCTTTATACTTATTATGATGTTCAGGAAAATTTTCCATATTTTTGTTATACAGAATGTATTCTTTTAATGTGGTTCATATCGTGCCGTGTGATGCCGGCATAGAATAGCATCACCCCATTTCATTCCTGTGGGAGTCGAAAGAGGCGACTAAGAGACTTGAGGGTGTGTATTGCAATTTTAGACGATAGGCTGACAACCTGTCACTATGGTGGTACACATTTTCCGAATGATTCTCAAACATTTGTCAGACGTAGCGTAAATGTCCGTTTTTTTCGGCCGTTTGGGCTTTGCCTACCCCGCAAGGGGTAATAGGCGTGATAAGTGTATGTATGTATGTAATAAAGATGGATTTCCACTTAATTCTCTTGTAATCTATGAGGAAGCGGAAACGAAAGGAGTTTTTGAATAGGAAGCTTTCTATTTATTATTTTTGAACTCTTCCCTAGTCGCTAGATAGATGGCGCTGTATGAAATGTAAACGTAAGGAACGGATAGTAACATAATTTTTCGTTTTTTTCACTTAGTTGTATAAGAACGTGAAACGAAACGTAACTAATCACTGTTACATCACTCGCATCACATAAATATTTACTTTAATGGGTTTTACATCAAAATAGAGTATTAATTAATAACAAAGCGGATATAAACAAGGAGGATAGATTCGGATAGAATAATTACTTGTTTTTCATGCGCTTTTGCTTTGGCATCTAGTAAAGTAGTCAGTTTAACGCCATCTACAGAGTTCTTGGAATACTACACCATTTTTTAATTCCCAATAAGAAAACTCTGTTTCTCAAAAATAAAACTCGCTATTGTTTTTTATGTGAAAGCGGTAGGAACCTCGAAAATTGCGAAACTTTCGCTTTAATTAGGATTTGAAAGAAAAATCCTCAAGAAAAAAAAGAAAGAGAGATCAACACTATCGCCGTAAGTAATCTTTAGATAGTTAAAGAGATACACTCCTTTAGGTACAGCCTGTATACATACACATATCATGCCTATATCCCTCGCGGGGTAGGTACAGAGTTAACGGACATTTACGCTACGTCAGACAAACATTGGAGGGTCATTCAAAAAATTCATATTAAGTGTAGCAGCCTACCTTGAAAATAAAGGGAAAAGTTTTCACCCGCTGCTAACCGTTTTCCCGCAGGGATAATCATTTTAATATAGCCTATGATGAACATCAGGAATAATGTAGAATTCTAATAGTAAAAGTTTTTTTTTTAAATCGGTCCAGTAGTTTTGGACCCTATTCAATTCAAACAAACAATCAAATCTTTCATCTTTACAATATTAGTGTAGACAGAATATCTCGTAAACAGAAGGGATTATTGATCTGTTTTGTTGTTTACTTGTTATTTACTACCAAACGGAAAAATTCCATGGAATAAAAACATTTTATTTTGTAATTATAGCAAGTGTTTTATCAAATTGTGACCTACAGGCGTATTATGAGCTGCACCGTGAGTTACCATTTAGGGATTTAAAATACCCCTTAATAGTTGCCGCGTCCAACTACTTCACGTTTTAAACGCCGTCCCAGACACGTCCTTTCAGAAGAAGATGATGAAATCACAGTAGCCACTGCTGCAGCCATTGCGAGTAGATCACACTCCACAAGCTCCTCAAGCAACCGACGCCCCCGCCGGCGGGGGCGCGGAGGTCCCTCATTTGTTCTCCATTTTGGGAACTACCGGCACGTGCCGGGTAGACTCAGTCCAATACGTTCTTCCCAGAACAACTCGTAAGCCCAGTACCCCAAGGGCGCAATTGGGCTGGTTGTTTGAACAACCACAAAACTTCTCCGGGTGAGCTCCTGCTCCCCACCGTACAGGTGTAGATTTCATAGCCCCGGGACTAAAAAGTGAAGATTCCAGAACTTAAAAAAGCGCTGTCCAGTATTTTTCACGCACGAAACAGCGTTGTCGCGTAATAGGGTCCCTTTTTAACCCTTTGGGTACGTAACCCTATGAATGATCCCTTACAGGGGCAGATTGATGTGCTGCTCATGGTACAAAAAATAAATTTAATTATTATTGTAAAGGCGAAGTAATGTAGAATCTTATTTTATTTTATCTGTAGAACAAATATTGATTGCTTACATGGCATGGGCCATGCTTAGGCGAGCGTAGCGTTGGACGCCCTCCGTCCAGATTGACTGATGACTTAAAGAGGGCGGTTGGTAGCGGATAGCGTACCCTGGGGGAGGCCTACGTCCAGCAGTGGACAGCTATAGACTCATGTAAATAAATAAATAAATCAAAATGTGATAATGACAACCGTGTAGAATCACGTTTTTTACATACATACACACATCACGCCTATATCCCTTGCAGGGTAGGCAGAGCATAAACCTCCGTATAATACGGACATTTACGCCACGTCTGACAAACATTTGAGGCACAGATTAATAATAAGTTACTAACGTAATTTGAGGGTCATTCAGATAAATGTGTATCACAATAGTGACAGGTTGTCAGCCCAAAATTGCCTAAAATTGCAATACACATGTAACCCCCGAGTCCCGTCGCCTCATACAATACCCACGGAAAATAAATGGGGTGATGCTATTCTAAGCCGCACGTTTGCACCTTTTTACAGAATACACAAAAATAAACATGTGTATACATGAACTGTTCAACCTGTAGTACCTATACATAATTAGAAATTATCACTTACGCAATGTACATATAAAGTAAAATCTACTTAGAGATAACGATCACAGATGAAAATAAAAATTAGATGTGTCATGAATACATAAAGCTGCCACTCGCGAGCCCTGTGAGTGTGGATAGAATAATAAAAAGAAAAAGTTTTATTATGTATGGGACTTAACCTAGTTAGTCGAGAGCGAGGGTTTGACGTCCGCTCCGGATCCTACTTGGCGCAAAGGTTGTCCATCGCCATTCAACGCGGCAACGCAGCGAGTGTCATGGGCACTTTTGCGGCTGGTGTGACCCGGGGTGGTATATTTGATTGAACTTCTTATTTATTTATTTTTACTATTTGTTTTGTATTGTAATTTATGTACTTGCAGATTGGTTAGAAACAGAGTTATTGGTTATTTACATACATACATACATAAATCACGTCTATATCCCTTACGGGGTAGGCAGAGCGTTAACGGCTGTAAAACGGATATTAACACCACGTCTGACAAAAGTTTGAGGGTCAATCAGATAACTGTGTATCACTATAGTGACAGGTTGTCAGCCCATCGCCTAAAATTGCAATACACATCCAACCCTCGAGTCCCTTAGTCGCCTCTTACGACACCCATGGGTAAGAATTGGGGTGATGCTATTCTAAGCCGGCATCACACGGTATTGGTTATTTGTATAGAGAAAATAAGTGCGCATGACGTTTCGGTGTTCTGTTGTTATTTTTTTGAGCTTTCGCGGAAAAAGAACCAACATGAGTCTAAAATAAAATAGTTACAAATAATAGTATGACTTTCAATGCAGTATGACATATAAGCACTATGCCAAACAAATAATATGACAAAGAATTTTATGCAAACCGAGGTATGCCCTGAGGAACTTCAACAATATGCAGAACGACGGTATCCCGTCGTGGGACGCGACTTAGGGACTCAAGGGCCTTATATGTATTACAATTTTAGGCGACAGGCTGACAACCTGACACTATAGTGAAACACGCTTTGAAACGGCCCCATTATATTCTTCAGACTGTTTATGTGTATGTATGCAGATATTTTGCATATCGTTTAAAGCATGTGGGAAGCCCCCCAAGTTATACTGACACTTTATTCAACAACTACGTGGTAACGTATCTTTTGTTTACGTTTCTACGTTATGTTCGATAAGATCGTGAGAAACACCCGCTATTTCTCGTTAGAACAGTTTGATGTGGTTTGACGTAAGCTAACCTAGTATTTACTTACGTGACAGAGTAATTATAATATCTAGTACTTACTACTAACGTGACACTTAATTATAATGGTAAGTTTTAAACATGTATCCGTAGTTTATTTTCCGCGAAAGTTGTTTTAATATACTGGGTGTAAGGGACAACCCTCCGAATACCGATAGGGTGTATTCAGACCGTGGAACTGAACAACTTTGCTCAAGAAACATATGTCAGGAAAGGACAAAAAATCGACCTACCATACAAAATCACAATCAGCTCACTGCATTTACTATGGAAAGTCAAAAAAGAAAATTACGTTTCCTGAAATATATTTAGTCTCTGCCTACCCCGCAAGGGATTATAGGCGTGATGTGTGTATGTATGTATTTTCAAAAAACGTCATAGGAAAAATTATGCAGCATACCGAATTGCCTTTTATTATCGTTAAATATCTTTGAAAATGCAATAAGTGAGCCGTGTGATGCCGGCTTAGAATAGCATCACCCCATTTCTTTCCCGTGGGAATCGTAAGAGGCGCTAAGGGACTTGACGTGTATTGCAAATTTAGGCGATGGCCTGACAACCTGTCAATATGGTGATACACAACTTTCCGAATAACCCTCAAATAATATATGTCAGACGTGGCGCAAATGTCGCGTTATGTGTAAGTGTATGTATGTACTATGTATGAAAATGCAATATTCGTTTAAGTAGCGACGATTAATTGGTTAGTCTTGATTGCAAATTGTAGGTTGTTATATATTAGAATGCTTCCGTTTAATATAAATGACGGTCACTATTCTGGCGGGATATTTCCTTAGTTATTTCTGTCAGTTTGATAATTTATCAAACACTTCTTCTTTTCGTGTGGGTCACCGAGTCGACGAAAAACCCGATGAACCCTAGTGTCAGTTTTTCAACCACCTACTACTACTAGTAGGACTCACTATCATAGACAGCAACCGGGACCCGACGGCTTAACGTGCCCTCCGAAGCACGGAACCATATTTCTTTCGGAGAATCAGGTGGTTTAGCCTGCAATGTCCTAACCAGACTGGAAACAAATTCACAAAGTGATTATACCAACTTTGCGAGTGTCCCAACGGAATCGAACTCGGAACCTTTGCGTCGCAGGCAGTCGCACTACCACTGCGCCACATCGGCCGTCAGCTTCTTAAATGTGCGAAACAAAGATATAAATTCCATATCTGCCATTATCTGTGCAAAAGTGACGTTTGTTACTTAATATAAAATTATTGGATATTTTTTTATGATCCCGTCTTAGAATAGCATCACCCTGTTTCTTTCCCGTGGGTGTCACAAGAGGCAACTAAGGGACTCGGGGGTTACATGTGTATTACAATTTAAGGCGACGGGCTGACAACCTGTATCTATGGCGATACACAATTTTCTGTATGACTCTCAAATTTTTGTCAGACGTTGCGTAAATTTCCTTTTTCACGGCCGTTTACGCTCTGCCTACACCGCAAGCGATATAAGCGTGATAGGTGTATGTAGAATTGGAAACTATTTATATGCTATGATCCTACAGCCGTAAATATGAGAACCGACACTTTATGGAAGCAAATGACCAGCTTCAAATTTCCTGGTCTCTCTTTATTTGCTTGATACGAAAGTGACAGATACCTACAATTAGCTAAGCATATCTTAAGGCGAGTATAGAATAGACGTCAACGACCTCGACAGTGGCGCCACTTCACAAAAGAAGTTTTCTCTTTATACAAACAATCTATCAGAATATCCTTTGCCCAAGTTTTCAGTATTACCTTAAGTAAATTGGAACCTGTAAACTCAATGAAATATTCGCTGCAATTAAAGTTATGGAAAAAAGTACCTAAAAACGGCCACTTTTGGTATCAATTGCCATAATTTTGTTATTATTACATTTTACCACTATGGTGTACAGTCAGAATCGAGATTACGAGTACTTATTATGTATAAGAAAAGTGAAGCAAGTCAAAATTGAAATGCAATCTGTCATATCAATTTAGCTGTCATTCAAACTAGTAGTTTATGAACAAATAAACAAATTTTTATTGGTGTAATTATTTAAATAGACGTTATGTTTACAAGCAAGTTATGGCTTTGCAAATCAACCTTTCCACTTAAGGGATCATCTTATACTAGATATTCTTAGTAACTGTATGCAAGACTTGCATAAGTTGATCCCTTACAGGGATAGTTTGATGTAAAATTAAAATTAAATTAACTTGATTCAATGTAGGATAGTATTATCACTTGTTGACGTCATGATCCGTCATTGTTAAATAATAGTAGCTTATGCAACTGTCATATAATTGGGGTCATTAGAATGCGAGTGTCTGTTTATCACACGAGGCGCAGCCGAATCGGTCTCTAATAAGTAGTAAGTAGGGAAACGAGAAAAACGAACTACACGTAGGTAAGTATATAAGGTGTAAAAAAATTTGCTGAGAATATTTTAAGGGGTGAACCAGTACGTGAAACTGAACAACTTTTTTTTTTCATTTTTCGACCTATGTTCCTTGGGGCAAGTTGTTCAGTTTCACGTACTGGTTCACCCCTTAAAATATTCTCAGCTAATTTTTTACACCATGTATAAAGACAGACCATGCATGACACATAAATTCCGATCAATATCTCAATCAAAACCAATATTTAAATTACCATCTCAATAGATCACAATTCACAAAACAATCATAACAATGGACTTGATTCTCACAGTACTCCTCGATTACTTATTTTTGGATACTCCTATCACTTTCGAAGTTGCCTTTACTGGCAACACTTTTGTAAAAGTGCCTTCAGCTGCAGTGACATGATTTGTTATAACTAAATTTTTACACAGGTGGCTATCCCCTTTTAATTCGTATTTTCTAAAGTATCAAAATTCTATTTAAAGAAACGAATGACAGCTGCATATTTTACGGCTCTTATGTTTTGCTTATTTGAATAAATTCCTAGGAAAATCCTCTTTTAGTTTTTGTTAAATCCACTTACTATTGAATGATATGCAACCTCTTACTATTTAAAGATATTTTTCATTTATTTCTAAACAAATTATTGTTCCGATCATTTAATCTTGCAAAACGTAATTTTTTTATGAGAAGTTTATATGATGTCTAACTCAACATCCGTAGCCACATCACGAAAGTTCGCAACCGCGCAACTTTTGTTTTGGGCAGATTACATCAGATGTTGCCGCGCGCGGTTTAGATTGGGCAAAATACTGGAGCGCTGCGTGACTCGGGTCGCCAACACGCGGCGCAGGCGCGACCCGTCCGAACACGACGACACATCGCCGTATTATAGTTACTTAGGCACGATGCGCCTTCTAAATTCGGACGGATAATAATTTCAAGACGCACCGGCTCTTAGAAATAAGGTAAGAAATTCCAACACCTGCCTCACATAGTAAGAGTCCTATCTTAAAATACAAATATAACATATAGGTCAGCATCAGTTTATATAATAAAATAAATAAATAGTTGTTTATTTCAGGCTCTGAAACATGGAAATAGAAGGAACACTTTGTGCAAAACAGTCAAATTAAAAAAGATAATTATAATTAATTAAGATAAGAGGCTAGGTATTGCAAGCGCCAGGGTCAGTCTGTATTGTTACCATCACTTTTTTGTTCTGGCATCACTTTTTGATGTCTGTGTCTTTTGCGTTTGATATTTAAAGATGTCTAAGAATTAGCAAATTATACGGACCCGCAGAATCGAGGTTATCGTGAGTGATCGTGCTCATTGATTACTATCGATGAGCATGCGAATTTGACGTACGCAGTCATAATAAATATAATCATAACCATGATCAATAATGATCTCAGTGCATACTCGCCTCGGGCAGGAGCCATTTTTGAAATTCTAGTTTGGGTTACTCCAAGTTGCTCCAATGAAGATTGGCCGTTAAATAAACATACATACAAACATTGTATGTGTTGTATTATATTAGTATTACTGAGTTATATACATTCAAGCCTTTTTTTTTGTCAAATGCACCTGCCTTGACCCTTTCCACATGCCCTTAGGTAGACTGGGAGATAACGCCTTTGGGGTTAAGTCCGCCCGTGTACATTTCCGTGCATAGTTAAATAAAAAAATTAAAAAAAACATTTATCATGCCCATATATATTGCGGGGTAGGCAGAGAGTGAACAGCCGTAATAAAATGACATTTACGCCACGTCTGACAAACAGTTGAGGGTCATTCAGAAAATTTTCTATCACCATATTGACAGGTTGTCAGCCCAACGCCTAAAATTGCAATCATATGTAACCCTCATGTTCCTGAGTCTCCAGTTACGACACCCACAGAAAAAAACAGGGGGATGCTGTTCTAAGTCGTCATCACACGGCAACGTTTATATCCAAGCAAGTTTGTTTTTTGTGGAGAGTTGATCAGTTTGAAATATTTCCACCATTATTATGTAAATCGATATTATTACGACTTACTTTAATTATTGGTAATGCAAATACAAGACATTGCAAGTTCTAGCGACGCTGACAATTAGAGGTATAATGTGGGTTTACACGACTTACTTGTTGTATGGTTAGTAGAGAGTTTTATCCCTCTACGTTTCGGCTGCCGTAAGCAGCCGGTTTCGGCTGCTTACAACAAGTAAGTCGTGTAAACCCTCATCATGAGTGATACTTGTTCGTTTAATAATAGAGGTATAATGTAGTGGAAATATTCTTAGCAAATAATATTGCAGCATTGAAGAACAAACCTTTATTTTATTTTTTAAATTCACGACGTGGCAAAGGTCAAATAGCCATTCAACCTGTCAAATACACTTTCACAGATTAATAAATTAGTTTCAAAAATAGAAAGCTATGCTTTTTTATCTGTATTATGTAAAGTTTACGTCTGTGTTATCCATCTTATACATAATAGTGTATTATCTCACGATTTTGCATATAATCCATTATTTATAAGGTCAAAGTATCATTCCGGTAGATTAAGAATGAAATTTTAATAGTGACCGATAGCCAAAACTCGAGACAGGCTGGTGATAAGGAACAACTTTCCCTAAGCCAGATAGGTCGATGTTTCTCTATCATAGGGTAAAAATTACACTATTTGTGTACATACACATATCACGCCAATTAACCCTTGCGGGGTAGGCAAAGCGTAAACGGCCTCAAAAACGGATATTAACCACTTCGCTCAGGTCGAATTTTGCAACAATAGATTTGTATTGTACTTCAAGCACACATGTGTGCTGTTACGAGAGGAGTAGTTAACGCCACGTCTGACACATAATTAAGGGTCATTCGGAAAATTGTGTATCGCCATAGTGAGAGGTTGTCAGCCCATATCGCCTAAAATTGCAAAACACTCCCTCGAGTCCCTTAGTCGCCTCATACGACTCCCACGGGAAAGGAATGGGGTGGTGCTATTCTAAGCCGGCATCACGCGGCATACTATGTATGTTATTACTAAACACGTATAGATTAGCATACATAACTAGGTACATACAAGGTACGTGCGAAACTCTGCCACAATGTTTACAATAAGTAAGCTGTAAAGTATACATCTACATAATCTCCAGTCTTTCTAGCACGGTAGGTCGATGTGGCGCAGTGGAAGTGCGACTGCTTACGACTCAAAGGTACTGGGTTCGATTCTCGGTGGGTCACTCACAAAGTTGATATTTATAACTTCGTGAATTTGTTCCCAGTCTGGTAAGAGTTTTTCAACCGCCTACTACTAGTAGTAAGCCCTCTGACATGGTTGTGTAACGACCGCCGTCTAAGTAATTAAAGATAACAACCGGGACCGATGGCTTAACGTACCCTCAGAAGCACGGAATCATCTTTCTTTTCGGAAAATCAGGCAATTCAGCAATATCCTATCCAGACTAGGAACAAATTTACAAAGTTATTTATAACTTATTTTATTTATCAACTTTTGCCACATCGGCCATCAAAACAGATTTAAATCATACCTACATACATACACATATCACGCCTATTATCCCTTGCGGGGTAAGCAGAGCGTAAACGGCCGCAAAAACGCACGTTTACGCCACGTCAGACATAATTAAGGTTCATTCGGAAAATTGTGTATCGCCATACTGACTACCTCAGCCCATCGCCTAAAATTGCAATATAAGTCCCTAAGTCTTCTCTTACGACTCCCACGGGAAAGAAATGGGGTGATGCTATTCAAAGCCGGCATCACAGATAGACACAAATATTTAAATTATGATTATAGTCATAACATACCGCCATTTGTTTTAACGATCGCGCTTCGTGCATAGGGTCATGAGCTTGCATGTTCGGCCTTCAAGAGTTACATCATTGATACACACATATATCACGCCTATATCCTTTACGGGGTAGGCAGAGTCGGCCGTAAAAATACGGTTGCTACCGCCACGTCTGACAAGTATTTTAGGGCCGTCTCATAAATAGGCCTGACAAGTAAAACTGGCCCACCGGCTACATGTGACTTAGAGAGTTATGGAAACTGTGCTCGGTATCTCTATAATGGATAAAGTCAGGAATAAGACTATCCAGAAAATGATAAAAGTAACGGACATAGTCTGATAGGAGCGTTGGACTATCCAGCCTGATGGGTCGATGACTTGATGAGGGCGGCTGATAGAGATAGGTTGGCGAAAACGGAAGATCGAGCTTTATGGCGTACCCTCGGAGAGGCCTACGTCCAGCAGTGGATTGCGATAGGCTGGATCCACTGGGCAATCCGTCTGATTAGCAAGCGGAGTGCGAAGGGTGGTATGGGATCTACCTCCAAGCGGTCCACCCCGGGCAACGGCAACACAGTCTTGCCTGTGGATAAGTCCGGCTGAACGATCCCACGTGCGCGGTGGAAGGCTCCGTAAGTGGCCGCCTGGCTCGCGACCACCATCCCACCGAATCTGGCGCCAAGTAGCTTGCTGCGTTCCGTCAGTGTGTGGGAGTGCCAGTGCCTTAACAGGCTTCTTCTGGGTGAGCTCGCTCCATCTTAGACTCTGTCTCTGTCCTATGACCCAGACTAGAGTCAAGAGCAAACCCATCATTAATAAAAATAAATATAAAGTAATATATTGCATTCACAGGAAATCTGCCTATGGGGGTGGCCTGTGTCCAGTATTACTGTTCGTTACATTAACGTTAAAAGCCACAACGTTCCAACTGGACATGGGCCTCCCCCTATTGGCAGACGGATTGGCGAGCGCAGTGCAAGAATTGCAAGATGTTGCATTCACAGGAAACGCTGCTGCCTATACCCTATACCCCGGATAAATATCCATTAATCGGTTTTAAAACCCTCACGAATGGAATCGGGGTGCAAATGTTGTTTGATGACGCTTTAGGAGGCCAGTAGGCCGAGTGACGACTGTGAGGAAAAAGGTAGCTAGCAGCCTGGTTGAGAGAAGTGACCAGGGGAACGACTGTTCCAACCGGACATGTTTGGAAGTTGTATATATAGCGATCTGCGGAATAACTTTGATACCGCGTTTCAGGACTTGTATGTGGCATACGCGCCGCCACAACGCCAATCTTTGCTGCCAGACCTTGTTAGCATATACATAAAAAATATCTTTTGATTGAATACGAGTATTTAAGCGTACGGAAGTGGACATGCCAAGGCTACACATCCAAATAAAAAATCTCGTTCAAATAGCATAATATGATTTATTGTATATATGTGTGTGTGTGTAATGAACTTGCTGAATATATTTTAAGGGTGAAAAAACCAATAACACTGAACAATTTTCCCTAAGCAAGCAACGGATCGATATAAAATCCAAAATTCATTTCATATATAGTGCCCAGTTTCTTGGGGAAAGTTGTTGTGCGGTAGGCTGGTTAAGATCTTGACATATTTACAACTAATTTTATCAAGTCAGCCCATCTTTCCCCAAAAACAAGTTGGCCATATAACCACAGTCGTTTTGTCAATAGCAGCTAAATGGCATAATAAAGTTTTATTATTTGTATGGTAATGTCAGACGGGCTCGTTTCGTGACCATTTGTCACGGTATTGTTGTTACCAACATACAGACAGACGGTCCGAATACATTACGATGATGCATATACTTAGAATTAGAATAAGTGATACACAGTTATCTGATTGACCCTCGAATTTTTGTCAGACGTGGCGTAAATTACCGTTTTTCACGGCCATTTACGCTCTGCCTACCCCGCAAGGGACTATAGGCGTGATATATGTATGTATGTATGTATGTATATACTTAGAATCTAGTTGTAGAACAAGTATTTAACGCTGTCCGTGTTATTATTTGGTTGTGAAATACAGGTAAAATACTTCTACAAATCATGAAAGGACACTTCTCAATATAGGTACGTACCTACCACAAAGCAGATACGAGTAGATATATACCCGTCTACTTAATACATAAAATACATACATACAGGTCAAAATCATAACCTCGCCGTATTTACATACATACACATATAACGCCTATAATCCCTAAACAACCGCAAAAAACGGCCATTTACACCACGTCTGACAAATGTTTGAGGTTTATTTGGAATATTGTGTATCGCTGTAATGACAGGTTGTCAGCCCATCGCCTAAAATTTCAATACACACCCTCGAGTCCCTTAGTCGCCTCTTACGACTCCCACGGGAAAGATATGGGGTGATGCTATTCTAAACCGGCATCACAAATAAAGCAAAGGCAAATATTTTTCTGTATATTTTCGCCGTAGTCAGGTAAAAAATATAAAGAAAAATATATGAAATTTTACTAGTGACCGATAGCGAAAACTCAGATCAGTCTAGTGATATCTAAGGAACTATTTTTCCCTGGGAACATAGGTCGAAAGTAGTCGAAACATGATAAAAATGATTGGACCTCCCATACAAAATTGCCGATCAGCTGATTTGAGTTACTATGAAATCTCAAAATATGTTTGTCATATTATATCGACCTATGTTCCTTAGGGAAAGTTGTTCCTTATCACTAGCCCGTCCTCTGTTTTCCGTATTGGTCAGAATTAAAATTTCAGCCGATATTTTACTGAAATCTTTCAACTTCATCGGTAAGGTATAGAGGCTAAAATAAATGTAATCGCTGATGAATATAGGTACATACATACAACATAAATCACGCCTATATCCTTTACGAGGTAATTAGAGCGTTAACGGTCGTAAAACGGATATTAACACAATGTCTGACAAAAGTTTGAGGGTCAATCAGATAACCACTAGTGACAGGTTGTCAGCCCATCGCCTAAATTCCAATACACATCTAGGTAACCCTCGAGACCCTTAGTCGCCTCTTACGACACCCATGGACAAGAAATGGGGTGATGCTATTCTCAACTGGCATATGAATATACCTAATATAAGTTTTTTGGTATTTTCTCTATCACAAGAAACTTTTTCAAAGTAACCTAGTAGAAAACATTATTTCAGTCTAATGAACTGAATGAACCTCGCGTTCCTTACTTAAAAAAATATATTTAAGGTATTCTGCTAATATTGAACGGATGAAAAAGTTGTTCAGCTTTATGATCTAATTACGCCTTTAAAGTTTTCGGTACAAAGTCTATTCCATCGACTATTTATCTACCTAACTAGATTGCTGCCTAGCGATTTCACCAGCTGCCACTCATTTTCCCGTGGTAATAGTTGTTTTCCCACGGTAAAAAGTGGCCTATGTGTTATTCCGGGTTATACTCAACCTGGGTTCCAAATTTCATCTAAATCGGTCTAGCCGTTTGAGTGTGAAGAGGTAACAAACATACATACACACACACACATATTAGTATGGATTAGCTTGTACTAGACCACTGTTGGACAGAGGCCTCTTATTCTCTTCAGTCATGTGTCACACGCATCCAACCTTTCCCTATACATACACATATCACGCCCACAATCCCTTGCGGGGTAGGTAGAGCGCAAACGGCCGTAAAAAACAAACATTTTAAGGTCAATCACTGTGCATCGCCACAGTGACAGGTAGTCAGCCCACACACACACACACACACACACACACACACACACATACACATATCACGCCTATGTCCCTTGCGGGGTAGGCAGAGCGTAAACGGTCGCAAAAACGGACATTTACGCCACGTCTGACATATTTGAGGGTTATCAGAAAATTGTGTGTCGCCATAGTGACAGATTGTCACCCCATCGCCTAACATTGCAATACTCACCCTTGAGTCCCTTAGTCGCCTCTTACGACTCCCGTGTGAAAGAAATTGGGTGATCCTATTCTAAGCCGGCATCACACCTTTCCCCATAACAAATAAAACATCATCTGACCACCCCTTACACCCGCTATTTACAACTTGGCAGTTCACGCGTTTTTTTTTATCACAAATATTTAAAAAATTACAATGAATGTCTCGCTGACCTTCATTCTAAGACCCCGAGGTCCTTTATAATCAAGACGGACTGAGGATCGTCACGTTTTGCATTGAATTGGATTTATTCAATATTTGCTAGCATACTATCCACTAGTATTTTACCATTTTGATACATACATAATTCATTCCTTATATCCCTTACGGGGTAGGCAGAGCGTTAACAGCCGTAAAACGGATATTAACACCACCTCTGACTAAAGTTTGAGGGTACATCAAATAACTGTGTAGGTATTACTATAGTGACAGTTTGTCAGCCCATCGTCTAAAATTGCAATACACATCTAACCCTCGAGTCCCGTAATCGCCCTATAGGTAAGAAAAGGGGTGATGCTATTCTAAGCCGGCATCACAAGGCTAAACCATTTTGATAGATTTTATAATTATTGATGGATTTTATTGAACAGCCCATGAGGAGCGTTAGAGGATTACTATAGCGACCCGCCCAGTGGTTTCACCCGCTGTTACCCGTTTTCCTGAAGGAACAAAGCTTTTCGTGGTAAAAGGTACCTAAAAACCTACCTCTTGGATCACTCTACACATACATACACATATAACGCATATTATCCCTTGCAGGGTAGGCAGAGCGTAAACGGTCATTTACGCCACGTCTGATAAATTTGAGAGTTATTCGGAAAATTGAGTATCGCCATAGTGACTGGTTGTCAGCCCATCGCCTTAAATGGATAACCATGGTGCATTTTACTTTTTATGTCTAATAAATCTACAAAAAATTACGAGAAAAACTGTGTTTTTACTTTTTTCATATCTCAAAAAATGGCCGAGATATTCAAGTTCAAAGTGTGTAGTTTCGGGCGAAGGTTTTTAAAAACGCGGGCGAGCGCTGACTAGCCGATGACGTCACGGCTCGAGTCATTCGGCAGTCGCGCTTACGCTCGCACGCCGTCGCGCAGTGAAATTAACTATTATAAAATAAAATGCCAGGGAAATACTGTATTGTGCCGCAATGTTTAAACTCCACGGTTAAAACACCAAATAAACTCGCACTCAAAAATAAACGGTAAACGGTGCCGAGACCAAAGATTACCAAGCAGAACTTCGACGGCCGCCGGTGGCACAAACTAATGTTAAAGTATACCTACCTACATATGGACGTACTCACGTACTTAGATTACGAGTACTTGGCCATCCTGATTGCTGAAGTAGGTACCTACCTATGTAGGTACCACCTTGTCGTACCTACTCTACTTGCAACGGTACAGGCGAGTGTGTGTAGGTGAATAAAGGGATACCTTGACGACCGATGTGGCGCAGTGGTAGTGCGACTGCCTGCGACGCAAAGGTTCCGGGTTCGATTCTCGGTGGGACACTCACAAAAGTTGATATTTATCTCTTTGTGAATTTGTTCCCGATCTGGATAGGACATTGCAGGGTGAACCACCTGATTGTCCGAAAAGAAATGGTTCCGTGCTTCGGAGGGCACGTAAAGCCGTTGGTCCCGGTTGCTGTCTATGATAACTTAGACAGCGGTCGTAACACAACCATGTCAGAGGCCTACTAGTGGTAGTAGGTGGTTGAAAAACTCTGACACCAGGGATCATCGGGTCGTTGGATGACTCGGTGTCCCACACGAAAAGAGAGAGAGAAGGGGTACCTATAGGTAGATGCGTGGATTAGACATGCGCCTCCTTGACCCACACCAAGAAGCTTATAGGTAAAACTGGAGTCCGTACTCGGAAACAAGAAGTGCAGTCAAGAAATATGACCTCCAAATTCGTTGGATCCTTCTATCTCTTTCTAATAGTTTGTAAGTAGGCTGACCATGTAGTTTAATTCTGTCGGAAGTAAACGGGACAATTTTTCTTCAAAACAAACAAGATAGAAAAAGGAAGCATACTTTATTCCTCTTTGAAAAGGCTGGTATTTAAAAACTTAAATAACGTCAATCTTCAAAATATTCACTGTGTTCGGATTTTATTGAGTACAAACATGATCTAAGCAATGAACTTAATATATTATCAATTTCAAAATGGTTGTTTCGTTAAGATTACGTACCTCATTTCTTTCGGTATGCACACCGGTTTCAAAAACTGATTATATTATGTTATGGTCACCCTATCATCGTGGGTAAACGTCGGGTACACTCGGGAGTAACTCGGGGTAACTCGGGAAAATAAGAAAGAGAGAAGGGTAACTGAGCCTCACATCGGTCAAATTATCTATCTTCAATGTGCAATACAGAGTACGGCTTCCAGGTTGATCTATAGTTCCATGACCCACACTGTAAGTATAACAGTTGGCTGAAGTAGGTATGCGTATGCGCCTCCTTGTCAAGGAGGCCGCCGCCGTGGTACTGGCAAGTAGGTAGGTACGCGTGGAAACCCATAGCTATGCCCATAGGTAGTTAGGTAGTAGTACGTACTTCAGGATGGACGCTCATGCACTCGCCAGTTCCACGGCGACTGGTAGGTACGCGTGGAAACACATAGGTAGGTAGGTAGGTAGGTACGTACTTCAGGATGGACGCTCATGCACTCGCCAGTTCCACGGCGAGTAGGTAGGTACGCGTGGAAACACATAGGTAGGTAGGTACCTACTTCAGGATGGACGCACAAGCACTCGCCAGTTCCACGGCGAGTAGGTAGGTACACGTGGAAACACATAGGTAGGTAGGTACCTACTTCAGGATGGACGCACATGCACTCGCCAGTTTCACGGCGAGTAGGTAGAAACGTATGGAAACCCATAGGTAGGTTTTAACGAGCGCGAACTGTAGGTACCTAGGTACCTACCTTACCTAGTATTTTTTATAACACACACATTTTGAGGGAGTAGGTACAACTAGGAACCTTATGGGTAGGTACTTCAGGCAGGATGGTCATGAACTCGCGAGCGAAAGTATATTTTTCACCGCCCATAGTAGGTATGTAGGTACTAAATAAAAAAAACACTATGATTCAGTTGAGGTAATGCTTACATATACATTTTCATTTTTATTTCACGAATTTCGGTAGCGGTAAAATCTTTATTCATCATGAAATATTGGGCCACCATTAAACTATCAATTTTTGACAGATTGTCCGACTGACCTTTCACAAATCCTGCTTCCATTTTACTTACTACACTTATTTAACATACACATAAACACCATATAAAGTATTTCTTTGAAAGAACGAAGAAAATCGGAACAAAATCACCGAAACGTGCAGCGCGCTGTGTTGCGGTCGCAAGTAGTCCCGAGCCGTGACGTCACAGTCTTAGCGCGCGTAATCTCGGAAATTCAAAATTGGGGTAAAACTTCTCTTCGTCATAACTTGCGAAATACTGCATGTATTGAAGTGAAATAAAAAGTAGTGTAATGTACATGATCTACGCTCCAATTTAAAGTGTATATTAAAGTCATATTTTGACCCATCAGGCTTATCCATTGCAATACACACCCACAAGTCCCTTTTAGTCAACTCTTACGACTCCCGACTTACATTGCTGTAATGTTAAGTTCTATATATCAGAACCTGATTATGTAAAATAGGCTGTATAACTACAGAAAGTAAGCGATTAACAATATATAAAATAATAAGTAAACGTAAATGAGTGCAAGTATGAATTGAGACAATATTTCTTAGAAACATAATCAATAAAAAAAATTGAAAAAGTAAATCCATAATATTTTCTTGAGTTTGCACAACTATTACTCATCACAATAAAACAATTTTAAACGGATACCTACCTACCTACTACACAAGATATGGTTTCAGCATTTTGTGTAGAACCCGGACGTTACGCTAGGCAATTAAGAAATAGATGGCGGTAGAACTAAAATAATTTCTACTTAATCTAAATAATGACGTCTGACACCTTAGTCATCCGTGACCACGGGCTCTGTAAAGAGCTCGAAACGTAGGAATTGTAAAATCCAAAATAAACACAACTTAAATCCGTTTAAAATTGTTTTATTGTGATAAGTAAATCCATAAAAAAAATTACATCATGTTGACAATAACAAGGCAATGTGGCGAGGAAAATAACACACCAATTTTAAATAAAACAAAATGGTCTAATTCTGCGCCAACGTTTCCTATTGGCATATTAGTTTATTACAACTATAGCCAGAATAAAAAAAATACAGGGGTCTCGAAATCACGATCTTCAACTCGACTTCTGCGACTCGAATCAATTGACAGATTGGCAGTAACAGCTTGTCAAATCGGTCGTCAAAAGTTCTTGAAACGTTGAAAGTCAAAGGCGTGAAATTGTAGGTTAGCCGCGGTTTTGGGCAGCCGCCATTATGAAAGATTCTTACGTCAACAAGAGGGACATGTGGACATACCTATATTAATTTTATCTACACTCGTCTCATAATGTTCGAATTATGAATTCGAAAACAGATGCATAATGACCTACTTTATGCATTCTGCCTATAAAAACTAGGGTTTACTATAAATTACAGAAGCGTAATGACTTAATGAGAAAACTCTTAATACGATAAAGTTGAGAAATGAAACGAAGTTTTTTTTTTGCCAATACTCTTATTGCCATCTTCCGCCTGTTTCCAAACGTTTGGAAACACAGAGTTCCGCACCTGTCAGTTGTTGTTGCATGGTAATGTTGCGTTTGTTTTATTAGGTTGTTGTTGAGATGTTGTTTAGTTGTTGTACCGATGTTGTCCAGATGTTGTTCAGTTGTTGTTCAGATGTTGTTCAGTTGTTTTTCAGATGTTCTTCCGATGTTGTTCAGATGTTGTTCAGTTGTTGTTCAGTTGTTGTTCAGATGTTGTTCAGTTGTTTAGGTAAGTCACTCCACATCTAAACAACTGCTAAATTACAGAATTTTCAAAAATTCATATTAAGCCATATTACGTTCTCGTATTGAATTTGTCCTTGTATCGGGCCTTGCAATGGCCGGTGCGTACGTTTAGAAAAGTGTTTCTGAGTTTTTTTTTGAGAGTGTAGATAAAATAGTGTATGCAACTGCTATAATTAGGCATTAGAATGCTCGTGTCAAACTATTATCACACTCGGCTGCGCCTCGTGTGATAAACAGACACTCGCATTCTAATGACCCTCATTATACGACAGTTGCATAAACTACTATTATAGAAAAGCTGTATCCAACATTTTATACCTGTGAAATTCTACACAAAAAAAGGACGTGATATTCATTTGCAAGTATAGTCACGATACTGAACAACTTTTTCCATGACCTTAACTTGTAAGTCAAATTAGCAATAACTAAATATTTATCTAAAGCTAAAAATGTATAAAAAAAAATTAGATTGACTCCTTGAGAAAGATTAGAATGTGTGTTAAAAATAACCTAGAAGGTAGGTCCAATTATTAAAAGACATTATTTTTACACCGATTAAATAAAGTATCTCTTAAACTATGAAGTTCCGTTGAAAAATGTTGTTGTTACATTTGTTTTTTTACCCAACAAAAACTTGCTCTTCCTACGAGTAACAGCCATCCATTAGCTAAGTCATAGAACTTTGCGGCTAGCGCTAGCAAGTTTGTCGTAAGATACACTTCTAAACCTCTAAAAGTTACGGTCCCAGGTTCAAGTTCCCAACACAACTTTCATTTTCGCTGACATGTTGGCGGGAAAAGCGCGAGTGACATAGCGACTTCATCCATCTAGATAAACCACAGATTATAGCACCAGTCACAAGATAAACCACAGGTTATTATAAAACTGGTCACTCGCAGAATAGATAAGAAAACTTGAATTTTGCGCGGGAAAATTTGGAAGAACTATTTGAGCTATTTTGGTGAGATTAAAAAAATTATATGCCGATTGCCGGGGTACGTTCAGCGTGCTCCGGATAAGATAAACTAAGCTTAAAATTTAAACTTACACACCTCTGAACGGGGGTTTGGCGAAGTGAATGAACGAAAGATAGTTAGATGTCATAACATTAGCGATTTCTATATATTTGCCGCTTTGTCTATTCATATTTTCGTAAATGAAAACTTAATGAAGTATAATTCATAGTGCAACACGATAAACAACAGAAATATATCACCAAAATTCTAGATAACACTGCACCTGTCAAACAGACGTTTGACGAAATTTTCTCTCAACACGATAAACAACAAAAATACATCACCAAAATACTAGATAACACCACAAAATAGAGAATGTACAGAAGGATCACTCGGCCCTATTTTCGATTATTTCCGCTTTCGGCAAGGGCTGCCACAGTTTTCTTACTGATTTTATTCAATGGAGTAGGTACCTAAACATACAGGGAGTAACAGAAAGGCTATATCAAGCCGAAAGATGCTCATGAAACTGAACAACTTTACCCATTCCCCACTTTGATCTCATTTCGGCTTTATATACCCGTATACTTACTACATAGCACTATTGTTATGAAATGGGGAATGACGAGTAGGTAGATATCGTTCTGAGGCTGTTAAGACTGAGCATCACCCCATTTCTTTACCGTGGGAGTCGTAAAAGGCAACTAAGAGACTTGAGGGTTTGTATTGCAATTTTAGGCGATGGGCTGACAACCTGTCGCTATGGCGATACACAATTTTCCGAATGACCCTCAAATTTATAAATTGTTTAAGTTTAATATACATTGTTGTAAATACCCGTTTTTGCACCCGTTTACGCTCTGCCTACCCCGCAAGTGATAATAGACGTGATATTTGTATGTACCTACATCAAAAATGAAAAGTTGCCTTTATTGAAGTAGAAAAGAAATATAAACAAATACATTCATTAGAGTTATTAATCCTGTTTGTTCTTTTATGTAAGCAGGTTTTTATTTAAGTTGGTACAAAATATTATAGGAACATTGTAGAAATCACATCGTATACTAATAAACCTATTTGTATTTGTGTGAAGCCATTTTGCACGTCCGCACCAAACGCGGTTGACACTCGACTACAAGTGTGTTTGGATTGGTTTGGTTTTCCTTGTAAACGGCGGCGTGTCAAATTGTGGAGAGTTTCGTGACGTTTGCTTGAAGTGCGCTCTCTGTATTGGGCGCGCAGCCGCCAATACTTACTTTGTGATAACACTATGCACCTGTCAGTTTGACAAAATTTTCTCTCAGTCGAGAGGTCGTGAAAATTTATCTGACGTGGGCGCATGAACGGGGTAGGATAAGTTTGACAAGTAGAAATATTCTCTTGACAGACGCTCTAAGACGCGGTTTTACTAAATTATCTTATTTAACTTTTTATTGCACACAAGATAAAACACAGAACAATTACATTAAAGAAAAACAATACAACAGGTACTACTACTTATCTTGTGACGGCGTTGAACGTTGGACTTCTTGCCATAGGCGGTTCTCCCACTTGTCGTCCGTTTCTGCGTATTTTTGACGCACCGTAACGCATGCGTCTGTCAGACGAAGGAAAAGAAATTGCGGATTCCGATCTTATTTCCATACAAATACGACTGCTTTCTTTCTTTCTTTTTGTGTGGGACACCGAGTCGTCCAACGACCCGATGAACCCTGGTGTCAGAGTTTTTCAACCGCCTACTACTTACTAGGTACTAGTAGTAGGCCTCTGACATGGTTTTTTTGTAACGACCGCCGTCTAAGTAATCATAGACAGCAACCGGGACCGACGGCTTAACGTGCCCTCCGAAGCACGGAACCATTACTTTTCGGACAATCAGTTGGTTCACCCTGCAATGTCCTAACCAGACCGGGAACAAATTCACAAAGAGATAAATATCAACTTTTGTGAGTGTCCCACCGAGAATCGAACCCGGAACCTTTGCGTCGCAGGCAGTCGCACTACCACTGCGCCACATCGGTCGTCTATAATACGACTGCTATAACGCACCGTAGCCGTAACTGTAGTATTTGTATGGAAATATGATCGGAATCCGCAATTTCCTTTCGTCTGACAGACGCATGCGTTACGGTGCGTCAAAAATACGCAGAGCGAATAACAAATGGGAGAACTGACTTTGTGTCTTGAGTTTTAAAGAAAACATTTCTTGAGTGAAACAATAATTGTTCTAATAATACCACTTGACGCAGAACAAATAATGAGGGGATTACAAAAACAGACACAATTTCCTCTTAAAACAAATTATATTTTTATTTCATTAAATGGGAATTATTAATTTACTTTCTCTTCCTAAAGTTGGTATTTATGAGTTTTTCTTATTTTATCACGATGATAATTAATTTACCTACTTATTTGACTTGAGTGTTGCATTTATTTGAAGTCGGGTATTTGGTAGATATTTTTACCTCAGGAAAATATTCCCACGGGAATACGGTAATCCGTGTGATGCGGGCTTAGAATAGCATTATCCAATTTCTTTCCCGTTGGTGTCGTAAAAAGGTAAGAAGCGACTAAGCGACTAGGGGGTTTCATGTGTATTCAAATTTTAGGCGACAGGCTGACAACCTGTCACCATAGCGTAGGTTTTTCTGGAACAGCCTTCAAATATTTATTATGTCAGACGTGGCGATAGCGCCCGTTTATTACGGTCGTTAACGCTTTGCCTACCCTGCAAGGGATGAAGGCGTGATATATGTGTGTGGCTGTGTGTGTGTGTGTTTATGGAATACGGGTAGCCCTAGATGGAGTGATTTAAGATAAAGGTGTCTATGTTCGATTTATGCCGAAAAAAAAACACATTCCCACGGTAAAACGGGTAGCAGCAGGCAAAGCCACTGCGGGCCGGTAGTAAAAAATATTTTCTATTCTTTCTATATTTTTACTTTATTTATTTACTATTGGCAAAAGGGGGTCAAAAGTTTACTACCAGTTGGGCTACCCGTTTTCCCATGGGAACGTGACAATTTCCCGGAATAAATTATACTTATAAACCTTCCTCTCAAGTAACTCTATCTAATAAAAAAAACCGCATCAAAATCCGTTGGGTAATTCTAAACATATAAGGAGACACCAAACGGGAAGCGACTTTATTTTATACTATGTAGTGATTGAACTTTATGCACAAAACAGTGTACATAGGCGGAATTAATGCCCGTGGCATTATCTACTAGTCTACGTAAGTAATCTCAAGAAAGAAGCAAATAGTTGGAATATTGGGGCAAATTGTTCAACAATTCGTCAAATCATTGCGTCTCACTCTATTTCCTTGGATAATACGTTTGTCTTGCTCTAGTGGCTATAACATATGCTTTAGATGCCTGCCTATGCGTGTTAGCTATTAATTTACTTTAATTTAAATCAAGGCGAGTGAAGTCGCAAACGGCCTGGACAGTGCCGCCACACCACTTCCCAAAAAAAATATTTTCTCTTTATACAAATAATGGGCTTAGAAAATAATCAACTGCGGAAGATTAATAATTATTAATAGAAGGTTGGGTAGTGTTCCGAAGTTAGTATCCCATTTCTTGAAATCTCCAAATTATGAGACGATATTTTTCTTAGTAACACTTCAAGATATATGCTACAAAACCATGGTGCACAAAACACGATTCATTCCAATCGTTACTGTAATTGTTGTTTTTTCTATTGTCTCGATAGAAAAAAAAAACGCGAAGTAAGCAGCACTAAATTAGCGCTTTGACCCGATTTTTAGACTTAAAACCTGAGCGATTTGATTGTTATTTATCATTTCATATTTTATTTTTTATCCTATTCTTCTACAAGCTGTTACAAAATTACGCAAATATAATAATATTCCTTATTTTCATCAGTCGATGAAATAATAACAGCACTAGTCTAGGTCAGTACTACACTTCCATTCCAACGAATTTCGATTTGGCATACATTTCTGGTTATCTTCAGTTCATTAAAATTATGACACCCATGAAATAACAAGCAATGTATATTAAATCTCGCCGCGCCGCGTTGGCAACTTCAGTTGAACTTTAAACTGTCAAAGTAGTGCTGCGATGCAACGATAATTATTTCTGTCCGTTTCTCTCTAACGCACCGAAAAGGAAAGGGACCTATTTTTTGGGACTGATAAATAGTTTGTTAAATATTTACTGAAATAAAACATTATTTTTTTTATTTTGATGCGGCCTTATGCATTTATTGTAGCGGGCAGGGGTTAGAGAAAAAGAAGCTGAGGAAGTTTGTTGTCTGAATAGAGAGTTTTCTTTTTGAGAATTCAAAAAAATATACGGGGTGTATTAGACAGCCCGACAAATACTGATAGGGTGCATACAGACCATAAAACTGAACAAATTTTTCTCAGAAACATATGTCAGGAAACGACAAAAAAAATGACTTCCCATACAAAATCACAATCAGCTGACTGAGAAAAAACTGACGTTTCCTGAAATATTTCTTTATGGGAAGTTGTTCAGTTTCATGGTCTGAATGAACCCTATCAGTATTCGGAGGGTTGACCCTTACACTCTGTATATTATAAGAAGTCTGAAGATGGCGTTAAACTGACTAATGTTACTAGATGCCAAAAGTCAAAAGGCATGAAAAAATTGGTTCTTTCCGAATCTATTTTAGTTTTTGGCACTTTGTTACTAATTGATACTCTGTTTTGTTTGTACATACATACATATACACATATCACGCCTATAATCCCTTGCGGGGTAGGCAGAGCGTAAACTCCCGCAAAAAACGGACATTTACGCCACGTTTGACAAATATTTGAGGGTCATTCGGAAAATTGTGTTTGTAATATGTGGTGATGCTATTCTAAGCCAGCATTACATGGCACACTGTTTTGTTTGTACGTTGTTTTCGTTGTGGTTTTCGTTAATATGCAGGGCAACATGAAAGTAAATATTTTTTGTGATGCGAGTGATGTAACAATTATTAGTTACGTTTCGTTTTACAATCTCATACATCCAAGTGAAAAAAACTAATATTTATGCGACGTTCCGTTCCTTACATACAATGGCATCTATCCAGTGACTACAGAAGAGTTTAAAAAAATATTAAAAGACAACTCCCAATTGAGAGACCATTGAATACAATCCCAGTACCTTCTTCTTAGTCAGTTTAAAACTAGTTACACTGCTCCGCCATTTTTGAAATATTTGCCCTTTACGTTATCTTTTAATGGCTTTAGCAATTTTTCAAATTGTTCTCTTTTTATCGTAGATAAATGTCATGGAGAAGTTAGTTCATTAAACCCTTAAGGATCGGTGCACACAGAGCTAATATTTTTTTTTTTTATATAAGGTGAAATTTTATTAGTCATTGAAAGCGACAACTCAAGACGGTCAGGTACCTACCTAAAGGTAGACTGGTAAAAAATTGTACCTACCATACAAAATTGCCGATCAATTGATTTGGGTTACTATGGAAACTCCTTAATATTAATTTCCTTGAAGAAAGTTATTCCTTATCAACAGCGCGTCTTGAGATTTCCCTATCGCTCACTAGTAAAATTTCACCCTATTTATATATTTATTTAATGAAGACACCTCTGCCAGCGTGTAAATTAGGAAACGCAACAAATTCTTTTACATACATACATACATACATCACGCCTATATCCCAAATTCGGTTGCGCACAATATGCGACGAAAATTGTTCAAACGAAAATGTTCAACACAAAATGTGCAGCAAATATTTTGCGTTATGACAAGGATTGTTCTAGAAAATCTATCTATCCTTGTCACACTAAGGCGAGTTTCGTATTTGTATCCTGCTCTCAGTTGACACTCGTCAATTGACGCGTAATATTTGCTGCACATTTTGTGTTGAACATTTTCGTTTGAACAATTTTTGTCGCATATTGTGCGCACCCCCAAATTCTTTTAAAAATATAAAAATACGGGCTGGGGTAGGTAGAAGGTGTTCTGCTTCTTCTTCTCCAAGAAAGAAAGAAGAAAAAAAGGCAGCTATTTCAAGTTCTTATAACTGTAAATTCGGTTTAATTTCTGTCAAGTTATCGCTTGTCAACGTCAAAATATTTACATACATACCTAAGAGGCGTGATCGTTGAGTGCCCAGTTGATGCGATTTTTGTATGGGATACCGTGTCGACGAATGACCCGATGAAATATATTTAACTTGTAGAATTCAATGATGCACTTACCTGAAAAAAGAAACAATCATTCATTACACAATCATCAACAAAGAATGATGTGAAATGTTTTTTAAATAAAAATAAGATATCATTTAATACCAAATTTTTAAACACTTCCCGTGTTAGGTACACAGTTTTTGAAAACTTGCAGATGGAAGAGGCGTCGCCACTAGTAATGCGAAAGTCGCCGGTTCAAATCCTACCCGCGCTTGAAAACTTTGCAAGTTTTCAAAAATAAGACATCAAATAATTTCGACAGCAGCCAGGTATTGAACCAGGGACTAACACTGAAATGTAGTTTCAATGTTGTGTTGCACGTTCGTTAAATATTTCTTTTGTCGAGTGGGACAATGAATCGACGAATGATTCGATCTTTTTCTTATTTTCGCGTTGGACACCGAGTTGACGACCCAATGAACACTGGTGCCAGAGATTTTCAACCACCTCCTACTACTGGTAGACCTCTGACATTGTTGAATAAGGACCACTGTGAGACAGCAACCGGGATCGACTGCTTAACGTGCCCTCAAAACACGGAACCATCAGGTGGTTCAGTCTGCAATGTTCTAACCAGACTGGGAACCAATTCACAAAGTGATAACCAGATTGGTAACAAATTCACATAACATCAACTTGGTGAATGCCCCGCCGGGAATCAAACCTTAAACTCCGGGAACCTTGACGTCAGAGTTTTCATTGTTTACTTATTTTGGCAAAGACAAACTGTTAAGATTTGTAGTGACTTGTGAGACACCGTGCGTAGACAAATCCGCTGGCCACTGGTGTCAGAGTTGCAACCGCCTTCGTCAGTTCATTCAGAATAATGGCCGTTATGTTATCTGCCAAACTGCACGCACCACAGCGGAACCGGTTCGGCCTGCGGCGGCGTCTTGACTGTTGGACAGTCGCTGCCACAAGTGCATTTCAATCACTATAACTTTCTTTATTTATTTTCATTTTTAATGCTAACAGCGCCAATTTACAAAAAGACGTACGAGTTTAAGTACAAACAGGCAAATTAGAAGCATCCACATATGCTTATATACATGCATGCATACATATGCTATGGTAGCTATACTTTATGGCGGGTGACAGGAGAAATGCCAGTAGGCAGAATGAAGGGGGTTCCAGGTGGTGTCGGGAAAAGGGTAGCCCCCTGCCTGGCCGGGTGTTGTGGCCAGGGGACTGGTCTACCTGGATAGAATTGGAAGTTGTACGTATAAATGCGTTGCGCGGTGAAACACTCCGATACCGCGTTTCAGGCTCTTTGTTCCTATGCTAATATGTCACGTGGCGCCATCTTGCAGATATGTTGGAACTTCTGTTGCGTCTTGCTAGCTTGTGAACCACTTGAGTGAACTTCTTGTAGCCATTATCACTGGGAGGGTAGCTATTATGCGGTGTGATGCCGGCTTAGAATAGCATCATCCCATTTCTTTCTCGTGGGAGTCGTAAGAGGCGACTAAGGGAATCGAGGTATGTAGTGCAATTTTAGACGATGGGCTGACAACCTGTCTCTATTGCGATACACAATTTTCCGAATGACCCTCAAATATTTGTCAGACGTAGCGTAAATTTCCGTTTCTTTGCGGCCGTTTACGATCCGCCTACCCCGCAAGGGATTATAGGCGTGATATGTCTGTATATGGGTAGCTTTTAAAGAATAATTCCATGGCTAGAGTCCGCTATTTTTGGTCCTACTAATTATAATATTATAATTTAAGAAGTTTTCGAGACTGTACCTTTTCCTGGAACAGCCCTTGAACTGAAAACACCAACTTTGAAGGTATTCTCTAATAACGTCTATTTTCGGAGATATTTGGTTACTTTAAGGGTCATACCATTTACGTAGCACCAATTGGTCTGTGGGTAGAATAAGGCGTAAAATTTTCAAAAGCATTTAATTTTAAATTACCAAACATTGAGCCTTGTTACTCATATTCGGTTGAAACTGCTATATCTACTTCTGAAAAATTCAAGCTCTTAACTTGACGTTGAAAAAGATACGGCCGTTAATACTGAAAAAAAAACGCAATTTATCGGGTACTTCCCGTAGACCTAGAACTATGAAATTTGGCAACTTATTTTTTTTATATACAGGCTGTAAGGGACAGCCCTCCGAATGCTGATAGGGTGCATTCAGAACATGCAACTAAACAAATTCCCATTAAAATATAATTCGTCGGTATTCGGAGGGCTGTGCCTTACACCCTGTATATTTTTTAGGAAATAAAAAGGAAAAAAATAATTGAGGCTAGCTGTTCAAGTGGGGTACCGTATGAAATGTCTTGATGTGCATATTACGGAACCTTCAGTGAGCGAGTCCAACTTGCTTTTATTTAACTGTCGCGAACCGGTATTCTGCGAAACTGGATCTATCTCGAATTATCAGGTCGTCTGATTTATAATAGGCACTCTACCTACACCCATCTGTTGGGAAGGAATATTAGGAATTTTCCAAGCCCTAGAGAGGTACGTCGACCTTAATTTCACATCTCCTTGCTCCAGAGAGCACATACATACATAACACAAATACACAATACACAGAGAGAGTAACTATTAACTCAATCTGGACTTGTAACAATTATCTACAGTATTATAATGTTATGTACTGTCAAACTATTGTGCCTAGCTAGTTCCGACTACATCCATTCACTATTCATAGTTATAATTTAAACAGGCTCGGAATTATTCGTTTTGCGAGTTCCAGTGGGGAGTACGTCAGTAAGAACCCGTTTAAATCATAACTATGAATAGTGTAAACAACCGCGAAAGTTTAATAGTTGTTTGTACAACAAGAGGGCAAAGGTCATTTTTGCTTCGAGTGCTAATTTTGAATCCCGAGGTAGCGAAGGATACTTAAATTTGTATTATGAGCTCAGTGAGGGATTCAACAGCACGAGATGCGAATGAATTTGCTCTCGTGTGGTACACACAACTTTTCACCTCTACCAGTGAGAAAATTCTGCGAATGTCAAGTTTGGGAAATTGGCTGTACTGCTCGAATGCCTCAAACAAAATAAAAATTCCCTCCAAATTATTTTTTTTAAGATTCGTTCAGAAATATTACATAATATGTACCAATATTCAGAAATGTCAGAAATATTAAATATAAAACCGCTTACAAAAACAAATAAATAACTGGCTGAAATAGTTTTCAGAACGCACCGCCGCATTTGTTCTAATAAAATGAGGATGTTCGAAATTCAAATCACTTTTCTCAATCGAGTGGATAAAAACGAGTTTTGCCCACCGAATTAACGCGGAAAAACTGTTATTTTCAAGCTGGAGAGGTGAAAAATTTAGTGTTACATCCATTCAACTCAAGGACACGAAGATTCCGGGTTCGATTATCGGTGGGACACTCACAAAGTTGATATTTATCACTTTGTGAATTTGTTCAATCTTAGACAGCAACCGGGACCGAAGGCTTAACGTTCCCTCCGAAGCAGGGAACCATTTCTTTTCGGACAATCAGGTGGTGGTAGTCATAACCAGACCGGAAACAAATTTACCAAGTGATAACATTAACTTTGTGAGTGTCCTACCGGGATTCGAACCCGGAACCTTTCCGTCTCAGGCAGTCCACATCGGCCGTAATGTTTATTGAATATATAAGTAGAAATAATTGTATTTTGTGAATATAAAAAAAGAAATGCACTTTTGTTTCTAACTGTACCGGCAAATCGGAAAAGCGGAGGTTGTTGACCCCGCGGCGTTGTTGCACTTTGCATTTACTATAGTTTCTTTTTATTTTATTCTATTTTTGAAACGGTAAAGGTCACTTGTTTTCATGGAAGAGTTTGATTGATTTTATTTTTATTGGTTATTTTAAGTGTACGGCTACTTTAATTAAATATAAGATTTTTTTATTCTGTTTGATTCTGTTTTCGGCCAAAAGAAATTGGTAATGTATGTATTTTTATATTTAACTTGGCGAAATGTCTCAAAACACTAAGGCGAGTGTACCCGTGAAAGACCTCGACAGTGGCGCCACTCCAAAACAAAAAATCTCTTTATGCAAACAATCTATCAGAATGTACGTTGCCCAAGTTTTTAGTATTATCCTTAAATAAAACTAGAAACTGCAAACAGTCACTTTTGGTATTAATTGCCATAACATAACATAATAACAGCGAAGATTTTATTTCGCTTGTATAGATAGATAACCTAGCTGTTATCCGCGACTTTGCCCGCATTGGGATTAACTATAAGTTGTGTATTGTGTTGTGTCATTTGTTGCACATAACTCCCTCTCCCTCTCCCTCTTAGTAGGATACAAAAAACTCGAGCAACGGACATTCTGATACATTGTTTGTATAAAGGTAAAATATTATTTTCGTCAAGTGGCGCTACTGTCGAGGCCGTTCATGTCTACACTCGCCTTAAGGTGAAATACACTTGTGTTACACAAACTGATCACTTGAAGTAGACTTCATTTTATTCTCAAGATAAGCTGTTTCGACTGTACAAATTAATTCACCATGGCAACACCTCATACAAAAATATTAAGGCCCTGTTTTTCCTGAAAAGTTGATATCTTAATTGCGCTGTGCCGAATAGAAATATTTTCAAATTTTCGCGAGATTATACGGTTTTCTCTACATAGAAACTAGAGAAATACCGTTACAATATCTAATTCAAGTTTCTACTAGAAAATAAGGTACGTATCTAAAAATAATGTGTAGACATAACATTGAAAAATTATTCAAATAGAGGTAACTTTGTTTTGTAAAAATGTGTAACTGAAAGTATTTGTTACATACATCAGCCTATTGCAGTCCACTGCTGGACGTAGGCCTCCCCCAGGGTACTCCATAGGGCACGATCTCTAGTTTTCGCCATCCAGTCGCTACCAGCCGCCTTCTTTAAGTCTTCGGTCCATCTGGCCGGAGGTCGTCCAACGCTACGCTTGCCGAGGCGTGGCCTCCACCCAAGAACCCGTTTACTCCACCTTCCGTCGGTTCTACGACAAATGTGCCCAGCCCACTGCCACTTCAGTATTTTGTTAGATCCTCGGCAATACTTTTTTCCAGTATTTTATGGCTGCAATTGTCTTACTAAAACCGGTTTAAAAATCATGGCCGCGCGCTGAAAATATAATCGAATCGACACGACAGCATACAAAAACATCTGTCTATCTGTCAGAAAAATTCCATGTTTCATAACGAGTACAAGGAACACGTTAGTAATTCAAATTAGGCGTTTCTCCCACTTGTCGTCCGTCGCTGCATCTTTTTAAGGCGAGTGTAGCCGTCAACGACCTCGACAGTAGCGCCACTTCACAAAAAAAATATTTTCTCTCTATAGGTACAAACAATCAAGTTTTTATAAGTAAAATTAGAACCTGCAAACTCAATGAAATATTCGCTGTGATTAAAGTTAAGGATAAAAGTGCCTACAAACGGCCACTTTTGGTATTAAATGCCATAACTTAAATCACAGCGAATATTTCATTGAGTTTGCAGTTTTAATATCACTTAATGTTAATACTAAAAACTTGGGCAAAGGATATCCCGATAGATTGTTTGTTTAAAGAGTTTTTTTTTGTGAAATGGCGCCACTGTCGAGGTCGTTCGCGGGTACACCCGCCTTAACGCACCGTAACGCATGCGTCTAACCGATGAAAGGAAATTGCGAATCCCGATCTTTCTCTCATACAAATACTGTTACGGTGCGTTTACGGATGCGTCTGTCAAGTCGTTTGACACCGTATGTAAACGCACCGTACGCCGTACACACACGACGGCCGACGTGGCGCAGTGGTAGTGCGACTGCCTGCAACGCAAAGGTTCCGGGTTCGATTCTCGGTGGGGCACTCAGACTAGGAACAAATTCACAAAGTGATAAATATCAACTTTGTGAATTTGTTCCTAGTCTGATTAGGGCATTGCAGGCTGAACCACCTGATTATCTAAAAGAAAGATGGTTCCGTGCTTCGGAGGGTATGTTAAGCCGTCGGTCTCGATCGCTTTCTATGATTACTTAAGACGGCGGTAATTACACAACCATGACAGAGGCCTACTAGTGATAGTAGGCGGTTGAGAAACTCTGACACCAGGGTTCATCGGGTCATTCTTCGACTCGGTGTCCCACTCGGTGACTCGGTGTGAAAACAAGAAGAGAATGAACCGTAGCCGTATTTGTATATGAAATACAGTAACACGATCAAAATCCGCAATTCCCTTTCGTCTGACAGACGCATGCGTTACGGTGCGTTAAAAATACGCAGCGACAGACGACCAGTGGGAGAACCGATTTATTAAAATCACAGATACCTACTAGCTACTACCAATGTCAGTATTTTCAAGGTATTTTTCCAGTGATCTTTTTATTTTGACGTTTTGTCATGAATTATTTAGATATTCTGCTTGTCTCTTCTCAAGACTGTCGAAAGAATTAATTTGACGGATGGAAATTAAAGTAAATGAACTCCACAGAGCATCGAGAATTCGAAACGTCATGAGCTGTCACGGCGCGCGCGAATTCTTTGTTCTGTGATAAACTCGTAATTAAGCAAAAATTTCTTTAAAATGGAAGCAATCGGATCTACTCTTAATCAAGTATATAATTACGATTTTCTTTTTCGTGTGGGACATCGTGTCGTCCATCAACCCGATGAACCCTGGTGTCAGAGTTTTTCAACCGCCTACTACTAGTAAGCGCCAGAGACACGGTTGTGTAACTCTTGCCGTATAAGTAGGTAATCATACACAGCAACCGGGACCGACCGCTTAACGTGCCCTCCGAAGCATAAAACCAATGTCCTAATCAGACTAGAAACAAACCACTGATAATTATCAACTATTTGAGTGTCCCACCGAGAATCAAACCCGGAACTTTTGCGTTGCAGACAGGCGCACTACCACTGCGCAACATGGGCCGCCATCGGCCGAATCGAGTACAAAATTACGATTAGAAACGTTCCATCAATCAAAATAAGTAGTATTTTTTGTTGTCTAAACGCTAAGCCTTAACTACTTTACCAATGTCCTTGACTTTTTCAAAGACAAGTACTTTTATTAATATTGTTCTTTTGTGGTACTGGATTCAGCCCTACCATGGTTAAATACCATGATTTCCCGATGAATAGTCGTTGTTAGAAATACATGATATTTACGCCACGACTGACAAACATTTGAGGGGTCATTCATAACTTTGTGTATCACCATAGTCACAGGTTGTCAGCCCATCGCATACTATTTTAATACACATGTAACCCTCGAATCCCTCAGTCACTTCTTACGACATACACAGATACATACATAAATCACGCCTATATCCCTTACGGGGTAGGCAGAACATTAACGGATATTAACACCACGTCTGACAAAAGCTTGAGGGTCAATCAGATAACTGTGTATCACTGTAGTGACAGGTTGTCAGCCCATCGCCTAAAATTGCAATACGCATCCCCCGAGTCGCTTAGTCGGGTCTTAAGACACGGGGTGATCCTATTCTAAGCCGGCACTACACGGCAATCTAGAGTCTAGATAGTTGATTTGATCCGCTTATTTCCTAATTCATCTTAGTTTCGACCTTCTGCGTCATAATTCAGTATCTCTCTCACGAATTTCATTCAATTTCGTATGCCATTGTTGTGGTGGTGCAACACTGCAACGTGGCCTTGATATCTAATGCTAATCATAAAATTCACTTATTGAGAGATACGCCATTTTGGTCAGCGGCCACTTAGACGTAGTCGATTGAGAAATTAGATTTTAACTATGACATTTGTGTTTTTATAATTTTATGATTGTTTTGTGAACAAATTAATACCAGACTGTTTTTTAAAGAAATGTAGTGTTTATTTGTAAGTGGGCCCCGGATTTATGTGTGTATCAATGTGTCTTTGTGTAAGTGAAATTTTTAATCTGTTGCCTGAACCTATTGAGATTAAATAAAAATAAATAAAATTACAAAGTAAACTTTTATGGCTCGATAATGCATAGTACAGACGGTTGTAGCACATAAGGTACCAGGGGTACTCTAAAAGAACTGGATTATTTTTATCCCCAGTTAATACATAATTAAAATTTAATTTGCCGTGCTATGCCGGCTTAGGATAGCATCAGCCCATTTCTTTCCCGTGGGAGTCGTAAGAGGCGACTAAGGGACTTGAGGGTGTGACTTGCATTTTTAGGGGATGGGCTGACAATCTGTCACTATGGCGACACACAATTTTCCGAATGGCTCTCAAATATTTGTCAGACGTGGCGTGAATGGCCGTTTTTGCGGCTGTTTACGCTCTACGTTCCCCGCAAGGGATAAAAGGCGTGATATGTGTATGTATGTATGTAAAATTTATACTTACTCTAATAAAAAAGTCATTTTCTACTAATACATATTTATATCTAGAAAATATATTGCTGAGGACAAAAATAATTTAGTTCTTCTGTAGTACCCCTGGTACTTCATGTGCTACAACCAACTGTACACACATACATACATATTACATAAATCACATCTTTATTCCTTGCGGGGTACGCAGAGCGTTAACGGCCATAACATACGGTCGCTATTGCCACGTCTCATAAATAAGCGGGCTGTTTCAGAAAAATCATGTATCACTATAAAGACAGGTTGTCAGCATGTCGCTAAAAATTTTAATACACATGAAACCCTCGAGTCCCTTAGTCGCCTCTCATACCCGTGGGAAAGAAATGGATGGGACGATGTTATTCTAAGCCGGCATCACAAGCCACGTATATCAAAAGTTAATATTTCTGCGTACAAAAATCCGGAAGTACAACAAAATAACCTTGATCTAAAGCTCAAGGCTTTAACACAAGCTTCGCGGGCGCTTATTTAAGGCGAGTGTAGTCGCTAACAGACTAGACAGTGGCACCACAAAAAATATTCGCTGTAATAAAAGTTATGGCAAAAAGTGCCTACAAACGGCCACTTTTGGTATTCATAGAGTTTGTAGGTTCTAATATTTCTTAAGGGTAATACTAAAAACTTGAGCAAAGGACATTGTAATAGGTATATTGTTTGTATAAAGAGAAAATATGTTTGTTTGTGAAGTGGCGCTACTGTCGAGTTCGTTTACGAGTGCACTCACCTTAATTCCGTTCTTTTGATCATATTACACACACACACACACACACAAATCACGCCTATTAACCCTTGGGGGGTAGGCAGAGCGTAAACGAGCTAAAACGGAAATTTACGCCACGTCTGACCTATATTTGAGGGTCATTCGGATAAATGTGTATCGCCATGGTGACAATTTGTCAGCCCATCGCCTAAAATTAAAATACACACCCTCGAGTCCCTCAGTTGCCTCTTACGACTCCCACGGGAAAGATATGGGATGATGCTATTCTAAGCCGGCATCACACGGCAATCATATTACACGCCATTAAATAGCAATTACTTCTGTATTTGTGATAATTGTTGAGCAGAAATCGTAAGGGACATAGCTCTGATTACTGCACCCTGCATTCAGACCATCAAACTGAACAAAACCCGTAAAAAACATATTTCAGGTAATGTAATTTTTTTTTATCCTTACATACATACATACACATATCACGCCTATTATCCTTGCGGGGTAGGCAGAGTAAACGGCCGCAAAAACGGACATTTACGCCACGTCTGACACATATTTGAGGGTCACTCGGAAAACTGTGTATCGCCATAGTGACAGGTTGTCAGCCCATCGCCTAAAATTGTAATACACACCCTCAAGTCCCATAGTAGCCTCTTACGACTCCCACGGGAAAGAAATGGGGTGATGCTATTCTAATCCGGCATCACACGGCTGTTTTTGAATACTTTCCATTATAAATGCAGTCAGCTGATTGTGATTTTGTGTGGGTAGTCGATTTTTTGTCGTTTCCTGACATATGTTTCTCGGGGAAAGTTGTTCAGTTTCGTGGTATGAATGCACTCTATAAGTATTCGGTGTGTTGACCCTTCATCATCATCATCATGGGGTGCCATCTTCAAATTGAATTTCGGAGGTCAGCATGTAGTAACCCTCGCGGTCTTGCGCCGCCCTTTTCAACTGGTAGTACCGAAGTCCGGTCCAATCTCGGATGTCATCTATCCACTTCCTCTTGGGTCGGCCCAACCCTTACACCCTGTATAGTAGTAACACAACAATTGTGTGTAAACTTGCATAATAAATCACCTACTGTGGTTTGTTAACAAAAAGATAAGTACCTATCTTTATGAACTATAGGTAGTGTAAATGAATAAAGTTTATAACGACTATAGTACTTAGGTATGTCACACTCAGACACAAGGAGCTACTAATGGAAGTGGAAGTTTTAGCTGCAAATTAATGCAACAGACGTCTTTAGGGCTGTCGATATTCATTTATAGGTTTATCTACTTTCGTCTCATAATGTTCGAATTATGAATTCGAAAACAGTTGTATAAAGAAGTACTTTATGCATTCTGCCTATATAAACTACGGTTTAATAGAAATAACAGAAGCGTAATGACTTAATGATAAAACTCATACTACGGTAAAGTTGAGAAATGAAATGAAGTTTTGTTTTTGGGCAATACTAAAATCGCTATCTTCCGCCGCACCTGACAGTTGTTGTTGTACGTAAATTTTTCGGATGTTGTTCAGTTGTTGAGCAGTTGTTTAGATGTTGTTCAGTTGTTGTTCAGATGTTATTCAGATGTTATTCCGATGTTGTTCAGATGTTGTTCAGTTGTTGTTCAGTTGTTTAGATATTTGTTGTTCAGACTCGACATCTAAACAACTGTTACTATAGAATTGTCAAAAATTCATATCAAGCCATATTACGTTCTCGTATTGAATTTGACCATGTATCGGGCCTTGCAATCGCCGGTGCGGACGTTTGGAAAAGTGTTAAACTGAGTTTTTTTTGGAGAGTGTAGATAAAATAGTGTATGCAACTGCTATAATTAGGCATTATAATGCTCGTGTCAAACTATTATCACACGAGGCGTACTCGCATTCTAATGACCCCCATTATATGATAGTTGCATAAACTACTATTATGTAGTTGTATGAAATCAAAATGATTATTTAAATCTGTAAATGAGTGTGCACGCCTTATCTGCCTCACTTTATGAGATCTCACTGCCCAAGGTCTGCTGGAAGAGATTTCTTTTTAGAAATAAGTAGACCTGTTGTGAATTGTTTCATATATGTATGTGACATGTGTCCTATGTTTTTATTGTGTGCAATAAATGGTTTAATTTATTTATTCCAGTTTGATGCCAGCTTAGAAGAGCATCACCTCACTTCTTTCTCGTGGGTATCGTAAGAAGCGACTAAGGGACTCGAGGTTGTGTATTGCAATTTAAGGCAATGGGCTGACAAACTGTCACTATGGCGATATAAAATTTTCCGAATGACCCTGAAATGTTTGTCAGACGTGTCGTAAATCGCCGTTTTTACGGCCGTTTATGCTATGCCTACCCCGCAAGGGATTATAGGCGTGACATATGTATGTATGTTATTTATTTCAGTACAGTAAGTTTGGCCATCCAAAGAGGGAACGCTGCTAGCGTACTGGCTACCATGTCTAATGGAGGCGCACTAGACGACTTTTTTTTAGCTTAAATTTAGTCTACTTTAGCTTAGTATAATTGTTATTTGTCCCCTTAATACTTAAATACTTTCAGTACATAAAAAATTGCAAATTAATATTACTTTAACGTTAATTCTCTGCTTACCCCGCAAGTGATATTCGCGTGATGTATGTAGGTATTTAATTTAAGAGTCATTGAACCGGAAATTTCAATTTACGTTTAAAATCATTAATTACATTCAAAATCATATATTTTAGCGTTGGTTTAATTTACGTACTTAATTGATTTTCATCACTGCACACAATTACAATTTGTTTGCAACGAAACAAATTTTAGTTTTAAGGTGATTCGAGAGAGCAATGGCGCCCCTAAACAAAAAAAAATCTCTGACTTTACACGATAGTCATGTCGAATCCAAAGTATCAATTCGCGGCAATAAATACCTACAAAGGTTATTTAGAATAAATAAGACCTTGTAAAAACTAAACGCTTTACTTATGTAATTTTTGGACCACCAACCTAATCGCACAGTTTTTACAAGGTTATATTGATTCCAAATAATCTTCGTAGTTAGTTATTGCCGCGAATAGATACTTTGGCTTGCAGATGACTAGCGTGTCCAGCCAGGGATTTTTTTCCTGTTTAGGGTCGCCACTGAGCTCTCGAACCACCTTAATGCTGCATTGCTCTCGATTCTGGTATCATATTTTTCTTACATTTTTTTGCCGTGTGATGCCGGCTTAGGATAGCATCACCCATTAATTTCCCGCGGATGTCGTAAGAGGCGACTAAGGGACGCGACGGTTTCGTGTGTCTAACAATTTTAGGTTTCAGGCTAACAACCTGTCAGTACGGTAATACAAAATTGTCTGACCCTCAATTGTTTGTCAGACGTGGCACTCTGCCTACCCCCGCAAGGGATACAGGCGTAATGTATGTATGTTGCAAAGTATCAACCCTACGTAGAAAATAGACGCTTCATAATTTCCTTGAAGTTTAACTCGAATACCTATTCTATTCAGTTCTGCAGCGTTGTCAAGACTTTTGCACTTCTACATCTACACTTCTATTATTATAAAGAGGAAAGATTTCAATGTTTTTTTTTACTACTTCTTTTCTTTTTAGTGTGGACCACCGAGTCGTCCAACGACCCGATGATTCTTGGTGTCAGCGGTTTTCAACCGCCTACCTATTACTAGAAGGCTTCTGAAATGGTTGTGTGACGACCGCTAAGCAATAATAGACAACAACCGGGACGTGCCCTCCGAAGCACGGAACCATCTTTCTTTTCGGACAATCAGGTGGTTCAGCCTCCAATGTCCTAACCAGACTGGGAACAAATTCACAAAGTGATAAATATCAACTTTGTGAGTGCCCCACCGGGAATCAAAACCGTAACATTTGCGTCGCAAGCAGCCGCACTACCACTGCACCACATCGGCCGTCAAAACACAGGACAAGGAACAACTTTCCCCAAGCACCATACCTAAGCCGAAATTTGAAAAAAATTACCTCACAAACAAAATACACCAGTCGACCAAATCTTCTCTTACATATTTCGACCTATGTTTCTAGGGAAAAGTTGTTCCTTATCACCAGCCCGTCTTAAGGTTTCGCTATCGGTGAACATTGTTTTATTGATGGAGCATAGTAAAAAGCTGGTAGACAGTCTCAGGAAGATAGTCCGATACGGCTGGCATTATTTGGGGGTAAAACTTATAAAAATTCTAAAGTCGTTTATTTTTTGTACGATTGCGTTATGTGTGTCTGTAAAGCATATTATATTACATTTTGTGTCATTTTTGACGCTTGCATAAAATTCCGATTCAATGTATGGTAGTTAATATATTCAATTAAATTTTTAAGTGTTTATAATAAAACTAACATAATTAAATCTATGAATATTGTCAATGTGACAGTTAATACAGTGTACAAACCCAGTTTTAGTCTTTTTTAGCCACTGCTTACTAAGGTATGTAAGCATATACCTAAAATTACACAAAATAATAAATTGGGTTCGGCTAATGGTCCAGAAACTATAAGCCAAAAATAAACAACTTTAATATTTTTGAAACCTTAAAAGCTAGCCATACTGGGCTAAGAGGGAAATCTGAAATGATGAGGTAATATGCACCGGTGCACGTTTCCGACCGCGCAACGTAATTTTACGACGGCACAAACTGCACGAAGCCACGATATTAAGGCGAGTGTACTCGTGAATAACCTCGACAGTGGCGCCACTTCATAAAAAAAAATCTCTTTAAACAAACAGTCTATCAGAATGTCCGTGGCGTTGCTCTAGTTTTTAGTATTATACATACATACATAAAACACGCCTATATCCCTTACAGAGTAGGCAGAGCGTTAACGGCCGTTTAACGGATATTAACACCACATCTGACAAAAGTTTGAGGGTCAATCAGATAACAGGTTGTCGGCCCGTCGCCCAAAATTGCAATACACACCCTCGAGTCCCTTAGTCGCCTCTTACGACACCCATGGGTAAGAAATGGGGTGATGCTATTCTAAGCCTGCATCACACGGCAAAGTAGTATCCTTAAGTAAAATTAGAATCTGCAAACTCAATGATTTATTCGCTGTTATTAAAGTTATGGCAATTATAACAAAAGTGGCCTTTTATAGGCACTTTTTCCCATCACTTAAAGTACAGCGAATATTTTATTGAGTCTGAAGGTTTAAATTTTACTTATGGATAATACTAAAAACCTGAAATTGAAATTGAAATTCTTTATTCAATGTAGGATAGTATTATCACATCACTTATTGACGTCATGAACCGTCCTTGTAAAAAAAAAATTGTATCACACAATTTTCTTTTTTTATAACAATTTTGTAATGTCCTAATAGCATTGAGCAACGGACATTCTGATAGATTGTTGGAAAAAGAGAAAATATTTTTTTTGTTAAATGGCGCCACTGTCGAGGCCGTTCACGACTACACTCGCTTTCTTCTTCTTTGCGTGTGGGCTTTAAGTGCGGCGGAAGTACAAAGACGGACGCAATTAGGATGGTTGATTTCAAGAAAAATCTAAAAACCATTTCGAGAATTATACTAAACTTACAATATCTGATCATTAGAATAATTAACCTATCATTAATTTATTTTTGATTGACCCTTTGTACATGCCCTAAGGTAGACTAGGAGATAACGCATTTGGCGATAAGTTCGTCCGTGTAAATTTTTCAAACATGTATAAGTGAAATTTTAATAGTGTCCGATAGCGATAACTCAAGACGGGCTGGTGATAAGGAACAACTTTCCCCAAGGAACATAGGTCGACACGGAAAAAATTAGACCTCTCACAAAAATTATACAAAATTGCCGATCAGCTGATTTGAGGTACTATGGAAACTCAAAATATTTTCATTATATTTTAACCTGTGTTCCTTAGGGAAAGTTGTTCCTTATCACCAGCCCGTCTTCGGATTACTCTATCAGTCACTAGTAAAATTTCAGCGAATATATTATTTTAAGTAAGTATATCTTAGGAAAATGGGAGTGGTGTGGGAGTGCCAGTGCCTTAACACGCTTCTTCTGGGTGAGCTCGCTCCATCTTAGACTCTGTCTCTGTCCTATGACCTAGACTAGAGTCAAGAGCAAACCCATCATTAATAAAAAAAAAAATGAATAGAATTGAAAAGTTACCTCTATTTGAATATTTTTTTCAATATTATGTCTACAGTTTTAAAGTTAGTAAAAAATGCTATAATATAGATACATACCTTTTCTAGTACGAATACTTAAATTAGACTTATGATTTTATGTCGGTAAAACCGTAAAATCTCGCGATTATTGAGCGCAAAATTATTGTCTGTTTCGCTCTGGCGCAGCGCGAATGAAAGGGACAAACTTTTCAGGTGCATCAGGGCCTTAACCCTTATCTAGGGTAGGCAGAGACAACAGCAGCGAAAAACGGTCGTCACACGTTGCAGCTCTGCCTACCCCGCAAGACATTAATGTGTAGGTGGAGCTCGATTCCATGTATCGATCCTTCATATTATTTTCAACGAGTACAGTCTATAAATAGAGCATGAATAATTAAAACTGATTTCTTAGAGTTGAATGTATTCGCCGTGAAATTGCCGTATTGAATGTGTTGCCGTGTGATGCCGGCTTAGATTGCCGTGTGATGCCGGCTTAGAATAGCATCACCCCATTTCTTACCCATGGGTGTCGTAAGAGCCGACTAAGGGACTCGAGGGATGTGTATAGCAATTTTAGGCGATGGGCTGACAACCTGTCACTAAAGTGATACAGTTATCGGATTGACCCTCAAGCTTTTGTCAAACGTGGTGTTAATATCCGTTTTACGGCCGTTAACGCTCTGCCTACCTCGTAAGGGATATAGGCGTGATTTATGTATGTATGTATGTATGTGAATGTATTCGAACACATATGATGAAATTTAAGTACGATTATATTTCTTTTTTTTTTTTTGTGAATGGGCTGGGCACCCGCTTTTGCTCTTTCTGTTTATCTTTTGGTTGGCCGGTAGAGAATGCCGCGTGGCATTAGGCCCGCCCTTTGTACTTTCTGTGCAATAAAGTTTAATAAATAAATAAATGAAGTTTTTGGAGAACTTTGCAGAATTCACTGTCAGGATTTGAACCTGCGACTTTCGATTTCACTACAGCACGGTCCCATCCCAATAAGCCATATTTCACAAGTGTCAGATTCGTGCTAATGCTATGGCAGAGGGTCCATTCTCCTTTGTTGACATCTCATTTAGTATGTTACCTTTTGACACAATGGAACTGACACCTGTCAAATATGGCTTATTGGGATGTCCTTACTTTTGTAGCGACGCCTCTACCGACTGGGTACACATCACTTACAGTAGCATAATTTTGCCATGGGTAGCAGAGCCGCGGTAGCGCAGTGGCGCGAAAGTCGCAGGTTCATTCCTGCGCGCTGTGCAATTTTACTAAAAACTCCAAAAATTCTATACCCAACACGAACTATTTAAAAATTTTGTACTCAACATATGAAGTAGCTTTAGGCGTTTCTCTGTCATGGACAACGCCTTCTTAACTACGCAACGGATTTTGATGCGGTTTTCTTTAATAGATAAAATCCTAGGTACTAATATTATAACTGCTATTTATTTCTGTTTCTTTTATTTCTTTCGTTGCAGAATATATATCTATCTATCCTATCTATCATAGTTAGTTTTTATGTATTAGTCTATAATATTTTTAGGTTATTTAAGTATTAGTGTTTACAATAGTATGTAGTATGTGTAAGTATGTTTATATTATATGCACTATCCCGCTTACCTTTACGCGCTTTCCTATCACCCAAAGGTTGCCTGGTAGAACTTGCTACCATAGCAAGAAGGCCGCCTTGTTGTACCTACTTCACATATTCCTATGTTAAGAATGTTATTTTTTTTTTATATGTGCAATAAAGAATTTTATTATTATTATTATAAATAAAAAAGTTTGTATGTTTGTTTGTTTGTTACTTCTTCATGCAAAAACTACTAAACCGACTGTAGGTAATGAAATTTGGCACACTTTATTTACACGGATTAACATATTATTATTATAGCATAGTTTTTATTTTAATGCGGGCAACGCCGCGGGTAACAGCTAGCCGAGTATAAGACGTTTTCTCATCAAGTAGGTACCTATCATATGGGATCGTCCACTAATTATGTAACACAAAATTCCCACAAAAGACCCCTAAAAATAGCGAACCAGCATATTACATACATACAGCATCGAATTAAACAGGTATATTTATAAATAATAACAAAACAAATCAAGACACACTTGCAAAATGCGCGGGCAAGGAACGAGCTGCGGTAGCCCAGATGGAAGAGGCGTTGCCACTAGTAATGGAGAAAGTCGCAGGTTCAAATCCTGCCCGCGCTTGAAAATTTTGCAAGTTTTAAAAATTGTATACTTAACACGCGAAGTGTTTTAAAATTTGGTATTCAATTTATCGCGGGTTTTAATCGCTTAGACTACATTTAATCTGTAAAGATAGAATTAGTCGCCGGGTATTAGATGCAAAACTAACCCGGTAGATGGAGCAGTGCCAAGTTTTTTATTTTTGTTTGCAACACGGGTTTAAAAAAAATTGGTATTCAATAAATAATTAATCCAAATAAGTAAAAAGATACATAGGTATATTATTTCGCTAGTCTTATTTATTGCATATTACTTTGCTCATCTTGTTTAATATGTAGCTACCGAGTTACACACAAATTACTTTTTAATACGATTTGGCGAACAACAACGCAACAAAAGGCAAGTTCGTCGCATTGTGTTTCCGGACAATGTGATCGTAATAAGATCTCAGAGAAAGGCAATGTTTCAGTAGGAGCTCTACGTGCAGGCAGAGTGAAGCTATTAAAAACTCGTCGTGGTAAGACTTACATAACAGCAAGAACAGTCCACTTAATCTTTAGCTAAATAAATTGCTTCAATTGTAGAGGATCTTGATGAAGAACTCATAGAGCCCAACTTAACTTTCAACATCAACAGCCAAAAACCTCCGGGCCACCTCTAGACACGGGCCTCCCTCTATTTGTGGGGTAGTGCAATACTCACTAGGCTTGGCTATCGGATTGGCAAGGACAGTGCAAGAGGTTGCATTCACAGGGTACGCTGCTGCTTATTCGCTGGACGAATTTATCACCGACTCGCTTTTTACGATAATCACGAGTATAATTGGGGTGATGCTTTTCGAAACCAGGTACTGTCACAGTAAAACACACCTAAATACATACACTAAAACACAGAATAATACTTTGGTCGTGTAAAATCGAATGTATTTTATAGATTCTCCCACTTGTCGTCCGTCGCTGTGTATTTTTAACGCACCGTAACGAATGCGTCTGTCAGACGAAAGGAAATTGCGAATTCCAATTTTATTCCCATCCGTTAACGCACCGTAGGCGTATTTGTATCGGAATTCGCTATTTCCTTTCGGCTGACAGACGCATGCGTTACGGTGCGTTAAAAATACGCAGCGACAGACGACAAGGGACTGAACCGCCTACAACTCTATTAAAGTATTATTCTGTGTTTATGTTCCTGTATTTATATGTGTTATCTAAACATGCATATGCCAGTCTTAAATTCCACCTTGAATTGTAGAGCGTGCGGAAAATTATGCCGCTTCCGTATCGGCTTATACAGCCATGAAAAGTCTTGCCTCAGACACTGATTAAATCGTCTGTCACAGACGTGTGAGGCCAATGATGATGATGACTGTGACAGTAACCGGTTTCGAAAAGCATCACCCTAATTATACTCGTGAGTCTTGTTAACTAAGCGACGGGTTTCTCATGGCCTCGCTTTTTTGTCTGTAGGGTTTCCTCTTAAATATTTCCTTGGTCTGCGAATAAAAGGCGATTATCTTTTTCTAGATTCGCACTTGGCGGTCGCTGACAATGGCGCGAAATTCACTTTCACCCGAAGTGGTACTAGCTGTACTCGATATATTCTCGAACTGTTTGCTATTACAATTCTGAGGCGGAAAAGTAGGTTCGTTAGTTTTGGTTTTTTCCTTACATTGGTGAAACTGTAGGTATTGTATTGGAAGCAAAATTAGTTAGTGCGGAAATTTGATGTATTTAAAAGGACTTGATAAAATACTCGACAGGAAGTCCCGTGTTGATAGAATATTTTCGCAAATTAATAAAAATAAATTGTAAACCATAAGACTTCTTTGCCAATTGATGTAGCTACTGCTGCAAAAAATGTGTTAGATTTTATTGTGGACGTAATACTCTGTATATTTTAACTATAACTAATTTTGCGCCAAATTTACGTAGGCTTTTATTACTTCGCAAAAGCATTTGTTAAAAAATTGCTCTTCATCAAATGTTTTAAGTCTATCGAATTTAATTTTTCGTTTGTATATACAAAAAATCGCTTGTGTTGGATGCGAAAAAACACAAGGATCCTTTTTAAAGACGATAATAACCAACTAACTTAACAGACCACTCATATTTTTCGAGTATCATTCGAGTTCCAATAGTAACTACTAACGAGATAAACAAAACTAACGGTCGCTTGTTACGTGGCCGCAACGTTACGTCACGTGAACGTTAGGTGAGATATCGTTGTAACGTTATTTCCGAAATGGAATTTTAAACTTGTCACCTATGATCTAATAAGTGGTTTATGGTTTTGAGGTTAGAAAAATCTACAAATGCGTTATGTAATGTTTAGTGTTTTTGTGGTCTACCTGTAGTTTAGTCTATATAATGAGTCTTTAGTCTATTAGTTTAGGTACTGTGATGCCGGCTTAGAATAGCATCACCCCATTTCATTCCCTTGGGAATTGTAAGAGGCGACAAAGGGACGCGAGGGTGTGTATTGCATTTTTTTTACCAACATTTCCTCCTCACAAAAAGTTGTTCAGTTTCATGGTCTGATTATGCCTGCAAAGTTATCGGTACACCGTCCCTTACAAGTATACGCTTACTACCAGAGACTTTTAAAGACTTAAATGTTCACTAGTTGTTTCCCCCGGCTTTGCCCGTAAAAAATAAAAACAATCCCATGTGTTAATCCATGTTACCTTCTATATGTGTGCCAAACTTCATTACATTACAATCGGTTCAGTAGTTTTTGCGTGAAGAAGTTACAAACATACAAGCTTTCGCATTTATATTAATAGTAGGATATGTAAACCGCTAACCAATGTTGAACATTCTATAACCAATTGAATTCTTCATTATACGATAAAATAAAAGTGCCTTTTACCGCGGGAAACGATTTATCCCACGGGAAAACAGCCACAGGTGAAACCGCTGCCAGTAGGTTCAGTTGGTATGTATATACAGTGCATTATGTACACACACAAACATACATCACGCCTATATCCCTTGCGGGGTGACAAACATTGATGGTCGTTCAGATAATTGTGAATCGCTATAGTGATAGGTTGTCAGCCCATCGCCTAAAATTGCAATACACACCCTCGAGTCCCTTAGTCGCCTCTTACGACACCCGTGGGAAAGAAATGGGGTGATGCTATTCTAAACCGACATCACACGGCAATGAAATGTATTATATAACCTATTATGTTAAAGTTCATGGATGGGTGGCCGGTAGTTCTATAGACACTAATTAACCTATGTTATGTAAAGCTTCTCGCTAACGCAGTGGCGCAGTGACGCAGTGGTAGTGCGATTGCCTGCGACGTAAAGGTTCCGGGTTCGATTCTCGGTGGGGCAATCACTAAGTTGATAATTATCACTTTGTTCCCAGTCGCCAATACAACATAAACATGTAAATAAAGGATTCATATGGAAGCCAAACATAGGCAATAACTCGTAATAATAACTAATTAAATAAACAGATATAATTACTATAGTGTAATTATATCTGTTTATATCTATTACGTAACATAATATACACAAATAATATGATTTGCGTACTAATTAAAAATAGTTTCCATAGTAACTCAAATCAGTTTATCGGCAATTTAGGCCCCTCATTCTTTTTCCTTGTTCGACCTTATTATACATACAGAATATAGAAATACATACATACATACATAAATCACGCCTATATCCCTTACGGGGTAACATAGAAATATTATCTACAAATATTTTAAGGGGTGAACCAGCCCATAAAACTGAACAACAGTATTAAAACAAATCATTGGACGTATGTTCCTTGGGGAAAGTTGTTCAGTTTCATAGATTTGTTCCCTTAAAATATTTGCGGCTAATATTTATATTGCCGTGTGATGCCGGATTAGAATAGCATCACCCCATTTCTTTCCCGTGGGTATCCTAAGAGGCGATTAAGGGACTCGGAGGTTACATGTATATTGCAATTTTAGGCGATGAGCCGACAACTTGTCACTATGGTGATACACAATTATCTGATTGACCCTCAAATGTTTGTCAGACGTGCATGTCTTACGACCGTGTACGCTCTGCCTACCCCGCAAGAGATATAGGCGTGATGTGTGTATGAATGTATGGTCGAACAAATTCTCTCAGTTGTAAACACGGTAATTAAAAGTTACTCTACAAGGTCAATGTGCTTTATCAGTTTAAAACATAATGTTATTTGGCAAAGTTTGGATAGATTGTATAAAATATGATATGAAGCATAAATTGGGATAATGATAATTTTTTATTTGCTAGAGATATGGTACAAAAAGTTCTTATCCTTAAAATACAATGTGGTGCCAACATATTTCACCTGTTTCAGGCATACAAAAAGATAAATTGCAATTATAACTTAATCAATATTGTTAAAACAATGTCATACTTTAAAGTAACTAAAATTTTCATATTTAATTCATGATGTTCAACCATACAACCATAATTAATTTGCTAACATAATATTACATAATATCAGTTAACGCGTCAAAATTTTGTGTAGAAAAATAAGGGCAGATGATGAAACAAGGCATGTGCGGTCCAGCAGTGGACTGTTGTGCCACAGTATAATTAATAGTACTAGCGTACAGTATGGTCACTCCCTGCCTCCCCCTACAAGCGCCGCCCACCCGCGCTCGGAGGACGCTCAGACACCGGCTAGCAAGGATGCGTGAACGAAGGTCAATTCATATTGCCGCACATTGCATTCCCGATTCGCGAACGCAAAATGGCGGCAACCCTGACATGTTATCTCACACACACAAGCATGGTCCGCGTTCATCTACGCGAGCTTAGACTGTGTGCGTAGCAACGCGTTTCTTTCATACATTTGAGCGTCAGTGTCCGAGGTGTGGTTGTGGCTTACTTACTTACTAACTTCGCCGACTCGACGACCCAAAGTGAGTCTTGGCCTCCGATACGAGATTTCGCCACTTGTCTCGGTCATGTGTGGCTGATTTATGTAAACAGGGTAATTTTTTACTAGCCACCAATAGCAAAATCTCAAGACGGGCTGGTGATAAGGAACAACTTTCCGAAGGGACATAAGTTTAAATATGACAAAAATATATTGAGTTTTCATAGTAGTTCATATCAGCTGATCGGCAATTTTGTATGGAAGGCTCATTTTTTTTTCTGCCGTTTATCTTGAGATTTCGCTATCAGTCACTAGTAAAATTCTTGAGTCCGAGCCATCTATAGCCAGAGAAGAAATGTGGTCAAAAAAGTAACCTCATTCATGCGCCATTGCCGAAAAGCTGCCTCCGGGACACAACATTCCCTGGTACATTTGGAAGGCGCTGAACATACTTCGGTCAGGAGTCGGTAGGTGCAACGAAATCAGGAAAAAATGGGGCTTCTCCGAGAACGACAAGTGTGAGTGCGGCGCTATACAATCTATGTCGCACTTATTGTCGTGCCCAACCTCTCCGTTCACCTGTACCCAGGATGACCTTTTCAGCGCCAACCAACGAGCCTGAGATGTGGCCACGTTTTGGGCTGGTACTCTGAAGATCCACATTTTGCCATTGACCCGACAAGAAGAAGATGACTATTAAAACTTCACCATATAATGAAAAGGATAGGAGATCTAAGTATTGTCACGTTTCATAATTTGACGCAAAATACGCGTTATCTGTCAAAGTAAGGCGAAAACAATGGCGACTAAATTGTCAAAAAATTGCGAAGAACAAGCGAAGAACCCATTTACATTATTAAATGTGACAGGACTTTGACACAAAGTAAGTATTGGTTATTTTGTGACTTTGATAACCCTATTTGACGGAAAGTGACAGCACTAGAGAATTTAGTTCCTGAATTGCGGTCATTTTCAACTATATCCCTGAGGAAAGTTGTTCAATTTCCAGGGCTGCTTCGCCTCTTAGAACATTTTCAGCATTTTTAATTACTTTGTAGTTAAGCTAGCGTCAAATAGTGAAACTGGCTGAACGGTTGAGTGCACGCCTGGTATGCAATGCACTCGTACGCAGTAATTAGCGATGCACAGACTTTGGTTTAGACTTTAGACCGACGACGGCTTCTCTTCTCTCTTTGAGTGGGACACCGAGTCGTCCAACGACACGATGAACCCTGGTGTCAGAGATTTTCCAGGCCGATGTGGCGCAGTTGTAGTGCGACTGCCAGCGATGCAAAGGTTCCGGGTTTGATTCTCGGCGGTACACTCATAAAGTTGATATTTATCACTTTGTGAATTTGTTCCCGGTCTGGTTAGGACATTGCAGGCTGAACCACCTGATTGTCCGAAAAGAAAGATGGTTCACGTTACGTTAAGCCATCGGTCCCGGTTGCTGTCTTTGATTACTTAGACGGCGGTCGTAACACAACCATGTCAGAGGCCTACTACTAGTAGTAGGTAGTAACCTACCCCGCAAGGGATTGTAGGCGTGATGTATGTATTAGTATGTATGTGTGTAAGATATTAAATTCGTAGAATATTTTGTAAGTAACAGTAGAGTCTTTTTAATTTTAAACGAGAATAGCAGCTGAGAGTTTTCTTAAAATATGTTTTTAATGAAATAACACTGTAGTACCGTACGTACCCATCTACATCAGCTATAGTTTAACATACATACACATATCACGCCTATATCCCTTGCTAGGTAGGCAGAGCTTCAACGGCCGTTAAAACAAACATCTAAGCCAAAACTGACAAACATTTGTGGATCATTCAGATAATTGTGTAACGCCATAGTGACAGGTTGTCAGCCCATTGCCTAAAATTGCAGTACACACCCTCGAGTCTTTTAGTCGCCTCACGCCCACGGGAAAGAAATGGGGTGATGCTATACGAAGGCGACATCACACGGCATTTTTACATCCTGCAAATTATAAGTATAAGATACAAATACAACTACGGTGCGTTTACGGATGCGTCGGTCAAACGTCTTGACAGACGCATCGTAAACACAACGTAGCCGTATTTGTATGAGAAAAAAATCGCGATTCGAAAAATCCTTTTACCTGACAGACGCATGCGTTACGGTTGCGTCGAAAATACGCAGCGACGGACGACAAGTGAGAGAACCGTCTCACGTTCTTAAATAAATAAATAAATATCTTGAACATTTCACACAGCGCCATCTAGCCCCAAACTAAGCAAAGCTTGTGCTATGGGAACTAAATAGCTGATATAAATGAACACTTTATTGCTTAGAACATACAGAAACAACAGAAACAAAAAAATACAGAAAACTTAACACTAAAAGTAAGCAAAGGCGGCCTTATCGCTTGCAGCGATCTCTTCCAGGCAACCTTTACATAGAAATAGAGACAAAAAAGAAAAGATTTGTAAGTAGTTGCATAAGCAAATTTAAACACCAACAGTTAAATTAAAAAAATACATACATACATATCACGCCTATTATCCCTTGCGGGGTAGGCATAGCGTAAACAGCCGCAAAAAAGGCCATTTACACCACGTCTGACAAATGTTTGAGGGTCATTCGGAAAATTGTGTATCACTATAGTGACAGGTTGTCAGCCCATCGCCTAAAATTGCAATACACACCCTCGAGTCCCTTTAAATTAAAAAAATAAGATTAAAAATAACACTTATGTAGTAAGTACACTTACAATAATAATACGTACATACATACAAAAATATATACATACATACGTACATGTACATGATATAAATACTTACATACTTTTTTTGTAAATAAATAAATAATATACAAAGAAACACCCAGACTAAACACAAATATCTGAAAACGACTTAACGAGTATTTGTGTCATGTGGGGATCAAACCCATGTCCCTCGGCATAGAAGGCAGGCGTACTAAGCCATCGGGCCAGTCAAAATTTAAGTTTCACTCACGGGAAACAAAATGTAGTATTTTGTGCTATACCAACTATTCTAAACCTCGTATCATACATAATACTATTACACGGGAACTGTAGCAAAGAATTCAAAGAAATATTTTCTATATCATAGACGTTTTCAAGCATCTTATTAAAAAACTGACTAAGAGTGTGTCGGATACGCAAAAATATTGAGTTCCGCAGTCATGGAATATGGATTGCACTTGTTTGTACGTAAAATTAATGAAAAATACGTAATTACCAAATAATGAGTAAATTTATTTACTCTCATTAACTCTTTAATTACTATTTCCCTTACGGGGTAGGCAGAGCGTTAACGGCCGTAAAACGGATATTAACACCACGTCTGACAAAAGTTTGAGGGTCAATCAGTTAACTGTGTATCACTATAGAGACAGGTTGTCAGCCCATCGCCTAAATTGCAATACACGTCTAACCCTCGAGTCCCTTAGTCGCCTCCTACGACACCCATGGGTAAGAAATGGGGTGATGCTATTCTAAGCCGGCATCAAACGGCATAGATAGGTGTCGTAGAAATCGACTAAGGGATAATGATCTACGGCATGGGCAGCAAATGCAATTTCACTGATATAAACAATCCACACAGTGCAATTTAGCCCAAAAGTAAGCAATGCTTGTAATATTTGAATCAAATAGCTAATATTAATACTTATATCCTTGTTTTTTGTAATTTAATACATATTATACATAGAAACACCCCGACTAAACACAAATATATGAAAATTACTTAACAAATATTTGTGTCTTGTGGGGATCGAACCCACGACCCTCGGCGTAGCCGTAGCGCCCCCCTGGGTACTATCCGCTACGCCATCGAACCATTCAATACGATGAAGTATATGACCAAGTGATAAGGGTTTTAAGTTGACTACGAAACCCTAAAAACCTTACAGATCTCACGATTTATTCTTGTTTGAAGTTCACGTTTTACAACTCAACAGATATTTAATAAATTCTCAGAACTTCTTTGTACCGTTTACAATACGAACGTTTTATTGTAAATCTCAGTTGTAAAATTGTTTCAAACTTCAATCGACTATGGATTTATGCAAAGATTTTTAATGTCCGAGCAAAGAATACCTAAGGGATCTTCCACATATTAAGTTACTCATTTTAGAGTAGGGGGGGTCTGACCAGGTGTTATCCGTACTAATATTATAAATCTGAGAGTGTGTGTGTGTATGTTTGTTACTTCTACACGCTTAAACGGCTTGACTGATTTGGATGAAATTTGGAACACAGGTAGAATATTATCTGGAATAACACATAGGCCACTTTTTACCGCGGGAAAACAACGCTTTTGGGTTGTTTTCCCACGGTTTCCTCACTTGTCGTCCGTCGCTGCGTATTTTAACGTCTGCGTAACGCATGCGTCTGTCAGACGAAACTAAATTGCGAATTCCGATCTTATACATACATATCACGCCTTAATCCCTTACGGGGTAGGCAGAGCGTAAATAAACGGACATTTACGCCACGTCTGACAAACATTTGAGGGTCATTTGGAATATTGTGTTGTGTATCACCATAGTGACAGGTTGTCAGCCCATCGCCTAAATTTGCATTACATACTCTCGAGTCCCTTAGTCGCTTCTTACGCCACCCAAGGGAAAGAAATGTGGTGATGCTTTTCTAAGTCAGCATCACACGACCAATCTTATTCCCATACAAATACAGCTACCGGTGCATAACGAATGCGTCTGTCATTTGACACGTATTTGTATGGGAATTAGATCGGAATTCGCAATTTACTTTCTGACAAACGCATGCGTTACGGTGCGTTAAAAATACGCAGCGACGGACGAAAAGTGGGAGAATTGCCTAACGGTGAAAGAATTACGTAAACCCAGAATATGTTGATCCCTTAAAACTACTTTATATGCTATAATACAAAATCTATAACAAATTTTGACGGCTGTTTATTTCTGCTTCCCCGCAAGGGATAGGCATCATATGCGTGCCGTGTGATGCCGGCTTAAATTAGCATCATTCCAAATTCTACTCGAAGGTGTCGTAAAACGCGACTAATAGATTTTATACAGGGAATGGGCAGCTGCGTTTTCTGTGAATGCAACACCTTGCACTGCGCTCGCCAATCCGCCTGCCAAGCATGGCGAGTATGGCAATACCCTCCCAATAGGGAGAGGCCCATGTCCAGCAGTGGACTGTTGTGACTGTTGATGTTAATCCGTACTTATATTATAAATCTGAAAGTTTGTGTATGTATGTATGTTTGTTACCTCTTCATGCTCAAACGGCTTGACCGATTTGGATGAAATTTAGAACACAGGTAGAGCATAACCCGGAATAATACAAAAGCAACTTTTTACCGCGGGAAAACAACTATTACCACGGGAAAATGAGTAGAGCGGTTGAAATCCGCTGGGCGGAAATCTAGTATTAATATTATATACGTTTATGTATATGTACGGTACGTATAACTACAACCTATATACATATATGTACGTATAACTACAACCTTAGAGGTTATCAACCTTTTACGTGTACGTTCTTTAACTAGTTATAATGTAATCTGAATAAGCAAAAACGACGTTTATCATCAATGATCTAGCATAAACTATACTTAGCCACGCAACTACGGCAATTATAATGCGCCGCTAATAGTCTAAGAGCTAGCCACGGGAAAAGGTGTACGATTTGACGGACTAGATAGCGAGCTTGCAAGGCGAAACCGCTTCTTACGAGATAAATACAAAATATGACACTAGAATATAATGCTGAAGAAGCTACTAATAAAATTGCATTTTATATGAGTAAGTATTTGTATGTATAGGTACATTTAAAAAAAATGTATGTTTTATTCACACCTGAGTACGCCCGTGTCTTTTTCTCTCTGTTTACCCTCTGGTTGGCCGGTAGATAATGCCGCGTGGCATTAGGTCCGCCTTTTGTACTATGTGCAATAAAGTGAATAACCTTATGTGTTATTTCCTATTATTTCTCCTATAAAATTCGTACGGTGGACTTGTACCTACGCTGTTACATGCTGCGATTGCGATTATAATGGAATGTGACATGCAATTATGATGGAATATTGGAGAAATGATAGTTTTATATACCGACCCAATTAAAATACAAACACGTCACATAAATAATAACTCAACTAATTTTGTTAAATTGACTTATGTATAAAAAAGGTATCATTTACCAGTCCCAAATTATTATTTTGTTAAGCCAAACCAAAAGTTGATTTATCCAAGTTATCATGAACAAAGCAAGTTGTTTTTGTTTTACTTTAAGTTTTTTTTTTTTTTCGGTCGTCAAATCGTACGCCTTTTCAGGTCACTAGCTCTTCGGGTACTAAGTGATTTCACCATAACACTAATCCCAAGAAATGGAGCGAAAAGAGAAAAAAAAATACACATAAATCTTGGATGTTGACATGATTACTCATGCTACTAAGTTAAGTATAACATTAGTACATAATAAGTGTAAATTAGTTTCGACATAATTATCGGTAAGGTTGATTCCGCAACCGTTCTCCAATGGTTGGTGATTTCTTCTTGGTTATATAGGTTGACATTTTACTAGTGACCGATAGCGGAAACTCAGGACGGACTGGTGATAAGGAACAACGTTTCTAACATTCCTACACCGCAAAGAATATAGGCGTGATGAGTGTGTCTCTATAATGGATAAAATCCGGAATGAGACCATCCGCAAAAAGACCAAAATAACTGACGTAGTCTGGAAGTGTAGCAAACTGAAGTGGCAGTGGGCTGGGCACATTTGTCGTAGAACCGACGGACGGTGGAATAAACGGGCAAGCGTAGTGTTGGACGACCTCCGGCCAGATAGACCGATGACTTAAAGAAGGCGACTGGTAGCGACTGGATGGCGAAAACGGGAGATCGTGCCCTATGGCGTACCCTGGGGGAGGCCTACGTCCAGCAGTGGACTGCAATAGGCTGATGGCTGAATGTATGTATGAGTGTGTCTTGGTTGGCGCTGAGCTACAGGCTACCAACGGGGTCACACGTGGCGGATAGTGAATGGCTATCAGTTAAGGTAGTTAGCTGCAAATATGTTTCATCATCAGCTCCCTTCTATCATCGGACATCCAGACGCACCGCCGAATACCATCCATACCTGGTTGCCATTCCACTAATTTGGACTAAGCGCTTCCAGTCATCATTTATAATGCGCACTGCTAAAGAGTGGATGGAACTCACTACATGCGTCTGTGTTTCCAAACGCATACAACCCTAATCTCTTCAAAGTAAATGTAAACAGGCTTCTTCTGGGTGAGCTCACTCCATCTTAGCCTCTGTCTCTGTCCTATGGCCTAGACTAGACCTAGAGTCAAGAGCAAACCCATCATTAAGAAAATAAAACGTCATACAGGTCAAATGACAGTTATTTAGTTTTCTTCATAATTAAGAGTAATCCTTTTTTTTTCTTTCTTCTACACTAATATTTTGTTTGGATGCGGAAAAGAAATATTTTTCAACACTAGTATGATATTTTCTTGAGTTTGCACAACAATTCGTCAACAATTACTCATCATCATCACAATTAAACAATTTTAAACGGATTTAAGTAGTGTTGATTTTGTATTTTACACTACACTAGTGTGTCTACGTCAAGTGTGTTATAATATGGATCCAGTCCGCGGGGGGGTGGCTTGCTGTGACGAGTGTGACGTCATCGTATGACTAAGCGGTACTTAAGGCGAGTGTAGCCGTCAACGACCTCGACAGTGGCGTCACTTCACAAAAAAAAGTTTTCTCTTAATACAAACAATCTATCAGAATATACGGCGGGTTTACAGTGCGCAACGGATGCGTGTGTCAAACGACTTGACAGACGCCTCCGTAAACGCACCGTTACAACGTAGATAGATAAAGAAATATTTTTCATATTTCTGCATCACACATATTTACATGTGTAAGATTAGGTGAACTTATAAAATCCAAATACCTAAAATTTTAACGCATTCAATTTTATCCTACAAAATATACACAACCGCAAAATATATATGCTGTGTGATGTCGACTTCTCATAGCATCACCCCATTTCCTTCTCGCAGGTGTTGTAAGAGATGACTAAGGAACTGGACGGTTCCATGTGTATTACAATTTTAGGCGACAGGCTGTCAACCTGTCACTATAGTGGAACACGAATTTTCTGAAACGGCCCTCAAATATTTGTCAGACGTGTCGTACAACCGTTTACGTCCTGTCTAATTCGAACGGATAAAGCGTGATAATGATATGTGTATGTATATATGTAATACAATAAAAAAAAACCGTGCACGAAACACTCGCGAAACTAGTTTTCTCTTGAGATCCTTGAAACTGCCGGCATAGTAAGCACCTACCTATTATTAGCTGAAGTATTCATAACCAGACATTGTCTATATTTAAATCGGAAATTGAAATTGTTAATATTTAAAACACTTTCTTGTACTAGCTACCCTACGGTACTTGCACGGGCAGTTAATAAAATGTGAAAAAGATTTTCTTTAAAATTATTATCTAAATTTACAATAAAATTCTAAAGAGGAAAGATTTGATTGTTTGTTTGAATTGAATAGGCTCCGAAACGACCGGACCGATTTAGAAAATTCTTTTACCATTAGAATTCTACATTATCCCTGATGAACATAGACTATGTTAAAATGTCTTATTCCCGCGGGAAAACCGTTAGCGACGCGTGAAACCGCTGGGCAGGCTGTTAGTAATATTATAAAGAGGGAAGATTTGATTGTTAGTTTGAATTGAATAGGTTTCGAAATTACTGGACCGATTCGAAAAAATATTTTATCATTAGAATCTTCAAATCAAATCAAATCAAATTCTTTATTTAATAAACATAATTACTAATACGTAAAACTATACAAAACAATTATGAGGCTTAACTATTTCCTAAACTAAGAATAATCATTCCTGTGTCTTAGGTAAACAGTTTGCCAACATAACTGTTCTAAATAAAATATAAAAATAAAATACGACTATACAATTAAAATAAACTTAAATACACTTTAAAATATTACTATTCTAAAACCTATTCTAACGGTGAAGCCGTGAGCGGTAGCTTCCCTCGGAAGCGGCGAAACACGACTCTCTGCGGCCAAAACTCAGGTGACGTGAAGACGCTCACAGTAGCTGTCGGGACTCGCACCACGAACGAGTTGAAACCCACCCAATGGCGCGACTCCAACGGCTCCACGTATACTCCGAGTCTTGGCGTATCCTTGAAGGCACCTGCTTTATGCCTCGCGAAGATGTAATCCAGCACGTCTTGCTTGGTAGTGGAGTCGTGCAGGCGGGAGACATAAAGCGATGTCCTCGGCGTGAAGGCGCGCAGCTGTAGATTGGCCTCGACCGGGGCGGTGCCACACTTGTTCTGGCGGGGTTGCCTGCTGCGCTTCTTCTGAACCAAAGTAAACCCATCCGCGTCTACTTGGTCACAACGCTTGTTAAGGGGTGGCTCACAGAGTGATAGATGAGCCATGCCTTTTTTGTTTACCGCTGCTGCAGTGAGCGGCTTAGGAGGCCGGTTAGTGATGTTCCGGCGATCTTACTTTATCGCTGATAAACATAGGCTTTGTAAAATGTCTTATTCCCGCGGGAAAACAGTCAGCAGCGGGTGAAACCGCTGGGCTGGCTGCTTGTATATTATTCATACAATGCTATCCAAAATTTGCAATGTTACAAATAAAAACATTTCAAAGTTTTTACTTTACACGATTGTTTACAATAATAGCTTGCATGCAAATTAACGCCTATTTCCCGGAGGGGTAGGCAGAGACTACATCTTTCCACTTGCTACAACCCTGACACACCTCTTTCGCTTCTTTAACATGCATCAACCTTTTCAAACATGCTCATCGGTTTAGGGTACTAATATTATACATTGCCGTGTGATGCCGGCTTAGAATAGCATCACCCCATTTCTTACCCGTGGGTGTCGTAAGACCCGACTGAGGGACTCGAGGGATGTGTATTGCAATTTTAGGCGATGGGCTGACAACCTGTCACTATAGTGATACACAGTTATCAGATTGACCCTCAAGCTTTTGTCAGACGTGGTGTTAGTATCCGTTTTACGGCCGTTAACGCTCTGCCTAACCCGTAAGGGATATAGGCGTGATTTATGTATGTATGTATGTATTATACAGGATGTAATACTATGATTTAAGTGCGCTTATGAACTAAAATATCTGTTTTGAAGCATAAAAAAACTACCTATATCGACTTTATTATACAGTGTGTTAGGGCAATTACTGTTCTTACTTTTAGGGCGTGTTCTAGACGTGAAACTGAACAACTCTTTATAGCACGTTCTATTTTTTCGAAAAAGAACGAGAGGTCCAACATTTTGTCATATTTCGAAAAAACTGTGCTAAGAAACGTCGTCTAGAACACGTTTGAAAGTTTCTACATTATATCCCTAACATACTGTATATGTTGCCGTCTGTGCCCGATATTATCAAACTACAGGCTACAATTTTACAGGCGAAATTCGATGTTCAGTGCGTAGTCGGTTAGCAATTATGATACTAGGAATATGACCCGGCTACGCAATGTAATAAGAATTTCACATGTAGACTTGTAGCCTGTAGTTTCGTAACATAGGCACCTGGTGAGTGAAATAGACTAACAATAGCCTCATTGAATGGGTTTTCCCGTTTTTCTTTACTTATGTGACGCATCTATATAGATAGGGTGTAAAAATATTAGCTGCCGGGGCACTAGACGCCGGTTGGGATTCCACCCTTATATCGTAGACACCCCGCAAATCCGCACAAAGCGCTTTGCTTCTACATTTTTAATGCGGACTGCTAAAGAGTGGAACTCCCTGCCTGCGGATCCGTTTCCGGAACGTTACAACCTGGGGTTTTTCAAGGCGAGAGTGAATATGCATTATCTAGGTGAGCATGTTCCAACATCGTCTGCATCGTCACTTAGCATCAGATGAGATGGCAGAAATATGTTTACAATTTTTTATTAAAAAAATTGGTTAACCTGTGCATGAAACTAAAAACTTTCACCAAGGAACAATTGGATCTGGTCGGCTGGAACATTTTGTATGGGGGTTAAAAATTTTAAATTCATATATCGAACTACGTTCCTTGAGGAAAGTTGTTCAGTTTCATGGGCTGGTTCACGCCCTAAAATATTTGCAGCTAATATTTTTACACCCTGTATAGCTACGTCGCGTCACATACCTAGGGGAAAACGGGAAAACCCGGTCAGTAGATGTTCAGTTTCATGGTCTGAATGCACCCTATCAGTATTAGGAGGGCTGTCACTCACACCCTGTATATATATATATATGTCCAGCAGTGTATATGTATGCATAGTATGTATTTATATTTACATACATTAATCACGCCTATATCCCTTACGGGGTAGGCAGAGCGTTAACGGCAGTAAAACGGATATCAACACCACGTCTGACAAAAGTTTGAGGGTCAATCAGATAACTGTGTATCACTATAGAGACAGGTTGTCAGCCCATCGCTTAAAATTGCAATACACATCTAACCCTCAAATCCCTTAGTCGCCTCTTACGACACCCATGGGTAAGAAATTGGGTGCAATATGTATTTATATTTGTCGCAGTAAAATGGCAAAATCAGGCATTAGGCTGAAATCCTAGGAACTTGGCCAAAAACAGAAATTATGGTAAAATATTGACTTCATTCTGCTATTATCCTAAACAGATTTAGAAATCCGTGCAAAATAAGAATTCTGGATTTGCTTAGTAATATAGTAGAAGGAAGTCTACCATTTCAATTCAAATTCAAAAATACTTTATTGTACACAGGAAATAGAGGTACAGTAAAAACAAGATATAAATAAAAAAGTGTACACAAGGCGGCCCTTAGGGGGCCTTATCGCTTAGGAAGCGATTTCTTCCAGGCAACATTTGGGTACAGGATAGGGGAGTAGCCGTAATGCCATATCTCCGGCGTTTTTGCCAAATTACTAGGATTACGGGCAAATTTTTTAATCTACTATGTTACTGCGACATATTTATATTACGTACCTAGGTAATATAATTACGAGACAATTTCGCGCGCTTTCTTATTTTTATATTTTAGCAAGTATCTCGATTATTTTTAATTAGATAAGAATCGTACTTTCTTGTTGCAGTTTCACAGTTGCACGCGTGGCGTGAAACGGCGGCGTTGATTCTGTTGCACGCGTTCCTATACTAATTTAACGATACTCATACATACATTTTTTTTTTTTTTACATATTTTTTACAACCAACTTTGTACCCGTATCTGACCGTTGTGTTCTCTTACAATTGAGTGGCCAACCATTCGACATCAATATAATTCATGTAGACATGTAGGCGTGGCATATGTATGTATGAGTAAATTTTACTCTAAGTCTGACAAACATTTGAGGGTCATTTAGAAAACGAATGTGTATCACTATAGAGACAGGTTGTCAGCCCATCGCCTGAAATTGCAATACACATGTGACTCATGTTCCTTAGACGCATCTTACGACAGCCACAAGAAAGAAATAATGTGATGCTATTCTAAGCCGATATCAGACGAGATCTAAGTTTTTTAACATTAAATGTAATTTAATAACTTTTTCGAAAGTGTCACTAAATTCAATCATAAAACTTCACATGAGTTCTCTAGTTGTACGTTAGAATATCAGTTGGATGTTGGACACTTTAGCGAGCAAACGACAGGTACATTTCTGTTTTTTTGTATAAAAAAAAACTATTGAATAATTATTTTCATTACTAATAATGTACGTATAATATTTTACATATAAACATTTTGGTGTAAACTGTTAGTTTATATTGGAAAATAAATAAAATAAAATTGAATTGAATTGAATCAAGCTGATAAAGAAATACTCTCTACTAACTTGTTATTGCCGTACCCCCCCGGGGTGTCACGTGTTTACTGTTTTAGCTATTAAGATGTTACTATGATATGCAATAAAGTTTATTAAATTGAATTGAATTGAAACAAACACAAACACATATCACGCCTATTATCCCTTGCGGGGTAGGCAGAGCGTAAACGGCCGCAATAAAAAGTACATTTACGCCACGTCTGACATACTTGAGGGTCATTCGAAAAATTGTGTATCTCCATAGAGACAGGTTGTCAGCCCATCGCCTAAAATTGCAATACACACCCTCGAGTCCCTTAGTCGCCTCTTACGACTCCCACGGGAAAGAAATGGGGTGATGCTATTCTAAGCCGGCATAACACGGCAATTGAATTGAAAAATTACTGGAATAGTTGAGCTAAAGAAAATGTTCGCCGGAATCGCGGCCAGTGTGTGTTATTGTGTGTAGAAAGCATGAGCTAAACGGCTAAACTGTCTTCATAAGATAACTAAGTAATCTTGTAGTTGAAATACACGGATATATTAGTTAATATCCTCCATAGTGTGATGCCGGTTTATATAGCATCACCTCATTTTGTCTCATGTTCTCGTAAGACTATTATATTACCAGTCTATGAATCTGAACAACTTTTCTCAAAGAACCATAAGTTTATTCCCTAACTAGCTGTTGCCCGCGACTTCGTACGCATGGTGTAGTGACTTGTGAGTTAGTGAAGTTGATGTATGCATATTGTTTAATATTAATATCATGTTTGTATAAAGTTTTTTCTCTTTAAGATGTGCAATGAATAGGTACTGGTTAACTTGTTTTTCGGTTAGGTACTTGGTTTTGATACTATGGACATCAGCTACAAAACATCATTATAAACTACTTTGGTAGTTTTACCATCGGGTGCTAAAACGTAAAAAATTTCAGGAGAACTGACTCGAGAGCAAGCGACATATAGCTGCCCGTGTGATAAACAGGGAATCGTAAGACCTACGCCTGCGGCTTTCAACGTCTGTCCTTGCGATTTGTTTACAGTCATTGCAAAGAAAACGCTGACGGGAAACTGAATGCCCTGAAATTGAAATAAAAAGTTGTTGGGAATGAGTGGTATACGCGCCACAACCAGTGAAAATATCCGCCTCGAATACATTCATCTTTAAGCTTAAGATCTTCAGTCTGGTTCCATTGCACAGCTTTGGCGGAGTGAGATTGCAAAGAAGCATGATAGGAACACCAAGTTTAAGTAATATTTGATGATTAAACGAACTTACCGGCACAGGCTGCGACGATGGCAGCGGCTGCTCGCTCGGCGCGGTAGTCGCCGGGTTGTTATCGTCACGATCCCGAATTTTCCTTTCCAGTTTGCGCACTTTACTCAGCAAACGTTCCAAGTCTTCCTCGCACGTCCTCGAAGTTTTCCTTTTCGACATGGTGAACCGTTGCACGAACACGAAAGATAAAAGGAAATATCGCGTCTTGAGTGGTCGAGCACTAAAGTGTCAATGACGACATTGCGCAGCGTGACAGCTGACGGGCCAAGGGGGATACCAAATAAAGAAAAAGAAAAAACTAATAATCTCAACTAAGTGCAAAGAGCTTAGGCAAAGAGTGGTAGTTCCTAGGTGTTACTACAAGTCAAAATTAAATACTTATCTCTTCGGACGAGGCGCTTCGCATAATTGGTGTGCAGAAAGACCATTCGCACTCAAGGAGTTTAGGAATTCTATTAGGTAGTTAGTGGCTTTGTCTTGATTCATAATAGTGGTAATTGACGCGTATACCACCATATCCCCAGTGATTTGTGACATAATGGTATGGTTTATTGAAGCAATCTGATCATTTTTGGGTGCAAAAATAGCTCTTCCACGTAGCTACGAATCTTTCTTTTGAAGGAAGGAAGGTTCGCCATACACAGAAGAAATGATTCTCTTTAGACCAGAAACTATTTGGCAAAGCGTTTCAGGCAGACTTACTTGACCGTTATCCTCTGGTAAAGTACCTCTGCCGAGTTTTAATAAAGCTTGTGAAAACTCTTCAGCCCGTGGATTACCTCCGAGACGGGTTCGCATGATCACCGTCATGGTCAACTTGTGAATTTGTGGCCAAAGAGCCAATGATTTTAGTGATGCATTCACCTCATCAGCCCGTGTACCTCGAGTAACAACTGGAAGTGTTTGGCGAAAGTCACTGGAAAAAGATCAGTGATATGGCCCATGGCCCTATTATCTCTGCGTATGTCTTTCAAAGTCCTATCCATAGCTTCTACTGTTTTTTTGTTAACCATCGTACACTCGTCACATAACTACCAGACAACAATATCAGAAAACCTTTGCCTTGTAACTATTACGTGATACAGCACATATTGGAGTATCGTTTGTGTCCAAATCGATTGGTATTTTGAAAGTTGTATGCGCCGTTTTCTCTCCTGGAAGCAGTGTGGCAGCGATACTTGAAGATACTACAGCAAGTGCAATCCTTCCTTGCCTTCTGATCTCTGCAAAAATGTTTAAGGCGAGTGTAACCGTGAACGACCTCGATAGTGGCGCCACTTCACAAAAAAAGATTTATCTTTAAAGAAACAATCTATCAGAATATCCGTTGCCCAAGTTTATACTTACATACGTATATCACGCCTATTATCTCTTGCAGGGTAGGCAGAGCGTAAATGTCCGTTTTTTCGGCCGTCTGACATATATTTGATGGTCATTCGGAAAATTATTGTGTATCGCCATAGTGACAGGTTGTCAGCCCATCGCCCATGTGAAAGTCCCTTAGTAGCCACTTACGACTCCCACGGAAAAGAAATGGGGTGATGCTATTGCAAGCCGGCATCACACGGCATAGTTTACAATACTATATTATTATTTTTTTAGAAAACCTGCCGCCTGTCAGTGGCTTTGTTATATAATTCTGGAGAAAACATTTCATTAGCGGGTTTCACAAAACTAACAGCGACATCTATGAAGTAATTTTAAACAAATTTTACTCTAACATTTTTGATTCTAACTAATGAAGGTTATTTATATTTTTTTAGGTTCCGTACATCAAAAAGAAACGTACAAAAAAACGGAACCCTTATACGATCAGTTTGTTGTCCGTCCGTCCGTCCATCCGTCTCGTAAGACGCTTTATTTCGGGAATGCGCAGAGATATCGAGTTAAAATAAAAACTATATTGGTAAATAGGTTTTAGGCTGCAATATGGAACCCTTATAGGTTCACTCACTTTGTTGTCCATTTGTCTGTCTTTCAAGACTCACTATCTCGGTTACACGTAGAGATGTCTAGTTAAAATTAAAAGTATTATAACCTTTAACTCAGGCCAACGGCCTCTTGTAGTGGTAAAAAAATTAACTAATTTTACCCAAATCATAATTTGTCTTCGCAATAAAACAATTTTCAACGGATTTAAGTTGTGTTTATTTTGGATTTCACAATTCCTACGTTTCCACAATAAACACAACTTAAATCCGTTTAAAATTGTTTTATTGTGATGAGTAATAGTTGTGCAAACTCAAGAAAATATCACAATTCATCTGTCTTCCATCACATACCTTGACCATGACCAAAGGTCAAAGTAAAAGTCCGAAACATTTCTGTAATAGTTAGAACGGCCCGCATATAATATGTCAGACGTGGCGATAGCGATAAAATACTTACGGCCGTTGACGCTCAACCTACCCCGCAAGGATTAAATGTGTGATTGTTTGTTTTTTGTTTGGTTAGGTCGTTTCACGGGGTCGTTTAATTTAGAAGTTCAGATCGTATGTCAGTCAATACGTGGTCAATACCGCGTTTTACAAAACTAACAGCGACATCTATATTATTTTTTAGGAAAAAAAATCGGAACTCGCTTTGCGGAACCAGTTACTGTGTTTTACCATGGGAATGAAAGATTTTTTCGAGGTAAAAAGTATCCTAGATGTTGACCCGGGTAATAAGCTACCACAGTATAAAATTTTGTAGAAATCTGTGCAGTAGTTTTTACGTGAAAGAATAACAAACATACCGACAGACAAACAGACAAACAGACAAAAATCAATTTTACTTCTGTTTTGATGTCTGTATCTTGAACACAATTAGAAGCAAAAACCCTTTTTTGAATCTATTTCATGTACAGAATTGGTTTCGTTTCTGTTTTATTATATGTAATATATAGATATATTATTTTCTATTTCCACTGTGCAGGTTGGCCAGAGTTTCTATATCTGTAACTACAGCGACTACTTATTATTTATACAACATATTGTAAATAAGCTTTACTTTACTTCAATTTGACAGAAGCAGATGTTCGATAAATTACGTTTTCATCGAGTTGTGAATTTCTGAGTGATGGGGGCAGCACTTAGCCTATGTGATCCCCTTAAACGCAGAAGAATTGTTAATAGTTTTAAATGAAACTAAATAGATTAATTGCCTTGTCAATTAAACGAACTAAACTAAACGAATTGTGATTAATCAATCAATACCTAGCTAGTGAATTTATTTCATCAATCTTAATATACATACATACATAAATCACGCCTATATCCCTTACGGGATAGGTAGAGCGTTAACGGCCGTAAAACGGATAATAACACCACGTCTGACAAACATTTTCGGGCCAATCATATCACTATATTGACAGGTTGTCAGCCCATCGCCTAAAATTGCAATACACATGTAACTCTAGAGTTCCTTAGTCACCTCTTACGACACCCACGGGTAAGCAACAACACCAACAACTATTAGTAATGACATAAGTTTCATAAGAAAAGTTCAGTTCTCTTCAAATAACGTAGGTGTCATGGATACTATTAGCAGCATTTCAACCTAGCGCCGAGCGAAATCCGACCGTCCAGTGGCGCCTTCACCTTCTTCTTGACACGATGAACCCTGGTGACAGAGTTTTTCAACCGCCTACTACTAGTAGTAGGCCTCTGACATGGTTGTGTAACGACCGCCGTCTAAGTAATCATAGACAGCACCCGGGACCGACGGCTTATCGTGCCCTCCGAAGCACGGAACCATTTATTTTCGGACAATCAGGTGGTTCACCCTGCAATGTCCTAACCAGACCGGGGACAAATTCACAAAGTGATAATATCAACTTGGTGAGAGTCCCACCGAGAATCGAACCCGGAACCTTTGCGGCGCAGGCAGTCACACTACCAGTGCGCCACATAGGCCGTCACCTGATCTATACCTATACATATAATAAAACAGTAAAACCCGTGTGTCTGTACATTGAACAAATTTACGTAAAACTAATCGATGTTTAAACAGGATTATAACACATTTCAAATTTTTTTTTCGTTTTTGTCTGTCTGTTTGTCCGGGCTAATCTCCGAAACTACAGGACGGATTCGAATAAAACTTTTTGTTGTGTATCGCTATTAAGGTTGGCCAACTTTTTACCGCGGGAAAATTGTTCGTGATTCATGATATATGCCGCTTTTGCTGGAACACTAACGAAATTAAGTTCGCGGGCACCAGCTTGTTTTTAAAAAAATTATCGAATCTCAAGCAAATTTGGAGTAAGCGGGTTCTCGAGTGGAGGCCACGCCTCGGCAAGCGTAGCGTTGGATGACCTCCGGCCAGATGAGTTAAAAAGGCGGCTGGTCGCGACTGGATGGCAAAAACAAGAGATCGTGCCTTATGCCGTACCCATGGGGAACCCTACGTTCAGCAGTGGACTGCAAAAGGCTGATGTACGATGTATGTATGTAAAACTAATGGCAAGAATCTAAAACGGCAAAAAGTTGTCCTGTAGGATAAGCTCATTTTAATAATTTAAATTTTTAATCACCATTTTCCGTTTTAAAGATTTTACAATAAAAAACTTATTGTTGTACCTTGAAATAAACTAATCGTATAGGACAACAATTTGTCCGTAATGCTTGTTCTAGATTTTAAGAAATTATTGAACAAGCATAATAAAGTAAAAAAAAAAAAACGACTGCTTTCTGAGACAACGCCCAGCCTATGACACTCGGGGTAATGTAAGGATTCTTCCGAAACAATTCCCATTCGAATCTGTTCAGTTATTAACGAGTTTCAGTTCTTTAAAGAATCGCACATATATACATACATAAATGAACTCTAAAAACATTACACTTCTTTTTGGTTGGGCAGTCGTGTAAAAACAGGTGAGGGCGCCACTGGACGGTCGGACTCGTTGTCATATAGTTTATAAGACAAACCAGAATAGATTGATCCCTTTAAGGGGTAGGATGATCAGCTGACGGTAATTATTCGTAGTAATAGTATGAAAAGAAAACCACGTGTGAAAACAGCGCTTTGAAGTGTTTTAAGACCCTCGAATGTTTGTCAAACGTGTCGTAACTGTTCGTGTTTACGGCCGATTACGCTTTGCCTACTCTGCAAGGAATATAGGCGTGATGTATATGTATGTATGTCTTGAAGTGGTTTTTCAAAGGATCAAGCTATAGTGCTATATCTTCTTAGTAATTGTATGTAAATCCAGTACCCATATGGAATGCCCTGAAATTGATGTTAATTAAGATCCTGTGCTTCTGATAGTAATTACTGTAATTATGTACAATTTAATGGGATTAGTTGAACACTGGGTACGAAATCACAAAGTAAGTATTGGCGGCGGCGCGCCACGAAATTCAGGGGCGCGTTCAATGGACCACGGTTTTATATAATTATGTATATCTTTCGTGGCTCTTTTATACTTTAACAGTTCGTAAAACCGCGTTTTGGAGCGCATGGTCGATAATTTTTCCTGACTGGCGCATGGCGTGCTAAAATGCGGTTTTATGACCTGTCATCGGAGAAAATACCGACTAGGAGAAACAGCATGAACGTGCCCCAGGACTAGTCTACTTAAGGCTAGCGCAGACTGGATCCGTCTCGTTGCGTGCATCGCACGCACCGGTTGTCACTAGTCACTAATTGGAATGAAACGAAGTCGCTTCCCGTGTCCCTATGTATGCTTAGATCTTGAGAAGTACGCAATGGACTTTGGAGCTGTTTTCTTTAGTAGATAGGGTGATTCAAGATAAAGGTATGTATGTATAATTTATGACGGGCAAACGGTCTTTTTCCGGCGGGAAAACGGTTAGCAGCGGGTGAAACCGCTAGGCTAGTAAAGTATAAAATATGCCACTCTAAATGCGTGACGTACGCGTCGCGCGTGCACGCATCAGTTCTGACATATTTCATACACCTCCATTACCACCGAGGCGTACGTGTACGCACGCAACATGCACGCATGCCTCATGCGGTCTACGTAAGCCTTTAATCGGCGCACAACTGGTGACCCTTGCCTTAGCCTGAGCCGTTTTCAGCAGCATATCGAAAACTAACGCTGTCGTAGGTGATCGTAACAGGTATTTTTTTTATTAAACGTACAAGTATCACTCTATACATACATACATACATACATATATCACGCCTTTATCCCTTGCGGGGTAGGCAGAGCGTAAACGTCAGCAGAAAACGGACATTTACGCCACGTCTGACAAAAATTTGAGGGTCATCCGGAAAATTGTGTATCGCCATAGTGACAGGTTGTCAGCCCATCGCCTAAAACTGCAATACACACCCTCAAGTCCCTTAGTCGCCTCTTACGACTCCCACGGGCAAGAAATGGGGTGATGCTATTCTAAGCCGGCATCACACTTAAACTCATGGTGTAGGTTTACGCGACTTAGTTGTTATTTATTTATTGTCGACCTCCGTGATTAAGGCTGTAGCAGCCGAAACGAGAGAGCTCAACTCTACTAACCATGTAACATTTTTGAAAACTTGCAAAATTTTCAAGCGGGGGCGGGATTCGAACCTACGACTTTCGCTTTTACAAGTGGAGACGCCTCTTCCATCTGGGCTACCGCAGCTCGTTCCTTGTCCGCAAATTTTGCAAGTGTATCTTAATGCCAGTAACGCGTGGCACTAGATGGAAGAGGCGTCGTTACTAGTAATGGCAAAAGTCGCAGGTTCAAATCCTGCCCGCGCACCAAAATTTCGCAAGTTTTCAAAAATTTTATACTTAACATGGGAAATGTTTAAAATATGGTACCTATTTAAATAAATAACAAGTAAGTCGCGTAAACCTGGATTATGAGATAGGTATTCAAATATATTTATATATTAGTTGGCATCTGCTATAAACAAATGGCTTACTCGCTCGGACACCACCGCCGCCGCGCGCCTTCGCGACTCGACCAATATCAACTTTAATTAAAATGGTAGATAATATTCATCTTAAGTTATTATTTGACGAAAAAGCTATTAACTTACGTAATGAATGAGGATTGATTTATTGCAAATAATTTTGAATTTAAAACTGCCCGCACAAATACTAGATGTGAGCTGACCTTTAAAAGTTGACTACGACTAAGTTTTATTTCTTTTTTCGACTTTTTAATAATTCATAAGGTCACGTTACATTACATCAGTCCAGCAGGCGGATTGGCGAGCGCAGCTTAAGATGTCACATTCACAGGGAACGCTGCTGCCCATTCCCTGGATCGTTGTCCCTTAGTCGTTTCTAACGACACTCACGGGTACAATTGGGATGATGCTATTCTAGGTCGGCAAAAAAATACACACATTCATACACATATCACGCCTAAAATCCCTTGCGGGGTACCTAGGCAGAGCGTAAACGGTCGCAAAAAAGGATATTTACGAAACAAATATTTGAGGGCCATTCGGAAAATTGTGTATCGCCATAGTGACAGGTTGTCAGCCCATCGCCTAAAGTTGCAATACACACCCTCAAGTCCCTTGGTCGCCTCTTACGACTCCCACTGGAACGAAATGGGGTGATGCTATTCTAAGCCGGTGTTAAACGGCAAAAATATTATAATCACGTTATCATTATTAAAAGGTCAAGAGGCCATAGACTAATGGAATGTATAGGTAGGTATATAAAGAGTTGCTGCAGACAAAACAGCTGATACAATGTAACAGTCGATAAAAGCGCAACCACTGACGTTATGATACCATATTAGTGGCCAGTACAACGAATAATCAGCCTTCATTCAATTCCTTCCGGATTCCAAACATGTTTTGATAACAACATTTCTTGCAATTTCAAAGTGGCTGGAAAATTATTAAACATAACCTCGAATATAAATTCAAAAAAAGAACAATATCTATTTATTTTTAAATTAAATTATGAGCAAAGTAAACTTACTTGGTCTGCCTTTGGATGATCATGCGAACAGTGTACATGTCGATGTTCACTTGTTATCAATTCATTCACAAATGTTTTCGATAAAACACAATTAATACACATTAAACACACAATTGTGGACACTAGCACAGAACTGTACACTATTTTAGCCATTGTTGGAGAAATAATCCATTCAATTCACTTGTAAAAATTGTTTGTTTACATTATTGTGATCACGTATTTTTACTAACGATGAATACGTCCACACTTCGACAGTATTTTGATAAACTAACTGAATGAATGAATTAAAATCAATGAACGAGTGAAGTGAGTGAAACGATTAGAAGAATGAGTGAATAAACTGAATGACATAAAGCAACATGGATGCGCTCACACACATTTACACATAAAGTCCAAGACATAGACTTATTATAATATATTTTAGACCACTACGTGGAACAAGAGCTACACATACAACTAATCAGTCGCACAGAAATATTCGTTTTATTATCTTATCAGTATCATTCGTTCATTTTAGGGATGTGAAACCGGTTTTGAATGGTGTTTACGGCTGTAAGCCCAAAAATCTTTCATCTCAACTCAACCCATTAAAAAAATAAGTCAAGTCAATGTCATAGGTGTCAAAATAACTTCGAGCGTCCAGTATTCTGTTTTTAGGTTTTTACTGTAATTTATTCGAAAGGACTATATAAACAAATCAAATAAAATGGCCTGCCGTAATGCCTCTCATGCAGGGAGTTGGTATACCGAGAGCGGTAAGTTTTGTGTGTCATGTTGTCGTGATCTTCCTAGTTTTGTTTTCCACTCTCCTCCCACGATCAATCAACTCTAAAGACTTATTTGCCATCGAACAGTATCCCTGGTTTTCCTTCTACTTATGGTTACTCCGTATTGTGCGTAAGAAATTAAAAATGAGAAGAATAAACAAAAATAAATACAATGACTTGGTGCCTAAGTCAAAAGGTTGTTGACCCTTTTTTACATATTTCAGTCTTTGTTGCATTTTAATGTTTTAAATGATTGTGAATTTAATTTGTTGTATTTGATTTTCTTTAGTTTAATATGATTTCGTTTTATTTTAAATATTTTTTTAATTATTTGAACATTTACAGTACTTCCGGTAGAGTACGGACCTTCATTTGACAAGTTTACGTTCAAAAATAAATATTTTTCTCAGATATTTTCAGAGACGTGTCAGAGACTCAGTTGCGATTTATTAATCTGAAAGCGTTGTTGATTACTTTAAATTCAGTATTAATAATTTTAAGTTGGCTTCTTGAACTGATTTGCGGTTTATTATTAGCATTAATTTTTCTCCAAAAAGATTATGTCGATTTTATTTACATGTAGTTCTGTCAAATTTATAAACGAAACCGGAAGTGATCGTTGCTATGACAACCGTTCAAATGTCAAACAAATTGTCAACGTTTATTGTAAGTGACAAAGAGCATATAAACACTTACGTTCTGTAAGTGATTTTATTAGATTTTTGTCGAAATGAGTGATAAAACAAAGAATTTCGCGTTGCCGGCGCCTAAAATCTCAAAACCTAAGCGGCCAGCTACAGTATCAGCGACACCATCGACATCCCGTACTCGTGTCCCGCCAACAACAGTAAAAGACAAGAAACCTATTTCTCGTCCAAAAAACACGAAAAACACAACTTTGCTTGGAGATGGAGACGTTTCTATGATGAAGCATGAGGGCATGCTGCCAGACTTTGACGCCGAACAGCGGCAAATAGCGTACGGGAGGTTCTTACGCGCAATGCTGGAAGATTGTATGGTGGACGAGAAAATTGAGCGCGAGGAGACGCAAATGGACATCCAGATGGGCTACTTAGCTGACAGGTTCCAGAAGACTGTGGATCAGCTGGACAGAACCAACAGGAGGCTGAAGGATATCAGTTTTGCAGTGGAACATAAAAGGTATGGATTTTTGTATGGTATTGACTTGAAGAACCCAAATTAGGGTGGATAGTTAGGGAGGCTTTTGCCCTGTAGTGGGACGCCATGAGCTAGTAATAATTTATTAGTCCTTGTATCAGGCGGGTGCTTGCTCTGGGAGTACTTCTATAGTGTAGTCAAAGTGAATACCTGCTAGATTTACTCATTACAATACATTATTTGGTATAAAAAAGCCTCTGTGCTGTTGACTAAGGCCCCATGCATGCCTCAAAACACTGGGTACCGTGTGATGCTGGCTTAGAATAGCATCACCCAAAGAGCCATGGGTACTACCCATGTCTCTTTGCCATGTACTACCTGTCTCTATGCTGATACACAATTATCTGAATGACCCTCAAACATTTGTCAGAAGTGGTGTAAATGTCCGTTTTTACGGCCATATATGCTTTGCCTACCCTGCAAGGGATATAGGCGTGATATATGTATGTATGTATGTATTATTTTTGAGTTTTGTGTGTTAGAATAGTATCACCCCATTTCTTTCTTGGGGGTTTTGTTAGAGGTGACTAAGGGACTTGAGGGTTGCATGAGTATTGTAATTTTAGGCGATCGGCTGTCAACAGGTCTCTATCTCTCGATCCTCATATGTTTGTTAGATGGGATGTGAATGTTTGTTTGTGCTCTGCCTATAAGCTTGATATATGTATGTAAATATTATAATAATCCATCACTTTCAGGCTGCTGTCATTGAAAAATCAACATTGCGATGAGTTCTACAAATTAACGGAACAATCAAAAGCCGAAGACATACTTCGTGATTTAAATGCAACCGAAGAATGCTCACTAGACAAGTTACATACAAAAAACATTGATTTCGGTTTCCATGAAGAATCCGGCCATCAACAACTATTAGCCGCTGTGAATGATGCTATCGAAGGCCTGGAGCAAATCAAAAAGCATTCAAAACTAGACGTTAACAAATTCCAAGAGTACAAAGAGTCCGAGACCAACATTGATGAACTAGAAAAAGATCGTTTGGATTTAGAGAGTTTGAAAGCGGACTTTGATGCTAAGTTTCCGCAGTTTAGTGAGCGTTTGTTGAAAGAAGCATCGGAGACTATTGCTAAAATGATTATAAATGAAGATGAAATAGATGAAGATGATGATTGATGATTTGTTATATTATTTATATATAAAAGGGACAGCCCTCCGAATACTGATAGGGTGCATGCAGACCATGAAACTGAACAATTTTCCCCTACAAACATATGTCAGGAAAACACAAAAAATATTTGACCTCCCATACACAATTATGATAAGCTGACTGCACTTACTTTACTATGCATACTGCACTGCACTTACATAACTGCATTTACTATCAAAAGTAAAAAAAAAATTGAAATTTTATGGGAAGTTCTTCAGTTTCATGGTCTGCATGCCAATGTGGCGCAGTGGTAGTGCGACTGCCTGCGATGCAAAGTTCTGGGTTCGATTCTCGGCGGGACACTCACAAAGTTGATATTTATCACTTTGTGAATTTGTGCCTGGTCTGGTTAGGACATTGCAGGCTGAACCACCTGATTGTCCGAAAAGAGAGATGGTTCCGTGCTTCGGAGGGCACGTTAAGCCGTCGGTCCCGGTTGCTGTCTATGATAACTTAGACGGCGGTCGTTACACAACCATGTCAGAGGTCTACTACTAGTAGTCGGCGGTTGAAAAACTCTGACACCAGGGTTCATCGGGTCATTGACGATTTGGTGTCCTACACGAAAAGAGAAGAGATGGTCTGCGTGCATGCTATCAGTATTCGGTTGGCTGTCCCTTACACCCTGTATATGTATAGCAAATACCCCTCAAGTGGGGCGAGACCCATTTCCAGCAGTGGACGAACAAGTTCGCTCCTCGAAATATTTTCAAAAATTTTTTTTACTCCTTTATTCCATATTAGTGTTACAGTGTACCATAAAAGATTAAGATGTTTTGTAGAAACAACTTGTCCAAAGAAAGTGCCTTTTTCAGCTTTGTGAAAACAGTTTTTAGTTCTATGCATTTTAAAAATATTATCTATTAATATTGTTGTATTATTTCAATAAATTATACTTTATGTAAATGTTGTTTAATTCATAAAAAAATTACATACATACATTTTATTTCTTGACCTCAGTTTTTATTTAGTGACAGGTAAGTTAACTGATTCACCTGAAATATTTGTCCCTTTCATTCGCGCTGCGCCAGAGAGAAACAGACACCCATTCTGCGCTGAAATTTTCGCGAGATTTTGCGGATTTTTATTTATATAGTTTTACAGGATAAACCTAATTACTATACAGGGTAAATGAGATAATGCTTAAAACGAATGAGATCAAATCATAAAACATCTTACAATACAAACAACATCTTATCCTACAATATTACTTAGTTTGACTAAACCCAAATTAAAATATTAACAAAATTAAAGATTCTCACAAAAAAATTAACATTCTTTGTTTACTTCTGACCACTTATCCGCGAAGAGATCCAGATGTGGTACAGTTTGGAGTAAATCCCTCCATAAACCTAGTCCTCGCAGAAAAGATGAGAAGTAGCCGTTTATCGTGGTATGGGCATGTTATGAGGAGGGATGAAAATCATGTGACAAAAAGAGTATTGAATATGAATGTGGATGGATGCAGAAGGAGAGGAAGGCCTAAAAAAGTTTGGATGGATTGTATAAAAGATGATATGAAGCAAAAAGGTGTAAACGAAGATTTGACAGCTGATAGAGATGAATGGAAGAAAAAAACATGTTGCGCCGACCCCAAATAAATTGAACAAACTGTTACTTTTTTTCTGATAGCTATTGTTACGAGTATGTTACAATTGTAATTATGTTGGATTCTGCTGAATAAACATTTTTCATTTTCATTTTTCATTTTCATTTCAGGGTCTGAACTGTCACGGCAGCTTGACCTCTGGCTGTCAAAGGCTGATCTCACGCATGGGCCTGCGAGGGCCATCATTGCTCCGTAAGTAATCTAATTATTAATTACTAGCGATCTGCATTTTAATATAGCCTATGTTCATCAAGGATAATGTAGGATTCTAATGGTAAAAGATTATTTTCAGATGTTTGTGTTTAGTCTGGGTGTTTTTATTATATACTTACTAGATTTCCCCTCAGCGGTTTCACCCGCTGCCACTCATTTTCCCACAAACACTCAGATTTATAATATTATTATTATAAACGGATTAATAAGTATATATTTACAAAAAAAAAGTATACAGGGTATAAGGGACAGTCCTCCGAATACTTATATGATGCATTAAGACCTTGTTACTGAATAACTTTTCATAAGAAAATATTTCAAAGAAGTGTATTTTTTTTTACTTCCCATAGTTAATGCAGTACGTTAATCGTGATTTTGTATGTGAGGTCGAATATTTTCTGTTGTTTTCAGACATATGTTTCTAGGGGAAAGTTGTTCAGTTTCATCGTCTGCATGCACTCCATCAGTATTCGGAGGGATATCCCTTACATTCCGAATAAGTATTAATATCAGCTATCTAGTTTGTTCCCATAGTTACAAGTTTTGCTTAGTTTAGGGCTAGGTGGCGCTGTGTGAATTGTCCAATATATATTTTTATGTTGTTACAGGCATGCGGGCTACTCTTATTGCGGCGCGTGCGCAGCTTTTGCCTACAGACAAGTCAGCCCTGTTGTCGTGTAAGTGCCTACATAGAGTTTTTTTTTTTTAGTTTATTATTTTATTTGTCCTGCCTGTTCTAACCTACCTACGGTGCACAAACTTGGTCACTAACTGAGGATCAAAAGTCCAAACTCAAGGTTTCCCAAAGATCGATAGAACGAAGCGTCCTTGGCGTCAAACGAATTGATAGAGTCAAGTTAACACAACACTCAGAGCCAAGACAGGTATAACTGACGTAGGCAGTAAAACCGCCAAATTAAAATGGGAGTGGGCCGGTCATGTTCGTCGGATGCACTCTGATCGATGGGCTAAAATCGTCACTGACCACTGGATACCTCAAGGCGGGTCCCGGCGCCGAGGTAGACCCCGAAAAAGATGGCGTGACGATCTTGATGCCTATCATAGGGGGTGGACCGAGTTGGCTTTGGATCGGAAGAAGTGGAAGACCGCGGGGGAGGTCTTTGCCCAGCAGTGGGATATAGTAGGCTAGGTATAATAATTATTTTGTTTATTATTTATTATTATCACTTTGTGAATTTTTACCCGGTCTGGTCAGGACATTGCAGGGTGAACCACTTGATTGAATGGAAGAATAAAAATATGTTGCGCCGACCACAAATAAATTGGTATAAGGCTGATGGTGATGCTTAATTATTGTTTTCCAGCAAGCGTATATTCATTCTGGGACCGTCGCACCACGTTCGGTTAGACGGCTGCGCGTTGTCATCTATGGATAAATACCAGACACCGCTCTACGATCTCACTATCGATAAACAGAGTAAGTCCATCTCATATTATTTCTTATTTTTTTATCCCGCCCGAGACGGTTTTCTATTAGGACATTGCAAAATTGTTATAAAAAAAAGAAAATTGTGTGATTCAAATTTCTTATTTTTACAATGACGGTTCATGACGTCAATAAGTGATATGATAATACTATCCTACATTGAATAAAGAATTTCAATTTCATTAGTATAATTCATTGGGACTGGATTATATGCTATAAAGAATGCCTGATGTGCCTAAGTGCCGTGTGATGCCGGCTTAGAATAGCATCACCCCATTTCTTACCCGTGGGAGTCGTAAGAGGCGACTTAGGGACTCGAGGGTGTGTATTGCAATTTTAGGCGATGGGCTGACAACCTGTCACTATGGCGATACACAATTTTCAGAATGTCCCTCAAAGACTTGTCAGACGTGGCGTAAATGTCCGTTTTTGGGGCCATTTACGCTCTGCCTACCCCGCAAGGGATTATAGGCGTGATATATGTATGGATGTATGTATATATAATTTTGTTAATAATAGTATTTAATTGTTTGTTTTGTTTAATATTAAGAATTTAAGAAAATAATTGTTGACATTGAGATTGATTTAATTTATTTTACCATTGTTACTGACATGATTGTATTATTTTTGCATGCTATTCTTTAACGGCTAAACAAGCGATCATTCTTAAAACCATTGTACACCTGCATTTTTATGTAAATACCTTGTTTTAAATGATTTGATATTGATATTTGAAAATAATAAGGTGAAATTTTACTAGTGACCGATACCGATATCTCTGTACGGGCTGGTTACAAGGAACAGCTTTCCCCAAGAAACATAGGTCGAATTATAAAATTATGAATTGTAGGAAGTCCATTTAAGGAACAACTTTCCTCCAGGGACATAGGTTGAAATACAAAAAACAAATCCACAACATTTCAAATTTCTAACAAGACTATTATATTTTTAATAGATAGTTTATCACATCATTAAATAAAGGGCAAGTTCTTTTTATCTTATTTTATTTCATAATCAGAGATTTTAAATTTTAAAAAGTGATAGTTTAGTTCCAAAAACTAGGCTGCTAAAAACAAAATTCGTTTGCCTACCACTTATTATAACCTTTGTTAAAAAAAAAAGGATTGACATTGACAGATGAATGAATGAAGTTTTCTCCACTGTTTGATTTTCTACTATAAGCAAAGGATTTTTCCATGTTAATCCTAACTTTGGAAGTTTTTACACCTTTTCAAAATAGTTCAGAAACTATTGCATTAAAAATTATGAAAATATGTGTATCTTAATAAGCATCCCAAACACTCTAAACAATATATATATATATATCTTTTGTATCTAACGTAAAATGAAATGTTGTGGACTGGACTCCCATACAGAATTTACTAGTTTACTATGGAAACTCAAAATATTTTTGCCATATTTCGTCCTATGTTCCTTAAGGAAAGTTGTTCCTTATCACAAGCCCGTCTTGAGATTTCGCTATCGGTAACTAGTAAAATTGTACATTATATAAGTATGAATTTGGTATATTGTCATTGTGAAAATAATTATTAAAATAATAGAACTTACACGTTTTGTTACGGAATTTGAGTAGTCCAGTCTAATATAGGGTGAAAAATTTATAAGTGACCGATAGCGAAATTCTTAGACGGGCTGGTGATAAGGAACAACTTTCCCCAAGAAACAAAGATAAATATAATACGTAAAAAATTAAACCTTCTATACAAAATTGCCGATTAGTTGATTTGAGTGACTATGGAAACGATTAACTGTTTGCAAATACTATAGGAAGTATTTTTTTTTTACGTGTCCTGAAATGTTTTCATGAAAAGTTGTTCAGTTTCATGGTCTGCATGAACCCTATCAGTATTCGGAGAGCTGTCCCTTGCACCCTTTATAGAGACTTTGCAAAATTTTAGGTGCGGGCACGATTTGAACCTGCAACTTTCGCCATTTTTACTATCAACGCCTCTATTCATTGGGTTAGCGCAATTCATCCGCTTTCGGCGAAATTATGCATCTTAATTCAATTGTTTTTTTTTTTTCAGTATACTCTGAATTAGAAGCGACGCGCGCTTTTAAGCGAATGGATCAACAGACAGACGAAGACGAGCATTCTATTGAGATGCATCTGCCGTACATAGCCAAAGTCATGGAGGAGTAAGTTCTTTCTTTTTTCTTGTGTGGGACACCGAGTCGTCCAACGACCCGATGTAACCTTGGTGTCAGAGTTTCAACCGCCTACTATGACATGGTCGTGTAAGTAATCATAGCCTACCGGGACCGACGGCTTAACGTGCCCTCCGAAACACAAAACCATTTTTCTTACGGACTTTGAGGTGGTTTAGCCGTATACTGATTTGTATGTATTCTGTTTCAGGTACAAGTCTGGTTTTACGATTATACCTATTCTGGTTGGATCTCTTTCACCTGATAAAGAAGCCAAGTAAGTAAATGAGAGTAACTCAGCAAATTAATGATAAACTAAGTAAATTATTAGTTCACTATTTGCCCACGCCTATTCTCTTTCCGCACAGACTCTAGATAGGTCAAAATGAATCACAGAAAATAATCGAACAACAATGCGAAACCCAGAAGCCTTCAAAAACAGTTAACCAACACACACACACACATACACACACGAAGATCACGCCTATATCCATTGCGTAGGCAAAGCGTAAGCGGACGTAAAAATTATGGTTGTCAACGCCACATCTGACAATATTTGAGGACCGTTTCAGATAAATCTTGTATCACATGAATAGTAAGAGGTTGTCAGCCTGTCGCTTAAATTTTAATACTCATGAGATCCTGGAGTACCTTAGTCGTTAAACTAAACCTGTAAAAAAATACTTCGGAGATATGTAAGAGTTTTGTCCGAAAATGTGCATCGCTTTAGGGGAAAGGTGATCAGACCGTCGGCCTCATATCGTAATGTGTGAATGGCCATATTCACAAGTAAAAAATGGCCTCGTCAATGTGTCTCACGGCTAGCCGCTTCTAAACCAGCATCACACAGAAATATTTTATCCCACCATTCCAGATACGGAGCAATCCTGGCCCCCTACCTGGCCGACCCTCAAAATCTATTCGTGATATCATCGGACTTCTGCCACTGGGGCTCCCGCTTCCGGTACACGTGGCGCGACCAGGACAAGGGCGCCATCTACCAGAGCATCGAGTGGCTCGACAAACAGGTCAGATTTAGCAAAGGCCTTAGACACAGTCTCTCATGCTAGTTTGCTGTAATTACATGAAAAAATTGGGTAAGTAGCATAGGTGTCAAGCTGCGTTCGTAACAAAAATACCTTATCTTTCCTATATAGTGTGTTAATGCCAACATTAATTAATAAATCAACAAAAGGTTGCCTTGGTGTACCCCAAGGTTGAATATTAGACCCCACTTTATTCTTAGGCTATTTAGTATTACTTATTCTGATTCTGCTACAACAGGTTAATGTAAAATTAAAGAAAGCGTTGAAAATAATTAAATGTCAGTGATCGGATCTTTTAACATACAGAGACCGAAATTTTACGTATAGCCAAAAATTTTAATCTAGAAGTCGTCAACTAATTAGATTTGCTTATTGTTTTAACGGTATATGTTTGTAACAGGGAATGAATATAATAGAGACGATGGAGCCGCGCACGTTCACGGAATACCTCAACAAGTACGGGAATACTATTTGCGGAAGACATCCCATCGGCGTATTATTGCAGGTAACTTAGCACACTTTTGCAGGGTGTAAGGGACAGCCCTCCGAATAATTATAGGATGCATTGAGACCATGAAACTGAACAACTTCCCATAAAAAAATATTTCAGGAATCGACAATAAAAATCGACCTCCAATACAAAACACAATCAGCTAACTGCATTTACCATGGGAAATAATAAAAAATTTACGTTTCCTGTAATATTTATTTATGGGAAGTTGTTCAGTTTCATGGTCTGCATGCACTCGGAGGGCTGTCCCTTACACTCTGTTTAGGTACTATTTCATAATGGGTACTTTCTAAAGCAGTAATTCCAAAAGATCCGTTGTACGCGCGCCGCCGAAGACTTTATCGAATAGACATATATTGAGACTTAAAGTACCGCCGTTCCAATAAGTCGTATTTGACAGCTGTCACATTCGTGACAATACTGTGGCAGAGGGTCCATTTTCCTTTGTTGATATCTATTTTAGGATGGAGATGACAGCTGACAAATACGACTTATTGGAACGGCGGTACTTTAGTCTATTGTGGCGTTTTTGAAAACGCCAATTGGAAATGGTAAAATTTTAACATGACTTGTTTTTTTGTCAGCGTTCAGAATCATCTACAATATTTGTAGTTTTTATACTTGATGATCTGACGGCGTAAAATCTTGTATCATATCTTCATTACAAGCTTGTCACCAGGGTTCTCCGGGCCAATGACCCGGTGCCTTCGTTCCGTTTAGGACAGATTCTAGTAACAACAGATTCCTGTTATCGCAGAAAATGGTACAGGCGCAAACACTACTATTGGTATGATTTGCGGGATTTCTGTTTTTTATTGAGTCTCATTTCTGGACACGAAATGAATCCACATTGTTAGTTAATTTAATAGAAAAAGGTGGAATAAAACATCGACATTGTTTCAAATAATTATGTTCAGGAGCAGAAAACGCACCGCATGCTCGGATTCGACGCTGGTTGGAGAAAAAGATTTCAAATATGAGCTTGATATATGTATGCATGTAAAAACTTTCCTGTATTTACGCCAAAGATCTGCTAAAGCCACTTACGAAAAGAAGAAGAATTACGCGAATTACGATAATTTCTCACGAATTGCAGGCTATCTCCAAGCTGCAGTCGTCGCCGTCCGCGCCGCGAATGTCGCTGAAGTTCCTCAAATACGCGCAATCCTCACAATGTATGGACATGCGCGACTCATCCGTATCGTACGCTAGCGCTTCACTTGTCATGGAATAAGTATTACACTAACTGTATATTATTTTATATTTAAGAGTAATGGCAAAGAAACTAACGCCATCTATGTCTGAATAAAGTTACTAACTGAAAGCTTTTTAACGTCATCTATTGTTGATTAACGGAACTAATATAATAAACAGATAAATTATCAGATTCCTCACAATGTATGGACATGCGCGACTCATCCGTATCGTACGCCAGCGCTTCATTTGTCATGGAATAAGTATTACACTAACTGTATATTATTTTATATTTAAGAGTAATGGCAAAGAAACTCACGCCATCTATGTCTGAATAAAGTTACTAACTGAAATCTTTTTAACGTCATCTATTGTTGATTAGCGGAACGAATATAATAAACAGATAAATTATCAGATTCCACTTGAGTTTGTGTGTGTGTGCATGTATGTATGTTTGTTACCTCTTACCACGCTCAATCGGCTTGAACGATTTGGATGTAATTTGGAACATCCAAATCGGAATAACACATAGGCCACTTTTTACCGCGAGAAAACAACTATTACCTAAATGAGTGGCAGTGTGTGAAACCGGTGGGCGGAAATCTAGTTATTCTATATGTAACAGTATTGGCATAAGAATAGATAATAATACTGCGTATAGAAACGAAACTCCTTTGTCTGGGCCCCAAAAGCCGCGCTTTAAATACCTACTTCCCCCCGCAGCCCGAAACGCCCCGCACTCTCCCGCACTTTAAGTCGGGGCTGTCACGTGCCAATAATTTTATTCCAGACTAGCGGCCAGTCAAGCGGTTGCGACCGCTGCTAACAGTTTTCCCGTGGGAACAAAATATTTACCCGTTTTAAAGTTTTACCTTACCATTTTGTTAATAGGTAGGTACAGAATTTTAAAATAGGTGCAAAACATACCTACGATACGAATGTGCTTATTTATCATTATCAGCTAACAATGATTAGGCACCTAGGTAGTTTAAATTAGAAAATGGAAACTAGGTACCTACGTAAGTAAAAATAGGAGTACACACAACAATTACGTATAATAACGAATGGTAGGTACCTAGGTATTTACTGTAAAATCATCACTTACCTTGGCTCATCTTTAGGCAAATTAAAAAAACTTAGATGCGGAGTCTTCCTCGCATCACTTTTGCAGCCATACACACCACAATAGTTCGGCATTGCTAAATTTTTCACAAAAAATGAAAATTCGACCCGCACGACGAACGTTTCCGCGGCGAAGCGCACTCCCGACTGAATTGTTCTCTAAGAGACAGCCAGACGGATTGACCTTGAGCGCGTCTGGAGCGGGAGTGTCATCTCTATGTGATTTCTACTCTATGGTAATGGCAAAGAAACTCACGCCATCTATGTCTGAATAAAATTACTAACTGAAAGCTTAAATAAACGTCATCTGTTGGTGATTAGTGGAACTACCTTATAATGACATCTTTTGGCGAACAGCGGAACTATATGATGATAAATTTGATTATTCATAATTAATCAATGTATTGCTGTTGAGATTTCTCGAGTTGTCTTAGATATAAAAATAAAAATACTGTATATTGTATTGAATAAGTGAAGAATCTTGTAATGATAGGAAATCTCACAATAAAAAAAGCTATGAATTGAACGATATCTATTGGCAATGTCACAAATAATAAATTCTGCTTATGTATAATAAATAGCTAAGTAAGTTATCATAAATTACATAATAACAAACTGTTAGATGAAGGCAACTATTTGTTTACGTGATAGAAATAATAAAAATCACTATTGAGATTTTGTTAAGAATATAAATGTTGTTCTATCTTAAACCTACGCACAAAACACCTACTTTTCAGATCGATCAGAATTTACTAAAATCACAAAACGTTATTTAGGAAGGACTGCCACAGACTAAACGTACGTTTTTAACCAAGAGCACTTTTCATAGGAATCTAAAAATGATTTGGACTTAAGGTGGAACGTTTTTCATGCAAAAGTAAAATGGACTAACGTCTTTAAAGGGGACAATAGTCTTAGTAAAAAAACTCCATTGATGAAACTTTTTCGCAAAATACTAAAAATAAATTGTAAACCTTAAGACTTCTTTGTTAAAACCGATTCGTTACTTTACGCCAATAGATGGAGCTACTGCAAAAAAAAATAGTTTAATTTTACTGTGGGCATAATACTCTTTATCTTCTAACCAAAACTAGTTTTGCGAAAAATTTACGTTGCCTTCAGAATGTTCGCATAAACATTTGTTAAAAAATTGCTCTTCATCGCTGTTTAAGTCCATTGAATTTAAGTTTTTTGTTTGTATGTAAAACGTCCCACCTTAATCAAAATAAGGGAGACCTAGAATGACAAACGTCGCCGGTTGTCGCCGGGCGACGTTTGTCATTCTAGCTAATGTCACCTTTATTTCAATTACAAAATAGTTATTTTTTGAATTTCTAGTGAAAAGTGCTAAAACGGCTCTTGCTGTGCGGCGGCCCGAAGAGGTCGTTGGACTGTTTAGGATCTTTTTGTTGGACTGTTTAGGATCTTTTTGTTGGACTGTTTAGGACCTTTTGGTGGACTGTTTAGGATCTTTTTGTTGGACTGTTTAGGGTCGCCGCAGACCAAGAGCAGTTTTTGCGAGCAACAGCTTGAGTAATTTTGGCAAGAAATTAAAACAAATTGAGAACACGACTGCTTTCTGAGATAAAGCCTATGACATTCGGGATAATGTAAGGATTCTTCCGATACAATTCCCATTCGAATCTGTTCAGTGGTTAACCAGTTTCAGAGAATCGCACATACATACATATATGCATTAACTGTAAAAATATTACAATCTTAGATTACACTCCTTTTTAGGTCGGGCAGTCGTGTAAAAAGGAACTCTATCGTAATTGAAATTAAGATGATATTGGCTAGAATGATAAACGGTTCTCATGGTCTCCCGGCGGCAACCATCGGCATTTGTTATTCTATGCAATGTCACCTTTATTTCAATTAACATTTCATCCATACCTGGTTGCCATTCCACCAATTCGGACTAAGCGCTTCCAGTCATCATTTACAATGCGCACTGCTAAAGCACAGTATAATTAATAGTACTAGCGTACAGTATGGTCACTTCCTGCCTCCCCCTACAAGCGCCGCCCACCCGCGCTCGGAGGACGCTCAGACACCGGCTAAGCAAGGACGCGACGACGAAGGTCATTTCATACTGCCGCACATTGCATTCCCGATTCGCGAACGCAAAATGGCGGCAACCCTGACATGTTGTCTCACACACACAAGCATGGTCCGCGTTCACCTACGCGAGCTTAGACTGTGTGCGTAGCAACGCATTTGATTCTACATTTGAGCGCCAGTGTCCGAGGTGTGGCTATAGAGTGGAACTCACTACCTGCGTCTGTGTTTCCAAACGCATACAACCCTAATCTCTTCAAAGTAAGAGTGAACAGGCTTCTTCTGGGTGAGTTCGCTCCATCTTACACTCTGTCTCTGTCCTATGACCTAGACTAGAGTCAAGAGCAAACCCATACTTAATAATAAAAAAAAGTAATCATTTATATGAAAAGTGCTCTAGCTGTCGATTGAAAAAACGTACGTTTGGTCTGCGGCAGCCCTATTCTTAAAATTGTTTAAACAATTATGTCTTGTAAATATTATATCAAGGACATTTACAATTATAACTTAATACACTGTTCTGTATAGTGATATTAGGCTAAAAAAGTATGTATACCTTCTCAAAGTTTGTATCTATAATTTGTTTTCCTAAAATACACAGGGACAAAAACAGTATATAACGAGCTAAAAGAAGGTCAAGGTTCTCATTAATCTGAACAACTAGAAATGAATCGAAAAAAATTGGACCTTTCCATACACAATTGCCGATCAAATGGTTTATTTAGTATGGGAGGTTAAATTTTTCGTACATTGACCTCCTTTGGCTTGTTTACTCTTTTTTTTACTTAATTTAGATTTTCTTGAATAATTTGATTTTGTATCATGAGCTTTTGTTAACTGAATGTGCAAGTTATTTTAAAAAGTATTTAATCTTATGCATTTATACGCGTATGTTTGGTTTTCGGTCATTTAAAACAAAGTTCAGTTCACACTGAGACGCGAGACGCCCGCCGTAAGATGCATTTAATTTAATTTTAGCGCTTGATATAGCTCTCTTTAGTTTTTCGCATGTTTTTTATATCACGCGTTCGAATATACTTACCTTTTTATGGTAAAGCTCAAATATTAAAAGAATTTTTAAAAGAAACCTATAAAGTTAAAACATTATAAATGACTTAACTTTTTAATCTAATTTGCACAGACTTTCGCTTAAATCTCAAAATTGTTTTTAAATACAGGTTGTAAAAAATGCTTGTAGTATATTAGGGTGTGAACCAGCGCATGAAACTGAACAACTTTTTGATAACATATTTTGAATTGGTTGGAAATAATGAAAGCTTTCGGGAAAGTTGTTCAGTTTTATGGTCTTGTTCATACCTTGAAATATTTTTAGCAATTTTTTTGCACCTTCAACTCAGGGAAAGTTTAAGCTGCATGTGGTTTGAAAAAGTGCATTTATTTTATTTCTATTTAAAGTGTCAATATACTTAATTTGCTACTTATCACCTGTTTTTTCTTTTCCATACAAATATATCCCTAACGGCCGTAAAAAACGAACATTTACGCCACGTCTAACAAACATTTGAAGGTCATTCGGAAAATTGTGTATCGCCATAGTGGCCGATTGTCAGCCCGTCGCATAAAACACATGTAACTAGGGAAAGAAATGGGATGAACACAGGGTGATGCTATTCAAATGTCTACTTTTTTCATTTCCGTTGTATAAATAATTTCGTACCTGCATTCTATTTCAGTACAGTCAAAAGCCAAATGAGCTACTTTTAAAAACTATACCTATTGTATGTTATATTGCAGTTTTGCAGCAGATGGCTATTGAAATAATTATATAAAAATTGATATTAATTGTTATGATTTTATCTGTGTATATTTTGATTAACATTTTTGGAACACACCCTGTATTTATTTTTTACAAATAGATATTTAAAAGAATGTAAACAAATTTCCAATGTCGAAATTTTTCTGTCTCTATCTTTTTCAGGTTAAAATGCTGTCTTTATCTAGGTTGCTTACATTTACATTATTTTAAATACCTACTTGGCACAGGGTACTTTTTAATATATACCTACTTGGCTGTAGCTTTGTTTGGACTATACGGTGCTTCGATTGTTTAAATCAGTTTACATACATATATCACGCCTTGCGGGGTAGGCAGAGTGTTAACAGCCGTAAAAATACGGTCGCTATTGCCACGTCTGACAAATATTTTAGGGACCGTTTCAGAAAAATCTTGTATCACTATTGAGGCAGGTTGTCAGCCTGTCGCCTAAAATTGTAAAAGGTCATGAAACCTTCGAGTGATGCTGTTTGGCATCAAAATAAGTCAGTTTAAATTTGTGAAAGAAAAATACTTCAGCAAAGATCTTTGCAAGAAGATACCTATATACCTCAGACTAAAATCTCCTGCCTCTATTATGCTCTATATCATAGTCAATCTACAGTTTTTGAAGTATTCATCTGTATTCATCATTTCAGCTGTCAAAAATGCTTGTCACAATCATAGCACTGGCGAAAACATTTTTACTTTACTTTATTAAAGTAAAGTACTTTGTAGTGACCAAAAAGAAAGCCAAATTAAATGTGAACTAGACCGTTTAAAAATGTCTTTCGTCTCCAACAACGCGTTCGACAAACACAAATCGTGGTACAAAATCGACATCGACGGCGATTATATAACTCGATACTCTCAATCTCATACATCTAGAAATAAGCGGAAGATGAAGAAAAATAATAAACTGGAAAATTGTGAGGATACTCGAATAGCGAAACCTACAGCGCTCGCCAGATGTCACAGAATCGTGCTTAAAGAATCTGCAATAATTACGTGGACAGTGTTTTTCATTCTCGTTATATACTATTTGTACTGTATGCTAAAAGCTTAGTATTGTATTAATAAATCAAGTTTTGATTTAAAGACTTTTTTTATTATTAAAGGGCGGGGCAGACCGGCTCCGTATGCGTTCCGTATCCAGCTCTCGTCCGTAGTCACGCACGAACTTATGACGTTGTAATGTATGGGACTGTATGAGATACGGCACACCGCTTGCGTGCAGCACGGAACGGATACGCAACGCAAGCGGTGTGCCGTATCTCATACAATCCTATAAACACTTGACTTGTTACTTGTTAGGGCCGCCGCAGAGCAAGAGTAGTTTTTGCGAGCAACAGCTCGAGCACATTTGACCAGAAATTCTAAAAGAATGTGGCATTGGTTAGAACGACAGACGGCTCTAACAGTCGCTCGGCGGCAAGCAGCGGCGTTTGCCATTATAGGCAATGTCGCCTTATTTCCATTTCTTACCCATGGGTGTCGTAAGAGGCGACTTAGGGACTCGAGGGTGTGTATTGCAATTTTAGGCAACGGGCTGACAACCTGTCACTATAGAGATACACAGTTATCTGATTGACCCTCAAACTTTTGTCAGACGTGGTGTTAATATCCGTTTAACGGCTGTTAACGCTCTGCCTACCCCGTAAGGGATATAGGCGTGATTTATGTATGTATGTCGCCTTATTTCAATTACGTGCGGTTCATTCTTAAATTTCTATGAAAAGTGCTCTTGGTAAAAAACGAACGTTAGTCTGCGGCAGTCCTTCCTGAATAACTTTTTGTGACTTTAGTAAATTATATACAGGGTGTAAGGGACAGCCCTCTGAATACTGATAGGGTGCATTCAGACCATGGACGGCTCTAACGGTCGCTCGGCGACAACCGGCGGCATTTATCTTTCTAGGCAATGTCTTCAATTAAGTTAAGTTTCTTTTCGAATTTCTGGTGAAATCACAATCCTTTTTTGAATTTCTATGAAAACTGCTTGAGCTGTCGCTCACAAAAACGTACGTTTGGTCTGCGGCAGCCCTTAACCGACATCACTAAAAAAATAATTTTGGTTTTCCGTTGAAACCAGTTCTGAGTAGGTAAGTAGGTTAGAACTTGGATCACACAAACTCCATGCATGGGCGTACCCAGAGAAACCAAGGGTACTCCCTACCAACAACTGATGAATACAGATACTTACCAATGATTTTGCACCTTGGGTTATTCCTGTGTCCTAATTTTATTTTGTAGCTGCTTCTACAGAGCTAAAATCAAGCACTCTTTTATGTCGAAAACCCAGTCCTTCAAGTGTTGTTGTATGGAGTGTACATTGTAGTTTTTTATGTGGTACCATGGGGCACGTCTTCTTCTTTTCGTGTAGGACACCGAGTCATCCAACGACCCGATGAACCCTGGTGTCAGAGTTTTTAACCACCTACTACTAGTAGTAGGCCTCTGACATGGTTGTGTAACGACCGCCATCTAATAATCATAGACAGCAACCGGGACCGACGGCTTAACGTGCCCTCCGAAGCACGGAACCATCTTTCTTTTCGGACAATCAGGTGGTTCAGCCTGAAATGTCCTAACCAGACTAGGAACAAATTCACAAAGTGATAAATATCAACATTGTGAGTGGCCCACCGAGAATCGAACCCGGAACCTTTGCGTCGCAGGCAGTCGCACTACCACTGCGCCATATCGGCCGTCAAGTGTCGGGTGTTGGGGCACGTAGGACTATGAAACAGTGTGGTATGCTGCCTACAATATCTCTGGGAAGGAAGAAATGAAAGTTTGTTTAATCTCATAAGTTTTTTTATTACCTTTTACTTTGAGAATATCTAACCTACTATTTACATTTAGTACTTGTTTATTTTACATTTATTTTTGCACATTCTCACATGAGAAAGTATGGATGATTGAAACTTAAAAACCACTGAATCATTTTGAAAGAAAAAAAGTTTATACCATTTTGCAGACCCACTGATAGTTTTCACTGTCAATTAGGCTCAACCATAACACTTATGGAAAAGGACATTCTGCTATTAAGGCGAGTGTAGCCGTGAATGGCCTCGACAGTGGCGCCACTTCACACAAAACAATATTTTCTCTTTATACAAACAATCGATTAGAATGTCCGTTGCTCATGTTTTTAGTATTATCCTTAAGTAAAATTTGAACCTGCAAACTTAATGAAATATTGTATGTCTTTAAAGGAGACAAAATTACACATACACACACACATCACGCCTATTATCCCTTGCGGGGTAGGCAGAGCCTAAACGGCTGCGAAAATCTTATTAAAAAACTCGATGGAAAGTCCCGTGTTGATTTACCATTTTCTCGTCTCGTCTAGTCTTAAAGGATGTAAGGTTTACACACACACACACACACACACATATTACGCCTATAATCCTTTGCGGGGTAGGCAGAGCGTAAACGGCCGCATAAAAGGGACATTTACGCCACGTCTGACAAATATTTGAGGGTCGTTCGGAAAATTGCGTATCGCCATAGTGACAGGTTGTCAGCCCATCGCCTAAAATTGCAATACACACCCTCGAGTTCCTTAGTCGCCTCTTACGACTCCCACGGGAAAGAGATGGGGTGATGCTATTCTAAGCCGGCATTACACGGCCAATCTTATTCTCATTCAAATACAGCGACAGTGCGTAACCAATGCGTCTGTCAAGTCATTTGACAGTATGGGAATTAAATCGGAATTCGCAATTTCCTTTCGTCTGACAAACGCATGCGTTACAATGCGTCAAAAATAAGCAGCGACGAACGACAATAGGGAGAATTGCTTAACGGCGAAAGAATTATGTAAACCCAGAATACGTACATACATACATACATACATAAATCACGCCTATATCCCTTACGGGGTAGGCAGAGCGTTAAAAGCCGTTCAACGGATATTAACACCACGTCTGACAAAAGTTCGAGGGTCAATCAGATAACTGTGTATCACTATAGTGACAGGTTGTCAGCCCATCGCCTAAATTGCAATACACACCCTCGAGTCCCTTAGTCGCCTCTTACGACACCCATGGGTAAAAAATGGGGTGATGCTATTCTAAGCCGGCATCAGAATACGTTGATCCCTTAAAACTACTTGAAATGCTATAATACAAAAACTACTTTTTACGGCTGGTTACGCTCTGCAAGGGAAAGAAATAGGGTGTGATGCTATTCCAAGCCGGCATTGTTAGTATGATGTTGATGATAGTGATGGGCGATTGTTCTAAAAACGGACAATCGAATTATTCGAATGAATTTGTGTATGGTATTCGAATGATTATTCGTCATTCGAATGACAATTATTAATTCGAATGATCATTCGCTATTCGGATGATTTTCGATCGATTAAATTCATTCGAATGAAAATAAAGAATGAATCATTCGAATGTTTATTTGTAATTTATCATTTAATACAAGGTATCATTAAAATTTATTGATTTTTTAACATATTTATGTAGTTTAATTTTTCATATTTTCATTTTATAACGATTTTTCTCAATGCAATTTAAATACAAATCGTCCAAATTCATTCGGATAAGTCAAATTCATTCGGATGAGTAAAATTCATTCGAATGATTGTTTTTCATTCGAATAATTCGAATAGTCCTTTTAAACAATCGAATTATTCGAATACCTCTCTATTCGAATGATCATTCGAATAAATCATTCACATTCGCCCATCACTAGTTGATGATTTAAATAAAATAAATGATAATGTAAATAAGCATTTTCACCCCATTTCTTGCCCGTGGGAGTCGTAAGAGGCGACTTAGGGACTTGATGGTGTGTATTGCAATTTTAGGCGATGGGCTGACAACCTGTCACTATAGCTATACACATTTTCCGAATAACCCTCAAATATTTGTCAGACGTGGCGTAAATGTCCGTTTTATGCGGCTGTTTACGCTCTGCCTATCCCGCAAGGGATTATAGGCGTGATATATGTATGTATGTATGTAAATAAGCATATGCCTAGTAGTCGGCGGCGGTGTTGGCGAGGTAGTCCCTCCTGCCGATGTTGGAAGCCTGCTTGTTTTGCACGGCCTCCAGTTTCGGACATTCTGCAACAAACAACAACTACTTAACAAACTCTTTAAGCCTGCGCCGAGCGTAATCCGACCGTCCAGTGGCATGTATCAATCCCTCACATGTTTTCAATTAATTGCTTCAAATCTGACTCAAATATCAAAAATCTAAAACGGACAAATTGTTGTCCCATACGATAAGTTTATTCCAAAATAGCAACGCGTTTGATTCATACATTTGAGCGCCAGTGTCCGAGGTGTGTCATAGATAACAACCGGAACCGAAGGCTTAACGTGCCCTCCGAAGCACCGAATAGTTGGTTATAGTTACCTGTGATCCGATGTCCAAGACCACCACAGTACGAGCACCCAGGTCCTGTAGTAGGTGGCGCCTCTTCACCTATCATCTCCAGAAGGAAGGCTGGCACCTGAAATAGACGGGAACCATCAATGCACGACATTGATTATGCACAACACGATTACGCCCGACAACGTTTTGTACAACATGGCTCTGTACGACATAGTCTAAAGTCAAAGTTAGAACTATGTGTTAGTAGGTAGGTAGGTAGTAGGTAATATAACTTACCTTTTGTCCAGCCTCTTGCAATAGCGGCGCTAAATCCTTCAGTACCGAAGCTTCTTGAGGTCTCGCGGTCCGAGGTATGAGGGTAGTCGCTAAACCGACGGTGCCCGCGCGCCCGGTACGTCCTATAGATATGACACTTTTTTTCAATACAATATTAATCATGATAAATTAAATAGTAAAAAATAATGTCAGAAATAATAATAAAAGTTCCGAATAAAATGTTAATATAAAACATAAGAAATCAAATTAAATATGATAAATAACTTCATAATCTAAGTAAATCTAAATGATGAATAAATGTGCCGTGTGATGCCGGCTTAGAATAGCATCACCCCATTTCTTTCCCGTGTGAATCGCTAGAAGCGACTAAGGGACTTGAGGGTGTGTATTGCAATTTTAGCCGATGGGCTGACAACCTGTCACTATGGCGATACACAATTTTCCGAGTGACCCTCAAATATATGTCAGACGTGTCGCAAATGTCCGTTTTTGCGGTCGTTTACGGTCTGCCTACCCCGCAAGGGATAATGAGCGTGATATGTGTATGTATGTATGCGTATAAATAATTAAAAAAGCAACAATTATTAATACAAATTAATATTTTCTAAGAAATTGGCAAAAATATTACGTTTGTTACATTTAAGGTCCCGTTTTGACCCTTTAGTCACGGAATCTTTAAACAGATATTTAGATAGATAAGATTAAACGTTTATTGCATTATTAACATTCACACACATACATACAACAGTAAAAGAAAGAGTAAATACATTTCAGAATAAAAATTATATAATAAGATCTAATCTTATTACAGAATAAGAATAAATATTTACAGTTACAGGGTTAATTAAATACTACATACATAGATAAACATACCTATACGATGCACGTAGTTCTCAATGTCTTCCGGCATATCGTAGTTGATCACGTGCTGGATGTTCGGGAAGTCCAGACCTTGGGATGGGAGAAATTGACAATTAGTCGGAGAAGTAGAAAAGTAGTCGGAAAAATCTAAAACTAGTCGGATAAATAGAAAATTTGTCGAAGAAATAGAAAATTAGTCGGAGAAATATAAAATTTGTCTAACACATAGAAAATTTGTCGGACAAATAGAAAAATTTCAGAAAAAAAATGTTAATTTGTCGGGGAAATAGAAAATTAGCCGCACAAATAGAAACATAGGCGTCGAAATTTTTGTAATAGATAACGCATTCGCTACTTGCTACACCTTCGAGAGGGATAGATTGTATCATTATGCTTAGGGAATGCTTTATAAATTTGAGATTTAATAAACGGCTGACAATACGTAAAGAAACTGAAACTGCGTCCATATGGACTACTGGTATACGACTAATCGTATATAAGGTGAAATTTTACTAGTAACCGATACTGAAATCAGAGGACGGGCTCGTGACAAGAACCAACTTTGCCCAAGGAATAAGGAAAGTTGCTCTTTATAGCCAGCTCGCTATCGGTCACTAGTAAAATTTCACCCTGCGAATACTGATATATTTGATTTTCAATTTTATGGTCTGAATGCACCCTATCAGTATTCGGAGGGCTGTCCCTTACACCCTGTATATTATACCAGTCCAGTATAAGACGATCGCTAGTCTGAAGTAACAAAGATTACAACGTACCTTTGCTGGCTACATCAGTAGCGACCAGCACGTCTTTCTCTCCCTTTCTAAACGCCTCCACTGCTCGCGATCGTTCCTCTTGATCCTTACCGCCGTGGATCGCTACTGCTTCTACACCTATGGAATAGATATATATTTTTTTATTTCATACATACACACATATGACGCTTATAATGGTGTAGGCAGAGCGTAAACAGCCGCATAAAACGGACATTTACGCCACATCTGACAATATTTGAGGCGCCATAGTGACAGGTTGTCAGCCCATCGCCTAAAATTGCAATACACACCCTCAACTCTTTTAGTCGCCTCTTACGACTCCCATGGGGAAGAAATGGGGTGATGTTATTCTAAGCCGACATCACACGGCAATATTTATTTCATCAGCATTGGAAAAACGAATATAATCATCCATCATTGAACTACACAATTTACAAACAAACTAATACACACATATACATCTTACACCCAAACCAATACACACATTGACACTTTACACCTAAAACAATACGTAAATACACTTTTAACATCCAAAAAATGCAAACATTGACATTTTACACCGAAACCAATACACACATACACACCCAAACAAATACACACATTGACACCAAACACCCAAACCAATACACACATACACTTTCAACACCGAAAAAACACACAAATTGACACCTTACACACATTAACACTTAACAGCCACCAATACACACATTGACACCTAACACCCAAACCGATAAACACATACACACTTAACAGCCACCAATACACACATTGACACCTTACACCCAAACCAATACACACATTGATACATAAGATCCAAACCAATACTAACATTGACACCTTACATTCAAACCAATACACACATTCACACCTAACAACCACAACCAATACATACATTTACACCTAACACCCAAACCAATACACACATACACTCCTTACACCCAAACCAATACACACCTAACACCCAAACCAATACATACACATTTAACACCCAAACCAATACAAACATACACGTAACACCAATGCACGCATACACACCTACACCTAAACCAATTTTTAGACGAAGACTTTATGGCCATATTTTGATCTATGTTCCTTGAGGAAAGTTGTTCAGTTCAGAATGTATTCATCAACTCACCTTTCAGTAGCAGTTGCGGCAGTTGCTGTGTGATGCCGGCTTAGAATAGCATCACCCCATTTCTTTCCCGTGGGAGTCGTAAGAGGCGACTAAGGGACTTGAGGGTGTGTATTGCAGTTTTAGGCGATGGGCTGACAACCTGTCACTATGGCGATACACAATTTTCCGGATGACCCTCAAATGTTTGTCAGCCGCCACGGCTGGGGTAGGCAGAGCATAAATGGCCGCATAAATATCCGTTTTATGCGGCCATTTATGCTCTGCCTACCCCACAAGGGATGAAGGCGTGTTATATGTATGCACCTTTCAGTAGCAGATATTCGTGAATGGCGTCGACATCTTGCTTCCTCTCGGCGAATACTAACACGGGCGGAGGGGTTTTCTGCAGAGCTTGTAACAGCTGGTGGGCTCTGCAATTATTATACAAGTTATTTTATTTTCCAAACGCTTGTAACCCTAATCTCTTCAAAGTGAGAGTGAACAGGCTTCTTCTGGGTGAGCTCGCTCCATCTTAGACTCTGTCCTATGACATAGACTAGAGTCAAGAGCTAACCCATCCTTAATAAAAAAATAATTATATCCTTTTTTTACCCGCGACCTAGCCAATGCGGACGAAGATCCGCATTGGCTAGTATAACAACTATTGCAAATCTTTTCTTTTTTGTCTCTTTTTTAATGTTAAGGATGCCTGGAAGCGATAAGGCCGACGTTGCTTACTTTTAGTCTAAAGTTTACTGTATTTTTTTTCTGTTGTAGGAAATAAAGTGTTAATCTATCTATCTAGAGGTATATATTGCCTGACACAAAAAGCAAAGCAATCCACACAACGAAACCTCATCTGATGATTTTCTTCGGCGTCCTTATGCGCTATGTTTCTTATGATTTACTTTGTTTCCCGTGGGATTTATAGATATCCTGCGGTAAAAAGTAGCCCATGTCCTTTCTTAGGTTCCTGTCTATGCTTATGCCAAATTGTATCAAAATCGGTTCAGTGGTTTAGGCGTGAAAACGTAAGAGACAGACAGAGTTACTTTCGAATTTATAATATTAGTATGGATTAACCAACTGAATTCAAGAAGCACAAAATAGAAGAGCAGTGGAAAAAAAATTGGAGGCCTCTGCCATAGAGGCGATTACTACAAGATAACATTAGTTTAAGGTGGTTCGAGAGCTAGTGACGCCCCCTCAACAGGAAAAAAGTCCCTGGGCACGCTACTCATCTGGAAACCAAAGTATCAATTCTCAGCAATAACTTACTATAGATATTATTTAGAATCAATAAGACCTTGTAAAAACTGTGCGCTTTGGTTATTTCCAAAAATGCTAAATGTAGCCACTATTAGCAAAATTACAATACATAACTAAAGCGCTTAGTTTTGACATTTGTATGGGATACTATTCGAACCGAGCGGCGACTGCACATGCTATCGGCACATGACTGCAGACCAGTATAGCCGCGGCGGCTTTACGTTATACAAGTACTATTCTACTATCCAAAATGCCCGATTGCGACTGTTTAGTTTAGATGATCCTAAATACCCGATGAACCACTATAACCCGATGAACCTAGTGAACCGATGAACAATAACGACCCGATTAACTCTGGCCACATGATGAACCCTAACGACAAGATGAACCCAACGACTCGATGAACCATAATAATCCGATGAACCTTAAGACTAGTCCCGGAAACTATACTCTGACATCTGCTATCAGCCGTCGGCCGCTGCCTTCAGAATGGCATCTGCCGCGGCGGCTGACGGCCGCTTGGTTCGGAACAGCACCTTTCTCTTTTATGTAACATTAATACATACTTTTATGATTCTCAATAATCAAGTTACCAGGTAAACAATTTGTATATCAGCATATTTTCGTAGAAATAAAGCCTTTTTTTACACGACTTCCCAACCAAAAAAGGTTTATAATGTTTTTAGAGTTCATGTTGTATATATGTGCGATTCTTTATAGGAATGAAACTCGTTAACCACTGAACAGATTCGGATAGGACTTGTATCGGAAGAATCCTTACATAATCCCGAGTGTCATAGGTTAGGCTTTATCTCAGAGAGCAGTCATGGTTTTTTTTTTTATTTATAATAATAATAAATTCATTTAATCCAGACCATTGATCCATATCTTACATTACAATTACATAAAAATTTCATTATTATCTATAGAAGTTAATCAGTTCAAATAGCCTATCAGCTAGTAGAAGGCGGTTGAAAAACTCTGACACCAGGGTTCATCGGGTCGTTGGACGACTTGATGTCCCACACGAAAAGAGAAGAAGAGAGTCCAAATAAAATAAAATAATAAAGAACACAAAAACACTGTCATTATTGTTCGTGAAGACGCTAGACGGCGCCACGCCGCATGGATAATGCTTGTTATCAACAACGTAACACATTGTACAAGATGACAGTGTGTAAGTGCTGACCTGGCTTCTCCGGCTGGCTCCAGATCCTGGCGCACCCTCAGCGCGGCCGCCCCGGCGCGACCCACGTTTACCGTCACTGGCGCCACTAAGGCTGATCTGGAGATAACAGATTAATAAAAAAATAACATGTATTTTTCTTCTTCTTCTTCTTCTCGGTCGATGCCTCATTCCTGAGGGACGTGACCATGGGGAGCTACTGCTCCGCCAAACTCCTCCAGGCTCCGCGGTCTTGTGCCATGTGCACTGACGCCTGGAGTGTGGCCTTGGTTGCCTGCTGTACTGTATCGGTCCATCTGGTCGGTGCTCTTCCACGACTTCTTTTCCCATTTACATGGCCAGTGAAAATAAGGATTTCCAGACATTCAGGTCCGCGCCTAGTCAGGTGTCCGAAAAACTTAAGAATGCGCTGTATTTTTAGCCCATTGAATAAACTAGTTCTAGGGGAGCGGTATCTTCTTAGAGATAAGCTCGCCTTTGGTCACACTGTTTGTACATTTTCGTTTGTTTTTATGCAATAAAGGATATATATATATATATATCCTTTATTAACTCTTTATATATATATATATATATATATATATATATATATATATATCGTAAGTCTTTTTTTTTCAGATACTTAGCTAAAAAATCGTGTATCGCTTTAGTATCCAAACTAAGCAAAGCTTGTACTTTGGGAACTAGATAGCTAATATTAATACTTATAATATACTTTTTTGTAAATAAATACATAGAATACATAGAAACACCCAGACTAAACACAAATATCTAAAAATTACTTAACAAATATTTGGTATCTTGTGAATTGTAAAATCCAAAATAAATACAACTTAAAATTGTTTTATTGTGATGAGTAATAGTTGTGCAAACTCAAGAAAATATTATATTTTTCTTTTTTCTCTTCCTCAATACATACATACATACACATATCACGCCCATAATCCCTTGCGGGGTAGGCAGAGCGTAAACAGCCGCGAAAAACGGCCATCTACACCACGTCCGACAAATGTTTGAGGGTAATTCGGAACACTGTGCATCGCCATAGTGACAGGTCGCCAGCCCATCGCCCAAAACCGCAACACACACCCTCGAGTCCCTAAGTCGCCTCTTACGACTCCCACGGGAAAGATATGGGGTGATGCCACTCTAAGCCGGCATCACACGGCAAATTCCTCAATCCTGAAAAAAATTTTGCTAGTTTAAAAAAAACATGTTTGTTGCTCACTTGGCGAAGTTCTGTATCTTCTTGGGCATGGTAGCGCTGAACAGCAGCGTCTGCCGCTGTCCGGAGAAGTACGAGAATATCGTCCGCACGTCCTCCTCGAAGCCGAGGTCCACCATGCGGTCGGCCTCGTCCAGGCACAGGTAGCGGCACACTGACAGCCGCACCTGTCACACACTTCAATATAAACTCCGTTCATTTAAGAATTACCTATAATGTAAACAAACTTTGTATGTAACTGACAGTCGCGAGCTGTCAGATTCATACAAAGTTTATATATATACAGGGTTATTTTTTAGTCAGTGCGCAAACTTATACCATGATATCAGAATCGTTAATAGGACATTTTAGGCAAATAAAAAAATATGTTTTATTTTTATTATTTTTTTATTTTTGTCTGCCCTATAAAAAATAAATCATGGACACACTACTTTTCAATCGGGGGTGCGTGAAAATGGCAACAGCGCTCGCGCAGCGCACCCTTCAGTCAGTTTCAGTTCTCGCTTTGATTCCGTCGCGGGCGGGCGCGCACCTGTGTGACACTACTTTTCCCGCCGATCCCGAATTGATTTCGCGATGTCGAATTTTACGTTTCGCGAGTTTTACGAAATGGTGCGTTCGTACTTGCAGCCCAATGAATGTACGCGGACGAAAGTTTACCTCGACGTCCTCGACTGCGTAATGCTGGCGTTGTGGACCCTCGTGTACCGAACCCAAGAACATTCCTCAACGTTATGCAGCGGCTGTTGGATCACGGGCAGTTTACGGTAAGTAACTGTTAATTAAACGACTATTGTACTTAGCTACCTACTGCCTACCTAGTGTTCTAGGTAAACTTTTCATTTTGACGGTCCTAAGCCCGTAAAAGTATGAAGGGAAAATTGGAATCATCTTTTTAAAAGCTCAGCTACACAAGAGCGGCGCGCGATAGCCGCGTTCCGGCCATACGATTTTTTTTATGAATGCCCGATCAAATCACACCCTGTTATTTTTGTGTGAGTAGACCGTTTTTAATCTTTATTCCTAAATAACCACTCAAGGTTAGTTCACACTGACGTAGTAGCAACATTTTAGTGGCCTAATCAACTTTGACTGTCATACTTTACTGAATTTTTCGCTCCACTCTCATAAGCGCACAAAATAGCCGTTTACTTTACTTTAAATGCAGTTGTACTTTAAGGATAATTCGGTTAAAATCATCGAAGGGCAGGCACGCGCAATACGAGCTACCTCATATCATCTGTGTACATAAAGCTTTCTAGCAGTGCAGATGAATTTCCCGCCACGCCGTGACGCCGGCGCCCGCGCCGGCGTCAGATTTCTTCTAAAAATTGAACCGTAGGCGCCACTATGTCTGGCGCTGTAAGACGCGGTGACTAATCGCGACGTTGTCAAACCATCACAACCTCTGTTGTATGCAGGTTGTGTAGGCTTTTTAGGTACTATCAACAACGGCTCCAGTTGCCATTAAAGTCTTTACTGGTTATTTTTAAAGAATATTAGAAAAACCTTTGAATGTTGATCTTTTAAAATGGGTATCAATCTTTTCTGGTTATTCTTGTAAGAAAAACCATTCTTAAGTTGATCACGTAGATGGTTACTCGAGGTGCTGTACAATCCCGAGTTACCGTTATGGATTAAACATTTACATGTCTTGCTTATGCTAGTAGTAGCTGCTCATTCTTAACCAAACTGGGAAAAATCCAACTACGTGATTAACAAAATAATCTTGTCTCTCCGCATAAACTAGAAACATGTACCATCAAATCAAGAGACCAACTTTCAAACCACTACACCACGGAGGCAGTTTAAGTGTAGGTAATTGTGAGATAGGTACTTAGTTGTTGTAGGTATCACCCGCACGCACCCCGGTACCAATAGCGGTCATTAACCTGGACTGGTCATTGACCTGTGCTGTAGGTAGAAGCTAGAACACAGTCAGCTGATAGGTATAACTGGGCCGCGCGCGACGTTGCCAAACCGAAAGACAGCTAGTGAACCTAATAGGGTGATCCACACTTACGTACGATCCTAGGATAAGTTTAAGTGCGATTATTTCAATTTTTTTGTTCTAAGTCAGTTGTAAAAAATAAATACATATTTTCTAAAATTTTATAACCATTACGTATGTTGAAGCTGCGCACTGACTAAAAAATAATCCTGTATATACTTATATTTATATTTGAAAACTTACATATATATACTTATATATATCTAACTTGTATAAAGCTACAATACTTACATATTTATATATATTCCGTATTGCTTTTTAATATTAAGTATTTATTTTAAGTTGATTATGCTGGAAGAAATTTATATTTTAGAGTTAAGCAGTGCTTTTTAATTAATGTTTTGTGCCCATAAATTCATTTAAAGTGAATACCATTTTTTTATCCAGCATGTCCATAAGTCGACCCGGCGTGGCGACCATTATGTGAACCCCTCGTTGCACAGTCTCCATACACTCCGACACTGCCACACCTGTTACAGAACCATCAATACATTAGATACTACTATAAAGGGAAAGAATTAATAAATAATAATAAATAAATATCCTGGAAAATTCACACAGTGCCATCTAGCCCCAATCTAAGCAAAGCTTGTACTATGGCAACTAGATAGCTGATATTAATACTTATATACATTTTTTTTGTAAATAAATACATATTATACATAGAAACACCCAGACTAAACACAAATATCTGAAAATGATTTAACAAATGTTTGTGTCTTGTGGGGATCGAACCCACGACCCTCGGCGTAGCAGGCAGGGGTACTATCCGCTACGCCATCGGCCCATTATACATTACATATTGCCGTGTGATGCCGGCTTAGAATAGCATCACCCCATCTCTTCCCGTGGGAGTCATAAGAGGCGACTAAGGGACTCTAGGGTTTGTATTGCAATTTTAGGCGATAGGCTGACAACCTGGCATTATGGCGATACACAATTTTCCGAATGTCTCTCAAATATTTGTCAGACGAGGCGTAAATGTCCCTTTTTTGCGGCCGTTTACGCTCTGCCTACCCCGCAAGGGATTATAGGCGTGATATGTGTGTGTGTGGAATTGAGACTGATGTCTTACCTCCAATAGCGAGGCAGGACCTGATCTCCGGCATGCCGGTGATCTTGATGTGTTTGATGAAGTGCTGCACGATGTCGTGCGTCTGCTTGGCCAACTCGCGCGACGGACAGATGATCAGACCGTACGGGCCTTCGTTCCTAAGGACAACAATACCCGAATTACTATAACTTTATAAGAAATCTGAGCAAAGTTCCAGTTTGAAACTATCATACTAAATTGGTAAATTATCAGACCGTACAGACCTTCGTTCGTACAGAAACAATACTCAAATTACTATTACTTTACAAGAAATCTGAGCAAAGTTGCAGTTTGAAACTAACATACTAAATTGGTAGATTATCAGACCGTACAGACCTTCGTTCCTACAGAAACAATACTCGAATTACTATAACTTTACAAGAAATCTGAGCAAAGTTCCAGTTTGAAACTAACATACTAAATTGGTAGATTATCAGACCATACAGACCTTCGTTCGTACAGAAACAATACTCAAATTACTATAACTTTACAAGAAATCTGAGCAAAGTTGCAGTTTGCAACTAACATACTAGATATCAAACAGTACGGACCCTCGTTTCTACAGAAACAATACCCGAATTACTTTAACTTTACAAGAAATCGTAGCAAAGTTGCAATGCGTAGCGGGAGGAGCTCGAGAGAAACACTTTGCTCGGCGTACAAATATATAATGATTTATTCAAAGAAAGCATTGGCTTTTTATATTAATCTAACACTAAACATTATCGTCATATTGACCTTAATAAATGGGTAGAAAATAAAATTATAATATTGAGTTACATTAGTAATATCACCTTACATAGGACAGATCGTATTACTCTCAAACAGTAATATAATATCATGTTACATTACATCTTCGTATTGATCTACGTCGTGTCTACGTCATACCCTACAGCTGTTTGAAACTAACATACTAAATTGGTTTCTTGTTCTCAAGATATAAGTGAAACGATTTTCTGTAATTAGCTAGTCCTTGAAGTAGTAGACTGGCTTCGCTCGCTCACGTGTTTGTTTGCGTATCTTATTATTCAGTTATGGGCTTGCTTCGCTCGCAATACGAGTTTGTGAAGGTAGTTTTAAAAAGTGACAATGTGGACATTCTCCAGTAACTTGTTGTAGTGCGAGCCACGTTTTTTTTTTGTTTTTATTCTTCTTCGTCGAATCGAAATGGTAACTAAATGAGATTGGACCAGATTTGTTTTTATTAAGGATGGGTTTTGCTCTTGAAGTCTTGACTCTAGTCTAGGTCATAGGACAGAGACAGAGTCTAAGATGGAGCGAGCTCACCCAGAAGAGCTTAGCTTATTATTAAGTTTCATTCTCGTCAATCACTCAATAACTCACTTGATGAAGGGCATATAGACCTCCTGCTCCAGACAGAACGCCAGCAAGGGCAGTGTGAAGACCAATGTCTTTCCGGATCCCGTGAAGGCTATCCCGATCATGTCCCTTCCGGACAACACACAGGGAATGCCCTGAGCCTGGATCGGGGTGGGACGCTTTATGCCTTTCGCTTCTAAGCCGAGGAGAATGCCTGTAAGTGGAAAAAAGACGTGGTAATAGAACAAATCAAGCGCTTCATTTTAAGCTTTACTCACGATTATTTTGATGAAAATGAAAATGAAAATTGGTTTATTTGCTTTAAATAGGGTTTTACAGAGGTGTTATACATTTATATAATGTTATTAAGTCGCTTCATGACCTATTTAGCTATAGTGTAAAGCATGCAAAAATTAATTTAAGGCTAACAAGCAGTGATTATTTGTTTACATTACAATTTGATACATAGAATTTGATGTGTGGACACCCAGTCGAATTAAAGTGTAGATTTGCCTATATGTTAAATGTTTTTTCTCAGAGTCCTGGTCTCAGAATCCTGACAAATTGACAACCAGGGTTACTGAGAATCACCCAATATCTTAAAAAATCTATGCACGATAATTCTATAGCTGAAACCTCTTCCTTACGCGTGAAACCTCAGAGCACCTCTTAACCGCCAATTTACATACATACATAAACATATCACGCCTATATACCCTTGCGGGGTAGGCAGAGCGTAAACGGACATTTACGCCACGTCTGACAAATATTTGAGGGTTAATCGGAAAATTGTGTATCGGCATACTGACAGGTTGTCAGCCCATCGCCTAAAATTGCAATACACACCCTCGAGGCCCAATTTACGGACGATCGTTACCCAGACGTAGATGTACAACTCTGTTGTAATCATCACTTGTTATCTTGACACTTGATTTTAATCTTGTTCTTGTAAGATATCTTCAAAAACGTAAAGAGAATTTGTCAAACGAGAAATATAAAAAACTTTGGTTGTGTAAATAGATTTTAAGTACCTTTAGGCAGCTTCATGTGATGGAAGGTGCGTATGGGGGGCGGCACGTCATCGCCCTATAAATGACAAAAATATAAACATTAAATTAATTTATTTGTGCTTCTTGTAAAATATATAATTAATTTATTTGTGCGTGCTGTAAAAGATATAATTCATTTATTTGTGCTTGCTGTAAAAGATATAATTCATTTATTTGTGCTTTCTGTAACATATATAGTTCATTTATTTGTGCTTTCTGTAACATATATAATTCATTTATTTGTGCTTGCTGTTAAAGATACCATTCATTTATTTCTGCTAGCTCAAAAAAAAAATATTTTATTTATTGGTGCTTGCTGTAAAATATATTATTCATTTATTTGTGCTTGCTGTAAAATATTTATATAGCAAAGTGTAAAAGATAATATTTATTTATTTGTGCTTGCTCTTACAGTTCTATATTATATTCATAAATAAAGTTCTTATATTATTTTTAAGTCGCCGCTGCAGAAGTTTTTTTAATAAATTCACAGATTTAATAACAGTTTTGAAACAATTAATGACTACAAATAAAAATAAAAACAGAACAAATCATAAAACCTCTATATCGATCCTCATTTGCTGCCTCACTCTGTCGTGTCGCTCCGGACCCTTCTCGAGGATGCTGCGCGGCGGCCGCCATGATGTCTTTATAGGGTCCTCGTATTGGATACCTGTCCACATATTTAATAAGCACTCGAATTCTGATAAACCCACAGAAGGAAAAAAAAGTAAGAATTGTTGACATCATCAAATTATTATTTAAAAATAGACTATGGAAGTTCGCAATTATTTTTATTTTTAAATTATTAATAAAAAAAAAACCTCAAAAATACTATAATAATACAGTTTTTAAATTAAATTAGAAAGAATTGAATACAATATCAAATTATTGTTTAGAATTTAACAACTACTTAGAAAATTCGCAATATTTTTATTTATTATTTAAAATGACTCAAAAAATATTAAGTGATTTTTCAAAATGGGATGGAATGGTATCTATAGCATACATTGAAACTCCTGAAGATATAGGTAGATTCTCTAGAATAACTGCAAATGTCTATCTGTCTACATTTTGTACGGTGTTCTAACACTCAACGTAAATCTTACCTTTGGCAAGTTCAGCGACACCCATCAACGCTTTAGCCTGCGCAACACTTTCCAGAATATGCTCCTCTTCTCTCGCCTGCCGTTCAGCAGCTGACAGCGCTCGGGCCTCCGCGATGCGCTTCAGCTCGCTGTGTTGGTCGAGCAGGGACACGTCGTAGCGTCGGCCCCATTCTTCTTGAGAGTCTGATCAAATCATTTATTAATTCATCAACACAGGTCAAAAAATACAAGTTGTTAAAATATAAGGGGTAGAACGCTGTGATGTACCATACGAGGCATATGAATATGCCATGCAAACATAATTACTACAAAATGTGCCTTAAAATTATAAGTGTAATTGAAAATTTATTTAAACTATAATAATAATAAGTTAGGAAAATTGACATATTAATAAAACTACATTGTGGTGCTAGTCAATTTATAAGGTAAAAGATACAATATTAAATAAATTACATTAATAATATGAATATGTCACTATACAATACAGCAAGACAACACATTTAAGATTACTGACAAGACATTTAAGATTACTCACGAAACATAATATATTTATTTTATAAGTAAGTATGATGTCCAATATTAAATTTACAATGCTGTAGCTGTCTCTACTTGTATGTATGCTTTAACCTCTTCGCTCTGGTCGAATTTTGCAACAATAGATTTGTATTATACTTCAAGGACACATGTGTGCTGTTACGAGCGGAGTAGTTAATCAGGTTACCATACGTAAAGGTTCAAAACCCAATAAGAAGTATGATGATCAAAATTAAAATTAAATTCATAAAGTTCTGAGGATCAAAACTCCTGGGAATGGGTTAATAGTTATCACTTTGTGAATTTGCTCCCGGTCTGGTTAGGACATTGCAGGGTGAACCAACTGATTTTCCGAAAAGAAATGGTTCCGTGCTTCGGAGGGCACGTTAAGATGTCGGTCCCGGTTGCTGTCTATGATTACTTAGAGGGTGGTCGTAATACAACCATGTGCGAGGCCAACTAGTGGTAGTGAAAAACTCTGACCCCAAGGTTCATTGGGTCGTTGGAAATTGGATTGGAAATGAGCTGTACCTGTCGTGTCATAGTTCTTTATGTTTTGTACCCTTTCTATAAAATCTGTTTTTGTGTGCAATAAACTGTAAATAAATCAGTACAATCATAAGCAGACAAAATTAAACATTGCAACACATAATGCAATTAAGTGCACAGGCCTAGTTCTAATTCTATTTTCTTTCTCAATCTAGTTATATGCTTACTTCAGTAAATTGAAGGTTTTTCAAACACCAGCCATTGCAGGCACATATAACTTTATTTAGGGACTGTTTTTTCATACATACACTCTACCTCTTAATCCATTGGTGGGTAGGCAGGGCATAGAGGGTCAGGGATAGACTCAGGCTTACACTACATAAATTAATAACTAAATAAATCACACTTTAACACTTAACGGGGTGGTAGTCAGAGTGTCAATGGTCTGAGTTATAACAAGTGATTCTGGGCCATTACAATACAAAGGTTAACTTACTATCGTCGTCTGGATCATTGTCGCTGGAGCTCTTGTGCTCGGTCGCGGACTCGGCGGCGACCTGCCCGAGTCGGCCGAGTTTTAGTAACTTTTGTTTTTGCCGTTCGCGCACTGGCACATACGGCTCGTAATTATCAAGGTCCTCCTCTGAATCTGAAGACTTCTCCTCGCGTCTGTACCGCTTGATGGGCGGCGGGTCCCCTTCTGGTTTATCCGACATGCTTTTGAAATAGTTTGTGTTAGGTTTTCCAGAGAAATTCGAAATAAATTGGGAACACAACAGAAAACACAACACACGTTCGCTTCGCACGGCTCGATGTGCTTTGGGAGAATAGATTACGTTTGCGACAAAATTATAAAGCGTGACAGTGCTTTACGCATTACGGCATGTTTTGTTTCATGTTTTCAAATTAGTTCAAGCAAATTCTATGTAAATAAAGCGCATTTTGACATTTGACGTTCCGATCTACGAAATATTTTAATCTGCGTTATTTATAAACTTATTTTTTTGCGTAGAATGAAACGAGCGAGAGTAACGTTTATAAAGAATGTTATGACATAATATTGTTTGATTGAAGTTTTCTTTGAATATAAACTGCAAAGAAACTGATCCGCTAATTATTTAATATATTTAAATGGTAAAATGATAACATCCATCCATTTGCTCGATTTCTTGCATAGATTTCCTGTTATTATTGTGTAATCTTTTTATTGTAAATCTCCAAAATCTCGAATTAAAAACAAACAGCTGTCTGTCTGTCACCAACACAAAATGTCAAATAAATATGCAAGTGACACGTAACTTCATATAATTAAATTTACTTTTTGTGACCTCCAAATGTGTAAATTGGTGAAAATTCGTGTTTCTGCCGGTTAATTGATTCAATAAGAGATGACGGACAAAAGTTTCGGTGACCATCATAACAGGAACGTCGTGAAAAACCCTCTCCTTTCGACGGCTGTGACGGGATTGTCCATCGAGGATTTGACACATAATGCTGTGTTATTGCCTGTTTCCCTAAGTCAGGAAGTGATCACACGGCCAGGTAAGTGCTATTTTTTATTTATAACACTGTGCGATGCGTAAAACATGTCAAACTCGGCCTTGAGATCGCGTAATACACGCGTTTAGTATTCGCTAGTTTTCGCTGCGAATCTGTCGAATAATCGCGTTTTCCGCGGGTTTTCTTTTACCATGTGTGCTGTGTAGTGTCATACCAAGTGCAGCAGTGTTCACAGTGACGTGATATCAAACATTACATAAATATGATAGAATCTAATCAGGCCAAACTCCCCATCTAAATTGATAAGAAAAATCGCGATGTCATTTTTGTATAGGACGTGTAGAAGCGCTCCGTTCTGCGCGGGTTTCACGCCAGAATTTGGCGAGTTTCAACTCATCTTTGATACTAAATGCGAGAAGGTTCAACAGTTTCTTTTAGCTTTAGGGAATGTGAGTTGGTTTGGCAGTTTGTTTACACATGTGATGTGCTAATCGTAAATAATCCTCATGAGTAAGCTTCTCTACTCTTTTGGCTGTGCAACCAACAAAAATACATTGTATTCTATGCAAATCTCAGTATAAAATACAGTAAAAAAATTGGTTATATTTAATTTAGCCTACAGTTTCCATCATAGAATGTTGTATAGACGGCAGGTTTAAATGGAGCTTTGTTATTTTTCATCAGCTAATATAGTTGATTAGATCTCAATTCATTTTAAAATACATAACACTTTGAACCATATCAGACCATTTGCTGTATGTCATGAATAAAGTAGAAATTAAAAAGCAAATACATAGTATTAACATGACTGTGTTAACTGTAGATAAATAAATAACAGACACATTTCCATGTTAATTGTAATCTATATTTATATAACTGTTGCTCAGATAGGCTTGTTTATAATTAGAAAAAAATTAAACAGGAATGATAAAAACACAAATTAATCAATATAGATTGTTTAATTAAAAAATATTCTTAAATAAAGTATGGCTCAATATGTTTGGCTTAAATATAATGTTAATTATAAATATTGTACTACCCGTATGGTAAACATATAAGTACTTATCAAAATTAAGTTAAAATATCTAAAGTTGGCACTTAAAAAGATTTTTATGTTAAGGTTTGAAGTATTTAGAAACCTTCTTGTATTGTTTGATGTTTTTATAAAAGTTTACTTTGTCCTTTTATGTCACTGTCTCAACTGTCTCTGTGTTCTGAAATATATCTTATGACATGTTGGTGAAAAATTCAATGGTTTTATAATGAAATATTAAAATAGTCAAATGATGGTAATCACTGCACACTCTACTTGAAGACCAAATATCCTAAGTGGTTATGGGCCTGCAGTAACGTTTAATTACCGAAAATGGAGCTAAGCAAAGTTCAAATTCAGAAGCTTGACACGACCAATTGGATCCATTGGAAGTACCGAATCGAGGCATTATTACGCGGATTGGGTATGATGGAGATTGTTCAAGGAAAGTCAAAGCGACCTGTTAGACCTGATGCCGGTGGTGATGCAGATGCAGCTGCTGTCACGGCAATGAAGGAATTTGAGAAGGCCGAAGCGGAGTACACAAAGGCTGAGTGTACTGCCCTGCTCCTGATTACTAACAATATTTCAGACGAGACGCTTGATAAAGTAATGAGATTCTCCAATCCAAAAGACGTTTGGGATGAACTTCATAGACTGTATGATGGTGTCAATGATAACAAGTTATACGAGGTCTGCATGGAATTCTTCCAATTTCGTTACGAAACGTCATGTGACATCGCGACCCACATTGCCAAACTGAAGAATTTGTGGCATCGGATGAAAACAGAACTATCAAAGGATGATGAATCTAAGGATCTGCCAGAATTCCTTTTGATATGTAAGATTCTGGACACGCTGCCTGCAGAATACTTCTCCTTTAAGTCGAGCTGGATGTTGATAGATAAAAAGGATCGGACAATCGAGAATATTACGAGTCAACTTTGTGCCCATGAAAAAGCATTGGCAAATAAAGAGGATGCTGGGCCATCGGAAGCGCTTGCGTTAACCAAAAGAAAGAAATCTGATGGAAAAAAGGAACAAACGTCAGTAAAGGGACCTAGGTGTTATACTTGCAAGAAAGTTGGACATCTTAAAAGGGATTGCCCCGAGAAGGATGAAAGAGATGGTGGTACTAGTAGCTCAAGAAGAGGCACTACAAGCACTAATATCGTACTTTCAATTTACTTGACTGACCGTGGCGTTGATCGGGACGCTTGGTACGTGGATAACGGTGCAACGAACCACGTGACGATGTGCAATGATATTTTCCAGGATTTTACAGAATTTACTGAATCTCACACAGTCATGACGGCGGATGGGACGGTTATACCGGCTCTTGGGAAGGGTACGGTGATAATAGCAGCCACCAGACACGGGAAGCGGGAAACAGCTAGCTTGGAAAATGTATGGCTAGTTCCCCAACTGAGCAGAAACCTGTTCTCAGTTCTTTCGGCCCATGACAAGAACCCTAAAAGCTTGTTTCAGTCGAAAGTGACCACCTGTGAAATGAGGATTGGTGGTGATAAAGTATTTGCTATCGGAAAAAGGGAGAAATATGGCGGACTTTACAAGTTGAACTTTAAGGCCATACCTCAGAGAGCAGCGAAAATCAACGTGGTTGATGATAAGGGTGATAAGATGGACATGCTGCAACTGTATCATGAGCGCATGGGACATCAGAACAAAAGGCATGTCAGAAACCTAATCGAAAGAGAGATGGGGATTAAAACCAAAGACTCGGGCGAATTATGCGAAGGATGCATTTTTGGGAAAACGCACCGGAAGAAGTTTGGTACTAGGGAGAAAGCCACAACGCCAGGAGAGCGAATACATGCAGACGTCTGTGGTCCCTTTCCTCCTTCTAACTTAAAATTTCGGTACTTTGCACTCTTCAAGGACGAATTCACGAAATTTCGCTTTGTGTATCTGATGAAACACAAGAGTGAGGTACACAGCAAATTGAAATTGATGTTAGCTGCATCAAAAACGCAGGGGCACAACATCAAGGAATTTCTTAGTGATAATGGAGGTGAATTTGATAACAAAGAAGTTAGAGAAGAGTTGGGCAAGTATGGGATTAGACAAAGATTGACAATGCCGTTTACCCCAGAGCAAAAAGGGTGCTCTGAGCGAGATAATCGAACGATCGTTGAATCAGCGAGAGCCATGATGCACGCGCACGAGGAGCTGCCGCAGTATATGTGGGCTGAGCTGGTGAATACGGCTGCCTATATTCTGAACAGAAGCGGGACAAGCTCAGTAAATGATAAATCTCCTTATGAGCTTTGGATAGGCAAGAAGCCTCAGCTTAAACACCTGAGGATTATTGGGTCTAAATGCTTCGCGCACATTCCAAAACAACAGAGGAAGAAGATGCACAAAAAGGCTAAGAAGTGCGTATTGATTGGCTATGATAACGATGACGGTTACAGACTTTGGAACAAAGAATCGAACACTATTGTGCGCTCAAGGAACGTGACCTTCGATGAAAGACCCATACCATCGAAGCTTCATGAAGAGTCTGTGGAAGATGCAAGTGATATGACAGAAATTGAGGTTGAGCTACCAAGACGCTCTACTCAAGAGACCCCAATCACGATCGATGAAGGTGATGGTACCTCGGATCCTAATGGCACTTCAATAAGGGAAGGAATGCCACGGATGGAAGATAACCAACCTGAGGACGCATATGAATCTGTTGAATCAGGGGGGGAAGAAGTGGAAGAAGGGGTAGAAGACCCTACCACAGAAGATCCCGAGCCTGAAATACTCGCGGATAGAGCCGTGAGAGTATTGCGAGACCGCTCGAATCTAAGGGCCCCTAGTAGATTCAAAGATTGCTGCGTACTAGCAGTGGAAGAAAATCAGCTAGAACCCGCTTGTTTTAAGCAAGCAGTAGCCTGTCCTGAGAAAAATTTGTGGACACAGGCTATGGATAAAGAGATCAACTCCCTGAAAGAGAATAAAACTTGGGAATTGGAAAAACTCCCGAAGAATAGGAAAGCTATTCCTTGTAAGTGGGTCTACAAGATAAAGCTTAATGCTGATGGAACTGTCGACAAGTACAAGGCTAGACTTGTTGCCAAGGGCTTTAAACAGAAGAAAGGTGTAGATTATGACCAGACCTTCAGTCCTGTGGCAAAGATGGCAACTGTACGTTCAGTTATAAGCATAGCTGCTAGTGAAGGGATGAAATTGACGCAATTTGACGTCTCAACAGCGTTTCTGTATGGGTCCCTATCTGATGAGGAAATATACATGAAACAACCAGAAGGCTACGATGATGGATCTGGAAGAGTTTGTCGCTTAAAGAAAAGTCTTTATGGGTTAAAACAAGCTCCGAGATGTTGGAATGCAACAATACTTGATTTCTTCAAGAAAATTGGTTTTCAAGTCAGCAAAGCGGATCCATGTTTGTTCCAACGTACCACAGAGAAAGGAAAACTGATCGTAGCCCTGTACGTTGATGACGGGCTAGTCGCTGGGAGTAATAAAATGGTGATTGACGAGTTTCTGAAACAACTCGAAACACAGTTTAAGATAACTTCCAAACCGGCGACTTATTTTCTTGGTCTGGAGATTTTGAACAAAGAAGATGGTATTTTGGTACACCAAAAGTCTTATGCTCAAAAAGTCTTGTACAGGTTTGGCATGAAAGACTGTAAACCTGTTACAACTCCAATAGTAAAGGAAGACATGCTGTCTAAAGAAGAAAAGGTTGATCTGAACCTTACTGAGAACTACAGGCAGATTGTAGGAAGTCTTGCATACTTAATGGTTGGTACACGACCGGATTTAGCGTATGCTATAAGTATCGCATCACGCAACCTGGAAAATCCCTCAGCAATAGACTGCCTAAGAATTAAAAGGATATTCAGATACCTACAGTATACTACGGACTTAGGAGTGATGTACAAGAAGAACTATAAGGAGGGAATCTTGGAAAGTTATAGTGACGCTGATCATGGAGGAGATATTTCCACAGGCCGATCAACATCAGGAGTACTATGCATGTATGCAGGTGGAGCAATCTCCTGGCTTAGTCAGAGACAAGCAAGTGTGGCTATATCAACAACAGAAGCAGAAGTTGTCGCAGCCAGCGAAGGCGCAAGAGAGACAATCTGGTTGAAGAGATTGTTTGGTGACTTGGTCGAATTGAAGCAGATACCAGTCTTGAAGATTGATAATGAAGCGGCTCTGAGATTAGCTGAGAACCCAGAGTTTCACCGTAGGACTAAGCACATCCGAATAAGACATTTCTTCGTGAGAGAGCTAGTCACCAGTGAAGAGATCAAAGTCGAGAAAGTGAGCACTGAACTACAAGTGGCGGATATGCTGACCAAACCGCTTGCCCGGCCACGGTTGACTAAACTAAATTAACTGATAGGTTTACTAAATCAGGGGAGGTGTTAAGGTTTGAAGTATTTAGAAACCTTCTTGTATTGTTTGATGTTTTTATAAAAGTTTACTTTGTCCTTTTATGTCACTGTCTCAACTGTCTCTGTGTTCTGAAATATATCTTATGACATGTTGGTGAAAAATTCAATGGTTTTATAATGAAATATTAAAATAGTCAAATGATGGTAATCACTGCACACTCTACTTGAAGACCAAATATCCTAAGTTTTTATACATTAATTTAAGTTTCTCTTCTTAATGTCCTGTAAATAAAAAACTTATAAATACTGTTTTAGAACTGTGCAAGTAACATGGTAGTAATTTTTTTAAATTTGGTCATTAATAGAATAGAACACTAGTGAAAAAATGGTGAATCGTGAAAGGAAAGTCAGAATAGTAAGTTGAATCAGGTGTTCATACTAATTAAACCATTATATTATTTTTGTATTCTGTTATGACAGGCATTATATGAAACAGATGTATGTTAATATAAAAATACAAATTTCCATACATTTGTATAACAATGCAGAACTTTAAAACTTGAAATTCATAACGCAAAACATTAAGTTTTATATTTTTCAGCACACATAACACCCTCAGCTCATTATTAACTAAAACTAAAAAAATATGTAATTAACCTTATAATTATTCATTTAACATCTTTCAGTAATAAAAATATCTAGCATTATCTATTATCTTTCTGATAAGCATCAATCCTCTTTTTTTCTGATAGATTATATTTTATATTATTTGATTAATAATTTAATTACATTAAAACATACTGGGAATGTAGGTACACTATCATAATATACTCTTTTTATAAACTACAATTAATTATTTTTATTTATGCTCATACTAAACATATTCTTGAACTTTAATATTCTTACAAAATCTTAGAGAGATATTGATATAATATATTCTTTATTCAGCAGCCAATATGAAATAAATTTTTACAATACCTTCATTTAACCAATTATCAATAAACATTCTCTGTTAACTTGTCAAGATATTGTCACAATGTAAAGTGGCTCAGCTTGGCTTACTTATATTATAATCTATGCATCAACGTCTGTAACTTAGATATTGTAAGCATTAAATTACACTGATTGATGAAATATTACTTCAATAACCAGCACAATTTGAACCACTAAGTACAAAAATTAATTTAATTTATATTCCGAGAGGTAGAAGTAGAGTAAGGCAGTTCCCTGGATTCCTTTCTCCTCCGCACACACCAGTATATAAACAGGCCAATAAGAACCACTAGCGCTACGAACAGAAGTACGGCAAGGACTATAGCTGCGACACCCGCTTTGGTAAAATAGTCTGTAAAAGAGAAATTTTCGGCTGTCAAATCTAATGGCTGGTCAGAATGGCACCAACATATGTTTTCGTGCGGGCGTCGGGAAGCCGTGTCTGGTATATATCTAATGAGAAAAAACATTTAGCTCGAAATCAAGATCGCCGAATAGTATATTTTAAAGTGTTTCATGATGTCTAAAGTTAGATTTTTTATATCCGGAACTTTCAGCAGCAAGCACCCTGTATGTAGGGTGAAATTTTACTAGTGACTGATAGCAAAATCTGAAGACCGGCTCGTGATTAGGAACAACTTTCCTGAAGGAACATAGGTTGAAATATGTTTTTTATTTTATTTTCCATAGTGACTCTGATCGGCAATTTTGTATGGGAGTACTACCAATTTTTTTGTATGTCGTCCTAAGATCCTTGGGGAAAGTTATTTATTATCACCAGCCCATATTGAGGTTTCGTTATCTGTCACTACTATAATTTCACCCTATATTAAAAAAAAAACGAATCTCAAATATATTAGTCATGCATTCAAAATCTGAAAACGACAAATTCATTAAAAAAAAACCTATTACATCATTGAACTTACTAGAAATATCGATGATAGAGCTGTTTTCATTGCCATAATCATCAACAGCTGTGTCTGTGATCCTTGGGGCGCGGCGAGTGGCGTCTGACAGACGAAAGACATTTAACATTGACAGCACAAAACATATATACAAAAACAAACAACATTAATACATAATGCGAAAGCGGCCTTATTGCTAAGCGACCATCCAATCCTGCACAATAAGGGTTAGGCCACACAAACTTTATTTTGTTAGTTTTGAGTCACGTATTTTCGCTCGTTTACGTACCAAGGTACTTACTATAGGGCGAACTTTTACGAGTGATCGGTAATGAAAACAGAGGACAGGTTGGAACAACTTCCACAAGAAACATAGGTCGAATCGAAATAAAACAAAAATATTTTGAGCCTCCATAGGAACTCAAATCAGCTGATCGGGAATGTTGTATGGGAGGTTCTTTTTTTCATATGTCGACCTTTATTCCTTGGGTAGTTGTTCCTTATCACCAGCTAGATCTGAGTTTTCGCTCCTTTATCTTCTTCATCGGGTTGGGACGCCTGCGGAGCTCGCAGACGGGTGATCAGCTCCGCTAGGTGGGATCTATTTCACCCAATTTCCAGGAAGTTTTTTTCGCTATCGGTCACTAGTAAAATTTCACGCTATGTACAAAAAAACGAAAAAATACGCGAGTTATATACGATAGATGATACCGAACAAAAATAAGTTAATGACTTTTTTTAAGCGTCTGACATAACAACTATAGATATAGCGGCAACACACAATTATACATACAAAGAACTTTATATACATGCCTGATAGCTGCCTTACGGGGTAGGCAGAGCATCAACCTGATTAAGCTGGCTGTGAAACATTGCCTCCTGGTCATTTAAAATGCAAAACTTACTAGATATGTCGATGATATAGCTATTGGCGTTTCCAAAGGCGTCGACGGCTGTCACCACCATTCGTGGTGCACAGCATGTGGCGCCTTAAATCTGTCTTATAGGGTAGGCAGAGAATCAACGACTAATTGGTAATTTAATGTCTACTTACTAGATATGTCGATGATATAGCTATTGGCGTTCCCAAAAGCGTCGACGGCTGTGCCCACCATTCTTGGTGCACAGCAAGTGGCGCCTTAAATCTGGCTTATAGGGTAGGCAGAGGATCAACGTCTAATTAGTAATTTAAAGTCTACTTACTAGATATGTCGATGATATAGCTATTGGCGTTTCCAAAGGCGTCGACGGCTGTCACCACCATTCGTGGTGCACAGCATGTGGCGCCTTAAATCTGTCTTATAGGGTAGGCAGAGAATCAACGACTAATTGGTAATTTAATGTCTACTTACTAGATATGTCGATGATATAGCTATTGGCGTTCCCAAAAGCGTCGACGGCTGTGCCCACCATTCTTGGTGCACAGCAAGTGGCGCCTTAAATCTGGCTTATAGGGTAGGCAGAGGATCAACGTCTAATTAGTAATTTAAAGTCTACTTACTAGATATGTCGATGATATAGCTATTGGCGTTCCCAAAGGCGTCGACGGCTGTCACCACCATTCTAAGTGGCGCCTTAAATCTGTCTTATAGGGTAGGCAGAGGATCAATGACTAATTGGTCATTTAAGGTGCATAACTTACTAGATATGTCGATGATATAGCTATTCGCGTTCCCAAAGGCGTCGACGGCTGTCACCATCATTCGTGGTGCACAGCAAGTGGCGCCTTAAATCTGTGTTATAGGGTAGGCAGAGGATCAAAAAATTGGCAATTTAAAGTCTACTTACTAGATATGTCGATTATTTAGCTATTGGCGTTCCCAAAGGCGTCGACGGCTGTCACCACCATTCTTGTGGCGCCTTAAATCTGTCTTATAGGGTAGGCAGAGGATCAACGACTAATTGGTCATTTAAGGTGCAAAACTTACTAGATATGTCGATAATATAGCTATTGGCGTTCCCAAAGGCGTCGACGGCTGTCACCACCATTCTTGTTGCGTAGCAATTGACGCCTTAAATCTGTCTTATAGGGTAGGCAGAGGATCAATGACTAATTGGTCATTTAAGGTGCAAAACTTACTAGATATGTCGATGATATAGCTATTGGCGTTCCCAAAGGCGTCGACGGCTGTGACCACCAGTCTTGGTGCGCAGCAAGTGGCGCCTTAAATCTGGCTTATAGGGTAGGCAGAGGATCAATGACTAATTGGTCATTTAAGGTGCAAAACTTACTAGATATGTCGATGATATAGCTATTGGCGTTCCCAAAAGCGTCGACAGCTGTCACCACCATTCGTGGTGCACAGCAAGTGGTGCCTTAAATCAGTCTTATAGGGTAGGCAGAGCCGACTAATTGGTAATTTAAAGAACTTACTAGATATGTCGATGATATAGCTATTGGCGTTCCCAAAAGCGTCGACTGCTGTGACCACCATTCTTGTGGCGTCATAAATCTGTCGTATAGGGTAGGCAGAAGATCAATGACTAATTGGTCATTTAAGGTGCAAAACTTACTAGACATGTCGATGATATAGCTATTCGCTTTCCCAAAGGCGTCGACAGCTGTCACCACCATTCTAAGTGGCGCCTTAAATCTGTCGTATAGGGTAGGCAGAGGATCAACGACTAATTGGTCATTTAAGGTGCAAAACTTACTAGATATGTCGATGATATAGCTATTGGCGTTCCCAAAGGCGTCGACGGCTGTGACCACCAGTCTTGGTGCGCAGCAAGTGGCGCCTTAAATCTGGCTTATAGGGTAGGCAGAGGATCAATGACTAATTGGTCATTTAAGGTGCAAAACTTACTAGATATGTCGATGATATAGCTATTGGCGTTCCCAAAGGCGTCGACGGCTGTCACCACCATTCGTGGTGCACAGCAAGTGGCACGGTAAGTGGCTGTGACCTCTTCCCGAGACCCTGCTATGAAGTTCTGGTTCACGATGAGACCAGTCGGTGATGAGGTTAGGCGGAGCAGACCTGGGAGATAAAAGAAACAGTCAGTAATGTCTTTAAAGAACATAAATATTGAACACGAAATTTTTTAAACACTTTCCTTGCTAGGCATAATTTGAGAAAATTCTGCAGAATTTTCAACCGCGGGTAAGGATTGAACCTGCGACTTTCGACAACACTAGTGGCGACGCCTCTTCCATCTGGGCTACCGCGGCTCGTCTCTTGCTCGTGATTTTGCAAGTGTATTTTGATGCCAATAACGCGTGGCACGGCTCCATCTACCGAGTTAGTTTTGCAACTAATACCCGGCGACTAATTAATTCTTTAAAGATTGAGTGTAGTCTAAGCGATGAAATCCCGCGATAAATTGAATACAAAATTTTAAACACGTCCCGAGTAACGTATGCAATTTTAAAAAAGTTGCAAAATTTTCTACATAAATATTCATAAGAGTAACACACCAGTCCTCAACCAGTTTTTTCCAGTAGTATCCAAAATTCATCATATTTTTTATAACAAAATGTATCACTATAAATCAAGTTACAAAAGCCCTAAATATTTGAAGGTAGCAAACCACATTGAAAAAAAAAATTATCTCGCGCAAATTTATGAATTCCGTTTATTTATGGGAAGTTGTTCAGTTTCATGGTCTGAATGCTATAATATCAGTATTCTGAGATTTCTGAGGGCTGTCCCTAACACCCTGTACATCCTACTTAATTCCACAAACTAACTCTCATGTCGTTTTGCCGTGTGATGCCGGCTTAGAATAGCATCACCCCATTTCTTACCCATGGGTGCCGTAAGAGGCGACTAAGGGACTCGAGGGTGTGTATTGCAATTTTAGGCGACGGGCTGACAACCTGTCACTATAGTGATACACAGTTATTTGATTGACCCTCAAACTTTTGTCGGACGTGGTGTTAATATCCGTTGAACGGCCGTTAACGCTCTGCCTACCCCGTAAGGGATATAGGCGTGATTTATGTATGTATGTAACTCTCATGTCACCTGCCAACAAGCCGTATTTGTTACATTTAGTAGTCAAAATGTACATACACATACATACACAAATCACGCCTATAATCTCTTACGGGGTGGTATAGCGCAAACAGCTGCAAAAAACGGTTATTTACGCCACGTCTGACAAATATTTGAGGGTCATGTGGAAAATTGTGCATCGCCATAGTGACAGGTTGTCAGCCCATCGCCTTAAATTGCAATACACATCCTCGAGTCCCTTAGGAGTCAAAATGTAGTACTTATGTATTGCGCGTAGTATAAACTAATATCTTCTGTAATTGATTGAGACTATCGTAGTAGGTAAGTTTCTCAACCATCAGAATAGTTGAAAGTTATGTTACAAAACCTACCAGAATTCTGATCCCTCGCGATGACAGTTGTTGACCAGATGTATTGAGCACAATCACTACCCTGTTAAAACAACACAATCTTTAAATAAAAAGAAAAATATATTAAGTGAAATTTACTAGTAACTGATAGCAAAATCTTAAGACGGGCTGGAGATAAAGACAAAAATATTTTGAGTTTCCATAGTAACAGCTGATGAGCGATTTTGATTTGGAAATTTATTTTTTGTGCGATAGTAGGTATGTTTGTAAATAAATAATCAAATACTCGTACATAGAAAACAGCCAGCCTCAACACATACATACATAAATCACGCCTATATCCCTTATGGGGTAGGCAGAGAGTTAACGGCTGTTCAACGGATATTAACACCACGTCTGACAAAAGTTTGAGGGTCAATCAGATAACTGTGTATCACTATAGTGACAGGTTGTAAGCCCGTCGCCTAAAATTGCAATACACACCCTCGAGTCCCTTAGTCGCCTCTTACGACACCCATGGGTCTGAAATGGGGTGATGCTATTCTAAGCCGGCATCACACGGCAAACGGCAAACGGCAGCCTCAACACAAATATTTAAAAACATACAAATACTTGTGATGTGTGGGAATCGAACCCACGACCCTCGGTGTAGTAGGCAGGTGTACTATCCACTACGCCATCGGGCCGGTCTGATGGATGAGATGAGATGGACCACATTATTTTTTACATGTTGTCCTTCCTGCCTATCTCCCAATACAAGATCCCTGGAGGTACACTGTAGTTCTATGTCCAGCAATGGACTGTTGTGGCCGTAGATGATGATGATTATGATGATAAGGATGACCACATGTTTTCCAATACAAGATCCTTGGAAGTTGTGTCTCACTACGGGTGACCACACGTCGTGTCCCCCACATACAAGACCTATTTCTAGCAGTGGACGCCTCACAACTGATAATGATGGTGATGATTAGGGTGGCCACACGTCGTTCAGACTTTGTCCCTCACATTCACTAGTGATCCATGTCCAGCAATTGACGCCTCACAACTGATAATGATGGTGATGATTAGGGTGCCCACACGTCGTTCAGACTTTGTCCCTCACATTCACTAGTGACCCATGTCCAGCAGTGGACGCCTCACAACTGATAATGATGGTGATGATTAGGGTGCCCACACGTCGTTCAGACTTTGTCCCTCACATTCACTAGTGACCCATGTCCAGCAGTGGACGCCTCACAACTGATAATGATGGTGATGATTAGGGTGCCCACACGTCGTTCAGACTTTGTCCCTCACATTCACTAGTGACCCATGTCCAGCAGTGGACGCCTCACAACTGATAATGATGGTGATGATTAGGGTGCCCACACGTCGTTCAGACTTTGTCCCTCACATTCACTAGTGACCCATGTCCAGCAGTGGACGCCTCACAACTGATAATGATGGTGATGATTAGAGTGACCATACGTACCTGTCTCCCAATACAAGATCCTTGGAAGTTGTGTCTAACTACGGGTGACCACACGTCGTTGAGACTTTGACCCGAGCCCGTCACGTATACGTACGTTGATGCGCTACCACGCTCTATACCTAAAAAAGTATGAAAAATAAGAAATTAAACTGATCCATACATACATACATACATACATAAATCACGCCTATATCCCTTACGGGGTAGGCAGAGCGTTAACGGCCGTAAAACAGACATTAACACCACGTCTGACAAAAGCTTGAGGGTCAATCGGATAACTGTGTATCACTATAGTGACAGGTTGTCAGCCCATCGCCTAAAATTGTAATACACATCCCTCGAGTCCCTTAGTCGGCTCTTACGACACCCATGGGTAAGAAATGGGGTGATGCTATTCTAGGCCGGCATCACACGGCTATCTAGGCCGGCATCACACGGCTAATATACGATGCAAAAAAATTAAAAATATACTTTTCAGTACAAAACAAAAATAAAGAAAGTTATAAAATAACACATAAATTATTCATAATGTTTGAATACTTTATTTCTATTTTTATTAATGATGGGTTCGCTCTTGACTCTAGTCTAGGTCATAGCACAGAGACGATGGAATTTACTGTGTAACATATTTCAAGTTTTGAAATCCCGAATTAAGAGCAAACACATTGCAAAAACAACGTCATTATATTAGTATAGTATTAATTCTCCTAACTAAATACTTACTGTTATGTATAGCAGAGAAAGTAATAAGGTCCCTGGCTCCTGGTTGGGCTGTTTCAGTGATACCAACTGTCACTATCACATTTACTGTCTGCCCAGACACCAAATTTTGCCTAAAAAAAGAAACGATATAACTAATATACAGTAATATGCAATAGGCAGTGCTTTTATTTTTTTTGTCCCGCCCTGACCGGTTTTCTACTATGACAATACAAAATTGTTATGAAAAAACGAAAAATTGTGTTAAACAAATTTCTTTTTTCTACAATGACGGATCATGTCGTCAATAAGTGATAATACTATCCTGCATTGAATAAATAATTCTAATTTCAATAATTAGATTGTGTGCTTTGGCAGGAGTACCAAAAAGACCAAACTGTAGAAGTTAGATTGCTCAATCTACATAATCATCATCATCAGCTCACATCCACCCACTGCAGGGTGTATGCCTCTTCTCTATTGCGCCAATCTTCACGGTCCTGTGCTAAACTCATCCGTAGAGATCCCGTCGACTTGGTGATATCATCGGACCATGGGACTGATGGTCTACCGGCTGACCTTTTTGCTCCTCTTGGCCACCACTGTGTGACTGCTTTTGTCCACCGTCCGTCAAGTCTACATAATTATTCTTACTCTTATCTTAACCCCACGTTCACACTATGCCTCTATGAGCAGGAATTAGTAAGGGAAGTGGGCACCGCGAGCATGTCAACAGGTTACTCGCGCTGCTACTCGTCATGCCGCTGCCACTTCCCGTGCTCCCGCTAGTGTCGGCTTTTGATGCGCGAGTCAAACCGTCGGCATTATACATTGCTCATAGTGCATGCTATATCCGTCCCTTTCATTCGTTTACTTTTTAGTCCCGAGGACAAGTTGAGGAACAATCCGATGAACCCTAGTGTAACCCCGACACCGCGTAACATATTATTGAAAACTTACCTCAAAGGATTGATTCCTCTCAGAAACTTGAGTTCCCCGACCGCTTGGAAGTCGTAAATTAGAGTGTTTTCGTTAAGATTCGTCACTTCGAAGTGAAGCTGCAATAAAAAAAAACGTATAATGCGAAGTTTTATACATTGTCTGTACGAGTATCTTGCCTGCCATTCTTTTCTTGTATGTATATTCTTTATTGGATTTAAAATTGTCTACCTTTTACACGGAAAACCTCCCCGTTCCCATAGATTTTTGTGTATTCTGTCTTTCATCTAATATTTTATACACACACATACACATATCACGCCTAAAATCCCTTGCGGGGTAAGCACAGCGCAAACAGCCGCAAAAAAACGGTCACCCACACCACGTCTGACAAATATTTGAGGGTCATAAGGAAAGTTGTGCATCGCCATAGTGATAGGTTGTCAGCCTCCCTTAGCCAGCTCCCCAGCTGTCCCTTAGTCGCCTCTTACGACTCCCAAGGGAAAGAAATGGGGTGATGCTATTCTAAGCCGGTATCACACGGCATATTTTATACAATATCTCAATGTACTCTATTTGTTTGATTTTTTGAGATATTTTTCAAACTCTACTTACTTGTAATATATCTCCAGGCGCTCCGTAAAGCTTTGTGCTAAGTCCCAACTCGACGCGAGTGTTTGTGTTCCTTCGCTGATCTACCTGTAATGGTAATTCGTTTTTATAATCTGTACTTATATTATAAATCTGAGAGTTTGCGTGTGCGTATGTATGTTTGTTACCTCTTCACGCTCAAACGGCTTGACCGATTTGGATGAAATTTGGAACACAGGTTGAGTATATCCTGGAATAACACATAGGCCACTTTTTACCGCGGGAAAACAACTATTACCACGGGAAAATGAGTGGCAGCAGGTGAAACCGCAGGGCGGAAATCTAGTGATACAAATTACTTCAGTCTGAACATTGTAGGCCCTTGGCGGTAAGACAAAATCCACTCTTTCTTAAAACACGTTTACATGCTCGTCCTGCTTGAAAGAAAGAAAGAAGCGCTGCCGCGAATATTTCCACATTAGATTCCAGTTTTCACACATTGTCGTCATACTCTTTCACCAAATGACTCGCATTGAGCAAGAGAGCAATACAACCCACTCGCGCTCGTGCTGCCGGTCTTTTGACCTATTAACATACTCGTGCTGCCCACTTCCATTCCTGTTTCCCTGCCCATAGCGCGAGTATATAAACGAGCCACTACTTTTCGTGTGAGATACCTATTCGAGTTTTATTTCCGAACCCAAGAAATATGCGAAATCATTATGCCGCGAAAATCTATGAACAGGGACTTCTTTTCCCTGTTCGTAAATTTTCTTTCGACAAGCGGAAAATCTGGGCCCTGCCAAAGCTTTGTTCATACCAATGAAGGATTATTGAAGGGCTGCACACTGCTGCTCTCCTCCAGTCTTCCATAAGCCCTGGAGTTGTATTCCTCGGCTTCTTCCAGGTCATTCCGGGAAAGCTATGGAGGCTGATTGGTAGAAACTGATCAAACGTAATAAGTTACTTGAGCATCGGCAAGGCCCCAATGTCTCCTATGTTCTGGTGTTACGGTCGTCCATGTAGAGACCATGTTTTGATCAAGCGTTCAACGTCACATATTTTTGGATAAGTCATACCAGTGAAGGGTTATTGAAAGGCTGCACACTGCTACTGCTCTCCTGCAGTCTTCCATAAGCCCTGGAGTTGTATTCCTCGACTTCTTCCAGGTCATTCCGGGAAAGCTATGGAGGCTGATTGGTAGAAACTGATCAAATGAAAAAGTTACTTGAGCATCGGCAAGGCCCCAATGTTTCCTATGTTCTGGTGTTACGGTCGTCCATGTAGAGACCATATTTTGATCAAGCGTTCTTCGTCACATATTTTTGGAAAAGTCATACCAGTGAAGGGTTATTGAAAGGCTGCACACTGCTACTGCTCTCCTCCAGTCTTCCATAAGCCCTGGAGTTGTACTCCTCGGCTTCTTCCAGGTCATTGCTGGAATCCGGGAAGGCTATGGAGGCTGATCTGCCAAGACGAATCTCTGGGTGGGGCAGTGGGCCTGATAGACGGGTGAAAGGTTGACCTGGAAATGTCAGATCAATAAATTGACTTAGCATTCGTATGTTTTTCCGAGATTCAGAAAGCATATTTAGCAAGTCTAGGCTGCTTTCATAGTAGTAATTTCGGTGATCTTTAAAAAAATTGTAATTGGCGTTCGTGCTTGGGTAGACTCTTGATAATACTAGATCTCACGAACCTGAATAAACGTTTGAGATAGGATACGTTTATTTTAGTACAGCAACTTTTAGATCCTGATGTTACTCTTCACTGAATACTTTACCTCTAATATCTCTTCCGACAATCTTAGCGTACACCCTGGATCCTTTGACAGTGGGCAATGGAACATCAACTACCAGCTCAGTAGATGAAGTCTCCTGCGGCAACTCTTGGCCTTCAGTTGCTATTTGTGGTTCAGACCTGCGAGACAAAACGGGTTTCCATCTATGTATCAACAAGTTCTCTTAGTTATTGTTTCATAGGCGGACAGTGAAGCTCTCGTTATATCGTCTTACATGATCTAGAGTCCACTGCTGGACATTAGCCTCCTACTGGAGGTGGGGTATTTGCCATACTCACCACGCTTGGCATTTGCGAGCGCAGTGCAAGATAAATACCACATTTACAGGGAACGACGCTGCCCGTTCCCTGGATCCATCCTTAAGTCGCCTTTTAATACACCCACGGATAGAAACGGGCTGATGCTATTCTAAGCCGGCGCCACACTGCGCAGAGCAAAGTGATGTATTCACAGTGAAGGCTGCCGCCCTGCATGGATCATGGATCCATCCCTTGGTCACCTTTTCCAAAACCCACAGTAATAGAGATTGTGTCTGACGAGTGGACTGACCTTATAAAAACTAGTGTATTTTTACACGACTGCAAAACCAAAAAAGGAGTGTAATGTTTTTTGAGTACATGTATGTATGTACAGTCGGTTGTAGCACATAAGGTACCAGGGCTACTTCAAAAGAACTTAATTATTTTTGTCCCCAGCAATATTTTATCTTGACATGAATATGTTTTAGTAGAAAATAACTTATTTTATTAGAATACCTTAATTTTTTTATTATGTATCAACTGGGGATCAACATTATTTTGTTCTTTTGGTGTACCGCTGGTACCTTATGTGCTATAACCGACTGTACGTAAGTATGTATATATGTGCGATTCTTTAAAGGACTGAAACTCGTTAACCACTGAACAGATTCGAATAGGAATTGTATCGGAAGAATCCTTACATTATCCCGAGTGTCATAGGCAAGGCTTTACCTCAGAAATGTATTTTTTTTTATAATGCTTGTTTTCGATATCTTCACAATCTCACAACCTTTATGGCTTGCTACGGAAAGGCACTAAACTCATACGAAGCGCAAGTATTTCAGTGAATTCAATCAGTGATTGCCGCTGTCATGCTTGCTACACCTCATAACCTCAACTTACTTGAAAGGCAGCGTGGCAAGTTCGGCACCGTACTCGTCAATGAGGACGGTTTCCCGCACACTCGCCACGGGACCCACCACTCTTAAGTTGAGCGAATCTGGAACAACAACATTGATGATGGATTAAAACATAACTAGCAGCCCGCCCAGCGGTTTCACCCGCCGCTAACAATTCCCCCCGGGAATAAGACAGTTTAATACAGCCTATGTTTTGAAACAAATATCGTTTTTAGATGGTGGCGTAAAGTTACATGCCGTGTGATTAACCTGGCCAGCCCCATGGCAGTGCCTTTATTTTTTTTTATCTTACCCGAGCCGGTTTTCTATTAGGTCATATAAAATTGAAATAAATAAAATTATGTAAAAAAAACTTTTAAAACAAGCTTTTATTCAAGTGCTCTGAAAAGATGAAAATAAAATTTTGAATGACATTAACCACATTCATTTATGACTTTACAAAAATGAAAATATAATAAAAGCTTGTCGCGATGCCTAGAAGAAACTACCTAATTACAGTTAGGTGCGTACCTTATTACAAAATTTCAATCACAAATTGAAAGTTTCGCGACAAGCTTTTATTATATTTTCATTTCTGTAAAGTCATAAATGAATGTGGTTAATGTCATTCAAAATTTTATTTTCATCTTTTCAGAGCACTTGAATAAAAGCTTGTTTTAAAAGTTTTTTTTACATAATTTTATTTTATATTTTTTAGTTTATGTTACGATAGTTATTGATCAATACGAAAGTCTTTCTATAAAACGGAGAGACCTTCAATAGAAAAACTTAAGGCACGGGGAAAACTAACATTAGGATAAAGTATAATTATCTCTTTTATATTCTATAGAAGTAGGTTGGTACCTACTCCTCCGGCATCCCTAATAGAAGAATTAGCTTGTAATATGTCTTAGTCTTTTCATTTCATTGATGGCGTCATTATTACATGGCCGAGTCCCAGTTAATTTCGAACAGTCTTATTCTTCTATCAGGAGGCCTTCTATTGACGTGACCCTAATTCATGGTGGGCCTACCAACTGTCTATCATGAACGAATTCGTATACAAAATTGCAAGTCCCAGCAGTTGAATATTGAGGAGTTCCATAGTTCGAAGACAACCCTGGATGTAGCGTCTAATTCATGGTGGGCCTACCAACTGCCTATAATAAACGAATTCGTATACAAAATTGCAAGTCCCAGCAGTTGAATATTGAGGAGTTCCATAGTTCGAAGACAACCCTGGATGTAGCGTCTAATTCATGGTGGGCCTACCAACTGCCTATAATAAACGAATTCGTATACAAAATTGCAAGTCCCAGCAGTTGAATATTGAGGAGTTCCATAGTTTGAAGACAACCCTGGATGTAGCGTCTAATTCATGGTAGGCCTACCAACTGCCTATAATAAACGAATTCGTATACAAAATTGCAAGTCCCAGCAGTTGAATATTGAGGAGTTCCATAGTTCGAAGACAACCCTGGATGTAGCGTCTAATTCATGGTGGGCCTACCAACTGCCTATAATAAACAAATTCGTATACAAAATTTTGTGTCCCAGCTATAAACCGCTGAGGAGATCTCTCGTACGGAGCCAATTCTGGCAGCAGCATCAGGTCAAATTTATGATAGACATGCATTGTCATCGGTTCTGGACCAACATGCAAAATTTCAACTCAATCGGATACCGAGAAGTGGTTCAAATTAAACTTGCAAGATTTGCACCGAACAAACATTGTTACTTACTTACTTACTTACTTACTTACATACTTACATACACTGCAAGTTAAATAAAAGCTTTTAAAAAAAGAAAATATGACGGTTCATGACGTCAATAAGTGATAATACTATCCTACATTGAATAAAGAATTTCAATTTCAATTAAGAGGCCGTACATAGTTTTGAGTAATTTTGTCTTGTTTCTTCAATTCTGTAGGACCTCGTTTAAAAAAACAGAATAAGTAACAATGTGTTATGATATGTTTTATTGAAGATTAATTCAATATCTAAAAATTGGCCCAGACAAATTATTGATTTTGATTGTTCAGTTTGTTTAATAGTTAATAACCTGAGACGTGTTTTAATTGTTTTCGATGCGTGACGTTCGTATCATTATTGTTTACATGAATTTTAAAATATGGAGTGGTTTATAAAGTATACAGCAATAAAGACATTGAAAAGTGCTAAAAATTGGCCGAGGAGTTTTTAGTAATTTAATTCAAAAATTCAAAGAAAAACTGCAGTAAAAATGGCCCAACTTTGAAGAAATTTTAAACGTATACAGCGTCGGATTTCTAGTACAATACAACACGTTTTTAAAAAAATCAATTTACACATTGAAAAATAGATTCATGCTAACACATTAGCTATAAAAAAAATTGCAAATATGTATTTTATGAAATTTATCGAATATTTTAAAGTTCTCCGGAATTATCAATTATATACGGGAGCGCAAATGCTGTTTCGGCAGACCGCGCGCCGCGCTCTTGGGAGAAGGACGTGTATCCTGCTGCGTCACACTCACGCACACATACAAAATTACGAATGTGTGTCGATCGCGCGCGTAGAGGACAGTAGATCACGCGTCACAGGCGGAATTATAGTGCGACCGATACTTTTTGATCCTGTAAGTATTTTTTTCAGTGCGGTATTGATTTATGATTGATTAAATTAATTGAACTAGATATTGTGATTTTACTTCCTATTAGAGTATAAATAACTTGAAATTTCGGGATTTTGCAAATAAATGGCCATTTTAACGGACTATAATGATACATTACAGATTTAACTATCCACACTATCCACACTAATATTATAAATGCGAAAGTAACTCGGTCTGTCTGTCTGCTACGCTTTCACGGCCAAACCGCTGAAACGTTCTTCATGAAACTTGGCACAGAGATTGCTAGCATACCGAGAACGGACATAGGCTATTTATTATCACCATTCGAGGGTCTGGAGTATAGATGTAGACCACCAGGTGTACCATCAGGAGCCAAGCTAAACTATTAGAGATACAGGCATGGTCCTAAAACAAAAGTTGTTCAGTATGATGGGCCGCTTCTTTTTACAAGAACATTTGAGGATCTGGAGTACCTTATGTAGACCACCAGGTCTACCATCAGGAGCCCACCTAAACTATTGGAGATACAGAAATGGTTCCAAAACAAAATATGTTCAGTATGATGGGAATAACTTGAGAAAGGACATTGCCTACTTTTACCGAGGATTTTTTATCATTACTGAAAAATACCGCTGTGCCGCCGCCGTTTGCATCGTATGCACTACCTTCATTGTAATTAGGCATATCTACTTAGGTGATACGTTACCATGTTCTGAACTGAAAAGTATCATCCACATAACACGTTAAGTCGGGGATCACCTTTGACGTCCGATGCGGCGTATTTTGTAAGTGTAAGGGAATAAAATAGAAATTCGCGATTTCCTTTCGTCTGACATACGCATGCGTTATGGATATGTATTGAAAATACACAGCAACTAAATAAATAATGCCCGGTCTTATGACCGCGGCCGCGCGCGCTTTGGCGGCGATGCGGGGCGGAGGGGGAGGGCGCGACAGGGTGCGGCTACCCGAACGGGCATACACGTGAGGGCAGACTCACGAGTGTCAAACCCACAAAATCTTTGTTTTCGCAAAATACAGAAAAACAAAAAATGTGGTATATAAAAATGTATTACAGTAACTTAAAATACCTTTTTATCTGTCTTATCTACTTATGCTGACCATTTTAGTGTTCTCAAATCGGCACCCCTGGAGTAAGTACTCTGTTATCTACTGACTTTTATATTCAATTTTTATAAATATTGGTCTCTCAGGCCGGATAGCAAATCTTGAATTGTCCCTTTAACAACAGAAGCAAGCAAGTTATCTCTAAACAGTAGAGATAACAACTGTTCTAATATCACTGTCACACTTACTATGAATACACATACCTAGGTACCTACTTTAGAACTTCTTCCAAAAAAAACTATCTAACGCGGACGAAGTCGCGGGTAAAAGCTAGTAGGCAATAAATATAAATTCGGCGCTGTTAAGCGAAAAAAAGATGCTGGTACATGGGCACACCCCTGAATAGTAGTCGGTAATTAATTAGTTTCGATAACATTCCACAAATCCCAAAATTCTTAGTAGGTACGCAATAATTTTAAACTTTTTCATACAATTGCCACAAAAACTATAAATAGGATCAAAACTGATTGATCGAACTATACGCTGCCGTCCGCCGCTGGGTCTGCATATCGCCGCCGCTCGGCTGCACGATGACGCGTTCTAATGCTAATTACCTACTTTCGCCCAGCGCAATTTCATGTACGGCCTCTTAACGGTAAAAGATTTTTTTAAATCCGTCCAGTAGTTTTGGAGCCTATTCAATTCAAACAAACAATAAAAAAATCTGCAATTTTAGGCGATGGCCTGACAACCTGTCATTATGACGATACACAATTTTCAGAATCTCCCTCAAATATTTGTCAGACGTGGCGTAAATGTCCGTTTTTGCTGCCATTTACGCTCTGCCTACCCCGCAAGGGATTGTAGGCGTGATATATGTATGTATGTATGTAATAAAAAAACCTGTTTCTAATATTAGTGTAGATTATATTATTATTATTTTAGTGTGATGCCGGCTAAGAATAGCATCACCCCATTTCTTTCCCGTGGGAGTCATAGGAGGCGACTAAAGGATTTGAGGGTGTCTGTTACAATTTTAGGCGATGGACTGACAACCTGTCACTATGGCGATACACAATTTTCCGAATGACCCTTAAACATATGTCAGACGTGGCGTAAATGTCCGTTTTTGCGGCCGTTTACGCTCTGCCTACCCCGCAAGGGATAATAGGCGTGACATGTGTATGTATGTATTATTTTACTGTAGATTTTTTAATGCATTATTTAATGTTTTTTGTCGTCTTTTTTTATACCAAGAAAGGGACAGCCCTTCGAATACTGAAAGGGTGCATGAAACATAAAACTGGACAACTTTCCCCTAGAAACATATGTCAGGAAACGCCAAAAAAATTACCTTCCATACAAAGTCACAATCAGCTGACTGCATTCACTATGGGAAGTCAGTTTTTTTACGTTTCCTGAAATATGTTCCTAGGGGAAAGTTGTTCAGTTTCATGGTCTGCATGTACCCTTTCAGTATTCGGAGGGCTATCCCAGACACCTTTTAATACAGTCATGATTAAATGAAATCATTACACTGGTACGAATAATGTGGCGTAGTTTGTAAATTTTTAAATGAAAAAGTTGTTATTGTGGCATAACTGTAATAGTTAGACATATGGTATCGCGGACATTATTATAGATATTGATGTCTTCTATAAAACTGTAGTACATCACTTTGCTCTATTGTCAATAATTTCCACAGCGTACGCGATATAAGCTATTTTTTTGGTACATTTTTCACACTTTGGGTTACATTATCGATATTTTCACGCGGATCCCTATTTTTTTCTCGTATAAAATATAGCCTATGTTCATCAGGAATAATGTAGGATTATAATGGTAAAAGAATTTTTAAAATCGGGCCAGTAGTTTCGGAGCCTATTCGATGCAAACAAACAAACAAACAAACAAACAAACAAACAATCAAATCTTTCCTCTTTATAATATTAGTGTAGATATGTTCAATTGTGTGCCGTGTGATGCCGGCTTAGAATCGCATCTTCGTAATTGTCCGTTTTTTGCGGCCATTTACGCTCTGCCTACCCCGCAAGGGATTATTGGCGTGATGAATGTTTGCATGCATGTAAATAAATAATAACATAGACAAAGACAACAGCAGAGATAAGAGGCGAAACGTTTCGTCATAGTTAAATAGGAAGAGATGCTGACATTAGGTTAAGGTGAAGAGTTATCGAAGCGATAACTTTTGCAGGCCCTTTTATAAGTAGATATTATTATGACGTGCACAGAAAGAAAACATTATTATTTAATTAATAATCTATAAAATATGAAACCATGTGATGCCGTCTAAGAAAGTAAGTTGAAGGTGAAGCTAGTCTAAGCCGGCATCACACGGCAAATTATTATTATTATTTGATGTTGTTAAATGATTATTCATTCAAAAGAAATAAATTTAAACAATGACTAATCCGCAACAAGAATCGTCAGACCTACAAGCCACTTTTTTATAAAGAAGAGGAATTATTTTTGGTTTACGGAAGACTTAAAAAAAACTGAATACTATCCTTGCCGCTACTTGGCGAATACGTCAGATTACTTTATCACGGAAAAACAGGAAGATAGACGAACAAACTATGCAAACACAAAACGAAATGATAAAATAATAAGCGACTTTAGAATTTTTGTAATTTATGCCCTTAAATAATGCCAACCGTACTTGATGGCTCACGCAGAAGCCGCAGCCATTTGCCCATATCCGTCTGCCAATGTCGCCTTTATTCCAATAGAATAGAGTCCATTTGCCGGCTTAGAATAGCATTACCCCATTTCATTCCCGCGGGTGTCTTAAGAGTCGACCAGGGGACTGTAGGGTGTGTATTGCAATTTAGGCGATAGGCTGACAACCTGTTTCTATAGTGATACTCGACTTTTCTGAAACGACCCTCAAATATTCGTCAGACACTCTGCCTCCTCTGCAAGGGATAAAGGCGTGGCATGTGTATGTAAAGTCCATTTTAACGAAAAAAGTAGCACGCGATAAAAGTATCTAGATGTGCGCTGACCCTGAGCATTTAAGCACTTCCCTGTCATTAAATTGCAATGATGCAACGCAACGACCTTAAGTTGACGGCCGATGTGGCGCAGTGGTGGTGCGACTGCCTGCGACGCAAAGGTTCCGGGTTCGATTCTCGGTGGGGACACTCACAAAGTTGATATTTATCACTTTGTGAATTTGTTCCCGGTCTGGTTAGGACATTGCAGAGTGAACCACTTGATTGTTCAATAAAGTTATGCTTCCGTGCTTCGGAGGGCACGTTAAGCCGTCGGTCCCGGTTGCTGTCTATGATTACTTTGACGGCGATCGTGACACAACCATGTCAGAGGCCTACTACTAGTAGTATGCGGTTGAAAGGATGAAAAACTCTGACACCAGGGTACATCGGGTCGTTGGACGACTCGGTGTCCCACACGATAAAAAAGACGACCTTAATCTTACTCATCACAATAATAATCCCACGATTTATAAACAATTTAAAGCATTTTTTTTACCGGAAGCTAACGATTCATTCAAAAATGATTGGATGTAAATGTTATAATGATTATAATGAATGATTGTACGTGTTTATGCAATGGTGTTTTATCGGTATACTTGAAAATAGTACAGTCAAACTCATAAGAACGTATAATTTTCATCAGCAATTTTGTTAAGTATTCATAATATCACTTAAAAGTATGAAATGAAGTCGCTTCCGGGGTCCCTATGTCCCTATCTATGCTTAGAAATTTAAAAGCACCTAACGGTTTGATGCGATTTTCTTTAGTAAATAGAGTGATTTTAAGAGGAAGGTTTTAATGTACAGGGTGTAAGGGACAACCCTCGGAATACTGATAGGGTGTATTCAGACCATGAAACTGAACAACTTTCCTCTAGAAACATATGTCAGGAAACGACAAACATTAACCCAACCTCACATACAAAATCTCAATCAGCTGACTGCATTTACTATGGGAAGTCAAACATACGTTTCTTGATAAAAAAGAAATGGGAAGTTTTTCAGTTTCAAGGGCTAAATGCATCCTATCAGTATTCAGAGGGCTGTCTCTTACACCCTGTATAATTCATGCCGGAAAAACGGTTAGCAGTGGGTGAATTCGCTAAGCGGGCCGCTAGTAGTTAATAAAAGAAGGATTAACTGTATCTTAATCTTAAAATCATGTTTTAAATACAAAGACAATTTCGGGCTTTTTGAGAATAGAAAAACATTTGTACGAGTATATTGAACGAGTATACAACGTTTCGGTTACATATAAACGAAAAAAACTTTCCTCTCTTTATTAAAATATAGTGCACATGTAAATGTAAAGGAAAGACTCGAAAAATATTGCTAAAAAAACTAATTGCTTGAAAGTAGGATGGTCTACTAATGCTAATCTGCGAGACATCAGTCACATAGTGGCTTGACAACTCGATCGTTTGAACTTCGTACATTACTTCAATTTATTAATTTCTTTTTATTTACACACAAAACAAATTCACACGCATTTTTATGTAACATTTCTTGCACCTAATTCCTTCATTACATTACATTAACAGCCACAACAGTCCACTGCTGGACATGTGCCTCCCCCTGCTGGTTTAGCCATACCACACCTCGGACACTGATGCTCAAATGTATGAATCAAACGCGTTGCTACGCACACAGTCTAAGCTCGCGTAGGTGAACGCGGACCATGCTTGTGTGTGTGAGACAACATGTCAGGGTTGCCGCCATTTTGCGTTCGCGAATCGGGAATGCAATGTGCGGCACTATGAAATGACCTTCGTCGTCGCGTCCTTGCTAGCCGGTGTCTGAGCGTCCTCCGAGCGCGGGTGGGCGGCGCTTGTAGGGGGAGGCAGGGAGTGACCATACTGTACGCTAGTACTATTAATTATACTGTGGCCATACTCACTACGCTTAGCAGGCGGGTGCAGGGCAAGATGTGGCATTCACAGAGAACGCCCATTCCCTGGATGATTATTCCTTAGTCGCTTTCTGCGACACCAATGGGTAGAATTGGGTTGATATTATTCCACGCCGGCACCAAACGGCAAATTATTTATTTATTTTTATTTACACACATAATATTTTCTTGCAACAACTTCCTTTATTATTTGGAGATTTATTTTTATTTTTATTCTTTTCTTTCTTTCTTTCTTCTCTAGTCGCTCGATAGATGGCGCTGTGCTTGGTACGCTAACGTCAGGAACGTAAAGTCACATAATTTTTTGATTTTTCCGTTGGATGTTATGTATGAGATCGTAAAACGAAACATAACTGATCATTGTAACAACACTCGCATCACAAAAATATTTATTTTCATGGATTTCCCTGCATATTAACGAAAACCACCACAAAAGAACGTACAAACAAAACAGATTATTAATTGACAACAAAGCGCGAAAAACGAGCATAGATTCGGAAAGAACAAACACATTTTTTTCATGCCTTCTGGCTTTGGCATCTAGTAACGTAGTCAGTTCAATTCCATCTACATAGTGCTTGGAAAACTGAACACATTTTTAATTCTCAAAGAGAAAACTCCCTATTTTTAACTAACACTTTTCTCGTCAACTGTACCGATTCGATATTGATTGATAACGTTATTGGTAAATATAGTCCAATGGTGATAATATCTTGACCCTATTTGGTGTTAGTTTGTTCCGCGTAGTCAAACAAATCGGACGGGTTTTTGTACTAAGTCTATAAACAGTTTTAAGTGCAATTTTTGACCTTCATTGTGAGAACTGAAAGTGGTTTTTCGTGTGATATTTTCTGTGCTTATCTATCAAGATTAGAAATCGTATTTTTATAGAAATATGATTTGTTTTTAAATCAGGTTCTTATGTGTGTATGTTAAATCACAGTAATGCTTTCATTTTATGACCTTTATTTTATTGGTTGCCTGTACTTTGATTGTAAAAAAAATACTACAAATTATGTAAGGACTAAACTTTGACTTAATAACTTGACGTAGTTTGAAATATGAATTAAGGTATATAGTGTTTAATAGCTGGCAATTTCAGCTTAATTTTTGAATCGTCACATTAACAGCCACATGGGGTGTATTGCCATGCTCACCACGCTTAGCAAGAATTGGCGAGCGCAGTGCAAAATATTGCATTCACAGGGAATGCTGCAGCCCGTTCTCTGGAAGATGATCCCTGAGTCGCTTTTTACGACACCCACGGATAGAATTAGAGTGATGCTATTCTAAACTGGCACCACACTGTACGGCCGGTACTACACGGTGCAATCAAGGAGTCATCAATTACAGTTAATTAGCTTACTATAAAGACGTATAGACTAAACAAATTTCAATGACTAAATGACTGTAAATAAAACTTATATCAATACTATCTTTTCTAATCTTTGCTAACGTTGCTCATAATCTGAATAAAAACAATGATGAAATTTTGTACAAAAGTGAAATAACTTTTCTGTAAAACAAATTAAAAAAAAACAAACAATATCTAAGTGTGAACGTGATTAAAAGTATATATTAAACGCGACTCAAAAATAAATTATTAACCATGGTTCGAATTAAAATAAAAATACAACGTGAGAAAAAAAAACCCCTGTCCCCTCAAAAAAAAACGTTTGGGAATGTTGTGTGGATCATTTTGCGTGTGTTTTGAGAAGATGCTGGTGAAATCAAAATAAGGTAATATTTTTTCTATTATTATTTTAGTTTAGTGTGATTTTTTCTTTTTGCCGTGTGATGTCGGCTTAGAATAGCATCAACCCATTTCTTTCCCTTGGGAGTCTTAAGAGGCGACTTAGGGACTCGAGGGTTTGTATTGCATTTTTCGGCGATGGGCTGACAACCTGTCACTATGGCGGTACACAATTTTCCGAATGACCCTCAAATCCGTTTTTTGCGGCCGTTTGGGTTCTGCCTACCCCGCTAAGGATTATAGTCGTGATATGTGTGTGTGGTAGCGATTGAATGGCGAAAACGGGAAATCGTGCCCTATGGCGTACCCTGGGGGAGGCCTACGTCCAGCAGTGGACTGTAATAGGCTGATGTATGTATGTTTGTGTGTTTTCTTTTTGCTATGTACTTCTCAGTCACGAGAGAAAAGTAGTAGAGAAAAGCTCACCATCATTAGTGCTGGCGCGGAAGTGTATGTGTGTGCGTGCGGCCACACACAGCCGGTAGTCGCAAGTGTCGCATCGTACTGACAGGTGCCAAACTCCAACAGTGGGCAGAGGTCCTTCGCTGGCTGAGGGCGTCATCGGCAGCACTGACAACCTGGGAATATTGACGGGGAAGTCAGGAGACGAGCTGAGAACGCTGGTGTCAGCAGGATATACATTCTGATAAGTGCGAAAAACAGGGCTTAGACTTCGCATTGCATTAATCGTATCGTATCTTCTTATGCTTCAAGATCATTTGCTAAATTCGAGAGAATAAGAATTCCAAGAACTGTTTTATCTACAAAAGAATAGCTTGTGTTTTAAAAAGCCACGAGCCAAGATTTAACCCTACTATTTCGATAGATGGTTTCGTGGTTTTGATTGTTGCTTTACCTTTTCGCTATCAAAATATGACCCGAGTTGACTTATGTCACAATCACAACAGTCATCTGCTGAATATGCGTCTCAATGAGTTGAGGGGGTATACCTACCGTACTTCGCTGACAACGTCCTTAGGGAATGTTACTGCATATTTCTCTGATCCAACACCACCTAGTATTAATATCTATAGGTTCTTTCGTGTCAACTTTAATACCAGCAGTTCCTGGAAACTGGAAACCCTGCTGCCCATTCTTTGGATTACTTACATAACCTGTTGATAGGAATTATAAGCATTTGACGCCCTCCGACCAGATGGACCGATGACTTAACTGACTGACTGGATAGCGGAAACTGTAGATCAGGCCTTATGATGTACCCTGGCCTACGTCCAACAGTGGACTGTAATAGGTTGATGTGTCGCAGAAATGCAGATACTTACGTGTCACCTTCTATACGGGAAGCATTGGGGAAGACCAAATGCACATCTCTTGGCGATAATCCGTCTGTACTGGATTGAGGGGAGAACGCCTGGACTGATGTCTCGTTTAGTAGGTCCACTTGTGGTGCTGGTGAAGAAATGTGGAAATGTGTGATTCATTGAAGAGTTATTTTGGATTAGGTATTTATAAAGATGAATGTCACAACCCATTCAGAAGTATCCATCGATGGGAAAGTTTTGTCTTTCACTCATCTTACACAAATCAATGATGGTTAAACGAGCCTCATCCTTTACTACCAAGATAGTGACTGTGTAATAGAATTTTATCAATAATACTTTCTCAGGCTTGAAGAAGTAACTCACCATCATTTGGAGGATACAGCACAGCATGTTCCACCAGACCTTCGATGAGGATCCTCAGGGAAGACACTCCGTTTTCCACTGATACTCCTAGAGAGATAGCCTCGCCACCACCTCTTCGAACTAGCAGTGTCTGAAATTAGGAATCTTTTGCATGGACTTGCTCTTGACTGTAGTATAGACCAGACTTGGAAGAGATTGATTCGATGATCGAGCAAACTTACTCAGAAATAAATAAATAAATATCCTGGACAATTCACACAGCGCCATCTAGCCCCAAAACTAAGCATAGCTTGTACTATGAGAGCTAGATAGCTGATATTAGTACATATATACTTTTTTTTTGTTGTAAATAAATACATATTATCCATAGAAACACCCAGACTAAACACAAATATGTGAAAATTACTTAGCAAATATTTGTGTCTTGTGGGGATGGAACCCTCGGCGTAGCAGGCAGGGGTACTATCCGCTACGCCAGCGGCCCAGTCAATCAAGGAAGACTTTTTAATGATTCTCGGTGTCTCTTTGCTTTCGGAAATGGGTAGGAAAACTAAGCTTATTGCAGATGGTAGCAGGCGTGACTATGCCTTAACCCCACAATAAGACAAAACTGAAATTTGACATTTGACGCAGTCTAATGTGGTGCCATTAGTTTCCTAGAGGTAGTTTGCTACCACATTAGAAATCTTTTGCTTTGAGCTTTTGTCTTGAGTTCTACTAGTCTACGTGAGACTTTGAAGAGATGGCTTCGTCTCGCCGTAATGGTACTTACATCAAACTTATCCTCCTCAGTGAAGTCGTGGTCGTGGGCCTTCCCTCTTCTCGTTTGCGGCGACTCCAAAGCCTCCCACCTCTGAAGTGGCATCTCGATCTTAGGTTCCATGTCCTGAAATTGTATGGGATTTGACTCGTTTAGTGCTGAGGGAGGCCTACGGTCAGCAATGGTCTGCTATATGCCGATGTGATTATCATGTCCAAGATTCGCTTTCTACATTATCAAAGCATGAGTCGGTTTTGAATATATTCACATTATTCTTGTCACAGTCACAAAATACGAGATTGAGAGAGTCGTTTTTTACTTATAATTTTTTCGTTCTGTATTGTTACCCATATAGTATAGAAACTATCGTTTATTATCGTGAGCTACGTCAGTGACCTGGTAGGCGGTTTATAACTCGCATACCAGGGTTCATAGGGTCGTTCATTGACAAGCGAGTGATGCAAACTAACCATCACCTGCAGAGAGTAAGGCAGCACTCCGCCCTCGGTGTGTTTCGAGATGTTTCTGAGACCTTGCAGCTGCAACTCCGACTCCTCAGAAGGATAGGCAGGGTCCGTCCAAATTGTGTACACCTGGAATGAAAAAACAGCACTATTAGAAAAATTTAATACACTCTAGGGGCTCGGAAGCAGTTAGAGATTCGCTTCATCTTCTATACATCTCTATTGTTTTTTATTGTCTTCCTCATCTTGTCCTTATTAATTTTCAAAGTGAACCTAGACAAATCGTTGATTGCTACCATTTTTTCCCACTACTCTGTTTTAGATTTGAAGTACGGTAAGTCCTAGTTACACTTCTAAACTTTTATAAATTCTTGTTCAATCATCAGATCCCTAACAATAGGAATAATATAATTTAAGTAAGCTTAGCACTCGACGTGATCACTTTGATTTGATATACCTTCATAAAATATTACACTCTCAAATTGACTCCCCTTCTCTCCTCTCTCAATTGGATATCTTCACGAAACCTAACCCTCGCCATCCAAAAACATTTCTGTTAAAAGTTTATAAAAACAATACTAGCTATTACAATCCCTTAACTAGAATGTGTCGTTTGTATAATGACCTATGTATGAATAAAAAAGATATCGATATATTTAATTCAAATCATTATTTATTTAGGAAATCAGTTTCAAGAATCCTCAACCTCAAATAGTTAATGTTCTAAGTAAATGTTATTCCAGAATCTTACTGTTAGCATGTTGCATGTTAAATATTTCAAATTTATTTATTAGCTATTTAATAACCATGTCTAATTTAATAGTAGCCATTTGCCTAACCAAGCTGTACGTTCACGTTTGTGGTTTTCAATCTAGAATACTACCTAAGATATGTATAATGTGTGAATCTGAATTGATTGTAAACTGTTGTGTACGTCTGAGAAATAAAATAAAATAAAAATACCTTTAATCGTTTCTCGACCAGCGCTCTCAAAGCTAAGGGCAGTTTCTGAGCATCACCAGCTCCTTTATCAGTGACCACGAATAAAGCGCTGTCGTAAGGCACCAGTTTTGCAGCAGAAGTCAGGGCTCTCATGGTGCCGTCGCTGTTGGCGTCTGTGTTCACGTCCTGGATAAGAAAATGAATGGGATTATTGTAGGAAACTATATCCGAAAGCCTTAAGGTACTATTCCGAACCGAGCGGCCGACGGCCGCGGCATGTGCAGTCAGCCGCTCGGTTCGGATAGTATCCCATACAAATCCATACGAACCAGTAGTGCCGCGGCGGCCAAGGTGGGCCGCCGCGGCATATGCTGTCGGCCGTCGGCCGTAGGCCGCTCGGTTCGGAATAGCACCTTTACGTAAAAGCAATTGACTACAATACAAAATTGCATTGAATTACATTGCAGGCTGAACCACCGGATTGTCCGAAAAAAGGTGGTTCCATACTTCGGAACGCACGTTAAGCCGTTGGTCCCAGTTGGTTGCTGCCTATGATAACTTAGACGGCGGTCTTTACACAACCATATCAAAGGCCTACTACTAGTAGTAATAGGCGGTTATAACTCCGACAACAGGCTTGGTTCACCAGGTTCTTCGTCGACTCGGTGTCCCACATGAATAGATGATAAATACAATACCATTGAACATTTGACTGGTTTAAATTTCTTTCTTAAATTTATGTCGACTCATGAATACCAAAATCTAGAGCTGTACCTTCTTAAATTTTGAAGAATGGTTCACTTCATTAATGAACATTTCTTTTCAATGCATAAAACAAAAGTCAAGTAACGTACTTAAACGAACAGATGTTGTCTTTGGCATAACATTACATACAAATAGACCATATGTTTTTGCGTCTGTCCGTTGTTTGACAATCGCCATCAGTCAAACTATAAGAGATTCGTCACAGTCTTTATACGCCGCGTTACAGTGGATTAGCGTGAATGACGAAAATAAGACTGGTAAGAAGCCTGACTGTGCATTGAATTGAAAGTAAAAACTATTGGATTCTATAAAATAGGACCTTCAAGGCAGCAAGGTTTATTTGGTGACTTGTCCTTTAAGGCTGAACACTGTTTTGCATGGTTGTCTTATTTCATAAGTTGTTCATTTTAGAGCAAGACTTTTACCAGATGTTCAGTCACTGTCGGTCGTGTGGTATCAGGGTTCATCGGGTAGTTGGAGGACTCGGTGTCCTAAACAAAAAGAAGAAGTGTGGTACTTGACAAACCACCTGGTGAACCCTTGTGTCATCGACTTGAAATTGCCTGCAGGACTAAAGCACTGACGTGGTTGTTAAAGAAAGCTGTACTACATAAAAGCTAAAGCTTAGAATGCATTCTGAAGCACAAAATCACTTAGGGACAGTGTGATGATTGGCTGCTACAGACCTCAATCAAATCCGGGATCACCAAATTTTGAGCCCGTGCAATTAGACCAAATGGCGACTGCTAATATTTTCAATGTGGTTTAAGGGCGGGGCAGACCGGCTCCGTATGCGTTCCGTATCCAGCTCTCGTCCGTAGTCACGCACGAACTGATGACGTTGTAATGTATAGGATTGTATGAGATACGGCACACCGCTTGCGTTGCGTATCCGTTCCGTGCTGCACGCAAGCGGTTTGCCGTATCTCATACAGTCCCATACATTACAACGTCATCAGTTCGTGCGTGACTACGGACGAGAGCTGGATACGGAGCCGGTGTGCCCCGCCCTTTACCGACCTGATATTTCAGCAGGAGCTTAGATAGGGCTTCGGAGACAGTCTTCTGACCAGCGCCGTTGCTAGTCGGCTGGAGATTGTGTCTGGATCTCCAGTTCACTCCTGGAAATTAAAAGATGATTATCATTATTATTTATCAAATGTGTGATGTCGGCTTAGAATAGTTTCACCCAATTTCTTTCCCGTGAAAGTCGTAAGAGGCGACTAAGGGACTCGAGGGTGTATTGCTATTTTAGGCGATGGGCTACCAACCTGTCACTATGGCAGTACACAATTTTCCGAACAGACAGACTCTCGAACTTAAAGCACCATAAGATCCGATATATACAAATTGTTCACGAGCAAATTGTACGTCCACCAAAATATTGCCATTATCTACTTGTATTCATGTTCGTACAATTCTAAAAATGATATTATTTAGTCCAACCTTGGCTGCAGTGAATGTTAGTTGTAATTGTGATGGTGCGTTATGTAACGTTACGCCCCAATTGGTAAAAATAACTCGAGAACCCTTGAATGTTTTGTAAGGCTACGAATAAAATAAAATTTAAACAATTCTATGCAATCAACACCTATTTTATTCTTTTTGTGTTTGCACGAAATTAGTTGTAGCTATTCCGATTAAAGTCATTGACATTCAATAAAAAAAGCCGCAACAGTCTACTGCTGGACATGGGCCCTATTGGCAAGCGAATTAGCGAGCGCAGTGCAAGATAATTATTTTATTCACAGGGAACGCTGCTGCCCATTCCCTGGATGACTTTAACCCTCATTCGCTTTTTACGACGCCCACGAGTAGTATTGAAGTGATGCTATTTTAAGCCGGCATCACACGGCGGCATTACAGTCATATTTTACTTAAGTATATTACAGAGTATTCATTTACTGAGTTATATATATTCAAGCCTTTCTTTCAATATATATTTTTTGTTTAATTTACCTGCCTTGACCCTTTCCACATGCCCTAAGGTTAAGTCCGGCCGTGCACATTTTTGTGCATTAAATAAATAAATAAAAATAAATTACAAAAAAGTGTTGAAAATATTGCAAAGGTTCCAAAAGATATACAACTTCCTTCAAGTCCTTCCTTCAAGGGACATAGGTCAACATTTTATTTAGGTCATGTATGTAGAAACATTCACGTAATTCATACACATATTTATCCCTTGCGGGGTAGGCAGAGTGGTAACGGCCGTAAAAATACGATTGCTGTCGCCACGTTTAACATATTTGAGGTCCTTTTTAGAAAAATCGTGTACCACTATAGGGACAGGTTGCCAGCCTGTCGTCGCCTAAAATTGTTATACACATGAAACCCTCGAGTCCCTCAGTCGCCTCTTACGACACCCGCGGGGAAGAAATGGGGTGATACTATTCTAAGCCGGCGGCATCACACGGCAAATTCCTACGCAATTTATAATACGTTTTGTTTTCAATATTTTTTTTTCTAGCATAGTATTTATTATCTTCTTTCTTCTTCTTTTCTGTCGCGTACCACAGGGTTGACGTACGACTCGATGAACCCTGGTGTCAGTTTTTCAATCGCCTTCTAGGTTACCGCCTCTGACATGTTTGTGTAGAGACTGCCGAGTAAGCAATCATACACAGCAATAGAGGACGGAAAACGGAATATTAGAAAACCGGAATATCGGAACGATTTATCCGCTATTTCAACTCTGTATTGCAATTTTAGGGGCTGGGCTGACAACATGTCACTATGGCGATACACAATTTTCCGAATGACCCTCAAATATTTGTCAGACGTGGTGTAAATGGTTTTTTGCGGCCGTTAACGCTCTGCCTACCCAGCAAGGGATTATAGGCGTTATATGTGTATGTACGTATGTGTATATGTATGTACATTTTTCGGGGCATAAAAATTAATAAAAATGTAGTTTACTACCACCAAGTGCAACCTCTTTGCAAGCATTTTGTCGCGCAAATACCTAAGAACTGCTCAAGACTCCCGCCAAAACTTCCTGACATGAAATATATATTGATGCATCAGGCATTTTTACTATAATGAAAGGAATTCCGGATTTAAGCTCTAATATCGACACTCAAAAACGGTTTTGAGAACTTGCCGATTTTTAATGCCCTAGGGCGGCGGCGCTTCTTCCTAAGACCGTGTGTTTATCATAACTTTTTCACTTTGCCTCGTTTTAAAGTTGAACAACCTTTATAAATTCTCTAGATTCCTTTAGATTTTTGGGTTGTTTTTATTGACCCAAAAATATTTGGAGGTCTTCGCTTTATTTAGTGTTTATTTTGACCAATTTATATCCGGTTTACTTTGGCCAAATACCAATTTTTGTTCATCGATCGCAAAAAAGAATCAAAATATTATAGAGTGGTGTCGTGTAAGGCCGGCTTAGAATAGCATCACCCCATTTCTTATCCATGGGTGTCGTAAGAGGCAACTACGGGACTCGAGGGTTACATGTGTATTGCAATTTTAGGTGATGGGCTGACAACCTGTCACTATAGTGATATACAGTTATCTGATTGACCCTCAAACTTTTGTCAGATGCGGTGTTAATATCCGTTTTACGGCCGTTAACGTTCTACCTACCCCATAAGGGATAGAGGCGTGATTTATGTATGTATGTATGGTAGTGTGGTCCCGTTTGTCACAGATGTTTTCGAAATTCCGTCACAGGATCCGAAAATTCCAGATTTGATTGTCGGGGAGAGGAGGCCACACATAGTTTATCATTATGAATTTAATCACCGTGAAATTGTTCCTATACGTACATATATCACGCCTATATCCCTTGCGGGGTAGGCAAAGCGTAGACGGCGGCCGTAATAAACGAAAAATTTACGCCACGTCCGACAAACATTTGAGGGTCAATCAGAAAATCGCATAGTGACAGGTTGGCAGCCTGTCGCCTAAAATTGTGATATACATGATACCCTCGAGTACCTTAGTCGCCTCTTACGACACCCACGGGAAAGAAATGGGGTGATGCTATTCTAAGCCAGCATCACATGGCCGCTACTTATATGAATCGACTTTGGTGGTTATTACTTGATATTATTGCTTATTTTTTTCAGATATTTGTGTTAAGTCTGGATCTTCTCTACGTATAATATGTATTTATTTCCAAAAAAAAGGTTTTTAAGTAATATTATCAGCTATTTAGTTCCCATATTACAAGCTATGCTTAGTTTGGGGCTGTATAGCGCTGTGTGAAATGTCCAGCATATTTTTTTTTATTGCGTTGCGACAGCTGATGTCTGTTAATTATAATGTTAATTTCGTGTTGTTGCAGGTAAATACATTCGTCACACACTCCAATGAAGAGATAGACAGACAGTATGTATGGTGAGATATTTGCTTTTTTTTTCATTTTGCAGTTTTATCTCGAACCGACTCAAAAACAATTTTAATTTAGCTACAAGCATGATAAATAAATAAAAAACACGACTGCTTTCTGAGCTAAAACTTGGCCTATGACACTCGGGGTAATGTAAGGATTCTTCCGATACAATTCCCATTCAAATCCCTACTGTGGTTAAGGAGTTGCAGTACTCTAAAGAATCGCACATATTATATACATGCATACATGAACTCTAAAAACATACACATACACTCCTATTTTTGGTGGGCCAGTAGTGTAAAAACTCTGACACCAGGGTTCATCGGGTCGTTGGACGACTCGGTGTCTCATACGAAAAGGAGAGAGGGAGAGAGAGTGTAAAAATAAACCGAAATGGTGAATGGTGTAGAAAAATAATGCGGCATGAAATTTTGCAAGTTTTATAACATTGTGAATTTTAAGAAGAACAAAACTGGCCCACCGGTTACATGTCACTCAAAGAGCTATGGAAAGCTCTATATTCGGTATCTCTATAATGGATAAATCCGGAATGAGACTATCCGCAAAAAGATCAAAGTAACGGACATAGTCTGGAAGTGTAGCAAACTGAAGTGGCAGTGGGCTAGGCACATCTGTCGTAGAACCGACGGATGGTGGAGTAAACGGGTTCTCGAGTGGAGGCCACAGCTCGGCAAGCGTAGCGTTGGACGCTCTCCGGCCGGTTGGGTCGATGGATGATGACTTAAAACCCTTTGCTACCCGTGGGTGTCGTAAAAGGCGGCTATAAGGGATGAATTTAGAGAATGAGCAGCAGCGTTCAATGTGATTAGAACAACTTGCATTGCGCTCGCCAATCCGCTTGCTAACTTTAAGCGTGGTCTTTTCTTCTTTTTCGTGTGGAACACCAAGTCGTCCAACGACACGATGAACCCTGGTGTCAGAGTGTTTCAACCGCTTGCTACTAGTAGTAGGCCTCTGACATGGCTGTGTAACGACTGCTGAGTTATAATTATAATAAACAGCAACCGGGACCGACGGTTTAACGTGCCCTCCGAAGCACGGAACCATTTCTTTCCGGACAGTCAGGTGGTTCACCCTGCAATGTCCTAACCAGACCGGGAACAAATTCACAAACTGATAAATATCAACTTTTGTGTGTGTCCCACCGAGAATCGAACCCGGAACCTTTGTGTCGCAGGCAATCGCACTACCACTGCGCCACATTGGCAGCCAAGCGTGGTGAGTAGGGCAATTACCCCCCAACTAGGGGAGGCCCATGGCCAGCAGTGGACTATTGTGATTGATGTCTCTTTATTTCACGTCTTCCTGATTTGACTAATTATGTATGACCACACTACTACTGTTTATCTTATAATATCTCAGCAAACGTTTTATTTACACTTACAATGTTATCTTCTTAAGCGATTTATTACCATATAGCCGTTAAACTTCTAGACCTTTAAGCTTTTATTGACATTGTTGGAAAAAAGAACACAATAGGAAGTTAGTTGTAAGAATCTACATCTACGTTGATGACTTCTTCTTTTACGTATAGACCTAACTAAACTTTGCTAACATTTTTTTTGTCGTATGGTTCACTGAGTTGCCGAACAACCCGATGATCCTCGGTTCACACTAACACAGACCAATCTTATGATAGATTTACCGGGTATAATGACGGTGTACCAAAAACTTTGCAGACGTAATCAGACCCACGTTTGGAAAAGTTTTTTTCGGTTTCCAAAGAAGTCCAACAGCTGTTTTTTTATGGGAGGTCGATAACATTTTCTCGCTTACCAACATAACCTTAATAGAAAAAGTTGTCCAGTTTCATGGTCTATTATACCTGCAAAGTTTTCGGATGTACATTGTCCCTTACACCTCGTATTTAATTCTACTCACCCATTTAAATACCTACACTTTTGTTACAGTTGTATATAATTGTAAAAAGCCATTTACATATAAATTGCCACAAATTGCAATACACAATGACACCTTGTCTACGGGTCGGTATAATTGTATTGATTAGAGATGTACCGACTAGTCGGGAAAGCCGACTAAAAGACCTTTTTAAACTAGTCGGTTGGATAGCCGATCCGCAAAAACGGACATTTACGCCACGTATGACAAATATTGGAGGGAGATTCGGAAAATTGTGTATCGCCATAGTGACAGGCTGTCAGCCCATCGCCAAAAATTACAATACGAGTCTCTTAGTCGCCTCTTATGACTCCCACTGGAAAGAAATGGGTTGGTGCTATTTTAAGCCGGCATCACACGGAAAAGCTAAAGTATTAACGGTTGTAAAGATACAGTCGCTTCGCCACGTCTGACAAGACAAATATTTGAGGGCCATTATAGCGACAGGTGGTCAGCCTGTCGCCTTAAATTGGAACACACATTAAACCCTTGAGTCCATTACGTCACCTGTAGGAAAGAAATGGTGTGATGCTTTTCTAAGCCGGCATCACACGGCATCATCTCTAGTAATTATGTTTTATTTTCCTCCTGTACGCGGAAATCATCGACAATATCTTAGATGTCAGAATTGAAACGATTAACATTTATTTATCTGTATTAAGATCGAGGATCAAGGTAAAATAAAACTTAGCATAAAATGTGTACCTAATAGTGTATCTTCCCATGTGCAAATACTTCAGATGGACCATGTTATTTCTTAAATATGTACAAACTATCCCAAAACATATGAGAGAGAAATTGTTAAAAAATATTGAGTTTATCTAGTACGATCTCCTGCAGCAACTTTTAATAAATAGTTGATATAAATTGAGGTTTTTTTAAAGATGAAGGGCGTCCAACGCTACGCTTGCCAGCATGCCTCGGCAAGCGTACTGTTGAACGCCCTCTGGCCAGATGGACTGATGACTTTTAAAAGGCGGCTGGTTAGCGACTGGATGGCGAAAACGAAAGATCGTGCCCTTTGGCGTACCCTGGGGGAGGCCTTCGTCCAGCAATGGATTGCAATAGGCTGTTGTATGATGTATGTATGTATAAATTGAGTATTAGGTTACTGGGATGTAATGAGAGGGCAGTATTTTGTAAAATGAATAAAATCAAAATGTTGGTTTTCATAAGAAGCAGCGAGATGTGGTGTTCGCGTAGGATGGAGCGAATAAGCTGGACAGAGAGAAAGACGAACGAGGAAGTGCTAAATCTAGTAAAGGAGAAGATAACTATACTAAACGTTATAGAGAACAGAAGAGGAAACATGCTGGGACACTTGTTACGACATGACGACCTACTAAAATCTATAGTGGAAGGAAAGATCTAGGAAAGAAAAAATAGGTGTCATGTCGTTTAAGGAAGTCAAAGAGAAGGCTCAAAATAGAGCAGATTGGATATTACTCCACCGACAAGAGCGAGGCTTTTAAATTAATGATGATGAAGTAGCAGCATTCATTATACCGAAGCTATCAATGATTGGCTATGCTCGATAATTCAATAAACATGATTATCCAAAGAAAGGGATTCAATAGCAAAAAATCAATGACGTTTAAATGACCATTTCATTGTCTAGGTTGCCTTATTAATATACTAGTTAGGTATAATTATTTCCAATTGCGCTACCATAATACTGTTTCAGGATTTCCTACGATTGATACGTTGTATTAGGTATTTCATTAATTATAAAGTTGATAGTTTAGTTTAGTTTATTTATTTCACATTATAGGTTCTAATAATTCGTTACAATACAATTAATAAAATCAATGTCCACCATGATATAATGATAGATTGATCATAATAATATTGAGTTTAATAGTACATATGTAGGTAACACGTCATTCAATATTGTAACCGCATTAAAATATTTGTAAAGTAGAATATTCTTTTCATTGCTTTGAGGGACAACACGAAAAACCCGATGAACCCTGGTGTCAGGGCTTTTAAATCGCTCAGTAATGGACTAGTAGGCTTTTGTCATGATTGTGTAAAAACTGTAGCTTTAACTGTACTTAAGCTTTTAAAGAGTGTACCAGGATACTAGAGAAGGAAAGAGATATCAGCGATGAGCATACCGTTAAAATCATATACCTGCCATTCCACCAATTCGAACTAAGCGCTTCCAGTCATCATTTATAATGCGCACTGCTAAATAGTGGAACTCACTACCTGCATCTGTGCTTCCAAACGCATACAACCCTAATCTCTTTAAAGTAAGGGTGAACAGGCTTCTTCTGGGTGAGCTCGCTCCATCTTAGACTCCGTCTCTGTCCTATGACCTAGACTAGAGTCAAGAGCAAACCCATCCGAAATATATAAAAAAAACAACGACGATATCTGTCATGTGAAGGATTTCAGCAGGCAAAACCCAGCTCAAAGCCACCGGTCTGAGAGGTACCAGGAACCCACTAGGTGGTCGGAGCCATGTGTCTTGCAGCCAGTCCTTGAAAGGTCACCCGCTTTCGCTAGCTAACCGCGCAAATTGTAGCCTGAGATTAACCAGGATTTCAGAATCAAGAGGAGAAATCAGGGATAAGCTTACCATTAGAATCATATCCAACGACGACTATATCTGTCACGTTTAAGCCCTCAACTGTTAGATCGTTCCAAACAGCCAGAGCCCTGCTTAATGCCATCGGCCTGAGAGGTACCAGGAACCCAGCAGGTGGTCGAAGCCAGGTGTCTTGTAGCCACCCCTTGAGGGTGGCGCTTTTGCTGGCTGACGGTAGAAACGCTGGTTTCATCTCGTAGCTCCTTCTGTCTTGCTGCATTGGTTCCGCTGGAAGTTAAACATTTTGATGGTAAATTATAGGTACAACTCCGACTTAAATTACAAGTTATTTTTGATTACATAATAACCTTCTCTTGAACAACTTGCTTTCGAGTTCGATTAATTTATTGTTGTCTTTGATGTTTTAGTAATTTGTGATAGTATATATGATCTATAGCGGTTAACTCCGGGGCAACGGCGCTATATTGTCGAACCACAACTAATCTGGTTGCAAGACTATTCTTAGTGATGGTGCGCTCCGCCTGACTTGCGATAGCTCCCTCCCATCGAAGTCGGGTGCCAAAGTTATTGCTTTATTCCGCCATAAAGTGAGAATGCTATCGCTCTTTTGGTCTTCTGGATAAACTTAATCCATAGTTGAGTCTGTCTCAGCTCAGCTACAGCCCTCAGAACTGGCTTTTATTCAAGACCTAATACTAAATTTTTTTTTTGAATACTTATAATATACGTACGGTTGTCACTAAGCTTGGGTACTCTTGGACTCATATCATGATCCTCATCCAGTTTCGCTACTCCAGCTCCAGTACCTTCTATTTCTTCTGCAGCCCTGGTTGGTAACGTACTTAGTGGTGTTGTTTCATTCTGTCAAAGTTATCATATCATAAAGTATATGCACTTGAAATGGACACAATTTGTGAGTGATTTTTCGTTGTAATCTCTTGATGGAATTACTCTAGTAAAATTTTTTAATTTGTTTGAGAGTAAGTTCGACAACCATCGGCAATCAAGAATGACCTTCGCAATACTAACATAGAGACTAAACATTAGATATATAGTCTACCTACAACATATCCATGTTTTATTCTGTCCTACTAACCTATTGTCTATGAAGTTTATACTTACAATGTCATTGTTGCTAGTACTATCGGCGCCATTTTCCACTTTATCAACATTATTGTATTCAGTCGTATCCATAGTCATTGTTGTATATAGTTCCTCTTTGAAATCATGGTTTTCTTCAATAACAGTACTCGGAACTTCTGTTGTGGTTACAGTTTCTTCATCTTTGGTTTCGATAACTTTCTTTTCGTCGTCTTTTATAGTTTTGTCGGGTTCAATACCTTTTAATATAGGACTTTCAATGTCTTTAGGTGCTATTTCTTCTCCACTACCTCTTAGTAATAAGTCAGCTTTTATATCACTTATCGTATCACATTTGTGTCCAATTATGCTAAAAATTAAGACTAATGCTATTTTCATTCTCGTCGTCGCCATTTTTGTACTTTTTTGTAACTGTTTTTAGCGCATAATTGACCTGTAACAGAAGAAATATACGTTTAAAAGATTGTTCAATTTTTAATTGACAATATCGTCTATATACACAAATGTTAGGTAAATCCAACTAATTCGAGAATGGAAGACCTAATCAGAGTTTCTCTTTCGTCTTATTTATTCTTAGATTCTCTAAGACTATTTGGCTTTTCTTGAGCCTGCCTGATACATAGATAATATTCACTTAGAATAGTTTGCGCTCTGCATACCCTGTAAGGGATTATAGGCGTGATATGTGTATGTATGTAGAATACAATTTAAAGATAATTTTTAAAAACTTTAGTATTTTATTATTGATGGTCTTAAATAAATCAAGTAATACTTTAATTAAAGTGGATAAATATCATGTTCAGCAAAAACTGCAAATCACGATCGACTGCGGTTAACACACTTAACCAGACTTAACCGGTTAATATGGGGAAGACCATATAGAACCTCTGCATGTATTGCCTATGTCTACTACAGTACGGCCATCCCAATAAGCGATATTTGACAGCTGTCACATTCGTGCTAATGATATGGCAAAGGGTCCATTTACCTTTGTTGACATGTCTTTTAGTATGGAACTGACAGCTGTCGTATATGGCTTACTGACTCTTGGGGTCTGCAATAAGTAGTTTTCACGTAGCAAAAAAGTGAGTAACCTATGACACTCGGTAACAACGCAGATTTTTGACAATAGAATCTTGGACAAAGTTCTTACTCTCAACAAATTTAGTTCAAGAATAAACCCACGCTAGACGATTATTAAACATACATACATTAATTAATTTAAGGCGATGGGCTGACAACCTGTCACTATGGCGATACACAATTCTCCGAATGACTCTCAAATATTTATCAGACGTATAGCCGTCTTTTGCGGCCGTTTGCGCTCTGCCTACCCCGCAAGGGATTTTACGGCGTGATATGTGTTTGTATGTATGTATGTACTTTAACAGCCACAGCAGTTCGCTGCTGGGCAGGGGCCTCCCCTTATTGGGGGGTATTGCTATACTTACCAAGGTGAAGGCGGATTGGCGAGCGCAGTGCAATATGTTGCATTCGCTGCTGCCCATTCCCTGAATCATTATCCCTTAGTCGCTTTTTACGACACCCACGAGTAGAATAGGGGTGATGCTATTCTAAGCCGGCACCACACGACATTATTAAACTGTCTGAGCATATTTTGATGCAGTTTCTTTGATTATGATTTAAAGTATGAATCATCAACCGTGGTAAGAATCCCGTAAGAAATGTTTTGAGACATAAATTGTAACCACGAAACATGTTTTCACAAACTTTTGTATATTTTCAATACACTCGACATTTGGGGAAAGTCTGTTTTTTTCACACTACGATATTTTATAAACAAGTATTTATCATATAGGTACGGCATGTTGTGATTGAGTAAGCATTTAAGCTCCACATGGCCGGCGCGCAAGCAGTTTTGCAATGTTTATTAAAAACAGCTTTCCTTCGTAGGCCGGTGAAGTAACAAGCAATTTTTATTTATTTACTTATTTGCACTATTGGAGTGACTTTATGAATATGTTCGCCTTGTTCTTTTATCCCAACCAAAAAAAATAAGTAGTGTAATGTTTTTAGAGTTAATGTATGTATTAATTTAAATTTAAAACATTAATCCCATAAATAGTAGAATATATACCCAATTAATATCACATAAATTAATTAGGTTTTCAAACATATGGTCATAAATAATTAAATATCGCAAATATCGTTATACTTACAATTATAATAGTTATAAATTATACGTATACCCATCGTGAGATGTAAAAGTATTATTTTATCTACTTTATAGTATGTACTTCTCATAACCATAATTTTATACCGTTACTCAGACAAAAGAAACCAAAAAAAGCCTTCAAAATGTAGTTTATCAAATACGAACACTTTTTGTGTTGTTTTTTTTTACTGTGTAGATCATTATTTCATTACGTATCATTCATGCTACAATTTTAATGATATGTTGGCTTACGTTTTTTTTTATTCTTACTAGTTGTCTATATGAATAGACTGAGCCGATGGCGTAGCGGATAGTACCCCTGCTTGCTACGCCGAGGGTCGTGGGCTCGATTCCCACAAGACACAAATATTTGTTAAGTCATTTTCAGATATTTTTGTTTTGTCTGGGTGTTTCTATGTATATTATGTATTTATTTACAAAAAAAAGTATATATAAGTATTAATATCAGTTATCTAGTTTCCATAGTATAAGCTTTGCTTAGTTTGGGGCTAGATGGCGCTGTGTGAATTGTCCAGGATTTTATTATTTATTTATATTTATATGTATTATAACATCACGCAAAAATGGCTATATCGATTTCGATGTTTTTTTGTCTTGTTTGTGAAGGTTATGGTTTTTTTAAATGCTACTGCATCGGTTTATCAATTCTTATATCTAGCTATAGTGTATTTTATTTCGGTAAGTTGAGTTAGGTTGATATAGCCCAGAAATTCAATAGCTTCACCCCATTTCTTCCCCGTGGGTGTCGTCGTAAGAGACGACTAAAAGACTCTAGGGTTTTAAGTGTATACATTTTGTTAGGCGACAGGCTGACAACCTGCCACTATAATGATAATGATACACGATTTTTCTGAAACGGCCCTCAAATATTTGTCAGACGAGGCGATAACGACCGTTATCGCTCTGCCTACCCGCTAGGAATAAAGACGTGATGTATGTATGTTATTCAGACTTTAAAAACCCTATAATCTAGATCTCTCCATGATATTAACTTTATGTAAAAATTTGAAAATGCAATGTCGGCTTACCTTCTGCATTAGTAAATATTTAAAAAAGACTTTAAACGATCTTAAAATTACTGAGTGATAGCTATCATTTTCTGTCGGTATTGTTGTTCTTTTTTATCTTGTTTTGTTTACATTCTTTTAAATACCTACGCGGACAGAGTATAACTATTTAAAGCTATCGTCGTACCATAACCAAAGGAACCCCAAATAAAACAGATACAAAAAACCGGACCCACATTCTGATGTAACGACCTCTGAGTCATCGGGACCCTTAAGGCGAGTGTAGCCGTCAACGACCTCGACAGTGGCGCCACTTCACAAAAAAAAGTTTTCTCTATACAAACTATCTATGAGAATGTCCGATGCCCAAGTTTATTATCCTAAAGTAAAATGTGAAACTGCAAACTCAATAAAATATTAGCTGTAATAAAAGTTATAGCAGTTAATACTAAAAGTGGCCGTTTTTAGATACTTTTTTCTAAAAACCTAACAACGGGCACTTTTGGTAATAATAATTTGATTTTTAGACCACCTAGTTGCTACTCGATATTTTGCACGCTTGCATGCAAGCCGAATATTATGTACTTCCTAAATTGTTAAAACCTAATGTAACTATATTCTGGCAAATAAATTATCTTGATTCTTGATTCTTGGTATTAATTGCCATAATTTTAATTTTTAGTTTGTAGGTTCTAATTTTACTTAAGGATAATACTTAAAACTTGGGCATCGGATATTCTGATAGATTGTTTGTATAAAGAAAAAACTTTTTTTATGAAGTGGCGCCATTGTCGAGGTCGTTGACGGCTACACTCGCCTTAGGACAAAATTCGAAAATTGTTTAGTAATCAGACCCAAAAGGTCCGTGTGTTAATGATGGTAAGTCAGTAATGGGTTGGAAAAAATAATGATATTGGATTTCTAAAGGATATTGGACTTCTGCGGATATCGTAAATTGCGACTAAGATACCCGATATTGTTATTTAAGTTCATCACTTTGTGAAATTGTTTGTAGTTTGTTTAGGACATTACAAGTTAAACCGCCTGATTCTTTGTTAGAAAGTTACGTTGTGGTTCCGTGCTTCGGAGGGCACGTTTACCAGGTCCTGGACACCAAGGTTCATCGGGCCACTGCGACGATTATTAGATAGAGCGTCGGCCTGAAAGTTGTAGGTTCGAATTCCGCTCGTGTGAAATATTTGGTTCTTATATTAAGCGACTGGATGGCGAAAACGGGAGATCGTGCCCTATGGCGTACCCTGGTGGCCTATGTCCAGCAGTGGACTGCAATAGGCGTATGTATGTATGTATATTTACCGTGTGGTCGCTTAGAAAAAAGTGTCGTAACAAGCATAATAAAGAAAAAAAAATACACTGCATTCTGAGATAAAGCCTAGCCTATGACACTCGGGATAATGTCAGGATTCTTCCGATACAATTCCCATTCGAATCATCGCACATATATACATACATGAACTCTAAAAACATTACACTCCTTTTTTTGGTGGGGCAGTCGTGTAAAAAGCGACTAAAGGATAGTTATCCAGGGAATTGGCTGCAGCGTTCCCTGTAAATGCAACATCTTGCACTGTATGGTGACTATGGCATTATTCTAATGTGAAAAATATATACATACATATTTATCACGCCTATTATACCTTGCGGGGTAGGCAGAGCATAAACGGCAGCAAAAAACGGCCATTTACGCCACGTCTGACATACGGAAAACTGTGTATCGCCATAGTGAAAGGTTAACTAACTACGACGTAATTGTCTATTTACTTATGCTAGCTTCTTCATAGATATATCTTTTGCATTTTCGCAGATACACCCTGTATGTCCGCATAACCAACACACATACCTACCTAATACTCTAATAAGCTCATACAAGTTCGGAATTCGGCACCGTCACGACAACGGCGCGCGCGCACGTGCCGCTTATTGTTCGAATTTCAAATAATAGCGCGGGAAAAAATACTGGCCAGTTCGATCGTGGCTTTCGAATGTATGGTTCCGTTTTTAAATAGATTTTATAGCACGTTTACACTATGCACATGCTCCTGCCGCTGTCGCGAATATTGCTCGAAATACTTCCGCGGAAGTATCAACGCGAGTGAGTGTTCACACACCGCCGTCATACTCTTCTCGCACCAATACGAGTGAGCGAGATAGCAATACATTCTACACGCGTTCGTGCTGCTGTTCCTTTGATTCGCGCACCAAAAGCCGACACTCGCGGTAGCACGGGAAGTGGCAGAGGCATTACGAGTAGCAGTGCGAGTAACCTGTTTACACACTCGCGCTGCCCACTTCCCTTACAATATCCCTTCCCATATTGACATTGTGTGAACGTGCTATTATAGGTTTAATCATACTACATTTTGTTGAGTTTGGCTTGCGAACGCTGGAAAAGCCGAACTTACCCTACCTGCGGCCAATTAAAGAAAATTTTTCTCTTCATACATAACCATTTTTACGGTTCCGTACCTCAAAAACATAAAACGTAACCATTATAGGATCACTTTGTTGCCCGTTCGTCCGTCAATAACGACACTTTATCTTGGGAAAGTGTAAATATATCAAGTTGAAATAAAAACCATATACTCAGGTCTAGGGCCGCTTGTATTGTGAGAAATTGTTCAGTTTTATCAGAATACTAGATTTCCGCCCAGCGGTTTCACCCGCTGCCCCTCATTTTCCCGTGGTAATAGTTGTTTTCCCGCGGTAAAAAGCGGCCTATGTGTTATTCCGGGTTATACTCTACCTATGTTCCAAATTTCATCCAGATCGGTGAACCCGTTTGAGTGTGAAGAGGTAACAAACATACATACACACAAAAACTCTCAGATTTATAATATTAGTATATTATATATACAATATCCCTTCTATTTTCTACTGCTGCTATTTTTCTTAGGTGTTCAAATAATTTGTACTGCTTTTTTATAATAATAAATAAAGTTTTTTACTCTTACGGATCTCTAATGACTCTAGATCAGTTTGTATGTGTGTATAATTTGTAACTCTGATTGTGCCTTTTGTCAAACACATCAAGTTATTCTAAAAGTTGTGCCGTAATCTTTGCTACAGTTGTTTCTTTTTTCATTGGTAAAGTAACATGATGGTGATGCCGGCTTAGAATAGCATCACCCCATTTCTTTCCCGCGGTAGTCGTAAGAGGCGACTAAAGGACTCGAGGGCTGTGTATTGCAATTTTTGGACATTTACGCCACGTCTGACAATCATTTGAGGGTTATACTATACATGCACATGTAACTCTCGAGTTCCTTAGTCGCCCGTTACGACCGACAGCCACGGGAAAGAAATGGGGTGATGCTATTCTAAGCCAGCATCGCACGGCACTCTAGATTATGTATTACTCTATTACTGACGGCCTGGCGCAGTGGTAGTGCGACTGCCTGCGACGTAAAGGTTCCGGGTTCGATTCTCGGCGGGACACTCATAAAGTTGATATTTACCACTTTGTGAATTTGTTCCCGGTCTGGTTAGGACATTGCAGGCTGAACCACCTGATTGTCCGAAAAGAGAGATGATTCCGTGCTTCGGAGGGCACGTTAAGGCGTCGGTCCCGGTTGCTGTCTATGATTACTTAGACGGCGGTCGTTACACAACCATGTCAGAGGCCTACTACTAGTAGTCGGCGGTCGAAAAACTCTGACACCAGGGTTCATCAGGTCGTTGACGATTCGGTGTCCTCATACGAAAAAAAAAAGAAGTTTACTGTACAGCGTAAGGGACGGTGTACCGAAAACTTTGCAGACATGATTAGACCATGAAACTGAACAACTTTTATTATGGAGCCTTTGTTGAGAAACGAAATATTTTTTCGAGTTTAAATAAATAAATAAATTTTTATTTGGAATACCAACAGTTTCCATTGAAAGTCAGTCAGCAGATCAGGAATTTAGTATGGGAGGTTGGATTTTTTTTCTCGTTTACCAACATATCTTCCAAAGAAAAAGTCGTTCAGTTTCATGGCCTGATTATGCCTGCAAAGTTTTCGGTACACCGTCCCTTACACCCTGTATATTCAAGGTTATTGTGTTTATGTATTCCGTACGCGGGTCACCAATCGTCTTCCGCATCGTCGGACTGATCTTAAGACGCATTGTTTGTTTTAATACGCATGAGTCAAACCAATTCAATTTATTAAAAAAAACAGACAGTCTGTATGTGAAATTGCATAAAATATGATCAGAAATTACTGACAACTTTTAAGATACCATTAAAATCAAAAAAATACAATTAAAATTAAAAACAATAAAATTTACATCATAATATGTCATATGAATCGATTATATTAACCGACTTTAATAAAAAGGTTGTTATGTACTATCAATCATGATTAATTTAGCATAGGTAAATTAAATTAACTTTATTCAATGTTGGACAGTACTATCACTTTTTGACGTCATAATATCTTGAAAATACTGCTTGACATGTTTTGATATAATTAATTGCAGTAAGGGATAATATCCGTGTTGTGCAGTGCCGCGTGATGCCGGCTTAGAATAGCATCACCCCATTTCTTTCCCGTAGGAATCGTATTTAAGGAACTTGAGGGTGTGTATTGCAATTTTGGGCGATGGGCTGAATGAACTCGAGACGGGCTGGAGATAAGAAACAACTTTCCCCAAGGAACATAGGCTAACAATTTATGAAAAAAAATTTGACCCATACAAAATTGCCCATCAGCTAATATGATTTACTGTGGAAACTCAAAATATTATTGTCATTGTTTTTTGAAAACTTGCAAAATTTTCGAGTGCGGGCAGGATTTGAACCTGCGACTTTCGCATTACTAGTGGCGACGCCTCTTCCTCTTGCAAAACTAACTCGGTAGATGGAGCCATGCCACGCGTTACTGGCATTAAAATACACTTGCAAAATTGGCGGGTCAGAATTGAGCTGCGGTGGCCCAGATGGAAGAGGCGTCGCCACTAGTAATGCGAAAGTCGCAGGTTCAAATCCTGCCCGCACTCGAAAATTTTGCAAGTTTTCAAAAATTGTATACCTAACGCGGGAAGTGTTTTAAAAATTTGGTATTCTATTATTGGCATATTTATAACCTTGGTTCCTTGGGGAAAGTTTTTCCCTATCACCAGCCCGTCGTGAGATTTCGTTATCGGTAGTAAAACAAATTTTAAAAAGCAGCTTAATTCGAATTTTGGCGCTAAAAACTTGCGTGTATACAAAAAAACTAGCAATGCATCTTGAGATCAAGCGTTCGTAATACATATCTTGAGTTGTAAGGTATAAATACCTTTTAACAATCATGATTTAAATTTGAAACAGATGTTCTTTACTGATGGTAGTGGCGTAAAGTTACATGCCGTGCGATTAACCTGGCCAGCCCCGAGGCAATGCCTTTATTTTTATTTTGTTATCCCGCCCAGGTCGGTTTTCCATAAGGACAATACAAAATTGTTATAAAAAAGATAATTATGTTTTACAAATTGCCCTTTTACAACAACGTATTATTGTCTGTTTTTTCTCTGTGAAGTAAGTTTTTTTTTCTAAAATTATAACTTGTGAAATTTTCTCAATTTCGTGTAACCTTGAAAACAAGAAATTCACACATTCTTACACATTTTTATTACAAAAACATATTATATTATATGCATTTTTATTGCATTCTTAGTTTCTTATGCACGTGGGGCAGTCGGTATTTTGTAATAGTAAGTCTTGCATTTTAACCGAATTCAAGAAAAGAAAAGGGATCTCTATTCGTCGAAATTTTGTTCTATTTTAAGGCGAGTGTAGCCGTCAACGACGTCGATAGTGGCGCCACTTCAGAAAAAAAGTTTTCTCTTTATACAAACAATCTGCCAGAATGTCCGATGCGTAAGTTAGGCAGGTATTTATTTATTACTAGATTTCCGCCCAGCGTTACACTCGCTGCCACTCATTTTCCCGTGATAATAGTTGTTTTCCCGCGGTAAAAATTGCCTTTGTATTATTCCGGGTTATACTCTACCTGTGTTCCAAAATGCATTCAAATCAGTCTAGCCGTTTGAGCGTGAAGAGATAACAAACATACATACATACACACACACAAACTCACAGATTTATAATATGTATATAGTATAGTACGGATAGATGCAACAGAATGACACCCGTTTATTTATATATCGCAAAAGCAAATAAATCAAAACCATTAAATAGAAAACAGGTTTTAGTTTGTATTTGAATATTAAATTATTGACTAACAAACTTATTAAATGCCAACGTTACGTTACGCCGGCAATGTAATGTTTACAGAAACAAGCGGCCGGCGCAGCAGTTTCTTACACTGTATTCCCGTGGGAACAAGACATTTTCTCACTTTTTATTATGAATATAAACCTTCCTCTTGAATCACTCTATCTATTGCTAAAGACCGCATCAAAATCCGTTTCGTGGGTAAGATCGAAGCAAACATTGGGACAGAGAGTGGGAAGCGAATTTGTTTTATACTATACTAGCGGCCTATCCAGAGCGGTTTCACCCGTTTTCCCACGGAAAAAGACATTTTCCCAGCATGAATTATTTTATATTTTATTGTGTTCCGGGAGCTACCGGCATAATTTACACAGTATAAATCATTTTAGCAAGCATAAGCCAATTATAACCTACCACGAAGAATAATAATTATACATCAAGCCTTCCCATTAGTTCCCATTGAATCACTACTAAAGAAAACGGCAACAAAATCCGTTGCGTACTTTTAAAGATCTAAGCATACATAGGGACGGACTTAAAGACACGGGTAGCGACTTAATTTTATAATATTCAGTGAAAAAGAGTAAAAAAAGGGTAGGTTTATCAAGCCGAAAGATAAAATTAAATAAATTGTGCACAATTTATCAGCCTCACCTTATGTAGGACCCTCCTCTCTACCGTAGGACTGCTGGAAGAGATTTCTTTTTAGAAATAAGTAATACCTTTTGTGTTGTGTTTCTTTTATGTTACTGTCCTGTGTTTATATTGTGTGCAATAAAGAGTTAAATAAATAAATAAAACAATGATCAAGAAAATTAAACTATAGGTTGATTTTTTATTTTACATGGTCCTCCCATACTAAATTAACCAGCTAATCGGCAATTTTGTATGGGAGGTGGTTTTTTTAATATTTCGACCTAAGTTTCTGTTTTGTTTCGTGAGTAAACCTCTTTTCAGCTCTTTTTTTTAATTACTCCTTATCATTTTATTTATTTAACTGTTTATTACACATTTTAATTTAGTTTATTTAGTTTTAGTGTAACTATTCGTTACAATACGATCTGCTTTCAGTTCAAATAATAAAGTAAACAAATTTTAAATTACATAAAGGTTTTGACACGCTTTTTTGAGGCATACGATTTTAATACAATGTTTTGATTTATGTAATTTTATGTGTTGTCCTTTACGAAGGTAACAAACTTATATATTTTAATTAAATTATTATTCCTAGAAATTATGTCTACAATGTGTAAGTTAAAAAATACCTAAATATGTAAGTTTAAAAGGATTCGTACTTTCCGATGTTTGAAGCCAGTCCGCGGCTGAACAAAAAATCTTGTCACCAGAATCACAGCACAATGTCACTAAAAACTTTATTCGGTATGTCACAATTTATTGAGAAATCACTGTTGACCAATTTTAGGTAAAAACTGAAGGTAACGAAACGAAATTCCTTTCTAAGTTTAAAATTTCAAAAAACCATTCGAATACAAAACACTGTTTTATTTTTAAATACGAAAATAAAAACCGGCTCGATAACTTCGAAAAATAAATCGATTCGTGTTAAAACTTTTTTCGCGTTCGCTTTTTACTCGAATTTCTTAGTGGCCAGTTACAACGTGCTTACGCGCCAGCAGCCACGGCAGACTGGTCGGCGGGGTTTGACAGGTGGTTTTATGTTAATTTCGATGGCGGACGGCCTTATGCAATGTTGAGACACGGAGGTACGATAAGGTTTGATTATCAGTAAAAATTCTTTGACAGTTGCTCATTATTTCGATGACTATCTTATGGTTTAATGGTAACTCTACTAACTATGACAAACAAGTCGAAGTTTGTCTGTGAACGAAAGATTGACGATACCTTTTTTCTAAAATCTACACTGATATTAAAAAAAGAGGAAAGATTTGATTGTTTGAATTGAATAGGCTTCGAAACTACTGAACCGATTTTGAAAAATCTTTTACCATTAGAATACTACATTATCCCTCATGTCATGAACATAGGCTATATTAAAATGTGTTACGCCCGCGGAAAAGCGGGAAAAGAAGGTATGTGTATATCCTGGAGAAGAAGGTGATACAGATGCGAAACAGCGATTTTCTTTTTAGTTTATGTATAAAATCTTCTTTTTTGGTAGAGATCTTAAACTCATGTCTCATATTTAAGGGGTGCAAGGGATATATCTTTGTTGCAATCTTGTGGTCACAGCCGCGGGAAACAGTTAGTTACAATAGAAGCCTTTTTTACTTATGCCGCGTTCACACACTCGAGCTATGGGCAGGAAAATAGCAAGGGAAGTGGGCAGCGCGAGCATGTAAACAGGTTACTCGCGCTGCTACTCGTCATGCCGCTGCCACTTCCCGTGCTCCCGCGAGTGCTGGCTTTTCGTGCGCGAGTCAAAGGAACGCGAGTGGAATGTATTGCTCTCTAGCACATTCGATATCCTGCGGGAAGAGTATGAAGGCAGTTCATTCGCGTTGATACTTCCGTGGAAGTATTTCGAGCAATATTCGCGGCTGCGGCAGGAGCAGGAGCACAGTTTAACGAAGCATAAGGTATGGATAATCTGATGCTGACGATGACTGATGGATGATATAGGTACATCAAACAAATTTTAGTTTATAACTTCTCATTAAAACGGAAACAATTAGTATGACTATGATACCACGAAATATTCTGAAGTCATAATAAAAAGCCGCTCCTAGAAATAGATCTTATCAAACTAGATACTCATTATTTTTGATTTTTAAAATACCTATACTATAAAATACAGGATGTTTATCAGTCGAAATTTTACTAGTTACCTATAGCGAAATCTCTCAAGACGGGCTGGTGATAAGAAACAACTTTCCCCAAGGAATTCAGGTTGAAATATGACAAAAATATATTAAGTTTCCATTGTGATTTTGTGTGGAATGTATGGAAGACAATTTTTTTCGTATTTTGATCTTTCTTTGGTACAGATTGTGTGACTTTGAAAGAAGAGTTTCATGAATTTGATTCAAGCTTCTTTTTTATCTATACCAAAATACATTGTTTTATTTATATACCGTATTTTTTGTATTTGTGAAACAATAGGAAAAACAGGGTCTAGGATAAAAACATGGAATTTTTACTTCAAACTTTTAAACTTCAAAATGAACCCGAACTTCATTGTCTTATTTTCAATACATAAAATTATCTATTTTGTACACCAAAGGAACATACATACATAACAAGTTGAATATCAAATACATTGGGGTACAGTTAGGCGGCCTTATTGCGGGTTATCTCTTCCAGGCATCCTAGGCACAAGAAGCAGTTTTCAATGCCCTCTTGTTACAGGGAGGGCTATTGCTAACTACTCTCAGATTATTTTGTCCTATTTATACATCCTGTAATACATTAATATCACCGCATAGATAGTAATAGTTTAAAAAATAATACAAACACACGTTAGTCACAATTGACTAACTCTCCATTAGCGACTAGATACTCGTAAATGATATCTCGTCGGCGACAACAAAGACAAACTTGAATGGAAAGCGGCATTTGAAAAGAAAATATATATGGCTTTGTGGAAAATATTACTTAGGTGGCAGGAAAAGTTTGAAGTTTGTGTCATATCCGCTGAAAAATTTGGTCGAAATAAGCGCTATTCTTAAGTTTTTCCTTTGACGTATAGTCATCACAAGATAGTTTAGTTGTCGTGTGGTAGAGTATACCGCTACCGCTACCTCAAAATCGCTCAGGGTTTTCGCAGTGTTGCCACAACTAAATTCACAAAATGTTTTCGTTTTTACTTTGCTTTTTACGTTTTACTTTATGTTTTAATATTTTTGTGCAAAAATTACCAAATTAAGAACCCATAATAAAGTTAGTAACCGATAAAATATAATAATTACCAAATCGAATGTAACAGGTGCAATATTATTTGTTGGTGTTATTCATTGTCACGTAGGTGCATTTGCCTTACATAATATAAGAATGAAGCTACGTGAAGTAACTAATTACTTATTACCAAATCATTATCATTGAAATTCATCATTGCCTTTTTTCATGTAGATTTTGTCGACTAAGTGGTAGGTACTTATTTTTACTATCTGGTCTGGTCGTTCTTTGTGTGTCCGACAGACAGACAGACGGACAGACACACTTTATTGCTCACATTAATAATTATAACTTATACAAGAACAAAAACAAACAACACAATATAAGCAAAGGCGGCCTTATCGCTTTAAGCGATCTCTTCCAGGCAACCCTGGACATTAATAAAAAACATTTAAAAACACACTGTAAATAGCAGCGGCAACACATAAAACACATTAATTTTACTAATTTAACAATTAATACCACCAAATAATTTTAATGTGTCCATAGCGCGCTGATATACGAATTTCTTATTATCTTTGCGATTGTGGGCGATCGTGTTTTATTTTAGTTTTATATGATTGAATACTAAATTTTAAAACGATTCCCCTGTTAGGTATACAATTTTTAATATCTTGCAAGATTGAAGAGGTGTCGCCCTTGTGATGGCGAAACTCGCAGGTTCAAATCTATATATATCATCATCTATACATAATTATGATTATTTGAATTTTGGAGGCTTTTAAGCTCTTGGTTCCCTCTCGCATAGCCCCGGCCCCGTGCGTACTATGATAAAAAGCGTGTTACAACCTTTCTCTTTCTCGTTCATGCCGTCCTTGTCTGATTATTTATTAGTTTTATTACACTCCGGCCTGCTTGTAATGTCAATGAGTATGTTTACAAAAACTGCTATGTGAATTATGTAATCAATCAAAACTTCAGAAGCGTATAATTAATAAGTTACTATCATAGCCCGTGTGATGCCGGCTTAGAATAGCATCATCCCATTTCTTTCCTGTGGGAGTCGTAAGAGGCGACTAAGGGACTCGAGGGTGTGTATTGCTATTTAAGGCGATGGGCTGACAACCCATCACTATGGCCATATGGCGATACACAATTTTCCGAATGACCCTCACATATTTGTCAGGCGTGGCGTAATTGGCCGTTTACGCTCTGCCTACCCCGCAAGGGATAATAGGCGTTATATGTGTATAGTATGAACAAGTATTTTATGATCTAATATAATTTGATTCGACTTATCCACAATATGGAAACGGCTATATGTCATGGCATGTCCTAAGGTCACGGTCGTCGAGTCGACTCGATCGCCATGGCTCCTGTGGCCCTGCCTTAGCCCGTAGCTGCTTACCGTGACTCATATTTATACTATGTACAGACGGTTGTAGCACATAAGGTATCGCCGGAGCCGGTTTCCTATTAGGACATTACAAAATTGTTATAAAAAAAAGAAAATTGTGTGATACAAATTTCTTTTTTTTACAATGACGGTTAATGAAGTCAATAAGTGATATGATAATACTATCCTGCATTGAATAAATAATTTCAATTTCCAGGGGTACTCCAAAAGAACTGAACCATTTTGTCCCCAGCTATATATTTTGCTTGACTTTGCATACGTATAAAGTAGAATATGACTTCTTTAATAAGGATAAGTTAAAAAAATATATAATTGATACACACACACACACATATCACGCCTATAATCCGGGGTCGGCAGAGCCCAAACGGCCGCAAAAAACGGACATTCACGCCACGTCTGCAGATATTTGAGGGTCATTCGGAAAATTGTGTATGGCCATGATAGTAACAGGTTGTCAGCCCATCGCCTGAAATTGCAAAACAAACCCTCGAGTCTGTAAGTCGCCTCTTACGACTCCCAAGGGAAAGAAATGGGGTGATGCTATTCTAAGCCGGCATCACACGGCATTTAATGTTTTCTAGATTTTCGCCCACCGGTTTCACCCGCTGTCACTCATTTTCCCGCGGTAAAAAGTAGCCTATGTGTTATTCCAGGGTACCTGTGTTTCAAATTTCATCCAAATCGGTCACGGCGTTTGAGCGTGAAGAGGTAACAAACATACACACACAAATATTTATAATATTTTTATGGATTAACCGGGTATAAAAATAATTCAGTTCTTTTGGAGTGCCCCTGGTACCTTATGTGCTACAACCGACTGTACTGTACCTATGTAGAATGATTCCCTAGACAGCAGGTAGCTAGATAGGAAACCAAGTGAGAGTGAAAAGGACAAAAGACAAATTGAATGAAGCTCAAGCAGTGTTTTATGAACTACATTATTTAGGCACGATCAAGGTACATGTCACATGTTGCCGTGTGATGTCGGCTTAGAATAGCATCACCACATTTCTTTCCAGTGGGTGTCGTAAGAGGCGACTAAGGAACTCGAGGGTGTGTATTGCAATTTTAGGCGATGGGCTGACAACCTGTCGCTATGGCGATACATAATTTTCCGGATGACCCACAAATGCTAGTCAGACGTGGCGTAAATGACCGTTTTTATGGCCGCTTATGCTCTGCCTACCCCGTAAAGGATTGAAGGCGTGATATGTGTATGTATGTATGTATATTTAGGCATGATTAAGGTACATGGCACATGTTGCCGTGTGATGGCGGCTTAGAATAGCATCACCCCTGGTTGTCAGCCCATCGCGTATAATTGCAATACACATGTAATCCTCGAGTACCTTATTCGCCTCATCCGATAACCGAAGGGAAGAAATAGGGTGATGCGATCTGAGCCGGCATCACACGACGACGTGGCAGGCTGCTCTAATTTTGGTTATTCCCTTGCGCTAATAGGTATTATTTAAAAAGCGATTACGATTTTTTCTGAAACGGCCCTCAAATATTTGTCAGACGTGGCGATAGTGACCGTATTTTACGGCCTACCCTGCTAGGGAGAAGGGTGCGATTGTGTGTATGTATGTATTACGAATCGTTTACAATACAGCTAGAACATGCAATTGTAGGCGATGGGCTGACAACCTGTCACTATAGCGATACACAATTTTCCGAATGACCCTCAAACATTTGTCAGACGTGGTGTACTTAAATAGCCGTTTTTTGCGTCTGTTTACGCTCTGCCTACCCCGCAAGGGATTATAGGCTTGATATGTGTATGTATGTATGTAGAACATACAGGGTGTAAGGGACAGCTCTCCGAATAAGTCTCTGTCCTATGACCTAGACTAGAGTCAAGAGCAAACCCATCATTAATAAAAAAAAAAAATTGATAGAGTGCATTCGGACCATGAAACTGAATAACTTCCCATCAAAAAATATTTTTGCTAACGTATAAAATTTTGGACTTCCCATAGGAAATGCAGTCAGCTTAAAGTGATTTTGTATGAGAGATCAAATAATTTTGTCGTTTCCTGACATAATGTTCCCAGGGGAAAGTTGTTCAGTATCATGGTCTGCATCAGTCTGCATGCACCCTATCAATATTCGGAGGGCTGTCCCTTATACCCCGTATGCCTACATACATACATAAATCACGCCTATATCTCATACGGGGTAGGCAGAGCGTTAACGGCCGTAAAACGGATATTAACACTGCGTCTGACAAAAGCTTGAGGGTCAATCAGATAACTGTGTATTTTAGTATCACTATAGTGACAGAGTGACAGGTTGTCAGCCCATCGCCTAAAATTGCAATACACATCCCTCGAGTCTCATAGTCGGCTCTTACGACACCCATGGGTAATAAATGGGGTGATGCTATTCTAAGCCGGCATCACACGGCGTATTCTTATGTGAGTGTTTTATTATGTTTAAAACACACATTACTCAATCCTTGTAGATACATACTACCAAAAAAAGAAATAAAAGGGAGTGTGTGTACTAAAGCTATCTTGATACTTTACAACTCGTGTCGCCGTCAAACAGTGAAACTGGGTAATTAGGCAAATGGCCATAGAAATATGCTGAATAGATCGCAGCGTACGTTTTAATTGGTATGTTTTAGTAGAAAACAGGTCTAGATTTGCACGTATAATACACCCAGGTACAGTCAAGCTCAAGGTAGAAATTTTGGAATTAGGACCGTTCCAATGCCGCCGGCGGACGGCCGATGTGGCGCAGTGGTAGTGCGACTGCTTGCGGCGCAAAGGTTCCGGGTTCGATTCGGTGGTAAATTCCAAAGAAATATCTTCAAAGTAAGAGTGAACAGGATTCTCCTGGGTGAGCTCGCTCCATCTTGTACTCTGTCTCTGTCCTCTGATCTAGACTAGAGTCGAGAGCTAACCCAACCTTAATAAAAATAAAAAAAGTCACAAAGTTGATACTGTGAATTTGTTTTCAGTCTGGATAGAATAAGAAAAAGATGGTTCCGTGCTTCGAATGGCACGTTAAGCCGTCGGTGTCGCTGCTGTCTATGATTTCTTATACGGCGGTCGTTCCACAACCATACCAGAGGCCTACTAGTAGAAGAAGGCGGTTGAAAAACTCGTGACACCAGGACATATCGGGTCGTTAGACGACTGGGTGTCCCACACGAAAAGAAGAAGATCGCGGGCATTAAGCTTACATTTACCGGGGTTGTTTGCGTCAAAGATGAGCCTTAACGTTGCTCCTATGATATGAGGTAGGTAGCTGATAATCGACATTAGGGTTGTTCTTGACCTACTGATTAAATCTAAGGCCCGTATTTTAGAACACATCTCAAGCGCTGATCTAGACTTAAAACTAGTTTTAAGTAGAGTTTCGATTTTAGAACGTTGCTTGAGACAAGATTCAATAATCGAAACTCACCTGAGTAAAATCTTATTACAGAAGGATTTTCAAGTAACAATCCTAAGGGTGGTGTACCACATTTGGCACCACTTGGAACCACCCCTAGTTTTAATCAGTAGGTCAAGAAGTACTTTAAAGCAAATTTTAAGCTACCTAGCTCGATGACCATGTTGATGAAAGAAAATAAGATAGAAAGAAAAATAATATCTCAGTAAAAAAAAATATAACTTACAACTAATACACGATTGCATTCGGTACTGAAAGGGATAACTTGCTCAGCGTCCTTTAGGTGCATAATGTCCATTTTGCAAAATGTCCGGTGGTGAAAAAATTACCAGTTTGCATAATGTCCACTTTGCAATAAGTCCAGTTTGCAAAATGACCAGTTTATAAAATGTCCAATTGCAAAATGTCCAGTAGTCCAAGACTGCAACGCTGGTTTTCTGCAGTACCCAGGAACTTATTATAGTAGAATGATGTGATACGCTAACAACCTCGCCAATTGACAGTTTGAGTGTCTAACCGAACGTGAGCTCGACTGTACCTATATCAGTAGTTTTCCGCTAGTTTAAAGTTTGATCCATACATACATACATACATACACATATTACGCCTTTGATCCCTTGCGGCTTGCGTTAAACGGCCGAAAAACGGTAATTTACGCCACGTCTGACAAATATTTGAGGACCATACGGAAAATTGCGTATCACTATATATAGTGACAGGTTGTCAGCCCATCGCCTAAAATTGCAATACACACCCTCGAGTCCCTTAGTCGCCTCTTACGACTGCCGCGGGAAAGAAATGGTGCTATTATAAGCCAGTATCACACGGCATTCGTTTGATAAGCTTATGTAAAGCGTTAAACCACGCTGAATGTATCTGGAGAATCGTATCTGGTGGGACGTCGAGTCGACGAATTAACCCTGGTATCAAGAGCTTCACAGTGCAAAATTTGTGAATCCACAGGAGAAAACGCTGCTGTCAATTTCCTAGTTTTTTCCCTTTATAGTCTCCTATGACTCTCACGGGTATGTACAATTGTGGTGATGTTATTTTTATATAGTTCTTTCTATACCTACATAATATAGAGTTTTAGAGCTTGAAATAATTTACAGTAAGTCTCAGGTCTTGAAATAGGAGCGGCTAGCTATATATATATTTTTTTAATGATGGGTTTGCTCTTGACTCTAGTCTAGGTCATAGGACAGAGACAGGGTCTAAGTTGGAGCGAGCTCACCCAGAAGAAGCCTGTTCACTCTAACTTTGAAGAGATTAGGGTTGTATGAGTTTGGAAACACAGACGCAGGTAGTGAGTTCCATATCATATTAGGTATAGGCTATAGGGTTCTCATAATGAAAAGCTAAAAATTATATAATATCGTATCCAGTATATACGACCTCCTGAATATTTTTCCAATGCTGATCATCACAAATTTTATAAAAAGGAAAGATTTAATTTTCTTTTTTTAATCGGCTCCGAAACTACTGGACCTATTAAAAAAAATCTTTGGCCATTAGAATCCGTGTGATGCCGGCTTAGAATAGTATCACCCCATTTCTTCCCTGTGGGAGTCGTAAGAGGCGACTAAGGGACTCGATGGTGTGTATTGAAATTTTAGGCGATGGGCTGACGACCTGTCACTATGGCAATACACATTTTTCCAAATGACCCTCAAATATTTGTCAGATGTGGCGTAAATGTCTATTTTTTGCGGCCGTTTACGCTCTGCCTACCCCGCAAGGGATTAAAGGCGTCATATATGTATGTATGTATGTGTGTATGTATTCCTGCTATAAAAATAGAAAGGATTTTTTTGTATGAACCGAAGTCTAGCGCCAAGTAGCTTGCTGCGTTCCGTCAGTGTGTGGGAGTGCCAGTGCCTTAACAGGCTTCTTCTGGGTGAGCTCGCTCCATCTTAGACTCTGTCTCTGTCCTATGACCTAGACTAGAGTCAAGAGCAAACCCATCATTAATAAAAATAAAAATAAATCTTTCCCCGTAACATGTGAATCAATACAAGTTTGTTCAGTATTAGTAATTTTGTAACAATTATCTTGACTGCGCCTTTGTTGTTTCCTGTGTATCGAAGGCGTTTCTTTGCTATGAGTTTCACTTGTGTAATAAAACATGGAAAATATTATAAATTATAATTGTTATGGAAAATGTTACGCCGTGTGATGCCGGCTTAGAATAGCATCACCCCATTTCTTGCCCGTGGAAGTCGTAAGAAGCGTCTAAGGGACTCGAGGGTGAGTATTGCAATTTTAGGCCGTGGGCTGACAACCGGTCACTATGGTGATGCACAATTTTCCGAATGACCCTCAAATATTTGTCAGACGTGGCGTAAATGTCCGTTTTGCGGCCTTTTTGGCTCTGCCTACCCCGCAAGGGATATAGGCGTGATGTGTGTGTGTGTGTGTGTGTGTGTGTGTTATGGAAAAGTTGGTTACGTGTAATAAAACTGTCCTTCTGACGCTGTCTGGTAAGAAGAAGTGTCTCTTCTATTCTAAACAAATTCAACGGATTAGTGCTTAAGGTCGACATATTATTTAAGGGCTTTCTGTGAAAACGGTTCGCGCCAATAGGCGATCCTAAACGGTTCGCGAAACTTTATTTTTAATCAAAATGTTCTTTAAAACGGGGGATGACACAATGTTGATTGGTACTTGCAGGTTAAACCACCTGGTGCCTATGTTATGAAACTACAGGCTACAAGTCTACAGGTGAAATTGTTAGTACATTGCGTAGCTGGTTTGTATTATTGGTCTCAAAATGGCTAACCGACTACGCAATGAACATAGAACTTCACCTGTAAAATTGTAGCCTGTAGTTTGATAATATCGGACACTGATTGTCCGTAAAAAAGATGGTTCGGCACTTCAGAGGGCACATTAGGCCGTCGGTCGCGATTGCTGTTGTAATATTACGCGGCGTTGGTTATTCAACAATACCCTTTATACACACACACATATCAAGCCTATAACCTCTTGCGGGGTAGGCGGAGCGTAAACGGCCGCAAAAAACGGACGCGTCTGACAAACGTTTGAGAGTAATTTGGAAAATTGTGTATCGCCTTAGATGCGGGTTGTCAGTCCATCGCCTAAATTGGCAATACACACCTTCGAGTCCCTTAGTCACCTCTTATGACACCCGCGGGAAAGAAATGGGGTGATGCTTTTCTAAGCCGACATCACACGGCACTTATTACTGAATAAATTATAAGTATGTACAAGCTGCATTAGCTAACTTGTCTTATGATAGACTGCACCACTTTCTCGCTAATAGGTCTAAGTGACTGCCTGTCACTGTAGCGTCGTTTATCCCATTTTAGGATTCCGTGGCAAAATACACGGTTATTTTTTAATTAGTACGCAAACTTTTCAAGATGGTTTAGCTTATGATTCTGAACAACATTTACTAAGGGCGTAAATTGCGTTACGTAATAATATGTGGACGACCCCATATTGAAATAAATAAATAAAATTAAATTAATCGTAGGGTCTGAGTACATACATGCATATATCACGCCTATAATCCCTTGTGGGGTAGGCAGAGCATAAACGGCCGTGAAAAACGGTCATTTACGCCACGTCTGATAAACATTTGAGGTTTCATTCGGAAAATTGTGTATCGCCATCGCCATAGTGACAGCCTCATTGTCAGCCTCGTTTCCTTAAGTCGTTTCTTACGACACCCACGGGAAAGCAATGGGGTGATGCTATTCTAACGGTATCACACGGCATGAAGTCTTGAGTGGTTTTAATTGCAACTCGATATCTTTACGAGTCCCCAAGATAAAGGCTCGCGACAGACGGAAAGAGGGACAACACAGGGATCCTATGATTACTTGGAATATCTCAGTCTGTTATTTTCGACAAATAATTACTTATTGACTTTATCCCAGTTTTGATCAAAATATCAGAACTGGGATAATATAAAATTAATAATAATGAATACTTGTAGCGGCTGAAAACGAATCGCGTCAAAGGGCGCTAGGTGTGCGGCAACCCTGGCATAACTTTTTTACTGAAACTAAACAAAAAAAAAACATATGTAAACAAAACTCAATTTCAATTATTAATATGAAAATGGGAACCAATTTACATAGGGTGATTGCTTATATCACGTCTTTACCCCTCGCGGGGTAGGCATACTTAAAACACCATAAAAACTGTCATTTACACTACGTCTGACAAACATTTGGGGGCAATCATAAAATTGTGTTTAGCCATGACAAATTGTCAGCCGATCGCCTAAAATTGCAATACATATGTAACTAAAAAATAAAAAACGGATATTTAAGCCACGTCAGATAAACATTTCAGAGTAATCAGAAAATTGTGTACAGCCATAGTGTCAGGTTGTCATCCCATCGCCTAAAATTGCAATACACATGTAACTGAAAATAAAACATCGCTAATGTCAACAAATGACAATACTTATCCTGAAGGCGACTGGTGCTGCAGAACTAGCGCCAGTTTACGAAAAAAAACATACCTCGCAAACAGTACCTTAGAAATGACCTTTGCACAAGTTTAGGCATAATCGTAATGTACAATAAGACCCTAAAAATTCGGTGAAATATTCGCGGTAATTTAAGTTAAAATGATAATTACATTTATATTGCACCTAACATAGCTAGGTATTGATTAGAATACCTAGGTATACACATATTTTATAGAGACTCGAAGATCCCACAGACAAACCTCGAATCGTGGTTTTGTGAGGATATGTATTAGTTTTATGAATACTTTATTGAATAATAAATAAATTCATTCATTCATTCATTCAGCAATTAATACCAAAAGTGGCCGTTTTTGGCACTCTCCTCCATAACTTAAATGACAATTTAAAAGCGTTTGCAGGTTTAATTTTTTTTAAGGCAATACAAAAAACTTCTGCAAAGGACATTCTAGTGTATTGTTTGCATGAAGCGATATGTTTTTTTTTCGTAAAGTGGCGCTAGTTTTGCGACACCACTCGCCTCAAGGTGCGGCCAGCGAAAGTGGTTTACACTAATGTTGGTTTTGGGCATTTCCAAACTGGTCCAACAATTGGGTAATGTAAAACAAACCAACGATAGTGAATTGGTGTTAAAAGGAAAATCTTTTTAGTTCGCTTTATCTACGTACATATATGGATATCAGTTGACGGATGACTCATTTTACTAAAGGTTTGGTTATTTAGCACTTATACGATAAATATACGATAAACGAACTTAAAAAAGAATAAGATTCCTATGACCAGAGTCTAAACATTGGCGAGAAAGAGTTTAGCTCGCGCTTAGCAAAAAAAATGTTGATGACATCATATGTATAGTATGAATACTAGTGTGTATGTGTCTGTAACATTCTTTTACCTGATATGATACATACATGAATGAGCCTATTGCATTGCAGCCCCTCAGGGTACGCCATAAGGCACGATCTCCCGTTTTCACCAAATCAAATCAAACAATCATTTATTGCGACTAAGTGTACATAAATATGATCTTGAAAGAACTATATAGATCTTGGAAACTTAGTCGTCTTTTTCGGACCATCCAGTCGCTACCAACCGCTCTCTTTAAGTCTGCTACAGTTGCCAGCGTGGCCTCCTCTAAAGAACCCGCTTGCTAGACGGTAGCTATCGGTTCTACGACAAATGCGACCAACCCACTGCCATTTCAGTTTGCTAAACTTCCAGACTTTGTCCCTTACTTTGGCCTTCTGGTGGATAATTTAATTCCGGACTTTATCCATAAGCGAAGGCCCGAGTATAGTCTTTTCCATAACACATTATATATTTCTGATATGATATTACGTGTAAATTTAACCTGATGTTTTTTTTTGTTACAGAACCACAAATCAGGCCCCAAACGGGAGCCCTGGAGAACACCGAACATGTCGTCTCAAGCTACCCGGCCGGTGACGCAAACTCAAACATATACCCCCCACAACACCCCCCCACGACCCCATCTAACACAAGCCACCAGCAAATACCTCTAAAAACACAAGAATATTCCGAAAAATCGATATCGACCGTGTCGAAAGCGTCACTTAAATCCGAAGATGATTTCGACGTCAACGAATACTTTGCAAGGTTGCATGGAACTAGATACGTCAGTGCCCCTCTGAACAGTGCTCTGAAAGAGGATAAAAACGCGAATCTAGAAGCTAGAGAAGAAAATCTAGAAGAGATAAACCTTAACGAGCCTGAGAAGCAAGATGTACAGCATAGTTTGACAGCGGATATCGCGCAGAATTTCTCTCAGTTACCAACAGTTTTACCTCAAATGGCTAGCGCTGTTTTTAGCTCGTTCTCAAACATGCTGCAGACGAGGAAGAGTAGGGAGGCGACTCCTGACGTGAGCTCTGGTTATACTGATGTGCAGTTGGAGAGGCCGAGTGAGCCGAGAGAGGTTAAAGAGGTCATGCCGCCTCCGAGAAATCCACCGAAGGAACCTCTGGGAGTGCCACCTAGTTTTGGTAAGTGTTTATTATATACACATACACATATCACGCCTATTATCCCTTGCGGGGTAGGCAGAGCGTAAACGGCCATTTACGCCTCGTCTTACAAATATTTGAGGGTCATTCGAAAAATTGTGTATCGCCATAGTGACAGTTTGTTAGCCCATCGCCTAAAATTGCAATACAAATGGAGTCCCTTAGTCGCCTCTTACGACACCCATGGTTAAGAAATGGGGTGATGCTATTCTAAGCCAGCATCACACGGCAATTAAGAAAAGAATATAGAATCAAATTTGAAAATGTAATTTGGCCTGCAATAAAAATTACTTGGTTGGCTGGTACATTTTATAGGGTCGTGTCCATGTATGTCAACTTTTTATACGACAGAGCAGTAGCCGCCACAATTTTACACTGCCATATTTAATAGGTAAACGCTAAAAATTGGACCTAAAAAACCCTTTGAACCATCAAAATATTGACAGCAGGTCAAGTGAGGTCAGGAACCGTTCGTTTCATATTTTAATTGGCGCGCTTTTTTGTTGGTTTGTTGTAATGTAAAAAATATATTATAACATAATTTATTATGATTTCGCCTCTCGGTCGCTCACTTCGTTCGCTCCAGGGGGTCACAACTCTAACCTAACCTAAACCTACTGAGTCGGACCCTCCTGGGCGTGGTCTCAACCGCCGCCCGTGAAAGCACCGCCGGCGAGTCACCCACCGGGTGGGACCCTGTTCAAGGAGGCCCAGTGAGTGCCTTCCAGCCTGGCGGCGAAATGTAACATCTGGTTTGGCCAGCGAGCTTGGCCCGGAACGGACCCGCTCGGCCGGCAGGAGTCATATTAGGGTCTTGTTAGGGGTCAATCTAGTGGGGGCCGCCGATTGTTGAGCGCTATCAAGGTGACAGCGCACTACCAGCCGGCGACCAAGGTCAGTCCGGTACGTCAGTATCCTCCGCGAGCTCCTCCACCACAGCGAGCTCGCGAGGATACGGTTTCCAGTCGGGTGGGCGCGCGTGGTACGGGGCCAGATTTTGAAGGTGCTCGAAATCTGATCGGCCAACGCGCGCGAACATCCCGGTCGAGAGCTTGGAGACGAACTCATCCAAGGTCTCGACTTTCAGGTCCCTCCGAATGACTTTGTTGCGGACGAACCTTGGCGCGTCGGCGATGGCTCGCAACGCCTTGGACTGCTGGGCCCGAAGTCTTTGGCGGTTGGTCTCAGAGACCAACGCGTACCATGCCGGAGCGGCGTACGTCAGGCGAGTCCTGCCTGATGTACGCCTTGTACACGCCTAGTTTCATGCGCAACGGGAGTCTCGAGCGTAGAATGGGTCGGAGCAAAGCAGTGGCAGCCCCCGCTTGCCCGATCACATTCTTCACGTGCTGGACCATGGACAGGATTCAGTCTATGGTCACGCCTAGGTATATAGCCTCTGCGGACCACCCGATCTCCTGTCCATGGAACTTCAGTTTCGGGGGATCTCTTCAACCACGCTCCACGATGATCGCTTGGGTTTTTCCCACGTTGACCGTCAATCTCCATTTTGCCAGTCAGGCTGGGAGGGCGTCCAAAGCTATCTGCATTTTCCAGACCGCGTGCCTCGTGTTGAGGGACACGGAGAAAAATGCAGCGTCATCGGCATAGAGCGCCAGCTTAGTGCCGCCCTCAACCGGGATGTCATCCGTGTACCTGGCGTAGCATACCGGAGACAGACACCTACCTTGGGGGACTCCAGCAGCGATCCTTCGGACTTGGGAGAGGGCGTCTTCCACTGCCACCTGGCAGCGCCTATTCTCTAGGAAGATGGCCACGATCTTAACGACTCGCCGAGGAGTCGTAGATGTGGACAGCTTATAAACTGCGGCCCCCCCTTCCCCCTGCTTTGAGGATTACTCCGTCCCTCTACTAAAATGCTATTTACGCGCTTAAGCAGACAAAAAAGCACACCAGACATGAAAAACGGAGCGGACAAAAAAGCATACTCCCAGTTTTTGATGTCACCGCAGTTACCTACCCAGTTTTTCTCGTTACCGTCATAGCCCGCCGCGTTTTGTTTGACAAAACGTTGACACTAAAACAGTTTACACGAAAAACTTTGCATGCTATGGTTCGTCCATTTACTTTTTCAATCTTTGAGGGGAATGTTGTTCCTTATCACCAGCCCGTTCAAAGTTTTCAGTATTAGTCACTAGTAAAATTTCACCCGATATAAAGTTCTATTTAATTCAGTAAGAATGTTTTTAGGGTGAGTTCTACTCGTGAAACTGTACAACTTTCCCCAACAAACATAGGTCGAACTATGAAAAAATATATTGTGGAAATCCCATACAATAATGATCAAAAAATTACTAACTTTTTATGGGAGGACGAAATGTTTCACACGCAAAACACGCAGTACTGTCCTCTGAGGCGAACAGAAACTTAAAGCTCAAATAACAAGACCAATACATAAAATCGATTTGTCAAAATGCTGAGACTTCCTTCTTTCGTGTCTCCGAGTCGACTAACGACCCAATGTATCCTAGTCTCAGAGTTTATAAATCTCGTGCTGAGACTACAAACATTTTGATACCCAATATTAATTGCAATATGCTACCTAGTTAAATGACCTTAACGTATCGTAGGGTCTAAGGTCACTTGTGTCGTGGGAAATAATACTTGTATCGAAATTGTGGAGATGGTTAAATATACTAAACGTCGTCGTTTAGAGTAAGGCCATCGCAATTAGCCATATTTGACAGCTGTCATCTCCATACTAATAGAAATGACAACGAGGAAAATGGACCCGAATGGATTACCTTAGCACTAATCTGCCAGCTGTCATATAGGCTTATTCATATTATGGCCGTACTATAGGAAAAGATACCTCATACATGGATATACCTACAAGGTGTAATACATTGCCGTGTGATGTCGGCTTGGAATAGCATCACCCTATTTACTCATCTACCCGGTAATACCTTTAAGTAACCGGTAGAGGGCGTCTTAAGGTAGGTCATATTTCACACATTTTTTTTTTACTTCAATTTGAAACAAATATTGTTTTCAGATAGTGGTGGCGTAAACTTACATGCCGTGTGATTAACCTCCTGGCCAGCCCCGTGGCACGGCCTTTATTTTTATTTAGTTTTGTCCCGCCCGAGCCGGTTTTCTACTAAGACATAACAAAATTGTTATAAAAAAAAGAAAATTGTGTGATACAAATATCTTTTTTTTAGAATGACGGTGCATGACGTCAATAAGTGATAATACTATCCTACATTGAATAAAGAATTTCAATTAATTTCTACCCGGTGAATACCCTTACCACAGTATAATTAATAGTACTAGCGTACAGTATGGTCACTCCCTGCCTCCCCCTACAAGCGCCGCCCACCCGCGCTCGGAGGACGCTCAGACACCGGCTAAGCAAGGACGCGACGACGAAGGTCATTTCATACTGCCGCACATTGCATTCCCGATTCGCGAACGCAAAATGGCGGCAACCCTGACATGTTGTCTCACACACACAAGCATGGTCCGCGTTCACCTACGCGAGCTTAGACTGTGTGCGTAGCAACGCATTTGATTCATACATTTGAGCGCCAGTGTCCGAGGTGTGCCCTTACATAACCGGTAGGGAGGCTTCTTAAGGTGGGTAATTTTTTCAAAAGTTAAAGGTAAAGGGAGACAAAAGTGTAATAAAAATCTCGATGGAAAGTCCCGTGTTGATATAACATTTTTGCAAAATAATAAAAGTAAATTGTAAATGATAAAATTTCCATGTTAAAACCGATTCGCCAGTTTACGCCAATAGATGGAGCTACTGCTGCAAAAATGAGATTGATTTTATTATAAACGAAATACCCTTTTCTATTAATCAAAAGTAGTTATGCGCAAAATTTACGTGAGCCTTCGTCATTTACCATCATAACATAAGCATTTTTTTAAAGTTGCTCTTATGAGCCTGCCTCGAACTTTTAAACGTCCCTTTCCCACTAATGGCAAATCCCGTTTGCGAGAACAGAGCGGAATCGCCATATTTAGAAGATTTTCACTCTTTTGAAAATATCTCGTCACATAAACAAGTAATCAAAAAACTGAACGACAAGAATCTAGTAATATACAAGACTTATCGTATTCGCAAAAAATAATGTGTTATGTTCATAAGTTTGCTATACACTACCACAGAATATATAATAGTACTAACGTACAGAAGAATCACTCCCTAAGAAAATACATGTTTAGGTATAAATTAATACCTACGCTCGGTGTACTCAACCGCTCACAAACAAAATTGAAACTTATGAACGCGCGCGAACGCTCAATCTCCCTTGCGCATCGCAGTTTTTTGACTGAGCCGCCGGCGAACTCCAAGGGTTGTAACTTGTCATCTTGTTATTCGTGCACGAAGATTTTTTGTTACTGATTTTGCTATATATCTTATTTGTTCACATAATCTACGGAAGGAATTGTAAGATTTGTAAATATTTATAAACCTAAACGAAAAATTTAATGACTACTGTTTATATAGAAAAACAATTAATTATGCTTGTGTCTGACTGTTCTTCGTATCGAGTGGGACACCGAGTCGTCGACCCGATCGATTTTTTAACGAATAAACGTACTAAAACACAGAAAAAAACCAAGTAAGTGTGCACGCGAGCAGCACGTGCGTGCGAACAGTGCGGCGGCTAGCGGCACACTGGCGGTCTGGCGACGACAAGTGACAACCCGCGGAGATTAGTTCCCGTAGGGAACCCGCCGGCGGAATAACCTAAACCGTGGAGTGAGACCCCCCTGACACTACGCAAAAAAGTGTAATAATAGACCAAACTTTGAAAAATAAATCTATCGAGCAAACTTTCTTTAATCGTGTTTTCCTGCGACTAGAATCTAGATAATATAATGAATCGTTTTTGCCAACGAGATTGCGTGCATCCAAAAAACGCCTGTTTAAGTCCATTCCATTGAATTTCAGGTTTTCGTTAGTATGTAAAACCTAACTTATGCGATTTGCATGTCCGCAGATACACCCTGTATGTGTTTGTTATATGTTTATGATAAATTATGAACCATTTTGATAGTTTAATGCCTAAAGCTAGCCAAGCAGTTCCTACTTTTAGTCAATCATGACATAAAATCCTTACGAATAAAATTGATTTTCTGCAATTTCTAAACTAAACTAAATCGTAATTTCTTAAAGCCACAAGCACGCAGAAAAATCACTTTGAAATTGCTGTTGTACGTATTATTTTATTTCGATTAGGGATAACAATGTTAATCACATTTTAAAGAACACATCACGCGTTAATTCGGCAAATTTTAAAATGGTCTTTGTTGCTGAATCAAATTACATACTGGACATTTATTGCAGTCAGTTCTTTGCAGGGTGATTCTTATCATGATTTTGAACAACTTTGACTTTAGGGGTCTCATACCCATTAAGAATTTGACCACTTGAGAAATCAGGGTATGTCATTTAGATATTTTAAAAACTACTTACTAAAATATTATTTAATGCATAAATAAATAATATATATTATTTGACTACTTGCAAAATTGCTGCCGCGGTAGCCCATAATCAGTAGAGGCGCCTCGGTAGTCCGATACCGAAAGTCGCAGGTTCAAATCCTGCCTGCGGTGCAATTTTACAAGTTCTCAATAATTTTATACCCAACACATTGGAGTGTTTAAAATTAAAATCACAAAAATTGTGTATCACCATAGTGACAGGTTGTCAGCCCATCGCCTAAAATTGTAATACACACCCTCGAGTCCGTTAGTCGCCTCTTACGACTCCCACGGGAAAGAAATGGGGTGATGCTATTCTAAGCCGGCATCGCACGGCACATAATAAATGGGATAAAATTTATAATATTAAGTAAATAGGATATTCCGACCTATGTTCCTTGGGTAAAGTTGTTCGTTATCACCAGCCCGTCTTGATATTTCGCTATCGGTCACTAGTAAAATTTCAAAACAAACACGCCTAAAATCCCTTGCGGGGTAGGCAGAGCGTGAACGGCCGCAAAATCGGACATTTCCGCCACGTCTGACAAATATTTGAGGGTCATTCGGAAAATTTTGTATCGGTTGACGGTTACTAGTAAAATTTCACCCTGTATAAAATCTGTTATCCACGGTCGAGTATCAAATCACCGTCCGCAATGATTACGATAATTTTGCCACAATTATGGTGTTTCGGAACAAGTAGACAACACGCGAAGCTAGGGTCATTGTCATCGTTGATTCGGGCTTCGGAGGAAGCGATTTGCTCACTCATCGCTAAATTGGTCACGTCATCATCATCATTGTGATATCATCCGAAAATATGTACGGTACATGCTGGGTTTCGAGATATTTTCCTTCTAAGGTACTGTCAAGATCAAGATGGGTTAAACAGTTATGACTTTGCGTATAATGTCACTTTCACACGGCAGAGAAATAGTAAGGGAATTGAGCAGCGCGTGTAAACTCCGTTCATTTAAGTATTACCTATAATGTCAACAAACTTTGTATGTAACTGACAGTCGCGAGCTGTCAGATTCATACAAAGTTTGTTTACATTATAGGTAATTCTTTAATGAACGGAGTTTATGTAAACACGTTACTCGCGCTGCTTCTTGTCATGCCGCTGCCACTTCCCGTGGTCTTTGTCACAAGACTTATCGAGAAATGGAGAAATGAAACGAATTTTTCATTCTTGTATCGATAAATGGAGAAAAAAATCATAAAAATAGTACTCATTTGCGCTCGAAAACGCACATACCTACTTAAAGCAATTAGTCTAAATCTGCCGCAGGCGAAATTTAAATATCATATTTTATAAGTGGTACTGCACTTAACCGAGGCTGACTTGATAGTAAGTACCTTGTTGGATTTAAAAATACATTTAGAATTAACTTAAAGCGTCTAGTTTAGTTGTATAGACGTTATCCTTCAAAATCCAGAATGCTGCATGCAGCGATTAACATAATGTGAACATACCACTAAGACTGCCCACACCAAAATGAGAAAAATGTATGATGCCACGTTCACAGCACACTATGATCCTGTCGCTGCCGCGAATATTGCCCGAAATGCTTCCGCGAAAGTATCAACGAGCACGAAAAGCTGACACTCGCGGGAGTACGGGAAGTGGCAGCGGTATGTCTAGTAGCAGCGCGAGTAACATGTTTGTTTAAATGCTCACGCTGCCTATATCCGTTACTATTTCACTGCCCATATAAGCATAGTGTGAACGTGCTATGAGAGAGACATTGGAATGCAATGTGACGTTGCATCGCTTTTATGAGTAATAAATAATAGAATAAATAATAACCTAATACTCCCTCTATCAGGGTATCATGGACATCTAATCTACAAACAGAGATCAGTCAGACACGAGGACAAAAATTCTAAATACAATTAATAGAGTATATCAGTTTAGTATATTAAATTGTTCTCGTAAATCAAACAATTTTTCTTGTTACAGGTACATCCAACTATCGATTACCACCAAAGAAAAAGTACGCACAAATACCAGGCTTATCATCGGGAGACACGGCTCAAAGTCCTTACCAACCTTACAGTCAGAGTTTGCCACCAACAAACCAAAATATGCCTCAGTATTTCGTGCCCAGCTCAATCTCGAGCGAGCAAAACGTATCTGGCCAACAAAACTTCCAAAATACAAATCCAAGTCAAACTCAAACTGTTCAGAGTAGCGTGCCAACTTATTTCACTCCAGCTAGCGAATCTGCGGGCTACAAAATTGATCCTCCGAAAGCAACAGACACAGTATCTCAAATAGATATGTCTAATGTAACACAAAACATTCCAGATTTAAAATTTACCGCACAGGATGTCGCTGCAAGTAATTTTCCATCATCGCAACCACAGTTTTACAGTCAAGAAGCTAGTCAAGCCTCAGTGCTACCACCCCCACCGATGTTTGCAAATCAACCAAGTAAAGATAGCCAAACGGGTGCTGGGAAATCAGTTCTACCTCCTTCAGTCGCTAGACGAATCGGCGCCAATCAGCCTATTATAAAACAGACTTATCAAGTACCTTCATTCACCGACAACATTTTTATACCAACTCTAGATTCGTCTGATAATACTAATAATGTTCTTAATGCGCCACAAACGTCAGAAATAGCCTTACAACCACCGACTTATATACCACAGTCTGGATATACTCCATTCAACGCACAATCGTCGTTACCGCTGTCGTCTACTGTTCCATCAAGTTATCCAGGTTATTCCGGAAATGTTCCGCCTGCTGGATCTGTGATTTTTCCACCATCGTCATTACCTCCTGAAGCAACATCAACCGGATTACGCCCATCCATTTTTCCACCAAACACAACTTTACCATCAACTGGAACACGACCAACGGAAGTAGCTGGACCCCCATCATCAATATTAATGCAATCCTCAATAGCACCACCACCGATATTTGCGAATCCAAAAATGGCTGTATTATCTTCAGAACCATTTATGCGACTTCCAAGTAACCAAACGCCTTTAGCAATAAGCTCGTCTACGACTTCAGGTTTTCCACCAATAAACAAACAAGTCCTAAGTCAGGCGCCACCTTCATTAACGCCTAGTTCATCTACGGCAGCAGCAGCAGCTATGCCTTCAGCTATGTTACCACCTCCACCTGCAAAAGTTACTCCGCAGATTTTCTCCCCGGCAAATAACTTTGAAACTCCAAATACTCAAGCATCGGCAGTATCAAGTTCATATCAAGGCACTCTACCTCCACCGCCGCTATTTAAACCCGTACAGACAGAAACTAATGAATTTCCACCAATTAACAAGCAGACAGCACCTACTCCTGAGCCACCAAAATCTGTGACAGAACCTCCCAAAGCATCAGGACCTACCAACTTCAGGATGACAAAAAAACGACCACAGTATTATGCAGGACCTATAGAAGGAGTTGGTGCTATAAGTAATAATTGCAAGCCGGTCATTGCACCAGTAAATACTGGTAATTTTCAAGGTGCACTATTTACTCCCCAGCATGACAGTAGTGTAGGTCAAACTACTCAAAATGACGGGCAATATGTAGACCCAGTGCCGTTTGATATCAGTCGTCCAGCTGAGAATTCGTATTCAAACGTAGCAGTGCAACCGCGGGCTCAAGATTATAATACAGCATTTAATATGAGCAGACCTACTACGGAAACTTACACCGAACCCAAACAAGAATCCAGTGGTTTTGGTTTGCTGGGATCTTTGAAATCTAAGCTCGGCTCTCTAGATATCAATAAGATCCAAAGTACTGTGACAACATTTTTTGATCCTGCCTACAATGATACAAAGAAAGACATCTCTAATGTACAAGAATCGGTATCTTATGAACAGCAACAACATGGTCAATACGGCAACACTAAAGGCAGCAATTTTGAAGTATTTGTCCCTCAAGTGGAACAAACTTCTCAAAGTTATTGCTATAACTATCAAACGCCATACCAAAATCAGTATGATTACAGCCAACCACAGCAACAGTATGAAGAAACCCAACCACAACAACAATATCAAGAAACTCAAGCTACTCAACATTACTATCAAAATCCTGCACAGAATGTTGGCAATTATTTTTCAGATGCTGACAAGTGCCGTCATCAGGCTCCTATTGATATACACACTCCAGTTCAGTTTGATACAGCTACTGCTCATCGAGAAGCACACCAACACGAAGCATATACTCATGTTGGGAAGAGCAAGGAAGAAATAAAGGCTAGTCGCCAACCTGACATTGAAATTCAAAAGTTACATTCAAGTTTCTCGCCTTACCAATTACACGAAACGCAACCCTTTAGCAGCCAAAATAAATTTCCTTCTGGAGCACCACAAAATATACAAAGTAAAGTCATGCAAACTGAATCCACAATCGCTGATAATATGAGAAAACCAGAGATTTCAAGCACTACCACACAATCGACTGAAGCAAGCAATTTCTTTAATACTTCTATGAATATCAGTTCGAAAGATGTCAATTCAAGTGAGATAGAACAAATAATTGATAATATTTTTAATGAAAACACAGCTTCGAGCACTTCTTTGGAGATGAAACCTTCAGTTGCAAGTGCAGATCTAAACAAACTTATAACAAAGGAAACGAATGAGCATAATCTCTCTAGACAGCCAACCTCGTACATTGAAAGCTGTCAAGTAAACGAACCGCTTAGTGAACACAGTTTTGATGATGTTACAAGCATTTCAGCTGATTCGGGTCTTAGCTTTTTTGATACTGCAACTACACAAATTCTCGCAAAAGAAGTACCGCCAAATGTACTGAGTTTAGATAATATCGAGAGGAGTCTCGGGGCAGCAGCTAGCTTTTTTAGTAGTCCATCCAAAGAGCCCTTGACCAAAAATTTTGATACCCCTAAGAATATTGGTTTTGAAATCGCTAATCAATCAAAAAAAGAAAAGCTGTTTGAAGACAAAATAGACGGTGATGTACAATATGTTATGACAGATTTAAAAACAAATGCACCGGACTTTTTCAGCTCCTTAAATCCGGGAGATTCAAAAATACAGAGTATATTTTCAAGCGCATTTGACTTTAATAAGTCTGATAACCAAGAACAGAAAAACAGTCAAGTAATAACGGATTGGCCTGAAGAAATTCGACCCATAAGCATATCGTCTGTTCCTTTGTTTGGTTTGTCCACTATGCTTGCAAACAAGACCAAGGAATTGCACGATTTAGAAACAGAAATTAATAATATAGTTCAAGAAGAACCTGTGAATGTTCCAAGCTACTTCAAGGATGTTATACCTGAAGAAACTGAAACTACAGAATTGGATATATGCGAGACTTGCCGAGAAGTGAATAAGCCCGATGAATGGGAAAGAGACGAACCGGATGATTTGACAACTCAATTGATTGAAAATATTACGTCTCCAATTCAACTTTTGAACCCCGTTGAAGTTCCATTGACTGAAGCTGATATTGATATATCGGCCGATATTGAGTTGGACGAATTCGATAAAAGTCAATGTGCTGAAATATCCCACATAACTGAAGAAACTATTGAAGCTATACAAGTTCAAGCAGCTTCGGAATTACTTGATGACGATCAAAAAATAAGAGATTACGGATGGTCTAAGGAAGAAGTCACATATCCAGTAAAAGCATTGAATGATCGTGATTATACTTTCGAACAACCAACAGGATTAGAACAACACAACTACGGTTTAGCTATTAATCCAAATGCGATTGGGTTCTTTGGCAATAAGTTATACGATAGTATTCCCGATAAAGTCAAAACAGATTTTGAAAGCAAACAAAATGTTACAATGGTCCTTCCTAGACAAATGAGTATACCGTCCGCACCTCCAGCAGAAGATGCTAAAAACGAAGCATTAGATGTGCATTCCATTGAACAAGATGCCAGCAAAGATTTCCCGATATTCGAAGAGTTTGTAATTGAACCTGAAGCGGATGGTAATAATTCTGATGGAAGTGAAAATCCAAAAACTGATACTTTTAGCAGTCGTGTCGATAAGTATAAGAAAAACGAAGAACACGATTCTCTCTCTAAAGTTTCACCGACTTTCAACTTGACATCAACAACTAGTCCTACTATTATGCCATCTTACTTCGACACTGGGAACTACGCGGCTGAAACACATTACAGAAAGTTATCATCGCCTACTTCAAATATCACATATGAACCACAAAATCAGGCATCTATTTCGGTGCCTCCAGGATTTGAGGAGGAATTTCGAAAGAGATTGAGTATACAAGAAGTGATTGCTTCTAAGATCGATGGGCCTTTCAAAGTACCAGAAACAACAACACAGACCCGCCCGACGTATTCTCCAACTTTCAGCACTGCTAACGCTCACCTGGATACTTGCGCCATTACTGCATCTGCAGTTTCTTCTTTGAAAACTCGGGGATCAGAAAATGTTACTTTACCTGATTTTAAAAGTGTTTTCGGTAATATAGAAAACTTAACGCAAGAAATTAAGCCAGCTGTTCAATCATCACGCAATACTATGAAACCTGACTTCGTAACTCAAGCGGCAGAAGATTTTGGCACTACCAAACCAGAAATTACATCTGCTTCATCTATTCTCGGAGCACAAACATTTCAAGCTGAATCTGAACCGGGCCAGCTACCAGACCCCATGAACTTCTTCGCATCAAGCTCGGAAGCCCCTCAAATATCTGATACGCAAGACCTTAGTTTCAACAGATTAGCTAGCTATTTTTCAGCACCTGAAAAGCCTGACCATTCAAAGTCTTTTTTTGAATTAAGCCAGAGTCAAAAACATTACCGGCAAGAACCGGACTCAAATTTAACAAAATTTAATACTCCTGATGATTCACAAAACATCATTAATCCACTTAGAGGATTAAATCCAAACGATAATCTAAACATTCCTCATGACCAATATGTAGCTAATTTAAAACTAATGCAAAATTTGACATCGATACAACCAGAATTTAAACCCGAACAAGTAGTAAGAACCGTAAACTATTTCACAATTGAATATGACAACGAGCAACTAGCAAATGACACGTTTAAACCCAAACCAGCTTTGACTAAACCAACTGAAACTAATATAAAACATCCAGATATATCAGATGAAGGAGTCGTAGATGATAACTCCTTGATATACACTTTAAACATGTGTAAGCATTGCTGTGATTTAACAGTAGGACACGTTTCAAAAATTGATAATATTCACCATGAAAGCTTAAGCGATTTGAAAGTGAAAAAATGTGTGGATGATCACCCAAGCGCCACAAATTCTAAAAAAATGGAGTCAAGAGGAGAATCAAGTATACAACATTCCAATGTACCAATAACAGTCAATATTGACAGTTTGGGAAGTAAAGAGCAGTCAAATGATGAAGTTTCGATAGCAACAGAGGTATGAGATTATTTATAAATACCAAAATATAGTATTTTTCGTTTATTTGAGTTAGTAGACATAAATCCAGACGTTGTACGCATTTTTTTTTGCAAAAGATCATTTTCCCTTGCAAAGAGCAAAATCTGTCTTTTAGAGATCAGAAACGTAAAACTGTCTTTGATTAGATTTATATCGCATAGTTTTTGTAAGAGTTTAATGTAAGATTATTTTATAGGCTATCTTTTCGTAATTTTCACTGAACTTAACCCGTATTTTCTTTAATTACTAGTCATTTTCTAACTTATATTTATATGGGTCTTGCATGCTAAAAGGGTATTTTTGATACAGCAACTTTTACCTATACAATCATTATTAAGGCGAGTGTAGCCGTCAACGACCTCGACAGTGGCGCCAAAAAAACGATTTCTCTTCATACAAACAATCTATCAGAATATCCGTTGCCCAAGTTTTACTTTTACATACATACATAAATCACGCCTATATCCCTTACGGGGTAGGCAGAGCGTTAACATCCGTAAAACGGGTATTAACACGGTAACACCACGTCTGACAAAAGCTTGAGGGTCAATCAGATAACTGTGTATCACTATAGTGACAGGTTGTCAGCCCATCGCCTAAAATTTCAATACACATCCCTCGAGTCCCTTAGTCGATTCTTACGACACCCATGGGTAAGACATGGGGTTATGCTTTTCTAAGCCGGCATCACACGGCAAAGTTTTGTTTTATCCCTAAGTAGAATTAGAACCTGCAAAGTCTTTTTTGTGAAGTGGCGCCGCTGTCAAGATCGTGGATGGCTACGCTCGCCTTAAGGAGCATACAATAAAAAGCACTTCTACCATTTTATTTACTTATACCGACTGACGTTTTCCTTAGTCGAGAGTGACGTCCGAGTACACGCCGGTGCGTCATCACTGGTTCTACCGCGTGGACGTCGACAACAAGTCCAACTGGAGAGGGTTCTCCGTCGCCGATTCAAAGGCATTGGAGGACGCTTATTTGGCGCGTGAGTATTACGATCTTTGAGGCTAGCACAGATTGGTCACGTTGCGTGGCGTTCTGCATACAATTAATGATAGCCTTTAAAGATACGCACTGACGGGACCAACGTCTACTACATAAGTACCTACTGCTTTTCTTTGCATTCTTCTTTCTTTGAATCTTTCGTCGAGTCGATGGCAACAGTAAAAGTTTTCGTGTCATATATTTGGCAACTGAAATCCTTGGTAAAAATCAGTAAAAGTTTATTCCTGCTGTACCGCAGTTTAGCGTGTCGGATCATCACGGATTTTAAGACCTTACACCACTTGATACCATTAATGAGCCTTTATGGTTCAGAGACGCCTGAAATTTGTCTCACCTATTTCAAATGCTTGGTATTTTTTATTAGGACAGGTGACCGCTGCGCGTTAAGTATCTGAGATCATTCCAGATTCAAGGGTCATCCCAAATGTTTATTTTAAATACTCAAAGTTCTTCCTTAAGCCGGATTTACCGCAAAAGCAAGCCGCGTTCTATTAACACTCTAAGCTCTGCGGCTTCGTGCGTGACGTAACAACTGCTGTCAAAGTCGGTGGCATGGGTGTAGTTGTAGTAGGCTTCAGTAAATAAAAATATAGAGTTTTGCGCGGAAATCCAGAGGCAATTTCGGACGCAACTTTATTTCTTATTTTCTAAACTGGTTTTTCGCCGTTATTATCGTGTTAGTGTGGTGAGATTAACTTAATAATGGGGCGGCAGTGAAGAACAATGTAGTGAAAGTGAGAAATAAAGGGAAATCTGTTCGATTCGTCTTGATATTCCCGTGTAAAGAACTAAAGCATTGGAACGCAAGGGGCACTATCGCGTTCCAATGAGTAGGTTAGGTTTTAGGTCAAGTCTAAAGAAGTGTACTAACTGAAGACGAGGCTGTATGGTTTTAAGAGCTTTGCCTGTCCAATGGATAAATAGAATAGAAACAAAATCTCTCATCATCTCATCGCTTTTTTGTTACAGCGGATTTAAACGACGACACAGTGGTGGCGACAGATGGCGGTAGGTTCGATGTGAACGTCATAGGCAGGCTGCGAGTGCCCGTGTATTGGACGGACAATCCTACCAATGTTCGAAGGTAAGATTTATTCTCTAAACCACGAGTCGAACTCCTAGGAACAGCTGCGACCTTGACAGATATCGCCCGCGGCGTAACAGGGGCGCGGGTGTACAGTCCAGCTGAGCCTGGGTTAAACAGTTTGAACTTTGGACCTTTCTTATGCCGTGCGCATAATACTCACATTAGTGGTTCAAGTTTCTAAATGGACGTGAGCTTGACTGTACGATGGCAAAGGGCAAAGACAAAGAAGCTTGTCTTCGCCGGCCGAACCCCTCTCGTTTCTGTAAAGGATCATACATTTTGTTACATGTCCCCAACACTTCATACACTTACACATAACATCAGCCCATAGCAGTACGCTGGATATAGGCCTCCCCAAGAAAACGCCAGAAGGCACAATCTTCCATCCAGTCTCTATCAGCCGCTCTCTTCAATACATCGATGCATCTGTTTTCTGTATCGGCCACAAATACACAAGTTTTCTTTTTTACTAAATTTACTTTTTGCAATGGTTTCAGATGTAGCTGGTTCTACAAGGGCACCACAGACGCTAGATATGTTCCGTATACAGAGGCGGTCGCTGATAAACTTGAGGTAAGAATGAGCGCAGCGTGTATTGCGGCTTTAGCTTTTGCGCGAATGGTAATTTCTAGTACCAGTTTAGGTGATTTGACCGGGAAATTCTGATAAGTATAAAACATGGGTTCTTTAGCTTTCTTCAATTTCAGTATTGTGTTAAACTCTTAACTCTTAGGCATACCACAATTAAGTTTTTTGTTTGTGATATGAAGTCTGCGAAACAAAGTTCGCGGTAACCAACTAGTTGACCTAGATAGACATTCAGACAAGCATTCAAGCCACATCAGTCGACTGGTGTATATGGACCTACGTTAAAGAAAAAAATATTGAATTTCAGGAGGAATACCGCCACGGTATGACGACGGGCGAATGGCATCGTCGGCTCGTGTTGCCCAACAATGAAATGGTTGTAATGCACGGTCCTGCAGTCATGGTGCACTTTCTTCAGGCTCAGACTAGCGACGCTTTCAGTACTCCACCGGTAAGCATACGCTTTCCCCCAAAATATAACGCCATACAGCATCGACACTTATGATATCAAAACTTTCGACGCTATAAAGACTGGTGAATAGCATTTTCACCTCTAGTTGTCTCATAGATAGCAATACATGTCTATAGTACCCTGTGGCAGACAATAGATAGCGCTGTTTATGGAAGATGCAAACGAAATGGTCATGATGCACGGCACGGTTGTCATGGTGCACTTTCCTCAGGATCAGATTAGCGAGGCGTCCAGTACTCCACCGGTGAGTATAGATGGGATAAAGTCAGTCAGTAGACTTGCCCCAAAATTAAATGTCATATCGGAACGACGGAAGAATCCACATATTTCCACTGTATGTCTACAGGACCACTTCTAGCAGGGTCAGTATAGCAACGCTTTTAGTACTCCACCGGTGAGTATAGATAGGATTGTATTTAGCTATTATTGTATTAATTAAGGTTGCACAAAGAGCCATGGAGCGTTCCATGCTAGGTATTAAACTTCAGGATCGGGTTCGCAACGAGGAAATAAGACGCCGAACAAGAGTCGTCGATGTCGGAAAACGAATCATAAAACTGAAGTGGGGGTGGGCAGGACATTTGGCTAGACGAGATGACGGACGGTGGACGAAGGCGGTAATGGAGTGGCGGCCAAGAACAACTAAACGTCCAGTAGGCAAACCACCCGCTAGATGGACGGACGACCTAGCGACCATTGCTGGCAAACAGTGGATGCGGGAGGCACAGGACCGGCGCAGATGGCGAGAAAAAGAAGAGGCCTATACTCAGCAGTGAGTAGATGTGGGCTGATATGATGATGATGATTATTGTATATCAGTTGAGTTTCCCCGCAATTTATTTTTTTAACTTAGCACTGACGAGGCACCAGACAGAATTAATGGAAAAAGTTTTTCATTACAACTTTTTATACAGCAAATATTTCATTGAGTTTGCAGGTTCTAATTTTACTTAAGTATAATACTAAAAACTTGAGCAACGGACATTCTGATACATTGTTTCTATAAAGAGAAAATATTGTTTTTGTGAAGTGGCGCCACTGTCAAGGCCGTTTACGACAACACTCGCCCTAAGATCAGTATGTTCAGGTAGATTGATAAAATTGACCATATAATGCTTTACGTTTATGGAGCTGGATATCTTAGTTGCGTTTACCCAAAATATGATGCCATAAGTTAGCAGTTAGCATCGACGAAAAATCCCATGTCTGTTATTTCCAGAGTTTTCTTGAGTCCTTTCATCCTTGCATAACCTTCCTTTATTCCCTTCCCTTCCTCAGCTGGGCAAGCTTTTTACATTTGGCAAGCGTGTGTACCGAAACCCGCCAAAAATCAGAGTGATAAGAGATCAAATTGACAAGATTGACCATCTAATATTTTTGGTGCATGGAGCTGGCGAATACCGACATCAGAGGGAGAAATATGTTAGTCCTTGTTCTTTCCTCTTCCGTATTCCATTTCTATATGTAGTAGTAGTTGTAGTCCTTTTCAGCTTAGGAGCCCTTTGTACGTTGAGCAATCATCTAAGTAAATTATTTACCGCTTCATTAAATATAGAAAATGAAATAATAATCTTATGTGAGCCAATGAAATCAACGTAGCAGTAAATATCTTTATTAGTAAATAGGATGTTATTTTCCAAATAAAACTTGCAGTGTATTGCATTTAGCTGAAAAATCCCTATTATTTCTTAAGTTAAATCCTTTGACGTTTCACTTCAAGTCATTCTAAATTTTTAAAAGCAATCAACCATGTGTCCACGCGTGGTGCCCTGCAGCCATGACGAGTCTGAAATAGAGGAGCTCGAGTTGCGTTCACATAAAACATTCCATTCAAAATATTATTTTTACATAGCAAGTCAGTCGAGTTTCCCCAAAATATGATACCATATCCTAGCCCCGACGAAAGGTCCCGACATTCATTCCTCGGTATGCAATTCAAACTTAAATTTCAAACGATCCGTTTTTCGATCAGCAATCAACGATGCGTCCACGCGTGGTGCGCCGCAGCTACAACGAGTTTGAATTAGAGGACCCATCTGCTGCTGCGTACACATGAAACATTACTGTAGAAATATTATTTTTACATAGCGTGTCAGTCGAGTTTCCCCAAATTATGATGCCATGTCATAGCACCGACGAAAAATCCTAAACTATTCCACGGTAGGCGAATAAAACTTAAATTTCAAAGAGGAGTTGGAGCCGTCCAACATCGACCCATCGGCTGCTGTGTACACATTAAAACATTACTGACGAAATATTATTTTTACATAGCATGTTAGTCGAGTTTCCCCAAAATATAATACCATATCCTAGCCCCGACGAAAGGTCCCGTCATTTTTTCCTCGGCATGCAAATCAAACTTTAATTTCAATTGATTATTTTTTCAATCAGCAATCAACGATGCGTCCACGCGTGGTTCGCCGCGGCCATGACGAGTCAGAAATAGAGGAGTTGGAACCGTCCAGCATTGATCATCTACTGCTTCTCTGCCATGGAGTCGGGTCAGCGTGCGACATGCGCTTTAGAAACGTAGAGGAAGTCGGTATGTTGAAGCTTGTCATTCATTCTAATCATTCACTCTTTCGTTCATTTGCAGCTTGGGAAATTAGTGCTCACAAAAGGGGTGGGGGTCACTAGGCTATTTATTTACGTGTACTGTGGTTTATTTTGCACTCACAGTGCTATATGATTTTCATAAATGAAAATAAGAAGTAGATTATTTTTTGCGTCGTCCGGGGATTGAGTGAGACCTGTGGAGAACTGTCCCACCGCTCTGCCATTGAGTTACCGGCGCCTCGACCGAATCCTTTCAAATTGTCAACCTCTTAATAAGAAAGAAGGACTCGTCTTGAAGCGACGTATAAACGACATCTACTGGAAGTAATTTTAACTAATGCTATGGTTAGTCTTCATTACAGTAGAAATTCAAACCATACGATAAATCTTTGCTTATTACAATCCCCGGCCGACGTTAACACTTTTTCAACTTCCAATTTTTTTACATTCACTTTTCTCTTCATTCATTAGCAAGAAACGTTCACTGTTTGTGCGTTTAATCTTTTACTGACTTATCCGTTCAAACGTAATGTTTTTATTAACTCTTCTATTTAATCATTCACTCTCGTTTGCTCATTCACTCTTTCAATCATTCGCTCTTTCGTTAATTTATTTCACAACTAGTTTAAAAGCCGTTATATTTGTTTGTATATTCATAGAACTTGCGTCACCCGACATAAGAAGTCAATTCTCGATTCCACGTAACTAACTAAAACGGCTAATCAAAAATAGCACTGTCACTTTCCGTTGCATAAGTTTAGAAAAGGATAGCAGATGTCATAGACTAATCGTTTGGGTCTTCTCTGAAACGGCGGAGCTTATCATAGACTATTTTAGTCATACCATGTATTAATAGTCTATTTCGTTTCCTCGTACCTATGTTTAACCGCCATATTTTTAATTGCCGCTTAATTTTGACAGATACCGCTTCTTCCATTTTTCGTGTCAAACACAGAGTCGTCCAAAGAGCCGATGAACCCTGGATACCGCTTTAAATGTGTAAATAAGACATTTTGAGAGGCGATTATCTTTTATCAATGTTTCGGCCTATTCAACAGAAAGTGATAGTACTAATTTTAGTTAGAGATTTTAGGCGTTAACATGAAATTGAGACTTATGCATAATTTACTAAAATAGTCATGCAACTTCTTTCGTGGGGTGAAGTAAAAGTCTGTATTACTTTTGCTTGGTTTCTTTTTCGTTCATTCGCTCTCTCATCAATTCATTCATGCGCTCATTAATTCTCGTTCAATTTATTTGCTACTGCTTAACCGCGACGTGATCAGATTGTGGGATGCGGTTTAGAAACATCAAAAAAGTTGGTAAGTTAAATAATGTTAGTAAAACACCTCACTAATATCATTCACTCTTATTGCTTTCATTGATCGAATTGATTTCGACGAAAATAGGTATTAATCAATATTCTACCTCTATTTTACCACAATAAAACAATTTTAAACGGATTTAAGTTGTATTTATTTTGGATTTTACAATTCCTACGTTTCGAGCTCTATACAGAGCTCGTGGTCACGGATGACTAAGGTGTTAGACGTCATTATTTAGACAAGATTCGGTATCAGCATTTTGCGTGGAACCCGGACGTTACGCTAGGCAATTAAGAAATAGATGGCGGTAGAACAAAAATAATTTGTATTCTAAATAATGACGTCTAACATGTTAGTCATCCGTGACCACGGGCTCTGTAAAGAGCTCGAAACGTTGGAATTGTAAAATCCAAATAAACACAACTTAAATCCGTTGAAAATTGTTTAATTGTGATAAGTAATAGTTGTGCAAACTCAAGAAAATATTATTCGATTTTAATTAGCTAAGGCATAGATCTACCTTGATCTTCATCTGGTCTGACTTCTACGGAACCAGTAAATTCTCGATAACTTTATTTTTAGTTCGAACGTATTTCTTATCATTCTGGGGTACAACATTTGTATTACAAATTTTGATTACAGTACAATATAAGTAATTCCTATCCTAAATAAACGGAGAAATATAACACTATTCGTGTTTACAGATAATTGTACATGTTTTGTCAACAGTGGACGACTTTCGGGCGACCAGTCTCCAGCTCATTCAGTCTCACTACAAGGACGCTTATGACAGCGGACGCATCGGCCGCGTCGAAGTAAGAATGTAGCAACTTATTACAATATAGCCATCCCAATAAGCCATATTTGACAGCTGTCGAATTCGTGCAAATGGCAGAGGGTCCATTTTCCTCCATTGGCATCTCTTTTAGCATGGAAATGACAGCTGTCAAATATGGCTTATTGGGATGGCCTTACTTTAGAATACTACATTGATAAAACACTTGGTAGGTATACAATTTAGAACTTGCAAAATAGCAATTGCAGGATTTGAACCTGCGACTTTCGTCACTAGTAGCAACGCCTCTACTGAATGGTTACCCAATCAGTTACAAAAACTATCCCGGTAGATGGAGCCATGTCACATGTTACTGGCATTAAGATATACTTGCATAATTTCGCCAAGGGTGGCTTAGCCGCGGTAGTCCAGTCGGTAGAGGCGTTGGTTTTTGGTGATAACGAAAGTCGCTGGTTCAGATCCTGTCTTTAATTTTGCAAGTTCTCCTAACTTATTAGAACATTCGTAGTGGTTTTCAAGCAAAGCAATATGCAAGAAGAAACAAGAAAGTTGTCAAAAAATCCTCGAGATGGCGGTAAAAGATGGGGACGTATTGGAACGAAGAACCTGAAACGCGGTATCGAAGTATTCACGGCAAACCGCATATTATGTTCCACTTCAAATCCCATCCTGGCTATAATAGCAGGACAGGTGCTACATAGCCACTCTTTTCCCTTACCCCTTCAATCAGCCTCTTAAAATATCCCCTACTTTCCTGTGCACTGGCGGCCCTAATAGGACAAAAACTACTACGCAAGATACTGTATCAGCATTCTGCGTAGAACCGGACCGGTACTACGATGGCGGTAGAACAAAAATTATTTACATACATACGTAAATCACGCCTATATCCCTTCCGGGGTAGGCAGAGCGTTAACGGCCGTTCAACGGATATTTACACCACGTCTGACAAAAGTTTGAGGGTCAATCAGATAACTGTGTATCACTATAGTGACAGGTTGTCAGCCCGTCGCCTAAAATTGCAATACACACCCTCGAGTCCCTTAGTCGCCTTTTACGACACCCATGGGTAAGAAATTGTGTGATGCTATTCTAAGCCGGCATCACACAGCAGAAAAATTATTTAAATTATAAATAATGACGTCTAACACCTTAGTCGTCCGTGACCACGGGCTCTGTAGAACGAAACGTAGGAGTTGTAGAATCCAAAATAAACACAACTTAAATCCGTTTAAATTGTTTTATTGTGAGGATAAAAAACCTAAATATTTATGTGTGAGCACAAAAAATCTTTATTGTTGCCATGTAATGCTGGCTTAGAATAGCATCACCCAATTTATTTTCCGTGTAGCAGGCGACTAAGGCACTCGAGGGTGTGTGTGTGTATTGCAATTTTAGACGATAGACTGACAACCGGTCACTATGACGATACACAAATTTCCGAATTACCCTCATATGTATGTCAGACGTGTTGAAAATGACAGTTTTTACGGCCGAACCCGCAAGGGATTATAGGCGTGATATATGTATGTATGCTTAAAATAGAGCAGATTGGATATTACTCCACCGACAAGAGCGAGGCTCTTAAATGAATGAGGATGACGATATGTATGTATATATACATACATATCGTATATCGGATATATGTATGTATGTATTACATACATACATACATATATCACGCCTTTATCCCTTTCGGGGTAGGCAGAGCGTAAACGGCCGCAAAAACGGACATTTATGCCATGTCTGACAATATTATAATCGAATCGTCATAGTGACAGGTCGTCAGCCCATCGCCTAAAATTGCAATACACATCAACCCTCGAGTTCCTTAGTCTTCTCTTACGACACCCACGGGAAAGAATTGGGGTGATGCTATTCTAGGCCGGCATCACACGGCACGGCTGTATAAACATGGCATATTTATTCTAAAACTAATACAACCGACACTGTAAAACCGCATTTTTCCCCAGGTCCTCCCTATATCATATCACGCTACGTTACACTCTGGCGACCTTTAACAAATTTTGCATTTAATATAAATTTACGCATTCGTAGCCGTTGCCGTGTGATGCCGGCTTAGAATAGCATCACCCCATTTCTTTCCCGTGGGAGTCGTAAAGGCGACTGAGGGACTCGAGGGTGTGCATTGCAATTATAGGCGATGGGCTGACAACCTGTCACTATGGCGTTACACAATTTTTCGAATGACCCTCAAATGTTTGTCAGACGTGGCGTAAATGTCCGTTTTATGCGGCCATTTATGCTCTGCCTACCCCGCAAGGGATTATAGGCGTGATATGTGTATGTATGTATTTATTAAACGCAAAATTGTGAGGGCAAAAAACCTCAATATCTATGTGTAATCTGTCATATACACAGGGTTTAATGGACAGCCCTACGAATACTTTTAAGGTGCATTCAGACCATGAAGAATTTGTGAATCTGTGTAATCAGCGGAGTTCCAAGTTGATGATATTCCCTTAAACGTAGGAATTGTAAAATCCAAATAAACACAACTTAAATCCGTTTAAAATTGTTTAAATATGACTCTATCTGGGGTGGTATGGGATCTACCTCCTAGCGGTCCACCCCGGGCAACGGCAACACAGGCTTGCCTGTGGATAAGTCCGGCTGAACGATCCCACCAAGCGGTGGAAGGCTCCCTAAGGGGCCGCCTGGCTCACGACCACCATCCCACCGAATCTGGCGCCAAGTAGCTTGCTGCGTTCCGTCAGTGTGTGGGAGTGCCAGTGCCTTAACAGGCTTCTTCTGGGTGAGCTCGCTCCATCTTAGACTCTGTCTCTGTACTAAGTATGACCTAGACTAGAGTCAAGAGCAAACCCATCATTAATAAAAAAAAAAAAAAAAAAACTCTCAAGCCCCCTTTTTCCCCAGGTCCTCCCGATATCCTGGCACGCGACGTTACACTCTGGCGAGACAGGCGTGGACAAGAGACTCGCTCGTGTCACTCTCGACAGCATCCCTCGACTGAGGAGCTTCACCAACGACACGGTTCTGGATGTCCTGTTCTACACCAGTCCTGTGTTCTGTCAGGTTTGTTATTGTATTACAGGCAGGGTTTCGTGTGAGAAATGTAGAGTTTAAAACGGACTATACTTGGGACGAGCAACTTATTCCTAAGCTAGAAATATAATCAAAAGCGTATAATAACCAACCAATCAAGTCATATTTGAGATTAAAAAATCAAATTTGAATCCAGTAAGTCATATTTCGATGTACCTTATTCATTCATATTACTTACAGTAAGCCATATTTGACAGCTGTCAGCTTTGGCAGAGGGTCCATTTTCCTTTATATGTATTTTTGTATGGAACCGACAGCCGTTAAATATGGCTTATTTTGATGGCCTTACAGTAAACCTTCAAATCAACAAAAATAAAATAATGACTTTAATACAGAAATAATTATAATTATCAATTATTGTAATTAGAAATCTTATTAAAAAGTACAATGTCAAAAATATAACAGTCAAAATAATTACAAAAAAAATTACAACTTCCTTTAACTAATCAAAAAGCTATTATCAATTAACACGTTTCAGACTAGTATTATTCTTAGGAAGATTATGCACTATGACTCAATACAAAAACCGGAAAAGTGCGAGTCAGACTCGCGCACGAAGGGTTCCGTACCATTATCTATAACAAAAAAACACGTGTTTTGTATGGCAGACCTCATATTTTTTTATTTATTTTTTATTTGTTGTTATAGCAGCAACAGAAATACAACATCCGTAAAAATTTCAACTGTCTAACTTTCGCGGTTCATGAGATACAGCCCTTAAATATTTACTTTATTCTAATTTTTAATATTTGTTGTTATAGCGGCAACAGAAATACATCATCTTTTCAACTATCTAGGTATAACGGTTCAGGACATACAGCCTCGTAACTGTAGGACGGACGGACAGACGGACAGCCGAGCCTCAGTAACAGGGTTTCCGTTATTACCCTTTGGGTACGGAAACCTAAAAATGGTATCTTTTTAAAGTTAATTCTTACTCTTGCAGACGATAATCAACACGGTCTGTGCTGAACTGAACCGCATCTACAACTTGTTCTGCAAACGCAACCCCGACTTCAAGGGGGGGGTGTCCCTCGGAGGTCATTCCCTAGGGAGCGTCATTATTTACGACCTGCTGTGTCACCAGATGCCTAAGGTAGGTATCTAAACACAAAGAATCCAGTATACAGGGTGTAAAAAAATTAGCTAAGAATATTTTAAGGGATGAACCAGTTCGTGAAACTGAACAACTTTCCCCAAGGAACATAGGACGGTATATGAAAAAATAATTTGACCCTCCCATACTTAGTGTGTTACCCGGCAAGGGATAATTTGTATGGGAGGGCCAATTTTTTTTTCATATTTCGACCTATGTTCCTTGGGGAAAGTTGTTCAGTTTCACATACTGGTTCACCCCTTAAAATATTCTCAGCAAATTTTTTTACACCATGTATAGGGTGTAATTTTACTAGTGACCGATAGCAAAAACTCAGGACGGGCTGGTGATAAGGAAGAACTTTCCCCAAGGCACATAGGTCGAAATATGAAAAAAATTGGACCTTCCATACAAAATTGCCGATCAAACGATTTGATTACTATGGAAATATTTTTGACATATTTTGAAATTTTTGACCTATGTTAGTTGGGGAAAGTTGTCCTCTGTTTTCAGTATCATTCATTAGTAAAATTTCTCACTTCACTAGAATATTTGTATCCTACTGTTTGTATGTTTGTTTATTTGTTTGTAATTTGTTTTTATAAGTACATGGGCAATGCCGCGGGTAACAGCTAGTATGATTTAATTTCGTAAACTCTACATACGTTTCTTTGATAACAATTGTCGTGATTGAAATCAAAAGCTAGTTCTTAATTAAATCATGTGTATATTTTATTTTATCTACACTCGTCTCATAATGTTCAAATTTTGAATTCGAAAACAGTTGTATAACACCATCTAAACAACAACCTGGCGATTTGAGTATTGGCAAAAAAAAAAACTTCGTTTCATTTCTCAACTTAATCGAAGTAAGAGCCTTCTCATTGAGGCATTACGCGTCTGTAATTTACATTTAACTGTAATTTATATAGGCAGACAGAATGCATAAAGCAGGTCTTTTTACAACTGTTTTCGAATTCATAATTCGAACATTATGAGAAAGAAAGAAGGAAAGAAGAAAGAAAAATATTTATATGAGAAAGAAACAAAGAAGAAAGAAAAAATTCAGTAAACAAATAGGCATAACTTAAACTAATACATGATCACATTCGATACTGAAAAGGGTAACTTGCTAAGCATGTGTCACAGTCCAAGACTGCAACGCTGGTTTTCAGCAGTACCCTGGAACTTATAACCAGGATGAAGTGATACGGTGCTGAGATATTACATTACTAAAATATTACAACTATGGACGGACAATACAGGGTTATTTTTTATTCACCCCGGAAATTTTACAGGGTGATTCCTCTCGTGATTCTGAACAATTTTCATTATGGGGTCACCTGCGAAATCGCGAAAAAAAAACCCAGCTGCTCCATAGAAAAAATCATACTTACCAAAATAAAATGTATGGAACAGCTGGTTTTTTTTTGCGATTTCGCACGTGACCCCATAATGAAAGTTGTTCAGAATCATGAGAAGAATCACCTTGTAAAATTTCCGGGGTGAACAAAAAATAGGTAACCCAGTATAATAAAAAAAAAATGAGACGAGTGTAGATCCCTTCTACTTGATGTTTAAGGCTGCTGAAGTAGGTATAACACATTTCCTTTCATTACTTTTAAGTGGATAGATATATTTTATTACTTTTCTTTTAGATTAATTTCGTTTTCTTAGTAATAACTGTATTATGATAAGTCTATTTAAGCATGCTTTGGTAGGTATGTATAAATTGTAACCGAGCGATACTCGCTGTAAGGATAGTTGATGAAGAGGTGTATAGCCAGTAAGGCTCAATGCTTCTTGATGGAAAAGGGGAATTTCCGCCGAGCGAGGTGTTCAGCTCGGGGACCGCGGCCCAACTGGTAGGACGTGGATTTTGTATTTATACTAAGTCTTCGACAAACTTCGTAACCGCGTTTTAGGTCTTGACTTCTGATTGGCTAATCTTCTATGACGAGTATGACGCGTCGTGTTTACATTGTGCAGGCAGCGTTGTCGTCGTCGCCTCGTCAGCAGTCGATGCATCCAGCGAAGTCAGCGCATTCTGTGTGCGGCGCGCGCTTCATATTTCTTTGCAATCCGCGCCGCTACACTCGCCATCAAACTTTTTAATTTTTCGTGAAGTTTAAAATGTATTTACTATGTACTTGCCAAATATATTTGTAATAAAAAAAAAGATAAACTACTATAATGTTTGTTGTATCCCCAGGACCTCGCTCATCCGTCTGACAAGCAGTATGTGTCAGGCGCCGCGGGCACCGGCCAGCCCTCCGTGCAGTACCCAAGATTGCACTTCGACCCAGTAGCCATGTACGCCCTCGGCAGCCCTATAGGTAAAGCAGCCCTTAAACATTTTTTACTTTTTTATTAATGATGGGTTTGCTCTTGACTCTAGTCTAGGTCATAGGACAGAGACAGAGTGTAAGATGGAGCGAGCTCACCCAGAAGAAGCCTGTTCACTCTTACTTTGAAGAGATTAGGGTTGTATGCGTTTGGAAACACAGACGCAGGTAGTGAGTTCCACTCTTTAGCAGTGCGCATTATAAATGATGACTGGAAGCGCTTAGTCCGAATTGGTGGAATGGCTACCAGGTATGGATGGTATCCGGCGGTGCGTCTGGATGTCCGATGGTAGAAGGGAGCTGGTGGAACAAGGTCGTGAAGCTCTTGAGCACACTCTCCGAAGTACAATCTGTAAAAAACCGACAAGCAGGCAAACATAGCAATCTTCCTTTATATTACCCTCTCTTACATAACAGCGCCAGCTACGTTTAAGATGAAAGGAAAATGAGCGCGCGTCACAAATCAAGTTAAAGCAATATATAAAATCGACAATTTTAACGAGGAATAGCCACTGGAACTGTTTCAAAAAACGGCGAAACTAATTTAATTTTTAAAAGTTCATCAACTGATGCCCTCTGAAGCTCGGAATCATCTTTCTTTACGGATAATCAAGTGGTTCAGCCTACTATGTCCTGGCCAGACGGGGTACAATTTCACACAGAAATAAATATCAATCGCCGTGTGATGCCGGAGTAGTACCCATATCTTTCCCGTGGGTGTCGTAAAGGGCGACTAAGGGACTCGAGGGTGTGCATTGCAATTATAGGCGATGGGCTGACAACCTGTCACTACGGCGATGCATAATTTTGCGAATGACCCTCAAATGTTTGTCAGACGCGGCGTAGAAGTCCGTTTTTTACGGCCCCGCAAGGGATATAGGCGTGATGTATGTATGTATAAATATCAACTTTGTGAGTGCGTCACCGAGACTCAAACTTGGAACCTTTGCGTCGCAAGCAGTCGCGCTACCACTGCGCCACATCGTCCGTCAGGATACTTTCTCCATAACTGTAGCCTAAAAGATATAATCACTGGTCAAAACAGGTTAAGGTGACCCTTTTTCTAGCGTACTGCCAGGCGTTCCACACCATTTTTAAAAATAGTACGGAGACTATTCTCGAATAAATTGTTATTTTTATGTTAATGTTTTTTATTAAATTATAATTGTAATCGACATGACATAATAATGTAATTATTCAATTGAGTAATGTACCTTTATTACCTATTCTTATTTAAATTTAAAATGTTGTTCAAATGTTTGTTTAATAATATTATATGGGTTATTGCAATGGCCTGAAATAAACGATTTATAATTATTATTATTATGTAAATATCTTTCTATTTAAAATCTCTCCGCAACCGTAAAATTGCACGGGCCGGAGCCAAGTGCTATTGTGAATCTAACGACAAAAACTTTCTGACAATCCTGCAGGTATTAAGAATGACAGCTTTTTGTAGAAGACCGATTGTGGATTTGTGCATATTGAGTGATTGTAGACTGGTGTTTAGGTTTTTTGGTATAACTCCTGTACTAGAAAGAATTATTGGGATAGTTCGAACTGAGCTAACTTGCCATTGCTTTTTTATCTCTATGGATAGGTCGGTATACTTCGCATTTTTTCAGTATGTGTTGATAAAAGGTTGTGTGTGTTACAAGTTGCTTTTTTTTTTCCTTCGCAGCGATATTCGAGTGCATCCGCGGCGTGGACTCCCTCGGTATCCACTTCAAACTGCCGACTTGCAAGAACTTCTTTAACATATTCCACCCGTACGACCCCATCGCTTATCGGTAAGGATTCAAAACTTATTTTCTGTCAAGATTTGTAATTTTCCGTCAAGATAACACACAGTCGCACAAAAATCTCTTGTCAAAACGCTAATGAAAAAACATGAGAAAAGTGAAGGCTTATTACTAAGAATAGAATAGAACAGTAAACACATTTATTCACTGTTAACATACACAATACACAAAAAGTAAAAAAAAATACAACGTGAGTGACAAGAGTTATGACTTCAAAATTGCACAAATTCGTCGTCGTAGGCGGTCAAAATAACATATATGGAAACGTTTGGCGTTCACTTCACGCAGTAGATATAAAAGAATTCATTGAATATATTTCATCCATACGACCCCATTGCTTATCGGTAAGGTTTAAAGCTTATGTTTGTAATTTTCTATCAAAATAACACATAGTCAAGTAAGTCGGCCTTTTTCTTTCAAAAGTACACATATATGACTTCAAAATTACACAAATTAGCCCTCGTAGGCCGTCAAAATTACAAAGGTTAAAACGTTTAGCGCTCACTTTAAACGACATGCTAAATTTATTTAACATATTCTACCCATACAACCACATCGCTTATCGGCTTAAATAAGCGTTTTGAAACCTTAGTTTCAAAGCTTATTTTTGTAATTTTCTATTAAAATAACGCACAGTCGAAAAAGTCGGCATTATCTTGTCAAAATTACACAAATATGACTTTTCAGTATAAATGCGGTATTTTCCTGCCAAAATTACACAAATACGACTTCAAAATTACACAAATTAGTCGTCGTAGGCGGTCAAAATTGCTTAAGTGGAAGCATTTGGCATATTAATCTGCCGACCTTCAAGAATTTCTTCAATATATTCCATCCATACGACCCCATCGCTTATCGATAAGGGTTTTTGACATACAAATTAGGCGGCATATTCCTGTCGAAATTACACAAAAATTATGTCAAAATTACACAAATAGAGCAAAATGTTGGCAATTGGCTATTTTCTCAAGTGGTCATGCTCAACGCTTACTTCAAGCTCCATGCAAAAATTTCTGTGTTATATTTCTCCCTTCAACATCAGAATCTGATGTGTAAATTTTTGACAACATAGGTATTTGTGTAATTTTTACTTTGTATTTTTCGTCATAATGAAGTAACTGTGCCGAGACTATTTTGTTTTGATTACGACCTCTGATTTAAAAATGTAAAGATTTGCAAGTAGTTTCAAGAGCAAATTATTAAATTTTATAACAACACTTATGTACTAAGTACACTTACAATCATACATACATACATACAAATATATACAAATAATTATATGTTTAAATTAGAGAATTTTAATCTACACTAATATTATAAAGAGGAAAGATTTGATTGTTTGTTTGTTTGTTTGTTTGTTTGTTTGTTTGCATCGAATAGGCTCCGAAACTACTGGCCCGATTTTAAAAATTCTTTTACCATTAGAATCCTACATTATTCCTGATGAACATAGGCTATATTTTATACGAGAAAAAAATAGGGATCCGCGTGAAAATTTCGATAATGTAACCCAACGTGTGAAAAATGTACCAAAAAAATATCTTATTTCGCGTACGCTGTGGAAACTATTGACAATAGAGCAAAGTGATGTACTACAGTTTTATAGAGGACATCAATATCTATAATAATATTCGCGATACCATATGTCTAACTATTACAGTTATGCCACAATAACTACTTTTTCATTTAAAAATGTACAAACTTCGCCACATTACATATACGTGTAATGATTACATTTAATCATTACTGTATTAAAGGGTGTCAGGGATATCCCTCCGAATACTGATAGGGTACATGCGGACCATGAAACTGAACAACTTTCCCCTAGGAACATATTTCAGGAAACGTAAAAAAACTGACTTCCCATAGTGAATGCAGTCAGCTGATTGTGATTTTGTATGGAAGGTAATTATTTTGGCGTTTCCTGACATGGGGAAAGTTGTCCAGTTTTATGTATCATGCACCCTATCAGTATTCGAAGGGCTGTCCTTTACTCGGTATAAAAAAAGACGCCAAAAAACATTAAATAATTCATTAAAAAAATCTACACTAAAATAATACATACATACACATATCACGCCTATTATCCCTTGCGGGGTAGGCAGAGCGTAAACGGCCGCAAAAGCGGACTTTTGCGCCACGTCTGACATAATATGTTTGAGGGTCATTCGGAAAATTGTGTATCGCCATAGTGACAGGTTGTCAGCCCATCGCCTAAAATTGCAATACACATACACACCCTCGAGTCCCTTAGTCGCCTTTTACGACTCCCACGGAAAGGTAATGGGGTGATGCTATTCTAAGCCGGCATCATACTAAAATACATACATACATACATATAATCACGCCTCTTTCCTGTAGGGGTAGGCAGAGACTACATCTTTCCACTTGCTACGATCCTGACACACCTCTTTCGCTTCTTCAACATGCATCAATCTTTTCATACATGCTCGTCGGTTTAGGGTACTCTTGACCTGACCTTTCTCTAGAACGTCCCCGATCTGATCCAAGTACGTGCGTCTTGGTCTTCCCCTTCCAACGTTCCCATCCACACTCGCCATATACACCTGTTTCGTTAATCTTCTTTCATTCATTCTCTCAATGTGACCAAACCATCTCAGCATTCCTTTTTCTATACCAGTCACTATGTCATCTTTTATACCGCAACGTTCTCTAATCACGCTATTCCTTATCCTGTCACTCAATTTCACTCCTATCATACTTCTTAGCGCTCTCATTTCTACCGCATTTATTCTACTTTCATGCTTTTTCTGCCATACCCAACTTTCACTCCCATACATAAGTGTTGGAACTAACACTCCTCTATGCACAGCCAGACGTGCCTTATTAGACACTGTCTGGCTGTTCATAAAGGTATGCAACGCTCCATTCACCATGTTGCCGGCATTTACCCTCCTTTCAATGTCACTTTCACACTTTCCATCTGATGTAAACTTCGATCCCAAATATACAAACTCTTTCACTTGCTCCACCCTCTCTTCTTCTATCATAATATTACACTCCGTCATACCTTCTTCTTTTTCAAAAACCATTGATTTCGTCTTACTTACATTCATTTTCATTCCTTTCTTTTTCAAAGCCTCATTCATAATGTTTACCATCTTCTGCAACTCTTCAGCCGACGACGCAAGGATAACTTGGTCATCAGCATAGAGAAGACATTTGACGAGTAACCCATTCATTCTCAGTCCATTTTCACACTCTTTCAAATCTGTCAAACAACTATCCATGAATAGGTTGAACAGCCATGGTGACGCAACACATCCCTGTCTAACACCTTTCTCGATGTTAAACAGTTCAGTGAAGGCCCCGTTAATCCTGACACAAGCACTGGAATCCTTATATAAGGATTTCAGTGCTCGTACCAAGATGCTGCTAAAAAATAATAATATAATCTACACTAATATTAGAAACAGGATTTTTTTATAGTTTGTTTGAATTGAATAGGTTCCGAATCTACTGGACCGATTTAAAAAATTCTTTTACCGTTAATTGAAATTGAAATTCTTTATTCAATGTAGGATAGTATTATCACTTATTGACGTCATAAACCGTCATTCTAAAAAAATTTATTTCTATCACACAATTTTCTTTTTTTTATTACAATTTTGTTATGACCTAATAGAAAACCGGCTCGGGCGGGATAAAAAAAATAAAAATAAAGGCACTGCAATGGGGCTGGCCAGCTTAATCACACGGCATGTAACTTTACGCCACCACCATCTGAAAACGATATTTGTTTCAAATTGAAGTCAAGATTTTTAGAATCCTACATTATCCCTGATGAACATAGGCTATATTAAACTGTCTTATTCCCGGGGGGAAATTGTTAGCGGCGGGTGAAACCGCTGGGCGGGCTGCTATTAATTTATAAGTTGCCTATCTTATCATTATTTTGTTTTGGTTTCAGGATAGAACCTCTGATCAACCCGTCGTTGCGGGATTACAAACCACATCAGATTCCTCATCACAAGGGAAGGAAGAGAATGCATCTAGGTAAGTACAGGTTTTTTAAAGGTCGATGCCTGCAACGATTTGCAAATAGTGGGGCCTTTCGACACACACACACACACACACACACATCACAGTTAGCAGAGCGCAAACGGCCGCAAAAAACGGACATTCATACCACGTCTGACAAATATTTGAGGGTCATTTGGAAAATTGTGTATCGCCATAGTGACAGGTTGTCAGCCCATCGCCTATAATTGCAATACACACCCTCGAGTCCCTTAGTCGCCTCTTACGACTCCCAAGGGATAGAAATGGGGTGATGCAATTCTAAGCCGGCATCACACGGGCCTTTCTATCTGACAGTTATTAAGCTTTTTTTATAATGTCATGCCAAATGGCATTGTGCTAAGTTGAAATTTTGTCATTTGCGTCATAAATACATTCCATCTATTAACATACGTTTCCATGAAAATAAACATTTTCAGTTTAGCTTAGCACCAACCGAGTGTTAAAGATTAGCCAGAAAATGTCCCATTAAGATAGTTCGGTTCCAAATAGTATTAAATGTCAAGTATTGTATTGGAAACTATTTTACCGGTATACATAGTAATAGTTTTTAACACAAATTACACAGGTGTAGGTAAGTGAAAAACAAAATATTTTAAAGTAAGCTTATGGCTGGTTAGACATTTTTAACGCTTCTATTTTTGCGAAATAGACATAAATTATACTTATTTATTATACAGCATGTAAAAATATCAGCTGCAAATATTTTAAGGGGTGAACCAGTCCATGAAACTGAACAACTTTCCCCAAGGAACATAGGTCGAAATAAGGCAAAAAAATACCCCCCCCCCATACAAATTGCCGGTCGGCTGGATCATTTTGTATGTTAGGTCAAACTTTTTTCATATTTCGACGTTTGTTCCTTGGGGAAAGTTGTTCAGTTTCATGGGCATGTTTACCCCTAGATATATTTACAGTTATTTTAATATATTTGCAGTTATTTTTACGACTTATACATACATAAATCACGCCTATATCCCTTACGGGGTAGGCAGAGCGTTAAAGGCCGTAAAACGGATATTAACACCACGTCTGACGAAAGATTGAGGGTCAATCAGATAACTGTGTACGACTATAGTGACAGGTTGTCAGCCCATCGCCTAAAATTGCAATACACATCTAACCTTCGAGTCCCGTAGTCGCCTCTTACGACATCCATAGGTAAGAAATGGGGTGATGCTATTCTATGCCGGCATCACACGGCTACGACTTATTACGACTTATATTTATTTATTTAAAATACATATAAAGCATCAACTTGCCGTTAAACCTTAGAAAAGTTTGTGTCGGCACTGCACATTCCTCAGCTATACAAAATTAATATAAAATAAAAAGACAAACCAATTTCAAAGATAACCTAAACTTATAAATATACATTATTTATTTTATGCCGTGTGATGCCGGCTTAGAATAGCATCACCCCATTTCTTACCCATGGGTGTCGTAAGAGGCGACTAAGGGACTCGAGGGTGTGTATTGCAATTTTAGGCTACGGGCTGACAACCTGTCACTATAGTGATACACAGTTATCTAAATGACCCTCAAACTTTTGTCAGACGTGGTGTTAATATCCGTTTTACGGCCGTTAACGCTCTGCCTACCCCGTAAGGGATAAAGGCGTGATTTATGTATGTATGTATGTATGTATGTATGTATTATTTATTACACAGGTTACTTTGGTACCTATGCAATAGTATGCATGGATTGCAAATGGGAGGACAGCCCCTACTCTGAATGCTATATTGAATATATATTCCAGAACTACGAGACACAATGACCCGAGTGGGGGCCGATATCAAGCAGAAGTTGATAGAATCCTTCAGGAGCACCTGGACCAGCATGTGGAAGACCACGCCTCCCACCAGCAACACAGCGCTCGAGAAGGTAATACTCTCAATTCGGAAGTCCTTTTTTTTTTTTTTTATTAATGATGGGTTTGCTCTTGACTCTAGTCTAGGTCATAGGACAGAAACAGAGTCTAAGATGGAGCGAGCTCACCCAGAAGAAGCCTGTTCACTCTTACTTTGAAGAGATTAGGGTTGTATGCTTTTGGAAACACAGACGCAGGTAGTGAGTTCCACTCTTTAGCAGAGCGCATTATAAATGATGACTGGAAGCGCTTAGTCCGAATTGGTGGAATGGCTACCAGGTACGGATGGTATCCGGCGGTGCGTCTGGATGTCCGATGGTAGAAGGGAGCTCGTGGAACAAGGTCGTGAAGCTCTTGAGCACACTCTCCGAAGTACAATCTATAAAATACCGACAAGCAGGCAACCTTGCGGCGATGTGCCAGGCTATGTAGCTTGGTGTCCACCAAGTCCAGGGTTTGATATCCGGAATAAGCATTTTTATATAACTTTTTAAGCACTCGCGATCACTTTCACTCATTTTAAGTATTAGACCGGGTCTATCGCGATAGTATTTAGGTAAATATTAGTAATTTACCTGTGTCCCGACGTTTCAACACAGTTTCATGTATTGTGGTCGCGGGTCAAGGTCTAATACTTAAAATGAGATAAGCATTTTTTTACAGTTGTGCCAATTTTTGCCAGATCTTATTATCCTCTGTCGATTTCTTTTGTTTTCATGATCTGACGCCCGTCAAATCGGCGTTGTTGAGACGGTTAAACTATAAAAAAGTAGTATTTTTCAATACCAAATTTTTAAAAACTTCCCGTGTTAGGTATGCAATGAGATATGATTGTCCGAAAAGAAATGGTTCCGTGCTTCGGAGGGCACGTTAAGCCGTCGGTCCCGGTTGCTGTCTATTATTACACGGCGGTCGTTACACAACCATGTGCGATGTCTACTAGTTTTAGTAGGCGGTTGAAAAGCTGACACCAGGGTTCATAGGATCGTCAATTCGGTGTCCCAGACGAAAAAAAGAATTTAAAAAAAATTAACTGTTTGTTTTGACTGTTATAGGTAGTAGAGGAAGAACTCGAAAAGGAGCCGATGACGGAGAAAGAAGCTACCATTACTGAAGAAGCTGTAAATATTACAATTTATTATTAATTTGCCGTGTGGTGCCGGCTTAGAATAGCATCACCCCATTTCTTTCCTGCGGGTATTTTAAGAGGCGACTAAGCGACTCGAGGGTTTTATGTGTGTTACAATTATGGTGAAAGGCTGGCAACTTGTCACTACAGTGATACACATTTTTTTCTGAATCGGCACTGAATTATTTGTCACACGTGGCGATAGCAGCCATATTTTTACGGCCGTTAACACTCTGTCTATTCCGCGAGGGATTAGGGCGTGCTATGTGTATTATTTATATTTTTTAAACAAGATGTTAAATACAAGCCGTGTGGTGCCGGCCTAGAATAGTATCACTACATTTTTACCCCTGGATGTTGTAAAATGGCGACTTAAGGATAAATCCAAGAAATGCTTTCCCTGTGAACTACGATTTTGGCAAAACCCTCTAACAGGGTGTGGCCCAGGGGTTCTCTTATTTTGCCATTGTATAAGCCCAGCTTCACCGAGCACCGCATATTCTATCTAGTTGGATCAGTCGGTCCCCTGGACACAACACCCGGCCAGGCATGGAAGCTAGCTACCCTTTTCCCGACACCACCTGGAACCCTCCATTCTGCCTACTGGCATTACTCCTGTCACCCGCCATATATGTATGTCATAACATCAAATGAAACACCATTGAATGATCAGGGATCAATTTGTTTATTTCATGTATTTATGTCGTGCCGTGTGATGCCGGCTTAGAATAGCATCACCCCATTTCTTTCCCTTAGGAGTCGTAAGAGGCGACTAAGGGACTCGAGAGTGTGTATTACAATTTTAGGCGATGGGCTGACAACCTCTCACTATGGCGTTACACAATATTCCGAATGACCCTCAAATATTTGTCAGACGTGGCGTAAATGTCCGTTTGGTGGCCGTTTGCGCTCTGCCTACCCCGCAAGGGTGATGTGATGTGTATATGTAATTATATGTGATGTGTATATGTATGTGTATGTGTTTTTTTTTCTAGATGAGCACAATATAAAAATGCAAATTCTATTCAATCAAAAATGACACTTAATAATCTATAACACTATAATTTGTCTTTACTAATTCACGGACTAGTTTTTTTTAACATTTGACTCATATTAACGCAATTTCAGGCACTCGACGATACATAAGGACTTAATTTGTTTATTTCATGTATTTATGCCGTGTGATGCCGGCTTAGAATAGCATCACCCCATTTCTTTCCCTTGGGAGTCGTAAGAGGCGACTAAGGGACTCGAGCGTGTGTATTACAATTTTAGGCGATGGGCTGACAACATGTCCTTATGGCGATTCACAATTTTCCGAATGACCCTCAAATATTTGTCAGACGTGGCGTAAATGTCCGTTTTTCGCTACTGTTTGCGCTCTGCTTAACCCGCAAGGGATTAAAGGCGTGATATGTGTATGTATGTATTTATTCAGCCGTGTGATGCCGGCCTAGAATAGCATCACCCCATTTCTTACCTATGGGTGTCGTAAAAAGCGACTACGGGACTCGAGGGTTAGATGTGTATTGCATTTTAGGCGATGGGCTGACAACCTCTCACTATGGCGTTACACAATTTTCCGAATGACCCTCAAATATTTGTCAGACGTGGCGTAAATGTCCGTTTGTCGCGGCTGTTTGCGCTCTGCTTAACCCGCAAGGGATTAAAGGCGTGATATGTGTATGTATGTATTTATTCAGCCGTGTGATGCCGGCCCAGAATAGAATCACCCCATTTCTTACCTATGGGTGTCGTAAAAAGCGACTACGGGACTCGAGGGTTAGATGTGTATTGCAATTTTAGGGGATGGGCTGACAACCTGTCACTATTGTAATACACAGTTATCTGATTGATCCTCAAACTTTTGTCAGACGTGGTGTTAATATCCGTTCTACCGCCGTTAACACTCTGCCTACCCCGTAAGGGATATAGGCGTGATTTATGTATGTATTAATTCCTACCAGTTAACTCCCGAAATGCTGGGCGCGCTCAACAGCGGGCGTCGCGTCGACTATGTGCTCCAAGAGGCACCATTCGAGATGATCAATGAATACCTGTCGTCCATGACCAGCCATGTCTGCTATTGGTGAGTCTACATCATCGGCTCTGAGACTGTCAAAATCAAAATCACTAATTAGCATTAAATTGAAATTTTTGAAATTGAAATTGAAAACAATTTATTCTCATTTTACAGTACACAACACAGGTTAATACAAACAAGACAATTACATTTAAAATACGATAAAACAAGAGGACACAATAAAAGTATTATGGATACAGACAGTTGTAGATGAGTGGGTAGTTGTGTTATGTACTGTGCCAGAGAAATGGTTCTGACTCAGCATAAGTCGCAGTAGTAACTACGACGCTGGTAAATGAAGTCGCTTCCCGTGTCCCTATGTATGCTTTCTTTTATCTTTCAAAGTAAGCGACGGATTTTGATGTGGTAGATAGAGTAGACGAAGACGGCCGATGTGGCGCAGTGGTAGTGCGACTGCCTGCGACGCAAAGGTTCCGGGTTCGATTCCCGGTGAGGCATTCACAGGGTTGATATTTATAACTTTGTGAATTTGTTACCAGTCTGGATAGGATTTTGCAGATACACCTGATTGTCCGAAAAGAAAGGTAGTTCTGTGCTTCGGAAGGCACGTTAAGCCGTCAGTCTCGGTTGCTGTCTATGGTTACTTAGACGGCGGTCGTTACACAACTATGTCAGAGGCGTACTACTAGTAGTAGGTGGTTGAAAAACTCTGACACCAGGGTTCATCGGGTCTTTGGACGATTCGGTGATTCACACGAAAAAAACTAGTAAAATTAACTATTTTTATCGATATTTTGTATGAAATACATCAGTATGACGTCACTATACACGTCACTATAAAACAGAAACTTTTTATTTGTTTCTCAGTTAAGTAAATCTTATTCTGAATATTTTGAAAAACGATGAATGAAAACTATTCTACGTTTGGACATTGATTTTTAACATCCACGTTTCGTATTTTATTAGTTACTCAGAACACAATCCTATTCAATGATAAAATACTAACTTCTTACTATGGAACACGATTGCATTTTTGATTAGCGGTATCGCTCGCTATCGTAATGTAACTTGGTAAAGGTTGAGGATAGACAAGTACAACGCTATGGTTGTTTCTTGCGAAAGAAAGAGACAGCACTGGGCGTCGGTATAAGTTTAATTAACAATATCGCTTCAATTTGTCGGGACAGTGTGCTTGCACCGTGCGAGGAAGAGAGACAAATGTAAGATAGTCCAGTCAAATACAGATAAACGAACATGTTTTTTATTTATTTAACCCTTTTATCGTTTTCAGGGAGTCGGAAGACACGATGCTGTTGATGTTGCGAGAGATCTACGACGCTCTGGGAGTCAAACCTGACCACGTGGTGCCGCAGCAGTCACTCACCGTCGAGCGCACTAGAACCATCTCAGTGAGTATGAAAACACACGATCACTTAAAAACAATGATACTCAGGAACCCTAATAAAATAAAAGCCTCAATTATATTCACTCAAACACTCTAATAGAATTCTGCTATAAACACGATTAAACCTAAAGGCCTAAAACCTCAATATGATTCACTCAAATAACACGATAATACTCAATAACCCAAATAGAATTCACCTAAAAATCGAAAAACACTCAAAAACCTGAATAGAATTCGCATTAAAACACGATTACACTTTGGAACTCCAATATAATTCGCTAGATATCCCATTTGCACTTAAACACCTCAATAATATTCCCTTAAAACCACAACACCGCTCAAAAACCTCAATACCCACTTAAAAACTCGATAACACTCGGACATCCTTATGAGGATTCACTTAAAAACATCCAGAAACGCCAATAGAATACATACACACTTGAGCCAATAATACATAAACACTTGAACCCACGATAGTACTCATAAACCCCAATATGATTCACTTAAAAACACGATATTACTCATAAACCCCAATAGCATTCACTTAAACATACGATATTACCTACCCATAAACCCCAATAGCATTCAATTAAAAACACGACATTACTCATAAACCCCAATAGCATTCAATTAAAAACACGACATTACTCATAAACCCCAATAGCATTCAATTAAAAACACGACATTACTCATAAACCCCAATAGCATTCAATTAAAAACACGATATTACTCATAAACTGCAATAGCATTCAATTAAAAACACGACATTACTCATAAACCCCAATAGCATTCAATTAAAAACACGACATTACTCATAAACCCCAATAGCATTCAATTAAAAACACGACATTACTCATAAACCCCAATAGCATTCAATTAAAAACACGACATTACTTATAAACCCCAATAGCATTCACTTAAAAACACGACATTACTCATAAACCCCAATAGCATTCAATTAAAAACACGACATTACTTATAAACCCCAATAGCATTCAATTAAAAACACGACATTACTTATAAACCCCAATAGCATTCAATTAAAAACACGACATTACTCACAAACCCCAATAGCATTTAATTAAAAACACGACATTACTCATAAACCCCAATAGCATTCAATTAAAAACACGATATTACTCATAAACTGCAATAGCATTCAATTAAAAACACGACATTACTCATAAACCCCAATACTCATAAACCCCAATAGCATTCACTTAAAAACACGATATTTCCTACTCATAAACCCCAATAGCATTCACTTAAACATACGACATTACTCATAAACCCCAATAGCATTCAATTAAAAACACGACATTACTCATAAACCCCAATAGCATTCAATTAAAAACACGACATTACTCATAAACCCCAATAGCATTCAATTAAAAACACGACATTACTTATAAACCCCAATAGCATTCACTTAAAAACACGACATTACTCATAAACCCCAATAGCATTCAATTAAAAACACGACATTACTTATAAACCCCAATAGCATTCAATTAAAAACACGACATTACTTATAAACCCCAATAGCATTCAATTAAAAACACGACATTACTCACAAACCCCAATAGCATTTAATTAAAAACACGACATTACTCATAAACCCCAATAGCATTCAATTAAAAACACGATATTACTCATAAACTGCAATAGCATTCAATTAAAAACACGAAATTACTCATAAACCCCAATAGCATTCAATTAAAAACACGACATTACTCATAAACCCCAATAGCATTCAATTAAAAACACGATATTACTCATAAACTGCAATAGCATTCAATTAAAAACACGACATTACTCATAAACCCCAATAGCATTCAATTAAAAACACGATATTACTCATAAACTGCAATAGCATTCAATTAAAAACACGACATTACTCATAAACCCCAATAGCATTCAATTAAAAACACGACATTACTCATAAACCCCAATAGCATTCAATTAAAACACGATATTACTCATAAACCCCAATAGCATTCAATTAAAAACACGATATTACTCATAAACCCCAACGATAACAATTAAAAAGCCTTATAGGATTCAGACACAGTTGACTTAAGTTTGAACTAAACTAAAAAGTGTAAACTAAAGTTAGTTCTGCGAATAAATTATTTTTATTTATTTTTCAGGATGATTCGGATAATCTTGCTGCGACAGGTATACTTTTTTTTTAGTTTTTGTTTTCTTTTGTGTTTTTTTTTAAATAAAGTTTACAATTATACAAGGAGAAACAAAATGAGAAACAACAAGCCGAAATAAGAGAAAAAAATTGGACCATTAACAGTAAATAAACCAGGTGATCGGCAATTTTAAATGGGAGCTCCAATATTTATTTTTAATAACTCGACCTATGTTTCATGGGGAAAGTTGTTCAAATTCATAAATACCTTGACCACCTTTCGGCTTGTTAAACCGTTTCTGTTACTTCTTGTATAGAGGTTTTTATAAAATTGTTACAACTTTAGTAAATTTTCATCAAAATGTTTTTGTTTAATATATAAATAGTTTTTTTTTTTTTTTTTATAAAAAGTTTTTTTTATTGTTTCAGACTCTCCCTCCACCAGCAGAGGACCATCTTGATAAAAACAACTAAATATCGCTAGAAAAAATATAACATTTATTTTATTACTATAAGTTCATACACTGTGTTAGGTAAATATCATGTTCCCGAATACTTTATCATAAAAAAAAACTGAACAACGTTTAAACCTCGGACCGCAACAGTCGTTTAGTTTACTGCCTGTCATTATTGCATGACTGCGTATGTTTAGCCTTACCCCTTGCGGAAATGCAAATGCCATGGCTGAAAAATAATTGAGGGTCGTTCACTTTCAGAAAAAAAATATTTGAGAAAGATTTTTTGAAAATGTAGTCTATAAAAAAACGTAAAACAAAATTTGACCCCCCCATACAAGGCTCGTTTAACTAACACTATTTATATGGGAGGTCCAAATTTTCTTTTTCATATTTCGACCCATGTTCCTTTGGGAAAGTTGTGCAGTTCAAAAACGCAGTACTTTTCCGTACATTCTGTATAACGAACATAAAATCATTTTTTTTCCCATCTGGAAATAAACGTTGTTCAGTTTCGTTTTCAGAGCTCTATCCGTGGGTTTAAGATTTTTCCTAACTCGTTGTATAATAAAAAAAATACTTGTACAGAAATATGATAACACATATTTATATTGTATTTAAGAACTATTTCCCTATGAAATAAAAAAAAAAAACACCATTCCGTAAAATCAAAAAGTAGGTTTTGAAATTACTACTACCTACTTACAAAATATACTTAAGATTTATTTTTTATAATATATTCTAATGTTTCAAATATTTACATCAATTCACAACATAGTGCAATATAAAATAAATCAATTCTTCATATAGATTTGTTTCAAAATTTATTAAATGTTTATTTAAAGAAGATTTTAATTACAAATATATTTTTGCTGCCTTCATAAAAAACATAATATAAATGTATATACACTTCAAATAACCTAATTATTTAATATACCTACATTCAAAATTATTAGTTCTGACATTTTCATTTTGGTTATTTTCAAAGTGGATTTCATGCAAAAACCTTTGTACAGATGGTGTATTACAATTTAACGCAATAAACAATTTGGAACTAAACAATCTGTTTCATTCTACGCCATACAATAGAACTAACTTTTTGTCCCGCGGTTTCACCTGCGCATTAGAAATCTGTACAAGCAACCTATTGGCAGACTAATTGTGGGAAGTCTCTTTCACTCTCGTCGAAAAAGGAGAGAGGTCCGATACTTGGCAACAATCTCTGTGCGTGTGTACACTTATAGCATGTTTACACTAGGCCTATTTGGGAAGGCAAATAGTAAGGGAAGTGGGCAGCGCGAGCATGTAAACAGGTTACTCGCGCTGCTACTCGTCATGCCACCGCCACTTCCCGTGCTCCCTCGAGTGTCGGCTTTACTAGCGCGTGTCAAAAGAACGGAAGCACGAGCGCGAATTGAATGTATTGCTATCTCGCTCGCTCGTATTGCTGAGAGAAGAGTGCGGCGGCAGTATGGAAACACTTACTCGCGTTGATACTTCCGCAGAAGTATTTCGAGCAATATTCGCGGCAGGAGTAGAAGCAGGTGTCGCAATAGTTACTAAAAGTACCGCCGTTCCAATAAGTCGTATTTGACAGCTGTCAGATTCATGATAATACTATGGCAGAGGGTCTTGACATGTCCTTTAGTATGGAGGTGGCAGTTAAGTTAAGTTAAGTTTTCATTTAAGTGAAGTTATTGCATACACATCACGCCTATAATCCCTTGCGGAGTAGGCAGATCGCAAACAGCCGGACATTTACGCCACGTTAGACAAATATTTGAGGGTCATTTGGAAAATTTTGTATCGCCATAGGGACATGTTGTAAGCCCGTCGCCTGAATTTGCAATACACACCCTCGATTCCCTAAGTCGCCTCTTACGACTCCCACAAGTAAGAAATGGGGTGATGCTATTCTAAGCCGGCATAAGCTATTCAATAGGGTAAAATTAATAAAAAACAGTTTAAGATAGGTACTCTGATTTATTTCTAACAATTTTCAATGATAAATGAAACATCTGGAGAGAAAAATAAATAAAAGGTTTATGCATGATAAACAACATTTTATTTTATTTTTAATATTAAATACCTAAACTTGGTACTGTCCGGCAAAAGGTAAATTCTCAGTTGATCCATCAATTTAATATTGTTTATTTTTCGATCCAGATTTTTTTATTACAAGCATATACAAGGCAAAGACTAACTTTATAAAATTCCTTCCTTTTTCACACATCTTTCAGTCCATTTTTCTTATTCAGTTATTAGGTGCTTTTGTCTACCAAATTTTAATATAAGCTTCAGCTTTTAATATAAAACATTAATTACAGACAGTAATCGTAAGACCCGAATAATAGAACTATGCGCATATATAAAATAAAACAAAAATATTGCGTTTACGAACAACGACGTAACTGTGATTGTTTAAAAATGTCCAGTCTTACGAGTCAATCTTTTACGATCTATTTTACACTGAAAAAGCTTATTTTAAAGGACCTCAACGAACCGGCAACGGCAAAAACGACCTTCTCGTTATTATGTACTAGTCCCAATTCCATTCTAGCGACTAATATCGCTAACTAAAATTAGCTCTGTCACTTTCAATTAAATAGGCTTAGACAAGGATAGAAGATGATCGCCTTTTAATTGTCTATGGTTTTACATATTTTAAAATATAGCGGTTAGAGTAAATATGAAAAATGGCGCGGAAATCATAGACTATTTAAGACATTCCTTAAATAGTCTATGACATCTTCTATCCTTTTCTAAACTTATTTAACGGAAGGTGACAGTGCTATTTTTTAATAAGCCGTTTTAGTCGGTAACGTGGATACGAGACAATTGACTAGCCAAACCATTGGCAACTTCATAAAAACAAAACTGTATAATTATAAGTAAAATAATATTTTTTTATAATCGATAACACAATAACCGTCTAACAAAAAGATTCCTATTTATTTAAAATCCTTAATATTAACTAAAATATCGATATTTGGAACACATTAGTACACTCGGTACGTCGCAAGCTACATTTTATTCACAATTTCATTTCTTCGGTTTCTCAATGGGTAAAAGTGGTAAAATTATACCTGGGTTTAGTAAATTATACCTGTCAATTTTTGAAAACTTGCAAAATTTGGCAGGATTTGAACCTGCGACTTTCGCCATCACTAGTGGCGACGCCTCTTCCATCTGAGCTACCGCTGCTCGTCCTTTGCCCGCGAATTTTGCAAGTGTATCTTGCTGCAAGTAACGCGTGGCACGGCTCCATCTACCGGGTTAGTTTTGCTACTAATACCCGGCGACTAATTCATTCTTTACATATTGAATGTAGTCTAAGCGATGAAAGCACGCGATAAAGTGAATACCGAATTTCAAAACACTTTAAAAAATTGTATATCTAACACGGAAGGTGTTTTAAAATTTGGTTTTCAATTCCTGTCATGTATCTGCTTACAAATAAATATTAGCTTTTTTTATCTCTGCCATAATCTTATAACTTCGTTATTATATTAACAACCACAGACAATAGATACATGAAATGGTGTTAGGTTATTTTTGTAACCCACTTTATACCCACTCAGCACCCCATATTTAACAAGTTGAGTCTGGCAACAGTAATCTTACGTTATAAATTGGGGGACTCTGTGGAATAAAAAAAAATATAGGTTAATATGTTACCCCTAAGGTTGTCTAAAGGGGATGTTGAAATAACCTGCAATGTCATGTTCCTTATTATACAAAAACCATAATTTAATCAATAGAGCGAGGCCATCCCAACAAACCATTTATTATTAACTAGATTTCAGCCAAGCGGTTCACCCGCTGCCACCCCTTTCCCCGTGGTAATAGTTGTTTTCCGGCGGTAAAGTGGCCTATGTGTTATTCCGGGTTATAATCTACCTGTGTTCCAAATTTCATCCAAATCGGTCAAGCCGTTTGAGCGTAAAGAGGTAACAAACGTATATGCATACACACAAACTCTCAGATTTATAATATTAGTACGGATTATTATTTATTTATTTAGCTGTCTAGATTCGTACCAATGCAATGGCCGGGTGTACATTTCCATTCATTTTTAGTATAGAGCTGGGATTCCTTCGTTGCTATTCCGTAATGGCGGATGTGATTTGGTTATAATTTATATAAATATAATTTATGTAAATCTGGTAGTGTTTTAAGCAACAAACTATTCTTAAACTGAACATTAAACAGGAAATTGTAATTGAGGCGTATATCTGACATTGTGCAATAGTGACGAGCGGATCACCACGTGTTGTAAAAATTTTACTATCATGTTTCCGTTGCCACACAAACCGCGCAACACAGCCCCTAGTCGTAACACTAGGTTTTTTTGTGTTGCGGACTCTCCCTCGGCGTAATGCCACATACCTTACTTACTGACGACAAAACTAACCTTACATAAGATGGCAAAGTACGACTCGAAAAGAGCTGTGACGCCTCAAAACTAATAATAATATAGAGCTGACAGCTGTCTAATATGGCTTATTGGGATGGGACCGTAGTCACCATTGTAAAATAAATACTTTCCACTGTAAAACTTTTTTTTTTGTAGATGTTGAGATCAAACCGATTAAAAAAATAATTTTACCATCAAGAACCACTACCACACTTTGGGTTTAATAATTAAAATAAAAGAGATAAATACAACTGGATAGCTGTGAGTAAAGATTCAATTAGAAGCCAAATAGTTTCTGTTTTCACCAAATACCGATACCGATATCTTACGTAACGAAGTCGTAACCTAGGTATTTCTTATTTTTCCGTCGCACCCTACCTTTCTGTTCGTCGTTGTCATCTGAGCCGTCGCGCTCGTAGACAATGTCGTTCTGTATGACCCAGTCCTCCCCAACCTCCTGCTTCACCTGCAGCTCCCGAGGGACCTTCTTCTTCTTCCTCCTGGGCTCCGGGGCTGCTCGCTTCTTGGGGCGGTCTTCCAGAACCAGCTGCTGGTACTCCTGAACGATGAAGCCCTCAGGCTCGCAGCTGGTGGTGACTTCGACCCCGACGGACGGGTCTACATCTGGCAGGATGTAGTAGTTTTCGAAGTCACCCTGTAGGGTGATCTCGTTCATTTCCGCTGTGAAGTGTCGCTTCTTGTTGCCGGTCGCGCAGTGCTTTATGTAGGCGTATTTGGGCTGGTCGGGGGCTCCGTGCGAGGGCCAGGGCTGCGGCTCCGGGGGAATCTCCTTGACTTCTTCCATTGTGATCTCCTGTTCCTCGGCAATCTCGTATATGAAGTTGTCCGGGATGGAGGAGTCGTCGATCATTTGTAAAACCTCGTTTTGTGGCTCCGTGGATGTCTCGCCGACGGTTTCTGATGTTGACGTTTGAGGGACAATCTGGGAGAGGAAATCTTCTTTTAAGGGGACTGTACCCGTAAACGACCTCGACAGAGGCGCCATTTCACAAAAAATATTTTCACTTTATACAAATAATCTATCAGAATGATCCTTAAGTAAAATTAGAACCTGCAAACTTAATAAAATATTTGCTGTTATTAAAATTATGGCAATCAAGACCAAAAGAGGCCGTTTTAGGCACCTATTTCCGTAACTTTAATTGCAGCGAATATTTTATTAATTTTACTTATGGATAATACTAAAAACTTGGGCATCGGACATTCTGATATGTATTAAGAGGAAACTATTTTTGGTGAAGTGGCGCCACTGTCGAGGTCGTTGACGGCTACACTCGCCTTAATTCATACATACATACATACAAACATCACGCCTATAATCCCTTGCTGAGTAAGCAGAGCGTGAACAGCCGCAAAAATCGTCTGGCAAGTGTTTGAGGGTCATCCGGAAAATTATGTACCGCCATAATGACAGGTTGTCAGCCCATCACCTTAAATTGCAATACACACCCATCGAGTCTCTTAGTCGCCTCTTACGACACCCACGGAAAAGAAATGGGGTGATGCTATTCTAAGCCGCCGTCACTTAAAAATATATTTTAGAAAACATGTTATCTAATATTATCAATAATGAAAAGGGCTTTTTATTTGATCCGCCATCGACTCCGTTAAGAGAGAGATAAGTCAATACTATGATTAAATAATAGTAAACAAACAATACTTCGAAAAAATTATAGTATTGTGGGATGAGATAAGTAAATACCTCAATTAAATAATAGTATCGTGGGATGAGATAAGTAAACACCTCAATTAAATAATGGTATCGTGGGATGAGATAAGTAAATACCTCAATTAAATAATAGTATCGTGGGATAAGATAAGTAAATACCTAAATAAAAAAAATAGTATCGTGTGATAAGATAAGTAAATACCTCAACGAAATTATAGTATCGTGTGATAAGATAAGTAAATACCACAATGAAATAATAGTATCGTGGGATGAGATAAGTAAATGCCACAATGAAATAATAGTATCGTGGGACGAGATAAGTTAATACCTCAATAAAATAATAGTATCGTGGGACGAGATAAGTAAATACCACAATAAAATAATAGTATCGTGGGACGAGATAAGTTACCTCGATAAAATAATAGTATCGTGTGATGAGATAAGTAAATACCTCAATAAAATAATAGTATCGTGGGATGAGATAAGTAAATACCTCAATGAAATAATAGTATCGTGGGATGAGATAAGTAAATACCACAATGAAATAATAGTATCGTGTGATAAGGTAAGTAAATACCACAATGAAATAATAGTATCGTGGGATGAGATAAGTAAATACCTCAACGAAATAATAGTATCGTGTGATAAGATAAGTAAATACCTCAATTAAATAATAGTATCGTGGGATGAGATAAGTAAATACCTCGATAAAATATTAGTATCGTGGGATCAGATAAGTAAATACCAAATGAAATAATAGTATCGTGGGATAAGTAAATACCTCGATAAAATATTAGTATCGTGGGATCAGATAAGTAAATACCAAATGAAATAATAGTATCGTGGGATGAGATAAGTAAATGCCACAATGAAATAATAGTATCGTGGGATGAGATAAGTAAATACCTCCATTAAAGTATCGTGTGATGAGATAAGTAAATACCTCAATAAAATAATAGTATCGTGGGATGAGATAAGTAAATACCTCGATTAAGTAATAGTATCGTGAAGTAAATACCTCAATGAAATAATAGTATCGTGGGATAAGATAAGTAAATACCTTAATAAATTAATAGTATCGTGGGATGAGATAAGTAAATACCTCCATTAAAGTATCGTGTGATGAGATAAGTAAATACCTCATTGAAATAATAGTATCGTGTGATGAGATAAGTAAATACCTTAATAAAATAATAGTATCGTGTGATGAGATAAGTAAATACCTCAATAAAATAATAGTATCGTGTGATAAGATAAGTAAATACCACAATGAAATAATAGTATCGTGTGATGAGATAAGTAAATACCTCAATTGAATAATAGTATCGTGGGATGAGATAAGTAAATACCTCAATAAAATAATAGTATCGTGTGATAAGGTAAGTAAATACCACAATGAAATAATAGTATCGTGTGATGAGATAAGTAAATACCTCAATAAAATAATAGTAAACGTCTTTGACTAAATCCCTGCGACATATATATATAGCGATCAGCGGAAACACTTCGATACCGCGTTTCGGGACTTGTATGTGGAGCCGCCACAGTGGTATCAAAGGGATGATGCCCTCAGGAACGATCTGTCTACTTTCCCAATCGGTCTACTTCCCGATCGGTCTACTTTCCCGATCGGTCTACTTTCCTGATAAGTCTACTTTTGCAATCGGTCTACTTCCCGTTCGGTCTACTTTCTCGATTAGTCTACTTTCCCGACTTTTCCAGTCGGTCTGCTGCCATACCTCGATGAGTTTGGGCGGTGGCGGGGGGGGTAGCTTGGCGATGACCTGCTCTGCTTGCGTGATGGACGCCTCCGCGCTCTCTGTCTCTACGCGCACCACCCACAGCTGCTTGCGCTGCAGGTTCTTCAGGGACCTGGAAGTATTTAAAAAAAAACTTAGAAACGTGCCTCCAAGGCAACTGTGAAACGTGCCTCCGAGGCAACTGTGAAACGTGCCTCCGAGGGAACTGTGAAACGTGCCTCCGAGGCAACTGTGAAACGTGCCTCCGAGGGAACTGTGAAACGTGCCTCCGAGGCAACTGTGAAACGTGCCTCCGAGGGAACTGTGAAACGTGCCTCCGAGGGAACTGTGAAACGTGCCTCCGAGGGAACTGTGAAACGTGCCTCCGAGGCAACTGTGAAACGTGCCTCCGAGGGAACTGTGAAACGTGCCTCCGAGGCAACTGTGAAACGTGCCTCCGAGGCAACTGTGAAACGTGCCTCCGAGGGAACTGTGAAACGTGCCTCCAAGGCAACTGTGAAACGTGCCTCCGAGGGAACTGTGAAACGTGCCTCCGAGGGAACTGTGAAACGTGCCTCCGAGGCAACTGTGAAACGTGCCTCCGAGGCAACTGTGAAACGTGCCTCCGAGGCAACTGTGAAACGTGCCTCCGAGGCAACTGTGAAACGTGCCTCCGAGGGAACTGTGAAACGTGCCTCCAAGGCAACTGTGAAACGTGCCTCCGAGGGAACTGTGAAACGTGCCTCCGAGGGAACTGTGAAACGTGCCTCCGAGGCAACTGTGAAACGTGCCTCCGAGGGAACTGTGAAACGTGCCTCCGAGGCAACTGTGAAACGTGCCTCCGAGGCAACTGTGAAACGTGCCTCCGAGGGAACTGTGAAACGTGCCTCCAAGGCAACTGTGAAACGTGCCTCCGAGGGAACTGTGAAACGTGCCTCCGAGGGAACTGTGAAACGTGCCTCCGAGGCAACTGTGAAACGTGCCTCCGAGGCAACTGTGAAACGTGCCTCCGAGGCAACTGTGAAACGTGCCTCCGAGGCAACTGTGAAACGTGCCTCCGAGGGAACTGTGAAACGTGCCTCCAAGGCAACTGTGAAACGTGCCTCCGAGGGAACTGTGAAACGTGCCTCCGAGGGAACTGTGAAACGTGCCTCCGAGGCAACTGTGAAACGTGCCTCCGAGGCAACTGTGAAACGTGCCTCCGAGGCAACTGTGAAACGTGCCTCAGAGGCAACTGTGAAACGTGCCTCCGAGGCAACTGTGAAACGTGCCTCCGAGGGAACTGTGAAACGTGCCTCCGAGGCAACTGTGAAACGTGCCTCCGAGGCAACTGTGAAACGTGCCTCCGAGGCAACTGTGAAACGTGCCTCCGAGGGAACTGTGAAACGTGCCTCCGAGGCAACTGTGAAACGTGCCTCCGAGGCAACTGTGAAACGTGCCTCCGAGGGAACTGTGAAACGTGCCTCCGAGGCAACTGTGAAACTAGCCTTAAGAAACATAGCGGTAGATGAGTCGAAAAGAAATACAATATTATCTCTCTTTTCGTGTGTGTGTGACCCGATGAACCCTGGTGTCAGAGTTTTTCAACCGCCTACTACTAGTACTAGGCCTCTGACATGGTTGTGTATCGACCGCCATCTAAGTAATCATAAACAGCAACCGAGACAGACGGGTTAACGTACCCTCCGAAGCACGGAATCATCTTTCTTTTCGGACAATCAGGCGGCATTCAGCCTGCAATGTCCTAACCAGACTGGTAACAAATTCACAAAGTGATCATGTCAACTTTGTGAGTGCCCCAACGGCAATCGAACCCGGAACCTTTGCGTCGCAGGCAGTCGCACTACCACTGCGCCACATCACTGGCATTACGCGCCATATACTTATGTAGCGGCGCGGATTGCAAAGAAATATGAAGCGCGCTGCACACAGAATGCGCTGACTTCGCTGGATGCATCTGCTGCTGACGAGGCGACGACGACAACGCTGCCTGCACAATGTAAACACGATACGTCATACTCGTCATAGAAGATTAGCCAATCAGAAGTCAAGACCTAAAACGCGGTTACGAAGTTTGTCGAGGACTTAGCATAAATACAAAATCCACGTCCTACCAGTTGGGCCGCGGTCCCCGAGCTGAACACCTCGCTCGGCGGGAATTCCCCTTTTCCATCATGCAGCATTGAGCCTACTGGCTACACCTCCCATCAATCTTTCTTTACACTTACAAGTATCCGAGTGTGTCGACGAGATGCCGGACATTGAGCCGGGACACACTCGCCGGGTCGTCCCGCGGTGCGCTCGCCGGTTCCGCGCTGTAGTTGTGGTCCAGACGAATCGTCTCGGCCACTGGAATTAGTTAAATACATATATATCACGCCTGTATCTCTAAACAACACCTTTGAAAATTTATTTCACGCCTGTAAGAAAATTTCAAATTTTTTACTTGCTTTAGGTGTGGTAACATGAGATGATAGTTTTATAATTCGAAATACATTCACACTTATCTGTTTATCAGCATGCAAAAAGTAATATTTTATTTACATAGTTACATAAACAATATTATTATAAATTTTAAGCATGTTACATAATTTCCATAAAATATGTGGTAAGCTTATTTATTAACTATATTGCTGCTATTATCTTATCATATTACATTATTTTATGCAAATTATACGCATGTAAACAACACCTTTTGTAAATAATGACCTCAATTTGAACATATGTCGTTTACTGGTGGTAGCGTAAAGTTAAAAGCCGGGTGGGTAACCTGGCCAGCCCCGAGGCAGTGTCTTGATATTTATTTATTTTCTCGACCGATCCGGTTTTTTATCAGGATAATACAAATTTGATATAGAAATAAGAAAATATAATAATATACTAAATTCTTTTCCTTTTTTTTAAACAACGAATCATGACGTCAATATGAAGTATACACATTTAAAGTAAATTTCATTTCAGTAATGTTTATTGGGATAGGTTGTTCAGTTTTTCAAATAGAAATTAACTCTAAAATATTTGCACTGAATTTAATACCACCTAATATAAATAAAAATAAAAAGGGATTTATTCACAAAATGTTTTACAGGTACTTTATATTAACATAGTATCTGAAACAATTACAAAAATTAGTTTCTGTAAACACTTGTGAAAAGGATGAACCTCAGCAAAGTTGCTGTTTTTCAGGAACCTCCACCTAATTCACTACATTGGAGAAACCTCCCAACAGTATGTGTCTAAATAAAAAATGAAATGACACAAAATTAAAAGAGTATAGGTTATATAGGTTATAGAGAATATAGGTTACTATTGGCCTCAATTCAGGATATAAATTATCTTTACTTACCTTAAATTACCTTAAATAGATTTAGAAAAGGATAGGAGGTTCTTCGCAATTTCTAGTTAATTTGGTCGCCATTGTTTTCATCGTCGCTTTATTTCGACATATACGTGTATTTGGCGTCAAATTATAAGACATGACATGACTTTAATATCTCATATCCTTTTCTAAACCTGAATACCAAATTTTAGAACACTTCCCGTGTTATGTATGCAATTTTCAAAAACTTGAAAAACTTTCCTGCTTGTGCTTGAAAAATTGTGCAACTTTTCAAAAAACTAAACCTATTTGACGGAAAGTGGCAACGCTAATTTAAGAGATTTTATGTCCCGAATTGAGGGATATATAACAAACAATAAATCACGCCTATATCCCTTATCCCACGGGGTAGGCAGAGCGTTAACGGTCGTAAAACGGATATTAACACCACGTTTGGCTGGGATATATGCAGTCTAATAAGGCGGGTATTCCGTGTGATGCCGGCTTAGAATAGCGTCACCCCATTTCTTACCCATGGGTGTCGTAAGAGGCGACTTAGGGACTTGACTTGTATTACAATTTTAGTCGATGGGCTGACAACCTGTCACTAAAGTGATACACAGTTATCTGATTGACCCTCAAACTTTTGTCGGAAGTGGTGTTAATATCTGTTTTACGGCCGATAATGCTCTGCCTACCCCATAAGGATATAGGCGTGATTAATGTAATAAGGCGGGTGGCGTACCTTTGCGGGGGGGCGCGCCAGTGACGAAAGATTCAAATGATCCTTGATACCCGCCGCCACCTGCCCCTGCAACCACCACCCGCCTTAGTTTATATTTAATTTACTTGCTCATATTAGTAATATAAAGAAGAGTAAATATTAGCCAATCTATAAAAGTGCGTCATGCTTACAAGGTTTAGTAAAAAACACATTTATTTAATTAATCTATACTTCTATATTTATATCTATATAAACACACACATATCATACCTATAATCCCTTGCGGGGTAGGCAGAGCGTAAACAGCCGCAAAAAACGGCCATTTACACCACGTCTGACAAATGTTTGAGGGTTATTCGGAATATTGTGTATCGCCATAGTGACAGGTTGTCAGCCCATCGCCTAAAATTGCAATACACACCCTCGAGTCCCTTAGTCGCCTCTTACGACCACCCGCCTTAGTTTATATTAATTTACTTGCTCATGTTAGTAATTAGTAATATAAATAAGAGTAAATAGTAGATAATCTTAATTTTAGTTAAAAAAATTATTAGTTACAGGATAAACAGGATAAAAATGATTAATGTAATATGTTACACTTTGTGTTGTGACTTCTTGATGGAACTCCATGTTAATTTACTAATAAAACACTAATAAAACACCGGTTTCGAACATGGCCCGATGATGATGTTCAAAACCGGTCGCATTTAGTTTAATATCAAATTAAACAAATATATTTAATTAGTGGAACTAGTGAAAAAGTGTTTTATTAGTAAAAGATAAATGTAATGTTGCCGTGTGATGCCGGCTTGGAATAGCATCACCCCATTTCTTTCCCGTGGGTGTCGTAAAAGGCGACGAAGGGACTCAAGGGTGCAATTTTAGACGATGGGCTGACAACCTGTCACTATGGCGATACACAATTTTCCGAATGACCCTCAAATATTTTTCAGACGTGGCGTAAATTACCGTTTTGCGGCTGTTTAAGCTCTACCTACCCCGCAAGGGATTAAAGGCGTATTATGTATGTACATACATACATACATACATACATAAATCACGCCTATATCCCTTACGGGGTAGGCAGAGCGTTAACGGCCGTAAAACGGATATTAACACCACGTCTGACAAAAGTTTGAGGGTCAATCAGATAACTGTGTATCACTATAGTGACAGGTTGTCAGCCCGTCACCTAAAATTGCAATACACACCCTCGAGTCCCTTAGTCGCCTCTTACGACACCCATGGGTAAGAAATGGGGTGATGCTATTCTAAGCCGGCATCACACGGCAATGTATGTATGTGTACTATTATAAATTCGAAAGTAACTCTGTCTGTCTGTGACGTTTTCACGCCTAAACCACTGAACCGATTTTGCTACAATTTGACATAAGCATAGACAGAAACCAAAGAAAGGGCATAGGCTACTTTTTACCGTAGGAAAATCTATCAATCCCACGGGAAATTGTAATATCGAATTCACGCCGCGCACACCAGCTAGTAGGATAAAAATGATAATAGGACCATGGAGAAATAGACTAGAGGTATGTTAGCCCTCCGAAATACAATGCCACCTATTGATTATATTTTAATGCTTAATCCGGTTCTCGCAGACAGTTCCAAAGATTTACAAGTAATTTAGTATGCAGGGTGTTTTAGGCGGCGATAAATTTATCTTACTACTTTTCAAAACCCAAAATATTTTAGAACACCCATTTTTGACTAGGGGTAAGCTTAAAACCATTAAGCTCATGTTGTTTATTTGTACTGTATTTATTGATTGTGGTGCTTATGATGTGATGCGCAATAAATATATTTGTATTTAAACTCCTTTTCAAAAGTTCCGTAACATGCACGCCAAGCCATTTTACTTTATTAAAAGCTGTCAAAATAGGCCTCATTATGATGATGACTATTATGAGATTCCGTGTGTTGAGCGAGATACACTTGAGGCTAGTTTACTCGTGAACGAACTCGACAGTGGCGCCACATCACAAAAATAAAAATAAATCTTTATACAAGCAATCTATCACAATGTCCGATGCCCAAGTTTGTAGTAGTATTCTACAGTTAAATTGGAACAAACTCAATGCAATATCCGCTGTAACTAAAGTTATGGGGCAAAAAGTGCAGTTTTAAGTAAGTAAGTATTAATTGCCATAACTTTAACACCAAATATTTCGTTGAGCTTTAAGGTTCTAATTTTACTTAAGGATAATACTAAAAACTTGAGCAACAGACATACTGATAGATTGTTTGTATAAAGAATCATGTGTTTTGTAAGAATAAGAATAAGAATAATTTATTTAGATCAAAGTTTAACAAGTGTACATGATAAATAACATTAAGTTCATCGTAAATAAAATTATGCTGAATATGTAAAAAAGGTTTACAACCAATGATCACGCTAAGCATTCGAATGAAGCCTGTGTTATGATCATTGGATGCTTACAAAGCATTTGTATTGGGGACAAATTATGTAAAGTTCCAAATAATTATATTTTAATTTAAATGTAGTTTGATAGTGTGTCTAGTGAATTAAAGAGATTTTTGTGAATAAGAATTTTTCTACAGATTCTCGAGTGTCATGTAGGGGGCGCTCAGCTTAATTGAAATAACGTTCCTTTACATGAAAATCTGTACCACTTTACAAAATATTCTTAATTTTGTATTTATGTAATCTTTTTAAATTTCTTATAGATTTTTTGTTTGCTTACATGTATGACACTCAATATAATAGCAAAACGACAAGTTTATTTTATATCAAATTAAACTAAAAGAAATAAATTAGTAACGAACACAGCGTGAAATGGAACCTCAGACAAAACTATGGCTGCCGCCAGCCATATTGAAACGTCAAATTTTCAGTTTAGCACAGTGCCCTCTGGTTTGACATTCAGAACTATCAAGAGAACTGTCAACAGAAAAACTCCCATTGGCGCCTCTGTCGAGGGCGTTCTCGACTATACTCATAAGAAACTGCATAATACCTTTCTTGTCTTCCGGCGTTTGTGGCTCCACGGGCGGATCTCTGCGCGCGAGGAGCTCCGGCAGCATGGGGGAGTCGATCCATAGCCCCTGCGCGTCTAGCTCGAAGTGGTAGCTGGAAACAGAACACCAGAACTGTTTAGTCGATAGCCGCGTCCACATAGGCTGAGCAGCCTCGGCCGCGGCACAATGCGCGCGGCATGCGCCGAACCGCGCGGTCTGTGTGGACGTGGCGCGGGCGAGGCAGCCGCATGCTCACGCTCGGGCGAGAGCGCGCGCAACCGATCCAAACGGTGTCGGAAAAACGATTTGCTCAAAGGCGCCTCAGTCGTTTGCCGCGCGCAGTGTGGACGGCGTATTTTTTGTTGTTTTCCGTGCGCGCTCAATTCGTTTGTTTACCAATATGAACAAAAGTGACTGTCGGCGATTAATAAGTTTATACGCAAGTAATAATTGGCTGTGGGATGCGAGAGACCCTAATTATACCAATAGGGGGTTGAGAGAGGATTCCTGGCTGAAAATCAGTCAGGAAATGAATATTCCGGTCCCTTGTTATAGGATCAGGTAAGAATGTTTTGAGGTTATAAATTTTATAAAGGCGATTTCCGTAACAGAATCTGTTTTTGTACATGTTCTGTCTGACTCAATATCTTCTCCTTTTTAAATCATTGCTTCGCTTTTTATTTGCCGTGTGATGCCGGCTTAGAATAGCATCACCCCATTTCTTTCTTTGTATTATAATTTTAGGCGATGGGCTGACAACCTGTCACTATAGCGATACACAATTTTCCGAATGACCCTCAAACATTTGTCAGACGTGGTTTAAATGGCCGTTTTTTGCGGCTGTTTACGCTCTGCCTACCCCGCAAGGGATTATAGGCGTGATATGTGTATGTATGTATGTATGTATAAAAGCATAAGCCGCCACAGCTGTGCGTACGTACGGCGCCATTTTGTTTAATCTGTCAACTGACCGAGCAAATTGGCTCGCGTTGTGCGGCCGAGGCTGCCTCGCTCTATCATTTGATCCAAACGAATTGCCTCAGGCGCACATGAGCATTTTGCCGCGCGAGGCAGGCCGCGGGCGCGGCTGCTCAGCCTATGTGGACGCGGCTAATATCTACAAGGAGTAATGTAAGGAAGATTGATGGGTTGTAGTCGGTAGGCTCAATGCTGCATGATCGAAAAGGGAATCAGCTGATAGGACGTGGATTTTGTATTTATGCTAAGTCCTCGACAAACTTCGTAACCGCGTTTAGGCCTTGACTTCTTCTCTGACGAGTATGACGTATCGTGTTTACATTGTGCAGGCACCGTTGTCCTCGTCAGCAGATGCATACAGCGAAGTCAGCACATTCTGTGTGCAGCGCGCGCTTCATATTTCTTTGCAATCGGCGCCGCTACAAGTAACAAGGGTAGAACAAGCCGAAATAGTCAAGGTACTCATGATACTGAACAACTCTCCGCATGAAACATTAGTCGAAATATGTTAAAGGAAGTGGACCTACACACACAGATCACGCCCTTTCGGGATAGGCTGAGGAATTTCGAAGAACTGTTAAGAGGTAGAAGGATAGTGTTTCGTTACAAGCGGCATATTGTAGAGAATTCAACTTATTGGGTTGTATAGAAAACACTCTCAAGTCTCACAAGCAGAGTCTTTAGTTCCATGGTCTGAGTATGCCTGCAAAGTTTGCGTAACACCATCCTTTAGACGCTGTATGACACTACACTTACCCGCACAACTGCAGCGAGACATGCCTCCACAGACACTCGCTGTCCTCCTGCATAGCCCCGTCTATCCATTCTTGCCGTTTCTTGTCCACCTCTGACGTTGTATTGACACTGGCAAGCAAGCGGTCACAGATCAGGTGGCGTATTTTTAAATTAGTAGTGATTCCACAAGAGTTGTCTGTGTTTTCGGATTCAAATAGTAGGACATGTGATATGAATTGAAAGATCACTTATTTGAGTCCGGTGCATGCAAAGTTGATTTTACATTACCCCTCTAGCATATTATTGTTAATAGATATTTCCTACTTTTACACATTCTTTGCAAATGGTTCTGGTAATTGATTGCCCTAGTTTTTACAAAGCTTGACTATAGAAGGTATGAAAGTCAGCTACAAAAATGATCATCAGTGGTTGAGGAGGCTGTTATGCTGGGGCGTGTTCATGCTGTTTCTCCTAGTGGGTATTTTCTCCGATGACTGGTCATAAAACCGCGTTTTAGCACGCCGCCAGTCAGGAGAAATTTTCTACCATGCGCTCCAATATGCGGTTTTCATGAACTGTCAAAGTATAAAAGAGCGACGAAAGATATATTATCCGTGGTCCATTGAACGTGCCCCTGGCCAGGACTGTAGGTCTCTTCCACTTAGGAGTAGATTGGGCACACATCACATCAGCCTATAGTAGTCCACTGCTGGACTGCTGCCTCCCCTCTGCATAAAGCACAATATCCCGTTTTCCCCATCCAGTCACCACCAGCCGTCTACCATCTTTAAGTTATCAGACCACAAATCACAAGATCTTGGCTACGGAAAAACTTAAATCACATTAATAAACATTTATAATAAAACACTATGTAATAAGGTTATGTCAACAGATTGTATTTCCATATTTTAGATGATGAGAATGTGGTGGAAATTAACATAATAATATGCCAGACAATAGTGAAAAACAATGTAGTTTAATGAAAGTGAGAAATAAAGTCATATTGTGTATGAATTGTAATTGTCTTCAATGTTATTATGCTCCTCGAGCCTAGAAAGGTAAGCTTCACTATCAGACGCCCATGAATTTAGGTTACGTAATATTAGTTTTTTTTTATTACACCTGATTTTAGGTAATTTTATAATAATGGGTAAAGATTGTCACTGAACAATGGGCACCTCAAAACGGGTCCCCACATTGAGGTAGACCCCGAAAACGTTGGAGTGACAATCATGATGCCCATTTACAGGAGTGGATGACAGTGGTATTGGGCCGCAAAGAATGGCAGATTGCAGGGGTGGCCTTGGCCCAGCAGTGGGATCATGCTAGTTAATTATTAAAAAAAATGTGCTTGTCAGTCCATTTATTATGGTATTGTAAACCTTTTTATGTTCTTTATCCAAGTGTTTATATTCTAGAATCAGCAGCATATTAACATAACAATGTCAGAACTGATGCTGGTCATAAATTACTAGCTGCGGACCCAGCAGTTTCACATGCTGCTAACTGTTTTTCACTGGCATAATATCTTTTCCCTGCAGCCATGTATTGTACATACAAATCTTCATTTTGAATTACTTTATCTAATAAAAATACTGCATCAAAATCCATAGTTTTAAAGATATAACATGGAGACAGATTTATTTTATCATATGAAGTGATACCAAAGGTTATATCTGAATTGATAACTAATGTCTTTAAATGGATATGGTGTATGCTTACATATTTCAGATTAAGCTGCAGGGATACCCAAAAACAAGTTAGTATTATACCAAAAACTCATTGAAATACTAAATTTGAATTTGTATAGGAAACAAACAGTTTTACAAAACACATTTTATTACTTTTGATAAGGATTTTAACACTCTATCAAGCCAAACTAATTACTAATACAACATAAGGATAAATAATTAGAACCTAGCCTATAACAGCAGTTGCTTATGGGTAACAAATAACCTTATTTTTCCGGATTTGAGTCCTATTGAACGCGATTTTGTATTGGAATTGATAAGGCGGGAAGGGGTGTGAAATGTGTACATCAATTGGCCTAGGCTTCAAGCCAAAGGGGGTCCGTGCGTCCAATTTCCAGAGGGACTTTTAGACGCTCCACAAGCAATGTTTACTTGGTGATTTTGGATAATAACACTTACTTGTAAAAGGAGAAGCTGCAAATAACATCGTATTCGAGATTGCAGCCTTCAACCACACATTTTTGAGCCGTCATGGTGGCTCTATCTACGACCTCCAAATATGGACTCTAAGCTATCACATCGTTATTCCACCAGGTAAATAATATAACGCATCCCTTTAGCGCCCAAACTAACTTTCAAACAAACTAATTTGATGGATCTTTGGAAAATTATCAATCAAATGTCGAAAATGACGTGCTGTCACACAAAAGTCGAAAAATTATCAAATGGCGTGCCATGAAATGGTGATGTAATTTTTCAATTTTGTGAAAAATGGCAACACTCAGATGAGATACCGAAAAAATCGATTTAAATTATAATAAATCGATTAAATTTTCTTACTTCAGGAGGAATCTACAATAAAATATCATTTTCAAATTATATATAAACATTACCAATCCAAAAATTACAATAAATATCATCAAATTTAGATAATCGAAAAGAATTTAAGCGATACAAATCGATTTTTATGAGAATCGTATCTAGAATCGATTTGATACTGTGTTGCACACGTGAAAATAAATTCATAGACAATATTTTACTTTTTAAGCTATAAAGAGTAGATACTTTGAAAGACCTAAAACTATTTTAGCTACTCGATAAAAGATGGCGCTTTAAAAACAAATTTTTGTTTCATTTGAGTAGTAGCCACGACAAAAACCTAAGCAAAGTAGATTGATTGACACGATTGACAAGACTCACAAGACAGTTATAGGTTACAGGTCTCTATTCCAAAGGGGAAGAAAATGTAGCAGTCCCCAAGCTCTTCATATTTCCTGTGTTTTGCCAGCTCTGCCATCACAGCAGCGGCCCCTGGCGATTTTGGGGTCGGTTGGATGTGGGAAGGTGCCAGTGTGTCGACGAATGTGGCGTAACACAACACTAGACACCTTCCCTGGCTCCAGGGTACTAAGGTCTCCGATCTGATGATGATGCCGTTCGGTTCTATAATGGATGGAACACCAACGACACCGAATGTGATAAGTAAAATAGGATTAACTTTCGAAAAGAAGAAACATAGGTCGAAAAAAGGAGAAAGTAATGGATTATCTTGGTAATAATAATAAAAAAATTATGGGTCATTAATCTGTTGGCCATTGAGGAGCTGTTTAAAAAAGAAAATGTTTTTTTTTTTTATTAATGATGGGTTTGCTCTTGACTCTACTGGTACGTAGTAGTATTATATTATCTGTGACTCTACTCAAAAAGTACAAACAATAATCGGTAGATGGCATTGAACATCTGGGGGAATCTTTGCTGGGGAGTTTCTTCCTCTTTTCCTGTCGGATTCAGTCATCAAACGACCCTATGAATGTCCTTGAAAATTTATTAGGATATAATTGGAGTTTGATAAAAAGTTTGGATGTAATGTTTGAGATGCGTGACTTTCATTTAATTATATTTTGATATCGCTACCAATGAATTAGGACTACGGATCTGAAAAAGGAACGCCAGCATGATAATAAGGAAGAAAAGAGTTTACAACAACTTACGCTAATTTTAATCTTTAAAAAAGCGACAACGCTGCGTTGCGCGGGTTGCACGCGCGGATTAGATTCGGCAAAATACTAGAGCAGCACTGCGTGACGCGGACACGTTATGTACAACCCGTCTTAACATGACGACACCTCGCTATATTACAGGTACTTAGGCACGATGCGCCTTCTAAATTCGGACGGATTATAATGTCAAGAAGCGCCGGCTCGCCACGTGTGCGTGCATCACTCTTATCTTAGCGCCAACACTGCGTCGAGCGGGCTGAACGCGCAGTCTGGCCGCGCGCGGGCTAGATTTTGCAAAATTCTAGAGAAGCGCTACGTGACGCGGGTTGCCCGCGCCGCGGGTCCGCCTACACGCGGCGCTGTTCAGCCAACCCATGGCTGTTTTGCAAAACCACGCTGAATCAAATACTTAGTGGAACCCGTACGAACACGACCACACCTTGCCACATTCCAGCAGCGCCTTCTAAAATCGTACCAGTAAATAATGGCGGCGCTGTCAACAGGTGCGAGGAGCCGCGCGTGCAGCCCGCTCGACGCAGCGTTGGCGCTTCTCGGATCGTTAGGCCCTATTGAAGTGCTTGCAAATTATTTAGCGGGTGAAATTACTGGCCGGTATGGTAACAAATGAAAAGACGTGATTGGTATGAAGTATTTTTATTATTTCACCAAAAAACTGTGCGAGACTAAAATTATTACATCAAGGTATTAAGGTCGCCACTGGATAACCGTTTCACTGACATGTTTACAAGAATAGAAAAACCAAAATTAGTCATTGTTTCATTTATATCGGGTGAAATTTTACTAAGTAGCGATTAATAGAAAAAATCAGGGCTAGTGACTAGTGATAATGAACAATTTTCCTCGAAGGAACATAGGTCGAAAAATAAAAAATATACGGGGTGTAAGGGACAGCCCTCCGAATACTGATATGCAGACTATGAAACTGATCAACTTTCCCCTAGGAACATATGTCAGGAAACGACCAAAAATTTATGACCTTACATATAAAATCACGATCAGCTTTCAAAAAAATTTTACGTTTCCTGAAATATATTTTTATGGAAAGTTGTTCAGTAACATGGTCTGAATGCAACCCTATCAGTATTCGGGGGGCTGGTCCTTACACCCTGTATATTTGGACCTTCTATATAAAATCCGACCAAGTTGACTTGCCTTGTATGGCAGGTCCGAAAACGTTTTATATTTCGACCTATGTTTCTTGGGGAAAGTTGTTCCATGCTATTATTGCTATCAATTACTAGTAAAATTTCACCCTTTAGTGTGAGTAAACTATTATGTTACAGATACATACATAAAATTGTAAAGACACACATACATAAATCACGCCTATATCCCTTACGGGGTAGGCAGAGCATTAACGGCCGTAAAACGGATATTAACACCACGTCTGACAGAAGTTTGAGGGTCAATCAGATAACTGGGTATCACTATAGTGACAGGTTGTCAGCCCCTCCCTAAATTGCAATACACATCTAACCCTCTAGTCTAGTCGACTCTTACCACACCCATGTGTAAGAAATGGGGTGATGCCACTCTAAGCCGGCTTCACACGGCATAAAAAAATTGTAAAGAGGAAGTGAAAAATATAAATTTGTGCCGTGTGATGCTGGCTTAGAATAGCATCACCCCATTTCTTTCCCGTGGGAGTCGTTAGAGGAGACTAAGGGGCTCGAGTGTGTATTGCAATATTAGGCGATGGGGTTACAACCTGTCACTATGGCGATACACAATTATCCGAATGACCCTCAAAGATTTGTCGGACGTTGTGTAAATGTCCGTTTTTTGAGGACGTATACGCTCTGCCTACCCCGTGAGAGATATAGGCGTGATTTGTGTGAAAAATAGGAGAATACTGCCAGAAATCCATTGCTTACTAAATTAGCGTTTATTTTTAAATTTAAATTAATCCAGTGGCGCCCTCGTAATAGTTCTTCAATCTATAAGGTAGGTAAGGTTTAGATTAATGGATACATATAGTGATCATTATTTATTGACAAGATTTCGATTGATATCAGAACTTCTTTTTAAGTAGGTTAATAATATTATTAAAGAAGAAGATTTATAAAGATTTTTCTAAAATAGTTTTAAAACTACAACATATAGGAACGCAAATTAAAGTTTTACTAATAAGAATAAAAAGAAAAATGTTTTTCAAACATTTTAAGACTTGAAATATTTACTTACTTTGAAATATTTACTTATTAGTTGAGAAAATTACACTGGTCCGCTTGGGATCCCAGGTTCGCTTGTTATTACAAAATCTTTTCCATAAACTCCTCAATTCGGGATTTTTAGGGAAGTTGTAAACACAAAAAGTACGATAAATAAATAATGAAATATAGATACTTACTCAAAATATTATTGCCAAAGCACCATTGTTTTCGATGCACGGCATCAATTTCATTTATTCATAAACAGTAGTTACAAACTGTGTGCGAACATTCTTAAACTAGTGCTTAATTTTATAAAATAACCAATTTCAAATTAACTAATACTACATAATACACAACAATGTCATAGTTGAATAAAATAAAATGATCCATTTAAATACTCCAAATAATACATTACAATGTCATAGCTAAAATTAAAATAATTTATTTAAATAAATTTTTGATACTTAATAAAATACAATTTCAACTTATCAACATTCATTAAACAATACAAACACATTCTAGTCAGCCATAAAATCGTCGACTGAATACAAGTTCTTTTTTAATAACAGCTCTTTCAATCTATTCTTAAAGATATTAAAATTATTTATCAGTTTCAAGTCAATTGGTAGTCTATTAAACATAATAACGGCTTTGTATCTAGGACTATGTTTCGCTACATTGAGTTTTGGTTTAAAAGGCAATTTTAAATCCTTTCTTCGCGTGGCAATTCGCAGAGCCATTTCAGTTTCGGACTCATACAAGGCTCGGTGTTTAACAAGGTCTGTCAGGAGCACCATTATGTAGAGACTCGGGACCGTCAGTACTCTATACTTTTTAAAATACTCCCTGCAAGATTCCCACGGTGGGATACGAGCTATGATGCGTATTGCTCTCTTTTGCAGCAAAAATGCTTTTTTAATGTTGTAGTCATAGCTGTTACCCCAGAAAAGAATGCTAAAACGTAATTTTGACTCGATCAGTGCGTAGTAAACCTCTAGCAATTGATCGTTCTTTAAAATGTCCCTTAGACTACGTAAGGCATAACATGCGGAGCTAATCGTACCTTCGATTGCTGTCAGCTCGTCCTTCCAACACAGCAGAGAGTCAATATGTATACCGAGAAACTTTACTGCCCGAACTTGTGCTACCGTATGGTCGTTCAATTTCAGATCTAATTTATCTTTTATTCTTGCAGTGGATTGGAATAGTATAGCACAAGTTTTACCAATATTGAGCTGCAGATCGTTTACAGTAAACCAGGTGTTAAAGGCCTCTAATGTGCGGTTTGTAAGTAAAGTCAGGTCGTCAATATTGCTCGCTGATAACACAGCATTTGTGTCATCAGCGAATAAAACTAATCTAGCAGCTGGCACCCTCGCTTGCAGGTAATTCACCACATCATTGGCAAAGATTAAAAACAGTGTAGGGCCCAAGATAGAGCCTTGTGGTACGCCTCGTGTTATATTGGCAAATTCTGACTTCGAACTCATTTCATTTCCATCTTCACCATGAGTCGAGATCTCAACAAACTGTCTTCTAAGCTGCAGGTACGACTCTAATAGTTTTAGTACTTTCCCTCTTATTCCGTAATGCTCCAACTTTTTTAATAATATTGTATGATTGATTGAATCAAACGCAGCGCTCAGGTCAAGAAACAGCCCCGCAACTTTCTGTTTCGCATTTAACTTTGTCACTATATGGCCCATCAACGCGTACATAGCATCAGATGTTCCGACTCCCGTTTGATACCCGTATTGATTTGAGTTTAGTATATTCCATTTTTTTAGGTGTGATACTAATTTGGTGTTGATTATTTTTTCGAATATTTTCGATAGAGTTGGTAGTAAGGAAATTGGCCTGTAGTTAGCGGGATCTAATGTGGAGTTCTTTTTATGCACTGGTATAACTTTTGCTGTTTTTAATTGTTCTGGAAATACTCCGTTTTCCAGACATTGATTACACAACCGAGCTATGGGATCTGCCAAGATATCAATGTTTTCTTTGTAAATTGATATTGGTATCTCATCGTATCCAAATGACGATTTATTCTCCATACGGTTCACAACTTTTCTGACCTCATGTAGAGTTACAGTCCATAGCTCAATGTCACATGCAGCTCTATTTGTGTTATCCTTAAGCAAGTTAATGGCAGAGTCATAATTTCCAGTTGAAAGTAACCGCCCATGATTAAACTGATTCGAAAATATGGTTGCTATTTTTAAAGGATCATCAACAATATTTCCTTCCACCTTAAGTACGATTTTGGTTTTATTTTCCTTTCTTTTTGTGTTATTTTGCCTATTTACTATTTTCCAAATTCCTTTGCCTTTATATTTCTCTTTATTTATCTCTCTCTGCACTGTAATAGCTCTTGCTTGTTGTAACACTTTCCTATATATACGAACATACGCTTTTTTGTACTCAATTATGGTCGTATCATTGTGTGTTTTATCTAAATTGCATAATACTCTCTTCATCTGGCTAGAAACCTTTACTCCTGCAGTAATCCATTTAGATTTAGTTATGTTTTTGGTATGGATTTTCTTTTTTTGTTTCTTAAAGCTTGTCTTAAAAGCTTTGTCAATATTAGTCAAAATACCATTTATTCCATAATTGTTCCACCTTTTTTCGTTTATTTGCTGCCTAAATGTCTCCATTGTCTTTCTGTTGATTTTCCTGCGGTTTATAAATACAGCTTGCTCTTTCCATTTATGGTTACAACCAGTTTCCACGCATAGGCACGCAGATATTGCTGCGTGGCCGTCTCCCAATCCATTATGGTCAACATCAAATTGAAAAAAAGAGTCTTCCGACATATTGGTCAAAATATTATCGATGCAAGACGTTCGGTTATTTCTTCTAAAAGTTATTGTATTAATTAGATGTCTGTAATTGTAACACTTACACAGGTTTACAAAATCATTTTTTTCCTTGCTATCTACCAACATATTGACGTTGAAATCTCCAATAATGATTACCTTTTTACCAAAGAAACTATGAAGTAGAGATTCAAGCTTTTCCATAAATGAATCGAACTTATTATTGTTTTGATACAAACAGAAAATATAAGTATTCGTTTCCAGATCCCTAACGCCACATACTTCAAAGCAATCTGTTTTTGCCATAGTCTTACAATATTTTATTTCTTCAAACTGCCTACCCGTGCGCGCTAGTATTAAGGCTCCACCTCTTATCTTCTTTTTTCGAGAATAGAACGTAGCTAGGTCATAGTTAGATAGTTTTAAATAGACTACCGATTCACTAGTAAGAAAGTGTTCAGTTACACAAACAAAATGTTGTTTTATTTCCAAACATTCAAGGTACAACTCCAATTGATCACACTTTGTACTTATCCCGCACACGTTTTGGTGAAGAATGTTTAACATAGTTCTATCTTTAGATACGAAAAAACTGCCGCTTTTCTTCTCCAAACGTGGACTTATGTGACGTGGAGTCGTCATCATGTGAAACGTTACCAAGTTTAATATTCATCAAAGTTTTTAAAACGTCCTTGAATATAACATTTAACCCACTATTATTGACACAACCAGTACCTCGGTGAAACATGGTAAAATCATATTGTAAGTTTAGGTTAGAGTCAACTAGATAAGCATATTTGTGTTGTAACAAATCATAATATAGCAAATTATTGAACATTTCGATGCGCCAATTAAACAAATTTACATATTTTCCGTACTTATAGGTTGGTGCGCAAATAACAATGTTACAATGCACAATCTGCGAAAGGGTTTCGCGTATGTATGATAATAGTTCAGTATAATTAGGCGTAGTCATAAAATCTTCCTCACCTATTAGGATAATACAGCAATCATGCCTAGTAAAGTTAATGAGTTTTTTATCTAAACCTACTAGAAGTTGTCTTACTCCACAGGACGGCTTTAGGTGGTGACAAATTTGATCTGTGTCTTGAAAAACACTTTTTGATGTCGACAGTATGCTATTTCGTTTATTTGCACTCAAGACGCATATTTTCTTAGTACATTCTTCCTCAGAAATTATCCTGTCAGGTGTTATAACAGATCTGTTGCTTCCTTCTGATGCAGCAGAAGGGCCAGTAGTAGATAAAAGACTTGACACATTTAATTTCCTATGGTCCTTTTCTTCTACTGGACCGGTGGAGAACATTTTAAGTGGCGAAGTCTCTGTACTTGGAATACGAGCAGGAAAAGTTTTATTGCCTTTATTTCTTTTCTTTTTTGTCTGGATTGTAGTCGATGTAAGAATCTTTGAAACTTCGTTAAATTTGTTCTTGTATTTGGTAATTTCTTTTTTCAAATTACAATTTTCCGCTAATATATTTTCAATTTCGTTTTCTGCTGACTCTAGTTGATTCTCTAGCATTGAAACCTTTTCTGTCAGGTCCTCCACCTGATTTATCATAAACAAGTTGCTAAGTTCTGGACAGCTTCTACGCAATGCCGATGAAGCATCTTTAATATAAATATCCTCACTGTCATCTTCAGATTCGCTATCGGAAATGGACGCTGATAGCAATTCAAAAGAATTTTTTGTCGTCGTATTAATTACAACCTGTTTTTTCTGCTGAATCACATCTTCTTTCATTACTTTCGATCCATTGGAAATATTAGAGTGTATCAAAGACAGCTGTAGCGAGTGAAAGGTATCATCTTCAGGCTCATTTCTGTTAGACGTGTCCTGATCCCTGGTTGTGACTCCATCCGAACTCAAACTGGATATCTTTATGTGTACTTGAGAATCAGAGCCATTCGAAGACCCGGTGGTTTTGGGTTCAGTTGTCATCGAGTTTGAGACAATCGTCTTCTCGTCTTGTGATTTCGAATCGGTTACTGAAGATAATAAAAGTGGTTTCGAAGCATCTTTAGGGTTATCAGTGGATCTTCCAGCGATCTGTTGTTTGTTTATTATTTCATTTATCGATGGAGTACTGCTTGTAGGTTTAGATTTAGTATTCTCAGAACTCTGTTTTCCGCTGCCTGTTGATTTTACCTTTTTAACTGGAGTTTTGACCACAATTTTACTTCTGTTGCGAACACAAACTCTACATTTCCATGCCAGTTTTTTTTCTTTTGTCATAATATCAAATAATTTCGTAGACTGTTGTGCACAATCGACATGGTATGCTTTTAAGCAAACTGAGCACTTTAGTAGGTCTTTTCTGGCTATGACTATCTGGCACTTTGCACACTCGAATGCCATTCTCGTATATTACGACTAAAAATCGAAGTAAACGGAAAAAGGCTCAAAAAAAATTTTTTAAAGAAGAAAATAAATATAAAAAATTACAGTATCTCAGTTTAGACTCGATCCTTGACACGGTTTCATGTGATCTGGGCGCTAAAACCACTACGCCACCATCTCACGCTGTTACTTGTCGAAATATACGTACACTCTCCGTTTCATAGAATCGGCATGCCTGTTATCCCTCGAATCGAGGATCCAGCTAAAGCACCTGTTCTCTGGATCCAGTTAGGTTAGGTAGCTGGGTAGGTAGTTGCGTAAATTTTTACTATTTAATCTGATATAGTCTGCTAATATCACTATAATGCGTGGATCAATCAAAGACTGGTCCTGACATCTATCGGCCACGTGCAGTACTATGTAGACGTCACTTGTTTGTTGTCACACACAATGTTTTGGGATCACAACATGTGGATGGATCACACAGGCAGAGCGTTGATGAAGGGGTCTCAATGACTTCTCATAGATGTCGTTACTTGACGTCGTATTCGAGGTAGCGTGATTGGTCAGCTGTGTTTTGTTTACGTTCAATGTCCAATTTCAAATAAAGCAACGTATCACCATTTACAGTTTTATAGAAATCACAGTGAATAATGTTAGTTTGATATATATTAATGTTATTACGAGTAGCCACTGTATTTACATTTATTTGTCTATGCATAAAACGTAATGTTACAAAGTAAAGCTAGCAAAGTTTTGCACATATCACTGCCACTTTTTCCATGTTCTAAATAAACACTGCTCACTATCTAAACGTCTTGCTAACACTTGCACCTTATAATTAAGTTCTAATAAGTCTAATTAGTCACTATTTACGAGTAAACCAGTTCGCGAATAATTTTAACAATTTAATATTTACGGAGACGATGTGCACGGTACAGTGGCGCCATCTGCAACACACATGTTTTTTCGTTGAGTGATAAACTTAAAATTGTAAACGCGTTCGAAGCCGGGCAGTCGCGTAACGCTATTCTGAATGATTTTGACTTGCCGGAATCTACCTTTTACAAAATATCAAAAGAATAAAGATTTTATAAAACTGCAGTGTGCGAAAGGACATGGAAATATTAAAAGGGACAAAGTTGTTGAATTTTCCGAAGTTGAAAAGTGTCTCATAGAATGGATTAAACAAACTCTTGATAAAAATATTTCCATAGATGGAATATTGTTAAAAGAAAAAAGTAACATGTTTACCGAGAAACTGAGAATACGTAAATGATTTCTTTATGACAAAATGTGTACACTTTTTATAATGTTTCTCGACTTTCATTCACCTCTATACAGGGTGTAAGGGACGGTGTACCGAAAACTTTGCAGGCATGATCAGACCATGAAACTTAACAACTTTTATTATGGAGTCTACTTATGTTGGGAAACGAATTTATTTTTTCGAGTTTCCATAGAAAGTCAGTCAGCTGATCGGGAATTTAGTATGGGAAGTCGAAAAAAATTTCTCGTTTACCAACATATCTTCCATAGAAAAAGTTGTTCAGTTATATGAGAGATACTACTCCCAAACCTGCATAAGTGACAAACTGGTTTAGTAAAAAACATCTATGAGCGAGAATAATTTTCGGGTCCCTTGAATTCTCACTTATCCAGGTTCGACATAGTTCATATAAAACCATGATAACAATTATTTGTCTAATACATGTGATTAAATAATATCCGCCTCCCAAATTTATCGACAAACATTATGACATGAAACGGTAACATCACTATTGTAGCTATCGGCGAGAAGTCGGATTTATCGTGCGACCGATCTGTAATTTGTACGGGCGAGGGGACCAGATGTTGCTGAACAAATCCAACAACTATTTAAGAATTAAATAGGTATGCGAATTCAGTGTTTAAATAATATAGCAATAAGTAATATCATATGTTAAGAATTTACAGTACATGTGAAATGTTACACCATCTTTTTGTAAACTTGATGTTCCTGACCTCTTTTTACAGCAAAAAACTGAGCAATTCGGCATTTTTAATATTGCGGCGTTCACATGTGTTCACTTACACGACTGGACTCAGTCTAGAGTCTAGGTAGAAATCTGAACGGAACTGGTTTTTATAAACGCCAATGCCCATTTGAGCTTGTACTTTGACAGAGGGGAAATACTTTGTATGCCTTCTCCCCCCTTCCGGGACGGAAGGCCGTCGTTGCTCGAAGCCAATGAATTAGGACTACGGATCTGAAAAAGGAACGCCAGTATGGTAACAAGGAAGAAAAGAGTTCACAACAACTATTACGCTAATTTGAATCTGTATAAAAAGCGCCAACGCTGCGTCGAGCGGGCTGCACGCGCGGACTAGATTCGACAAAATACTAGAGCAGCACTGCGTGACGCGGACACGTTATGTACAACCCGTCTTAACACGACGACACCTTGCTGTATTACAGCTACTTAGGTACGATGCGCCATCTAAATTCGGACGGATTATAATGCCAAGAAGCGCCTGCTCGCCGCGCAGCCCTCTTAGCGCAACACTGCGTCGAGCGGGCTGAACGCGCAGGTAGGCCGCACGCGGGCTAGATTCTGCAATATACTAGAGCAGCGCTGCGTGACTCGGGTTGCTCAGCCCGAGCCGCGGGTCCGTCTACACGCGGCGCGGTTCAGCCAAAGCGGCGCCCGCCCGTGGCTGTTTTGTCAAAATAGTGCAACCCGTACAAACACGACAACACCTTGCCACATTCCAGCTGCGCCTTCTAAAATCATTGATTGATTGATTGATCATCATTGAATTATTATTAATTAAGTCATAGTTTAAGTGTTTATTTAAGTTCGCACACAGTGTAACTGTTTTTGAACAATAAATGATGATGATGAATCGTACGATTTATAATGGCGGCGCCGCCGTCAACACGCGCGGGGAGTCGCGCGTGCAGTAGTATTATATTATCTGTGGTTTAACGGATCGTTGGGCCCTATTTATGTGCTTGCAAATTATTTAGCGGGTGAAATTACTGGTCGGTATGGTAACAAATGAAAAGACGTGATTGGTATGAAGTATTTTTATTATTTCACCGAGAAACTGTGCGAGACTAAAATTATCACATCAAGGTATTAAGATCGCCACTGGATAACCGTTTCACTGACATGTTTACAAGAATAGAAAAACCAAAATATACTTATATAAATCACGTCTATATCCCTTACGGGGTAAGCAGAGCGTTAACGTGCGTAATACGGATATTAACACCACGTCTAACAAAAATTTGAGAGTCAATCAGATAACTGTGTACCACTTTAGTGACAGGTTGTCAGCCCATCGCCTAAAATTGCAGTACACATCCAACCCTCGAGTCCCTAAGTCACATCTTACGACACCCATAGGTAAGAAATGGGGTGATGCCATTCTTAGCCGGCATCACACGGCATAAAACATTGTTAAGAGGAAGTGAAAAATAGAAAATAGAAATTTGTGCCGTGTGATGCCGGCTTAGAATAGCATCACCCCATTTCTTTCCAGTTGGAGTCGTTAGAGGAGACTAAGGGGCTCGAGTGTGTATTGCAATATTAGGCGATGGGGTGACAACCTGTCACTATGGCGATACACAATTATCCGAATGACCCTCAACGATTTGTCGGACGTTGTGTAAATGTCCGTTTTTTGAGGACGTATACGCTCTGCCTACCCCGTGAAAGATATAGGCGTGATTTGTGTGAAAAATAGGAGAATACTGCCAGAAATCCATTGCTTACTAGCGTTATTTTTTTAAATAGAATTTATCCCAGTGGCGCCCTTGAAAGTAGGTAGTAGGTACTTTAATCTAAGGTAGGTAGGGTTTAGATTAATGGATACATATAGTGATCATTATTTATTGACAAGATTCCGATTGATATCAGAACTTCTTTTTTAAGTAGGTTAAAAATATTTTTAAAAAAGATGATTTCTAAAGATTTGTCTAAAATAGTTTTGAAACTACAACATATAGGAACGCAAATTAAAGATTAGAAAGTAATTTAATGTTTTTCAAACATTTAAAGACTTGAAATAATTACTTACTTAATTATAATAGTCCTATTGCTTTAAATATTAATTTAAGTCATTATAAAGCTTTTTTGAAAAGCTAGACGGAGTTATATATTCTGATCACTGGTTCTACAAATATGGTTAGTATTTAGTAAGAAACACAGACCTTAAATAAACATTTAGTTTTTTTACCTTTGCATACAAAAATCCAGTAAAATAATCACAAAAAAAAACTTGAAAAGTTAACTAAAGCAAAGTCCTGTTTAGTTATTTTACAAAAATATTAAACATAAATGTCAAAAAACAAACAAACTTAGACTAAAGTACAAAAACAACAGAACAAAATTAGTTGAAAATTAATAACTTAAAGCGATTCTTGTACATTTCAATTATTATTAAAATACTATAGTTTTATTATGCACTCACAGTGCCATTGAAAAATTTTTTGTGCGCGCCGGGACTTGAACCAGGGACCCTAGGGTAACGTCTCACTGCTCTGCCAACTGAGCTACCGGCGCCCCATATTAAAATACTGTTGTTTATTTTAGTAGTTGGGCACACAAAAAATAATCTTTTTTGGTTAAGATACGGGGTTAAGCTACCGGTATAATATCGGTACCGGCAAACGTTTTAAAGGTAGACGGAACAAGTTTATTGTATGTGTTATGGTACCGGTGGAAAAAAAGGTAGAAAATAGCGGTACCACTAACTAAATAATTTCGATATCGAAATATACATTGCGCTCTAACAAGCGAAGTTGCGGATTTAAGGATGTGTACTTAAAAAACCGCTTTGATAGCGGTTTAGTTACCGTAAATAATAACGGTACCATAAACTATGCAGTAACAGAAAATTTCGGTACCGCAACGTTAGGATATCGCAATATTTCGGCAATACCGTATACCGTTTTATCCAAAATAATTGCGGGATGTATACCTCCCTCCATCCCTAGTACACAAAATTATTTTTTGTCCTACAATATGTTTAAAAAACCTTGGTATTTATCTACATCACTAGTGTGCATGCATGTGCTTTAAACTAGAATAGAATTAATTAGTTGAAAGTATTTTTTACACATATCTAAGTTTAAAATATCTCATAAAAAGGTCAAAATTTTACTAAAAGTCATTATTTATTTCACCTCCAAAATCCAAAATTTAAAGCTATGGCAAAAAATAAATTACTTCAATGAAAAAGCTTTGAGTGACTTCAAATATTTAGATACTATTACAAACTGCAGCTATACTTTTTATTCCATACATAAATAAGAAAAAATCTCGTATGGAAGTGATGTCCTAAAAATGACATTAACATGAAATTTTCGCTGAAACGCATAAGTAAGCATCCAAAAGTGTGTTTGTTTGTTTGTTCAGGGCACGTAGGGGAATATTTGCGTGATCCTTCCGATGGCTCTGAAAACAAAATTGAGATTTATTAAATTAACCTTGACAATATAAAAATCATGTGTGTAAAGTAAGGCCATCCAATGAGCCACATTTGACAGCTGCCAATTCCATACTAAACGAGATGCCAACAAAGGAAAATGGACCCTCTGCCGTAGCATTAGCACGAATCTGACAACTGTAAAAATATGGCTTATTAGGATGGCCGCACTGTACCTACTGCGTGTTTATGTTTAATTAGGTGAAGTAAAAAATAAGGCTGCAAATGGGAGAACCAGTCTATGAAATTAAGCGTTCGTGCGCGCGCGCGTGTGTGTGAGTTTGTTTTTTTGTATGTATGTGTTTGTGTGAGTTGTGTATTTGAATTTGATGTGTTTATGTGTACAGTCGATTGCAGCGCATAATGGTACCAGGGGTACTCCAAAAGAACTGAATTCATTTTGTCCCCAGCAATATTTTTTTCTTGACATGAATATATTTAAGTAAAAAATGGCTTATTTTATGTGAATAAGTTTAAAATTGTATTATGTATTACTATTATTTTACTGGGGATATAAATAAACCAGTTCTTTTGGAGTACCCCTGGTACCTTATGTGCTACAATCGACTGTATAAAGTGTGTTTGAGTATATGTCTGCGTACGTTTGAGTATGTGTCTGTTTTTGTGTGTGTGTACAATATGCACATGATTGGTACAAATCCAACGCTGTCTCACCTGGTGGCCAGTCCAGCGGTGAGCAGCAGTTTCCTGCCGGTGACCAGGTATTCGGGACACCTCAGGAATCTGAACACGACCGAAGCCGCCTCCCCCGCGCGCAGACAACTCTTGTGCCACATTATACCCTGATAATATACATTGCAAGTTAGTAGAGAACGTATGTATTAACTTTACTTATTTATTTAACCGTTTATTATACACAAAAACATACACACAATATACAATGAGACAAGACACAACAGGTTTACTTATTTCTAAAAAGAAATTTCTTACAGCAAACCAACATAAGTGAAATTCTATAATTCGAGACGCGGATATGACGTGCACAATAGCAAAAAGTGCTTTATTGTACATACATACATACATATATCACGCCTATATCCCTTGCGGGGTAGGCAGAGCATAAATAGCCGTATAACGGAAATTGACGCCACTTCTGACAAATGTTTGAGGGTTATTCGGAAAATTGTGTATCGCCATAGTGACAGGTTGTCAGCCCATCGCCTAGAATTGCAATACACAACCTCGACTCGAGTCCCTTAGTCGCTTCTTACGTCTCCCAAGGGAAAGAAATGGGGTGATGCTATTCTAAGCCGACATCACACGGCAAATAATATAAATAACCTGATAATATACATTACAAGTTAGTAGAGAACGTATGTATGTATTCACTTTATTGTACATACATATATCACGCCCATATCCCTTGCGGGGTAGGCAGAGCATAAATGGCCGTAAAAACGGACATTTACGCCACTTCTGACAAATGTTTGAGGGTCATTCGGATAATTGTGTATCACCATAGTGACAGGTTGCCAGCCCATCGCCTAAATTGCAATATACATGTTACACTCGAGTCCCTAAATCGTCTCTTATGAAACCCACGGGAAAGAAATGGGGTGATGCTATTCCAAGCCGGCATCACACATCAACTTTATTGTACTACAAAACAAATTTACAATGTCATTAAAGGATGGAATAAAACAAGAGGCACAAAGGCGGACTTATCCCACATTGATCAGATACGATATTTATACCTATATCCACAATATGAATATATATACTAGATTTCCGCCCAGCGGTTTCACCCGTTGCCACTCATTTTCCCATGGTAATAGTTGTTTTTCTGCGGTAAAAAGTGGCCTATGTGTTATTTCAGGTTACACTCCATCTGTGTTCCAAATTTCATCCAAATCGGTCAAGCCGTTTGAGCGTGAAGAGGTATCAAACATACATACACACAAACAATATTAATACAGATATTTACGCTTATACATTACAAGTTAGTAGAGAACGTTACACAGATACGATATTTATATATACATCACGCCTATATCCCTTTCGGGGTAGGCAGGAACATAGACGCACCAATCAATAAAATTTTATAAATATGGCGTCTGTTAACAGGGACAATGCTGCCATAACAAGTAACTGAACTTTGACATTGACACACAGAAAAAAGGCACAGTCGAGACAGTTTGCTACCTGCCGTATGATGTCTACTTAGAATAGCATCACCCCATTTCTTTCGCGAGGGTGTCGTATAAGGCGACTAAGGGACTCGGGGGTACATGAGTATTACAATTTCAGGCGATAGACTGACATTCCGTCACTATGGCGATACACAATTTTGTGAATGACCCTCAAATGTTTGTCAGACGTGGCGTAAATCTTACTACAATTCGGTATGTAAAACTTAGCTGGAAGGCATAAAATAAGAAATCCACTTGGAGATATTTTAGTCTAATTTAAAACATTCTTATGATTAGTAAGAAAAAGTGAAAGATTACTCTAGAGGCGTGATATGTTTTATGTTTTTTGCTCCCATCTTGGTGAAAAAATAAGATAAATCATGTTACCTCAATGATGGCAGTTTGCCGGACATTCCCGACGTGCACGGTGCACTGGAAGCCCGGACAGATCGCCGTCGGGTGTCTCAACACATGCACAGACGCCTGCACGACAAAAGATAATAATTCAACTCATTACTTTCTAGAGTGCGGGCTAGCTCTAACACTTTCTGAAGACCATTTCTGGGAGGTATGACTCCCCTGTAATACAACATCTTGCCGATCAGCTAGTAATAATAATAAGGTATTGTCCCTTATTACCTTACAATACCTGCGCTATAAGGACGTGATCAAACGCAATCTCGTGGCTTGTAATATACCGACTGAAAGCTGGGAGAGTCGTGCCTGTCTCAGACCGGAATGGCGCCAAACTATTCATAAAAGTGTGGAACGTTTTGAGACACAGCGTCTAAAAGATCTTGACGTAAAGCGCCAAATACGGAAGACTAAGCCGAAACTTACCTATTCTTACACATATAATTCAGTTGGCCAGTTGTACTGTGCTTCTTGCAACCGTGTCTTCAAGACAAAGTTCGGTTTCGCCAGCCACATTAGATCACACCGGAATAAAGACCCAATTTCATAATATATAGGAGTCGCCGTCACCGGACACGGTTTAGACGACATGATGATGATGATGTTGAATAATAATAATAATAAATCTTTATTTAAACACAATTAAGGCTTAACTAAAGCATGGCCGAAGCCTCCTTTTAAGCTTTTATTGCCTGTGGCAGGACACTTCGCTCTTCCCTGGTCTTATAACTAGTCAGAAGAAATTGACTGGCTGACTGGCAATGTGTAACCTATGCGTGTTTTCAAGTATATTTTGTCTACTAATCTAGACTACTGTTTCTAACCAAATATGGACCAAATATATTGTCTGATCAATAAAATATAATGTAAAAAAAAAAACCATTTTTGCCTGAAGAAGTCAGTCGTGCTCTTTCCCTTGAAACCTTTAAGGACCGAACCAGGAAATACTCTTTATCTATAATATAATATACTTTAGTATATCCCATTTTTATACTGTAATCTATTATACCTTCTGAGTATTTCGCATTATACAAGCTTCTACTATTATTTTAGGCAACTGTCATATTATAATGCCTAATTTTATGCCGTTGCATACACTATTTTGTATACACTCTACAAAAAAAACTCAGTAATACGAGTACACTTTTCCAAACGTCCGCACCGGCGATTGCAAGGCCCGATACAAGGTCAAATTCAATACGAGAACATAATGTGGCTTGATGAATTTTTGAAAATTATTTACTTCAGCAGTTGTTCAGATGGTGAGTCAGCAACTGAACAACAACCAACAAAAAGAACTTCGTTTCATTTCCCAAATTTATTGAAGTAATGCCATAGAGAAGGCTCATTATGGCATTACGCGTCTGTAATTTCTATTAAACTGTAATTTCTGTAGGCAGAATGCATAAAGTAGGTCTTTATACAACTGTTTTCGAGTTCATAATTCGAACATTATGAGACGAGTGTAGATAAAAGCATGTTACACATACGTCGCCTTGTTATCATTGACTATTGTTACGTATTACATATTTATCAAAATAAGAGCGTCTCGTAAAACTCACCTGAAAATAGATACATCCTTTCGGGTCATTCGGATCTTCCAAAAACACCTGATCACAGCACGAAATCTCTCCGTCCCTTTCCATCACCTTAGATTCCGTATCGCTGTCCTTGTCTAGCACACTGTCTATCACGTCACTTTTCCTTTTGCCGTCCTGTTTGTAGTCCCTCTCTGACACGTGTTGTTTAGTATTGCTGTCCCTGTCGCTCTCGTACAGATTGGTGTTCTCGATACATTCGTTCTTGGATAGCACGTTTTCAACTGTAGCGATATCTTGTAATAGATTTTTGTTCTTTTTGCGTATGTTTTTACGGTCTCTGTAACTGTCCGTGTGTTTTGGTATTATGTCGTTTATCTGTAAAAACAAATTAGTTACATTATGATATTTATGAAACAACAATTTCAAAAATGTTTTCTTTTAGTTAATATCCTAATAATACTAAATATCCTAAACAATTCACACAGCGCCATCTAAACCCAAACTAAGCAAAGCTTGTACTATGGGAACTAAATAGCTGATATTAATCCATACTAATCTGTACAAATATTATAAATCTGAGAGTTTGTGTGTATGTATGTTTGTAACTTCTTCACGCTCAAGCGGCTTGACCGATTTGGATGAAATTTGGAACACAAGTAGAGTATAACCTGGAATAACACATAGGATACCGCAGGAAAACAACTATTACCACGGGAAAATGAGTGGCAGCGGGTGAATTCGCTGGGCGGAAATCTAGTATCAAATATACTAAATATATATTAAGTTATGTATGTTTTGTAAGGCTGTAAGCTCCCCAAATAAAATAAAATAAAATACTATTGTACCTGTAATCTCTTGCAGTCATGGGGCTCTCCACCGAAAGAGGGTCTGACTTCAGCTGGCAACCCTAGGGGCCTGAAACAGAACATGATTCAGATAGAATACCAAATTTTTGCCGTGTGATGCCGGCTTAGAATAGCATCACCCCATTTCTTACCCGTGGGATTCGTAAGAGGCGACTTAGGGACTCTAGGGTGTGTATTGCAATTTTAGGCGATGGGCTGACAATCTGTCACTATGGCGATACACAATTTTCAGAATGTCCCTCAAATATTTGTCAGACGTGGCGTAAATGTCTGTTTTTGCGGCCATTTACGCTCTGCTTACCCCGCAAGGGATTATAGGCGTGATATATGTATGTATGTAATACCAAATTTTTAAACACCATGTTAAGTATACAACTTTTGAAAAATTGCAAAATTTACAAGCGCGGGCAGGATTTTAACTAGTGACGACGCCTCTTCCATCTGCGTTACTGTCATAAAAATACACTCGCAAAATTGGCGGGCAAGAAACGAGCTACGTTAGCCTAGATGGAAGAGGCGTCGCCACTAGTAATGACGAAAGTCGCAGGTTCAAATATTGCCCGCGCTTGAAAATTGCGCAAATTTTCAAAATCATTTTTTAGATCTGTTTAAGGCGAAAGTAGTCGTGAACGGCCATAAAAAAAAAACTCTTTATACAAATAATCTATCAGAATGTCCGTTGCCAAAGTTTTAAGTATTATCCTTGAGTAAAATTAGAACCTACAAACTCAATGAAATAGTCGCTGTAATTAAAGTTATGGCAATAAATACCAAAAGTGGCCGTTTTAGGCATTTTTTGTGAGAATGGCTAATAGGGTGAGGCCCATGTCCAGCAGTGGACAGTTGTGGCTGTTACAACAGTCCACTGCTGGGAATGATCAATTTCGTACTCGGTGTCCCACACGAAAAAGAAAGACCCGTTGCAATACAGACCCTCAACGGACTTGAGGGTCTGTATTGAAATTTTAGGCGATGGGCTGACAACCTGTCACTAAGGCGTAAATGCCCGTTTTTTGCGGCTGTTTACGCTCTGCCTACCCCGCAAGGGATAAAAGCGTAATATATATAAGGTGTAAAAAAAATAGCTGAGAATATTTTAAGGGGTGAACCAGTACGTGAAACTGAACAACTTTCGCCAAGGAACATATGATTTCGGTCGAAATATGAAAAAATAATTTGACCCTCCCATACTTAGTGTGTTACCCGGCCGGGATAATTTGTATGGGAGGGCCAATTTTTTTTTTAATATTTCGACCTATGTTCCTTGGGGAAAGTTGTTCAGTTTCACGTACTGGTGCACCCCTTAAAATATTCTTAGCTAATTCTTTTACACCATGTATGTATGTAATGTTAGTAGGATTAAACTTCGTTTATTTAAGGATGACCAATAATGTAAACAAACTTTGTATGTAACTGACAGTTGCGAGCTGTCATTTACATACAAAGTTTGTTAACATTATTGGTCATCTAAGCTAAGTTATTTACCTGCTAAGTAACACCATTCCAGGTCTTGGTATGACAGTCCCAGCAGGGACAAGCCCTAGAGACGCCGCGTGTCCCGCCCTCACGGCTCGGTGTGGGGCGCGATTGCGGTACACGGACGCCACTCTGACACCCACGAACTCGCCGTTCTCTAATGGCCCTGGAGGATAAAAATAAGGTATTTTTTTTTATTCTAGGTAATAAGACACTTTTTTACACTAGTTCCACTATATATTAAATTAAAATGCTTTAAAGCGACCGGTTTCGTTACATCATCGTCAGGCAACAAATTTAAAAATCAAAACATAATAATCGCAAAACAACGTAGGTAGTGCAATATTTGCATGTCGCTTTAAAGCATTTTAATTTAATATATAGTGGAACTAGTGTAAAAAAGTGTCTTATTACCTAGAATACTATGGAGTTCCATCAAGAAATCACAACACAAAGTGTAATTTTTTTTTTTAAATAATAATAATAAATATCCTGGACAATTCAAAGCTTGTACTATGGCAACTAGATAGCTGATATTAATACTTATATACTTTTTTTGTAAATAAATACATATTATACATAGACACAAACATAGAAATACTGGTTACATACATGTGATAACTGATTGCAATTTTTTATAAAATAAATGTGTATCTCACAATTTTCTTGTTTTTATAAAAATGTTGTAATGTCCCAATCGGCTCGGGCGGGATAAAAATATAAAAATAAAGGCACTGCCATGGGGCTGGCCAGGTGAATCACACGGCATGTAACTTTATTCATATACTAAAATGAATGAACAGAAGAGATACTCATGTCATAATGTCAATGCCTGAAAATTACATCAATTGTCATCTCGTGAAATTATAAAAATAAATATTTCCTGTGTGATGCCGGCTTAGAATAGCATCGCCCCGTTTCTTTCCCGTGGGTGTCGTAAGAGGCGACTAAGGGACTCGAGGGTGTGTGTTGCAATTTTAGGCGATGGGCTGACAATCTGTCACTATGGCGATATACAATCATTTAAATGACTCTCAATGTTTGTCAGACGCGGAGTAAATGTCCGTTTTCACAGCTATTTACAGCCGTTTACGCTCTGCGTACCCCGCAATGGATATGGGCGTGATATTCTGTGTGTGTATATTAGTCGACCAAGTAATTTTGTACGACCACATACACATATCGAGCCCTTTTTTACTTGCGGGGTAGGCAGAGCGTTAACGGCCTTATCGCTATCGCCGCGTCTGACAAATGTTTGAGACCCGTTTCAGAAAAATCCTGTATCACTATAGTGATAGGTTGTCAAGCTGTCGTCTAAAATTGTAATACACATGAAACCCTCAGATTCCTTAGTCGTCTTACGACACCCGCGAGAAGGAAATGTGATGCTATTCTAAGCCAGCATCACCCGGAATTTCACCTTTGTTGGGGATAATCAGTTGTTCAGTTTTGTGGTCTGGATGCACCCTATCAATATTCGGAGGGCTGTCTCTTACACCCTGTATAGTTCCATAGGATCGTGTAAGAATTCACTAAATAGTATGAAGTCACTTCCCGTGTCCATATGTATGCTGAGATCTTTAAAAGTACGCAACGGATTTCTTTAGTGGATTGAGTGACTTAAGAGGAAGGTTTTTTTGTATAATTCATGCCGGGAAAGGGTCTTTACCGAGGGAAAACGGTAAACAGCGGGTGAAACCGCTGGACGGGCCGCTAGTCACTAAATAGTATAAAATAAAGTCACTTCCTGCGTCTGTCCCTATGTCTGTTCGTATGTATCCTTATTTTTTTTTAAAGGTATTTTCATTATTGCACAAAAATACACAGAAAAAAAAACTACTTGTCGCAAAGGCGAAGATATAGTGATTCAAGAGGAAGGTTTTTATGTATAATTCATGCCGGGATAAGTTCTTTTTTCCTCGGGAAAACGGTAAGCAGCTGGTGATACTGGTAGTAAAAAATATACCTATAATAAGATCGTCTCCTTCATAGAGCTGCCCCCTCGCCAGCAAGCCCCCGACTACGGGCCCTGAAGCGTCACCCATGTGGAACACTTCGTCTATTTGGAATTCCACTGTCTCCTGTCAACAATTAAGATACGATTTCATATAGAATCAGTCACAAATTATACTGTGTAAGTTTCGATTTAATGTGATTTTGCAGTAATAGGTACAAACTTGGCCAAATGTGAACTTGACAACGAATTTGGCCAAATGTGAATTTACAGAAACACGAATTTATCAGATGAGAATTTACAGAAACACGAACTTGATCAATTGTAATTTTACCGTAATATAAATACAACCAAATGTGAAATTACAGAAACTTTATTAAATGTGAATTTACAGAAACACGAACATGATCAAATGTGAATTTACAGAAACACGTACTTGATCAAATATAAATTTAAAAAACACGCACTTGATCAAATGTGAATTTACAGAAACAGAAACTTGATCAAATGTGAATTTTAAGAAACACGAACATGATCAAATGTGAATTTGTAGAAACACGAATTTGGCCAGTTGTAAATTTACAGAAACACGAACATGATCTAATATGAATTTAAAGAAACACGAACTTGATCAAATATAAATTTACAGAAACACGATATTGATCACATTTGAATTTCAAGAAACACGAACTTGCTCAAATGTGAATTTAAAGAAACACGAACATGATCAAATGTGAATTTACAGAAACACGAACTTAAACATATGTGAATTTGACGAAATATGAACACAACCAAATGTGAATTTACACAATCACGATCTTGATCAAATGTGAATTTACAGAAACATGAACTTGATGAAATGTGAATTTACAGAAACAGGAACTTGATTAAATGTGAATTTGACGTAATATGAACACAACCAAATGTGAATTTATCACAATACCCACTTGACCAAATCAGAATTTGATGTAATATACATTTAACTAAATATGAATTAAACGTAAAACGACTTTGACGAAGCCTGAATCTGACTCAACTAGATTTTAAGTAATCTAAAATTAATTGTACAATTTACCTAATAAAATAAAATAAAATTAATACTCACATCTTCTCTATGAGGCTTAGAGTCCACAGAGACGGGTGGTTGTAGGGCAAGCAGGTACGCGTGTAGGGCATTCAGCCCTACACCGCGCACACATGACACTGGGAACACAGGGATTTGCTCAAATTCCGACCTGGGATACAGAAAGAATAAGGCGTTAATAAACTTTTATTATTTTAAGTTGTGAATCTTCCGACCTGGGAAAGAGAAACAATAAGGCGTAAAAAAACTGATATTATTTTAAGAGATGTGTATGAAAGTGAACAAATTTCCACAAGAAACATAATTTTGGGTCTCCCATATCAAAACTTGTTGGCTGTTGACTTGACTCCCGCGTTGGCTGGCCGTGTCAATTTGATTTATTTATACCTACCTAAACTTTGATCCAAATATAAATGTTGTATATCTCTATCTCGTCGTTTATCTGTTAATATGCGTGATTTTGTATGTTAATATGTGTGATTTTGTATGTTAATATGTGTGATTTTGTATGTTAATATGTGAGATTTTGTATGTTTATATGTGTATTTTTGTATGTTGATACGTGTGATTTTGTATGTTTATAATGTTTTAGTATGTGAACTGTTGTATGTTAATATGTTTTTATGTTAATATGTGTGATTTAGTGTCTTAATATGTGTGATTTTGTGTGTTAGTATGTGTGATTTAGTGTTTTAGTATGTGTAATGTTGAATGTTAATGTGTGATTTTGTGTGTTAGTATGTGTGATTTTGTGAGCTAATGTGTGTGATATTGTATGTTAATATGTGTTATGTGTCATTTTGTATATTAATTTGTGTGATTTTATTCGTTAATATGAGTAATTTTGTATGTTAAGTTAATACATATGGTTGCTATTCGTATTTGCGTGTGTGTGTTTTTCTAATCATGGAACTATAGATCAACCTAAAAGCTTCTTGCTTCTAATCCTAGTCACAGTGACGTAAGATTTTTGTAACTTACTCTTCATCGTTTCGCTCCGTACTGCTTTCCCCATCGATTGTATCAAGGATTAGTTTCTGTGGCGCCACGCAGTTACGAGCGGCGTTTTCATTCGTTATAAGAATAGATTTCTGTAACAAGAAAATAAATTATTTAGTCGATTTAGTTGTTCGTTGGGTTAGGTTTAAGTATTTTATTTTATTTGGAAATAGAAACGATTAACACACAAATGTGATATTAGCGAGTTCTTAATCAATCATAGAATAATTATTTTTTTTTAGTTTATGGAACATGAATAAACTTGTTATTTTAGGAAATATCTACATACATACATATATCACACCTATAATCCATTGCGGGTAGGCAGAGCGTAAACGGCCACGAAAAACGGACATTAACGCCACATCTGACAAATATTTGAGGGTCATTCGGAAAATTGTGTTTCGCCATAGTGACAGGTTGTCAGCCCATAGCCTAAAATTGCAATACACACCCTCGAGTCCCTTAATCGCCTCTTACGACTCCCACGGGAAAGAAATGGGGTGATGATGTGATTGATTGGTGTAAATGTCCGTTTTTTGCGGCCGTTTACGCTCTGCCTACCCCGCAAGGGATTATAGGCGTGATATATATGTGTGTGGTGTGTGTGTGTGTAAAGTTACTATTTTCGTAATTTCAGGAGACGACAATGGATGAAATTTTCAGGCATTGACATGTCATGAGTATTTCTTCCGATAAAGGTATTTTTTACTTTTAGTACATGAATATTTTTGTAATTTTCGAACATGACACTCCTGTCATTTTAAGACACTCACCTTACGAGCGGGTGTCAATATGTCGTCGAGTGTGTGTAGCACTGCGGGCACGGCCGCCGCGGCCATGTCGCTCTTGCTGACCACCGCGAAGAATGGCAGGTCCAGAGCTAGCTCCTGTCATTTTAAGACACTCACCTTACGAGCGGGTGTCAATATGTCGTCGAGTGTGTGTAGCACTGCGGGCACGGCCGCCGCGGCCATGTCGCTCTTGCTGACCACCGCGAAGAATGGCAGGTCCAGAGCTAGCTCCTGTCATTTTAAGACACTCACCTTACGAGCGGGTGTCAATATGTCGTCGAGTGTGTGTAGCACTGCGGGCACGGCCGCCGCGGCCATGTCGCTCTTGCTGACCACCGCGAAGAATGGCAGGTCCAGAGCTAGCTCCTGTCATTTTAAGACACTCACCTTACGAGCGGGTGTCAATATGTCGTCGAGTGTGTGTAGCACTGCGGGCACGGCCGCCGCGGCCATGTCGCTCTTGCTGACCACCGCGAAGAATGGCAGGTCCAGAGCTAGCTCCTGTCATTTTAAGACACTCACCTTACGAGCGGGTGTCAATATGTCGTCGAGTGTGTGTAGCACTGCGGGCACGGCCGCCGCGGCCATGTCGCTCTTGCTGACCACCGCGAAGAATAGCATCCAGAGCTAGCTCCTGTCATTTTAAGACACTCACCTTACGAGCGGGTGTCAATATGTCGTCGAGTGTGTGTAGCACTGCGGGCACGGCCGCCGCGGCCATGTCGCTCTTGCTGACCACCGCGAAGAATGGCAGGTCCAGAGCTAGCTCCTGTCATTTTAAGACACTCACCTTACGAGCGGGTGTCAATATGTCGTCGAGTGTGTGTAGCACTGCGGGCACGGCCGCCGCGGCCATGTCGCTCTTGCTGACCACCGCGAAGAATGGCAGGTCCAGAGCCAGCAGCAGCGCCAGGTGCTCCTCGGTGATGCTGGTTATACCGGCCGTGGCTGAGATCTGAAACAAAGAAAACATTTTATTATTAAAACTAAAGTACCGCCGTTCTAATAAAGATAAGATAAGAATACTTTACACACACATAAATCACGCAAATATACAAAATCGTATTTGAAAGCTGTCATTTTCATACTATAAGAGAAATGGACCCACTGCCATAGTATTATCACAAATCTGACAGCTGTCAAATACGATAAATTGCCCAGTTTACATATTTTTCTCTTTTCAAACTTTTGTAACGTGTATCCCCCAACTTAGACATTGGCAGAATTGTCCTTTGCTGACAGAGGCCATTTAAACGGCGGTACTCTACTGACTAACTACTGACTGGGCTGATGGCGTAGCAGATAGTACCCCTGCCTGCTACGCCGAGGGTCGTGGGTTTGATCCCCACAACACACAAATATTTGTTAAGTCATTTCCAGATAATATATATATGTCGGAGATTGATCAAACTCTGGTGGGTATTGGCTGAAATTATTTGACAGTTCGCGTTTTATTATTTTCTTCCGTTTGATTGCTATTTGATTCTTGCAGAAACGAAACGCATAATCGATGGCAACACTCAAATAGGCGATGCGCTTTATTTGCGCACAGTTAGCTATCGACTGTAAGATAGACTGGAGTGACGTTAGAGGCGTTGTAGTGCGTTCTCACAATTCATTGTTGGCTGCGTTCGTGATAGAAAAACGGAACTCAAATGGGTTATGGAGTAAACAACTTTGGCAGTTCCGGTTGGTCTGTCGTTCGATGTGGTCGTTTCGAAGTTAGGTTTTGAATCTAGTAAAATCTTTGGAATCCTGGAGCGTTTGGAGAAACTGTGGTCGTCTAGCGATGGCGGAGTCCTAGATTCGTATTGCCAGTGGAATATTTATGGAGATCATGAAGTGTGTGTTGGTTATTGTCGTATTTCCCCGAGGTTGTAGCCGAGGTTGGTGAAATGCAGAGATTGTACGAGGTTGGTGACAGTTGCTGCTGTGGTCTCTTTGTTATCCTGCAGGCTGTGGATTTCAATAGTGTTCGGTGTTGAAGGTTAGTGTCAATCGGTATCTTTGGTGTTGTGAAGACACGTTGATGTTGATCAGCGTGTGTCTTAAGATTCTTAGGTTGGTTTGGTAGACAGGTCGGTTGTAGTACGGTTACACCGTGCCTGACGATGACCTGCCAGGTCGAAACAGCCTCACCGTGGGAATTGACTGCGTAATGATATCGACGTTGTGGTTAATCATTTCAGTGGCTAGCGATAGCATTTGGTGATGCAGTATTCTACAGGGTTCGACGAGTATACGCCCATGAAGTGTTGTTCTGTATCCTGACATAAGGTGATACTTCCTCAGATTGATTCTGTCGTGATTTAAGCGTCATCCAGACTTGCTGGTTGATTAATTTTGGGGTCCTTTCTTTATTGTTTTCTACAGTGAACCAGATGCAGTGTCATCCTGATTTATCGGCATCCTGATGTTCACGGCACGTGCATGCTTGTACGTGTCCTTTTTTTATTGTGTTCTCTTCTTCTCTTCTCTCTTTTTCTTCTTTTTCGACATCAGAAGCGGGATAGTGGACCATTATTTGGACTAGCGTTAGAGGTTTTCAAATGAGACGGTGGACCACTGTTTTGTCGGTCGTGATTGTGAGTTAGGGACTTTTCTCATGAGATGGTGGACTTTTATTTGAATGGTTGTAAGGAGTATTCTAGCGAGATAGTGTACTATCATTTTGGGCGGATGTGAAAGGTATTCTATAGTGACGATAGTGGACTATTATTTGAACGTGTGTGTGAAAGAGGTGTTGTATTGTGATGGTGTTCCATTGTTTATTGGTTGAAAACTCCATGTGTTACAGTTTTCTTATGAGATTGTGGACATTTATTTGGACGGCGATAGGGACTAGTTGAAAAGCTCTGAGTTCAATTAGACCACGTACAAAAGGAGTCTAATCAAAAGGTTCTAGTTGAGTTAAACCTAGTTGTGTAATGATGATTCTGACGTTGCAAAGTAATTTTAAAGTTTAGCCTCACCGATGAGATTGGTGGGTAGCCTGATAACTTGGTGGTTAGCTGTTGGTGGATAGCCAAACGGAGTGCGTTTATTTGGTGGGTAGCCAAATAAACTGAGCGTGTTTGTTTCTCCTGAGCTCGGTGGGAAGCCGGCTCTGTTCGTTTGGTGGGTAGCCAAACTCTCTCGTTACGCTAGGTGGTTAGCCGACGTAACAACAGTAATTCCTGAGAGCGGAAAAACGTAAATTGCTATCCTCATATGGCGGTTACGTGCTTCGCAAGGATTGGGAGTTCTGTTGAGATAGTGACAAAACCGTACTTTCAACAAGTGCGTCGTGTCCGACTAAGACAAGTAGACCGATGAGACTGGTAAGTGACATCTCTTGTTACGCTCGGTCGTTAGCCGTACGTAACAACAGTAGTTCCTAAGAGCGGAAAAACGTAAATTGCTATCATCATATGGCAGTTATGTGCTTCGCGAAGATTGGGAACTCTGTTGAGATTGTGTTGATATCGTACTTTGAACGAGTGTATCATGTCCAACACGGGCGTGCAGACCGATGGGACTGGTCAGTGTGATTTTGTGAGTGAGCCTTAACTTTTTTTTGAACCTTTGAGAACCTATTGATTTAAGTAAACTTTTGATTTGACTACCTTTAAGATTATTGATAAGATTCATTGATTTGATCCGTTGATGATCTGAGAAAACATGTGAGATAGTGATAGTTCAGGCAGGACAGGTCTGCGTGTGGATCCTGGGAGTGTTTTTGGAACTCAATAGTTTTCTTTGATCAAGTCTCTTTGAAATTGAGACAGCCGTCTCTCTTCTTTGGTTTGAGCGAAGTTCATTGTGTGAACGGTGCTAGATAGGGTACGATATGGCTTCAGCGTTGGCCTTACGGAAACGTGGAGCTGGTGCAGGAATTTCAGACATCGCTGGAGAGACTATTCATTTGAAATTGTGACTTTTATGGGTTGGTTAATGTTTTCAGTCCAGCGAGTTCAATTTGTTATAGTCAGGATGGACGAGCGGTATGTCTGTCTAAGCATAGTAAGTTTCTTTCGATAAACGTCAGCCGAGGACGTCTGACTTGTCAGAATGGCCGTGTCGGAGATTGATCAAACTCTGGTGGGTATTGGCTGAAATTATTTGACAGTTCGCGTTTTATTATTTTCTTCCGTTTGATTGCTATTTGATTCTTGCAGAAACGAAACGCATAATCGATGGCAACACTCAAATAGGCGATGCGCTTTATTTGCGCACAGTTAGCTATCGACTGTAAGATAGACTGGAGTGACGTTAGAGGCGTTGTAGTGCGTTCTCACAATTCATTGTTGGCTGCGTTCGTGATAGAAAAACGGAACTCAAATGGGTTATGGAGTAAACAACTTTGGCAGTTCCGGTTGGTCTGTCGTTCGATGTGGTCGTTTCGAAGTTAGGTTTTGAATCTAGTAAAATCTTTGGAATCCTGGAGCGTTTGGAGAAACTGTGGTCGTCTAGCGATGGCGGAGTCCTAGATTCGTATTGCCAGTGGAATATTTATGGAGATCATGAAGTGTGTGTTGGTTATTGTCGTATTTCCCCGAGGTTGTAGCCGAGGTTGGTGAAATGCAGAGATTGTACGAGGTTGGTGACAGTTGCTGCTGTGGTCTCTTTGTTATCCTGCAGGCTGTGGATTTCAATAGTGTTCGGTGTTGAAGGTTAGTGTCAATCGGTATCTTTGGTGTTGTGAAGACACGTTGATGTTGATCAGCGTGTGTCTTAAGATTCTTAGGTTGGTTTGGTAGACAGGTCGGTTGTAGTACGGTTACACCGTGCCTGACGATGACCTGCCAGGTCGAAACAGCCTCACCGTGGGAATTGACTGCGTAATGATATCGACGTTGTGGTTAATCATTTCAGTGGCTAGCGATAGCATTTGGTGATGCAGTATTCTACAGGGTTCGACGAGTATACGCCCATGAAGTGTTGTTCTGTATCCTGACATAAGGTGATACTTCCTCAGATTGATTCTGTCGTGATTTAAGCGTCATCCAGACTTGCTGGTTGATTAATTTTGGGGTCCTTTCTTTATTGTTTTCTACAGTGAACCAGATGCAGTGTCATCCTGATTTATCGGCATCCTGATGTTCACGGCACGTGCATGCTTGTACGTGTCCTTTTTTTATTGTGTTCTCTTCTTCTCTTCTCTCTTTTTCTTCTTTTTCGACATATATATACATGCAAAAACAGTAATAAGTATTAGTATCAGCTATCTAGTTTCCATAGTACAAGCTTTGTTTAATTTGAGGCTAGATGGCGCTGAGTGATTTGTCCAGAATATTTATTTATTTATTATTATTATGATTTTCTTTAATTTTTTCTTCTTCTTTATATTCGTTAGGTACTTCATTCATTAACAATCAACAAATCCGTACTAATATTATAAATCCGAGAGTTTGTGTGTGTTATGTATATATGTTAGTAACCTCTTCAAGCTCAAACGGCTTGACCGATTTGGATGAAATTTGGAACACAGGTAGAGTATAACCTGGAATAACACATAGGCCACTTACCGCAGGAAAACAACTATTACCACGGGAAAATGAGTGGCAGCGGGTGAAACTGCTGGGCGGAAATCTAGTGTTTAATAATATATATATATAATAAATTAATGCTGAGTGGAGACCTTTTTTAGTCGCATAAGTACCTACATTTCAGATATATGTATTTTAGGCTAGTGTCTAATTGAATGTGACTAAAATAAACGTTTTTATCTTATCTTATCTTAATACTTACCACAAGCATAGCATAATGTGGCGAGTACCCCGACAGTCCGTGTAAAGTTGTCCGCTGGTATTTAGTGTGTCCGGCGAGGTCCAGGAACGAGACCAGTTTAGCACTGCGCTCTCCGATCCGTTCGGCAGTCATCAGCTCTGAACAACCGTAGTTTACCACGTTACCCTGTTGTGATAAAAAAAAACATGTTATATTAGAATCAAAACGAGTTACGTTAGCTTATATATTTATATAAGGTAGTATTTAATCAAGTGCATATATTTTTAAGGTAAGATTTAAAAAAGTGTTTTATTATCTAGACTACTATGGAGTTCCATCAAGAAATCACAACACAAAGTGTAAATCAGGTAAGATTTACTTGTGAAACTGAATGTATTTCCCAAAGGAAAATGGGTCAGAATACAAAAAAAGACCTCCCATACAAAGTGACACATTATATTATCATTTTTGTATGGGAGGTTCATTTTTTATGTATGTTATATATGTACTATGTTCCTTGGCCCTAAGAACTTACCCTACAAATTTTTCACTGATAAATACTGTCAAATTTAATAGGATCTTACACAATATCATCTTTTTTTTATCTTTACATTCATTGTCAACCTGTGGGAAACCAATCGATGCACGAACCTTTTACACATACATATCACGCCTTCATCCCTTGCAGGGTGGACAGAACGTAAACGCCCGACCTTATTTTGTTTTATTCTTTCTACAAGCTCTAAAAAACTAGAAATTTGGTAAAGAATTCATCATCAGATTGTGTTTGAATGTAAAAATAATATAAAATGAAGTCTGTACCCGTGTCCCTATGTATGCTTACATCTTTACGCAACGGATTTTGATGCGGTTTTCGGTAGTAGATAGAGCGATTCAAGAGGAAGGTTCAATGTATAATTCATGCCAGTCTTTAAAACGGTTAGCAGCGGGTGAAACCGCTGGGCGGGCCGCTCTCTCTCTCTCTTTTCGTGTGGGACACCAAGTCGTCCAACGACCCGATGAACCCTGGTGACAGAGTTTTTCAACTGCCTACTACCACTCGTAGGCCTCTAACATGGTTGTGTTACGACCACCGTCTAAGTAATCATAGACAGCAACCGGGATCGACGGCTTAACGTGCCCTCCGAAGCACGGAACAATTTCTTTTCGGACAATCAGTTGGTTCACCTTGCAATGTCCTAACCAGGCCGGGCACAAATTCACAAAGTGATAAATATCAACTTTGTGAGTGTCCCACCGAGAATCGAACCCGGAACCTTTGCGTCGCAGGCAGTCGCACTACCACTGCGCCACATCGGGCCGCTAGTAAAAAAATAATTTTCACCAACCTGAGCATCGAACCCTAGTATCTCGTGACTGAGTGACGAGGTGCGACCACTTTTCACTTCGTGTAAATGACGGAACATGTTCAATCTGGCACTCCCCCGACCGTTGTCTAGTTCACCTGAGGTATACAAATATTAATGTTATCGTAAAAGAGAGATGGGCAGGAAACAAACAATAAAATGGCCAAGAAACGAAAATGAAACAAAAATAATCAAAGTTTTGAATACGAAAAAAATGTCGGCAAATAACAACAAAAATATGATAAACAAAATTTAAATGAAAAAATTAATATAATAACATATGATCAGAAACCGAAATTAAATGTTATAGAAACAAAAAATAAGTTTAGCAAATCCAGCAATTTGTTTCACAATTTTACAATGGTAAATACATTATAAGCGAAAAATGCGCAAAACCAAGTTTTATAAATGTGTAAACTAAGTGTGATTAATGCGTGAACTAAGTTTAATAAACGCACAAAGTAGGTTTTATAAATGCACAAACTAAGTTTTATGCATGCGCAAACTAAGTGTTATAAATGCGCAACTAAGTTTTACGAATGCGGAAAGTAAGTTTAATTTATTAAACTTATTTTGCGCAAAATGGGTTTTATAAATGCACAAACTAACTTTTATAAATGTGTTACCTAAGTTTAATAAATGCACAAATTAGGTTTTATAAATGCACAAACTACGTTTAATAAATGCGCAAACTAAGTTTTATAAATGCGCAAACCAAGTTTTATAAATGCGCTAACTAAGTTTTATAAATGCGTAAACTAAGTTTTATAAATGCGCAAACAAAGCTTTATAAATACGCAAACTAAGTTTAATGAATGCGCAAACTAAGTTTTTAAATACGTAATCTAAGTTTTTAAATGCGTAAACTAAGTTTTGCGCAAACTAAGTTTCTAAATGCGCAAACTAAGTTTTTAAATGCGTAAACAAAGTTTTATAAATGCGCAAACTAAGTTTTTAAATGCGCAAACTAAGTTTTTAAATGCGCAAACTAAGTTTTTAAATGCGCAAACTAAGTTTTTAAATACGTAATCTAAGTTTTTAAATGCGTAAACTAAGTTTTGCGCAAACTAAGTTTCTAAATGCGCAAACTAATCTTTGAAATGCACAAACTAAGTTTTATACATACCTACGTAATCTAAGTTTTTAAATGCGCAAACTAAGTTTTTAAATGTCTAACTAAAGTATTACATGAATGTTAACCTTGTGTGAGTACTCCGATGATGGTAGACTTGCCAGCCTCATTGGCGCCGAGCACGGCCACTCTCAGCTCCACACTCTGATGTTTGTCAGCCAACTGTCAAACAAACGGAAACATTTCAAGTAAAAAAATATAAAATGGTAACTAACTGTTACGGCACGACAACTTTATTAAGAACATCATTGAAGGAAAGGTCGAAGGAAAGAGAGGAAGAGGAAGACCTAGACGCACATTCTTCACTCAAGTAAAGGAGAAGATTAATGCCGTGTCGTATCAAGAGGTCAAGTCGCTGGCAGAAGATAGAAAAAAATGGCAATTACTCCACCGACAAGAGCCAAGCTCTTAAATTTGAATTGAACTAACTGTCAAACGAACGTAAACATTTCAAGTAAATAAATAAAAAAATATATATAAAAAATTATTAAATTTTATATTTTGGCTTTGGGATGTTCATAAGATAAGAGTTTTTCAACCGCCTTCTACTAGTAGTAGGCCTCTGACACGGTTGTGTAACGACCGCCGTGAAGTAATCTAATCAAAGACAGCAACCTAGACCGCCGGCTTAACGTGTCCTTCGTAACGTGGAAACGTCTTTTCTTAATCTGTATGGCGGGTGACAAGAGTGATGCCAATAGGCAGACTGGAGGGTTCCAGGTGGAGTCGGGAAAAGGATAGCTACGCTGCCTGGCCGGGTGTTGTGGCCAGGGGACCGACTGGTCCACCTGGATAGAATTGGAAATTGTATATATGCGTTGCGCGGTGAAACACTTCGATACCGCGTTTCAGGCTCCTTGTTTCTCTGCCAATCTGTCACATGGCGCCATCTTGCAGATATGTTGGAACTTCTGTTGTGTCTTGCTTGCTCGTGAACCACTTTGAGTGAGCTTCTTGTCGTAGCTGCCAGAGGTCGCTACATCTGCAATGTTGCCAGACTGGAAACAAATTCACAAATCACATATTCCTATAACTTACCTTTCTGATATACACCTCAGCAACCGCCCTGTGCGGCGCCACTCTCCGCGCGGTCACATGCGCCAAAGTAGCGTCCAGCGCAACGGCCATGCGCCTGAGCGTATACAGAGATGCGCGCAACGCTCGTGCGCGCAAGCCGCGGAGCGCGCCGCAGTCGCGCACGCCTACCACGTACACTGCGCTGCCGCCGCCCGAACGCAGGCGCCATTTTAACTGGCGAATAATAGGGATTATGATAAACTGCGTCTTGTTAATAATGTATTAGGTTTGCGCACATTTAGCGCATTTTTTCTATATCAACTTAAGTTTAACGCTCGGAATTTCGACTTCATTGTAGTACTGGAAACGCAAAAGCATTTTTTGCTTTCAATTCATTCATTTTAATTTGTATTTCATTCATTGCATTCAATCAGAATCAAAACAAATATTGTGAATCAAAAACCATCATATAGATACATTTTTACAAGCAAATTAATACTGCGTTATTTGGCGCAGATGGTAGGATCCGCATCATAGAAACGTATTTTTCACAAAATATTAAATTCTTCTATCTTTATTATTGGTATGTAATGTATAGGTTGTTTAATAGTTACGAGTATAATGTAGGTGTAGCGTTGCAGGTTGTCCGTCCAGATGGACTGATGATTTGTCAAGGGCGACTGGTAGACATTCCTTACGGCGTACCCTGGGGGGGCAGCAGTCCAGCAGTGGACTGCTATAGGCTGATGTGACGTGTGTGGTGCATATATACCTGCGTGACCAGATGCTGGAACCTTCTCTCGCAGGGTTGCACCAATTGTAATTTATACTCCACATTTCCAAAGCGCGGTTCAGGCGGTAGACTCCCATACGCTTCCTCTTCCGAATCTTCCGGTTCTGACGCACTAAAATAAATAAATATCTTGGATAATTCATACAGCGCCATCTATCCCCAAACTTAGCAAAGCTCGTAGGTACTATGGAAACTAGATTGCTGATACAAATACTTTTAAACATTTTTTGTAAAAAAATTATAGAAAACACCCATACTAAACACAAATACTTGAAAATGGACTTAACAAATATTTGTGTCTAGTCTATCGAACCCACGACCCTCGGCGTAGCAGACAGGGGTACTATCCGCTACGCCATGGGGCCAGATACTTACGTATCATCAAAGCACTCGTCCAAATCGTCCGAACTATAGAATCCATCGTTTTCCAGCTCTTGAGTATTGAAATCCCCGGAAAGATACATGTCGTCCTTCAAACTGACTTTCTCCAACTTGTCAATAACGTTGTACACTGCTTTCTTTTCAAACGAATCCATATTTGCGTTGCTTTCGAAGTCGTCAATGGAGTTTTTCCTTTTGCACTTTTTGTAGTCGCTTAAATCGTTAACGTTTTTGCCGATGGTTTCGTTGCAGTTTTTTAGTTTTGATGTTTGATTGTTTAAATTTATGGTTTTTAGGGTATCTTTTTCTAGATTAGTTTCTGAATTGATCCATGCATTGGAGGGCAGTATATCTTTGGCGGGAGATATTTTATTCTTTTTTCTACGATTCTTTCGGCCTGAGTTCCGTCGCTTAGGTTTGTTGTCTGCATCCGTTTTGGTGTTGCCATCTGTGAAAAAATGAGAATCTGAAATATTCTCGATAGCATAAGAAATTGGAATAAATAAAACTGTGTACAAAAGCAGTAAATTTTATAAACTTTCGCCGTTGTTTATGTATATATACAAAAATATTATTGGGATCCATATAGCCACAAAGTTGAAACATGATTTTTTGTAAGTAAAAAACGTGTTGCGCTGCCACCAAACCGATTGGGGAACTAGGGCCGGAGCAGACTATCGGATGTTTTAGCGCGCGACTTTGCACTAACTTTCCAGTCATTTTTATTTTCGTGTGGAAAAACTCTGACACCAGGTCACTACTACTTGTAGGCCTCTGACATGGTTGTGTAACGACCACCGTCTAAGTCATCACAGACAGCAAACGGGACCGCCAGCTTAACATGCCCTTCGAAGCACGGAACCTTTCTTACGGACAATCTGGTGGTTCAATATCCAAACCAGATTGGAAACAAATTCAGTGATAATATCAACTCTGTGTGTGCCCAACCGGAACCCGGAACCACAACCACTGCGCCACATCAACCGTATAATCCTGCGACTAAGGGACTCGAGGGTGTGTATTGCAATTTTAGGCGATGGGCTGACAACCTGTCACTATAGTGATACACAGCTATCTGATTGACTCTCAAACTTTTGTCAGACGTGGTGTTAATATCCGTTTTACGGCCGTTAACGCTCTGCCTATCCCGTAAGGGATATGGGCGTGATTTATGTATGTATGTATGTATGTATGTTACCTGCAGGCAATGCGATGTAGCTGTCTATGTACCCGCCGTGGACCAGCATCTCCCCGTCTAGCTGAGGCTCGCAGAGGAACGACGACTCCTCAGGCAACGGCTCCTGTTTGCCCTGGCACTTGCGCCCGCGGCGGCGCCCTAGAACAATTCACATGTAAGATAAGATAAGATAATTCTTTATTAATAAACATAATTACAAATAGGTAAAACTCTGACACCGTGTACCGTGTGATGCCGGCTTAGAATAGCACCACCCCATTTCTTACCCATGGGTGTCGTAAGAAGCGACTAAGGGACTCGAGGGTGTGTATTGCATTTTTAGGCGATAGGCTGACAACCTGTCACTATGGCGATACACAATTTTCCGAATGACCCTCAAATGTTTGTCAGACGTGGCGTAAATGTCCGTTTTTTGCGGCCGTTAACGCTCTGCCTACCCTGCAAGGGATAAAGGCGTGATATATGTATGTTTGTATGTACAAATAGGTAGACTTATACAAAATAGTAATGTGGCTTGTCCATTTCCTGAACTAAGAATGTGAGTTCCTATATCTCAGGTAAATGTATAGCCGACATTACTATAATTTTATAATGAAATCTACTATACTATACAAAACAAATAAACTTAAATACACATACACACATCACGCCTATATCCCTTGCGGGGTAGGCAGAACGCAAACGGCCGTAAAACGGACATAAACTATACAATATTTAAATCTATAACTAATTACGTACTAGTGCAAATTTAAATAGTCATTTTGCAATGTATTAAGACGAGGTACAATACTTTTTTCCTAGCTCGCTCCATCTTTGACTCTCGTATCTGTCCTATGACCTAGACTAGAGTCAAGAGCAAACCCATTATTGAAAAACCCATAAAAAAACGGACCAAACCACGCCATGTTTGACAAATATTTGAGAGTAATTCGGAAAAATTGTGTATCGCTATAGTGACAGCCCATCGCCTAAAATTGCAATGCACATCCTCAAGTCCCTGAGTCGCTTCTTACGACTCCCATGGGAAAGAAATGAGGTGGTGCTATTATAAGCCGGCATCGCACCACAGATTAATAATAAGTTAATCGCACGTCATGACACTTGGGGAAAGTTGTTGCTAATCGCCATTCTATCTTGAGTTTTCGCTACCGGTCACTAGTAAAATTTCACTGTATATCGAAATTAAACTGTATTACAGTAAAATGAAATCGGTATCGGCTGGCATGAGCAAGCCCATTGCGTCCGCGCCCGTCCTATGCATTTTTTTAAATACATTTTTTTTGTATTTGTAAATCGACCAAAGTAACGGACATAGTCTGAAAGTGTAGCAAACTGAAGTGGCAGTGGGCTGGGCACATCTGTCGTAGAACCGACGGACGGTGGAGTAAACGGGATCTCGAGTTGAGGCCACGCCTCGGCAGGCGTAGTGTTGGACGACCTCCGGCCAGATGGACCGATGACTTGAAAAAGGCGGCTGGTAGCGACTGGATGGCGAAAACGGGAGATCGTGCCTTATGGCGTACCCTGGGGGAGGCCTACGTCCAGCCGTGGTCTACAATAGGCTGATGTATGTAACTTTCAAGGGCGTACGCTAAATAGTGGTAGATATGCGCTGAGCTTAAGTCGAACTTTTACAATACTCACATGATGTAATGGTATTTCTAAACAATTGTGAATAACAAAATATACTAAGGGCTCACTAACAAGATTCTATTATCAATAACAATAGTTTTGTGATTAATCAGCTGTGTAAATAGTTAAATACACAAATATGACATATTTCGATTTTAATATTATATAGGTTTACCTTTACTTAATTATTTTTACGAAAAAAATGTATTATTATGAAAACGTTACAGGTGTACAAAATACAGAATTCGCGAGGAAAACAAAGCAATAGAACAACTTTACTGTTTGCAAGGAACAAAAAATATATCTTAATGGGTTTATTACATACATACATATATATATCACGCCCATAGTCTCTTTCGGGTAGGCAGAGCATAAATGGCCGTGAAAAACGGTAATTTACGCCACGTCTGACAAAAGTTCGAGAGTCAATTAGATAACTGTGTATCACTATAGTGACAGGTTGTCAGCCCATCGCCTAAAATTGCAATACACACCCACAGTGATTGTATAACCGAAAAAAACGTCGCCGGTATGACGTCATACCGAAATATTGCGACATCATAACGTTTCGGTACCGAAATTTTCTGTTACTGCATCGTTTACCTGTTTCGCAATTTCGCCTGAGTGCAATATTTATATCACTTTCGAAATTATTTCGGTACCGGTGCAGCTATTTCTACCGGTACCATAACCCATATAATAACCTTTACAGCTACCGATATTATACCGGTAGCTTAGCTTTGTACCTTAACCGAACACCATTCTTGGTTGGTTTACCAAGTTTTACCCCTTGTAATATTATCAGCTATCGATTATTCACTAACCTTTAGGTGCATCAGTTTTCTTTTTAACATTATCTTGCTCGGGATTGTTTTTCTTCTTGTTTGTTTGCTTGCTTTGCCCGTCCGACGGGTCGAATAGGCTGAAGAAGGAGTCCATGTTATGTGTTCTGAAAATACAATAAATAAATTAATATTTTAAAATTAAATGTCGTAATAAAAGCCGACTAATGTGCTTTTTAGGCGACTAGTCACAGATGCAGACTACGAAAGTGGCAGACTAGTCGGTGCATCTCTAATTACAGCTCTCCCTGCTACCATGCGATGGACTTTATATCACGTTCACACGATGTCAATATGGGCAGGGAATAGTAAGGGAAGTGGGCAGCGCGAGTGTGTGAACAGGTTACTCGCGCTGCTACTCGTCATGCCGCTGCCACTCCCTCGATTGTCGACTTTTCGTGCGCGAGTCAAAGGAAGCAGCACGTACACGTATGGAATGTATTGCTATCTCGCTCACTCGTATTGGTGTGAGAAGAGTATGACGGCAATGTGTGAACACTCACTCGCGAGACGACGAAGGGACTCGAGGGTTTCACAATTTTAGGCGACAAGCTGTCACTATACTAATACACACATTTTCTGAAATGGCCTCAAATAAACTGTTTTAAACTTTTGCGGTCACACATAATAACTCAAAATACTAAAACTGGGTTCTTCATGATCACAGAACAACTGATGTTTTTCGATTAAAACAGCGGGTACCAGCAAAACATCAGTGGTTCCGTGATCATGGCCTAAGCAACTGGGTCGAAATATCGGACAATTTAACAAAAAAGTATCGCGGTAAGGACCCCATTTCAGTATTTTGGGCTCTCAAATATTTTTCAGACCATATTTTTACGGCCGTTCACACTCTGTCTATCCCGCAAGGGATAAAGGCGTGATATGTGTGTGTTCAGGTATTGTGTAACCTTCACAACCAATTTTATTTCAGTGGAAATGAAAAATTTGATAGTGACATTGAAATGTTGGTGAAATGCCAAGTTTATTTGTGATTATCAACAATTCTGAGGTCATTCACTTCCATGTTATTGTTTCAATTTTATATTATAGATAATAGATAAGATAGATAAAATGCTTTATTCATATTTTTGCATCACACACATTTACATTTATAGATAATTATGTAAAATTATATAAAATGCAAATTCTTAAAATTATAACGCATTTCACTTTATCTTTATCCAAATATATGGTAATCGGCACTAAAATGCAAATTAGTAAAATTCTAGAACATAATCCTGTGATATTTGTTCAAAATCAGAGTATAGAGAGAGTTAATGAGGCCAGAAACTTGGGAATCACCTTTGACAGTCTTCTACGTTTTGAATCTCATGTGGTAAACCTCGTCAAAAGTTGCATGTACCGCCTTAAGGTCCTGTATCAAATTCGTAATCTTTTGAGTGAAAAGGCCCGTGTAATTTTATGTGAATCACTGGTTCTGTCCAGACTAAACTATGGTGATGTCGTTTACGGGCCAAGATTACTTGGCAGAACAAAGCGTCTTTTACAACGTGTCCAAAATGCTTGCTGTAGGTTCTGCTTCACTGTGCCACCGCGAAGTCATATAACACCATTTTTAAATACTGCAGGAATGCTTAACATGGATCATCGCAGAATTATGCATCTGGCAAGCCTGGTTTTTGATGTCATCAAGTTTGAACGGCCGGAGTACTTACGTCAAAAGTTAAAATTGTCACCATTGCACGGTAGGTATGGAACCAGGAGTAACCGGGCTCCTCTCGAAGGGCATGTTCACCGATCAGTGGCGTTTAGGGGCAGCTTCCGCTTCCTAGCAACGAAATGCTGGAATTCTTTACCTCCCCCTATCAGAAATGTTTCCACCAAGTGCACATTTAAAATTAAATTAAAAGAATATTTGCTTACAATGCAAAAAACAGGTAACCCCTCGCAACTTTTAGGTTAGCGGTTGCTGCCAGAAACTACCCACTTTTATTTTACTTTTTTTTTTTCTTTTTCTCTTACTTTCATTCTAAATTTTATTGAATAATTCGGACACTATTTGCTACAGTACATTGTATTCCCACGCACACATCATGGATTTTATATTAATAATTCATTACATAAATATTCAAACATACCTATTATACACTCTCGCAACGTTCACTCTGAGGTAATGGCTGAAAACCAGTGCTGCCCTCCTTTGGGCATTTTTTGCACTGAGCCTTGGCCCTTTGCATCACTGCAGCACACATGTGCGTTTAACATTGTGTATTTACTACTTATCCTATGTATGCCAATACTGTTTCTGTTTTGTTCTTTGTTGAATGTATGTGTGTGTTGTAATTTTATGCAATAAACGTTTTATCTATCTATCTATCTATCTTACAAAATGCACACAGGTGTGCTGCAGCGACGTGAAAGGGCTAAAGCCTTAGACTAGGGAAAAAAGAGTGGACTCGGCATTAAAAGAAGACAACTAAGACATATCTGCGTCTCTTTTTAACTTATGGGTATTACAGTATGAAAAAAAGGACAACTAATGTTTTATCATTACCATAAATAGCAACACTGCGGCCGGCCGTCATGTTTAGTCCCTGTCAGATGAAAGTACGTCAGTTGTCAGCCCGCGTGTAAATATCGAGGAATTTTTAAGAATATTTGTGTTTTATGTGAAATTTGAGCTTATTCAAAGTGATAAAACTTGGAAGAATATAGTATTAATATGGGTAGGTGCAGTGTGCTGGGATGCCCCATGAAAAGCAACAATAAACATCAAAAGATAACGTTGCACAGGTAAGTAACCGATTTGATTTAAAATATGTTGTATTTCCTGTTATTTTGTAAGATTGTGGTAACTGTGAGAAACTTTTTAAAGAAACGCTTACGTTTTTATAATCATCTGCTGCTATACAAAAGATATTCCGAGATTTTTTGCGAAAATCATTCATCATAGTATATAGAGTTGGGGTACGGCATTTTCAATTTATCGATATCATATTTGAATAAGTGAAACAATTGTGATCCCCTTTATTGCTTACTTTTGAATCGTGCCCACGCATACATTCGAAGTTTTTCGTATGAAGTTTAGTGTCATAAATGCGGGCACACTTAAAGCCGAATTGTTTTATGATTATAGATTGCCAAGGCGTCAAGAACAAAGAAAGCAGTGGCCGAAAGAAAGAAGATATACTTGGGGTCGAAAATTTAAATACTATGACCAAAGATATTTTTATTTGTTCCCTGCATTTTAAAGATAAATGGTTTAACCGAACATTAAATGTAACAAGACGATGCTTTGCCTTCAAGTGAGTTGTTGGTAAGTATTGCTTTTAAAATTCATTCATTCATAGCGCGCCCACTCTAGGGTTAAGTAAATAACCAATAGATTACCAATATAATGATATTACAATTGGTATTAATTAGCATTTATCAATAAGTAGGCTATTATGATTTTTGAAAAATAAAATTATATATTTAAAAAAATATATATTTAGATCTTAATTACAATTAGAACAATTGTATTAGTTGTATAAATTTTGCTATTATTTGTATATAGGTACTGATTCTAATAAATCTATCATAAAATATGGATTTCTTGTTTTATTGATATCAAGCCTACGTCTGCCTACCCCACAAGATACTAGGCGTGATATGCATATGTATATAGCGGATCGCCAGACCCTCATTGACCAGCAGGAGCAGCCTGTCGTGCTGAACATTTTTTTCTAAAATACCTTAAATCGTATCTCATCTTATAAGTACAGGGTTGTTTTTTATTCACCCAGGAAAATTTGCAGGGTGAATCTACTCATGATTCTGAACAACTGTTACTATAGGACCGCCTGTGAAATAGCGAAAAAAAGCAGCTGTTCCATACAAAAATGAATACCTACACGATCAAAATGTATGGAACAGCTGATTTTTTGAAGCGATTTCGCAAACGGCCCCATAGTAAAAGTTGTTCAGAATTATGAGTAGAATCACCCTGCAAATTTTCCTGGGTTAATAAAAAATAGCCCTGTAAAGTTTAGCTGTGCACCTGGTGCCCTCTGTCAGGAATTCCAGATCCTCAATTTCCGACATTTATTTGTCCATGTACGTCTCTAATATGCTAGAAATAGTGGGTTGGTTATCCACAGGTCCCGGGTTCAAGCCCCGGCAGGCAACGAAATTTTTTCAATCTCTTATTTTCATTTATGTCAGAAATGTGGCAAAGATGTGGTTCGGCTAATTTGGGTAATACCTGCTATTTTTTTTGCGATTTCCCGGTTTCCATGCTGTTAACTGTTTTCCCGTGGGAATAAGATATTTTCCTATGGTAAAAAGTAGCCATGTTACTCTGGAATGTTGTAACTCTCATATAAAATTAATAATTGGTCTAGCAGTTTCAGTGTTTATCGATTACATAGGTACACACAAAAAGACATATCTTTAATGTTTATTATGTGTAGATGTAGATATTGCAGAATTTTAGATGATCGAGTTCAATAAGTTCCGACTGCTGTAAGCACCGCACATACAACTATCGATAAGTTTTTATCCAAGATCCATAGGTAATAATGAGTGCAGCACTATGGCATGCCGCCATATTTGTGACAGATCGAGTGTAGGTATGCACGTTTTTTTCGTAGGTATTTCAAGTCCACTCTTTTTTCCCTAGTCTAAGGCTAAAGCTCAGTGTATTTAGCCAGGTGGCAACACTGGTTTTCAGCTGTCACCCGCGAGTTAAAGCGGGAAACAAGTCCGAGCAGAAATAAAACTTATAGCAAAGTGTAGGTAGTGTAAATGATAAAAAGAAGAAAAATTGCTAAAAATAATACAACAGTAGTGACAATACAATATCAAAATCAAAAATGAAAGCAACAAAAGATGGAAAGAGTTGCAAACATGCCGTCAATCCAAACTCTTTATTAAGAGCATGGATCCCAAAAGAACGCGCAACTTTCTGCAACTAAGTAGGAAAAATACAAGACTGATTATAGGTCTATTAACGGGACACTGCGATCTCAACAAACACCTATATACTATGAAACTAAAAGACGACCCATCTTGCCCCGAGTGCGGACAGGAAGAAAGTAGCTTCCACTACTTAGCGGAATGTCCAAGCTACTCGCTGCCAAGATGGGAATATCTAGGTAATGACAAACTTGAAGAAAGGGATTTAACCAATATATCTCTAAAAGATGTCCTGCATTTCTGCAGGGCAACAAGAAGATTCGAGGAGGTGACGCTGCCGGAGCACCAGTGAACCCAGTGCCCCAAACCTGGGAATTGGGTGAAATGGTTCCCGCCTAGTGGAGCTGATCACCCGTCTGCGAGCTCCGCAGACGTCCCAACCCGAGGAAGAAGAAGAAGACAATACAATAATAGTATATGATTGTTTGGAAATTAGTCACTTATTTGTATCTTATCAACTTTATCTACACTAATATTATAAAGAGGAAAGGAGGAAAAAAATTTGATTGTTTGTATGTTTGAATTGAATAGACTCCGAAACCACTAAACCGATTTAAAAAATTCTTTCTATCATTAGATTCCTACAATATCCTTTATGAACATAGGCTATAATAAAATGTCTTATTCCCGCGGGAAAACGATAAGCAGTGGGTGAAACCGCTGGGCGGGCTGCTAGTCTAAACTATGTATGTAGAACTGAAAGTATTTACCTTATACATACATATATCATGCCTATATCTCTTGTGGCGAAGGCAGAGCGTAAAAGTCCGTAATAAACTAACATTTATCCCATATGTGACAAACATTTGACAGTCATATAGAAAATTGTGTATTGCCATAGTGACAGGTTTGTCACCTAAAATTGCAATACACATGTTTCTTCGAGTCTCTTAGTCACTTCTTTTAACACCCATGGAAAAGAAATGGGGTGATGCTATTTGAAGTTGACAAAAACACAGCATTATAGAATTTAACTTCTTCTAAAGAATAGTGAACTTATGAGGTGTGTTATAAATGAAAAGGGACACTTTATTAATGCATTGAAGTAAAAGTTATTAAATGAAAATAAATAATAATAAGTAATTAAAAATTTAAATATTCTGTTAAATGATTTTGTTATAATATCATTTATTTTATTATTATAGTAGTGTGTAACTATAGACAATGGTTATTTAGTTTACCTTAAAAATTCCCAGTATTTATGTCCAATTTAACATATAGCAAGGTCGTTTTCATTATTGCGTAACATCATAAAAAAATTGGCAAGCATTGAAAGATGACTTTTTGGCATTACCATTAGATTTCTTGTCATAGCATGAAATTAGAAAATGTTAAAAAATTTATTATAACATTTCTTTAGCATTGATTTATTTTTAAGATTGTAATACCACGGTCAATATTATAGTTTATTCATCATTTTGATTGTTGCTAAAATGAAATGATTCTGAATATGGGATGATATAAAATTATGCAATCAAAAAAGGTGTTGAAAAAAATAAACTTAAGGCACTAAAATAAAGTCTTTGCATATTCTTCTTATGAGCTTAATAATTGTTTGACAAATTGAATACAAAACCAAATAAATGGGTGATTACTTATTATAATATTGTGGATTGATTGTACTGATTGGACTGTTGTTCATTATCATTGGTTTTACTATTTAAGTTTTAATATGATGAAATGAAAATTACATACATACATATATCACGCCTTAATCCCGTGCGGGGAGGCAAGAGCGCAAAGAGCTGGAAATTAATTAGTATTAAGTGTCCTACATATGCCATGACACCACTTGCAAAGCCCTTAGATGGTACATGTAACTATCTGCTACTTCTATTGTAATATCTTTAAGCTTTTACATGTAAGCATGAATAATATTGAATTGAATTAAAATTAATTATTGCACTAGTTATTTTTTCTATAATTTAATAAAGGAATTGTTTTCTAATTAGCTTATAATCAGAGCAACATATAACTGCAATTACTAATGACTTTGCGACTAAGTATGAACATTGTTACTATGCCAAATATAATAAAAATAATATTTTTATTTTATTTTATTTTATTTTATTTATTTTATATTATATAGGTTCCCATGGGGAGCTTGTGATGGCTCTTATTTAATAAGTAGCAGTGGTCAGTAAGTATAACTTATAGGCCACTAGTTTAATAAGTGACTGTGAGATTAGAAGGGGCTAACCATGTACCTATATGCAGTACACTTTTTTCTATTAAACCACTCAAAATTCGACTTGTATGTGATGCAAGGATAATAAGCTTTGTGTAAGAATAAAAAGGAAGCCAATAAGAATGAAATTACATAAATGGTTTGTTAATTATTGAGCTATGAAAGGGGTCTCACCAAACAGCTGTTGTTTAGCCCAAGGTCACGATCAAAAGCCGCCCTGTTGCCAACGCGAGGCGGCACGAGCAAACTCTGAATCAACACGACTGTTTGAAAACAAGAAGCACTGCCAAACAATTCACTTGTGACGTGATATACGAGTAAAAATTACAACTGCACAAACACCTTCTGTTTACACAATTTGGTTACATATTTTGTGTGATATACGAAGCAATATTGAACATCGCTTTGCGGTTTTATGATTGAAACAGTGCCTGAGTCATTTTGATAAGAAATAACAGTATGCAACTCTGGTGAAATAATTACAGATATCACGAAATTTAATTTTGATTTGTCATTTTTGTTTGTAAGGTCGAATTACTATGAAAACTCGCATTTATAAAAAACGCTCACATAATATACCCATCTCTTTTTGCATCAGCTGAAATTCATATTGTGGTCTCTCTCTAACGCAAATACGGTGAGTACGATGGTGAGATGTGATCGACCATAATGGGCGTATTTGCACTTATGCGCTAATGTCACTGCATGGAAAAGCGCTTTCTATTAGTGAGTAGCAGTACCTTCGAAAACCCCCCATACACAAATTTAAAGTGGGGTCGAAAAAAAACAAAAGTCAATTTGACAGAACGGACGTGCGATCGCAATTGTTTGTGTTGTGTTTACAATTTTCGCTGTATTTGCTTGATACTGGCTATATTGAAAACAAAACTTATAGCAGATTAACTTTCTATTTTTCTAAGAATAATTTTATTATATTATTAGTGGCTGACATATATTTGTAGGCTTAAAATAGATTCTTTAAAATGGCAGTGAATGTGGCTCGTATTTATGAGCAAACTATACGTCCGGGCCGGGCTTACTGCCGAGTTTGTCTTCGGTCCGCTGCCGAAACGACCCTCGTACCGCCGAAAAATATTGGACAGTTCACTGAGGCCTTGAAACTCAATATATTTGAAGGCAAAGTAAGTACAGGAATTCCATAGGTTGCATGCCTAAAGGTCTGAAAATAATTTGTTTAGATAATTTCGAGACCAGCATAACTGCCGGTACGTGTGTGTACTTGCATGGAGGTCAAGTAACGCTGGTCGTGACCGGTGACACTATCGTAAGTGAATTAGCTTCGCTATAACTTATATAAATAAATTAATATCCTCAACAATTCACACAGCCCCATCTAGCCCAAAACTAAGCAATGCTTGTACTGTAGGAACTAGATTGCTGGTATTAATATTATTATTATTTATTAGAAGGCTGTCAGTTAAGACAACTGTTGGTTACCTTTATTGACCTTTATTATTACTTTGTTGTTTAATGTAGGAAATTATTATCACATAATGAATAATGATGTCATGATCTGTCATTGTAAAAATAAAAAAAAGAGATTAGTTTCACAACAATTTCTTTTTTTTATAACAATTGTGTATTGTCCTAATAGAAAATCCAGTTATCCATTGTTGGTTATAGATTTATCAAGTTTTTTTTTAAATTGGTTCAGGGATTTAGCATTTACAAAGTGTTCGGGCAATTTATTCCAGGCCTCCACCACTCTATAACTTTTTAAGCACTCGTGATCACTTTCACTCATTTTAAGTATTAGACCGGGTCTATCGCGATAGTACCACTCTGTTGCTCAAAAAGTTCTTTCTCAGGTTATTATTTGCTCTAGTCTTGGAATGTTTAAAAATTGTGTTTGTATATACTTTTTTTAAATAATCATAATAGAAACACCCACACTAAACATAAATATCTGAAAATGACTAAAAAATATTTGTGGTTTGGGCATGTTATGAGGAGGGATGAAAATCATGTGACAAAAAAGTATTGAATATGTGTGCATTTTTTTTTAAAATTAATGATGAGTGTGCTCTTGACTCTAGTTTAGGTCATAGGACAGAGACAGAGTCAAAGATGGAGCGAGCTCACCCAGAAGAAGCCTGTTAAGGCACTGGCACTTCCACACACTGACGGAACGCAGCAAGCTACTTGGCGCCAGACTTCGGTGGGATGGTGGTCACGAGCCAGGCGGCCCCTTACGGAGCCTTCCACCGCTTAATGGGATTGTTCAGCCGGAATTATCCACAGGCAAGCCTGTGTTGCCATTGCCCGGAGTGGACCGCTAGGGGGTAGATCCCATACCACCCCAAAATCTATGCAGAAGGAGAGGAAGGCCTTAAAAAAGTTTTGATGGATTGTATAAAAGATTTCATATCATCTCAAAAGGGTGTAAACAAAGATTTGACAGCTGCTAGAGATGAGTAGATGAAAAAGACATTTTGCGCCCACCCCAAATAAATTGGGATAAGGCAGGCAGATGAAGACTTAAAAAATATTTGTGTCCTGTGGGGATCAAACCATGACCCTCAGGGAAGCAGGCCGGTGTACTATATGCTACACAATTGGTCCAAAATATTGATCAATATTCACCTGAAAAAGTGTTATGCATAAGTTGTGCTACATTTTACATACTACGTCCTAATAGACATATATACTATTTATAGTAAACAATGTAGGTGATTAAAATAACTTTAGTCATATTGTGATTTTTAGAAAGTTCGGTCGGTATGCTATGTGTGCGAGGCCTACGCAGGGACTGCCCTACTAGTTTATCAGGCCTGTGTCAATGCAGTCTCTGTCAAAAATGTCTGCCAGCCCCTCAAAAATATGAAGGCAAATGATCCAGTGAGTATGAACCTTAATAATAATTGCTGACAATATTATTTACTATCCCATAATTGCTGATTAACTAGCACACATAAGATGTACATGCCGTGTGATGCCAGCTTAGAATAGTATCATCCCATTTCTTTCCTGTGGGAGTCGTAAAAGGCGACGAAGGGACTCGAAGGTGTGTATTGCAATTTTAGGCGATGAGTTGACAACCTGTCACTATGGCGATACACAATTTTCCGAATGACACTCAAATGTTTGTCAGCCGTGGCCCACCCCGCATGGGATATAGGCGTGATGTATGTATGTATGTATAAGATGTACAACTTTTCCCAAAGTACAGAGGTCTTAATAGTCTTAGTAAGAAATAGTAAAAATAATTTTTTTATGCTCCTTTCTTCTACATTTTCACGCTTTGAAGGGCAAAATAACCCATCGATCCCAGTTGCTGTCTATGATAACTTAAAAGTCTGTCAATACACAACAATGTCAGAGACCTACTTGTAGTAGTAGGTGGTTGAAAAACTGACACCAGGGATCATTGGGTAGTTAGTCTACTCAGTGTCACATATATTTTTTAATTTTTTATTAATGATGGGTTTGCTCTTGACTCTAGTCTAGGTCATAGGACAGAGACAGAGTCTAAGATGGAGCGAGCTCACCCAGAAGAAGCCTGTTAAGGCACTGGCACTCCCACACACTGATGGAACGCAGGTGGCTACTTGGCGCCAGCCTTCGGTGGGATGGTGGTCGCGACCCAGGCGGCCCCTTACGGAGCCTTCCACCGCTGAAAAAATTAATTCATATGAAAAAAATAAGAAGTGAAGTGTGAATAACATGTTATATAAACCTGCAGGTTCCTGAGTCGTTGCGGAAGGCTATATTCGGATGCAATGCCAGCCTCAAGGAGTACCGCAAGAAGTCTGTGATGCAGCAGACGGAGGTTTTAGTGGTGGATAGTTCTGGGGTGAGTTCCTTCTTGAAATTCCCTCAACTCTCAGTGGTCTACAGACAAACAGTCTGGATAAATGAATACAGTAAACCGGGGCCTGTATTCAATTCAAAAATACTTTATTTTACACAGGAAATACAGTAAAAACAAGATATAAATTTAAAAAAGTCTACACAAGGCGGCCTTATCGCTTAGGAAACGAATTCTTCCAGGCAACCTTAGGGTACAGGATAGGGGAGAAGCCGTAATACGGTAGGGGTGTACAATAAACATAAACCAATACATAATAATAATAATTACAATACAATATAATAATACAATACATACATTTTTGTATATAATGTATTCTACTATTTGAAAAGTGTTTCAGTCGTATTTCAATAAAATGTTAATTGGATTTGTGACCATACCCCGTAAGGGATATAGGCGTGATTTATGTATGTATGGATGTATTTTTGACCATCTCCTATTCTGCTAAAATATCACAATGACAATTTTGTGGCAAATAATAAAAAAAAAAAAAAAAAATAAGCTAATCAGGGCCCAGATTGTATAACACACATAAATCACGCCTATATCCCCTTCGGGGCAGGCAGAGCGTTAACGGCCGTAAAACAGATATTAACACCACATCTGACAAATTTGTTGCCAACAAATTATACAATCTCGTCCGTTTTACATAGATACCAGCGAAAAACTAAAATTCAATGTACTTCTACATGCCATCAATAGCAATTTATTAAAAATGCTTATGCGAAATTATTATTGAGTTCTACGTCAATTTGGCGCAAAACTACTTTTGGTTTACAGAAAAAGAGTATTTGGTCCGCAATAAAATCAAACTTATTTTTTGCAGCAGTATCTGTTGTATCTATTGGCTTAGACTAGCGAATCGGTTTTAACTTTGCGAAAATGTTATATCAACAACGGGACTTCGAGTTTTTTAATTAAGTAGTATTTTGTATCCTTTAAGGACATAAGTCCAATTAACATTTTTATGTAAAACGTCACACCTTAATTTAAAATTGTACATACACACATACACATATCACGCCTATTCCCTTGCGGGGTAGGCAGAGCGTAAACAGCCGCAAAAAAAGGCCATTTACACCACGTCTGACAAATGCTTGAGGGTTATTCGGAAAATTGTGTATCGCTATAGTGACAGGTTGTCAGCCCATCGCCTAAAATTACAATACACACCCTCGAGTCCCTTAGTCGCCTCTTACGACTCCCACGGGAAAGAAATGGGGTGATGCTATTCTAAGCCGGCATCACACGGCAAATTTAATTGTAAATAATTATTATCCATAAAATTAAACTAATTGTTAAATAGGTGGTATTCTTTACTTTACCAGCCAACCAAAAGGCTGTGTGATGCCGGCTAGAATAGCTTCACCCCATTTCGTTCCCGCGGGTGTCGTAAAAGGCGACTGAGGGACTCGGAGTGTTTCATGAGTATTACAATTTGAGGCGACAAGTTGAAAATCTGAACAACCTGTCACTATAGCGATACGCGATTTTTCCAAAACGGCCGACCCTCACATACGTGGTGATAACGACTACATTTTCATGGCCGTTGAAGCTGTGCCTTCCCCGCAGGTGATAATGATAATGGCGTGATATATCATATAGCGCCGTGTGATGCCGGCTTAGAATAGCATCACCCCATTTCTTACCCGTGGGAGTTGTAAGAGGCGACTTAGAGACTAGAGGGTGTGTATTGCAATTTTAGGCGATGGGCTGACAACCTGTCACTATGGCGATATATACACAATTTTTCGAATGACCCTCAAAAATTGTCTGACGTGGCGTAAGTGTCCGTTTTTGCGGCCGCCGTTTACGCTCTGCCTACCCCGCAAGGGATTATAGGCGTGATATGTGTATGTGTGTGTATATCATGTATGTAACCAGAAGATTAACACGGATTGCAACTCGCAAACGTAATTAATTTTGATTTGTATTTTTTTTTAGATAGAGTGGCAGCCAGGGAAAGGTTCTGTAAATGAACCAACTAAAATAATTGCACCTCCTATGTCAAGGTATGTAAACAACGTTTATTGAATCTCGCTTTCAAGATAAGTAAATTAATAACGAAAAATAGAAGATAAGAGAGCAAATAAGACAGATTTTAATAAATAAGTTATATATATTTTTTTTGTGTATTATTTTGTCTGTTTTTACAACTTTGTTTGTAAATTCTTATGAGCTACGTGTGTAAACGAACGAAAAGAAAAACACACATTCCCCTAATATTTCATTCTACCAAATGCCGCTGATGTGCGCTGGCCCTAACTACTTATACACACCTAATACTAATAATCCATACTAATTATTATATAAATCTGAGGGTTTGTGTGTGTGTATGTATGTTTGTTACCTCTTTACGCTCAAACGGCTTGACCGATTTGGATGAAATTTGGTACACAGGTAGAGTATAACCTGAAATAACACATAGGCCACTTTTTACCGCAGGAAAACAACTATTACTACGGTAAAATCAATGACAGCGGGTGAAACCGCTGGGCGGAAATCTAGTAATGAATAATTACGTACACCTAAAGTAATGTCCCATTGATTATACGTTACTAGCGTAATAATGCCCTTTTTATTTTCAGACAATTACCAGCACAGGCGCTAGAGCAACCATTGGTGACAGTCGTCCTAGACGATGACGATGATGATATGCCTCCCAATGAGCAAACACCTACTATAATCCCCCCTACCAATACTACCGTACCTACCTTAGTACCTATTCAAACTCTATTACACCCAAAACATAAAAACACGCCCAATTTAGCCACACTGTTACCTAAAAAAATGCAAATATTATGCAGACATGAAAATGATGAAAAAAGTTTTGTATTACATCCCGTGGTGGTCGGGGAAAGTGGAAACTTAGTCGCTCCTAGCTTGGGGGCACAAGTTGTCAACGGACAACTAGTGTATGACGCTAAAGTGTACAAACCGATGCCAATGGTCGATTGTACACAAACCAGCTATGTTCTTGAAGGGTCCAATTTGAAACCAGTTCAAGACACAACGAATTCTCAGATAGAACCAGAGGAAATTCTACCGGATAAAAGGAAACCTACAACTAACTCGAAACCGGAGAGAATATACGGAACGGATCAGTACAAAAAAAGATTATCAGACGCCCCAGACAGAGCTAATAAGAAAAAAACTGTAGATAGCGCTGTTAATTCACAATACGTTGTAGATTTAGACACAATAAACAACATTTTGAACAATACAGAAGATCCTTTATATACAATAACAAATGATGAAACACCAATAGCAGTTATTTCAAATGTAATCAGCAAATCTGAAGACCCGATAGCGATAATATCTAATGTTGTCAGTACGAGTGATGAATTGAGAGGAGAGGAAGCAGCTTTAAGCAAAGTGACATCACGAGCGCCGCAGCTTGTTGAGAAGAATGACAAAATAGACTGGGAGGACAAGATACCGATGGATGTCATCTCGTTTGTGGTAAGTTTGCAGATCAAAACACAATACACCAATTCAGACAAATCCTTTAGGACACTGAGGCGACTGTATCTGATGCCTGATGTATTTTTCATTTATTTATTTACCATTAAATAATACAAGTGAAACACGTACAAGGAATTACGACACAACAGGACAACTTATTTCTACTAAGAAATTTCTTCCAGCTTCGTAGGTCACTACGGAAATTGAGACTTTGTAAGACAGGCGGATTCGGCGTGCACAAATAGAATATAATAAGATGAAATAAACCTACACACGAAAATATTAAATATACCTATATAAACTTACAATCAAAAATATACCTACATTTGAATTGTACCTTAAAAGATATACTTATATTTTTATAAATATACCTACTTACAGAAGAGCCTACTCAAAGAAGCCAAGGAGCCTACTCAAAGAAGCCAAGGAACACATCCCGGTACTGTTCCCTTTCCTCCACCAGGTGTACGCCGCTCCAAGCAATTTGTACTATGATGGTACCGCTATCTCATCTGAAGTGGATGCACAGCAAGGAGACCCTTTGGGCCCACTGCTTTTTAGCCTCGCTATACAGAATGTCATCACCACTCTCGATTCACCACTTAACGTGTGGTACTTAGATGATGGGACTATAGGGGGTAGTCCTGACGTAGTCGCAAGAGATCTTCAGCGACTCTTTCCTGCTCTGAAGACTATGGGTTTAGAGGTCAACAGTGCTAAATGCGAATTTTACGCATGCAGGCCAGACTCTACAGATGCTGGGGATGTTTTTCGAGAGCTTATGCCGGGCCTAAGGATTATGGCCAAAGCGGACTTGTATTTGCTTGGCGCTCCAATTTTTGCGGAAGCAGTAAGCGCCGATCTACAGACAAAAACAAGTGCCTTGTCCTCTCTTGCTAAGCATCTCGAGCATCTGTCGGCTCATGTGTCATTGATTCTTCTGAGGAGCTGTTTCTCGATGCCAAAAATTACCTATACAATCAGGACTGCTCCCACATGGTTGTTCCCTCGAGAAGTCGCGAGTTTTGATGAAACTCTGAAGCACGCGCTCGAGGGAATACTCAACATCCAACTCGATGACACACAATGGACCCAGGCGAGCTTGCCTATTCGACACGGAGGTCTGGGTGTGCGTCGCATGCGAGAGTCAAGCCCATCTGCTTTTCTCGCCTCCTCGTTTGGGTGACAGAGCTGGTTGCTCGTATTTTACCTTCTAATGGTAGCGAGCTCTGTATACCTTATGCGTCGGAGGCGTTAGTGGCTTGGTCAGCACTTTGCCCAAGCAGCGACCGCCCGGAAGACCCTACTCGGCAAAGGCAATGGGATGACATTTTGTGCAAGAGGCTTCTCTATGGACTGATTGGGGAGGCTGTAGGTGCGAACGAAGCGCGACTGCGCGCGGCCTCGCAGCCAGAATCGGGAGCGTGGCTCCAGGCCCTACCTTCACCGCACATAGGCACCTTGTTGGACAATGACTCGCTTAGAGTGGCGGCGGCATTGAGGCTGGGTTGCGCCGTCTGCGAACCACACGTATGCGTCTGTGGGAGCTTGGTGGATTCTACCGGCCACCACGGCCTGGCCTGTGTCCGCAGTGCGGGGAGAATTTCGCGCCATCATGCTCTCAATGAGATCATTCGCAGAGCCATAGTGTCTACAGGGGTGCCATGTGTTTTGGAGCCGCCTGGACTCTGTCGTACTGACGGTAAACGTCCGGACGGATTGACGTTGATCCCGTGGCAGAAAGGCAGGTGCCTCTTATGGGATGCCACGTGCGTAAGCACCTTTGCAATTTCACACATAAGAGGCACACAAAAATCTGCTAGTTCTGCCGCTGAAACGGCTGCCGGTTTGAAGCATACTAAATATGCTAATTTCGAATCGGCATATGACTTCCTGCCGTTTGCCGTCGAGACGTCTGGCACGTGGGGCTCGGAGGCTAAGGCTTTTGTCCGTGAAGTATCCCAACGGTTGAGGCGAAGTGGTGGCGACCCGCGGGCTGGCAGTTTTCTGGCCCAACATATAGCTCTCGCCATCCAGCGCGGAAATGCCGCAAGCATTTTGGGCACTTTCGGAAGGGACGCGTTGCAGGGAGGTCTGTTTGACTGAGAGAGGGTTGTTGTGACAATTGACATGTGAATTCGGTTTTGGTTGGTTTCTAGTTTTAGTTTGACATGTGATTTTATGTAAATTTGTGAATAATAAAGTAGAAAATCTTAATTTCTCAAATAAAAAACCTACTTACACATACATAACATAGTCTTGCAATTTACGACAGTGAAAGATAGTATTCCTTTAGTCTCTTCTTAAAGACAGCGATTGACCCTACTGCCAGGGTTTAACCTAAGGCTGATTTGGCACAGTGGTAGTGCAACTGCCTATTGCGTAAAGGTTCCGGGTTCGATTTCCGGTGGGGCGGTCACCAAGGTGATATTATCACTTTGTGAATAGCAATTAATTGATATAATATATCTATATATAATTCTATATAGAATAGCATCACCCCATTTCTTGCCCATGGGTGTCGTGAGAGGCGACTAAGGGACTCGAGGGTGTGTATTGCAATTTTAGGCTACGGGCTGACAACCTGTCACTATAGTGATACACAGTTATCTAAATGACCCTCAAACTTTTGTCAGACGTGGTGTTAATATCCGTTTTACTGCCGTTAACGCTCTGCCTACCCCGTAGGGGATAGGGGCGTGATTTATGTATGTATGTATGTATATATAATTAATTTATGTATACTAGGGGTTATTTCTGTTCTCTGTTCCCCAGGACTCGACGAACCCCTCAGACTGCGACCTGATCGTAGCAGATCCTCACTCGCAGCAGACGCATGCCGGCACTCAGACACCGGCGGCAACCAATTTAAGATCGACGGATAAATATGTCATAGACCTCTGTTGATCTCTGATTGTACAGACATTTTTAGGACCGATGTGATGGTTAACGCTTGACATATTAAATTACTTGCATATTATTTTTTGGACGCATCAATAGGCGTGTTTCAAAAGAAAGGGAAGTTGAAAAGGAAAGTTGTTCCATATGATCAGCCCGTCTTGAGCTTTCGCTATCGTTCACCTAAGTACCGCCATTCCAATAAAATGGACCCTCTGCCATAGTATTATCACGAACAGCTGTCAAATACGACTTATCGGAACGGCGCGGCGGTACTTTAGTGAAATTTCATCCTATTTGTCAAAATTTACAGCTAATCCGGCAAAGTCTGGCGGCGTATAATGCCATCTTGAGGAAATGTTGCCTCAAAAAATGTTCATTGTCCTAGATGTACACAGGTTGAGGAAATGTTGCCTCAAAAAATGTTCATTGTCCTAGATGTACACAGGTTGAGGAAATGTTGCCTCAAAAAATGTTCATTGTCCTAGATGTACACAGGTTGAGGAAATGTTGCCTCAAAAAATGTTCATTGTCCTAGATGTACACAGGTTGAGGAAATGTTGCCTCAAAAAATGTTCATTGTCCTAGATGTACACAGGTTGAGGAAATGTTGCCTCAAAAAATGTTCATTGTCCTAGATGTACACAGGTTGAGGAAATGTTGCCTCAAAAAATGTTCATTGTCCTAGATGTACAAAGGTTGAGGAAATGTTGCCTCAAAAAAATGATCATTGTCCTACATGTACACAGGTTGAGGAAATGTTGCCTCAAAAAAATGTTCATTGTCCTACATGTACACAGGTTGAGGAAATGTTGCCTCAAAAAAATGTTCATTGTTCTACATGTACACAGGTTGAGGAAATGTTGCCTCAAAAAAATGTTCATTGTCCTACATGTACACAGGTGTGCAGTGTTAATGATGCCATTTAGGAATTTGTAAATAATGAGATAATAGGTACCCTCAATTCGGGATGTAAATTCTCTTACCTTACCTTAAATTAATGCTGTCACTTTCTGTCAAAAACGTTTAGAAAAAGATAGCAGATATCTATACTGTCATGTTTAAAAATGCCAATGGGCTCTTTGCAATTTCTAGTCAATTTAGTCGCCATATTTTGACAGATAACACGTATTTTGCGTCAAATGATTAGACATGACATGACTAAAATATCTCCTATCCTTTTCTGAACCTATATGACGGAAAGTAACGGTACTAATTTAAGGTAAGTTAAAAGAATTTATATCTCGAATTGAGGCCAATATTGACATAAAGTAAGACCATCCCAATTAGTGATATTAGACAGCTGTCAAGTCAACAAGGAAAATGAACCCTCTGCCATTCTGACAGCTGTCAAATATGTAGAGATGCACCGACTAGACGGCCATTTTTTTAGTCGGTGACTACTCGGCTGTTATTACGACATTGAATTTAAATTATTGGGTGAAATTTCACAAGTGACCGATAGCCAAAACTCAATCAAGACGGACAAAGGAACAACAAAATTGCCGATCAGCTGATTTAGGTTACTATGGTAGCTCAATATATTTTTGTCAACTATGGAAGCTCAATATAATTTTGTAATAATTCGACTTAAATTCCTTGGGGAAAATTGTTCCTTATCACCAGCCCGTCTTCTGTTGCAGTATCGATTACTAGTAAAAACAACCCCCGATATAATAAATTGATAAAATTAGTGAATAATGTGTTTAAAATGACATTACAACTGTTTATTAGGAGATAAGGCTCAAACTACCTCAACAATAATTGCCGAATGTTACTGAAAGTGACTAATCGGCAAAAAACTGTAGTCGGTGCGTCTCTAATCTTTACTATTAATGGGTTTTCTAGGGATTCTCGAGTGTCATGTAGAGGGCGCTGAGCTTAATTGAAATAACGTTTGTTTACACAAAAAATTTACCACTTTATAAATTATTATTTATTTTGTATTATTATCGTCAGGTTATTTAAGCAAATAAAAGAGATTATTGGAATCACAATGCTTAATGTTCTAATAATTTTCTCAAATGCAATTTCTCAATTTTACGAAAAAGTGAAAAAACGCCGATGTCACATCAAATCCAAATTCGAATGTCTATGCTCACCTCACCTCCGCACCTCACCACGCCTCACCTCTTTGTATTACATCGCTCCACACCACTTCGCTTTACACTGCTCATCTCGCCAGCTAATGGCTCCTCTCCTCACCAGCCGTTACAGTATTATTGGTAATTTGTTTACTAACACGAATGACATTTAATATAATAGCAAGGCGATAAGTTTATTTTGTATTAAATCAAACTAACATAATTAATTTGTAACGAACACAACGTGAAACGGAACCTGTGACAAAACTATGGCTGCCGCCAGCCATATTGAAACGTCAAAATTTAAGTTTAGCACAGCGCCCTCTCGTTTGACATTCAGAACTATCAACGAATGACATTTAATATAATAGCAAGGCGATAAGTTTATTTTGTAGTAAATCAAACTAACATAATTAATTTGTAACGAACACAACGTGAAACGGAACCTGTGACAAAACTATGGCTGCCGCCAGCCATATTGAAACGTCAAAATTTAAGTTTAGCACAGCGCCCTCTCGTTTGACATTCAGAACTATCAAGAGAACTGTCAACAGAAAAACTCCTATTTATTTAATTATTATTTGTTTAAACTTTTCATAGGCGTTGAGATAAAAACATTACCTATTCCTATTTGCAAGCGAATTATACGAAAAATACTACATAAAATGTAAGGACGTTGATCTGTTTAAACTTATGAATAGCCTTTTTTATTCGTATTAATGAATAACTATGAATTTTTGAGTGTAGCTAGTAGTAGTTGGCAAGTGAAAATATTGTTGAAAATAAATAACAGTACAGTTTTTGGTGATATCGTTATATCGGGTGTAAGAGAGGGTGAACAAAAAACTTGCATAATCAGACCATAAAACTGAACAACTTTTATTAAGGAGCCTATGTTAGGAAACATTTTTCGAGTTTCCATAGAAAATCAGCTGTTCGGGAATTTTGTATAAAAGGTCAATTTATTTTTTCTCTTTTCCTCCTCCTCTTTAGCCTCCATAGAAAGTTGTTCAGTTTCATGGTCTGATCATGACTGCAGAGTTTTCGGTACACTCCGTATTATGTTGATTTGTTTCATTATTTAGTACTCAAATACAAAGTAAAAATTGTACACCGATTTTTTTTATTCCCTTACAGACTAACTAAACAAAGCTTGTACAATTTTTTATTTACAAACACAACTTAACAGCATAAACTTAAATTAAATTTTTAGTGTACAACAGAGCTAACATGACTGTCTAATGTTTCATACACACACACACACACATATCATGCTTATAATCCCTTGCGGGGTAGGCAGAGCGTGAATGGCCGCAAAACGGACATTTACGCCACGTCTGACAAATGTTTGAGGGTCGTTCGAAAAATTGTGTATCGCCATAGTGACAGGTTGTCAGCCCATCGCCTAAAATTTCTATACACACCCTCGGGTTCCTTAGTCGCCTCTTACGACTCCCACGGAAAGGAAATGGGGTGATGCTATTCTAAGCCGGTATCACACGGAAAGTTTCACAGTGTTTTAATATTGTGACACTTAGTTTTTTCCACTGGTCGGCAAATTAGTCACAGTCTGGTGCCACAGAGAGAAGCTGGTTGAGATGGGTGCGTGCTCTTACAAGTGGAGAGGCCCTGGAGGCCGTTCAACGCAGTCAAAGGGCACACCGCTTGCGTTGCGTATCCGTTCCGTGCTGCACGCAAGCGGTGTGCCGTATCTCATACAGTCCCAAACATTACAACGTCATAAGTTCGTGCGTGACTACGGACGAGAGCTGGATACGGAACGGATACGGAGCCGGTGTGCCCCGCCCTTAAGAGAATATATCAGCGATGATAGATCGTAAAACCGTGTTTCAGAGCGCCTGTCAGAAGATAATTTCTTCTGGGTAGTCAAACTTGAACCTACTCCGTTCATGCGCACACGTCAGATAAAATTTCTCGACCTCTCGACTGAGAGAAAATTTAGCCGAACGTCGGTTTTACAGGTGCATAGTGTTATCTAGTGTTTTGGTGATATATTTCTGTTGTTTATCGTGTTGCACTATAAATTATACTTTTTTAAGTTTATTTTTAAATAAGAACAGACAAAGCGTCAAATCTTTGGAAATCGCTAATGTGATGACATCTAACTGTCTTTTGTTCATTCACTTCGCCAAACCTCCATTCAGAGGTGTGTTAGTTTAAATTGTAAGCCAAGGTTATCTTATCCGGAGCACGCTGAACGCGCTACTGTGCCTCCGTGCGGACCACCTCCTCCGCCAGCAGCCGGTGGCTGCGACCTCGCAGATATCTATCTGGGACGCAGAGAGTGTTCACCCTGGAGATCAGTTACGGGCAGTCAGTTTCCGCTCGCAATAACTGGCATGCAGCACACAACTTCTCAAAATTCCGCCTTACCTAAAGAAGTGAGTTGCGAGTCAAAAGTTCCAAGGTCTTTGATGGTGTTTACACGTTCAATTGGGTTATTTCCAAGGCATTAAAGGTGCGTCATTAACTCATAAAGCACTACGGGGAAAAAATTAGAGAGACCGCCAAAATCGCAAAACATTTGTTCTGTCTTGGTTCTGCTAATTTTCAAGCCAACATTCTCCAGCCTTTCCCGCCATTTGTCCAGTCTGTTCTGCACCTCATGTCCACTTTCACCGACGAGTAGACTGCGGTTTAGGCACTCAGCGACTAAGGCTATGTACTCTAAGGTACTACCGGGCTTTAAGAGTGAAATTTTACTTGTGACCGATATTAAAAACTCAGACAAAAACGGACAAACTACACAGGTTTTTGTTGCGTTCTATTGTAATTGGTGTTTTTCTTTTTTGTAAATGTATAATAAATAAAAAGAAGACGGGCTGGAAATAAGAAACAACTTTGCCCCAGGAACATTGGTCATAAAGCTACAATTTTACAGATGAAATGCAATGTTCATTGCCATTATGATACCAAGAATATTAACCGGCTTAACGCAAATGTACTAAGAATTTCACCTGTAGACTTTTAGCCTGTAGTTTCATAACATGGCACAGGTATCGATGCACCTGCAATAGTCGAAGTGTCGTCGTTTAAAAATGGGAGTCTTTCAGTCTAGCATTACTAAGTCTTATACAGAAAAAGCCTCCAAGGGTCAGGATTCGATTGCCTGGAAGTTTTTTAAGGTTTAAAGGCCTTGAGTTATTTTATTATCTCTCACTGGTTCAGAGTGTGTGTAGGTAATGAAAACTCTCTTATTGAAACATTTTATTGTTAAATTACAGTAAGAAAACATGTTTGACTTCGGCTTCCAAATGCAAAAACAGCGCGTGATTTAATTTACCCCATCCCGGCCATTATGGTCCATGACATAGGTAATACGGAAATAATTGCATCGACAATTTGTCATATTTGTCACACGAAAACCCATGTTTTTTTCGGGACATCGAGTACCTAGTACCAAGGACAAAGTTATACAGGTCCTTGCTAGTAGATACTTGAATCCAAGTATTTCATGGCGGCCGTGCTGGGGTGCGTCACAAGAAAACGGTTAGTCTTTTTTAGGGTTCCGTACCCAAAGGGTAATAACGGAAACCTTATTACTGAGGATCGGCTGTCTGTCTGTCTGTCCGTCCGTTCGTCCGTCCTACAGTTACGAGGCTGTATCTCCTGAACCGTCATACCTAGACAGTTGAAATTTTCACAGTTGTTGTGTTTCTGTTGCCGCTATAACAACAAATACTAAAACTTTGAATAAAGTAAATATTTAAGGGGGCTCTTATACAAAAAACTTGTTTTTTTGTATGGAGGCTGTATCTCATGAACCGCGAAAGTTAGACAGTTGAAATTTTTACAGATGTTGTACACTACTATAACAACTAATACAAAAAATAAAATAAAGAAAATATTTATGGGTATTGCCATACAAAACAAGTGTTTTTTGCGCGTTTTTATTGATAATTGTTTATTGACATTTTTATAGAAAATGGTACGGAACCCTTCGTGCGCGAGTCCGACTCGCACTTGGCCGGGTTTTTTTCTTGTGTTTTTAAAAGATAAGTATAATAGGACTAAACAAAACAGCTAAGCTGGCTGCTAAAATCAAGCCAATTTTTACTTTAGTCTTGCAAAGACAGTTTTCGCCTACAAGAGGGCCACGTTGTATGACCTTAATCCCGTTTTTCGGCTTTCCCAAAGTCATGATGTCTTCGAGAAATCACACCTGAAAACAAAAAAGCAAAACTATTTTAAAACGCACTTAGGGTGGGCGTAGCGGTTCCAAAACAGGCACAAGTACATACACATATCACGCCTATAATCCCTGTGCCGAGAACAGTAGAAATAACTACACATAATAAATAATAATCTATAATAAATAACATTTCATTAAGATTATCATCTCCCCGTATACCTTAGGGCATGTGGAAAGAAGCAAGAAGCTTAAAAACATAATTAGTATTCTATGTTTTATGAAAAAATTGTTAAATTATGGTGCCTGGTTTGGGACGTGTACGCCTACCCTAAGCGATTGATTTTTGTTTCGTAATAAAATAGATACAATACAATACAATACAATATACTTTATTGCACAAAAGAAACATATTAAAAACAAAAGGTGAATTAATAATAAAAATTGTACAATTGGCGGCCTTATTGCTCAGGTAGCAATATCTTCCAGGCAACCAGGTAGTAAGGAGTAAGCTTTTAAAAAGTAGTTGATGCGGGATAGGAATAGATTTGCGTTTTGTTAGCATGACGTGACGGACATAAATCTAGAATCGATCTTTATAATATAGTGCAGCTGTTTATGGAGACGACGCAACGCTGCCCTTGCCAGCCTACAGTAAGAATCACAGATGAATAAGATAATGTACTAGGTAAGAATCGGGTTGATTATTTCTGCACGCATCGCTGTAGTCGCTACTATAAGTATTTAAAGGAAAATAAAAAAAATACAAATAAAGACTAGTACTTTTTTTACATATTCTAGCACGGCTACCGTGGACCGTGCGTGGAGAAATTTGTCGCTCAATAACCAGACTTTGCCGGGACACTGTTTAGAATATATACCAAAAAGTTAGTAGCCGTATTGTAGGGAGATTTTTTATGGCTCAGCCCAATTCAATCTCGAATACGCTACTGAAAATATAGTAATTTTATCGATATTGTTTGTAGAATTACACAATTTGTCAACTTTTGGTTTAGAAGTTATTCGCATTTTTTACAAGACCTATACTAGTACAGAATCAACTTACAAATTATACATATACTTGTCGGCGAAAGAAAATAGTATCGCATGTAGCTATACTAAGCGTGGCGAAAAAGAAAACAAATTTCGGCTTGCGGAAAAACTTAAGTGCGTAAGTAACAATTAAATTCGGTTAGCACAGTTTGCATTGACTTTCGGGAGCCTATTTTTTTTTATATTTGGCTTCCATCGCCTTCAGACGATGATTCTGCCAGAGTCAAGGTTAAAGAAAACAATAGTTAAAAAATACAACAAATACGTAAATTTCTATTACCTTTGGTTTTTTCTCCAAACAATAAAAACAGAAAAAATTAAAGTTGAGAGAGTTGAATATAACAAGCGGAATGGAAAAACATTTTAAATCTTAATATTGTTGATTGTAATAAATTTGGCCAAAACATAAACAAAAGAAGACGATACAAGAGTCAACAAAAAACTTATAAACAATTTTGAACCTTAACTACCCACAATAAAATTCAAAACCAATGAAATTGTTATAGTATGAAGCGACAGACGAGTGATTATGTACCAGCTGGCAGGACGAGGAATATTTTTAGGGAGCATCTGGTAAAGGGAAACATTCAAATTTTGACAGTTGAAAAATAAATGATCAACGGTACCCTGTTCCATTCCACATTCGCACATGGAATGGTCACGAATATGTAATTTAGCCAAAAATACCGGAGAGCAAACATGTCCTAGACGTAAACGAATAATAACAGACGTTACAAGTTTGCCCAGATCACGATACTTAAAGAACCAAGGTAAATGGGGGATTTTAGGTTGAATAACACGGTAGTACTTACCAACCGAGACAGCAGGAGAATGCCACCAAGATTGCCAGGAAGAATGTAATTGTGTTTTAGCTGAGCAGCGAAGGTCACTAGAAAAAACTTGAGAATACTTGTTGTCACCGACTTGGATAGCTTGAGCCTAAATTATCAATGACGACGATGATGAGGATGAGGAAGATGATAATTTCTAAATGACTGACACCGAAAAATTCACGACATATCTGTCTTTCCATTATTTAAAAAAAAAAACCGCGGGAATCAGTTTACCAGCTTACCTTACCTAGAAATAAGGTTGTAATGAAGGTTTAATTCTTACTGCAGTAGTACAAACTGCTTTCTCCCATCTACGTAGACAGAAAGCCTTATAAAATCAATACAACAAAAACCATTTGTAAACAAATACCTATTAGAGTAGGAATCCCTTAAGGGCAGCTTAGTGCTGAAAAGTAGGCATTTACGGCCTTCCACCCGTCGCGTACAAAAGATCGCGCGAGCTAGTCTGCGGTGAACTCACTTGACCCTGCGGTACGGACCGGGCGGCAAGCGCAGCTTCCACAGCGAGCGCGCGCGTTACAGTATACAAAACTATGGCAGTAGGTCAATTACTCCCAAGATATAGATATAATTTTATTGTTTACGTAATTTACTTAGGAAAAATATGTTGGTACAATTGTAGGATTGATAAAATTAAACACTGAAGATGTGTTTTTATATTATTAATTTTTTATTATTGTATATATACTTATTAATAATGGTAATATTATTTAAATATAAATTTAAATAATGTTAGTATTATGTAATGCGCAGTTGAATTCGTTCATTATGATGAGCTTTGTCCTGTAATTCATTTAAAATATGATTGATATCAACAAGTCGGCGTCCCGTAACAGCTTGAAATTCGTCTTCCTTGGTTTCAGCTTCTACTAGCATAGGAAATATCCTCATTATCATCACCGTCGGTACATCTGAAATTTTTCATTAGTTACTTATAATCATCGAAACATTGAAAATCGAAGGACAATGACAAATAATCCTTACTATCCCGTACTAATATTATATATAGTGTGTGTGAAGAGTGTGTGCAAAAATGATATCCAGTCTTAACGCAGCCTCGAGACGTGACAGACTCAGGATGAATTTGGACAAGACAAAAGTCAAATTCAATCAATAAATCATCTCCAAGCCAGTCTCCGTCGAAGGTGTAGCCTTTGAAGTTGTCCAGAAGTATGTGTACTTTGGGCAAACGTTGTAGTTGGGTAGAGACAACTTTAAAGGTTGAAAGCACCAGAAGAGTGCAGCTTGGCTGGGCGGTATTTGGGAAGCTCTGTCATATCCTAGAATCATCTTTGCCACAATGCCTCAAGACCATGGTGTTCGATCAATGTGTCCTACCAGTCATCACCATCCGCAAAAAAGACCAGTGAAGTGACGGACATTTTCTGGAAGTGTAGCAAGCTGAAGTGGGAGTGGGCTTGCCACATTTGTCGTACAACCGACGGACGGTGGAGTAAGCGGGTTCTTGAGTGGAGGCCACGCCTTGGCAAGCGTAACGTTGGACGCCCTCCGGCCAGAATCCAGATGGACCGAAGACTTAAAAAAGACGGCTGCTAACGACTGAATGGCGAAAACCGGTGATTATGCCTTATGCTTACGGCGTACCGAGGGGGAAGGCTACGTCCAGCAGTGGACTGTAATAGGCTAATGAATGAATGAATGAAAATGAGTGTGTATGTGTATATTTGTTACCTTTTCACGCTCAAACGGCTTGAGGGATTTGGGTCAAATTTGGTTCACACGCATACAGAGTATAAACTGGTATGACACATATGCTACTGTTTACTGCGGTATAACAAATATTCCCACGGGAAAATGAGCAGCAGCGGGTAAAACCTCTGACGGGCCACTAGTTTGACATATAATTTTCGTAACTTACTTATGAGATTTAGAAGTTGATTGAAGTGGAAATGTATGGGAGTCCATAACTTGCAATAAAGGTTGATCATCACATAAGCTTGAAGCTCTGAAACATGTTTGAAACATCAATATTCACACAGAGCAGTATTTAAATAACATTAAGAATCGTCATTTCCATTTTTTGTCCTAAAGTGTGTAACTTACGTATATCTATCTGAATCTGCCTTTTCTGCTTGAGAGGTAATATCAACATGGTGAGGCTGCTGTATAGAACTACAGTAAAAATGTATGTATAAGTAAGTGAAAACCTATATATAAATATGAAAAATATCATCAATGCTTTCAAAGTCTTATTGAGAAACAATCATTTATTAGCTGAACAATAAAACATTTAATTTTCGTAACTTACTCATTAGACTGGAGAGTTGATTGGCGTGAAGATGTCTTCTTCTTCGTCGATACACTCTTAACAGAGCGGTCGTGGTCGTCAATCCGGGTTGGTGGCACGCTTTACAATCCGTCGCTATTCCTCACGGATGGCTGCTTTTCTGGTGCACTCTGTCACGGAACCTTCTTGTGTAGCGGCTTCCGTCTGATCTTCCTCGAGGGCGCGCACCCTCGACCTTCCCCTGGACCACGAGCCGCTCGATAGATATGTTCCCGCGTCGGGCGACGTGTCCAAAGAATGTAAGGATGCGAGCTTGCACGATGGAGGAGAGGCGTTGCTTGATGCTGAGTTCCTTGAGAATGGAGTCATTGGTGGAATTGAAATTGAAATTCTTTATTCAATGTAGGATAGTATTATCATATCACTTATTGACGTCATGAACCGTCATTCAGTCAGTCGTCAGTCATTGGAAAAGAGTGGGGAATGCTGTCCATGATATTCTAAGCATTCGTCTCCAGCACCACATTTCCAGTGCGTCTATCCTCTTCATTTCAATTACCCGCAAAGTCCACGTCTCCGCAGCATAGAGGAACACGGAGAATATGAGTGCTCTCACGAGTCGTGTTTTGGTGGCTTTCGTGATATTGCGATTTTTCCAAATATTATGAAGCTTGCTCATGGTGGATCTAGTTATCGCCATACGTCTTTTTACCTTGTCTATGCAACCACCGTTGTTGGAAATCAGCGCTCCCAGATAAACGTAGTACCTATTGGACAACCTCACAGTTTGCGATATGTTTGACTATGTTGTTTTGGAGATGTATGTGACTCCAGAACTTGCAGAGTTGGTCATCGTCATGACGGCTTGAAGTCCTGGAACGTCTTTCATCAAAAAGTACACTAATCTTGAACAGACTTACCTTTTCAGTTTCACTAAATTATACTTACTTTTCAGTACCTAGTAATTTGTTTGCATGTGAATACCTTTGTCTCTTGGTATTGAAGCACTGCAAGGATTAGAAGGCCAAGGTTATCGGTACAATATTTACCGTCTTATTAAATATACTATTACATTACAAACAAATTCAGTGGTTGCACTACTGATTTTGTTTTACTGTGTATGTACTTGATAATTACTTATAGAATGGCTCACTAATAAATAATAAAATCGTACATTGTCGTCGTATGATTTTTACTGTGGTTGCACCACTGGTTTTATTTCTACTGTGTATGTATTATGATGTTTACTTTTAAGATGGCAACAGTTTATGAACTAGGTTTTTAAAAATATGACACTAGATCAAATGGTAGGTACAATGTTAGATACTGTGGATGTAATACTATTTAATTTTAGTGTCTGTTGTTGTTAAACCTAAAACTGCTTCTGGTTTAGTTACCCAGATCAGCTATACAATTCTTTGTCAACTTACCTATTCACTAAACTTGATACCTATACATACTTACTTCATAGTAGGTAGTTACTTTGGTAGGTCAAAAATTGGTTAGAATTATGCTCAGATACTTACGATATTGTTTGCCGGTCTTTCCGCTTTTGACATATTATAGGTACCCTCTTGTATTTATTTTTATTTCCCATTTTTACTTATTTACAGACTATGTACACGTTTATTTACAATAAATTAACGAAATGTTTACACATTCACAAAATATTTACAGTCAAAAATATACAACACTTATTTAAAACTTAGTAGCAAAGGCGAACTTTTCTCCTAAGAAGAGATCTCTACGCCAGCCAACCTTAAGGTGCTGTTCCAAACCGAGCGGCCGACGGCCGACGGCCGACAGCATATGCCGCGGCGGCCGTCCTTGGCCGCCGCGGCACTACTGGTTCGTATGGACTTGTATGGGATACTATCCGAACCGAGCGGCGACTGCACATGCTATCGGCCGCCGCGCATCTGCCGCGGCGGCCGACGGCCGACGGCCGACGGCACATAACTGCAGACCAGTATAGCCGCGGCGGCTTTACGTTGGTTGGGTCGGAATATAGTTTTCAGGACTAGTTATTATGTATAGGTTATTATGGTTCATCGGGTTATTATGGTTCATCGGGTCGTTGGGTTCATCTTGTCGTTCGGGTTCATCATGTGGCCATAGAGCATCGGTTCGCTAGGTTCATCGGGTTATTATGGTTCATCAGGTCGTTGAGTTTATCTTGTCGTTAGGGTTCATCATGTGGCCAGAGTTCATCGGTTCGCTAGGTTCATCGGGTTACCATGGTTCATCGGGTTATTATGGTGCATCGGGTTATCATGGTTCATCGGGTTATTACGGTTCATCGGGTCGTTGGGTTCATTTTGTCGTTAGGGTTTATCATGTGGCCAGAGTTCATCGTTTCGCTACGTTCATCGGGTTATCATGGTTCATCGGGTTATTATGGTTCATCGGGTCGTTGAGTTCATCTTGTCGTTAGGATTCATCATGTGGCCAGAGTTCATGGGGTCGCTAGGTTCATCGGGTTATCATGGTTCATCGGTTTATCATGGTTCATCGGGTTATTACGGTTCATCGGGTCGTTGGGTTCATTTTGACGTTAGAGTTCATCGTGTGGCCAAAAATCATCGGTTCACTAGGTTCATCGGGTTATCATGGTTCATCGGGTTATTATGGTTCATCGGGTCGTTGGATTCATTTTGTCGTTAGGATTCATCATGTGGCCAGAGTTCATGGGGTCGCTAGGTTCATCGGGTTATCATGGTTCATCGGGTTATTATGGTTCATCGGGTCGTTGGATTCATTTTGTCGTTAGGATTCATCATGTGGCCAGAGTTCATGGGTTCGTTAGGTTCATCGGGTTATCATGGTTCATGGGGTCGTTGGATTCATTTTGTCGTGAGGATTCATCATGTGGCCAAAGTTCATCGGTTCACTAGGTTCATCGGGTTATTATGGTTCATCGGGTCGTTCGATTCATTATGTCGTTAGGATTCATCATGTGGCCAGAGTTCATGGGGTCGCTAGGTTCATCGGGTTATCATGGTTCATCGGGTTATTATGGTTCATGGGGTCGTTGGGTTCATTTTGTCGTGAGGATTCATCATGTGGCCAGAGTTCATGGGTTCGCTAGGTTCATCGGGTTGTCATGGTTCATCGGTTTATCATGGTTCATCGGGTTATTACGGTTCATCGGGTCGTTGGGTTCATTTTGACGTTAGGCTTCATCATGTGGCCAAAGTTCATCGGTTCACTAGGTTCATCGGGTTATTATGGTTCATCGGGTCGTTGAGGTCATCTTGTCGTTAGGGTTCATCATGTGGCCAGACTTCATCGGTTCACTAGATTCATCGGGTTATCATGGTTCATCGGTTTATTACGGTTCATCGGGTCGTTAGGTTCATCTTGTCGTTAGGGTTCATCATGTGGCCAAAGTTCATCGGTTCACTAGGTTCATCGGGTTATCATGGTTCATCGGTTTAATATGGATCATCGGGTCGTTGGGTTCATCTTGTCGTTAGGCTTTACCTTAAAAACTCGATGAAATATGATAACCCGATGAACCTAGTGAAACGATGAACTCTGGCCACATGATGAACCCTAACGATGAAATGAACCCAACGACCCGATTAACCGTAATAACCTGATGAACCATGATAACCCGATGAACCTAGCGAACCGTTGAACTTTGGCCACATGATGAACCCTAACGACAAGATGAACCCAACGACCCTATGAACCATGATAACCCGATGAACCATGATAAGCCGATGAAGCTAGCGAACCGATGAACTCTGGACACATGATAATCTTAACGACAAGATGAACCCAACGACCAAATGAATCATGATAACCCGATGAACCATGATAAGCCGATGAAGCTAGTGAACCGATGAACTCTGGCCCAATGATGAACCTTAACGACAAGATGAACCCAACGACCCGATGAACCATAATAACCCGATGAAAAATAATAACCCTATGAACCATGATGACCCGACCAACCTAGCAAGCCGATGAACTCTGGCCACATAATGAACCTTAACGACAAGATGAACCCAACGACCCTATGAACCATAATAACCCGATAAAAAATAAAACCGTGTTAGTATGCTGGCTTAGAATAGCATCACCCTATTTCTTACCCATGGGTGTCGTAAGAGGCGACTAAGGGACTCGAGGGTTAGATGTGTATTGCAATTTTAGGCGATGGGCTGACAACCTGTCACTATAGTGATACACAGTTATCTGATTGACCGTCAAACTTTTGTCAGAAGTGGTGTTAATATCCGTTTTAACCGTCCCGCCGTCATGCCTGTTACGGCCGTTAATGCTCTGCCTACCCTGTAAGGGTTATAGGCGTGATTTATGTATGTATGTATGTATGAATAATAATAACCCGATGAACCATGATGACCCGACCAACCTTGCAAGCCGATGAACTCTGGCCACATGATGAACCTTAACGACAAGATGAACCCAACGACCCTATGAACCATGATTTCAATTTCATTTCAATTTCATTTATTAAGCCTTAAATTGTAAGTGTGTACAGGTACATGATGGTAGGTGTTAATACAATAAACATTTGAGTCCTCTACAATTTTACCCCTTTTGTCTAGGGTGTAGCTTAAAAGTATTTAGTTTAAATTATTTGATAGGTTTAAATTAAATTTATATAAAATTAAATTGTATAAATGTGAATTAAAATTACATTTTGAATGTCTTACTTTTACTTACTACTTATTTATTCGATTTACAAGTTATTTATGTCATTATTATACTATTTGTTAAGTCTAATTTTAAAAATTCATTCAAGTCATATGGGCAGTTTTTAATAAGTACAGATTTAACTTCATAAAAGAATTTATTGTCTGGAAGAGACTTAATACGTTCTGGAAGTTTATTATAGACTATGACAGCATTATGATAACCCGATAAACCATAATAACCCAATAAACATAATAACTAAGTCCTGAAAACTATAATCTGACATGTGCTGTCGGCCGTCGGCCGCTGCCTTCGGAATGACATCTGCCGCGGCGGCCGACGGCCGACGGCCGATAGCCGCGCCATGTGCCATCGGCCGTCGGCCGTCGGCCGTAGGCCGCTCGGTTCGGAACAGCACCTTTATTGATGTCAGAAAATTCATATCTTATTAATATTACGCGACAAGATGAAAAAAGCAGGTTGCGGAACGCCGCGGTTGAAAAAATGGCATAGGTCCTGCTCCGGTGATGCCCGGCGGGCGTCTGAAGCGCAGCGCGCGCGTCGTTTGGTTATATAATGGGAATAATGTGGTTTCAAAAAATTCTAAAAAACAATTTAAAAAATCTATCCATTATTTTATTTACATCTTGTAATTTCCTACATTTTGGCATATTTTAAAAATTTTAAGTGTAAATAATCTTTGAGTAATACTTGAAAAATTGACATAAACTAACGTATCTTTGCATTTTTTTATGATCGAAAAAAGTTATAGAAATCGTGTTTTTGTCCATTAAATAATCAAGAACAGTTCATAAACAACAACATATATTTTTTCTGGTCCAAATAAAATACTATATGATGCTTTAAAACTCAACCAAAAATAGGTCGATTCGACATTTTTCACACTAAGCCGCCCTATAGCACAGTTCGAACAAAAAAACGTAGTGAACGTTTGGGAATCTTTACCAGTGAATTTAACAATAAGTAATCGCCTGTGTAGGGGCTGAAGGCTCCCAACAGTTGAAACATAGGTCCCGACTAGGGTAAGTGGCCCCATGACTCCCCGACTTTACTTACTAACTCACATTCTGTTGGTCCTTTCAATACTCAATATATTTATTGCATACCATGTGTCATTCAAGTTATAAAAGGCGGAACAAATTAAATGGTACATATATTTAGATAGAACAAATATAGAACTAATTCATCACAGTGTCAGTTTTCCCGTAGGATATGGTCAATCGCTGACTACAACTACACTGGTAGCTGTTGGGCACAACAATATTTCTCCGATTCCACGTCTGGGATACGCTTTACAACGTGCTGTCTGCATAAACCGCAAGCGTTGCGCCTTCGCACCACAGCCTGTCAAACTGTCGAAGACCAAGGAGCCAGTCGCCGCAGATCCAAAGAAAGTACGGTGGTTTAGTTTGGATGTGTGTAGTTGAATGCGCAACAATCTGTGGCCTACTATTTAACTTGCGTGACCACATTGTGTCTGTTGGATAGCTTCGATTGGAAACCATACATTTTAACTGAAATGCAGAGTTTGTGAAATTTGGGTTGGTAGAGTTAGAGACGTGTAAATCCAGCAGCTTAGCTCTACTTGAGATCTGATATATTTGTCACAAGGTATGAGTATGGTATGAGATAATGCTCTGAATTGTTTTAGGTGTGATATTATTGTTGTGTTATTTCCTACGGAAACGCCCTTTAATTTTTCATCCACACTAATATTATAAATGCGAAAGTAACTCTGTCTGTCTGTCTGTCTGTCTGCTACGCTTTCACGGCCAAACCGCTGAACCGATCTTCACGAAACTTGGCACAGAGACTGCTAGCATATCGAGAATGGACATAGGCTACTTTTTATCACCATTCGAGGGTCTGGAGTACAGATGTAGACCACCAGGTGTCACAAGGAGCCCAGCTAAACTATTAGAGATACAGGCCTGGTTCCAAAACAAAAGTTGTTCAGTATGATGGGCCGCTTCTTTTCACAAGGACATTGAGGATCTGGAGTACATTATGTAGACCACCAGGTGTTCCATCAGGAACCCAGCTAAACTATAAGAGATACAGGCCTGGTTCCAAAACAAAAGTTGTTCAGTATGATGGGCCGCTTCTTTTCACAAGGACATTGAGGATCTGGAGTACATTATGTAGACCACCAGGTGTTCCATCAGGAGCCCAGCTAAACTATTAGAGATACAGGCATGGTTCCAAAACAAAAGTTGTTCAGTATGGTGGGCCGCTTCTTTTCACAAGGACATTGAGGATCTGGAGTACATTATGTAGACCACCAGGTGTTCCATCAGGAGCCCAGCTAAACTATTAGAGATACAGGCATGGTTCCAAAACAAAAGTTGTTCAGTATGATGGCCTGCTTCTTTTCACAGGGACATAGAGGATCTGGAGTACATTATGTAGACCACCAGGTATACAATCAGGAGCCCAGCTAAACTATTAGAGATACAGGCATGGTTCCAAAACAAAAGTTGTTCAGTATGGTGGGCCGCTTCTTTTCACAAGGACACTGAGGATCTTGAGTACCTTATGTAGACCACCAGGTGTACCATCAGGAGCCCAGCTAAACTATTAGAGATACAGGCATGGTTCCAAAACAAAAGTTGTTCAGTATGGTGGGCCGCTTCTTTTCCCAAGGACATTGAGGATCTGGAGTACCTTATGTAGACCACCAGGTGTACCATCAGGAGCCCAGCTAAACTATTAGAGATACAGGCATGGTTCCAAAATAAAAGTTGTTCAGTATGGTGGGCTGCTTCTTTTCCCAAGGACATTGAGGATCTGGAGTACCTTATGTAGACCACCAGGTGTACCATCAAGAGCCCAGCTAAACTATTAGAGATACAGGCATGGTTCTAAAATAAAAGTTGTTCAGTATGATGGGAATAAGTTGAGAAAAGACATTGGCAACTTTTTACCGAGGATTTTTTGTTATCTACTGACTTTTGTATGGTTATAAATATTGATCTCTCAGGGCAGTACACCGGATAGCAAATTTTGAATTGTCCCTTTAACTACAGAAGCAAGCAAGTCATCCTTAAACAGTAGAGATAAGAACTGTTCTAATATCACTGTCATACTTACTATGAATATACATATCTACTTTAAATCCTGTGCCTAAAAAAAACTATCTAACGCGGACGAAGCCGCGGGTAAAAGCTAGTTACATATAATGTAGAACAGGATGAAATGAGAAGAGGGAGGCCTTTGCCCAGCAGTGGGACGATGTAGGCAAATTAAGATAAGATAAGATATAATATAATATTTTAGCCTTGCTAAATCTCGTGTTTGATTTTTTTTAAGTGAGTTTGTTTTTCTTTTAAATCACCACACTACATTGTATTTACGTTACCTACTTAGAGAATTAGGACATAATAGCAATTTTTTTTAAAGCAAAGCAATAAAACATTTCAGGAACAATACAAAGAGTAATTTTATCAAAATAATAAACAATAAACACAACAACAGACGATGTTTTACAAAAATTCAACGACTTCGCAATGGATATTTCGACCTTTGCTTCTTGAGGAAAGTTATTCAGTTTTATGTAGGTACAGGGCACCATCTGAATAATTAGCAGATTTCTTTTTCTAGTTAATTCATACCTTATTTGCAACAAACTACAAACAAGCTGGTACAAAACGTGTACGTAATGGAAACTTTCGTCTAGAAACATTGTATCGTTTAACGACACATACAATTAGTAAACAAAATTGACTAAGGTTTCCAAATGCTAAAATGCGCGTCGTGTGAATTACCCCAACCCGGCTACTAAGGTCCATTTCATGGAGTACGTGGAATAATTGCATCGACAATTTGTCGCGATGAAAACAGAAGTTGTCAGGACACCGTTTAGAATACAACGAAAAGTTTGCCACTACTGATCTCGAGAATCAGACTACGTAGTGAAGATCGATTGTCTTCATACATAGTCATTATCATCGTCACGCTTTGGGCGACCAAAGGTCTTAGGATTAGTAGAGATAGGCTTTTTGAACTTTACGAGCTTAAAAACATGACAAACGATGTAAGTTTTAGTGAGCTAGTAAAAAAATATTCTAAAACCTTCAAAATAGCTTGTGAAATTGCTAAAGCAAACTTTATTAGTAATAAGATAAAGTCTTCAGATAATAAAATAAAAGCTGTCTGGAAAGTTATTAATAGCGAAACAGGTAAAACTAAGCCACGCGAAAATAACTTTTCACTTAAAACCGACAAAGGAGTGATTAGTTTAAATTCAGATGTAGCGCAGGAGTTAGAGACATTTTTCACAAATATACCTCTAAAAACTACTGAGTCATTAAGATCTTCACCTACAATTTCATTTTCATTGCTGAAGCAAAATGTAGATGTTTGCAATTCTGAATTTAAATTTACTCATGTAAGTCCCCAGTATATTTTAAAAACTTTTAAAGATATCAAAGTAAAGAGCACCGAAGATTTATGGGGGATGTCAGTTAAAGTTTGTCAATCAGTAATCGAAATATTAGCACCATACTTAGCAGATATCTTCAATGAATGTATTGATCACGGCATTTTTCCTGATTTAATGAAACATAGCAAGGTAGTTCCGCTGTTTAAAGCTGGTGACAAACAAGACCCCAGTAACTATAGGCCTGTATCAATTCTGCCAGTACTCAGCAAAGTGTTTGAGAAGATCATACTAAATCAAATGCTGTCCCATTTTAATCAGAACAATTTGTTACACAACCAGCAATTCGGTTTTACAAAGGGACGTTGTACCACAGATGCTGGTGTTGCTCTAATCAAACATGTATTTAATGCTTGGGAAGAATCAAAAGATGCCATTGGTGTTTTTTGTGATCTTTCCAAGGCATTTGATTGCGTAGATCATGAAACTTTATTGCTAAAATTAGAACACTACGGTATTCGAAATGCAGCTCTGAAATTTTTGAATTCATATTTAGATAATAGAACTCAAAAGGTCCAAATAAACGGCGCCAAATCACTGGGGTCTCGTGTTAAAATTGGTGTGCCTCAAGGCTCTATTTTAGGACCATTTCTATTTCTAATTTACATAAATGATTTGCCTTACATGGTAGAAAATTTGTCCAAGATTGTACTATTTGCTGATGACACATCCCTTATATTTAAGGTCGATAGACATGCACATAACTATGACGAAGTAAACAACACTCTTGGACAAATTCATAGTTGGTTTACTGCAAATAATTTAGTTCTTAATGAGAAAAAAACTAAATGTGTATTATTCACTTTACCTAACGTAGTACATTCTTTGAATAATCATGTCGTACTTAATAATGAAAAATTAGAGTTTACTACCAGTACAGTTTTCTTAGGGATTACTCTCGACTCAAGTCTCCAATGGGGCCCTCATATTACATCTTTGTCGGGAAGATTAAGCTCAGCTGCATATGCGGTACGTAAAATTAGAGAGATCACGGATATTGCAACTGCGCGACTTGTTTACTTTAGTTATTTTCATAGCATTATGTCCTATGGAATTTTGCTGTGGGGGCGCGCCGCTGATATTGAAACAATTTTTATTCTCCAAAAGAGGGCCATTAGAGCAATTTATAAACTTTGCAGTCGTGATTCCCTAAGGGAACTGTTTAAGGAAATTAATATTATGACTGTACCGTGTCAATATATTTATGAAAATATCATGTATGTTAGAAAAAATATAAATACTTTCACTAGAAATTGTGACAGGCATAACCGCAATACAAGGAGTAAAAATAAAATAGATCAACCTAAGCATAGACTCGCTAAAGTTAGGACTTCATTTGAAGGTCTAAGTATAAGATACTATAACAAAATACCGGAAGATATATTGAGTTTATCAGAAAGTAAATTTAAGTCTGTTATCAAGAAAACATTATGTTATAAAGCTTACTACAAGTTAGATGAGTACATTAATGACAAAGAGGCATGGAGCTCTGAAATTCCAGCGCAGCACAAGAAACACGCACTCATTTTTAATACCAAAATGGGGCGTGCGTGGAGTTTACAACTGACATAATTTTACAAATCTGCATGGATGTAATTTCAATTGTTTAAAGTAAATATTTTATAAGTTAAAACTGGTAGATTTATCTACTTCAATTTTTACAAAAAAAAATATGTAGCCATTTTTGGTCTATACATATTTTTTTTTACTTACAGAATTAGCTAGGGTAGCTTAGAGGCTAGTAAGATTGTTAATTTAGAGTAGGAGCACTTCTGGGCAGGTTTTTTGGTGGGTTTTTCCTGTTCAGGAGGTCCGATTAATTATACGCATGTAAACTACACGCTTTAAAAATCTTGCCTTCAATTTGAAACAAATATCGTTTTCAGATGGTGGTGGCGTAAAGTTACATGCCGTGTGATTAACCTGACCAGCCCCGTGGCAGTGCTTTGATTTTTATTTTTTTCTCCCGCCCCAGCCGGTTTTCTATTAGGACATTACAAAATTGTTATAAAAAAAAGAAAATTGTGTGATACAAATTTCTTTTTTTTACAATGACGGTTCATGACGTCAATAAGTGATATGATAATACTATCCTACATTGAATAAAGAATTTCAATTTCAATTTCAATTTCACTGTTTTTAGCTACTCAAGGTGTTAAATCGGACCCTATTACTGAGACTTCGTATTCTGTTTATCGCTAAGCTCACAAACGATGATTTTTAGAGTTGAAAATTTCACAGATGCTGTACCTATTTCTGTTGCCGGTATAACATTTCCTTCTTCATAGCCTTATTCCATCATAACATAACAATCGAAGCGTTTTAAAATTTGGTGTTCGAATTATGACAAATTATCGAAAACCAACCCACGTACCAGTATCCAGGTATTCCATGGGATCGTGATGGGGTGTGTCACAGAAAAAAGGCAAGACGTCTTATTTTTGTTTTTTCATATAAATTATTATCATTGCAATCATGATACCGATAATAATGATAAAGGCAACAGTATTGCACACCTTTCTAAAATTTGGACTGAGGAAAAGTCCTCGGCCTGCACAAGGGCTATGTCTTGTAGAACAGGTACTCTGTTGTGGCTGTTTTCGCTCTTGAGGCTGTTGTGGCGATTGTAGCTGTTCTGGTTGTTGTGGCTGTTCTGGCTGTTGTGACTGTTCTGGCTGTTGTGACTGTTCTGGCTGTTGTGAATGTTCTGGCTGTTGTAGCTGTTGTGGCTGTTGTGGATGATGTTCCGGTTGTTTCTCCATCGTGCTGTCTTCGAACAATCACACCTGAAAACAAAATGCAAAACTATTTTATTACGTAACAAACAACAAAGCTTAGGTACTTAGAGTGGGCGTACCGGGCGTACCGGTCCCAAACCAGACACCAGTCTCTAACCAATTTTGCTTCTATCATAGTAAAATGATGATGTTTATTTTATGAATGTTCCTTGCTTCTTTCCACAAGCCCTAACGTAGACTGGGAAATGAAAATAATTAGAGATGAACCGACTGGTCGGCCATTTAAGAATTCGGTGACTTAACGTGACTGGTCAGTTATACATTGAATTTGAATATAATCATTTGTTAAATATTGTTTTGAATTGATTTTAAATGGCCAGATCTGTTGATTGGTAGACAAGGCTTGAAACTTGCCCAACGATAACTCCCAAGCGTTACGGAAGGTGACAGAAATAAACGTCGGCGCAGCCAACTATGCTTTATACCTTTCTTAACAAATTTGATAAATCAGTTATACAACCATTGCCATTTAATACTGGTTTAGAATAGCATCACCCTATTTCTCTCCCGCAGTTGTCGTAAGAGGTGACTTAGGTACTCAAGGGTTACATGTGTCGATGGGCTGACAACCTGTCCCCATGTTGATACACAAAGTTCTGTATGACTCGCTTATGTTTGTCGACTGTCGGTTTTTACTGCTGTTTGCACTCTACCGCACAGGATAAAGGATTACACCGCACGTGATTAATTATTATTCTGTTATTATTAGCGAAATTGGTCAAAAATAAGTGCCTGATTTGGGACTGGTACGCATACCCTAAGTGAACTTTGTTTTATGTTTCGTAATAAAATAACTATATTTTCTTTTTGTCAGCAAGTGTGATTTCTCGAAGACAACATGACAGAAGGAAAACCAAGAATCGACCTTATAGTTCGGGGGCCCTCTTTATGGATAAGACTTTCTCTGCAAGCCTTTATTAAGAATCGGGTTGATTGTAGCTGCCAGCCTAGCTGTACTCGCTACTACTATTTATTTATGGTATTATATTTTAATAATATTAAAATACAAAAAGATAACACCGTTTTTGTGTAACATGTCCCTACATGGCCGCCGTGGAATACCATGACCTGGTTTACAAGGAATGATTGTCGATAATTTGTCTAATTTAATTTGTCGCTCTAAAACCAGAATTTGCCATGATACTTTGTAGTTGTAGTAGAAGGTATGTAGCCGATGTACCTAATCGTGCTGTAGAGAGTATTCTTATGGCGCAGTAATGCTACATGATATAATGATTTACCTGTACCTGACCTTACTCACTAAACCTTCAAACTCTCATATAACACTGTACATTCAATAGGTTCTTCCTAGTATGCCACGGCTGGGATCTGCTTTACAACGCGCTGTCTAGGAACACTGCAATCGCTGCTTAGAGTTGGGCAAAATGTAATCAGATTAATGATTACGATTACTTTTGTAATCTGAGACATTGCGCGATTACTGATTTATAAAAGTAATCTTTAGATATCATGATTAGTTTTATAAATCATGATTAGTTTTATAAATCATGATTACAGACTAATAAAATGAAATCATTAGTTATATCTCAATGTGATTAAATAGTATTAATCATAATCTACATGATTATTATTTCTCGAGTGGAACTTTAAAATAAAAATACAATTTATAATAAAACTTATTAATCGTTTATTAAACATATTAATCATCATATTTTTATTCAACAAAACTAAGATTGATTACTGATATTTAGAAAAGATTTTTTTTCATTGAATAACGAACATCATGACAGTTAAAAGTAGAATTTGTACAAGTATCGCTGATTTTTTTTTCTGAATTTCTTTGTAAAGGCATAAGTGTCGCTAATATTAATTTTATTGAATTGAATTGAATGAAATTGTATTAAAACTAGTAAAAAATATATTAATGTAAATTTAAAGCACTTTTTTTATTTTAGTTGCTCCCAACACTGCTTGTTTTTTGACGTTTGATTTTTTCCCACATCTATAATGCCAGGTGCGGGGTTGTGGATATTCATTTTTGTACGTTTGTACGGAGGTCAATTAGCAGTTCGAGTGTCTAACCGGACGTGAGCTTGACTGTACAGAAGCATCGTCTTTTTAATTTTCCATTACATTTAACATTTTACCATAACACATTCAAAGGTTTTCATTTTGTTTAGAGAAATAAGTAATTATGTGACCTACCTGGAGCGTAAGAACATAATAGCATTTTTTTTAATTATTGATACCAATTAATCATTTTGGGAACAACAACATGAGCCATTTTATCAAAAAAACAAAAAGTGTTGGTGTTTCTATGTGTTATTTGTATACTATGTATTTATTTAAAAAAAGGATATTAGTCTTGATATCAGCTATCAATACGTAGTTCTATAAGTAATTCCCAATAGTACAAGTTTTACTTAGTTTGGGGCTAGACGGCGCTGTGTGAATTGTCGAGGATGTTTATTATTGTATTGTTCAACCGGCTTCCCGGCTTCTCGAGCTACTACGGCCTCAAACCCGTATCCGTTACCTTTCATCCTTTCCCAAGTCACCAAGTCCTATCTCTCTTCTTTCACTCCCCTTCCTTATTTGTTACTTCTCCGCCAATCCAAGGTCTGCCGCGCCGATGGATGCATAGCTAGGGGCGTGCCTAGTACAGCGTGCGGATTTGCCCTGGGACCGGGTGACCCAAGATAAAGGCTAACCTTGTCTTGGTATGCGGGGCTCTGCCAGGATCGACACTAAATTTCCCTAACTTCTCGTGGGAACGCAATGATTTTAAATTCAAACTCAAATCTATATGGCGACGATGTAGGAGTTCGCGACTCATCACGTCTCGTTCCTGTCGAGTGCGGATTGCGGGCTACAGAGAGCCGCTTTGCTACGATGAATTACGATGAATGTTAGGGGAGGAATGGTGGATAAAATAGATGAAGTATGTCAGATGATGGATAAGAGGCGCATAGATATATTGTGTGTGTATGAAACAAAGCGGAAAGGTTGCGACACGACGAAACATGGTCCCTACACAGCGTATTGGTCAGGGGTTTCTAGTTCTGACCGAGACTGTAAGGGAGTAAGCGTGATTTTTTCCGCATGAATGGCTGAATGCGTGACTGAGTTCGAATGTGTGAGCCCTCGACTCCTCTGGATTAGGCTAAAGGTCGGAATCACTCTAGTTTATATCCTAGGTGTCTATGCACCGACGGATGTGGGTTCGGCTGGCTCTACAAAAGCTAAAATGTAAAATGAGGAGTTCTAGAATAATGTGGCAGATGTTTTGAAAAACTGCAAGGCGAATGAAAGAATTATTTTGCTAGGAGATGTTACCCCTAAAGCACGATAGGAGTATAAAAGTGTGAAGGATGTAGTTAAAAAGACTGTTGATAAAATGAAAGATCAGAATAAGGACGATTATGACAGGAGGCTATCGGAAAACTTTCGTTCCAACTTGAACATTTTCTGGAAATCCATAAAGACAGCTCGAAGTAAAACCACGTCGTCCGAGTTGAGTAGGATTCGAAGCCAGGATGGTAGTGTAATAAAAGGTGAGGAATGTGTGTTGAAAGGTGGAAGAAATATTTTGAAAGCTTATTTGAGAAAGAAGATCTAGCGCAAGAAATAACTACTTTAGAAGTGAATGAAATTGAGAACGAAAGTAAGATTGAAATGGATGAGATTGTAAAAGCGTTTCAAATCTGGTAAAGCTGCAGGGTATGATAGAGTGTCGGTTGTAATGCTGAAGGCTGACAAAGGCGTTGTGGCTAGTCTAGTGGCCTGTTATATACTTATTTGTGTTTTGAATGTGCAATAAAGTGATTTTACTTACTTTCTTACTATTTTACTTACTTGCGTAGTGGCTAGTCAGCTGTACTTCCTTTTGAACCTTTATTGGAGAAGCGGTCGAGTGCCAACTGATTGGTGCAAGGCTGTAATAGTGCCATTGTACAAAGGAACAGGGTCACAGCTGGACTGCAAAAATTACCGCGGTATGAGCCTCCTCAGTGTCATCAGATCTTTTCCTTGCGCGCAAAGCTGAAAAGTTCCTGGACAAAAACCAGAAATTCTTTTGCGCATTCGTGGACTTGGAAAAGGCCTATGAAAGAGTGGTCAGGAATGAAATTGTGGTCGGCACTATCCATGCATAGGGTGAACAGTATCTTGATACGAGCACTGAAATCCTTTTACAGCGTGAAAGGAAAAGAACTGCGTTCCTTTCAAAGGATGAACCAGCCCATGAAATTGAAAAACTTTCCTCATTGATCATCACTACATAGTACAAAGTGAAGTCGCTTCCCGGGTCTGTCCCTATGTCTGTTTGTTTGTATGTATGCTTAAAATCTTGAAAACTTCCCAATGGATCTGAATGGGGATTTATAAAAAGATAAAAAGATTAAAGAGGTAGATTTTTATGTATGATTTATATCAGAAGAAGGTCTGTTTCCCGTGGGAAATTGGTTAGCAGCGAGTGAAGCCGCTAGACAGTCGCTAGTAGACCAATAAATGAAAAAAAAATTGGACACCTCACATACAACCAGACTTGGTAGGCTGCAAGGACCATATATAACATTTAGGACAAACGATCGCCGAACTGGAAGCGTCACTCAGTTTTTTAGTTCCAAATAAGACGATAGATGTCTCCGATAGTATCAAACTTGATTAAAATGCATGCCGACCAAGATGCCGATATGATGTCAAAATTAATCCAAGGTAGTTTTACATGAATACTTTAGATGGCGTTGTTTGGGTGAAAAGTTGCTTTTTACTTCCATTAGATGTCGTTCGATTGAGGAGACTGACAGGTACATTTCAAATATTCGGCTGCATGTCTAATTAGTACCTTTGCCTGCCCTGGATAAATTATAAAGGTGAAAAGTTCGTTCTCGTCTTTATGATCGTAGGTACATTGTACGTACGTACCAGACATCAAAAGGTCGTATGCAAAGAGGAACAGGATATAACACAACACTGCATTTTGGCTTGGCACACACAGTTGCGCCTTCGCCTGAAATTTATCTGGGGGCACGGCAGTGGCCCCGCCAAGTTGAGCGCAAAGCAAACACTGCTGTACCATACTCTACTGGAACCATTAGCCGCATTTTCAGGCCCCTATTGAGAACCTTTAGAAAAGACCAGAACACAGAAATTTCCGTTATCTAGTAAGCTATAATCACATACATAAAATCGAAAATTTCAAGACTGTAGGTCATTTACTTCCGAAGTTAAGCGAAGGCAAAGTTTCGCAATAAAGACAGACTCACTTACTCATGAACACATAGTATAAAGTAAAGTCCCTTCCCATGTCTGTATGTATGTATATCTTTAAAACCCCTTAGCGGATTTTGATGCGGTTTTTTATAAGTAAAATAAGTCAAGAAGCAGGTTTTAAATATTCTTTTCCTCAAATTTTAATCCCTAAAGGGGTAAAAAAGGGGTTAAAAGTTTGTATGGAAAACCATAATTTATAAATTCAATCTGTTTCAAAATTAGCGATTAGATAGGGGTTCTTTTAGTTTTGCGTTTGTACATGTGATTTTGCTTGTGTTCTTAAGTGTTCTTTGTGTTCTTCTTTTTTTACTCATGTTCCTCACAGGGAACACCGTCAAATTAAGGGCTAAAAACATTTCAGCAAATATATTTTCACCTTTTACACCATACTACAATATAAATATATTTTACCATATATTTATTTCATATTATCTTAATTATTAGAATTTCTTATATCTAGATAAAAATGTACAAGCATAATGCTGATTTTCCACCAGAATTGTAACAAGTGGTTTTTTATCGCCAAAGAGATCAACCACATGCTCCAGGCAAATGAACAACACAGTTGGTAAAGACGAAGCGCTGCTTTAGAAGGTAGTTGTGATCAAGCTTCAAAGTCTTCAAACAGATCTCCAATAAAAGCAGTGTAGTTTCACCTGTATTTTCATTACAACACCCTCCCCATGGAGGCGAAGTCATTATTCTGAACTTTCAGATAATAAATTTTCTGTAAGTTTGGAGTCCATTGTTTAAAAGATTTCTGTTGAAGACCCATTGTTGTCTTATATCAGCTTGTAGATGTTTAATCTGATGTCGTTTCTCATAATGGGAAATTTTCTAGGGATTCTCGAGTGTCATGTAGAGGGCGCCAAGCTTAATTGAAATAACGTTTCTTTACACAAAATCTGTACCGCTTTATAAATTATTCTTTATTTTGTGTTTATTGAATTGTTATAGATGTATTATTGGTTATTTGTTTACTTACACGAATGACACTCAATATAATAGCAAGGCGATAATTTTATTTTGTATTAAATCAAACAAACATAATTAATTGGTAACGAACACAACGTGAAACGGAATGTAACGGCTGGTGAGGAGAGGATCTATTAGCTGGCGAGATGAGCAGAGTAAAGCGAAGTGGTGTGGAGCGATGTAATACAAAGAGGTGAGGCGTGGTGAGGTGCGGAGGTGAGGTGAGCATAGACATTTGTGTCTATGGAGGAGAGGAGGCGAGGAGAGCATAGAGAAGAGTCAAAAATGACATTACATTCGAATTTGGAGTTTGATGTGACATCGGCGTTTTTCACTTTTTCGTAAAATTGAGTAATTGTCTTGCAAAATATTAATCGAATATAAAGCATTGTGATTCCAAGAAACTCTTTTATTCGCTAAAATATCCTGACGATAATAGTCAGAAGCGGGATGATTCCAAGTCCACTATGAAGAGAACTCTGCAGGGGGGTTCAGGCGAGAAACCTAGACGGTATGTACGGCAAAAGAAGAAGCCAGGAAACGTGAGTCATGACCAGATTTGGAAAACTTTATCACAAAAACGCTGGGAACAGCTCTGCAAATTATGTTAAATGAGGAAGACAGTCAGTACAAAATTGAATTCCATTGATAATTTCAACACCGCTCAATTTATTCTTGATCTTGACCCGGAAGAGCAGGAAATGAATAGGAAATTTACCTACTAACAACTGGAACGATTAGACGAAATCCTTTATCTTGCAATTGTAGCTGCAAGGTCTGGAACGCATTAAGTTGATTAGACTTGAATCTTATGAATATACGTGGCAGGAATGGAAAACAATGTTGATCAAGGCATTTCCTCGCCATCACGATAACGCTACACTTTTGGAAGAAATGATGCAACATTAGAAATTGACCAGTGAAGGTATCACTAAATACTACCAAGAGAAGTAGGCTATGTACCTCTACTATCGATGGCAGCTAAGTGAACGGGCAGCAGTGTCTTGTAATAATACGGGTTTACCCGACGAGCTGCTAGCTAATGCTCAAGCATTTCAATGTTCGACGCCAGACAAAGTATATGAAAGATTCTTGTCAGCTTTTGATCATTATCAATCCGATCAAGGTTTCAACTTCCAAGAAGCAAGAAGGGTTGATGAATTTATGAAAATGACACCTTTGAGAAATTTTGATGACGTAGATGCTTGTGATTAAGTGCCTGGTTATGGAGTACAGGTAGCTGAAGACAAGGCAATAGCTTAGTAAATGTGGCTGTAGCATGCACGCCGCAAGAAGACGTGTGTGCAAGATATAGACAGCACAGCAATGGCTGTACGCACTATGCTAGTATGTTCTATTATTCACGATGGAGAAGGCTACTTGAAAGTGTGTAACATGGCATGTTGAACAGCGTGCCATATACCAGATCGAGGGCGACATGATAACACGAGCTGAGCAATGTGTTTTTGAGGTGAGCGGGGATTTTTAATTACTGCGGTAAGGGAGGAAAAGGAGCAGACGACAAGCGATAGAGATGAGATAGAGTAGAGTTAATACAGTTGAGATAAGTAGGATCTTTAACAAAATTTGCTACTTCTGTAAATACAGTCTGCAAAGAAGATAGGGTAGCATCATAATACAGTCGGTAAGGAGATAGGGTATCAACCTAAGCTAGCAAAGATAAGTGTAATGTGTAAATATATGGCGGATGACAGGAGTGATGCCAATAGGCAGAATGGAGCGTTCCAGGCGGAGTCGGGATAAGGGTAGCTACCCTGCCTGGCTGGTTGTTGTGGCCAGGGGACCGACTTGTCCACCTGGATAGAATTGGAAGTAGTATATATGCGTAGCCCGGTGATACTCTTCGATACCGCGTTTCAGGCTCTTTGTTCTGTCACGTGGCGCCATCTTGCAGATATGTTGGAACTTCTGTTGCATCTTGCTTGCTCGTGAACCACTTTGAGTGAGCTTCTTGTCGTAGCTCCCAGAGGTCGCTACAAATACAAGCAGTCGTTTCTCTTTTATTATCTTTCCCTATCTAAAAGCTTCGCTTTGGCTACGCTGTGGTGATATAGCATGTAGTGGATTAAAGTGATGGATGAGGAGGTCGTAACTGGGGATGATCTTATTTATCTGCTGTAAATTAACGATTTTTCTTGCGCCAATTGCGGTGCAATTGGTTTCAGGATGGCCGACTGTAACGGCTGGTGAGGAGAGGATCTATTAGCTGGCGAGATGAGCAGAGTAAAGCGAAGTGGTGTGGAGCGATGTAATACAAAGAGGTGAGGCGTGGTGAGGTGCGGAGGTGAGGTGAGCATAGACATTTGTGTCTATGGAGGAGAGGAGGCGAGGAGAGCATAGAGAAGAGTCAAAAATGACATTACATTCGAATTTGGAGTTTGATGTGACATCGGCGTTTTTCACTTTTTCGTAAAATTGAGTAATTGTCTTGCAAAATATTAATCGAATATAAAGCATTGTGATTCCAAGAAACTCTTTTATTCGCTAAAATATCCTGACGATAATAGGAACTTGTGACAAAACTATGGCTGACGCCAGCCATATTGATACATCAAAATTTCAGTTTAGCACAGCGCCCTCTGGTTTGAAATTCAGAACTATCAAGAGAACTGTCAATAGAAAAACTCCCATTGTAAGGGACAAGAGGTAGATGAATGTGAAATGCTTATGTTATGATCTCCCCCAATAAAGTTAGTTCCGACTGACTGATCTGTTACCATCTTCAGATAGACTTCTTTGTGAATGCAACCATCCCGCTATATCGTCCCTAATAGTTTGGAGGTATTGTCTCTCATTGTTAAAAATAATGATTGTTTCTATGCAATTTAAATTATAACTATGTATTTCGGTGAAAATATATGTCGATTAGTTAAGACAGTTCTGCTGACACTTATTTTTATCTCCAAAGTGATCCACAACACAACACGAAGCTAGATATTCACACCAGATACAACTGCCCGTGCCCATCATGTATCACTTTCATGATCTCAGTCAGAATAAAATTAAATAGCACCGGTAGTACGCAGACATGGATGGATACACCAAGGTCCATAAAATAGTAATTAGTTACGGGTCACGGGATCAACTTCTATACCTACCTACAGGCTGATCAATCAACAACGCCGGAGATTGATGTTCAATTTATCAATCATTGAATAAATCTAAGCATTATACAAACAAACAACATATTATGTGAATATTTCACAAAAGCATTTGTTGACTAACTGGTAGCGGTAGCGTGTTGTGTTGACAGCTGAAACATTAAGGCTTTCCGTCAAACTTCAGCAAACTTCCAGTAGGTATGTTTTTTATTCGCCTCCAAGCAGTATGTTTTCATTGCATCTTTGTGGAACGGTAGAACTCATGTAACTCGCCATCTATCAATTCATTTGAAAACAACTAAGGACTTGATTGAACCAAATGGAACCCTTAGTTTCAACCTAAGTGCGAAATTACAACTAGCGACACTTGCGGAAATAATTTGCAACCTATAGCCAGATCAAATTAAAGCGCCATCTAGGTTTAACGCGAAATTTCAGCTTTATTTGGGGAACGCAAAATTGTTCGGCTATCGTTTGTCCTAAAAGGGTTATATATGGCCCTTGGTAGGCTGCTACATTTTGTTTTTCATATTTTGACCTGTTTCTTGGTGAAGGTTTTTCAGTTTCATGGGCTGACTCGTCAAATGTCTTATCTATGCTGAAGACCAAGTTAACTTTGCGTCGTTGGCTGAAGATGGTAAAATATTATGAATGAGGCTTTGAAAAATAAAAGAATGAAAGTGAATATATAAGTAAGACGAAAGCAATGGTTTTTGAGAAAGAGGAAAATATGAAGAAAAGAGGGTGGAACAAGTGAAAGAGTTTGTGTGTTTGGGCTCCATGTTCACATCAGATGGAAAATGTGAAAGTGACATCAAAATATGGGTGAATGCAGGCAATATCGTAAATGGAAAGTTGCACGCTTTTATGAACAGCCAGAAAGTTCCAACACTTATGTATGGGAGTGAAAGTTGGGTATAGCAGAAAAAGCATGAAAGTAGAGTATTATGTGGTATAAATGAGAGCGTTAATTGACGTAAAATTGAGTGACAGGATAAGGAATAGCGTGATAAGGGAACGTTATGGTATTATGGTGGGTGACAGGAGTGATGCCAATAGGTAGAAAGAGGGGTATAGGTGGTGTCGGGAAAAGGGTAGCTACCCGCCTGGCCGAGTGTTGTGGCCAGGGGACCGACTGGTCCACCTGGATAGAATTGGAAGTTGTGTATATGTGTTGCGCGGTGAAACACTTCGATACCGCGTTTCAGGGTCTTTGTTCTGTCACGTGGCGCCATCTTGCAGCTATGTGAGAACTTCTGTTGCGTCTTGCTTGCTCGTGAACCAGTTTGAGTGAGCTTCTTGTCGTAGCTCCCAGAGGTCACTATAGTATAAAAGAAGACGTAGTGACTGGTGTAAGAAAGGCTATGCTTAGGTAGATGGTTTGGTCATGAAGGAAGGATGAATGAAAGAAGATTAACGAAACAGGTGAATATGACAAGTGTGGATGGGAACGTCGGAAGGGGAAGACCTCGATGAACGTACCTCGATCAAATCGGGGATGTGTTAAACATTATAGTAGGTATATATACCTACTATAAGTTTTAAGGCCAGAATATGTGTATGCAATCTTGTGATGGCAAATTATGGAGGACTGTACCCAATAAACCTGTTATCTGCATTTTATACAATACCATAATTATATAACCGTATCTGCTGTCAACAGCAGAATTCAAAAATGAAGTTCTGAATTCTGCTGTTGACGTTATAAAAACATATTCTAAAAATCAGATCTTCGTCACGAGGTGGGTTTTTGAGATCAAGTTGCGCCGAGGCAAAGAAAGGCACTCTACAGCACGGCCACTAACTTTTCGTTATATCTTCCAAACAATATCGCAGCAAATTCTGGTTTTAGAGCGACAAATCCTGATAAATAATTGATAATCATTCCACGTAGGTACTTACTCTAAGTCACGAATGTTCTCGGTCTTTCATTACTCTTAATACAATTATTGTAATAGTAAGAGCGAGGAAAAGAAGGACGCCAACTACAAGAAGCGAGATTAATACTACAGGCTTGTAGATACATGATTCGCCTACAATTGTGCCCCGTTGAAATAAACCGCGTCTTTGATCTCTATCCATCAAGTTGTCTTCAAACAAACACACCTGAAAACAAAACGCACACTATTTTATTACGAAACAAAGAACAAAGCTCACTTAAGGTGGACGTTCCGGTCCCAAACCAGGCACCAGTCACTGACTAATGTCGCGTATAGCATAGAATGATTATGTTAATTTAAAGCATCTTCCTTGCTTCCTTCCAAAAGTCCGAAGGCGGGCTTGGATGTCATAATATCTAATAACGTTATGTGTTATAAAAATAGGTCCTACTTATATAAATATAAAGGTTTCGTGCTATGTTCAAAACAATAGGTAAATATGATTGTTTATCGTGCCATAAAAAAATATTTAAAAACAAAGTTACTTGCAAACTAAAACCAAATTATATGTTGCCGTCCATTTGCTAATTATATTAATAAGTTGTTTTGTCCCCACTTTATCCGCAGCTTTTTGTGACCGTTTCTCATTTAAGTTAGTGAGACGTGGCAAATAGGTATTTTTTGCTTGATAATTGATGTGTGGGTGTGTATTTGACAAAATTTATATAAGGTATCGCCTATCTTATAAAGTCTCACTTTGCATAGGTCAGCTGGAAGAAATTTCTTAGAAGAAATAAGCTGTCCTGTTGTGTCGTTATTCTTTGTATGTGTTTCTCTTGTAATGTTTTTGTGTACAATAAACGGTAAATAAATAAATAAATAAAGGTAGATGCTGTATGATTAATGAATTGTAACATTTTATTATAGCAAATAAAAAAAAATAAGAATTCACATTTTTGGTTTGCAAATTGGAACAAACTGGTTTGGAACCGGCGCGTCGACTTTTGTAGTTAAAAACGACTTACTTGTTTTTTTGCTCTTTTCTAGTGCTTCATGCTTTTAGTGTTCCGTGTTTTAGTGCTCCGTGCTTTTAGTGCTCCATGCTCGGCAATCAGAGTTACGGCGATCACAGTAGACAGATCACAATCTGACGACCTCCAGATAAAAACCGTTGTAAAAGGTCAAAACGTACAGGCTGAACAAATTGCCAAATTAAAACAAGTAAGTGTTTTTAAATCACAAAAAACGGGGCTTAATTCCAAGCACGGAGTTCACGGGCTTCGTGACCTTAGTTTAAAAGAGATATTAGTATTTTCTTATTCTAGATGAAATTGAAAATTTAACTCTGTGCCAAAACGCTCTCTCGTTTTTTGTACATTGCAATGTAAATACGTCAAAAAGACATGATATTGATAGATTAACATTCGTTCGGTACTACTCTAGAACGTTCTGAATCGGTGCCACATTAAAATCTTTCAACCTGGTGCCAGCCCAGAACATTTTCACGAGGGACACTCCTGCAACTTCTGATCCGGATCTTTCCTACCCGGTGACACTCTAGGACAACCAAACTCAATTGATCTCACTTTAAAACTCTCCTATCTGACCAAAAAACACACAGATCACTCCATCATTGCAACCATTTTGATTTGTTTTGACAGTTCTATTTTTAAGCGGGACTTTTTTACACACACATAACTAACGACTTTTTTAGTTGCCGTTAAAAATAGTCAATTTAATCGTTTTAAATAGTTAAATTGCATAAATTTGCACCTCCCTGGAATTGCAGTTATCGGCTAAAGCTAAGTTTAATCCTGTCAGCTATTTTCAAAGATTATAATCTTGTCATTTGAGTTTGACACTACTTGCAGAATAGGAAACGCCTTTAGAAACGTAATTTAGTTATTTTAAAAGCGCGTCTAATAATTATATAATGCCTAATACGATTGTTGTATGATTGATGTTTAATGTATAAAGCTATAAATAGTTAATGAAGCCTAACGCTTATTAAAGTAGTTTATGCAACTGTCGTATATTATATGGGGATCATTAGTATGCGAGTGTCTGTTTATCACACGAAGCGCAGCCGAGTGTGATTATTGTTTCACACGAGCATTCCTATGCCTAATTATATGCAGTTGCATACACTATTTTATGTACACTCTCTAAAAAAACTCAAACAACAACATCTAAACAACCACCTAACAACATCTCAACAAATACTGAACAATTGCCGTACAACAACAACTGACAGATGCGATGGAAAGATGGCGATTTGAATATTGGCATAAAAAACATCGTTTCATTTCTCAACTTTATCGAAGTAAGAGCCTTCTCATTAAAACATTACGCTTCTGTAATTTGTATGAAACTGTAATTTCTATAGGCAGAATACATAGGTCTTTATACTACTGTTTTTGAGTGCATAATTAGAACTATCTGCTATCTTTTAAACAAAGTTCTAGGTTAATTAATACTTTAAGGTTGTATGTTGTACATGGCGCATGTTGAAGAAATAAACATTATTTTATTTTATTTATTTATTTTTTAATTTCTAAACAATATAATAAATACAAGATATACATTTTATACCTAAATAGTTATAAGCCACATTGGTACGACAACGTTTCAATAAAACCAAAATAAAGACCCTATAGCCTAAATTCTCTTCACATTTCGTATTATTTTACTTTTGCTGCAAAAAGAGCTATCATAGCTATTAGCACCACCAACATTATGAGACTTATTGCTAATAACATCCCGAGTTTCAACCGTTTACTGCAACAATCGTCCAAAAAACCCATCGCGAGAATCACCAAACTGAAAAAAAAGTATATACTTGAGTCTGTGCGGGAAAAAGAACCGATGTGAGATTTGGGGGTGCCTTTGTACCTCAGTATGAGCAGGTCTGGCGCACTCCCCGGTTTAGGTATGAAACTGCAAGTACATGCGGCGGCAAACCCGGGTTGACTAGTCAGGGGGATGCCGCGCGCCGCCCGTTTTTCACATTTTTCGTGTTCAAAATGTTTTTTCTCAGATTATCTTTCAATTTGATACTTAAAAAAACATTTCAAATACGTTTTTAATTGGTAGTAGATAAGTTCCTACACTTTTTCGAGGTACCTACATATTTAGCAGGTGGCGTCCCTACAGAGCGCGCCGATCGTGACCTTCAGGAGCCGTGAGCGTCAGATAAACTCTCGCGCGACGCCATTGGGCACATTTTTGCTTGCGCGCGCGATGAGTAGTCAAATATAAAAGTCGAATGCAATAGGGATGCGCGGTAAAATAATGATCAAACGAACTTCTCAAGTGAAATTCGATCGATATTATATGAGTCGCATCATTCGAAGATATAACAATTGTACTTTATTATCGTGCGGTAAGGTTTATATCTGTTTAATTGCTATCGCGGAGTGCTTTTTCTGTACCCTAGTACTATCAAATATTCTGTGGTATGAGTAATGTCATAGCAACCTATGAAAAATTTATTATAGTACCGCCGCCGAGAGAAGACGTATTTGACAGCTGTCAGATTCGTGATAATACTATGGCAGAGGGTCCATTTTCTTTTGTTGACATCTCTTTTAGTATGGAGATGACAGCTGTCAAAACCGACTTCTCTCAGCGGCGGTACTATAGTTCACTTTGTGCCCACGAATATTCTCTTCCCACACAGACTCTAGTAGAATCCGCGCTACATATGCGGCCCGGCGGGAGCCATAAATGTACGACGGTAGTATTGTTTTTGGGTCATAATGTACCTACACAAGAAAAGCAATAAAGTTATTGAGTATTGATAACTATTACACCAGCCAGGCTTGTTATTTACTAGACCGCAAGATAATAATCACAGATGACGCCTCATTCACCTGCATTGTGAAAACATACAATTTATTTCAAAAAGTTAAAAAATACTGTGCCTACAGAAGCCTATACATTTTCACACAGTTATCTTATCTGTGTAGTGGACATTTATTTTCTTGAAATTAGGGGTCAAGTATACCATGTAAGGGCACGAAAAAAAGGGTTGTTTCTACGTTTTTGAAATCTATACATAAACATAAATACAAAATCATAAAGCAAAACGCTTCAATCGAGGTAGATAATTCAATAAAAGGCATAACGAACACAATATTTTATAATTTATAGCATAAAACATTTTAGTAACAACAGTAAGAGCCATTTTATCAAAACAATTTTTAGTTTATTGAAAATTGCACAGATGTCGCAGTTTAGAACGTATTTGAGGTGTCTTGAAAACTTCTGAACTGATTTTGATAAGTTTTTTAGATGAAACAATTCCTTAGCTAATATAAAAGTATCTTTTATTACTCATATCTTAATAAGTTCAGTAGTTTTTGGAACCATCACAGTCAGTTTTTTACCACTGTGAAGCTAAATTTTTGCTTAGTTACGATATTTTTTAAGTAAAGTTATTTCTTGTATAGTTCTTCTTTTAGAATCAAACATGGATATATTACCTCTACAAAGTAAAAAGTCAGTGCAGGAAACTCATGACAAATACAAAAAATGTAGGTTATTTTTGTATTGTAATAGTTTGCGATAAGCCGTTTGGTGGCTTAGAAAAGACGTGGCGTAAATGTCCGTTTTCACAGCCATTTTCTACCCCGCAAGGGATATAGGCATGATATAGTGTGACAAAAACTGTGAAAAAGAATACTTGTGTTATTGTCCCAAAATTGCAACCATTTTTTATTAATAAGTTTTGTCGTGAGTTTCCTACTACAAATATCACAGCTTAAATTCTATGAAATCCAAATCTTTCGCATAATCCCATCAATCTGCAGCAAAGACAATATGATAGCTATATATCCGACTATACATAAAACCAGTGTACTGATCCCTAACACCAAAAAAGGGTTCCATTTAGCACTGGTTACATTTCTAGACGACACATCAGTTAAAGGTCTATGGGATAAGAACGAAGGGGAATTTCTGGCTTTCTCTAACAGATGCATTAGCGAAGCTTTATGACTTGATCTTGTAGTTGTGAGCTCTGAAAAAGGTATAATTAGAGGTTTTATTTGTGACTCATTGTCCCATGGTAATAATTGTTTTCTTGCGGTAAGAAGTAGCCTCATGGCAATAGTTGTTTTCCTGCGGTAAAAAGTAGCCTATGTGTTATTCCAGGTTATACTCTACCTGTGTTCCAAATTTCATCCAATCAAAAGAGGTAACAAACATACATACATACATACACATACGCAAACTCTCAGATTTATAATATTAGTACGCTACGGATAATTGTCATACAATACAATGAGGCATTTTAAATAGACAGTTGTTTAAACAAGAAAAATAAGTATTAAAATCATCGATAGATGGCGTTAAACATTTGCTGGGTGGTTAGATTCTAATAGTCTTTTCGTTTAGAGCACCGAGTCGTTCAACCATAAGATGTTATAATTGGAGTTTGATTGATTATTTTATTTTTATTTTATTAGGTAAATTGTTACCTGCGTTATCTGCTACCACCAGCGCCACCTCTAACCGGACATGAATCTAATGGTTTAGTTAAATCAAAGAGGACAATTAATTGATTGTTGGATTAGTAAATCATAATATATTTAATTATTAATTACCTGTATTATGCATTTACAATTTATTTGCAGTAATTAAGCAGTTAGTACGAATAAGGCTTTTAGTTGTCATTTACAGTTTGGTTATGCCTAGTATACTAGCGCCATCTCGTTTTACATGGTAGAAGTTTCCACAATATATTTATATTCTAAATTAGTTAATATCAATTATTAATCAGTTCTACTCAATGTTTTATTTTCTATAAATATTGAATTTAAGAGAAAGTGTTATAGTTTAAATGTTACGTAGGTTTTTCTAGGATTGATTGTATCAAACACATTTTAGTTATTTGAATAATTTGTACATCCGGTTCCGTGCTTTCATTTTCTATTCATGCTTGTAACTGCTCTCAGATTGAATTTGTATTTGCGTAAGGCGTTACTCTGTCGGATGAAATAAAAGTGTATTGCTGCAGAACCACGTTTTCATCATCTCCCGAATACTTCCCCAACATCTCAGAAGTGGTATTTAGAACGTGAGCCCATAAAAATGTCTGGGCCATATATCGACGGAGTGGGACAACGAAGAAAGGCGAGTAGAAGATTCAGCGAGTCGTCATCTGAAGATGAAGAAAATGAAGATTTTTTTTCTTTGTCATCGAAGAAACGGAGGCGTGTCACCCCAGCGGATGCCGAATTGGTTCCAAAATTTCGACCTGAAGATACATCTACAAATGTTAACGGCTGGCTTCATAAAATCGACCAACTTGGGGATATCTACCAATGGTCAAAAACCGATCGACAATTCATAATGCAACTTCGTCTGCGCGGCTCGGCGCGTGAATGGTACGACGATTTGGACAACTACAACCTAAACTGGACACAGTGGAAAAAAGCACTCTGCACAGCGTTTCCTCGTTCTACTGACTACGTAGACAAGCTGGAGCTCATGTTGGCTAGAGCCAAGAAAGACAACGAAACTATGACCAAATACTACCACGCTAAACTTTCTTTGCTCAAAAAGTGTGGAATCGACGGTGAAGACGCAAATTCTTGTATAATTCGCGGACTGCCCGCAGAATTAAGAGGAAATGCGAAGGCCTACAAATGCCAATCTCCGGAAGAGCTGTACTACGGATACTTATCATCGCTAGAAAACTTTAAGCGGGTGGAAGCGGCGTATACCTCTGGGAAGTCTACGTGGAGAAGGGGAAGTGCTACTTCGATTACAGCGAGTCTTCAGCAAACCAATCTACCGAAGGTGTGCTACTTCTGCCGAAGGCCAGGACATCAAGCGAAGGACTGCCGACAGCCCCAGCTCTGCGAGACCTGCCATCGCTCAGGACACACGACTGCCACCTGCTGGTTCAACCCGAGTACTTCACAGCAACAGCAATTGCGACAGGTTAGTGTTCCTAATATTTTCGTAATCACGTATGACATCTTTTTAGATCTTTACAAGCGAAAAGTTCTTGTGAATGGACACCAGTTAAATGCGTACATAGATTCAGGGAGCAAGGTCAATATACTTGCAATTGCAGCAGCCCAAAATTTGCAACTTGCAATTCAGCCATCTGACAAGATTTTAAGGGGTTTTGGAGGAGGAAGTGCGCGATCACTTGGGAAGGGCAAAGTACTTGTGTCAGTTGATAATTTAAAATTAGAGGGTATTGTAGAAATCACAAGTTGTGACTTATCGGATATTGATATAGTTATCGGACAAACAATGATAAATCAAAAAAATGTCAGTTTAGTTACCACAGAGACCTCCGTAAATTTTGTTCCTACCCACAAATTGTTGGACGTTTTATCCGACATACGATTGAAACCAGACGATTGCGTCACTAAATTCACGGTCAATTTGAAAGATAACGTCACGATTCCCAAACATAGCAGTGCATTTGTTGATGTCTATGTCAATTGCGGCACTGACCGAGAGCAGTCATTTTTAACAAATGCAGTGTGGTTTGAGCTAGGATGCATATCGTATTGTATTCCCGAAGCTGTCATAAAAACAAACAATTCTCACCTGAGAGTGAATAATTTAGGTAGCGCAGATCTGGTTTGGCCGGCTCATAAAAGTATAGCTAGAGCTGAGACACTCTTAGCGCAGGCAAGCGACATGCAGTATGAGGTATTTTCTATTAAAGACGATTCACAAAATACCGTTGATATAGATATGAGTGACGTTGACATGGGTGAACTTAATGACCGGGAAAAGGATAGTTTGATAAAACTATTGAACCGATACAACCACTCATTTGCTAGGGACACAAAAGATCTAGGCTGTACAGACCTGATTGAAATGCACATTAGGACACACGATAGCCAACCGGTTTATGCCAAGCCTTATAGGTTATCGTATAGGGAAAGTGAGATTGTAAATGAGAAGGTTCAGGATCTTTTAGACTCCGGTATTGTTAGGCAATCTAGTTCAGAATACGCTAGTCCGGTTGTTCTAGTAAAAAAAAAGGGGGGTGACTATAGGCTATGCGTAGACTATAGGGCATTAAATGCACGAACTATCAAAGACAGATATCCTTTGCCTCATATAGAAGACCAAGTAACTCGGTTATCGGGCAAGTGTTATTTTACGACCTTGGACCTTGCCCAGGGCTATTATCAAGTTCCTATACACGAGGCATCGATAGATAAAACGGCATTTGTTACACCGACCGGACAGTATGAGTTTTTAAAGATGCCATTTGGTTTAGCCAATGCACCAGCAGTGTTTTCGAGGTTGATCCAAATGGCACTAGGCACAGTTAGCAGAGACATAGCCCTGTATTTAGACGATGTGATGATACCTACCGTTACAATAGAGCAAGGGTTAGATCTTTTAGAAACAGTATTGCAATTACTCACGGACGCAAACCTAAAACTAAACCTAAAAAAGTGTTCGTTCCTGAAAAATACAGCTACCTACCTAGGACACGAAATCACTGCAGGGACTATTCAGCCAGGTCATGCAAAAATTAATTGCGTTGCAAATTATAATCGGCCCCGCAATGTTCACGAGATCCGTCAATTTATCGGACTAACTTCTTATTTTAGGAAGTTCATTAGGGATTTTGCACTTATTGCTCGTCCGTTGACGGAACTGACGAGGAATAATATAGAATGGAAGTGGGGCGATGAACAAGAGCAAGCTTTCCAAACATTAAAACAGCGATTAATTGAGAAACCAGTATTAGGTATTTACGACAAGGACGCTAAAACGGAACTCCATACGGACGCATCTAAATTAGGACTGGGAGGGATACTCATGCAGTATCAAAAGGACGGCAGTCTCAAACCGATTGCATACTTTAGCAGGGTCACAAGTAGAGAGGAAAGTATCTACCACAGCTACGAATTAGAAACTCTTGCTGTTGTAGAATCCCTCAAACGCTTTAGAATTTACTTGACGGGGATCCCAGTTAAGGTAGTGACAGATTGTGCAGCACTGCGTTCTACACTGCCAAAACGAGACTTAATTCCTCGTATAGCCCGCTGGTGGCTCACCATTCAAGATTTCGATCTTGAGATCGAATACAGACCTGGTGACCGCATGAAGCACGTGGATGCACTAAGCAGGAACCCTGCGTCAAGTAACGTTCTGATGATAGAAAACTCTAACTGGTTGATGACGCTACAAATGCAGGATGAAAACCTACAGCAGATTCTCACTCAGTTACGTGAGCCAACAGTCAATGCGGACATAAAAGCTAACTATATCGCTAAGGAAGGTATTCTATATAGAAAAACTTTATCAGGGGAAAGATTTGTTATTCCCAAATTAGCGAAATATGGACTCTTACAGAAACTGCATGATCAGATTGGGCATCCTGGTTTTGAAAAATGCGAACAAGCAATCAAAGCCCAATTTTGGTTCCCAAAGATGACCAGGTTTATTAGAAAATATATTAACTCCTGCTTGCAGTGTTCTTTTGGGAAAGGTAATTATGGAAAAGTAGAGGGGGAACTACATCCAATTGAAAAGGTCTGTATCCCGATGCATACATTGCATGTTGATCATCTCGGCCCTTTCGTTAAAACTCGTAAAGGTAACACATACGTCCTTGTGATTATCGACTCGTTTACCAAATTTGTTTTTGCAAAACCGGCTAAAAATTGCAGCTCTATAGAGGCAATCAGGCTCCTTAAAGAAGTTTTGACCCAATTCGGTAACCCAAATAGAATTGTTACTGATAGAGGCAAAGCATTTACTAGCCGCTATTTTAAACAATTTTCTCAAGAAATGCAATTCAAACACACATTGAACGCGATTGCCAGCCCACGATCAAACGGCCAAGTTGAAAGAGTCAATCGAACTCTTCTCAATGGTCTTAATACAATGTCCGAGTCTGAATGCACCTGGGACAACAAGTTGGCTGACGTAGTGTGGGGTATTAATAACACCCCTAATTCTACCACAGGTCATACTCCATTCAGTTTAATGTTCGGCCACTCAAACAGTCGATTCCCCGCTATTCCCTCGAGTATGCCTCAAGATCATGAGACTCAACAGGCGGACTTAGAGTCAAGAAGGCAAGAGGCAAAAATGCGCATTGACACGAACATGACTCTAATGAAAAGGGACTTTGACAAAAAACGCAAGAAATGCCGAAAGTATGAAATAGGTGATCTGGTTTTGTGGAAAGGTGGCATTGCTAGGGACGCAAATGCCAAAGTAACTAGGAAGCTTGACGGGGTTTACACTGGTCCATACAAAGTTTGCAAAGTTGAACAAAACATAGATCGGTACACAATAAGCAGCATAAAGGGACTGAAAGGGTACAGGAAGTTCAGCGCGGTAGTAAGAGGCGAATCGCTACGGCCTTATAAAACGACCATGTCAAGTGATGATAGTTCAGGTAGTGATCATGAAGTAGATCGTGACGATTTGATTGACCTCTTGGAAAGCTAATTTTTAGAAATAAGTACGTTAATGTTAATTTCTATCTATGTACACAGGTTTGTAAATTATACATTAATAAATTTGATTGACCTTACTTATTATTTTTGGACGGAAATAATTTATCCGTGCCTACACACTAATCGCTGTTTATAAATAAGTAATTATTATTCAGCAAGCTGAGCTAATAAGTTAATATAAGCAAACATAATATACCTACTATTATAGATAACCTGTGTACGTGGAGATGCCAAAACAAATATATCTTCTTCAGCTGATTATATATCCCGTGACTATGTGACAATTTGTATGAATCTGGGAGTGCATTGATCTTCGTTTAGATGGTTGCTTGTCAATATAAGTAGGAAAATAATGAAGGCGCGCCCTAACAACCACGTAGGTACTTTAAAAAAAATGGAGCTCTTACTATATTGCAGAAACAGAACTATGTGATACTGATAAACTATGTGATTAATCAGTTGTCTAAACTATGTGATTCTATGTGACCTTTCTTACTAATGTGTGATGTTCTTATGTAGAGTTCCAGTTGAAAATATAGTTATAATTATGTTTGTTGTATCTAAAGCAATTTTATCAAAACTATGTGATCAGTCAGTGCCAGTCTATGTGATCTGTGTTAGAAATAATAACTATCTTGACAATAAACAAAACTAAGTATGTTCTATTCCTAAAAATAAACATTGTTATCGGATTTTGGATACTGTGTGGTTATTTTTCATTTCCAGTACAACAACACACTTGGAAGCGGCAGAGCTGTATCCGGTGATCGCCGTGGGACACGGCCAGCGCAGGATGGCCGAGTGTTACCTGCGTTATCTGCTACCACCAGCGCCACCTCTAACCGGACATGAATCTAATGGTTTAGTTAAATCAAAGAGGACAATTAATTGATTGTTGGATTAGTAAATCATAATATATTTAATTATTAATTACCTGTATTATGCATTTACAATTTATTTGCAGTAATTAAGCAGTTAGTACGAATAAGGCTTTTAGTTGTCATTTACAGTTTGGTTATGCCTAGTATACTAGCGCCATCTCGTTTTACATGGTAGAAGTTTCCACAATATATTTATATTCTAAATTAGTTAATATCAATTATTAATCAGTTCTACTCAATGTTTTATTTTCTATAAATATTGAATTTAAGAGAAAGTGTTATAGTTTAAATGTTACGTAGGTTTTTCTAGGATTGATTGTATCAAACACATTTTAGTTATTTGAATAATTTGTACATCCGGTTCCGTGCTTTCATTTTCTATTCATGCTTGTAACTGCTCTCAGATTGAATTTGTATTTGCGTAAGGCGTTACTCTGTCGGATGAAATAAAAGTGTATTGCTGCAGAACCACGTTTTCATCATCTCCCGAATACTTCCCCAACAAAATACAACAGGTAACAATCAATATTGTCTATTGTGGATACAAAAATTGTTTAGAACTAGACTGATACCCTAAACGCATTTACACAGCTTGATATTAGCATATTACAGTGAACAATTAAAAAAGTCGTACCTGCAGGGTAGGTACTGAAAACTTATAACTAAACAGAACAAAAGAAAAAAAATATAACTTTCTCATTTCAGAGTGTTTAAAACAGATCTGCATTATCACAAACGAGATTGAAAGTTTGTAAATAATATTTGCGGTGCTAGAGCTTATTTAAGCGTATAATTTGATATTGCTAACAATAAATAAAGCCTACGGTTCCGAAAAAGGAACGCTAGCAAGGTTACAAGTTCGAAAACAGTGCACTACTACTAGAACGCAAATTTTATTACCTTGCGTGACTAGTTGAGAAACCCTAAAATGTTTAACGCCATCTATTGGCGTACAAAAGCGTATTTTTTTTTCATCTGTCGAAAATACCTTTTTGAAGGTGCTTCAATCTGACAAAAACGGATTATCAAAAAATCAAGATAATGTACACACATCCCAATTAGTCGAATATGGCGTATTGAGATGGCCGTACTGTAGGCGTCTATCATCAGGACTTTGTGATCATTGCCCGCCCATAGACAACAAGGGAGATAATTCTTACTTTAAGGGTGGTGGCACACCGCCTGCGTATGCGTGTACACGCGTGTACCGTGACGTTGTAATGTATGGGATATATAACACACTGCCTGCGTATGTATGCGTTGCGTTGCGTTGTGCACGCAAGCAGTGTGACGCGCGTGTACACGCATACGCAAGCAATGTGCACCGCCAATTACCTGGAACAGACATCACTTTGGGTATGTTAGCTACCCCTGTACTTGGTGCTTCTGCAAACAATAAGAAATTAATAATAAGAATCCAAAGTTTCAATAAGAAAAAAACTTTAAAAAAAAACAAAGTTTTCGACTCAATGGCGGATATTTTTGAGGCAAGTAGTTGTTGATTAAAAACTTTATCCAGATGAACCATAGAAATTGCAGTAGCCGTGCCTACTCTATTTAGAAAATACTGATCTTTTATTAGTTGATTGAAAGTACATACGAATTGATAATCTTCCTTTTTAATTCGCTATAAAAAAACTGACGACAGAGGCCCTGTAGAAGCATTTATGCCCAGAGCAGACCGCGTCCGTATGCAGCACGTGCACGTAACCACGCACGTGATCACGCCGTGAACCCCTGTCAGAGATGGGCGTAATCGATTACTTTTGTAATCAGATACTTTTAATCCTAACTACAGTAGTTTTTGATCAAAATGACATGATTAATAAATATTTTGACTATTGAACTCCGACGTACGAAAGTAAATACTCCACAACCCTGCACCTGGCATTATACCTTAGATGTGGGCAAAAAGTCAAACGTCTAAAAAGAAGTAAGCAAGTGATGGGAGCAATTAACTCCTTAATTATTTTTTACTCAATTCAATTCAATAAAATTAATATTAGCTAGGTGTATGCCTTTCAATGAAATTAAAAAAAAAAGCATATCTACGATACTTGTACAAATTCTAACTTTAACTGTTAATTTTGTTAATTTGCTGTTCATTGTCCAATGAAAAAATTATCTTTGCTAAATATCAGTAATCAATCTTAATTTTGATGATTAATATGTTTAATTAACGACTACAAAGTTTTATTATAAAACAAATATTGTATTTTTATTTTAAAGTCCCACTCGAGTAATCATAATCATGTAATCTAGATTACGATTAACGATAATAATAATATTCTTTATTGCACAAACAATACACAGAAAAAAAAATATGTACAATTTTTGTCGCAAAGGCGAGCTTATCTCTAAAGAAGAGATCTCTTCCAGCCAACCCATGTCTTGTGAGAGAATTTAAACTTTTGGGGCAAATAGGCAATACGAAATAAATTTAACAAAATAAATGAATATATAACTCTGTAAAATATTTTAACATGCATACAAATAATATATATAAACTTACATGAATAAATAAACAAAACATGAATAAATAAACAAAACGATTAATAATTTTTTATGGCTTTATTTGTCTAAATAAAACTGGTTTAAAAATGTTACTCGTGCTATATCCCCCTTAAGCTGGCGCCTACGTCTGAATCCCCCCCTTGGAGTTGGACTTACTGGCTTTAAATAGCTAGAAAACAAAAGTAAAATAAAATGAATCTCACCATGGAAACGGATACTTCCGGAACGGCCCACGGCTGGCGGCGGTGTCCCAGACATGTTTTATAACACTTGCTCAAAATCCTACGGCAAATAATTCTAATTTCCATACAACAAAGCGGCAAGTTGAGAGGGTACAGTAAAAAAAAACGATCTTTTCGCGATAAATAAAGTTATTTGATAAGCAAGTCAAAAATAAAATAAAATTTTGTTGGTAGGTTATAAACTTTGTGCAATCAGGTGTAAAGTGATCTTTGCCACTTTAACATTTTGCAATGAGATTTGATATGTCAGGAAAGTAAACGTTCCGGGAGGCATTTTGTATTCGTAGCAGGAGTGGTTACGTCGTGTAGTCGCGTAGCATTTTATCCTTTTCGCTGAGCTAATTTCTTATTCGTAGCAGGAGTGGCTACATCGTATTGCCGCGTAGCATTTTAACTTTTTCGCTGAGCTAATTTATTTTTCGTAGCAGGAATGGCTACATCATGTAGCCGAATTGGAATTTTTAACTTTTCGCTGAGCTTATTTCTTTTCCGTAGCAGGAGTGGCTACATCGTGTAGCTTTGTAGCATTTCAACCTCGCGGTCAACTTTGAACACTATTTTTCATATTTTTTTTCTAACCTATGACTTTTTTGTTGCGAACATTATGGAAACTTTATTCTAAAGCCCTTTTTAGAAAGTAATATTATCTCTAAATAATCCTGTAGGTACGGTTGACATTATTTGAGGGCATAACTTACAAAAAATCTAAAGTCGCTTATATTTTGCACAATGTGTGCAAAACAGATAAGTATACCATTTTGTGTAATTTTTTACGTTTTCGTAAATTTTCCATTTATTAAATTTGTAGTTCCATTATGGCACTATAGGCAAACCAGATAACTCTTGAGACGCCCGCGGGGCAAGAAGTAGGTGGGAGCGGAGGAATTGACAGTCTACACTCTCGGTAGTTACTATCTCAAGATGTATTTTGGAACCGTTTCGATTCATATTTCAGTCGACTATGCATTCATCGAACATTTTTATTTTGAAATTAGGTCTCGCACTCAATTACGTGTGTATCGTTACCCACGCCTACCTACTTTTTGCCCCGCGGGCGTCTTGCAAGTTATCTGGGTTACACTAAATGGAACTACAGCAAAAGAAGGAAATATTTGAGTATCTACAATTAAATAAACCAGTACTTATCTATGTCACGTTAACACAATGTAAAAACCCAGATTTGGCCGCTTTTATCCTCTGCAAACGAAAGTATCCTACTTATCCTACTAATATTATAAATGCGAAAGTTTGTATGTTTGTTTGTTACTTCTTCACGGAAAAACTACTGAACCGATACCTAGTTATGAAATTTGGCACACATATAAAAGGTAACATGCATTAACACATATAATAGTTTATATGAGTACGCGGGCAAAGCCGCGGGTCACAGCGAGTGTAAGAATAAACCTAAAATGACACGAAATATAAATTGGGTTCGGCCAATGGTTCAGAACTATTAGCCAAAAATAAACGACTATTTTGAAAAATAAAAAGCTAGCTATACTAAACTAAAAACGGTTAGTAGCGGAAGAAGATAAACAAAGAAATTAAAAAAACTAACAACGTTACCTTTAAATTGTAGATACCTATAGCGAAGGCCGATCCAATCTCTCGATATCCTCCAAGGTTCAGTCACATAGTCGACGACATCATCAGCTGAAAACTACACTTGGTTTAAAACAACACTATTTTTAATTTAAACTAAAACATAAACGATTTGTTTATAAATTCCAAAGCGATTATTTGAAATTTTGTCTTACGTCGTGAGTGATCTTGAGTCAGCTTGAGATGCCGCTGTCAGCAACTTGTCAGCAAAGAGGACATATTGTTTGTTGGGACATTTTTTGTTACCAAAGAGTACTAAGTAAGTAGTTATTACTCTAACTTCGGGACAAAAGCTATTATCTATTCTTATGACAAAAGCAACAAGCGTCATATGCCCCATATACACTTCAAGTTATTTGGTCTGTGCTCTACCCACAGATGAATAAGTTAATTCTACCTGCTGATTCTAATGCTCAATGTGCTCCTGCTCCTGCCGCTGCCGCAAATATTGCTCGAAATACTTCCGCGGCCGCGAAAGTATCAACGCGAGTGAGTTCACTCACACGCTGCCGTCACACTCTTCTCGCAGCAATACGAGTGAGCGAGATAGCAGTACATTCCACTCGCCGCCATTCTGCCGTTACTATGACTCGCTCACGAAAAACGGATACTTGCAGGAGCACGGGAAGTGGCAGCGGCATAACGAGTAGCAACGTAAACTGTAACCTGTTTACATGCTCGCGCTGCCCACTTCTTTTACTATTTCCCTGCCTATAGAGGCATTGTGTGAACATGCTTTAAGCTCATAGTAAACTTTATTTTTTCATAGGTTGCTTTGACACTTCTCATATTGAGGCACAGAGGGGCCCTCAATATACTTACACGCCTATTCTGTTTCCGCACAAACTCTATCCCTACTCTGTTAACTACTCTCCTAATCTTATTATAAATTTAGGACTAAGATGCTATGGTCTAGGTTTAAGAAATTGATCTATTGAAATGTTGTGATAAAATCTAGTTCCGCGGAAGACCACCGCTTTGGGAGTGCTGCTCAAGTACACTCTTAAAGCATTTTGCAGAGCGGATACCTTTTTGTTACCGTGTTTTAGTTTTTACTTTTTTTATACACATATCACGCCTATAATCCCTTGCAGGGTAGGCAGAGCGTAAACGCCCGCAAAAACGGTCATCTACGCCACATCCGACAAATATTTGAGGGTCATTCAAAAAATTGTGTATCGCCATAACGACAGATTGTCAGCCCATCGCCTAAAATTGCAATATACACCCTCGAGTCCCTTAGTCGCCTCTTACGATTCCCACGGGCAGGAAATGGGGTGATGCTATTCTAAGCCGGCACAAACGGCAAAATTATCGTTTTCGTTTTTAATAAAATGTTACATGTATTCTTGGTTTTAGTTTTACCTCTAAGTAATGTAATGTGGTAGAGACTGACGCGTAGCATTAAGCCCGCCTTTGTACGATGTGCAATAAAGTATAAAATTAAATAAATGCCAGTCTGTTTGCCGTGTGATCCCAGCTTAGAATATCATCACCCCAATTCTACCCGTGGGTGTCATAAAAAGCGACTAAGGAAAAAGTAAAATATTAATTCAGGGAATGGGCAGCAGCGTTCCCTGTGAATGCTACATCTTGCATTGCGTTCGCCAATGCGACTGTCAATCGTGGTGAGTATAGTAATACCCTCCGATAAGGAAAGGCCTATGTCCAGCTGTGGACTGTTGTGGATGTTAATGTGACGTGATAAACAGATACATACACATATCACGCCTTTAATCCCTTGCGAGGTGGGCAGAGCGCAAACGGCCGCAATGAACGGACATTCACGCCACGTCTGATAAACATTTGAGGGTCACGCGGAAAATTATATATCGCCATAGTGACAGATTGTCAGCCTATCGCCTAAAATTGCAATACTCACCCTCGAGTTCCTTAGTCGCCTCTTACGACTCCCACGGGAAAGAAATGGGGTGATGCTATTCCGAGCCGGCATAACACGGCAAAGGTTATTTAATAATTGATAAATAGCATGAAAACATCTTCTTCTTCTTCTTAGCGTGTCGATGGCAGACACTACACCGTCGCGGCCCAGAACTTGGCTACGTTGACAGCGCTGACAGACGCTGTCATAAGATCGTCGTAGGGCACGCAGGACACGATGTTAGGTGGTTCATTGTTTGAACTGCACCACACAAACAACCTACATCGGAACTCTCCAAGAAGCCCCACTTGGTCATGTTTTCCTTGCTCCGGCCGGTCTGAGTCCGCAGTCTATTTAAAGATTTCCAAACCGACCATGGCAAATTATGGCCAGGCGGCAAGCTCTCAGCAATCGGGACGAAAGGATCTGGTAGGGTCACCCCCTCCTGCCAAAGGTTGCACCTCGCTTGTTCGGGGTCTGTGCAAAGAGGAGTGACGCACTTAACAAAGCCATTATGGCTTTTCAGGCGTTGTGTCACTGGGATGAAAACATTATTTCTTTTAGTTAATACTTGCGATTGTTGGCGCTTGGTGAAACTCCATGTTAGTCAAAATTAATTATTCCTTTTCTTTCTTTATTTTTTATTTTGATAGCATTTGCAATCCAGCCATTGCGGCGACAAATACACAAAAAATTATGAAAATACACGCCACAGACATCCAGCAACTGAAAAAAAAACAATTTACTTATTGTTGCTAGTTTCTACTATAGTTATTGATTTCAACTTACCTGCTTTAAATTATATCTTTATGTAAATAGATTATTAAATATACTTTAAAACTCAAACTACAAAATAATTATGCATAAAGATGGGCTCACTTAAAGAAGGTCTTCTGGGCGATTTGTTGCCGCACCTTTCTGGCATTGGCGCAGGGATTGGCCAGTTTGCGTGATTCCTCTTCTGAAAATAAACAGGGTGTAAAGGACAGCCCTGCTGAATACTGATAGGACGCATGCTGATCGTCATCGTCATCGTCATCGTCATCGTCATCGTCATCGTCATCGTCATCGTCATCGTCATCGTCATCGTCATCGTCATCGTCATCGTCATCGTCATCGTCATCATCATCATCATCATCATCATCATCACCCACTGCAGGGCATATGTCTTTTCTCTGTTGCGCAAATCTTCATATATATCAGGTACTCCAGACCCTCAATTTCCATGTGCCAGCAGAAGTGTCCCATAATTTTGAACAACTTTTGCAATGGTGCCATTTCTGTATCTCTTATAGTTTAGCTGGGCACCTGGTGGTCTATATTAGATACTCCAAACCTTCGATGTCCATGACTGTGTCAGCAGAAGCGTCCCATCATTCTGAACAACTTTTGCTATGAAGCCATTTCCGTATCTCTTTCAAGTAGTTAAGCTGTGCTTCTAGTGTTCTACATCAGGTACACCAAACCCTCAATTGCTGACAAAAAGTTTTTAAATAATGGTAAAAAACTATTGCAATCGATTTAGTAGTTTCGGAGTTTATTAATTACGCACTAACAAAAAACAAATCTTTGCGCCATAATATATTACTTAGTGTACATCTATTATCCTCCTACCCTTTCATAACCCTCTCTTTCCCAATCCTAACAAAGGTACCTATATATTTTCTTAAGTAAGTGAAAAGTATGAATACCTCACCCATTTGCTTACAGGTATCTGGCCAACATATCTTCTGTCTAGCCTCAATAATCTCTGGGCCTTCTAACAGCTCTAGAAGTTCTTCACCCTTAGATCCGCATGCACACAGGTCCTTATCAACATTTTGACATCCACGTCCTCCGTTTGTCATGCATTTCTTTTTTTTCGGAGCCTTGGGAATGACCTCAGCTTTAAATTTTTCACCTTTATACTTGTATTTTCTCATTCTCGTCTGCACACAGGAGTCTTGTGCGTGGCCTCCGCCAAGCTCTCGTACCTTTTTTGTTTCTACACAAATATTCATTCCATCTGCGTCAAACATTGCTTGCTTGTTATATTCCGATTTGCTGCAAACGCAAGTGTCTGACTCGCTGAATATGTTTTCTTGTTTATTACATACTGATTGTCTGCAAACGCAATCGTCTGAATCTCTTAATATGTTTTCTTGTTTATTACATACTGATTGTCTGCAAACGCAATCGTCTGAATCTCTTAATATGTTTTCTTGTTTATTACATACTGATTGTCTGCAAACGCAATCGTCTGAATCTCTTAATATGTTTTCTTGTTTATTACATACTGATTGTCTGCAAAAGCAATCGTCTGAATCTCTTAATATGTTTTCTTGTTTATTACATACTGATTGGCTGCAAACGCAATTGTCTGAATCGAAAGTATTGATTACTGTTTCTGGAGAAATTATAACACGTCGCGGGGTATTTGCGACTGGTTTCTGTTCGCACGAATCGCAGCAGCAACAGCTAAAAAAGCATTTAAAGTTTAAAGGCAGGCCATCCCAGCCATATTTCATAGCTATGTGTTCCATACTAAACGAGATGTCAACAATGGAAAATGGACCCTCTGCCATAGCATTAGTACGAATCTGACAGCTGCCAAATACTACCACTGCGCCACATCGGCCGTCTGAGTCATTGTTTAGTGGACTAGGCGAGGCTCTTAGCCCCCCGTTACATACATACGTATATCACGCCTATTTCGCTGATCGCCGACTTTTTCAATTGGTACTAAGGTAGAAAGCTACTTAGGTACGAGAACCTATGTGAAGGGAGAATTTTTGTGAGTGTGAAATTTTACTAGGGACCTATAGCGATAACTCAAGACGGGCTGGTGATAAGGAACAACTTTCTCCAAGTAATATAAGTTGAAATACGAAAAAATCCCATTTAAAATTGCTGATCAGCTGATTTGAACAGAGACTGGCAGGGATCGGATTAGCAGCTAATTTTTAAAGCGCTTTAATTTGTCAACCTTTCGATAGGCTACCCTTACGTCTATGTTATCCTGTATAAAGCTTATCCAGTGAAAGGCTTACCGTATACCTTTAGGGTAACCCTAACCTTATGATAGGGTAAGCGATTACCAAATCATTGAAGGGGTATTATTTTACCGCTTTATTGAAAGGGTATTTGCTCCTCGAACGGGGCGCGAGGCGCGAGCGACGAGTACTTTTCTCAAACTCATTATTACGTATAGTCCGTCTGCCGCGTGGCCGTACGCACCTGTGAGATATTATTGCATTGTGATAATTTCCGATCAGGGATTGTATGACCGATTTTTTATTGGTTGAAACTGTAAACGGTATGACGTCATACCGAAATGTTACGATACCATTAAGTTTCGGAACTGGAAAGTTGTTGCTACCGCAAATTTACCGGTGCCGGTATTTTTATGGTACCGAAACCGCTATCAAAAGGGTTTTGCGAGGTCATCTCCGACAATTCGGCCACCGTAGCCTACGCTGCGTTGCCGCTCCGTGCATGCGGTGGAAGGGTGAATTCCGCATCAAGCAGATTGCCCGCGTGTGTTAACTTGACAGAGCCGCCATTCTTCTAACCCTTCTGAATTAAAAAGGCGCATCGTGTCTATGCCTAGGTACCTTGGTAGGGCAAAAAGTCGTCGTGTTCGTTTCGTACGGGTTATACTACATTTATTAAGCGTGCATCAAAACTTGTCATCGATCAACGTACATGTCATTCTAGTAAATAAGTAATTCTAACAAATAGTAAATAAGTGGGATCATTTTTTGAGGCTCAGGTTCCTAAGGTGCAAAAGTGGCACTAGGTCGGAAGATTTAGATTGGCTGTAAATTGAAAGGTTCTATTTTGACTGAAGTGCCAGCAAATGAATGTCAATAAAGTTAAGAAGATTATTATTAAGAAGATTCAGCAGTCTCAGACTGCTGAATCAAAATACTTTTGACCGTTGTCAACCTATGTTCCATGGGGGAAAGTTGCTCCTTATCACCAGCGCGTCTTGAAATTTCGCTTGTAATCACTAGTTAAATTTCACCCTATATTATAATGCAATCCAACAGTTCTTTTGTGGATAGGTACATGCACTCTTTACCTACACTTTTGCTCAATAAACTGAATAAAAAATTTCGCAAGTGAAAGTCTGCCACTAAGCTAGTCTCCTACAAAAATCTATTCACACATACCCTTGATGTTAACAAATTGGAGTAGTAGAGTAATAGTACGACCATTCGTTGCTCGACTAACGCATGCGAAATTGTATTACTATTGTTTCAAAAATACGTCTAATGCTTACTTATAATCAATATCTGTAGTGGAAGACGGCTTAAGAATAGATTGTGGATACTTTTGGCCTTGTTCATTATATAGTCCGTAAAAGTAACAATCTTCATCCATTGCTTCCTAGATAAGTTATTTGATGATTAAACGTTGTTTATAAATAACAAACGATGCAACTTCTTTTCAAATCCATGCTTCATGAATCGCGCTGCAAGAAACAGGCAATAAAAAAATATATTTTAACCCCACGTTCACACTAGTAAAGGAAGGAGGCAGCGCGAGCATGCTAACAGGTTATTCGCGCTGCTACTCGTCATGCCGCTGCCACTTCCCGTGCTTCCGCTAGTGTCGGCTTTTCGGGTGCCAGTCAAAGGAACGGCAGCACGAACGCAAGTGAAATATATTGCTTTCTCGCTTTCTCGTATTGCTGCGAGAAGAATTGGACAGCAGTTTGTGAACACTCACTCGCGTTGTTACTTCCGCGGACGTATTTCGGGCAATATTCGCGGCAGCGGCAGGAGCAGGAGCATAGTCTGAAAGTGGCAGGAATTTCAGTCATAGCCGTCGTGGGTAACAAAATGAAGATGTTGTCACACAAAACACCAGCTACTCACCTACCTAGGTAGGTATGATAAATCAAACTTCCGTCATAGACTATCGAATCAGGGAAACAGTTTCATTTTTGGAAACTTCTGCTAAAATTTGGAGCTGTGGTCAATAGAGTCTCGGGTCGTTTGTCGACGTGGTGTACCACACGGCTATAGCAAGAAGAGGGTCTTTAAGCACCTGGTAACACGACTGCTCACAAAAACAGACTCCTTGTACTACATACAATATAAAAAAATAAAGTTGTGGACAATATAAATTGTTTATAAACAATGAATGTAAAAATGTCTTCTAGACAGGCGGCAGATTACATCACAGATTATTATATGTAGGTATTTATTTATTTATTTATTGAAATAAATTTTACAGCATTACAGCTTATGTCGACATCATCAAAGAATGATCAAAGACATGCATTGCATGCATCAATTAACTTTTTATGCATGCACGCATGGAGATTGCATGCTTGCAATATTGGTAATTTCGTAATTTGTAGAAAAGCGACACTAACACAAACAGCGCCATCTCTTTTTGAGTAGCAAAGCTTTATAGTGTACAGTGACATCTAGCGTACACAAATAATACTAACTTACCGTAGACAACAATTTTGTTTTTTTAGGTCTTTCAGAGTACCGTTTTCAGGTGCGACGTGTCGGCGGTGTCGGCGAAAACATTCGCATTCGTTCGGTCGGCGTCGGCGTTACTTGGTTAAAAAAAAATGGTGATGGCGGACAAGGCGTTGCGATTTTCGGTGTGAATTTCGCAAAAATCCTTCTTTTTAGTGTCCGCATCAACAAACTTCTGTAAAAATAAGGAGAGCTTAGGTTACGAGATCGTTTTAGAAAATAACTTCCTATTTTCCGGAGTATTAGTGTATTTGTGACTGTGTGTAACTTGATGTGTAATGGCGTGGTGAATAAATCAAGATGACGCAGTTTTTACCCCCGAATTTGTTGGCCCTGTTTGCGGCGCGGGACCCCATTCCGTATCTGCCGCCGGTGGCCAGACTCCCGCACGAAAAGAAGCAAAAAGGATACGATGGAGTTGGCGCTTTTCTCAACTGTTTTGAGGTTAGTTCACTGAAGGCATATACATGGAATGTTAGTTTCTTCAGTTCAAGCGATGGCCGCCGATCACATATTTCGGGAAAAATTTCGAATCTAATAGCACGAATTTCAATGTTTTTTTTGGTGGGGGGGGTAAGGGGGAGTGGGAGGAACCCCCCTAAAAAGGGGGGGTTGCGCAAATTCCCCCCCTTTTTTTTATTTTTGGTTAAAAATGTGGTCTATTTTATATGCGTTGATACAAAATGCGTTCATTTGAAGGGGGGGGGGGTTAGTGGGGGGGGCACGTATTTGCCCCCCCCCGTTTTTTTAAGTTTATTTTTAAGTAAGCCCTAAATGTATCTTTATTAGATTGGGGCCTAGGTGGAAAGTGGGGGGGGGGGGCTAAAGTGGAGGGGGGGGGCAGTTAGCCCCCATTTAATTTACGCTAGGTTAGATAGGGTGAATTTAGGTAGGTATATGCAAGCCAAATTGTTTCTGGGACTGCTCCGGCGCTACGGATCGCGGCGATTCCCCCGTGTACCTCCTCGCAGACAGGAATCTGCACTCGCCTGCGCAGCTTCAGCTTTTTGGTCGCCTTCGGCGACCAGCCTCAGCCGCTCGGCTCGTTTGCTTCTGTCAGCTCTGAGCCACACGCGGTCGCCGCGATCTCCGCGCCTCCGTCTTTTTTATATACACTCTAGGGGTGCCCAGGAAGGTGCACGCGTCCTTACCGGCGAGAGCCCTGTATTTTGACTCTGTCATTGATGTGATGTGTACATTAGTATTATTTATGTAAGGAGTAGGGTAACAACTAAAAATAGTAAAACAAACATATTGCAACAAAGCCGTTTATTTACGCTTTTTCGAGCTAGGCTTTGGATATAAATATTGGACAGCCCTTTATAATTCTACAAATGGATCTTTTTTACTTCTTAGTATTTCTCTTTATTATGACTCACTCACTCAAACAATGCACAATCTCAAACCTGACTTAAACAATAGCCAAGGCACAATAAATGCTACCTGAAGTTAAGCATATTTTAGCCACTAATAAATTACGAATATAAGTTAAAATTATACAAAATCCTTACGAAACACTGCATAGCCATTAAAACATAAATTATAGTGATTTAAAACTAGTTGGGGCCCCGTTATAAAGAACAGAAGTGAAACGTTATGTCAAAGTGTCAAAACATAACCTAAAAATGGCAGTTCTCATACAAATTTTTAAAAATTTATATCTCAACTTCTAGTCATTTGCGCAATTTAAGAATGGTATCAAATGAAAGCTAAGACCACCCCCTACAAAGTCCACCCCCTATCAACCCCCAATTCATGCTATTAGATTCAAAAGCCAACCCCATATTTCAATTTTTACATTGGTTCTAACTGTGCAGGATGTTACTCATGAGACTAGCGTTCTGCGTTTGATTAGTATTTGAAAATTCAGTAAAATTTCGCATTCAAACGTGCCCCTGCAGCCCCCTATTCCACTGTTTAACCCTGTTCAGTTATCTATGGGTTAGAGTATAGCTATGTATTTACAATGGGTGAAGCTGCATTTCATTGATTATGATGAAGGATCTAATGGTAGCTTTACGTAAAAGAACACAGCAGTTCACCAGATAAGCACCGAAATCAATTATGACAGTGAGAACCTCTTAACCCACCAGAACCCATCAGAAACACCCCCACCCACCCGAGTGGAGACACGAGAAGAGCGGATGGAGCGGCGGAGAAGAGAGAGAGCGGAACAGACTGCATACAAGCTAGAACAAGAGATAGCCCTGTGGGACCCCACAACTAACCCGCGAGCTACCGTAGACCCATTCAAGACACTGTTTGTTGCTAGAGTTGTGAGTATCTTTCTATGTTTTAGAAGTTTTGTCAGGACTATTCAACATTTGGTTAAGTATTGGGGGTTGTGTAGTACATTCATCAAATTTGCCATATTGTACTGTGAATGACCCTACTAGCTATGCTTGGCCTTTAAAAACCTAGAGTATTTTAACCATACCTATGATGATTACTACCCTATTTTGAATAATGGTACCATGGACCAATTATGGTACTTTATCAACATTAATTTAGTATCTAACTTTCAGCCCGTCCAGCTGTTTTGCCGCAGGATTAAGACCTTTTCTCTGCATGTATTAATACATTAAAATCTTCCTCTCAAATCACTTCAACTATAACAAAAATGCATCAAAATTTGCTCCTCCCTTATAGTATGGTTATTAAACTTAAGTAGGTATGAAAAGTAACACCCGGTTACGTAAATTGTAGATGAGCGACCCCTTAGTAGTAACTAATAATATTTATGTAAGTTTCAATGCATAATTCCTATCAACTATGACATTTCTTATACTTGTTTTAAAATTATTTGGTCAATAAAGGCTATTCATACTTAACTAATGACCAGCCTCATTGACTAAATCATTACTTTGTTTCAGAACTATGACACATCAGAATCAAAGCTTCGACGTGAATTTGAAGGATATGGACCGATCAAAAAGGTAAAGCAATTTTTTATTACAATAAACAAAAATATTAATTAATATGGCTGGAGAAGGCCGGGCTGCCCCCGTACTACCTGGAGGCGATCAGTTGAAAAAGAAACTGCATCAACTGGTCTCGGCTGGAAAGACCTGGAAACCGCAGCACAAGGTCAGCAGCAGTGGAAATCTCTTCTTCAAGCCTTCAGGAAAGTAATTAAAAATCAAATAAGTTGATATATTTTAGAGGGACTGTGTGTTTGCCGTGTGATGCCAGCTTAGAATAGCATCACTTCATTTCCTGTTGGTGCTAGTCGAAATATTCGACTATGAGACTCTGAGAGTGTGTATTGCAATTTTAGGCGATGGGCTGACAACCAGTCGCTATGGCGATACTGTGAATGTGAATGTCCGTTTTTTGCGGCCGTTTATGCTCTGCCTACCCCGCAAGGGATTTTAGGAGTGATGTGTGTGGGTGTGTGTTTTGTATCTTCAATATTTACGCCTTTACTCAACTCCACAACTGACAAACGCTGACACCAGGGTTCATCAGGTTGTTTTAAATGTGCATAGCAACTGGGATGTTCCAATAAAGTTATACAATGATTTTGAGAATATGCATAACTTAGATTACCTATATGCATGGACATTACCGAAAATACATCTGCAGATTTCCAAAAAATTTAATTTACGTTTACAGATCTACATGGTATTCAATACAGAAAACAGCAAACCTCGAGGTTATGCTTTCATCGAGTACGAACATGAACGAGACATGCATTGTGAGTACCAATACAGTTAGTAACAGAAACTTTTATGCGGTTTACGGATATTATACACAAAAACATTACATTCTGTGTAAAGTTTTTATATAAATTGGCGATAGCAGATTTTTATATTCTAAATTTTACATATATCTTGTAAACCGCATAATGAAATACTCCAAATTTTATATGCGATTGTCATAAAGTTTGTGTCACATAGTGTTGATTTTTTATTGTGTTTTCAAAAGTGATGAAACTTGTGCCAATTATTTTTGAATTTCCTTTTTGGAGGGAGTTGTTTATATTTTTACTTTTGAGTAGTTGGTGTAACAGACTGGTTCAAAGTGAAGGTTTTAAATAAACTTGACACCCGATGAATAGCAACCTCTGTTTTGGTTGTCACTAATGGATGACTGTACGATAACTGAATGAGTGCCATTGTTTTTCTATCATTTTTGGAGTAAAATATATGCTACTCTTAGGGCTGCCACGGGTGTGTTTTTGTGAGCGACACCAAGAGCACTTTTTATAGAAATCCGAGTATGAACCGTACGTAATTGAAATACAGATGACATTGTCTAGAATGACAAATTCCGCTGCTTGTCTCCGGGCGGTCCTGAAAGCCGTTGGTCATTCAAGCCAATATCACCTGTATTTCAATTACGATAGTCTCTTTACGGATTCCTATGAAAAGTGCTTGAGCTGCCACTCGCAAAGAAACGGCTTACTGTGCCCATAAACAGCTTCAAATGTTTTTTTTGTACCTTTGTGTGAATTTAATATGTTATGTAGGCTCCAACACATACAATGAAGAACGCAATGTGAATAGGTACTGAAAATTGCTGTAACACATCTACATAGTGTTATGTCAAATATTTATTTTTATTTTCAAGACACCATCCGGCGATAATATGCCCCATAGGGCGCGCGATTTTATAAAATATCTAAAGTAAATTAATTTTAACTCCCTCCAAAAAGCCCATTTTTATCACCGGGAACCGCTCTAAATATTAATCACGGTTTTTCTATTTGGATACAGAACCCAGCCGTAATACCGTACCGCAATCGCGAGCCCCGCCTCTGGTTTTAGGTTTGTATGTGGTAAGAAACCAACATACAACAATCAATATAATTTGTCCGATTTGATGTAAAAATGTGTTGTATTCATTGGACGCTGGGGGCTAGTGGGGTAAGGCGTGATACTAGAAAATAAAATAAATAATACGGAAATTATGTCCATAAATAATATAATCCCTTTGTAGGTTAGGTTTATTGTTCTTCTAGTGTTGTTTACAAGTGATCTATTATTAAAAAATAAATTTCAATAATAAGGTTTCCCTAAAAATAAATTATAGACCTTTTGTATTAAAATCATACTAATAACCTACACGAAATTACATTTAAAACACCAAATTCTATTAGTCTTACACTACTTTAGAAAATGCCCTGCTTTTTTACAATGTGACATTTTTATTTTTTTGCTTTTACGTCTCTACGTTGCAGTGTATGTTAGCTAGCATGGTAGATTTGTCCCTTCTCCCTAGGTAGGTTTATTTCTGCCGCCTTAAAAACCCCACTAGAAACCAACGGACCAAAATTTTTAAAAAATCGAGAAGTATAATTCGAGTCTTGAGTAATTAACATTTAAATATGCGCATATGGAAAGTAAGTAAAAGCGCACCAGGTAATTGTGTCCACGCCGCGGAGAAGTTGAGTGAGGCAACACTGATGTAGACTGTTTTTTACTGAGGCTCAAAAGAAATAAAAAAAACTTTTAAAGTGTACATACATGTTTCAAAATTGACGTCAAATGTGGTTCGTCTTATAACGCGTTTTTATAACCATTAGAAGGAATTTTGTATAAAAGGTCAAAACTTCCTTGTTATTTAAGAGTTGTTGGACTTGATTGGCCAAAGTTATGACCTCAACTATCTAGACTTTTTGAACAAGAAAATCAATACAAAGCTAATATATTTTTTGAACGCATATTCATGACTTCGGTGCTGGCCGATACACATAATTCTGAATTAAAATTTTCAAATTCAATTCTATTAATTTCCAAATTAAATTTTATTGGGTATGGCCCAAAATCTAATTTATGAAATCTGCCCAGTATATAAACGCTACAGAAGTGAAAAGTAAATTTTATTATCAAAAGCGTAAGTAAAGGCGTCGCTTGTGGTATAAAGTAAGTAAAAAAGAAACGGTAGGTATAAACACGGTGGGTATTAATCTCAGTATGTACATAACGGTGGGTATGTAATCTTTTCAAGTTTCCAAAAGGCGATTCTCGGCTCGGTAGGTATGGGTGAACGTAGGTATATTTTTGATATTTAATTTTTGTAGGATTTCTTCACAGGTGTCTATGTTATTTAGGTGTATTCGTGGTTATAGTAAATTGTTATATGCGCCTGCTCAAAATTACATTAGCAGTGCACTTATAAATTTTTGCTATGATCAGAATTTACCAAAATAATAATTAGTTGTTCGAGTTCGAAAAAAAATGTTCGAATGAATTTATATTATGATGGTGTATTTGTTAATGTTTAATGGTTTATTGTTCAATAAAATATGGTTAACAAAACAAGTATATTTTTATGAGATCATATTTAATGAATAGAAGTTTGCATAATTTTATGCTGAAGTCTTCTGGGTTTTAAGCATTCCGAAATTTATTTCTTGAAAATAATGCTTACTTGCAGCAAAATTTTCCTTGTTGTGTTTAGCCTTACAATGTTTACTTGCTCTAAAATATACAACCCTTTAAAAGTTGTTTACTCACATATACAACTCTTTAAAAAGTTGTTTACTTAAGAGAGTAACTGATACAGATCATTTAAACCAATAATATTTTCTGGTAACAATAAAAGGTAAAAGGAAAAATAACTTGGTAAAATAAACTGATAATGGTAAGCAAAAAGGTCAACCATTTGATAAAATTAAAGGAATCTAAAGTTTTGGATGACACGAAGCGAAACATAGATTGGAGGTAAAGTGGTGAATTTTGCTACTTTTCATGTTCATGAATTTTGTGTGAGTTTGTGAATTCAATCCGCGATACCACTTATTTGCAATACGTAATTCCTCTGAACCTTTACTTCATACCAGGAGTCGAAACTCTTTCTTAGGGTCGAATTATATTGAGCGACTGAAAGCGGCCAGAATGTTTGTCGCGAATTAACTAAGATTTCTTGCAACGAATTACACTGCGTATAATATATTAATATACTCAATTCGTTCGTATAATTAGGAACAATCATCCTTCTTATCAGTCCTTGTAAACTCGCAAGACCGCAGCGGCCAAAGGCGCTTACTATAATTCGATTCTTAGAGAACAAAATACTCGCATCTCATTGGTCAATGCGCGCGGACTAAGCCAATAGAAGACGGCCGTTTGACGGACCGCTTCAAAGGACGCTTTGGTTACGCGTATTGACAAATAAGCTGCTAGTATTTTGTTCCCAATGCGTTTGACTCTTGTGCCTGATATTATCGAACTACTTGCTGCAATTTTAAAGGTGAAATTGGATGTTAATTGCGTAGTCAGTTAGCCATTATGATACCAGGATACTAGCTACGCAATGTACTAAGAATTTCACCGGTAGACTTGTAGCATGTAGTTCCATATCATAGGCGATGGTATGGAGTATAAAGCTAAAAAAAATACATCAATTACCTTCGACAGATCTGTCCTGTATAGTACGAAACATTCGTAATTATGACACTCTTAGCGCCAACGATGCGTCGAGCGGGTGGTAAAATACAAAAACAGCGCGGGCTGGATGACCCGCGTCACGCAGCGCTGGTCTTGTACATTGCCGAATCTAACCCGCGCGTACAGATCGTTGACGCTTAGAACGATGTTTCTCAAAAGAAATTGTTGTCATTTTTCACAGCCTCACACAAAGCGTAACTAAACAATTCCACACACTAATGACACTGTCACATTTCAGCCGCGTACAAACATGCCGACGGGAAGAAGATCGACGGCAAGCGAGTGTTGGTGGACGTCGAACGAGCTCGCACTGTCAAGGGCTGGCTTCCTAGACGATTGGGTAAGTGGTTCCTGTGTCAAAATGACAGCATTCGGTATACAGAAAGTGCCTTTTGTTTGTGTAAGGGTTGTGGGACGCTAGTTGCGAACCACGAGTGGGTGTTGAGGAAGTGGAAACGCTATTTGCGTACCACAAGTGGGTGTTAAGGAAGTGGAAACGCTATTTGCGTACCACGAGTGGGTGTTGAGGAAGTGGAAACGCTATTTGCGTACCACGAGTGGGTGTTGAGGAAGTGGAAACGCTATTTGCGTACCACGAGTGGGTGTTGAGGAAGTGGAAACGCTAGTTGCGTACCACGAGTGGGTGTTGAGAAAGTGGAAACGCTAGTTGCGTACCACGAGTGGGTGTTGAGGAAGTGGAAACGCTAGTTGCGTACCACGAGTGGGTGTTGAGGAAATTTAACCACTGTGGGTAGACCAAATATGAAGATTGTGAGGACACCCACAGAGTTGACAAGTTTCCACTTGAAAAATATAAAATAAACTTCAAAACAACATTACAGAACTGTTAAGTTGTACGCCTTAATTAAAGACAATATTATAGATAAAGCTTTATTGATAGGCTTAACTAAAACATGACCTAAGCCTCTTTTTAAGCTTATTGCCTGTGGCAGTAGACTCCGATCTTCCCAAGTCTTATAGAAAAATGCCAGGAGATCAATTTAAAAGATTATAAACTAAGTACTTATTACTATTGTCTTTGTATGTGTGCGCGTGTACCATAGACATTAATTTCAGTTAAAGTATCCATCGCCAATGCAAGTCTTTATGCTACATTTATTTTCGTCCGTACGTTAATAAGAAAGACCAATAAAACATTCCTCGTGTCAAATATTTTCTTTGCCAATATTTTTCATAAACACTATGGTCCTGCCTACTGCAGATACAATACAAGGCCACACAGGGCATTAGAGCCGATGTGCCATTGTTTGCCCTTTGCTCAGTTGCAGTTTGTCTGACTGCTGATGAAGCCCCATTTTTAATTTTCTCCTAATCCATCTACTAAAACAAAACTGTGCCGTGTGACCATGCATCACCCCATTTCTTTCTCGGGGGTGTCATAAGAAGACTAAGAGATTCGAAGATCTATGTGCATTGCAATTTTCCTGTTACTGTGGCGATACACAATTTTCTGATTGACCCCCAAATATTTGTCAGACGTGGCGTAAATGTTCGTATCTTTCGGCCGTTTAAGGGCGTAAACGCCAGAGCTGCCCACCCCGCAATGGCTATAAGCGTGGTATATGTAAAATACATTTTTTTTCTAGGTGGTGGCCTCGGCGGCACGCGTCGCGGCGGCGCCGACGTCAACATCAAGCATTCTGGACGTGAGGACAACGAGAGGGAAAGAGAGCGATACCGCCTCGAGCAGCGGGACCGCGAGCGGGAAAGAGACCGTGAGTGTTTTATTTGTAGCGGCATAGAGTAGAAATCACATAGAGATGACACTCCCGCTCCAGACGCGCTCAAGGTCAATCCGTCTGGCTGTCTCTTAGAGAACAATTCAGTCGGGAGTGAGCTGCGCCGCGGAAACGGTCGTCGTGCGGGTCGAATTTTAAGGGTATAAAAAAATAATAAAAAAGGGTATAAATAAACGATTATATATAACTTATTGAAATATTAAGAGGATGAAAGATTTATTCCGAACAAAATTTCTGAAAACAGGCATTTAAATATGCAAATTTGAGTTAATCAACGTATTGCTCTCATGCATAGATTATGCTATTTCTATGTAGGTACACAAATAATTTCAGACATTTAGTATTCTAAGTGAGCTAAATTAGGCGAAAATAAAATAAGTGGGCGGAAGTCATGTCAGTAATGAAATGGTAAGGTAAGACTTTAAAACGGGTAAATATTTTGTTCCCACGGGAAAACTGTTAGCAGCGGTCGCAACCGCTTGACTGGCTGCTAGTCTGGAATAAAATTATTGGCACGTGACAGCCCCGACCTAAAGCGCGGGAGAGTGCGGGGCGTTACGGGCTGCGGGGGGAAGTAGGTATTTAAAGCGCGGCTTTTGGGGCCCAGACAAAGGAGTTTCGTTTCTATACGCCAGTATTATTATCTATTCTTATGGTAGCGGCGCGGAAGAGTAGCCAATCAGAAGCCAAAGCAAGTTTCTGTTGTTAAATAATCAGTCTCCACTTTTTGTTTTTGTTTTTATGCTATGTAGCAGGTACTCGCTAGTTAGTTTTCAATTTTCTATTTAAGTAGTATTAATTTATTTCTGTTTACATTAGAGTATGTATATTAATATAAGTAAGTTTATTTTAGTAAGTATTTGTGTAGGTATATTTTAGGAATGATATGTATGTTATATATTTATATTTATTTCATAGTAGTTCAATTTGTTATTTTCCATTATTTTGATTTCACACCCGAGTGCACCCGTGTATTTTTCTCTCTGTTTACCTTCTGGTTGGCCGGTAGAGAATGCCGCGTGGCATTAGGCCCGCCTTTTGTACCATGTGCAATAAAGTATAAAATATAAATAAATAAAGCCTAAAACAGCCTTTGGCAGTCACAACCATTACTCGATCGGTTACTGTCGATATTGTTGTAACTGTCTCAGTCACAACCATAAAGTCTATTGCTGTATGTATTGTATTAACTGCCTTAGTCTTGGCCATTAGATCAGTGACTGTCAGTTCTGTTATACTGCCTTCGACACGGTTCCTTGCCCGCGAATTTTTGCAATTTTTACGAGTAACGCGTGATCCCGGACTAGTTTTTGCTACTTATACCCGGCGACTAATTCTATCTTTACAGATAATGTAGTCTAAGCCATGAAAAACCCGCGATATTAGATCACCGACTGTCGTATTGTCTTAACTGCCTTGATATCATCGGTTGCTGTCGGCAGGTATTGTTTTAACTGCCCGTACGGTCCAGTACGGCCCGATGGCGTAGCGTATAGTACCATTGACTGCTACGCTGAGGGTCGTAGGTTCGATAGATTCGACACAAAATTTTTGTTAAGACAATTTTCAGACTGACAAGAGCAATGAGCTCTAAAATATAAAAAGAAGAATTTTCAGATGTTTGTGTTTAGTTGTATTTATTTACAAAAAATATACACATGTATCGATATCAATTATGTAGGTCCCATAGTACAAGCATTGCTTAGTTTGTGGCTAGATGGCGCTGGGTGAATGGTCCAGGGTATTTATTTTCTCTCTTTTTCGTGTGGGACACCGAGTCATCCAACGACCCGATGAACCCTGGTGTCAGAGTTTTTCCACCGCCTACAAGTAGTAATAGGCCTCAATTCAATTCAAATTCAAAAATACTTTATTGTACACAGGAAATACAGTAAAAACAAGTTGTAAATTTAAAAAGTGTACACAAGGCGGCCTTATCGCTTAGGTAGCGATTTCTTCCAGGCAATCTTAGGGTACAGGATAGGGGAGTAGCCGTAATGCGGGAGGGGTGCACAATAAACATAAACCTATTAACATAATATAATAATAATACAATACATAAATTTTGTATATAATAATAAATATTATAATATACTTATAATAAATATTATAATATACTTATACTTACAAATATTAATATATATATATATATATAGGCCTCTGACATGGTTGATTACTACTTATGATTACCTAGTTGGCGGTCGTTACACAACCATGTCAGAGGGTATTTATTGACTTCACATTGGTGACTGCAAGTCCCGGCTACGGCGAACACTTTTTCTATTTCTTATTTCCGGCGCGTGTTCGTTTCAGGCGGGCGCCGACGGTCAAGGTCTCGTTCCCGCAGACGCTCCACGTCTCGCTCGCGGCGCCGAGACCGCGCGGAGAGACCCGAGAGACCTGAGAGGCCTGAGAGGCCGGAGAGGCCCGAGAGGAGGGAAGAGGACGGCGAGAAGTAAGTCAGGTTTTAGCCTCTAATAGGCAATGTTACAGTTTTGATTTGCGCTCCCAAATTTATGTGATTTACCAGAACAAGCATGATAAATTGAAAATGATAAAAACACGACTGCTTTCTGAGATAAAGCCTAGCCTATGACACTCGGGATAATGTAAGTATTCTTCATACACATATGTGGAACCTGCCACAGCAAGCATATTGAAAAATTTAAAAACACAACTGCTTTCTGAGATAAAGCCTAGCCTATGACACTCGGGATAATGTAAGGATTCTACATACACATATGTGGAACCTGCCACAACAAGCATCATAAATTGAAAAATTTAAAAACACAACTGCTTTCTGAGATAAAGCCTAGCCTATGACACTCGGGATAATGTAAGGATTCTACATACACATATGTGGAACCTGCCACAACAAGCATCATAAATTGAAAAATTTAAAAACACAACTGCTTTCTGAGATAAAGCCTAGCCTATGACACTCGGGATAATGTAAGGATTCTACATACACATATGTGGAACCTGCCACAACAAGCATCATAAATTGAAAAATTTAAAAACACAACTGCTTTCTGAGATAAAGCCTAGCCTATGACACTCGGGATAATGTAAGGATTCTACATACACATATGTGGAACCTGCCACAACAAGCATCATAAATTGAAAAATTTAAAAACACAACTGCTTTCTGAGATAAAGCCTAGCCTATGACACTCGGGATAATGTAAGGATTCTACATACACATATGTGGAACCTGCCACAACAAGCATCATAAATTGAAAAATTTAAAAACACAACTGCTTTCTGAGATAAAGCCTAGCCTATGACACTCGGGATAATGTAAGGATTCTACATACACATATGTGGAACCTGCCACAACAAGCATCATAAATTGAAAAATTTAAAAACACAACTGCTTTCTGAGATAAAGCCTAGCCTATGACACTCGGGATAATGTAAGGATTCTACATACACATATGTGGAACCTGCCACAACAAGCATCATAAATTGAAAAATTTAAAAACACAACTGCTTTCTGAGATAAAGCCTAGCCTATGACACTCGGGATAATGTAAGGATTCTACATACACATATGTGGAACCTGCCACAACAAGCATCATAAATTGAAAAATTTAAAAACACAACTGCTTTCTGAGATAAAGCCTAGCCTATGACACTCGGGATAATGTAAGGATTCTACATACACATATGTGGAACCTGCCACAACAAGCATCATAAATTGAAAAATTTAAAAACACAACTGCTTTCTGAGATAAAGCCTAGCCTATGACACTCGGGATAATGTAAGGATTCTTCCGATACAATTCCCGTTCGAATCTGTTCAGTGGTTAACGACCTTTATAGAATCGTACATCAACTCTAAAATCATTCCACTCCTGTTTTGGTTGGGCAGTCGTGTTAAAATAGAAAGACATTGCACAAACCGTGACAACGTCAAATTATATGGGAAAATATTTTAAACATGAGTCCAACTTTGTGGTAAGGCCCTAATTGTTTAATCTCTGGTCTAAGTATGAATTATACATGATTCTTTGTATATATATGTCACGTCTACCCGATACTAGGAATTCTACAGTCGGCCCATTTTAAAATGCATATCTAACAATTGTAGAACTGATGCTTATGTCTTATTTTCCTTCGTTGAACATATTTTTTTAATATGTTGACAGCCGTCAAATCGGGCTCGTTAGTATAGCACAACAGTAACATTGTCACTTTGATTTACAGACGCCGCCGCCGCTCGCGTTCCCGCTCGGAACGGCGCCGCGAGCGACGCGAGCGCGACAAGGACCGCGACAAGGAGAGGGACAGGGACAAGAAGCGCTCCAGGAGGGACAAGGAGAGGAAGGAGCCCAAGGTCAAGCCGGAGGACATCAAGGTCAAACAGGAGCCTATGGACGGTGAGTGTGTGAAGCCAACATATTTTTGCCGATTTAACATTTGATGAAGCTAGAAACTCGGGAGTGTGGTTATGCAGCAAAAATTTAATTAGTTTATCCAGAAAAAACTGAATTAGTATATCCAGCAAAAACTGTTAGTTTATCCAGCAAAAACTTAATTAGTTTAAGCACCAACAACTGAACAGTTTATAGCCTAATTGAATTAGTTTGTACAGCATAAACTTATATAGTTAATTCAGCAAAACCTGTATTAGTATCTAACAAGAACTGAATTAGTTTATCTAGCAAAAACTGAATTAGTTGGTGCAGCAGAAACTGAATTAGTTGGTGCAGCAGAAACTGAATTAGTTGGTGCAGCAGAAACTGAATTAGTTGGTGCAGCAGAAACTGAATTAGTTGGTGCAGCAGAAACTGAATTAGTTGGTGCAGCAGAAACTGAATTAGTTGGTGCAGCAGAAACTGAATTAGTTTATCCAGCAAAAACTGAATAGTTTATCCAGCAAAAACTTATTAGTGTATCCAGCAGAAACTGAATTAGTTTATCCAGCAAAAACTGAATAGTTTATCCAGCAAAAACTTATTAGTGTATCCAGCAGAAACTGAATTAGTTTGTGCAGCAAAAACTGAATAGTTTATCCAGAAATAACTGAATTAATTTGTACAGCATAAACTGAATTAGTTTAAGCAGCAAAATCTGAATAGTTTATTCAGCATAATTGCATAACCTGAATTTGTTTATGCAGCAAAACCAAAATGTGTAAAGCAACATGTCAATTTGTTGAAAACCTCGATTTTTATGCAGTAATTTTGCACATGCAAAAAAACTTGAATATTGTATTTTTGTGCAGACTATCCGGAGTTCAGCCTGCCCGGGCTGGACGTGCAGATCAAACAGGAACCGGAAGACGAGAACAAGTACCAGCCCGACGACACCAACGGGGACAACGACGACTACAACAACTATTAGACACAACACTTTCAATATTACACTTACTTACATTTTAGAAAACTTGCAAAATTTTCTTGACTTAGGCGTTAATGGCATCATTTATAATAATAGTAGAAATAGAAATGTTTATTTGTTATCAAAATATCAACTTATCATTACAGTCACAAATACAAAAACATTGATGATAACAAAAAGGTTCTCACTCAGCATTTGCTATGGAGGAGCTTACATTTTATTTGTAGAGCGCCACCATAGCGCTGGTCTTCCGTGAGACCTAAAACTTCAATAAAGTAGACGAAGGTAAAACAAATAAATAAAAATCGCGGGTAAGGGATGAGCCGCGGTAGCTCAGTTGGTAGAGGCGTTGCCACTAGTGATGGCAAAAGCCGCAGGTTCAAATCCTGCCTTCGCTTGAAAATTGTGCAAGTTTTCTAAAACTTTATCCCTGACACGGGAAGTGTTTTAAATTAATTTAAATTGGTATTAAATTACACACATACCTACACTTAGCGTATAGTTTGTGAAATATCTATCACACTATAAAAACTTGCTAGCTTTCAAACGTCCAAACTTATACAAACATATTTGCAATAAAGTATATAAATACTTTTAAAATCTCAATATAACTTTCCTATCAAATAAGCTATACAAGTTGTGCCAACTTTAACAAGATTATTCTCACATCTAAGGAACACGCGACATGTTTTAGTAGCATATTGAAAATGATTTGTATCTTAATTGAAATAAAGTCAACTTTTTTGGAATTTATTACAATCTTCTTCTTGTCGGGTCAATGGCTAAATGTGGATCTTCAGAGTATTCAAGCCCAAAACGTGGCCACATCGATGACTAGCAATAATTGCAAAAAAGTTGAGTTAATTTTCAAAATGTTTCAAAAAAGTTGAATGCGTGTCTTTTTTGTGACAACGCGCTGAGAAATGTCTTAGTAACTTTTACAATCTCATGATCTTATTTCCTATCGAGTAAAGGGTACTGACCTTTCTCTATATCCCCTCTAGTATATTAATTTTGCAATAACTTTGAAAACGAGTCAATAAGGAAACATGGACAGATTATGGCCCCAATTTGGGATATAAATTCTCATAACTTAACTTAAATTTGTTCTGTCACTTCAGGTTTAGAGAACGAAAGGACATATTTTAGTCATATCATGTGTTATAATTTGACGCAAATACTTGTTATCTGTTAGAATGAGACGATGAAAACAATGGCGACTGAATTTACTAAAAACTGCGAAGAACCCATTGACTTTTTTTATTTGTTATCTTCCATTATTATGATTTCACACCCGTGTCTTTTTCTCTCTGTTTACCCTCTGGTTGGCCGGTAGAGAAAGCCGCGTAGCATTAGGCGCGCCTTTTGTACTAGAAATATTGTATAAGAATAAAATAATTGATATTTTTGAACATGACAGGACTGATATATCTCCTATCCTTTCTAAACTTAGACGGAACGTGCCAGCACAAATTTAAGGTAAGATGAGAGTATTTTATATCCCGAATTGAGGGCAATATTTCGTTAGATTTTACGATAGGTAAATTCACATCCAACTTACTAAAGTTTTGTGAATGACGTCGTCTTGATGTAAGATTTTATTTTTAATGAAATAAACTAGAATTATGAACTTAAATATGGTTTTCATTTCGCAATTTGCCTTTTACGACTGACTCGATGGTGCAGTGGATAGTACCCCTGCCTGCTACGCCGAGGGTCGTGGGTTCGATCTTAGCACAAGCATAGAGTAGAAATCACATAGAGATGACACTCCCGCTCCAGACGCGCTCAAGGTCAATCCGTCTGGCTGTCTCTTAGAGAACAATTCAGTCGGGAGTGCGCTTCGCCGCGGAAACGTTCGTCGTGCGGGTCGCCACCACTCACCACGCTTGGCGGATGGATTAGCGAGCAGAGTGCAAGGTGTTGTATTCATAGATTTCATAGGGAGAACGCGTTTTACAAAAAGAATGCTATTCCAATCTGGCACCGCACGGCACAATTTTTGCACATATTTTAAAATTCTGTACCTACCTATTAACAATAAAATGGTAAGGTAAGACTTTAAAACGGGTAAATATTTTGTTCCCACGGGAAAACTTAGCAGCGGTCGCAACCGCTTGACTGGCCGCTAGTCTGGAATAAAATTATTGGCACGTGACAGCCCCGACTTAAAGCGCGGGAGAGTGCGGGGCGTTACGGGCTGCGGGGGGAAGTAGGTATTTAAAGCGCGGCTTTTGGGGCCCAGACAAAGGAGTTTCGTTTCTATACGCCAGTATTATTATCTATTCTTATGGCACAAGTACTTGTAAGTTACTGTTCAAATACTTGTGTTGAGTGTTGTTTTCTATGTATCATATGTATTTATTTACCTAAAAAGAATATGTATTTTAATAGCTAACTTTTTATTAAAAATGGGAATTTATTCATAAAAAATAAAATGTGGGTGGTCAATAAAATACAAAATAAAAATTAGGTACCTAAACTTAAGTCTTATTCACCACCCCGGTTCATTCCCGGAGCAAAGGTTCCCAAGATGCTAGCGGCGTTACCTCGTTGAACAGCCAGGGACAAACTTTGAGCTAGGAATGAACCAGAACGGGGGTCACCGCGTCTTTCCCTAATTCGACAGCCAATTTCTATAACGAATTCTTTCGCTTCCGCACCCCAGGGACCCAACGTCTCAAAAGCCACTGGTACAATGTTTATATTTGTCGTGCTTCCTAAAATTGAACATTAATTACCCCCAATAGATTTCAAAACCAATGAAAAAATTTGTCACGATCTGCCTGTTATATGAGGGGTATAAAAGCAAAGGCGAATAAGTCCAAGAAGTTGAAATGTTGGGAAACGACAAAAGTTTATAGCATTCTCTCGGAGCTGTGTTTAGTTCAGAAATAATACTAGTCAGTTGTCCATAATAGCCTATTTACATCTAATCAAGCGAAAGAATGTTTCAATGTGTATTTCATTTAATTTTCTAATATGGACTTGGGTGAGTTTGCTTCCAACCGATGGACTAATTCGCTTTTGCTACCAAGTTACCTGGACTTATTCACTTTTGGAACTTACAAGTCGGCCATTAGACATAATTGACATTAGGGTATTAGTGCCTTCATAATCATCATCATCAGCCTATTGCAGTCCACTGCTGGACGTAGGCCTCCCCCTTAGTGCCTTAAACACAATTAATGACATTTACTGAAGTAGGTACAAAAATAAACAAAGGAACGTATTGAAAATTGCTTAAATTGTTACGTAAATATAATACTACTTTAACAGTGCTTTTTCTTGTCGGCCAGTATTGGGTACTTTTACCCCAATAAAGTTAGGCAAACACAAAAACATTGACTCAACTTTCTGCCTTTTCTTTGGCTCTTTGCCAGTTTTCCGGGTGTCTCCCACGCTTTCTAGATTCGTTAGAATTGGTTGGTTGGATGTTTTCTTCCATTATCTTCAAGTAAGTATTTGAAAATCACTGGTATACACGAACACGATCTGCCTCGAATTTAACGAAATCGCCTTATTGATTCACCGAAACGCAGGGCTGTGATTGACTAATATGGACTAATTTGGTTTTGCTTCTAAAAAGTCGTGGACCTGTTTGCTTTTGCTTCCAAGCCCAATTTTGAATCATGATTTTCAGGAAAAGTAAAAATTTTAGCTTCTGAAACTCATTGAAAATGGTTTCCTTAGACTAATCTGAGTACATTTCCATGCCTAACTCGAAAAAGTTAATGAATGGACTAATTCGCCTTTGCTTTTATACCCCTCATATTATAGGGTTAATCTTATATTATGTGTATTATTTTAAATCAAAATGGAATGAAAATATCATGATTTTATAATAATTTATTAAAATGCATTTAACTATACATAAAAAATAGAATAACAACACATTGTTCCAATTAATTGTATGGCATTCATATCTTACAAAACACATATTTACAATAAACAGTATAGGTACTTAAGGCAGCGTTATTGCTAAGCAGCAGTTTCTTATAGGCCATCATCAACAACAAATATTTATGTGGTCACATTGTTATACGTAAAATATAGGGTGACATTTTACTAGTGACCGATAGCGAGAACTCAGATCGGAATAAGGGACAACTTGCTCCAAAGAACATAGGTAGAAAAAAAAGGTACTTACCTCCCATACAAAATTGCCGGTCAGCTGATTTTAGTTACTAAGGCAGCTCAAAATATTTTTGTCTTATTTCGACCTGTTGTTTCTAATTACCAACTCGTGGTCTGTTTTCAGTAGGTATCTGTTACTAGTAAAATTTCACCATATACACATTCATACAAACATGACGCTTTTCCACTTGCGGGGTAGGCAGAGCATCAACTACCGTAAACGTACGTTTATTTTTGCCAAATTTGACAAATATTTGAAAGGCTTTTCATAAAAATCGTGTTTTGCGATAGTGACAGGTTGTAAGCGTGTAGCGGGCCAGAAGTATAGGAAATATGGGATGAAATTTTACTGGTGATCGATATCTAAATCTAAACATAAGCTGGTGATAAGGAACAGCTTTCCCTATGTAATAAAGGTTGAAATATGACAAAAATATTGTCAGTTACCATAGGAAACTCAAATCAGCTGATCGTCAATTTTGAAGGGAGGTCCAAATTATTTCCCCAAAGAAAATGTTGAAACTAGCTATTACCCGCGGCGTTGCCCGCTAGAAAAACTATCCTATGAGTTAATCCATGTTACCTTCTATATGTGTGCCATATTTCATTACAATCGGTTCATTAGTTTTTGCATGAAGAAGTAACATACAAACTTTTGAATTTATAATATTAGTAGGGTAGGACAAAAATATTTTGAGTTTTCATTGTAGGTAACTAATTAGCTGATTGTCAATTTGTTTTTGTATTTCAACCTATGTGCATTGGGGAAAGTTGTTCCTTATCACCAGCCCGTTTTGAGTTTTCGGTATCGGCACTAGTAAATTTTTTCCCTTTACCTATATGAAAATGAAAGTCTTTTCAATGGACTTTAATAATAAAAATGTATGTACTTGATAAATGTATGTAAAATCTGTCGGTACTTAATCCATTTGCATATTTTATTGCCTTCTTTCCTTAGTGCCGTTTGATGCCGGCTTAGAATAGCATCACTCCATTTTGTTGCCGCGGGTGTCGTGAGAGGCGACTAAGGAACTCGAGGGTTTCATGTATCAGGGCGACAGGCTGACAACATGTCACAATAGTGTATAACGTTTTTTCTGAAACGGCCCTCAAATATTTGTCAAACTACCGTATTTTACGGCAGTTAACACTCTGCCAACCCTAGAACGGATAAAGGCATGATGTGTGTGTATGTGTACTTTTCTTATTTCATATCCCTTGCGGGGTAGGCAGAGCGTAAACAGCCGTAGAAACGGAAATTTACTCCACGTCTGACAAACATTTGAGGGTCATTCAGAAACTTGTGTATCACCATATAGTGTGGTTTCCAATGTTCGATTACACGTCTCTAAACGATTTTAACCAATGTTGTCTCGGCCCTACCTACAACCGGTATGTACTTATTCAGTACGTTTTCTTGAACATGGAAAGTGCGGTTGTAGCATCAAAAGTGGAAGTGGGGGGGAGTTATGACGTAACAAAGATGGCGGCCGGACCAACTCTACTAAGCGGTTTTTCTAGATAATTACTGGGCCGATATACATAAATGCGGTGTCAAATGAGAGAACATACAATGCCCTTTATTTTAATTTATACATTTATGTACGTGAAACTAAGAGCAAATGAAATTTTTCAAAAACATCACATTTTATAAAATTTCAATTTTTTTTTCTTGCCTATATCTCGATATCCGTCAGAGTTATCAAACTTTTGACAGGTACAAAACATTTTGCAATTTTAATCAACTCTCTAATGAACCCCCAGTTATTGAGATCAGAAAAGAAACAACGGAGATACAGCAGTTTGAGTGGTCGGAATCGTAGGTACAAGTCATCTAAAATTGACGAAGCTTGGTTGTGTGTTCATTTAAAATAATAATATAGTTTAAAATATAATGATAATCTTATATTGAACACGGGTCTTCTCCAATGGGGGTACTATGTGTAGTATGCTATACTCACTAAGCTTGACAGGCGGGTTGGCAAGTGCAGGGCGGGTTGGCAAGTGCAGTAGGTTATTTTCGCTGGTTTGAGGTTAACATCGGCTTTAAACCACCCCCTACGATGAAATGAGAAAAACACTGTGGTACTTGAATTAATAAAACTAGAAAGTCAATAACAAAGTGCGATTGTAATCATTTTTACATTTATTAAAATAAAATAAAATAATGAAGAAAAATAAACTACTTAATTATGATCATCATCATTCTGGATCATTGGCCTCACACGTCTGTGACAGACGATTTAATCAGTGTCTGAGGCAAGACTTTTCATGGCCGTATAAGCCGATACGGGAGCGGCATAGTTTTCCGCACGCTCTACAAGTGAAGGTGGAATTTGAGACTGGCACATGCATGTTTAGATGACGTTTTTGCCTTTTGTTAGCGAGACCAGAAAACCAGGCATTATCGTGTGTTTTACGCCCATCAAACACACGCTTACGCCATTCGTCCCTATCCTCAGCAAGCTTCTCCCAGCTTTGATGGTCAATGTTAAACGCAGCCATGTCCCGCTTGGCGCAATCTTTGAAACGCAGCATAGGTCTTCCAACCCCTCTTTTAGCGTTTGCTACAGCGCCAAGCAGAACACGCCGTAGTAGACGCGAAGGTTCCATCCGGAGCACATGCCCTAGCCACCGCAATCGTCTCTGCTTAAGCAGGGCGGTAAAACTAGGCAGCTGCGCAATTTCTAGAACTCGCTCATTTGTGACTCTGTCCTGCCAGGTTATATGCAAGATATTTCTTACGCAGCGCATATGAAATGTATTGAGTCGACGTTCCTGTTTTGCATACGATGTCCAGGTTTCAGCTCCGTACAAGAGTATGCTTAAAACGCAAGTTTGATAGACAATAATCTTGGTTTTTGTGGTCAGGTGTTTATTGTTCCATACTCTGGTACTGAGCTTGCCGAACATGGTCGCGAGCGTGAGATTATTCGACACAGTCGACCCCAGGTAGCAAAACTTATCGACTATGCTCAAGGGAACACCGGCTAGCATGATGTGTGGTGCATCTGCGCCTTGAGCTAGCACTACTGTTTTTTGGCATTAATAGTCATAGAGAACAGAGTACACGCATGGGAAATCTTATCGACAATGACATGAAGCTCACTTTGAGAATTAGCAACGAACGCTGCATCGTCAGCAAACAGAAGGCTATCGACGAATAAGTCATCGCGGTTTCGCTTAGACTTAAGAAGCGAGATATTGTACAGCTTCCCGTCAGCCCTCGTGTGCAGGTGGATACCCTGTTGGTCATCGCCGAAAGCTACTTTAAATAGCAATGAAAAGAAAATACCAAACAGGGTAGGAGCCAACACGCAGCCTTGGCGAACACCTCTACGCATTTCAAACGGCTCGGATGTATTGCCGTTAAAAACAACAGATCCTTTCATGTCCATATGGAAGGATTTAACGAGGCTCAGAAGTTTTGGCGGGCACCCGATGTTTACAAGTGCAGTGTAAAGGCCCTTTCTGCTAACGGTGTTGAAGGCTTTGTTAAGATCTACGAACGCAGATCGAAATCAGATCCACACGAAAAGCAGTTCTCGGTAATTTGATAGCAGGAGAATCCATATCTGAAACTATAAACAATGAAACAGATATGAAAACTGCCACTCTAATTCAAACAAAAAGTCAAAAAACAATGCTTGAGGGGGATATGCCATGTGGGATTCAAATGTTTTAACCATTTTAATTATCTAGATCATACTGATCCAGAATGATGATGATCATAATTAAGTAGTTTATTTTTCTTGATTATTTTATTTTAATTAATGTAAAAAGGATTACAATCGTACTTTGTAATTGACTTTCTAGTTTTATTTATTCAAATACCACAGTGTTTTTCTCATCAAGATCATCATCTCTCTCATTTCATCATCAAGTGGTTTAAAGCCGATGTTAACCTCAACACAGTGAAAATAAGTAAATTAACACCCTGTACCTACTGCACTTGCCAACCCATACTACACATAGTACCCCCCATTGGAGAAGACCCGTGTTCAATATAAGATTATCATTATATTTTAAACTATATTATTATTTTAAATGAACACGCAGCCAAGCTCCGTCAATTTTAGATCACTTGTACCTACGACTCCGACCACTCAAACTGCTGTATCTCCGTTGTTTCTTTTCTGATCTCAATAACTGGGGGTTCATTAGAGAGTTGATTAAAATTGCAAAATGTTTTGTACCTGTCAAAAGTTTGATAACTCTGACGGATACCGAGATATAGGCAAGAAAAAAAAACTGAAATTTTATAAAATGCGATGTTTTTGAAAAATTTCATTTGCTATTAGTTTCACGTACATAAATGTATGAAATAAAATAATGGGCATTGTATGCTCTCTCATTTGACATCTAATTTATGTATATCGGCCCAGTAATTATTTAGAAAAACCGCTTAGTAGAGTTGGTCCGGCCGCCATCTTTGTTACGTCATAACTCCCCCCCACTTCCACTTTTGATGCTACAACCGCACTTTCCATGTTCAAGAAAACGTACTGAATAAGTACATACCGGTTGTAGGTAGGGCCGAGACAACATTGGTTAAACTTGTCTGAAAATGTTCGGAGCCTATACTAATAGTGTCAGCCCATCGCCAAAAATTGTAATACACATGTAACCCTCGAGTCCCTCCGTCGCCTCTTGCGACACCCACGGGAAGTAAATGGGGCGATGCTATTCTAAGCCGGCATCACACGGCGCATGCATGCATATTTTATTGCCTTCTTTTTGCAGCGGTCGGTTAAAGACACATTTCCTCACGTGATCCGACACATGTCATTGGAGTTGTCATCTGCCTTCTGCTTTTTTGAGTCTTCGGTCTGAAAATACATTTTTAAAGTTCACAAAGATCACAGAACTGTGACTAAAGCTATAGAACCAACACAATATTTTACTTTTACATACATACATACACACATAACGCCTATATCCCTCGCGGGGTAGGCAGAGCGCAAACGGCCGCAAAACGGACATTTACGCCACGTCTGACAAATATTTGAGAGTCATTCAGAAAATTGTGCATCGCTATAGTAACAGGTTGTCAGCCCATCGCCTAAAATTGCAATACACACCCTCGAGTCCCTTAGTCGCCTCTTACGACTCCCACGGGAAAGATATGGGGTGATGCTATTCTAAGCCGGCATCACACGGCGGCAGTCTGAAAATACACTTTTAAAGTTCACAAAGATCACAGAACTGACTAAAGCTATAGAACCAACACAATATTTTACTTTTAGACGAACGAAAATAACTATATCTTTTATTTGTTGCCGCTGCTATTTACAGTGTGTTTTCTCTTATTTTGCAGGGTTGCCTGTTGCCTTAGTGAACAGATCGCATAAAGCGATAAGGCCGCCTTTGCTTATATTGTGTTATGTTGTATTGGTTCTTGCCCGTGAGAGTCGTAAAAGGCGACTGGGGGACTCGAGGGTGTGTATTGCAATTTTAGGCGATGGGCTGACAACCTGTCACTATGGCGATACACAATTTTCCGGATGACCCTCAAGTGTTTGTCGGACGTGGCGTGGATGTCCGTTCTATGCGGCCGTTTACGCTCTGCCTACCCCGCAAGGGATTAAAGGCGTGATGTGTGTGTGTGTTGTTAGTTTTTGTTCTTGTATAAGTTATAATTTTTAATGTGAGCAATAAAGTGTTTCTGTCTGTCTGTCTGTCTGTATATCTTATTCAATTTTGCTTCATTAGAATATGCAAGTAAAAGCGATATGCAAGGAGTAACAATACCATAAGTTGAAAGGGCAACCGGGGTCAATGCCCTTTATTCTCATGAGCCACCCCCTGCTATCCAATGCCCCCCCGTGGCCACCGGGAATACTTTGTTAGTTTTTGTTCTTGTATAAGTTATAATTTTTAATGTGAGCAATAAAGTGTTTCTGTCTGTCTGTCTGTCTGTATATCTTATTCAATTTTGCTTCATTAGAATATGCAAGTAAAAGCGATATGCAAGGAGTAACAATACCATAAGTTGAAAGGGCAACCGGGGTCAATGCCCTTTATTCCCATGAGCCACCCCCTGCTATCCAATGCCCCCCCGTGGCCACCGGGAATACTTGGCAACATTTTATTTCTTGTGGGATACCGAGTCGACGAACGACCTGATGAACCCTGGTGTCACAGTTTTTAACCACCGACTACTACAAGTAGGCCACTGCCATGGTTGTGTCAATTGGCTACTCCATACGTGAAACATTCTACTGAAGGGTTACAAAGCTATTATGTTGATAATTAATAAGATAAATTGTTTATTATTGAAATTGTGTCATATTTATTACGGGCTATTAAAATATTGATTAAAACAAACGCACAAAACCATAGGAATAGGTGTGTACACATTTAAAAAAAATATAAACTAGGACCACATTTGTCTGCTATCTTACCTAATAGTAAGTTACGATGCAGACGATGATAGTACATGCTTGCATAGAAAGACGGTGGCCTTGGAGATGGCGATTAGAAACAGATGGGAATAAAAGGTCAATGCCCTTTTTTCCAAGATTAAATCAAAGCGTTGTAAGTATACTTACAATACTATACTTACAATACTAGAGTCCTTGTCTTCTAAGTACGGCAGTGAATTGTTGCGTCCGAAGAAACGACGGAATGTGAATTTGCCGGGGCTCGCCGGTTGAGGCTTAGTGGTTTGGTCAGAGGGCGCGTCTTTCGGTTGGCTGGGCTGAAAATAATGCATAATTAAACACACATACACATACCCTATAATCCCTTGCGGGGTAGGCAGAGCGTAAACGTCCGCAAATAACGGAGATTTATGCAACGTCTGACAAACATTTGAGGGTCATTTAAAATTGTGTATCACCATAGTGACAGGTTTTCAGCTCATCGCCTAAAATTGCATAACACACCCTCAAGTCTCTTAGTCGCCTCTTACTACTCCCATGGGAAAGAAATAAATAAATATCCTGGACAATTCACACAGCACCATCTAGTCCCCAACTAAGCAAACATACATACACATATCACGCCGTATAATCCCTTGCAAGCCCCTGGGGTAAGCAGAGTTTAAACGGCCGCAAAAACGGATTTTTACACCACGTCTGACAAACATTTGAGGGTCATTTAAATATGTGTTTCACCATAGTGACAGGTTTTTAGTATTATCCTTAAGTAAAATTTGAACCTGCATATTAAATGAAATATTCGCTGTAAGTTTTTGTGCATTTTTTTCAGATATTCAAAGACAGTTAGTTACCTCTGTGTGTATAGCAGTTTCCTCTACTCCGTTAACTTCGTTACAGACACAGGCTCCGTTAGATTGCGATTGTTGTACACATGCACAAGGGTTGCACTGCGCTTGCCGATATTGTGCTGAGAAATAATAGAAGGGTTTAGTTGAAAATCTCAACACTGGCACTTTGGTATAAACAAAACTTTGAAATTTGGTAGCTGACGAAAAAAGATGTTTGTAAAAAGTTAGATGACGGAATAAGTTGTATGGATCATAAGCTAGATGACGGAATAAGTTGTTTGTTATAAGTAAGCTGATGCAAAAAGTTGTGTGTAAAAAGTGAACTGATGGAATAAGTTGTCTAAATATATCAAATTCCATCAGAAAATTTATTATATCCGGCAAATCATTCCATCATCTTAATTATTCCATCAACTTACTCATGGCATCATCTTAATCATTCCGTCAACTAACTCATGACATCAGCTGAAATATTACGTCAGCTAACTCATTTCGTCATGTAACCAATTTCGTCAGGAGTTTTATGTTACATCTAGCGAAAGAAATTCTTCTTACTAAATTCTCTGCTGCCTATAGATTGGGCTGTACAACAATTAGTGACAGTGCGTCTGGTGACCGCCGTGCGGTTGTCATCATTCCTAAAACAAAAACCGCAGTTTAAATCTCCAATTATATTCGTAGCATACGCCGGGGCGGTCAGCGGACAAATATAAATCGAGATTTAAAAAAAGTTCTCATATAAAAACCTTATTAAAATCATTTATTTCTAAGTTGGAATTTTATAGGATTCTCTTTTAGAAAGTATGATAAATTTTGGGGTACATAAAATCTGAGACAGTCAGGTTTTTATTTTAATCTGAACTAATAAAGAATTTTATTTGCAGTCTATTATAATAATAATTTGGGTGTACAGTCGGTTGTAGCACATAAGGTACCAGGAAAATAATTCAGTTCTATTGGTATACCCCTGGTGCCCTATGTGCTACAACCGACTATACTTTTCGGCTTTAGTGTACAAAAAATTATAAAGGTTGTTTTAGGTACTGGGATAGGTTGCCGTTTTAGTATGGGGAATTAAGAATATCCATTTTCGTCTTTCCACTTTTTCGTGTGTTTTCTTTATACAAGAAGTAACAAAAAGTGTATAACAAGCCGTCAGTAAAGAACTTTTCCCATGGAAAAAAGGTCGATATATACATAAAAAATCGGACCTCCCATACAAATTGACCCGGTCGGCTGGAAGATTTTGTATGGGATGTCCAAAATGAATTTTCATATTACGATCTACGTTTTTTGGGAAAACACAACAGTTTCATGGGCTGGTTCACACTTTGAAATATTTGCAGTATTTTCTTTTCAATTTATGTATTTGCGATGAAAATAAGACTGTTTGTATTTACCTTAATTGGTTGAGATTGACTAAAGAAGTACCGTTCACGTCTCTCAGATATTGCTTGATTTCTTCCGCGCGCTCCATGTATCTAGAATAAAAACACATTTGATATTTGGCGTCGAATTTGTCGGTCGTTTACTTAGCTAACTCTTAGTTTTCCTGGCGGTTTCTTAAATTAGTTAAAGTAATATTATAATATTTATAATTTTTGAAAACTTGCAAAAATTTCAAGCGCGGGCAGGATTTGAACCAGCGACTTTCGTCATTACTAGTGACGACGCCTCTTCCATCTGGGCTACCGCAGCTCGTTCCTTGCCCGCCAATTTTGCAAGTGTATTTAATGCCAGTAACGCGTGGCACGGCTCCACAATATTATAATTGACTGGGCCGATGGCGTAGCGGATGGTACCCCTGCCTTCTACGTCGAGGGTCGTGGGTTCGATCCGCACAAGACACAAATATTTGTTCAGTATTTTTTTCAGATATTTGTGTTTAGTCTGGGTGTTTTCTATGTATAATAAATATGTATTTATTTACAACAAAAAAAGTATATATGTAATTATATCAGCTGTTTAGTTCCCATAGTACAAGCTATGCTAAGTTTGGGGCTAGATGGCGCTGTGTGAAATGTCCAGGATATTTATATATTTATTAAATTTCAACTATACAATGAAATAAAGAGCGCAAACGAAATTAACTTTTTAGAGGTACTTGTACTTAGGTGACCAATTCAAGTTCTGGGGCCTTACCACAAAAATGTTAGACGCGCGTTGAACGCGTGTCTAGAGCTTTTTTTGTATGAAGGTACAATACGCTTTGTCATAACTTATTTGTGGTAAGGCCCTTAACTCATGTACTTTCTTTTATTTATTTATTTATTTATTTTTCTAAACTTACATTTACAGACAAGCCAAACATGTAAGCCTTAATTACATATTTCTCAATCTATCTTCAATGAGTTCGATGTAAATTAAAGAAATGGGCTGATGCTATTCAGAGCCGGCATCACACGGCAAATCACCTCACCTGGTCAGTTTGGCAGTTAAGGCACTTTTCCTCACAGGATCACTCTCGCAACTGACGGCTGGCACTAAGTATAATAGACTATCTCTGTAAGCCTCAAATGCCTCCGATAGTTTTCCCATTGAGTCTAAATCTATAGCTCGCTTTATCAGGGTGACGGCCTGTAAAAAAACCACACATACATATATCACGCCTTGCGGGGTAGGCAGAGCGTAAACGGCCGCGAAAAACGGACATTTACACCACATTTCATTTTACACTAGATACTAAAAAAATATATATCGTTTAGAGTGTGTGGGTTGCTTAATGAGATACAATTATTTTCATAATTTTTAAAACAATCGTTTCTGACTTATTTTGAAAAGATGTGAATACTTCCAAAGTTAGGATTACCCTGAAAATATCCTTTGCTTATGTCTGACAAATATTTGGGGGTCATTTAGAAAAAAATAGTATCGCTATAGTGACAGGTTGTCAGCCGATCGCCTAGAATTGCAATACACACCCTCGAGTCCCTTAGTCGCCTCTTGCGACTCTCACGGGAAAAAAATGGGGTGATGCTATTCTAAGCCGGCGTCTCACGGCAAATATGAAAACATGTAGCGTGAAGTTTTACTAGTGACCGATAGCGAAAACTCAGATCGGGCTGGTGATAAGGAACAACTTTCCCCAAAAAAGGCTAGTACGATTGTTAATTGAGAGTAGGAGCACTTCTGGGCAGGTTTTTTGGGGGTTTTTCCTATTCAGGAGGTCCGGTTAATTATACGCATGTAAACTACACGCTTAAAAATCTTGACTTCAATTTGAAACAAATATCGTTTTCAGCATAGGTCGAAATAAGACAAAAATATTTTGAGCGTCCATAGTAACTCAAATCAGCTGATCGGCAATTTTGTATGGGAGGTCCATAGTAGAATTACAGCCGATATCAACCATTAAAGATCCTTGATTTTAGGTACAAATACAGAATGTAAAATATTAGCTGCAAATAATTTAACATGCTGTATAGATTTTTTTGAAAACTTGCAAAATTTTCAAGCGCGGGCAGGATTTGATCCTGCGACTTTCGCCATTACTAGTGGCGACGCCTTACCTACGCTTGAAAATTTTGCAAGTTTTTAAAAATAAATCATCTTCTTAATCAAAATCTTATATTAGAAAATTTTGGAAAATGATTTTTAATTATTAATGTTTTGTTTCCGGGGAATATTCCTCGTGCCCGGGAAAGTTACTGGGAATATTCCCAATGTGGCCGGGAACAGCACATTGCTACTCCTTTTGCATGAGGCATGAATCGATCGACATAGTAGTCGTAGTCATTACGCATGAGAGTAAATTTTTTAAAAAAAATTGTACCTAACACGGGAAGCGTTTTAAAATTTGGTATTCCGTCGTGTATAGAAGTTATATATTGTTTATTTACCTTTTCATAGTTCTCCTTGCTGGGCATATGTTCCAGGTCTAGATATTCGTGCGTGAAAAAGTCCTCGTATGAAATTCGCTTGTTCGGGTCGTGTTGGAGCAGACGCGTCAGTAGATCCTGGCACCCGGGGGTTATGGAGGAGTTGCGCGGGATCTGGAAAAAAAAACCTTTTGTGGGCTTCGTAGTCTACTGGTCTGCTACGCCGAGGGTCGTGAGTTCGATCCCCAACTAGTATTTGTAAGTTGCTTTTCAAATATTTGTGTTTTGTTTTCTATGTTTTTACAAAAATAAAGAATTGATGTATTTTATCGGCTATCTAGTTCCCATAGTACCAAAGCTTGGTTTAGTTTGGAGCCAGATGTACAAGATGTCTATTATTTATAACTACAAACTCTTACATACATAGAATAAAATAAAATTAAATTTAACTAAATTAAAAATACGGCTGTGTGATGCCGGCTTAGAATAACATCACCCCATTTCTTTCCCGTGGGAGTCGTAAGAGTCGACTAAGGGACTCGAGGGTGTGAATTGCAATTTGAGGCGATTGGCTGACAACCTGTCACTATGGTGATACACAATTTTTCGAACGACCCTCAAATATATGTCAGACGTGGAATAAATTTCCGTTTTTGCGGCCGTTTACGCTCTGCCTACCCCGCAAGGGATAATAGGCGTGATATGTGTATGGCGGGTGACAGGAGTGATGCCATTAGGCAGAATGGAGGGTTCCAGGTGGTGTCGGGAAAAGGGTAGCTACTGCCTGGCCGGGTGTTGTGGCCAGGGGACCGACTGGTCCACCTGGATAGAATTGGAAGTTGTATATATGCGTTGCGCGGTAAAACACTTCGATACCGCGTTTCAGGCTCTTTGTTCTGTCACGTGGCGCCATCTTGCAGATATGTTGGAACTTCTGTTGCGTCTTGCTTGCTCGTGAACCACTTGGAGTGAGCTTCTTGCGGTAGCTCCCAGAGGTCGCTACATGTGTATGAATATATTTTTAGTTTTAATTTATAATTTTTAATTTCATTTATTATTTATTACAACAAACTCTTACTTACATAGATACATACACATATCACGCCTTTATCCCTTACGGGGTCGACAAAGCGTAAACGGCTGTTAAAACCAAACATTTGCGTATCGCCATATTGACAGTTTGTCTGCTTATCGCCTAAAATTGCAAAACACATGTAACCCTTCCTTAGTCACCTCTTACGACACTCAAGGGAAAGAAATGAGGTGATGCTATTCTAAGCCGGCAATAAATACATACACATATCACGCCTATAAACTCTTGCGGGGTAGGCAGAGCGTAAACGGCCGCAAAAACGGTCATTTACGCCACGTCTGACATATATTTGAGGGTCATTTGGAAAATTGTGTATCGCCATAGCGACAGGTTGTCAGCCCATCGTCTATAATTGAAATAAACACTCTCGAGTCCCTTAGTCGCCTTTTACGACTCCCACGGAAAAGAAATGGGGTGATGCTATTTTAAGCCGGCATCACACGGCATATTCTAAGCCGGCATCACACGGCCTAATAGATATGTTTTCAAAATATACTTACCTCAATAGGAGCTCGTTTTTGTATTTTTTCGACCAGTTCCTTAAAAGTGTTCGACGAGTAAGGCGCTCTTCCAAACAAACATTCATACATTATTACACCTGCAAATAATCAAATATTTTAAGGGTCGTTAACGCTCTGCCTACCCCGCAAGGGATAAGGGCTTGGTATGTGTATATGTATTTTCAGGGTGATTTTTGTGGTGAAACTGAACATGTCTTCTTGAAGTTTTTTTTCGATAAATGAAATAAAAAAGGTCCTTCCATACTAAGTGGAATATTTCTTGCACGTTTTTGTATGGGAGGTCCAATTTGTTTTTCATATTTAAAAAAATTATAACTAAGAAAAGTTGTTCAGTTTTACGAGTAGAACTTCCTTTAATTAAACATAATTAAATGCAACCTTATGTATAAAAGTTTCGGGTCGTTCATAGACTCGAAATTCCGTCAGGAGAATTTCAAATATACATATATCATACATCACGCCTATAGGAAGGAATGCGGGGTAGGCAGAGCGTAAATAATCGTAATAAACTAACATTTACGACACGCCTGACAAACATTTAAGGGTCGTTCGGAAATTTGTGTTACGCCATAGTGACGGGTTGTCAGCCAATCGCATAAAACATCAATAAACGAGTCCTTTAGTCGCCTCTTACAACAACCACGGGCAAGATATGGGATGATGCTGTTCTAAGTCGACATCATACGGCGTGTCAATAAAACTTAATTCAATCGAACTATTTTACGAAATAAGGGTGTGTCGATTTGTGTATGTGTGTGTGTGTGTACCTTACCTACACTCCACAAGTCCACTCTCGCGTCGTATTCACCACACAACATCTCCGGGGCCATGTACAGTGTGTGTGTGTGTACCTTACCTACACTCCACAAATCCACTCTCGCGTCGTATTCACCACACAACATCTCTGGGGCCATGTACAGTGTGTGTGTGTGTGTGTGTGTGTGTGTACCTTACCTACACTCCACAAGTCCACTCTCGCGTCGTATTCACCACACAACATCTCCGGGGCCATGTACAGTGTGTGTGTGTGTGTGTGTGTGTTTGTGTACCTTACCTACACTCCACAAGTCTACTCTCGCGTCGTATTCACCACACAACATCTCCGGAGCCATGTTCAGTGTGAGTGTGTGTGTGTGTGTGTGTGTGTGTGTGTGTGTGTACCTTACCTACACTCCACAATTCCACTCTCGCGTCGTATTCACCACACAACATCTCCGGGGCCATGTACAGTGTGTGTGTGTGTGTGTGTGTGTGTGTGTGTGTGTACCTTACCTACACTCCACAAGTCCAATCTCGCGTCGTATTCACCACACAACATCTCCGGGGCCATGTACAGTGTGTGTGTGTGTGTGTGTGTTTGTGTACCTTACCTACACTCCACAAGTCCACTCTCGCGTCGTATTCACCACACAACATCTCCGGGGCCATGTACAGTGTGTGTGTGTGTGTGTGTTTGTGTACCTTACCTACACTCCACAAGTCCACTCTCGCGTCGTATTCACCACACAACATCTCTGGGGCCATGTACAGTGTGTGTGTGTGTGTGTGTGTGTTTGTGTACCTTACCTACACTCCACAAGTCCACTCTCGCGTCGTATTCACCACACAACATCTCCGGGGCCATGTACAGTGTGTGTGTGTGTGTGTGTGTACCTTACCTACACTCCACAAGTCCACTCTCGCGTCGTATTCACCACACAACATCTCTGGGGCCATGTACAGTGGGGAGCCCCGTATACATTGCTTCGTCTCTTCTGACATGTGTTGGGCGAATCTAGAAATGCAACAAATATAATAAGATTTTTCCGTCGTTCAATTAGTTTTGAGTTAATCGATTATACAAGAAGTATTAAAAAATGTTTTACAAGCCGAACGGAGGTCAATGTACTCATGAAACTAAATAACGTTTCCCATGACACTTAGGTCGAAATTGAAGCTTTCATAGTAAATTACCCAGCATCGGCAATTAGAAATAGAAATGGAAATGTTTATTTGTTATTAAAATATCAACATATCATTACAGTCACAAATTCAAAAACTTTGATGATAACAAAAAGGTTCTCACTCAGCATTTGCAATGGAGGAGCTTACATTTTACAATTATGTATGTACATACATACATACATACATATATCACGCCTTTATCCCTTGCGGGGTAGGCAGAGCGTAAACGGCCGCAAAAAACGGACATTTATGCCACGTCTGACAAACATTTGAGGGCCATTCGGAAAATTGTGTATCGCCTTAGTGATATCCATTATGTATGTGATGTCCATTAAAATAAAAAAAGACCCACGTTTCATGATCTCTTTCTTTTCGTTTGGTACACGGAGTCGTCCAACGAAAAGAGTTTTTTAACCGCCTACTACCACTCGTAGGCCTCTGACATGGTTGTGTTACGACCACCGTCTAAGTTATCATAGACAGCAACCGGGACCGACGGTTTAACGTGCCCTCCGAAGCACGGAACCATTATTTTCGGACAATCAGTTGGTTCACCCTGCAATGTCCTAACCAGACCGGTAACAAATTCACAAAGTGATAAATATCAACTCTGTGAGTGTCCCACCGAGAACCGAACCCGGAACCTTTGCTTCGCAGGCAGTCGCACTACCACTGCGCCACATCGGCCGCCGTTTCAGTGTTACTGAAACTGAAAGTCTCAGGTTCGAACCCTGCCTGCAATTTTGCAAGGTCTTACAAAAGAAATAAATGCTTGTTTACCCGAAATCGGCGACTTTTAAAATGTATTTGCCATTGTCCTTGTGTAGCAGCAAATTGTGTGGCTTGAGGTCCATGTGCACTACACCTGTGAAAATAAAACAATTTGTTTTTAGTTTTAATACAACATCACGCCTGTATGCCTTGCGGGGTAGGCAGAGCGTAAACAGCCGTATAAAACGGACATTTACACCACGTCTGATAAATATTTGGGGGCCGTTTCAGAAAAATCGTGTATCACTATAGTGACAAGTTATCAGCCTGTCGCCTCAAAATTATAATACACATAAAACCCTCGAGTACCTTAGTCGAATCTTACGACACCCTCGGGAAAGAAAAGGGGTAGTGCTATTCTAAACAACAGTTATACGACCAAATATTAGTGTTATTCATAATGCAGGTGACAATACCAAAGCACCGACCTTTTTCGTTTTGCCGCGTTAAATTGGCTCGAGCAGGTGTTTTATAGTTCACTGTTAACGTTATAAGTGCATAAATTTTCTCAATAAGAATTTGTTTTATTTATTTTCTTTTGATCGTATTGACAGCATTACTATATATCAACTGCTACTGTTTAAGTATGTTTCATTGATGAGAAATAAGTCCGTTTTGTTTGAAATATATTAAACTCTGTAGAACGCAAAAAAACACTTACTATTATGTTAACAAAAATATAAGTACCTAAACTTACAGACTATAGACATCTGACATTAGTTTTGCATTGGAGGTTAGAGTTTTAAGGAAAGTTATTCAGCGCACGGTAAAATAGAAATCTGTTTCACTAGATGTTTAAAAAATCTTATTTGCGTTACCTTTCTCTCTTAAGAATTTAAGTGCGGAAGCGAGTTGTTGCAAGAAGTACAGCACCTACAAAGAGTAGAGATGTTAGTTACGACGTAAATACGACAACTTAAGGCGTTTTATTATTAAACGAACAACTATCAGTCATCATGATTTAGGTTTACGCGACTTACTTGTGAAAACACCAACCAAGTGGAAAGTGATGATGTCGTAAGAGTACCTATGTTGTTCGGACTTTTTGGTGACAGACTGTATAAGTAAACCACAAGAGCCATTAACTGCGGCTACTGCAGCGCCACCTACCGTCTCGGCGCGAGCGCAGCAAGCCGTGGCCCGGCCTGCAGTGTTCGGCAAAAGGAAGTATGTAGCAGCCGAAACGTAGATGGCTAAACTCTCTACCAAATAAATAACAAGTAAGTCGCGTAAACCTACATCATTACTAGACTGGCCCGATGGCGTAGCGGATAGTTCCCCTGCCTGCTACGCCGAGGGTCGTGGGTTCGATCCCCACAACACACAAATGTCTGTTAAGTCATTTTCAGATATTTGTAATTTTGTATTTAGTCTGGGTGTATCTAAGTATAATATTTATTTGATTACAAATTAAAGTCGTAACTATGATATTAGCGTTTGGAAATTCTAACAATCACAAGTAAAAGATAAAAGACATAGTCAACAGTGCGCCATACAATTTTCTTGCTTGATGTTGTATGGGAGAACAATTTTGGACATCTTTTGTCCAGTATGTTACTTGGAGGAACAAACATACTGGACAAAACATGTAGAAAAGAGTTTCAATGGCTGCCGGCTGAAAGGAACATTGGAAAGTAATTTTTAAGATAATTTATGGAGTAAAATGTTAGTTCGCCGTGTGATGCCGGCTTAGAATAGCATCACCCTATTTCTTACCCATGGGTGTCGTAAGAACCGACTAAGGGACTCGAGGGATGTGTATTGCAATTTTAGGCGATGGGCTGACAACCTGTCACTATAGTAATACACAATTATCTAATTGACCCTCAAACTTCTGTCAGATGTGGTGTTAATATCCGATTTACGGCCGTTAACGCTCTGCCTACCCCGTAAGGGATATAGGCGTGATTTATGTATGTATGTATGTATGTAAAATGTTAGTGGAAGATATTGACACCATTACATATAAGGTAAAAGACACATTTAACAGACACAGCCAACAGTGGCGCTTACAGTTCCCAGTTTTCTTGCTCATTGCTTGATGTTGTAAGGGAAAACAATTTTGGACATCTTTTGTCCAGTATGTTACTTGGAGGAACAAACATACTGGACAAAACATGTAAAAAAGAGTTTCAATGGCTGCCGGCTAAAAGGAACATTGGAAAGTAATTTTTAAGATAATTTATGGAGTAAAATGTTAGTGGAAGATATTGACACCATTACATATAAGGTAAAAGACACATTTAACAGACACAGCCAACAGTGGCGCTTACAGTTCCCAGTTTTCTTGCTCATTGCTTGATGTTGTAAGGGAAAACAATTTTGGACATCTTTTGTCCAGTATGTTACTTGAAGGAACAAACATACTGGACAAAACATGTAGAAAAGAGTTTCTTGGGCTGCTTCACACCTTGAAAGGTACATTGCAATAAATTTTTTTAGACAGTTTGTGGAGTAAAATGTTAAAGGCCGATATTTACACCTTCACATATAGAGTAAAAAACCTATGTTACAGACACATTCAACAGTGGCGCCATACAGTTTCCAGTTTTCTTGCTCATTGCTTGATGTTGTAAGGGAAAACAATTTTGGACATTTTTTGTCCAGTATGTTACTTGGAGGAACAAACATACTGGACAAAACATGTAGAAAAGAGTTTCTTGGGCTGCTGGCTGCTACACACTTTCAAAAGTACATTGGAAAGTAATTTTTACGAAAACTTACTTTGTCATAGTGATATTTAAAAGAATGTAAAGAGTGTTATTGCGGCTGAGTGACAGCTATTATTTTGTCCCTTTCTATTGCAGGGCATAATGTTGTCCTTCTTTATGTAGTTCGTTTACCTTTTTTTAAAACCTACTTGGACAGAGTATACACATTGATATTGGTTAATGGACATTGGCACAATCACAGATAAAAGGTAACAGTCAAGAGTGGCGCCATACATTTCCCATTTTTCTTGCTCATTGCATGCTGTTGTAAAGGAGAACAATTTTGGACATCTTTTGTCCAGTATGTTACTTGGAGTAACAAACATACTGGACAAAACATGTAGAAAAGAGTTTCAAGGGCTGTTCGCTGCTTTACACCTTGAAAGGAACATTGGAAAGTAATTTTAAGACAATCTATATATAGTAAAATGTTAGTAATAGAGATGCATCGACTATGGTTTTGACCGATGAGGGGACTACCGATTAATCGGCTTCAAATTAGCCGACTAGTAACGGCCTATTCACCGGCTACAAAAATAGCCATCTAGTCAGTTAGTTGGCTAAGCCAACTATTAACTCAGTCATCTCAGCGACGACGTTCGTAATCAATCGTCGAATTATCGCAAGGTTTGAACTTTGTCTAGCAATAAACAGTGGTAGTGTCATTTGAAACATATTTATCAAGTCATTTGATATTGACACAATCATATGTAAGGCAAGACCCATGTAACAGACACAGTCAAAAGTCGCGCCATATTGTTTGCAGTTTTCTTGCTCATTGCTTGATGTTGCATGGGAAAACAATTTTGGACATCTTTTGTCCAGTTTGTTAATTGGAGTAACAAACATACTGGACAAAACATGTAGAAAAGAGTTTCTTGGGCTGCTTCACACCTTGAAAGGAACATTGGAAAGTAATTTGTACGACAATTTATGGAGTAAAATGTTAGTGACCGATACCATCATACCGTTAGATACCAATATTGACACCATCACATTTAAGATAAAAGACCCATGTAACAGACGCCATACAGTTCCCAGTTTTCTTGCTCATTGCATGCTGTTGTAAGGGAGAACAATTTTGGACATCTTTTGTCCAGTATGTTACTTGGAGTAACAAACATACTGGACAAAACATGTAGAAAAGAGTTTCAAGGGCTGTTGGCTGCTTAAAAAAATTGAAAGGGACATTAAAAGTAATTTTAAAGACAATCTACTTTGTCATAGTAGGTATTTAACAGAATGTAAAGAGTGTTATTAGGGCTGAGTGACAGCTATTATTTTGTCCATTTCTGTAGCAGGGCATAATTTTGTCCCCCTTTATTTAGTTTGTTTACGTTCTTTTAAATACCTACTTGGATAGAGTAAACACTTAGGTATTAGTGATTGGATATTGCCACAGATAAAAGGTAAAATACACAGTCAACAGTCGCGCCATATTGTTTTCAGTTCTCCTGCACATTGCTTGATGTTGTAAGGGATAACAATTTTGGACATCTTTTGTCCAGTATGTTGCTTGGACGAACAAACATACTGGACAAAACATGCAGAAAAGAGTTTCTTGGGCTGCTGGCTGCTTCGCAACTTGAAAGAAACATTGGAAAACTTACTTTGTCTAAGCTGCAAGGTGAGCCCCATGAGCTGGTAAAGCATCTACCAGTCGATGATGCAAGTTACGAGACGGCTCGCGGTTTGCTGATCGAGAGATACAGCAACAAACGTCTCATGATTGACCAACTCCTGGAACAGTGGCTCACCGTGCCGACCATCACACGAGGGACGGACCTCAGGGCCAAGGTCCTCAACCCTGTCTGCGTTGCAGTGAACGCTCTTGAGAGACAGGGGATGCCGGTGTCAGGCTATGATTATATCCTGGTCCACACGTTGTTGCGCCGCCTGCCGAGCGACATGGCCGCTCGTTTTGAACAGTCACACGGAGGTAAGACATCTGATTACCTCCCGACCTTCGAGGAGCTCAAGTCCTTCCTCGAGGCCGAGTGCAGGCGGGTAGATGCCCAATTTGGAGAGTCGCCTCACGCGGAGTCTGCGGCCGCTCGCCGCCCGGAACGGCCGGGTGCACAGGCGCGAGACGGTAAGAGTAGGCCACCCAGGCGATACAATGTCGCTAATTTGGAATCGAGGTGTGCCTACTGCAGAGAGGCGGGGCATCAGGTGACTGCGTGTGAGGAGTTCGCTGCACAGCGGGTGCAGAAACGTCGTGGTGTGGTGCAGCAACGGCGTCGGTGCTTTAGGTGTATGGGGCCGCATCAGGTGCGAGAGTGCCCATCAAGCACCAACTGCAGGTACTGCCAGGGTGCCCACCATCAGCTCCTATGCATGAACCGCAGCGGAGATTACGGAGGCAGAGCTGACGCGGGTCAGCGGACGGAGTCTGCCCTACCTAGACGGGAGCAACGCTCCCCACCCCCTCCAAGGAGGAGTCCTCTTCCACCAGGGTTTCAGGGACGAGGCCAGGGACATCAGCAGGTGATGCCCCCTTCACCACGCGCGAGACAGTCACCACCTCGGCAGCAGGTGCCGGAACAGGGTAGGTGGTCACAGGTCCAAGGTCAGGGGCACCCATCACAAGTACGTGATGCTACGGGCGGGTGCCAACACCAGGGCCAGTACATGCACTACTCGGCGGGTCTGAACAACATGGTGAGTTCCCATGACCCACGCATGCCTCTCCCCTTGGCTGAGCACCCGCGGCTACAGGCGCATCCACGGTACGCGCGCCTGCCGCAGGGTTACTATAGGCTGCCAGCCATGGCGTACAGGACCAGAGGTCCCTATCAGCAGGAGTGGGACCCACTCGAAGGTGTACGGAGAGAGGGGACCCCCCCGCAGGACGCGGACACTCCGCGCTTAGATTCCTGCTAGGTAATCGCCGCCTACACGCCAGCTTCGGCCCCCCGGCCAATTACGGTATTGTTGCCTACGGCAATGATTTGGGTATGGGGATACGGTGGCCGCAGCATACAGGTAAGAGCCTTGTTAGATACAGGGGCTCAGGGTTGTATTGTGTCTAGTAAGCTGGTGAGTAGGCTACGCTTAAATATAAGGCCCACAACGGATGGGGCTGTAGGTATTGGAGGTGTAGATGTGCCTGACGTTCGGGGTCAGGTGAACTTCGAGTTCACATTAGGTAATACAGGTACAGGGGTCAGCTATCATGCCTCAGCAGTGGTGCTGGATGAAGTGGTAGGGAAACTTCCTCAGGTTCGGTTACCGTCAACGGTACGAGGGTTAACCACAGGCTTAGAGCTAGCTGATCCTGACTTTGATACTCCTGGTACGGTGGACGTTCTCCTCGGGTCAGACGTCCTCGGGAGATTCTGGTGTGGCAGAAAACGGGTACTTCAGCAAACTGGTTTAGTGGCCGTTGATACCACAGGGGGGTATGTTATTTTTGGCCCAGTTTGGAGATCTCAGGACCTACCAGAGGGCGATACGGTGCTCTATGGTAGTGTGTTGTCGGAGGTGCTGCAGAGGTTTTGGGAGTCTGAGGAGCCACCCACAGCGGATAGACGGAAGCCAGAGGATGACGAGTGCGAGCTGTTCTATCAGTACAACACTGCACGAAGTTCGTCAGGTAGGTTTGTTACCAGGCTGCCATTTCTCCCAAACCGCCCCTCCTTAGGTAGTTCGCGACAGATCGCGGAACGGAGACTACTGGCTATGGAGAGAAAGATGAAGCGAGATGCAGCACTTCGGCAGAAGTATATCGAATTCATGAGGGAGTACCTAGAGTTAGGCCACATGTCGGTGTCCAGCATAGATTGGAGGTGTGTCGAGCATTACTATATACCACACCTGGCTGTTTTGAAGTCACCAGAGGCGAAGATACGGGTAGTGTTTGACGGTTCTGCTCCTACATCGAATGGTGTGTCTGTGAACCAGTGTCTGCACGCGGGTCCCAAGTTGAACCGGGACATTGTGGACATCCTCACAGATTTTCGGTTGCACCAAGTAGCGTTCGTCGCAGACGTCAAAATGATGTTTCGCCAAACAATTATACACCCGGATGACCGTCGGTACCAGCTGATTTTGTGGCGTGAGAGCCCTGACGAGCCGATGGTCACTTATGAGCTTAACACGGTAACGTATGGTCTGAAGCCAAGTCCGTTTTTGGCAGTACGCACGCTGCGAGAGTTGGCCGCACAGGAAAGGGTAAGATTCCCTCGAGCCGCAGCAGTACTGGATCGCGACGTCTACGTGGATGACATCTGCACGGGTGCAGATAGCGTGCAACAAGCACTGCTACTACGAGACGAGCTGATCGCGATCATGGAATCAGGAGGTTATGAGTTGCGGAAATGGCTGTCCAGCTGTCCAGAGCTCCTGGCCGGGTTGCCAGGTGAGTTCCAGCAGGACCCGCACCTTTTCGAGAACCCGGACAATCCAAATACGTTGAGCATCCTAGGGGTGCAATATAGGCCAACGCATGATGTCTTTACGTATCAGATCGAGCCAGACCTTTTGCAGAAGACTTGGACGAAGCGTTCGGTATTATCGACGATCGCCAGAACTTTCGATCCTAACGGGTGGATCGCACCGGTGACGTTCATGGCGAAGTGCTTCTTGCAAAAGTTGTGGATAGCAAACTTGGGTTGGGACGACCAGCTCTCCGGAGAGCTGTTGAATGATTGGACCAAGTTTGTGACCACCTTACCAGGGATCGTACGCATCGCCATACCTCGCAAATTGCTCCCATCGGTGGGATGTAAGGCTACCCTACATGGGTTTTGTGATGCCTCGGAGCGAGGGTACGCGGCAGCTGTCTATTTGCGGACAGTCAGTTCAACGGGAACTGTAGACGTGCGTCTAGTTATGGCCAAGAGTAAGGTGGCTCCGGTTAGGACAAGATGGACCATTCCAAAGTTGGAATTGGCGGGAGCAGCGCTTCTCACGCGCTTGCTACATCATGTCGCTAGTAATCTACGCGGTACCATCACTTTGGATGAAACGGTGTACGCATGGACCGACAGTAGGATAGTTCTGTGCTGGTTACAGACGTCGGTACATACTCTTGAGGTTTTCGTGGCAAATCGGGTGTCACAGATTAAAGGATCGGAAACTCCGTTGGTATGGAGACACGTACCGGGAGAACAGAACCCAGCGGACTGCGCCTCACGGGGATGTAGGGCCCCTGATTTGGTAGGTCACTCACTGTGGTGGGGACCTCAGTGGCTGACTGAGTCACCTGAGAGATGGCCATACAATGAGTGCGGGTCGCCGCTTGGGCCACCTGATCGAGGTTTGCGAGTGAACGTAGGGCAGATCGTACCTAAGCCTAGTGCGGCTTTCTTGCTGGAACGATACAGCTCCCTCGACAAACTTCTAGGGGTGACAGGTTGGATCAAACGGTTCGTGAACAACTGTAGAAAACCTCAAGCAGAACGGAACTTGGCACCTGTCCTCTCGCCTGCGGAGCGGAATGCGGCTCTAAGTTTATTGGTTAGGGTCGTCCAGGCGGAACATTTTGAGGAAGAGGCCAGGCTGCTCAGGGATGGCCGTGGAAAGCTGAAGGGAGGTCTTGTGCGCCTCAACCCGTTCGTGGACGAGCATGGAATGCTCCGGGTTGGAGGTAGACTTCGGAACGCTAACCTGCCCTTTTCAGCACGGCATCCGCTGTTACTCCCAAAGAAGGGACCTTTGGTAGAACTTATAGTTAGGGATCGTCACCAGAAAAACTCGCATGCGGGCTGCAATGCACTTTTGGCTATTCTGCAGCGCGAGTTTTGGATCTTGTCTGGACGACGTACGGTACGGAGCATTGTGTTTCGGTGCTTGCCTTGCTATCGGTTGAAGGCAGCCACAATGCAACCTCAGATGGGAGACCTCCCACCGGACCGGGTGACGGAAGCCTGGACGTTTGCGGGTGTGGGAACGGACTTTGCGGGGCCTTTTATGGTAAAGGCATCACGCCTTCGCAACGCGAAGTCAATCAAGGCGTATTTGTGCGTGTTTGTGTGCCTAGCAACCAAGGCCGTCCACTTGGAACTCGTGGCCGACCTCACTACGGAGGCTTTCTTAGCAGCTTTAGATAGATTTGTGTCGCGAAGAGGGCGACCAGCGCTGATCAGGTCGGACTGTGGTACCAACTTTAAGGGCGCTGATCGATGTATGAAAGAAATTATAACGTTTTTATCGGAAAACGAGGAAGCTATCGGCACGAGCCTCTCCCGTCAGGGCATTAACTGGGTGTTCGATCCACCAGGATGCCCCCACTGGGGTGGTATATTTGAAGCGGTTGTAAAGTCCGCTAAGACGCATTTGATGCGCGTTATAGGTTTAACGATATTAACCTTTGAGGAGCTAGCGACCGTGTTTTGTAAAATTGAGGCCGTTCTCAATTCACGTCCTTTGTGTCCGCTTAGCTCAGATCCGAATGATCTGGAGGCCCTGACACCAGGGCATTTCTTAATTGGCCGACCACTTAACGCCTTGCCAGAGTACCCCTACACAGAGGTCAGTAGCAATCGTTTGACGCGTTATGAGTTGCTGCAGCAAATGTCTCAGAATTTTTGGAAGCGATGGTCGCTTGAGTATTTGCACATTCTGCAGCAACGCCTTAAGTGGACGGACAGAACTGAACCCCCTCGCATCGGAGATCTCGTTCTGGTTAAGGATGCCAACCTGCCGCCACTGCGATGGCGCAGAGGGCGCATTCTCAACTTGTTCCCAGGTAGTGATGGCACTCCTCGAGTCGCGACAGTTCAGGTAGGGGATTCAGTTCTTAAGCGAGCAATAGCAACGCTATCTCGTCTCCCCAGTAGTGAATAGGCCTAAGGGATTCGGCCTAGGGCGGGTGAATGTTTAATTTAGCGTTGCTATGCTGGGGTAAGTTAGGTATTAATGACGGTCTATGAATACGCCGCGATGCTCGCCCGCACGCATCGCTCTGGGCATATGTTGTCCCTTTCTCGCTCGCGGGGCGAGGGTGGCGGCGTGCGCGCGGGCCGCCTGGTAGGCGCCATGCGGTGATTTCTGCACCGCACTGCCAGTCACTCAAAACCGTTCGGACGGGAGGGTATCGCGTATTGTGCGGATTTCCCGCCACGCGTTTTGTGATGCCGCGTGTAATGGACGATTCAATTTGAGATCGCGCGTGTTGATGCATCGTATTATTGCGTTTCTCCTGGGTTGTACTGGAATGCCAGGCTTAGTGATTGTTGGATGTCTCGACGTCTTCCACGTGAGCGTCGCGTTGAATAGGCATCAGGTGGCCATATTGGTCCGCGTTTGTACGGCCCAAATTCGGGTTGGGTCACGCGTAATGACTAATATCAAAGTGGAATACGAACAGAAGCTGTGAGTGGTTTGAAGTGAATAACGCGCCAAGGCTGTAGTGGAATGCTGGGTGTCGATATCTTTTCCACCCAGCCCTGTAAGTACCCACGGAATCCCCATTTGATCCATTCCCTGAACTTCCTTTCTCCGTTGGGTATTTTATGCATTTGCGCCGGCGACGTGACTGTAAGTGTGAAACCTAGTTGTTTTAGTATAAAACTGTTTCTTTGTGTTAATGGTGTGTTCCCTTTAGTCATATTTGTTGTACCATATCATTGTGACTCCTTAGTACGAATTGCGGAATTCGTGGGGTGATATAATTTGGAGGTACTTACTTATAATCTAGTGCTTATACGTGTGACGTAACGCCAGATCGGCAGACGGTATTTACTACAGAATTGAGTTATGTAAAGGTCAGAACACATCATTTGCCAATTTCACTCAACTTAGTTAATTAAGTTAAATAGATTTAGGTTCACGTTTAATTCATAGTATGCGCTGCTATTGTGCAGCGTATGCTATTTAGCGCTGCGTAACGCGGCCATTGTCTGCCTTCAGTTGAACTCCTGGTATTTTACTAGAAATTTACCTGTGCAAATCGCTTCCACTGCGGGAGTTTAGCTTGGAATTAGACAGAGTGTTATTGCGGCTGAGTGACAGCTATTATTTTATTATATTCTTTTGTAGGGCATAATGTTGTCCATCTTTATCTAGTATGTTAATTTGTTTTAAATAGCTACTTGGACAGAGTATACACATTGATATTGGTTAATGGACATTGGCACAATCACAGATAAAAGGTAACAGTCAAGAGTGGCGCCATACATTTCCCAGTTTTCTTGCTTATTGCATGCTGTTGTAAGGGAGAACAATTTTGGACATCTTTTGTCCAGTATGTTACTTGGGGGAACGAACATACTGGACGAAACATGTAGAAAAGAGTTTCTTGAGCTGCTGGCTGCTACACACCTTGAAAGGAACATTTTAAATATTATTATATGTTTTTGAATCATACCTTTTTCTCCGGCACCCTGCCAGCCTTGTGAATATATCTTGATAAATCACCACCACAGCAATATTCCATTATGATGGAGATATTCCTGGAAAATAGAAAATTAGAAATTAAACCACACCTCTGAAGACGTGAAAAGTAACAGACAGACAAGAGTTACTTTCGAATTTATAAGTATGGATAAATACAATTTATATTGATAAAAGACCAATAGAACCTACTACCAAACTCGCGCCCGCAAGTAGAATAACATTACAATTTCTATACAAAGCTGCACAACCACTAGTCCAATACGGTAGGCACTATTTGAGGGTAAAACTTACAAAAATTCTAAAGTCACTTATCTTCTGTATCAATGCATTATGTGAACCAAGCATCTAAAATGACACAAAATGTAATATGTGCTTTACAGAGACACGTAATGCAATCGTACAAAAAATAAGCAATTATTGCAATTTTAGGCGATGGCCTGATAACTTGTCACTATGGCGATACCCAATTTTACGAATGACCCACAAATATTTGTCTGGCGTGGCGTAAATGTCTGTTTTTTGCGGCCTTTTACGCTCTGCCTACTGCATCCTGCATGGGATTAAAGGCGTGATGTATGTGTGTAGGTGTGTGTGTGTGTGTGTGTGTGTGTGTGTGTGTGTGTGTGTGTGTGTGTGTGTGTGTGTGTGTGTGTGTGTGTGTGTGTGTGTATGCCCTCAAATAATGGTAGCCATAGCGGACATCGTGTATATTGTTCCGTGCGATCGCATTGCTGACAACATTGGGATTGCTTGCACCCTATCTAAAGAATTGCCTCATTTATCAAGGGAGATTTATTTAGGCGGCGATACACCTGCATCTAATGTGTGTGCTGCTGTAAAGCACATATTATATTTTGTGTCATTTTTGATGCTAGCATAAATACTCAATTTAATGTATGGTAGGTCATTCATTAAATTAAGTTTTAAAGTGTCTTTAATTAAATTTATTTTATAAAATATACCAGTATTGTCTATGTGACAGTTTACACAGTGTAAAAATCCAGTTTGAGTTATTTTTATTTACTGCAAATAAAATTATTAGCTTACACCTAAAATGACACAAAATTATAAAATGGGTTCGGCCAACGGTCCAGAAGCTATAAGCCAAAAATAAACTACTTCAATACTTTTTGAAACATGAAGAGCTAGCCATACTGGGCTATGGGTGCATCATTAACGCCTATCACATTTTAAAAAACATTCGCTTCACACACATTCGCCTGGAAAGTGTAGGTAGTTGCCATATGTTAATAATGAATGAGATAGATAAGAGAGGAAATGATATTCATTATCTTAATCCAAATAGTAAATAGAAATAACTAAGCGTTTTAAATACACAATCGTTTTCAGCATTGGTAGTTAGTATGAAACTACCACCGGTAAAGTATTATTTTTGATTAAGGCTTTGTTCCTAGAAGTGAAGTTAAAACTCAAGCAGTTTCAAACTGTGTTATTCGTTAAAAAAAAACATTTAATTTAATATCATCCCAGCAGTGGGATCCTGACAGCTAGATATGATTATTTGAACACTTTCTGACAAATAAGGTAGTTGATACATAGAATTTTTTTTTTTTTTATAGCAATAATCAACCCTTTAGTTAGGGGATATTCCTGCCAACGTCTAGTGAAAAACAAGAAATTGCCTCTGGATATTGTATTGGCTTCATTCATAAACTCATTCAAAAACAAACTGGACAGTCACATAGCATCACAGAAAGGCAACCAAAACAATTGAAGAGCAGGATACAGGCATTTATCAGTTGTAAAACTGTTACTGATTAATAATATAATAATACAATTAAACAAAAACTGATTTAAGTTGTGTTTATTTTGGATTTTACAATTCTTATGTTTCAAGCTCTTTGCAGAGCCCATAAAATCCAAAGCAAACACAACTTAAATCTGTTTTAAAATTATTTTAATGTGGTGAGTAATAGTTGTGCAAACTCAAGAAAATATTAAATATAATAATATTTATTAACCTATCATCCCAAGTGAACTCTCTCATTTGTACAATGTGCGGATGACTCAGCGTCTTCAGGAGACGTATCTCGGTGATCAGGTTGTCTATGGCTGAACCGGAGTGCTTAACTCTCGATTTGTCCACACATTTTATTGCAACCGTAGTTCGCGCTCCAACCTAGAGTGTGAAAATAAGAATTGTAATGAAGGCAAATAGAATAAATAAAATACAAAATATGTTAACTTTCTGTGCAAGAGACTTCAAAGCGCGTCCTGAGGATTACGTTACTATAGGCACAAATTGTATTTTCAGTCGCTTTCGGTAAGTTACTTGATAAAATAAGGTCGATAAACCACACAAAAGCAAATTATTAGATTTTATATTATCATAAAATTGTTTGCCTTGTAGCATACACGTGTATGATACACATCTTCAAAGATGTAATCTGTATGATTTGCTAGAAATCCTAAGTAAATACTGTACATTTATAAAGAAAACTTTAATTTACTCTTGTAACAAAACGTACCTTTGTGTAAGCCTTATAAACTGTCGAATAACTCCCAGACCCAAGTTTTTCTGTAACGACATAGCCGTCTATCTTTGGGAAAGCCATTTGTAGCACATCAATAATCAATAATCACAACATAGAACCCATAGGCTATCGAGAAAATAAGGAAATTGGGAAAATCATTAATTTCACTCCGTTGTCTCTTTGTGGTTGTCTCTGATAAGAAACGTCAAAATAGTTTTGACACTTGCCCATCGATGTTGCTATTAAAAATAAATAAATGTTCAATACAAACGAGCAAATTTGGTGTTATTACCGGATGTAGAAAGAGAGCGGAATAGAGAAATGTAGTGCGAGAAAAAGAGACAAGACATCAAATAGTATCTAAGAAATGTCGCTACTCACCACAAGATGGCGTATCTAAGTTTGTGAAGGTGTTTAGAAAAGTTTTTATTTAAATTTTTTCATTTATTATTACATTTAAAATAAAGAAATTCAACAATTACAATAGAACGCAACAAACACCTGTCAAGGTTTGTCCGTGCGCTCTGATATCGCCACTACGGTGGCGCCCGATACAAATAATAAAGTGCATGCATACAGAGTTGGAGTTGGTTACACCAGCCACGAGCGGCTGTACCGTGCATATACACGGTTAACACGTAAATCTATTTCTCCGGACCAGATCGGGGACGTCCTAAAGAAAGGTCAGGTCAAGAGTACCCTAAACCGACGAGCATGTATGAAAAGATTGTTGCATGTTGAAGAAGCGAAAGAGGTGTGTCAGGTTCGTAGCAAGTGGAAAGATGTAGTCTCTGCCTAGCCCTATGGGAAAGAGGCGTGATTATATGTGTTTATGTATGTATGTATTTCTACCCAGCAACCTTCCAGCCAGCGGCCTTGCGGAACCGACACTTGTGTTTTTTGAGAACTTGCATCTCAGGCAGGGTTCGAACTGCGACTACATAACACAATGATTTTTTTCAAAAGAACTTACGTACGTACATGCGTGATATGTTTCTTAGTCATTTAATTAAAATAATATGTGACCGATGCGCGGGCAGGACTAAGAAAGAAAATTATGCAAATTTCCAAAAATGGTAATTATACCTATCACGGGAAATGTTTTGAAATTTGGTGTTCGAAAAGCTTTTTTTTCAAAGAGCGAAGGCCAGAATTCAGGACCACATCAGACAGAACATGATTTGAAAAGTATGTAAGCTCGATGTATATTTCTTATTTCGACCATGAGTTACCTCTTTCATACTGAACGTTGACTGTCGTACTAGGATTTTAGTTTCTAATGTCAATGGTTATCTTGAAGGGGATCATGAAAGAGATTCGATTCATTCTTGGTCAGTACGACGTAACACAGGTTAAATGAAGGTTATTTAGTTTTTTTCATAAATCAGAGTAATCTTTGTGTTATCTTGATCTTAATTTATTGTTTTACTAAATGTAAGAATGTTTTCAATTAGACTAATATATCTCCAAATTGTTTTCTTATTTTATGTCTTCCAGCTAAGCTATTACCGAATGAGAATTTTGTAAATAAATGTACGTTGCAGCCGTATCGTAGTAGCACGCTACGAACGGTTACGCTTGCTACGCAATGTAGCAAACAGCTATAAATGCCGTAGAGATGTTTTCGAGCCAAAGAAATAAAAATTCAATATCCCGTTCGCTTCTTCTTCTTCTTCTTTCTCTTTCGTGTGGGACACCGAGTCGTCCAATGACACGATTAACCCTGGTGTCAGAGTTTTATAAGTACATGACATGACATGGTTGTGTAATGACCGCCGTCTAAGTAATCATAGACAGCACCCGGGATCGACGGCTTATCGTGCCTTCCGAAACACGGAACAATTTCTTTACCTTCCCCTCTATTACCACTGTAATCATTATTACGATAGCGGTTTTCTGAGGTTGGGCCTTAAAACCTGAGGGCCTTATCACCCCCAAGTACCTTATGTTCAGTTGTTTTTATCCACATACATACATACACATTTCACGCCTATAATCCCTTGCGGGGTAGGCAGAGCATAAACGGCCGTAAAAACGGACATTTACGCCACGTCTGACAATTATTTGAGGTTCATTCGGAAAATTGTGTATCGCCATAGTGACAGGTTGTCAGCCCATCGCCGAGAATAGCAATACACACCCTCGAGTCCCTTAGTCGCCTCTTACGACTCCCACGGGAAAGAAATGGGGTGATGCTATTCTAAGCCGGCATTACACGGCATTTTTATTTATTCTGCGGGTAAAATGATGTGGAATATAATAAGTATGAGTGACTGGAAGCTCAGTGAGAATATTTTCAGGGCGTGTTCTCAGTTCAGTGAAACTGAACAACATCACTTAATTTCTTGTCCAAAATAGAATGAAGTATTGCCCGTCCAATACAAAGTAATTTATTTTTTGTACATTTTTCTACAGTTACGACGGCCAATTTGGATTTCCTATTTCGACAAAAAAGTTGTTCAGTTTCACTTCTTAAACACGCCCTGGATTTTTGTCTGAGCTTCCAAATATCCTTTAGGGTGTAAGGGACGGTGAACCGAAAACTTTACAGGTATGATCAGACCTTGAAACTCAACAACTTTATCTATGGAGACTACATTGAGAAACGAGAAAAAATTTCGTCCACAAAATCAAAATCACTGTAGTTCTTACGTCTTTTTCGTTAAAGTTCAAAATACGTACACATTGAATTACAGTACGCAACGGTAACTTTGTGACTAGCACGCGTGCGCTATTTTGCGGTTACGAAGATAATTTCGCGCTCTTGTGTCCTGCGTATAAGGTTGAATTTTGCGTGAATTGCATGGGATTTGACAGAATATTTAAGTTTGTGGCCAGGATGCTGCATTGGAGTGGAGTATGTAGCGCTAAGTTAGTACGTATAGGTTTGTTGTGGAGGGCGGATGCGGGAACTCCCGAAAAGCGCGCGAAAAGTGTTAAAGACTTGTAAAATAAGTTGATTTGGTGACTTGAAAGGAACTATATTTTTGGTAGTATAGTAGGTAGTTTTTGTAGCATTTTTCGTTAATATTTTGTTCCTTCATATCCTTTGTTCTTTAAGCTAGGAAAACTTGCGAGGAGTCCTCAATTCAATACAAACACAAACTTGAATAAAGCCAGTGTTTAGCTTCTATGACAAATGTATCTTCACATTTTTTTTATTAATAGCGGGAAGCAAAGTTTCTATTTTATTTAAAAAATATTTTGTACCATGCAACAATATAAATTTTTGTTTATAAATACGTATAATGTTGCATACTTTTGATCTCACCTCACTTAAGTATTTATACAAATATATTGTGAGTTTAGCAGGTATCCAGACCGAAATTCCAAAATCTCTTAATATACGAATAGTCATTACAATTACTAACAGGTATTTTTCCTTTTTTTACTTCCGGAATAAGATTTTTCGAGTGTTTCTTTTTGTAGCCTGATCTTCATGATTGGTCCTTTCTAGCATAGAATAAAAGATTGCCAGCCGATTTTAACCCATAAAAATGTAAAAATTGATTAACTCTGAAACTACAAAAATCGCGGAACATACATGGGGGTTATTCAGATACCAATCAGTGTAAGGCATTCAAATTTTGTCTGTGGACATCACTATTCGGGCCAGCCTGTTTAGTATTTGTCCACGAATCAACAAGCAACAGGTTTTCACTATCTTACAAAGATACATTTCTTACTTTTCACTTTCATGACATAGATTTACGTACTGCGATATTTATCTTAATACTTTATTCTTTTAGGCAGACAAAAACAAAATTTATAAAACCATAACGACCGTTTTATACGGTGGCCGTTTACACTCTGCTTACCCTACAAGGTATAAGGGGGTGATGCTATTTTTCATGTAAATCAAAAATACATAGTATTTTTGAACTTTGTTGGCTGTCGAAAGACCACATCAATCCATTTACTTTTATAGGTTCCAGTTTGAATTTTAATGATTTCGCCTTTTTTAAGTAAGTACCTATATTATATTTTTATCTTGGAATCTCATACGTAATAAAAACTATTATTAGTAAAATTATAGAAACAGTGACTTCAAACATTTGTGATCTGACACTATTCTGCATTTATGTGAAAACGTTAACAAAACAAAATATCAGAATGTATGGCGTAATGGCGGGACAGAAAAGCAGCGGACGAGGCAGGCCGACTCAACACAATGTCCAGCACAAAGAACAGGTAAGACTGTTACTCGTACATACATTAGCCTATTACAGTCCACTGCTGGACGAAGGCCTCTCCCTGGGTACGCTATACGGCACGATCTCTCATTTTCGGCATCCAGTCGCTACCAGCCACCTTTTTCTAAGGGTTTCTGAGGGTTTCAAACATTACGCTTGCTGAGACGTGACCTCCACTCGAGAACCCGCTTACTTCACCGTCCGTCGGTTGTACGACAGATGTGCCTAGCCCACTGCCTTTTCTGACTGCTACTCAATTTGATAAAAACCATGAAATTATATAAAGTGAAACATGGATTTTTAAGATAAACTTTGTGAAAAAGGCAGCTGCTGCAAAGAAATAGTGTCGATTTAAAAAATCTTAGTGGTCAACACAAAGAATTCATGCATACACACATCATGCCTATAAACCTTGTGAGGTAGGCGAAGCAGCGGTAAAACATGGTTATCGCTATCTCCACAGAATAAATGTCGTCAATCTATGTTATTTTAAAAATTGCTCCGATATACATCTTTCGATAGTAAACTCAGTGGATGTTGTAGCGACACCTTTGCAGGCGTGATGTGTCTGAGAGTTCTGCGTTGTGTTGCGCACACTTTTATATTATTAAGATAGTGCGAAGTATCAAAACCTCCCAGTCCCGCTGTTTGCGGTGCGACTTAAGAGATAATGCAAGAGTTATGGAGTGAATCTGTGAACATAGCTCTCTGAGCTTCCTGCGTTGTACACAGTTTTGTAGTAGGAAGTATCAAAACTTGTCAGTCGCGCTATATTTGTTGCGGTGCGACATAATGTAAGAGTTATGGAGTGAATCTGTAAACATTGCACTATATCCACACGGACTATATTAAATATATAAACCTTTTATTGAAGTTACAAAATTATGTTTCTTAAAGACTTTATTTACAAATGCAAGTTGTTGTTTAAAAATAAAATAAAATAACATTGCTGTCTGATCGTCTTGTGTTGTGCACACTTTTATATTAATTAGACGGTAGGAAGTATCAAAACCTGTCAGTCTTGCTATGTTAGTTGCGGTGCAGCATAATGCGAGAGTTATGGGGTGTTACCGTCTGATACCGGCTTAGAATAGCATCACCCCATTTCTTTCCCGCGGGTGTCGTAAAAGGCGGTTAAATGACTCGAGGGTTACATATGTATTGCAATTTTAGGCGATTGGCTTACAGCCCGTCATAATGGCGGTACACAATTTTCTGAATGATCATCTGTCATACGTGGCGATAGCGACCGTATTTTTGCGGCCGTCAACCGTTAAAGCCCTGATTCACCTAAAATATTTTGTCTCTTTCATTCGCGCTGCGCCAGAGAGAAACAAACACTCATTTTACGATCAAAATTTCGCGAGATTTTACGGTTTTTCCGACATAGAAACTAGAGAAATACCGTTAGAATGTCTAATCTTGGTATTCGTACTAGAAAAGGAATGAATCTAATTTATAGTATACGGGGTGTAAGGGACGGTGTACCGAAAACTTTGCAGGCATGATCAGACCATGAAACTGAACAACTTTTTCTATGGAAGCTAAGTTGGTAAACTAGATTTTTTTTTCGGCCTCATACATACATACATACATAAATCACGCCTATATCCCTTACGGGGTAGGCAAAGCGTTAACGGCCGTAAAACGGATATTAACACCACGTCTGACAAAAGCTTGAGGGTCAATCAGATAACTGTGTATCACTATAGTGATAGGTTGTCAGCCTGTCGCCTAAAATTGCAATACACATCCCTCGAGTCCCTTAGTCGGGTCGTACGACACCCATGGGTAAGAAATGGGGTGATGAAAAATGAAAATGAAAATGAAAATGAAATAACTTATTCAATGTAGGATAGCATTATCACTTATTGACGTCATGATCGGTCATTGTAAAAAAAAAGAAATTTGCATAACGCAATCTTCTTCTTTTTATAACAATTTTGTATTGTCCTAATAGAAAACCGGCTCGGGCGGGATAAAAAAAATAAAAATAAAAATAAAGGCACTGCCTCGGGGCTGGCCAGGTTAATCACATAGCACGTAACTTTACGCCACCATCATTTGTAAACGACATTTGTTTCAAATTTTAGTCAAGATTTCCAAAGCGTGTTATTAACATGCGTATAATTAACCGGACCCCCTGAACAGGAAAAACCCCCCAAAAAACCTGCCCAGAAGTGCTCCTACTCTAAATTAACAATCTTTCTAGGCCCTAAACTGCCCTAGCTAATTTTGGAAATAACGAATAATATATATGTATAGCCCAAAAATGGCTAATAATGGATGCTATTCTAAACCGGCATCACACGGCAATCGGCCTCCCATACAAAATTCCCGATCAGCTGACTGACTTTCTATGGAAACTCGAAAAAAATATTTTGTTTCCCAACATTGCTCGATAGTAAAAGTTGTTCAGTTTCATGGTCTGATCATGCCTGCAAAGTTTTCGGTACACCGTCCCTTACACCCTGTATATTTTTTTGTAATAAGGTTAAAACTGTAGACATAATACTTATTGAAAAAAGGTTTCATTTAGAGGTCAGTGTCTTTTTTTTATATCGAGTAATGTTTGTCAAATTGTGTAACTAATAGGTATAATGTTAGATTGTCGATAAAAACATATATTTTTTTAGAATTTTATGGCTGTAATTGTTTAAATAAAACTGGTTTCTAAAACTTGCTCGCGCTATATTCCGGCCTTAATGGGACAGGTAACCCCGCAAAGGATAAAGGCGTGATATATGTATGTCTGTGTGTATAGAGTTAAGATGTGAAAATCGTTGTCCGAGCGTCTTGCGTTGAGCACAGTTTTATATATTCTGAATGAATAATGCGAATAAAATGAAATCTTGATTTATTTAAGGCAATCTTGATTTATTTATCGCGTGCAAGATTTTTAAACCAGTTTTATTTATGCCGTGTGATGCCGGCTTAGAATAGCCTCACCCCATTCCTTTCTCGTGGGAGTCGTAAGAGGCAACTAAGGGACTCGAGGGTGTGTATTGCAATTTTAGGCGATGGGCTGACAACCTGTCACTATGGCAATACACAATTCTCCGAATAACCCTCAAATATTTGTCAGACGTGGCGTAAATGTCCGTTTTTTGCAGCCGTTTACGCTCTGCCTACACCGCAAGGGATTATAGGCGTGATATGTGTATGTATGTAGGTTTATTTAGAAAATTATACAAACTTTACTCGATAGAAAAAAATATCCAAAGTATCCTCTACTTGAAACATTTTTTCAATATTATGTCTTAAAGTTATTTTCAGATTTATTATTGAAATCTTATCAGTTTTAAAGTTATTACAAAAAATGTATATGCTTTAATTTAGATTACACCTTTTCTAGTACGAAACCTAAATTAGACATTCTAACGGTACTTCTCTAGTTTCTATAACGGAAAAACCGTATATCTCTCGAAAATGTGTGCGCAAAATAAGTGTTTGTTGCCAGGGGACAACTTCTTTCAAAGGTACAAACTTTTCAGATGTATCAAGGAATTAAAATTGTTTTATTGTATTGTATTTCTCTAGGATTCCATCATCAAATCCGACGAGTAATGACTATATGACCAAATTACTATATGACGTAATGTTTTCAAATCCAACACGGTCCAGCGCTTTTGGGTAACGGAATCATACATAAAAAATATAGTTCCCAAAAAAGTAAAGAGAGCTTAGAATTATATGTTTTTAAATGATCATAATGTTTTCCTCTCACTTCACACTAAATAGTATAAAATTAAGTCGCTTCCCGTGTCCCTACGTCCCTATGCATGCTTAGATCTTGGAAACTGCGCAACGGATTTTGATGCGGTTTTCTTTAGTAGATAAAGTGATTCAAGAGGAAGGTTGTTATGTATTTAATTCCGGAAGAAGGTCTATTCCCGCAGGAAAACGGTTAACAGCGGGAAAACCGACAAGAAATAAATATAGACGGGCTTTGGTCAAGCTTATATTTTCATCTCTGCTACATCGTTGACCCCCAATAAAACGAAATTGAAAATACCCGCGCCGAGTGTAAGTTACTGAAACAGCAACAGGGAAGAACGAAAAATAACATGGTGTAAGCCTAAAATAACCTAATTTACTGCGTAGAGTTCAGTTTTGTGACTTTTAAAGGCTTATTTATGTTTTAGTTTCTTTCTTGGTCTGTGCCGTTATTTTTCGTGCTGCCTTTGCTGGATCAAAGATGGCGGAAGGATTTTTAAACATTTCGTGTGGGTATCAATAGCAATTTCAACAATACATACATACATACATACATACATATATCACGCCTATAATCCCTTGCGGGGTAGGCAGAGCATAGACAGCCGCATAAAACGGACATTTACGCCACGTCTGACAAATATTTGAGGGTTATTTAGAAAATTGTGTATCGCTATAGTGACAGGTTGTCAGCCCATCGCCTAAAATTGCAATACACACCCTCAAGTCCCTAAGTCGCCTCTTACGACTCCCACGGGCAAGAAATGGGGTGATGCTATTCTCAGCCGGCAACACACGGCAAACATACACAAATACAAATATCACACCTTTAATCCCTTGCAGGCCAGGCAGTTTTCAAGTTCTAATTTTACTTAAGGATACTACTAAAAACTTGAGCAACGGATATTCTAATAGATTGTTTGTATAAAAAGAAATCTTTATTTTTGTGATGTGGTGCCACTGTCAAGGTCATTGACGGCTACACTCGCCTTATGTTGTTCTGTGACATGTTAAGCTGTCACAGTGATGGCTTCGGGAAATGACGCAAGCAGTCACAAGAAAGAGCTATGAAACTGTCATCAAGGATTGCATAGCAGCGCCATCTGGTGCCAATGCTGAACAAGAAGTAATTATACAAAAATTAAACCTGTTTTTGGGTGGAAAAACGTTTAATTCCTGTAATCTTGACAGGTTGTGACTAATTTTGTTGTGAAGAATGTTTCCAACATATCGAATGTTAGGATTTACTATATAGGGCGCATACTCAAAACGGGCTGGTTATCATCATCGTATGGGTCTATTTTTTCTCATATTGTTATCTGGGGAAAATTGTTCAGTTGCATGGTATGAGTCACATAATATATGCATTTTTTACATCTTATATTGTATGCGCCGACCTTTAATGAAATAGGATATAAAGGGCGTTAATACTGAATACGACGACAAACCGCTCGTGAAAGCCACCATACAAACGACAGCCTGTGACAGCCGCAATTTGATGCGGCGACGTGTGCCATGCGACCAGAATATACAGTTTCATCCTAAACTTCAATCGTAAAAAAACCGGATCCGAATTACACCGCAAGATCATGCGATGCGCGAGTTTCCCTGTCTAAATATACCGATACGACGACAAACCGCCCCCTGGTGGGCAGTTCATAAACTGTGCAAGCGGTACATGCCACAGCACTGCGTTAAAGCTTATCACCTACCACAGACTATGTAAATCAGTAGGTATTGTATTTTATCTACACTCGTCTCATAATTTTCGAATTATGAACTAGAAAACAGTTGTATAAAGCATTCTGCCTTTAGGAATTGCAGACGCGTAATGTTTTAATGAGCTCTGGCTTAGGCTCTTACTTCGACAAAGTTGAGAAATCAATCAAAGATTTTTTTTTCCAATATAAATTGTTGTTGTACGGTAATTGTTCTGTTGTTGTTCAATTGTTTTAATAGATTGTTGTTCGGTTGTTGTTTAGTTAGTGTTCCGATGTTGTTCAGATTTTGTTGATCAAATCTTGTTCAGTTGTTGTTTGGATGTTGTTTCTATGTTGTTCAGTTGTTGTTCAGATTGTGTTCAGTTGCTGACTTGACATCTGAACAACTGCTCTAGTATAGAATTTTCAAAAATTCATATCAAGCCATATTACGTTCTCGTTTTGAATTTGACCCTGTATCGGGCCTTGCAATCGCCGGTACGGACGTTTGGATAAGTGTATGACTGAGTTTTTTCTTTGGAGAGTAGATAAAATAGTATATGCAACTGCATATAATTAGGCATTAGAATGCTCGTGTCAAACTATTATCACACGAGGCGCAGCTGAGTGACACAGACACTCGCATTCTAATGATCCCCATTATGAGTGTGATGCCGGCTTAGAATAGCATCACCCCATTTCTTTCCCGTGGGAGTCGTAAGGGGCGACGATGGGACTTGAGGGTGTGTATTGCATTTTTAGGCGATGGGCTGACAACCTGTCACTATGGCGATACACAGTTTTCCGAAAGACCCTCAAATGTTTGGAGTAAATGTCCGTTTTTTGCGGCTGCTTACGCTCTGCCTACCCCGCAAGGGCGTGATATGTGTATGTATGCAGGTCTCTGATGAGCAGATCGTAAACTATACAAACAGCACGCGCCAAATTCTGATAAACTTGCTCAGTGGCAAAAATGTATCCCTAGGGAAAAATGCGTTTAAACTTTTGACCGCAGCGTACAGACACTTATTTACCCCTACTGCTAATGTTATACAGGGTGTAAGGGACAGCCCTCCAAATACTGATAGGGTGCAATCACACCATGACCCAACTGAACAACATTCCATTAGAAAATGTTTCAGGAAACGTCAAAATATTTCGGTCTTCCCATGGTAAATGCAGTCAGCTGATCGTTATTTTGTATCGGAGATTGAATATTTTTTGGCGTTTCCTGACATATGTTTCAAAGGAAAAGTTATTCAGTATCATGGTATGCATGCACCCTATAAGTATTCGGAGGGCTGTCCCTTACACCCTGTATTATGAAAAAAGTAACTAGGCATGTGTTAAAAAAAATACTTTTGTTAAGATATGACAAGAAAAAACTATTTTGCACAATAATAATATTTATGTTTGTGTTGCTGTATTACAAAGGCTTTGGTTGATCGATTATTAGAATTTCTATACAAAAATATTAAAATACCGATTTAATTTAATTTGGCATCAGTACAAGCTTGGCTTGGCTTGGCTTGGTAAATAAATCTATTTTTATATATTGTATGTAGGTATAGTTAAGCAGACTGTATATTTGATAGTTATTATATTTTCTTTTGTTATTTATTGCCTCTTACCCAATAAGATATGAGTTTTCGAACATGAAATGGGTAAGCTGGAAGAGATCTCTTCTAAAGATGTAAGCTCGCCTTTGCTTCTAATTTTATTGTAAAACTTTTTATTAATATTGTATAATAAATAATATATATAATCATTATATTTTTTATACGTAGATGTTGAGATATTCTTAAATTTTCAGCAAATAAAACAACTCTGTTTGCAACTAACTGACGATTTAAAAACTGTAGCGTAGGTCTACGAAATGCTCTACGGCGTAGCGGTTGCTACGTGCCTCTACGGAATCAAGCTTAATGTATTTTTAATCGTCTTCAAAAAGAAAATTGGTAAATTCTACCCGCAAGTCTGCGTGTTTATTTCTTATTTTGATATATTGGTCCCTCAGTCCCTATAGGCTTCTGAGCAAATGTGAAAAAATAAAGTACCTCTTTTGTATAAAGTAGGTTTACGCGAATTACAATTTGTATTTTAAAAAGTTTATTCTCAAATATTCTTAGAAACAACGTTACCTACATCAGTTCAATTTGTTTGTTTGGAATTGTACTTCGAGCTTAAAATTAAATGACAACAAATTTCATCAAAACCGGTCAGAAAAAACGTTAGAAATATTGTAGACGCCTGAGCTGTAGTAAATACCAGGGGTGAAATTTTACTAGTAACCGATAGCGAAATCTCAAGATGCTTGTGATAAGGAACAACTTTCCCCAAAGAACATAGGTCGTAAAATGTAAAAAAATTGGACCTCCCATACAAAATTTCCGATCGGCTGAATTGGGTTACTATGGAAGGTCAAAATATTTTTGTCATATTTCGACCTATGTTCCTTGGGGAAAGTTGTTCCTTATCACCAGCCATTCTGTTTTCAGTATCGATCACCAGTAAATCTTTACCCTATATATACCGCAGGCAGGATTTGAACCTGCGACTTGTGTTTTTGCGAAATCTCAAAAGTTGTGTACCCAATACGTTGAAATGTTTTTAAATATAGTAGAAGCTCCGTTTTTACGTGTATCTTAAGGAATTTTAATGAGTTATCACAAGGATTAGTTGAGTTGGGAATAGAATCTTATTTATTTAGAAAATCTCTTATTCACATACATACATATATCACGCATTTATCCCTTGCGGGGAAGGCAGAGCGTAAACCACCGCAAAAAACGGACATTTACGCCACGTCTGAAAAAATATTTAAGGGACATTCAGAAAATTATGTATCGCCATAGTGACAGGTCGTCAGCTAATCGCCTAAATTTGCAATTCACACCCTCAAGTCCCTTAGGCACCTCTTACGACTCCCACGGGAAGTAATTGAAATTGAAATTATTTATTCAATGTAGGATAGTATTATCATATCACTTATTGACGCCATGAACCGTCACTGTTAAAAAAAAAAATTGTATCACACAATTTTCTTTTTTTTATAACAATTTTGTAATGTCCTAACTCCTAATAGAAAACCGGCTCGGGCGGGATAAAAAAATAAAAATCAAGGCACTGCCACGGGGCTGGCCAGGTTAATCACACGGCATGTAACTTTACGCCAACACCATCTGAAAACGATATTTGTTTCAAATTGAAGTCAAGAAGCGTGTAGTTTATGTGCGTATAATTAATCAGACCTCCTGAGCAGGAAAAACCCCCCAAAAAAACTGCCCAGAAGTGTCCCTACTCTAAATTAACAATCGTACAAGATGGAGGAAGGAACAAATGGCACATTTTAACCGTTACATTTGACCCGGAAACAATCGGATCCAATATTTTCCCGCCAAAAGCAGTCACCCGCCTAATTCCCTGGAAAAGTTCCAGGGAAATAAGAAAATCCGACATTTTATGAAATGCCTGCAAGTAACGCGGTGCAATGGGTTGCTCTCAAGTGACACTAATTTAATTTAATGAAATCAAGTGTGAAACGGCGAGAAAATTTATCTTCTCTTTTTAGTATATACAGTGTGTAAGGGACAGCCCTCCGAACACTGATAGGGTGCATTCAGACCATGAAACTGAACAACTTCCTATGAGAAAATATTTCAGGAAACGTCAAAAAATTTACTTTCTATTGTAATTGCAGTCAGCTGATCGTGATAATAGATACATACACATATCACGTCTTCATCCCTTGCGGGGTAGGCCGTAGAAACGGCCGTTTTAGAAAAACTATGTATCACTTTAGTGACAGGATGTCAACCTGTAGACTAAAATTGTAATACACATGAAACCCTCGAGTCACTTAGTCGCATCTTACGACACCCGCGGGAAAGATATGGGTCAATTTCAACAAGTCTGTTATTTGTCTAATTTTGGTGGCAATTTTTATTTGTTAGTTTTTTGATAATATTTTGATAAATTCTAAGAATATATCACATTTTGATTGTCATGTATCGAGGGCCTCGTTATAGCTATTTTAGTTTTTAAGATATTTCAGTTTAAGTCCACCAAAATTGCAGAGGGCCACCAAAATTAGAAATTTAGCCCACCAAAATTGACTCATGCCACCAAAATTAGAAAAGGGGCCACCAAAATTTGAAAATTATCTGCAATGACCTTTGTGGGTACCTAACGGAATTCTGGGGGATGTGCAGTGATCCTTGTGAGTACCAAACGGAATTCTGGGGGATGTGCAGTGATACTTGTTAGTACCAAACGGAATTCTGGGGGATGTTCAGTGATTCTTTTGAGTACCCAACGGAATCCTGGGGTATACGTATGCAGTGATCCTTGTGTGTACCCAACGGAATTCTGGAGTATGTTTAGTGATTTTTGTGAGCATCCAACTGAATTCTGGGGTGTGTGCAGTGATCCTTGAGAATACCTAACGGAATTCTGGGGGATGTGCAGTGATTCTTGTGAGTACCTAACGGAGTTATGGGGTGTGTGCAGTGATCCTTGAGAGTACCCAACGGAGTTCAGGGGTGTGTGCAGTGACTGTGCAACAATCTTCGTAACTTTGAGTGCCGACCCAAAATTTCGAGAGGTGTGCAGTGATTCTTGAGAATACCTAACGGAATTCTGGAGGATGTGCAGTGATTCTTGTGAGTACCTAACGGAGTTCTGGGGTGTGTGCAGTGATCCTTGTGAGTACCCAACGGAGTTCTGGGGTGTGTGCAGTGATCCTTGAGAGTACCTAACGGAATTTTGTTGGATGTGTAACGATCCTTGAGAGTACCTAACGGAGTTCTGGGGTGTGTGCAGTGATCCTTGTGAGTACCCAACGGAGTTCAGGGATGTGTGCGGTGATCTTTGAGAGTACCTAACGGAATATGCAGCGTTTTCAGTGATTACCACATTACGACATACGAAAATATTATCAGTGATCTTAGTAACTAAGCACTGAAAGGGATTATTGGGGGAATCTTGGTAAGTACTAACGGAATTCTGGGAGATGGTGCAGTGATCGAGGTGAGTACCTATGGAATTCGTAGTTTGGTGAGTATTCAGCTTTTTAGATTAGGAACCGATGAATAAACTACCCTATGGAATCTCTTGGAGTAGGCATCTAACAAAATATAAATATACCAAGAAGGAACATGGAAGAACATGAAATTTATATTGAATTTGCAAGTAGAAAGGGCATAAATATACCTGCAGTGCAGATGATAAAAGGGTTCAGCTTACATTCTATTTAGGTAAGAAATCATCATTATTTTTACCATTTTAAACTGCTTAGTATGTAAACAAATAAGGATGTAAATTTTGGTGGTTGGAACCAATTTTGGTGGCCTCTAATATGCCACCAAATCCACCAAAATTGGCCCACCAAAATTGAGACAAAGCCTTTTTGTAAATATAAAAAAATAAGTGTAAGTTTTAGATCAAAATAAATTCTATAAGTGTAAGGAGCACTGATCTCCATATATACAACGCTGGATTGACGATTCCCTTTAGAATGACAGTTCTTCAACGCCTCTGTTTGATACGCCATCTGCTCACCGTATAAGGAACTAAATCTGACATAAATTAGTCAAAAACTTTAATGGCGGTTGCACAGTTCGGATTGTTTATGTGGTTTTAATAGGATTTTTGAGATTTTCCGCGGTTGTTCTTATCTTTAGTGTCGCTAAAATATACAAAATTGTTGAAAGTTATAAAGGGAGACCATGAAACAGTGCCTGTTATGCAAAACTCCGTATAAAAAGGGCAGTGGGGTAACATTTCACCAGTAAGTAAATTTATGTCTAATAATCAACAAATAATAACTTGAATTTATATTATAGGTACTCAAAGACCTATCGCCAGTCATATTTTACACGATACAATCATATTTTTCTTATTTAAACTACTTTTTACGAAGTTGGGTAGGCAATAAAACTTTTGATAGTGCTGTGAATGTTTGTTGTCGATAAAACTTGTCGATGCTTTTCCTTACATTATATTTTCTGTAGAAACGGAATTCACAATTATTCACTGACGACAATTTTTGTATTGAATACATTAACGTAAAAAAAAAAACAATTACTTTCAGGTTTCCAACTGATCCAACAACACTGGAATTATGGTTGAAAAATATTAACAAGCCTAATTGGCGTCCAAGTAAATATAGTTGTATCTGCTTAAAACACTTCTCTGATGACTGTTTTATTCAATATTATAACATAACAAAAGACTTTTGAAAAAGGCTAGCATACCAACAATGTTTTGTAGCAGTGCCGGTGAGTAGAAAAATAATCTTTTATTTTAGACTTTGTAAAATCAATATAATTTTGATAGATATTAGTGATTTGTTTTCTTCTTTTGAGGAATTAAGATAATGAGTATTATTTACATTTATTACTTACGACAAGATGGAGACGGTAAGTATAGGTATATTTGGATTGAGAGAATTTGTGTTTGACCATTTAACTTCAAAGGCACTTGTCCGATTTTAATGCAGTTTTCAGTGACGGATTTGGATTTGATAAATGCATGTTTTTAAGACTGGTATTACTATAGAAACTCACTAAAGGGCGCTGTAGTAAATATTGCAAAATGAAATAGCAATCATATATTTCTAAATTCATCACGCAACTAAAGTTAACCCACAATGCAAAAGTCGGTAATTGTAATGGCAATTATAATGGTTATTTTAATAGTCGGTAATTTTTAAAAACCGAATTTGAGAGATGGTTCTGTACGCCGCCATAGACTAAGTCGGATTGACAAACAATCCGGAAAAGTCTATGGCAGCGTAGAACGTCATTTTTTCGTATTAGTTTCTCAAAAACGCTCATATCTCAACATCATTAATGACCTTTAAATTGCGTTGTGTTTTTTTAATTTTGTTTAATTTTTCGTTGTACTCCGTAGTCCTTGACCGCGAGGAAAAATGAGAGGAATAAATCATGATGTTCCCCAGTTAACGATATGAAATTATTATAAGACATACATACTACCGTAAAAATAGCCTTATTTATAATACACAATATCTTTTTCTGCAGCAAACATATCTTCAACGCATGAAAGTATACTTACACCGTCTTAAGCGTCTCAATAAAAAATGTATATTAATATGTAAATAAATACTCCATTCCTTGACAAACAATATCTGATTTTTATTTCCTAACATTCTCCTTTATTTTTAGATCTAGCTAGTCACAGACTAACCACCATCCGGATAGATTAACTTATTCTTCATATCACTATTTGCTTAATCTGAGTATTAATTTGATCAACTGCTCTCATATTTTATAAAATAAGATGTCATTTTGGAAATGGATCATAACTACATATTTTAAAACATGGGTAGCATATGGACATTTTTATCGACGTTTTTTTCTCACTACCCCCCATCACTACTTCACCGTATAATGGGCCAAATGTCAAACTCAAATATGGCCACTGTTACCCCGGCCTATAAGCAGTCCAGCGTACTTGTATATATAGAGGTCAGTGGTAAGGAGTGACAAATGACACATCAAATTCCACAGCAATAGTTTATGGTTGTACACAAAGTAATGAAATAATCGAACCACCAAAATTGCAACCGTTTTTTAGATAATTGCGTAAAGTCTGTACTTACGTTTTTGGCGGGAACATGCATCGTCGCCGCACCCAAGTAACCATCACAAGCGCTTGAGCCACAGATTAATAAGATAATGTACTAGGGTACAGATAGGAATCGGACCAATCACAGGCGGAGACGCTAATTATAGTTCCATTAAATCAAGTGCATGTCGCTAGTGTGCTCATAGAAAGAGACAGGTATATATAATGCTATCTCTTACCACCTGCTAGTATTGCTAGTGATGTGCCACTACTATCGATATGCATACCACGCTGTTCACTTAGTGAACTTGAAATAAAACTATGTAAGATTTATTAATTCGTTTATTAACTGTTACATATATCTAGACACGCGGTAAGCGTGTAATATAACAATGATTTATTTATTTTATTTTATTGAAAAGAAACACAGTCTTATTTTCTTTTAAATATTACAACTTACATAAAGATTTGTTTGCATGTTAAAACTATCCAAGGCAAATTTTATAGTATTGTAGAATCGAAGTTGGCTATATTTTACTAATGAATGCTAAACGATCCTATACCTCAATAAATTTATTTCAGAAGTGTCTACTCAACATGGCAACCATTTTACATATCACTACTTTTGTGGGTTGTACGATGAACTTGGCTTTCAACGTTCACATTTATGTTTTTGGTGGGAAAATAGTATACTTTGCCTAAGATTTTTTTACATGATATAAAATGAAATTGACAACCAAAGATCTCTGAAGAAATACTTCGTACCTTGCCTATCATGTGTCATGCACGTATTTCATATTTTTAACAACTTTATAGCATCTTCATCTCCAAAACTCAACGTGGCCGTTGTTGACTGCAACAGGAGTACGCATTTTTCCCTTGCATCAAAGCTACTTTTTGAGGAATGTACACTGTCGAAAAGTTTATCATAGAATAGTAGCAGAGCAGCGGTGTTACTCATCGTCGAATATTCATCATTTTTCGCAGCTTAAAAGAAAAATAAATAATTAGTAGGTACCATTAATTTGTAAAGTGGCTGGAATAGACTAAAATAAGTAAAGCAGTGTTAATTTCTAATTGACCACATTATATTCCGTATTTTAAAGTAGCATATTATGGCATTGTCAAAACATCGATAGTCGATAATTTTTTGGACATCCCTATTTTTCATACTTTTGTACTTTTGTTTAAAATAAAATAATATTATTATTTGAAACAAAGATGATGATTTGAATGAAACACAAATTTATACCCTGACCAAAGTAGACAGAAGAATATAGACAGAAATCTACTTACTTTTTCCATTGGAAAACCACTGCTAATTTCTGCCACCGTAAATAAAGTTGGCTGGGCAGTCAAGGAATTCAGGCGATCGTTTTCGTAAAATTGACGCTCGAAACGGTTGTTACAAACTTTTTTCCTTGATTATTGATTAAAATTAAGTGAATTTAAATATTTACTGTTGATTTTATTCAGCCACAAAGTCCGCCGGCTTGACGGTCGCGGAAAATTATGCATTTTGACGCCACTATTGCTTTTGGTTGAACAATTAGGTACGCAACATTTCATTACACCAATTTTAAACAAATGTTGATGTAATTTATCTGATTTAACAATAGAAATAGCACACAATAAGAAATTGCAAGTAACTTTCACCGCGATAAAATTTCAGACCACAGATACTAGTAGGCGTCGTCTGACAGTTCGTCAACGTCATTGCATTGAACACTAGCGCTGCCTTCTTGAGATCCATGTACTACGACCTGGTAAAAAAGATTATGAACTCTATAACCAAACAATTAACGATTAAAATTGAGTGTGGTAGATAATGTCCCCCGATTCTAGTATGGCGATTCAATAGCGTGGCTTGAGCTCAAGTGGCCGGGACGCGGTGTGGCAACAGGGCGTTGGGAATATGCGTTAGAGATGAGATACCATCGTTCAAAATTTTTCCACCAAAATTGTTTTTTTTTTCGGACACTTCTTTTCACCCGTTTAACTTTATAGTACTTAAGGTAGTTGTCTTAAATATAAAACTAAGAGTTAGTTTACATATCTAGGAAGACATTTGAGCTAGTTGGAAACATCTCATGTCTTGAGGGAAAAAATCATAGAGAGTTTTCTTCTCAAATTTGGATTCCGGACACGCCACCAAAATTAGAAAATGGCGCTTTAGCATTTTTTTTATTTTGTTGTATTTACTTATTATTGTTAATTATCATATGCACATTTAAAAACAAGCGTATATTTAAAGAAAAAAAATTTTTGATTGCTGTATCTGTACTTCTGACTAGGATTTTCAGCTCGGACACGTTAAAAACACGTCTGGGAAAATGAGCCATATGGGTTATGCTATGCTAAGCCGGCATCACACGGCACACGGCTCCATTTAATACCATTAGCAGCACATCAATCTACCCCTTTAAGGGATCAATCCACACTGGTTTTACTTCAAACTGTTTGAAAAACCCTTTTTAAGTTTGTTGTTGTTGTTGTTATTATAAATAAAATATTTTAATTAGTTATAACTTGAGTTATTAAGTGCTTAAGGTGCGTAAAATACCTGAAGTTAATACCTTAAGGGCCTGCCTCGAACTTTTAAACGTCCCTTTCCCACTAATGGCAAATCCTGTGTGTGAGAACAGAGCGGAATCGCCATATTTAGGCGATTTTTCACTCTTTTGGAAATTTCTCGCCAAATAAATAAGTAATCAAAAATTTAACGACAAGAATCTAGACGTATCGTATACGCAAAAAAATATAATGTGTTATGTCTACATAAAGTAAATTTTGTGGTTATGTTCATAAGATTGCTATACACTACACAAAAAAGTGTAAAACCAGACCAAACTTTGAAAAATAAATCTATCGAGCAAACTTTCTTTAGTTGTGTTTTCCTGCGACAAAAATCTAGATAATATAATGAACAATTATGATACGTAAAAATAAGTTGTTTACCGTATTTACCAACAAAATTACGTGCATCCAAAAATACGCATTTTCTCACGGCCCGCCCTTAAAAGGGTAAATTTGGTGTGCTACTGATGGCTGGGACGGGGTTCCTACCGAAACTCAAAGACACCTCGGAGCTGATTGTATTTTTTCACGATATTTTATACTTTACAATGAGCCTGGGACCACAGATGAACTATATGTAGACTAGTCCTACACAAGAATGTCTCAAAATTGCATGATCTGTCCTGACCACAGCCGAAAAATTAATTTAAATTAAGAATGCTTGAGGTGACAGCTATACGAAGGAGGCTGGACCTCAAAGTACCTATTATTTGGCACTTGAGAGCAACCCGTTTAAAAATGGAACAAAATTTTGAGTGTGAAGTTTTTATTTTATATTTTGTGCAAGTAATGAGAGGCGACGGCAGAAAAATCTCTGGTATTTTTAATTTTGTGAATTAACATGGAAGTTTTAAAATACTAAAGTGCAAGCGCAGTGAGATGCAATTTTAAAGAAGCTACAATGGAACGAGAGAGATAAGTGTAGCCGTCCACGACCTCGACAGTGGCGCTATTTCACAAAAAATGTTTTCTCTTTACACAAACAATATATCAGAATGTCCGTTTCCCAGGTTTTTAGTATTATCCTTAAGTAAAATGAAATCTGTAAAGTTATGGCCATTAATACCAAAAGTTGTTTTCAGGCATTTGCCTTTCTGGTGTTTCTGGTAATAAATATATTTGTATTAGAAGATGAGGTTTTAACAAAAAAAAATGTTGGAATACCTAATAAAAAAACCAATTTTCGAGCAAGTTGGAAACCATTGAAAACCTTAAAAAGACTAACAGTTTAGCAAAACGTTAGCACAACAGTCATCCATCATAACGATTTTTTTATTTTTAACTTACTGTTGCCGACCAACGGAATACTGCACATATAACGGTTTTCGCAGTGATATTTTAAAATAACTAACCATGCCGGCAGTGTGATGCCGGCTTAGAATAGCATCACCACATTTTAAGCTAAGGTTATCTTATCCGGACCACGTTGAACGTACCCCAAATCTTAAAACATCATCCACTTAAATGACTCTCAAAATTCGAATTCCGAATGTCAGTTTCCCGCGCAAAAAGCATTTTGTTGTACATTCCACAACAGTGGCGCGCTCGAGCGAGCATAGATGATTTATAAACGTTTATTTGACGTGCTTTCATTTTATACAGCCTTCCGCCTTGTAATATATTGTTGTAAGCGGTTATGCGGTTGAAAACAAGGAATATTGAGAAATATGAGCGCTGTATCAAACGTTGTAAAAAGTATTTCTTTTTTTAAGTTTTTCTCTACGAAATTAACATTTATTATGTAAGTACTATGGTTTAATATGCACTCACAGTGCTACATTATTTCCATATGTAAACATTTATTAGTAGGCGGTTGAAAAACTCTGACACCAGGGTTCATCGGGTCGTTCGATGACTCGGTGTCCCACACGAAAAGAAGAAGTAGAAGAACATTTATTAAGTACCTACTGAAAGTAGTACTTTGGACCAGACTAGGTACTCAAATAGAATTAGATACTATTCTAGCTTAAGTCACGACACGAAAAAGGCGGGGTACAGCTTTTAATGCGGAGAAAGTCCATTTTAACATATAGTATAGATAATGCGAAAATTTCTAGCAAATCTTCAAGTGTCCATGGTGCTGAGGTTTAAACTGAAAAACTTTGCAAGTAAATGTGGGTATTGAGAAGTCTTTGAGATGAGATGTCAAAATTTCAGCTTAACATAATCATTTATAGAAAAGTCCTCTGAATTTAACTATTAGTACTGTTTTAGTGCGGTTCATCGGGTTGTTGGACTAGGTGTCCCACACGAAAAGATGAAGTGCGGTTTTAAGGTATTCTGACTGTATTAAGGCCGTAAAAGTGATAAGAAAAAAATATTTATCATCATGGACCAATACACCTCAATGTACCTTTGCAAACTTTACTTATTATTTTGTTTCGACATTGAAACAAAATTTTTAGCCAAATGAAAATGAAAATGAAATTACTTTATTCAATGTTCTATCACTGACGTCATGATCCGTCATTGTAAAAAAAAAGAAATTTGTACAACACAATTTTCTTATTATTATAACAATTTTGTATTGTCCTATTAGAAAAATAAAAATAAAGGCACTGCCACGGGGTTGGCCAGGATATATATTACACGGCATCTAACTTTATGATACCACAATACACCAAGGAGCAGGAGTTTAACTCGAGCACGATTCCGCCTAAAACTACCCACATTCGCAGGGGATTTTAACAAATTAAATTTGCGAGCCCGAATTTAAGTGACTTTACACTTAGGTATCATAATGCTAAGTTACAGTAAAAAACAATGACTGACATTATTATTTAATGAGTAGTTAGGTTTCCAGGTATAAATTTACCCCATTGCTCGATACTGAAACAAAAATGCGCGACGGCAGTGCGGTTCGTTGTGACACAAGCGGCACGAGATTCTATGTAGTAGTCATATACGTATAGGTCGGTCGAGCGTGTGCATGTGTGAGTGCGCAATTCGGGCGTTAGTATGAAGTTAAACTATTACTCCTTGGTATATTGTGCTGATACGGCGACCGCACCTAAAACTCTTTTTTTTTTTTTTTTTTTTATTAATGATTGGTTTGCTCTTGACTCTAGTCTAGGTCATAGGACAGAGACAGAGTCTAAGATGGAGCGAGCTCACCCAGAAGAAGCCTGTTCACTCTTACTTTGAAGAGATTAGGGTTGTATGCTTTTGGAAACACAGACGCAGGAAGTGAGTTCCACTCTTTAGCAGTGCGCATTATAAATGATGACTGGAAGCGCTTAGTCCGAATTGGTGGAATGGCTACCAGGTACGGATGGTATCCGGCGGTGCGTCTGGATGTCCGATGGTAGAAGGGAGCTGGTGGAACAAGGTCGTGAAGCTCTTGAGCACACTCTCCGAAGTACAATCTATAAAATACCGACAAGCAGGCAACCTTGCGGCGATGTGCCAGGCTATGTAGCTTGGTGTCCACCAGTTTTATGTCGCCTATGAGCCTCTTGGCCCTGCGTTCCACCGAGTCAAGAGCGGCAAGTTGGTATTTGGCTGAGCCATCCAAGGTGACTGCAATACTCCATGCAGGATCGGACTTGGACCTTGACTTTGACTTGAACTCATACTTAAAATACTCATACTTACTCATTCTGCGACTTCTATCAATTTTACCGCACTGCAGCTTATGTTTTCAGTAACATATTTTATTATTATATTTCACAAAAAGGACAGTTTTATAACCTGGCACCAGTTTCGCAACGAACGGGAGTTTCATAGTAATTTATGGTTCAAAGCCTTTAACGTATTGTTATTTTAGCGAAGATTTACGATTCATGCGTACTTCATTGTTCTAGCAACATTAACAGCCACAACAGTCCACAGCTGGACATAAGCCTTACAGGGTATTTGCCACACTCATTCAGATTGGCGAGTCAACTATAAGGTGTTGTATTAGCAGGGACCGCTGCTGCCCATTCCCTGGATTCACCCTAAGACACCTTAGAAGTTATGCGACACCCGCGGGTAGGAATGAGATGATGCTATTCTAAGCCGGCACCACACGGCAATTGAGGATACACTTATTTAAATTGAAAATATAGTCATTTGGCGTCAATTCGGGATATAAATTCTCTTACCTGAAATTAGTGCTGTCACTTTCCGTCAAATAGGTTAAGACAAGGATAAGAGATATCTAACTAATGTCATGTGTAATAATTAGACGTAAATTACGAGGTCAAAATAAGGTGACGATGAAAACAATGGCGACTAAATTGACTAGAAATTGCAAAGAATCCATTGCCATTTTTTAAACATGACATGACTTAGATATCTCTTATCCTTTTCTAAACCTATTTGACGGAAAGTGGCAGCAACTTTATGAGTGTCCCACCGAGAATCGAACCCGGAACCTTTGCGTCGCAGGCAGTCGCACTACCACTGCGCCACATCGGCCGCCATTCATTCTCATTAAAACCTTACAGATAATGGGTCCGGATTTAATAGTAGTAAAATATTAGATAGTTACAGATTATCTCTGGGAATTATAATAAATGAGACAGAAAATGAAGAGAGTTAGGGTCGGCGCACACCTAGCATCGCGGCGCGAGTAATAATCGCCGTTTCGTGCCGGGTTAGAATTGCAACACCCTATTTTTACCCGTGGGTGTCGTAAATCTCAGGAATACGCAGCTGTGTTCCCTATGATTATCTAGGACATTTTGCACTGCGCTCGCCAATCTGTCGGTCAAGCAGCGTGGTAAGTATGGTAAATACCCCCCAATAGAGGGAGGTCCGTGTCCGTTGTGGCTGTTAATATTAACGAATATTTTATATGATTTTTATATTGGATTGTCTTCTATTCCTTTACACTTCAATCGGCATAAAATCAGACCGGCAAATACCGCAAAGTCATACGGTGTGTGTAAAACTCACTTTTCACACACAAGGTAAAACAAATGAGGTGAACCAGCACATGAAACTGAACAACTTTTCTTAGTAATATATTTTCGAAATATATCGGCGAATGAAAAAAACAAAAATGGTACCTCCCATGCGAATGAAAAAAAACAAAAATGGTACCTCCCATACAAATTGATTCAACCGACACTTAACTACCTACATTTTGTATGAGAGGTGTAATTCTTACATATTTCGAAAAAAAAGAATAAGAAGCGTTGTTCAGTTTCATGTGCTAGATTACACTGTTTTTTTTTCTTAAGTTAAGTTACAGATTAAAAACTTCACTGACAAAAAGTCACATTAAAACACACAAATCCGAGGCTAACTTACAACTAAACACAACATTTCTTTAAAAAACAGTCTTGTATTAATTTGTTCACATGGGTGGTTCTACGGAGATGCAAATAAAAAATAATAAATTTCAAAATTAACTTTAATTAATTTGTTTTATGTAAAATTATATTTTGGTTTCATAAGAACTTGGGAAAAATAGTATGAGAGATCAATATTCAAAATTAACTTAGAAAAAATGAATTTTTACTTTCTGAACGTCGACAGACGTGACACTAATTGCGACAGATGTGATGAATATTACAAAATTTTATAAATCTAAAGTCAAACATAAACAAAAAATACTTCTAAAATCGTATTAAACTAAATAAGACACTATGCTTGCAAATAAAACAGTCTTAGCCTTCTAAATTATAGTTAAAAAAATAAACAAAAAATGTCGACAGGTTTGACATCACTTTTGTCGACAATAATCAAAAATTATCTTCTTCTTTAGATGATGATACTACGATGAACTAAATCAAATTTTAAAGCTCTAGAAGTTTCTGCCAGCGACGATGGAGGTGTATCATTTAGCATTCGGTTTTCTGTGTCTTCCAGCTGCTTTATTTTTGAGCAAGTTTTCACTCACTTTTCACTCACTCCAATTAAAAAAACATGAGTTTTTTTAATTGGAGCTTGGAAGATGTTCGTGAATACTTTTAATCAACCCTGACTCTTTCTTCTTTTTTTAACCCATTCTTTCTGCTGTGCCGAACGTTTCTCGTTTTACGCATTTTTTTTCGTTCTGTTTACTTCTTTTTGACATTTAAGGACAAAATCAAAACCTACTAACTTCCCTGGATGAACATAAATTAATACCAGAAAGGATCTTCTATACAAGAAGAAACAGTATGAGAGGTACAAATAGTATGTTACATCACGACCTTAATTCATCCGAGAAGTTGTGCAATTTCACGTGTTTATTTACTCAAAAATATTTCAGCTAGTAAAATTTTCAGATAATAATATCTCGACACCCTGTTGTATACAGAACAGAGTATGCATGGGCACTTACAAATACCACAAACCATGTTATTTTTCATGTAAATTTCAGTTATTATAAAGAATAATCTTTGTTTAAAGGCATTCACACTTCTGTAGAAACAGCCTGTTTAGAAAATTAACCCGTTTTAGTATTCTAGAAATCATTTCTGTCGTAAAATGTCACTTCTGTCGACCAGACTGTCGACAGACGTGACGTCGACAGATGTGAGGAATTTTAGAATAGCGGCACTAAGACAATGAAATATTGACGTTATGTTAAATTAAATCAGTTTTAGAACAAATAACATCGTTTACAACAAGGCCCAGCCATGCAAATATTTTTGAATTGTAACTTACCTTTTTTATATCAATTTTAGAAGTGACTCGTGAACTTTGACACGGCTGTAGAACTAGTTTTCATATAAATTTTGAGCTACATATAACAATTTGATCGAAATTCTTCGCGTTTGCCATAACAGGTGATTAAAGTGCTGCCATTTAATCCTACTAAATGAAGGAAATAAATAAAAATCTAAATATGGCAGTTGAATTTTCAATTGTCGACAGATGTGACAATATTTTTATAACGCTTGTAGAATCACTTGTTATTTCTTTTGTTTAGGCCTAACTTTTTTGTTCTTCTAGTGATTGTAAGTTCAGAATATGGAGGTTCAGTACAGAGGGTCTGTGGTGTCATTATTAAAAGTGTTTATTTTATAATTACTGCTAAACCTTAGTCGGCCTTACGCGAACAGTCGACAGAACGTGACATGTCACGTACTGTTCACTGGAAAAATCTGCGAAATTATAACATTATCGAATATTATTGTCCACTGTTCTGTAGTATATGTGGCATTTTAAAATATAAACAAAAATAAACCCACCTACAAGCAATAATTTTCAAATTACAAGACGCGAACACAAATTTCGTTGTATGGTAGAATGACCCACATAACTATCATATTTTTTATTGAAATTTTTGCAAAAAACGGTGTACATGGGCGGACTTAATGCCAGTGGTATTCTCTAAGAGAAAAATGTCACAGTTAAAATAAAAATTAATTCACTTTGGTACAAACATAAAAACTTAAACCCGGGAAACACAGTAGAGGTATTAATACTGTCGCAGACGTATAATATAAGTCGACATAACTTTACATGCATTACGTGCCGTCCTGCGCCAATTCACATGTGGTGCATTGGTAGGAGATAGTAAGCCCACAGCAAGATGACCAATTTGACATTGGCCTCGGCGCCGCGTTCAAGCGACCATACATAAAATATCTACATTGATATTATAAAGAGGAAAGATTTGATAGTTTGTTTGTTTTAATTAAATAGGCTCTTTCGGAGGCTCTTACTAAACCGATTTTAAAAAAATACGATTAGAATTCTACATTATCACTGGTGAACATACATAGACTATATCAAAATATATTATTCCTGCGGGAAAACAACGATTCTCTTAATTTACGTCAAAATAAGTTTAGAAAACGACAGAAGATTTAACGGTACTGTCATGCTTTGACGCAAAATGCGCTCTATTTGTCAAAATAATGCGACGATTAAAACGTCGCGCAGCCGCCAATACTTACTTTGTGACAATGTTGACTAAATTGACTGAAAATAGCGAAGAACCAATGACATTTTCAAACATGATAGGACTTAGATATCGGAAGTATATCTTTTTCTTTACCGATTTGACGGAGAGTGACAGCGCAATAAAGTAATTCAAGCTAATTGTTTTTGTCCTTTTTTTTTTTAATAATAATGGATTTGCTCTTGACTCTAGTCTAGGTCACAGGATAGAAACAGGGTCTAAGATGGAGCGAGCCCACCCAGAAGAAGCCTGTTCACTCTTACTTTGAAGAGATTAGGGTTGTATCCGAAATTGAGGCCATTCTTCTTGAAGAGAAGAGAAGAGCGAATCGATTTTGGCGCTTTTTATATATTTTTTTAGTTGTATTGTGAATTCCTTTTTTTTTACATCAACCTGTGCACCTGTGCATGTTATGAAACTACAGGCTACAAGTCTACAGGTGAAAATCTTTGTACTTACATTGCGTAGCCAGTTGAGATTCCTGGTATAATAAAGGCTAACCGACTACGCAATGAACATCAAATTTCTCCTGTAAAATTGTAGTCTGTAGTTTGATATTATTTTCACTGGCAGCTTTACGCCGGAATATCATACGGAAAATGGTGACGGATGCTTTTAATTTGCTTTTTTGGAATATTTTCACAGTTGCCAGTTATTTGTAGACTGTAGAATACACTTTGATAAATATTTTTAAACTTCCAAAGAGGATTTAATAAAATTAGGATAGTTCTTTAGCATTTAGTGAACTTCTTAATGTTAGTTTTAAAAATAGAAAAAACAGTATTAAAAGATGGCGCTAACATTACAAATTTCATCGACTGAGTTCGAACACGATTGTTCAGTGGTTAGATCGTGGGTACGGCACGCTGGAAGTCTTTAATTCGAACCTCACTCGTGTGAAATTTTTGGTTTTTGTCATTTTTACCCGACTACGGCAAAGCAAAAAGGAGGGTTATGATTTTGACCGGTATGTATGTATGTATGTATTAACTTTATTGTACCACAAAACAAATTTACATGATCAGTAAAGGATGGAATAAAACAGGAGGCACAAAGGCGGACTTATCCCACAAAGGGATCTCTTCCAGTCAACCTTTGAGAGACTCAGAGGATATGTTATTTGCAGGAGGTAAACTACGGTACTTTAGAAAGGTGATAAAATAAATGATAATAAGAATGCTTACTCTTTAACTAATATAATGTAATGTATGTGTGTATGTGGAAACGAAAACATTTGTTCCGTCCTAACTTCTGAACAACTTATCAGAATTTGATAAATGAGGTATCATTTGAAGCGTCGAAACAGTCCGCTGGTTATAGGCTAGGTTATTCGTAGTAACCTCTTCTGTAACATTTGGTCAGTGTTATGCCAGCTTGGAATAGCATCACGTTCCCTGTGAATACAAAATCTTGCACTCGCCAATCCGTCTGCCAAGCGTGAGCAAGCGAGGTGAGTACGACGATAATCTCCGATGTAGGGAGGCCAATGTCCAGCTGTGGACTGTTGTAGCTGTTAATGTAGAAAAGAAATTTACTGTTTGTTACTGAACACCAATTACATAAGATCCCTGATTCACACGAAGGTGTAGCCAACACGGGTCTCTAGAGACTGGTCGTGTTATTATTATAAGTAACTGGCTTTAAAACAGCCACTTCTCGGTCGTGATTACGCTTTCAATATTAAACACATTACGCTCTTAGAGATACGACTCCCTCGGTGCGTCACAGAGACGGACTTGGACACACATACATATAATCTCCGTTTATTTAAGAATGACCTTTATTGTAAACAAACTTTGTATGTAACTGGCAGTCGCGAGCTGTCAAATTCATACAAAGTTAGTTAACATTATAGGTCATTCTTAAATAAACGGAGTTTAGATGTATTTCCAACGCCATCAGTAACAGCCGTATCATCTATCCGAGCAGATCTCTTCATTAAAATTGTATTTCATGATCACAATGTGTATTAATCAACCAAGTTATTACAATCAAGTATACACTTAATGATAGCCTAGACAGGTAAAAAATAACACAGTTCGTCCTTCTAAGACGCTTTTAACATGAACAGTGCTAGATTACCGAAGTCACCGAAGTCTGGCGCCAAGTAGCTTGCTGCGTTCCGTCAGTGTGTGGGAGTGCCAGTGCCTTAACAGGCTTCTTTTGGGTGAGCTCGCTCCATCTTAGACTCTGTCTCTGTCGTATGACCTAGACTAGAGTCAAGAGCACACCTATCATTAACAATAAAAAAAGAAAAATTACGCGGAACTAGGGAGATTCGTCGCCTCGAATGATACGCTGATTGTTTTCATCTGAAAAACCTTGACAGCGCTCAGAAGACTAGACGCTTCTCCAGATTGATGTTGTCAATCTTGTCCCAACGATGGTCTTCAAAAATAATGGTCTTCAGGAATAAAAAAGAGACGGCATGCGCCGTCACATTTAACACGCGTTTATCCCTTGCAGGGTAGGCAGAGCATATAAGGCCGTAAAAACGAACATTTACGCCACGTCTGACAAATCAGCACATCGCCTAATTGCAATACACATATAGCCCTCAAGTCCCTTAGTCACCTTTTACGACACTAGTGGGAAAGAAATGGGGCGGTGCTATTCTACGCCGACATCACACGGTAATGTAACTTAGACACAAATGTAAACAACCACAAAAGGCTTTATATTAGTACCAACCAATCATAGACCTAAAAATCTCACCTTTGTGTCAGTGATTAGTATGTATGTATGTATAATCTCTTTATTGTGCATTCCTAAAACTAATACAGAAAACACATATTAAATCAAAAACAAGAAATGACACAAAGGCGGACTTATCCTATTAAGGGATCTCTTCCAGTCAACCCTTGAGAAACTCTGAGGATACGATGCGAGTAGGTAAACTAGAATGATAAGGTGAACGAGAAGCTATTTATATACATACTTGGTACCAAACTGAATACAAAATTATCTACTTAATAATATACTACATAAATACAACTTAGATATAATAGACTTACTTACATACTTAATATATCCTACAAATTGTCCGAGTTATCCGACCCAAAATTTGTCAATTGATGCACCGTTAGGCTCCGCTTCGCACAGCTTTTCCTCAATAGAGACTTACCTTAGTCCGTCGCTGTGTTTTACTGAAGGCATGTGAGGATGTGTTAATAATTCATACTACCGTTATACTACTTACATTACTGTTTTAGCTAGTAGACAATATAGATTACTAAATAACCTGGACAATTCACACAGCGCCATCTAGGCTAGAGCCCCAAACAATGTACCTACCTAAAGCTAAATAATTTTAGGAAAATTGCAAAATTTTCTACCGCGGGCAGGAAATTTTTGCAAATTTTCTAAAGTTGTAAACATAACACGGGAAGTGTTAGTAAAATAGCTGATTTTAATACTTTACTTTATTTTTTGAAAATTATTAATACATATATCTACACTAATATTATAAAGAGGAAAGATTTGATTGTTTGTTTGTTTGTTTGCATCGAATAGGCTCCGAAACTACTGGCCCGATTTTAAAAATTCTTTTACCATTAGAATCCTACATTATTCCTGATGAACATAGGCTATATTTTATACGAGAAAAAAATAGGGATCCGTGTGAAAATTTCGATCATGTAACCCAACGTGAGAAAAATTTACCAAAAAAATATCTTATATCGCGTACGCTGTGGAAATTATTGACAATAGAGCAAAGTAATGTACGACAGTTTTATAGAGGACATCAATATCTATAATAATGTCCGCAATACCATATATCTAACTATTACAGTTATGCCACAATAACTACTTTTTCATAAAAAAATGTACAAACTACGCCACATTATTCGTACCAGTGTAATGATTACATTTTATCATTACTGTATTAAAGGGTATCAGGAATAGCCCTCCGAATACTGATAGGGTACATGCAGACCATGAAACTGAACAACTTTCCCCTAGGAACATATTTCATGAAACGTAAAAAAACTGACTTCCCATACTGAATGCAGTCAGCTGATTGTGATTTTGTATGGAAGTGGAAGGTAATTTTTTTGGCGTTTCCTGACATATGTTTCAAGGGGAAAGTTGTCCAGTTTTATGTTTCATGCACCCTATCAGTATTCGAAGGGCTGTCCCTTACTCGGTATAAAAAAAGACGACAAAAAAACATTAAATAATGCATAATAAAATCTACACTAAAATAATACATACATACACATATCACGCCTATTATCCCTTACGGGGTAGGCAGAGCGTAAACGGCCGCAAAAACGGACATTTACGCCACGTCTGACATATGTTTGAGGGTCATTCGGAAAATTGTGTATCGCCATAGTGACAGGTTGTCAGCCCATCGCCTAAAATTGCAATACACACCCTCAAGTCCCTTAGTCGCCTCCTACGACTCCCACGGGAAAGAAATCGGGTGATGCTATTCTAAGCCGGCATCACACTAAAATAATAATAATATAATCTACACTAATATTAGAAACAGGTTTTTTTTAATTGTTTGTTTGAATTGAATAGGGTCCGAAACTACTGGACCGATTAAAAAAATTCTTTTACCGTTAATTGAAATTGAAATTCTTTATTCAATGTAGGATAGTTTTATCACTTATTGACGTCATGAACCGTCGTTCTAAAAAAATAATTTGTATCACCCAATTTTCTATTTTTTATTACAATTTTGTTATGACCTAATAGAAAACCGGATCGGGCTGGATAATAAAAATAAAAATAAAGGCACTGCCATGGGGCTGGCCAGGTTAATCACACGGCATGTAACTTTACACCATCTGAAAACGATATTTGTTTCAAATTGATGTCAACATTTTTAGAATCCGACATTATCCCTGATGAACATAGGCTATATGAAACTGTCTTATTCCCGGGGGGAAATTGTTAGCAGCGGGTGAAACCGCTGGGCGGGCTGCTAGTGTATTATACATACACAAACCATGTGATGCCGGCTTGGAATCTCATCACCCCATTTCTTATCCATGGGTGTCGTAAGAGGCGACTAAGGGTCTAAAGGGTTAGATGTGTATTGCAATTTTAGGCGATGGGCTGACAAGCTGTCACTACAGTGATATACAGTTATCTGATTGACCCTCATACTTCTGTAATACCTAATCCTACTTTGTATGGGAGGGAAACGTTTCACACCCGTGTCAGAGGCCTTCTAGTAGTAGTAGGCGCTTGAAAAACTCTGACACCAGATTACTTAATGTTACCAGGGTTATTTGAGTCGCGGGTCGTTTGTAGACTCGGTGTCTCACACGAAAAGATGAAGACGGTCTGATCATGTCCGCACATTTTCAGCACACCATATTAGGTACTTGTTTATATGCGCTATGTAAAAAAAGTTTAGGAGCTTTTTTATTTTACACGCATACATACATATACCACGCCTTTATCCCTTGCGGGGTAGGCAGAGCGTAAACGGCCGCAAAAAAAGTACATTTACGCTACGTCTGACAAACATTCGAGGGTCATTCGAAAAACTGAGTATTTTACCTTTTTTCGTTTAAGTTCACAGAAGCTAGTGTTTAATACCACTAAGGATCGTTGCCTTTAACTAACTTTAACACACTAACTGCTTGAGAATTGTAATAACCACATTTACACAAACCGATACGAATACGACGTGGTGTGTTTGGTGAATTTGTAATTCCCGGTTTAGAATAGCATCACCACATTTCTTTCCCGAGGGTGTCGTAAGAGTCGACTAAGGTACTCGAAGGTTTCGTGTGTATTACAATTTTTGACTGACAGCCTGTCAGTTTATACACGATTGTTCCGAACGGCCCTCAAATGTTTGTCAGACGTGGCAATAGCGACCGTATTAAACGTCCGTTAACTCTCTGTCTACCCCGCAAGGAATAATGGTATGTGTGAAGTAGTGGAGTAGTACAACTTGGAATTGTCTTGTGTCATTTAAAATGGCTTTTTCTGCCGCGTTGCGGTTTTCCAAGCCATGTCGCCCGAAGATAGTCTGCTAAACTGTGCTACACAATTTACAGGATTAAGGCTTAGAGCTAGGGAACGTTTCAGAAGGGGACCGATGACCAACCCTGAGGCCGTATGTTGGATTCTTCCAACATTTAATTAAAAATATTTTTATAAATTTGCAACACCTGTCAAATTTAATATGGTATCTGTGCTGTTCTCTTGAACTACGGTTGGTGTCGCTAATACACGCTTTCTTTCAACGTTTAATTAGAATTTCATTTTCACGATTCTTCAGCACCTTTTACAGTCCTTCTATCGAACAGTACTAACTTTTTCATGGTCCTTCGAGCCGGATATGAACCAGCGACCGTATTCTGCTACTTGAAAAGAGCCTTAAGGCGAGTGTGAACGACATCGATAGTGGCGCCACTTTACAAAAAAAATCAATTAGAATATCCGTTGCTCAAGTAAAAGAACCTGTAAACTCAATGAAATATTCGTTGAAGTTACAGTTTAGTCAGTTAATACCAAAAGTGGTTGTTTTAAGGTACTTTATTTCATAACTTTAATTGCAGCGAATATTTCATTGAGCTTGTAGGTTATAATTTTACTTAAAATTTATACTAAAAAGTTTGGCAACGGATATTCTGATAGATTCTTTGTCTAAAGAGAAAACTGTTGATTTGTGTCGTTGAAGGTGACACTCGCCTTAATTGTGTTTCAATAAAGTATCAGTTGGATAGTTTTAGCCGTTTCGTATTCCGCTAACAGTTTGAAGTATAGGTAATCACAGTGGTAACAGAATGACAATTGAGTTTCGATGGCATTACATTGATTAAAAAATAAGAGATGTTGTTTTATGGTAATTTTTCGTTTATTCTCTGGTAGTTGTTCTTGTTCAGCTGTTGTTTACTTGTTGTTAAGATGTTGATCTGATGTTGTTCAGATGTTGTTGTTTAGTTAAGTTGTTGTTCAGTTGCTGACTCGACATCTGAACAACTGCTCACACACACATATAGCACGCCTATTATTCCTTGCGGGGTTGGCTTGGCACAGCGTAAACGACCATTTACGCCACGTCTGCTAAATATTTGAGGTTCATTCGGTGTCTTAGCTTGACATAATGGGGCTTAAATAGAAAGTCCAATTTCTTAAAAAGTAGTATATTGGCGAAAATCAAAAGAAATACAATTATGATGCCGCTCGGGCTGCGGTCGTATCGAAAGTGAGAATTGTACGAAGTAGGCAAGATGCCTGACAGAAAACGAAGGCAATGGCAAATATGTAACATTTAGTCTTGTGTTTCTCTAAGGCGTTATGCGCGTGAACATCTTCCCGCCCCGTTGAAAGAAACTTTCAACTCTGAAAATCTTCATCCGACGGTAATGGACAAAGACGAACGAGTGGTCTTCTTACGGATCCTCTGAGGGTCTTGACATCTGCAACTCGTGCAATACCATCTTGACCCGGAAACAGGGTAGTAACTCGTCCTAGACGCCATTGAAGTGGAGGTGTGTTGTCTTCTTGAAGCAAAACAAGATCTCCAACGTTCAGCTTCGCCGTACTGGTTTTCCATTTTAGTCTTTGCTGCAGTTTGCAAATATATTCCTTTTGCCATCGTTGCCAAAAGTGCAAGCGGATCTGTTCTAGCCTCAGATAGCGGTTGGGACTAAGCTTGGTGCATTTATTCTCTTTCTGTAGTTCAGGCGACGGTAGCGCAGTCAATGGCCTTCCGATGATAAAGTGCCCTGGGGAAAGGAACAACAGGTCATTTGGGGATGAGGACAGAGGACACAAGGGTCGGCTGTTTAGAATAGCCTCGACTTGAGCAAACAGGGTTGAAATTTCTTCAAAGGTTAAGTGACTATCACCCATCACGCGTCTAATATGGTGTTTGGCTGACTTGACTCCGGCTTCCCAAATGCCTCCGAAGTGAGGAGCGTAAGTTGGAGTGAATGTGAATTTAATGCCCTTTTGATTTGCAAAGTCAGACATTGGATCAGTTATACGTACAAAATCTCCTACTTCCTTTGCGGCAGACACAAAGTTGCGGCCATTGTCGCAAAAAATTTCGGCAGGCTTTCCTCGGCGAGCTATAAAGCGTCTAAGCGTCATAACAAACGCATCCTTTGTAAGGTCACTGACACACTCCAAGTGTATACACTTATAACGCAAGCATATAAACAAACACATATAGCATTTGATCAATTTGCTACCGCGTCCTTTACGGTTTAAAATATGGTATGGGCCAGCAAAATCTAAACCCACAGATAAAAAAGGGTAATCAGGAGTAATTCTCTGAAGCGGTAGACCTCCCATTTTGGGGGTTAGCGTCTTTCCACGTAACCGCCTACATATAACACATCTGTTAACTGTACGCCTGGCTAGGTGACGACCGTTGATGGGCCATACGGTTTCTCTAATGCTAGCTAGCAATAGCTGAGGTCCAGCATGCATATTACTTATGTGTTCACGATCAAATAAGAGACGAGTCAGGTGATGCGACGAGTGAAGAAGAATGGGGTGTTTCTTTTCGTAACTGTATTTGCTAGCCTCTAATCTCCCTCCTACTCTTATTAATGCATTCTCGTCCATAAAAGGCGACAAAGGTAATATTTTAGATTTACATGATATAGATTTATTTTTAATTAACGAATTATATTCATCCTTGAATGATTGAGCTTGTGCCATCGCACATAATTCGTAAAAAGATTGCTTTAGCTCATCGGCCGTAAGGCATGAAGTGATTTTATTTTGTGGATTCTTGAGATTATGAATAAACCTCCTGATGTAGGCAAAAGATCTTTGAAGTTTTGTTAAATTAGAGTACCTTTCGAAGTTTATGAAAGGTTCGGAAACACAAGTCGGGTTTGATTTAATTTCCGGTAAATCATTAATAGGGTTTCTGTTTAGAAGGGGCCAGCAAGATTCTTCATTAGCCAAAAACCTGGGACCTATCCACCACATATTTAAAGACACCAGCTTGCTGGCTTCTACCCCCCGCGAAATCAAATCAGCTGGGTTGCAATCAGTTGGAACGTATCGCCATGAAGACGGCCTACTTAGCTCACGAATCTCGCTTATTCGATTAGATACAAATGCCTTTAACTTTTTAGCATCGCTATGAATCCACCCTAACACAATGCTTGAGTCGCACCAATGAACCATGCGCGACGGTTGTTCTCTTAACGAGTCCGTAATAGACTTACAAAGTCTAGCGGCAAGCAGAGCTGCGCACAACTCCAGACGTGGCATTGTAGTCGGCTTTAAAGGAGCCACTTTAGATTTAGAACACAACAACCTGACAGTGACTTGATTATTGACATCTATTGACCTCATATAGACACAGGCCCCATACGCATATTGGGACGCATCACTGAAAGAATGCATTTCGATTTGAGTGGGTGCATTACATAAGATTTATCTAGGAATTTCCAGATTTTGAATATTAGGCAATTTTTTTACAAATTGTTGCCACTCATTTTGTATATCTTGAGGAACTGGCTGGTCCCAATCAAGTTTCAGCTGCCACAGCTTTTGTAGAATCATTTTAGGTTGAATAATGCATGGGCTTAAAAGACCCAATGGATCAAAAATTTGGAAAGAACTAGACATTATAGACCGTTTAGTGATTTCATTACTTTGTGTGACATCTTTGATTGGAAAATGAATGGCGTCTTTAGCTGGACTCCAACCAAGACCAAGGGTGCTTGACGATTCACTAATCGTTAAATTTTCCAGAGTATTAATTTTTGAATTTTTGAAAAGCGTGGGTGAGTTGCTTTTGTATTTACGTAGATTAAAACAACCAGCACTTAACGCTTCGGAAACTGCCTTTTGAATATGACGCAACTGGTCTTCATCATTACATCCCGTTATCAGGTCATCAACGTAAAAATCATTTTGGATGATGTCTTTAATAAGAGCGTCTTCTTCATCTTCCCCCAGCTGCCATAGGCAACGTGTGCTTAAATAGCTCGCACTTGCGGTTCCGTAAGTAAGAGTATTCAACTGCAAAGTCTTGATGGGCAGATTCTCATCTTCTCTCCATAAGACAAGTTGCAGATTACGATCGCTTTCATGAACTTGAACCTGGCGATACATCTTTTCAATGTCACCAGTAAGTAAGAATTTGTACTGTCGAGCCCTTATCAGTATGGAAAAAAGAGAGTTCTGCACATTTGGACCCACCATCAAAATGTCGTTAAGTGAATAGCCGGAGGAAGACTTTACCGATGGATTGAAGACTACTCGAAATTTTGTGGATTCACTCGACTCCTTTAGGATGGCGTGATAACAAAGGAAGTATGACTTCATTGGTTTAGGAATATCAGATTCTGACAAGTGGCCTAAATCAGCATATTCTTTAAGAAATTCTATGTATTCATTTTTTAAATTTGGATTCTTCCTAAATTTATTTTCTAAATTTAATAACCTTCTTTTAGCTAAATTGTAGGTGTCTCCCAAACAATCTGGAGAGTCTATTAATGGCAGTCTTACGCAGAACCTACCTGAGGGATGGCGAGTAGTATTTTCCAAAAAATGCTGCTCGCATGCTTTCTCATTTTGAGTCAAATTTGATTTTTGGGGAAGTTCTTCAAGCTCCCAGAATTTAGGTAACAAGTTATCAATGTATTTTGATGAATCGTTAGAAATAAGTACGTGATTACAATATATGTTTTTGCTTTTGTTGGATCTTGTAGTAAGTAATGGACCAGAAACTATCCACCCAAATACTGTCTTTATTAATTTGGGATTTCCAGGACCTAAAAGGGATAGGGATTGCCGTGTGATTGCCGGCTTAGAATAGCATCACCCCATTTCTTACCCATGGGTGTCGTAAGAGCCGACTAAGGGACTCGAGGGATGTGTATTGCAATTTTAGGCGATGGGCTGACAACCTGTCACTATAGTGATACACAGTTATCTGATTGACCCTCAAGCTTTTGTCAGACGTGGTGTTAATATCCGTTTTGCGGCCGTTAACGCTCTGCCTGCCCCGTAAGGGATATAGGCGTGATTTATGTATGTATGTATGTATGTAAAAGGGATAGAATTTTGTCAGTCTCTATGAGATCCCAGAACAAATCGACTCCAATCAAAAGGTCAACTGAAGACGGAATGTGGAAGTTTGGATCAGCCAGTGTATAGTGTCTAGGTATTTTTAGTTTTTTCAAATCAATAGGATGATTAGGAAGCTCACTTGTCAGCTCTTTTAGCACTAAGCATTGTAAAGTGGTACAGAATTTTGAATTAAGCGAATGAATTTTGACATCACAACTCTCGTCGACTATGGTCGAGCAGTTATTACCTATTCCTATGACCTTTAGTGTGTCAATGGGAACCGACTGCAGCGAAAGTCTTTTTTGTAGTGATTTTGAAATTAAGGAAGATTGGCTGCATGGGTCTAGGACCGCGCGAATTTTTTCTGTTTTGTTTGTGATAGGATGAGATACTTCAATTACCACGGTGGCGAGAAGTCCCTGGTTTTGATTTCTCTTAGCAATGTTAACTATAATTTCGTCATCAGAACCGTCATCCGTTACCCCTGCATTAACAGTGGTGGAATCAACTGGATAATGAAGCAGAGAATTATGCCTTTTTTTACAGTCATGAACCGCGCAAGGACCCAGGTGACATTCTGAAACGGGGTGACCTTGGCGGAGACAATTTGAACATAACCTGTACTTTTGTACGTCAGCTATGCGTTCTTGAATGCTTTTTGCCTTAAATAAAGGACAGTCGTAAATTTTGTGATTGCCACTACAAATAACACACACGTATGAGTATGATTTTTGTTGAATGGTTGATTTTTGTTGGTTATTTTTATTGAATGAAGAAGCATATGATTTTGTGAATGTGATTTTTTCTAATTTATTATTTTGAGGTCCAGAACCGGCTGAGCCGCGTGACGTTGATGGTGTAAGTTTTGAATTTGTGTTGTCCAATTTGTTCCGATTTAGAACCTCGAGGACGTCAGCTCGATCGGTAATAAATTTTTTAAATTGATCCAGTGTTGGAACATTCTCGAGTGTGTTACGATATTCCTCCCATTTTGCGAGGGTGCGGCTGTCCAATTTTGCGGTTAACATGAATATTATCAATGTGTCCCATTGGTCGGTAGGTTGACCTAACGTGTTTAGGGCACGCAAATTCTTTGTAACGTGATCAACTAAAAAACGTAACGACCTTTCTGTTTCGCGAGTACTCTGCTGAATATTAAACAAAGAATTGAGGTGGTGATTGGTAGGTAAACGCTTGTTATTGTACCTATCACAAATCAATTTCCAAGCCTGTTCGTAGTTATCGGACGATATTTCTAAGTTTGAAATAATTCTTGCTGGCTCCCCTTCTAAGTAAGAGACCAGGTAATGAAATTTATTAATGGGTGAAATGCGTTTGTTGTTGTGAATTACATTTTCAAATGTGTCTCGAAACTCGAGCCAGCGAAAGAAAGCACCGTCGAATTTTGCAATTTGTATCTGCGGCAATTTAAAATTAATTTCTTGATTTTCAGGAAAAGATTGACCCGATACAGTTTTCGAATGTTTTTCCAATAGCAACTTGGCTGAAGATATATTTAAAATAATATCCTGCTCAATTTTCTCCCGTTCATCAAGCTCGTTTTCAAGATTATTTTGATTTAAGACCTCAATCTCACTCTGCAAATCATCAAATTTACTGGATAGTGTTTCATGTCTACTCAGCTTTAAAGCAATCTGAGAAATCTCGTTCACAGATAAACTATCTTTCTGGCTAACCTCAGTTAAATATTTTTTAAATTTCGTAATTTGTCCCTTTACTGAGCTTCGTCTTGCATTCAAGTCAGATAATTTAGCTTCCATTTCTTTAAGTTTCTTTTTCTTTGACATGCAGGGAAAGTTGTAGAATAAATTATTGTAGTAATCGTATAAATAAAAGGTGAACCAGAACGCTATGAAATAGGGCAATAGTAAATAAAACTCAATCTCACGCTCCTTGCTTCGTATGCACTTGCCGTAGGGAGGCCGGTTGGCTTGCACAGCTGATTAGTCCCGTTTACTTTGGAGTAAACAACTTGTTAGGTACGTAACACTGTACTGGTAACTGTGCAGCGCGGAGACACACCTGGAATTTTCGGCAAAATATGTTCAAGCAACTGGGCTACTGTGATTATTTAGTTCTTACATATGTTTCGTAACACTGTAGTGTTTAGAATAATGCGTAAAAACGCTTAGAAACCTTTAAAATCTGGTAAATAAGACGTGTATACGTGTTGGGCAACTGCTAGGTAGGTACCTAGGTAAACTGCGCAGTTGGAAAAAAAACGGAAAATATAGGAAATATCTTTATATCTTAGGAAAATACTCTTAATATAATAGAAAATACAACTAAATCTGACATATTTTACTAGAATTTGGCTGGAAATTGAATAAATTTAGGGTTATTTTGTACATGTATTTCGATACCTAACGGTCTTTTTTAGAAAAATTAAGCAAAACGCCTGTTGTAAACGTTTTGAAAAGCTATTAAGCCATGAGTAGATGGTGAGTTGATGCTATTTAGGCAATCACTGGTTGCTAAAGTGAGACTTTTCTATGAGTTTTGGAATTTGGTTAGGAGTGATGAAAGGAAAGGCACTTATCTTTTGTAGAACCACGTTTCACGGCGTGGGCTTTTAGATGCTCCACTGACCAACTTGCTTGTAAACTGTCCGATAAGTTGAATTCACTTGATATTAGTCCACTCCATAGCACCAAAAGATGACTTGTATGACCTTTCCGCGTGGCGATGACTATTTCGGTTCTCGATGCTAATTTCTTGTTTCTTCTTTAGTTCCCCTCATGGACCACCATTTTATGTCTTAGCTTGACATAATAGGGCTTAAATAGAAAGTCCAATTTCTTAAAAAGTAGTATATTGGCGAAAATCAAAAGAAATACAATTATGATGCCGCTCGGGCTGCGGTCGTATCGAAAGTGAGAATTGTACGAAGTAGGCAAGATGCCTGACAGAAAACGAAGGCAATGGCAAATATGTAACATTTAGTCTTGTGTTTCTCTAAGGCGTTATGCGCGTGAACATTCGGAAAATTGTAAATCGCTAAAGTGAGGTTGTCAGCCCATCGCCTAAAATTGCAATACACACCCTTGAGTCCCTTAATCGCCTCTTACGACTCCCACGGTAAAGAAATGGGGTGATGCTATTCTAAGCCGGCATCACACGGAAAGCCGGCATCACACGACCTTGCAATCCAGATTTTTGGATACGTGTATTACTGATTTTTTTTGGAGAGTGTAGATAACATAGTGTATGCAACTGCATATTAACTACTATTATACTTATTTTTATTTTTACGTAGTATTCCCTTTGAACCATTTTTGCTCTGTGCATAAAGAGGATAACACACCTTGGTAGTTTAAAGTTTATATGGTAGAACTACTACTTGGTCTTCCGTCCCGTTTCATCCCGGGTGTTCAAATAACCTTTGAACATGAGTCAGCACAACCGCGATGCGACACACTGACGCGAGACCCAAATTTTAAAGACTGCAAGATTTGGTTATCTTGCATTTTACACCGACGTGATACATAAATAATATTGTGAATGTGTGTGTAAATAAAATTAGTATATAATGAGTAATAAATTGTAAATAAATGTCTTTCATCCGAGTGCAGTCGAGTTTAAATTATCTCCTGCTAAGACCCGATGCTTCTAGCATCCCCTCACTGTGGCCAAGACACCCTTAGCCTATCCACGGTCGTATGAGTCTGTACGACTGGCAGTGAGCTGACCTATCCTGTGCACATTGCACGTCGTGCACAACCCCTATATCCTTCCCACTTTCCTCCTGTTACCGTAGGCCGCATTGTAACAGGTGTCCCGTACTTATCTATATATTTATATATCGTCGCTTATCATCCGGGCTAGGGTGGTAGGTGTTTAGTAGGGTTGTTTGTTGGTTACAGATACCCTCTCCTAATTAATGTATAGTCAGCTAGCTATTACACCCCAAACATAACTAAACAGTGACACTATTAATTCCTGGTTATTTGCAAGAACACAAACACCACACATTACAGTCCAGTTACACTGAATAGCTAGTTGATTCTACACCGGGGAAGGCTGTTTCGCTCAAAAGTAAAGGTGAAAAAAAGGCACTGCCTCGGGGTTGGTCAGGTAAATCACACAGCATACGTAACTTTACTATAAAATACGACTCGTTTACGTAACTTTTTCTTCTCTTTTTTCACAGAATGCAGAAGAGAAAGAAGAGGCGAAGAAACGCGGTTTTAAAGAGAAGATTATGAACTACGTGAAGAGACGTCTCAACCCTCAGCCTGGTGAGTTCACCCTCTGACTTTCTAGGAACACTCAACTGCAATGGACGACTGCATGATATTTCAACCTAACCGGTTATCCAAAATAAATTAACACCCAGTATTATTTTCCAGTTTTCTTTTTAGCGCCATCTATTGGTGGACAGTGGAACGACTACAAACGTAGAAACACTCTTGGGGTGTGAGGTCAAATAAGCTTTGTTACGATACTAAGTAGTGCGGCTGTGCTTCGAGAGAGGGCGCACTAAGTAAAAGTCTTCAGAGACTCCGTTTCGTTTGCCTTGATTAATCATAAAGTTGAGACCATTATTGGCTCAGACTAAATTTATATAGGTAGGTTATATACTTACTTACCAGCGAGTATTTATACGAAGGTACTGTTTGCAGCAGCACTTCTTAATTTAAAGGTTCAACTTACACTGGTCCTTCTGAAAACCTGTATGAATAACCAGTATTATGTTGATTCCTTAATAATCCAACCTGTCTCTCGGTGAAACTATCCTACCAGCCTCTCGCCGGGTTCAGAAAAGTTGTTCAGTTTCGCGAGTAGAACTCACCCTGAAAATATTTGCACTGAATTTAAAATAATGTTATACAGGGTGGCCCGTAGTGACGTCCAAATACAACATTTGAATACATTATACTTAGGGGTATACGACTCAGCCACATGCATATTCCGCGATTTTTTATACTTTCCGAGTAATTCAACTTTTAAAGTTGTATGCGAAAGATTCGACTGACAGGCATTTTTACTTCTTTTTTTATTTTCGTTAAAGGCCTTTTCGAGTGGTTGTTTCTGCAGCATTATCTTCATGATTTGTACGAAAAAAGGTAAATACCTTCACAGTAGAATTTTCCTCATTTCAACCAGCCGCCAATACTTACTTTGTGTTTCAACTTTAAAAGGTAAAATACTTACTTTGTGTTTCAACTTTAAAAGGTAAATTAAAATCATTTTACACTAGTTCCACTAATATATGTTTAAATGAAACTATTAAGTGACCGGTTTCGTTATAAAAGGGTTTTTCAGATGAAAACAATCAGCGTATCATTCGAGGCGACGAATCTCCCTAGTTCCGCGTAATCTCGTATTGTTTCACTTTGTTATTCTTTAGCTGTCTATGCTATTATTTCGTGAACACTAGCTTATAATTTGAATACTTGATCACTTGGTTAAATAATACAGCTTGTGATCTTGAAATACCATTTTATTGAAGGGAAGGGATTGGCCATATACCTACCAGAATAGATGATATGGCCAATCCTGATGACGTTGGAGATACGTCCACTTTATAGTTTCTTCAAAAAATATATTTGTGGAACTAGTGTACCTAATTAGTTTTTAATTTACCTAGAATATGGAGCTTCATCAATAAATCACGACACAAAGTGTAACATCCTCAAATTTAAAAGTTGAATAACTTAGAAACTACAAAAAATCGCGAAACATATATGGGGGTGATTTGGATACCCTTCAGTGGGCATTTAAATTTTGTCTTTGTCCGTCGCTATTCGGGTCACCCGGCATGTTTTCAGTGGTATTCTCAATTCTTTTCCCCAGTAATTAAACACATCTAGGCAAAAAACCGGACAGGAAATGGGACAAATGAGTCGATTCTTCACAATAAATCGGTCACACAATAATGGCTAGAACTGCGTTTGACGTCGCTCGTAAATATACTTCAGTACATTTGTTTTCGTTTATTTGGGGGAGCAAAAACTAAACGCTGGTTAGTAAGGGTCAACGCACATCGAGCACCACTATACGATAATGTAATGTTATGTTAAGCTTTTGGCATAAACTAATATTTTAAATTATATGTATATTGGTTAATACTTAATTCGAATATTCGTGGGTGTCGTAAAAGGCGATGAAGGGGCTCGAGGGTGTGTATTGTACTTTTATCTACACTCGTCTCATAATGTTCGAATTATGAATTCAAAAACAGATGCATAATGACCTACTTTATGCATTCTGCCTATAAAAACTAGGGTTTACTATAAATTACAGAAGCGTAATGACTTAATGAGAAAACTCTTAATACGATAAAGTTGAGAAATGAAACGAAGTTTTTTTTTCCAATACTCAAATCGCTATCTTCCGCCGCACCTGACAGTTGTTGTTGTACGGTAATTTTTCGGATGTTGTTCGGTTGTTTTAATAGGTTTTTGTTCTGTTGTTGTTGAGATGTTGTTCAGATGTTGTTCAGTTGTTGTTCAGATGTTGATTAGTCGTTGTTCAGATGTTATTCCGATGTTGTTCAGTGTTGTTCAGTTGTTGTTCGTTGTTGTTCAGTGTTGTTCAGTTGTTGTTCAGTTGTTGTTCAGTTGTTGTTCAGTGTTGTTCAGTTGTTGTTCAGTTGTTTAGTTATTTGCTGTTGAGACTCGACATCTGAACAACTGTTAGTAAAGAATCTTCAAAAATTCATATCAAGCCATATTACGTTCTCGTATTGAATTTGACCATGTATCGGGCCTTGCAATCGCCGGTGCGGACGTTTGGAAAAGTGTTCAACTGAGTAAATTTTTTAGAGTGTAGATAAAATAGTGTATGCAACAGCATATAATTAGGCATTAGAATGCTCGTGTCAATCTATTATCAACAGACACTCGCATTCTAATGACCCCCATTATATGACAGTTGCATAAACTACTATTAGGCGATGGGCTGACGAGGCGTAAATGCCCATTTTTTCGGCCGTTTACGCTCTGCCTACCCCGCAAGGGATAAAGGCGTGATATATGTATGTATGTATATTGGTTAATTGGTATAATGAAATGGATTCGGACTAACTCAATTGATGGGTTGTAGCCAGCAGTTTGTAGTAGGCTCAATGCTGCATGATGGAAAAAGGGAATTCCTGCCGAGCGAGGTGTGCGGCCCATATGGTAGGACGTGGATTTTGTGTTTATGCTAAGTCTTCAACAAACTTCGTAACCGCGTTTTAGGCCTTGACATCTGATTGGCTAATCTTCTATGACGAGTATGACGTATTATCGTGTTTACATTGTGCAGGCAGCGTTGTCGTTTTCTCCTCGTCAGCAGTAGATGCATCCAGCGAAGTCAGAACATTCTGTGTGCGGCGCGCGCTTCATATTTTTTTGCAATCCGCACCGCTTCCACATGAAACACATCTGACAAACATTTGAGGGTCATTATAAAAATTGTGTATCACTTGGTATCACCAAGAAATTGGGTGAGGCTAATCCACGCCAGGTTTACACGGCAACTTACAAATACCTATTAATATTATATACATGGTGTAAAAAAAATTGCTGAGAATATTTTAAGGGGTGAACCAGTACGTGAAACTGAACAACTTTCCCCAAGAAACATAGGTCGAATATGAAAAAAATGGCCATCCCATACAAATTATCCCGGCCGGGTAACACACTCAGTATGGGAGGGTCAAATAATTTTTTCATATTTCGACCTATGTTCCTTGGGGAAAGTTGTTCAGTTTTACGTACTGGTTCACCCCTTAAAATATTCTAAGCTAATTTTTTTACACCATATATAACTCAAGAAAATATTTCTTTTTCTAGAAGTTACTATCATACTGTCCAGCATAAAAATCTATTTATAATCTCTTTACCAAATGTCAAATACACGTTACATGCAGAGACAAAAAAAAACGATACACAGAAATACTACGATGCAGCTACGAGTCACGTAGCGAGCTCTACGAGTCGTAGCAATATGCTACGGACTTCTCTCTAATGTAATTTTGTTGGATTTAGTTTCGTATTTTCTGAGATTTGCTGCTCACTTATATTTCATCTTGTTTCGGACAGGTCTTTATTTTGAAAAATATAGTTTTCCAGTGACCTCTGTTGTTGCGGGTCGTCTGATTGCTTTTCTATGCATATACAGGATGCAAAAATATTTGCTGACAATATTTGAAAGGCTTTAATAAAACAATTATGAGGCTTAATTATTTCCTAAACTAAGAACTTTTAATTTTAATTCCTTTGTCTTTTAAAGGCTAAACTAGTCTATGAAACTAAACTACTTTCCCCAAGGAACATAAAGGTGTCACCTTTTTTGAAGTCCAATTTTTCTTTCATATTTCGACTTATATGTTCCTTGAGAAAAGTGGTTTAGTGTCACGAGTAGAACTCATCCTAGACTATACGCATCAAATTTAATAGGACTTTATATAAAATTATAAAGTTAGGTTATCTTTGAAATGGTTTTGTCTTTTTATTTTTTTATTTTGTCTAACTGAGGAAAGTGCAGAGCCGACACAAACTTTTATAAGTTTAAAGGCAAGAAGTTAAGTTAATGCTTTATGTCTTGTTAATAAATAATAATAAATAAAGAATATGGAGAGTCCGGGTTGTGGAAGCCAAGGGTAATGCAAATCTGCCGAAATCCCATGGAATCTCTGATCCATACGATGTCCAATTTTACGGCCCGTAGTAAAACCTCACGTACCAGGAACTGAATAAAGATAGAAGATATCTTTGCCGTGTGATGCCGGCTTAGAATAGCATCACCTCAATTATGCCTGTGGGTGCATTAAACAGCCACTGAGAGATTAATTAATTCAGGGCGTATTATTATCACATTCACATGACAAAACAGATTTTAAATTCACATACAAATCACGGATAGTCGGATACCATGGCACTCTGTGTAGCACATATAAGTCTATAGATTTGACCAAGGTGTTTGACAGTCGTATCCGTCAGACCGTCGTCGACGTCGTCGTGTGGGATTCGCCATAAGTAGCAGGTAAATGCCAAAATTAGAAAACTAGGGGGGAATTCTACTAACTTGAAATTTTCACATTTGGGTCATAAAAACATTTCATTTATGTACATACGTTTCTATGAAAAGAACCCAAAAAAGTATTTTTTTAGTTTCGCTCAGCGCTATCTAATAACACTCGAAGATGGACTAGAAAAATTCCTAATATGGAAGTCACTTATCAATCTTGTATCTATTTTTGGTGCAATATTGGATCGTTATTGAATTAGTCTTTTTCCATACTATAACACACAGGCAGTTCTAAAAAGCTTTTTACACGACTGCCCAGCCAAAAAAGGAGTGCAATGTTTTTGAAGTTCATGTATGTATGTATATATGTGCGCCTCTTTAAAGGACTGAAACTCGTTAACCACTGAACAGATTCGAATGGGAATTTAATTGGAAGAATCCTTACATTATCCCGAGTGTCATTGGCTAGACTTTATTTCAGAAAGCAGTCGTGTTTTTAAACTTTTTAATTCTTTATGCTTGTTGTTCTAAATAATCTTCAAAACTGACAAAGGTTTTGCAAGATATATTCTTAGATAAATCCACAGTGCTATCAAGTCACAATGAATACTGGCTTCTGTTTTATGTGCAACCATAAAACAGGCAGGCGGGCTTAAGTTTCATTTTATTACATGCCAAAATTCAGACCCCGGTTTGTTTATTTCGTACATTCATTTGCTTGGAAATCGGGCGGCAAATTCGATGATTTAAAATGTAAAATTGTTTTGTATTTTTGAACTTTTAAATGATAAATCAAAGCATTATTGGGCTCTTTAATAAAGCATTTTTACGATAAATTTAATAATATACTGCGTACCGAATAATAAAAAGTACTGAATATGCAAAGTTAGTTAAGAAACACAGGACCCTAAATATAAGCAGTTGAAATATTAATTTATTCGTTTCATGTTAGATTATGTTGATGGCCAATTCTTCTAATCCCACATTTTTTTCGAAGGTAGCAAATTAAAAAAAATGGGTCCCAGCTGAGGCCAATGGCTGAGGCAGGTGAATTGTATATCACACATACATACACATATCACGCCTATTATCCCTTGCGGAGTAGGCAGAGCGTAAACGGACATTTACGCCACGTCTAACATATAATGGGAGTTTTTCTGTTGACAGTTCTGTTGATAGTTCTGAATGTCAAACCAGAGGGCACTGTGCTAAACTGAAAATGTGACGTTTCAATATGGCAGGCGGCAGCCATAGTTTTGTCTCAGGTTCGGTTTAACGTTGTGTTCGTTACTTATTTATTTATTTTAGTTTGATTTGTTACAAAATAAACTTTTCGTATTGCTATTATATTGAGTGTCATTCATGTAAGCAAACAAAAAATCTGTAAGAAATTAAGAACGATTACATAAATACAAATTAAGAATATTTTGTACAGTGGTACACATTTTCATGTAAAGGAACGTTATTTCAATTAAGCTGAGCGCCCTCTACATGACACTCAAGAATCTCTAGAAAACTTCCCATTGAGGAACATTTGGAAAATTGTGTTTCGCCATAGTGACAAGTGGTCAGTTCATCGCCTAAAATTGCAATACACACTCTCGAGTCTCTTAGTCGCCTCTTACGACTCCCACGGGGAAGAAATGGGGTGATGCTATTCTAAGCCGGCATCACACGGCACGGCAAATTGGACATCGAGTAGAGAAAATTAAATAGACATCTTTGACCTTTTTTACAGGCGATTCGGTTCCCAATTCATAAGTATTGATGTGTCCCACACGAAAAAAAAAGAGAGAGTATTGATGCCCAGAAATATAAATATAGCAATGGCCATGATGTCCTCAATTTCAAACAACCTACGACAGCACTGTAAGAATACTTGTTCTGTGGGACTCTCATTTGAGTTAAATTCCATTAAATATAAATAAAATAAAAACTAAATAAAAAAGTTTAATTGCTGCGTAGATCTCTGCATGATCTTATAGTTTTGATAGCTTCTTCTCAATGATGGAGCTATCAAACTTGACTGCCCCTATAGCGTAGCGGATACCAACCCTGCCTGCTACGCTGAGGGTCGTGGCTTCCAACAAGTCCCAAATATTTATGTAATTTTTTGGTACCATGTCTCATTATGTCATTTCTTAGCTTAAATTTAGGTTAAATTTAGGCACTAGGAACTTTGTTTAATTGTAGTCTAGTTTAGCTTTGTTATTTGACCCTTTACATTAAATAAAGTACTAAATATTTGTGTTTTCTATGTATAATATGTAATTATTTACAAACAAAAGTAAATAGGAATAATATCGTTGCTATAGTACAAGCTTTGCTTGGTATGGGGTTAGATGGCGCTGTGAGAATGGCCCAGAATATTTAATTATTTAATGTATGATTATTTTAGTATTTATGGGGTACCTAAAAGGAATATCAACGTAAAGACGCATTTAGACTCCAAGATTTTTAGGACAGACATAAATAAAAACCAAAACAAAAATGCTTTAACCTAAAAATCGTTCCCGTAAAGACTATTTCTTAAAAAGCACCTTTTCATCAAAGTCCAATCTTGGCACTAAAAAGCTCGGTCAGGCCAAGGCTTGGCTGTATAGCAAGTCAAGTGTTTGCTTAGCGGCTAACGAGTAGCTTTGACAGTTTCCCGCGCAAATTAAACATGCAATAGCGTTCCACTAGCACACTACTTGACCCCGACTTCTGTAGATTAGTGACGGGCATAAATCAGGTTTGGCTGAATGGAAGTAAATTTGTTTGCCCAGCGGGTAACAAGTGGTTTTTAGAGTTTCCCGCCCAAAATAAACAAGCAAGCTAGTATCCACAATGGCGATATAAAACCGTGCGTTATTTCATACAAAATAGAAAGCAATAAAAATTGCGCAATTTTTATTGCTTTCTATTTTGTAGGTCAAGGGATAAATCCAGGGAGTATGCAGCTGCGTTCCCTTTGGAATATGTAGACCGCCTTGCACTGCGATCGCCAATCCGCCTGCCAAGAGTGGCAAGTATGGTCAACACCCACAAATAATGGAGGCCTATGTCCAGCAGTGAACGGTTAGCTTTTGATTGATAAGTTGAAAATCGTCGTCTCTTCTAACATGTGGGACACTGAGTCAACGATCGACTCAATGAACCATAGTGTCAGAGTGAGAAGCATCTGCAAACATCATAGCTGTAGATTTTCTGTCTCTTTTCTTCTGCTTCGAAAACTAACGCACGGTGCCTTTCTGGTTCGTAAAGGATGCGTCTGTCAAGTCGTTTGACAGATGCACCAGTAGAACCACTGCGTAGCCGTATTTGTATGAAATTAGATCGGAATTTGCAATTTCCTTTCGTCTGACAGACGCATGTGTTACGGTTTGCGTTGCGTTAAAAATACGCAGCGATGGACGACAAGTAGGAGAACCGCCTTAAATTGACGGCCATCTCAATATTGTGTTCCCAGATTGAACTCAACTCAAGTTTTCAGACCGAAAGCCAGTCACAAACCACTAGGTCACATAAAAACTACTGGAATTTATCTAACCACACAGTTGAGAAGTTTCTTGCCGCAAACTGTCAAACTAACCCGTCCTTGTCTTTATTGTGTAGTTTATTCAGAGCATGGAAACTTTCAGAGAGAAACCGAAACAACTAAAATGAAGCCAGAAAAAAAGCTTGTCACATTGTTTTGCTACTTGGGTAAATAATCTCTGTTGTGTCTTAATTGAGTGCCAGCTGAATGTTTAGGGCCGTTTTGTATTCAGCTAAATATTTACGTTTTAGTTTGTTTTAGTTAAAGAACGGCATTTGAGTTTCGTTGGAATAGGAAAAACCAAAATACTGTAATATGTACTCATAAAAACACATTGTATTCTTCACACAGATTGAATCTAGGTTTTGGTAGTGTATTTAGTTGCCTTTAAACTCATGGCAAATTTACATGCGACGAATTTCTGGCTTCATTCTATTTGTTCAAGTTCCATCTTAAGAATTTTCTTTCTCTGATGTGGTCTGGCTAACTTTAGGACTTTGAAACCTGATGGATAGTTCGCTTATCTCTTACCTGTGCTGGTAGTTTGACAATTATAATTCTTAAAGCACATTCCCACTATGCCTATGGTTACTCGCGTTAAGCCGTTGGTCCCGAACATGCAAAAGGCCTGCTAATAGTAGAAGGCGGTTGAGAAACTCTGACATCAGGGTTAGACGGGTCGTTTGACGACTTGGTGCCCCATGCGATAAGAAGTGTGGTCGTAATTGGTATTTTTCTGACGTGGTGGTGTAACTTTAGATTAATAGACGTAATTACCGCCCACCGCTGAGGTAAGCTGGTAGATTAGCCGTGGCCATAAGGAGCGGATTTAAATAAAATATGCACCGCGTGTAGCTGTTATTCCGCCATTTTATTTGTATGCGACCGTAGAGTTTAGCTACGAGGATACGATGTAGCGTTTTGCTACGAAATCATAATGATCTGCTCTCTGCCGGGAGTTTTGTTTCTATGCGACCGTAGAGGTGTGCTACGCTGCTACGACGTAGTGTTATGCTACGACATCATACGATATTTAGCACGCTTAATAATGTAGGAACTGCTATTACGATTCCGCCAAGCCAACTAGACCAATGCCAAACGTGATGACATTCAATTAAGCTAAAAATGTTTCATACCTTTTGTTTGATTTGTTTGAATTTCAAACAGAAGTGGCTGAAAATCTGTTTTCGTCCCAATCAACACTAATATTATAACGAAGAAAGGTTTGATTGTTTGTTTGTTTGACTTGAATAGGCTCCGAAACTACTGGACCGATTAAGTAAAATCTTTTATTAATAGAATTCTATTTTATCCCTTTTGAACATAGACTCTATTTAAATGTCTTATTCCCGCGGGAAAAACAGTAAGCAGTGGGTGAAACCGATGTTCAAGCCGCTAGTATAAACATACATACGTACAATGTACATATATCACGACAATAATCCCTTGCGGGGTAGGCAGAGCGTAAACGGCCGTAAAAAACGGACCTGTCACGACTTCTGACAAGCATTTGAGGATCATTCAGAAATTAGTGAATAGCCATAGTCAGTAACCCTCGAGTCTTTTAGTCGCCTCTTACGACACCCACGGGTAAGAAATGGAGTGATGTTATTCTAAGCCAACATCACTTGGCATGTTTTATCTAAATACTATATAGAATATTAATAAGTATAAGTACCTACTTACTTATTTAATTAGTAATGCAATAAGAGGCCTATTATATCGTCATTAGAATTCAAGGATAGTTTCTCTGTAGTAGAAATAAAAACGCAGTATAATCAACGCTAGTCTTTTTATACCCTTTTTGAAACCCACTAAGAAAATATACCGTATTGTAAATTCTAGTTTATTGGAGGTTTCAGTAGACGAAAGATCTTCGAAAACAACTCTCGTTTTGTTTTCTTGTGGTAAAAAAATATTTTACGTGAATCAGCAGTTCTGACTATTTAAAGACCCAAGACTGTGCTCAAATACCGAATTAATATTTATGGATGAGATGATCTGTCTCTTTTTATTTGCATAAATAAGAAAAAGTTAATAGAAGCTAAAAATAAAAACGAATCCAGCACTATGACGGACTGACGGATGCGTCTGTCAAACACCTTCGTCAAATCGCAGCGTTACCGTGTGCCATGGTAAACGTTTGAAATTATGCTTTAATTAAAAAAAATTGAAAATAATTGTATAATATTGATGACATGTAATCAATATTTATACTAAGACATTATCTTATATAATTTTAATTGTAACTTTATAATTCCTAAGTCTTTACTTATTTTGTAAGTTCGCACACAGTTTATGTACTGTTATTATTAACCATTTATTGCACACAAGAAACATTACAAGAGACATAATATACAAAGAATGACGACACAACAGGACAACTTATTTCTACTAAGAAATTTCTTCCAGCTGACCTACAGAAAGTGAGATTTCTACAAGACAGGAATAAATTAACTTGAAACTTTTTGTATGGGAATTCTTTTTTTCGTCTGATAGACGAATCCGTCAATATACGTCCGTCAGTCCGTCATAGTAGGAGAACCGCCTAAACTAACGTAAATAAAATAAAATTTGTGCAGTATCTAACTACTTTATTGCTTTTTTACTATTTTTTGTGGTCCATGGACTGTGGTCGGGTACGATCGTTTGACGGTAAGCCGGCAACGCTTCTGCCATTAATCCTATTAATTTCAGCGATACTCATATTGCTTAATTCCTTTGCCACTATGGCGCACTATGACTGAAACATTTAGCGCAGTAAAAAAAAGCCTAAGTCGTTCAGCTGACTCACTATCAAGACATAACTCCCTGGGGTATTCAATTTATCGCGGGTTTTCATCGCTTAGTTTACATTCAATCTGTAAAGATACAATTAGTCGCCGGGTATTAGTTGCAAAACTAACCCGGTAGATAGAGCCGTGCCACGCGTTACTGGCATTAAATACACTCGCGAAAATGGCGGGCAAGGAACGAGCAGCGGTAGCCCAGATGGAAGAGGCGTCGTCATTACTAATGACGAAAGTCGCAGGTTCAAAACCTGCCCGCGCTTGAAAGTTTTGCAAGTTTTCAAAAATTGTGACACGTGAAGTGTTTTAAAATTTGGTATTCTCTTTTTTTTTTTTTTTGTAATGGAAATCTTTATTTACACAAAAGTATATAAGTATAAAGGGACAAATAACAATTAATACTAAGCTAAACTAGACTAAATTTAAGCTAAAAAAAAGTCGTCTAGTGCGCCTCCATTAGACATGGTACCCAGTACGCTGGCTGGCAGCGTTCCCTCTTTGGATGGCCAAACTTAGTCGTTGGCCGAGAAAACTGCCAGCTCTTCGGTCACCAGTGGTCATTGAGGCGCGCTGACACCTCGTTTACCTGGTATTCTCTTATATTTTATCATTGTAAAGCCATTGAAACTCCATTATCATTCTGTTGCCATTGTGATTCTCTACTTCAATCATTTAGTGGAATACGAAGCGGCCAAAACCATCCAACTGACATTAAACCACAATTGATATGCTTTTCAAATAGCGGAACACGGAATACTTATACGCTGCTTTAGCATTAAGGCCGCCTTATTGTTCTGTGTTTTGTCTTTGTTTTACTTTTTCTCGGTGTTATTTTTGTGTGCAAAAAAGAATATTATTATTATTTTATGTATTTCTATTCTTTTCTCTCCTTTTGGAGGTATCTCCCACCCCACGGGCCTTAGCCAAGTGAAATGGGGTCTGTATTTAGAATAGATGAAGTGACAGAGGTTGCAAGAAACTTGCGCGTTATTCGACAGGTGTTTAAGATGGTTGCTTTTTGTAAAGTATTTATTATTTGCAGGGATATGTTTAATGTGTTCAAACTGCTTTTGAAGGTTTTTGGAACAACACCAGTGGAGGACAAAACAATCGGGACAATGTGAGTTGTTCGGACTTGCCATTGCGTTCCTATTTCAATCGCTAAATCCTGATATTTAGATAGTTTTTGTGTAATTGTTGTTGTTATTATTATTATTATGTTAGTACGTTTCCGAATTTCGGGCCCACAGGGACCCGGTACTTTGAGGCATGAGTGGGGCCGAAGCCAACAGCACAGAGGCCTTTTTGCACCAAATATATATATATATAATATTGTTATTAATATACTGTGATGTTTTCCTACTGTGGCTGAGGTCTGTGGACCGTGGCAAGTACAATCGTTAATCACCGGTTGGGGAAAAACTTGGCGTAACGCTTCTAATGCCATTAATCCTGGCAGGAACAATGCCAGGCCCTCGACTTAAGTGGATATATAGCTTTTGATATAAATATGACTGAAGAAAGAAGATTATAATATTCTCAATACCATACAGTACAAATCATTTATTTTCCATTACAAAATACACACAGAAATAAAAATATAAAGCACAACATTCCAATATTAAACCTAGGTACACAAAAGTAAGTACAGCATGGAAAAAAGATATGGGCACAGCGCAGTGCTGATTTTAAGCCCACCCTAATTTCTCTATATTCTCTTGATTTTGTAACGGATATGTCGTGTTTATTATAACATATATCGTGTGATACCGGCTTAGAATAGCATAACCCCATTTCTTTCCCGTGGGAGTCGTAAGAGGTGACTAATGGACTAGAGGGTGTGTATTGCAATTTTAGGCGATGAGCTGACAACCTGTCACTATGGCGATACACAATTTTCCGAATGACCCTTAAGTATTTGTCAGACGTGGCGTAAATGTGCGTTTTTGCGGCCGTTTACGCTGTGCCTACCCCGCAAGGGATAATAGGCGTGATATGGCCTACGGCCTACGTCCAGCAGTGGACTGTAATAGGCTGATGTATGTATGTATATATATGTATGAGTATATCAGCTATCGACATACACAAAATAATTCATTTTTGTTAAACTTGTCATGACAGTTTTATTGAACTACGATTTTAAACTATCGAATGGCAACATCATTATGACATTTATAGATACGTCTGTGGCCACCTTAACGGGCCTACTTCCATGAAGTGAGGTGAAAACGAGCTACGAGAATGCATTTTATGCATAATCTAAGGCACATCACTGTCAACAAAATTTTGTTTTTTAATCTTCAAGATATGAGGAATACGCCAGGGCAGCGCAAAATCTCATTTTATATTTAATTACGGAGAAATTAAATTTTTTTTTTTTTTTTTTTTATTAATGATGGGTTTGCTCTTGACTCTAGTCTAGGTCATAGGACAGAGACAGAGTCTAAGATGGAGCGAGCTCACCCAGAAGAAGCCTGTTAAGGCACTGGCACTCCCACACACTGACGGAACGCAGGTGGCTACTTGGCGCCAGACTTCGGTGGGATGGTGGTCGCGAGCCAGGCGGCCCCTTACGGAGCCTTCCACCGCTTGGTGGGATCGTTCAGCCGGACTTATCCACAGGCAAGCCTGTGTTGCCGTTGCCCGGGGTGGACCGCTAGGAGGTAGATCCCATACCACCCCAAAATTTGAAGTTACCTCTATTTTTCAGTGATGAAGCGTGGCGTAAGAGATTTCCTCCGCCAGTGCTAATCGAACTGTATTGATCTTAGTATGATTATTAATGGCAATTTCACGTTGAACCCGCCCGGGCGGTTATTTTTTGACAAAACGTCTTAGTTATTATGAGATTTAGCAAAACACTTACTGTTTCCGGCTGATTTCCTTGGGAATAAAAGGTTTTTGTTTTGATGTGTTTCCTCTGCTGTCAAAACTGACGTGGAATTGATCATAGATAAACGGAATATGATGCAGACGCGACACACACTACATTTGTTCAATATTTTGACCGTGAAAAATTATTGTAGCTAGAATTTTGCCGTAAAATATATCAACTATCTACAACAACGGCATTCTATCCGCTATGGATAATTTTGCCAATGTCAATACTACGTTGATTGATACATCGAACGAAACGCAAAATATGAACCGATTAGACGTAGGTATTAAAAATATATTTACGATCAAATAATAGGATGACGTGGTTGTTAGTGCAGATTAGTATGAAGTAGTAAGGTTCGATTTATATGCAACACTTGACGGCGGCACGGCGGCACAAAAGCAGTTTTTTAACCGCGGCGGAAATTTTTAATTGTAAATATGGAGCGCTGCGCATACGGTCACCACCAACCACAGTTTTAGGATAAATTATAAGAAAGCAAGGATAATAATTATGTACATGTACTTACGTACATACATACATACACATATCACGCCCATATCTCTTGCAACTTGCGTACCTAGTATACAAAAGTATTATTTATGTTGTAAAAGATTTTTGTCAGATTTCAGTTCAAGAGTGGGATCAATTGATTCGGAAGGTTTTAGTGTTATGGGGTAGAAGGGTTCTAGAGTGGCACTGGGTCAAGATGTTCATGCTAGGGTAACACTGGGTTGAAAGGTTCTAGACTTATACCTAGCTGGAAAGTCCTAGAGTGTCACAGAACAAAATGCCAATACTAATGTTAAAATTTCGGGAAGGTCGAGAGTATCATTATATTAAAGGTTGTGGTCACCCTGGTTCGTTGGTAACACCGAAATATACCAAACATTGTATAGGGCTATAAATCCCTTTTCTAAAAATACCAATTTCAAGACCAAAAATTACAGGATTATCCAGATAGGAATGGATTAAAAACCTTAGTCAAAAAAAATTAGAAGCACCTTCGATTTTAAAATTTTCTTAGTTACTTTAATAGATATCACCAAAATGTATGATATTTTTTAACTATGAAGCAATTCAACTGGTGTCGGTGATTAAAGGAAAAAGATTGTTAAAGGTGTTCGAAGGTTTGAAAATTTTAAGGCATGCGGCTCTGTGTATGTCTGATGGTCAACAAATATTGTTCAAAACCTAATGAACGGTGCGAGAATGCGACCGCTATATATTATCATATCATAATATCATACTCGAATATATAATGGCCGTCGCTAATTGGTTTTTGCTATTTATATTTTGAACTTACATCTATGTATACTGATTTATGCAATAAACGTTTAAAATTGAAATTTAAATTTAACAGTATTAGTTGCGCTTAAGGTGCACGCAATGCCGAAAATGACAAAGAAATATCCAAAAATTTTCTTAATGTCGAAGTTCGCAAAAAAATGTACAATACCAGGATGGACAAAAACGAATCAAAAATATGTTCGCGCAAAGTGCGTAACATGATACTGGCCACTTGCATTTTTAAACCTGAACTAATAAGTTGGCTTTATTTAGTTTAATGACTTTGCTTCTTCTGTAATAACGTTAAACTAAAAAGTTGTAAATATGATTTGAGATGTTATGAATATAAGTGTTTTGTGAACTGATTAAGCCCTTATTTTTAGACCAATTCTTTTCATGTACTGAAAGTGGAAGAATAACAAACAATCATACAGTACAGTTTATAGAGTTCATAATTAATATGGATACTATGCGTTCAGCTAAGTCTTGGCGAATGGTTCAGCTTATTCCAAAATATGGTCCTTATGATATAATGTAGGTTAATATTCCTTCCAAGTTATAATATCAACTTTGTGAGTAGTCCACCGAGAATCGAACCCGGAACCTTTGCGCCGCAGGCAGTCGCACTACCATTGGTCGTCAAGTATTGTATCAGTACCAGTTAGACTAACATTATATGAAATGGTGACACCTCTATAATATACTCTTTGACATGACTTCCGAATTTCATTTGAATTTCGTTCCTTCCGGCGAAGTAGGACTCTTAAGGCGGTTCTTTGACTTGTCGTCCGCCGCTGCGTATTTTTAACGCACGCGTCTGTCAGTCGATAGGAAATTGCGAATATATCTTATTCCGATACAAATACGGCTACGGTGCGTTTACGGATGCGCCTCTCAAACGTATTTTTATTGGAATAAAATCAGGATTCGCAATTTGCTTTCATCTGACAGACGCGTGCGTTACGTTGCAATATGCTACCGTGAAAACGTGTAGCTTAGTCTCTTTTAATGGAGTTTTTTATGGAGTGGGTGCAAGCGGTACGACTAGTATTATTCGTCTGTTTAAAACACTTTGCGTGATACTCGTACAATTAAACTAAGAAAATAAATACCAATATTCAAAATGGCTGCAGACTCTCTTTTTCGTAAGGGACACCGAGTCGTCCAACGACCCAATGAACCCTGGTGTCAGAGATTTTCAACCGCCTACTACCACTAGTAGGCCTCTGACATGGTTGTGTTACGACCGCCGTCTAAGTAATCATAGACAGCAACCGGGACCGACGTCTTAACGTGCCCTCCGAAGCACGGAACCATTTCTTTTCGGACAATCAGTTGGTTCACCCTGCAATGTCCTGACCAGACCGGGAACAAATTCACAAAGTGATAAATATCAACTTTGTGAGTGTCCCACCGAGAATCGAACCCGGAACCTTTGCGCCGCAGGCAGTCGCACTGCCACTGCGCCACATCGGCCGTCGACTGAAACCCGGAAAACATTCATTTCTCGATGCAAAAATGCGAGACTGTTTTGCAATTCAAAAACTTCACACATTGCAAATAGTATCGTCTTCTTTTTCTCTATGCAAATGTAAATAAAATCCAGACTTTTCTGGTGCACGGAAGTTATAAACGTAGCAATGAATCACATAGTGATGTAGTAATGTTTCTTCTCCAAATCTTTTGGTAAACAAAATCACAATTAAAGAACAATAGCTACATCGGCACTTACTACGTAGGTATATTTTCATATCGTTCGATAAATGAATGTAACCAGCTATACACAAAAAAAGGCATTTATTTAACGCGGCGACTTAATTATTTACTAGATTTCCGCCCAGTGGCTTCACCCGCTGCCACTCATTTTCCCGTGGAAATAGTGGTTTACCTGCGGTAAAAAGTGGCCTACATGTCATTCCAGGTTATACTCTACCTGTGTTTCAAATTTCATTCAAATCGGTCAAGCTGTTTGAGCATGAAGAGGTAACAAACATACATACACACACACAAACTCTCAGATTTATAATATTAGTTAGTACGGATAATATCCCGTCTTTAATTTCAATCGACTATTTAAAAACAATATAAACTAGAAGTCGCAGCCGTTATTTAACTTTTTATTATACCCTGCATTTGCAGCTTATCCTATATAATTATAGCCAAAATATTATGCCACTGCCCAGTTATATTTTTAGACACCAATATGTAGTACCCTATTAATTTGTTAGTCACCTCGATAATAATATGCACAAAAATAATACATCTTTATTACGCCTAGTTTGGCAGTTTTCTTGAACTATGATTTTAAACTATCTAATGGTAACAACACTACGATATTTATATGTACGTCTGTGGCCTTCTTAACACCAAGCAGTATACCTATCTATACCGCGAAAGAATTTCACAAACACATATCATGCCTATTATCCCTTGCGGGGTAGGCAGAGCGCAAACAGCCGCAAAAACTGACATTTACGCCACGTCTGACATATATTTGAGGGTCATTCGGAAAATTGTGTATCGCCATAGTGACAGGTTGTCAGCCCATCGCCTAAAATTGCAATACACACCCTCAAGTCCCTTAGTTACCTCTTACGACTCCCACGGGAAAGAAATGGGGTGATGCTATTCTAAGACATTCACACGGCAATCTAAGCCGGCATCACACAAAATGTAATTTATTTTCTTTAATTTTAGGTACACATACATACATTTACTGCCACTACAGTCCACAGCTGGACATGGGCCTCCCCTATTAGGACCCTATTACCATACTTACTTTGACGCGTGATGTCGGCTTTGAATAGATGCCGTGAGATGCTTGTTTAGAATAGCATCACATATTGCATGTTACATAATGTATTGCTATTTTAGGTGATGGGCTGGCAACCTGTCACTATAGCACTAAAAAACTTTCGGAATGAACCTGAAATGTTTGTCAGACGTGGCGTAAATGTTCGTTTTTTACAGTTGTTTTACGCACTGCCTACCCTGCAAGGGATATATGTATGTATGACACACCAAATTCACTTTTTAACATTCTATCCGCATTTCAAAATGGTTTATTCAATAGAACAACTACAATGGTAGAGTTGTGTTCAGAAACAAATTGATAGCTCGCGGGTAGAACGTGGTAACTGACATAAATTAGGCGGTTCTCCATTTGTCGTCCGTAATTGCATATTTTTTAACGCATGCGTCTGTCAGATGAAAATAAATTGCGAGTTTCGATCTTATTCCCACATAAATGAACTCACTCCATATATGCGTGCGATACTGGATCACGGATACACACAGTCTTTGAACCCTGATACATCTTATTGCCATTCAAGTATAAGCTTTTATGTTGTGTTTACGGATGCGTCTGTCAAACGACTTGACAGATTAGTCCTCCCAAATAGAATTGCCGATCAGCTGATTTGAGTTAGGTACTATAGTATAGTTTGAGTTGCTTGTATAGAAGCTCAAAATTATTATTTTGACCTTTGTTCCTTGAAGAAAGTTGTTCCTTATCACCAGCCCGTACTCTGATTTCAGTATCGGTCACTTGGTAAATTTCACCCTATAGTATTGATCTCTCTCTCTTTTCGTGTGGGACACCGAATCGTCAACGACCCGATGAACCCTGGTGTCAGAGAATAGTATTGATAACAATTGGTTAACAAGGGTTAAGAGACAAAATTGGCCAAATGAATTGTTTTCAGCAAACTTTGTCTTTTAACCCCTCATCTACTCTTGGTACAGCAAGTGTACCCACCAGTGATTTTGAACTTTACTACCCTCACTTAAAATTAAAAACCTGCAATAATAAAAATATTAATAACAAACTGGTGATTAAAAACTAACATCCTTTACTATGTTTTCATTTCCAACAGCCAAAATATTTCCAAAAGCCAACGCAAGCTGTTACCAACCGACTAGTAGATTTAATTAATTTAATTAAAATTATTAACTTCATAAATTACATTTGGTTAATAAAATTTACTTGATTTAATATAATCATAACGCCATTTTGCCTTATTAGATTTAATAATTGGGGTTACGACTAAAATAAAAGTTGTAGTAATTAGGTATTTTAGCTGCGGTACGATTGGACATATCATCACACTATGTCTACCTGTGGGTAGTAAAATGTCACCAGTCGCTGCGTATTTTTAACGCATTACAGTGCGTAACGGATGCGTCTGTCATGTCGTGTGACAGACGCATTCATAAATCCATAAAGGCATGTAGTTTGTTTAAAATATGTGGCGATGGACGACAAGAAGAAAAACCGTTACTTTTCTTGTATTACTATTAGAGCTATGCAAAGGTCTATGCACTGTGTCTCTATAGTGGATAAAATCCGGAATGTGACTATCGGCAAACAGACCAAAGGAACGGACATAGTCTGGAAGTGTAGCAAACTGAAGTGGCAGTGGGCTGGGCACATCTGTCGTAGAACCGACGGACGGTGAAGTAAACGGGTTCTCGAGTGGAGGCCACGCCTCGGCAAGCGTAGCGTTGGACGACCTTCGGTCAGATGGACCAATGACTTAAAAAAGGCGGCTGGTAGCGACTGGTTGACGAAAACGAGAGATTATGCCCTATGGCGTACCCTGGGGAAGGCCTACGTCCAGCAGTGGACTGCAATAGGCTGATGTATGTATTTATATATACCTACTCTTTTTACGTTCAAATGCATAAAAACACATTATTGTAATCTTTCACGTTGTCGTCCATTTGCATCGTAAATAGTGAAACAGAAATAAATACGAGCTATCAACACGAGACCACCCCGTATTTAATTTATGGTTTGAAAAAACTGATGCAGATTCCAACGGCACATAAGTTAATGTCCGTGAGGTCCAAACAGTGACAAATGTATCGACTGGCCCGATGGCTTAGCGGATACTACCCCTGCCTGCTACGCCGAGGGTGGTAGGTTCGATCCCCACAAGACACAAATATTTGTTAAGTTATTTTGCAGATGTTTGTGTTTAGTATTGGGGTTTCTATGTATAATACGTAATTGTAAAAAAAACAAGTATACAATATGTATTAATATCAACTATCTAGTTCCCATTGTACAAGCTTTGCTTCGTTTGGGGGCTAGATGGTGCCTAATGGGGTGAACCAGTACGTGAAACTGAACAACTTTCCCCAAGGAACATAGGTCGAAATATGAAAAAAAAAATTGGCCCTCCCATACAAATTATCCCGGCCGGGTAACACACTAAGTATGGGAGGGTCAAATTATTTTTTCATATTTCGACCTATGTTCCTTGGGGAAAGTTGTTCAGTTTCACGTACTGGTTCACCCCTTAAAATATTCTTAGCAAATTTTTTTACACCTTATATATTCGATCCTCTCCAGCTGCTTTACCATTTTGAATGCTTTTCAAAGCTCTATCAAACTCTGATCTGAGAATAGCTGGGCCCAAATCTTCTTCCTGCACCGTATGTTCCTGTTCTAGATCATCATTATTCAGGCCTACACCTTGGTATAGCTCTTCTATGTATCGCTTCCATCGTTCTAGAATATCGTTATTATTAATAAGTATTCTACCCTCTTCATCTAAAATTGTAGTGCTTTTAGTTTTATGTACTTTATTTAAATCTCTTATAGCATTACTAGCGGCCCGTCCCGGCTTCGCACGGGTGGACAGTTATTTTTTACATAAATACACTTTTAAATTTACACCCCTTTTTCACATTGAAGGTTTTTTATTATATATTAGTTATCCTTACCTACAGCTACTATTATATACAGTTATCTATAGTCTAAATGTTTTTCCATACCCAAAGGGTAATAACGGAAACCCTATTACTGAGGCTCGGCTGTCCGTAATTTCGCATACAACTCTCCATTATTGTAAACCTCAAAGACGCAAGGTTTTTTTTTGTAGCGGCCACTAACTTACACAAACCGCCATAAATATGCAGTATGCATTTCCGCAAAATATTCAGGGGAATTAGCGTAATTATTTCCATCTTCGTCGTGTGTTAGGACGGAAAACTCGCTCCAGTGCTCTACAACATAAGCGATAATACTTTCGCGCACCTCCCGAGCCAAGACTTGGGTGTCAAACAATACAAAGGATATTGCTCGAAATCAGCAGGCGCCGTCGCCAACAATTGGCACAACATGATGCGGTAGCAATTGTACCATTAATGTGTTAGAATCTCTACGACCATGTTGATCTATTTACCACCCTTCTTAATGGTAAAACTTCACAACTTGGATCGATTTTAAACCCAAAAACAAATCAATTCGAAAAACAATTTTAACCAAAGACCCAAACGACCAAACAAATAGGTACCAAAAGACACCTATAATTTATATTTCGATAACCGATAGTCTGAAGAAAAACGATTTTTCATCAAGCACCTCGAGCACCGAGAACGCCAAGGAACATTTTTTTTAGTTCTGGACCCTATGATTTTAGCGTCAGGGCTATTTAAATCTACACCTAACTATGTGGGGCAAGGAACAATAATAAAAGCAAATACCTTTTAGTTTTTGAAAAAACACATCACGATAGTGCGCTGAAAAATTAACAGCAACATCTATGTTTGTATTATGGAACTAAAATTTTATTTTTTCTCAGTTTTCGTGATAGTTTAAATGCTAAACCACTGAAGCTAGAGAGATAAAACCTGGACATGATATTTTTTAAGTAATAAAGCAACTATTATTACCCCGTCTTTAATACGACTTTTGCGTGAAAAACTCAAGTATCGCACTAAATTGAAAAAGTTCAACAATAATCCTCTAGATTAAATAGCTTTTGATCTTCTAAAGACAAGGTGTTCTTCTTTTCAGGTGGCTTGTTACGCAAAATATATGTTTCGTCTTGAACAATGTATAAAATCAAACCCCAAGCTTATCTGGTCTTATCTCAAGAGCAAGAAGAAAAGTAAAAGCTCATATCCTTCGAGTGTCTCTTTGGATGACAGATCCGCTTCTGGTGGACGTAATATATCTAATCTTTTCGCATCACATTTTTCGTCCGTCTATAATACATCAAGTTCTAGTCAGTCCTTGGGCGTCACCGACTACTCTACTTGCAATTTTTTATGCACATTGTCGTTTGAGCCTCATACCGTCTACAAAGCTTTAAAAAGACTTGACTTATACAAAGGTGCAGGATCGGACGGTATTCCTTCGGTATTCGCTGCCAAATGCGCTAAGGCGCTTGCTCTTCCATTAACGTATATCTACAATAAATCTCTAGCTACGGGCACGTTTCCATCTTACTGGAAGGAAGCTCTTGTCGTCCCCCTGCTTAAATCTGGCGATGAAAAAAAAGTTCAAAATTATCGACCAATATCTATCCTTTCGGTGTTTGCAAAACTGTTTGAAAAATTATTATGCCCTGTATTAACTGCGCATTTTAATCAGATTCTGTCGCCAAACCAACACGGGTTTATCAAGTCACGGTCTACAGCCACCAACCTTTTACCATTTGTTGATAAAATTTGTCATTCAGTCGATTCAAAGAAAACGGTGGATGTCATCTACACAGACTTTAGTAAAGCCTTCGACCGTGTTTTACATAGTATTCTTGTACAAAAACTTCATGCAAATGGTATTGCCGGTAGCTTATTGATGTGGTGTACATCTTATCTTCTAAACCGATTCTCTCGTGTAGTCATAGACGGATATATACATCTGATTCCTTTCCAGTTGTTTCTGGTGTGCCTCAGGGTTCACACTTAGGGCCACTGCTTTTCAACATTTTTATTAATGATATTAGTGACTGTTTCATGCATTCGAAGCCTTATTTGTTTGCTGATGACCTAAAACTCTTAAAAGTCATTGAGGCTCCTCATGACTCAACTCTATTACAGTCAGACCTAGATCGATTGGTGGAGTGGTGCAACGGTAATAGCATGAGCCTGAATGTAGATAAATGTTATCATGTGGTTTTCTCTAAAAAAAGGAAACCATTAAGCGACGCTTCCTATCATTTAGCTGGTGTGAACATAAATACTACTCACAGTATTCGCGATCTTGGTGTTAAATTGGACAACCAGATGCGTTTTAATATTCACGTGGATGAGATTGTGTCAAAATCTTTCAGAAACCTTGGCTTTCTTTTAAGAAATGTCAGGGAATTCAAAAACCCTTCCACCAAAATTTCTCTTTACAATGCATTAGTCCGATCTGGCTTAGAATATTGTTCAGTTATTTGGAATCCTCATTATGATGTTTATATAAAGCGCTTGGAGAGTGTTCAGAAAAGATTTCTGTGGCATTTGTCTTATGGGTGTTTTTTGGCCAAGAGACTTTGTAGTTATCAGGATAGGCTACGCTTCTTTGATATGGATTCGTTAAGTGATAGAAGATTTCTACTGGATAACGTTTTTCTGTGGAAACTTCTTAATGGCGGCATTGACTCTCCCGATCTGGTCACTTGTGTTAATATTCGTGTTCCATACCATTTACCCAGACCAGGTTCTCATAAGGTTTTTTCAGAGATAGCTTCTAGAACTAATCTTGGCCATTTTTCACCTATGAACCGACTCATGAGACAATACAACTCGCTGTTCAAGTTAAGGGATATTGATATTTTTTCAGATTCGCTGAATACCTTTAAGGGCACTGTGCTGCCATCTAGAGTGAAAGAAATAAAGAAATAAATATACAAATAAACATAAATTTCGTTAATGCATGCCAATCTTTATATCTTTAAATCTGGATGGTGTAACAGTTTAAAATCAAATTTTATCATACACTTTATTTTAATCGTTTAAAATTTTCTGTTTTGTTTTGTTTTAAAAATGTTGTGTCATGTATTTTTTTTATGCCCCATAAAATGTTTTTGTATTGTAACAGTTTTTACCCATACTCTCTTTATCTTTGTACAATGCATGCCGTCGTTGCCTATAACTAGAGTAACATTTAGACACTATGACTAAGATATTGGTTTTTGTATGTAACTGATGTATACTTTGTTGGTGACCTATTAAATAAATAAATAAATAAATAAATTATAGATAAAATACCGGTTTTTTTAATCCCCCAAGGGATGAAAAGGGGGTTAAAAATTTGTATGAAAGTTCGTTGTCTTAAGTGTGACCCGTTTCAAAATTACTGATTAGACTTATGACTTAAAATAATTAAACACGTGTTTCAGCCTTTTTGAAAATTTTAACCCTTAATAGGGTCAAAAGAAGGTTAAAAGTTTGTATGAAAGTTCGTTTTTTTAAATGAATGTGATCTGTTTCTAAATTTGTGATTAGACTTATAACCTAAAATAATTAAACACGTGTTTCAGAATTTTTAAAATTTTAACCCTTATATGGGTGAAAAAGGGGTTAAAAGTTTGTATGAAAGTTTTTTATCTTTAATGTGATCTGTTTCAAAATTTCTGATTAGACTCATAATTTAAAATAAAGAAATACGTGTTTCAGCATTTTTGTAATTTTAATCCTCAAAGGTGTCAAAAGGGGGTCAAAAATTTGCTACCAGTTGGGCTTCCCGTTTTCCCATGGGAATGGGACAATTTCCCGGAATAAATTATACTTATAAACCTTCCTCTCATGTTACTCTATCTAATAAAAAAAACCGCATCAAAATCCGTTGGGTAATTCTTAGATATAAGGAGACACCAAACGGGAAGCGACTTTATTTTATACTATGTAGTGATAAGCTTTATCCATCTGTCCTTGATTCATGTATTGTTCTATTCTTTCACATAACTGTATGATATCCTTTTGTTTCCTGTCATAGTACATAATAAATGTGCTGAAAGTAAATTTGAATTATTATATTTCATTCTCCGTTTCGCTTAGAATGCGAGTTCTCGTTTGAGCAATGTTAGCGTGATTCAAAAAGTGCAGTAGAGTATGCAGAGATAGTGGTTGTTCGAAGACTGTAGACTAGTGAAGGCAAAATGATTTTTAAAACCTTGTGTTGGTAGATCAGACATATATCACGCCTATAATCCCTTGCGGGATGGGCAGAGCGCAAAAAACGGACATTAACGCCACGTCTAAAAAATATTCGAGGGTCATTCGGAAAATTGTGTATCGCCATAGTGACAGGTTGTCAGCCCATCGCCTCAAATTGCAATAGATACCCTCGAGTCCCTTCATCGCCTACTATTTCTCACGAGAAAAAAATGAAATGTAGATCAGACATTTATATCCCGAGTTGAGGCCATTGTTTTCATCGTTGCCTTATTTTAACAGATATAACACGTATTTTGCGGCAAATTATAAGACATGACAGGACTCAAATATCTCCTATCCTTTTCAACACCTATTTGACGGAAAGTGACAGCACTAATTTAAGAAAGATAGATCGATAAACACTATATTGCTTACAACAGAAACAAAACAATACAGAAAACTTAAAACTAAAAGTAAGCAAAGGCAGGCTTATCGCTTGCAGTGATCTCTTCCAGGCAACATTTTCAATAAAAAGTGACAAATAGAAAAAGGTAAGTTAAGAGAATGTATATCCCGAACAGGGGCCAGTCTATGTAATTTCACTCGATAAGAAACATCGTTTGATGCCGTGATTTCGCCGTGTGATGCCGGCTTAGAATCGCATCACCCCATTTCTAACCCATGGGTGTCGTAAGAGCCGACCAAGGGACTCGAGGGATGTGTATTGCAATTTTAGGCGATGGGCTGACAACCTGTCACTATAGTCATACACAGTTATCTAGTTGACCCTCAAGCTTTTGTCAGACGTGGTGTTAATATCCGTTTTAGGGCCGTTAACACTCTGCCTACTCCGTAAGGGATATAGGCGTATCGTTCGATCTTTTAGCGTCGAAGTCAGAAGCTATCTTGACCGTGATGGACGATCAGTCTTAACGAGTCACTAGATGTGTTAGTCCGGCTTATAATAGCATCACCCCATTACTACCCGTGGGTATCGTAATAGGCGACGGCATAGATTAAATAACAACACACATACACGTAAGTTTATTTTTGTTATATTGTTATGTTATTGTATTTTTATATGTTTTATATATTTGTTATGGTATTTTTAGGTTTATCCTGTAGGCTATACATTGTATTTTATAATAAATAAATAAATGAAACAAAAGCCCCAAAAGCCGCGACTTAAATACAAAATAAAATGTTATTCCAGAAGGAGACATCACATAAATGTTTTAAGATATTTTCAAGTAAGGCTTTGCCGTGTGATGCCGGCTTAGAATAGCATCACCCCATTTCTTTCCCGTGGGGCTCGTAAGAGGCTACTAAGGGACTTGAGGGTGTATATTGCAACTTTAGGCGATGGGCTGACAACCTGTCACTAGGGCGATACACAATTTTCCGAATGACCCTCAAATATTTGGCAGACGTAACGCAAACGTCCGTTTTTCGCGGCCGTTTCCGCTCTGCTTACCCCGCAAGGGATAATAGGCGTAATATGTGTTTGTATGTATGTATGTGTATGTGTTTATAAACATTTGCTTACTCGTATGTTTAGAAAACTTTCAGGAATAGTTTTAGGTATAAGCTGAAACAAAAGCCGTCGATCACGGTTGTTGTCTATGATTACTCAAACAATCATTCTCTACGCTGATACCAGGTGCAACGGGTCGTTCATCGACTCAGGGTCACATATGACATCACGCCTTTATCCCTTCGGGGCAGGCAGAGCGTTAACGGTCGTAAAAAATGTATATCACTCTATAGTGCCAGGTTGTCAGCCTGAGGCCTAATATATATAAACACATGAAACCTTCGAGACCCTTAGTAGCCTCTGACGACACCCGCGGGAAAAAATGGGGTGATGCTATTCTAAACCGGCACCACACGTCAAAACAAGACAAGAGACATATAATAATAATTTTGAAACCGTTTTCAGTCTATCTGTTTAAAAATTAAATGAAGAAAAATACTTTCATATTTCCAAGTGGTCAGCCCGTCCAATTCTGGGAATATATTCAACTTAGTTGCTTCAAGGTGCAACATCAGCGACACTAGCGCCCTTGTCAATTACAAATATTCACTGAGTGAACACAATAATGACATTTGCACACGCAACGCATGAATTGCAATATTTGAAAACCAGCTAACAAATGGCTATAGCTCACAGGCTGTGAGACCAGTCCGGTAAAATACGTAAGGTCTACTCACTAAATTAACAATAACAAACTAAATATCTTGGTCCATGTCCAACAGTGCACTGTTATAGCTGTGTATGTATGTATGTAACTTTACCTTTTTAATAACAAAGAAATAAATACAAATACGTCTTGGATTTGTGCCGTGTGATGCCGGCTTAGAATAGCATCACTCCATTTCTTACCCGTAGGAGTCGTTAGAGGCGACGAAGGGACTCGAGGGTGTGTATAGCAATTTTAGGCGATGGGCTGACAACCTATCACTATGGCGATACACAATTTTCCGAATGACCCTCAAACGTTTGTCAGACGTGGCGTAAGTGGCCGTTTTTTCGGTCGTTTACGCTCTGCCTACCCCGCAAGGGATAAAGGCGTGATATATGTATGTATGTATGTATGTACGTCTTGGATTTTCTAACTAGAAATACTTTGAAGGTGAATCTCACTCTATGATGGACTGACGGATGCGTCTGTTAAGCACTATGATCAAATGAGTTACAGAATGCAATAATATCCGTATTTTCTATGGAAATTCCAAATTTACTTTTGTCCCACTCGGTTCGACTGACCGGTGCGTCAAAAATACCCACGTCCGTCAGTCTGTCATAGTGGGAGAAGCACCGAATTTCACAAAAGCAACGAAAAGGATAAAATAACTTATAATTTAGATGTTTTAATTTTAAGCTATGGCTATTAATAATATATTGTTTACAAAGCTCTATTATAACACTGCAGTATCCATTCTAATCTAAATCATTTCTGGGCTCAGCACGCGGGGTCAGTAATTGTCGCTTATTCATAGTTTTGTTTCCAGAAGAATAAAATTTTCGACCTGGATTTTTCGTCCATATTCGAGGCGCCACTAGTCAGACGTGTAACTATAACCGAGTCGCTTTAAAATATGCTTCGGAATTGCATTTAAGAGAGCTGCACCAATTTAAATTCTGTTTATATTGAGAGACATGTAGAAATTGCATTTGTTCTTTATTTATTTATTGAACTTTATGCACAAAACAGTGTACATTATGTAGGTTCCTTTTTTTTTTTAATACCTAATAAAGATAAATAAATACATGGGCGGATTAAATGGCAGGCAAAGTACAGGCAGGTGCAAAAATAATAATAATACTTAGTGATACAATAAGTTCGAAATATACCTAAATATTAAATTTGCTAAATAAATACAATGTTATTTAATTGTATCATATAATAAGGGCCGTCTTATATTGTGCGCCATTTGACGCAAGCCGTTTTCAGAGCATATTTAAAATGATCTGTACTATAATTAAAATAAGTCGTATAGTCGTAGTAAAGTAAAGGTTCGCGCAGACGCTCTGAAAAGTTCAATAAATATGTATTTTTTTAACACTTATGAAATTTCTACATATCTCTAAATATAAACAGAATTTAATATCACGCCTTTATTCCTTGCGGGGTAGGCAGAGCGTACACGGCCGTTGAAAAACTGTCGCTATTGCCACGGCTGACAAATATTTGAGGGTCATTCGAAAAATTGTGTATCTTCATAGTGACAGGTTATCAGCCTGTCGCCTAAAATTTTAGTATTGGATGTGTACCGGCTCTAAAATGAATCACACACGCACCGGACGATATTGCGATTCTTGACAGCCACCATAAAAATGGCAACCTGTGACAGCCGCAAATTGATGCGGTGATCCATACTATCCGGTTCTTGTATGGGTTTTCGTTAACTCCTGAAAATCATGCAACGCGTGTGAGAACCGCGTTTAACCGCGTAACAATTCGCGTTTAACCGCGTAACAATTGACTTCAAACGCTAAACCGTTCCTAATGCCTTTAGGCACAAGATTATTGCCTGTTACAACCAACAGTGGTGTCGATTCCCGTTGACACATTCCTCAACTAAAATATTAATGATAATCGGAATAATTGAGGAAGTTAATAGCTTCATAATTTTCACCACAGGAAATCAATCACTATTCTCAACTCTAAAATTGGCTTATTTTACGCAAAATCACAGACAATTTCACTTATTTCTGGCTACGAGCAAAAAGTAGCGGTCTAAACACTAGGGAAATGTTCGATTCGCGACGAAAACCCTAGTCCTATTTCATTCTTCTTATCGTGTGGGACACCGGCACGTGCCCTTCGAAGCACATGACCATATGTCTTACGGAAAAATAACCGATTTAGCCCGCAATGTCCTAAACAAACTGAAAATAATCTTATACTCTGATAAATGACAAATAATCATCAGTTTAAGCACCAACGCTGCAACGAGCAAGCAGCACGCGCGGCACGGCTAGATTCGGCAAAATACATGAGCAGCACGTACTGGGCGACGCGTTACGCAGCGCTGCGCTGCCTTTGTATATTGCCGAATCTAGCCCACGCGCGCTGCCGGCCCGTGCGTGCAGCCCGCTCAACGCAGCGTTAGCGCTTAAACATATAAAGATAAGAACTACTTTATTGTTAAACTGTTTCAGTAATGTTACATAATATGTGAATTAGAGTCAACAGTTTGCCCGTTTCGGACGTACAATATAAAAAACTTAAACATCAATTTTTATCATTAAAATATTCATTAAGCCTATAGTTAGATTTAGATAGCAACCATTTTTTAAATTATGTCTGAATTTTACAGATTGAAAATTGAACAGTTCTGTGGTATCAAATTAAGTCTAACGTTTGGCAGAATCATGGCGTGCGTTGGCCGACAGCCAGCGGCGGACAAACAGTTATTTAGTGCTACATCACTGCGCAATGTACACTCATTTAGATAAATGCTTTCGGCTCCTAACAAATATTATAAATATTAAAAAAAAACTAAAAAGGCAGGACATTGAAATAAAATTGTTATTATTGAGGCCTACCATGACCTTTTTAAAATCCTTCCCTATTCCATTCAGTTTCTATGCAGGCTTGAAACAGGATTGTTTAAAATCGTACCATGACGACCCCTTTTTTGAACGATAACTGCCCTGCAACTGCCCTGATTCCAAAAAAGGTGAACGATTAGGCTTGTCTCTGACTTACTAAAATGTGATTGAGCGACGTTCTGAAACTTGCTTATTAGAAAATGCAGCAGTTTTGAAATGCATATTTACATAATGTTTACTATAAAAAATAGCTCAAAAACGTAAAAGACTAGAAATGTCGCAGGGATTTAGTCAAAGACGTTATATTATAATTTCACTAGAGAAATTTTAATTACACTGATTATTGTCAATCACGACAGATTCGTATAATTTCACGGGCTTATTTCAGTGATATTGTAATTTCACTGGACCGTGAAAGTGATATTATAATAAATCTAGATTTATTATGAGTTATGTTTGTGGTGGGAGCCCCGCGTGATCTGATTGGTCAAAAGTTTGTTTTTTGTTATATCAGTTTATGAAATATTTTTGGTGTCTTTGAGGTATTTACTTTATAATTCTAGCCAATATCTTCAAAATGAGTGATCATGAGCATTTGGCAGTGTTACAATCGTCAGATTTATCACATTCAAGTGGACTAATAACCTAACCTAACTGTATGCATATTTGTAGCTCAGTTGGTAACGAAAGTGGACCAATCAGCGATCGGTCTGATAATCTAATGGCTATCTCAAATCAGTGCTTTTGTCAATATGTCACTGTCTTATAATGTCATCGTATTGGTCTAGTGAAATTATAATGTCACTGAAACTAGCCCGTTAAATTGTAAGGAATCGAAACGATTGACAATAAATCAGTGCAATTATAATGGTACTAGTGAAATTTTAATATGACGGCTTTTTTAATATCCCTGCAACAGAAATAAAATTCACAAATATTAAACATTAATCGAAATAACATAACCTGCGGTTGAAATATAGTCTCTGAAAATAGGATTTTATTGACGCAAGAAAACCGGAACTTAGCTTAGGAACGCACTTCGGGGAAGTGACAATTCACCTCTACTATAATGCTACGTTCACATTACGCACCTGCTCCTGCTCCTGCCGCTACCGCGAATATTGCTCGAAATACTTCCGCCGAAGTATCAACGCGAGTAAGTATTCACACACTGCCGTCGTACGCTTCTTGCAGTAATACGAATGAGTGAGGTAGCAATACATTACACAAGCGCTCCTGCTGCCGTTCTTTTGAATTCACGAAATACCAACAATCGAGGGCTCACGGGAAGTAGCAGCGGCATGAGTTGCAGCGCGAGAAACCTTTTTACATGCTTGCGCTTCATACTTCCCTTACTATTTCCCTGCTCATAGCTCGAGTGTGTGAACGCGGCTTATGCTCTTACAGCAGGGCTAAAACAAGACCGCTCAGATTTTTCGTACTACCACCTCTTTTTAGAAAGCCTTCAAGACTGCTTTGATTTGACATTTGAATCGTTCACCTATTTCCTATGTATAATAATTCGTACCATGAGACCAAGTTTGACACCGCAAAAACGGATATTGCACGTCTGGGACGTCAAATAAACCGATTGCTAAAAAGCTAGTCGAGATTAGATAAAACAAGATTGTTTTGCGTTCATGTCAAAAGTTTCTGTTGATTTTCGTGTATTTTTTCGTTGAAAAGTGTAATTTTTTGTGCCAAAGTCGATCGTTAAAGGTTTTTGGAATTTTAAGTTGATACCTAAGTATTTCAAAAAGATGAAAGGTTTATTGTTATTATAATTTCATTCATTACAGGTGTGTGATGACTATGAAATGTATGAATTTCTGCAAAGCGAATATCGTTTGGACAGGAAACAAAAACGTTTAAGGAATCTTTTGAATTAAAGGATGACGAATTTAAATAGGAATACAGGTAATATTAATTGATTTACTTATATTTAACTAAAACAAACAAGGTATCTACAAGTTACCTATTACCCTAATGCTTATTTCATTAGGCTATCACCAGATTTAGTGTACAGCCTCTGTGATGAGCTGGAGTCATTCATGCCAACAAATCCAAAAAGAGCCAAAGATTTGCTAATAGAAACAAGCAATTTGCAAATGAATTATTGTATTAAGTACATAGCATATGTTAAAATAAACTTCCCATAGTAAAGTCAACCAGCTGATTGTGATTTTATATGGGAGGTATTTTTTGTCCTTTCCTGACATATGTTTCTGGGGGAAAGTTGTTCAGTTTAACGGTCTGAATGCACCCTATTAGTATTCGGCGAGCTGTCTCTTACACCCTGTATACATAAGTTAGGATACAACTACAACAGCCACAACAGTCCACTGATGAACTTGGGCCTCCCCCATCAATGGGGGGAAATTTGCCATACTCACTACGCAAGCAGGCGGATTGGCAAACGCAGTGCAAGGTGTTATATATGTTCACAGAGAACGAAGGTATGGCTCTATTATGATCGGCGTCTATATAATTATAGACAGCAATGGGAACGATGGTTTAACGTGCCCTTCAAACACGTAATTCGCGCAATTTTTTCTCCCTCTTTTGTAACATATCAAAAAATTAAAAAATCTGTTTGGATACTCGTGTCGTTTTCTTCTATTTCTTCTTAGTTTAAATTACGTATACTTGGAGTCGATGGCTTTGAAACTAATGCATTTTATAGCGATTTCTTTAAATTATCTTGCAGTCGAAATTGCCTCGCTGTTCCTTATAGATATGTATTACAAATCAATAAACAAACAACAATGAAAAAAAAAACGTTTTTATTAAAATAAAATTTATTCTTATAAAATTTATGATCAATAAACTTGACGACACCAAGCATATATTATTAAAGGTACTTAAGTAAAATAAATTGACTGTTACAGGTGATTCTGGTTATCCTCAAAGGAAATTTTGGATGCTGAAGCGGAAAGTCCAGAATCGCATTACACGAAAACGCACGTCCACACCAGGAACATTATCAAGCGGACTATCGGTGTGCTAAAAGCATGCTTTAGGTGTTTGTTGGTGCATAGGGTTCTTCACCACGAGCCTGACGTCACTGGTTCCATTGTTAATGTTTGTGTCATCCTACACAACATTTGCAATGCAGCTAGTTTTCCAGTTTCTGAGCTCACAGAAGAAGAAGCTTGAGCTGAAGCTCTTATGCAGCCAATAACAACGAGCCTACAACGAAGAAGGACGACAAAATCAGCCATTGCAGTCCGGTTTTGTAGCTAGGCGTGAACTCCTTAACTCCTTTTGTATGTTCTTCGCCAGCGACCCTGAAAGTATAAAATAATTGTTAAGTTAGAATTTAAAGTAAAATTACTGAATTTACTTTAGTATATGCCATTCAAAATGGATTCATTGAAGAAGAAATAATTAATGTAAATAAGTTAAATAAAAATATTTAAACAAAGTTTGACTATAATTTCAAATAAAAAATTGGCCAAGTATGAGTCAGACTTGCCGACAGATGGTTTCGTAATAAGGTGAAGATACATTTCTGTGATCCCATCCCGTCGCCATAAATTGCAAAACCCATGTAGCCTTCTAGTCCCTTAGTCGCCGGTGTCTTTTACTAATAATATATTTTCTCACCTTGATTCTACCTCTATTCTCTCTAGAATAGACACTATATTGCCGAGAAATGCAACAGCTCGTCGAATAGACCGACTATTGTTTAGCTCGGCACGCGCCCGATCCCGAGATGCTGCCACCAGTAGCTCCCTCGCATCAGCAGCTGTCAGGCGTCGTCGTCGTCGTCTTCCGCGACGTAGAACAGCCAGTGGTGACCGCGGCTGCGGATTATTTTCCTGCTCTTCGGAAACACTTTCACTACTTTGTTTCCAGTGTTTCAGCGGCTACTGGACCGGCCTGTCGAAAATAATACATAAATTATATACAATACTTGTACAGGGTGTAAGGGACAGACATCCGAATAGGGTGCATTGAGATTATGAAACTGAACAACTTTCCGTAAATAAATATTTTAGGGAACGTGTATGTTATTTTGACATCCTGTAGTAAATGCAGTCAGCTAATCGTGATTATGGGAGGTCGTTTTTTTTCTTCTCCTGACATATGTTTCTAGGGGAAAGTTGTTCAGTTTCATGGTCTGCATGCATCCTACCAGTATTTGGCGGGCTGTCTCTTAACCCGGTATAAACACAACACACACATACACACGCGGTGATAAACTTATATATCACGGTTTTGTTGTGTACATCTGGCTTCACGGAAGACTAGCGTTACAGGCAGCTCACTCTGCTTGTAACATATGCAGAGTGGAGATCTTTTTTAGTCGTATAAGTACCTACATTTCAAATATATGTATTTTAGTTTAGTATCTAATTAAATGTGACTCTGAATTATGTGGCGTAAATGTTTATTTTTACGACAGTTTACGCTCTGCTTACACCGCAAGGGATATAGGCGTGATATATGTATGTATGTGTATGTAATAGCAGAAATCAAAACCTTAACTCTTTTCGCTGTGGCTCCAAAATCACCGTTTTGCCTCCTTTTCGGGCCATCGGTTCATTATATTGACCGCGCTTTTTGACCAAAATGAAAGACGAAAATTTTCCAATGGAGATCTTTCTCGCTGCAGGGGTGGAGTGAATACCTCCTCGGTAGCACTTGCACTACCGTTCGGCTGCTGGGTTTCTGCTACTGGTAGGCTTGCCTGTTCGAAAATTGTTGGGTATGAGAGCACTTATTATTTACAAAATATCCAGAGTTTCTTCTAGGCTGTAGCAGAAAAGGACTTGGCTCACTAACTTTCTTACTCAATTTCGATGGGTGGAACCTTAACATTTTTCGTTCTGGCCCCAAAATCACCTTTTGCCTCTAGGGTCCCGAGAGGTCATACCTATTTTCCCTGGTTTTTTAGGCCAAGTGGATTCACAATCACTCTAGTCTTACTTCGTATCAAAATATTAACATATATATTTTGTGAAATCGTGTTGCAGTCGCGATATGGTAAGTTTTTGAAGGATGAACAACAACGTAAACACAACTAAGAAAACATTGGCGTTAGCCAGCATTATTTGAACCAGGTAAAAAGGAGGTGGCGTAACGAAACACCACATAAGTAGGTAACTATTACTTACGACATCGTCGTTTATGACCTCTATTTATGCAAAATTGAATAATATATTTAACAATTTACAAATTTACCACCAATTCACCGGAGTGCGTTCAAAAGCTATAACTAAGTTTTTCTTGTGTTCATAAGAAAATATTTTGAAACGAGATTTTTTTAAGCTTTTGTTTTTGAAGTTTTAGTTTGATATTTATAACTTTGTTACGTTTTTTCTTTCATTTTTGTACAATTTTCCAGAAAATATTCTGTAAACATCCAAATTTATTTATAAAAAACTCCAGTATAAAGTAAAAGTTTTATTTTAAGCAATTTTCAGAACGTTTGTCAATGACAATTGAAAAGACCATAGACAAGCCCAAGCGTTCACCTTTTTTGGAATCCATGCAATTATCGTTCATCCAAAAATACGTCATGGTACGATTATAAACAATCCTGTTTCAAGCCTGCATAGAAACTGAATGGAATAGGCACGGAATAGGGAAGGAATTTCAAAACTTTTTTTTTGGCACTAGTTTTGACTTTGTGCCAGTGTCGAGTTTTTTATTTTTATTGTATGATAGGCATTGAGATACCGGTGACACAAAATAGAGAATGTACAGAAGGATCACTCGGGCCTTTTTTTGGTTATTTCCGCTTTCGGCAAGGGCTGTCACAGTTCTGTTTTCTTCCCGATTTTTTAAAATGGAGTAGATACCTAAACAAACAGGGAGTAACAGAAAGGGTAATGGTTCAGTTTCATGAGCGAAACAATTTTCCCCATGAAACATCTTATTTTATCTTATCTATCTTATCTTATTACTTCTTTCTTCAAATTTAAGAGTCAAACTCTTGTCGGTGGAGTAACTTCCAATCTTCTCTCCTCTCCGCCAGTGACTTGACATCTTATTACATTTATTGTGAAATGGGGAATGACGAGTAGGTAAGTACCTGCTCTGGGGCTGTTGAGACCTTTTTGGCTGGCATGACACAGACATGACAAATACAGAAATTGACCTTCATTTCGATGAAATTTGAAAATCTGTATTTTATTTTACTTTATGACATTATTGGCTATTATTTTTGCAAAAAACTATTATTATACATACATACATACATCACGCCTATATCCTTTGCGGGGTAGGCATAGCATAAACGGCCGTATAATACGGACATTTACACCGCGTCTGACAAACATTTGAGGGGCAATTATGTATCACCATAGTGACAGGTTGTCAGCCCATTGCCTCAAATTGCAATACACATGTAACCCTCGAGTCCCTTAATCGCTTCTAACGATACCCGCGAGAAAGAAATGGGGGTAATGCTATTCTAAGCCGGCATTGCACGGCATATTATTATAATAGTATTATATTTCGATGAGACATAAAAGTTCAGATTCATGTTCAGGTTTATTCAGTAAGGAGTATTAACTCCTTTCTCCTTTTTTATATATTCAATAATTATTTACCATTTATACAAGGCTCATAAGAAGTGATTATTGCATCTGCCATTAAATATTCTTTTACATTCCCAAATGCGTGTGGCATTTCAAACTTCAAATTTTCGCATAGATTCGGTAGCCGCTCTAGTAATTATATACTTATCTATAACCGCTGATGCTCCGCCAGGAGTATAAGTGTTCTGTGCGCTGATGATAGACCCCAATTTGAGTGACAACTATGTATGTAAACAAACAAAGCATATCAGTTTATTTTGCAAATTCCATTGAACTCAGTTTTCGAGCATACAACAAGAAATTGAATTAGTTTTCGAGGCTTCTGTGTAGATAAATAAGTATTGTGCTAATGTCCAAGGGATTGTTGCTACTGTTCTATACCGTGATTCCGTCTGCCATCTCGCAACGGCCACCTTGGTAGAAATCGTTTTTGTAATGACCAGTAGACAGTATAGCGAGTGGTAAAGTACTCAAGTAAGTTAATATTTTGTTAATTTTACCTCCTTGCTCTATCTGAATTAGTTTTTGGTCGATGCAACATATTTTTAACTACACAAATCATGTTGTTGTTTGGCATAGTTTTACTACCAGCTGCCTGCTTGACGCCAACTCTCTTTGGGAATACTATCGTAGGTGTAATCACCGCACCATGCGGCTGGTCTCCAGTCCAATCCACGTCGCCTTTTACTACATATTTTGAGTGAGGGGGGGCAGTACCTATTCATAGCCGCTCCCACACACACATGGTTGCCCGCAAATGCCTATTAAAATTTAAGTATTGAATAACTATCGCATGTATTTTTCTTCAACAGGGCAATCAAGCTGCTGATACTTTTGTATAAAAAGCTATCTCTAGGGCATACTCTACTCCAGCATTTGCCAAAAATGTATCTGTGGGCCTCAGACAGAACGTTGTTGGGGACTACTGGGGTAGCTCAGGGCGGCGCGGCGTCTGACGGTTACCGATACCAGGGAGCGGAGCAGATGATGGCAGCAGTTTATTTTTTCACCAGAGGACAATAAAAAATGGGCTAAAATAGGCTAATTAGATAGATAGATATATTGATGAAAAATAAAGAAATATTACATCATTTTGAGTATTTTTATTTATAGAAAAATTGAAATATATATAAAACAGGTATACCTACTTAACTATCTAAATCTTATTTATACAGGTTGTTGGGAAAAGATACTGCGTTCCTTTGAACCACGCATTCTATACGCATAACAATGTGTGTTTGCTATTTAAAAAAAATTGTGAATGAAATGTCGTGCTTTTTCAGAGGACTTCTTGCATGTTATACTCCTTAGATACATGGTAGATAGCAGTTATAATCTGAAATAATAATTACAGAGTAAACGTAACTATGCAAGGAAGAGTATAAAAAACTAATGTTTCGGTACTTACAGTCTCAGCTCATTTAGGTAGGGTTTGACATTTATTGGTTAAAATCACATGAATTATTGGATTGTTTTTTCTTGGTACGAAAATGGCATTCCAGAAAATCCAGTATTTCATACTCCTCATACATCTGCAAGAGGTTAAATAAAACAATTAAGTAAGAAAGTAGACTATATTGCAGTATATTTGACAATACCTAACGACAATATTTACCTAAAAGTTTAAGGCTTTCCCGTTTATGAGCAATTCAGCAAAAAATCACAAAATAATATAGCTACAACCAAGCCATAACACAAAAGTCCACCTAAATATATTACCCACATGATTTTTTACAAACCTTTAACGTCCAACGAAAGATACTGTGCCGATTCATTAAAAATTGCACAACTCAATATGAGAAAAGTCTAATATTCATAATATATTAAAATATTTTCGCAAAATATTGTTTTGAAAACTACTTTCCCTAGCTTTTTTAGCATTTTTGACGTTTCTGAAACGTCAAATAAACCGTGCAATATCCGTTTTGGTGTCATAGTACGAATTTTCAAATATTTTCATACAAAGAAAAAGGTGAACGGTTAGCAAGTGTCAAACTAAGCAGCCTTGAATAAGTCCTGCTATAGAGGGGTGGTAGTACGACAAATCTGAGCAGGCCTGTATAAGCCCTGCTATAAAAGCTCATGGTAGGCCTCATTGTCTTTCAATTTTGTTTTTTATTAATATATTATAATTGTGTCTCAACTTTAATTTTGGTATGTACAATTGACATTTCAATTTTATTATTATTACTCCATGGTCTAGCAGTTCCACTATTGGTCCAGATACGAAGTTTCTAGGTTCGATTCCCAAAAGGGCACTCACAAAATTGATATTTATCTCTATATGAATTTGTTCCCAGTTTTCGTTCGGACATTGCAGGATGAATCACCTGATTATCCGAAAAGAAGATGGATCCCTGCTTCGGAGGGCACGTTAAGCCATTTGTCCCGAGTTATATAGTCTATGATAATATAACTTAGACGGCGGTCGTTACACAACCACATCAGAGGCCTACTAGTAGTTCCTAATTCAAGTGTATAACTAGTCCTTCCGTGTAAGGGAATAAAAAGATCTTACGCCAGAATCCGATTCATTCGTCTACTCGGTGTCCCACACGAGAGAAGACAAGTCATTTGATAGACGCGATAAGGTGCATGTTGTTTCACTAATGTGATGTTGTTTGGGTTGGGTCGGAGTGATGATAGATGGATCTGAAACTTTAGCGCAGTGTCGGGTCTCACTTGTAGCGAGTTTAAACGGTGGTATAAGTAGACTAAAGATGCTTTTATTGTTTTAGTCAATGTGGTGCCATCGAATGTCAAAGTCAATGTCGATTTTCTGTTCTTCAAACCACTTCAAACTGATTGCAAAATACGAAATTACTCAAACTGTCTCACCAATAGGCCATTTACACACAACTGAAACGATTTTCATCTAGCAGTGTTGTGACCAGGGGAACGACTGTTCTAATTGGACAGGGTTGTATATAGAGGTATAGCTATCGGCAGAAACACTTCGATACCGCGTTTCAGGACGTGTTTGTGGAGCGCATGCGTGCCGCCACATCCCTGTGCGGGCTCGGTTTGACGTCGTCGCCGTCTTTTTGACAATTCTGTGATCTTAAATTCTGAACTTGCAAAATTTTTAACAGCAGGATTTGAACCTGCCACTTTCACCATTACTAGTGGCGACGCGACGCTTCCATCTGTGGCAAGCGTGGCACGGCTTCATCTACCAGGTAGGTTTAGCAAAAATTTACAAAGTTTGTAAGTTTTTCAAACAAATTGTAAACCTGACACGGAAAGTGTTTGAAAATTTGGTATTCTTTCTTTTTCTTTATCGTCAACGACCCGATGAACCCTGGTGTCAGAGTTTTTCAACCGCCTTCTAGTAATAGTAGGCCTCTGACATGGTTGTGTAACGACCGCCGTCTATGTAATCATAGACAGCAACCGGGACCGACGGCTTAACGTGCCCTCCGAAGCACGGAACCATCTTTCTATTCGGACAATCAGGTGGTTCAGCCTGCAATGTCCTAACCAGGCCAGGAACAAATTCACAAAGTGATAAATATCAATTTTATAAGTGTCCCGCCGAGAATAGAACCCGGTACCTTTGCGTCGCAGGCAGTCGCACTACCACTGCGCCACATCGGCCGTCTTAAATTTGGTATTGAATCGCTTACACAGCGACCACACCACCGTGACTTGCAGCATTACGCCATATTTCGCAACAAACTTTGTCTTCAGTACAATACATTATTCATTGTGTTGAGTAAAAGGTTGTGTTGGAACAATATGATAAAACTAGTTTTCTGTTCAGCATTTTAAGCCCACTTGTCGTACGTCGCTGCGTATTTAACGCACCGTAACGCATGCGTCTGTCAGATGAAAGGAATTGCGAACTACTTAGCCGTTCTGATTTATACTTAGCGACAGTGCCTGTCTATTAAAGTTTGGTATATTACAATAGATTGAATCGACTTGAGTCAATGTTATTAAGGTCAACTTGAAAAGGTCAAGGTCAGCTATTTACATTATCATAGTCGGGGGTTTTGTACATACACACATATCACGCCTATTACCCCTTGTGGGGTAGGCAAAGCGTAAACAGCCGCAAAAACTGACATTTACGCCACGTCTGACATATTATATTTGGGGTTCATTCGAAAAATTGTGTATCGCCATAGTGACAGGTTGTCAGCCCATCGCCTAAAATTGCAATACACACCCTCGACTCCTCGAGTCCCTTAGTCGCCTCTTACGACTTCCACGGGAAAGAAATGGGGTGATGCTATTCTAAACGGGCACGTTTATCTATGACAAATGAAAATTATCTTCGTTTTCCTTCAACATGTGCTAGTGAAAATAATGTAGTAAAATAAATTATATTTTGGAGATTCCTGCGTTTTGAATCATCACAAACCTAACAGTCCACACGATTAAAACATTGGGCACTCTATACTAGTTAATAATTATGTAGTCTTCTTCTTTTCGTGTGGTACACCGAGTCGTTCAACGACCCATTGAACCCTCGTGCCAGAGTTTTTCAACCGCCTACTACTAGTAGTAGTCCGCTGACATGGTTGTGTAACGACCGCCGTCTATGTAATCATAGACAGCAACCGGGACCGACGGCTTAACGTGCCCTCCGAAGCACGGAACCATAATTCTTTTCGGATAATCAGATGGTTCAGCCTGCAATGTCCTAACCAGACTGGGAACAAATTCACATTGTGATAAATATCAACTACATCGAGAATGGAACCCGGAACATTTGCGTCGCAGGTCGCAGGCAGTCGCACTACCACTGCGCCACATCGGCCGTCACTTAGGTACTTAGGTGGTAGGCTACGGCTGCGAGCCGGTTTTCTATCAGGACAATTCAAACTTGTTATAAAATTGGAATTAAAATTGAAACAAATTCAAATTATTTATTTAGACTTGTTGACGTCATGATCCGTTATTGTAAAAAAATCCCAGCAATCCGGGCCGTCAGATGAACGTGCCCTCCGAAATACGGAACCAAATTTTTTTCTTTCGAACACTCAGGTAGTAGTTTCTTACGAACAATCTCACAAAGGCAAATTGACACTTACATATTATCAATTTTTCAAAGGAAATAACAAAAAGGGTATATCAAGCCAAAAGGAGGTCAACGTACCCAAGAAACTGAACAACTTTCCCCACGGAACATAAGCCGAAATAATAGAAATAAATATGGACCTCTTTCCACACAAAATTGCTGATCAGCTACAATTTTTTCTTCTTCTGTCTTCTACGGGAAAAGTTGTTCAGTTTAATGAGTAGTTAGCACTCTTTTCGGCTATTTTATTACTCCTTGTATATGAATTGAACTCAACAAGTATCGAATCAGGGACCTCGATATCTTTGAAAAACAAACTCGGACCACTATACTAGTGATGGGCGATTGTTCTAAAAACGGACAATCGAATTATTCGAATGAATTTGTATATGGTATTCGAATGATTATTCGTCATTCGAATGACAATTATTAATTCGAATGATCATTCGCTATTCGGATGGTTTTCGATCGATTAAATTCATTCGAATGAAAATAGTGAATGAATCATTCGAATTTTTATTTGTCATTTATCATTTAATACAAGGTATCATTAAAATTTATTGATTTTTTAACATATTTATGTAGTTTAATTTTCATATTTTCATTTTATAACGATTTTTCTCAATGCGATTTAAATACAAATCGTCCAAATTCATTCGGATAAGTCAAATTCATTCGGATGAGTCAAATTCATTCGAATGATTGTTTTTCATTCGAATAATTCGAATAGTCCTTTTAAACAATCGAATTGTTCGAATACCTCTCTATTCGAATGATCATTCGAATAAATCATTCACATTCGCCCATCACTACACTATACTATAGAGGCAGTTAAAATTAAAGTTATTGATCAAAGTTCATCCATAAATAAACCACGGTATTAAGTACACAATGGCCGTAACTAAGGGCTTGATAGGGCGTTTCCCCCATTTGACGTCCGTCGCTGCGTATTTTTAACGCACTGTAACGCATGCGTCTGTCAGATGAAAGGAAATTGAGAATTCCGAACTTATTTGCATACAAATACGGCGACGGTGCATTTACGGACTTGACAGACGCATCTGTTACATATTTAGAATAGGACCGATGACTTGAACAAGCATAATAAATTGAAAATTTTTAATAATACGACTGTTTTCTGAGATAAAGCCTAGCCTTTGACAATTCCCATTCGAATCTGTTCAGTGGTCAACGAGTTTCAGTCTATTAAAGAATCGCACATAATAATAGTACATTGTTGTCGAGGTATGGAAAATAAGACTTTGCTGGACTTCAATTATACAAGTCAAGCAAAGTAATTTTCCCCGAGGCTTACATAGTGCTTTTCTCAAAAAAGGCTAGGAAATGAAAGATTGTACTTCTTATAAAAGTTAGCTAGCGACAACAACACAACGAAACATATAAAAATTTACAATTTTCCCACCAATTGTAATTTTTTAAAATAAATTCGCATGTAAGGCACAGTATTACGTAATATTCAGCCATACTAAATGTTTAGTTCATTCTTTTCTTTTTTAATTCTGGACAGGCAAGGGTCTTCACATCATACAGCCTCGTCTTTAGTTACCTGTTTCATACAAAATTACGTTCCGTTTCTATGAGAGTCATCGAGATAATTTTGAAATCAAATTATGTGGGTTTAGCGTATAACGAATTTATCTTAATGGACACCAGCAAAGGATTTCCATACAACTTTGCTGGCGTGATCTGAGACGTGACAAACAATGTGAAACATCGCGGTTTCTTTTTTTGAAAGAAATGAACACATTTCCTAGCATGTTTGAGAAAACATACATACATCAACTCTAAAACATTACACTCCTTTTTTGGTTGGGCAGTCGTGTAAAATGGCGGCTGGTAGCGACTGGATGGCGAAAACGACGCATCTGTTACGCACCGTAAATTACGTAAATCGCCGTAAATTTCGGTGCGTAACAGATCAGATGCGTCCGTTAAGTAGTATGACAGATGCATGCGTTACGATGCGTTAAAAATACGCAGCGATGGACGAGAAATGTGAAAACCGCCTAACGACACAAAGGCATAATAAAGGGCTTGATAAAGGCTTAATCGAAAGTAATATTTAGGTAAGTTGGTTTGTATTGAAATCAATAAGTAAACATCAAACCTGGCTCTCTCTTTCTCTCTGTTTCTTAGTAATTTTGTTAGATGGCGTTCATCCTATTTATTTATTTATTTTATTTATTTAACCGTTTATTGTACACAATATAACACAAAGGACATAACATATAGAACAATACACAACAGGTCAGCTTATTTCTAAAAAGAAATCTCTTACAGCAGACCTAGGGTAGTGACCTAGGGTAGTGATCCAATGAGATCCATCCTATCTCATTTCTGTTAGCTTGTCGTTGGTATATCTTATTTATTTATGTATGCATGTATTTATTTTATGTATTTTTATTTTTCATGTTAAATTATTAAGTATAGTATTTTAGTTTATTCCTTCTTATGTATTGTAGTTTAGTGCGAAATTTAAGTACGATTATATTTCTTTTTTTTTTTGTGTATGGGCACCCGCTTTTACTCTTTCTGTTTATCTTTTGGTTGGCCGTTAGAGAATGCCGCGTGGCATTAGGCCCGCCCTTTGTACTTTGTGTGCAATAAAGTTTAATAAATAAATAAATCAAAGTATGAAGTTGGCCATAGACAGTTGTTGCCGTTTGATAGTTAAAAACAATGTCTTTGGTTAAAAATCATAGTTCAAGATAACTGTTATGGGCATGAACTATTTTTGTGTTTATTTGGTGTATATGGTGACATTGATGTATAGAGCTATATGAAAATATACATATTTTATGTGTCATTATTGGAGCTGTTGATTTTCTATTGAGATTTTCGACTATCTACTTCTCGGTAGTTAGTAAGTAGGTCGTTTTACACTTATACGAGTGAGCGTTTTGTGAAATATACCTAGCTACGTTTGTGGCCATCATTATGTGTAATAACTGTAGGTTTTGTAGAATGTGTTCGTAGTCTACAAATAACTGGCAAGTTTGAATGGTTAGAAAAAGTACAAGTATGTTTTCTTTTTCGTAGCATATGGTAATTCGTCGAAAAGCTGCCAGACCTTTGTAAAAAGTATTCACTGCTGTGAAAATTAATTTTTATAAGAGTGTATATACTTACAAATAATAAGAAAGTTTCTAGCCAATCTTCAAGTCGCGACTGTCAGTTACATACAAAGTTTGTTTACATTATAGGTAAGTCATTCTTAAATAAACGGAGTGTACTTAGCTGGCGTTGAGCTAAACTGAAAAAGTATATTTTACTAGAAATATAATGTAAATAGATGACGTATTTATGACTCAAATGTCAAACTTCAACACCATCTGGTATGACATAAAAAAACTCGAGAACTGACAGATAGATAAGTTTCTAAGTTTCCATTGGCTTGGCTACTCAATACAGATAAAAGACAGACATGAAAATAATAAGCCTCATTAACATACACATATCACGCCTTTATCCCTTGCGGGGTAGGCAGATCGTAAATAGCCGTAAAAAACGGACATTCACGCCACGTCTGACAAACATTTAAGGGTATATAGAGAAATCGTGTATCACAATAGTGACAGGTTGTCGGCCTGTCGCCTAAAATTATAAAATACCCTCAAGTCCCTTTGTAGAGAAATGGGGTGATGCTATTCTAAGCCGGCATCACGCTGCATCATTAACATCTACCAGAATAGATAACAGAATAGATGTATCATATCATTGTTACTGTCGGAAAATATCATGATCCCACGGTAAAACAAATAAAGCCGCTGGTAAAACAACGGGCAGAAGGCTGGTTAATAAAACAATAGGATTATTCCTATCTGCGATTTGAAAATATAAATTTATACTTAGTCCAAGTTTAAGGCCATAAACAATAACTTGTTAGTTTTATTGTATTACCTGGTTGACCATTAATTGAAGTAATTTATTAAATAATCTACGCAGGGCGGACGTGCCGTGTATTACACTTTATCCGATGCGGGGTAGGCAGAGCGTAAACGGCCGTAAAACGGCTATTTACGTCACTTCTGACAAACAGTTGAGAGTTATTCAGAAAAATATATATCACCATAGTGACAGGAAGTCAGCCAATCGCCTAAAATTGCAATGTATTGGCCGATTTGAACAAAACAAGGTACTTAGTAGTAAGTAAGTAAGTAAGTTTACATACAGGGTTATTTTTTATTCACCCCGGAAATTTTACAGGGTGATTCTACTCACGATTCTGAACAACTTTTTTATGGGTCACCTGCAAAATCTGGAAAAAAGAACCAGCTGCTCCATAGAAAAATTCATACCTACTCAAACAAAATGTATGGAACAGCTGGTTTTTTTTTCGCGATTTCGCAGGTGACCCCATAATAAAAGTTGTTCAGAATCGTGAGTAAAATCGCCCTTTAAAATTTCCGGGGTGAATAAAAAATAACCCTGTTTAAAAAAAAATTGTACTTATTTAAAGTTTAAAAAGATTTAATATTTTAAAATGGTGTAAATAAAAGCCAAAACCGAGAGCTAAAACATGAAATAAAAAAAAATGGAGAACATTTCAAAAGTTATTTCTTTAATAGAAACTGAAGAAGCCTCTGGATGTAATCTATTCATTTTCCGATTTAATTTGAGTTACACCGTTTTGCTCTGAACTTTCTGTAGAGATGGGCAAACAATGTGCCGTTCCCAGTGACACTGGGAATATTCCCTGAAACTTTCCCAAGTACGAGGATTTTATTTTCCCGGAAACATAAAAAGATTGAAAATAAGAATAAATTTTTAAAATGTACAAATGTAATATTCTTGTGTTAAATCAACAATATTTAGGTATATTTTATTAGTTATTTTAAGTTTGTTAAAAGCCAAAACAAATGGGTAGGCATTACAATGTCAAATATTTCGGCGAATATTCGACAGATTGTGGCAAAATGCGATTATTTTAGTTATTTTACAGAAAAATAATGTATCTAGGGACTAGGGATCACCAATCGGCATTATGCTGTAAGTATTTCTGTAGGGTGAATTTTGACTAGTCCAAGATATTTAAGGGAAAGAAATGGGGTGATGCTATTCTAAGCCGGCATCACACGGCCACTTGGGAATATTCCTAGTAAATTACGAAAATGACTAGATGGGATTAATAACACAAATAACTGGGTATTTAGAAGAATAACATCATCATCATATGGCGGCGTTTGTGATTTTAGCCAATGTTACCTTTATTTCAGTAAAGATGGAGTTCCTTTTCGAATTTTGAGCCAAAAATATCGAGCTGTTGCTCGCAAAAACATAAGTTTGGTCTGAGGGTGCCCTTAGGGTTTTATGTTAAATGGCAAATGACAGCTGCACGAAGATGCGGTATCGCGTGTGCTTTAACATGCGGTTTTACAAATCTTTGACCAGACATGTGAAATAAGGGAAGTGGGCAGCGCGAGCATGTCAACAGGTTACTCGCGCTGCTACTCGTCTACCGCTGCTAGTTCCCGTGCTCCAGCGAGTGTCAGTTTAACGTGCGCGAGTCAAAGTAACGCGATCACAAACGTGAATGAAATGTATTGCTATCTGCTAATTCGTATTGCTATTGCTAAGAGAAGAGTATGACGGCAGTGTGTGAACACTCACTCGCGATGACACTTCCGCGGAAGTATTTCGAGCAATATCGCGGCAGGAGCAGGAGCAGGTGCATAGTGTGAACGTAGTATAAGATTAAATGAGCCTACCACTGATCAGCAATCAATAGTAGGTGTATATTTTTTCGGATATTTGACCGTATATCCCAAAAAAATTCCATCCCTATTTTCTTTACAGACGTACCGGCGCGGCGGCGCCTAAGGGCATGAGACAGTCGTGAAGAAGAAATTATGAACATTTGTTTTAGGGTTCCGTAAAAGTCACTAAGACGCTTCTGGTAAACTCAGGAGATGCAATTAGTACGGGCAGGTCCATACATGGATCAGATACTACCGAGAAGAAACTATGAACGTTTTATTCAATCCTCGGCCGACGCTAACATATTTGTTCTTTTTTTTCTTTCTTTTGTGTAAATAGTATGGCACTGTGAGTGCTAATAAATAAACTTTAGTAAGCTTATTGAGTGTTTGTAAATGATAAAAAAACACATATCTTTGTAAATTTTATTTTGATATTTTCTGAATTATATTTTTTCATTGTAAAATAAAGTGTAATTTCATTATTCACTTTCTTTGTTAGGTACACTCACGGGGTTGTGATGTGCGGTGGAATCTAAAGTAAATCCTAGTTGTTTAACTATTAATGATGTGTAATTTATCCAATCCAAGCGTTCAACGCGGCATTTATTTAGCTATTTTTATTTTGCTATTTCAGACGTGAAATAGAGTTTGCACAAGGAGTAATTATAAGGGTATAAGAAGCCGAAAGGAGGTCAGTGTACTCATGAGACTGAACAACTTTCTCATGAAATATGTGTAAAAAAATTGGATCTCCTATACAAAATTGCCGATCAGCTGTTTAATTTACTATGGGAGATCCATATTTTGACCTATGTGTCTTAGGGAAAGTTGTTTAGCTTCATGAGTACCTTGACCTCCATTCAGATTTTTATACCCTTTTTGTTACTTCTTGTATACGGAACCAGAATGAAAAACTATAAACACCCACTTAACATGACGATTTGTCCTTTTACCGCATCAGACAGATGACAACCTTCTGCCGATGTATAATTTCTTTCTCCTTCATTTTTTTCGTTCATTCATTCTGTATTTCGTTCGTTCGCATTTTTAGAAAATGAAATACCTTTAGAATATTTACAAACACGATGAGTAATGAAAAGATGTTTTTTATATACTACAGAGGGTTTTAATCTTTTGCTTTGCAATAATAAAATACAATCTTTCCAACCTTTCCAATATATTTAGTGAACTATAAGAGATTTCTTCCGGCCAACCTAATGGGGGTAGAAAAGATATATCACGGAAACAAATAAAATACAATAATGAAAAAATAACAAACAAAAAACTAAAATATAAAAATAATCTTTTTATCTTATTAGTCTGTACTAGCCCACTGCTGGACATAGGCCTCTTTTTTATTGTGCCATTTTCTTTGGTCCTGTCTTATTACAAACAAACTAATAAATACAAAAAATAAATACATACATACATTATTTATGTTAAAATTCTTAAGTAAAATTGTTATTAATTGAAAAGGCTGAAAGAATAATCATTTATAACTGTTTAATACAATAATGAATAATAATATAATCGCAATAATATTTAAGTAAGCTGTAAGCGAAATAAACAAGTTGAAAAATCACCTAAGATATCCCAGAAAATTTTCATTCTAAAATAGACTCTATCACTGTGACAGAGAGTGCCTCATACTAGACTGTCCACTTGGCTTTGTAAATATTAATCCCTGCTTCGAATTCCAGCAATAATTCCAAATTCAAATCGACCTTTACAAATCCTCGAAACCTAAATAATTTGAGTTGTGTCCTTTTGTAACTGGCAGTGTACGCATGCGTGAACATTCTTAAAGTGCGTAGCGCGGCGATACGATGGGGTGGTTGGCGTACATTGCTGGTTTAAATATTTATGTAAGGAAATTTACTTCTCCATAGAGTCGACAAACAAATCTCAAACCAGTTATTACCAACGAACGCCAGCCACCTATTTTATTTTATAAAAATAACAAACTCTTAATTTGAAAAATCTGTAAAATCTTTGCTTTAATCTGTCAGTTACTACTAAGTGTATCAAAGGTGACACACAGACACAGTCGCCGCTCAGCAGCCGTCCCGCACGGTCGCCTACGCTCCGACTACCTGGCCGCTCCCGTGGCCCCGCCCCTCGCCGTCGCTCCGCGACCGACACTCCAGCCCTGCGTCGGACAAGCATCACTTGTCCCACGCAGCCTCCGCCGCCGTTTGTGTCTTTTTCAAGGCACATTCCGTGGTATTTTATTTAACTACGTCTTTTGTTCGAAAACCGCCGGTTTACGCGGTCCTTGCTCGGTGGATACCTAACGGTGCTCAACGATCCGAGCAGGGGGTGTAGACCCGATACACCAGCTTTGCCCCTTCAGGGCAACGCAGTCAATCGGACGGGTGCCAGAACCACCGGCCCTGGGGGTGAACCCAAGTCGACCCTGGTACCATCCTTTTCCCTGTCCGAGCAGAGTCTGTCTGGGAGAAGGGCTCCGGCCCCAACTTCCTCTTTGCTCGGGCCTGTTAGGAACCTCCCGCACAATAAGATTGGCGGAGGATACACTTTAGGGCTACATTAGTTAAGTACACCCTCCCTGCCTACACCCGGCGGGGAGGATCACCGGCGTCCTACCCTCAGGCTGTTCCCGCCTGAGGGCCGCGATTAGCATATTAGCTAGGCCGATTGCCGTGGAGTTCTTGCCGTTTCTCTCCCACGGAACGGTTCCGAAACGGCGGTAGCTATAGACTAGGCAATGGCTAAAGCCCTTCCCCTAGAGTCCGTTCTCCTAGAACTTTTGCAAGTTGTCTTCGAGGACAACCAATTCCGAGACCGCGTCGCGAAACGGATTCCCGGAATCAGCGATTACTTCGCCAAACTAGCCCGCGATGAGTCATCGCCCAATCCCCTGACCACCGGTGAGTCAGCCCCATCCGCCGACGAAGCGTCCGCCGCTAAGTCGGCACCTGCCCCCTCCCCTGCGGTTACTCATTACGATGAGTCGCCGCTATCCCCTGACCCATCGTCCCAAGTCGGCAACGCCCAGGACTCCGACCTAACCGTCGAGGTCATGGACATTGCCGACCCTCCGTCCGATGACTCAAACCCCGAACCCGACTCCGACGACGACTACACCGTAGTCAGTAGATCCAAAAAGCGCCAGCGTAAGGCTGCACATTCAGATAGCGACGAGGCTGCGAAAACAGTCCGCGTTGAAGGGCCCGATGGCAACCACCGCAAGGTGGCCGCCGCCATTCCCAAAGTCTCTCCCGCTACAGAGCGCAGACCCCCCCCGATTATTCTCAGGGACAACGCCAAGTGGTCGTCCCTTTCCAGTCAGATGACCCAGAATAAGATTCCGTTCTTGACTGCTTCACAGACCAAGGACGGAATCAAAATTCAAGTCCCGACCTCTTCGGCGCACAGAGCGCTTACAAAATTACTGAACTTCCTCCAGTTCCCGTACCATACGTACGCACTGGAGGAGGAGAAACTACACCGCGTAGTAATTCGAGGCATCCCGAAAGAGATTTCCGAAAAGGAAGTCTATGACGACCTTATCGCCCAGAATATCCCCGTACGTAAAGTACACCGCATTTCGTCTCATCGCAATAAGAGACAATTCGACATGGTCCATGTCACGCTCGAGAGGAGCGAAGCTGGTAAGGCCATTTACGGTTTGAAATCCGTGTGCATGCTTTCAGGCATCCGCATGGAAGCCCCCAGGAAGACTGGGATCCCTGGCCAGTGTCACAACTGCCAACTTTACGGTCACTCTTCACGCACCTGTCACGCCGCCCCGCGGTGTGTTAAGTGCCTGGAGAGTCACAGCACTGCCCAGTGCGCCCGTCCTAAAAAGACGGACACGCCCTCGGCAGACAGCTCCTCTCCCCCACTCCCACCTAGTTGCGTCCTCTGCAACGAAAGTGGCCACCCAGCCAACTACCGCGGCTGTCCCCGTGCCCCTAAGGCGAACCCCAAAGTGCTTCAGCGCACCCTTGCGAGGCAAACGTATGCCGATAGGCTAGCTGGTTCTCAAAAACCAGCTGCGGTCGTTCCAGGTGTTGCTGAAAACACAAACTTCCCGCCCCTCAGGCCTAACCCCGCATGGGCCCTCAAAATGGGTCCAGCCCCCGCCCCCGCCCAAGTCGCACCAAAACCGGTGGTGCCCCCCCAACCCGCCCCCAAAAAGCCGGCGCCTCCGCCGCCGTCTCCTCCCAAACCCACTTCCCACAGCAAGAGTGCTGAAGGCGACTTAGCCGACGCGCTCTCTGTTGTCTCCAATTTCACCAGCCTCTTCGACATCGAAGAGATAATCTCCTACTCTAAGGAGATCAGAGCCAACGCTGGTAACCCCAGTGCGCTCATCCAAACCGCCGCCAAATACTACCATCTGGTAGTCGCGTTCAAAAACTTCAAACCCTGATTATGGATAGGTCTATTAACTTAGGGATATCCAGCAGTGGTAGGACCAAGCCTCGGTCACTTAAATTAGGTTTTTTCAATGCCGATGGTATTTGCAATAAAAAGACGGAAGTTAGCCTCTTCCTGAAAGATCACGGTTTAGACGTCCTCCTCGTACAAGAAACGTTTCTAAAACCCCATATGCGTACCCCGCGAATCGCGCAATACAACACGGTACGTAATGACCGCGTATCGAGCAGCAAGGGAGGCACCCTCATTCATTACAGGCGAGCGCTTCACTGCTCACCCATAGAGACCCCGCCCCTCTGCTATATGGAGGCTTCCGCTTGCCGCTTAAGCATGACGGGACACCAACCCATTACGATAGTGTCGGTATACCTATCTCCGAGCAATAATCGCGAGACAAAGCCACTTCTTAAAAGTGAGCTCGAGTCATTATTTAATCTCGGTGACTCAGTTATCATAGCAGGTGACTTGAATGCCAAGCACATGTCGTGGAACTGTATCGCCAACAACCCTAGAGGCAATCTTCTCTTTGAGTGGCAGGACGAACTGTCCTTTGACCTAGTAGCCCCTACAGAGGTAACTCATTACCCCCATACAGTAACTCATCGACCCGACATCCTCGACATAGCCCTTCTAAAGAACGTAAACCTTCGTTTAAGTTCTATAGAAGTACGCCACGAGCTCTGCGACTCTGACCACAGACCAGTTTTACTAAAACTTGACCCGCGAACCGACATCCCCGGCCCCTCAGGTCTGTGCGGCCCGACCAAAACTATAGTAGACTGGCCGAAACTAGGCCAAGCCTTGAACGCTCCCAGCTCTACTCACCTGGACCAAATACCGACTAGACTGACTACCGAAACCGACATCAACCTAGCCGTCTCTTCCATCACAAATCACGTTAGCAGCGTCGTGAACAGCTGTTCACGGACGGTTAAAATCACTGAAGACAATAAATATAAACCTCCAAATGACCTTCTTGAAATGATAACAGAGAAGAACGCCGCGATCCGCGCTTACAAATCCTTCCCAATCGAATCTAACAGACTATTCATGCGCGCCCTACAGAGGGAAGTAAGGCAGCGTGCAGCTGAATGGCGTGACGCCGGATGGGATCAGCACCTTGAGGAGCTGAACCCATCCCATCTCGCATTTTACAAGCTGCAACGCTCGCTGAAATCTGACACCATCTCCGTGATGCCGGTACTTAACAGACCTGACCAGACCAAAGCCTTTGACGACGACGAAAAGGCTGAATGCCTAGCTGACAGTCTCGCAGCCCAATGCACCCCCAGCACACTCCCTTACGACTTGACCTTCGTCTCAACGGTCGACTCCGAAGTCGAACGTCTCATTTCACTACCCCCATCGGGCCCTCCACTCAGAGTCATCACTGAGATGGAAGTGCGCAACGCCCTTAAGGCACTCAAGCCCAGAAAGGCTCCAGGACCGGACGGCATCACCAACCGTGTCCTGAAGATTCTCCCCGATCACCTGATCAATCGCCTCACCCTGATTTTGAATGCCGCCATGGCTAGTTGCACCTTTCCAGCTTGCTGGAAGGAAGCAATAGTCATAGGCATTCACAAACCGGGTAAACCGGCGAATGAGCCCACTTCCTACCGCCCGATCAGCTTACTGAACCCTCTCGCCAAACTGTACGAACGCATGATCTATGCCCGACTCCGTGACCACGCAGAGACCAACAATCTCATACCTGACGAGCAATTTGGCTTTCGACAACAGCACTCTTGTACCCAACAAGTACACCGCATTGTCGAACACATCGCCCTTAAGCTAAATGTCTCGTCCAAACCGACCCCGACAGGAGCAGTCTTTCTCGACGTGGCGAAAGCCTTCGACAAGGTCTGGCACAACGGGCTGGTATACAAGCTACACCAGCTCGCTGTGCCAGATCGTCTCGTGCTTTTAGTACGTAACTTTCTGTCGGATCGAAGCTTTCGTTACAGGGTGGAAGGCACTCTGTCTTCCCCCCACACCATACAGGCAGGAGTCCCTCAGGGCTCCGTCCTATCTCCATTACTTTTCACGCTATACACTAGCGACATCCCCAAATCGCCCATGTCACAGCTGGCTATGTTCGCCGACGACACTGCCATCTACGCGTCCCACCGTAACCACTTAAAATTAGTTCAGATTCTCCAGAACGCTCTAGACTCCCTCGGGAGCTGGTTCCGTAAATGGAGAATCGAGGTAAATCCGGAAAAAAGTGCAGCCGTGCACTTTCGTAGAGGTTCGTACCGATTAAACGTCCCCGCTGTAAAGCTTTTCGGCCGACCCATCCCGTGGGTCAACGAGACCAAATATCTAGGAGTCACCCTCGACTCAAGACTTAGCTTCCGTAGCCACATTATGAGAGTCCGCGACCGCGCCGCGTTCGTTTTGGGCAGATTACATCCGATGTTGAACAAAAAGAGCAAACTCTCCCTTAGAAATAAGGTGAGAATTTACACCACCTGCGTAAGGCCTATTATGACCTACGCCAGCGTAGCCTTTGCTCACACCTTCGATTCACATCTGAAAATGCTGCAGGTCATCCAAAACCGTTTCATGCGCAAAGCTACCGGGGCGCCCTGGTACATGCGTAACGCCAACCTCCACATCGACTTAGGCCTCCCTACCATTAAAGCGTATATGAAAGAAGCGTCCCGTCGCTTCTTCGATAATGCTCCCCATCATAAAAACCCCTTGATAGTTGCCGCGTCCAACTACTTCCCCCATCCAACCTCGCGTTTTAAACACCGTCCGAGACACATCCTTACGGAAGAAGATGATGAAATCACAGTAGCCACTGCTGCAGCCATTGCGAGTAGATCACACTCCACAAGCTCTTCAAGCAACCGACGCCCCCGCCGGCGGGGGCGCGGAGGTCCCTCATTTGCTCCCCACTTTGGGAACTACCGGCACGTGCCGGGTAGATTCAGTCCAATACGTTCTCCCCAGAACAACTCGTAAGCCCAATCGCGCCCCAAGGGCGCGATTGAGCTGGTTGTTTGAACAACCACAAGCTTTTCCGGGTGAGCTCCTGCTCCCCACCATACAGTCAGGTGTAGATTGAAAGCCCCGGGGCTAAAAATCGTAGGGTCCACAACTAAAAAAAAATAATAAAAAAAAATAAAAAAAAAATACTAAGTGTATGTTTTGAGACTGGTATGGCCACTTTTTGTATTCAATTATTTATCGTTCAAACCTTTAGTAATATCAACAACTACAAAGAGTTAAACCCGCGACCACAATACATGAAACTGTGTTGAAACGTCGGGACACAGGTAAATTACTAATATTTACCTAAATACTATCGCGACAGACCCGGTCTAATACTTAAAATGAGTGAAAGTGATCGCGATGAGTGCTTAAAAAGTTATATTTAAACTACAAAGAGGACTAATAGTAATTTGTATTTCCGTGTGAGGCCGGCTAAGAACAGCATTACCCCATTTCTTTACCGTGGGTATCGTAAAAAGCGATTAAGGGACTCGGGGGTTACATGTGTATTCCAATTCTAGACGATGTGCTGACAACCTGTCACTATGGCGATACACAATTATCTGAATGAACCTTAAATGTTTGTCAGACGTCCGTACTTTACGGCCGTTTACGCTCTGCCTACCCCACAAGGGATAAAGGCGTGTTGTGTGTATGTGTATGTATTAATGTGTACTCGACTGACAAAAAATAGAAAAAATACTAATGTTGCAGCCTATGCTATCTATAAGAAAATTAATAAACAGAATTGTACACCAAAAACTGAAAAATTCGGCTGCCATCTTGATTCGGCGCGAAAAACGCTTTTCCCGCGCTACTGGGCCCAGTCCTACCTCGACTCGCGGCAAAGGCAGTAAGCCCCATACAGCCTATGCGGACCCAACCACCTGTTACGGTTACGGTTATAAATAAGACTTTATTTCTAGTTGATTTTTAAACGCTTCTTGACAAACTGGCTGGTCGTGGTAAGTGAGTTTTTGAAACTATCGTCTATTTTTAAATATTCGTGGAATGTTTTTAAATGAGGTGCACTCTATTTGACGAAATAAGATAAAAAGATCAATAATTTCGTATTGTAACTCGTCATTGAATATTTTATAGTGGCTTCGTTTACATTACTTTGGCGGCGGAATGAACTGATTAGATGAATACAAATATCTTCTAGTTTACGTGTTAAAAATATAATATATACTTAACTAAAACATTTACACTATCACCCCTAGATAAATAATAGCTACTCAACATATTATACTTTATATAAGTATTCAAAATATATTTTTATTGTACAGGAAGATTAAATTATTACTTTTGTATTTTCTGATTAGTCGCTCAAATATTTATTTGCTTTTAATGTTGTACAAGCATTTTAGGTTACATTATAATCTGGAGACAAACATGAACCCTTTCAGGGTATTAAAAAGTGTAGTACAACGTATTAAAATATCGCTTAGCGATAAAATCATAATCTTTAACCTTATATTTTTTTATTACGTCAACCGTAAACCTATATCTTGTAGACATTGGCGGAATTGTCCCTCGTTAATAGAGGCCGTAGAATCAAATTATTAAAAAGTCAAGTGCCGCCTACACTGCACTTTGCTGACTAGGAGCACTAATAAATAATTTTGTTGCTGCTATCCAGCTGACGAGATCTAAACCAAACTAAAGGAGAACTTTTTATACACACAAACACGCCACGTCTGACAAATAGTTGATGATTATTCGGAAAATTATAATTAATCATTAATAAGTATTTATTGTTTATATTTTAAAAAGCTTGCTTTCTTTATAAAAAAATATTAAAGTCGTTTATTTTTGGCTTAAAGTTTTTCGACGATTGGCCGAACCCATATTTTTTTGTAATTTTCTTTCGTTTGCATTGGACAAAAACGACTCAATCTGGGTTTTTACATCGTTTAAATTGTAAAATAGACGAAACTAGTATAATTTCTTATATTAATTTAATTAAACAGACATAAAAATATGATTTAATAATTGGGCTACAACATATTAAACCGGAAATTTACGCAAGCTATTATATTATATTAGAAAAAAAAAACACAATGTAAGTTTTTCTTAACAGACACACTTAACGCAATCGTACAAAAAATAAGCGAATTTAGAATTTTAGTAAGTTATGCCCTCAAAATAATGCCAGCCGTATTGGTACAATAAAAAGCTATTACGAGAAACCTGCTCTAGTTCCTCTTTTTCTTTTTAATTTATGTCATCTGCAGACTAGCAATTCAGCCAATGTCACGAAGCTGCTCTAGTAGTTCAAAACAATTTCCATAGGCAACATAACATTTCCATGTAACATTCTCGTCTCGATATCGTCTGAAATTGTAGGTATTACCAGTAGCTTCTCGAGATAATACGATCGAGGAAATACAAAAAACAATACAATTTTACAACCCCAAATACTTAGATATTTACAGCCCTTCCGGTTCCGACACACACTATGACAGAACACATGTAAGTACTACACACTGAATGTATGTAAAAAATACATACTTTTATCACGCCTTTAATCCCTTGCCGTGTGATGCCGGCTTAGAATAGCATCACCCCATTTCTTTCCCGTGGGAGTCGTAAGAGGCGACTAAAGGACTCGAGGGTGTGTATTACAATTTTAGGCGATGGGCTGACAACCATACTAACCAAGTATAGCGAGCGATACACAATTTTCCGAATGACCCTCAAACATTTGTCAGACGTGGTGTAAATGGCCGTTTTTTGCGGCTGTTTACGCTTTGCCTACCCCGCAAGGGATTATAGGCGTGATATGTGTGTGTGTGTGTGTGTGTGTGTCTCATCCCTTGCGGGGGAGGCAGAGCGTAAACTGCCATAAAAAAAATACAATTACGCCACATCTGACAAATATTTGAGGGTTAGACGATTGTGAATCGCCATAGTGACAGGTTGTCAGCCCATCACCTAAAATTGCAATACACATGTTAACCCTCGTGTCCCTTAGTCGTCTCTTACGACACCCACGGGCAAGAAATGAGATCATGCTATTTGCCGACATCACACGGTAAAAAATACATCATAAATAATGGTATATTTTAACCTACCCCGTGTCGCAGAAGAGGGTGATTATTATAATTTTATTCGCCGTTCTGCGTTTTATCACTTGCCCGTCTCCTACCTAATTTTATTAAAATGACAGTTTAAGTGAATTTGAATAAAGAATTATGAGGATTTAGTCCATATATTTGTCATTTTTTTGACTAAATAAAAATTGGTTTCTTTATATTTTAATAAGTGCGTGTAGTAAAACTAAAACCAGCAAATGATTAAACCAGCAATAATAACTTTCTCCTTTTGTCTTTCCGCAGCTAGTTAACATAACATAAATATACTTTATTGCACAAAAACAAGAAATGGACATACAGATAGAAAAGAAAGAGTACAACATAGGCGGCCTTATCAATAGCAATATAGTTCTAATAAGATGTCAAAAAAAATAACGATGAATTGAGAACCACTTTCTTTTTTGAAGTCGGTTAAAAAATGGTTCCTTCTCAAAATCCGCGCGAAACGCACATGACACTGGCCACTTGCATTTTAGTTACTGTATTTTTAAAAGTTGTTGCTTAGTCACAGTTTATTTCAGACCAAAAAACAAAGTCATATTATTTTTCAATGCAAAACAAAAGCCTAAAAGAGTAACATGATATTCTATTAAAAGGCAAAGTGGCATAAGTATAACCACAGCCACCTGAAAATCACTATGAATGTATATGAAATATACATGAAAAACTATAGTTAAATATGTTAGCCTTGTACATATTTTGTAGATGATAGGTTATGGTGTAGTTACTGTTTCAAATTTCTGGTTTCTTACTTGATAGAGCGTGATTTCTCAGTAGTAAGTAAAAAAATAAGAGAATCGGGTCTTTGGTTTGGGACTGGTACACTTCCCTACCCTAAGTTATGGTACCTACTTATTTATTTATTTTATTTTTTTATTTATTTTTGGTTTCTTTTGGAAACTTACAGCTTAAATAATAACAGTAGTTAAATACAACACTAATAAACTTATAGCCAATTAAACGTTGATGTTGACTTTTTCTGGTCAAAAAATCGTGTCGCAGCGTCGTCGGTAATATTTGAGGAGATCATAATCGGGAACGGCGGGAAAAAGCTAATCCGGGAAAATGTGTTTACGAGAGATTTCCCCCGGGAACAGTGGAGCATGTGTCCCGACCAAAGAACTGGCTATAATATTATAAAAAAGGTTCTTAGGCGGTGATGCCGGCTTAGAATAGCATCACCCCATCTCTTTCCCGTGGGAGTCGTAAGAGGCGACTAAGGGACTCGAGGGTGTGTATTGCAAATTTAGGCGATGGGCTGACAACCTGTCACTATGGCGATACACAATTTTCCGAATGACCCTCAAATATTTGTCGGACGTGGCGAAAATGTCCTTTTTTTGCGACAGTTTACGCTCTGCCTGCCCCGCAAGGGATTATAGGCGTGATATGTGTATGTGTGTGTGTGTATGTGTATTCTTAGGCGGTTCTTTCAGTTGTCGTCGGTTGCTGCGTATTTTTAACCGTAACGCATGCGTCTGTCAGACGAAAGGAAACTGAGAATCTTGATCTTATTTCTATACTAATACATACGGCTACGTTTGTTCCGCACCGTAACGCACCGTAGCCCTATTTGAAAATTGAAAATTGAAAAATTGAAAAATCTTTATTAGGCAAGCATACATGATAAAAATACATGGAGGCTGAGTCCTAACCCAGTAAGTGTCTCAAGACACCTGTGACGGGTGAACCCGCTCTTATAATACAAACATTGATAACATTAAAAGTAAGTATGACTACGTAAAACATTAAATGTTAAAAATATAGAATAAAAAAAAATAAAAAAAAAAAGAAGTTAAAAGCAGAGAAAATGTGTGTGTGTGTGTGTGTGTGTGTGTGTGTGTGTGTGTACGTGTGTGTCTGAGCAATTTGTATGGGATTAAGATTGGAATTCATAATAAAAACACGCAGCGTACCGTACCAGTTGCTCTCTCTCTCTCTCTCCCTTTTCGTGTGGGACACAGAGTCGTCCAACGACCCGATGAACCCTGGTGTCAGAGTTTTTCAACCGCCTACTACTAGTAGTAGGCCTCTGACCTGGTTGTGTAACGACCGCTGTCTAAGTAGTCATTGACAGCAACCGGGACCGACGGCTTAACGTGCCCTCCGAAACACGGAACCGATTATTTTTCAGACAATCAGGTTGTTCACCCTGCAATGTCCTAACCAGACCGGGAACAAATTCACAAAGTGATAAATAACAACTTTGTGAGTGTCCCACCGAGAATCGAACCCGGAACCTTTGCGTCGCAGGCAGTCGCACTACCACTGCGCCACATCAGTTTCTTGAAGAGCTTGTGGAGTGTGATCTACTCGCAATGGCTGCAGCAGCGGCTGCATTGTCGATAATTATTGACTGATAACTGTCAATTTGGTATCCTATGGCCACCACGGAAAACCTTTTTTCAAATTTTCGACCCATGTGTCCAAGGAAATGGAAAAACTCGAGCTGTAACCCATCATTTCGATGCAGATAGTTTTTAAATTGCTCAAATTGAAGAATCAATTCTATAAAACTCCCGCCTAAAATTGCCGCCGAATCAAATATGGCGGCCGTTAAAGTGAGTTGTGCTGCCAATTTTTATTCCTAATGGTTTTTCACACAGTTTAACCCAAGGATGGCGATGTTCCAAAATGGATGCTGGGTGGCTATTAAGGTGCTCCCGAACCTAAGTCGGCGACTGTTCCCTACAGTCGGCGACTGTTCCATACATCCAGTGTGGGAGCGATACCGGCATGTCGGCCGCCGACATTTTTCTACATTCTCCGACTTTTCTCTACATTTCTATACATATGACGTCACAGCTATTCGATTAATTTTATTTGATTAAAAAGGGATGGGATACCTGTTAAACTTCAATACTTGTTCTTACGTAGCATAAAAACCTGCTAAGAGCGTGTCGGTCACACCTAAATCTAGGGTTTTTGTAATCAAATACGTCGAATCTTATTATAAAAAATATAAAAAAGTGATGAAAAACCGTGAAAGCCTCGAGATGATTCTACATTTGCAGCTACTGTAACCATATTTTAGGATATCCTTTATATTACAAATTTTTGGCTTTGCTGGCCTGTGTCGCATGCGTATAACTTAAGTAGGTAGAGTAAAACCAAAGACAACATTTATATGCGTTATACTGAGGGCTATTTATATCACCCCCATGTATGTTCTGCGACTTTTGGTAATTTCCAAGTTATTCAACTTTTGAAGTTGTATGAGAAAAACATGACTGGCAGGCCTTTTTTTTTTGTTCGCGTTAAATAAAAATGCTACAAAAACAACAACTCAAATAGCCCTTTTATGGAACTAAAGAACAGAAGGAAGGAATCCTGCCAGAAATGTTGAATAACTCGGAAACTACAATAAATTGCGGGACATACATGTTAGTGATTTGGCTACCCATCAGTATAAGGCATTTGAATTTCGTCTTTGGACGTCACTTATCAGGCCACCCTGTATTCAGTGTGTCTTAGAAATGAATGCAAACTTTCAGAGCGTTTCCTGGACGTGAAACTGAAAAACTTTTTTTACTTTTCTAAGAACGAAAATATTTGTCCTTCCAAAAATTTGGAGGATATTTTTTCATAGAGGGGGAGACATGTTAAGTTTAGTGTTGCTGTGGCGCAAAGTAAAAAGACAACAGGCTCCTCTGTTGCCTTTCTAATATGAAATTTAGAGCTTGCTTCGCTCTATATTATAAGTTATATTCGTGGAGCGTGGTGTAGGTCCTCGCTTTGCTTTTTTAACGTCAAATGTCGAGCTCGCTTTGCTCGCAATATGTTTATTGTTGCTGTAAGGCGGAACTCTCTTGGCTTTTAAATTTTCAAGCTTCGCAAGCAACTTTTTAAACGTAAATGTAGAGCTAGATTCGCTCGCAATACGTGTAGTGGTAATGTGGTGCAGTGTGCATCCCTTGTCTAGTCGCTTTTCTTGTGATAAATATTTTCTTTCACCCGACGGTAGTCTTGCTATGGTATGTGTTGTGACCCCCCATGATCAGAAGCTGTATGCGCCACTGGACTAGACCAGCATAGCGATTAGGTAAATTAAAAGCGTTTTTTGCAGCCTGCAAGAAGTTGACTACGGAACTCTAAAACTCTCATAATTTCGATTTACACCGCATAGTTACCTATTGTGTCAAATTTGTTTATGAATTCATAATAATTTGTGTATTTTTACGGATATCATTCATCATTCTGATAGTAATACTTAAATACGGTGTTTCGGTTCTATAAATAAATATAGAGGTTAGTTGTTCAATTTCTGATCATCTCGGTTTACTTGAATACTCGGTATCTTCAGAACTGGATGGTATTGGATCTTTTGCGTAGCAGAATCTCAGCAAGATTTCGAAGTTCGGAGGATAATAAACAACGGACAGCTTATCAAGCTTCTATCTGGTTTTGGAACTTGTGGACGGTCCTGCAGGGAGAACTGCGACCATCTTTCCAAATTAATGTCGATCTTGTTCTTCAATAAGAGCAATGCTTATGTCGGTGGACCAATTTATCAGTAAAACCCAATCTAAAACCAGCAGCTGACGACAATTTGCCGACATGAAATTAACACCTTTTACCCGTTTTATTGTCTAAATTCTTCCTGTCTACGTAATAGGTACAAAATGTCTTAAGTCAACGAAATCTTTTTACAACATGTAAGCAGAAATAAAGAATTGAAGAATTGAAGAATAATAATAATAATAATAATAATAATAGTTTATTCAATTAAAAACACAGTTTACATAATTTTAAGAAATAGTACTTTTGACATTTGTAAATTCTAGGTTTCTCTTCATTAGCAACGGCCTCCGCACTAAGCACAGCTTGTATCGCGGAGACCTTGTCGAAAGTTGACATATTTGATATACATAAAAACCAGTCTCGGTCTGGATATGACACATGATTTGTTAAAAAATAATAATAATAATATTATAATGATATCAAAAGCCGTTATTTTACATGCAAATCTTATCATTGCATGCAAATGATAAAATAAAATAAAAATTAAAACTAATAAGAAATAAAACAAGACTACAATGAATAGAGGATGATGGCTTGGCTATATCGGTTTGTATGTAACTATATATGTGTGTGTGTGTGTGTGTGTGTGTGTGTGTGTGTGTGTGTGTGTGTGTGTGTGTGTGTGTGTGTGTGTGTGTAGTGGTGTGGTGTGTGTGTGTGAAAGTTCTCATTAACCACATACCTTTGGAAGGATGCTCTCTAATTGGTCATAGTCTAGGGAACGCAGCCAAATTTCGGTCTCACGCTTTACTTTGGATGTTGGTAAATCCTTCAGAAGTGGGAAAATACGGCATAAGGCGTTATAAATAAAAGGGCTCGTAAAAGAGGGAAGACGTTGTGCAAAAGAAGTACGCACAGAGGGTAGAGGAACCCTGTAAACCCTGCGCTTGCTCAAGCGCACGTAGTCAGGGGAGTTTATAGCCGAGGAATGGGTTGCTGTTATTGACTTGTGGATGAAAAGTGCACGTACCCGCAGCACCTGACAATCCAGGTATAAGCTATTCGTTGGATACATACGATGTTTATGCAACATTACTTTCAGAACTGATCTTTGAGCTCTTTCCAGTTCCTTTAATCTGGTTTTCCTAGCACCGCCCCACACTCGAATACAGTACGTTATAATTGATTGGCACAGGGCTTTGTACACACGAATGCAGGTTGTCTTGTCAGCTGAACTTCGAATGCTCTTCATCACATATATGATTTTCCGTACTCGTTTCGACACAGAGGAAATATGAGCGCCGAAATTTAAATTGTCATCAACAAGTACTCCTAGGTATTTAATACAGTGTGTGCGCTTTAACGGTATACAGTTGCAAGAACCGTGGGTCGAGGCTGCTTTGCATGTGTGCAGCCTGAGTGAGAACATCTCTGGTGGTTTTGACGCTTTGGTTTTGTGAAATGCCAAATATTGCGTTTTGGATTCATTAAGAGTTAGGAGGTTACTCTGTAACCAACGCGCAATAAGGGCCATACCCTTTTCAGACTCACTGTAAACGCTTTCCCATGACTCTCCTTGAAACAGTACGACCGTATCGTCGGCGTAACAAATTATTTGGGTGCTATCCAATTGTACATCAAAGATGTCGCTCATGTATATTATGAACAGCGTGGGACCCAAAATGCTGCCTTGTGGTACTCCAAAACAAACTCCATTCAGATCGCTGACTTCAGAGCCTACCTTAACTAGTTGACGGCGGTTATTGAGATAACTGCGGAACCAGTCCAATGCAACTCCCCTAATGCCTATTTTGTTAAGCTTACGCAACAAGATCGGAATGGAAACCGTGTCAAATGCCTTAGCGAGGTCAAGGAACACGCCAAGGCACTTCTGGTTCCGGTCTAAGGCATTGCTGACGACGTCAGTAAGTAACAAAACCGCGTCCTCGGTCGACATGCCTCTTCTGAACCCAAATTGTCTAGATGGAATCAGCTTATGTTTCTCAAGATATGAGATCAACCTTCCGTTCACTAACTTTTCCAGTAATTTAGAAAAAGTTGAAAGCAGTGAAATTGGTCTATAGCTGCAAGGAGAAGTTTTATCACCATCTTTGTAGATTGGCGTGACTGCAGCCAGTTTCCACCTATCAGGAAAAACACCAGACTCTAGGCTTAAATTGCAAATGTGTGTGAGCGGTACCAGTAGATGCTGTCTGACATGTTTTATGAGTGAAGGAGTGCAGCCATCCAAACCAGGGGCACTGTCATGTTTTAGCTCACTAATGCACCTATCGACCTCGCACTCATTAGTCGGATGCATGAAAAAGGATTGCGAAGCAGAAAGCTGAGAATCAACCGCGTCAGCAAGGGCCTCCTCAGTTGTGCCAAGACTCTGAAGCACTTCCTGGGCCAGAGATAGACCTACGCCAGTAAAATAGTCATTACACTTATTTAAAGAGGTACGAGGCTCTATTCCAGGTAAAATGAGATCAGTTGGGTCAACACGGATTTTCTTCAGATGGCAAATGTCAGATAAAGTATGCCAGAGTTTTCTACCATTTCCTTTATTAATAGATATTTGTTGACTTTCATAATTGGACTTTATGCTACGTAGCAGGCTACCAAGGAAATTACGATACCTTGTATACGTTTTTTGATAAATTATATTTGAAGGGTATTTTCTTGCTTGCATATGAAGATTGTCTCTGATTTTCTGACATTTCATAAGTCCGGGTGTGATCCACGGTTGGAGGTTAAATCTAGTTCGACTCATTGTGATATTACAAGAATTGTTTTTAATAGCGGAGTCCATCGTGTTTGAGAAGATTGTAACAGCGTCATCGACATTTGTGCACTCGGTAACAGAAGACCAGTCCACCTGGCGTAGAAAGCTCTCAACACCTTCCAGATCGATTTTGTTTCTGGTACGTTTTCTAGCGTTTGTCTTGCGCTTGCTAAACTCCAATCCCAAAACACAAATACAATGATCGGTGGTGGCACACTGACAAACTAAACCTTTTGCTTGGGTGTAATTTTTTACAAAAATATGGTCTAAGCAAGTATTTTCCCTGGTGGGTTCAGTAATTGCAGGAAGCAACTTGTGTTCTGACATAAGACACATGTAATCAGAGACATTTTTATCCAATAACGGTGAAGCTATGATATTTAAATTTATATCGCCAGCCACAACTATGTGTTTGACTTTGGATGCTCTGTGAAGAAGATTGTCCAAGGATACCAAAAAATTTGTAGCATTATCAAACGAAGGCGAGCGATAAATGGCTACCAAAAGAAGGTCTGGACTAAGCATAACCTCGAGGGCATTGCAGTCCACACAGTCGGACTCTTTAACAGATGCCCTCCATGTATCCCTTACATACACTGTGACTCCACTACACTTGTTTATGTACTTATGTGTGCGAAAAGCGCAGTATCCTGGAATTTGAGGAATGATGGAGGACTCTGTAAGCCAACATTCCGATAATGCAATTGCATCGAAATCTTGATTTAAACGTTTTAATGAAACCAAGAAGGCGTCAAAGTTTTTATGAATGCTTCTTATGTTATAACTTAATATTTTAATATTTAGATCCGACGGTAAACTGTTGCTACAATCTTCGAGATTCCCGAGCGAAACACAATTTATAGACAATGTTTCGTCAATGTCGTCTGCTACACTATCCATTATCAAAAATATTTTTAATGCTTAAATGAAATTTTAAATCCAATACTTTGTGTTCGCTAGGGATTCTCATGTTCTGTCTGTATGCATGTGTATATGTAGGTGTGTTTATTTGTGTTGTGACAAAATGTATTATACATGTTGGATGTGTGGATAAAAAAAACAATGTACTTCACAAAGAGCCGAAAAAGCCAGGTACAGATTAATTTCACTTTTACTCATGATGAGGTTAATCTTCAGTTGATGTAGGTGGTCCAACTTTTTGGTCGAGTACTGCGCTGGAGGAGATTCGAATAGCAGGTTTTCCGTCAGATTTTCTAACGAAAATGCAGCCGTATCGGAGCCAGCAGTATCGAAATCCATGTTTAGTAGCCCGTAGTCTTGTCTCTCGAAATAACTGACGATTTGTCTTTGTTAGCCTTTCATTGAAGTATAACTTGGTGGGTGCACCTTCAACAATGTTTTCGGATGTAATATTAGGCCTAGTTCTGGCGGCATTTATAAGTTCGTCACGTTTACACTTTCGGAGGAGTTTAACTACCACGGGACGAGGCAACTGGTTTTGAAACTTGTCCGTTTTTAGTGCTTTACGGCCCACTCGCATGACGTCATCAATATCCAATTCAGTCAATTCAACACCTATTTTATTGGCCGCCGTCCGGACAATGTGAGTCAAATTTTCTCCTTCGTGTTCAAAGACGCCTATTATCTCCAAATCGTTTCGCATGCTGTCCTGTTCTTGTTTAACAACTGACAAATGGAGTTCTTCAATGGTAGTTTTAAGAGTAGCTATCTCAATTTCCGCCGCCTGAATTTTTATTTCATGTTCTTCAACGGTTTGCTTTAATGTGGTTGATAGGCGATTCATCTCTGTTTTAATTTCTTGGTTCTGCTCAACTACCTCTGCAACTTGGGCTCTTAAGTGTTGCAATTCAGTCATTATCATGGATAGATCGCAAGTCGTGCCTTGGATGCCCGCAGTTGCTGCCACAGGAGCAGCCAGCGGTTTTTGCTTGTCTCGCAAAGCAACGTTACCTGGAGCATAAGCATCTTTAGTCGGGGTGGAATCAGACTTTCTCTTATACTCCGCGACGCACCGATGGCAAACCCAGCTTTTTATCGCATTAGATGTTAGTGTGGTAATACCAACACATTCTTTACAATAAACACTTTTACAATTTTCAAGAGTACATTTGACGTATGAAGTAACATCCATAAGACAACCCTGGCACTGCATTTTGTTAAAAGAAACTTATTAAATTATTCTGTATGCTGAATCAGGATTTCGTATGCGTTGGATATTCTGTCCTATACTTATTCTTTGGAAACTGACGCGGCCGGTTCCGAGTACGTCGTTAGTGAGGTGCGTTGCGCAAAAATGATACTTGCGTGCAGTGCGTAACCGCGAAAGTCCCGTGTTAACGCTCACAATGCTCTAATCACGCACCGATCGGATGATTTTTCTACCGATACTATTTGCACATCAAAACACTGATTTTATTACAATGCAACACATTAATCACTTGCGTTTAACTGTATATTACAGGATTGTGGTATTTAACTATGGTTTTTGTAATTATAAACATATTTATTTGCGATTTTTTGCGGAGTGGTTACGTAAACAGTGTTAACCGTTTGACCGAGACGGCAAAGATCAGACCGATGAATATCTGATTATTATGCATGTATCTCTTTCTAAATAAAGTACTTATAACAAATATGTATTTTACTTGTATTACGGTTGAGTTACATAGCCGTTACTGATAGATAGAATAATTTATTCTATAAAATAAATAAAACTAGTAGGTAGGTAAGTCATTGAGGTCAATTCGGGATTTAAATTTTCCTTACTTGCCTTAAATTAGTGCTGTCACTTTCCGTCAAATAGGTTTAGAAAAGGCTAGAAGATATCTAAGTCCTGTCATTTTTAAAAACGTCAAGGGTTTTTTCGCTTTTCCTAGTCAATTTAGTCGCCATTGTTTTGATAGTTGCCTTATTTTGACAAATAACACGTATTTTGCATGAAATTATAAGACATGACACGACTAAAATATCTCCTATCCTTTTCTAAACCTATTTAACGGAAAATGACAGCACTAATTTAAGGCAAGTAAGGAGAATGTACATCCCGAATTGTGGCCAATGTCACAGTATAGTTTTGTTATTACAGATAGGTTAAATATAACACAAACACGGCTACATAAAACACCTGCATAATATTTGTCGTGATGACACAAATTATTCCAAAAATAAATAAAATATAGGATTGAAATTAATGTAAATAAAATAAATTGTAAAATTGTAAATATAAACAGTCAGAGTCCAAACAATGTATGACAGTGTTTTGCACAGCAAATCATGAACGTCAGAGCTATGCACAACCCAAGCATGCACGACAATGGCAATGAAATCAAAACAGTTTCGCCCAAAACACCCTTGTAGTAACAATTTATACCCCGCGCATGCACTACACGATATACTATGACGATATTAAAGACATCACGTGACCATTTTGAAAATGAATTATTTACAGAATAAATTAACCTAAAACTAAACTACGAAAAGGTCCTCCAGTGCGCCCCCATCAGACATGGTCCCGAGTAAGCTGGCAACGTTTCCTCTTTGAATGGCCAAACTTAAACGCTGGCCAAAGAAGCTGCCAGCTCTCCGGTCCCCGGTAGTCTCATTGAGGCGCGCTGACACCTCGTAAATAACTTTCTTTGCGGAGGGGCCCCAAGTCCCCATCGTCTCAAAGCCCACGGGACAGAAAATGAGGCTTCCGGAAATCTCCTCGTACTTTCGCGCCTTGGCGGCTTCGGCACCTGCAGCTGCGGCACCTGCACGGGCGCATGTGGCATGTATGTGTGAGGGCGCAAGTGTGTCTACGCACGTGACATCCCACACCATACATTTGCCTCTTTGCCATGGGATGAGCGTTACCCCATCGGGCCTCTTGCCGTCAGAACGAACGATACCGTTTGGTTCTAGTTTTGAAAATCTGCTAGTAGTGATGTAACCTAATCGATAGTTTTACATTCTCGTATAACTTAATCGATATTGTTTTTTTCTTATATATTTTTTATTAATTTTTTACGACTCGCTCACTTCGTTCGCTCCATTGGGTCACAACTCGTACCAGACCTAACCTACTGGGTCGGATTTGTGTCAGAAAATTTTAATGCGGGGGGCTTCGTTTCACCCTCCCTCCACGGCCTTATATGTCATATTCCAATAATTAATCAAGAAGTCGATTATAGCCAACACTATAGTTTATGAGTTCATTTACTCGTCGACGTAATTTTATTTAAATTCGAATTATACCCCGGTACATTAATTGTCCGGGCCAGTTACTGAACACGATCCAATGACTGTATCGTACATAGCAACATGTGCCGTTCCTACTTTAGTAATTTACTGGGAATATTCCCAAGGGAATGTTTACGAACTAAAGCAAACCTTCAAGTATTCACTTTTTAAAATGCACCCTACAGAAATACATGCCTACAGCATAATATTCTTCGCATTGGTAATTCCTAATCTCTCACTACAATATTTAACTTTAAAATTCCTAAAATAATCGTATTTTGTCACATTTTGTCTTATATACGATTATGTAATGTTTACTTACTTATTATTTATACTTATGTTACTTCAAAAAACACTTAAAATGAATTATCCAGGATATTTATTTATTATTCATTAAAATATTGTTGATTAATAAATAAAAGGTAACATTCGTAATTTTTTTAAATATCCAGAACAATTCACACAGCGCCATCTGGCCCCAAACTAGCAAAGGTTGTACTATGAGAACTAGATAGCTGATATCAGTACTTTTTTGTAAATAAATACGTATTATACATAGAAAACACCCAGACCAAATACAAATACTTATAAATTGACTTAACAAATATTTGTGTCTTGTGGATATCGAACCTACGACCCTTGGCGTAGCAGGCAGGGGTACCCGGGTTTCCGGGGAATATTCCCATTGTAACCGGGAACAGCACAGCACATTGCTAGTCGTACATAGTCATTTTGTACAAAACATTGTCGGGCGTAATCGTATTGTGCATAATCAATGTCGTGCATTTATGGTTCCAAAAGTCAGCACGCAGTCAGCCTACTTTGACAGCCTATAAGTCAATATCAGTGATCCAGAGAGTTATGTCAACTTACAGGTCAATATCATGTCAGACTCAGAGCAAGTAAAAGTGAAACCTACCAATATTTTACTTGAAGCTATGAAAAACTCATCTCACCGCAATTAGACTTGGCTTGTCTACACTAATATTATAAAGAGGAAAGATTTGGTTGTTTGTTTGTATAAATTGAATAGACTTCGAAACTACTAAACCAATAAAAAAAATACCATTAGAATTCTTTATTATTTGGTATGAGAAAAATAGGGATCCGCGTGAAAATTTCGATATTGTAACCCAACGCGTGAAAAAAGTACAAAAAAAAATCTTATATCGCGTACGCTGTGGAAATTATTGACAATAGAGCAAAATGATGTACTACAGTTTTATAAAAGACATCAATATCTAAAAAAAAGCCGCAATACTATGTGTCTATCTATTACAGTTATGCCACAATAACTACTTTTTCATCTAAAAATGTGCAATAGTCGCGCCGGTACAAACTACGCAACATTATTCATGCCTGAGTAATAGTTGTATTTAATCATGAATGTAATAATTATCAAAACCACCAGTTACATTAAACATGTAAATAAGCAACATTATGTTACATGTCATGTGTGGAGTGGCAGAAGCGGGGTTTATCACACTATGATTTGCTGTTTTGGCTAGAAAAAAAAACCAGTCAGACGAAATTCATAGTGTCATAACGTGTTAACTACCAAAAATACCTATACCTATTAAAAATATGGTGCGTATATTCTGTGTAAAGATTAAACATGCTCTCATAAGCTTGATTAAATAAGGAGTATTTTGTGTCTTTAAGCATTTGTTTTTATTTTAACGCATGCCTTTGATTGAAATGAGTATTTCATGGCTTCATTTTACTTGCTTCTAGGGTTCTCTCTGAAATCTTTTCTTGCCTGAAATACCATAGAGAATGTACTGCGAAAGAAGTAGGAGTACATAAATAAGATTTTCTTTGGTTTTTCTTCCTTCTACGAGTAAAGACGTAATTTTTTGTCAAAAGCGTTAAAAAGGGGAGGTAACGTTCGTTATCCAATGTTCTCTCAATCTAATCAATTATAGAGGTAGATTATATCTTTTGTTGTAATTTGGGTAAGTCTAAAATCAGAATAACAATTCTATTCATCTTCTTCTTCTCTTTTAACCCGTTGCCACCTAATGCTGAGTGTAGGTCCTTACTTACCTTATATTAGCGCTGCCTCTTTCTGTCAAATAGGTATGGAGAAGGATATGAGATATCCAAGTCCTATCATGTCTAAAAACTTCAATGGCTTCTACGCCATTGCTAGTAAATTTAGCCACCATTGTTTTATCGTCGCCTCATTTTGACAGATTACGCGCATTTCATGACAAGACTTACATATCTCCAATCCGTTCCTATACCTAAGTATTTGACGAAAAGTGACAGCGCTAATATAAGGCAAGTAAAGAAAATTGTTATCCCGAATAAAGGCATAACGTTCAGCTTGGCTACTGAGTCCATTTCAATGGATCAAGTTTTATAAATTCGACTTGTTTATATTTAAATAAGTTAATATGAAGTCTTCGCTTGCCCACCTGAACCCTCCTCAGAGGTGCATCATTCTAGGCCAATTTTATTTATAACTAGCTTTTACCCGCGACTTCGTCCGCGTTAGATATTTTTTTTAGGCAGAAGTTCTAAAGTAGGTATGTGTATTCATAGTAAGTGTGACAGTGATATTAGAACAGTTCTTATCTCTACTGTTTAAAGATGACTTGCTTGCTTCTGTTGTTAAAGGGATAATTTAAAATTTGCTATCCGGACTGAGAGATCAATATTTATAACCATTGAATACAAAAGTCAGTAGATAACAGAGTACTTACTCCAAAAGGTGCCAATTTGAGCACACTAAAATGGTCAGCATAAGTAGATAAAACAGATAAGAAGGTAACTTAAGTTACTGTACACCCGGTGGTCTACATAAGGAACTCCATCTCCTCAATGTCCTTGTGAAAAGAAGCGGCCCATCATACTTAACAACTTTTGTTTTAGAACCATTTCTGTATCTCCAATAGTTTAGCTGGGCTCCTGATGGTACACCTGGTGGTCTACATAAGGTACTTATGAGCCCAATGTCCTTGTGAAAAGAAGCGGCCCATCATACTGAACAACTTTTGTTTCGGAACCATGCCTGTATCTCTTATAGTTTAGCTGGGCTCCTGGTGGTACACCTGGTGGTCTACATCTGTACTCCAGACCCTCGAATGGTGATAAAAAGTAGCCTATGTCCGTTCTCGGTATGCTAGCAATCTCTGTGCCAAGTTTCATGAAGATCGGTTCAGCGGTTTGGCCGTGAAAGCGTAGCAGACAGACAGACAGACAGACAGAGTTACTTTCGCATTTATAATATTAAGTGTGGATAATATAATGTAGTTAAATAGTTAATATAATGAATAAATAAATAATAAAGTTATTAGGTAACTAGAAAAAAGAATTGGTATAGATATCCCATAAAAAATCATTTTCAGTATTTTATGATTTTCGTTTATTGGTGATTTTATTCTTGAAGGTGGTTTAGTTTTTTGTTAAAAAGTACAACTATAATCCCATAGAGAACTAGACAATGATCCATGATGGAACTATTTCCATGAAGATTTCTATGAAGTTTTTGTATCCATCAGTCAGTTAGTTTGTTTAAAGACTAAAGCAGACCAATTGTACGAGCAAAACGTGTGCGTGCGATTATACGTTGCAGCAAAAAAATAACATACAGCACAGCATCAGGATTGCGCAATAACATTTATGTTAACAATTATCAGTCACACACTCGCCCTCACACAATATACGCCGAGGCGTTATCAGTCGATAGAAATAAATTACTTTTCCCTGACCTATACTCTTTATCAAGTTTAAGTTAAACATTTGATATGTAAATGATAGAGAATATAATTTGCAACAATGCAAACTTGCAGACTTTAACATTTCGCGAAATAAAATCTTCGATTGAATGAAATGTTGCAAAAAAATATGTTAAGTATGTAAACAGTGGTTTTAAGGGCATGGGAAAGATGACACGATTAGCTTCACGCGTACCACACGATGTTGCGGTATTGGACAGTTAATATGGCAAACATGTTTGATCTGGTAGTGCGGCAGTGGTCTGGTCACATCTGTCGATGCCGATGTATGGTAGAGTAAGCCGGTTTTTGGGTAGATCCCATGCCTCAGCAAGCGTAGCGGCGGGACGTTCTCCAAGCAAATATACCGAAGACTTAAAGACTTCCGACTTGATGGCGGAAACGGGATATCGTGCCTTATGGCATATCCATATGGCACTTACGTTCAGCAGTGAACTGCTATTAAGCGGATGTGATGCGTGATGTGTCAAATATGACATTATGCTTACGGCACAGCGATGCGATGTGTAGTGCGGTTGCATTTAACTATTGTCATCAGTAATTTTAGACCAGAATTATAACCACAAAATTGTGCGGGACGTCAGAGGGGCTAAATGTTTGGTTACGGAAGGACTTCACATTGATAAAGAGATAAATATATATAAATACATGTGCAAATACATTTATCACACTTTCAGTACAACATAGTAGATACTTCCTCTACTGTAACGTTCACTGTTGCACACGCATCCAGTGTGAGTCGGTCTTTAAATTTAAGATTTCAAATTGATACATTTATATTGGTGGCCAGTGTTATAGTATCTGTTATATTTTATCTTTTCTTATAATACACATCACTATGTACACGTCAGCAACGTACCGTCAAACGTAGTGTTATCAGCACAATTTAATCCGTCTGATACTAGATATATTTATAAAGGATTGTTTACAAATTTTATCAAAGATAGCAGCACAAAGAATTGGTTTTAAACAGGATTTAAATGATTTATTTGTAAAGTCAACATTAAAATCATAAAAGATTTAATGCTCATTGTATATTATTGTCAAAGAAAGCAAAAAATATAAGTTTTAATGAAAAAGTTGATACGTTCAAAGAATATTTTTTTGTATTTGTGAGTCGATAGTGAAGATTGTAGAGTATGTGTTTAGAAGTTATTTTAATGGTCTTTAGTGTCGAATAGTCAAAATGATTTTTTCCCTTTCTTGTTTCTGTGCTGGCAACACGTGCTTTTCAAGAACCGACGACAACCGACAACAACCGACGACATCCGACGACAACCGTATACAACCGACGACATCCGACGACAACCGACGACAAGTTCGGATGTATCTAAATGTCGGATACAGTCGCCGACTTAGGTCCGGGAGGACCTTTAGGTATATTTCAAGATGTTGTATTAACAGGACTTCAGAGGGCACGTTAAACCGTTGGTTCGCGGTATCGGGGTTGCTGTTTTACTTAGACGGCGGTCGATACACAACCATGTCAGATGCCTACTAGTAGGCGGTTGAAAAACTCAAAGACCAAGGTTCATCGGGTTATTCAATCAATTCTTTTCCACCATCATTATGAAACACAACAGTAGATACATTATGTATCATATTTACATGAAAATAAAACATTTAAAAACTGCTGTGTGATGCCAGCTTAGAAAAGCATCACCCCATTTCTTTCCCATGGGTGTCGTAAGAGGCGACTAAGGGACTCAGAGGTAACATGTGTATTGCAATTTTAGGCGACGGGATGACAAACTGTCACTATGGTAATACACATTTTTCTGAATGACCCTCAAATATTTATCAGACGTAGCGTAAATGCCCTTTTATACAGCCGTTTACGCTCTGCCTACACCGCAAGAGATTTAAATAAATAACACTCTAAGCTATAAAATACCTATATGAATAAAATCTTAAATAGCGTTATAACCAAGATGTTCGTAATAAAATAACAATAACATTTTAAGGTCCCAATTCACCCCGAGGGTGAAATTAAGAGAGCCGCGTTGAAAGAGGCAAAGGAGTTAAAATGAGTTATTCTCGACCCCTTCTGAAAGGACGCATTCTATTTTTTATCAATATGTTAGATTAAGTGGGAGTTCCGAGTCAAGTTAAAGTTTGGTGGCACGGTGGTAATTACTCTGTAGGCTGTTTTTTAGTTATGACGAGCCGGGGCCCCGTTGTAATCCCAAATATAAAAAAAATGGCAGCTAATTAAAAACCTTTCTTTCTGCCCAAAATTTTGTATTTGTGACAAAACTCAAAAACGGTAAAAGCTACAACAAAACATTGTATAGAAGATATGTTTTATATACATTTATCTACAACTTTGTTATAAATCACTTTTTTCAAAATGTAATACTTTACGAGTAAAACGCTACACAACATGGCTGTTTAAGTTGGAAACTCACAAATATCAAAAATATGACTTGTTGCCATTTTTAGCACTTTCGCTATCTGTTACCTTGATATTTTTTAACAAACAACACATACTGAAATTATATTTTCATCAAGTTATAATTTTAAAGTGATGGGGACAGCATCTAGCCCTAAAATCCACTTAACGAGTATGACTGCATTAAGTTACGACTATATTAAGAGAACCGCCTGAATGTAAACATGCCGGATAATGAGAATAGAATGCCTAAAACATTGCACAGTTTAGCGAAATACGAACGATTTGGGCGAAGCTAAACACAGATTTTTATTTTTCTATTAGTCTTCGACGTTGTAATTGCATTTTTTTAAATTATTAGCCTGCTTGATCCCACTGCAGGGCAAAGGCCTCCTCCGCAATCTTCCATTCTTTGCGGTCTAATGTCATCTACTCCTGTAAATGGCGTCAAGATCGGCACGCTTACGCACTTATTGAGTAGTTCCTCCCTTACTAGTGACCGATAGCAAAATCTCAAGACGGGCTGGTGATAAGGAACAACTTTCCCAAAGGCACATAGGTTGAAATATGACTAAAATATTTTGAGTTTTCATGGTAACTAATCAAATCAGCTAATCGGCGGCGGTCCCGTGTTCCTTGGGGAAAGTTGTTCCTTATCACTAGCCCGTCTTGAGTTTTTACTATAGGTCATAAGTAAAATTTTACCATCATATGCAAATATTATTAGTATTTGGAAGGCTGTGTACATCCTACATAGGATATAGACATACCTACACATATCACGCCTATAATCCCTTGCGGGGAAGGCAGGGCTTAACCGGCCGCAAAAACGGTCATTTACGCTAAGTCTGACAAATATTTGAGGGTCCTCCGGAAAATTGTGTATCGCCATAGAGACAGGTTGTCAATACACACCCTCGAGTCCCTTAGTCGCCTCTTACGACTCACACGGGAAAGAAATGTGGTGATGCTATTCTAAGCCGGCATCACACGGCACATGTATAGGAATCCACATATAATTCATCGAATTTCTATTTCATTCTTTGATTTATAAAACATTATTCAAATAACATCGTTTGGAATGGAACAAATGGAACCCGCGAGTGCAATGGAAACAACGAACAAACAAACACCACGGATTGTGTAACATCTGGCGAATTATATGAATTACATTCGGATCAAATGCAATATACCCATCACGCCTGTATCCCTTGCGGGGTTGGCAGAGCGTTAAAGTCCGTAAAAATACAGCCTCTATCGCCACGACTGACCAATATCCGAGGGCCGTTTCAGAAAATCGCGTAACATCATAGTGACAGGTTGTCAGCCTGTCGTCCAAAATTGTATAACACATGAAACCGAAGTCGAATCGAAGTCCCAGTCGCCAAAGCTATTAATAAAATAAATTAATAATATATTAAATGCAATTTTAGGCGATGGGCTGACAACCTGTCACTATGGCAATACACAATTTTCTGATTGACCCTCAAATATTTGTCAGACGTGGCGTAAATGTCCGTTTCTTGCGGCCGTTTACACTCTGCCTACCCCGCAAGGGATTATAGGCGTGATATGTGTATGTATGTATGTAATAATATATTATAGGTATTAATTTTTATTAGTGCTTATTTCATGGTACAATTTATAGATATGTAGCTATATTTTGGTTTGTAAGTTCATTTACATACATACATACATATATCACGCCTTTACCCCTTGCGGGGTAGGCAGAGCCTAAACGGCCGAAAAAACGGACATTTACGCCACGTCTGACAAACATTTGAGGGACATTCGGAAAATTGTGTATCGCCCTAGTGACAGGTTGTCAGCCCATTGCCTAAAATTGCAATACACACCCTCGAGTCCCTTCGTATATTTAATCTATTCGTTTGAAGGTTTATTTTACCTTATTATATTCTATGGTGAACGCCTAATCTGCCTGTCTTATAAAGTCTCACTTAACGTAGGTCAGCTGGAAGAAATTTTTTAGAAGATAAAAGTTGTCTTGTTATGTCGTTACCTAGTATGTGTGTCTCTTGTAATATTTTTATGTACAATTAACGGTAAATAAATAAATGAATCATCATTGGCCTCACACGTCTGTAACAGACGATTTAAACAGTGTCTGAGGCAGACACTGCGTTGCCTGGGACGCAATTAAGGAAAACGCAGGGCTGAGATGAATATTCTGTAAGTAATTCGTAACACAACCATGTCAGAGTCCTACTAGTGGTAGTAGGCGGTTGAAAAACTCTGACACCAGGGTTCATCGGGTCGTTGGGTGACTCGGTGTCCCACACGAAGAGAGAGAGTAATTCCAAGTTTCTCACAAAACTTAACCTTACACATCCACGCATGTTTCGTAACGGAAATTGCCAACTTGACAGATAGACAGGCGTACGCAACGCAGCGCGTCTCTACGCGAATTTACTCGTAAATATTTTGTACAGTCGCAAGAATAAATCACAATGATAAGTTGTTTAGAAGTTAGGACGGAACAAACGTTTTCGTTTCCATATACATACATACAGGTCAAAATCATAACCCTCCTTTTTGCTTTGCCGTAGTCGGGTAAAAATAATAGCGAGTTTTCTATTTGAAAATTAAAAGAAGTTTAGTATTTCAAGATTCTGTAGATGGCGTTGAACTAGTATTAGATGCCAAAGCCAAAAGGCATGAACATAAAAGTACCTAATTTGTTCTATCCGAATCTATTTTATTTTTTCGCTTTGTTATTATGAGTGTAAACGGCCGCAAAAACGCATCCCGTGATATGTGTATAGGTACTTGTTCGTTTAATAATAAAATAATTCGACCCCCTTTCGGCTTGTTATACGATTTTTGTTACTCCCTGCTCAAAGCTTCTAGAATGTTCTACGCGGCATGGCTTCGGCGCCAATACTTACTTTGTGTCATGGCTGTGTGAGACACCGATAATTCGTTACATCAGCCCCTCAAGGGCAACACAACTGGTATTTCTGCCGGCGTCCATTACGATAATGGAGCTCACGATATCGGACAGCTGCCCTGCCTGTGACCTTTGAGGAATTCAACAGTCTAAGGAATAAAGTATTTTTAAAAGATCAAAAAGTTACGCTTTTACACCAATGGGAAATTTTCTAGGGGTTTTCAAATGTCATGTAGAGGGCGCTGAGCTTAATTGAAATAACGTTTCTTTACATGAAATGTGTACCACTTTATAAATCATTCTTTATTTTGTGTTTTTGAAATTGATTATTGTTTTTTTTTATTAACGTTAATGACACTTAATATAATAGCAAGACGACAAGAAACGGAACCTGTGTCAAAACTATGGCTGCCGCCAGCCATATTAAAACGTAAAATTTTTAGTTTAGCACAACGCCCTCTGGTTTGGAATTTTGAACTATCAACAGTCAACGAAAAATTCCCATTGATGGCGTTAAACATCTGAGGGTTTCTCAACAAGCCACGCAAGGTAATAAAATTTGTGTTCTAGTAGTAATGAACAGTTTTGTTCCTCGTAAACTTGCTTTAATCCTTTTTCGGATCCGTAGTCCTTAGGCTGCCCGCACACGTCCGATAATCGGTGACCGATTTATTGTAGGAGTAAAATGGAACGTATTGATTGCAATGGTGTAACGCCCACATCATACAAATAGTCGGTCAGAAATAAAATCGGTGCATCCCGACTTCCCGACCGATCCGATTGTCGGTGAAAAATGGAACACTCGGAAATGTATGCGTTAACGCACACTACTCACCGACAGTCGGCCGTCCATGGCGTGCTACTCCCTCGAAACCAACAGACAAAGTGACGGACGTGTGCTTTGAGTCGGTCACAAAATCGGTCTTAAGAATCGGAGGAAAAATCTGCCTGATTATCGGTCCTATAAAAAGTCTGACGTGTGCGGGCAGCCTTATTCTTATTCAGCGTTTTCCATAATTGCGTCCCAGGCAACGCAGTGTCTGTGGAGAGGACACTTCACCCGCGTCACGCGGATAAGTCTTGCCTCAGACACTGATTAAATCGTCTGTCACAGACGCGTGAGGCCAATGATGATGATGATGATGATGAGTCCTTATTCATTGTGCTAATATCAAAACGCGCTTAAATAAGCGCCACTTGCATCGCTATATCATTTACAAAGTTTCAATCAATCCTTTTTAAAACAAAATCAAGTTGTTTTAATTTTGAGTTTGTAAATAATATTGGCATACTTACACCGTGTGATGCTGACTTAGACACCGTGTGATGCCGGCTTAGAATAGCATCACCCCATATCTTTCCCGTGGGAGTCGAAAGAGGCGACTTAGGGACTCGAGGGTGTGTATTGCAATTTTAGGTGATGGGCTGACAACCTGTCACTATAGCGATACACAATATTCCAAATAACCCTCAAACATTTGTCAGACGTGGCAATAGCGACCGTATTTTACGACCGTTAACGCTCTGCCTACCCTACAGGGATAAAGGCGTGATATGTGTATGTATGTGTGTATGTATTGGCATACTTATTTTTTACATAATAATTATAAAAGCACGGGAAGATATTGAAATTAAAATGAACTGAAATTGAAATTCTTTATTCAATGTAGGATAGTATTATCGTATTATCACTTATTGACGTCATGATTCGTCATTGTAAAAAAAGAAATTTGTGTCACACAATTTTCTTTTTTGTTATATTAATTTTGTAATGTCCTAATAGAAAACTGGCTCGGACGGGATAAAAATATAAAGGCACTGCCTCGGGACTGGACAGGTCCGGAGACATAATGAGTAGCAGCGCAAGGCAAGTCTGCTTAATGAAAATTTATTCAGTCTCTCTTTTCGTGTGGGACACCGAGTCATCCAACGACGCGACGAACCCTGGTGTCAGAGTTTTTCAACCGCCTACTACCACTAGTAGGCCTCTGACATGCTTGTGTTACGACCGCCGTCTAAGTAATCATAGACAGCAACCGGGATCAACGGCTTAACGTGCCCTCCGAAGCACGGAACCATTTATTTTCGGACAATCAGTTGGTTCACCCTGCAATGTCCTAACCAGACCGGGAACAAATTCACAAAGAGATAAATATCAACTTTTGTGACTGTCCCACCGAGAATCGAACCCGGAACCTTTGCGTCGCAGGCACTACCACTGCGCCACATCAGTCGTCATTAATTCAGTTTTGTGTTTATTATGTGTCATTAATTCAGTTATGTGTTGATAGTGTGTAAGCTGGATATTTTGGTCGCTTCTTATTCTGCTAACAGTTTTTAGTATAGAAAATCACAATGGCAATGGAATGACAGTTGATTGTCGCTGGCACTACAATAAATAAGAGAATCGGAATTGCTTACATGCTCGCGCTGCCCACAGCCCACTTCCCTCACTATTTCCCTGCCCATGGAGGAACGTGACTTAACATTTTACGCCAGAAAGTAAACAAACTAAAAAGGAACGCAACTTTATTGACTGAAAAACAATTGAAAGCTTTGTTCGCTTCAATATTTTCCCGCCAGAAAGGCAAAAACAAAATGGCGGTACTTAATTTATTCTCTACAACAGTCTGTTGTTACACCAACAGGCGCTTATTTTGTTTTATTTACAAAGTTCAGTTAGTTATTGTTTTTGTTTTGATATTGTTTTGTTTAATCAGTTTATTTTAATATTTCTGTGGTCACGTGGTCTTAGTTGTGTTACAATATACGGTGGTCCTTGGTTAAATTTTTGGGAGGATAAAAAAATATTTAAGCTGCAGTCTATGTAATTCTCAGTTTGGTTAGGATGGTTGAGGTTTGCAAGCTGAATCACCGGATTGTCAAGAAAAAAAAAATGCTTCGGAGGGCACGTTAAGTCATAGGTAACTTTTTTTGACTGGCTATTCAAAAGTCCTTTGCTCAGGAAAAAGTTGATATTTGTTTTTATTAACCCCCAGGAGGAGCGGACCCAAAACTTTATTTAGACGTTGATTTAAGAACTTCTGTTTACTTGTTTTTCGTTCCATACGGAACTTTACTTTAAAAGGTTTTGTTTTTTTGTTTGGACCAGAGTAATCCTACTGGCAGAGGGTATTAAGGCGAGTTGTGGCACGAAACTAGCGCCACTTCACGAAAAAAAAAAGTTTTTGGTAAGTAGTTGTAGTGTAGTTGTAGGTAAGTAGGTACCTACTTATCACTGCTCGACTGCAACAAAAAGTTCATTTGAATAAGTACAATATAATAGGTACAATAAGTACCTAGGTCTGTTTCGACAATCAGGCTTTAGATGCATATTGTTTCTTAGTTAAATGCTTTTTATAGGGTTCCGTAATTAATCAGTTTACAGTCAACTAGCAAGTAGGATACCTGGTAACCTCATAATTTCGGTAAGTTATATCGTGTTTGCCACGCCACCCGCCTCAATGACTTTAAATATTGCACCAACTATAACTAATATAACAGCCACGTAATAAGAGCCACAAATTCCATTACTGGACATGGGCTTCCTTCTACTCGGGTGGTACCTATTTGCCATAAGTACCTACCTACTCACCACGCTTGGCGAATGGATTAGCGAGCAGAATGCAAGGTGTTATATTCAAAGGGAGAACGCGTTTTACAATAAAAATGCTATTCTAATCTGGCACCACACGGCGCCATTTTTGCACCTATTTTAAAGTTCTGTACCTACCTATTAACAATAAAATGGCAAGGTAAGACTTTAAAACGGGTAAATATTTTGTTCCCACGGGAAAACTGTTAGCAGCGGTCGCAACCGCTTGACTGGCCGCTAGTCTGGAATAAAATTATTGGCACGTGACAGCCCCGACTTAAAGCGCGGGAGAGTGCGGGGCGTTACGGGCTGCGGGGGGAAGTAGGTATTTAAAGCGCGGCATTTGGGGCCCAGACAAAGGAGTTTCGTTTCTATACGCTAGTATTATTATCTATTCTTATGCTGGTGGTAAGAAACCACAATCCCCAAGGAACATAGGTAGAATTATGAATAGAAATTGGACTTCCTATACAGAATTTATTTTTATTTTTTTATCCCGCCCGAGCCGGTTTTCTATAAGGACATTACAAAATTGTTATAAAAAAAAGAAATCTGTGTGATACAAATTTCTTTTTTTTACAATGACGGATACGTCAATAAGTGATATGATACTACTATCCTACATTGAATAAAGAATTTCAATTTCAGAATGCCGATCAGCTGATTTGAGTTAGGTACTATATTATATGGAAGCTCAAAATATTTTTGTCATATTTCGACCTATGTTTCTTGGGGAAAGGGAAAGGGAAAGTTGTTCTCTATCACCAGTACGTCTTGAGAATTCACTATCAGTCACAAAAAAAAATTCACCCTGTTTAAAAACTTAACCACTAGTGTACAACTGTTTTGTTTAGTAAGTGTAGTAAGAAGGTATGACTGGGGTATTTGAAGCTTTAAATGTCAATTGAGGTATTTTTGCGGCCCTTGACGCTCTGTTTACCTCGCAAGGGATTAAGGCGTCATGTGTGCATGTGCCATTTAAGTTCGTATTACTTGCTTAATACACACAATCTCAAATTTGTTAGGATACTTAAACATTTTGTATAAGGTGTACACACAAGCTCAAATTTGATAGGATACTTAAACATTTTGTATAAGGTGTATAAAAGTGCAAAGGGGTTAACCAACCCATGGAGCTGAACAACTTACCCCAAGGAACATAGATAGAAATAGAAAAAAAAAAGTTGGATCTCCCATACACATACTCCAACCAATTTTTTGTTATATATAAGGTGTAAAAAAATTAGCTAAGAATATTTTAAGGGGTGAACCAGTACGTGAAACTGAACAACTTTCCCCAAGGAACATAGGTCGAAATATGAAAAAATAATTTGACCCTCCCATACTTGTGTGTTACACGGCCGGGATAATTTGTATGGGAAGACCATTTTTTTTTCATATTTCGACCTATGTTCCTTGGGGAAAGTTGTTCAGTTTCACGTACTGGTTCACCCCTTAAAATATTCTCAGCTAATTTTTTTACACCATGTATATTTCGACCTACGTTCCTTGGGGGAAGTTGCTCAGTTTCACGTGGCTGGCAACCCTTTGATGCATTTTCAGTAAATTTTTGTATTATTTGGCTGAGTGATGACATTTCTTTCCCACGGGAGTCGTATGAGGCGACTAAGGGACTTCAGGGTGTGTATTGCAATTTTAGGCGATGGGCTGTCTACCTGTCACTATTCCGATACACAATATCCGAATGATCCTCAAATATATGTCAGACATGGCGTATATGTCCGTTTTTGCGGCCGTTGACGCTCTGCCTACCCCGCAATGGAAAATAGGCGTGATATGTGTATGTATGTTTGTATGTAATTTGGCTCATGATTGAGTAATTTTATAGCGAGAAAGTTTCCTAAACGACCCTACCTCCACATATCCTGGAACCGCACGGCGGAACGATGCCGGCAATTCTCATTCCCGTCGCAACTGTCATTATAGCCCGGTATGGCTAGCTTTTCATGTACCAAATAGAAGTTTATGCAACTGTCGTATAATTGGGGTCATTAGAATGCGAGTGTCTGTTTATCACACGAGGCGCAGCCGAGTGTGATAATAGTTTGACACGAGCATTCTAATGCCTAATTATAGCAGTTGCATACACTATTTTATCTACACTCTCCAAAAAAACTCAGAAACACTTTTCTAAACGTACGCACCGGCCATTGCAAGGCCCGATACAAGGACAAATTCAATACGAGAACGTAATATGGCTTGATATGAATTTTCAAAAATCTATACTTTAGCAGTTGTTAAGATGTGGAGTCTTAACAATAACTTAACTAAACAACTGAACAATATCTGAACAACATCTGAACAACAACTGAACAACATCTGAACAACATCAAAACAACAACTGAACAACATCTGTACAACAACTGAACAACATCTGAACAACATCTGTACAACAACTGAACAACAACTGAACAACATCGGAATAACATCTGAACAACAACTAATCAACATCTGAACAACAACAGAACAAAAACCTATTAAAACAACTGAACAACATCCGAAAAAATACCGTACAACAACAACTGTCAGGTGCGGCGGAAGATAGCGATTTGAGTATTGGAAAAAAAAACTTCGTTTCATTTCTCAACTTTATCGTATTTAGAGTTTTCTCATTAAGTCATTACGCTTCTGTAATTTATAGTAAACCCTAGTTTTTATAGGCAGAATGCATAAAGTAGGTCATTATGCATCTGTTTTCGAATTCATAATTCGAACATTATGAGACGAGTGTAGATAAAATATTAAAGGCCTTTAATTTTGGCTTATAGTTTCTGAACCATTGGCCATACCCAATTTAATGTTTTGTGTCATTTTAGGTATATGCTAACATACTTTCGTTTGCATTGGATGAATACGACTCAAATTGGGTTTGTAAACTGTATTAACTGTCACATTGACAATACTGGAACATTTTATGATGTAAATTTAATAATGAACACTTAAAAATTAAATGTTATAAACGAGCTACCATACATACATGTAATCAAAAATTTACGCAAATGTCTAAAATGACACAAAATGTAATATGTGCTTTACAGACACACGTAACGCAATTGTACGACAAATAAGCGACGTTAAATTTTTTTTTCTACACTCGTCTCATAATGTTCGAATTATAAATTCGAAAACAGTTGCATTAAGACCTACTTTATGCATTCTGCCTATAGAAATAACAGTTTCATAGAAATTACAGAAGCGTAATGACTTAATGAGAAGGCTCTTACTACGATAAAGTTGAGAAATGAAACGAAGTTTTTTTTGCCAATACTCGTATCGCCATCTTTCGCCGCACCTGTCAGTTGTTGTTGTACAGTAATTGTGCGGTTGTTGTTTAGTTGTTTTATTAGATTGCTGTTCAGTTGTTGTTGAGATGTTGTTTAGTTGTTGTACCGAAGTTGTTCAGATGTTGTTCAGTTGTTGTTCAGATGTTGTTCAGTTGTTGTTTCGACGTTGTTCCGATTTTGTTCAGATGTTGTTCAGTTGTTTAGTTAAGTTGTTGTTCAGTTGCTGACTCGACATCTGAACTACTGCTGAAGTATAGAATTTTCGAAAATTCACGTCAAGCCATATTACGTTCTCGCATTGAATTTGACTTTGTATCGGGCCTTGCAATCGCCGGTGCGGACGTTTGGAAAAATGTGTAACTAACTTATTTTTTTTTGAGAGTGTAGATAAAATAGTGTATGCAACTGCATATAATTAGGCATGAGAATGCTCGTGTCTAGCTATTATCACACTCGGCTGCGCCTCGTGTGATAAACAGACACTCGCATTCTAATGACCCCCATTATACGACAGTTGCATAAACTACTATTATAAGTAGTCCGATACGGCTAGCTTATTTTGAGGGCATAACTTTATAAAAATTCTAAAGTCGCTGATTTTGTTGTACATTTGCGTATTGTTTGTCTGTAAAGCACATATTATTATTTTTTGTGTCATTTTTAACGCTTGCGTAAATTTTCGATTCAATGTATGATAGCTCATTTATTTAATTACTTTTTAAGGGATATAGTTAAATTTACATTATACAATAAACCAGTATTGTCAATGTGACAGTTAATACAGTGTACAAACTTAGTTTGAGTCGTTTTCATCCACTGCCAACAAAAGTATGTTAGCATATGAGACAAGCATAGTTAATTTTGGTGTTCCGCAGGGTAGCATATTGGGCCCAACGTTGTTTATCGTGTATATGAATGATGTTCACAACCTGCCGCTTTTGAAGGCTGAAACAATTTGCTATGCTGATGATACGGCAATACTGTTTCATGCGAACAGTTGGTCGGATGCTTGGCAAATGGCAGAAACGGGAATTTCACTCGTTTACGATTGGCTGCAGAAAAATCTTTTCACATTGAACATGAAAAAGACTAAATTTGTCTGCTTTCACAAGACAAGCGCATCGAGTCCACCGCCTTACCCAAACATTAGGATCCATGACAGACAATGTCATTTTCCTAACTTTAATATTTCCTATCCATGTAATTGTGATTTTATTGAGAAAACGAACGAAATTAAGTATTTGGGTATAATGCTTGATGAAAAATTAAACTTTCAGTCTCAAATCTCATCGCTTTCAGCAAGAATGCGCAAGCTTATCGGCATTATGAGGGAACTCCGCAATTCAGCTCCTTTACACATTCTTAGAAATACATACACAGCGATCTGTGAATCTATTCTAACCTACTGTATTGGAGTTTGGGGTTGCTCTTCTAAATCATCACTAATTGAGCTGGAAAGGGCACAGCGTGCTGTTCTAAAGACTATGTTAAAGAAACGCCGGCGGTTCTCCACAGACCAGCTATATGTGGAAGCCCGGGTGTTGAGAGTGAGACAACTGTTCATTTTCAGGGCTTGTCACAGACACGTAATCAACTCAGACGAATACCCAAATCTTCTTCGTAAAAGGGTTTATAAGATTCCTGTTAGACCAGTCAAAACCAGCTATGCTAGGAAATTTTCAAACTTTGCGTTCCCTTCTACTTATAATTGAGTAGTCAAACTTTGTGACTTAAAATCATGCACATTCCATGAAGCTAAAGTTAAACTCCGTACATGGCTTTCTACCTTAGACTACAACGCAACAGAGCAGTTAATACTTAGTTAAATAATCTCCTAAATGTAATAAATTAATTTGTTATTTTTTCATTAATTAATTTTTTTGTAATTTTATAATGTTTAATCTATGCGCAGCTTTCGTTCTATAATTTTTTTGTAAATTCTGTATTGTAATCAGTATTTGGTATCCCAAGATACAGGATTGGCCCTTGTTTGGGAACCCCTGGTAATACCTTTCACATATCTAGTTACCTCTTTCTGAAAAAAAATATAGTAAAAATGAATTGTATCGTGTTAATTTTGCATGTAAAATAAATATTTTTTCATTTTTTTTTTCATTTTTCATATACCTGAAACGACATAAAATAATAAATTGGGTTCGGAAAATGGTCCAGAAAATATAAGCCAATAAGCATAAAAAAACACGACTGCTTTTTGAGATAAAGCCTAGCCTATGACACTCGGGATAATGTGAGGATTCTTCCGATACAATTCCCATCCGAATCTGTTCAGTGGTTGACGAGTTTCAGTCCTTTAAAGAATCGCACACATACTTACATACATGAACTCTAAAAACATTACACTCCTTTTTTGGCTGAGCAGTCGTGTAAAAATAAACGATATTAATATTATTGACACATGAAAAGCTAGCCATACTGGGCTATTTGCCCTCAAATGATGCCTAGCCCAGTATGGCTAGCTTTTAAGGATTCAAAAATATTAAAGTTGTTTATTTTTGGCTTATAGTTTCTGGACCATTGGCCGAACCCAATTTATTATTTTGTGTCATTTTAGGTATATGCTAACATACCTTAGTATGCAGTGGATAAAAACGACTGAAACTGGGTTTGTACACTGTATTAACTGTCACATTGAGAATACTCATAGATTTAATTATGTTAAATTAATTATAAACACTTAAAAATTTTATTTTATAAATGAACTACCATACATTGAATCGGAAATTTATGCAAGCGTTAAAAATGACACAAAATGTTATATATGCTTTACAGACACACATAACGCAAACGTACAAAAAATAAACGACTTTAGAATTTTTATAAGTTTTACCCCCAAATAATGCCAGCCGTATCGGACTAGCCAGCCGTACCGGACTATTACCGTCGGTACTAATACGGTAGCAGGTAATGAGAATCACCAGGGTAACTAATATGACTGTATTAGCTTGGAGATAATGACATTTTTTACCCGACTGCCTCAGAAAGAAAGAAGGGTATTTTTAAGCTGTTTATCGGGTTGTTGATTCGGTATCTTCCCTAATATGAATGAATTTAACTTTAATCTAGTTTGATTGAAACTCGTACATAATCCTCAAGGGCTATACGCGGAAATATTAATAGCAAATTTTTGTTTTTTTCTGTAATTTAGTACGGAATATCGCCACTTTTAATATTTTACACACACACACACGGACATATCACGCCTATTATCCCTTGCGGGGTAGGCAGAACTTTAACGGCCGCAAAACGGACATTTACGCCACGTCTGACATATACATATTTGATGGTCATTCAGAGAACTTTGTATCGCCATAGTGACAGGTTGTCAGCCCATCGCCTAAAATTGCAATACACACCCTCGAGTCCCTTAATCGCCTCTTACGACTACCACGGGAAAGAAATGGGGTGATGCTATTCTAGTCCGGCATCACACGGGGATGATTAATATTTTACAATGATTATTTTTAACTTGAGGTAACGTAGGTATGTTATTCGGAGGGCTGTCCCTTACACCCCGTATAGGGTGAAATTTTACTACTTACACTATACAAGGTGTAAGGGACAGCCCTCAGAATACTGATAGGGTGCATTCAGACCATGGAACTGAATAACTTTCCGTGAGAAAATATTTCAGGATACGTCAAAAAAAAATTGATTGAATACCAAAATTTTAAAACACTTCCCGTGAAAGGTATACAATTTTTGAAAACTTGCAAAATTTCAAGCGCTGGCAGGATTTGAACCTGCGACTTTCGCATTACTAGTGGCGACGCCTCTTCCATCTGGGCTACCGCAGCTCGTTCTTTGCCCGCCAATTTTGCAAATGTATTTCAATGCCAGTAACGCGTGGCACGGCTCCATCTACTGGGTTAGTTTTGCAACTAATACCCGGGGACTTATTCTATCTTTACAGATTGATTGTAGTCTAAGCGATGAAAAGCCGCGATAAATTGAACACCACATTTTTTAAACTCTTTCTGTGTTAGGTATACAATTTTTAAAAACTTGCAGAATTTTCGTTAGTCCGTAAAAATACGTAAGAGAATAAGAGACTTAGGGATTCAATGGTTTCATGTGTATGACCATTTTAGGCGACAGGCTGACAACCTGTCACTAAAGTGATACAAGATTTTTCTGAAACGGCCGTCATATATTTTTTAGACGTAGCGATAGCTCTGCCTACCCTAGATATAAAGGCGTGATATGTGTATGTATGTATTATCACCAAAAAAAAACTTTCCACATTGTTCATTAGAGTGCACCTCATAAAACCAGATAAAAATTACCCAGGAAACATGCAATTTCACTGAAATGCCGTTACTTTTTTTCAGCATTTTTGTGCACAGTGGTTCGTCGAAGAAAAAACGGCGGTCACACAAAAGTATTAATTAAAAAAGTTTAAAAACAAAAACATTGGCTGACGAAAACGCAACGCCGGAGATGGGTGAGTTTAATTAATCTACACTAATATAATAAAGAGGAAACATTTGTTTTTTTGTTTGTTTGTATGTAATCGATAAACTCCGAAACTACTAGACCAATTTCCAAAATTCTTTCACCATTAGAAAGCTACAACATTCCTGAATAACATAGGCTACTTTTTACTAAGGGAAAATTCCTCATTCCCACGGGAAACGGTTAGAAGCAGGAAAAGCGGGAAATATAGCGATATTATCCAAATTAGCCAAACCGATTTAGCGATCTTCGTGAAATTTGCCACTGATATTGGTAGTAAATTGAAAACGGACTTGGACTACTTTTTGTCAGCACTTGAGGATCTGGAGTACCTGATGAAGGGCACCAGGAGCACAGCTAAACTATAAGAGATACGAAAATGGCTTCATAGCAAAAGTTGTTCAGCATGACGGGGCGCTTCTGCTGACACATGGTTATCGAGGATCTGGAGTACCTGATGCAAACCGCCAGCATCCCATCTAAACTATAGGAGATACGGTAATGGTTTCAAAGTAAAAGTTGTTTAGCATGTCGGGCCGCTTTTGTTGGCACTTGGTCATTGAGGGTCTGGAGTACCTAAAGTAGACCACCAGCATCCCATCTAAACTACGGGAGATAAGGTATCGGCATCAAATTAAAAGTTGTTCAGCATGACGGGGTGCTTCTGCTGTCACATGGTTATCGAGGATCTGGAGTACCTGGTGCAGACCACCACCATCCCATCTAAACTATAGGAGATACGGTAATGGTTTCAAAGTAAAAGTTGTTTATCATGACGGGCCGCTTTTGTTGGCACTTGGTCATTGAGGGTCTGAAGTACCTGATAGTGGGCACCAGGAGCACTGCTAAACTATATGAGATACGATAATGGCTTGATAGCAATAGTTATTCAGCATGACGGGCCGCTTCTGCTGGAACATGGTCATCAAGGATCTGGAGTACCTGATGCAGACCACCAGCATCCCATCTAAACTAGAAGTGCTACGGTTATGGCTTAAAAGTAAAAGTTGTTTGGCATGACGGGCTGCTTTTGCTGGTACATGGTCATCGAGGGTCTGGAGTACCTAAAGCAGACCACCAGCATCCCATCTAAACTACAGGAGATAAGGTATCGGCATCAAATTAAAAGTTGTTTAACATGACGGGCCACTTTTGCTGGCACATGGTCCTGTTGAGTCACTTTTGCTGGAACAGAGTAAAGAAGTAAACTACATTTTATTGCGGGCAAAGATCCAATTTCTACGGGAAAGCTGGTAAGTAGCAGCGGGTGAAACCGCTGGGCGGGCCTCTAGTGAATATATAATTAAATTAAAGACCGATCGCCCGAAGAGATTTTGACCCCAATTTACAGGGTGTAAGGAAAAGTACTGCGTTCCGTTCAAGGCATGAACCAGCCCATGAAACTGAAAAACTTTCCCCAAGAAACATAGATCGAAATATAAAAATTAAAATTTAGACCTCCCATACTAAAGGTAGTAGCCGACCCAGTCTGGTTGTATGTAAGGATTTTTTTTCATAAACATTTTCATATTGGTCTATTTTTCTTGACGAAAGTTTTTCAGTTTCATGGGCTAGTTCATCCCTTTTTTCCTTACACCCTGTATAATATATTTAAACTTGGATTGTGCTTCCAAGTTCTTATTATCTTAGAATTATACTCGAAATATTTTTAAAATGAAGCAGTTTTCTCATTTGCGATGGCCACGACCCCATAAACTTAAATTTCTATCAAAGCAAAGATCAAAAACATACTTTCCCTTAATATATAATGATGTATCAGATCTTCTTCTTCTTGTCGTGTGGGACACCGAATCGTCCAACGTTGGCGGGCAGCGGACGAGCCGCGGTAGCCTAGATGGAAGAAGCGTCGCCACTGGTAATGGCGAAAGTCGCAGGTTCGAATCCTGCTCGCGCTTGAAAAATACATGCATGACGTTAGCCATTCAACTCTAAAAATATATTTTTCAACGCAAAGCCCCAATTTATTCAGTTTTTTTTTTTGTTTTAAATTATGTATGAGATGACATTAGAATTCATTTATAAGTGAATTAGGTCGGATTGCTGGGCTATTATTATTAATGATAATGAGAGTTAATAATCTTTTTAATTAACAGAACAAAAGAGTGTCGGTTAAACTTATTTGGGCGGTGTTGGTTTAATAAAATAAATTAAGAGATAGAATAAATTTGGTACAAAATAATAATGTTAATATATTCAATTTATTTATTTATATGATATTGGATAGCTTCCACAAGGAATAGATTGCAGTGTTTTAAAAGGAACTCAAATTCAACTTTAAGCTTCTTCTTTTTATCGTATCAATGGGATACGCCCAATGCAGATTGTACAAAATCTACAGCAGCGATTGCCAATGCATGGCAACAGCTATCGCTGTTGACATGGCCTCTTTAAGGTCCTCGTGTGTGCAGGTCTCAGAGAGGCTCGGGCAGACAAACAGGTGAGACATTGGCCACAATTCGGGATGTACATTCTCCTTACTTGCCTTAAATTAGTGCTGTCATTTTCCGTTAAATAGGTTTAGAAAAGGATAGGAGATATTTTAGTCGTGTCATGTCTTATAATTTCATGCAAAATACGTGTTATTTGTCAAAATAAGGCGACAATCAAAACAATGGCGACTAAATTGACTAGGAAAGGCGAAAAAACCCTTGACGTTTTTAAAAATGACAGGACTTAGGTATCTTCTATCCTTTTCTTAACCTATTTGACGGAAAGTGACAGCACTAATTTAAGGCAAGTAAGGAAAGTTTAAATCCCGAATTGACCTCATTGTCTGTGTTTCCCCGCAGACGCACTTGTCATTGTTTGTAAGTCCCCATTTCTATTCATTAATTCATCATATATTTCATTTTCCCTAAAAACGGCGACTTTTGGTATTAATTGTCATAACTTTAATATATCATTGAGTTTGCAGGTACCAATTTTACATAATTTTACTTAAAACTTGGGCAACGGATATTCTGATAGATTGTTTGTATAAAGCGAAAATATTTTTTTGTAAAGAGTCACTGTCGAAATTGAAATTGAAATTGAAATTCTTTATTCAATGTAGGATAGTATTATCATATCACTTATTGACGTCATGAACCGTCATTGTAAAAAAAAAGAAATTTGTATCACACAATTTTCTTATTTTTATAACAATTTTGTAATGTCCTAATAGAAAACCGGCTCGGGCGGGAGAAAAAAATAAAAATCAAAGCACTGCCACGGGGCTGGCCAGGTTAATCACACGGCATGTAACTTTACGCCACCACCATCTGAAAACGATATTTGTTTCAAATTGAAGTCAAGATTTTTAAAGCGTGTAGTTTACATGCGTATAATTAATCGGACCTCCTGAACAGGAAAAACCCACCAAAAAACCTGCCCAGAAGTGCTCCTACTCTAAATTAACAATAGCTAATTCTGTAAGTAAAAATAAATATGTATAGACCAAAAATGGCTACATATTTTTTTTTTGTAAAAATTGAAGTAGATAAATCTACCAGTTTTAACTTATAAAATATTTACTTTAAACAATTGAAATAACATCCATGCAGATTTGTAAAATTATGTCAGTTGTAAACTCCACGCACGCCCCATTTTGGTATTAAAAATGAGTGCGTGTTTCTTGTGCTGCGCTGGAATTTCAGAGCTCCATGCCTCTTTGTCATTAATGTACTCATCTAACTTATAGTAAGCTTTATAACATAATGTTTTCTTGATAACAGACTTAAATTTACTTTCTGATAAACTCAATATATCTTCCGGTATTTTGTTATAGTATCTTATACTTAGACCTTCAAATGAAGTCCTAACTTTAGCGAGTCTATGCTTAGGTTGATCTATTTTATTTTTACTCCTTGTATTGCGGTTATGCCTGTCACAATTTCTAGTGAAAGTATTTATATTTTTTCTAACATACATGATATTTTCATAAATATATTGACACGGTACAGTCATAATATTAATTTCCTTAAACAGTTCCCTTAGGGAATCACGACTGCAAAGTTTATAAATTGCTCTAATGGCCCTCTTTTGGAGAATAAAAATTGTTTCAATATCAGCGGCGCGCCCCCACAGCAAAATTCCATAGGACATAATGCTATGAAAATAACTAAAGTAAACAAGTCGCGCAGTTGCAATATCCGTGATCTCTCTAATTTTACGTACCGCATATGCAGCTGAGCTTAATCTTCCCGACAAAGATGTAATATGAGGGCCCCATTGGAGACTTGAGTCGAGAGTAATCCCTAAGAAAACTGTACTGGTAGTAAACTCTAATTTTTCATTATTAAGTACGACATGATTATTCAAAGAATGTACTACGTTAGGTAAAGTGAATAATACACATTTAGTTTTTTTCTCATTAAGAACTAAATTATTTGCAGTAAACCAACTATGAATTTGTCCAAGAGTGTTGTTTACTTCGTCATAGTTATGTGCATGTCTATCGACCTTAAATATAAGGGATGTGTCATCAGCAAATAGTACAATCTTGGACGAATTCTCTACCATGTAAGGCAAATCATTTATGTAAATTAGAAATAGAAATGGTCCTAAAATAGAGCCTTGAGGCACACCAATTTTAACACGAGACCCCAGTGATTTGGCGCCGTTTATTTGGACCTTTTGAGTTCTATTATCTAAATATGAATTCAAAAATTTCAGAGCTGCGTTTCGAATACCGTAGTGTTCTAATTTTAGCAATAAAGTTTCATGATCTACGCAATCAAATGCCTTGGAAAGATCACAAAAAACACCAATGGCATCTTTTGATTCTTCCCAAGCATTAAATACATGTTTGATTAGAGCAACACCAGCATCTGTGGTACAACGTCCCTTTGTAAAACTCGAGGTGGTTCACTCTCCTTAAGGGATTTCCGACAGTAAGCTGACGAGTTGAGACGGCAACTATTGCCATAAAAGCAGCTCACCAACTAGCTTCCAAGTTAAACTAATATGACTTAGGCTAACAATTTTTTAAATACCACATATTTTCTCTGTGAAAACAAAGTCTGAGTGATTTATTCTTATTTATTTGCAAAATTTTTCTTTTTTTCCATCAACGCTTTTGCCCAGAAAAAGTAAAATATCACCGCTGCCAGTTCTCGCTTGGCGCGTTCCGGTAATAAATAACGTTTCGGATTTGATTTTCCCGCGCATTCAGATTTCAAAAGTAAGCGGCGCAAAGTACTTTGGTGGGTCAAGCCATACCTAACGATGATCCGACGCGGAAAACTTAGATAATTTAGGTATTAATTTCAGAAAAAAACCGGGACCGACGGCTGAACGTGCCGTAAAAGAAAGCACGGAGAGTCAAGTGGTTTAGCCTGTAATGTCCTACGCGGAATAAGAATAATTTCATAAAGTGATAAATATACAAATTTTAACCTCGAGAATCAAACCGGGGACCTCCGGATCCTGAGCCCAACGCTCAGACCACTGAAAATACCTCTGTAGAATTTAGTAGTGCATGCTACTTCTATGCCCACTAAAATACACGTAATGTTAAATAACATTTTGACAAATATATGAATAAGTACCGATTTTCTTATTTCGTTTCATTATTCATTCCTCAGTAAAGTAACATTGCACACGAAAAAAAATACCAGACATTTGTTTGCAACTTTACCTAACCTTTTTTCATTTTACGCGTTCCCTTTTCGCTTTTTCTGTGATATGAACCCAATTTCTTGTAATACTAATAATATCAGACGCTTGAAGAATCATTGCAATAATAATATACCTGCAGAGCTGTGTTATTTCATACAGCTAAGTTAAGCTCTCTGAAAAATCCTTTTTGCTCCCAACACGGCAGCCATTTTACTTGGCGCGTTCCAGCGATACGATAAATTACAGCGTTCGAGGTTTGAATTTGATTTTTTCCGTGCTCTGTGCGGTTGAAGTGTTTATTGGCGCCAAATTAACCCGCCGAAACACAATGGCGGCGGGGAGGTCGGAAGTTTTCTGCCAGCATAGAAATTTTTTCTTTTTAGTATGTGTGAAGTCAGCTTAAATTGATTTTCCATGTTTCTTTTATATTTTACCAAAATTGACAGTCTCAATTACACATAGCACGCCTATTATCGTAGTAGGCTCAGCGTAAACGACCGCAAAAACGCCCATTTTCGCCACGTCTGACAAATATTTGAGGGTCATTCGGAAAATTATGTATCGCCATAGTAACAGGTTGTCATGTCAGCCCATCGCCTATAATTGCGATACGTGCAATCGAGTCCCTTAGTCGCCTCTAACGACTCCCACGGAAAAGAAATTGGGTGATGCTATTCTAAGGGCTATTACGCGAACCGACTAAAATCTCCAACTACAATAGCACTGTCACTTTTTGTTAAATAGGTTTAGACAAAGATAGAAGATGATCGCCTCTTAAATTGTCTATGCTATCTGCAAAAAATAGCGGCGATTCTGAATATAGTCGCTAAACATACAAAGAAATCCGCGAAATAGCGCAGAAATCAAATGCATTCGTATTTAAGACATGACATGACTAAAATAGCCTTTGACATGTACTAACCTCATATAATCGAAAATAACAGTACAATTTTTATTAGTCGCTTTAGCCAGTAACGTGGAATCGAGACAAATGCCTAAGAGTAAAAGTAAAGAGAATGTTATAATGGGAGGAAATCCTTCAAAGTTCATCATCATCATCATCATCATTGGCCTCACACGTCTGTGACAGACGATTTAATCAGTGTCTGAGGCAAGACCTTTCATGGCTGTATAAGCCAATACGGGAGCGGCATAATTTTCCGCACGCTCTACAAGTGAAGGTGGAATTTGAGACTGGCACATGCATGTTTAGATGACGCTTTTGCCTTTTGTTAGCGAGACCAGAAAACCAGGCATTATCGTGTGTTTTACGCCCATCAAACACACGCTTACGCTATTCGTCCCAAGTTCTTCAAGGTAAGGTCAATTAAAAAACGGCCATTTGCGAGTCGGACTCACGCACGTAGGTACCGTCACTACAAAAGCAATAAAATTTAGTCGCTTTCCGTGTCCCGGACCACGGTATCCTGGGTCATTCATGTCTTTAAAATTACGCAACGGATTTTAATGCGGTTTTTTTTTCAATACGTATAGAGTTATTGAAGAGAAGAAGTTTTAAAGTAGAAATATGCCGGGCCATTCCTAAGGGAAAACTAGGGAAAACAGGTAATAGCGGGTGGAAGGGTAATGGGCTGACATTTCACTATGATCTATACCGAAAACTCAAGACGGTGATAAAAAATAAATTTCCCCAAGAAACATCAAGGTCGAAATATGAAAGAAAAATGGACCTCCTATACAGAATTGTCAATCAGCTACACGACACCTTATTGTGGGTAGCGTTGCTTTTGATTGCCTGTCCGGCCAAAATAAGCGGCTTTTGTTAGGCTTTTTGATTTCAAAATTCGCTCGCATCGAGACCGAATTCGTTAATGAAGGAACACATAATTAGACTGATGTTGAATTTAATTTGAATTAAGAATGTGATATTGAGTGAGACTGATTAATAATAAAGTACCTACTTTTAGACTAATTTGGCATTAGTTTAATTGTAAATTATCAAAAAAGCTTGGTTTTCATTAATTTTCTACAGAACACCTCTTAACGTTCAGTATAGTTCTCTTCTCCTTTACTAGATTTAGCACTTCCTCGTTTTATTCTAGAAATAGTAGGCGCTTAAAAACGCTGTCACCAGCTTTCTTCGGGTTGTTCGTCGATTCAGTGTCCCACGCAAAAAAAGGAGAAGAATCACTGAGAACTGATATTCAATTCAATACAGGCTCGTCTCATGCCCTCATCTAATATTTATGTGTCGCTAAGAGCAATTGTTTCAGCTCTCCGAGAATCCTTTATTTTAATAGAGATGCACCGACTAATCGGGAAAGCCGACTATGTCGGCCATTTTATAGTAGAAAAATAGTCGGTTAATATAACGATATTGAATTTTTGTTTAATAATTTATTGCATCCAGCAATAATCATACCACAGCTATTTAATTTGGCAGAAAAGCTCAAAAAACGTGCAAACGCGTGCTTCTTTATCCAAAATATCACCAAAGTATGAATAAAAAAGAAATTTCTTTATTCAATGTAGGATAGGTACCTAGTATTATCAATTTTTTACGTCTTGATCAGTCACAGTAAAAAAAAAAGGAACAACACAATTTTCTTTTTATTATAACTATTTTGTATTGTCCTTGTAGAAAACCGGCTCGGGCGGGATAAAAAATAAAAATGAAGGCGCTGCCTCGAGGCTGGCCAGGCATGTAACTTTACACAACCACCATCTGTAAACGACATTTGTTTCAATAATTGGCTGAGCCGTTTAGCCGGGAAATCCGATCAGTCGGCCATTTTTGTAGTCGGCGACAGACAAGTCTACAAGACATTATTTGTTCACAGAAATTCTTGGCTACTGAATAAATCGACACGCCCAATGAACAACAACGTATCTCATTTTTGTAAACTTTACAGTACAGCGATTTTAAGGTTAAAAAAAATTCTCACGCTTTTGTTTTTTTATTAATTCAAGTGATTGTTTGTTTTAAAGAATACATGTATCGAGTTTTATATGTTGTTATATATGTTTTTAACATAGTAATTTGCTTTCATTGAGTTTTATGACTTACAATGAAGGGCAACGATGCATATTACTTGCAATAACAATGTAAGTTGAGATAGTGATTCTTCAAAGATAGAGATATTACGGTAAATTCCAGTGTATGTCTGAGTTACGTTTGAGTTGTCTTATGTACGTATTACCTTTTTACGATTAAATCCAGTGTATGTCTGAGTTACGTTTGAGTTGTCATGGGCATTTATTACCTTTTGACATCAAAATAATCCAAGAAGCGTAAGTCTTGTATGAAAATTACTGACTATAATGCAATAAAATAAAACACTTTTATAAAATCTTATTTTTTAAATGTTTTTTTACGTAATATATGTTATGCAAAAAACAAATATGTGTCATACAAAACAAAACTTCTTTTCTTACCATAGATAAATGTAGTCATTATTAAAAGAAATGAAAACAAAAATAAGTTATCATTATCATCAATTTCATTCAAATCTTTCCGATTATCGTTTTTTGCAACAGGCAAACTCTTATAAAATTTGTGATAATATGTAGTTGAAATTGCTTTTGACGAGCAAAAACTCCGTCTTCATATTTAGCTGCTGTAATTGCGGTAACAGACTTACGTGAGCGTTGTCATACATACATACATCAGCCTATTGCAGTCCACTGCTGGACGTAGGCCTCCCCTAGGGTACGCCATAGGGCACGATCTCCCGTTTTCACCATCCAATCGCTACCAGCCGCCTTTTTTACGTCATCGGCCCATCTGGCCGGAGGTCGTCCAACACTATGCTTGCCGAGGCGTGGCCTCCACTCAAGAACCCGTTAACTCCACCGCCCGTCGGTTCTACAACAGATGTGCCAAGCCCACTGCCACTTCAGTTTGCTACACTTCCAGACTATGTCCGTTACTTTGGTAGTTTTGCAGATAGTCTCATTCCGGAATGTATCAATTATAGAGATACCGAGCATAGACCTTTCCATAGCTCTCTGAGTGACATGTAACCGGTGGGCTAGTTTTACTGTCAGGTTTTACTGTCAGGTTCTACGTCTCGGCTCCATAGGTCATCACGGGCAGGACGCACTGATCGAACACTTTGGTCTTGAGGCATTGTGGCAAGGATGATTCCAAAATATGACACAACTTCCCAAATGCTGCCCAAACCAGGTGCACTCTTCTGGTGATTTCAGTCTCAAAGTTGTCTCTACCCAGTTGCAAAGTTTGCCCAAGGTACACATACTTCTGGACAACTTCACAGGCTATACCATCGACGTAGACCGGCTCTGGGATGATGTGTTGATTGAACATGACTTTCGTCTTGTCTAAGTTCATCCCGAGTCCAACACGTCTCGAGGCGTCGTTGAGACTGGTCAGCATTTTTTGCAGATCCTGCAGTGATTCAGCCATTATGACTATATCGTCGGCAAAACAGAGATGTGTGAGATATTCGAAAGAGTCCTCGAGTGGAGGCCACGTCTCGGCAAGCGTAGTGTTGGACGACGTCCGGACAGATGGACCGATAACTTAAAAAAGGCGGCTGCTAGCGACTGGATGGCAAAAACTGGAGATCGTGCCCTATGGCGTACCATGGAGGAGGGCTACTTTCAGTGAAGTGCAATATGCTGATGTATGTATGTATATATGATACTTTTACACTTTTTTATTAATATAACCTACGAGCGGCCCGCCCAGCGGTTTCACCCGCTGCTACTTAGCAGTTTTCCCGTATAAATTGGATCTTTGCCCGCAGTAAAAAGTAGTTCACTTCTTAACTCCGTTCCAGCAGAAGTGACTCAACAGGACCAATTGCCAGCAAAAGCGGCCCGTCATGTTAAACAACTTTTACTAAGTATGATTCCGATACCCTATCTCCTGTAGTTTTGATGGGATGCTGGTGGTCTGCTTTATTTACTTTAAACCCTCGATGACCATGTACCAGCAAAGGCAGCCCGTCATGCTAAACAACTTTTACTTTGAAGCCATTACCGTAGCTCTTCTAGTTAAGATGGGATGCTGGTGGTCTGCATCAGGTACTCCAGATCCTTGATGACCATGTTCCAGCAGAAGCGGCCCGTCATGCTGAACAACTATTGCTATCAAGCCATTATCGTATCTCATATAGTTTAGCAGTGCTCCTGGTGCCCATCATCAGGTACTTCAAACCCTCAATGACCAAGTGCCAACAAAAGCGGCCCGTCATGATAAACAACTTTTATCTCCTATAGTTTAGATGGGATGCTAGTGGTCTGCATCAGGTACTCCAGATCCTCGATAACCATGTGTCAGTAGAAGTGCCCCGTCATGCTGAACAACGTTTGCTATGAAGCCATTTTCGTATATCTTATAGTTTAGCTGTGCTTCTGGTGCCCTCCATCAGGTACACCAGATCCTCAAGTGCTGACAAAAAGAAGTCCAAGTCCGGTTTCAATATACCACCAATATCAGTGCCATATTTCACGAAGATCGCAAATCGGTTTGGGTAATATCCGCTATATTTCCCGCTTTTCCTGTTTCTAACCGTTTTCCCGTAGTAAAAAGTAGCCTATGTTTCTCAGGAATGTTGTAGCTTTCTAATGGTGAAAGAATTTTGGAAATCGGTTTAGTAGTTTCGGAGTTTATCGATTACATACAAACAAAAAAACAAATCTTTTCTATTTATTATATTATAAGATAAGATTTATAAGTGTAGATTAATAACAAACAATGACTAAAATGAAGTTGTTACTTACAACATAGTCTGGAAGGTTGAATTTCGTGTATCGAAACAGTATCTTCCTCATCAGTACCTAGTCCAATTGGAGAACTATGAATTGAATACGGAGAAAATCAACGTAACTCAATTTGCAATCTATTTGCATGTAAATTCGGTAAAAAATAAATACGATCAATCATTGTAAATAAACATGAGTTGTTATATTTTTTAAAGGGAGAATATTTGATCCGTATAACAAAATTGTAAATCAATATAACATCTTTTACCCGGCAAACATTTTCTTCTTTCAGAAGGCAATCACAGGTTACGTTGTTGTGATTCTCGCTAACTTCGGTTCTATTGTACTTAGAGATACGTTTGTTGGACACATGTGTAGAGAAAATTATAACGAACAAGGGTATGTAATTAACTCATTTTTGTCGTAACTCAAGTTACGTTGTTGTTCATTGGGCGTGTCGAAATGTCCTTTTATTTATTTATTTTATTTAAATCAGTTTATTTAAGCCGATGAATCGGTAGTCGGCAAGTAGGCCAAACCATACAAAAAAAAGTATATATGTATTAATTTCAACTATATAGTTCCCATACTACAAGCTTTGCTTAGTTTGGGTTTGGGTTCAGGATATTTAATATTATTATTTATAGTCGGTGCATCTCTACTCTAGTTTTTAATGTTTCGTACTTAGCAAGGAATTCATGTTTTCTGCGTGTCACATCGAGCGTAAAATCGAATGTTCTCGAAAGAATAGGCCGGCTCCGGTAGCAGTTACGTTCCGTTTTTTTGTTGTTCATTTCTTTTTAAAAACGTTTTTGTCTACACTAGTCTCGTTAAATTTGGATTACAAGTTAATAAAAAGATTATCTACACTCGTCTCATAATGTTCGAATTTTGAACTCGAACATTCTGCCTATAGAAATTTCAGTTAAATAGAAATTACAGACGCGTAATGACTTAATGAGAAGGCTCTTACTTCGATCAAGTTGAGAAATGAAACGAAGTATTTCAGTTGTTGTTGTATGGTAGGCGTTGTTTAGTTATTTTATTAGATTGTTGTTCAGTTGTTCATGAGATGTTGTTCAGTTGTTGTACCGATGTTGTTGTTCAGTTGTTGTTGCGATGTTGTTCAGTAGTTGTTCAGTTATTAAGTTAAGTTGTTGTTCAGTAGAACTGAGTTTTTTTGGAGTGTGTAGGTAAATAAAATAGTGTATGCAACTGCATATAGTTAGGCATTAGAATGCTCGTGTCAAAATTTTACGCCTCGTGTCATAAACAGGCACTCGCATTCTAATGACCCCTCTTTTTTCCCTAGTCTAAGAATGACCCCCATTATATGACAGTTGCATAAACTACTATTCTGCTTTATTTATGGTGTAAAAAAATTAGCTAAGAATATTTTAAGGGGTGAACCTGAACAACTTTTTCCAAGGAACATAGGTCGAGACATGAAAAAATAATTTGACCCTCCCATACTTAGTGTGTTACCCGGCCGGGATAATTTGTATGGGAGGGCCAATTTTTTTTTTTCATATTTTGACCTATGTTCCTTGGGGAAAGTTGTTCAGTTTCACGTACTGGTTCACCCCTTAAAATATTATCAGCTAATTTTTTTACACCATGTACATTGTGCAGGATAATTTTAAAGAACTCAAAATACTGAAACGGGGTTTTTACCGCGATACTTATTTTAATTGAATTGTCCAACATTTATTGGTGTGTATTGCAATTTTAGGCGATGGGCTGACAACCTGTCACTATAGTGATACACAATTTTCCGAATGACCCTCAAACATTTGTCAGACGTGGTGTAAATGGCCTTTTTTGCGGCTGTTTACGCTCTGCCTACCCCGCAAGGGATAATAGGCGTGATATGTGTATGTATGTATGTATGTCCAACATTTCGACCCAGTTGCATGGGCCGTGATCACGGAACAACTTGTTGCAGGGTAGGGAGAGCGTTAACGGCCGTAAAATACGGTCGCTATCGCCACGTTAGACAAATACTTGAGGGCCGTTTCAGATAAATCGAATATCACTATAGTGACAGATTGTCAACCGAGTCCCGTAGTCGCCTCTTACAACACCCGCGCGAATCAAATTGAAAGTGCTATATTATAATCTAAGCCGATATCAAACAAGTTAAATGTGTATAGTAATTTTAAGCGATGAGCTAACAACGTATCACTACGGCGATACGCTACTAGTACTATTAATTATACTGTGACGGCGATACACAATTTTCTGAATGACCCCAAATGCTTGTCGTGGCGTGAATGTTTGTTTTTCATGGCCGTTAACGCTCTGCCTACCCGGGAACTACAAGGGATTTAGGCGTGATATATGTATGTATAAAGATTTCAACCAAACATTAGTTAGAAGGGCCTTATTTTGAGTACTTCTAACTAGCCGATATTCGATATTCTAAGCCGGCATCACACGGCTAATAATTTGGAGTAACAATATTCCAGCCTTATTTTACCTCAGAATTATGCGATCGTGACCCAAAAAAAAATAAGGCCGGAAACACAAACGGTGACAAAAACAAAAACAAACGGTGACAGGAGGGTATGCAAATGGGTAGAATGGAGGAGTGCAGGAGGCCAATCGCGGTATTTGTCAAAGGTTTTACTATTTCAACGTAACGTTAGCGGTTCGGAAATGGTTTGGCAATGGTTAATGTCAAAAACGCTATCGCGGTATTTTTTCTGAACGTATTAATCGTTAACGTTGCCAATGTAAAACCAAACTTGAAACGTTAAGAGATTGCAATGAGTATATCAAAATACTAGGTGTTACTTTCATAATCGATGATCGATTATGAGTGTAAAACGGCTGTATAGCAATAATTACCTCAGGCTCTACGCCTTTTCTTAGATTTAAGAATATTAACTGTACAAGTGATCTGTGGTTTTCCATGTTTTGTTGATTTCTATGTTTTATTTAGCTATCACTAAAAAAACAAGTGTACCTATTAGATAGCCATCTACTTTTATTTAAATATCCATGGGATTTCTAAACCCCATAATGTCGCGTAATCATAGAGTAGAAATCACATAGAGATGACACTCCCGCTCCAGACGCGCTCAAGGTCAATCCGTCTGGGTGTCTCTTAGAGAACAGTTCGGTCGGGAGTGCGCTTCGCCGCGGAAACGTTCGTCGTGCGGGTCGAATTTTCATTTTTTGTGAAAAATTTAGCAATGCCGAATTATTGTGGTGTGTATGGCTGCAAAAGTAAGTTTTTTTAATTTGCCTAAAGATGAGCCAAGGTAAGTGATGATTTTACAGTAAATACCTAGGTACCTACCATTCGTTATTATACGTAATTGTTGTGTGTACTCCTATTTTTACTTACGTAGGTACCTAGTTTCCATTTTCTAATTTAAACTACCTAGGTGCCTACTTAAGTCATTGTTAGCTGATAATGATAAATAAGCACATTCGTATCGTAGGTATGTTTTGCACCTATTTTAAAATTCTGTACCTACCTATTAACAATAAAATGGTAAGGTAAGACTTTAAAACGGGTAAATATTTGGTTCCCACGGCAAAACTGTTAGCAGCGGTCGCAACCGCTTGACTGGCCGCTAGTCTGGAATAAAATTATTGGCACGTGACAGCCCCGACTTAAAGCGCGGGAGAGTGCGGGGCATTACGGGCTTCGGGGGGAAGTAGGTATTTAAAGCGCGGCTTTTGGGGCCCAGACAAAGGAGTTTCGTTTCTATACGCAGTATTATTATCTATTCTTATGGCGTAATGTACAGTACTATTTTTAAATGTGAAGTATGAAAATAAGATGAAATACATAGGAAAATAAGAAATTGGATTGCCGCCGTGTATTTATTGGCCTTTCAGTAAGTACATAATATAAGTAATACTTAAATAAAGAACGTATGATTCAATGGTTTTATGATTCAATTTAGCTGTCGGGTGATTTCAGCCTCAAAGTTGTCTCTTCCCAACCGCAATGTCTTGTTAAATTTGTTTGTCTCAATGATGTACTATTTTTCAGGTTTGGAACAACGTAAGACAGGATGAGGTCTAAATTATCTAGCTTCATCCAGTCTCAATATACTCCTGGGAATTGGGTGAAATGGTTCCCGCCTAGTGGAGATGATCACCCGTCTGCGAGCTCCGCAGACGTCCCAACCCGAGGAAGAAGAAGAAGAAGTCTCAACATGCCACCCGACGTGGACCTCCAGTAAATGTCACCCTTGGCAATGGAATTGAGGGTGGCAAATATAATAGGACAAGAGGTCAAGGCCAAGTGTTGTTGAAGATCCATTCCTACAGGTACATATACATTTGAATTTAAAATTACATAATTTATTTATTTTTGTCATGTGATGACTGCTAAGAATAGCATCAATTCATTTCTTTCCCATGGATGTAGTTTGTCAGAGCTGACTAAGGGAGTTGAGGGTTTTATGTGTATTACCACTTTAGGCCACAGACTGAGAACCTATCACTATATAGATTTTTCATATACAGCCCACACATATTTATCAGACATGGCCATAGCACCATAGCAACTGTATTTTTGCAGCTGTTTTCTTTCTGCCTACCCGGCAGGTAATAATATGTAAAAATATATTTTTTAATTTTCAATTTAAAAATTGCTAGTTTATTTAAGTTTTTTATCCAAACTGCAATACCCTAGCAAGGTGCATGTTAGTGTCCAATTAAATTTTAAGATCTTGTTGATGTAAGCAGAAATAAAGAATTGAGAATTGAGATAAAGGGGTCATAACTGTATGTATGTAGTCTCGGGGAAGATAGAAATAATATATAGATATCAATAATAATAAAAATTGCTTCTTTTTACAGCAGGAAAACATCCCATTTGCATGGGATATGGGGTAGCTATTTACACTATTATTATATTGTTACAGCTACCATCGTCTGATGCAGGGGATCCCCAACGAATTAAACAGCCACAACATGGATGTAAACTAGCTAAAGAAAAATAAAATAAACAAAGTATATTACAATATATATTTCTTTTATTTACAAATTTATTCCACCATCGCTCGCTCCCTCAGCTAGGCTAAAAATATTTCTCTGTCTCGCCACTCACTGTCCACTTCACTCGCTATGTGTGAATAAGGCTTTTGGTAAGTAGAAAGCGAGTGCACTAAATCAACCTCTATTGCTTATTGTACTTGCTATGTGTGATCAAGTCTTTTGGTGAGTAGAAGGCAAGTGCACTGACTCACCCTATATCTATTGTCTAATGTACTCGCTACAACTAGTCAAGGCAATCATACAAACAAACACAGCCAAGAGCACTGACTTGCCACTCTCTGTCCACCGCACTTGCTACGTGTGATCAAGGCTTTTGGTGAGTAGGAGGCAAGCGCACTGACTTTTCCTCTTTTGTCCAATGTACTTGCTACATGTGGTCAAGGCAATCATACAAACAAACACAGCCAAGAGCACTGACTTGCCACTCTGTCCACTGCACTCACTATGTGTGATCAAGGCTTTTGGTGAGTAGGAGGCGAGCGCACTGACTTTTCCTTTATTGTCCAATGTACTCGCTACAAACAAAATCATACAAACAAACTCATGTCAGAGTGCACTGACTCTGCATTCACTGTCCACTACACTCGCTGCATGTGATCAAGGCATTTGTGGTTTTCTTCCTGCGGCTCTAGGCTCTTTCCTCAGCCACGTCCACCTCATGGGCCCTATCGAGGGTGTGGAAATAGAGCTCAAGCATTTTTTTTGTTTAAAAACGTATTTAAAACGACCAACGTCTCAGCAAAAGTTGCTCTCGACGAACTACAACAAAAACGTTCATTTGACAGCGTCTGAGACCTTCCCAACGTAACGTTAGTGGTTTAAAACGCTGTCAAAAAATTACCGCGATACCAAATGCGTACTAAAAGATCGAACGTTCGCCGCTCCAGCGTAACTTCCAAACAAAAGTCGAAACGTTTCCGTTCGAGCGGTTACCGCGATACGAAAAGTGCGTAACGTAGCGTTTTTGATTTGGTTTTGTTTTGGTATTTGCGTTATAAATTACCGCGATTGGCCCCCAGGTGGTGTCGGGTTTCCCGGCCTGAGGTGTTGTGGCCAGGGGACCAACTGGCACACCAGGACAGAATCGGTAGTTGTATATATGCGGTGCGTGGTGAACACTTCGATACCGCGTTTCAGGTCCATTGTTTTCTGCCAATCTGTCACGTGGCGACATGTTGCTGATATATTGAGAACTTCTGTTGCATATTCTTTGTGAACCACTTGAGTGAGCTTCTTGTTATACTCCCAGAAGTCGCTACACTACCATCGCTATGAAATGTGGTGATGGAGGAAAATGTTCTAGGTACACTGGACTGAGCATCGGACCAACGAGTCCATATTATCAGACCTCAAGATTACCATGGGACTCACCACCACATGCCTGCGAAGAAGTTTTGAATACTTTGGCCACATTGCCCGATATAAAAGTGACAATATTGGCATCAAGATACACTTGCAATATTCGCGGCCAATAACAAATGCGAGCCGCGGTAGCCCAGATGGAAGAGGCGGCGAAGTTGAAATCCTGTCCGCGCTAGAAAATTTTGCAAGTTTTCTAAAGTTGTATGCCCAACACGGGAAGTGTCTCTCTCTTTTCGTGTGGGACACCGAGTCACCCAACGACCCGATGAACCCTGGTTTCAGAGTTTTTTCAACCGCCTACTACTACTAGTAGGCCTCTGACATGGTTGTGTTACGACCGCCGTCTAAGTAATCATAGACAGCAACCGGGACCGACGGCTTAGCGTGCCCTCCGAACCATTTCTTTACGGACAATCCGTTGGTTCACCCTGCAATGTCCTAACCAGACCGGGAACAAATTCACAAAGTGATAAATATCAACTTTGTGAGTGTCCCACCGAGAATCGAACCCGGAACATTTGCGTCGCAGGCAGTCGCACTACCACTGCGCCACATCGGCGCATCGGCGGCATCGTCGTACGGGAAGTGTAAAAATTTGGTATCTATTAAATATTGAGAAGCTTCTACTTACGGGCTAAGCAGACGCTAGATGACCCAGAGGTAGAAGCCCGACTCGTTGGTCTTATCAGATCCGCACAACTTTAGGCACTACAGTTTGCGTAGCCGTGGCGTCACATAGTCTACGTGAAAATCATTCGTCGAGGTCACTACACTCAGCTTTGAGGTTAACGACTCAAGGAGGAAGAGGACTACGATCTGTATCCCCCAGTCAACTTCTTCTTCTTCTTTTCGTGTAGGACACCGAGTCATTCAACGACCCCATGAACCCTGGTGTCAGAGTTTTTCAACCGCCTACTACTAGTAGTAGGCCTCTGACATAGTTGTGTAACGACTGCCATCTAAGTAATCATAGACAGCTACCGGGACCGACGGCTTAACGTGCCCTCCGAAGCGCGGGACCATCTTTTTTTTGGGACAATCAAGTGGTTCAGCCTGCAATGTCCTAACCAGACTGGGAACAAATTCACAAAGTGATAAATATCAACTTTATGAGTGATCCACCGAGAATCGAATCCGGAACCTTTGCGTCGCAGGCAGTCGCACTACCACTGCGCCACATCGGCCGTCAACTGATACGATTTTTAAGGTACCTACCGAGTCAAGATAAATGGCTTTTTGTTCTCACTCTCCCTCGTTCTCTCTTACTCTCCCTCTCTCTCTCTTACTCTCCCTTTGTCTCTCTTACTTTTCTTTTGCGAAGAGTTCAGTGATATTCTCATATCATTATCATCATCAATTATAATCATGTCCCTACCTGCCCCTTGCGTATAAAAGGACTTTTTTCTATTGACAGTTCTGTTGGTAGTTCTGAATTTCAAACGAGAGGGCGCTATGCTAAACTTAAATTTGACGTTTCAATTTCAATATGGCTGGTGGCAGCCATAGTTTTGACACAGGTTCCGTTTCACGTTGTGTTAGTTACTAATATTTATTCTGTTAGTTTCTTGGCGTGTTCTTGGCTACAAAATAAACTTGTCTTGCTATTATTATATTGAGTATCATTCATGTTGATTAAAAAAAAACAATGATCAATTAAGAACAATTCAGTATACACATGGTGGTGACCTTCCCTGGGCAGTCTGGAAGTCACTAAACCGACTCCGGGCTGGTGTTGGAAGGTGCCACGCTAACAGAGTAAAGTGGGGTTTTTCATCCGACGATAAGTGCGATTGTGGCGACGTCCAAACCATGGACCACCTTCTATGCTGCCCCAACTGTCCCCAGCCTTGCTCTTACCAGGACCTAAAAGAGGCGAACCCAACAGCTGTCGCTGTGGCCAAACACTGGTCCAATCTCATTTAGTTACCATTTCGACTCGACGAAGAAGAAGAAGTATACACATAATACACACACACACATATCTCGCCTATAATACCTTGCGGGGTAGGCAGAGCGTAAAAAGCCGCGAAAAACGGCCATTTACACCACGTCTGACAAATGTTTGAGGGTCATTCGGAAAATTGTGTATCGCTATAGTGACAGGTTGTCAGCCTATTGCCTAAAATGGTAATACACACCCTCGAGTCCCTTAGTCGCCTCTTACGACTCCCACGGTAAAGAAATGGGGTGATGCTATTCTAAGCCGGCATCACACGGCAAATTCTAAGCCGTCTATACACATAATAAAGAACAAATTAAGAAGTGGAACAGATTTCGTGTAAAGAAACATTTCTTTAATTAAGCTCAGCGCCCTCTACATGACCCTCGAGGACTCCTAGAAAATTTCCCATTCTAAAATAGTTATTTTGTTTTATAACCACCACCTGTCTCTTTGGTCTGTGCAGTTTTATTATAAATCCTCTTTGGTCAGTGCTATACTAAAATCTTTTCTATATTTCTGTATCTTGATTACGCCAATAGGGAGTTTTCTTTTTGAGAATTAAATAAAACTTAGTTTTTCACGAACTCTGTACATTGCGTTAAACCACTAAATTGACTACGTTACTAGATACCAAAGCCAAAGGGCATGAAAAAAAGTAATTGTTGCTTCCGAATCTATCCTTGTTTTTCGCGCTTTGTTATTAGTTAAAACTCTGCTTTTTTGTAAGTTGTTTTCGTTAATATACAGGGAAACCTATGTGAAATTAAATATTTTGTGATGCGAGTGATGTAGCAATGATAAGTTACGTTTCGTTTTACGATTTCGTACATACAAGTGAAAAAAAACGAAAAATTATGTGACGTTAACGTACCAACAGTGCCATGCTTGGTGCCATTGCCATGTATCCAGCGACTAAGAATCAGTTCAAAAATAATAAAAAACTCCCTAATAAAACGCTAGTTTTATTATATTCTCTATGGTGTCAATCAATATTTTCTTCTTTTTTTTTTGTTCGAATTTAAGTTCGGAATCAAACAGAATGTTGACAGAGGGCATTTTCTTTTTTTAAATTAAATTGAATTCTGTTCAAAGAAGTGGTGCTTTTTGTTTGAATAAGAAGCAAATAATAATTAGATTTCTGGAAACGTACTTATTATACAACATGGCACCGCGTGAAATTGGTTCGCAAGAAAACACATCGGAATCAAAAACAGAAAACAATGTATCAGCTCCAGCTATACAACAGGAGCAGCAGACACCACTTGAAAACATGGCTTTGTATGACAGCGGTGACTCCAGCTCCAGGGAAATCGAGGCAGAGGATGCAACTACATCTAAAAGTGTTATTGAAGTAACTGTAGAAGCAATAGTTGAAGAAAATGACATGTCAGACATAGTGGCTGATATCGATTTTGACTATACTGTAGTTGAAGAAGACATAGAACTGTCTGTAGAAGGCGACGGCGATCGAAATTCGTGGCAGACTAAATGTGAATCTCTGTCCACGAGATTGAAGGAAGTTAAACTGCGAGAAAAATGGGCTGATTGCGAACTGACTGGCATAACAGAAGAACCGATTAAAGCGCACCGCGCGATACTTGCTGCCGCGTCGCATTTGACAAACTGCTCGACAGTGACCCATATAAATCTATCATCAGACTACGCAATTTTGATCCTGAAGAATTCAATATGGTACTTGAATATATGTACACAGATAAAATATCCATACCGTCATGCGGTATGGCCTGCAGGCTGTATAAAACAGCACATTATTTTGTAATGCCACAACTGAAACAGATTATACAAAAATACTTGCTCGTAAATGTTGATAAGAACAATGCAATCCTAGTTTATGAATTCGTTAAAGACTTTGATATCAGTGAAGTATTCGAAAAAAGTTTGGTGCTGATTTGTGAGAATACAGTAGAAATTTTGGCAAGCCAAGGGCTTGAAGCAGCACGTATCGATACGTTGGAAGCTTTATTTGCAATTAACAACCTAAACATAGATTCAGAAATTGAGTTAGTCAAGGCTGCCAAACGATGGGTACAAGCTAATGCAATTGATGGAAAAGATCAAGAAGCAAAGATAAAGATTCGCAATGCTATCAAACAAATACGATTCCTTGCTATTAATCCTAAAGAATTTGCAGAATATGATATGAAATCCTTATTAAGTGACTCAGATATATTAGCAATTTTGCTAAACAATTTGTCCACTAAAACCTGCATAAACCTGCCTCATGGTTTTTCTACGATCAGAGAATTGCGTGGATATAATACTTATTATATACAGTTTACCCCTGCTCACCGAACTGCTGCTGAAAAGAATAAAAGATATGTCATTAGTGATAAAAAAATAACCTGGATTCTTGGGCTGTGTCGTATAACTGACCGTTATAGTCCCCAATCCAATAAATATACAGTTTATCTTGTGTGCGATGCAAAAATACAATCTTGGTCGATAAATGCGGATTTGATTGTAATCTTAGTAAGAACTGATAAAGAAAACTCGAAGTGGATATGGGAAGCAAACCATACTTTCAACAGTGATATTAAAAGCCATGAAATCTATGCATCGGGAGAAGTAGCTTACTGTGTAACGATATTAGATATGAACCAAATAATGCAAGATAAATCGTATTACAACCTCAACTATTGTACATTTGAAGTGAAAATTAGTGTCAACAACTAGTTAACGTAAATAAGTGTTGTAATATTATATAAATTACTTTATTTAACATAATTATAATGGTGATGTTATGAATTTATGGTTAATATTAATAAATGTTGATATTAATACTATTATGTTATAGTTACTGTTAAAAAAAAACTGAAAAAAAAACGTACCGACAAAACACGCCCTTAATCTCTTGCGGGGAAGGCAGAGCGTAAACGGCCGTAAAATGGACATTTACGCCAGGTGTGACAGCAATTATTTGAAGCTGATTCAGAAAATTTTATCATTCATAATTCATTTATTGCAGTAAACAGGTATATATACGATCCTATGGTAAAATATACTTTCACTGTAACTAACTTGTATCAGCATGCAATGTTAAATGTTATTTATATTGCCATAGTGGCATTGACTAAAAATTCCTCCAAAACGCGACCATGGACCCTGTATAGGTAATAATTTATTGGAGTATCCAACCGTCAGACAGGTCCCTCGCTTGGTACACTTGTCACGTCGCGTCGACCACTGCGGCTGTCACATGTAGGTACGTGTAATTTTATTCAAATGGACACAGACCATGGACATAGAATAAACGCAGTCATGAAAATAATGCATGCAAAATGGCAACAAGTACTAAATGACTTAACTTATAAATCGCAAAGGTCAAATTTGTAATCAACGCACAGCCGTAACTACTGGACCAATTCGGCTAAAATTGGGCATGCAGATAGTTACTGGCATTAAAAAATACACTTGCAAAATTGGCGGGCAAGGAATGAGCTGCGGTAGCCCAGATGGAAGAGGCGTCGCCACTAGTAGGTAATGCGAAAGTCGCAGGTTCAAATCCTGCCCGCGCTTGAAAATTTTGCAAGTTTTCAAAAATTGTATACCTAACACGGGAAGTGTTTTAAAATTTGGTATTCAAAATGAAATAACTTTATTCAATGTAGGATAGTATTATCACTTATTGACGTCATGATCCGTCATTGTAAAAAAAAGAAATTTGTAAAACGCAATTTTCTTTTTTATATAACATTTTTGTATTGTCCTAATAGAAAACCGGCTCGGGCGGGATAAAAAAATAAAAATAAAGGCACTGCCTCGGGGCCGGCCACTACTGGCCAGGTTAAGTACACAGCACGTAACTTTACGCCACCACCATTTATAAACGACATTTGTTTCAAATTTTTGTCAAGATAAGGGAACGTTGTGGTATAAAAGAAGATATAGTGACTGGTGTAGAAAAGGGTATGCTTAGATGGTTTGGTCATGTAGAGAGGTTGAATGAAAGAAGATTAACGAAACAGGTGTATATGGCAAGTGTGGATGGGAACGTCGGAAGGGGAAGACCTCGACGAATGTACCTCGATCAAATCGGGGACGTGCTAAAGAAAGGTCAGGTCAAGAGTACCCTAAACCGACGAGCATGCATGAAGAGATTGATGAATGTGGAGGAGGCGAAAGAAGTATGCCAGGATCGTAGTAAGTGGAAGGAAGTAGTCTCTGCCTACCCCTCCGGGAAAGAGGCGTGATTTATGTATGTATGTATTTTCTAATCGTCTTATTCACATCCCTTAGTGCATTGATAAAATGATGAAATGATGATGATGATGACGATGAAGATGAAGATGACGATGACGATGACGATGATGATGATGATGATGATGATGATGATGACCATCCTAGTCGATTTCGGCTACAGCGACTGCATCAGGAGCGGGGGCTCTGCTGGTTTGCCCGCTCGTGTGCCCTCATGTGACTGCAATCTTAATGGCTAACCGACTACGCAATGAACATCAAATTTCATCTGTAAATTTGTAGCCTGTAGTTTGATAATCAGGCACTGGAGGCTCGAGGACGCACAGGCGTTTGCCGTAGACCATAGAGTACTTTATATATGACCGCCGTGTGATGCCGGCTTGGACGCACAGGCGTTTGCCGTAGACCATAGAGTACTTTATATATGACCGCCTTGTGATGCCGGCTTAGACGCACAGGCGTTTGCCGTAGACCATAGAGTACTTTATATATGACCGCCTTGTGATGCCGGCTTAGACGCACAGGCGTTTGCCGTAGACCATAGAGTACTTTATATATGACCGCCGTGTGATGCCGGCTTAGACGCACAGGCGTTTGCCGTAGACCATAGAGTACTTTATATATGACCGCCGTGTGATGCCGGCTTAGACGCACAGGCGTTTGCCGTAGACCATAGAGTACTTTATATATGACCGCCGTGTGATGCCGGCTTAGACGCACAGGCGTTTGCCGTAGACCATAGAGTACTTTATATATGACCGCCGTGTGATGCCGGCTTAGACGCACAGGCGTTTGCCGTAGACCATAGAGTACTTTATATATGACCGCCGTGTGATGCCGGCTTAGACGCACAGGCGTTTGCCGTAGACCATAGAGTACTTTATACATATATGACCGCCGTGTGATGCCGGCTTAGACGCACAGGCGTTTGCCGTAGACCATAGAGTACTTTATATATGACCGCCGTGTGATGCCGGCTTAGACGCACAAGCGTTTGCCGTAGACCATAGAGTACTTTATATATGACCGCCATGTGATGCCGGCTTAGACGCACAGGCGTTTGCCGTAGATCATAGAGTACTTTTTAAATGACCGCCGTGTGATGCCGCATTACCCCATTTCTTGCCCGTGGGAGTCCTAAGAGGCGACTAAGGGACTCGAGGGTGTGTATTGCAATAATAAGCGATGGGCTGATAACCTGTCACTATGGCGATACACAATTTTCAGGACGACCCTCAAATGTTTGTCAGAAGTAGCGTAAATGACCGTTTTTTGCGGCCGTTTATGCGCTGCCTACCCCGCAAGGGATTATAGGCATGATATGTGTGTGTGTATGTATGTATATATAGGGGGTTCCGTAGACCAGGCGCGTCGGATCAAGTTGTGGATGACGTGGTTTCTGAAGTGTCTGCACGCGCTGTGCCTGCAGCCGAGAAAACCATGATGGCGGCAAATGTGCGGTTCGATGGCAACAATTTGACTTCTTCTAGGAGACCGATCACAGATGTGGGTAAAAATCGCGGGTAGGTCGACTTTTTGCACGACTGCCCAAAAAAGGAGTGTAATGAGTTCATGTATGTATGTATATGTGAGTGATTCTTTGAAGGACTGATTAACCACTGAAGTGAACAGATTCGAATGGAAATTGTATCGGAAGTGTCATCTATAGGCTATTAATTTTATCCTAGAAGCAGTAGTGCTGTATTTTTTTATTATTGTGCTTGTCTACTTTTATTAGAGTTCTTGCATTTCAGTCTATATTATTATTATGTTGGTACGTTTCCGAATCTCGGGCCCATAGGGACCCGGTCCTTTGAGGCCTGAGGCCTTTTTGCACCAAATAATGTGATTATTATCTATGAGCAGGCAGGCAGGCGATGTGCAACTGATAATGCCTGTCATCATCATCATTGGCCTCACACGTCTGTGACAGACGATTTAATCAGTGTCTGAGGCAAGACTTTTCAGTGTCCTCTCCACAGACACTGCGTTGCCTGGGACGCAATTATGGAAAGCGCAGGGCTGTAATGCCTGTATCCAGTTACTTATAATAAGTTTTCATTTCTATATATGTACTATGTTTTTAGTTAGCTATGTTGGTAAGATGGGGATTTCAACAGTATTTCTTTAGGACTGAACGTACGGCCCAAAGTCAACATACCAACTCATTCATATTGCGTTACACTATGCTATAATATACTTACTTATAGCACATACCAGGTGGCCCGAATAGTGTCGTCCAAAGATAAAACTTAAAGCCCTGATACACTTGAAAAGTTTGTCCCTTTCATTCGCGCTGTGCCAGAAAGAAACAGACACAAATTTTGCGCTCAAATCGACGCGAGATTTCACATGTTTTCCGACATAGAAACTAGAGAAATACGGTTAAAATGTCTTATTTAGGTCTTCGTACTAGAAAAGGTATCCGTATCTAAATTATAGCATTTTTTTTATAACTTTGTAGACATAATATTGAAAAAACCGGCCAAGTGCGAGTCGCACTCGCGCATGAAGGGTTCCATACCATTATCTATAAAAATTTGGATGGAAGTTTTTTTTTTAATATTTACCTTATTCAAATTTTTTGTATTTGTTGTTATAGCGGCAACAGAAATACATCATCTGTGAAAATTCAACTGTCTGGATAAAACGGTTCAGGAGATACAACCTCGTAACTGTAGGACGGATGGACGGACGCGACGGACAGACAGACGGACAGCCGAGCCTCAGTAATAGGGTTTCCGTTATTACCCTTTGAGTACGGAACCCTCAAAATATTTCAAACAGAGGTTACATTATTATTATTTTGTCGAGTAATGTTTGTCAAATTATGTAACTGATACTATCAGTTATCTAGTATACTTATCACTGATTTTACTAGATAACTGATAGTAATTTTATGGCTGTAATTATCTTAATAAAACTGGTTTAAAAATCTTACTGGCGCTATATCCCCGCCTTAAATGCCTTAAGGTACTGGTTGGTAGCCGGCGACACGTAGCAGCAGCAGACGACGTGTCGCCGCGACACTACTGGTTTGTATGCATTTCTATGAAATTACCTCCGTAGCCAGCGACACGAAGCTAGCGACGCGTCGTCGCGCTACAGGCGCAAGTGTCGCTCGACCGCGGATTAGTAGTGTAGTGTCGCTGACGTGGGAGCAACGACACGTCAAGGGAGTTTTTTTTTCCAAATGTATTTTTCCAATTCTGAGGAAGACTAACTCATAAACGAGATGGCCCAACATCCCGCACTGTACGATGCGTCTCACAAAAACTATATGAACACGGTCATAAAAGACAATACCAACTTATCATCGTCTTCTAATAAAAGATATAAAAAACGACCACTATTATCGAACACGTCAGACATCTTGTTTCACGGAACACTCAGAACCAACTGGATTCTATCTGCTGTTGTCGTCTGCAGTCGGGTTCCAATTCATGACTGCAGCTACACGTCGCAGCGACGTGTCGCAGCGACATAAAGTGACGACACGTCGTCTGCTGCTGCTGCGTGTCGCCCGCTACCAACCGGTACCTTTACACAGAGGGGTATCCCCATCATGCCGCGTTTTTTGTAGTGTCCGCCGAGTTACTCTTTCAATTTTTAAAGTTAAATAGGGAAAATTTGAGGGGGGCTATTTTTCTTTATTTGTTCGCTATAAAGTACAAATCATAAAGATTCTGCTACAGCAATGACCGATAGGAAAGCCCTATCGGAAATTAAAAAAGAATGAGAAAATAAATTTTCCCATACGACTTAAAAATTCGATTAACTCGGAAACTTAAAAAAATCGCGTAACATATATGGGTGATTCATATAGCCCTCAGTATAAGGCATTCAAATTTTGTCTTTGGACATCACTATTCGGGCCACCTGTGAATTGAGTACAGATGCTTGCTTATATTATGATCTTACATCGAAACTTGGACGGAACGAACATACATTTAAAATTTAAAAACACGACTGCTTTCTAAGATAAAGCCTAGCCTATGCCACTCGGGATAATGTAAGGATTCTTCCGATACAATTCCCATTCTAATCTGTTTAGTGGTTAACGAGTTTCAGTCCTTTAAAGAATCGCACATATGTACATACATGAACTCAAAAACATTACAAGAACAAACATTAAAGAAAATTTTGTGCTTATGCACGATAATGCCCAAGCACACGTTGCCGGCCAAGTAATGATTACCTCGATGCTGTTGGTATACGCAGATTACCCTGGCCAGCCTGCAGTCCGGACCTTAATCCGATTGAACACATTTGGGACAACTTAAAAATACGAGTCAGAAGCCGTAATCCAGTGCCAACCACACTCCGTGACCTAACAAGTGCGGTTTTAGAAGAGTGGCACAATATCCCGCAGTCAGATGACGTCATAGACGGGATGGCTGACCGTATGCGTGAAGTCATAAGAGCTCGTGGAGGCAATACTCACTACTAAGATTGTCCTCATTTTCATTTTTTTAACATTTTGTTAACATTCACCTCTTAAGAGACTTTTTGAAAAATGATACTTTTTTGTTTCATGTTTTTTATTTATTTAAGACCTACTGTAGTTACGCTACCAATTCTTTAATTAACGTTTTATTAACTGCTTTTTAATTTACTTTCACTGTAATTAACAATAATCAAAAGAATCAAGAGTATTCCATGCTAATGCAAGTGGCCGGTTAAATGTGCCTGTGAGTGTACATACATGAACTCCTTTTTTGGCTGAGTTACTCAGCTGTTGGCTTATATCACAATTTGTCAGTTATTTTGTATATATGTAAATGTGACAGTTCCCCTTGATGCTTGTTGCGTGACTTGTGTGGGAAACGACAGATTTTGCGGTTGTACTGCAACATATATATTCAATTCAATAATTTATTCAACAACAAAATACATTTGTGTTTGCAATATATTAAGCTAGGAAATCAATCAATTATTTAAAATTAGCATTACAAACAATAATTAATACTTAATACATACAAAAATTCAATATGTCAATAGAAAAAGTATAGTAGGTATATACGTATACTCAGCAAGACCCTATACCGGAATGGATTGATACTTATGTGGTCTTGTAGGTATTAATTTGTACCTACAGAAATGTGAAATAAAAAATTGTACCTCTGTAAAAAAATATCGACCATTTTCCGCAGCGTCAAGCCTGCGGGACCCTATGTAAAATGACAGTGTATACTTAAAGTAAACATAATCAGAGAGCCTTTATTTATATTTTTTTACGTGCAAAACTTTCAAGCGCGGGCAGGATTTAAACCTGCGTCTTTCGCATCACTAGTGGCGACGCCTCTTCCATCTGGGCTAACGCAGCTCGTTCCTTGCCCGCGAATTTTGCAAATGTATTTTAATGCGTGGCACGGTTCCATCTACCTAGTTAGTTTTGCAACTAATACCCGGCGACTAATTCTATCTTTACAGATTGAATGTAGTCTAAGCGATGAAAACCCGCGATAAATTGAATACCAAATTTTAAAACACTCCCCGTGTTAGGTATACATCTTTTGAAATCTTGCAAAGTTTTCAAGTGCTGGCAGGATTTGAACCTGTGACTTTCGCATTTACAGAACAAAAAATATACTACAATATTTATGAAGGTGAACATGGCCCTTAAATAATTGTTCTTTCATCGTTAGAAAACATAAGGCTACTATTACCGTAGGAAAACAAATAATTCCCACGTTAAAACATACACCAGAGAGTGAAGCCGTTAGGCTGGCTAGTTCTAAATAAAATTATTTTTTTGTAAACGTAAGTTGTTGTTGCCATTTAGGTGAATCTCAGACTATGCCGGTATCTATGCGCCTGTCAAACACCATGGTCAAAACGCAGCGTTACAGCGTAGCATGGTATCCACATGGTATCCGTTTTTTGTATGGGAGTTATTTTTCTGTCTATTGTTATTTTTCTGACAGACAGATGCCGTGGACAGATGCGTCAAAAATTGTCGGTCAGTCCGTCATAGTGGGAGAACCACCTTTATCAACACACAGTATGGAAGTACTTTAAAAAAGCAAAAAAAAACTCTCGAAAGAAAAGAAAATTACATAATAAAAAGGCCTTTACAAAATGAGTTACATTTTCTCAATGTCGCGTAGCTCGTAGCTCGTAGCCGCGGCTACGTGACGTAGCGGCGGCGTAGCTATTGCTACGGACATTGCAGTGTGTGTGAACATTTGAGGGTCATTCAGAAAATTGTGTATCACCATAGTGACAGGTTGTCTGCTCATCACGTAAAATCGCATTACTCGTGTAACCCTTGAGTCCCTTAGTCGCCTCTTACGACACCCACGGGAAAGAAATGAGGTGATGCTATTTGAAGCCAGCATCACACAGCTAATATAAGCTGTACATTAAAGATTTCAAGACCGTAAATAGAAAAAAAACCGGCCAAGTGCGAGTCGGTCGTTCGTCGATTCGTTGTCCCACACGAAAAAAAAACGAAGGGTTCCATACCATTATCTATAAAAATGCACAAAAAAACACGTGTTTTGGATGGCAGACCCAATTTTTTTTTTTTTGTATTTGTTGTTATAGCAGCAATAGAAATACAACATCTGTGAAAATTTCAACTGTCTAGGTATAACGGTGGTTCAGGAGATACAGCCTCGTAACTGTAGGACGGACGGACGGTCAGACGGACAGCTGATCCTCAGTAATAGGGTTTCCGTTATAACCCTTTAGGGTACGGAACCCTAAAAAAAGTGTGGAGAAAGTAGTTTTGAGAAAAATATGTAAGCGATTTTACTAAACTACTCTCATGTGCTCTCTCGAGTCTCCACTCGTACTTTGGCAAAACCCATAGGACCTGGCAAGATCGTGTCGGACATGTTTTCGTAGTCATTAAAAATAAATTGAACCATATTTTAGTGTCATAAAGATCAATGACTTTTTTTACTGAATTGTATGTTTATGTATACTATGTCTTAATAATTAAATAAATAATAACCAGTTGTTCAGTTTTATGGTCTGTACGCTCCCCGTTTCAAAGTGTCCCTCAAGCTGTAATCCTCACCTATGAAAACTAAACGAAAAGCAATTTAGGTTTTGTCAAAAAATAGTGCTCAAATAGTGACAAATAGTGACATATGCAAGAAAATTAGTGACTTCATATTTCCCAAGATATGGCTATCGTTTGGTGAGGATTACAGATCGAGGCTCACGCTGTAATCCCAACTCTCGTGTGAGCAAACGGTGGGGTATTTTCACTTGGTCTACATTCCAAAAAATAGTGCCTAATTAGTGACTAATAGTGACAAAAGATGAGAAATTGTCGCTTTATAATTCCGAAGTTATAAAGGCATCTTGGTGAGGATTATACCTATAGCAATTTTTGCTGTAATCCTCACCTCATTTCTGCTAAACGCTTAGGTCTTTTGACTCAAATTTAGTATCAAAAAATAGTGCTGAAATAGTGTTCTTAAACTGCATTGATATTTATTTAGTTTATGTAGTAGAAGCAATTAAAAAAACCGTAAGAACTTCTTCATACAAAATGGTCAGGTACAGTCGCGAACAATACTTCGTATTGTCGTACTTGAAGCTCAATACTGGTTTGTTATGTCGGTAGGAACGTAATCAAACAAATTTATTTCCTTCAAGTATTTTGTTTATATCTGACAGTACACAATATTTCTCAATCAGTCAGACGTGGCGATGATAACGACCGTATTTTTTGCGGCTGTTAACGCTCTGCCTAACCCGTAAGGGATAAAAGTGTGATATATGTTTGTATCTATGTAGTACATAAATAAATACAGGTACCTAACTTGTTTGGCAAAAATGGAACAAAAAACATATTTATGTGGTAAAATTCATTTAACTCATAAATAAATGAAAGTAGGTAGGTGAAATCTAATCAGTGACCGATAGCGAAAACCCAAGACGGGCTGGTGATAAGGAACAACTTTCCCCAAGGAACATAGGTCGAAAAATGAAAAAAAATTAGACCTCCCGTACAAATTGCCGATCAGCTGATTTGGGTTATTCATATTAAAAGTTGTTCCTTATCACCAGCCCGTCCTGGGTTTTTGCTATCGGTCACTAAATAGATTTAACCCTATATAGTTAACGACGTTCGAGGCGAGGACTAATACTATAAGTACCTAATTATACCTAAATAATAATTTTTGTTATTTTCAAAACGTGCGTTTTAATTTTAATTTTTCATAATAATCGTAAGTGGCGTATTTGTTATTTAAGAAATTTTATATTTGAGTTGTCATAATACTCAATAACGCGTAACGTGATGAAACCAAAAAATACCACGCAGGCGAAGTGCATGCAATAATTTCACTATTGTCTACCCTCTCGCTCACACGCGCGGCGGTCAGTTTTCGAGGCTCGGCCAAACCGGTTTTGTTTAGCGGTGGCTAGAGCGGTGGCGCGACCAAACAGGGCTTTCAGAGTTAAGAGAATACGATGTGATAAATTAATGCGATGTGTTGATCTGAAAGATATTAGCATAAGTACATATAAATACTTTATTGTTATAAAACCGTTAAAAAGTTCAAGGCGTTGAAAAATATTCAACCAAAATACCTACTCATAAAATATACCAAAATAATGTCAGTGGCTCAACTTATGTTATAGTTAACACCTACATATATTGGCAGAAATGACATTACCTAAATTAAAGCAAAAATCAAGTCTGTATTCTACGAAGTATTGTTCGCGACTGTACCTGTACCATTTTGTATGGAGAAGTTCTTACGGTTTTTTTAATTGCTTCTACTACATAAACTAAATAAATATCAATGCAGTTTAAGAACACTATTTCAGCACTATTTTTTGATACTAAATTTGAGTCAAAAGACCTAAGCGTTTAGCAGAAATGAGGTGAGGATTACAGCAAAAATTGCTATAGGTATAATCCTCACCAAGATGCCTTTATAACTTCGGAATTATAAAGCGACAATTTCTCATCTTTTGTCACTATTAGTCACTAATTAGGCACTATTTTTTGGAATGTAGACCAAGTGAAAATACCCCACCGTTTGCTCACACGAGAGTTGGGATTACAGCGTGAGCCTCGATCTGTAATCCTCACCAAACGATAGCCATATCTTGGGAAATATGAAGTCACTAATTTTCTTGCATATGTCACTATTTGTCACTATTTCAGTACTATTTTTTGACAAAACCAAAATTGCTTTTCGGTAAGTTTTCATAGGTGAGGATTACAGCTTGAGGGACACGTTTCAAAGACTGCGCCAAGCGGGACATGGCTGCGTTTAACATTGACCATCAAAGCTGGGAGAAGCTTGCTGAGGATAGGGACGAATGGCGTAAGCGTGTGTTTGATGGGCGTAAAAGACACGATAATGCCTGGATTTCTGGTCTCGCTAACAAAAGGCAAAAACGTCATCTAAACATGCATGTGCCAGTCTCAAATTCCACCTTCACTTGTAGAGCGTGCGGAAAACTATGCCGCTCCCGTATCGGCTTATACAGCCATGAAAAGTCTTGTCTCAGACACTGATTAAATCGTATGTCACAGACGTGTGAGGCCAATGATGATGACGCTCCCTATCAGTATTTGAAGGGTCTCTTACACCCCGTATACTTACCTACCGGAAACTTTAATAACAAATTAAAAAAAAATGAAAAACCAACCACAGTCTAAGTAGACTTCTTTCAGATATTTCTCTTGATGTATATTTGACCGATTCTCAAAAAATTGGCCCCATGTTAATAATTTTTGCATGTTTTCAAAAAGTTTATGTTTTCGCGAAAAAAACAATTTTGTTACCTAGAAAAGTGGTTTTTTATTACATATTTAATGGAGGGAAGCTTTTTTTCAAATTACTTTAGGAAATATAGGCAATCTCAGTTACGAGATTGGCAAGTGAACGACAACGTCATCAGGTTAACGACACGAGGTGCAGGTTATCGACATTTCAGTACAAATTTACTAAGTCACATCAGCAGATTAACGACAAGGGTTAGCAGTAGTAATAACTCTGCAATAAAAACACCAAATACAGAATCATTTATCAACTTTAATTCTTAGAGTGCATATAAGAACCTTCTTGCACTTCAAATAAAAAAATTATATATTATAATAATAAATAAAAAAAATATTTTCCTCGTATACAGTTTTTGAGAAAAATCATGATATTGTTTATATATTGTTTTTTAATAAATGTAGGACTATTTTGGTTTATTTAGAAAGCTATTAAACAAGTAATTAGATCATTACTTCTACTGTTAATCCAGTATTTCTATAATAGTTGTCGCTAACCTGTTATATATGTCGTTCACCTGTATTTCTCGGACAGGTGAACGACATGCAGGTGAACGACAATTTAGTAGTTATTTTGTCATCACAGGAATATTATTACGTATATGGATTACCCACTCAGAGACAAGAAAGCAAACACTTGTTTACACCATAATGACTTAATATCAATTGAAAAGATAACACAGTACTTCACATACTGTTGTATATGGAGACTAGAGGCGTACGGGGGCACGTCAATTAGACAAGCGGGCTAGCTTCATACTACTTTATTAGGTTAAAGGAACCGGTGCCGGCGCAGCGGCTACGCACACATCTAAATACCCAACAATTCCTTCCCCTTTATTTATGTACGAGGAATATTAAAAAAAACGCCTAAAATCTAAATTATATCTTTCACGCAAGACTCTTTCCGGTTGGATCGAGGATTCTGGTTCTTCGTTAATGGCATCAGCTTCGCTGCTATGGCCGCTCGAATGCGACGCTACATGTTCTTCATATCCGGTAGCAATCTCTGGCGGCTGGGTGTGACTTGGAGATTTCTCGCTACTGTTGCTCACTGGTGAAGATACCGAGTCTTCTACATTTTCAATCATCTGATCCGTCTCTCTCTCCTCTTGATTGACCAAAACGTCCTCTGAATCTGACATAGACACCTCTTGTCTTATATTGCTAGTTGTTGTTTCAGGTGTTAAATCTGGTACTAGATCAGGAATCCAACTACTACTATCACTATATCTTGCTAAAGTAGATGCTCCGTCCTGAGTATTAAGTGACCTGTGCAACAGCTGATCGACGTGTTTGGTGACCTCATTTTTTGTGTGCGGTAAATAAACCACGTATATCACTTTGCCAACCTTCTTTTTAATAATACCCTCGATCCAACTATACCTATTATTGTTTAAAGTTTTTTTAACCCATACATTGTCATTTATTTTAAATTCTTTACGCACTACACCACCGTATTGCTTAACCTGTGAGCACTGATTACGTTCCACTTTATGAGGAATCTCCGCAGGTGAAGGAGATTCGTTTGAACTTGCTAAATCTAACCGCGAACGTAACGATCGACCAAAAACTAATTCTGCAGGTGATTTACCAGTGGTGCTATTTTTAGAATTCCGATAGTCAAATAAAAACTTTGCTATCTTTTCTTTAACGGGAGTTTTACATTTACTGTCTAAAATTATTGACTTTAATCCTTTTTTAATAATTTTGACGAAACTTTCCGCCTGACCGTTACTGGAAGGGTGGAAAGCCGGCGAAAACAAATGTCTGATACCATTTAATTGACAAAAATGATCTAATTCGTTAGACGTAAACGACGTGCCATTATCGCTGACCAAAACTTTAGGTATTCCAAACCGAGACATGAAGTCACACAGACAATTGATTACAGCCTTCGAACCGTACGAGGACGACATATGATAGCACTCAACCCACTTCGAATACGCATCCACTATTACCAGGTACATTTGATTATTATATGGACCTAGAAAATCTAAGTGGATTCTATGGAATGCGTGAGGTGGATAGTTCCACACCGCAAGCGGCGCATGCGGCGGCGTCGGCCGCAGCTGAGCGCACACGGCGCAAGCGGCCGCCAGCCGCTCCAATGCCGCGTCTATGCCGGGAAACCAGAACCGCTTCCGAGCCTCGGCTTTCATTTTGACTATGCCGAAATGTGAGCTGTGTAGCTCCTGACACAGTCTATCGCGTAACCTTAAAGGCAAAACAACTTTGTGCCCACGCATAAGTACCCCGTTCTCCCATGCAAGCTCTAAACGACAGTTAAAATAGGGTTTTAGATTTAAATCGTTAACTTTACGTGGCCACCCATTGTAAACAAAATGTTTTATTTTGTTTATTACGTCATCCTGTTCCGTAGCCAGTCTTAATGACTGCATAGTGACCGGCAGCGTTCCCTCCACTACGAAGTTTACGTAAGCAGCGCGCTCCTCGCACTCGGGCAACTCCCCGCTGCACGCCGTCTCGCACGCTCCTAAGGGCGGTGCAGGTAATGGGGCACGAGATAAGAAATCCGCACTATTGTTACTACTACGGACGTATTCAATAACGTAATTATAGGCAGATAAAAACATAGCATAACGTTGTAACCTATTCGCTGATATTACTGGTATGCCGTTCTGCGGTCCAAAAATGCTAATCAAAGGTTTGTGGTCACTTCTCAATACAAAAGGATCAGCCCGTCCATATAAATATTGGTGAAAACGTCTTACTCCAAATATAATTGCGGTCGCTTCCTTTTGTATTTGAGAATATCTTTTCTCTGCTGAAGTTAAAGTCCGGGACGCAAACGAGATAGGCCGCTCGCAGCCATCACTACCTACCTGTGACAATATTGCTCCCAGCCCGCTTTCTGCCGCATCAACTGTTAGAACGATTGTTGCATCGGCGTTATAATGCACTAGGACTTGATCGGAACTCAAAATATTTTTAATTTTGTTGAATGCCTGCTCGTGAGTCGACGTCCACTCCCATTTGCTATTTTTGTGTAGCAGATCATAAAATGGACTCAAAATAGAGGAAGCATCAGGAACAAAATTACGATAGTAATTAGTAAGTCCTAGAAACGATTGCAATTGTGACACATTAGTGGGCCTCGGTGCCTCCAAAACAGGGATCGTTTTAGGTTAAGGTATAGGGTTAAGCTACCGGTATAATAACGGTACCGGTATAAATTTTAAAGGTAGACGGAAAAAGGTTATAATATAGGTTATGGTACCGGTAAAATAATTCGGTACCGCTATTTTATACCGGTAGCGTTATACTTTTATTTAACCTTTATTTAACCGAAATAATTTCGGTATCGAAAACTACAGTGCGCGCGATGTATTTAGCGACGTTGCCAGATCGCTCAGCGCGCGTGGCGCCTCTGTCTGTGTAGTGTGTCTCACACACCAACACACGTCACGTCACGGCACGGCGGCGGCGGCACCGCACCGCACTGTTACCCGCGTCCCGCACTTACTTCATTCCTTTGTTTGTCGTCGGACCGCATTTTTCATTAAAATATATTAAAAAATTGCATTTGCTTTTCTAATAATAAATACACTACAGTATTCAATAAAGAAAGTGTCGTCGCGATGGGACGAAAAAGAAAAAATGCTGTATACGCATTTTTTTCTTTCGATAAAGAAAAAAGGATTTCCAAATGTTTGGTTGCTGGATGCTCCTCAGTCATCAAGGTAAGACAATTATTCTTGTAAATCAAGTGAACTTGTGAAGATAAAACCAATCCCACTTATAAAATAAATGTGATAAATGTGAGATTCAGTCACAGTTTCACACAAAACGAGTACAGATCGGTACCTACGAGTTTTGCTGATGATGATTTAATTTTTTAATTCTTACTTACCTCATAATGATTAGGTAGGTAGGTAACAAATGTGTTAGTATTAATACATTGTCATTTAAGTCGGTAGATACCTACCTACCTACCTAGATATTTCGTGTTTACCTGACACGTATTAGGTAGGTAGGTAACAAATGTGTTAGTATGCAAAAATTGACGAAATACCTACCTACCTAGATATTTCGTGTTAACCTGACAGTTATTAGGTAGGTATAGGTAACAAATGTGTTAGTATGCATAAATTGACAAAATATCTAGGTAGGTAGATAACTACCTACCTACCTAGATATTTCGTGCATGCCTGACAGTTATTAGGTAGGTAGGTAACAAATTTACCTCTACTAGCATGCATAAATTGACGAAATATCTAGGTAAGTAGATACCCACCTTCCTACCTAGATATTTCGTGTTTATCTGACAGTTATTAGGTAGGTAACAAATGTGTATGTATAAATGATTATTTTTGTAGATAGGTAGGTATCAAATGTACTAGTATGCATAACTTGTCGAAACATCTAGGTAGGTAGATACCTACCTACCTAGATATTTCGTGTTTAACTGACAGTTATTAGGTAGGTAACAAATGTGTATGTATAAATAGTAATTTTTGTAGCTAGGTATCTAGATATTTCTTTTTACCTAATAATGATAAGGTAAGTAGGTAGGCAATAGACATGTTTGATGGCACCGCTGCTAATAGTATGGTCCCCTCCAAACTAGATGATATTTTTTCATCTGACACCCGGGTAAATGGCTATGTTTGGTGTTGTTGGATTCGTCATGATACCCTGGTTTAGATCATGAAATCGTCAAGAATGCGTGTGGTGGACAGGGTAGGGAGAAGGCATTAAAGATGGCGGAATAGCACTTTTGATTTTACCCTGTAATATTAAAACTACTGGACCGATTTCTTTGATAATAGTCTTGTTTGAACTAGTATTACATTTTCTACTAATATTTTCCACAAGGGTTGCCTTGCAATGTAGCAAAATAGAAAAAAAAACAAGCTTTTCTACGCATTACTCAAAAACCATGAGGTTCTCGTTTACGCAATGTATCCAAGCCAAAAAAATACCTATCCATAAACGTAACAACCAATGCTCTAGAGTAAAAATGACTGAGCTACAAGCGATTAACTGAACAGGATTCAATTCAATTCAATTGATTTGATTGTGATTGGATTGCAAGTCCTGCGCTTTCACTGCTATGCAGATAACTTGAATTTTTGTTTAGACTACTATTAAATACGTATTCTACGTATTTACTTGGATCTTTAGTGTTTATATGCATAATAAATGCATATAATCAAATCACGCTTATTTTCCCTTGTGGGGTCGTCAACATAATACGTAACGCAATGTAGGCGGATAGAGAGGGTCTGACCAGGCGCCAATAGGTACATTGGGATGGCATCCTGTGGGTCGACCCGTGTACCTCTTTTTGCCCCTCGATCCTCTCTCATCTCTCTACATCTGGTTGGGCAAAGAAACTTCCACAAGACTTTTTGCTCATTTGCTCAGCGACTAAAAATTTTCAGAAGGTCGATGCTTTGCTTGTGACAACCGCCACTATGATGCCGACTTAGAATAGGATCGCCCCATTACTAACCGTAGGTTTCGTAAAAAGCAACTGACAAGTGGTGTCGGTTGCGAGACTGTCACTATCGGTGACGGTGGCAGTGCGACCCAACCGTCGGGCAACGACGGTAGGAAACAGTCACGCAAAGCCGGTGATTTGGTGGACGATGGTCGTGGGTCGTCGCCGACCACTGTCGCGATATGTCACGGGCAAAGTGTAGCTCGTCTGAAAAAAGCCTAAATTAGTAGTAGGATTTCTTTTTGCACTAAATCAATTATTACACTCATTAACGAACAAACTTATCGACGTTCCTTACGTATACTAAGCTAACTGAAAAATCGTCACTTTACAGTAGAGCCAAAAAACCGTAACAACTTTTTTCATAAAGTACTATAGTTTTATTATGCACTCACAGTGCTATATTGTTTTTATAAATGAAAATAAGAAATATAAAAAATTTAAGCGCCCGCCGGGACTTAAACCCGGGACCGTATATGGCGCCTCGACTGACACTTCCCAACTTTCAATCTCTTTGTACTCGTCTCGAAGCGGCATCTAGTATAAGTTATTGTAACGAATACAAATTTTAAACTAGAAAAAGCATGTCTTGAATTCCTACTCTAATTGTGGACTAACCATAGTATTCGTTACAATAATATATACTAGTGTCGCTTGTACGTCGTTTCGAGACGAGTATCCAGAGATTGACAATTTAGGAGGGTATGGTCGGGGCGCCGGTAGCTCAGTGGCAGAGCGGCGGGACGTTACAAGAACGGATTTAATCCCCGGCCGACACTAACAATTTTTCTACTTCTTATTTTCATTTATGAAAATAAATTAAAACTTTGAGTGCAAAATAAACCATAGTGCAGAGTTCTGTACATTGTTATTTTACTATATTAGAGATGCACCAACTATTGTTTAGGCTCACTAGCTAACTACCGACTAATGGGCTTAAGATCAGCCGACTAGTCACTGACTAGTCGCCGACTACAAAAATTGCCGACCATTCAATTTGACTAGTATACGTAGGGAGCATCGATATGTAGGTTTTCTTGTTTGATATTAAATATTGAACAAGAAAACCTAAAGAGATAGATTTTTTAAGACAGTTTACGATAAAAATCATCAGAACCTGGGAAATTCACTGCATTCGGTGTGTTTCATATAAATGATGTGATATAAGTAATTTGTCATTAACCTAATCATCATATCCTTTCAGGGCGAGCATGGAACAAATCTTCTATACCACTTATCTTCAAATCATATTGTAGAATACGAAACGGTCAAGAATCGTAACCAATTAAATGAAAATGAATCACAACCAAGACAGCCGGAAAAGGAAAATGATTTAAATGCTATGAATAGACAAGGTAACAATAATGATCCGATTCCAGGCACTAGTGGTGTAAGCCCTCCAATACGGGCTCACCCAAAAATAACATATTTGCGTGATCAATGTGTTAACCTCGTCACTGTGCATGGAAGGCCGTTTTTATTAATTGACGATTTAGCGTTTAAAAATATTTTGGCAATGACTGGTATTACCCCAAGAGAAGCTCAATCCATAAACTCACGATCAATAAGATCATCTATCACAGAAGTAGCGGAAAAAGTACGTAACGATATTGCCAATGAAATGAAAGGTAGATTAATTTCTTTAAAGATCGATAGTGCCACCCGACTAGATCGAACCTTTTTTGCCGTCAACGCGCAGTATATTAAAAACTCAGAAATTTCAATAAAGACGCTCGGTGTAGCAGAAATGTGGGATAGAAGTACTTCAGAGCACCTACAGGAAAAAATATTGTTTATTTTAAGAAAGTATAGATTAGAAATTGAGCAAATTTATACTATCACATCCGATAATGGAGCTAATATGATCAAGGTAACACGTTTGTTAAATGAAACAGCACGAGAAGTCAGAGAAGAAGGTGAGTGTGACGACGATTCAGATGCAGATACAGAGTGCGAAGATAGATTGTTGAACGTAACTTTCCAGTCTGAAGGTGTAGACCCACATTTAATCACTTCAATACGATGTGTTGCACACTCTCTGCAACTGGCAGTTCAAGATGCGCTCAGAGCAGATGAACTATTGATACCTACGATCGAAGAAGCGCGTAATATTGTCAGGAGACTTCGGACACCTACAATGAAAAATCTGATCAAATCAGCAAAAAAGAACAAACCTATTTTGGACAATAATACTCGCTGGCATTCAACCTTAGATATGCTAGAAAGGCTAAAGAGCTTAAGAGAATGTTGCTCGAAAGTACCCGGCGAACCCTTGTACTTATGCTGCACCACATGGGATTCAATTGACGACTTAATTACCTCGCTTAAACCCGCAAAAATCTGTACCAAAATGTTACAAGAAGATGAACCCTGATGTCAAGGGTTTTTTGTACGAGATAAGTATGTTATTATGATATTGCGCGATCAGTTCATAATTATGTTATGTATAAGTAAACCCTTTTTAATGTTATAATACACGTAAATTACGTAAAACACACCAATAACAACAATGTCACATCACCACACAATGCATAATGCGAGCGAACGAGCTCAACATATCATTTAAAAAAAAGCAAGTGAGGATCTACACTTCGTCGGTCACTGTACATGTCAGTAAATAGGGCCCTGTACGTACACGCCGCCGCTGATAAGGCACGTCCATCCTTTGCGCCGAAATGCCGAAATCATTTTTCGTTCTAGTTTGAGCTTTGTAGATCTCATTCTAGGTATAAATAAAAAACACTGAAAGGTTTCACGAAGTTAACAACTGGGTACTCAATCATAAAAGAAAAACATCAAAAAATACTTACTATCCATAATTCTAGACTTCTTTCGTCAGCAACTGACAGTTTTCTAACACTAACACCACAAATCAAGGACACGGCGCGCAACTATGTTTTTCTAGAATGATCGTAACGGAGCGCAGCACAGCCCAGCCAAGCGAGATAACTGAACTGAGGCAGTTGATGAAATATCATACCTATTACAACGCACGCACGGCGCGGCAACGCAGCACGGGCTATGGTGGCGGAATCGTCGGAGATGTACTCGCAAAACCTTTTTAATAGGGGTTTAGGTACCTTTAAAAATATCGGTACCGTTAAAGATGCGGTAACGAAATATTTCGGTACCGAATCGTAAGGATATCGTTATATTTCGGTATGACGTCATACCGTTTACCGTTTCAACCGAAAAAATTCCGGTTATACAATCCCTGCTCCAAAATAGCCTTAACCTTATCAGGTGATTTCCTGATTCCACTTCTATCTATCACGTGACCCAAATAGGAAACCTCTGACTTCATGAATTCGCATTTACTTCTCTGCACAGTTAATCCCGCATCATCTAATCTTTTCAAAACAGCTGATAATCGGTCTAAGTGTTGTTGTTTATCTTTTCCGGTCACTAGAATGTCATCCAGGAAAACAATAACACCCTCCAACCCGGCTAGTACACTTTCTATCGCTCGTTGAAATAAAGCAGGTGCACTCGCGAGACCGAAAACTAGTCTAGTATATTTAAATAGGCCTCGATGCGTATTAATGCAGGTAAACAACTGTGACTCATCGGACAGCACTAATTGATTATACGCCATCGATAGATCAAGTTTCGAGAACTGCTGGCCATTATGTAATTTTGTGAACATTTCTTCCACCGTTGGTAAAGGGTATTTAACTACTTCTAACTGCTTATTAATCGTCACCGAGTAGTCAACGCATAACCTAATGCTGCCATCTTTTTTTAAAGCGGGTACTATGGGTGATGCGTACTCTGAAAATTCTACTGGTTTTAAAATTCCTAAGTGTAGAAGGCGATCAAGCTCAGTATCAATTTTTTCTTTGAGCGCAAATGCTACCGGCCGAGGTTTAAAAAAAATAGGTTTTGAATCTGGTTTCAGATTCAATTTAATCTTATATTTATTAAAACATCCCAATTTCCCTGAGAACAGATTTGGAAATTTGTTGATTAATGAGTTGATTGACTGACTATCAGATTCTTTAACATAATTCACGGTTGTTGCTATTTCCCACTGAAAAGCTGAAATAAAATCTCGACCCAAAAGCGGTGGTCCACCATTACGAACGACGTACAAGTCGATCAAGCGCGATTTGCTACCATATGTCGCTTCTACCTGCAGAACTCCAACTGTCTCAAAGTTACTACCAGTGTAGCCTGATAGCCGTTTTGCGGTTGGTGATAATGGCACATTATGTAAAAACCTTGCGTAGACCGCCTCTGATAGAACACACACGTCTGAACCGCTATCTATCTCGAATTCTAAAAGTTGACCATTGATAGAAACCCGCGCAATCATTGGTTTTCCTTTATCGCACTTAATATTGTAAACATTGAATAATTGCTTACCGTCATCTCCCTCATCAACCGAGCCCTCTATAAAGTGGATTTCTTTTTTATCACACATTTTACGCAAATGGCCTTTAAGGCCACACTTTTTACACCTATAGCCTTTAAAGCGACACCTATCGGATTTGTGGTTAGCATAGCCACAAATTTTACACTTTTCACTTTTAGCGATACTGAAAACTTCCTGCGGAGGAAACACGCTGACCGCGCCCGCGCCGTCGCTGAATCTTGCTGGCGGCGCACCTGCAGCCGCAGCTTGGCGCGCACAGCGCACGCTCTCCGCCATGTCCAGTGCCTTCGCTAACGTCAGTTCCTCCAGGTCCTGAGAATATAGCTTGTCCCGCTCCGGACCAGCTACCATACCCATGAGGAATCTGTCCACTAGTGCCTCCTCAAGGTTCTTAAACCCGCAATGGGCTGCCAGCCCCCTGATACGGGCCGCCCATTGAGTATGAGCTTCGCCTGGTTGCTGATAAGCCGAGTAGAAACGATGTTTCTCCGAAAACCCAACTCGCTTCGGAGTGAAGTGGCCACTTAATATGTTGAGAATCTCGTCATACTCGACATCTTCCAACTTTTTAGGCAGTACCAAATTACTAGCCAACTTGTGAGTTTCTTCGCTCAATGCGCTTAGCAGAATTGCCCTCCTTTTGACCTTCGGCTTGTCTGTGGCGTCGTTTATATCGTTGGCAATAAACCACATCAACAATCGAGATTTATAACTGTCCCAATCCTGCGATTTGTGATCGAAAACCGAGAGAATACCAAACGATAATCCGGTAGCCATTTTCACACGCGAATTCGTATCGTCACCACGTGTTGTATATGGAGACTAGAGGCGTACGGGGGCACGTCAATTAGACAAGCGGGCTAGCTTCATACTACTTTATTAGGTTAAAGGAACCGGTGCCGGCGCAGCGGCTACGCACACATCTAAATACCCAACACATACAAAAGGCATAATAACGACTACTTAACCGTTACAAACTCCAAAATCCAATATAAACGTCGCCTTTTCTCCGGGAACTGCACAACTGATGCGGCCTCCTTCTAGCAGGTGTTTGCGAGTGAATGGCTCGTTCGGCTCGTGAGGAGTGAGGTGGGGGAGGTGAAGTGGTACTCGCGGTGCGATCGTGTTTTCGCGTTTGCAGGTTAACGGCAAAAATAGGCGTACAAAAACTTAAACTTGTATAAATATATAAAAACTACGGATATAGAATTATTTAATTGTGTGATTCGAATATTGAGGATATTTGAAAATGAAATGGTGTTGTAATATATTTTTTATTTGTATATAAATATCTTTTTTGGATGCTTAAACTTGAGGATATCGTGTCAAGACACACAAGTTGGCGACAAAATATGCTTATAAAGTAATTTAAAAGAATATAATGTACCTTAATTTATATCATTAACACATGGCCTCTATGCAAGAAACCTCTTAAGTATCGAATGTGGTAAAAGGTATCAGCTAAATGCGTAAATAAAAACAATATCTGTTGAAAACTGATGTACAGGTTGCGTGGCCATTTTTTTGAGAATCGGTCATTTGTATGTGGTATTCAGATAGAAAGCGATTCAACCCTTTCAATGTTGCTTTTATAACGGTAATGAAACACTCCAAATCTTTTCATAGCTCTGTGAGAACCTTTATAAAGGGTTACAAAAATATACAGGGTGTAAGGGACAGCCCACCGAATACTGATACGGTGCATGCAGACCATGAAACTGAACAACTTTTCCCTCTCTCTCTTTTCGTATGGGACACCGAGTCGTCCAGCGAGCGACCCGATGAAACCTGGTGTCAGCGTTTTTCAACCGCCTACCACTAGTAGTAGGCCTCTGACATGGTTGTGTAACGACCGCCGTCTAAATAATCATAGACAGCAACCGGGACCGACGGCTTAACTTGCCTTCCAAAGCACAGAACCATTTCTTTTCGGACAATCAGGTGGTTTACCTCAGGGACCGGAAGCGCTTTCCCTTTAAGGGGTTTTTACCAGGGTTTGGAAGCAGAATATTTCTTTTATTTGATAAAAATACACGGCGATATTGCTTGATATTTTAATGACTATTCCTTCACACGGAAACCCAATGAAAGGCTTTCCCAATGGGTAAGTTAAATTGTTGCAAAGCAGAACAAAAAAGCCTATTGATCGACTGTCCTAATCCGCTAGGGAAACCCTTCGATAGCGCTTCACGCGAGATAATTCATGCGAGTTAGTGCCGTATGCGTAGTTAATATGAGTGAAATTGACTTTGCAATAGTGCCGGTTGGAAAAGGTGGAGATTCATTATCACTAGACATTTTCTTCAACCAAATATTGAATAAGTACGACAGAAAACATATATTTATCAAATTTAAGAACAGGATATTATTTATGTACCGTCAGATTTTGCATTTTTTTAAAAAAACATCATTTCTAGTTCAAGTTCAATCTACCCTTATTTTGTTATAATTTATAATCAACAGAGTCCGTCCGTCCGTCCATAAATACCAAAATGCTGGGTAAGCCTATAAAAGACTTTGGTTAGCGCTAATCACTTTGATTTGTTAAGTTTTCCCAAAATAAAAAGGGAAAGCTAAACATTTAGCACGTATACCAACGCGGTTAGCAAACGTTGCGCTAGCCAAATGAGTGGGAAACCCCTTCAAAGGGTATTGAAAATTAATCCGCTCGTCCGGTCCCTGGTTTACCTTGCAATGTCTTAACCAGACCAGGAACAAATTCACATATATATCAACTTTTCCGTGAGAGAATATGTCAAGAAACGAGAAAAAATATTTAACTTCCCATACAAAATCACTATCAGCTGACTGCATTTACTATGGGAAGTCCAATTTCATGACGCTTCCTGAACGATTTTTTAATGAAAAGGTTTTCAGTTTCATGGTCTGAACGCACCCTATCAGTATTCGGAGGGCTGTCCCTTAAACCCTGCATACATACATACATAAATCACGCGTATATCTCTTACGCGGTAGGCAAAGCGTCAATGGCCATAAAACGGATATTAACACCACGACTGACAAAAGTTTGCGGGTCAATCAGATAACTGTGTATCACTATAGTGACAGGTAGTCACTATAATTGTGTATCGCCATAGTGACAGGTTGTCAGTCCATCGCCTAAAATTGCAATACACACTTTCGAGTCCCTTAGTCGCCTCTTATGATTCCCACGGGAAAGAAATGGGGTGATGCTATTCTAAGCCGGCAAACCGTGTGGTGCCGGAATTGAAATTGAAATTCTTTATTCAATGTAGGAACGTATTATCACTTATTGACGTCATGATCCGTTATTGTAAAATAAACAAATTTGTATCACACAATTTCTTTTTTTTATAACAATTTTGTAACGTCGTAGTAGAAAACCGGCTCGGGCGGGATAAAAAAATAAAAATAAAGGCACTGCCTCGAGGCTGGCCAGGTTAATCACACGGTAAATGCCGTGACACGATTAGACTTGATATGGATTCTGGAATGATGCGATACACAATTTTTGTCAGACGTTGCGTAAATGACCGTTTTATTGCGGCCGTTTACGCTCTGCCTACCCCGCAAGGGATTATAGGCGTGTTATGTGTATGTATGTGTATAAGCAAATGTCACTGGAGCGAACATTTTAGACAAAATTTCCTTACATTGAATTTTAAGGCCTTTTCATCCTATGAAACCGTCAGTGCCCGATATTATAAAACTACAAACTACAATTTTACAGGTGAAATTCGATGTTTATTGCGTAGTCGGTTAGCCATTATGATACCAGTAATGTTAACAGCGGCTATGCAATGTACTAAGAATTTCACCTGTAGACTTGTAGCCTTTAGTTTCATAACATAGGGCACAGGTACTTGTTTCACTAATTTGTGTCATAATCATGAAAAGTATTATAAAGTTTGCGTACTGACTAAAATATAAGCGAACATAAATTTATATTATTAAATTTTTATTTATTTTATTAAAAAGAAGTATGTGAAACCACGGGCGAGCGCTAGTGCAGCAATAACGCCGTTTAATCAACTAACTTGTTCATAGCTGACACATTATTAAGGGCAAGCTTGATCATAAATTAGATGGCGCCACTTCACCAGGCACGCCCTTAATTAGCTTGCATGTACTTCTAAATTAAAGTGCTCCGTTAAGATGTGCCGACGTCTTGATACCGTTATAATTAATTGGTTATTACAATAACACAAGGTTGCGTTAATTTGATACAGTCTACTTGTGTGGGACACCAGGTTGACGAACGGCCATTTGACAATTATTCATCACAATACTACAATTTTAAACGGATTTAAGTTTGATTCAAGAAACGTAGGAATTGTAAAATCCAAAATAAACACAACTAAAACCTGGTGTCAGTTTTTCAACCGCCTACTACTACTAGAAGACCTCTGACATGGTTGTGTAACGACCGCCGTCTAAGTAATCATAGACAGCAACCGGGACCGACTGCTTAACGTGCCCTCCGAAGCACAGAACCATATTCCTAACGGACAGGTGCTTCAGCCTGCAATGTCCTTACAAAACTAGAAACAAATTCATAAAGTGATAAACATTGTAAGTGCCGCACCGAGAATCGAACCCGGAATCTTTGCGGCGCAGGCAGTCGCACTACCACTGCGCCACATCAGCCAACATTAAAAACAGTAACAGCTTTAGCTTACGTATCCTTTTCGTGAGGGACACCAAGTCTACGTACGACCCGTAGAACCCTGGTGTCAGAGTTATAAAAAAGTTTTACCAAGTAGGTACCTATGGCGGGTGACAGAAGTAATGTGAGGCAAGTAATGGGGTACAGATAGTGTCAGGAAAAAGGTAGCTACCTTGCCTGGCCGGATGTTGTGGCCACGGGACCGACTGGACCACCTGGACAGAATCGGACGTTGTATATATGAGGTGCGCGGTGAACACTTTGATACCGCGTTTCAGGCTCATTGTTCTCTGCCAATCTATCACGTAGCGCCATCTTGCTGATATGTCGAGAACTTAAAACGCATGCCGTGACGTCACAACGTGCTAATAAGGGTGGTGTCAAAATATATACTTTTAATTTGTTTCCCAGCTGAATTCATCCATCACACAACACATCAGCCTATATCAGTCCACTTCAGGCGGTAGATCTTCCCCATTTTTTCGCTATCAAGTCACTACCAGCCACCTTCTTTAAGTCTTCAATAAATCTTATCCGTACTATATATATAATATTATAAATCTGAGAGTTGTTACCTCTTCACGCTCAAACGGTTTGACCGATTTAGATGAAATTTGGAACACAGGTAGAGTATAATCTGGAATAACACATAGGCTACTTTTTACTGCGGAAAAACAACTATTAGCACGGGTAAATCGCAGGCAGCGAGTGAAAGCGCTGGGCGGAAATCTAGTCTTTCATAATATTTTCACAAACGTTGAATTAGAACTACTTATAATGTTAAATACTGTGTTGTGATTTCTTGATGGAACTCCATATTCTAGGTAAATTAAAAACTTTTTACACTTGTTCCACTAATGCGACTAGTTTTTTTTTTTATTCACCTAGAGAAGCCTTACTTTTGGGCACAGGTTTAAAACATCCAAGTTGCGTATTCTATTAAATAACCAGTACTAAAACACAGCCTAATTTCTAGGTATTTCTATTTCGAAAACCCCTCATGGCGCACGTCACCCTTTTAGCAATTTATCTTGTCGTTGTCAAGTTAATGCGCTTCTGATAGACCAAATTGTAGGTAATTTATCAAATGTACTAGTCCGGGAGGCCGCTGCAAGCAACCCTACGACATAATAAATCAAATAAAAAAAAATAAAAAAATTAATAAGATTAAAATTTAGATATATATTCTGTGCACGTCTTATCCGCATATCGTATAATACCATTACTCTTCCCTAGGTCTGCTGTAAGAAATTTCTTATTAGAGATAAGCAGTGCCTGTTGTGTCTGTATTCTTTATGTGTTTTTCTCTTTAATGTTCATGTGTACAATAAATCGTAAATAAATAAAATAAATCCACTATACAAAGTGTGGCAAACACCCGGGGAGATATTTTACGGGGCGAGAATACTTATGAAACTGAACAAATTTCCCCAAGGAAAATAGGTCGAAATATCAAACAAAATGTGCCAGCCGACCGAGTCAGTTCGTATAGATCTAATCTTAATTTAATTTTTGACCTATGTCCCTGGGGGAAAGTTATTCAGCTTCGTGGGTAATTTCACCCCGTTAAATATTTGGCCCTGCTGAATTTACGGGTTAAGGACCTTTAGTAGGCTTTTACACAATGTACTATGGTTAATTGTGCACGTACAGTGCTATATTATTAGTGCTAACCATAGTATTAGTTAAAAATAACCAACACTAGAAGTCGCTTGTACCTACGTCGCTTTGAGACGAGTATGAATTGGTTGTCAATTTGGAAGTGTTTGGTAGCTCAGTGGCAGAGCGATATGGGACATCCACAGGTCCCGGCCGACGCTAACATTTCAATTTCTCATTTTCATTCTCTTTTACACATTTTGAATGACACAATGGAACTTACCTATAACGATCAATAATAGTAAAACTTTCGCGAAAAATAAAAATATGGTCAATGTAGGACCTCTATCGGCTGAGCGTGGCGCAGATTGGCACCGTTAGCAGTAATAATAAGAAGTTTGCCCTCTTTTGGTCATGAAGAGAATCATCTAAAATAGAAATGAGACCTGATTGTAATGCTAGAAGCACTTTAGAAAAATAATAAATCTTGTTCGGCCGGGTGGAAGATAATATATCATATTATATGAATAATATATTTTATATGCTATATTAGTCTTGCTACCTCCGCCCATATTGGTGGACATGTTCTATTACGTTGGAAGGTAGGATTCGTTACAGCGGCCTCCCGGACTGGATTTGTATGTTTGCGATTTTGATGTGTTTATTTAACTACACGTATGTGTGTGTAGTGTCAAGTTGAATCAATCAGATTGGTTTTATTTGTGTGTTTTTTTCTTTAGAATTTAATTCGCTTTCATATTAGTGATTTATATTTACGGTCTTTTTTCTATTCATCCTTTTTTCCAGTAGAATAAGATGTTTATGACAAATTATGAAACCTCTTTTGACCAATAGATGTCGCAATAGGGATGCAATAAAATCAACTTTGTGCGAACTTTCTCATCAGTCATCAATGTTCAATGTTTAATGTTGCCCTCATTATCGTAACGTTGTCTCACAATGACCTCAATTCGGGATATAAATTCTCTTAACCTGCCTTAAATTAGTGCTGTCACTTTTCTTCAAATAAGTTAAGAAAAGGATAGGAGATATCTAAGTCCTGTCATGTTTTAAAATATCAATGGGTTCTTCGCAGTTTCTAGTCAATTTAGTCGCCATTATTTTCATCGTCGCCTTATTTTGGCAGATAAACCAGATAACACGTATTTTGCGTTAAATTATAAGACATGACATGACTAAGCTAGGTAGTTTAAGTTAATTTATATACACTCGTCTCATAATGTTCGAATTATGAATTCGAAAACAGATGCATAATGACCTACTTTATGCATTCTGCCTATAAAAACTAGGGTTTACTATAAATTACAGAAGCGTAATGACTTAATGACAAAACTCTTAATACGATAAAGTTGAGAAATGAAACGAAGTTTTTTTTTTCCAACACTCAAATCGCTATCTTCCGCCGCACCTGACAGTTGTTGTTGTACGGTAATTTTTCGGATGTTGTTCAGTTTTTTTAATAGGTTATTGTTCTGTTGTTGTTCAGATGTTGATTAGTCGTGGTTCAGATGTTATTCCGATGTTGTTCAGTTGTTGTACAGATGTTGTTCAGATGTTGTTCAGTTGTTGTACAGATGTTGTTCAGTTGTTGTTCCGATGTTGTTCAGTTGTTGTTCAGTTGTTGTTCAGTTGTTGTTCAGATGTTGTTCAGATGTTGTTCAGTTGTTTAGTTAAGTTATTGTTAAGACTCCACATCTAAACAACTGCTAAAGTATAGATTTTTAAAAAATCATATCAAGCCATATTACGTTCTCGTATTGAATTTGTCCTTGTATCGGGCCTTGCAATGGCCGATGAGTACGTTTAGAAAAGTGTTTCTGAGTTTTTTTGGAGAGTGTAGATAAAATAGTGTATGCAACTGCTATAATTAGGCATTAGAATGCTCGTGTCAAACTATTATCACACTCGGCTACGCCTCGTGTGATAAACAAACACTCGCATTCTAATGACCCCCATTATATGACAGTTGCATAATAGTAGTTTATGCAACTGTCGTATAATGGGGGTCATTAGAATGCGAGTGTCTGTTTATCACACGAGGCGCAGCCGAGTGTGATAATAGTTTGACACGAGCATTCTAATGCCTAATTATAGCAGTTGCATACACTATTTTATCTACACTCTCCAAAAAAACTCAGAAACACTTTTCTAAACGTACGCACCGGCCATTGCAAGGCCCGATACAAGGACAAATTCAATACGAGAACGTAATATGGCTTGATATGAATTTTTAAAAATCTATAATTTAGCAGTTGTTTAGATGTGGAGTCTTAAAAATAACTTAACTAAACAACTGAACAACATCTGAACAGCAACTGAACAACATCTGAACAACAACTGAACAACATCTGAACAACATCGAAACAACAACTGAACAACATCTGTACACCAACTGAACAACATCTGAACAACATCTGTACAACAACTGAACAACAACTGAACAACATCGGAATAACATCTGAACCACGACTAATCAACATCTGAACAACAACAGAACAAAAACCTATTAAAACAACTGAACAACATCCGAAAAATTACCGTACAACAACAACTGTCAGGTGCGGCGGAAGATAGCGATTTGAGTATTGGAAAAAAAAACTTCGTTTCATTTCTCTACTTTATCGTATTAAGAGTTTTGTCATTAAGTCATTACGCTTCTGTAATTTATAGTAAACCCTAGTTTTTATAGGCAGAATGCATAAAGTAGGTCATTATGCATCTGTTTTCGAATTCATAATTCGAACATTATGAGACGAGTGTATATAAACTACTATTATGCAACTGTCGTATAATGGGGGTCATTAGAATGCGAGTGAGCCGAGTGTGATAATAGTTTGACACGAGCATTCTAATGCCTAATTATAGCAGTTGCATACACTATTTTATCTACACTCTCCAAAAAAACTCAGAAACACTTTTCTAAACGTACGCACCGGCCATTGCAAGGCCCGATACAAGGACAAATTCAATACGAGAACGTAATATGGCTTGATATGAATTTTTAAAAATCTATAATTTAGCAGTTGTTTAGATGTGGAGTCTTAAAAATAACTTAACTAAACAACTGAACAACATCTGAACAGCAACTGAACAACATCTGAACAACAACTGAACAACATCTGAACAACATCGAAACAACAACTGAACAACATCTGTACACCAACTGAACAACATCTGAACAACATCTGTACAACAACTGAACAACAACTGAACAACATCGGAATAACATCTGAACCACGACTAATCAACATCTGAACAACAACAGAACAAAAACCTATTAAAACAACTGAACAACATCCGAAAAATTACCGTACAACAACAACTGTCAGGTGCGGCGGAAGATAGCGATTTGAGTATTGGAAAAAAAAACTTCGTTTCATTTCTCTACTTTATCGTATTAAGAGTTTTGTCATTAAGTCATTACGCTTCTGTAATTTATAGTAAACCCTAGTTTTTATAGGCAGAATGCATAAAGTAGGTCATTATGCATCTGTTTTCGAATTCATAATTCGAACATTATGAGACGAGTGTATATAAACTACTATTATGCAACTGTCGTATAATGGGGGTCATTAGAATGCGAGTGAGCCGAGTGTGATAATAGTTTGACACGAGCATTCTAATGCCTAATTATAGCAGTTGCATACACTATTTTATCTACACTCTAAAAAATTAACTCAGTTGAACACTTTTCCAAACGTCCGCACCGGCGATTGCAAGGCCTGATACATGGTCAAATTCAATACGAGAACGTAATATGGCTTGATATGAATTTTTGAAGATTCTTTACTAACAGTTGTTTAGATGACGAGTCTCAACAGCAAATAACTAAACAACTGAACAACAACTGAACAACACTGAACAACAACTGAACAACACTGAACAACATCGGAATAACATCTGGACAACAACTAATCAACAACTGAACAACATCTCAACAACAACAGAACAAAAACCTATTAAAACAACTGAACAACATCCGAAAAATTACCGTACAACAACAACAGTCAGGTGCGGCGGAAGATAGCGATTTGAGTATTGAAAAAAAAACTTCGTTTCATTTCTCAACTTTATCGTATTAAGAGTTTTCTCATTAAGTCATTACGCTTCTGTAATTTATAGTAAACCCTAGTTTTTATAGGCAGAATGCATAAAGTAGGTCATTATGCATCTGTTTTCGAATTCATAATTCGAACATTATGAGACGAGTGTAAATAAACTACTATTAAGCGACTTTTTCCCGAATTGACCTCATTGTATATTACTTACATTAATACAGGATGTAAGGAAAAAACTGCGTTTCTTTTAAGAGATGAACCAGCCCATGAAACTGAAAAACTTTCCTCAAGGAACACAGACCAATATATGAAAAAATAATAAGACTTAACATACAACCAGACTAGACTAAATTTTATTTTCATATTTCGACCTAAGTTTCTTGGGGAAACCTATTCACTTGCATGGGCTGGTTCATTCCTTGAAAGGAACGCAGTACTTTTCCTTACACCCTGTAAGTGTAGGTACTTGAAATAATTTCTTTGTACTGTCTTTTGGAAATGTAAATTTTTTTTCTCTCTTGCCCACAGAGGAGGAAATCGAGGAGTATGCCAGCATGGGCAGCGCGCGGCACCGCCCGGAGGCCCTGGGCGCGCTCGCCAAGAGTACCAGGTTCACACCCCACGAGATCAAGCTCATGTACCGGGGATTCAAGCAGGTAGGCACCCACCTCTTTACGCGAGCGACGATACACATACATATTCATACATATATTTGTGTCGCGTCCAAAGATATGCTGTATTCACAGCATTGACACGTTCGTACATCAATTGCACGCAAAATGATTATTTAAATTTGCACTAGTACGTAATTAGTTACCTATAGATTTAAGTATAGTTTATTTAAGTTTATTTGTTTTATATTGTATAGTAGATTCAATTATATAATTATAGTAATGTCGGCTATACATTTACCTGAGATACAGGAATTCTCATTCTTAGTTTAGGAAATGGACAAGCCACATTACTATTTTGTATAAGTGTACCTATTTGTAATTAAGTTTATTAATAAAGAAAGATCTTATCTTATCTCTTATATATCACGCCTATATCCCTTGCATGGTAGGCAGAGCGTTATCAAGAATACTTTTAACTGCGAGAAACTTGCTCATTCCCACGGCAAATACGATTGAACGTGGAATATTTGGGCCACCAGGAGCCCATCTACAGTATAAGAGATACAGAAATGTCTGCATTGCAAAAGTTTTTCTAAATATTACATGTTAACTTAGGTAACCTGGTTGGATTTTAGTTAAATCACACCTCGGACACTCCATACAACGGACTCTTTATAGACAACTGTCATTTCTACATGTGCATGTGTGGGTGATCTCAGATGTGTGAGTGCAGGGTTGTAATGTAACCTGACACACCTCGGACACTGGCGCTCAAATGTATGAAACAAACGCGTTGCTACGCGTTTGCAACAGTTTTAGCTCGCGAAGGGTGAACGCGGACCATGCTTGTGTGTGTGAGACAAAATGTCAGGGTTGCCGCCATTTTGCGATCGCGAATCGGGAATGCAATGTGCGGCAGTATGAAATGATTCGTCGTCGCGTCCTTGCTAGCCGGTGTCTGAGCGTCCTCCGAGCGCGGGTGGGTGGCGCTTGTAGGGGGAAGCAGGGAGTGACCATACTGTACGCTAGTACTATTAATTATACTGTGAACCTGATAAATACATACAGTAACTACCAAAGAGGATGTAACAAGCCTAGCGCTAGTTTCTACTTAATTCTCCACTGGTATTTTGACATTTCGCGGATGAGGGCGGATCGGGGGCTGGGGTGCGGGGAGGTGAGCGTCCATTCTGTATGTATAATATATACAACATACTATTGGTTAATGTGTGCCTATTTACGCGAGCGCGAGCACATCCATATATCACGCCTGTAAAACGGTCGCTATTGCCACGTCTGACAAATATTTGAGGGCCGATTCAGAAAAGGGTGTTTCACTTTAGTGACAGGTTGCAAGCCTGAAGCCTAAAATTGTTATACACATGAAACCATTGAGTCCCTTGGTAGCCTCTCACGACATCCGCAGGAAGAAATGGGGTAGTGCTATTCTAAGCGAGCATAACACGGCAGAGCCGGCATCACACGGCCGAAAATAATTTAATTGATGAAATAAAAAATATTAAAACTTGAATATCTACATACATACATACATATATCACGCCTTTATCCCTTGCGGGGTAGGCAGAGCGTAAACGGCCACAAAAAACGGACATTTACGCCACGTCTGACAAACATTTGAGGGTCATTCGGAAAATTGTGTATCGCCATAGTGACAGGTTGTCAGCCCATCGCCTAAAAATGCAATACACACCCTCGAGTCCCATTGTCGCCTCTTACGACTCCCACGGGAAAGTAATGGGGTGATGCTATTCTAAGCCGGCATCACACGGCTATCTTCTTGACTTGAATATCTATTGATCAAAATAAAAATTGAGTCTCCTTCTATTTCAGGAGTGCCCATCTGGAGTAGTTGACGAGGATGCTTTCAAGCACATCTTCTCCCAATTCTTCCCACTGGGAGGTAAGCTAACTTAAATACACGATAGAATACACGACGATACGCTTAGGAAGTTAAAACCTGTTGTATCAGCAAGTGCACTTCGCCAAACATATTTTGCCTATTTCCACTCCATTATGTCGTACGGGACCATACTATGGGGCAACGCAACAGACTCAAATAGAGTGTTTGTTTTGCAAAAACGAGCCTTACGAATTATAGAAGGTATAAAAGTACGGCAAACATGTAGAGGAGTTTTTAAAAAACATCGAGTCATGACACTCTATTCGTTGTATCTGTTTTCAATAATAATTTATGTACGACAGAACATCTCAATGTTTACCAAGAGAACAGGAGGTGCGCATGCTATCCGAAATGCTGGTAGGCTAGCTACAGTACGGCGTTGCACGGCACTGGCTACTAAAAACCCCCGTGTCATTGGGCCCACTCTGTATGAGTACCTACCACCAGACTTGAAAGCTGAAACCAATGACGAAACGTTTTGTCGCCGACTGAAAAACCTTTTGTTGGATGGTGAATTTTATTCTATTGACGAATTTAAAAATTACTCTTGGTAACTTATTTGTTTTTTGTTGTTTGTTGTCTGACATTTTGTTTCATTACTTTGCATTTTATTATCTTTTCTTGACATTGTATTTTTTTATTTTTTTTATTATTGTAATAGATAACATGCATTTTATTATTACTAGACGATCATTTTTGCATTATAATTACGAACCGGACACTTATTGTTATAAATAATGACATTTGTAATCTATTGATGTAAAAATGAAATAAATGAATCTGAATCTGAATCTGAATCTGAATCACGATATTCTCAATGGGGAGTTTTCTTTATGAGAATTCAAAAAGGTATTCCAATAACTCTGTAGATGGCGTGGAACTGACTACGTTACGAGAAGCCAAAGCCTAAAGACATGAATAATAATAATTATATTTTTTATGTGTTTTTGAGTTATTTTTTTTTATTAATTTGTTTTTAGAGTGCACATTTTTACTTTTATTTTGTACACATATTATTATAGTGTAGATAACACTGAAAAACAGCAGAAATGCTGAGCTGTTCTCCCTTTTACCAACTTTAACTTTTATTTTTTAAAAGCTTTTGTTTGTACAATTTGTGTTTGTTTATTTTTTTATTTAATAAAGTACTTATTCTTTCGACACGTCTTCTAAAGAGGTAGCAAACTAGGGAAAAAATGGCCCCACATCCGGCAGTCTTTTATTGTGATTGGTTGAAAATCCAGCCATCTGCATTGGCCTTTATTATTAGTATTCGGTCCCTCTAGCTATAGTCTTTCCAAACGTTTATTTAATTTTTGAGTGCAGAACGCTTTATAGGAATCTAAATTGGCGTGTAAAGAAATATTGTTTTCACCTGACAGCTGTCAAAATCAATTAAACGCTTGGAAAGACTGCGCGCGTTGAATATTTGTTCCATCTAAATACACATATCATATTTTAATTAGTTTCGACAGCCGATGTGGCGCAGTGGTAGTGCGACTGCCTGCGACGCAAAGGTTCCGGGTTCGATTCTCGGTGGGACACTCACAAAGTTGATATTTATCACTTTGTGAATTTGTTCCCGGTCTGGTTAGGACATTGCAGGTTGAACCACCTGATTGTCCGAAAAGAAATGGTTCCGTGTTTCGGAGGGCACGTTAAGCCGTCGGTCCCGGTTGCTTTCGATTACTTAGACGGCGGTCGTTACAAAACCATGTCAGAGGCCTACTCCTAGTGGTAGGCGGTTGAAAAAAGCTGACCCCAGGGTTCATCGGGTCTTTGGACGACTCGGTGACCCACACGAAAAGAGGTCAGTTTCGAGGTGTAAAGTCTACTGATCTTCTTTCTCAACTGTGTCGCAGTCACATTTCTAAATCGGATTACGGGTCGATTGGACCTTATCCGCGACCAGTTTGATCCGGATTAAAGCAGTAACTTTATCCGAACCGAACTTATCTTGTTTGACTTGTAATCTCTGACTTTTGACCTGAAATCACATTGGTATTATTTACTTACAAGAGGTCATATCCTACGTGAGATCCAGGGTCAGGTTAAAATAACAATCATGATATGGTAATTCTATACTAAGTACGTAGTAAAACTAATGCAATAATAATTATAGTACCTAAACTAAAACACTTCCCGTGTTAGGTATACAATTTTTGAAAACGTGCAAAATTTTCAGTCGCAGACTTTCGCTTTTACTAATTTTGCAAGTGTATTTTTAATGCCAGTAACGCGTGGCACGGCTCCATCTACCGGGTTAGTTATGCAACAAGTGCCACGCGTTACTGGCATCAAAAATACACTCGCAAAATTAGCGGGCAAGGATTGAGCTGCGGTAGCCCAGCTGGAAGAGGCGTCGCCACTAGTAATGCGAAAGTCGCTGGTTCAAATCCTGCCCGCGCTTGAAAATTTTGCATGCATTCAAAAAAATAAAAATATGGTAGATACATTTATTTTGTAGCTCCTCTCTCATACAGGATGAAAGGCTAAGGGTCAATTCACACCGCAACGAGACGAGAGGCGACGCGACAATGTCTAGCTGTACAGAGCGACTTGAAAATGCTCATCCATTATGTTCCATCCTTTCTATATGTTCCTTCCTATATGTTCCGGGATTCTATCCTGTTTTTCCTTGGGAAAACTTTATTAACGAACTAACCCTGAGTTCGTTCACCCCTGGAAACAAATTATTTTCATAAATTTTCATCCCCTTATCATACATACCTATTAACACAATATAATAAAATGATTAATTTCAGATGCGACTCAGTACGCCCACTACGTTTTCAACACTATCAAACACAAGCAGAGCGGGAAAGTCAACTTTGAGGTCAGTCATCTTACAATAACATAAAAAAACACTTTGAGGTTAGTTTCCTACCATCGTCCATCATCATCAACCTCTTTGAGACGTCCACTGCTAGACATAGGCCTCCCTCCAAGCGCGTGGCTATAGAAATAAACCGCGATTTTAGGCTGTCTGTATTAAATAATAATTAATAGCGATGTGTTCTGTCAATAAATCAGTTATCTATCTAACTAAAGGTTGCCCGCGACCCGTTCAATAGGTTAATCTAAGTGAGTTTAGATTATGTCTATACTTGGTAGATACTAATTATATCGCAATTTAGGTACTACTATTATGTAATCTGGTGTTGTAATTATGTACTAAGATCTATGTATAAATCCTCGCTTGTTATAATATTGAATGATGATACAATTTTAACATATAAGGTCCTATTAAATTCGATGAAAATATTTTAAGGATGAGTTCTTACTCCTAAAACTAAACAACTTTTTCCACTAAACATAGATCGAAATATTACACATAAATTTAGACCTCCCATACAAAGGACACTTTTTTTACATGTTTGTATGGATAATGCGATTTTTTTTCACATTTCAACCTATGTTTATTGGGAAAATGTGTTATATTTCATGATTATAACTCACTCTAAAAATATTTGCACTGAATTTAATAGTACCTTTTATTCTGACGACGCAAAAATATGCTATAATTGCTGACGCCAGATCACGCGTTCTTGCATTGTATGCTTCGGCAATGTAACTTCTGTCACAATACCTTCTTTCAGGAGTTCCTTGAGATCCTGTCCCGCGTAGCGCGAGGCTCAGTTCAGGAGAAGCTATCCTGGGTGTTCGCTCTGTATGACGTGGACGGCGACGGGCGTATCTCCAGGTCTGAAATGCTGGCTGTCGTGTCTGCTATCTACGAGCTGCTGGGCCGGGCTGCCGCGCCACCAGTGCATAACACTGCTGCTAAGGACCATGTCGACAGGATATTCCACGTAAGTCAATTTATCTCTCTCTCTTTGACTGGTGCTATAGAAACCTTCCCTTGCTTGCTTGCCGTGTGGTATATGGGTGAATCAACTATTCTTTGTACTCTGAGTTTTGTTTTTTTGGAAAATAAAATATTATTTTTTAATAAAGTTTTTTAATGGTATTAATAAAACATATATTAAATTTGGCTATAGCAGTATCGGCACCGAAAAATTTACTATTTTTCAGAATATTTTACATACTTATAAGAAGACTCAGGTAAGTATGAGTCCCCTGGGTAACGTTTTATATTTGGATAAAAAATTAAGAAAATATCAAGTTATAGAAAAAATCAATATCTTTATTTAAAGCAAAAAACGTAACGAATCATAAATGCAGTTTAAAAGAGCTAGAAAGTGAAACATTAACATTTTTTTAAATCTTATTGTGTCTCTTGGGTCACGAGTGATAAGTTACACAGCGGTTTTTCTTCATATTTAAGGTTCTGGCCAACAAAAAACAAAACTAATAGTTGTCACTAACTTCTCCAAACTTAAAATAAACACTTCTTTAAAAATATGTTTTAAAAAAATAGCTGTAATCACTTCTAAACTATAAAATTGTCCATAAACTTTGGGGACAAATCTGTTAGCCAAGAGATTTTTTTTGTGAATTAAACCATCAGTAGCCATTGCAGCGTAAAGAAAAAAATCCCGATTGTTATTTCTTATCTCTTCTAAGTAAGTATTTGCAAACCATGCCAAATTTCCTTTTAATTTAATTTAACAACTATAAAATGTCTCCTAAATCACGAAAATTGTCTCTTGGGTCACGATAATTGTGACTCAGCGGAACTGTGACCCAGGAGACAATTAACGGTTAAATGTTATTTTCTATTAAAATATAAGAATATCCGTAAATTTGCCTACAGCCAAAGCATTTTAGACTCTATCACTATATAAAAACAAAACAATTGCTATAAATAAAACAGTGTTTACCGAAAACATTGTCGTCAGCCAGCAGAACTTCAATAAACCCACGCTGCCTTGCCGAGAGCCGCGGACGAAATGGCCGAGCAATCACAGCTTTTGAAATGGCTTGAAGATGATCAGGTGATTCGTAGGACAGTTTCTATTGGCTGCGCGCCATTTCAGTCTGTCTCTTTCACTCTTTAAATATTTTGAATTGCGTGACCCCGTGGACGTCCGTCATATTGTAATTTGTGGGACAGAGGTATTAAAATCAATGAAAAATAAAAAAATAAACTTTATTTCGCTTAAAATATAGTTTTATAAAGGATATTATCTCCTAGTATGAGATGATTCTTTCAAATTAAATCTCTTCTAGGAGTATTTTTTCAGAAATTGATAATAAAGTTGACAGATGCATCAATGGGACAGGTCTTTTATGTATGAAAGCGGAATTTGGTCCCCCGGGTCACATGTTTTTATTATTATAAGTTTACGCAAATTACCCTCCGGTCTCATGTGAATATTCCTGAGGATTCTATAACTTCAGAATAAAGTGTGAAATTGAATTTTTCCGAACACAAATGTAATTATTACAAAGAAGTTTTTTGAGGACACGTTTTGACAAAGAAAAGTTGATTCACCCATATATTGACATATTTTTTTTAAGTATGTAAGTATCAGCACTTCCCGTGTCCTGCCCACGATAGAACTTTTGCAATTTTTCAACGATCAGCTATCTAGTTCCCATAGTACGAGCTTTGCTTAGTTTGGGGCTAGATGACGCTGTATGATGTTGTCCAACATATATATTTTATTTATTTATTATGTTCTTATCCGTGTGATGCCAGCTTAGACATCCGTGTGATGCCGGCTCAGAATAGCATCACCCCATTTCTTTCCTGTGGCAGTCGTAAGAGGCGACTAAGGGACTCGAGGGTGTGTATTGCTATTTTAGGCGATGGGCTGATAACTACTATGGCGAATTTTCCAAATGACTCTCAAATATTTGTCAGACGTGGCGTAAATGACCGTTTTTGAGGCTGTTTATGCTCTGCCTACCCCGCAAGGGATTATAGGCGTGAATTGTGTATCTGTGTGTGTGTGTGTATGTGTGTATTCTTGTTCCAGCTGATAGACACAAACGCGGATGGCGTGGTGACCCCCGACGAACTCGCCCGCTGGTGTAGCCGCGACCCCGCCCTTCTGCAGTCCCTGGACATGCTGGACACCGTGTTATGATCCTCAGCCGAGGGGAACAAGCAGTGAGTTGTGTTTCCCAAAAATCGAACCAGAACCTTTGAATTCTGAAACGAATTCAATCCGCCAAGCTCTACTATAGGGGCATAGTAAGTGAGTCATAGGCCTCAATTCGGTATATAGACTATCAGACTACTAGCAGCAGTGTTACTAGTCACATTTAATATGTATTACTTTAATATTTTAATACCTAAAAGAATTGACTTACTAATTAATTTACCTTAATGGTATGTGTTACTATTATATATTATTTTATTATTTAATTGCGTATCGACATGTTTAAATAATTATTACACTAATTGCGTTTGGTTGTAACTGTTAGCAATTAAGTTGATAATAAATAAATTGAATTGAATATAAACTTACCTTAAATTAGTGCTGTTATTAAGTAAAAACACTTCATTGCACATTCAAAACATACATAAATAACAGGAAAACTTGAACTAAAAATACGCAAAGGCTGCATTATCGCTGAAAGCTATCTCTACCAGACAACCTTTGGGTGGAGAAGAAATCAAAGGTTAGAAGAGAGTAGTGCATAAAATAAAGTCTCTTTCCGTCGAATAGATTTCGAAAAGGATAGGAGGGTATATAAGTTCTGTCATGTCTCATAATTTGACGCAAAATCAAGAAGCTTGAAGGTAAAAAGTAGGTTGATCTGTAGTTCCATGCGCAAAATACGTGTAATCTGTCAAAATACGATGACTGAAAACAATAGCGACTGAATTGACCAGAAATTGCAAAGAACCTAAAGTCATTTTTAAACATGATAGGACTTAGATATCTATCCTTTTCCTATTTGACGGAAAGCGACAGCACTAATTTAAGGTAAGTTAATTTATTACTTACTTGCGATGACACCTAAGTGGTATATATACGGTGAAATTTTACTAGTGACCGATAGCGAAAACTCAGATCGGGCTGGTGATAAGGAACAACTCTCCCCAAGGAAAAATTATGAAAACACAAAATTGGGCCTCCCATAGAAAATTGCCGATCAGCAAATTTGAGTCATCATGGAACCTAAAAATATTCTGTCATATTTCACCTTACGTTATTTAGGGAAAGTTGTTCTTTTTTTTCCCGTGGGTGTCGTAAAAGGCGGCGAAGGGACTCGAGGGTGTGTATTGCAATTTTAGGCGATGGGCTGACAACCTGTCACTATGGCGATACACAATTTTCCGAATGTTTGTCAGACATGGCGTAAATGTCCGTTTTTTGCGGCTGTTCACGCTCTGCCTACCCCGCAAGGGATAATAGGCGTGATATGTGTATTTCCCATAGTACAAGCTTTGTTAAATTTGGGGCTAGATGGCGCTGAAAAAAAGTGTATTATATTTGTCTATTTTGAATATCAAGTCTAATCTCTACTTTCCAGACTAGAAGACATCAACGCACACCCATCCTGCTCCAACATGGCGGCTGAGGAGCCCCACGCACCCCCCAGGAGTACCAAGAAGCCTCACCCCCCACCTAGGGGACCCCCGCCGCCTGTGCCTGCTAGGATTGCCACTACCGTAAGCAATGACCATAAATATCAAATCTAATAATAATAATAACCATTTATTGCACACAAGAAACATTATAAGAGACAATATACAAAGAATGACGACACAACAGGACAACTTATTTCTACTAAGAAATTTCTTCCAGCTGACCTACAGAAAGTGAGACTTCTACAAGACAGGCGGATTAGGCGTGCACAATTACTTATTTAAATAAATAAATGCCAATAAAAATATATAAATACTTTCATAAATAAACATACATAATATATTTCATACATATATTATACGAATACTATCTAAACTGAATTAAACATATGATTAACTATAATACATACATAGCTATAATATACCTAATTTACTCGGATAGTGAAAGATAGTGCTCTCTCTCTTCTTAAAGACAGCGATGGAAGGGCTGTCTCGAACAATGTGTGGTAGTGAATTCCATAACCTAACCGCATGAACAGCAAAGGAATATGAATAAAAATCAGTATGATGGTGAGAAATGGCAAGAACCGTTCTAACATTAGAACGACAAGGCTTGTAAAATTATAACTTATAATATTTTTACTGAACATGACGCCCCGTAGACATCTACTACGCGCTACTTCGTAGTAAGCTGCTACAAACTTAGTTCATAAATAATTTTATATACACTCGTCTCATAATGTTCGAATTATGAATTCGAAAACAGATGCATAATGACCTACTTTATGCATTCTGCCTATAAAAACTAGGGTTTACTATAAATTACAGAAGCGTAATGACTTAATGACAAAACTCTTAATACGATAAAGTTGAGAAATGAAACGAAGTTTTTTTTTCCAATACTCAAATCGCTATCTTCCGCCGCACCTGACAGTTGTTGTTGTACGGAAAATTTTCGGATGTTGTTCAGTTGTTTTAATAGTTTTTGTTCTGTTGTTGTTCAGATGTTGATTAGTTGTGGTTCAGATGTTATTCCGATGTTGTTCAGTTGTTGTTCAGTTGTTGTACAGATGTTGTTCAGATGTTGTTCAGTTGTTGTATATATGTTGTTCAGTTGTTGTTTCGATGTTGTTCAGATGTTGTTCAGTTGTTGTTCAGATGTTGTTCAGTTGTTGTTCAGATGTTGTTCAGTTTTTGTATATATGTTGTTCAGTTGTTGTTTCGATGTTGTTCAGATGTTGTTCAGTTGTTGTTCAGATGTTGTTCAGTTGTTGTTCAGATGTTGTTCAGTTGTTGTTCAGTTGTTTAGTTAAGTTATTGTTAAGACTCCACATCTAAACAACTGCTAAAGTATAGATTTTTGAAAATTCATATCAAGCCATATTACGTTCTCGTATTGAATTTGTCCTTGTATCGGGCCCTGCAATGGCCGGTGCGTACGTTTAGAAAAGTGTTTCTGAGTTTTTTTGGAGAGTGTAGTTAAAATAGTGTATGCAACTGCTATAATTAGGCATTAGAATGCTCGTGTCAAACTAGTATCACACTCGGCTGCGCCTCGTGTGATAAACAGACACTCGCATTCTAATGACCCCCATTATACGACAGTTGCATAAACTACTATTATCTACACTCGACTCATAATGTTCGAATTATGAATTCGAAAACAGTTGTTTAAAGACTTGCTTTAATTAATTATATTATTTTATTAATTTAATTACGGTTTAATAGAAAAATTACAGAAGCGTAATGACTTAATGAGAAGGCTCTTACTTGGATAAAGTTGAGAAATGAAACGTTTTATTTTTGCTAATACTCAAATCGCCATCTACCGCCGCACCTGACAGTTGTTGTTGTACGGTAATTGTTCGGATGTTGTTCAGTTGTTCTAATAGGTTTTTGTTCAGTTGTTGTTATGTTATTCAGCTGTTGTTCAGATGCTGTTCAGTTGTTGTTCAGATGCTGTTCAGTTGTTGTTCAGATGCTGTTCAGTTGTTGTTCAGATGTTGTTAAGTTTTTGCACCGATGTTGTTCAGTTGTTTTTCAGTTGTAAAGTTATTTGTTGTTCAGACTCGACATCTGTACAACTGTTAGTATAGAATTTTCAAAATTCATATCAAGCCATATTACGTTCTCGTATTATATTTGACCATGTATCGGGCCTTGCAATCTCCGGTGCGGACGTTTGGAAAAGTGTATAAATGAGTTTTTTTTAGAGTGTAGATAAAATAGTGTATGCAACTGCTATAATTAGGCATTAGAATGCTCGTGATAAACAGACACTCGCATTCTAATGACCCCATGACAGTTGCAAAAACTACTATTGTTCGCTGTGATGGTTTTTTACGTACTTGATTATTGGCTTATACTCGTAATTTACCGCTTACGTATTAACAATTTGCTTGCAGATCACCAAAGAAACAGCAAAATCAAAACGTCGCACGCGCCACGCCTCATCACCAGCCGTATCTACGCAGCCGCAGTAAACCACCTCATCTACCCTGGTACAGTATTTGTACCAGTCATTATTATTAATTAATGATGGGTTTGCTCTTGACTCTAGTCTAGGTCATAGGACAGAGACAGAGTCTAAGATGGAGCGAGCTCACCCAGAAGAAGCCTGTTCACTCTTACGTTGAAGAGATTAGGGTTGTATGCGTTTGGAAACACAGACGCAGGTAGTGAGTTCCACTCTTTAGCTGTGCGCATTATAAATAATTATTATGAACCTTTACATACATATATCACGCCTATTTTCTTTACGGGTTAGGAAGAGCGTTAACGGCTGTAAGGATATTAACACCACGTCTGACAAAAGTTTGAGGGTCAATCATATAACTGTGTATTACTAGAGCGAAAGGTTGTCAGCCTGTAAAATTACAATACACATCTAACCCTCAAGTCCCTTAGTCGCCTCTTACGACACCCGCAAGAATGTAATGAGGTAATGCTTATTCTGATAATGCGGCAGTTTGTTTATATTCTTTTATATGCCCACTTGGAACAACTATAGGTACATTGAGTATCAATACTTTTCTTTTCTTTTGTTTTGTTTAAAATGAATGTAATGATGAACAAAATGAAAATGAAACGGAACAGCTAGTTTTTATTTTGCTAGTTAAAGTGAGCCAGCACCGGATCAATTATGAATGATTGCGACGACTTTTCTTGGCTTCATTTTGGTTCGCTGGGTTCCCTCTAAATATTTCCTCGATCTTAAGTTTAATCGTTAAACTAAATTGTACTAAAATACTTATGATTATGATAATTATTAATTAAATACAATATTCAAACCAGTATTAATAAAATAATAAATATACATATAATTGATATTAATTAAAAGCAAAAAACTAATACCAACTGATGTATAAAAGTATTACTTAGGGCCAACGCAAATACGGGGTGTAAAGGACAGCCCTCCAAAAACTGAACAACTACCCATGAAAAAATATTTCAGGAAACACCAAAAAAACATTGAGTTCCCATAGTAATGCTGATTTTGATTTTGTATGGGAGGTCATAATTTTTTTATCGTTTCCTGCCATATGTTACTAGGGGAACGACCCACGGAACATATGTCAGGAAATGACAAAATAATACCTACCATACAAAATCACGATCAGCTGACTGCAATTGACAAGCGCTCATATTTCATAATATCCACTTTTTCTATGACCATTTCGGAGATTTCTGATTGCAGATTCATAGTGAAAAAGTTTCAAATTTTTCTGTTGAAAATCTAGGAAAAAATAATCAATTTTCTGAAATTGTGCTTGTGACGTCACAATACGATGATTATCCTGCAAAAAAAACACATCCGTTTGTAGACGTAAATTTACAAAAAAAAGCGCATCATGAGCGCCAAAACTGTCAATAACGTCAAAGTACATAGTTGGCTGGGTTGCCAACTGGGTTTTTTTTTCGTACTGAAGCACTTAAGGCTAGCGCAGACTGTGGCTTGTACGTCTACGCAAATGAAGCACGCGCGTCGACGCACCGGTTGTAATCTATGGAATCAATATTGAACTGGAAGCTTAAGAAACATGCTATGAACATGCCACACCAGATGCGGGCCGTGTTGACATGTCACACGCCAACAAGTAGGTAACTACCGAAGAGTACCAACTGACTAAGTTACTAGATTGGATGCCAAAGGCAAAACAAAATGCTTATCAATATCAATATCTACCCGGGTGTCGTAAAAGCCGACTAAGGGATGACTCCAGAAAATGGGCAGCAGCGTTGCCAGTGAATACAACACCTTACACTGCGCTCGCCATTCCACCTGCTAATCGTGTTGAGTATGGCAAATAACCCCTTATAGGGGGAGGCCCATGTCCAGCAGTGTGGTATTCCCACACTTGTGTCTTTCCTGCTGGGGTTTTGACCTCTTAGTAATACACGACTCTACTAAAGTTACGTTAGTCACGACTCGTAGACTCTCCGTTTCTTAATTTGAGTAAAGTTTGTGCCTCTTCGTCTTTCTCTTTTCCCTTTCACCCTCCCATTCTGCAACGTTTTTTACTTCCTAATCAAGGCGGAACTATACTATCTGACGCGTCCATCAGCCGCGTCTGTCAGCTGCGACTTATTTGAATCTGTGTAGTAATTTATGTGAAACTGCAAACTATCTAAGTCGCGCACAGTCTGAGAGAGATATCTAGCCGGTCGGATGCCATAGACAATGTGCACTGGCCTTTAGACTCTGGAGTCGCTTTTAATTTATTTCGTGGACGTAAACACGTAAACGCTTCTTTTTATCTAATTTCTTGGTAGACAATACAATGTGGCCACAATTAAATAAAAAATTTCGTCCTACTCGTTGCTCGACGTCATCATCGCCACCGCGACCATAGACGAATTTCGTCCGCGGACACTCCGTGCACACTGTCTTAAGCCGCGGCTGATGGATGCGTCAGATAGTATGTTTCCGCCTTTAGACTTCTTTAACATCCAATTTAATCAAAACATTTCAATACGTAAAATCGTTTGCAATCAGCATTTGCAAGCAAAATTATGAAAAATTCCAAAACCTCGTACAGAAGTGAATACTTGTCCTCGTACGGGAGACCATAGTTTCGTATTCGTACGAGGAACCTTGTATTGTACGGTTGGCAACCCTGGAAATGTATGATAATGTCGCTGTCAATCATCTTTCAATCATCAGTATTGCCATTATATTTTATTATTTTCAAGAATTGTAGTGATACCATTTTAATAATCGTATTCTGACGTCATCATGCACTTACGACCTTTTAGAATGAGCAGTTTTAAATTATTTAAATAAAAAGGGATAAAAGTGTTGTTTTTTCTAAAATGTTACTCGGGGGCTCCACTTGTTCACTAAAGTTTTATTTAAGCTAATAATATCGGTAGGTTTACGAAATGAGCGGTCATCAATTGCTATGGGAAGTCTAACTTTATTTGACGTTACCTAAATATTTTCTCATGAAAAGTTGTTCAGTTTCATGGTCTGAATGCAACCTTTATGTATTCGGAGGTCTTTCCTTTACATCCCGTATAGTGCCATTTACCGCAAGCCATTTTCAGTAGCAAATTAAAACGTAATGGCTATTCGGTCAATTTCCAGAAGCGAATAGTTCAGGAGCTATAAGAGATTAAAGTCAACGTCATGCCAGTGTGGCCGTATGTTTTTTTTACAATTACCAAACTTAAAGTTTTAGATCATTTTCGATTTGCTACTAAAAACGGATTGCGCCTTAAGTTAAATGCCAATTAAATAATTCTCGAAAACGATAAGCAATAAATAAATACTACTATTATCCTCTAATCGCTAGCTTTTTTCTTGTTGTTAAATTATTACAAAGAATGAAGTAATATTTACTCTAATTATAAAAATAGTGATATTTACATTAATACTAAATATGCCTTCTCTTTAAATATTCTTATTAAGTGTACATATCCACATCAAACCTCATTAATATAAATTTTGTATTTGTAATGTGCAGGTCTAAAGTAACGCCATCCCAAAAAACCTTTTTGACAGCTGTCAGTTCCATGCTAAGTTTTATAACTAATTAATATATATTTCAAATAAATAATAAATAAATAAATATCCTGAACAATGACTTAACAAATATTTTTGGCTTGTGGATCGAACAGACGACCATCGCCGTAGCAGGCAGGGGTACTATCCGCTACGCCATCGGCCCAGTCAAATACTCAATATTGTAGTAAGTTTTTTTAACTGACTGACTAAGTATATAACTCTATGTCGCATTCATTTTTAATCATTGATGAAATAACGACTTATTGTTATTAATTACAATTTCGTAAATTTTGGACATATTTTTACTATTTATTTAATGTACCTATACAGGGTGTAAGATACAGTCCTCCGAATACTGATAGAGTGCATTCAGACCATGAAACTGAACAACTCTCTTTATATAAATATTTTAGGAAACGTCAAAAATTATTTGACTTCAAATAGTAAATGCAGTTAGCTGATTGTGATTTTGTATGAAAGGTCGCTTTTTTTTGTCGTTTCTTTGCATATGTTCCTAGGGGAAAGTTGTTTAGTTTCATGGTCTGCATGCACCCTATCAGTATTCGGAGGGCTGTCCCTTACACCCTGTAGATATTTATTTTACTGTGACATCGAATTAAATTTAAAAAAAATACATAAATTTACATGTAGCATTTTTGTATATTGACATCGTCCTTTTAATAATAATGTAATTAACATTTGTATGATATTATTGTGTGGCTAAATATGTGATTCTTTTAAGTAACCTATAAGATCTATTGTATCATATTAATTTATTGGCAAATAAACTTTCATTTATTTTACTAAGAAATATGTCAACAAAGGAAAATGGCACCTAATGCATAGCATTAGCACTAATCTGACAGCGATCAAATATGGCATATTGGGATGGCCGTACTGTAGGGGAACGTTGTCGAAACTATGAGGACAGACGGTTATTGAGGAGTTTGCAATGTACAACCTATTTGTCCAGTTATTGTTGTTATAAATCTCACAAAATAAAGAATAACAAAAATATTTACATTGGAACAAGTAGCTTAAACTAGACAAAAATTCAATTTTTCCTACATATTTACCTGAGTACATTATACGCATTTAAAAACGAGGGACCTACCTACGTCATTTCACTACTAACTCCTTTTTATCTAGAAGTTGTAATTCTAAATTATTATTACTAGGAATGTTAACATTAAGAATTATCCTTCTATAATTTTAAGATTTCAGTAAGGTGCAGTGGGGATATTCCGACTGCGGGATAATTTTAACAAATAGGTGCAGTGGAGTGATTCTGACTACTGACTGGGTAATTCAAGCTAAACAAACGTTCATCTTCAAGTTTAAGAGTCAAACTCACGTTCACCAGTGGTGAACACTTATGAACATTATTATTTATAAAACCCATTGAATTGCCGGTCATTATCGTCTATGTCCAAAGAGCAGAAAGTTGTTTTCATACATATGTACATACATACATAAATCACGCCTTTATCCCTTGCGGGATAGGCAGAGCGTTAACGGCCATAAAACGGATATTAACACCACGTCTGACAGAAGTTTGAGGGTCAATCAGATAACTGTGTATTACTATCTAACCCTCGAGTCCCTTAGTCGTCTCTTACGACACCCATTTGTAAGAAATGGGGTGATGCTATTCTAAGCCGGCATCACACGGTTTTCATCATTGCATCTATAGTCAAATCGATAGATGTAAAAGTAATGTAATTAAAAAGTATTTGTTTTAGTTATACTTATACCCCACTTTCTGAATTTCCCCACTTTACCTTACTTTTTTTGAACAACTACGCGTTAAAATTTACAAAATGTAGATCACTTGTTGCCTATCTAACCTAGCCTTAGTCCTTTGACATGATTTTTTTCAAAAACTTACTACGCCTAGCAATTTCTTTGAATTTTAAGATGCCTAGTTACCTTTTAAAATCTTATTACCTATTAAATATATTTTGTTCTGAATTATCCTAGCAATAACTAAGCTTAACTTTAATCTTAATGGGAGCATTTGGGCTCAAACAATCCGTAAACAAGTGTAAACTTAAAAGCTAAACAAACCGTTTAAAATACGTATTTATGCAAGCAATATGTAGTCAGTTGCTGTATTCCCAACTTATTACATGCTTCGGGTCATTCGTGGACTTGGTGTCCCACACGGCAAGAAGCTGGTCAAAGTTACATTATTTCGACCCACGTTCCAAAGGGAAAGATGTTTTAAAATTATGAGGACAAACCGTGGTTATTAATATCCCAAATTACCCCAAGATAACCATTTAAACAATTAATGTCCAAAATGCCCCACTTTGGACCTAAACTTAGTTGTAAAAGACTTACGTGGATCACTTTCAAGGCAATACTATTTTAAGATTCTAAATAACTTAAGATTTTTCTCTACCCTTGTTAAAATATAAAATTCTTTAAATCTATCGTTAAAGTTGTAATATCAGCAGTTGCTCGAAGTGACCATTTTAGAAATCAACTTGAACTGGGTTTTGTATACAGTAACTAATTAACTATCGTATAAACTTGTAGCGACCTCTGGGAGCTACTACAAGAAGCTCACTCAAAGTGGTTCACGAACAAGCAAGACGCAACAGAAGTTCTCGACATATCCGCAAGATGGCGCCACGTGACAGAACAATAGGCCTGAAACGCGGTATCGAAGTGTTCACCGCGCGCTGCATATATACAACTTCCAATTCTATCCAGGTGGAGCAGTCGGTCCCCTGGCCACAACACCCGGCCAGGTCCTTTAACACAACCTGCAACCTTTCATTCTGCCTACTGACATCACCCCTGTCACCCGCCATAAACTTTATCAAGACCCAGTTTAAGTTATCTGACGGTCTTATAACAAAAAAAAACAGATGAGGTTTAGGCGTCAAGTTGTATAGAAAAGTGTTGGGAACACTCTCTCTTTGTATAAACACGATGAAATGCTGCTGATATCACAAGGTAAATCTTGCAATGTTACATGAAGGTGTGAACCGGCTTGTGGTTTTTATTGGGAACAATGAAGTACTAATGATAAACTAGTTTGATAATTTTTTGACCGCCATCAAAAATTGAACAGTTGCACTATCTTCTATACTACGGTTGTTCCAAGTAAAAATTCAGCCTAATCTCCTAGTTATAGATTCTTCTATTATTCTCGTTAACTCATATTAAACTCTACTTTAAGAACTAACGACCAAAATCTATGAGAAACATTTAAAATCCTAAAAATGGATACTAAAAAATACCCTTTTTTAAACCTAAAATCGATTTAATTAAAACTTACCTACTTCAAATTATTCTTGCGAATGTCTAACGCCATTAAATATCGTGTAAAATTTTACTAGTGACTGAGACTGAAAACAGAGGCCAGACTGGTGATAAAGAACAACTTTCCCCAAGGGACATAGGTCGAAATATGACAAAATTATTTTGAACTTCCGCAGTAAACCCAAATCAGCTGATCGGCAATTTTGTACAGGAGGTCCAATTTAATATTTTGCTACTGCTCTTGTCCGCGAATTTCGCAAATGTATCTTAATGCCAGTAACGCGTGGCACGGCTCCATCTACCGAGTTAGTTTTGCAACTGGGGAAAATTGATCCTTATCACCAGACCGTCTTGAGATTTCGCTATCGGTCACTAATTATCAGTAAAATTTCACTCTGCGTTACTACAAGTTATCTAATACAAGGTTACTTTTAAGTACTTTAGTTTAATTACTTCAACGTACTGGTAGTGGTGAATATATATTATTTTATTTATAGTTTTTTCTTACTTAGGTGTTGAAATAATAATTTAAAAAAAAATAAGACATAGTTTTTATTCACAGTCGATTTATTATGTAATTATTTGTTTAAGTACTTATATTAGTTTATATTTAACAAATACATAGAGTTCATTTCACCTATTATGAACTGTTTAAGTAACATAGTTTACTAGAAGACCTACGAAATATACACTGCTATCAGAAATAAATATCTTTTACTGAAACAAATTGAAAATTGTTTTATTTTTAAGATTTTGACCAAAGTTTCTTGGGCAAAGTGGTCAAAATGCACCCTACTCACAGCAGTATAAATACATTCCTACGGCATATATTCGAATTGGTAATTCCTAATTCTTAAAACTACAATGTTTTACTATAAAATACCTAAAATAATCATATTTTTCCACAATCTGTAGAATATTCACAATAATATTAGATTTTGTGATACCTACCCACTTATTTTACTTCAAGAAACACATAAAATGACTAACAAAACACAAACAATGTGGATTTATAAAACAAAAACATTGGAACATTTTGGTAAATTTATTTTTATTTTCAATGTTTGTATCCGGGGAATATTCCTCGTGCCCGGGAAATTTACTGGGAATATTCCCAATGTTACTGGCACATTACTAACGCGACGTGTCAGTCAAAATTGCCACCAGCATAAGAACAATATGGACCTCATGCACTTGTGTCTAGCTAGGCCAAGCTCACCTGTACGGTTTCCCGATTCTAAAGTTTTAATCACTTGAAGTTTCTAAAGTTTAAATCACAAATTAAAATCTCTAAACTTAGAGGTTGTAAGTGTGGCTATTCCACAAAAGCCTTTTTTGGGAATTGTTTAATTTAGCGTTGCTATGCTGGGGTAAGTTAGGTATTAATGACGGTCTATGAATACGCCGCGAGGCTCGCCCGCACGCATCGCTCTGGGCATATGTTGTCCCTTTCTCACTCGCGGGGCGAGGGTGGCGGCGTGCGCGCGGGCCGCCTGGTAGGCGCCACGCGGTGATTTCTGCACCGCACTACCAGTCACTCAAAACCGTTCGGACGAGAACGTATTGTGTTTTGTACGGATTTCCCGCCACGCGTTTTGTGATGCCGCGTGTAATGGACGATTCAATTTGAGATCGCGCGTGTTGATGCATCGTATTATTGCGGTTCTCCTGGGTTATACTAGAATACCAGGCTTAGTGATTGTTGGATGTCTCGACGTCTTCCACGTGAGCGTCGCGTTGAATAGGCATCAAGTGGCCATATCGGCTCGCGTTTTGTACGGCCCTAATTCGTGTTGGGTCACGCGTAATGACTAATATCAAAGTGAAATACGAACAGAAGCTGTGAGTGGTTTGAAGTGAATAACGCGCCAAGGCTGTAGTGGAATGCTGGGTGTCGATATCTTTTCCACCCAGCCCTGTAAGTACCAACGGAATCCCTATCTGATCCATTCCCTGAACTTCCTTTCTCCGTTGGGTATTTATGCATTTGCGCCGGCACGTGACTGTAAGTGTTAAACCTAGTTGTTTTAGTATAAAACTGTTTTCTCGTGTTAATGGTGTGTTCCCTTTAGTCATATTTGTTGTACCATTATCATTGTGACTCCTTAGTACGAATTGCGGAATTCGTGGGGTGATATAATTTGGAGGTACTTACTTATAATCTAGTGCTTATACGTGTGACGTAACGCCAGATCGGCAGACGGTATTTACTACAGAATTGAGTTATGTAAAGGTCAGAACACATCATTTGCCAATTTCACTCAACTTAGTTAATTAAGTTAAATAGATTTAGGTTCACGTTTAATTCATAGTATGCGCTGCTATATTGTGCAGCGTATGCTATTTAGCGCTGCGTAACGCGGCCATTGTCTACCTTCAGTTGAACTCCTGGTATTTTACTAGAAATTTACCTGTGTAAATCGCTTCCACTGCGGGAGTTTAGCTTGGAATTAGACAGGAATATTTCGACATTTATGATTTACTTAATGTTTTTTTGTTTTGTAAAATCGCCTATTTTAGTCGCCGCTAAAATTAGTCAATTTATTCGTTTTAAATACTTAAATTCCTTAATTTTGCACCCCCTGGAATTGCACTAATCGGCTAAAGCTAAGTTTAATTCTGTCTTGAATTTGATTACGTGTAGAATAGAAAATGGCTTTACAAAAGACAAATTAAATTTAGTTATTTTAAAAGCGCGCCTAAAATAGTGTCTAATGTATGGTAAGTTCTGAATAAATCTCTATATTTTGCTGTTGGTTTTCGTAAATAAATAATAAAAAAAACTCTTTACTGGTGTTATAATAATAAATTTACTATACTTTAACTATGAATATGTGTTCCTAAATAATAATAATATTACCTTATAATTAGTTATGATACTTCAATTACCGTCAATTCTTTCGTCCCACAGAAACCTGGTGTCAGAGTTTTTACTGCGTATGTCCTTCAAAAGTCGGTACAAACACCGGTTCACTCATTCCTTGTGTGTTTCCTTCGTAAGGTTGCGTATAGACTGGAGCATTTATTTTTCTGAGATCAGATACTGTTAGCGTATGTTTTTCATACTCTGGTCCATACGTTACGCTAGTTTCGCTCACTTGAGACAGCGTCGATTGTTGTGTAAAAACTGTTTGAGTTTCAGCCACGTTCGCCGTCTGTGTTTGTTTTTCAAATGCTGCCGGTGCTGCACTCGATTCGTTCATTTCTGTCACGGCTGTCTGTCGCTTCTTGTGTACCATTTTGAAATGCTGGTGTAAAGATTGGTGGTTCTTATACAGTTTCCCGCATTCGTGGCAACTGTGCTTGTTGCCGCCTGAAATGAAGGAAAATCTCGCTTTTACTTGACATGAAACCACGAGTTCGGGTTGCTTATATTACTTATTTTGTTGATGTAGCGCCCCTACCACTGATTTTAACGTGAAACTACTAGCTCGCTTCGCTCGTATTATGTTGGTTTAACGCAGTGTAGCACCCATGTCACTTATTTCAACGATAAACGCGTTGGTATCTATATCTATGTATTTTCTCAAAGTAAGTTAAATTAGCACCTAACAGAAGTTTTCTTTGAGTCGATGTGTAGTGTAGTGTCAGCCGTCTCACTAAATTTAATGTGAAACGAGTAGCACAAGCATAGGACGGTAAATCTTATTCACCATAGAATGCCATATTATTAAATACGCCGCAACTCACAGCCCCAAAGAAGAGGATAGAAATGTTTGTAAGTATGTGTGTGTGTGTGTGTGCGTGTGTGTGTGTGCGTGTGTGTGTGCGTGTGTGTGCGTGTGTGTGTGTGTGTGTGTGTGTGTGTGTGTGTGTGTGTGTGTGTGTGTGTGTGTGTGTGTGTGTGTGTGTGTGTGTGTGTGTGTGTGTTTGTAGGTGTATGTGTGTGTGTGTGTGTGTAGGTATATATGTGTGTAGGAGTATGTGTGTGTAGGAGTATGTGTATGTAGGAGTATGTGTGTGTAGGAGTATGTTTGTGTAGGAGTATGTTTGTGTAGGAGTATGTGTGTGTAGGAGTATGTGTGTGTGTGCAGGTGTGTGTGTGTGTGTAGGTGTTTGTGTGTGCGTGTGTATCACTCACCCCGTGGATGCACGTTCCTCAGATGGTTGCTCAGCAGCTTGTAGTGTGCGAAACGTTTGTCACACTCGGGACAAGGCACGGAGCCTTTGGCCGCCTCATGGACCTGCTTCAGGTGCTGGCCCAGTGTGTTCCTCGATTTGAACACCTTCTTGCATAGGTGGCAGGTCGCTGTTGGCGTTGGCGGTTTCTAAGAATAATCAAAAATACAAGCAAAATAAATTAAAAAATTAAAAATCACGATCGATCGATCCCCACAAGACACAAATATTTGTTAAGCCATTTTCAGATATTTGTGTTTAGTCTGGGTGTTTCTATGTATAATATGTATTTAAAAACGAAAAAAAAAGTAAATAAGTATTAATATCAGCTATCTAGTTCCTATAGTGCAAACTTTGCTTCGTTTGGGGCTAGATTGCGCTGTGTGAACTGTCCAGGATATTGTAGGCAGGTTGTTAACGGTCGTAAAATACGGTCGCATGTGTACAGTGACATGTTGTCAGCCTGTCGCCTAAAATTGTAACACACATCAAACCCTCCAGTCCCTTAGTCGCCTCTTACGACACCCGCTGGAAGAAAATGGTGTGATGCTATTCTAAGTCACCACACGGCAAGAGAATTTATTGACAATAGTTTTTTAAAGAAAATAATATTTTCGTTAAGTACTCACAGGTTCCACATCTGGCACCTTATGTTCATTTTCCAAATGCATGGCCAGATCCTCGCTCAGCTCTATCAAGCATATCGGACAAACGTTCGGAGCATATTTCTCGTTGGCTTCTTTTATGAAGTTGCTGATTGTTGGCTTCTGTTTCACGTGCTTCTGGGGCTCACAAGTCTGCTTGTGATGATTCAGATCACACCTGGAATATTCACCATTGTAACAATACGCAATATTTATATTAGGTACTAGATTTCCGCTTAGCGTTTTCACCTGCTGCCACTCATTTTCGGGTGGTAATAGTTGTTTTCCCGCGGTAAAAAGTGGCCAATGTGTTATTCGTGGTTATACTCTACCTTACCTGTGTTCCAAATTTTATCCAAATTGTATTAGACCGGGTCTATCGCGATAGTATTTAGGTAAATTACTAATCGCGATAGTATTTAGGTAAATTACTAATATTTACCTAAATACTATCGCGATAGACCCGGTCTAATACTTAAAATGTAATACTTAAAGTGATCGCGAGTGCTTAAAAAGTTATATTTATCCAAATTGCTTAACTGTGGATACCTTACACCAAGAGAAGATCATTTTGTACAATGGTTCAATAGCAGCAATTTTGATCAATTAGTGGACAAGCATACTCGGTATAGGGATGGAAACCAACCATCAACTCTAGACTTGATCCTAACCAATGATGATGCTCTGATAGCCCATGTCAACCACCAAGCGCCAATTGGCAAGAGTGACCATACTTGCCTCCTGTCAACTATAGAAATCGAAGCTGTAATTCACAACACTACACTTGTCACTAAATGGAATTATCAAAAAGCAGATTATGACAAAATTTGTAAAATGTTACTCGAATCACTTCCTGGGGAAATAGAATTTTTGGACTGTGTTGAGAAACAATATGAAGTTTTTCTTAGGGAAGTTAATAGAGCCACTCTTTTACATGTACCACACATCAAAATAAACAATACAAAAGTTATGAATAAACCATGGGTTTCAAAAGACATAAAGACACTTTCGGAACAAAAACTACATATCTGGAATAGATACATGATCACTGGATTAGATGAAACATACAAGAAGTACAGAAAACTGAATAACAGGCTAACTAATTGGAGTAAGTCATCGCGCACCAAATTTGAACAGAACCTTATAAATGCTGGACCGAAGAAGTTCTATTCTTACATCAGCCAACAGTTGGCATCAAAAGTAAGCGTACCACGTGTCAGGCGCGGTCACAGCCCTCAGTTTCGGGGGGGGTCATCGTGGCCGGCGGCTGACCCAAACTTTGGAATTACGGCGAAACCATTTATTTTAATAGTAGGAAAGGATTCGGCAGGCGCGGATCCAAACTTTGGCTTAAGAGAATTTTGAGTACCTACCATATTATTATACCATGTACCTACCTACCTATTTACCATTTTGAAATGTCAAAATTTCAGTTTAGCACAGCGCTCTCTGGTTTGACATTCAGAACTATCAACAGAACTGACAACAGAAAAACTCCCACTGCGAGCGAAGCGAGCCCGACTTTTCACGTTTAAACTGATGTAGTGCAAGCATCACTAAGGGAGAGTGTAAGAAGCACAACAACAAAACAACTCTTATTGCGAGCGAAGCGAGCCCGACTTTTCACGTTTAAACTGGTGTAGTGCAAGCATTATTTAAGGAGATTAGTAGAGGCGCCCCATCAATACAAAACGAATTGTGAGCGAAGCGAGTTCGACTTTTTACGTTAAAATAGATAATAGATAGGATACCATGACTGTGAAGTTACGTGACAAGTGAGGTGATGTGATGAGCTATTTTCCTTGAATCTTGGAAAAATTGGGTGAAGCCGGTGAAAGGCGGTTCAGGGCAGTTTCTTTTTTTTTATTAGGTTTCGGGGGGGGTCATGACCCCAATGACCCCCCCCCCTGTGACCGCGCCTGCCACGTGTGCTACAAAATAAAGAAGGGAATTTGGTCACTGCAGAAGCATTTGCTGACCAGTTTGAAGACGTCTTCCAAAAAGAACCACAAACACCGCTTCCTGTTCTTGATCCCTCTCTCAGAATAGAAGAAAGTATTGCAAGCCGTGTGATGCCGGCTTAGAATAGCATCACCCCATTTCTTTCCCGTGGGAGTCGTAAGAGGCGACTTAGGGACTCGAGGGTGTGTATTGTAATTTTGGGCGATGGGCTGACAACCTGTCACTATAGCGATACACAATTGTCCGAATGACCCTCAAACATTTGTCAGACGTGGTGTAAATGGCCGATTTTTGCGGCTGTTTACGCTCTGCCTACCCCGCAAGGGATTATAGGCGTGATATGTGTATGTATGTATGTGTATTGCAGAAATTGAATTTACACCAGATAAGATCCAAAAATCATTAAATGAGATAAAATCAGACTCATCTCCCGGACCAGATAACATACCTGCTAGATTTCTACAAAAATGTGATCTTGCCAATACATTAGCAACAATAATGCAGAGATCTTACGACAATGGTTTATTGCCGTCACAATGGAAAACTGCAACAGTAACTCCAATATTTAAAAAAGGTAGCAAACTGGTCCCAGCCAACTATAGGCCTATAAGCCTGACAAGTGTGATCTGCAAGGTTATGGAAAAGATAATAGTTAAGCATATCCGGCAATTTATCTCAAGACACAAAATAATTGGAAATCAGCAACATGGATTTTGCCCTCATAGATCAACGGTATCAAACCTACTGTCATGCCTATCATCATGGACTCACAGTTTGAACACGAGAGAGCCAGTTGATGTTATTTATTTAGACTACGAGAAAGCCTTTGATAAAGTCCCTTTTACAAGACTTCTACAAAAACTGGATTGTATCGGCATAAGAGGTAAATTACTCAAATGGATCGAGGCCTTTCTGCGTGACAGAAGCTTTCGAGTTAGAATCGGTGAAGTTTTATCTGAGCAGCATGCCATCCAAAGTGGGGTACCACAAGGCTCAGTTTTAGGCCCAGTTCTATACATCATCTTCACTTTTGACCTGCCACGTGGCCTCCAATGCGACGTTAGTATATTCGCCGACGATACTAAAATTTTCGCAAACCCTCTGGTCGACTACGATAAAATTCAAAAAGATTTGGACGCAGTTGCTAACTGGTCTAAAGAATGGAAAAAAGAATGATTAACCTAAACGCAGCAAAATGCACTGTCTTGCATATTGGAAGCCGAAATCCTCACTTGACCTACAAGTTAGGTGGCACTGATTTAAAGGAAACGAAAACTCAAGTAGACCTAGGCGTCATCATCTCTGAGAACCTGAAATGGGAACATCATGTGGAATCGATATCCAAGAAAGCCAAAAGTCTAATCTACCTAATCAGAAAAGCATTTGGTATCCTGACTCCAGAGATGATGATCAAAATACATAAAACCTATGTAAGACCCATACTGGAATACGCCTTTCAAATCTGGAACCCATATTTTATCAAGGATATTGACCTGCTTGAGAAAGTCCAACGTAGCTGTACTAAAGTACCACGGCAACTTAAAAACCGAACTTATGACGACAGACTACAGCTACTGAAACGAACTTCCCTCAAAGAGCGAAGGGAACGTGGAGACTTGATCGAGACATTCAAAATTCTAAATGGTCACTATGATCTGGATAATTTTGAAGAAATATTCGAATATGACAAGAACACTCGACTGCGTGGCCATCATCTCAAATTAAAGGCGCAAAGATCTCACAACAACCCGCACAAACACTTTCTGACTAACCGAGTGGTCAAACCGTGGAATGACCTGCCTCACAGTGTAGTTTCGGCAACTAGCATAAATGCATTTAAAAACAAACTAGACGAACATCAAAAACAGTGTCGTGGCAAATCAAAAATTTAACATAAATAACTAAAGTGAACTATAAGTGCTATATAGTGACGAACTTGAACAGTGAATAATAGGATGCAGGCATTATCAGTTGTTTCAACTGCCTGCCTGTTCAAATAAATAATAATAATAAAATTGGTCGCGCACTAAAAGACCTTTCATCCCACAAAAATTGGATACAAAAGCTAGAAAATAACACCAAAGTCACAAAATCAAGAAAAGACGTCATAGACCTAGCCACCGAATACTACCAAGAGCTATACAAAAAAAGAGCCTATCATAACAATGAAGAAAAAGTAGAAAATAAGATGAATGTCTCAACAAATGTGCCAAAAATAGAAGAGAGAGAAGTTTTCAACCACATTAACCTCTTAAGTAATGAAAAAAGCCCAGGACCTGATGGGATATGCAACGAAGCCCTAAAGCTAGGAAAACCTATCATACTACACCATCTCACTAACTTGTTTAACATGATATTAGATACAGAAGAAATACCTATGCAGTGGTGCACATCAGACATAATTTTGCTGTACAAAAAAGGAGACCCACTAGATATAGGAAACTATAGACCTATCAGCTTAATGGCTAGCACATACAAACTTTTTACATCAATCATACTTAAGGCGAAATCTGGCCGAGGTAGCCGCGTTTTCAAGGGGGTGAAGCAGCCGCGCGGGCGGAGCAGGCGCGGGGTGTACCCCCCGCACGGGCAGTCGGGCAAGTAGCAAACGCAGCGTATCAGGCTCCCGCGCACGATAGTATAGGCGTAGGGTAAACGTGCTAATAATTGAACTATTTGTTTCATTAAAAGGTTGTCTTTTTAATGTTATATGATATACCTATTCAATGTTTATGTTTTTTAGACATGTAAACCATGTAAAACTTTACGTAGTGCTACTACGTAAAGTTTTTAAATCAGTCATAGTTAGGTAGGTACAGAATTATTTATGAAGAAATAATGTCTAGGGATCCGTATGATTATTGATTATTCATGTTATATGGGGAAAAAATCAAATAATATACATCAAAATGCAATCAAAATTCATTTAGAAGACAAAAAAATTACATTCAAATTAAGATATTTGCTTCATTAACTGACGCCCATAAATAGGGTTCCTTCTGTAGTCTGTTGAAATTATCGAGGCGAGGCATACAAACGAACAGACATAGAAATAGAATTGGCAAAATAATAAGGGAGTGAACTAAGGAAATCTATAACAGCCCCAATAAACAGGATTTGACAATCCAGCGCCGACTTTCCTGGTTATATAGCCGGTTTTTCAGAACCTCTCAAAGGCATCCCACGGGCTTGACGAGAATCTACCATTCTCATTTAGGGAGAATATGATTCTATTTTAGTTTACCAAAAGTTGTCATATCTTTGTATATACTGTCTCCATTTCATCAGATTGTTTTCTCCATATAAAACACATCTTATCTTTCCCGTCGCACGTAATTGTCTCTGAACTTGGAAAAACCAATTACTATTTTTAATTCACAGTAACTCGATCTTGTTTTTTATAATATTTCAATATTTTCTTTTATAGCATTTTGAATGCCATTTTTTGAGGCAGCAACTGCCGCCGCAAAATTTCACTTCCACTGTAGTATCTTCACCCACGATTCCTTTTCATCAACAGTCCATATTCCTCGATTCTCAAATTCTCTTGGCTGCTCAAACAAACTGTTGAGAAATCGGTGTAGTCGTCTGTGTCTGCGAAAAGACGCCACATTGATGACTCTATCGATAATTATAAGCCAGCACAAGACTGGAAATATTTACGGGCGCTTGGTGTTGGGAAGTCGCCAGCTACCCCTAGTGGTGCTGTAGATTTGTCAGCACTCAACCGGCATTTTTCGTCTCCTCCTGTCACACTGACTGATGTCGTCAAAGCAACGACTATCGCTAACATAAACCGTCACCACTTCCACAGTGTTCTTTCTTCTCTTTTAAAGTTGTTGCCGAGGACGATGTTAAGAAACATATATCATCCATTAAATCTACTGCCGTCTGCAATGATAGTCTCTCCTCCCGTATAATCTCCCTTATCCTTACCGAACTCTTGCCAATCCTCACACACATCTTTAATTTCACTCTGGTAACGAGTTCTTTCCCCTCAGCATACAAACGTGCAATTGTTATACCTCTCCCTAAAGTTTCCAATCCTTCATCATTCTCCCAATTTCATCCCACTTCAATCCTTCCATTCCTATCTAAGATCCTTGAACACATTGTCCACAAGCAGGCATCTGACTTCAACACATCTAATAGTCTTCTTTCTACGTATCAGTCTGGCTTTCGTGCTGGTCACAGCACTGTGACAGCACTTATCAAAGTCACCGAGAATATTCACCATACCATGAAGAATAAGTCTTTGACTATTCTTGTACTTCATTTCAGTAATGCCTTCAACTCAGTTGATCTTGATGTACTTTTCGCTTTCCTTCGCTCTCTTAACATCTCTTTTCCGGCAATAACTTGGTTTGATTCATAATTTCGGAGTCGCTTGCAGCGGGTCCGTTCTGATGAGGCTTTCTCGGAATGGAGAAATCTCTCTTCAGGCGTACCTACAGGTGGCGTCCTTTCACGTCTTCTTTTTTCTGTTGTCATTATCACAGTTACTCTTCTCTTCTAGCTTCCATCTTTACGCAGGCAATTTGCAGATTTACTGTCATTTCACCTGTGATAATATAAATAGTGCAACTGTGGCTATCAACAATGACCTCAGCAAAATTGCTATATGGGCTGAATTCTTCGGTCTCGTGGTCAACCCAATAAAATCTCAGGCCATGCTAATAGGTAGTTCTTATATGTGTGTAGGCAAGTGGACCATCCAATTATCCCAAACGTTATTTATAACGGCACGTATATAGCTTTCACAAAAACTGTCAAAAACCTTGGTATATTGCTGGATTCCACTCTCAGTTAAACTGCGCAGGTCAACGCTGTCAGCAGTAAAGTATTTTTCTCTTTTCTTTCGCTTTAATGCCTTCAAAATTTCTTGCCTCTTAAAACTAAGATTATTCTTGCTCAGACACTTCCTCTCCCGTTTAGACCACGCCGACACCTGCTACGTAGATGCCACTGAGGAGTTGTTTATCAAACTTGAGCGTCTCCAAAACCTCTGCATCAGATTCATTTTTGGTTTACGCAATTACGAGCACAGTTTGTCTCATAACTCACATTGAATCGTTAAAATAGGTTGTACGGAACCCTCCTCACTTATCGAGTCCAACTCGCACTTTACCAGTTTTTATATTTCCACACTAATATTACAAATGGGAAAGCCATCTTGTTTGATTTTCCTTTCTTCTCGTCGCAACGGAGCGGTTTTATGTAAAATTGAACCTCCCATACAAGGTGTACTAGCCGGCCTAGTCAATTTGTATGGGATTCTCAGACTGGTGTCTGGTAGGCATTCCATGGTTTTCGCTATCGGTCACTAGTTAAATTTCACCCTATACAATAGTAAAGTAAGGTTGTACGGAACCGTCCTCAGCTATCAAGTCCAACTCGCACTTGACAGGTTTTTATTCATCGAAACGTGTTTGTTTGATTGTCCTTCCTTGATGTTGTAATTGTAACGTCACGTTGCGTTGGGTTGATTGTGAGGCTGGAGAGTGACATAGGCAACTTTTTTTTTCTTTGGACAAATATCTTTCCCTACGGGAAAAACATCACGCCGTGCGTGAGGCTAGGTATAAATAAATTGTTATGTTTACCATACATAAGGTAGTCCTTGCAAGGTACTTCTACCCTAATTAAAGAAAAAAATCTTTAAAAAATTTGGTAAATATTATGCCGTGTGATGCCTACTTAGAATTGCATCACCCCATTTCTTTCCCATGGGAGTCGGTAAAGGCGACTAAGGTACTCGAGGGTCTGTACTGCAATCTTAGGCGATGGGCTGACAACCTGTCACTATGGCGATATACATTTTTTGCGCATAACCCTCAAATATTTGTCAGACATGGCGTAAATGTCCGTTTTTTGCGGCCGTTTACGCTCTGCCTACCCCGCAAGGGATTATAGGCGTGATATGTGTATGGGTGTGTATGTAAATAGTACACCGCAAACTACCTTATCCTCTGTTTTTTATAGCAAGGCTTGGAAAGCTTCGTTTTTTTTATTTAACTTGGCATTTGGTTTCCCTGCTCAATAAATGTCGTAATATCTCCGCGGCTGGAAAAAAGTTGTACATGTCTGCTTCCGACGAGGCTCAGTGGCCGACTGAGGGGTGCGGGCGCGGTAGAAACCGACGTGCCCGTGCGCAAACCGAACATACTTTTGTGTTTAAGTGTTCTTTTTTAATGATAATAAGTAGATAATTGAAAAACTAGCTCCATACGTTGATTACACATACAATAAGGAAGAAAATGACATAAAATAAATTTTGAAATATTGGATACCGGTCAAATGGTACAGGTTTTTAGTCTAAGAAACAGGCCAAAAACCGCGAAATAAGAGCTTACTTTGCGATTTTTTTCTATCGAGAAAATTTTTACTAATCGTGTTTTGGGCTCCATAGTTTTGTAGCATATATCTTGAAGTAGTCCTGAAAATAATTACGTCTCGTGTTTTTGAGATTTGAAGAAATGGCATAGAAAATTCCGAACACTACTCCGCCTTTGCTCGGTAGATTTCTGAGGCCACCTCACCTTAAGCGCATTACACCGATCATAGATCAGGATCAACCCATGGAACAAGCAGGTTTCCGCTCAGGTTTCAGCACTACAGACCATATCCACACGCTAGAGCAAGTACTCGAAAAATTCAAAGAGTTTAACAGACCACTGTATCTCGCATTTATAGACTACAGTAAAGCTTTCGACACGATTAGCCATAACTCAATCTGGAAAGCCTTAGAATCAACCAAATTAGATGTGAAATACATTAGAATACTCAAAAATATATATCGAAACAGCGTAAGTAGAGTAAAGCTCGAAACAACAGGAAAAGACATAAAAATTGAGAGAGGGGTCAGACAAGGGGATCCACTATCGCCAAAACTTTTCATAGCAGTACTGGAAAACATATTCAAAAAACTAAACTGGAGCCAAAAAGGAATAAGAATTAACGGTCACCTATTAAACCATCTAAGATTTGCTGACGACATAGTCATCTTTGCTGAAACGCCTAGAGACCTTGAACTTATGATGTGCTCACTAGACGAAGAAAGCTCCAAAGTAGGCCTTGAACTAAACACCAGCAAAACAAAAGTAATGAGCAATAGCCAAAAGAGACCAATTAACATCAATGGCAAAAGAATTGAGTATGTCGACAATTATGTATATCTCGGTAAACAAATTTCGTTTTCAAAAACCAGCAACGAAGAAGAAGTTTTGAGAAGATCCAATTTAGCATGGAAAAAATTCTGGGCTTTAAAAGAAATACTCAAAGGAGACTACAGCATATCCATAAAAAAGATTGTACATGACACCTGCCTTCTACCATGCCTCTTATATGCATCTCAAACGTGGGTATATACAAAAAAAGTTGAAGACAAAATTAGAACAACACAACGAGCAATGGAAAGAAGCATAACAAATATTAAAAAAATCGATAAAATAAGACACACTAAGATCAGAGAAAAGACCAAAATCACTGACGCTCTCACACATGCCCTTAAACTAAAGTGGAAGTGGGCTGGACATGTAGCTCGCCTTCCTGACAGGAGATGGACTATTAAAACCACCACTTGGGCTGGCCCAGCTGGCAAGAGAAGTGTAGGGAGGCCCTACAAACGCTGGTCAGATGACATCGCTCAAGCGGCAGGCAAAAAGTGGCCAGAAATTGCTAAAGACAGACAGAAGTGGCAAGATTTGGAGGAGGCCTTCACCCAAATAGGGATCCAAGAAGAAGCTCACAACACTAATGATAACTAACACTATAATAAGATTTAACTAACCATACTAACAAATAAAATACAAATCATGTTGCATAAGTTTTTATATTTTAATTCTTTTTCTTGGAAATAAAAGGCTTATTATTATTATTATTATTATAATAAAATTGGTCAAGCCGTTTGAGCGTGAAGAGGTAACACACATACATACACACACACACAAACTCTCAGATTAATAATATTAGTATGGATTAAACAAACAAGTATCACTGATGATGTAGGTTAACGCGATTTACATACATATCATGCTTTTATCCGTGAAATACGGTAGCAAGGCCTGTTTTAGAAAGTTTGTGTGTTAGTGATAGGTTATCAGCCTGTCACCTAAAATTGACACCCGCGGGGAAGAAATGAGTTGATGCTATTCTAAGCCTGCACCACATGACAATCCTTTCATCATAATAACTCTAAAAAATCTTACTTCTCCTGAAAGATCTGCTCGCAATTCCAGCATTTGAAGAACACCTTCCGGTACTTGTGTGTGTTGATCATGTGGTACATTATGTTCTCAGGTTGTAGTTCCTCGAAACACAACACGCAGTACGGCTGGCCAGTCTCAGGGTCCATTGTCACCTCGGCATCAGTGAACAATGATCTGAAAAGATTTACAGTATTCTTCTTCTATTTGTGTGGGACACAGAGTCGTCCAACAACCCAATGAACCCTGGTGTCATAGTTTTTCAACCGCCTACTACTAGTAGTGGGCCTCTGACATGGTTGAATGACCACCATCTAAGTAATCATAGACAGCAACCGGGACCAACGGCTTAACATGCCCTCCAAAGCACAGAACCAACTTTCTTTTCTGACAATCAGGTGGTTCAGCCTGTAATGTCCTAACCAGACTGGAAACAAATTCACAAAGTGAAAATATCAACATTGTGAGTGCCCCACCGAGAATCGCACCCGGAACCTTTGCGTTGCATGCAGTCGCACTACCACTGCACCACATCAGCCGTCACAGCATTACAGTATTAGCCGCAACGGTCAACTGCTGGACATGGGCCTTCTCCTATTGAGGGTATTTGTATGGGAGTATTAACGCTGTTGTTTCTGCATAAAAGAAGCTTTTTACGACACGCATGGGTAGAATCGGACTGATGCTATTCTAAGCCGGCACGACACGACCAAATGAATGAAATATGTAGGTACTTAAAGCTGGAAACGAACCCACACTCTTCTTGCTCAAGAGCCTATAGTTACAATACCACCACAGAGGCAGTCAATGGTTATTATGAATTACTTACGAGCAATTTTGAATGAGGGAGTTTTCATCTGGTGTTTCTTCGCAGATTTCTACTTTGATCGTGTTGCAAAACAAGAACTCATTTTCTTGCGGCTTATCAGTTTCCATCGTGGAATAAATGAGATTTCAGTTAAAAACAAGCAATTCAATATCTTTCACCGACAAAAAATTTATAACACTGATCCCAGACCCAGACACTGATGAAACTGTTACTACAAGAAATATAATGAAAACCTTTAAAAATGTTTGTGAAATTATCATAAAAGACAGAGACCAATATACGAATTTTACAATAAGTTAGAGAAAGATAGAAACCGATTGTGAAAGTTAAAACAAGTAGTACCACTTTTGACATTTTAAGCTAGAGATGTGCCTCTTTCACCTATACCTAGTATATAAAAGTGCTCGTTTTGTATGGGAGGTCCAATTTTTTCTTAAACTTTAACTGTACTTTTTAAATTAAGCCTTTCTATGAAAATTTTAAAATATTTGTAAAAACGCTGAAAATAAAACACTTTTGTGCTGGACAACGAACTACTTTATTCCAACGTTATGGCGGGAGTGCAAGAAAATACAACCGTCACTTGTTTGTCCAAAATGCAATAACTTTTTCTAAACTACAAAATGGCTGGCTGGCTGGCTGGCTTGGTATACAGAGTAAGGCTTTACTCTGTATACGGCTTGTCTTCAACTCCACCAAAGGCTTCAAGGCTGCGGGCATAGATAGCGTGACTTGGCTAGGGCTGGCAGGTGGAGCTGAGACATGGCTAGGCTGGCTGGCAATTCGCCGTGGCATGGCGATTTGGCAATGGTCTTACACTCGGCCGTCCTGCAACAATTGCTCCCGCAATGGGAAAAAGACCCACTATTAGTAAAAGGCAAGACAAGAAAGGATTATGCATAAACCTTTAAATTCAATACTTGATTTCTGTTTACAAGTTGTACACAAGATCTTACAATTTTTACTTATTATAACCATTTTGCATATTATCTACCTAAATTTACATAACTTATTGCAAATAGTACATACATACATATAATCACGTCTCTTTCTCATAGGGGTAGGCAGAGACTACATCTTTCCACTTGCAACAATCCTGACACACCTCTTTCGCTTCTTCAACATGCATCAACTATTTCATACATGCTCGTCGGTTTAGGGACTCATGACCTGACCTTTCTTTAGAACGTCCGCAATCTGATCCAAGTATGTGCGTCAGGTAAATTAATATAATAATTACTCTTATTATTCTCTGCGACTCAATGCGCAAACAATATACATACACATAAAACCAGCGACTCAATACACATACATACACAGACTATAGTCATGGTCTGTACTGCTTTCACTGTCTGACATAGGTGGACCTTGTTGTCCCCGAAAGAGATCCAGTCTCTTAACCCCAAACAAATCGTGGCCTTCCTTAGATTGGCCCAACTGGATGAGGTTATTTAAAAAGAAAGGGCTAGCTACAATAGATCAGCAAAGGTCGCAGTGGCTTTTGGTCTCTCAGGACCAACACCTACTTCTCAAATAATAATTATAATAGGTTCTCCCTATCACATCATTGTTTATTCCTAGAACTAACCACATAATTACTATCTTAAGCTGTCTTGCATCTTGGCTACATTAGTTCTGCAACTCATGCAGAAATGGTGACACTCAGATATGTCCAGCATTGGACTGTTGTGGCTGTTGGAGTGGTGTGGACATACAGATCTACTAGTTTGAGCAAACAGCAAATATCTCGAAGCGTGTCATAACATAACACAACATACATGTACTGTTAGCCCTTCTTGGTCTTTAAATAGCCTCAGTAGGCTTAGGTGTGGAATGCAATGTTACCTTGGTAGCGTAGGTATTCTCCTGTGCACTAGGCGCAATGTATACATGATAGCACGTATAACCTAATGAGCCGCATCATTTCAGAAACTAGAAGTCAGCTTTGATGAGTTCTGTGCAGCGTTTGGGCTCAAGGCGACCGGTATCCTCGTGACGCATTTAAAGTATATTCCAGCGCGCGTATACCGTGACTATGAGACGTTTATTGTTCGAAATTGTGCGATGCAGTTTGTCATCTAACACGCTCTGTGTTTCACTTTATTAGAGTACCACTATTAATCCATTATTATCAATTTTTTATTCGTCCTGTCTTCTAACGTAAGGTAAATAAAAACCACAGATAAAAACACCAATTTGACATTTCAAACCGATTGATATTGATAAGACCGGATCCTGAGGTACGTTCAACGTGCTCCGGATAAGATAACCTTGGTTGATAATATTTAAACTAACACACCTCTGAACAGGGGTTTGGCGAAGTGAATGAACGAAAGACAGTTAGATGTCATCTCATTAGATTAAAGTGATTTTTAAAGATATGCCGCTGTGTCTGTTCTTATTTTCGTAAATATAAACATATTAAAGTATCATTTATAGTGCAACACGATAAACAACAAATATATTACTTAAACACTAGTTAACAGTATGCATCTGTCAAACTGGCGTTTGGCAAAATATTCTCTCAGTCGAGAGGTCGAGAAATTTTATCTGACGTGTGCGCATGAACGGGGTAGTATAAGTTTGACAAGTAGAAAGTTTCTCCTGACAGTCCTGACAGACACTCTAAAACGCGGTTTTACGAGCTGTCATTGCAGATAAACTTTATGTTATGCGACGGCGTTGAACGGCTTCCGGGCATAGTGATGATTGAGTGAATGTTATTCGAACCGAACTCGATTTCAAGCTTTCTGATTGGTTTTTACCTGTGACCGAACGAGAGTGAGCGGAATGAGTGTTATCCGAAGGAAAACAGGCGGGACGACCAGCGATTTAGTAAAGTAGGTACTTACTAGATCAGTGTACCAAAGATGTTCATTTCTTAACTCTTAACCTATGATTTTCTTTACAGAAATGGCGGGAAAACAAACAATATTTCACTAATTAGTTTACATTGCTTTCTGGGCAATATTCTAGCAAACAAAGTCGTCCGGCACGGGCAGCGTCAGTATGTTTTTCCGTCTGGAATTGGTAGAACGTAATGTTCACAATGTTTACAATAGGTATACCTATGAGTTCAACAAACCCGCGTCTTGCCCAAAACCACGAGACGATACTAGGTCGTGCTATGACTGCAAAATTGTAAATGAAGGAGTTAGGTTATGTTAATGGCTATGCTAATAAATGACTTGGCTCGGCTGATATAGGCAAAATATAGACAATATTGGCACATAAACAAACCTGTTGGACTGAGGTTTCCGGGCAGCTTCCTGTCTGTAGCCACTAGGACAGGTAGGTACCTATACCGGCGGCGCGCTACTCACTACACGTCCTTGTGTAGGTACCTAGTTGCATTATGATAAGATTCTGAGTTTAGATGGCTGGTAAAGTGTCTTAGTCATATGCTTGGCCTCTCAGCTTATCCATTCCTTCTTATAAGTCGCAGCCGTGGATCTCTCAACGCTGCTCCCGCCTGATCTATCATCTGAAAACAGATGTTCTCTTTCAAATCGTAAAAAGCATTCTGCACTTCTTGGACGAAGGGGCTTCCAAAGATTTTCCTTGCTCGTTGAGTGGATCTGCCTGCGTAAGCATCCTGGTTAGCCACGGATTTTGAAGAGACGCCTGGAATCTATGTCTCAATTGGTCAGGTTCTTGCGATCGTTCAGATCCACTTGCGGCCCATGTTTTCACTGTATAAAACGCTTGTTTTATTTAAATCCTCTTTGGGTTTATTATCCCCTCTTCTGAGTGTAAAAACGCTGAAAATAAAACACTTTTGTGCTGGACAACGAACTACTTTATTCCAACGTTATGGCGGGAGTGCAAGAAAATACAACCGTCACTTGTTTGTCCAAAATGCAATAACTTTTTCTAAACTACAAAATGGCTGGCTGGCTGGCTGGCTTGGTATACAGAGTAAGGCTTTACTCTGTATACGGCTTGTCTTCAACTCCACCAAAGGCTTCAAGGCTGCGGGCATAGATAGCGTGACTTGGCTAGGGCTGGCAGGTGGAGCTGAGACATGGCTAGGCTGGCTGGCAATTCGCCGTGGCATGGCGATTTGGCAATGGTCTTACATATTTTTTATGTTATCATTATCACTATACAATTTTCTTCCAACGGATTTGTGTTTTTTTTTCTAAAATCCACAACATAAATATCCGTTTAAAATTGTTATAAAGTGATGTGATAAAAAAAAATACCAAAATATAAATTTTATGATTTTCTTGAGTTCACAACTTTACACAACTATTACTCATCACAATAAAACAATTTTAAGCGGATTTAAGTTAACAATAATAGTTTATATTCTAAATAATGACGTCTAACACCTTAGTCATCCGTGACCATGGGCTGGGACCATAAAGACCTCGAAACGTAGGAATAGTAAAGTCCAAAATAAACACAACTGAAATCCGTTTAAAATTGTTTTATTGTGATGAATATAAATTTAGTTTTACGACATTGCCGTAAAGTAAACGTACGTTTTTGCGCAAGGCAATTTCACCTCTATTTCAATTACGTTCGGTTTATTACCAGATTTCTTTGAAAAGTGCTCTTGGTGTCGCTCGCAAAAATTATACGCCCCTAGGTGATTGGTACCAACACCATTAGCACAGTATAATTAGGGCCGCCGCAGATCAAACCGCCATTTTTGCGAGCGGCATCTCGAGCACTTTTCATAGAAATCCGAAAATCACCCGTACGTAATTGATATATGGGCGATATTGGCCGGTGACAGCTAAAGTGCTCTGGCAGGTACGCGCGCCATTGTTCGCGCGGATGCGAGCGGCGAGATGCGAGTACTAGCGAACAGTATGGTCACTCCCTGCCTCCCCCTACAAGCGCCGCCCACCCGCGCTCGGAGGACGCTTAGACACCGGCTAGCCAGGACGCGACGACGAAGGTCATTTCATACTGCCGCACATTGCATTCCCGATTCGCGAACGCAAAATGGCGGCAACCCTGACATGTTGTCTCACACACACAAGCATGGTCCGCGTTCACCTACGCGAGCTAAGACTGTGTGCGTAGCAACGCGTTTGATTCATACATTTTTGCGCCAGTGTCCGAGGTGTGCCATTAGCGAGTTTATTCAAAATATCAGACGGAAACCCGGAGTCCACTGTGTTTTGAAAAGAAATGTATTGATCATGTCCTTGTATTTACCTGACTGTTACATATAATTTGTGATTTTTTGTTAATTATAATATAAATAAATGTATAGATCTGTTTCTGTAGGTAGAGTATTTGGATTGTATATCTAGTACAGACAGAGCGTAAGGCCGTACGCTCGCTCACGCGGTTTCACGCGCGGGACGTCCCGCGCGGGCCAGATTTGACAAAACACAAGATTGGCGCCCCGTAACGCGGCCTGCGGTCACCCGCGCCGCGGCTTCAGCAACCCGCGACATAATATAACCCGTACGAACACGACGACACTTGCCATATTTCAACTACCTAGGCACTATGCGCCTCCTAAATTTGGACGGGTAATAATGGCGGCGATGTCAGACCGCCGCGCGGACTCCGCGAGACCGCGCGCGGCCTCACGCGCGGGCTGGCCCGCGCGTGAAACCGCGTAAGCGAGCGTACGGCCTAAGGGACAGCTTTCTGAAAATTGATAGGGTGCAAGTAGACGATGATACTGAGCAACTCAAGGAAAGATAAATTTACCTCCCAAACAAAATCACGATTCCTGACCTGACTGCCTTGACTGGACTATAGTAAGTAAATTTTATCACGTTCCCTTTTTTTTTTTAGTTGTTGTCCATGATTTTAGCCTCGGGGCTTTTAATCTGCACCTGACTGTATGGTGGGGAGCAGGAGCTCACCCGGAAAAGTTTGTGGTTGTTCAAACAACCAGCTCAATCGCGCATTCACGTTTCCTGAAATACAAGAGGCAGTTGTTATGTTCAACTTCGGAATTCGAAGGGTTGTCCTGTCCGTTACAGTCTAGGGTCGGAACCGGTTAATATCGTCTAAAAACCTGTTTAAATTTTGTTTTTAACTAACCGGTTAGTTTAAATAGCTTTTTGAAACAAAACCGATAACTTTTGATTACCGTTCTAAAGAGGTATGAAGACGAAATTTTTGACGTTTCTAAAACCGGATTATCCGGAGCGGTGTCCATTGATGCGCCGATGCCGGAGACAAGTTTCACGTGCCCGGTGCCACGCGCGATTTAACCTCTCTTTTTCCTGCACTCTTTCGATGTCAAATTAACCAGTTCATTTAGCTCACCAAAACCGAAATTGGTTTCTCAAATAAATTTCAGTATGGGGGCAGAGATCGAACCGGCTTTAAAAAGTTTACCGGTTGCGGATGCCTGCTTAGGACCCGTATTTGAATATTTGCGTATGCATTTCCATATTTAAGCCATTTTTATGGCAGACTTAGCAAGTTTTTACGAAAATCTTGATATGATGCATATAATTAACACTTTATCAATATTTCTTCTAGTCTTTTGTTTTCTCCCTCCCGTCTTTTACGCATTTTTTTCAATTTGTTCTCATTGTTGGCGAGTGCGCCCATTGATCTGTCAAAATTTGTTAGCGGAGCTTGCCCTCGGTGTCTTCGTGGATATCTGATTAATGATTATCCTGAATCATTTAGATACGGTAAAACTATTCTTCATCGTCGAATTGGAGAAATTTTGTTTTTGTACCATTTTGATCATACATATTTTGCCAGGTTTCAAGTTAATTTTCGTGCATATTACATGAATGAATCAGACTTTTAATGTTGCATGTAATCCAGTCCCTTGTAGTGTGTAACTACAGAATGAAAATTAAAGATTTAAATACAACACAGGTTTGTTTTAAAAGGTTTTTGTCCAGATCATTCAAACATTTAACTACCGGTACATTTATACTTAGAACTTGTCACATATTAAATGTTCAATAATAGATGCTAATGGGTTGGTATAAAAGGTTTACGTAGTAATCATTCAGATATTTAATTACAGGCACATTTTTACTTAGATTTTCTCACATCTAAAATGTTTATATCTAACACCTAACACATATACTTTGTCGATAATATCACAAATCAACTGGAAATCCTGCTTTGTCTGGAAACTGTGCATTTTTTTGTGTGATTTCCATTTAGATAAAAATATTTTATCACTGAAGTAAGGTTCGGCAGTTCGTATGTCTAGTGGCTCTTCAGGTACCGGCAAAATCAACCTGAAAATCAAGATCAAATCATTAATGATGACATATAATTAACCAAGATGAAAAATATTGTATGCTCACATAGAAGTTTTGAGTGGCAAAATGTGGTCAGCCCAACAAAGAAAGATTGTAACAATAAATATTTATAATTTACCTCATAGCGTGCAGAAACATTCTGTGAGGCTTATTGTCCTTGGCTCCACTGTACGTATAGTCGCCAAGGATTATGTGGCCTATGGCAGCGCAATGTACTCTTAGTTGGTGACGACGACCTGCAGCCAAAACAATGAATTCCAGAGTGTGTTACATTCTTACAGAACCTAAACATACCATGTTCCGTTCTAGCAAGTTGCCAAGAGTTTCTACTTTAAACTATAGAATGAATCGGTAAAAACATCTAACACATACCAGTAACTGGTTTCAGAAGTACAATTGACACAGGATCGTTGTCATAATACCCTGTTTCTAACAGAAACAGTCTTGTATGGGCTTCTCGTGCCATGATGCACGGGGTGTCTGAAGTGGTACTAGCCGTACTAGTGCGAGCTACCATACGATGACTTGTTTGTGTTGTTAAAGGGTCTATACCTAAAAACAAATAAATATTTTAGCCAGGTATTATAAAACTTATGCAATAATTTGGTTAGATCTCACACAAAAATAGTAAAAGAACTTACCAACATCATACTCGATATCACAAAGTTCATGCTGTACATGTCCTCTGACGATTGCCAAGTAATATTTACTTGTTTGTCGCTTCTCAAAAAGTTTTCCAGCGCGGCCAGCCGCGGTTTTGTTTTTTGCTATGCAGAGGACACCACTTGTCGAATAATCAAGGCGCTGGACAAAGTGTATAGGATTCATAGAAGAAGACAAATGCGAGTCACCAGAAGCTATATGATGGGTTACGGTGTTCTGAAAAAAATGCAACAAAAATAAATTTAAATTATCTAAGCGATAGCTATAACAAATAGTATAAAAATATTCAACATTTTTTTAGTTTTACAACAGAAGCTGCTACTCATACCTAGTATACCGAATAGCAGAGGTTACACCACTATTGTTTTATTTTGTAAATAACATGACCCTAAAACTACTTGTTTAATTTGGTTTTTATCTATAAAATATTGCTTACCTTTTCATTTATATCATCACAATTTATGTACATGTCATACGGCTTATTTACTACCACGAAATTTGGGCTATCGTACAAAGTTTCCACCACACTCATTTTGGAAAATTCTTTTTTTTATTACGTCTTCGGACGGATGCGTTCAATCAAAACAAATAATTTAGTTTGTTTACATACAGGGACAAGAGACATGAGACATGACGTTCTTATTGTCTAATGTAAACCACTTTTTGGAAATCAGGTAAAATGTACTGTAGAAGCTGTGAGAAGGCTTGTTGGAGAGCTCTATCAATATATTCGTGAAGAATAACTTCTACTGTCATTTTACATAACTTATTTATAATATTTTAGTACAAGAATTTATCACATTTTTTTCGTAATTTTGCCTTTCATTTGTAAATAAATGTGTCAAAAAATTTAAATCTGACGTATGCATGTATTACGGGGTCCCGGCTAGGTATGTCAACTTTTAATACGTCGACGCAGTAGCCGTACCAATTTTACGCTGCCATTTTTTATAGGAAAACGCCAAAAATTTGACATTAAAAACTCCTTGAACCATCAGATTTATTTGACAGTCCTTAGCGTTATGTAGTACCCTGTTTTACGGCACATACACTTACAACTGTGACATTAAAAACGTCGTAAGCATAATGTCATTATGCCGTTTTTCACGTTTCTGTATTGTACCACAATGTACCATTCCTTGCAAGATATCACTATTTGATGCGCTTTTTTTTTTCAATTATTTACTTCACAAGTTTACAGCAATTTTTAAGTGGTGCTAGGGCTCATCAGGTCGATCGTTGACTCGGTGTCCCACACGAAGAAGTTCCCCACTTACAAACAAATCACTACGCTTGTTTACTACCTACTACTGCTGATGCATCCTAGAACACCAACTAGGTTTCAGGCAAATAGTCACACCCAGGAGATATTATGAACAAGCACAGCTGAAATCCAAGTCAAAGATCTCTGGTATAAGATCTGCTGATTCGGATAATCCAAAATAAATGATAAATATGGGCAGAGTACCTATAGTTTTCGCGGCTGTATTCTGTAGAAACTGTTAAATGACCTGATTCTGACCAAGTGAACCAGTCCTGACCTACGAAACCGAGACGTGGAACCTGTCAGCAAAACTGATACACAAGCTACATGTCACTCAGAGCTATTAATAGGTCTATGCATGGGATCTCACTAATAGAAGTCCAGACTAAGATTATCTGCCAGAAGACTAAAAAAAACTGGAAGTATTGGAAGCTAAAGAGGCAGTGGGCTGGTCACATCTGTTGCAGAACCAGTAGACGGTGGTGGAAGCCACGCCTCGGCAAGTGTTGTGTTCAACGCCTGATGATGATGAGTGTTGCTGGTAGCGAACATCTGGCAAATCCTAACGGCATATACTGGGGGGAAGGCCTATGTCCAACTGCTTTAGGCTGCTGTGTTGTGACCAAGTGAAGTGACTTGTTATAATTTGGAGAAATAAGCCTGATGTTGGGCCCAATGGCCTAATAAAAATTTTTTCTACCAGTTTACATGCACTACTAGATTATGCAACATAATGCCCTAAAACACAATAGAAAGTTGCTAGCATACAGGAATTACATCTAGGTACTTTATCTAGCTTGACTTGTAAAAATTTTGAGTAAGTGCTTTTTATAATTTTCATAGAATAGCTTATTAATTTATTGAGCCTTTTAAGTGACCCAGTCCCAATTAGCTTAACCTCTTATTATCTTATCACTAATATTTCCTTTAAAATTAATGTCTTCTAGCCCTTGGAGAAAGAGGGGCCCATCTATTCTCTACTACCTTGCGGAATGTCTGAGCTACTACTAGCCAAGTTACTACCAAGATCGAAATACCTAGGTCAAGATGGAATAACATTATCTAGCTTGTAATTACTATTGATTCTAGGAAATATATCTGACAAGCTGTTATATTTAAGTACTTCTAAATAATGACATTAGGCTTTTAAATAAATTATTGTTATTCTTATATAGGGTGAAATATTACCAGTGACCTATAGCAAAATCTCAAATGGGCTGGTGAAAAGTAACAACTTTCCCCAAAAACCATAGGTACCAGGTTGAAATATGACCAAAACATTTTGAGTTTCCTAATAACTCAAATCAGCTGATTGGCAATTTTGAATGTTTCTAGGGCTAAATTGTTTCTTATCACCAGGCAGCCCGTCTTTGAGTTTTTTGCTATCAGTCACTAGTAAAAAGAAGTGAGATGAAAGGAAGAAAAAACCTGTTGCTTTAATCCCAAATAAATTGGGATAAGAGCAGGCAGATGATGATGATAATAATCTCTTAAATTTACAATAAAACAATTTTAAACGGATTTAAGTGGTGTTTATTTTGGATTTTACAATTCCTATGTTTTGAGCTCTTAACAGAGCCTAGCCTAGGATTGCTGCCTTATAGAATCTGACATAATGGGTGGGGTTATCCATGATATGTTCACACACTGCAGACTGTCTGTCACAATGGTTTTTTACATCAGCAATATGTTCTTTTAGACGTGTAGATACATTTCTCTTTGTTTCTCCTATGTATGAGAGTCCCAAGTCACAGTCAAGTTTATAAACACCAGGGTCTTGGAGAGGGATGTTGCATTTGACTGATCTGATGTACTGGCTGATCTTCCTCGGCGGCTTGAAAATGGTCTTGAATGGTCTTCAGAAATCTATCAATCTTATCAGTTACTCCCTTCAAGTATGGTAAGTATGCTGGTTGTCGTTCGACTGTGGCTGGTTTGGCACGGTTTCTGTGACGTTGACAGGGTGGCTTTAGGTTATTTTCATAGAGTACTCATCTCACATGCTTGAGCTCATCGTCTAGGTGTTGGGGGTCACTGAAACAAAGAGGTACCAACGGCAGCTAATTGGCTTGGATGATGGTGGGAGTTACCATTTAGGTACCTATCTGTTTGGGTTGGCTTTCTATAAACAAAATGACTGATTGTACCATTTGTGTTTTTAATTATAAGAATATCTAAAAATGCCGTGTGATGCCGGCTTAGAATAGCATCACCCCATTTCTTTCCCGTGGGAGTCGTAAGAGGCGACGATGGGACTCGAGGGTGTGTATTGCGTTTTTAGGCGATGGGCTGACAACCGGTCACTATGGCGATACACAATTTTCCGAATGACCCTCAAATGTTTGTCAGATGTGGCGTAAATGTCCGTTTTATGCGGTCGTTAACGCTCTGCCTACCCCGCAAGGGATAAAGGCGTGATGTATGTATGTATGTATGTATATCTAAAAATGCTAATTGATTATTTTGCTCTGATTCCATTGTAAATTAATATTGAGATGATTCCATTGTAAATTTAATATTGAGATGAATTGAATTTAAATGATTTAGAAAAGAAGTAACTTGGTCTTGTGGAAGGATGGTGAAGGTGTCATCTACATACCTCTTATACATCTTCGGCACAGCCGGAAAGTGCCTTAGGGCTCGATCCTCAAAGTCCTCCATAAAGATGTCAGCCATCAAGGGGGAAACTGGAGAGCCCATAGCCACGCCGTCAACTTGTATGTAGAACTCATCATTCCACAATAGGTAACCAGATGTTAGGCACCATTCTTAAAGTTCTGCATATTCTATTGCTATGTTATTATCTATTTCAATACAATCCTTGACTGGAATTGCAGTGAAAAGCGATTGGACGTCAAAACTAACCATTACTTCATTGCTGTTTACTTGCAAGTTTTTGAGATCTCCGACAAACTGATATGAGTCCTTCACATGTGCACTTGTTTGGCCCCGAAGCTGAGATAGTACATTAGCTAGGTGCTTGGCCAGTTTGTAAGTTGGTGTGTCAATCTGGCTCACTATAGGACGAAGTGGAACATCAGTTTTGTGGATTTTAGGTAGACCATATATTTTTGGTGGTTTTGCATAGGTTGGTAATAATGATTTTACATCTAATTCTAGCGTGTCTTTATGTTTAGTTATTAATTCGGTTGTTTTTTTTAAATATAATTGCTGGGATCTCTATTCACTTTTTTATAGGTGTTTTCAACCGACAATAATAAAGACATTTTGAGGTTATAATCAGACGTGTCCTTCACGACAGTGGCGTTTCCTTTGTCTGCACGGAGGACGGTCAGATCTTCATTTTTGCGTAAGTTCTTCAACGCATCAAGTTGTTGCCTGGTAAGATTCTTCTTTGGTAAGTTGCTTCGCCTCAGAACACCGGAAATGTCCTGGCGAATCGCTTCAGAACCCTCCTTGGGTAGTTTATTTTTAAAGATACCTTCCTCAACGTTGCAGATTACTTCTTCCACTGGTATACGTGCTGGAGTTGGAGAAAAATTCAAGCCTTTCTATATTACTTTGATTGTTGTGGTGCACAGATCTCATAAATATATTTCCTAAATTGTGGTGTGGTTTGTTTTGTTTGACAGATTTATTACTGCGCGTGAGTGTGACGAATTTCCGAACGAACGAATCAGACGTTTCGTTTGTGCTACCGGCACCAATTTTTGCGTTTCGTTTTGAGATTATTTTATCACAGATACACACCAGATAAAGATAGGTACCGTAAAATCATACAACTATGGTCCTGTCATACAACTTTGGTCCTATTTATGAAGACTATTTTTGGTATTTGTTTTTAAGTATTAAGTAGAAGAAAGAAGATTTTGTTAAATTTGATCTCATGTTGGACTTGGACTCCGCTGATTACACAGCAAAAGAACCAGATCCAACATACTGTAAGACCTACTACACAAGATACGGTTTCAGCATTTTGTGTGGAACCCCGACCTTACGCCAGGCAATTAAGAAATAGATGGCGGTAGAACAAAAATAATTTCTATTCTAAATAATGACGTGTAACACCTTAAGGCCTGTTTTCACTTTGATTAGTGCGAGTGCAGGTGATTAGTAAAGTGAGGTGTCAAGTGCAGGTGTCAAGTGCAAGTAGTGTCCAATTGTTGTTAAGTGGCTCTGTTTAGTAGATTCAGTTGTTGTGTAGCCGTCGATCAGCAAGTATGGACAAACATCAAGAAGTGCGTTTGCAATTGGAAGAAGTTCTGAAAGAAGTATGAATTCCAGTATGATCATAGCTTCACTTATTTTATAAAGAGCCGCATCTCGGGCTTCCTTATTTTTATAGCTCGAGTCTTTACAATTAAAAAGACATTCGTGCTTTACGTACTCCTGTACAAATTTATATGTAAGATCTTTAGGCCACTTATTTTTTTCCGCCATTTTTGCTCAACACGTGTATCCGTCCGACGCTACAGGAAGGCGCGCTCGCTGGAAGTGAGGAGAGGGGGTAGGGAGGGGCGCGCGGGACGTAGCTACTCGCAGTTCACTCGCAAAAAAATAGAACACGCTTCTAATCACTTTACTACGCAACGTACTAAACACTTGCACTAATCAGTTGCTGTCCATACGTGTTTTCTACTAATCACTTAACAACACTAATCAAAGTGAAACCAGGCCTTAAAACGATGTCGTGATATAACATCACCTGGTATGTGTACGAATATCACCTAAAACGGACATACGGGGAAGCGCCAGCATTCTACGCCAGGCAAGTAAGAAATTACTTTGTTCGTTAATTCAAAGCCACCGCGTGAGTAGAGCTAGTAGAACAGACCAGCTAATCGAGGCAATATCGGATGATATTAAACTAATAATAACAGAATCAGACTGGCCGATTGTAATAGAATTTACTAATAAACGTGCAAATCATACTTATAATTATTGTAAAGAATAACAAAAATTCGATAAAATAATCTCAAAACGAAACGCAAAAATCGGTGCCGGTAGCACAAACGAAACGTCTGATTCGTTCGTTCGGAAATTCGTCACACTCACGCGCAGTAATAAATCTGTCAAACAAAACAAACCACACCACAACAATCAAAGTAATATAGAAAGGCTTGAATTTTGCACCAACTCCAGCACGTATACCAGTGGAAGAAGTAATCTGCAACGTTGAGGAATGTATCTTTAAAAATAAACTACCCAAGGAGGGTTCTGAAGCGATTCGCTAGGACATTTCCGGTGTTCTGAGGCGAAGCAACTTACCAAAGAAGAATCTTACCAGACAACAACTTGATGCGTTGAAGAACTTACGCAAAATTGAAGATCTGACCGTCCTCCGTGCAGATAAAGGAAACGCCACTGTCGTGATGGACACGTCTGATTATAACCTCAAAATGTCTTTGTTATTTTCGGTTGAAAACACCTATAAAAAAGTGAATAGAGATCCCACCAATTAAATTTAAAAAAAAAAAACAACCGAATTAATAACTAAACATAAAGACACGCTAGAATTAGATGTAAAATCATTATTACCAACCTGTGCAAAACCACCAAAAATATATGGTCTACCTAAAATCCACAAAACTGATGTTCCACTTCGTCCTATAGTGAGCTAGATTGACACACCAACTTACAAACTGGCCAAGCACCTAGCTAATGTACTATCTCAGCTTCGGGGCCAAACAAGTGCACATGTGAAGGACTCATATCAGTTTGTCCGAGATCTCAAAAACTTGCAAGTAAACAGCAATGAAGTAATGGTTAGTTTTGACGTCCAATTGCTTTTCACTGCAATTCCAGTCAAGGATTGTATTGAAATAGTAAAACGAAAACTCCGGGAAAATAACATAGCAATAGAATATGCAGAACTTTTAGAATGGTGCCTAACATCTGGTTACCTATTGTGGAATGATGAGTTCTACATACAAGTTGACGGCGTGGCTATGGGCTCTCCAGTATCCTCCTTGATGGCTGACATCTTTATGGAGGACTTTGAGGATCGAGCCCTAAGGCACTTTCCGGCTGTGCCGAAGATGTATAAGAGGTACGTAGACGACACCTTCACCATCCTTCCACAAGACCAAGTTACTGCTTTTCTAAATCATTTAAATTCAATTAATCTCAATATTAAATTTACAATGGAATCAGAGCAAAATAATCAATTAGCATTTTAGATATTCTTATAATTAAAAACACAAAAGGTACAATTAGTCATTCCGTTTATAGAAAGCCAACCCACACAGATAGGTACCTAAATGGTAACTCCCACCATCATCCAAGCCAATTAGCTGCAGTTGGTACCTCTTTGTTTCAGAGAGCATGCGGTATCTGTGTCCCCAACACCTAGACAATGAGCTAAAGCATGAGACGAGTACTCCACCGCCGACCACCCCGTCAATGTCACAGAAACCGTGCCAAACCATCCACAGTCGAACGACAACCAGCATACTTACCATACTTGAAGGGAGTAACTGATATGATTGATAGATTTCTGAAGACCATTCAAGACCATTTTCAAGCCGCCGAGGAAGATCAGCCAGTACATCAGATCAGTTAAATGCAACATCCCTCTCCAAGACCCTGGTGTTTATAAACTTGACTGTGACTGTGGACTCTCATACATAGGAGAAACAAAGAGAAATGTATCTACACATCTAAAAGAACATATTGCTGATGTAAAAAACCGTCATAACAGACAGTCTGCAGTGCGTGAACATATCATGGATAACCCCACCCATTATGTCTGTGAGCCTGAAATGTAGGAATTGTAAAATCCAAAATAAACACAACTTAAATCCGTTTAACATTGTTTTGTTGTGATGAGTAATAGTTGTGCAAACTCAAGAAAATATTATCTCTTAAATTGTTCTGCATTTCTGCAGGGCTACAAGAATATTCAAGGAGGTGATGCACTAGTGAACCCAGTGTCACAAAAGGTTAAAGAGTTCCAATGTGTGGAGCTGATTACTTACTTGGGAGCACCATAGGCATACTAGCTGAGGAAGAAGTTTGTTGAGTAAAGTATTATTGCAGCCACAATAGATCTGCAAAGGTCGCAGTGGCTGTTGGTCTTTCAGGACCAACCCCTACTTCTTAAATAATAAATAAAAGTATTATTGAATTTAATGACTGTTGTCGTAATAGAATTAAATTAATTATCAGTTAAGAATTCTAGTATTATAAGTGTCCTCTCATGTTGCAATACCCTATAGAAAGGGTATCATTTGTTGTATCTATAAATTGTCATACTTTTTACACCTGTATGTACTACTACCATGTGATATTATGCAATAAATACTATATGAATATGAATATATGAGTTGTTCATGTAATTGTAGGTTCCTAGGTTTTAAAATTATATTGTATTTTAGAACAAATAAAACTAAAATATTATTTAAGTATAAAATGATGTTTTAATGACTTCAAAGCAGGAACAAACTTTTAGGATCATATGGCATGGGCTTCTGTGTCTTTTTGTGTAGAACCTAGTATAATGGGCTGTAGTTTTTTTATTGTTTACTGGTAGTAGTTACCCTGACGTGGGTGTAGGGGAACATGGGGCAGAGTGGACCGGGGGGCACAGTGGTTAAACCGTTATACCTCTACATATCAGCACACACACGCTAGTGCGTTCGTGAGTATAGCGTGCTTACACACCCGGTGCGTCCAAACCAGTCGCCATCTCAGTTTCGGAGCGGGGGGGCCGCGCGCCAACTCACCGGTGGACAAAAAGCCGTCAAACTGAATTTTTACGTGTTTTTGAAAAATGCTTGACGATTAAATGAGCTAAGATTTTGCGAGTTTTGATAGTAAGCCATAGAATATAGTAAATGTAGATTGTTTTTTTTCAAACTAGTTCAGTTATTTAGTTATAAAAAAAAATTCTAGTGTTTTTTAAAGTCCATTGGGGCCTTTGGGGTACAGTGGCTAATTTGAGAATGGGGCACAATGGATAGCTATACACTATGCCCCATTAGGGATGGATGGCACTGTGAGTGAAAGCCGTCAATTTTAAGGTAATGGACAGCAACCAGGACCGAGGGCTTAACGTTCCGAAACACGGAACCATCTAATTTATAGATTTGCAGTGCAGGTAGTTGCACTACCACTGCGGCACATCAGCCGTCAACATAGGCCTCCTCTAAAAAACGAAAAGACACTTCTTACTTCGTTATGACGAATTATTGAACATTTTGTATTTATTTATTTTATTCTAATGCAACCACGCTATTAAGAGGTGTTGCCTGTCTCATTTGCTAGATTGTTACTTTGGATCAGAAGTCACGTCAAGCCTTCACTCCTTGTTGCGGTCAATGGGTAGATATATTATCTAATCTAATACAACAATTGGAGTCATAGACACGAAGAAGAATAACCATTTGTTGATTCCGATCATCTGCAGTACAGCTGTGAGAAGATAGGCATGAATTTCGGTGAGGTTCAGGGTCCCCTTGATAGGATAGACCTGCCAAAACATTCCATAAATCCCACAGTCCGTTTGCAATTTCGCCTGGGATAGATGAGGCTGAGCTCATATATTATTTTTTTTCGCTCTCAAATATACAAAGCACAAATTAACTACATGTAGACTACAGAATGGGTAGGGGAACAATAGCTTTTTACTTAGTGATATAACTTCGGTTTTTTACGCTTAATTGATTTTTGTTTTTGATCAAACTCTAGGATGTTTATCTGAGAATCAATTTAAATGAGCAAATTCTACTTTTTAGGTTTAGGCTAAGATATAATCGTAATTTTTTTCAAGTGGGAAATTATCCAATGTGCCCCATGCTTAGGGCACAGTGGATACTGGTACTGGGGCAATGTGGATCCTATTAGGCACACTGGATAATGACTATTTATAAACTAATTAAATAAGTTATTCTTATTATCAATCATACCTTTTACTTTTATTAATTTCATTAAACTTGGTAACATAGTACCAACTTTTAACTTAATAATCGCAGCCTTAGCCTCTTATTAAAGACATAAAAAAGCTACCAACAGATGGAAGATACTGTGATTATGGCAGCTTCCACGATAGCCGTTTTTACTTAGCTCACGGTGGACGATTGACGTCGGTGTGCTTGTCGCCTTCAGCAGTCAACTCGTTGACGGCTTTCACTGAAAAATGCTGGCGGTTGCTGCTGGCAGGTAGCTAACAGTGTTGTCCATCTTTAGCGGCTTTATACAAACAAAATGATAAATTAGCCTCTCCTTGGATCAGAAAATTACTTTTTAATAATATTATCCATATTTTAGGCAACATAGGACCACCATTTGACGGCTTAACCTCTTACAAAATACATATTGTTGAACGGCATCGACATAGTGACGGCTTCCACTGATACGTGTACAGCTACTAGCAACTCATTGACGACTGATGTGCCGCAGTGGTAGTGCAACTACCTGCACTGCAAATCCATAAATTAGATGGTTCCGTGTTTCGGAACGTTAAGCCCTCGGTCCTGGTTGCTGTCCATTACCTTAAAATTGACGGCTTTCACTCACAGTGCCATCCATCCCTAATGGGGCATAGTGTATAGCTATCCATTGTGCCCCATTCCCAGATTAACCACTGTGCCCCAAAGGCCCCAATGGACTTTAAAAAACACTAGAATTTTTTTTTATAACTAAATAACTGAACTAGTTTGAAAAAAAACAATCTACATTTACTATATTCTATGGCTTACTATCAAAACTCGCAAAATCTTAGCTCATTTAATCGTCAAGCATTTTTCAAAAACACGTAAAAATTCAGTTTGACGGCTTTTTGTCCACCGGTGAGTTGGCGCGCGGCCCCCCGCTCCGAACTGAGATGGCGACTAGTTTAGATGCACCGGGTGTGTAAGCACGCCATACTCACGAACGCACTAGCGTGTGTGTGCTGATATGTAGAGGTATAACGGTTTAACCACTGTGCCCCACTGTCCACTGTGCCCCATGTTCCCCTATATTCTATAAGTCAAGCATGGTAGAATGCAGGTGTCACACTTTCCTTTTCCATGCTATGGTCATATCACTAAAGGACTAATCTTTTCCAAGCATCACCCCTCTATCTAGTTCTTTTTCCATTCAACCCGTTGTGAATATAGAGTAGGTTGTATATCTGTCCAAAACAAACATACTCCTTCACATAGGTACCTACCTAACTGAGAACAAACTAAATCATTTGCGAAACGTAGATAGTTTAGCTTTTTACCATTACTAGCAGCGGGGAGGACCTGACACTGCCGTTGCCATCGCCTGGCAAAATATTATCTAATCTAATACAACAATTGGAGTCATAGACACGAAGAAGAATAACCATTTGTTGATTCCGATCATCTGCAGTACAGCTGTGAGAAGATAGGCATGAATTTCGGTGAGGTTCAGGGTCCCCTTGATAGGATAGTCCTGCCAAAACATTCCATAAATCCCACAGTCCGTTTGCAATTTCGCCTGGGATAGATGAGGCTGAGCTGAGCTCATATATTCTTCTTTTTCGCTCCCAAATATGCAAAGCACAAATTAACTATATGTAGACTAAAGTACTGTTCATTGCCTTGTAAACAAATATTTAGTTCAAAGAATATACTATAACGATTTAGTTTCTAAAAAAGCACATTATAATACATAAAATACGTTTTGAAGTTGACAAGTCTTGTGACAGTCCTTTCCGTTGTAGACGTCATAGGATTTAGTGTGGGCAGGAACGACGGGGTGGGCTGCAATGGCCCAAGCTAAAACAGTTGCACCCGATATTTGTTCGAGTCGCCATAGACCAGTCTGTTTTTCATGTCACCGTTGTAACTAACCACGTTTTGTCATAAGAAACCTATACGGTAAAAACGGAAACGAAATTTACGTTCCATTCCATGGCGGAGGCCCGTATTACGATCATTCTGTCACTGATCAAAGAGTTCCTTCATTGTAGACACAAAGTAAGTATTGGCAGCTGCGCGCCGAATACAGAGAGCTCACTTCAAGCAAACGTCACGAAACTCTCCACAATTTGACACGCCGCGGTTTACAAGGAAATCCAAACCAATCCAAACACACTTGTAGTCGAGTGTCAACCGCGTTTGGTGCGGACGTGCAAAATGACTTCACATAAATATAAATAGGTTTATTAGTATACGATGTGATTTGTACAAAGTTCCTATAATATTTTGTACCAACTTAAATAAAAACTTGCTTTCATAAAAGAACAAACAAGATTATTAACTCTAATCAGTATATTTTTTTATAATGTGATTTGAGTTCCTGCTTAAATAAAGGCAACTTTACATTTTTAATGTACATGTATACATACACATATCACGTCTATTATTCCTTGCGGGTTAGGCAGAGCGTAAACGGCTGCAAAAACAAATATTTACGCCACGTCCGACATAAGTTTGGGGGTCATTCGGAAAATTGTGTATCGCCATAATGACAGGTTGCCAGCCCATCGCCTAAAATTGCAATACACATCCTCAAGTCCCTTAGTTGCTTTCTATGACTCCCACGGGAAAGAAATGGGGTGATGCTCAGTCTCAACAGTCCCAGAGCAGATATCTTCCTACTATCTACCTACTCGTCATTCCACATTTCATAATAAGTGTGCTATGTAGGTAGTATACGTAATATACATACAGGGAGTAACAGAAAGGGTATATCAAGCCGAAAGGAGGTCAAAGTGGGGAAATGGGGAAAGTTATTCAGTTTCATGAGCACCTTTCGGCTTGATATAGCCTTTCTGTTACTCCCTGTATGTTATGGTACCTACTCCATTGAATAAAATCGGTAAGAAAACTGTGGCAGCCCTTGTCGAAACCGGAAATAATCGAAAAAAGGGCCGAGTGATTCTTCTGTACATTCTCTATTTTGTGTTGTAGATAAGTATAATAGCACGTTCACACCACAAAATAGAGAATGTACAGAAGAATCACTCGGCCCTTTTTTCGATTATTTCCGGTTTCGACAAGGGCTGCCACAGTTTTCTTACCGATTTTATTCAATGGAGTAGGTACCATAACATACAGGGAGTAACAGAAAGGCTATATCAAGCCGAAAGGTGCTCATGAAACTGAATAACTTTCCCCATTTCCCCACTTTGACCTCCTTTCGGCTTGATATACCCTTTCTGTTACTCCCTGTATGTATATTACGTATACTACCTACATAGCACACTTATTATGAAATGGGGAATGACGAGTAGGTAGATAGTAGGAAGATATCTGCTCTGGAACTGTTGAGACTGAGCATCACCCCATTTCTTTCCCGTGGGAGTCATAGAAAGCAACTAAGGGACTTGAGGATGTGTATTGCAATTTTAGGCGATGGGCTGGCAACCTGTCATTATGGCGATACACAATTTTCCGAATGACCCTCAAACTTATGTCGGACGTGGCGTAAATATTTGTTTTTGCAGCCGTTTACGCTCTGCCTAACCCGCAAGGAATAATAGACGTGATATGTGTATGTATACATGTACATCAAAAATGTAAAGTTGCCTTTATTAAAGCAGGAACTCAAATTACATTATAAAAAAATATACTGATTAGAGTTAATAATCTTGTTTGTTCTTTTATGAAAGCAAGTTTTTATTTAAGTTGGTACAAAATATTATAGGAACTTTGTACAAATCACATCGTATACTAATAAACCTATTTATATTTATGTGAAGTCATTTTGCACGTCCGCACCAAACGCGGTTGACACTCGACTACAAGTGTGTTTGGATTGGTTTGGATTTCCTTGTAAACCGCGGCGTGTCAAATTGTGGAGAGTTTCGTGACGTTTGCTTGAAGTGAGCTCTCTGTATTCGGCGCGCAGCTGCCAATACTTACTTTGTGTTCACACCATATGGTCCTTGACACCATGTACATTGCACATGCTCCTGCTCCTGCCGCTGTCGCGAAAATTGCTCGAATTCTTCCGCGGAAGTATCATCGCGAGTGAGTTTTCACGCACTGCCGTCATACCCTTCTCGCACCAATATGCGTGAGCGAGATAGCAATACATTCCACATGCGTTCGTGCTGCCGTTCCTTTGACTCGCGGAGCATCGGGAAGTGGCAGCTGCATGACAACTGCATGACGAGTGGCAGTGGAAGTAACCGTTTACATGCTCGCGCTGCTGACTTCCCTTACTTATTATTTCCCTGCCTATAATGGAATAGTCTGAACGTGGCATAAGCTTTAACCTCAGGTGATGGGAAATTATCTCCCTGCTGCCTGTGGGAGTTGCTTCGAGCAACGACGGCCTTCCGTCCCGGAACGGAACGAGACGGAAGACCGTGTTGCTTGAAGGGGAGTTGGATGAGTTCCGTCGCTATAAAAATTACACCGCCTCTGAAAATGTAGACAATATCAGAAATTGAAGAAAAGTTTAAAGAAGAACATAATAGAACATAATCTTATACATAAGCCAAGCTAAACATAATACAAAAGCAAGTAACTTGAGTAAAGAGGACCGGAAGCAAGAACAATATTGTTTAGAACAATTTAAAATCTCCAGCCTATATTATAAAACTTGAACGTAGCCATAATAAACGTCACTTTGACACTTTAGAATATTGCCAACCCTGTGTTTTAATTTGCATTTCGATAAATACTTTCGAATGGGAAATTTTCTAGGGATTCTCGAGTGTCATGTAGAGGGCGCCAAGCTTAATTGAAATAACGTTTCTTTACACAAAGTCTGTACCACTTTATAAATTATTCTTTATTTTGTGTTTATTGAATTGTTATAGATGTATTATTGGTTATTTGTTTACTTACACGAATGACACTCAATATAATAGCAAGGCGATAAGTTTATTTTGTATTAAATCAAACAAACATAATTAATTGGTAACGAACACAACGTGAAACGGAACTTGTGACAAAACCATGGCTGACGCCAGCCATATTGAAACGTCAAAATTTCAGTTTAGCACAGCGCCCTCTGGTTTGACATTCAGAACTATCAAGAGAACTGTCAATAGAAAAACTCCCATTGTCTACCCAAATTAATTTAACAATACAGGCTAAAATTTTAATGGATCAAATTTTTTCAAAACAAAACATTTCACAATTATCACAAATTAACATGTTTACCATTGCTTGCAAAACAAATCGTTGTGAACGCATCACACACAACACAATTTATAAGAATTTACAAGGAAACTAGCTTTCTGCAAATAAAAAAATCGGACAGTTGGTAACTCTGATCAAAGATTGCGTTTATTGTTTTCTAAATCGATCAAATAAAATAGAAAATAAGCAAAATGAAGCGAGTAAAAATGCATAAGATAAAACACGAAAAGCCGGAAACGTCGTCAGCGTTCACTAGAGCTGCAGAAGAACACGATTTAGCGTATTACATTCATGATAGGGTCGAGTTAATGCACCAAGTGTTCTTGGTGCTGAAATCCAAGGATCTGAGGGTCATGGCTCCAGAGTGCGTCCGGAGACTGAGCATCGATGATCTGCAGGAGCTGTGTACGGAGGAGGTACAACTAAATTCGTGTGATTTTGTTTGAAATGCATATTTAATGTGCATGATCTGACCTCTGAACTTCAATTTGATGATGATGATGATGATCCCGATCTATCTAATCACTAAGAAATGACAGCTAATAGCCTTAAAATACAGGTGTATAAATATTAGCTGCAAGTAATCTACCAGCCTATGATATTGATCAACTTTCCCTGAGGAACATTAGTTGATATATGAGAAAAAAACATATATGAAAAAAATTAAACTTCCAATTCAAATTGACCCAGTTCACTGGAACATTTTGTATGGGAGGTCTAGTCTATATTTCAACATATCCTCCTCGGGGAAAGTTGTTGAGTTTCATGGGTTGGTTCACCCCTTGAAATATTTGCCAACTAAAACTCTACCACTGCTTAAGAAGGGGTGAATTGCAATAATTTATATTCCATATATATGTTACCACATACATAAATAAATCACGCCTCTCATCTATAGGGGTAGTCAGAGACTACTTCCTACCACTTGCTATAATCCTTGCATACTTCTTTCGCCTCCTCTACATTCATCATTGTCTTCATGCACACTTCTCGGTTAAGGGTACTCTTGACCTGACCTATTTTTACTTAACTATACTTTTCTGTGTTTTACATACATACACACACATATCACGCCTATAATCCCTTGCGGGGTAGGCAGAGCGTAAACGGCCGCATAGAACGGACATTTACGCCACGTCTGACAAACATTTGAGGGTCATCCGGAAAATTGTATATCGCCATAGTGACAGGTTGTCAGCTCATCGCCTAAAATTGCAATACACACCCTCGAGTCCCTTAGACGCTTCTTATGTCTCCCACGGGCAAGAAATGGGGTGATGCTATTCTAAGCCGGCATCACACGGCATCTGTGTTTTTACCTAAGAAAAAACTTTGTAGTCTACAACTAAATGCTGTTTTATCGACAGCTGCTACAATCCACTTGTAGAGTCTCACCCTATTGGGGAGTAATAAATAGTCATCAGTTATAGCATACATACATACGCCTATACCCTTTACAGGGTAGGCAGAGCGTAAACAGCCGCAAAAACGGACATTTACGCCACCTCTGACAAATATTTAAGGGTCATTCGAAAAAATGTGTATCGCCATAGTGACAGATTGGCAGCCCATCGCCTAATATTGCAATACCTCGAGTCCCTTAGTCGCCTCTTAAAACTTCCACAGGAAAGAAATGGGGTGATGTTATTCTAAGCATCACAAAGCATATGAAATGAAAATTTAATCTTCTTTCCCATCGGCTTACAGCTTCTAGGAATAAGCTCGAAGCGACTCCTGGCCATCCTGGATGGAGCTGAACCCCCGTCGGACACCGAGTCCTCGAGCCAGTCCTCCGAGCACATCGAGGCCATCTCTCTCGACAGCATTTCCTCGGACGATGAGATTCTCAGTCAAGGAACTAAAAAAAAGGTAAATTTATAGACCCCTCAGCTATTTCATTTAAATTCAAAAGGAAGGAGAATTTAAAAAACTGTCCAAAGAATGGGATAAAAATAATATTTAAAATAATTTAAAAATACTTGATAAACATGGACAACTTTATGCCATGCGACCGAAAAAAAAACAGAAAATATTTGCTGACAACCTGTCAATCAGCCATAGAGTAGATAGTATTCTGACAACCTGTCATAATAGTGATACACGATTTTTGAGAAACGGCCGACGTGGCGATAGCGACCGTTTTTTTACGGCCGGTAACGCTCTGCTTACCCTGGAAGGGATAATGGCGTGATATGTGTATCTATCTCTCTTATCGTGTGGGACACCGAGTCGTTCAACGACCCTTATGAACCCTGGTACCAGAGTATTTTAACCGCCTAATACCAGGCCTCTGACATGGCTGTGTAACGACCGCCGTCTAAGTAATCATAGACAGTGTATGTAATGTATGTAGTGATTATTAGCTATCACCACATTTACCGCAAAATATTGTATCCACTCTACAATATTTGTCATGTTCTTTTTATTAATACGTCAGCGTAAACACAAGCGGCGCGACTCGACGAAATCCAAAAAGCACAAAGACAAATCCAAGAAGCCTGACGCACAGCCTCGAGAGGAGCCGGAGAAATCCAAGGCCTCGCGAGCTGGACTAACCGTCTTGGAACTGCTGGAGCTACAAGCCAGGGCGAGGGCTATCAGGGCTCAGTTACAGCAAGAACAAGCCAGTAAGTAAACAAATATCCTGGACCATTCACACAGCGCCATCTAGCCCTAAACCACACCTCGGACACTGGCGCTCAAATGTATGAATCAAACGCGTTGCTACGCACACAGTCTAAGCTCGCGTAGGTGAACGCGGACCATGCTTGTGAGTGTGAGACAACACGTCAGGGTTGCCGCCATGTAGCGTTCTTGAGTCGGAAATGCAATGTGCGGCAGTATGAAATGACCTTCGTCGTCGCGTCCTTGCTAGCCGGTGTCTGAGCGTCCTCCGAGCGCGGGTGGGCGGCGCTTGTAGGGGGAGGCAGGGAGTGACCATACTGTACGCTAGTACTATTAATTATACTGTGCCTAAACTAAGCAAAGCTTGTTGTAGTGGATGTAAATAAGAAGGCGAGAAATCGTCTTTATAATGGAGCGCGTTCTAGCGTGTTCGCGGTGGTAGTTTTCTCTCGACTGGCTATAGGTGGCGCTTGCGCGCGTCAAAGATTAAAAATGTCAAAGAGTAATTATAAATGGAAGGTTCGAATCGATGCTCGACCACGCTCATATTTATTTAACATAATAAATGCAATAAATAGGTAAAGTACATAGTACATAATGACCACATGTAAACAAAAGGTAGGAAAGTGCAGTGCGTCGCCTACACTTGTATTATGATAACTAGATAGGTGATATATGACGTGTGATGCTGGCTTAGAATCGTATCACCACATTTCTTTCCTGTGGGAGTCGTGAGAAGCGACTAAGGGACTCGAGAATGTGTATTGCAATTTTAGGCGATGGTCTGACAACCTGTCACTATGGCTATGCACAATTTCCCGAATGACCCTCAAATATTTGTCAGATTTGGCGTGAATGTCCGTTTTTGCGGCGTTTATCCTCTCTGCCTACCCCGCAAGGGATAAAAGGCGTGATATGTGTATGTAACCATAGAATTAGTTAAAATAACTTACACTAGATATCGCTTGTACCCCGCTTCAAGACAAGACGAGTATCAAGAGGTTGACAATTTGGAAGCGTTCGGTCGAGGCACCGTTGGCTTAGTGGCAGAGCCGTGGGACGGTTCTCCACATCACCCGGGTTCAATCCCCGTCCAACATGAAAAAAATACAACTTCTTATTTTCATATTTTATGGAAATCATATAGCACTTCTTCTTTTCGAGTGGGACACTGAGTCGTCCAACGACCCGATGAGTGCAAAATAAACCATAGTAAATTCTATTAATTGTGTATTTTTTTGTTATTAGAGCGTATTGAACCAGTGGTTAGCCAGAGCGTGGCGTCCAGCCAATCGGCGTCGGACAGCGATATAGAGGTAAAAAAAAACATAGAGTAAAAAAATTGCAATATTTAGGGTGGTTTCTTTCTACTCGTGAACAATTTTTCCCATTATACATAAGTCGGAAAATGAAAAGTTGTTTAGTTTAAAGAGTACAACCCATCCTAATAATTTTTTGCACTGAATTAATTGTACTATGGCGGGTGACAGCAGTGATGCCAATAGGCAGAATGAGGGGTTCCAGGTGTATTAGCTACCCTGCCTGGCCGGGTGTTGTGTCCAGGGGACCGACTGGTCCACCTGGATAGAATTGGAAGTTGTATATATGCGTTGCGCGGTGAAACACTTTGATACCGCGTTTCAGGCTCTTTGTTCTATCACGTGGCGCCATCTTGCAGCTATGTTAGAACTTCTACTGCGTCTTGCTTGCTCGTGAACCACATTGAGTGAGCTTCTTGTCGTAGATTTCAGAGGTCGCTACTGTACCTACCTTATACGGGGTGTAAGCCCTCCGAATACTGATAGGGTGCATGCAGACCATAAAACTGAACAACTTATGTTTAAGGTGAAGGAGGAGCCTGCCGAGGTGGTGGAGATCATCAGCAGTGATGATGAGAAACCCAAGATTGAGGTGTTGGACAATGGTAAATCATTATATTTATACAATACAATACAATATACTTTATTTGTACAAAACACAACAAAACAAACAGATACAAAAAATGAAAAAAGATCGGTACGATTTAGGCGGCCTTTATTGCTGAGGTAGCAATTTCTACCAGGCAACCTTTGGGTGAAAAAAGAAAGAGTATGTATGCTTTATGCCGTGTAATGCCGGCTAAGAATAGCATCACCCCATTTCTTCCCATTGGGAGTCGTAAGAGGTGACTAAAGGACTCGAGGGAAGTTTCAATTTTAGGCGATTGGGTGACAACCTGTCACTATGGCGATACACAATTTTCCGAATGACCCACAAATATTTGTCAGACGTGACGTAAATGTCCGTTTCTTTTCGGCTGTTTGCGCTCTGCCTACCCCGCAAGGGATAATAGGCGTGATATGTGTATGTATGTATTAAATTAATAAGTTTTTTACATAGAAGGGGTAAAGAATGGAACAGAACAAACTTCCCCAAAAAAACAGGGCTAACTTACATTGCCGTGTGATGCCGGCTAAGAATAGCACAAACTGTCACTATAGTGATTCACAGTCTGATTGACCCTCATACTTTTGTCAGACGTGGTGTTAATATCCGTTTTACGGCCGTTAACGCTTTGCCTACCCCGTAAGGGATATAGGCGTGATTTATGTATGTACCTCTGTGTATGTATGTTACTTTACATAGGGGTAGACAGCAAAAACAGACTTGTTTTATTCTAGTCATTGTGATAGTGAAACGAACTGATATTCGTAGTGGTTGTGTGCCAGCATTTAACGCGAAGATCCCAGGTTTGAATTCTGTTATTATTTTTGCAGCATCATCATCAGCGCCAGCCAACAAAGGACCTGGGTCAACAGCCAACTGCAATACTTCAACACCTGCAACAGTTGACAACAATACAGACTCCAGCAAGAAAAAGAAGAAAGAAAAGACTAAGAAGAAACACAAAGAAACGAAAGATAAAGAGAAGAAACAAAAAGAAAACGTTAGTAAAGAAAGTGATGAAACAAGAAAGGAGTCTACATCAAGTAAGGATAGTAATCAAAGTACTAAAGACGGAACAGAAACAAATAAAACGGATTCTGTTGAAGCAATAGAAAATGATACAAACAAAAATGATATAGACGATAATCAAAGAGTGACTAAACGAGTTAATGACTTAATAATAACTGTTCCACAACAATCCACGAGAAAAATTAAACTTAATCGAAATAAAATGACTGTTTCTATATCCAATACTGTTGAAAACAGTGTTTCTGTAGTAGAAAATACAAGATCTCTGACTTCGGTCGTTACTAGGCCCGACAAGCCAGATGAAGGTAAGAAATTAAGCTCAGTTGTGAGTCGTCCTAAAAACATTGAAAGTGTCGTTAATGTTATACAAGCAAAACAAAAGTTAGCTGAAAATATTAATGATGCAAATAACATTGCAGGAAAAAGCAAGAATAAGGAGAAAACCAAGAAGAAATCTAAGAAAGTGGCGAAACGACAAAGCATTGATGAAGACCACGACGAAATCACTCTACAACTGTCGGATTCGGAGAAAATGGACTTGCTTGAAAACTTTGATAAACGAAACTATGATAATGTATCAAGTACAAGCTCAGATTCGGAGAGTAGTTCTTCAAGCAGTAGTGCAGACTCCGAAGAATCTCCAAATGCGTCTAAAGATTTTGACACAATACAAGAAAACACTGAAGATACTTCTAGACATGAAGTAGATACGTCACGAAATGCTGCCGATGACGAAACAAAACAGAACAATGTAGAAAAAGATACTGAAGCAACTAATTTAGCCACTGAAATACATACAATTGAAAAGGAATGTGAAATCACAAAAGATTCTGTTGATGGTGGTAGAAAGATGGACAATGTTTCTAAAGAGACGGAGGCTGCTTTAGAAAACACTGTTAGTGATATCACAATTAACGAAGAAAATTGCAATACTCAAAACGATGTACCAATTATAACTGTAGAAGATAATGTAGATAATTCTACTAACGATATTTTGACTAAGGATTCAGAGTCTCCTGAAAAAGATCAAAGTCCAAAAACATCCGAGGATGTAATAAATTCTGTTTCAACTGAAAATGAAATTCAGCATTCCTTAGAAATTTCTAAAATAGTTGATATTCCTGTGCAGGGAAATAATCATGGCGAATCTCGGGATGTTTCTGATTGTATGCAAAATCAAGACAAAAGTCCAGAAAACTTAGAAAAGAAAGAAAATAGCCCAAGAAATGATAATGAAGCGAACTATAGCGAAGAGAAAGTTACAAAACAATCTGTAAAAGACAGTGCAAAAAAAACTGATGAGGAGTTATCTGAAGGAGAAATATCAAACCAAGAAAGTTCAGATGTAGAAGCTATGGAAGTACAACCGGAAGTGGTTTGTATATCAGACGACGAAACACCCAAAAAGAAAAATAAAAAAGACAAAAAAGCTAAAAAAGATAAAAAAGCTAAAAAAGAAAAGAAAAAGAAGTCGGATTTTCGGGAAAGCTCTGATCAAAATTTCTACCCGGAAACTAACGAATCATTTAAAAAACTTGATAACCAAGACAGCGATAAAAACAAAAATGACGAGCATTCAGACGAAAAAGAACTGATCACATTAGATGACGACGATGATATTTACGAAATTTTAGAACTGTCCGATGACTCATCTTGCTACGAAGTCGAAGGCACGACACTTTCTAAGGAACCTACAGTTGAAGAGATAGCAGCGCTGTCAGCCAAAATAGACGAATTCGAGAGAGAAGAGGTCGTCACCGAACAAGAGATACTCATACACGAGACATCTTTAGAAGAACGAAATAAAAATCAAGACGGGAGTTCTAACGACGAAATTGAAAAGATGTCGTGGAAAGACAGATATTTAGGCAGCAAGAAAGTAAAGAAAGTTCTTACTACATCTAATATACTAAACGCTATGCGTAAGAAAAATAAAGAGTTAAAGAAAAAAATGGAAGAATCTAAGAAAAAGGACTTAGAATTAGAAGCAGAGAAAGCAAGACAAGAAGAAGCTGAAAAGAAGAAAAAATTAGAACAGAAGAAAAATCTAGAAGAAGGTTCTATAGAACAGTACAACACTTTAGACGCGTCTACTAAATATGTCGACCCTGTACCAGATCCAGTAGAAATTGCGAAGAAAAAAGAAGAGGAATTAAAAGAGCACGAGTTGAAAGAAGCAGAGATGAAAGAACAAGAAAGAAAAGCAGAAGAAGAGATTATCAAACAAAAAGAGAAAGAAGTAGACGAAGCTATCCAATCTCAAGTCACAGGAGAAATGAAGAAAGATGCAAAACAACTTTTAACCATGTATAAAAAGTTACTGAAATATAATGACATTAAAAAACAAAGAGATCCAAATAAGAAGAAGAGTAAAAAGAAGAAGAAAAAAGATAATGCAGCTGCTGCTGTTTAATTTAAGTATTCATTAGGTTTTAAACTACATTTTGTAGGCCGTCTCGGAAAACAATCAGACTTAAGTTATTTATTTTTAAACAATAAATTTAAATTGTGACTATTAAAGACTTTTTTTTTCGTCACTGCCCTCTTTCCCCCTTAAAGCGCTAAGTAGGGTGAAACGACTGTCTCTTTCATTTTCGCTGCGCCAGAGAAAATTAACCAATCATATTCCTCGCAAATATTCGCGAGGTTTTCAATACTTTTCACGTGTATTATGCTAGATAAAAATAAATAATATCTTTATCTACATATCGTCTCATAATGTTCGTATTATAAACTCGAACTTAGTTGTATAAAGACCTTCTTTATGCATTTTGTCTATAGAAATTACAGTTTCTTCTCAAAAGCTGAAACGTAATGTCTAATAAGAAGGCACACTTTCGATAAAATTGAGAAATTAAACGAAGTGTTTTTTGCCAATACTCAAATCGCTATCTCCCGCCGCACCTATCCTAGGGTTGTTGTTCAGTTGTTTTGTAAGGTTATTGTTGAAATGTTGTTCAGATGTTGTTGTTTAGTTCTTGACATCTGAACATCTGCTGAAGTATTGAATTTTCAAAAATTCATATCAAGCCATATTATTATTGGACCTTGCAATCGCCGGTGCGGACGTTTTGAAAATAACGTTACTGATTATTTTTTGCAGAGTTTAAGTAGATAAAAAAATGTATGGATATAATCAGGCATTAAAATGCAATTTTCATTCAACGAAAAAAAATGTTACTTGAAATTCAATCTTTTATACTATGATTGTTCATCACTGATACAATTACAATTTTTTTCCTAACATTTGACTTAGAATAGCATCACACCATTTCTCTCCCGTAGGAGTCATAATAGGCGACTAAGGGACTCGAGGGTGTGTATTGCAATTTAAGGCGATGGGCTGACAACCTTTCACTATCTTTTCCGAATGACCCTCAAATATTTGTCAGACGTGGTGTAAATGGCCGTTTTTTGCGGCCGTTTGCGCTCTGCCTACTCCGCAAGGGACAATAGGCTTGATATGTGTGTGTGTGTGTGTGTGTTTGACTTAAATTAACGCGATTTTAGGCATTTGGCGATACTTACGGCCTTAATAATGATGGATAATGGTATTACATAAATGATAGCCATATTTAGCCCGAATGCACGGGGCGACGGGTTAAAAGTAGAACTGGTTAAATGACGCATTTTGATGATAACTTTTGTCCTTAAATTACATCACAGTACCTTAATAATAATAATAATAATAAAGAGCCTTTATTGTACATAAAATATCTCAACAGTAACAAACGTGAGCATGAAAATATAATTATGTATCAAAAGGTGGGAGGCTCAGTTATTGCAGAACAGGTTACCAAAGGCCACATGCCTGCACTGATTTTCAGCTCCGACCTTCTCATTTCAAAAATAAACATATTTTCCGAGGGTGAAGTTGATGACAAACACTAGTTAAGTATACAAACATTAATTAAAATTATAATTATAAGAAAAAAAAAATAGGCAAAAATAACTTTTTGTTTAGAGTGTGTGTATGTGTGTATGTGAGTGTGTGTATGTGTGTGCGTGAGTGTGTGTATGTGTGTTTTTGTGTATGTGCAGAGAACAACACATTGTGGTGTGCATTAGAAACGTGGCGAAAAGTAGCCCTGGATACTGGTCTTTTGGTTGAATAACAAAATTTGTTTCATCCTCTTCTTAAAAGTAGTCGTGGTAATTTTTTTCCTTAACGGAGGTGGTATTATATTCCAGACCTTTGCAGCCTTGTACCCAAAGCTACCTCTGAAACCAGCAGTTCTATGCCGGGGAACCTTCAACAAGTTTTGCCCATTCGATCTTACGTTATTTCGTGTATTAAGGTCTTTCCATTTCAATTTTGTAAAGAGGTAGTCAGGAGTTTTGTTACAAATTACTCTGTGAGTCATACACGCAAAGTGCAATTCTCTTCTTGACTTCATATTAAGAACACCTTTTTCATTTAAAAAAGGTGTTACATGGGCTCGTTTTGGGATGTTATAGCAAAAACGAGCAGTCTTTGTATAGCTTTCTCAGTTTTTACTCTTAGTCTAGGACCGTACACGGTATCACAGAAGTTAAGAGGAGACAGAATAATTGAATCCACCAATAACTCTCTTATATCAACCCGCAGATATTTTCTTAAACCATATAAGGTTTTTAGTTTATAAAAAGCGTTCCTAATTTTTTTATTTATGTGAGCGGTATATCTCAGATCACTATCCATTATTAGACCCAAATTTCTGGCCTCCTCTACTCTGGGAATATTTTGGTCATTCACCGTTAAAGTTACATGATCATCAATAACCTTCTGTACTTGTTGCTTTGTACCTAGCACTAAAAACTTAGATTTAGTTGGATTGAGAATCAAGGAGCTACCCGTAGCCCAATCAAAAACTCTTTTTAGGTCCGCATTAATATTCCTAACAGCTAGCTCCACATTCGCAGGATAAAATGAATGATATATTTGCGTATCATCCGCATACAGATGGTGTTTACAAGTAACAAGTAGTTTCGGCAGATCTGCCGTGTACAATGAGAAAAGGACAGGACTTAGAATAGAGCCCTGTGGCACTCCGCTATTAATGGTGCCCTCTTCAGACATTATTTGATCTCCATGTGTTTTATCAACACGAACAATTTGTCGTCTATTTGTCAAAAAAGAAGCAAACCATTCACACGCAGACTCGGAGAAGCCATAGTATTTTAACTTAGCCAGCAGCAATGACACATTTAAGCAATCAAAAGCCCTTGAGAAGTCAAGTAGCACCAATATGCTACATTTCCCTTCATCAGAAGCCGTTACTATATCGTCGGACACATTTAGCAGGGCTGTATCAACGCTATGGCCTGCTCTAAAACCCGATTGGTGTATAGGGAATATTTTAGCTGCTTGCAAAAAAGCATCCACCTGCTTCAAGATTACTCTCTCTAGTACTTTCGATAGGAGTGGGAGCAGACTTATTGGTCTCAGATCTTTAAAGCCTTCGACTGAATTGTTTTTTGGTATAGGCTTAACAATAGCTAGTTTCCAGTCATCCGGAAACGTGTTACTTGAAATAGACTTATTAACTATACCTGTTATAGTTCTTAATGTACACGGTAATGTCAACAGAATCATTTTAATGTTAATACTATCGTATCCTGAGGCATTTGTTTTTATGTTATTTAATATTTTTAATACTTCTTCTTCCGTCACCAATTGAATGTCGAAAACTAAATTTGAATGATAATTATTTTCGAAATAATTTTTTATACTATTACCCACATCTGAAACACCCGGAATATTAAGAAAGTGATCATTCAGCTTTTGAGGATCACCCAATTCTTCGGTGATTGGAAAATCATTTAATCTATCAAAGACAGCAGATGTTTCTCTTAAATGTTTCCACATAAAAGGCGGATTTTTACTATTACTATTCACAAAATGGGAAAAATAAGCAAACTTTTCTCTTTCGATTGAAGCTGTCACATAATTCTTGAAAAATTTATAAAAGTCTTTGTCAGTACCCTTTTTGGTCATTATTGCCTTCTCAAGAGCCTCATCGCGTAGTGTCATCATGTACTTTATTAAATTTGTAATCCACGGCTTGGGTCTATCTTTAATAAGAATCTTTTTTTGTGGAGCATGAACGTCAAAAAGTGTAGTTAAAAGTAAATTAAAAACTGTTACCATTAAATTTACATCACTGTAATCCAAAATTGAAATCCATGGAATCTCATTTAAATCTCGTTCAAAATAATTCATCTCTATACTACTTAGAGGTCTTAAAGTAACATATTTTCTTCTTTTCTAATAGGTTTTGGTTTTTTAATCCTCAAATTTACAGTAATAAATGCATGATCGCTAGAACTACGGTTATGATGAACATTTACACCTTTGACCGTAGCCGGTGCATCCGTTAACACTATATCAATTAAGGTAGACGTTAAATCAGTTATACGCGTGGGGTCTTTTACAACTTGAGTGAGATTCTGTTGTTCAATAAAAGATAACACTTGTTTTGACTTATCAGTTATTTTTAATAAGTCTACATTAAAATCAGTCAACACAAAAACTGCATCACAGCTGGAAAATGAACTTATCGCTTCGCTGAGTTCGTCTATAGCTACAGAGACAGGAACTCGTTCAGTTCTGTAAGCTGTTCCTATTGCAAAGCGACACCTCTGAACCTTTAAAATAAGCCACAACTGTTCCAGGCTAGAATCAGGTTGTGGTGCCATTTTGGCTGATAAACCCTTTCTCAAATAGAAGCCCACTCCCCCACCCTTTGAAGGGCGCGGCCTATGTTTCAAAAGATAACCTGGTATTTTTGGTGCAACAACATCTCCTCCCTCGTTTAACCACGTTTCATTTATAGCAAGTATATCAGGAGAAAACCTATCCATCATTACCTCCAATTCGTCCTGACCCGTGTTTAGAGATCTGGCATTGAAAAGACCTAGCACAAAATTTTCTTTATTTTTTGAGTTCATTGTGATTTTATTCTGATATAAGTAATTTTTAAATTCAATGAATAAATGCCGTCCACCAAAAAAAGTATGCTGCAGCTTACTTGTTGAAGGTTTATGTTGCACAGTACTTGTTGTTTGTGTAGTATGTAGGGTGCATATGTGCGAATGTGAATGAGTGTATTAATGGTAAATAATAGCACAGTTAAACCAATTAAATGATTTTGATTTACATAATTATTCCAGATATACAGGTATAAAATATAAAAATGTAAAAGTAACATTGGCCATATATAATCTAACATAGAATCACTTAGTTTTTTTCAGTGCCAACAACAGCATTACCGAACACCTTTTCGATGTAAGAGGCCTTGGCTATATGATAGACCTTGGAGTCACCTTCGCCTTGTTTGGCTAAAATTTTTCCATTCTTGGTCCAAACATATTTCCAGTCTTTCAGTTTTTTCTCGTCTTTAGCACGCTTGAAAAGCAACCTATTCTGCCCTGTGAGTCTTTCATTAACATATACTCGCTTTGCTGAGCCAGGAAGCCCCATGTCAGTTGTGGTAAGATTGCGGCGGACACGGGCGTTGCGCAGAAAGTTATCCCGCGGGGCACGACGGGCGAGACGCAATATGATGGGACGTGGGCGTAGCTGTTTTTCATCGGGTCCGGGAGTCTGGGGTGATCTAGAACGGCCTGCACGATATACGTCCACTACATCATTTTCATGCAGATCGACGCCAATCTTCACAGCCAAAACTTGGACGAGTTGCTGTACGTTTTCGCCGACCGTCTCCGACACTCCGGTGATTTCTAAATCATTTTGAATTAGTTCCTGTGCCTTTGCATGAAGTTGCTCCTCCAAAAACGTCACTTTTAATTGTAGTTGAGAGTCAGTGTTACTATGAGTAGATTCCAATTTTTCCACTCTATCAGTCAGGTCTTGCACTTCTTTTGACACCAAATCTATCCTCTCCATACAGGCAGTAACATTCAAGCCAACCGTTCCTATATCTTCTTTACATTCAGTAATCAATGTATTCATCCGTCTGAGCTCGATGCGCATTTCCCGAATTTCCTTAATCAAAGTACTTAAATCTTGATTTTCCCTTGAGTCTTGGTCGCCTACAGATGTATTTTGCAGCTGGTCGATGGCTGGTCTTGGCGAACTATCGTTTGTTGTTTGTTTACATGCCGGGCACACCCATTCACTTGTATTACTACGTATATTTACGCATTTGTTATGGTACGATGTTACACAAACGGGACAGGTAACGCCACCTGTCGCCGCTAGGGCCCTACTACACTCTCCGCAAGTAGGCTTACTCATAACGGTAACGGGCGATAGATTGATGCGTAGTAATCAATGTGTATATTAGTTCGTTAACTTTTAAATAGATGGCCGTGATGGGAAGAATTTGTTTATTGTAAAATTTGAATAATTATTTTCGTTAATTAGTCTGATTGACTTCACTGCTGATAAAGTTTAGTTCACTTATTATCAGTTAAAATCCACACTCGGCTGTGTGTTATCACAAAATCCGTTCACAGGCACGAAAGTTTGAAGAATGTTTCACTCAAAGCACCAACTGATCTTTGTTGAAAAAACGCACATTTATGAGTTTTTCGTGTGGGATAACGTTATATTACATAAATCAAGCGTACACCAACACATCTACAAGGTTTCTTTAACCGAAAGCTACTAAATTCTTATTAAAATTTGCAAAAATAAGCGGATAACTCTATAGACAATGTTTACACTTAGAAGTACCCTCGGAGAAAAAAATAATAAAGAATATACACTTCTATCACCACCTTTGACTCATGCCGATATTTTAAACCTACAATGAAATAATTTATGTCAATTTATGAAACAACAGGAAGATTCAAATTAGTCACGATTCGCATAAACATATCTTTAGAAAAAAATGTAGGTACCTACATAACATCATAGTAGGTACCTAAATATGACACCTACCAGCTACACCTTTTCCTCGTCCCTATATTTTTTATTTAATAAACATACATACATACATAAATCACGCCTATATCCCTTACGGGGTAGGCAGAGCGCTAACGGCCGTAAAACGGATATTAACACCACGTCTGACAAAAGCTTGAGGGTCAATCAGATAACTGTGTATCACTATAGTGATAGGTTGTCAGCCCGTCGCCTAAAATTGCAATACACATCCCTCGAGTCCCTTAGTCGGGTCTTACGACACCCATGGGTAAGAAATGGGGTGATGCTATTCTAAGCCGGCATCACACGGCAAATAAATTAAATAAATATCCTGGATAATTCACACAGCACCATCTAGCCTCAAACGAAGCAGAGCTTGTACTATGGGAACTAGATGGCTGATATTAATACTTATATACTTTTTTTTTGTAAATATATACATATTATACATAGAAACACCCAGACTAAACACAAATATCTGAAAATGATTTAACAAATATTTGTGTTTTGTGGGGATCGAACCCACGACCCTCGGCGTAGGCGTTGATATATTTCTATATTTATATTCTTTTTTTTTTTTCTTTTAATTATTGTATTTCTTTTGTTCCCGTGGCATCCCTTCTTCCGCACCTATTAGGTTGACTAGAGAAGATCTCTTATAAAGATAAGCTCGCCTTTGTATTTAATTTTTAAGTTAACAATCTGTAAATTATTATACAGGGTGTAAGGGACAGCCCTCCGAATACTTATAGGGTGCACGCAGACCTTGAAACTGAACAACTTTTTCCTAGAAACATTCGTCCCCATAAAAAATTGCAATCAGCTGACTGTATTTACTACGGGAAGCAAAAAAAAATACTTCTTGAAATATTTTCTTATGGCAAGTTTTTCAGTTTTTTAATCTCAATCATAAGACTGAATGCACCCTATCAGTATTCGGAGGGCTGTCCCTTTATATAAGTTGGTTAATTGATCTCCATTTTTAAAACAACAGGAAGACTTAAACTCGTCACGATTCGCTAAATAACTGTAGAAAAAAGTTGAATTGTGCTCATGCCTTTATCTATCACTATCACACTTGAATCACATCATATCAAAAATAATTTTGTAACAAAAAAACTAGTTTTCCGTACAAAGGTCACTCAATCAGACTTAAAGAACTAACTTGATTAACGGCCGATGTGGCGCAGTGCTAGTGCGACGGGGGGGCACTCACAAAGTTGATATGTATCACTTTGTGTATTTGTTACGAGTCCGGTTAGGACATTGCAGGCTGAACCACCTGATTGTTCGTTAGAAAGATGGTTCCGTGCTTCGGGGGGCACGTTAAACCGTCGGTCCTGGTTGCTGTCTATAATTACTTAGATGGTGGTCGTTACACAACGTTAATTAGTAGTAGGCGGTTGAAAAACTCTGACTCCAGGGTTCATCGGGTCGTTGGATGACTCGCAATGCCCCACACAAAAAGAAGAAGACTTTACTAGCAATCATCTAAATTTCTAGTTATTACATTTTTCAACAATTTTAAAGTACTCAATTAGGGCTATCTAACAGGTTTAAAAAATATATTAATCATTGGAATTAAATAACTGTTAAAAATGAGCCAAGTTCTTTATTTCGTTCCTCGACACGTTCGCAAACTGTAAGCAAACAGCTGTTTTATTTCCATTGTACTATTATGCGTAAGTATCATTAAAATTTGAACGTTTTTTTAAATCTTTTATAAACATATTATTATTATTGCTAACAAGATAATTGATAGTAAACAAATGAAAGTTGCCAAGATATGAACATTATTTTTAAATTAGATGTAAGCAAACAGGTTTTATATTTCCATTGTACTGATAAGCAAAAGTATCATTCAATTTCGTACGTATTTTTAAATCTTTTGAATTCGTGTTATTATTATTGATGATATTTTGATAGTTAACGAATCAAAGCAGGAACACTATTTTCAAATTGCAGTTACAACTAAAGTAGGTAGGTACATCAATGCAAATGCTGTTTAGAGGACTTGGCCTTGGCACTGCCGAGCGCTTAGATGATGAACTTATGTATGACTAAAATTACCTTGAATGTAGTCAGTTCGCGTTTTTTCGTCTTTCGAGGCGCGGGGGCCCTTAAAAGACTTACGGCGGCGGCGTTTGCAAAATCATTAAAAATCGTAATATTATAAATAAAATATCGTGCCTTAAAATATAGTTTTTTATGAAATGTTCATTTGAAAAATACACGTTTTACGTTGTTGAAAAATGGATCTCAAAATGCCTTGTTTTAGTTTATTATTATTAACAATTTTATTGTTTTGCGTAAATGAAGTTGTACTTCAGGGAACTGGCTCTGGAAATAATGGAAATTGTAAGTAAAATTTTATTTATAATTACTTTTTATTTTTCATATATAACATTTCAATCCCGTTTTTTGGCAAAATCTATTACCAGGATATTTTTTTAAGGATTGAGTTTGGATGTTTGTATTTCTTTCATCAATAAATTATTTTAGGCTTTTACACCGCAAATAGAGATAAGATATTATGTACTACTAGCAGCTTATACATTCATACATACACACACACATCACGCCTTAATCCCTTGCGGGGTAGGCAGAGCGTAAACGGCCGCAAAACATTTACGCCACGTCTGACAAATATTTGAGGGTCATTCGGAAAAGCAGCTTATAACATAAATATTAACAGCCATAAGAGTCCACTGCTGGACAGTGGCCTCCCCTTATCGGAGGGTATTGCCATACCATGATTGGCAGTTGGATTGGCAAGCGCAGTGCAAGATGTTGCTTCCACAGGGAACGTTGCTGCCAATTCCCTGGATAAAATTATCCCTTAGTCGCTCTTTACGACTTAAGGGTTGAATTGGGGTGATGCTTGTTTTAAACCGGCACCATACCACAGAATATATAATAGTACTAACGTACAGAAGAATCACTCCCTAAGAAATTACATGTTTAGGTATAAATTAATACCTACGCTCGGTGTACCCAACCGCTCACAAACAAAATTGAAACTTATGAACGCGCGCGAACGCTCAATCTCCCTTGCGCATCGCAGTTTTATGACTGAGCCGCCGGCGAACTCCAAGGGTTGTAACTTGTCATCATGTTATTCGTGCACGAAGATTTTTTGTTATTGATTTTGCTATAATATCTTATTTGTTCACTTAATCTACGGAAGGAATTGTAAGATTTGTAAATATTTATAAACCTAAACGAAATTATTAATGACTACTGTTTATATAGAAAAACAATTAATTATTCTTGTGTCTAACTGTTCTTTGTATCGAGTGGGACACCGAGTCGACGACCCGATCGATTTTTTAAAAGCTTTTATTTAACTTGCAGTGTATGTAAGTATGTAAGTAAGTAAGTAACAATGTTTGTTCGGTGCAAATCTTGCAAGTTTAATTTGAACCACTTCTCGGTATCCGATTGAGTTGAAATTTTGCATGTTGGTCCCGAACCGATGACAATGCATGTTAATCATAAATTTGACCTGATGCTGCTACCAGGATCGGCTCCGTACGAGAGATCTCCTCAGCAGTTTATAGCTGGGACACAAAATTTTGTATACGAATTCGTTTATTATAGGTAGTTGGTAGGCCCACCATGAATTAGACGCTACATCCATGGTTGTCTTCGAACTATGGAACTCCTCAATAATCAACTGCTGGGACTTGCAATTTTGTATACGAATTCGTTTATTATAGGCAGTTGGTAGGCCCACCATGAATTACACGCTACATCCAGGGTTGTCTTCGAACTATGGAAATCCTCAATATTCAACTGCTGGGACTTGCAATTTTGTATACGAATTCGTTCATGATAGGCAGTTGGTAGGCCCACCATGAATTAGGGTCACGTCAATAGAAGGCCTCCTGATAGTAGAATTAGACTGTTCGAAATTAACTGGGACTCGGCCATGTAATAATGACGCCATCAATGAAATGAAAAGACTAAGACATATTACAAGCTAATTCTTCTATTAGGGATGCTGGAGGAGTAGGTACCAACCTACTTCTATAGAATATAAAAGAGATAATTATACTTTATCCTAATGTTAGTTTTCCCCGTGCCTTAAGTTTTTCTATTGAAGGTCTCTCCGTTTTATAGAAAGACTTTCGTATTGATCAATAACTATCGTAACATAAACTAAAAAATATAAAATAAAATTATTTAAAAATAACTTTTAAAACAAGCTTTTATTTAAGTGCTCTGAAAAGATGAAAAAAACATTTTGAATGACATTAACCACATTTATTTATGACTTTACAGAAATGAAAATATAATAAAAGCTTGTCGCGAAACTTTCAATTTGTGATTGAAATTTTGTAATAAGGTACGCACCTAACTGTAATTAGGTAGTTTCTTCTAGGCATCGCGACAAGCTTTTATTATATTTTTAACGAATAAACGTACTAAAACACAGAAAAAAATCAAGTAAGTGTGCGCGCGAGCAGCACGTGCGTGCGAACAGTGCGGCGGCTAGCGGCACACTGGCGGTCTGGCGACGACAAGTGACACCCCCGGGGAGATTAGTCCCCGGAGGGGACCCGCCGGCGGAACATACCTAAACCGTGGAGTGAGACCCCCCTGACCATACATCGACTTACAATTTTGTTCTCCATACGCTAATTATTTAGACACTTTAGATGTACCTATAATTAAATTAGAATATTAACAAGTTCTTAACATTTAGGTATGTAGGCATTTACTTATCATCTTATAATTATTTAAATCAAAATTACTAAGTATTTTGATTTTTTATGAGACCCGTTTGATGCCGGCTTAGAATAGCATCAACCCATTGCTTACCCATGGGTGTCGTAAGAGGCGACTAAGGGACTCGAGGGTTAGATGTGTATTGCAATTTTAGGCGATGGGCTGACAACCTGCTACTATAGTGATACACAGTTATCTGTTTGACCCTCAAACTTTTGTCAGACGTGACGTGGTGTATATCCGTTTTACGGCCGTTTACGCTCTGCCTACCCCGGAAGAGTATTTTTTTTTTATAAAATTGACACCGTTTTACTGATCTAGTATACAGGGTGTTAAAATAATCGCTACAAATATTTTAAGGGGTGAACCAGTCCATGGAACTGAACAACTTTCCCCAACGAACAACGAACGAAATCTGAACAAAAGACCTCCCATAGTAACGTGCCCTCCAAAGCATGGAACCATCTTTGCAATGTCCTAACCAATTGGAAATTACTTCTAATTATATTTTAAATTACTTAATAATGAGTATAATCGTAAATGTGTTTAGTTTGTTCGATACATACATAATTATCATGCCTATAATCCCTTACGCGGTAGGCAGAGCGTAAACGACTGTAAAAATCGGATATTTAAGCCATGTCTGACAATCATTTGAGGGTAATTTTGAATATTGTGTATTACCAGTGACAGGTTGTCAGCCCATCGCCTAAATTTGCAATACACACCATCGAGTCCCTTAGTTGCTTCTTACGACACCCACGGGCAAGAAATGGGGTGATGCTATTCTAAGATGGCATCACACGGCAGTTTATTTGATGTGAGTTAAAAACCGCACTTAATAGTTATCGTAAATACCTTGAAGTTCTTAATTATTTTTCCAATAAGGAAATCCATGTTATACATACATATATCACGCCCTTAATCCCTTGCGGAGTAGGCAGAGCGTAAACAACTGACATTAACTGAAGGAAGACGCAACGTCTGACAAACATTTGAGGGTCATTTAGAAACTTGTGTATCGCCATAGTGACAAGTTGTTACATGTAACGCTAGACTCCCTTAGTCGTCATATCGGATGATGATGACGACATCACAGTAGCCGCTGCTGAAGCCATTGCGAGTAGATCACACTCCACAAGCTCCTCAAGCAACCGACGACGCCTCCGCCGGCGGGGGCACGGAGGTCCCTCATTTGTTCCCCACTTTGGGCACTACCGGCACGTGCCGGGCAGATTCAGTCCAATCCGTTCTTCCCAGAACAACTCGTAAGCTTTACTGAAAAGAACCACAAAGTTCTCCGGGTGAGCCCTCGCTACCCACCAAATAGTCGTGTAAGTAGTTTTCAAAGCCTCGGGGCTAAAATTGCAGATCCAGCCCTAAAAAAAAATAAGCAGCGGGTGAAACCATTTTTTTAAACAAGATTGGCTAGGTAGAATTATCGACGTCTCACATGCAAACCAACAAATACAAAACAAAATAACATATCGAAGTAAATTATCAAACTTGTTTAGTTAGTTTAAACACGGAGTTAAAACGTTTTAACTGGATGTGTCAATGGAAGTCTAGTCCGGAATATAAGTCCAAAACACATCATAAATTCAAAATAGAATCTAGATTTAAAACAGTGAATCTAGTTTAAAAAAGGCTCACATACATACATATATATACAGCCACAACAGTAGCTATGGTTATCTGGGTATAATTGCAGCATTTTTTAACTCATTGCATATGAAAATATTTCCTTTCTTTGTATCTTATGTAGGTAGGTTGCTGGCATGATTGATTAGTGATATTTTTATATTTTTACGGTCGTTTATGCTCTGCCTACCCCATGAGGCATATAGACGTGTATGCTTAATACCTTGAAGAGTGCTATTGCTTGTTTGTTATAAACTTGGAATAAAGTTCATCAACCCGCTCTGAACCGCCCGCGCTCATATATACCTACGTAACAGGTCAGTTTGTACGAGAGGTCAATGAACTTTATTCCAAGTTTAAAACAAACAAGCCCTACAGTATGGCCATTCTAATGGCAATATTCGACAGCTGACAGATTCGTGGTTATGCTATGACAGAGGGTCCATTTTTCTTTGTTGATATCTCATTTAGTATGGAGATGACTGTTGTCCAAGATTCAAGATTCAAGCGTTTATTGGTAAAAATAAATTTTACAAGTCAAATGTCATTATTCTATACATAATATTATTATTCTTTAAATATTTCAATCTGTTACATTATTAATTTAATTATATTTTTAACCTATGGTTCAGTTGATGACCCAATCTCATGAAAGAATTCATTGAGTTCGTAACACGCCATATTATGTAGTTTTCTTTTAAGTTGTGAAATGAATACCTTGTCACTTTCCACGTTTTTTTATTTATCAGGTAACGCATTATATATTTTAATACCTAATATTCCTACAGACTTTCGAGATTTTGCAAGTCTTTTAGGAGGAGCATACAGCTGGAGGCGGCCCCGTGTGTTCCTATTGTGTTTTTGAGCGTATGTTTGTAAGGTACTTAAGTTTTTTCTTATAATTTTTGCTGCTACAAGAACGTAGGCGCATGTTAGTGTCAGAATTTTAGTTTGTCGAAATAGTTCTTTTGCTGGATGGTCGTAGGGTTTATTGCACACAGTTCGTACAGCGCGTTTCTGTAATTTGAATACCCTACCACGGTCTGCAGCCATAGCCCATGAAACGATCCCGTAGGTAAGTACAGAGTGGAAGTAGCCGTAATATGCATTTTTCATATTTATTTCTGACAGGCTGTGCGAAAGTCTACTCAAGGCGTAGCAGGCTGACGACAACCTGTCGCAGAGAGAGTCGATGTGCGGGGTCCACGACAGCGTCAATTAGGAAGCCAAGATATTTCACCTGCGTTGCCTGTGGCACATGTACATCGTTCAGCGTAATGTTTAAATCTACAAGGTCACAGCTACGAAGTTTGAATTGCATTATATGAGTTTTGTCAACATTTAGCATCATACCATTCGCAGTGAACCAGTAATAATATTCAAAATTTCCAATCCGTAGTAATATTTATATATATGTGTGTGTGTGTGTGTATGTGTGTATATATGTATGTTTGTTACCTCTTCACGCTCAATCGGCTTGACTAATTTGGATGTAATTTGGAACACAGGTAGAGTATAACCTGGAATAACACATAGTCCACTTTTTACCGCGGGAAAACAACTATTGCCACGGGAAAATGAGTGGCAATAGCAAAAATCTAGTATGGCATAATAAGGTGACATTAAGTAAATGTATTGTCACATCCAGCGACTCTACAATAGTCAACATCCGTTGTACAACACGTTCCTCGCGCTATGCAAAGCCGATGACAAAAAACAAAGATGGCCGACCGGTTTCGCGACCTTGCTGTGACCGTAGACCGCAGATGACCACAGTCCACACCAGTAACACATTACTGTGCCGCAAATGTGATGTGTAATAAACTAGTTACCGACTTAGAATAGCATCACCCCATTACTTTCTCGCGGGTGTAGTAAGAGGCGACTAAGGGACTCGAGGCTTTTATGTGTATTACAATTTATGGTGACAGGTTTGTCACTATAGTGATACACGATTTTTCTGAAACGGCCCTCAAATATTTGTCAGACGAGGCGATAGCGACCGTAATATATATACACTCTGCCTACCCCGCAAGGGATAGAGGCGTGATATATGTATGAAATAAATATTGTTTGTCAGAGCCTCGGCACTATATGCCGATTGTCTAGGTTTTGAATTCCGTTTGTGTGAATTTTTTGGTTCCTATATTTTCTTTGCCTAGTACTGGGTTATTTCTTAGTTCCCATACGAATATGAATCAAATCGGTCGTTTATGTGGGACGGGGGTGTGTATAAGTTTTTGATAATTCTGTCATACAAATACAGATTTTCGACCTTTTTCCCGAAAACCACACTCGATTCCAAGTCTCAAAATCCGGTAATGACCTGTGACGTAACTGTCACAGCCTTCGGCGAAACTTAAATGATTATTAAGTTTTTGAGGTCCGGTTTTTTAACCTACTGACCTTATGAAATACTTTTTCAATCCACATGGCCAGTGGCAAGATATTTTATGGAATCTCGCTCAAGTGGCCTACTATACATATATGGTGAAATTTTACTAGTGACCGATAGCGAAGATTCAGGAGGGGCTGGTGATAAGGAACAACTTTCCCCAAGGAACAATGGTCGAAATACGAAAAAAAATTAGTCATTAGTCAAAATTGCTAATCAGCTGATTTGAGTTACTATGGAAGCTCAAAATATTATTCATGCCTTGTTCATGCCAAATTGTCATGAATTTTCGCTATCGGTCACCAGAAAAATTACATCATAAATGTATACTACTTCAAATAAACTAAAACACACAATGACATATTTCCGTAGCAGGACGTTCAGTATTCATTTATTGCTTCTACGAAGTTTTTCACGGGTCTTAATTTAATTGTATATACTAGATAGTGGCCCGCCCTGCGGTTTTACCCGCTACTAATCGTTTTCCCGCTTGAATTATACATAAAAACCTTCCTCTTGAATCACTCTATCGAAGAAAACCGCAACAAAATCTGTTGCGTAGGTACTTTTAAAGATCAAAGCATACAAAGGGATGTAGAAACACGGAAAGCGACTTTATTTTATACCATTTAGTGATTACTGACTTAATTATCTGTAAAGGATTGATCTGACACAAATATCTTCCTTATTCGCAAGAATATTTTCTTTTTATTTTATGAAGTAGGTTAAATACATCCTTATAATTTGCAAGAATAAGTCATCATCTTACCTGCGGCAAACTTGCGTAAGACAGACTCCGATATTTACCTGGGATTTTCCCGTGTCCAGTGGTGTGCAACAGGTCAACCACCGTCACCGGTTTTCCTGCTTTATGTGGTCTCACAAGACTTTGCAATTATTAGAGTGATTGATACATCATTTTATAAACTGAACAACCAGTAAAACAGGTACTTTCAGAATAATTAAGATACGGGAATCGACAACGCATGAAATGAAATGCGCAGCGTAGTCGAACTTTGCGTGGCCACAATCGTACGATTATAAATAAATCTATTTATTTCTATTCATTTATTTATTTTCAGAGCTACACTTACGAACTAGCCAAACATGTGAGCCTCAAATTACATCACAGTATATTATTACTAACTGAGTTCTACACCTAAGTACTGGGCTACTTTTTGTAAAAGTAATTTCTAAGTAATGTCCTTATGCTAGGAACTTATTCTATGTTAATGCGAAAAATGTCGACATAAGCATGAATCATTGCTTCGTTCAGAAGTGTTCAGGCTTCCACCATAGGTATTGTTGACAATGATGGTAGGGTATAGGAATTATATTTCTTTTTTCTTTTTTAATTAATGATGGGTTTGCTCTTGACTCTAGTCTAGGTCATAGGACAGATACAGGGTCTAAGATGGAGCGAGCTCACCCAGAAGAAGCCTACTATTGTATTTTTCTTTAACTTTGTGAGCAAACTTGTCCCCGCACGTATTTATTTCTTACTATATTTTACAGGTTGGCTGGAAGAGATCTCTTTATAGAGATAAGCTCACCTTTGTGAACTACTTTTAAGACAAAAACTATTGTATTGTTAATGCACAATAAAGAATATATATTCACTCTTACTTTGAAGATTTTAGGGTTGTATGCGTTTGGAAACACAGACGCAGGTAGTGAGTTCCACTCTTTAGCAGTGCGCATTATAAATGATGACTGGAAGCGCTTAGTCCGAATTGGTGGAATGGCAACGGTATAGATGGTATCCGGCGGTGCGTCTGTATGTCCGAATTATGAGTTTTTTTGGGCTGGACTCTGCAATTTTAGCCCCGGGGCTTTGAAATCTACACCCGGAGAAGTTTGTGTGGTTGTTCAAACAACCAGCCCAACCGCGCCCCCGGGGCCGTAATCTAGCCCCAAACTAAGCAAAGCCTTACTTACTATAGGAACAGGATGATAGCTCATATAATACATAAATGTTTTGTTTTTGTAAAATACCTACATAGAAAACACCCAGACTCAACTCAAAAATTTGAAAAGTAACTTACAAATATTTGTTTTGCGTGGGGATCGAACCCACGACCCTCGGCGTAGCAGGCAGAGGTACTATTCACTACGCCATCGGGCCAATAGTCAATCATTCATTTTGGGACCTAGATAGAGCATCTTTTATTTTCTATATTTTTTTTTTATAAGGATGAATTTGCTCTTGACTCTTGTAGGTAATACCACAGAAAATATTCAAACGGTTGTTCTCACATTTGCCGCACGGTGTTGCGGACTTTTACCGATGTTTTGTATAAACCCACGATGAAATTGTATATAGGAGCCCTGAAGCACACACGTCGACGCCGCACCAGGCTGACAGATAGCTAGCTGACTGTCATTTACCGGAACATCATGCAGCAAATGTAAAAACACCTTGTTGAGTGATGTTAATTACTACTTCCTGAATATATTCAGACGACTTATTTTATTACCTACTAGATTTCCGCCCAGCGGTTTCACGCGCTGCCACTCATTTTCCCGTGGTAATAGTTGTTTTCCCGCGGTAAAAAGTGGCCTATGTGTTATTCCGGGTTATACTCTACCTGTGTTCCAAATTTCATCCGAATCGGTCAAGCCGTTTGAGCGTGAAGTGGTAACAAACATACATACACACACAAACTCTCAGATTTATAATATTAGCACGGATAACTTACTTGTAAGTATATAATGGAGTATGTATATTGACGTCATTAATGCAATAGGTAGGTACTATATATAACAGGAGAATATTTACTTAGGTATAATACCTACCTTTAGGTAAATACCTATAATTACTGTTGTTATATTTATAGCTATCTAGATTATATAGGTTATAGCTAGGCTAGATATAACTTTTATTATAAAATTGACAAATAGGTGCGTTATATTAATAATATCTAATATTATTAGGCCATGGGCTGACAACCTGTCACTATTGCGATACACAATTTTCCGAATGATCCTCAAACATATGTCAGACGTGGCGTAAATGTCAGTTTTTGCGGCCGTTTACGTTCTGCCTACCCCGCAAGGGATAATAGGCGTGATATGTGTATGTATGTATTATTTTAGTATAGATTTTTTTAATGCATTATTTTATGTTTTTGTCGTCTTTTTATACCGAGTAAGGGACAGCCCTTCGAATACTGATAGGGTGCATGAAACATAAAACTGGACAATTTTCCCCTAGAAACATAATTATGTCAGGAAACGCCAACAAAATTACCTTCCATACAAAATCACAATCAGCTGACTGCATTCACTATGGGAAGTCAGTTTTTTTTACGTTTCCTGAAATATGTTCCCAGGGGAAAGTTGTTCAGTTGCATGGTCTGCATGTACCCTATTAGTATTCTGAGGGCTATCCCTGACACCCTTTAATACAGTAATGATTAAATGTAATCATTACACTGGTACGAATAATGTGGCGTAGTTGGTACATTTTTAAATGAAAAAGTAGTTATTGTGGCATAACTATAATAGTTAGACATATGGTATCGCGGACATTATTAAAGATATTGATGTCCTCTATAAAACTGTAGTACATCAATTTGCTCTATTGTTAATAATTTCCACAGCGTACGCGATATAAGATATTTTTTTGTACATTTTTCACACGTTGGGTTACATTATCGAAATTTTCACGCGGATCCCTATTTTTTTCTCGTATATAATATAGCCTATGTTCATCAGAAATAATGTAGGATTCTAATGGTGAAAGAATTTTTTAAATCGGGCCAGTAGTTTCGGAGCCTATTCGATACAAACAAACAAACAATCAAATCTTTCCTCTTTATAATATTAGTGTAGACTTGCCTAACCACGGTTAAATCATATGTGTCTTAAATAGAGTCAATAGTAAATAACCTAAAATCTTTTAACAATACGTAGTACGAGTATAAGTAATATTCTAGACGTACAATATAATAGTAAGTGCCGGCCGCGTGATGCCGGCTTAGAATAGCATGTCTCATTCCCGTGGGAGTCGTAAGTGGCGACTGAGGGACTCGAGGGTGTGTATTGCAATTTTAGGCGATGGGCTGACAATCTGTCACTATGACGATACACAATATTCCGAATAATCCCTCAATTATTTGTCAGACGTGGTATATAAATGTCAGTTTCTTGCGGCCGTTTACGCTCTGCCTACCCCGCAAGGGATTATAGGCGTGATATGTGTATGTATGTGTATATTATGTATAGTGTATATGCCCTTGCTGTTAAAATATTAATAGGTAATCATAACAAAGCCAGTATCAAATAGCTGCGCTTTAGTTTTATAGAGGTAGAAGTAACGACACCTAAAACAAAATGTGTGTAGGTAATCATAATTTGTAAGAAATAAAATGTGAAACAAATAAAAAAATACACGATTAATTGCTTAAATTAAAGCATTGGGGTGTTTATCCTACGTCCTACGTCGAGTAGGTGTAGTGTAGAAAGGTAGGTAGGTACCTTACCTTTCGAAGTCCTTTTGTTTTTAGTTTTATCTTGAGCAAAGAATACTATACTCCCACTAGCTTCCAAGGCTTCTATTGATCTTGCTTGTTTCACCTATCCCATCCCACATACCTAGGTATTTGTAAGTAATAGCGTAGGTACTTGGCCTACTTTTATAACGATGATAAATCACTACGTTTCCCTGCCTACTCATTTGTTTGTTCATAGAGATTTACCTTTCTAAGCCTTATTTAATTAGTTTCTGTCCCTATATGCTGAGTGGGAGGTAGGTAGTAGGTATTTCTTACTCTAAACACTCTAGGAACATACATAAACATAACATGCCTGGATGTCAAGACAAAACCTTTTCGGGTTATGTGGCGTTTTAGGCGTTTTCCCGCGGTTTGAATCTATGGTTTGAATAATTAAACCTTTTTAAGTTTGTTATGCTGGCAGAAAAGATTTTCACTTGTTTGCCAGAGTTTTCCAAATAGAAAAAAGTTAAGAGAAAAGTGTTGTGCTATATTCGACTTCTATGTTATCGATAAATTATGATAAAGAGGACTGTTTCTGTTTTGATCCGTTATAAATCTAATGTTGTATTTTTGTTGGCAGTACGGCTGTGCATAGTAGAAGGGCGAGGGAAATATAAACGTGGCAGCAAATTCTGCCCCACATTGGACAAGGAAAATTCTGGAATAGAATGTGTCATCGGAGTTGACCGGTAAGCGACCAAAATATATTAGTTAAATTAAAACAGTGCTGCTCTTTATTCCTTCTAGCATTGTCACAGGTTATTTTAGACTAAACCTAATAAATTGTATTAGAAGCATCCTATTCCATCACCACAACTCCACTTCCATCCACTTCTTCGTCAGAGAATCGTTGGATGTTTCATTAAGATCATGTCTGTATATATAGCAATAAAAATCTTCCACATATCTAACCTAGAATGTTCTATCTTGTAAAATAGCAAAGTATCAGGTCGTATTTAAGTCACATCTCAAGTAAAGCGGCAAGGTTCATGTTCCATATTTAAATTACTTACGTACTGCGATTGTATCATAATGTTTCGAATAGTTACGATAAAAATATTTTTAATAAATTGTCATGACGCAACTAAATAGTTCTTCTCTATGATTTTAGACTTGACTGTCTTCGACGTATCCACAAAGGCACGGTAGATTTCGGCGTGTTCAGTCCTGAAGATTTGATTGCGGCTCAGTGGTACAATGTGGAAGTTCTAGTCGTAAATGAGCTCCGTACAAAGCAGAGTAAGTATTGTTCAACATAGCTTTTGTAGGCACATAGTGCTGATTCTTGCAAACACATTCTTAAGCTCCCTCTTTTCCATCCATAGACTGAAATAGCAAAGAAAATAAAGACGATAATAATTATTTATAGCGATAAAGGGCGGGGCACACCGGCTCCGTATCCGTTCCGTATCCAGCTCTCGTCCGTTGTCACGCACGAACTTAAGACGTTGTAATGTATGGGACTGTATGAGATATGGCACACCACTTGCGTGCAGCAAGCGGTGTGCATAAGTTCGTGAGACAACGTCATAAGTTCGTGCGTGACTACGGACGAGAGCTGGATACGGAGCCGGTGTGCCCCGCCCTTTAGATCGCCTTTGCGCAGTTAAGATTAAGATTTTCTATTTGAAATTATCATGTATTCGTGTGTAATAAAATAAAGAGTTTTTATTTACTTACTTATTTATAGTATTGTATATAGCATTCTTCAATATATAATAATAATATTTACAGGGCCCTTCGCACGCAGTATAGTAGCCGTTGCACATAACGACATCTTCCGTGACAACCCATCTAGTCTAGCTGACGCGCTTCGGAACACTTCCCTGTGCCATCCTGCTAACAACAACGACTTGAAACCTTTAAGCGAAACTCTTGTTCGGGTGAGTTGCATTTTCATTGTTGAGAGACACTCTAAATAATAAAACAACAATATATTTGGATTCGTTTCTGGCAATTCGATAAAGCACAAGATTGTGAATTGTCAAATTTATTAAAGCCTATTCTGTGACTTTTGGGATAGTGTAAGGATTCATCCGATACAATTTCTATTTGAATCTGTTCAGTGGTTAACGAGTTTTAGAACTTTAAAGAATCGCACATTTATATACATACATAGGTACATGAACTCTAAAAACATTACACTCCTTTTTTGGTTGGGCAGTCGTGTAATAAAATAGGACTACTTACAAAACCTCACAGTCGTTGGTAACCAATTTCACCGCTAATCGATTGTCTAATTAATATTTATAATAATATAATATTATTTTAATATGTTTCTGACAGATTCTTATTACCTAGCTAATGACCTTGTAAATTATTCATTTAAATTACTTTTTTTCGAAACTTGATTTATTGTTATGTTTGTCTTTTGTTTACAATTTCTGCAATTGCTATTTTACTTGTTTCAGTACTTAGAATCCCTGGTAATAGAGAAGAAATGTGACCCGAATCTTTCCCTAGAAGAGAACCGTATAAATGCAACGGCTGAATTTTTCAACCGGGCTTGCATGGCTGGGCCCTGGGTGCGTGACGCTAAACGGGATGCTGAACTTAGTAAGTCACTTTTTGCATCGTAATATTTTACATAAGTACAAAAACGTATTCTTTTCGTTTCCCGAACAATTGCTTGCTAGAATACATGGTTGATTTACTTTTTCAGAGCGCAAATACCAATCTCTATGCGCGGCGTGTGCATCTACCTGCAGTGAGAATGACCGCTACTGGGGCAGCAGTGGTGCCCTCAACTGCTTGATCGACCGCGCCGGTGACGTGACATGGGGTTTTAAAGAGGACGTCTTGAAATATTTTGAGGTGAGAGAAATATGCCAGCTTTCATCCATTTGGTTCTTTTTTGCACTGCTCCATTACACTATGACACTTGATTTCATGACAATGCATGAGATTTCTTGCCTTTTTTATTTATTTCAATAGCTAGGAATTGGCTAAAGAAATGTGCTGTTACAAATTGAGAGTACTTTTGAGAACATTAAAGATATTTAATATTACGATTGCCGCTGGGCCATGCCTATGAGTGTGGTGACTGTTGTCTGCATGCACATTGTCTTTGTGTGTATAAGCCTGGAAGCAGTCACTTTTGTTCAATTAAAGGTACACGAAAACAATGTACATGGTATATTCAAGCACACTTACAGCTGTTTTATATTATTGCACGATGATATTGTTTTGGATTCACCTCGGGATTTAAAATGTTTACTTTTATTTTCAGAATAAAACGTATGCCGACCAATATTCATTTCTTTGCAAGGATGGCAGCAGGCAGGATCTGCGTATGACAGAGCCTTGTGCTTGGGTATACCAGCCTTGGAACGTTATTGTTGCTAAGAGGTGAGTTTTCCACTTACCATTAAAAAAATGACTGAATATGGAACATTGAATCAAAATCAAGTGAGATTTGGAGACGAGACTTTTTGGTTGCATACCTGTCACAGAATTAACTAAACTACTGTCTCACCAAATAAACCATTATGTTGATATCCAGTACACTTTGCTAAGTATCAAATGACCCATGTATCGAAAGTAATTAAGACTTGGGATTTATTCAAATGATGTAATTTCCCCTCCAGAAAAGCAGCAGAAGCCGTTAGCAAGCTCACATCGTCCCTCACCAATAGCACTGTAGTCACAGACGGGCATTGGCACGGGGCGCTGGCTAACCTCCTAAAGATCCACCAAGCGCTGCCACCACCACTCAGCCCGCCTCAAAACCCGAGGGATTACCTGTCTGCGGCGCCGGGTTTCATTGAAGCTTACAGTCAACACGCTTGCAATCCTCCCAGGTATCATTTCTAAACTCGTATAGTATATAAATTATTCATCTGGAAACCTTAGGAACACCCCCTTAGTGATCAACAAGACGTAAATAGTAAACAATAAACCTTAAAGCCGTTTATATTGTCCGCCAATACTTGTATTGTGGATAAAACCTATGTTTTATTTTAGAGACATTATAATTACAATTGGGAAATATCTTTCAACTAAAAATAGTTTTTTTTTAAACTTGCAATTTTTTTTTAGCGCGGGCAGTGTTTTTGCAAGTTTTTAAAAATGTTATACCTAACACGGAGATTGTTTTAAAATTTGGTATTGAAAATAAGATACCTAAATCACAGTATTTAAACTAACAATTCAAAACATGTGCATCTTGTGTCTATACATTCAAATTTTCAACAGGCACATAACAATCTGCACTAGAAACCTACTCGAGAACAACAAATGCGAGTGGCTGGGCGAAGCGGGCTCTGTCAATGGAGAAATGCCGCCGTTGCAATGTATTTTGCGGAATAGTACTGAACAATGCATGGCAGCAGTGAAGGACGGTCAGGCTGATGTTGTTACTGCTGACGGTGACTGGCTTATTAAAGCCCAAAGGTCAGTATAACCAAATCTCACTTATGGAATAGTAAGATGGGGCAATTGCCTCCGATACAATGAATTCTGTAGAACAGCACTGAATATTGTCTGGCCACAGTGAGGGTCAAGACAAGATTATGCTATCCAGGGCACACATAAATAAATATTATTTAGATATCATATTAACAGTAACTAATTAAATTATTATGTCACTGTCTTTGCGTTAACATGGGTTTAACTTGTTTGTTTATTTTACAGAGAATACTCCCTCATTCCTATGCTACACGAAGCTACACCAATCATCAACGACATTCCAACGGTCTCTGCTTTTGTTCGCAATGACTCTGGTATCAACAAGATCTCCGATTTACGCAACAAGCGCGCGTTCTTCCCAAGTTTCGATGGCGTCGCCTGGCATGCTGTTACACGCTACCTTACTAATAACCAAAAGGAAACATGTAACGATATTGCCAATACTTACTTTAGCAGCATCTGCGCGCCAGGCATTGAAAGTTATAACGTGACTGAAAATAAAAAGGAACAATATACAAAATATTGCTACAAAGAAGGAGATAAAATCGTAAATGGAGAGGCGCAAGCGTTGAGATCTTTAATTGAAAGCAAAAGTGATGTAGCTTTTATAAGCAGATCTACTTACAATTTGTACAGAGCGAAGCATTTTCAAGAACCATGGGCGAAAGACATGATGGAGCTAACACCCGTCTGTCCAGATGAAAATAAAAAATATTGCTATATAAGTTGGACCAATCTAGGCCACGTATTTGTTTCAAGCAATATTTTACAAATGCGAAAGCAAGAAATAGAGAATGTTCTGACTAGTTTTGATCATCTCTTTGGTAACTTCGCGCATGAGCTAATGTTTTCCATGTATGGGCCGTTTAACCATCATTTGGATGTTCTGTTTCATAATAGTACCAAAATGTTATCTAGCGATTTAATTGATCTCACTAGTCGTCGACCGTTCAACCAAATGCCACTAAACTTTGAACTTTCAGTATTAAACAAAACAGAAATGTGTCAATTTACAGAATTTTCTACAGGTCATAGTGTTCAAATTGCACCTTTAGTCTTATTAATGTGGTCTCTAGTCTTTAGCGTAGTTTTAGTAATTTAATTTATGTTGTATTAAGAGTTTGTGATAAATATGCCAAGTTAATTTGAATAAATAAGTAGCTTAATTTCCTATTTTTCCAAATAAAAATATGGTTAGACATGATGTTTTTGATTTAAATGCTAGCACCTGTCCTGCAACAAACAAAGTAGCAAATTAATAAGTTTCCTTCCATCCACCTCCGAATCCAAATTCTAATAATGGTCCTTCTCAACAAGCTAATATTTCTAGTATGAAAATTAAATGGGAAGAGTTCGGAACTGTCGATAAACAACTACGTGATACCACATCCCTAAGAACGTCAGAATTTCTACATACAACTGTCGTAACTGTTAACGTACCACCAAATTATTTTTAATTTATACATTGCGTGTTCTGCATTAAGAGCTGCCATAAACTCCACAGAAACCAATAAATGAAATAAAAATAATTCTACTAATCTGTTTTTAAACGCTGGTATTATTAGAATTAATTTGACATTTGTGCAAAAGAAATCTCAAAATATTATAATTTTACGGTGATAATTTTGTTATTTATTACCTTTTTAATACCTAATAAACAGTCAAGAGATGTGAAAAGTAACGAATAATCATGGAGGAAGTAGTACAAGATCAAACGATCGATGTGAAGCCTAGGGTATCACGAAGAAAGTATGTTCGAAATGGATGCATTCTACTTTTCGGTAAGTAAAGGTTTTAGCAATATTTCTGCAGTTATCCATTGTCGCATTCGTTGAACAAATTACCAAGCCTTTCAATGGACAATTTATCGCTTACTTGTGGTGTTTTTTTGACTAAATTACTGACAATAACAACACTTGTACAGATCAAAGATTAAAAAGCCTAATTTTCAAGGTTATCCAAATAATATACCTACTAATAGGATAAAATTCAGTCGGAGAGTCAAGTTCTCTTCTTATCTGTTTAGGTTCCCTATCACCATGAGATATTACAATAAACTATTATCTATAAAGAGAAAAGATTTGGTTGTTTGTTTAGTAGTTATAAAACAAACTTAATTTCCCCAACCAAATTATTTTCTTGTCACTGACATTGTAGATACCAATGACTATGTAAACCAGCCATAACATATTAGTAAGGGGACTGGCTACATACATACATTCACATATCACTCCTATATCCCTTGCTGGGTAGGCAGAGAAGTAACGGCCATAAAAATATGGTTAGTATCGCCACATCTTACAAATATTTGAGGTCCAATTCCGAAAATTGTGTAACACTATAGTGACAGGTGGTCAGTATGTCCCCTGAAATTGTAAAACGTGTGAAACCCTCAATTCCCTTAGTGACCTGGACAGGCCGCAGCACTATATATAAGGCTAGAGCCCTTAAGTGCACTCCAATCTCATTATTCATATTATCCTAAGGTTGCCTAAAAAATTGCCGTGTGATGCCGGCTTAGAATAGCATCACCCCATTCTTTCCCGTGGTTATCTTAAGAGGCGATTTAGGGACTCGAGGGTAACATATGTATTGCAATTTAGGCGATGGGCTGACAACCTATCACTATGGTGATACACAATTATTTGAATGACCCTCAAACCTGTGTCAGACGTGGCGTAAATGTCCATTTTTACGCCAAATACAAATATTCGAGGGTCATTCGGAAAATTGTGCATCGCCATAGTGACAGGTTGTCAGCCTATCGCCTAAAATAGCAATACACACCCTCGAGTCCCTTAGTCGCCTCGTATGATTCCCATGGGAAAGAAATGGGGTAATGCTATTCTATGTCGGCATCACGCACCACATAAGCCGATGAGATGAGAGGAAATAGCAATAAAATTTTATTAAGCAAGCATATGCTTAAACAAAAAAATCCATCCTCTCGTAGTAGAAAACGGGAAACTGAAACTAGAAATGGAAAGATTGAATAAAAAATTTGAGTACCTGGAAACAAATGAACGGCGAAACAACCTAATTATTCACGGGCTGCCGGAGAAAATCGACGAAAATCAAGAAGAACTTAGGGCCCTAGTGACTACAACAATAGAGGAAATAGGAGTTACGCTAAAAGAAGAGGAAATAAATAAAGCGCAGAGGTTGGGAAAAAGAAACAACGAAAATGGAAAGATTAGACCAATTCTTTTCACTACAACAACCTTATATAAAAAAGTTCAGATTCTGAAAAACAAAAAGAACATGAAGCCCAATACATACATTACACAGGACTTAACAAAAGAAGCCCAGCTCAAAAAGAAGAACATGAAACGTAACAACAACAAAGAAAAAAGGAAGAGATCAGAAACACCTAGTCCCAAAGAGAGCACCATGAACAACAATGACCCAAAAGTTATTAAACGGGATGCCTTTCAATACTTGCGCGAAAGATCTCAAGTACTCTCCGACAAAAACCTATACCGATACGTGGATACAGGTGCCTCAGACCGGACAAACACACCTCAATAAACATGAGCAAGAAAACATAAAAAACAACCCTCTCCCAAGCCGGGTGGTCGCCGTGGGAGCAGAAGACCAAAACCCTCCAGAAACAAGAAAAACTAAACATGCCACAAAAACTAAACATGTCACACAAACCATGCATATAACTACTCTAAATACTAGGACATTGAGAACAGAAGAGAGCCTGCAAGAACTTGAATTGGCAATAGCTGAACTAAAATGGGATATAATCGGAATCAGCGAGCTAAGAAGATTGGGAGAAGCAATAGAAGAACGCTCTGCCTATATTCTGTACTACAAGGGAGAGATCGCAGGACACAGAGGCGTAGGCTTTCTAATAAAACCACACCTCAAAGAAAACATCAAGGAATTCATTGGCATCTCTGACAGAATGGCTGCTCTTATCGTCAGTATACCTGGATACAAAAAAGATTGGATAATAATACAAATCTATGCCCCAACAGAGGTATCCAGTGTCAGTGAACTGGAATCCTTCTATGGGAAATTATCAGAAATGATTGAACTATACAACGATAATAAACATGTAATCCTCATGGGAGACTTTAACGCTCAGGTGGGAGTGAAGCAAAATAACAGCGAATTTGTTGTGGGACCGCACGGGCATGGAAAAAGAAGTCCTAATGGACAAAAATTAGTCGACTTCCTACTAGAACACAACCTTACAATCCTAAATACTATGTTTAAAAAAAGATGCACTAGTAAATGGACATGGATCTCTCCAGGTGGGAAGTACAAAAATGAGATTGATTATGTTATGACAAATCTTCCAAGAGCATTCACAGATACAGGTGTAATACAAAATCTCAATTTTAATACCAACCACCGAATGGTAAGAAGCTCGATGAAAACAGAAATGCCAAAAAAATCTAGAACAAAGCTCTTAAAACACAACGAAACAAAAACCGTAGAAGATTGCTACTCCAATACAGGTGACGCTCTTAAAAATGTCAACAGTGAAATTGAACAACAAAGAGGAGCCCCAGAAAAATATAAGCTATTGGAGACAGAAATGGTGAAAGTAGTTAAGTCAATAAAAGTAACCAAGAAGAAATCCAAAATAAGTGACAAGACAGTCAAACTTCTGCAAGACAGAAAGAACCTATTGGATGAAAATAAAGAACAATACAAAAGCAGAGCTGTAGCCGATCTAAACAAGAAAATAAGGGAAAGCCTGAGACAGGATAGAAGGGACAGAAGAAACAAGACATTAGACAAGCATATATCTGCAACTGGTGGCACAAAAAAAGCTCTCAAACTACTAAAAGAGACTGGAAAGGAATGGATTCCCAAAATTAAGATCAAGAAAAATGGCACCAGTAAGACAAAAAGAAGAGAGATTAAAGAGACTGCAACAGACTTCTACAGTGCGCTCTACTCTAACCAAGAACCAAACCTAAGGATTGAAACTGCACCAAAACTATGCTGTACCAATAAAGAACCTGAAATACTTATCAGCGAAGTAGAAAGGGCCATAAAAAGCCAAAAACTAGAAAAAGCCCCGGGACCAGACAGAATCCCAAACGAATTACTCAGAGGAACTATGACAGAAATAAGTCCAATCCTGGCAAGAATCTTTAGTGAAATTTTAGCAACAGGGCACATTCCACATCAGTGGGGAGAGTCAATTATAATACTGATACACAAAAAAGGAGATAAGGACAACATAGAAAATTACAGGCCTATAAGCTTAATGTCAAATGTGTATAAGATATTTGCTAAAGTGATATTAGAGAGAATAAGTGGCAAATTAGATGAACAACAACCTGTCGAACAAGCTGGCTTCAGAAAAAACTTCTCAACAATCGACCACATCCATACAACTAAACAAATTATTGAAAAATACAAGGAGTACAACAAGACTCTATATATTGCCTTCATTGACTACACAAAAGCATTTGACAGCATAAGTCATAGATATATATGGACAAGCCTAGAACAGCAAGGAATAAGCCAGGACTACATAAACATCATCAAAATGATCTATCAAATTAGCAAATCAAAAATACAATTAGAAACAATCGGGGATGAATTCCCAATCCAAAGAGGAGTACGACAGGGAGATCCACTTTCGCCCAAGCTCTTCTCAGCCGTATTAGAAAGCATCTTCAGAAACCTAGACTGGGACAATAAAGGCCTGCGCATTGATGGAAGACGTTTAAATCACCTTCGCTTTGCAGACGACCTGGTACTTTTCGAAGAGGACCCAGGGACACTGAAAATTATGATCAACCAGCTAGCAAACGAAAGCCGAAAGGTGGGCCTAACCCTGAACACTACTAAAACGAAAGTAATGACCAACTCAGTAGAAGAGGAAATAATGCTGGAGGAAATACCACTAGAATATGTTACAGAGTACACATATCTAGGGCAAATTATATCTTTTGTAGACCAAACAGAACGGGAAATAAATGTAAGAATAGCAAATGGTTGGAAGGCATACTGGTCAATGAAGGAAATTATGAAGAACAGAGATCTGAGCCTAGGAGTGAAAAGAAAAGTGTTTAACACAAGCATACTTCCCATACTAACATATGGCTGTGAAACCTGGTCACTAATAAAAGTACACAGGGACAAACTAAATACTTGCCAACGAGCTATGGAAAGAAGTATATTAGGAGTGATGAAGAGAGACCACATAAGAAGCATAGACATAAGAACTAGAACAAAAGTTACAGACATATTAACTAGAATTGACCAGCTAAAATGGAGATGGACAGGACATATGATAAGATGCAAAGAAGAAAAATGGAGCAAAATTGTGTCAAACTGGTACCCCAGGGATGGAAAACGGACTAGAGGAAGACCGTTCAGAAGATGGGTAGACGAGATCAAACTGACGGCCGGCCCACTATGGCGCCGTGTAGCCCATGACAGAAAGCAATGGAAGTTACTGGAGGAGGCCTTTGCCGAGAGGCACACTGAACTAAGAGATTTTATTGATTTATAAATAGACTAATAATTGAAAATGAATAATAATTTAATTTGAATGTCGACATCTAGAATTTAAATTGTAATGTAATGAATGAATTTATTAAGGCTCAAATTATTTATCGATTGTTATTTATGAATGAAACACTGTACTATAAATGATATTGTATTTTTGCATGTTCAGAAATAAAGGCTATTTGATTTGATTTGATGCTTAAACTTAGGTTAACTTTAAAAAAACATGTAATTTTTATAAAATTACATATCATGCTGATGCTAGACTTATTAAAATTCATTGAAATTAAACAACATTCTTTTAATAATCGGTGACGTCTCTCGGTCCTATTCGATCGCAGTGCGGGTGGTGTTAGAGACCGTCTTCAATTTTAAGTTGTGGTATGTATGGCAATTACCCTCCTAATGGGGCCGATGTGACGCTGGGGAAGTGCTACTGCCTGCGACGCAAAGGTTCCGAGTTTGATTCTCGGTGGGGCACCCGCAAAGTTGATATTTATCACAGTAGCTATATATATAGCTACTTATCACTTTATGAATTAGTTCCCAGTCTGGTTAGGACATTACAGACTGAACCACCTGATTGTCCCAAAAGAAAGACGGTTCCGTGCTTCGGAGGAGCACGTTAAGCCCCGATTGCTGTCTAGTCGCCGGTCGTTACACAACCATGTCTGAGGCCTAGGTGGTTGAAAATCTCTGACACCAGGGATCATCGATTCGTTGGTTGACTCGGTGTCCCACACGAAAAGATGAGGGGACGCCCATGTTTAGCAGTGGACTTTTGCGGCTGTCATAGTATTCTTATCTTTTCCAGCGATCGCATTGGGCTACCTGCACTACCGATATGTGTCGACACTGCACGAGAATTACTACCACTTCTCGCATCTCTCCGATTTAGAGCGAGAGCTCACATTACGAACAGAAATGGGCTTCTATTACTCATACTATAAGACAGTTGTGGAGGTGAGTTACTATATCTAAACTTATGGTAGGACGTTTTACATACGTACACATATCACGCCTATAATCCTTTGCGGGGTAGGCAGAGCGCAAACAGCCGCAAAAAACGGACATCTACGTCACGTCTGACAAATATTTGAGGGTCATTCGGAAAATTGTGTAACACCATAGTGACAGGTTGTCAGCCCATCGCCTAAAATTGCAGTACACACCCTCGAGTCCCTTAGTCGCATTTTACGAATCCCAAGGGAAAGAAATGGGGTGATGCTATTCTAAGCCGGCATCACACGGCGTTTTACATACAAATGTTAAATGGACTTATGTCTTTAAAGGCGACAAAATTCTAATTTAAAAACTCGATGGGAAGTCCCGTGTTGATGTAACATTTTCGCAAAATAATAGAAATAAATAGTAAACCATAAGATTCTCTTGTTAAAACCGATTCGCCACTTTACGCCGATAGATGGAGCTACTGCTGCAAAAAATGAGTTTGATTTTATTGTGGACGAAATACTCTTTATCCTTTAACCAAATTAGTCTTGCGCCAAAATTATGTGTGCCTTCATCATTTCGCATAAGCATTTGTTAAAAAATTGTTCGTCATTGCATGTATAAGGCCATTGAATTTTAGTTTTTCGTTTGTATGTAAAACGAACCACCTTAACTTTTAATTATAATATGAAGACTACCCTATGTTGATCTCTGACGCTAAATTACTATTGTTACACACACTCATATAACGCTTGTATCCCTTGTAAGAATACGGTCGCTATCGCCACGCCAGACAAATATTTGAGGGCCGTTTCAGAAGAATCATGTACCACTATAGTGACAAGTTGTCAGCGGATCGCCAAAAATTTTGCCTGCAGTCCCTTAATCGCCTCTTTCGACACCCACGGGAAAGGGGTGATGCTATTCTAAGCCGACGTCACAGGCACATTATTATGTATACCTAATATATATATTAATATCAACTATCAGGCCCGACACTCCGTTAAGCGGTCTGCACGCGAAGGCCGCCCGCGTCTTGGTATTATTATCCGTTCGAATTTAGCGCCAACGCTGCGCCGAGCGGGCTGCACGCGCGGCTCCCGCGCCTTTTGACAGAGCCGTCATTATTATCTCGTTCGATTTTAGAAGGTCCAGCTGAATGTGGTAAGGTGTTGTCGTTTTCTCACGGGTTTCACTATTTTGTGCGTGTTTTTGCAAAACAGCCGAGTGCAGGCATCACGCAGCGCTACTCTAGTCGATTCAATTTATTCAACAAATTACCACTAATGGTGTAGTTGCACAATGTTTACATTATGTATAGCGTACTACAATTCAAAATTTCTAAAACAATTCACTTTATCATGTAGAATATAGTATTTAGCCTAATCTAGCCTGCGCGCGTGCAGCCCGCTCGATGCAGCGTTCGCTCTTAGAAGGCGTTTCGTGCCTAAGTAGCTAAAATACGGCGAGGTGTCGTCGTGTTCGGACTAGTCGCGCCCACGCCGCGTGTTAGCGGCCCGCGTCACGCAGGGCTGCTCTAGTATTTTCCCGAAATCTGTCCGCGCGTGCAGCCTGCTCGACGCAGCGTTGGCGCTCAAGTTCAAGGTGTAAAGAAATTAACTAAGAATATTTTAAGGGGTGAACCAGTACGTGAAACTGAACAACTTTCCCTAAGGAACATAGGTCGAAATATGAAAAAAAAATTTGACCCTCCCATACTTTGTATGTTACCCGGCCGGGATAAATTGTATGGGAGGGCAAATTTTTTTTTCATATTTCGACCTATGTTTATTATTGTACTGGTTCACCCCTTAAAATATTCTCAGCTAATTTTTTTACAACATGTATTTGTTTTACTGTCAAGAAACATTGTTTTAATGAGCACTGTTTAACTTTCAGGAGAGACCATTCCTTTCTGCAATGACCCGGTTGATGTACGACCGTCTCGTCGAATATCCCGAAGAGGTCAACGCATTTAACAGATTCAACATACACCCAGAGGTTTGTTCTTACTATTAGCCCTTGCGGTGTAGGCAGAGCGTTAACGGCCGTGAAATTCCGACATTTGCTACACTTCTGACAAACATTTGAGGGTCATTCAGAAAATTGTGTGTCACTATAGTGACAGGATGCAGAAGGAAGGCTAAAAAAGTTTGGATGGATTGTATAAAATATGATATGAAGCAAAAGGGTGTAAACGAATATTTGACAGCTGATAGGGATGAATAAAAGAAAAAAAATATGTTGCGCCGACGCCAAATAAATTGGGATAAGAACAGGCGTCAGGCAGATAATGATGTAGTGACAGATTGTTAGCCCATCGCCTAAAATTGCAATAAATGTGTAACCCACGAGTGCCTTAGTCGCTTACGACACTCATGGGAAAGAAATGGGGTGTTGCAGAGTATACCTACATAATACTCTTCTTAGGTTTTTACTCTATTTTAAATAGAAACAATCAAACGGTCATCTTAGAATTTTGAAAATATTTTTGTCCATCCACAGGTTAACTGCATGTTAACATGTACAACATTTTGCGTCTTTTACGTTCCGGATCTATAGCAATTCGGTTTCGTGACATTTTGCGCTTCTGGCGTTTTGCAACTTTGATAATTTGCCTAACAACTTTCCACAATTTTATTTTTCAATGATTCAAGAAAATCTCATTAATTTTAGAAAATATGTTCACAGGTGATAATTGGAGCCCTATACCGCTACGCCGAGCCCGTACTGAACACGAGTAATCACAAAGAGTGCCACCTAGTGCACCGGGGCGAAGGCCTACCGCCTGTGCAGAGTTGCGGAGGACTAGGTAAAGTTACATGCCGTGTAGGGAGAAGCTTGCTGAGGATAGGGACGAATGGCGTAAGCGTGTGTTTGATGGGCGTAAAACACACGATAATGCCTGGTTTTCTGGTCTCGCTAACAAAAGGCAAAAACGTCACCTAAACATGCATGTGCCAGTCTCAAATTCCACCTTCACTTGTAGAGTGGAAAACTACGCCGCTCCCGTATCGGCTTATACAGCCATGAAAAGTCTTGCCTCAGACACTGATTAAATCGTCTGTCACAGACGTGTGAGGACAATGATGAGTTAACCTGGTCAGCAGAGGCAGTGCAGTTATATTTTTATTTTTTTATCCCGCCCGAGCCGGTTTTCTATAAGGACAATACAAAATTGTTATAAAAAAATAAAATGGTGTGATACAAATATTTTTTTTTACTATGACGGATCATAACGCATTGTAATAATACATAAATACATAAGTCATAATACTATCCTACATTGAATAAAGTCAATTCGTTTTCATTTATTCATTTTCACCTTGAAAAACAATTTTTTGAAAAATATAGATAAATTTTTAGGCGCGTGCATGTATTTGAACTTGCGACTTTCGTCATAACTAGTGGCGACACCTCTTCCATCTGGGCTAACGCGGCTCGTCTTCTGCCCGCGAATTTTGCAAGTGTATCTTGATGCGAATAACGCGTGGCACGGCTCCATCTACCGGGTTAGTTTTCGCATGTTTTAAGTTTTAATTGCAAAAACCCGGTAGATGGAACAGGCGTCGCCACTAGTGATGGCGAAAGTCGCAGGTTCAAATCCTGCCCACCTTTCTTTTCGCTGAACCGCTGCTTACCGTTTTCCCGTCGGAATAAGATATGTTATTGTGATAAAAAGTAGCCAAAAGTTGCAAATGATTACTTTAGATAACTTTCTAAATTGGTCCATTAGTTCCAGAGTTTATTTATATATGGTATATTTGTCATAACTTTATGCAATAAAAGTTATTTTTGAAAACTTGCAAAATTTTCAAGCGCGGGCTGGGTTTGAACCTGTGACTTTCGCATTACTAGTTGCGACGCCTCCTCCATCTGGGCTACCGCAGCTCATTCCTTGCCCGCCAATTTTGCTAGTGTATTTTAATGCCAGTAACGCGTGGCATTTCTTATAAGATAAGATAAGAATACTTTATTGCACACAAAAGAAAACAGCATGAATATATACAGCCAAAGAAGAACAAAATTAGCGTACAATCAGGCGGCCTTATTGCCAATAGGCAAGTTTTCAAAAATGTTATACCTAACACGGGAAGTGTTTTAAAAATTTGGTATTCAATATAAATTCTATTTATGTTTCTGTGTAGGGGTGCCAATGATGTTCTATTTGGAAGCCGTGTGGGTGCTAGCGGGGCTGCTGGTCACTGTTGTGTTTCTACAAGGAGCCACCTTAAGGTACATTTAATAAATAAATAAACATACATACACACATCACGCCTATATCCCTTGCGGGGTAGGCAGAGCGTAAACGTCCGCAAAAACGGACATTACGCCACGTCTGACATATATTTGAGGATCATACAGAAAATTGTGTATCGCCATAGAGACAGGTTGTCAGCCCATCACCTAAAATTGAAATACACACCCCCGAGTCCCTTAGTCGTCTCTTACGACTCCCTCGGGAAAGAAATGGGGTGATGCTATTCTAAGCCGGCATTTAACGGCAAATAAATAAATAATAATAAATATGTATTTTTTTTATGAACTTACTTACTATTTACAAATTTGAGGCCGAAAAACATGAATTTACTAATAACATGAACAATAGGACGATTTAATACTTAGATATTATACTGAGACTTATTTAGCAAATATACTTTTCGCCTTTGCCGTGTGATGCCGGCTTAGAATGGCATCGCCCCATTTCTTTCCCGTGGGAGTCGTCGTAAGAGGCGACTAAGGGACTTGAGGGTGTGTATTGCAATTTTAGGTGATGGGCTGACCACCTGTCACTATGACGATACGCAATTTGCCGAATGACCCTCAAATATTTGTCAGACTTGGCGTAAATGGCCGTTTCATTGCGGCCTTCTACGCTCTGCCTACCCCGCAAGGGATAATAGGCGTGCTATGTGTATGTGTATCACTTGCTGGATAGGCAGAGCGTAAACAGCCGCATGAAAATAACATTTCCGCCACGTCTGTAGCGACCTCTATGAGCTACTACAAGAATCTCATTCAAGTGTTTCACAAGCAAGCAAGACGCAGCAGAAGTTCTCAACATATCCGCAAGATGGCGCCACGTGGCAGATTGGCAGAGAACGATAGGCCTGAAACGCGGTATCGAAGTGTTTCACCGCGCGACGCATATATACAACTTCCAATTCTATCCAGGTGGACCAGTCGGTCCCCTGGCCACAACACCCGGCCAGGCAAGGTAGCTACCCTTTTCCCGACACCACCTGGAACCCTCCATTCTGCCTGCTTTCTACACTCCTGTCACCCGCCATACGTCTGACAAACATTTGAGGGTCATTCAGAAAAATGTGTATAGCTATAGTGACAGGTTGTCAGCCCATCGCGTAATATTGCAATACACATGTAACCCTGGAGGCCCACAGTCTCGCCTCTTACGACACCCACTAGAAAGAAATGAGGTGATGCTATTCTAAGCCGACATATCACGGCGGGACTGCATACGCAATCACGCAATCTCACATCGTGTTGGTTCGTCTGATCAAACTTTAAAAAAAGAGTGTAAATTTAAAAAAAAATGCTTTGCCAACAGAGTTTCTATATAACTTTTTAAGCACTCGCGATCATTTTCACTCATTTTAAGTATTAGACCGGGTCTATCGCGATAGTATTTAGGTAAATATTAGTAATTTACCTGTGTCCCGACGTTTCAACACAGTTTCATGTATTGTGGTCGCGATAGATCCGGTCTAATACTTAAAATGAGTGCTTCTATAAACTACATAATTTATTTATTTATATTTTTTAAGCCTATGTAATGCTATCCAAATAAATTTTAATTTTGATTTATTTATTTTTCAATTGTATTGCAATTTAGGCGATGTGTGTATTGCAATTAAGGCGATGGGCTGACAACCTGTCACTATGGTGATACACAATTATCTGAATGACCCTCAAACATTTGTCAGAAGTGGCGTAAATAAACGTCTCAGTTAGGTGACAGTTGGATGGTTTTGGCCGTATCCTATACGGCTAACAGTTTGAAGTAGGTATAGAGAATCACAATGGCAATATAATGATAGTTGAGTGTCGATTGCAATTCAATGACCAACAAATAAAAGAATCGGGATTAAGCTAATTATGTCTGTATTTTTCTTCTAAATTATTTAAATTGTTTTGTTTGAAATTCCTTGTTTAATCTTCAGTGGCACAGTACTTGGCGGCGTGTTGTCCGCAGCGCAGTACTTGGCCAACCACGGCCAAGCCACGCGCGTGCAGCGCTCGCCCAACGAGAGGGAGAACTTGGCGGTGCCACTGCTGTGCCTGCAGGTGAATATGCACAATGTACACAGGACTTGGCGGTGCCACTGCTGTGCCTGCAGGTGAATATGCACAATGTACACAAGACTTGGCGGTGCCACTGCTGTGCCTGCAGGTGAATATGCACAATGTACACATGACTTGGCGGTGCCACTGCTGTGCCTGCAGGTGAATATGCACAATGTACACAGGACTTGGCGGTGCCACTGCTGTGCCTGCAGGTGAATATGCACAATGTACATAGGACTTGGCGGTGCCACTGCTGTGCCTGCAGGTGAATATGCACAATGTACACATGACTTGGCGGTGCCACTGCTGTGCCTGCAGGTGAATATGCACAATACACACAGGACTTGGCGGTGCCCCTGCTGTGCCTGCAGGTGAATATGCACAATGCACACAGGACTTGGCGGTGCCACGCGCGTGCAGCGCTCGCCCAACGGGAGAAAGAACTTGGCGGTGCCACTGCTGTGCCTGCAGGTGAATATGCACAGCTAGATTTCCGCCCAGCGGTTTCACCTGCTGCTACTCATTTTCCCGAGGTAATAGTTGTTTTACCATGGTAAAAAGTGACCTATGTGTTATTCCGGGTTATACTCTACTCTACCTGTGTTCCAAATTCCATCCAAATCGGTCAAGCCGTTTGAGCGTGAAGAAGTAACAAACATACATACACACACACACACACACACACACAACTCTCAGATTTATAATATTAGTACAGATGTACACAGGACTTGGCCAAGCCACGCGTGTGCAACTTCCCATAAATAAGTATTTCTGGAAACGATTTTTTTTTTACTTCCTATAGTAAATGCAATCAGCTGATTGTGATTTTGTATGTGAGGTCGATTTTTTTTGTCGTTTTCTGACATGTTCCTAGGGGGAAAGTTGTTCAGTTTCATGGTCTGCATGCGCCCTATCAGTATATACTTTTTTCTGTAAATAAATACATATTAAACCCGATCGAACCCACGACCCTCGGCGTAAAAGGCAGGGGTACTATAGACTGGCAGCTTCGTGCTTGCCGCTCCTTCATTGGTTGCGGTGAGGCGGGGGGAGGGTTGCACGTCACTAGCACGCGTATGCTACACACGTAGAGATTTCAACTGAACATATCTCGAGATTTATACTTATAGGTAATTATGGTTCTCAATCATTTCATATGTTTTTTTTTTGGTGGGATATTTTTTATGTTTGCCGCGAATGATTCCACGAGTAAATCTACATACACACACAACATACATAAGGCCTTTATACCTTGCAGCGTAAGGCAAAGTGTTAACAGCCGTAAAATACGGTTGCTATCGCCACATTTGACCATCTGACAAATATTTGAGAGCCGTTTCAGACGTTAGTCGCTGATTACGACATCTGCGCGAAGAAAATGGGTCGATCCTATACAGAACACGGTAACATGTGAAATTGCCATTGTGTTGTTAATTAATAAATAATAAAGTAATTAGAAATTTAGATATATATTATGTGCATATCTTATCCGCATATCAGTCGGCATAGCTTTTTTAACAGTATAAAACTGGGAGACTGTTCGCCGAATCACTCCTAAAGTGAAACTATCAACCTCTTTTCGCTTTTTTGGAAATAAGTTTTTCTTGGGAGATTTAAACTTTGAACTTCCCGCATCATTTGGTGTTCTGCCTTCACTTACAATATTCCTTACAGATCTTTCTGAAAATCCCGTAACGCTGGCTACTAATTTTGCTAAATTGACATCATTCTGGTGTTCCTGCGTAGAAGGATCTTTCTTGCGTTCTTCAAAGAATTTGTGTATGTTATACACAACTTCCTTTGTTTGTTTTCTTATTGGAGGACTCATCTTGGGGTCGTAATCTCATGTGCGTCTTGTAAAAAGTTTCGAGTTCCTAAGTACCTACACAACTGACCGCGGCGAGTGACCGCCGGCAAATGACAATCAGTGACACGCGTCGTGCTCGCGCCCATTCCCCGCACACTTTCCGCACCCCCGCAGAGATCATAATTACCCTGCCCCCCGAACGTCTGTAACGCCGCAGGGAGCGGCATGCACGACGTTGCCAGACTATAGAGTAAAATTTGTGTAATGATAAGTTTGTTTGTTTGTTTTGTTAAAGGTTTGGCTACTGACCGTCCAGCTGAGGTATAAGGAGAAAAAGACTTGTTTCCAATTGCAGGTAAAACTCTATAACATAGTGTAGAATACATTCTAACAAACATTTGTATCAACGTACATACTACATGTATGTATCCCGGCTATATCCCACATATGTTGCCGTGTGATGCCGGCTTAGAATAGCATCACCCCATTTCTTTCCCGTGGGAGTCGTAAGAGGCGACTGTGGGACTCGAGGGTGTGTGTATTCTAGGCGATGGGCTGACAACCTGTCACTATGGCGATACACAATTTATGTCCCTCAAATATTTGTCAGACGTGGCGTAAATGTCCGTTTTATGCGGCCGTTTACGCGCTGCCTACCCCGCAAGGGATTGTAGGCGAGATATGTGTATGTATATATCCACCTATATTTAAAATATGTTTAAATAAAATCCTTCAGGGTAGGCAGAGCGTAAACGGCCATAAAAACGGTAATTTAAGCGACGTCTGACAAATATTTGAGGTCAATTCAGAAAATCGAGTCCCATCGCCTAAAATTGCAATACACGTGGGACCCTCGAGTCCCTTTGTCTTACGACACCCACGGGGATGAAATGGGGTGATGCTATTCTAAGCCGACATCACATGGCACAGCTATCTTACCTACATATTTAATTATTTATATACGGGTTGTAGGGGACGGTATACCGAAAACTTTGCAGGCATGGTCTGACCATGAAACTAAGTAACTTTTCTATTGAAGCTATGTTCGTAAACGAGATAATAATTTCGAGCTCCCATACAAAATTTCCGATCAGCTGACTGACTTTATATGGAAACTCGATTTTTTACACGACTGCCCCACCAAAAAAGGAGTGAAATGTTTTTAGAGTTCAAGTATGTATGTATGTATAAATGTGCGATTCTTTAAAGGACTGAAACTCGTTAACCACTGATTAACGAATGATTCGAATGGGAATTGTATCGGAAAAATCCTTACATTATCCCGAGTGTCAAAGGCTAGGCTTAAACTCAGAAAGCAGTCTAGTCTTTAATTTTTTGAAATTTATTATGCTTGTTTTGCGGCCGATGTGGCGCAGTGGTAGTGCGACTGCCTGCGACGCAAAGGTTCCGGGTTCGATTCTCGGCGGGACACTCATAAAGTTGAAATTTACCACTTTGTGAATTTGTTCCCGGTCTGGTTAGGACATTGCAGGCTGAACCACCTGATTGTCCGAAAAGAGAGATGGTTCCGTGCTTCGGAGGGCACGTTAAGCCGTCGGTTCCGGTTGCTGTCTATGATAACTTAGACGGCGGTCGTTACACAATCATGTCAGAGGCCTACTACTAGCAGTCGGCAGTTGAATAACTCTGACACCAGGGTTCATCGGGTCGTTGACGATTCTGTGTCCCACACGAAAAGAGAGAAGAGATCGTTTCCAAAAATAGGCTACATAGTAAAAGTTGTTCAGTTTCATGGTCTGACCATGCTTGTTTTCGGTACCTAACACCCTGTATTTACGTTTGTTGCAGGTGTCAATCTTCATAGTCAACTGTTTATGCCTGTTATTCTGGCAGCTATCTCAATTCATATTCCTCACGCAAACCGCCATTTTCTTTCTCATGGAGCAACTGAAAATTATCGAATTAAAAACTCTTTGCGTGTTCCTACATTCGCACTTCTGCGGCTTACATATGGCTGTTTTATTGTTACAAGGGAACGATATGTTGAAATCGTCGTTATATACATCCTTTTTTATAGCCGTTTCAGTGTATAGTTTGTTTTTTGCAACGTTCAGAATTAAAGTGAAAACGAAATTTGATTTTGTTGTAGAAGCTTGGCTGGTGATATTAAGGATTTCAATAGTTGTGTGTAGTTCGTTTTATTTGAAGAAATTGATAAGTGATTTCTTAGGAGCTGAAGAGGATAACCATATATGGGAGCTTTTGTTCTCAAAATTCACCGATTACAAATCTTTTCATACATTAATGTATACTTGTATAGATGTTTTCGATTTTCTGCCTCGAAGCTATTTTATCGATGTATCTAGAACTATTTTACTACCATTAACTATTTATTCTTCGTTATACTACTGTTTGAAATGGCTATCGAAAGCTAACGTGGAAACAACAGAATATTTCCACGATAAAAACAAAATTGATTTAGAAAATTATACAAAAAGTAAAAGTTCGAAAATAAAGAAAGATAAAATTAATAAAGTCGAAAATAAAGATACAGATTCTGATGACAGTGGGATAGAAAATAACACAGAAGAAAAAAACAAACCAATGAGACTGGATTTGAACGAACTAAGCAAAGAGTTTAAAGCTCACGAAGAAGCGAAAGAGAGAATAGACAGTGTATTTATATATTTCATGAAATCGCTACAAATAGACCCTGCGATATTCTACAACGTGGCTCAAATGGTCGTGTTTGGAATAATGGCGTATTTGTTCATGAGATTGAAGATATTGTTGACCACGCAAATGTGTGTGGTCGCGTCTTTGGCTGTCAACGCCAATATGGCTTTGTAAGTACCCGTACTATAATTAATTAATATTATAAATCTGAGAGTATGTGTGTGTGTATGTATGTTTGTTACCTCTTCACGCACAAACGGCTTGACCGATTTGGATGAAATTTGGAACACAGGTAGAGTATAACCCGGAATAACACATATGCTACTTTTTACCGCGAGAAAACAACTATCACCACGGGAAAATGAATGGCAGCGGGTAAAATCGCTTGGCCGAAATCTAGTTTTATCTTAAAGTTCTATCGGTCTGGGTAAAGTTGGCGTAGTTTTCTTCTATTTGGATTTTTATTGTTGTCGAAAATCTAAATTCCAAAATAAATGATTTAGGGCTATTAAACTCACTTTGACGTACGTACAGTCGGTTGTAACATATGGTACCAGGGATAAAAATAATTCAGATCTTTTGGAGTACCTCTGGTACCTTGTGTGCTACAACTGTACATTATAGCTAAATTATATCGGGGCCTAAATATTACACATTTCATTTTCAAAAACTAGTTCTAAGTAATAACATACTCTGAGTTTCTCAAAAATTGACTGGAAGAGATCCCTTTGAGGGATAATTCCGCCTTTGTGCCTCTTGTTTTATTCCATCCTTTACTGTTATTGTAAATTTGTTTTTTCGGTTAAGTTCATACATAAATACATACATTTTTATTGGCATTTATTTATTTAAATAAGTAAAGTAATTGTGCACGCCCAATCCGCCTGTCTTGTAGAAGTCTCACTTTCTGTAGGTCAGCTGGAAGAAATTTCTTAGTAGAAATAAGTTGTCCTGTTGTGTCGTCATTTTTTGTATATTATGTCTTTTGTAATGTTTCTTGTGTGCAATAAATGGTTAATACATACTGGCTGTAGGCAAATTAAACAGGTTCACGCAATTGTAATGCGTTATTATTTTTGCAGCAGCTACCAACCACGTCTCGCCAAGCTCGTATTCTGGGGTCTGGCAGTGTCGGTGATAGCTCAAGAACTATACGGCAGTATTACTAGAGAACTAGCGATACAAGGTGGGTCTGGTTTTACTATATGTAAGGGTGAAATTTTATAGCGGCAAACTGTTAAAAGAGTAGTTTTTTTTCATGTTTCTTGGGGAAAGTTTTTCCTCATCACCAGCCTGAGTTTTCGCTATCGGTAACTAGTAAAATTTCACCCATACATAAACAGACTAATATTAAAAATGTGAGTAAAGATATACACGCATTAAAATTTAATAATAAGAATAAAGATCGCAGCATAAAATTGACTAATTTATTTGCATGTCAATAAAATCGAAATGTTAAGTTCAAATTAAACGGTTATTTAAGTGCAATTAAACCAGTAACTTAAATGCAAATAAAACAGTAATTAAATGCAAATAAACCAGTATTTTAAATGCAAATGAACCAGGACTTTAAGTGCAATTAAACCAGTAACTTAAATGCAAATGAACCAGGAATTTAAGTGCAAATAAACAAGTTATTAAGTGCAAATGCAACAGTAATTTCAGTTCAGATAAAATTGTAATTTAAATGTAAATAAACTTGTAAATTAAATGTAATTGCAAGCAATTTGTGCGCAAAAAAGAAAGGAATTGGATTACAAGTAAAGGTGTACTATGATTTTATTATGCACTCACAGTGCTATATTATTTTTATCTACACTCGTCTCATAATGTTCGAATTATGAATTCGAAAACAGATGCATAATGACCTACTTTATGCATTATGCCTATAAAAAGTAGGGTTTACTATAAATTACAGAAGCGTAATGACTTAATGAGAAAACTCTTAATACGATAAAGTTGAGAAATGAAACGAAGTTTTTTTTTCCAATACTCAAATCGCTATCTTCCGCCGCACCTGACAGTTGTTGTTGTACGGTAATTTTTCGGATGTTGTTCAGTTGTTTTAATAGGTTTTTGTTCTGTTGTTGTTGAGATGTTGTTCAGATGTATCTCAGTTGTTGTTCAGATGTTGATTAGTTGTTGTTCAGATGTTGTTCAGTGTTGTTCAGTTGTTGTTCAGTTGTTTAGTTATTTGCTGTTGAGACTCGACATCTAAACAACTGTTAGTAAAGAATCTTCAAAAATTCATATCAAGCCATATTACGTTCTCGTATTGAATTTGACCATGTATCGGGCCTTGCAATCGCCGGTGCGGACGTTTGGAAAAGTGTTCAACTGAGTTAATTTTTTAGAGTGTAGATAAAATAGTGTATGCAACTGCATATAATTATGCATTAGAATGCTTGTGTCAATCTATTATCACACTCGGCTACGCCTCGTGTGATAAACAGACACTCGCATTCTAATGACCCCCATTATATGACAGTTGCATAAACTACTATTATAAATGTCGCAACCTTATACTAGATGTCGCTTCGAGACGAGTATCAAGAGATTGAAAAATTGGCAAGTGTCAGTCGGGGCGCCGGTAGCTCAGTTGGCAGAGCAGTGGGCCGGTACCCCACGGTCCCGGGTTCAAGTCCCGGCGTTCGCTGACATTTTTTCAATTTCTTATTTTCATTTACAAGTAAAGGTTTTTATCATTAATATTCTCTTTCAGGTGAATTCTCCGACTACGAAACAGAGGAGCTGATCGAATGGATCACTCGTGAGACCCCGGCGAGTGCGGCGTTCGCGGCTTCGATGCCCGTGTCGGCCGCTGTCATGCTCAGCGCCCGACGAGCTGTCGTGTCGCATCCGCATTACGAACACGCCGACGCTAGGTAAAAAAACACAACCTTATTTTTTTTTTACTCACATTGCATTAAGGCGAGTGTACTCGTAAACGGCCTCGACAGTGGCGCCACTTCACAAAACAAAATTTTCCATTTATACAAGCAATCAATCAGAATGTCCGTTGCCCAAGTTTTTAGTATTATCCTTAAGTAAAATTAGAACCTGCAAACTCAATGAAATATTCGCTGTAATTAAAGTTATGGCAATTAATACCGAAAATGGCCGTTTATAGGCACTTTTTGTCAGAACTTTAATTGTAGCGAATATTTCATTGAGTTTGCAGGTTCTAATTTTACTTAAGGATAATACTAAAAACTTGGGCAACGGACATTTGTTTATATAAACAGAAAGCTCTTTTTTGTTAAGTGGCGCCACTGTCGAGGTCGTTCACGGTTACACTCGCCTTATAGAAACTTACCTTATTTTCATTGCCATAATCTTATTTCATTACATTGCATTAAATTTAATTCGCTTACTTTTCATTAGGTTAAATTAAACTTGCCTACTTTCATACATACATACACATATCACGCCTTTAATCCCTTGCGAGGCAGGCAGAGCGTAAGCAGCCGCAAGAAACGGACATTAATACCAAGTCTGACAAATTATTGAGGGTTATTCGAAAATTATGTATCGCCATAGTGACGGGTTTTCAGCCCATCGCCTAAAATTGCAATACACACCCTCGTGTCCCTCAGTTGCCTCTTACGACTCCCACGGGAAAGAAATGGGGTGATGCCATTCCAAGCCGGCATCACACGGCAATACCAATGCCTAATTTCGATTACATTAACATCACTTCATATCAATTACAGTTATCTGATTTGCTTGAAAAAATCTTTATTCCTAAACTAAAATTGTTTGAGAATCTAAATATTTTTCTTCAGGGATCGTGCATACGCTGTTCACAAAATGTACGGCCGGTTCACAGCTCAACAACTTTACGAAGAACTGACGAAACTTAAGGCGACATACCTCATTGTGGAGAATAGGTTATGCTATGGACGTACCACGTAAGTTTATACGCATTTACAACCATTTACACCTATTTGCACGCTCCTACATGTATTTACACGTGCGAGAAGAGTATAACGGCAGTGTGTAAACACTCACTCGCGTTGATACTTCCGCGGAAGTACTTCGACCAATATTCGCGGCACGTTCTTACGGCACATGTGAACGTGCTGTAAAAGTTGACAAGATCGCCATTGATTGGACAAGAGGAACAACAACACCTTAAATTATTCAGACCCACTCTTAGAATGGCGCTCAATTGACTAGTTCCTACTAAAACTTAAAGTTTGCTGTAAGAAAATTTTTGTTACAATAAGCAAGCAATAATGTGTATGGAATAAATTGTTAAATAAAAATATATAGATAAACGGGACTCGAGGGTTAGATGTGTATTGCAATTTTAGGCGATGGGCTGACAACCTGTCACTTAGTAATACATAGTTATCTGATTGACCCTCGAACTTTTGTCAGACGTGGTGTTGATATCTTTTTTACGGCCGTTAACGCTCTGCCTACCCCGTAAGGGATATAGGCGTGATAGATGTATGTATGTATAAATAAAAATATTCGGAAATAAATTATCTAAGAACGTAATTTTTCTTGTATTTGTAATAAAGTAATGCTCTGTCGTGTGATGTCGGCCAAGAATAGCATCACCCCATTTCTTTCCCGCGGTTGTCGTAAGAGGCGACTTAGGGACAACCTGTCTGTATAGTGATACGCGATTCTTCTGAGACGGCTCTCAAATATTTGTCAGACGTGGCGATTGCGATTGTATTTTTTTAAGCTATTACTCCTCTGCCGTGTGATGCCAGCTTAGAATAGTATCACCCCATTTCTTTCCCGTGGGAGTCGTAAGAGGCGACTAAGAGACTCGAGGGTGTGTATTGCAATTTTAGGCGATGGGCTGACAACCTGTCACTATAGTGATACACAATTTTCCAAATGACTCTCAAACATTTGTCAGACGTGGTGTAAATGGCCTTTTTTGCGGCTGTTTACGCTCTGCCTACCCCGCAAGGGATAATAGGCGTGATATGTGTATGTATGTATGTATGTATTACTCCTCTGCCTACTTCGCAAAGGTTAAAGACTTCTTATGTGTGCGAGTATATAATGAATAACAATGTGGCGCAGTGGTAGTGCGACTGCCTGCGATCCAAAGGTTCCGGGTTCGATTCTCGGTGGGGTACTCACAAAAGTTGATGTTTATCACTTTGTGAATTTGTTCCCAGTCTGGTTAGGACATTGCAGGCTGAACCACCTGATTGTCGAAAAAGAAAGAAGGTTCCGTGCTTCGGTGGGCACGTTAAGGCGTCGGTCCCGTCGGTTTCTATGATTATTTAGACGGCGGTCGTTACACAACTATGTTATAGGCCTACTACTAGTAGTGGGCGGTTGAAAAACTCTGACACCAGGGTTCATCGGGTCGTTGGACGACCCGGTGTCCCACACGTAAAGAAGAAGTTTAAATAATAGAATTACCTTTTTCTTCTTTCCAGTCAAGGCTGCACAATTCTGGACATTTGGGATGCCGAGAAGCCGTTTAACAAATCCAAACCCCAACTCTGTCATACAATACTTACGGAGACCACTGACCATCTATACAGAGTGTTTGCTAACAAACATTACCAGGTGTTCCGAGTACACGACCTTAGTGTCAGGTAAGACCTGATATCTTTAATATAAGACCTGCTTTCATTAAGATAAGATCTGCTCTCATTAAGATTAGATCTGCTATCATTAATGTAAGACCTGCTATCATTAAGATAAGACCTGCTATCATTAAGATAAGACCTTATCTAAATGTCTATCAATCTCGTCAAATCAACTGTCATACAATACTGATCGAGACCACTGAACATCTATACAGAGTGTTTGCTCACAAACATTACCAGATGTTCCGAGTACACGACCTTAGTGTCAGGTAAGACCTGATATCATAATAAGACCTGCGATCATTAAGATAAGATCTGCTATACAGACAAGAGCTGCTATCATTAAGATAATACCTGCTGTCATTAAGATAATACCTGCTGTCATTAAGATAATACCTGCTTTCATTGGGATAAGACCAGCTATCATTAAGATAATACCTGCTTTCATTTAGATAATACCTGCTATCATTAAGATAATACCTGATATCACTAAGCAAAGACCTTATCTAAATGTCTATCCATCACGTCATAGCAAATGTCATACAATACTGACTGAGACCACTGAACATCTATACAGAGTGTTTGCTAACAAACATTACCAGGTGTTCCGAGTACACGACCTTAGTGTCAGGTAAGACCTGGTATCATTAATGTGAGACTCAATATCATTATAATCAGACCTTTATTACATCAGCCGATGTGTTATGTAATATCATAGTCATTAAAAAGGACTATATATCATTAGGATGGGTGACTCAGTACCATTCTTCTTTATTGAGATAAACCGAACATTAAATTAGTTTGAATAAGCAAAAATCATTACGATTAGACCTAATATCATTAAGTTAAGACCTTGTGTAAACTCAAGATCCAATATCATTAAGATAAATAATTGCTAAGTACTCTTCTGCCAGAATCGAAAGCACTTTATTAATAAAACAATTTAATTGTTTACAGATATATGCCACGAGTTTTTGACACCTGACAGCCGCACGACGATGAAAATAACTATTACTATCAGACTGACTAGATAATTAATGTAAATTATCATACATACATATATCACGCCTATATCCCTTGCGAGGTAGGCAGAGCACAAACGGCCGTAAAAACTAACATTAACGCCACGTCTGACAAACATTTGACGCTCATTCAGAAAGTTGTGTTTATGTAGTGACAGGTTGTCAGCCCATCACATGTTGCTCTCGAGTCACTTTGTCGCCGATGTACGACACCCACGAAAATTAAATGGGGTGATGCTATTCTAAGCCGGCATCTCACGGCAAATAAAAAATTCATTATAAACATGTATATTATCAGTAACTCCTTAATTTTCTTTAAGCTAATATTATTAGATGCCGCCGTGTGATGCCGGCTTAGAATAGCATCACCCCAATACAAACTGTAGGTGTCGTAAAAAGTGACTGAAGTATGAATTCATCCAGGGAATAGGCGGCTTGCACTGCGCTCGCCACTCCGTTTGCCAAACGTGGTGAGTATCACCTTCCAATAGGGGGAGGTCCATGTCCAGCAGTGGACTGATGTGGCTGTTAATGTAATGTTTTAGAAATACATACTACAAAATGGCCATCCCAATATGCCACTTTTGACAGCTGTCAGCTTTGTGCTAATGATATGGCAGAGGATCCATTTTCCTTTGTTGACATCTCTTTTAGTATGGAGATGACAGCTGTCAAATATGGCCTATTGGGACGGCCTTATTTTAATATGAAGGTAAAGGAAATTGCAATGGCATTTGGTTTAAGATGCATTTTATGTTATTGCATTTATTAAAATAATTACGTATTGGAGCGGGTATGAAGTAAGTAGATTAGATCTCATTAAAAAAACAGATGTAAAACTTGCTGATTAATGATTATACAGGGTGTAAGGGACAGCCCTCCGAATACTGATAGGGTGCATTCAGACCATGAAACTGAACAACTTCCTATAAATAAATATTTCAGGAATGTCTAACAGTTTTTAACTTCCTATAGTAAATGCAGTCAGCTGATTCTGATTTTGTATGAGAGATCTTTTTTTTTCATCGTTTCCTGACATAGTTGCTAGGGGAAAGTTGTTCAGTTTCATAGTCTGCATGCACCCTTTCAGTATTCGGAGGGCTGTCCCTTACACCCCGTATAGGGTGTAATTTTACTTGTGACCGATAGCTTATCTCGAGACGGGCTGGTGATAAACAACTTTCCCCAAGAAACCTAGGTCGAAATAAGACAAAAATATGTTGCGCTACCAAAGTAACTCAAATCAGCTCATCGGTAATTTTGTATGCATCAGCTAAATTTTTTTTCGCGATTTCGCAGGTGACCTCATAATGAAAGTTGTTCAGAATCATGAGAGGAATCACGCTGTAAAATTTCCGGGGTGAATAAAAAATAACCCTGTATTATATTTCCGTAAGTTCAAAATTATTAACCAAATGCATTCTCTTTCGTGTGGGACACCGAGTCGTCAAACGACCCGATGGACCCTGGTGTCAGAGATTTTCAACTGTATTCAAAAATTCATTCAACATAAAACTTTGTATTTTTAATTTACATCACAATGAAATATGTAAAAAAATGTTCCTTCTATTTTAAATACATTTATTTTGAACTCTAAATAAGTAAGTATATTGCGTCAAAAAAAGTATTAAAATAAAATGTGATTTATTATAATTCACGTGATTAATGTTGTGTTTAGATGATAAATAAAATATTAATAAATATATTGTTTTAAAAACGCATTTTCTTATTCAACAGCAACTTAATGTAAGGCCGTCCCAATAAGCCGTTTTTGACAGTTCCATACTAAAACAGATGTCAACAAAGGAAAATGAACCCTCTGCCGTAACTTCAACACGAATCTGACAGCTGTCAAATATGAATCGTGTTCACTTAAATGATTTAGTTATGTCTCACTTAAGTTTAAATAGTATAATTATAGCTGTCAAATATGGTTTATTGGGATGACTGTACAGTAAGTCGATAATTCAAGGACCGTTTTAGAAAAGTCATGTACCATTGGTGGTCGTCAGCCTATCGCCTATGATTGTTATACACATGAAACCCTTGGGTATTTAAACAATGTAGTTTAAATAAAACATACAAAATAAAATATATCAACACTTTATTCACATTTTAACTTTATCACCATACTTAGAGACTAACAAAGAACGAAATGTTCAATCACGTCCTATTTTAGTGACGCGCCATTTGACGCTAGGTATGCGCCGGCCTTTACTGTTATTTAACTTTAATCTATAAAATTACTCATATTTATAGGTATTTACATTATTAATCTAATATTCAAATATACAGGATGTTAAAAATAATAGCGACAAGTATTTTAAGGGGTGAACCAGTCCCATGAAACTGAACAACATTTCCCAAGGAACATAAGTAGAAATATGCAGAAAATTGGTCCTCCCATACAAACTGACTCTAGTAGATTTTGTATGGGTGGTCCAATTTATTTTCAAAATTAACTAATGATCCTCAGGGAAAGTTGTTCAGTTTCATGGGCTGGTTTTCCCCTTAAAATACTTGCAGCTAATATTTTACACCTTATAATACTACAAAATATTTCACTCTTTAAAAAAAAATCTTAATCATATCATGCACGTATTAAAACATTTTTTTTTTCATAAAAGTTTATAAAACATTGGACACTAATTAAAAGCTAATATTTACACCATAAGTCATCTGAGATCGCAATCGAACCCGGAACGTTCGTCAGGCGCGCTAGTTAGTAACCACTGCGTCATTAAGATCACTAGCACTCAGTTGGGGGTTGCCAAGTGACAGCTTGCATTTTACGATTTATTTCCTGTAACAAAAAACATTATAATGTAAGGTTTACAAGTTTTTGGAAAAATTCATGGAACTATAGATCAACCAGTGGCCTATGTTATGAAACTACAGGCTACAAGTCTACAGGTAAAATTCGTAGTATATTGCGTAGCCGGTTGATATTCCCGTTATCATAATGGCTAATCGACTACGCAATGAACATCGAATTCCACTTGTAAAATTGTAGCCTGTAGTTTGAAAATATCGGGCACTGGAAGCCGTTCTCTGTATTGAACAGTGAATTTAGATTATTTGACCGATGCGAGGCTCAGATACGCTTCTCTCTTTCTTATTTTCCCGAGTTATTCCCGAGTGTCCTCGACGTTTACCCCGATAGTAGGATGACCATAACATAATATAATCAGTTTTTGAAACCGGTAAGCATACCAAAAGAAATGAGGTACCTACGTAATCTTAACGAAACAACCATTTTGAAATTGACAATATTATTGTATTTAGCTTGGATCATGTTTGTACTTAATAAAATCCGAACACAATAAATATTTTGTAGATTTTCTAAAGAGCAATAAAGTATGCTTCCTTTTTCTATCTTGGAACAAAAATAGTCCCGGTTACTTCCGACCTGAATTAAACTACATGGTCAGCCTACTTACAAACTATTAGAAAGAGATTTTGAGGTCAAAACGAACGAATTTGGAGGTCATATTTCTTGACTGCACTCCTTGTTTCCGAGTACGGACTCCAGTTTTACCTACAAGCTTCTTGGTAAAATTTCTGTTGAAAAATGGCAACACTTTACGAATGTATGAAATCGTTCGGGAGTGAACGGTTTTAGTGGGGGGTAAGGTTTGACAGTTTGGTTGGTAGAAGCAGTCTTGGCCAGTCTGCTAGAACGCTAGTTCTCATTAGATTCTCTTTACAGTGTGCTTGGGTTTGTCGTCAGAGACGATTGTGAATGAAGTCTCGGAGTGATAAATAGATTATTGCTCTGTGTAAAGTTTATCTGTGATCTTATTCTAGATTTCCCTAACAATTCAGAAGTGGGATCACATAAACTTTCCACACAGCAGAAAAAAAACGCGATTCTATTGAGAAAAGAAGGGGTACGAAACTACCCAAAACCTCCTAATGTGATTCGTAAAGAAAGTGGCGCCTTTAAATAGGAATGAGTTTTTCGTTGGAAAGCGTAGTTTGATATTATAAGAAAGAATAGTAACACTCAAGAAATTTTTGAACTATGAACGCCTCATCTGCCGTGGTACAGCATGTGTACCAGTTATTTGGAACCTTACTACCCTCATTTAAAGTACAAAACCTATGAAAAAACATACTTATAGTGGGTACACTAGGGGTTAACTAAATACATACATAAATATATCACGCCTTTATCCCTTGCGGGGAAGGCAGAGCGTAAACGGTCGAAAAACGGACATTTACGCCACGTGTGACACACATTCGAGGGTCATTCGGAAAACTGTGTATCGCCATAGTGACAGGTTGACAGCCCATCACTTAAAATTGCAATCCCTCGAGCTCCTTCGTCGCCTCTTACGACTCCCACAGGAAAGAAATGGGCTGATGCTATTCTAAGCCGGCATCACACGGCAAAGGGGTAACAATCCGTACTAATATTATAATTGTGTGTGTGTGTGTGTATGTTTGTTAACTCTTCACGCTCAAACGGCTTGACCGATTTGGAACACAGGTAGAGTATAACCCGGAATAACACATAGGTCACTTTTTACCGCGGGAAAACAACTATTACCACGGGAAAATGAGTGGCAGCGGGTGAAACCGCTGGGCGGAAATCTAGTGTACTACCACACCTCGGACACTGGCGCTCAAATGTATGAATCAAATGCGTTGCTACGCACACAGTCTAAGCTCGCGTAGGTGAACGCGGACCATGCTTGTGTGTGTGAGACAACATGTCAGGGTTGCTGCCATTTTGCGTTCGCGAATCGGGAATGCAATGTGCGGCAGTATGAAATGACCTTCGTCGTCGCGTCCTTGCTAGTAGCCGTGGGTAACACATGAACGATTGGCTTAAAAGAACTAAGTCCCCTCCCACTGCGCAGTCGCTCATTAGTTCATCTGAAATAGCTTTAGTTCACAACTCATCGGCTCACTTCGCGCTAGCCGTGAACTCGGCGCGAACGGCCGGCGGCGCGGCGCGGTGGCGGCCGCCCGGTCGCCTCGCGGCTCGCGCAACGCACACGTCGTTAGTACATATTCATATAATGCATGGATAAAGTACCACAGTTCAAAAGTTTCACAATCAAGCACATTTATTAAAGATTAAAAATAAAAAAAATCACGTAGTACTTCATTAAATCCTTCCTTACATTTAAGTACATGTTTCCAACAAAAAGGCCATAAAGACGCGGACTACAACAAAACTTAATCAATAGCACTTTAGTTCGTTTGAGCTAAACTCGGTAGCTCGCTCGCTCGCTTGATCGATCGCTCATGAGCCGTAGGACGCGTAGGAGCCGTAATGAACTAACTGAACTACTGAACTAAGTGAGTGATTCAACTCCGCAGACGCAAAAGATTCAAGTCGCTCTGCTCATCTAAGTGAGTGATTTTTCCCATGTCTACTTGCTAGCCGGTGTCTGAGCGTCCTCCGAGCGCGGGTGGGCGGCGCTTGTAGGGGGAGGCAGGGAGTGACCATACTGTACGCTAGTACTATTAATTATACTGTGGTACTACATAAAGCAACACTCACTTGCAATATAAGCTGACACCGCTGCAGTTGTTTGGGTTTAAGTATGGGGGTCACATCGCCCCCGTTCTGACCCCCCTGCCCCTGGGGGGTCTCGCGTTGAGCCCTGCGAAGGGCGCGGCGGCGGCGGGCCCGGGCCGTAGCTGTATAATAATTTTATATGTCAATAAACATTTTCAAAATTACATATATTCCTAAACTGGCTAGTTAAATAAACTACAGTACCGCCATCCCAATAAGCCATATTTGACAGCTGTCACATTCGTGCTAATGCTACGGCAGATGCTAAGCCATTTTCCTTTGTTGACATATCTTTTGGTATAGAGCACGGGTATAGAGATTACAGCTGTCAAATGGCTTATTAGTAAAGCCTTACATTACAATTTCAGTATAGGAAGTAAATACATACATACATCATGCTTTTATCCCTGGCTGGGTAGGCATTATGGCAATAATGACCAGTTTTACAAATATTTGAGGGTCATTTTAGATCATATTTGACAGCTGCCAGATTCGTGATAATACTATGGCAGAGGGTCTATTTTCCTTTGTTGACATCTCTTTTACTATGGAGATATTGGAGATGACAGCTGTCAAAACCGACTTCCCTCGGCGGCGGTACTATAGTGATAAGTTGTCAGCCTATCACATAAATATGTGAAACACTTGAAACCTTCGGGTCTCTTAGTCGCGTCTTACGACACCGAAGGAAAGATATTAGGTGATGCTATTCTAAGCCCGCATCACACGGCCTAATTAGAAATAATGGCCTTGTAAGATTGGACTTCTATATACATAATATTCCAAATCAACTGAGTCAATTTGTATGGGAACTTCAAAATATTTTTATCATATTTCAATGTAGGGCCGTGTGATGCCGGCTTAGAATAGCATCACCCCATTTCTTTCCCGTGGGAGTCGTAAGAGGCGAGAAAGGGACTCGAGGGTGTGTATTGCAATTTTAGGCGATGGGCTAACAACCTGTCACTATGGCTGTACACAATTTTCCGATGTAAATGACCGTTTTTTTTGGGGCCGTTTACGCTCTGCCTACCCCTCAAGGGATTATAGGCGTGATATGTGTATGTATGTATGTATGTATTTCAATGTATGTTCCTTAGAGAAAGTTGTTTAGTTTCATGGGCTGATTCAATCCATTTTAAAAAACAACTTATATTTATACATACCTACTGTATACTAGGGTTTCGTTCCCGGGACCCGGGAATCGGGAATTCCCGGGAAAAGCTTAGTTCCTGGCGACGGGAAATTTTTATGCATTTCCCGGGAATTCCCGGATAATTTTAATTGTTGTTTAATGCGCTAAAAACCTACATACTGATAATTATTTACAGACCACAAAATTTCTGAATATAAAATTAAACAATATAAAATAAAAACCTTTACTGCTTCCATGATCTACTGATATGATCGTTTATTATAGGATCTGCAGGTTCTGGTTTGAATCTCAAAGGAAACACACTAAGTTGATATTTGTCTATTTATCACTTTGTGAGATCGTACCCAGTTTTGTTGGGATAGGGCATTGCAAGTTGATTCACCTAATTGTCTGTAAGAAAGACAGATCGGTGCTTCGGAGGGCACATTAAGCCGTCGTCCCGGCTGATGTCTATGAAAACTTAGGCAGTTTGCCCACCTGTCGTCCGTCGCTGCGTATTTTTAACGCAACGTAAAAGCATGCGTCTGTCAGACAAAAGGAAATTGCGTATTTTGATCGTATTCCCGAACAAATACGGCTACAGTGCGTAACAGATACGTCTGTCTAGTCGTATGATAGACGCATCCGTAAACGCACGAATGATAACTAGGAAAACCACTATAGATGGGGTTATTAACCATGTTAGTTACGAATACCTAACCTACTAAGACTCTGACCCCAAGGTTCATTGGGTCGTTTTTCGATTTGTTGTCCTTCACGATATGATGATGAAGATGATGAAAATGGATCATAAACATTCTTTATTGTAATTTTTATTTATTATTGTATATCAATATCTGACCGTATAACTTAACATCTGTATAAGCGATCTTTGTAAAAAACAACAGTTTGCCCTGCACTCGCCAATCCGCCGCCCTAGCGTGGTGAGTATGGCAATAACACTACTTATGGGGGAAGGCCCATATCCAGCAGTGGACTCTTGTGGCCGTCTGACCCATGGTCTCTCAATCCGAAGATCTTGGGATGCGATTCCCATTTCGTTTATATTTGACAATTCAGGCTGATTGACCAGTTTATTTTTATTTATAAAATTATTTATTTCGTAGAGCACGTTAAACCGTCGATCTCGGTCGCTGTTTTGAATTTGTTACACAGATCACTAATTAAGTTGTTAAGACGGTTTAATAAGTCAGAGACCAGGATAGGCTCGTTCAGTACTCGTATGACAGTGTTAACTTTTTAAGTATGTAATTTAAGCAATGAAATAAAGTGTTTATCTCAATTTCTTATGGAAACACAGCAAAACAAAAAAGTATTACTCTTTTCCCGGTTGCCGGGAATTCCCGGGAAAAGTGAAAATTAATTCCCGTTTCCCGGGAACTGAAAAAGGCCGGGAAAAACGAAACCCTACTGTATACTATATTATATGCATTGAATTCTTACCACTTTCTTTTTCTTTTCCCTTATAGCTTTCATCATGTGTTTCAGACAGTGATCTCTTTTTTGGTGACTGAAAAAAGAAATATTTAATATGGAAAGGTAGTTAGTTGTACAGGTCCTGAAAACTACTAAACCATTATTGATGACTGTATTTCCGTCCAGCGGTTTCACCCGCTGCCACTTATTTTCCTGTGGTAATAGTTGTTTTCCCGCGGTAAAAAGTGGCCTATGTGTTATTCCGGGTTATACTCTACCTGTGTTCCAAATTTCATCCAAATTGGTCAAGCCGTTTGAGCGTGAAGAGGTAACAAACATACATACACACATACAAACTCTCAGATTTATAATATTAAGTACGGATATGTTTTGTGAATTCTTGTTAGGATAATTCTTGAATGAATTTCTTGAGATACGCAAGCACAAAATATACAGGTTGTCCCACTTTAAGTGATCCAAAAAAATCGAGATTTTGGACCTCCTAAGGTACCAATGATCAAGCAAAAAGAACTGTTTAATATTTGAACAAAAAAAAATATACCTTTCATACAAAATGCGTCATTAGTCAGACTGAAATGTTGTCAATTTAGTTTGGGAGGACCATTTTTTAATACTTGACAGTTTTGTACTAGAATGGAGCTTAAGATGTCTCCAGAATCTAGATTTTTTCTTTAGACCTCTCATAGTGGGACAACCTGTATTAAGCTCATATGCTTAGATACTGTCGTGAACTATAAAAAATATATAATAATAATACTGTTTCAATACATTATGGGATTCCTTGTTTTAGTCATTTGTATGTATTTAATTTGTGACTATTTTATGAAAAATATTATGGAATTTTCTTAAAATAATGACTTCAAAAGTAAAACTTAGTTAAACTACACACCCGCCTCTTCTTCTGATAAGACGCATCATAGAACTGTGTCTGTGAGCGTCTGACACGAGCTGTCCGTCGTCTCAAGTCGTCGCCTCCGCTGGTGTCCCCTATTCGGGCGAGGTGGTCCGCCCCCCGGCGCGCCGCGAAGAATGTGTGCCCGCATTTGCACGATTTAGATGCTACTGCTACCTGGAATTTATCAGAACATGTTTTTATTTGCATTAAATTTTATAAAATAAGTACTTTTTACTCAACAGTTCGGTCAGAATATATTTTTATTCTTTTATAAACATACAACCACTAGAATGCTACTATCAAAAGAACAGATCCTTACTTGTATTCAAGTAGGCTATGATGAGAAACAAGTACAAATAATAATTTTGGATAGGATCATTTAGGACAAACCTGCATTTCACATTTGGGACAACTTTTGGCGATCATTTTATTTTTACCCATCGTGTTGTGAAACTAGTGGAAGACCAGTGCACTACTACGTGTTTTCTATGTCTACGACTGGAAATGATAATAATTTCACATTTACAAATTTCTTCACGGCCACAACAGCAAGAGATATTTTGATATTTTTGACAGCATAACAATGAAAATAACGCCTAAAAAATAATTCGAAAAAGATAGCGCTATACATAATAAGTAGGTACTAGGTACCTACTGCTTTCTTTGTCGAACGCAGCTGTGGCGTCCAAGTACACAAAGCAAAGCAATTTTTAGAATAGTGTTGTAATATTCGCCTAGGAATGATTGATCAATCAACTCTACCTTGCTGTCAAAATGTGATATGACGCAACACGTCAAAGCTTACTGATATGTTTTGTGATCGTGGTCGTATTTATTTTAGTTATATTTAGTTTATTTACCATGTCGGACACAGACCACAAGTCAGATAGTGAAAGTAATAGTACTAATTCTGAAGAATACGAAGAAAAAAATCCTAATAAAACTAAAAGAGGTCCAAGAAATACAAGATTATGTGTAGTAGCGGACGGGGAGTATTTGTGTAAAAGATGTAAGAAGATTTTCTCTACCAAAAACAAAGCCTACAAACACGACTGCAACAAGAAAGAGAAACAAATGCTAAATAAATGCATGTGGTGTGGCCTGGAGTTCGCAAACCGGGGCAATTTAGCTTCACATGCGTTTCACATTCACGGAGACTCAAGGTAACGAAGTAAACATGGCGCAGACCATGAAACATTCAGCCCATAGTGATGTACCTCTGAAGCAATCTCTGAAGTCTAGAATCTAGATTTTTACAAGGCAAGCAGCGTAGGACTGCACATTCAAGTATTGATTGTATTAATATTTAGTTTCTATACCTACGGTTATGTACATGCATTTATCCGTAGAAATTAAACCGGCGCGATAAATAACGTAATCAAATAATTGTTAAGCACATTTTATTATTCAGCAATACGATTTGATCATTGAATTTACAGTGATTTTGTGCTTGTGAGTGATTCTCAAAACATATATTTCTTGAAAAATAATTATTTGGGTTTATTCCGTGAAAGTATTTGTATAGCTACATATTATGGTTTGTCTTACGTGTTCAGTACAAACTCAATTATTTTTTGCAATTAAATAAAATATGTGAAATATATATTACAATGAACGATGTTGAAGAAACACTACCACTTATTAGTAAAATCATGGGTCCACCACTTACAACTACAGTACCTAAAAGGTATTAATGAATTAACCTTAATTACGGCTCTTTTTGATATTATCAATTATATAACTCTTTAACTACTTCTATGTATATTAGTTTGAAGTCAAGGCACAGTTGTAAGGTTCATAAAATATACTTAGGTATCTACCTATTCTTAAATGTAAATACTTAACTAGCCAACAACTGTAAGATTATTTTTCTTAGATCGGCATCTATTTATCGGCAGCAACAGCACTTATCTTTCATACTAAATGCGTTACTTCCATTCTGCGAAGGGGGATGGTAGAACTTGCTACCAGTTGTAGTACCTAGTTGTAGTATTCTTGACGGCTTCAACGAATTACATATTCATAAGTCTTTCGAGTTAATCAGATGGCACCATTGCCTCTATCCCAAACAAAGAGATCACGTAAAATTGCATTTTTTTATTGTCAAAGGCCCAGTACTTTAAAGAAACGTATACAAAATCTCACTCATATACCTAGGTTTCTTGAATAGATCAACAAAGACCACAATTCTCGCTGAAACAAAAAGATGTGTAAAAGATAGAAATGAGAGAGAATTCACTTAAAATAGTCAATAACAGTCTATATTGAGTTTGATATAAGTATTTTTACTTTGTTTCAGCTACAAAACAATATCGAATGTAAACTGTGTAAAATTCTCTTGTCAAGTGTGCAACAAAGACTTCAAAACGAGTACCACCCTCCGCTATCACATTAGAAGTCAACACTTCAATCTGCAAGCAAAGGTCCCTTACGCGGAGTATAAAAAAGTTAACCAAATTTGGTTTGAAAAAGTGCAGAATTCAAATAAAATAATGGAAATAAAAAAGACTGGCCAAAACACTTTGATAATGCGAACACTAGACGAAAATACAGGGATAAAGGTGAATGAAGTTAACAGAAAAATTATAGATTTAAACCATTTATATCCATCTGAATCAGAAAAGAATGTTAGAGTTACGTGTGATGAATGTGGAAAATCGTGTCTGAAAAGAGATTTTAAAAAGCATTTTGAAGAGACACATTTGAACAAGAAAAGGCATGCATGTAACCTTTGCAAACGGACATTTAAACGGTCATATCTATTTCTACAGCACAAATGTAATGCTAAACGCCGCGTCAAAGGCGTTACTCATAATAATTATGACAATGATATAAGAATAACCAGCGTAGAAAGCCTTTCAATGCCCTTCAGATAACATAATATTTTCAGCATTATAATAATTATGGTTCTTCTTCTTAAATTAACTGGTTGGTGGAGATCATATTTCCGCTAGATCCAGATACGACACGACACTTACCTTTTATTTTATAGATTCAAAATAATTTCGTCTTGGTCGCCCTCGACCTCTTTTGCTTTCTAATTAACTTGCAAGATGTTTTTAAGATGTGATTGTGTCCTATCAAGTAATAATTATGGTGATAACATAATAGAATGAAAAAAAAAATAGAAAATTCGAAGATTTTTTAAACTAGACTTTGTTTTAAGTTACTTTATTGATTTAAAACGTATACCTAGATTATTGTAAGATTGCACAAGACTAATTTTACCATTTTAAATAAGTAGGTACTTGAACTACGTCACATATTTAATTAACATCACACACAACAACACGATGTATCACATCACAATCAAGATTATGACATCACATCAAAACTAATTGTTTAAACTATAAATTATTTTTATTTATTTAATAGTTAATTTTGAAATTAATCGGTATTTGTTAAATCAGAAGAATTTGTACTCAGTATGTTATATATAACACTTCATACTAATCAATGCATCACACGTAATAATGTTAATTTACTTAATCTATAAACTTTTTCACGTTAGTTTACAATTTGTTTTTCAATATTTTTACTAGTAATATTTTTCATAATTAGGTTTCGTTTGACTTATGCCTTAAGCCTCATAAGATTGTTTGTAACTTATTATTGTTGGTAAATACGTAAAATAACCTACTAAATAGACACCATTCTCAATTATTTCTTATGATCGTTTAGTTAACGTGTAACATGTACCTATGTGATTTTATTTATAATTATATTGATATTTATTTCTATTTATATTAAGCCTGCGCCGAGCGAAATCCGACCGTCCAGTGGCGCCCTCCCATGTTTTTTTCTGAAAATCTAAAACAAACATTAAAAATCCAAATTGTTGTCCAATACGATAAGTTTATTTTAAGGTACAACAATGAGCTTTTTCTTGTGTTTTTAATTTTAAATCACTAAAACGGAAAATCGTGATTTAGTGATTTTAAAGCCGCATAACAATGTAAAGCTTATTGTTGTACCTTAAAATATCTTATCGTATAGGACAACAATTTGTCCGTCTTAGATTTTTAATGTTTGTTCTAGATTTTAAAAAATTATTCAAAAACATGGGAGGGCGCCACTGGACGGTCGGATTTCGCTCGGCGGCGCCGCCGCCTTAAGGAATGAATAATTATTTTAACATTTAATTGGTCACTATTTAAACTACAAATATCGCAAGTTGCGATATTTTGGTTGGTGATTGGGTAATGAAATGAATGATCATGGGTTTAAAACCCGCTTGCACTGGAAAATACACATTTTGGTCCATAACTGTAGTTTTATTATAATGACCGCGAAATTTTGGCTTACTTCATGTAAGGTACAAAGAGCATATAAACACTTACGTTCTAGTAAGGTATGATTTTCCTCGAACAGAAATGAAGTAAGTAGGTAGGTGAAATTAAGATCTGAAAAACGGTTTAATATATTATGAAGTATTCATAATCGACCACTACTAGTACTTTTTGTCGTCTCGGCTGGTTGACCGAGCATTGCTTGGATTTTTATGTTGGTAAAACGTGTTTTTGGAAGATGAGGATGTGAGACTTAATTATATAAGTAACATGTATGATACATGTTACTTGGAAAGTTGTTCAGATTTTTATTAATTTTTTTTAACACATTGTACTGTATAAACGAAATAATATATTAAAACATCTTTATATCAATCAGTTATAAAGTTAGATTAGTATTAAGAAATTAGAACATCAAAGAAATTAAATCGTATCAAAATGAGACACTGAACTTTATTTTTACTTTTGGGAAATCCCATTTTAAAATGTACCAATGTAGGTTATATATAATATGGCGCATAGAAAGTCTTAATGAAAAGTCTTTTCATCTTCTTTCGGGTAATTCATTAAAATGGAACAACACTAATAGTGCTGTGCTGACACCGATTTTGTGTCAATCACGACTTGTTTACTGATTGACAGTTAGAATATCTTTTTGAGTGATTGATTGAAACGGGAGTGCATTTTGTTTATTTGTATCAAAATATCTTAATAAAATCAAACAATTTGCTACAAAAATGAATGAACATTACCCTAATCTGAATTTTACTGATTTAACAAATATATGCCGCGTGTGCCTGAGTGCTAATAATTTACGACAAATGCATTTAGAAGAATTAAATTGGTACCAAACCATCATGAGTAAGGTAAGGTTATTTTAATTGTTTACAAGCTCTTGTTAGCATATTTAAAAGCCATTCAAGACAAAATAAAGTATTGTTTCTCGATCTATCAAATAGCTTCAGGATACAGGTAAGAGTGGCCAGACCAGTGAGTCAGAATAGGAAAGATTCTCATGTTATGTTCACACAATGCTCCTGCTCCTGCCACTGCAGCGAATATTGCCCGATATACTACCGCGAAAGTAGAAACGCGAGTGTGTATTCACACACTGCCGTCATATTCTTCTTATAGTAATACAAGTGAGCGGGATATCAATACATTCCACTTGTGCTTGTGCTGCCATTCCTTTGCATGAAAAACCGACACTAGCGGAAGCACGAGAAGTGGCAGCGGTTTGTCGAGTAGCAGTGTGTGTAACCTGATTACTTGCTCGCCTGCCACTTCCCTTTCTATTTCTCCATGGAGGTAAAGTGTTAGTGTGGCATTCATTTTAAAACTATTCTGATGATGGTGATTTTTTCAGATGTTGGTGCTTTCTCCCGAATCTTGTCCTAATATTTGTCTGATTTGTGGGCATTTGCTGAAGAAGTTTATGAGATTCTATAATTACTGCCATTTAACACATGATATCCTCAGTAAGGTAAAATGAAATCAAATGCTATATACGGTGGTCCTATTAAATTCAGTGCAAAATTTTTTAGAGTGAGTTCTACTTGTTAAACTGAACAACTTTTTCCAATCAACATAGGTTTAGGTAAATAGGAAAAAAAATTCCTCCCATAGAAAGTACACATATTTTGATCATTTTTATATGGGAATTCCAATTTTTTTGGAAATATTATTCAGTTTTATGTGTAGAACATACCCTAAAAAAATTTACACTAAATTCATTAGTACCTAACCTTACATTTAGCTATTCCATTTTGCTTGGCAATTGCAACCTCTGAAATTTAGATTTTTGAGACAAGCAAGTTTTTATAAAAAATAATTAAAGTTAATAAACATATGGGGTGTAAGGACAGCCCTCCGAATACTTATAGGGTGCATGCAGACCATGAAACTAAACAATTTTTCCCTAAAAACATATGTCAGGAAATGACAAAAAAAATTTACCTCCCATACAAAATCACTATCAGCTGACTGCATTTACTTGTAAAAAAAGTTTTCTGAAATATTTTTTTATGGGAAGTTGTTCAGTTTCATGGTCTCAAAGCACCTTATCTTATCAGTATTCCAAACGCTGTCCCTTACACCCTGTATATCCACAAATTATGGGGGTCGTCCACAATTTACGTAATACAAGATTAACAAATTTTTGACCACCCGGTCTCCACTTGTTGTATGGAGAACGCACTTTTAGTATGAAAGATAACCCCTGGGGTGACCCCCTTTTCCCTCTAAACTGCTTTACGTAAATTGTGGATGACCCCTACCGTGAAACTTTACTAGTGACCGATAGCAAAAACTCAAGAAGCATAGGTAGTAATAATCGAAAAAAAAATGGTCTTTCTATACAAAATTGCCAATAAGCTGATATGAGTAAATATGGAAACAAAATATTTGGTCTTACCATACAAAATTGCCGATCAGCTGATAAGAGTTAATACGGACACTCGAAATATTTTTGACATATTTCAACCTATGCTCCTTGGGGGAAGTTGTTCAGTTTCATGGACTATTTCACCACTTTAAATATATGCAGCAAATATTTTTACATACTGTATATTTTTTTCAGGATTCCGGGGTAGACAAATCCCTTAGAAGCCATGTATTGCACAATTATACTGAATCAAAAATCATAAACAACAATTCAGAGACAATTCATGATTCAGATGACAGAACTGATATAGTATATTTAGATGATAAAGCTGAATTAGATCTACAAAATGATGTGACATTTGATGATGATGATGTTCAGAATGTTTCTGATAAAGATGATGACACACCTCTAGTTATGTTGAGTAAATCAAACGGTTTTGCCAAAGAGAATGGTAAACTGAAGAAGAAGAGGAAGAAAATTAAGAATGAAGTGGTAAGTGCACTTATACAGGGTGTTAGGAAAAGTACTGTATTCCTTTCAAGGAATGAACCAGCCCATGAAACTGAAAAACTTTCCCCAAGAAACATGGGTCGAAATATGAAAAAAACATAGACCTCCCATACAACCAGTCTTGGTCGGCTGCTACATTTTGTATGGGAGGTCTTATTTTTTTTTTCATATTTCGACCTATGTTTCTTGCGGAAAGTTTTTCAGTTTCATGGGCTGGTACATTCCTTGAAAGGAATGCAGTACTTTTCCTAACACCCTGTATAGGGTGTAAAGGAAATGTTATAAAAGCACTTGTGGATTTACTCTCCCATAAACCTGGACTTTACTGTTTACATTTCTGGCAACTCATTAGCTAAAAATTATTATTCTATGCCATTTATTTTTGTATGAATAAGCAATTTTTTTATTTCGCCTAGAAATCATAGAAAATTGAGCAGTTAACTGATAAATGACATCAAAACTATGTTTGACTTATTTATCTAGATTTTTTATCATTCAGCTCTATATTCGTTGCTCTCTCTTCTCCCTTTTCGTGTGGGACACCGAGTCGTCCAACGATACGATAAACCCTGGTGTCAGAGTTTTTCAACCCCCTACTACTAGTAGTAGGCCGCTGACATGGTTTTGTAACGACCGCCATCTATCTGAGTAATCATAGACAGCAACCGGGACCGCTGGGTTAACGTGCCCTCCGAAGCACGGAACCATTTCTTTTCGGACATAACCAGGCTGGGAACAAATTCACAAAGTGATAAATATCAACTTTGTGACTGCCTCACCGAGAATCAAACCCGGAACCTTTGTTTCGCAGGCAGCCGCACTACCACTGCGCCACATCAGCCGCCATCGGTCGTTGCTAATATACCATCTTCATTAAATTTCAGGAAAAACCCGACAGCACAATGAAATTAAAAATTACAAAGGAAGGGTTCAGTTCGCGTATGGTTCAAGAAACAGACGAGTATGTCGTCCTTAAACTTACTAAAGAACAGGTCTGTATACCTTCACAGACACTCACACACGTACAAAACTCTCATTTACAAACACACGAAATAATACACACTTAAATACAACGCCGTTCCAATAAGTCGTATTTGACAGCTGTCATCTCCATACTAAAAGGAGCCAATGTCAACAAAGGAAAATGGACCTGCCATGGTTTTATCACGAATCTGACAGCTGTCAAATAGGATGTATTGAAAGGCGGTACTTTAATTAACCTTTCACACACACACATATACTCTTTCTCACTCTCTCCCTCCTTCTCTCACTCTCCCTCCTTCTCCCACTCACTTTATCTCTCTTTCCCTCGCTCGCCCCCTTTTGCCCCTCTTTCTTTCTCCCTCTGTCTCTCTCTCTCTCTCTCTCTCTTACACGTACATATAAGCACACACACAGCTCACTTCACCTAATCAGTATTATTTAAACACACATTCATTACAGTACATTTATGCAGTTTTACAGTGAAATTTCGAGTTTATTTTCTCATTTATCCTAACCTGACTGAACTGACTTGAACCCAGTTATTAGACAAACAAACATTAACACTTGCAAAATTTTCTACCGCGAGCAGGAGTTTAGAAAGCTTTTTAAACATTTGGTATTCAGACATAAGAGACAAACATACTTAAAGCATCTTATAATTTAAGGTACTAGAAGAAATGCGCGAACGTAGTACTTGCGAGAAATATCAGCGAGCTCTATACAAGTGCACACTATGTGTGCAAGGTTTCAACTTTGAAGACGTGCTTACAGCTCACATGGAGAAACACACTAAGGTAAACGATTAAAAGAAAAAATGTATCCTGACCTAGCATTTAAATAAATAAATATCCTGGACAATTCACACAGCGCCATCTAGCCCCAAACTAAGCAAAGCTTGTAATATGGGCACTAGATAGCTGATATTAATACTTATATACTTATTTTATGTAATACATACATTTATACATAGAAACACCCAGACTAAACACAAATATCTGTAAAAGATTTAACAAATATTTCTTTAACCATCGGTGATAACTTTGTAACATTGTTGCAAGTTTTTCTATTTATTATTTCCTAACCTAGCATTTCTTTAGCCAACGGTAGCTTTGTAAGGGGTTAGTCCACAGGGTTAGTCCACAAGTCCGTAACGCAATTTTGAGGGGGAGTGGGGGTGGGACTAGGCGTTATCTTTCATAGGAAATGGGCGTTACGTTACAGCATTTGGGAAGTTGCGTCATATTTTGGAATCACCCTTGCCACAATGCCTTAAGACCAAGGTGTTCGATCAGTGCGTCCTGCCAGTCATGATATATGGAGCCGAGACGTGGAACCTGACAGTAAAACTGGCCCACCGGTTACATGTCACTCAGAAATCTATGGAAAGGTCTATGCTCGGTATCTCTATAATGGATAAAATGAGACTGCAAAAAGACCAAAGTAATAGACATAGTCTGGAAGTGTAGCAAACTGAAGTGGCGGTGGGCTGGGCACATTTGTCGTAGAACCGACGGACGGTGGAGTAAACGGGTTCTCGAGTGGAGGCCAAGCCTTCGGCAAGCGTAGTAGTGTTGTTGGACGACCTCCGGCCAGATGGATCGATGACTTAAAAAATGTGGCTGGTAGCGACTGGATGGCGAAAACGAGAGATCGTGCCCTATGGCGTATCCTGGGGGAGGCCTACGTCCAGCAGTGGACTGCAATAGGCTGATGTATGTATGTATGGGCGTAAAGTCGTTACTACGATGGGGAGGGGAGGTCAAAAATTTTTAAACTTTGCGTTACGTAATTTTTATGAACCGTAACTATTTTTCTTTGCTTCGACCGCTGCGCACCATTTTCCCGCGGGAATAAGACATTTTAATATAGCCTAAGTTCATCAGGGATAATGTAGAATTCTAATGATAAATGATTTTTTAAATCGGTCCAGTAGTTTCGGAGCCTATTCAATTCAAGCCAACCAGCAAGTCCCACTTCTTTTTTAATTTGACTTCCATCGCTTTCGAACGATGATTCTGCCAGCCAGAGTCAAGGTTTGAGAAAACAATAGTAAAAAATAACATACAAAATTATGTCAATGTCTAATTCCTGTGGGATTTTCCCAGACTATAACATTAGTGTAGACAACTTGCTATTGTTATTTTTTCAGGAGAATGGCTCGTTTGAGTGTGAGATGTGCCACCAGTACTGCCCAAGCGCTGTCTCACTCCGAGGACACGTCAAATCACATACTACCAGGTAAAATTAACATAAACAATCTAAGGGTCTAATTATAGTCAACGGCGCAGCCGCTGCGGCGCGAAAACGGCCAGGACGTTTGTCGCAAATTTACAACTAATTTTTTGTAACGAATAATTCTGCATCATCATTAAAGGTGCTTGCTTCCGATAGCATTATTTCGGAAGAGATTGTTTGCGCTGTTGGTGCATAAATCGTATTACAAATTAAATGACTATTTTAATTGGACATTAGAAGAAGTATGAGTATGACATAAATATATATAAATTTAATTTTAGATTTAGATCCCACATTTAGATTAATATTTAATAGACATTAGAAGAAGTATAAGTATAAATTACTTACTTACTTACTCCTGTGGCTCAGGGACCCAAAGTGGGTCTTGGCCTCCGACACGAGTTTCCGCCACTTGTCCCGATCCTGGGCCGCTTCACGCCAGTCTGTCGCTTGATTGAAGTATAAATTAATTTTATTTAATTCTGGTATGACATAAACTTACATTGTTTGATTTGGGATATTAGGTATATAACATATTTGTATACTGACGTAGTTGGTAAGACACATTGATACTAACATTAACTTTAAGATCTTTAAACTTTGTACATGTGTTTAAAGCAAATAAATGATTGATTGATTACGTATCATAGGTACATTAATTTACTCAATTCATTCATATAATGCGTTGCGCACAAATCTTTGTAATCTCGCAACAAATGGACTGGCCGCTTTCGTGCCGCAGCGGCCGAGCCGCCGATTATAATGACTCTAACACGTCAAAAAGTATATTCTTATCTTACAGAGACGGTGCGGATAGAGAACAGGCGTGGAGAAAAAGTGAAGTAATAATTTTTTCATAGGTTAAGTAGGCGCAGAGACGCCCTCAATTTCCACGCCTATTCTCTTTCCACACAGACTCTATAAATATATTACTTTTCTGAGGGTATTGTGAGGAGTTCATAAGTTAAGTATGTTTAGACAAAGTAAATTTGCAAGCTACAATTTGCGCGAAAAACGAAAGGTTTCGGACGTTACTTTTATTTATAATTTTCCAAATTAGTTTTTCGCTGTTATTATTGTATTAGTGTGGTGAGATTAACTTAATAATGTGGCAGCAGTGAAACTATGTAGTGAAAGTGAGAAATAAAGCTTAATTTTTCGATTCGTCTTGATATTCCCGTGTAAAGAACTAGAGCATTGGAACGCGAGCGACACTATCGCGTTCCCATGAGTAGGTTAGGTGTTAGGTTAAGACTGAAGACAAGTACTACCTGAAGACAAGGCAGTATGGTTATAAGCCTTTTACCTGTCCAATGGACAAATAGAATATAAAAAAAAAAACCTACTTTGATCATGGCACCACTGATCGTACTTGGATGACCGTCCAATCAACGTAGACGACTAATAGTAGTTCAACTTTAATCAAAAGCTAGTTTGTCGAAGTTACTTTCTCCAAGTATACTTTGGTAGCGTCAACGCAGCTTTATATAGCTTCTACAACTTTGTTGAATGGGACGAAAAGGTGTATTCGTGTTGTCCCTGGTGACTGTATCCCCGGTGAGGGTGGGGCAACGTGGGATCGGATGGAGCTAGTTGTGGTGGATGGTGGGGCAAGTCGTGGCAGAGGGTGGGGCAGTACCTTACCATGCCACACCTTGCTAAACCCTCACCTGCCCTCAACACACGGTCACCGGGGACACGACCACCGGGGACATGGTCACCAGGGGACACGGTCACCAGGGACAACGGGATTACACCAACGAAAAGATAAAAAAGGAAACAAACAGTCGAGAAAACGACAATTATTTTCAGATACAAATGCAAGATTTGCGGCGTGGTGCGTCGCGGCCGCCAACACTTGCTGGAGCACCACGCGCTCACACACACACACGACGCGCAACAGTACACCTGTCATCACTGCGACTTCACTACTGAGTTAGTACACACACACACACACACACACACACACTTTGGTTAAATATATTACAATTTATGCTCCGTTTATTTAAGGATGACCAATAATGTAAACAAACTTTGTATGAAACTGACAGTTGCGAGCTGTCATTTACATACAAAGTTTGTTTACATTAATGGTCATCCTTAAATAAACGGAGCTTAGATACACATCTTCCTGCCGTGTGATGCCGGCTTAGAATAGCATCACCCCATTTCTATCTCTTGGGAGTCGTAAGAAGCGACTAAGGGTGTGTTTTGCAAGGTGGAGATGGGCTGACAACATGTCACTATGGCGATACACAATTTTCCGAATGACCCTCAAATGTTTGTCAGACGTGGTGTAAATGTCTGTTTTTGCGGCCGTTTAATTCCTTATTTTACATACACGCCTATAATCCCTTGCGGGGTAGGTAGAGCCCAAAAGGTCGCAGAAAATTTACAGTTACGCCACGTCTGTCAAATATTTGAGGATCATTCGGAAAATAGTGTATCGCCATAGAGACAGGTTGTCAGCCCATCGCCTAAAATTGCCATACACACCCTCGAGTCCCTAAGTCGCCTCTTACGAATCCCAAGGAAAATAAATGGGGTGATGCTATCCTAAGCCGGCATCACACGGCATCCTTATTTATTTATTTATTTGTCATGTATAATAATTTTTGCCGTGTGATGCCGGCATCACCCCATATCTTTCCCGTGGGAGTCGTAGGAGGCGACTAAGGGACTCGAGGGTGTGTATTGCAATTTTAGGCGATGGGCTGACAACCTGTCGCTATGGCGATACACAATTTTCCGAATGACCCTCAAATATTTGTCAGTCGTGGCGTAAATTTCCGTTTTTTGCGGCCGTTTATGCCCTGTAAGGGATTATAGGCGTGATATTATGTGTGTGTATAATTATTTTTCCTAATTCCCAGCAAACGCACCGTGATCCAGAGGCATGTGCGATCCCACCGAGCGAGCGAACGTCACGCGTGTCACGAGTGCGGACGGCTGTTCCACACTGTCGAGTCTTTGAGGGTGCATACCACGTGAGTTAACATCATCAGTCCTTTGTAGAAGTAAACCGACATTTCTAGAACATTATCTGTAATTTTTAAAACTTTAACCGTGTTTTAAAGCACTCGAAACATCATTTTTTTAAATTGAACCGTCATGTTTGGACTTTTGACCGTCATTTTTATAACTAGAACCGTCGTGTAGTTTAAAGTTTTTACGCTGAATTCGAAACGAATCTGCAAGGCAATTTTTAAATTTGCAATTTATTTATTTTACATAGTCAACAGGTATGTAGGTATGCTAAGATCTAGGCACACTGAAAACTGCCTTTGCAGGCATGTGCATGTACAATTATTCAATTGATAAATTAAATTAAATTATTGTGTTTCATTTACAATATTTCATAACAAAAACAATGGCAAAAAAAAGAATTATGAGTAATACCTAAACTAATAACTGATATTACTATTTATATTCTTTTTTGTAAAATTGACTTAACAAATAATTGTGTCTTGTGGGGATCGAACCCACAACCCTCGGCGTAGCAGGCAGGAGTACTAACCGCTACGTCATCTGGCAGTAAAAATTACATCAACAGCCACAACTGATCGCTTGTATTTATTTCTATGGCGGCATAGAACGCCATCTACCGGATTAATTTCTCAAAGAACCGCAATACTAGGAGTCTTAGTGGATGATGATTGTGTTTTTAAAGTGTGATAATGTTTTTTTCTACTTTTTAGCCGCCACGACAAGTCGCGATCCTTGCGCTGCGGCGAGTGTGGTCGGGGATTCCTGTACCCCTCTTTACTTGCGCGGCATCGGGAAAGCGTCCACCAGAGAACCGAATATTATTGCGTAGAGTGCGATGTGCGGTTCAAATCCCCGGTAAGTCACTTTTTGAACTGTAACCGTTTATTTTTTAAATTTTACTTGTCCCTTTTGGAACATTAGCCGTCATTTTTAGTACTGGAACCGTCATTTAGATCTGTAACCGTCATAATTAGAGCTAGCGGCATTCTAGTACTGGAAACGTCAATGTTAGAACCATTACCCTACTTCCTTGCGCAAAAATTTAAAATTACTAAAATGACAGTAAATTCCTTTTATGACTGCAACCGTCATTGACTGAGATAGTATTTTTTCAACCCGGACCGTCGTTTTCGTATTGGAGCCGTCATTGTTAGACCTTTAAACAGTAATTTATGAAACTGTAACTGGTTATCAGCCCATCGCCTAAAATTATAATACACATGTACCTAAACCTACCTCTAGAGTCCCTTAGTCGCCTCTTACGACACCCACGGAAAAGAAATGGGGTGATGCTAGGTATTCTAAGCCGACATGCAACCAGTTAATGTGATGTGTATACAGGGTGTGAGGGACAGCCCTCCAAATATTTATAGAGTGCATTCAGACCATGAAACTGAACAACTTTCCATAAAAAAAAGAAAACTTGACTTTCCATAGGAATTGCCGTCAGCTAATCTTGATTTTGTATGGAAAATATTTCTTTTGTCGTTTCCTGACATATGTTCCTAGGGGACAGTTGTTCAGTTTCATGGTGTGTATGCACCCTATCAGTATTCGGAGGACTGTCCCTTACACCCGCCGTATACTTCTTTTTGTAAATAATATATAAATAATACATATTATACATAGAAAACAGCCCGGACTAAACACAAATATCTGAAATTTTACTTTAAAAAAAAAGTGTCTTGTGGGGATCGAACCCACAACCCTCGGCGTACTATCCAGGCAGGCAGGGGTACTATCCGCTACGCCATCGGGACAGTCAGTATATTATGCAATAAATACTATATGAATATATTGAGGCCATCAGCTGTAAACCAAACCTATAACAACGTTAAAATAATTATGTATTTTTATGTCTATTTTCAGGATAATTTGCGTTTGCATTTCAAGAAAGCGAAACGACATCGTGATTCATCATCTTATACGTAAGTAATTAGTAGTAGCATGTAGTAGGTACTAGGTACGGTCGCATTCAAAAGTGGAGTCATAGTTAACACAAACCTCAGAAAACAAGTCGCTCGCACCCGCGGCGACACTCACACAATGACACAAATGACGTATAACATACTATTATTTGACGAACTACCATTGTATAATAGGCTGAGTAGTATTGACTATTTCACTACATGAATCATTAGCTTCGGTAGCTTGGTCAGTAGCGCGGTCAAGCAAATTCTTGACCGTTATTGTGGAGACAATGGATCGAATCCCGATATCTTCGTTGTAGTTTTTATTTTATCAAATGAAGCAAAATTTAGTAAATTTTGAATTACATTTTAGTTGTTGCTAGATCGTTTGCGAGATAGTGCGTGTGCTAAGTGATTTTTTTTAACCTAAGTTTATTTATTAAACTTCAGTGTTTATTTCTTCAAAATGCATACTATTATCAGTTTGCAGGATAAGCAGCGTATTGTTGCGCTGCAATTATCTGTGGCGCTGCATGATATTGGATTTAATTTAACTCAAATTGCTAATCAGACTGGTCTGGCCGTAAGTATAGTTTTATTTCATTACAATTGTATTTTAAATATTAAAAACTTTGACTCATAGTATGTTGGTAGCTGTGAACCGATTAGTATAAACTTTTTTTTATTAATAATGCTACTTTGTTTTAGTGGAAGACTGTTAAACGTTGGGTTACACGTTTTGAAGAGGAAGGTAGCGTAAAAACTCGACTCGTCTTATTAATGATTCACAGCGGAGGATGATGGTGTAACAATATGAAGAAAATGCTTCTGCCGCTGGTCCAGGCGAATTAGTAGCACAAGAAACAGGGCGTGCAACTGCCGCTAATTATGTTGATATGCTACAGGAAAGCATGCTACCGACGACGGTGCGAAATGTTTAACTGTTTATCCTGCTAGTGAAGTTCCTCGTTTTGCATTTGTCCAGGATAAATTGTCCAGTGCATCGAGCTGCCGTGGTGTATAATTGGTTTAGCCAGCACCCAGATATCCAAGTTATTTGTTGGCCAGCAAAATCTCCGGACTTAAATCCCATAGAGAATTTATGGGGTTTAATGGTGCAAAGGTGGGACATGCGCAATGAAAGAACTACAGAAGCTTTAGAGGCTCACTGCCTGGGAGTGTGGGAGAGTACCAGAGGAACAGATATATGGAATTATTTGGTCGAGTCTATTAAGTGTTGTTGAAAACAGCGGAGGTAACACCAAATACTAATTATGTAAGCGGCGATTTTTACTTAAGATTCCAATCAGACCCGATCTAGCATACATTGCTGATTATCTTGTGTATTTCATTATAATATATGAATATACACAAAATAATCAGCAATGTATGCCGAAGCGGGCCCGATAAATCGTTGCTCACTCAACCTCTATTTACCTGCTTACCCGCCTACTATTGCAGTAGGTATTTGTGGAGCATTACATTAGCAATTAAACATCGATATATATTCTCTTCTCTTCTCTTTTCGTGTGGTATACCGAGTCGTCCAACGACCCGATGAACCCTGGTGTCAGAGTTTTTCAACCGCCTACTACCACTAGTAGGCCTCTGACATGGTTGTGTTACGACCGCCATCTAAGTAATTATAGACAGCAACCGGGACCGACGGCTTAACGTGCCCTCCGAAGCACGGAACCATTTATTTTCGGACAATCAGTTGGTTCACCCTGCAATGTCCTAACCAGACAGGGAACAAATTCACAAAGAGATAAACATCAACTTTTGTGAGTGTCCCACCGAGAATCGAACCCAGAACCTTTGCGTCGCAGCCAGTCGCACTACCACTGCGCCACATCGGTCGTCAATATATATTTATATAAGATTGATCATTATTAGTCAGTTATCTTAAGGCCTTGCTTCAATATCTTTTCATTACGAAAACGAGTACTTAAGCTTAAACCTTGAGATGTAGGCAAATAACTGATTTATTATTATTACAATTACTTTTACTTCCGAGGAAAGTGCATCATCGTTAAACATAGAACAATAAAATAATTACTAACGAAATTATTACTTAAATAACTTTATTGAAAGATTCAATCCAAGATTTGGATCATTCCTATGATCTTATAAATAATTACCTATCGATGTTTCAGCTAATGAACACTTAATATCATTTTACATAATATTGTGTTTTATCATTCAAACAAAACTATAAACTAAGTATTACGGCAGCAAGTATTTTATGTAGTTTTACATACTCGTATATTATGGTTACCCAAAGTTCTCATTCATGTCATTATGTTATTTACATAAAGTAATACTATACCTACCAATAAAATAATTTCTTACCTTACTTTTTGTTTTATTACAATATTATAGGTTTATGTTTTTAGATATCATATTTTGATACATAATTTACAATAAACATTTAAAGATATAATACATAGATGAATATATAGAAAAATATTATATAAAATAATTATTACTGGAGAAAATATGGTAAAAACATATAAAAAAACATTATTCAACATACAGAGATCGGATGGGAACCCGGTTCCGTTCTGATTAGAAGGTAGGAACTATTACCGCTAAGCTACGGTAGCTTGTGATCAATACGACGAAATAAAGATATGTAATCTATTGCTTTACTACAAGTGAACGAATAAGGATAACTATAATACAGTTTTATACAAACCAGTGTGATGTATACTTTGTGGTGATGTGGTGGCGAATAGGCTATCACCGAGTAATTATTTCAAAGATTACATAGATGTCGCTTATAGGTGGTAATCTGTTTAAGTTTTAATGCTACGCCTTAAGGTGGACTTTTCTACTTACAGTCGATAATCTTACGTGTGTGCGTAAGTTAGTAAAGTAAGTACAGAGGATAATAACCCGAATTGCAATCTGTCAAGTGGTCTAACTATGACTCCACTTATGAATCCGACCGTACATTAACTTTTTTATAATGGTGCAAACAAACAAAAACATCTATGCACTTCGTTTTTTTTTTTTTGCTTCTTCTGTTCGTGTGGGATACCGACTTGTTTTTTTTGCTTCTTTAACGGGTGTAATTGCTTATGTTTATTTTTCTTAATTTTATAATAAATAAATATCCTGGACAATTCACACAGCTATCTAGTCCCAAACTAAGCAAACCTTGTACTATGGGAAATAGATGGCTGATAAAATTTAAAAAACTTATATAGCTTACTGAATACTTATAAATAGTGAAATGTTAGTATGTAGTGACCGATAGCGAAATCTCATAAGGCTGGTGCTAAGGAACAACTTTCCCCAAGAAACATAGGTTGAAATATGACAAAAATATTTTGAGATTCCAAAGTAACTCAAATCAGCCGATCGGCAATTTTGTATGGAAGGTGCAATTTTTGTTTTCATATTTCGGCATATTACCGTGTGATGCCGGCTTAGAATAGCATCACCCCATATCTTTGTGTGGGAGTCGTAAGAGGCGACTAAGGGACTCGAGGGTGTGTATTGCAATTTTATGCGATAGGCTGACAACCCGTCACTATAGGGATACACAATATTCCGAATAACCCTCAAATATTTGTCAGACGTGGTGTAAATGGCCGTTTTTTGCGGCTGTTTACGCTCTGCCTACCCCGCTAGGGATTATAGGCGTGATATGTGTATGTATGTATATTTCGGCATATGTTCCTCGGGAAAGTTGTTCCTTATCACCAGCGTCTTGAGGTTACGCTATCGGTCACTAGTAAAATTTCATACTATACTTACGGAGTGTAAGGGACGGTGTACCGAAAACTTTGCAGGCATGATCAGATCAGACCATTAAACTGAACAACTTTTTCTATGGAAGCTATGTTGGTAAACGAGAAAAAAATTTCGACCTCCCATACTAAATTCCCGATCAGCTGACTGACTTTCTATGGAAACTCGAAAAAAAACATTCGTTTCCCCAGATTAGGCTCCATAGTAAAAGTTGTTCAGTTTCATGGTCTGATCATGCCTGCAAAGTTTTCGGTACACCGTCCCTTACACCCTGTATACCTTTTAATTTTTTTTTTTATATGACTACATAGAAAACACCCCTTGCCGTGCCGTGTGATGCCGGCTTAGAACAGCATCACCCCATTTCTTTCCCGTGGGAGTCGTAAGAGGCGACTAAGGGACTCGAGGGTGTGTATTGTGCAAATATCTTATGCAATAAATACTATATGAATGTGAATATTGCTATTTTAGGCGATGGGCTGACAACCTGTCACTATGGCGATACACAATTTTCCGAATGACCCTGAAATACTTGTCAGATGTGCCGTAAATGTCCGTTTTTACGGCCGTTTACGCTCTGCCTACCCCGAGGGATTTTAGGCGTGATATGTGTATGTATGTAAAACACCCAGACTAAATACAAATATCTGAAAATTTACTACACAAATATTTGCATCTTGTGGGAATCGAACCCACGACCATCAGCGTAGCAGGCAGGGGTACTATCCAATCCACTAGTCAAAGTTATTGGTCTGTGTTATATTATAGCTACTAAGGTACTTTGAGTTTTTTTGTTTATGCTTCTGTAATGGGAGTATTTGAAGCAGAATTTAAATTTTGACTGTTTATCTATGTTTCGTCAGGTATTCATGCTCGCAATGCTCCGAGAAGTTTGTATCGGGCGCCTCACTCGCGGTACACTCGAGCACGGCACACGGACACCCCAAACGGTACGACTTTTTCATAGCTTTTGTTTATGTATGACCTATGTTCCTTATCATCAGACCGTCTTCTGTTTTCAGATAGCGAATCTAAAGACGGGCTGGTCATAAGGAACAACTTTCTCCTAAGAACATAGATCGAAAAAAAACGGAAAAAAGTTTTTCCCTCCCACACAAAATTGTCGATCAGCTGATATGAATTACTATTACTATTTTTGAAAACTTGCAAAATTTTCAAGCGCGGGCAGGATTTGAACCTGCGACTTTCGCATTACTAGTGGCGACGCCTCTACCATCATGTGCCTATGTTATGAAACTACAGGCTACAAGTCTACAGGTGAAATTCGTAGTAAATTGCGTAGCCGGTTGATATTCCCGGTAGCATAATGGCTAACCGATTACGCAATGAACACCGAATTTCACCTGTAAAATTGTAGCCTGTAGTTTGATAATATCGGACACTGGTATAAAAGTACGAAAGACGAAGAGTATATTTGCGAAATAAGTCGCCAACTGTTTCGTTTTCGATTCAGCTCTTAATAAGGTAATCTGCCCTACTTATTGTTTGTTCATTTGTTTGAGCGCCGTGTGATGTCGGCTTAAAATAGATCACCCAATTACTTTTCCGTGGGTGTCATTCATAGGCGATGGGCTGACAACCTGCCACTAAGGCGATACACAATTTTCCGAATGACCATCAAATGTTTGTCAGACGTGGCGTGAATGTCCGTTTTTTGCAACCGTTTACGCTCTGACTACCCAGCAAGGGATAAAGGCGTGGTATATGTATGTATGTAGGTATGTGTAAGGAAAAGAAAGGGATGAACCAGGAACCAGCCCATGAAACTTAAAAACTTTGCTCTAGGAACATAGCCTAAAGTATAAAAAACAATAAGTACCTCACATACAACCAGACTTGGTCGGCTGCTACATTTTGTATTGGAGGTAATTTTTTTTTTATTTCGACCTATGTTTCTTGGGCAAAGTTTTTCATTTTCATGGGCTGGTGCATTCCTTGAAAGGAACGCAGTACTTTTTCTTACACCCTGTATACATACACCTATGTAATTTTGCTGAATAAACTGTCTTTATTTATAGGTACGCGTGTGAGTTGTGTCGCCGACTGTACAGCAGCAAAGAGTCGCTTCGAGCGCACGTGCGGAGGGCGCATAAGACTGATAGTAATGCTATCAGTTAGATAACTACAGTACGGCCATTGTGACAGCTGTCAGATTCGTGCTTATGCTGTGGCAGATGGTATGCCTTTGTTGTTTTCTTTGTGTATGGAGATGATAGCTGTCAAATATGGCTTATTGAAGTGGCGTTAAAAAAAAATTGTAAATAAATATACATCTTATTTACAGATAGTAGACTCTTTTATTTTAATTTCATATAAAAATAAACTATACAATAAATACAACTGCACCACATTTATAACAATTAAATAATTTTGTTACTTATAATTTCATCCATATAATACCTTAAAATTAATAATTCGTTTTCTGGAATGGTACAACAATTATAGTTCAAAATCTTTTATAATTAGAATTAGGCACAGAATTCGGAAATCACCAATTTATTGACAAGAAATGCTAAAGTTAGTTTTAAGATCCAACTTTACAGCTAATAAAGTGGTAGTGCATGTACCGGGTTCGATTCCTAGCCAAAGCAGATATTTTAATGATAAATACAATATTTTTATCTCATGTCTGGGTGGTAATTTTGTGTGATTCTGTACGACTATAGAACTCCAATACTGGCAGAGCTGACTATTTAGTTACACTGAACATGGGCGAAATGCAGACCAATTAGGGTTGGTAGCACCATTTTAGTAACATAATTATAGCGACATCTATCGAACATATTTAGAACGTATCTTTATTTTTAAGAGCCTCACTCATACATTGGCATTTTTTATAGTCGGCAACTAGTTGTCTGATTTTAAGCCGATTATTCTGAAGTCGTTCATAAACATCGGTGCATCTGTAATTGTAACTAATAACGGCTTATGCATAAATTGCGCTTGATATGCCCCCGCCCTTAATCAGGTAATCCTTAACCAAAAGCGGCCCTATGTCAGTCTTTTCTCATACACTTTCTTTTCTCGAGCACGATCATACTTTTCAAAGCGCTAGCGATGGTGAATCTGAACTCATGGAACTTGGCTATAGAAAGCCGTAAAGTCCTCGTAGATCCATCTGATAAATTTAGAATGATGATGATCCGTGTGTCTCGATGAAGAATCTCCTTAGTTTGTTGAGGGTTCGGATTTGCAGCGCTTATGTTTGCTTGGCTGAAATAATAAGATAGGTTTGAAATGTATAAATTTGCCTGACAAGAAAACATGAGATAAAAAAATAAATAGAAACCATTGAGAATTAGAATAGTAGTCAAATAAAGAAGTAAAGTTGACATACTATTTAAACAAAAATTATGTAAAAAAAACTTTTAAAACAAGCTTTTATTTAAGTGCTCTGAAAAGATGAAAATAAAATTTTGAATGACATTAACCACATTCATTTATGACTTTACAGAAATGAAAATATAATAAAAGCTGGTCGCGATGCCTCGAAGAAACTACCTAATTACAGTGCGTACCTTATTACAAAATTTCAATCACAAATTAAAAGTTTCGCGACAAGCTTTTATTATATTTTCATTTCTGTAAAGTCATAAATGAATGTGGTTAATGTCATTCAAAATTTTATTTTCATCTTTTCAGAGCACTTAAATAAAAGCTTGTTTTAAAAGTTTTTTTTACATAATTTTATTTTATATTTTTTAGTTTATGTTACGATTGTTATTGATCAATACGAAAGTCTTTCTATAAAACGGAGAGACCTTCAAAAGAAAAACTTAAGGCACGGGGAAAACTAACATTAGGATAAAGTATAATTATCTCTTTTATATTCTATAGAAGTAGGTTGGTACCTACTCCTCCGGCATCCCTAATAGAAGAATTAGCTTGTAATATGTCTTAGTCTTTTCATTTCATTGATGGCGTCATTATTACATGGCCGAGTCCCAGTTAATTTCGAACAGTCTAATTCTTCTATCAGGAGGCCTTCTATTGACGTGACCCTAATTCATGGTGGGCCTACCAACTGCCTATCATGAACGCATTCGTATACAAAATTGCAAGTCCCAGCAGTTGAATATTGGGGAGTTCCATAGTTCGAAGACAGCCCTGGATGTAGCGTCTAATTCATGGTGGGCCTACCAACTGCCTATAATAAACGAATTCGTATACAAAATTGCAAGTCCCAGCAGTTGAATATTGAGGAGTTCCATAGTTCGAAGACAACCCTGGATGTAGCGTCTAATTCGTGGTGGGCCTACCAACTGCCTATAATAAACGAATTCGTATACAAAATTGCAAGTCCCAGCAGTTGAATATTGAGGAGTTCCATAGTTCGAAGACAACCCTGGATGTAGCGTCTAATTCGTGGTGGGCCTACCAACTGCCTATAATAAACGAATTCGTATACAAAATTGCAAGTCCCAGCAGTTGAATATTGAGGAGTTCCATAGTTCGAAGACAACCCTGGATGTAGCGTCTAATTCATGGTGGGCCTATCAACTGCCTATAATAAACGAATTCGTATACAAAAGTTTGTGTCCCAGCTATAAACCGCTGAGGAGATCTCTCGTACGGAGCCGATCCTGGCAGCAGCATCAGGTCAAATTTATGATTAACATGCATTGTCATCGGTTCTGGACCGACATGCAAAATTTCAACTCAATCGGATACCGAGAAGTGGTTCAAATTAAACTTGCAAGATTTGCACCGAACAAACATTGTTACTTACTTACATACACTGCAAGTTAAATAAAAGCTTTTAAAATATAGAAAATTTTGAGAAAAAGATAAAGTTTTGAGCATAAAACCAATTTCTAAAATTCGATCAACATTAAAAAGGACAAAAACTATGTGTGTTATTACAAAAAAGTTAGATGCACATTAAGACACAGTGTAAAATATTTTTACATTCTGAAAATCTGCCAAAATGCTTAAACCATGTCAAACTTTTTATATGTTGAATACCAAATTTTAAAACACTTCACGTGTTAGGTACCTATACAATTTCTGAAAACTTGCAAAATATGCCCAAAAAAATCCTGCCCATGCTTGAAAATTTTGCAAGTTTTCAAAAACACCATATGTTACTCGTACTTAACCACCTCGGGGGTTCCTCTGGTTGGGACGTCTGCGGAGCTTGCAGACGGGTGATCAGCTCCACTAGGCGGGAACCATTTCACCCAAAAAGACACATACTTAACCACAGTCATCCAGTAGTGAAAGCCAAAGAGGAACCACTGAACAAATATGGTGTTGTGACTGGATGATCAACCTTAGCAGTCAAAATGCCGGTAGCAAGAGCAGTTTTTGCAAGTAACAGCTCAAGCACTTCTGATTGAAAATTCAAAAAGGAACTTAATCATAGTTGAAATAAAGGTGACATTCGCAAGAATGCAAACAGCTCTCACTGCAACCGGCGGATATTGTATTCTAAGCAAATTCATAATTTTTTCGATTAAATTTGGCTATTTTATTAAATACTATGAAAAGTGCTTGATCGCTCGCTAGAAACATATTTTTGGTCTGTGGCAGCCCAAAGGGTTTTAAACATTGGTTAACTACTCCGCTCGTAACAGCACACATGTGTGCTTGAAGTACAATACAAATCTATTGTTGCAAAATTCGACCTGAGCGAAGTGGTTAAACAAAACAAAATAAGTATTACCCAAGTGACAGATCAATCTTCCATTGCAAACTGACAAGCGCAGGTTTCACCCGCAAGTGTGTTGGTATGCTGTCATAGATCTTATCTGTGCAAAGTAGGGCTGCGAACTCTGTTGTACACTCTGGGGAGAATCTGAAAAATGATGAGTTCATACTTATTTCAGATTCTCTATTATTAATAATATCTAATTAGCCTATATTACATAGGCGCTTCTTTAATGCACCACTCGCTAGGTCCTGTGGCTGTGCCACATGCATCCAACCTTAGGCTAATTAGATAGATAGGTAGATTATTAATATTGCAGTTATAAATCCACACCTAAAATTAGGGACTATTCTAGATTTCTAGAATATAAAAGTTACAAACATGACTGTAGTTTTTATACCTGGTTTGATAATCTTGTAAAAAAAGGCATTGTCCCCCCCTCATACAAACTGACCTAAACTTGAACCTACATCATGATTTGATAGGTTATAATTACTAACATCTATAACCTACCATCTACACTTAGGCTGGGTACACAATACAGCAGACATGACCCTAGATCATACATACATTCATTAACAGCCACAAAAGACCTTTGCCATACTCACCAGGCTTGGCAGGCGGATTGGCAAGTGCAGTTAAAGATGCTACATTCACAGGGAATGCTGCTGCCCATTCCCTGAACGAATTTATCCTTTTGTCGCTTTTTATGACACCCACTGGTGAAATTGGGGGGAAGCTATTCTAAACTGGCATCACACACATAAAATAATAATAAAATACACAAAAATAACCTCCCAACCTACAACCACACATCACAAGCTACACTATGTAACACATACAAACTACAAACATACTTGATGCAGGATACATTGCTTATGTCTGTAGCACCTGAATCATACCCACAAACTTTATGCTGAGTAAAAATTCTTTTAAAAATAATACTCACTTCAAGCCTTCCAAGAATGTGGTGACATCCTCGTGCCGCCAAGGTTCTCTGGTGGCAGACCGAAGCCTCGCTAGGTGCCTCACAACTGCCCGGACTGCTGCAAACTTATCTGCGTTCACTAAACTTGATGTGCGGCTGTCTGGCGTGCCTTCTAGCTCTTTTAAAGCCACTGAGGATGTAGAATATTTGGTAGAGTTAGTGACTGGGTGTGGTATTGGATAAAGAAGGAATTATCCTGTTATATTCGTGAAATTGGGGGCGGAATTGTAAGAGGTTTTAAAAAATTCTAACGGAAATTCAAAAATCTGTGTTTTGGAGTTGAATACCTACTGGCTTTAATACAATTATGGTAAAAAACTTTATTCACATGTAATAATTCAAACGAAAGGCCATTTAAACAGGGGAAAACGATAAAAAATATAAAATACAAGGAAATAACACTCACGAACAACGAACGGTTTTATTTCCTTTTTCTGTATTTCTGGGGTCACATATGATACGGTTGTCCATTGCGATGGACTTTCTGTTAATAATTCTAGTTGTAAAGACATTCTGTAAGTCTGTTTTATGGGAAATATTCAATTTTGTGTATTCAATAAAATCCACTTTTGTTTACGCAAAAATTGTGAGAAACGTAGTGTTGCCAGATTGCTCCGTCGATCACAGATCACTTTATCCGTCAATTTCGGACGATATGTAGCTGACCGCGCTGAACTTTCAAAAAGGAGGGTTTATAAAAAAAACACCATGGTAGGTTTCTTTTTAAAAAAAAACCCTTAATCACCACTAGCTCGAATAAAGTGACAATTAGAGCGTCAAGTCTAAACCAAACAGGTTGATACAAACGGAAAAAAGGGACGGAATACCGTACGTTTTGGGAGGGTCTGGCAATGGCAAACGTCAAAGTTTTTTTTTTCGTAGTTATGTTTTGGATTGGATACTCTATTTTTGGCCGCCAGCCTTTTACCGGTCAATCAATGATTCTCAAATTACCGGTCAATCAAGAGGTAAGGTAAGCATGTATGACACATCACTAAAATAAATGATGGCCGCCGGTTGTTTGGCTTGTTGAAAGACTCACGTTTTTATTTCCGAGTTTCTTGTTCTATTTCCTCATTGTCGCCTTGAATATAAAGTGACGAAAAGTTCTCAGTGATATCAGTAAGTGAGTAATGGCAGCGGTACAAGGAGGAGGTCAGAATAAACCGTGGCCTCAAAGGCCCGGCCTACAGCATCAGAATAGCCTGCCTCTACCAGGAAACCTTACACTAAATAGAACAATAAACCTTTATCCTCTTACAAACTACACTTTTGGAACGAAGGAGCCACTGTTTGAGAAGGATGCATCAGTCCCTGCGCGGTTCCAAAGAATGAGGGAGGAGTTTTCTAAGATTGGTATGAGGAGGTAAGTTTGTCTTTTCACATCACGAAATGGTGTTTATCCTGAACACAGAGTATAAAATAACACGATAGAATGTTGTTTTCAAATTCGTTGCAGCCCTGACATAACTTTTATGCACTAAAATGAAATTATAACCTAGCAACCAAAAACATCTACTTGTGGTAATTTGAACCTTGTAAGGTGGGGGTGCACTTAAAAGAAAAGGCCACAGCTTTATGTAAATGTAAATGAACAATCTATTAAGCTAATATACAATGCTTATGGTCCTGTCCTATCATTACAGTGCAGGCCTAAAATTGATAACCATTAGACACGCAAGGAATTAAATCTAATGTCAAAATGCTACCATGTAATATTTCAGATCAGTTGAAGGGGTCCTATTAGTCCACGAGCATGGTCTTCCCCACGTTCTACTCCTGCAACTGGGCACAGCATTCTTCAAGCTGCCCGGCGGAGAGCTTAACCCGGGCGAAGATGAGATTGAGGGGTTAAAACGGCTCCTGACTGAGACACTGGGCAGACAGGATGGAGTGAAACAGGATTGGCTGATTGAAGACACTATTGGTGAGGAAATGTTGAAATTGTATTTGTATACCTGTTTTTATCTCAATGTCTTTTTACTTTCACATTCAATGTTGAAAAGAGAAGTTACTATATCGTTAATTTTTAATATATAATGACATCATTAGTTAATGAACACCCATAATTATAGAGTGTAAGTAGTTGTTAGAAAATTCTTTATTATTTTATGTATTCATTCGGTTTTTCTACAAGAATCAAACTTTCAATTTCAATTTCAATTTCAATAGCCTTTTATTACTAAATAGTTTTTACAATTTTGCATGCGATTTATAATTATAATTCATTTACATTATATTATTTACACAATAAATAAACATATATTTTTTTTATCAGATTAAATTAAGTTTTTTTTTTTTCACTTTCAAAGTCTCATCGTCATGCTTTTGTGAATGTGCTTAAAAATTGGTTCATTCAGTCTGCCTGACCGGCATAGGCCTCCTCCATTTCCTTCCATGTCTTTCTATCTTGTGCTTTCCTCATCCACTGCGAACCTGCTACTTTCTTTAAGTCATCATCCCATCTTATATATGGTCGTCCTCTTCCTCTTTTTCCATTTCTTGGGTACCACTGTATTACATCCCTTGTCCACTTTCCAGGTTTGTCTCTTGCCATGTGTCCTGCCCATTTCCACTTAAGTTTTCTGATGCAGACTGAAATGTCCTTCACTTTAGTGTGGCTCCGTATGTAGCTTAGCTTCTTTTTGTCTGATCTTTTTACACCTAGAATACTTATATATACTAGAATACTAGAATCAAACTTTATACATGTGTAAATTGTGAATTAATGGATGTAATAATACGATTCATTCCTCTTTCAGGCAACTGGTGGCGTCCAAACTTCGAGCCCCCACAATACCCATACATTCCTCCTCACATTACTCGACCGAAAGAACACAAACGTCTCTTCCTTGTTCAACTGGCCGACCGGGCCTTATTTGCTGTCCCCAAGAACTACAAACTGGTTGCCGCTCCCCTGTTTGAACTATACGACAACGCTCAGGGTTACGGACCGATCATATCAAGTCTCAGTCAGAGCCTTTGCCGATTCAACTTTGTTTACATGTAGTTAGATTGCGTTTACTCTCAATGTGGTTCATGCGTTGGAGAGTAATTGCTGGTCAATTTTTGTTTTTGGTTCCAACTTTATAATTTTTTTTGACTTCACAGAGAAATTATTATATTATTATTGATTATTTTTTTCGTCACTCAGAAAATAAACAATATGTTTTGAACCAGAAATAAAAATAGTTCCGGTGTAACATAATTATTGGAGTGTGAACATTTGGAATAGAAGTGCAAAAACCACATGAATTTTTTATTTAGAATGTATGTTCTAGAAATAAGTAAATGATGACCAAACATGGATTAAACTGGATGTTTTATTTATTGTACCTGAAGCTGGAAGAAAGAAGACTGTCTTAGGTGTAAGATTAGAACTAAGGATGTTAAATTATAAATAATGGGAGTATTCAAACAATTTTGTACTATTTTCAGAGCCAAAAGAGCTCATTTTGTAATGACTGTCATTATCATAATTATCAATTCATAATCATTTAAAAATGGCAAAAACATTTGCTATATTAAGGTAATTGATTCTTGTAAATAACAAAAATAGGTACTTCGAATAAAACCAAATGAACTATGTATGTTCTATTGAGTTTGGTATAAAATTCAGAGTTCTGACAGTAGTAAAATTATTCAGATTACATCTATAGATCCTCAGATTACATGTATGTAAAAATGAATCAAATAAATTGTACCTAAGTCATTCCATGAATGAATTAATGAATGTACTGTAAAACAAGTACCTATAATAAAAAAGACTATATACTGTAAAAAAGTACCTATAAGGAAAATACTACCAAAGAGAGAATGTAAAAAGTGAAGGATATTCTAATACTCAGAAAATATCTTGCAAAAAACTGTGATAAGCTCAGTTCCGTGATAATATTTTATAGCTAGCCAAACAATGTAAGTGGAATCATTTCAATTTTATATCAACTATAAAACAAATCTATTTATTTTCAATATAATACTTTTACAGTACTGTACCAGTATTTTTTAATACAAAAATGCGCGCGCTGTTGTTATTGAGTTTTTTGTATTTTAAGTATGGGGAGAGTAAACTATGGCCAAAGGGGGTGGTGCATTATGCTATCAATCAAAAAGATTATGGTGAGTGTATTTTATTCATTTTTAAAACTGAGTTGGCGTCTAGCAGTCCTAAGGCGACCTCGACAGTGGCGCCACTTCACAAAAAAAATATCTTGTGTTAAAAACAAGTTTTTAGTATTATCCTTTAGTAAAATTAGAACATGCAAACTCAACATTCGCTGTAATTAAAGTTATGGCAACTAAAAGTGACCGTTTTTAAACATTTTTTACATCACTTTAATAACAGCAAATATTTTATTGAGTTTGCAGGTTCTAATTTTACTTAAGGTTATTAGTAAAAACTTGAGCAACGGACATTCTGATAGATTGTTTGTATAAAGTTTTTTTTTTTGTGAAGTGCCACTGTTAAGGCCGTTCCCGAGTACACTCGCCTTAAATTCTGGGATATTTATGAGAGAGGTAGCGGACGCGTCTTGAGTCATCATAAGTGGTTGAATACATCCTGCCTATGCTAATAATAATAATATTGTACTTTGGAGAGTGTGTTCAAGAGCTTCACGACCTTGTTCCACCAGCTCCCTTCTACCATCGGACATCCAGACGCACCGCCGGATACCATCCGTACCTGGTTGCCATTACACCAATTCGGACTAAGCGCTTCCAGTCATCATTTATAATGCGCACTGCTAAAGAGTGGAACTCACTACCTGCGTCTGTGTTTCCAAACGCAAAAAACCCTAATCTCTTCAAAGTAAGAATGAACAGGCTTCTTCTGGGTGAGCTCGCTCCATCTTAGACTCTGTCTTTGTCCTATGATCTAGACTAGAGTCAAGAGCAAACCCATCCTTAATAAATAAATATCTAGATTTCGTCTCCGCAACCGCACCACACGAAAAAATCTAAAAACTATCTTACTCTTCCCAGATCTGCACTCCCAAGACATTATCCAATCAGTGTTCGCGGCGATGGAGCGTGAAGTTTGCGTGAAATTCTTCCACACGCCGGCCAACAAGACCTCCAACCCCAACGATAAGATATTGTACATAAGCAACCCGCAGAAACTGAAAAATTGTCCGCCGGTAGTGTTCAACTATACCGGGACCGTTGTTGTAAGTGACGTTTTCGGACCAAACACTATTTTATGAATATATTTCCGCCCAGCGGTGTCACCCGCTGCCACTCATTTTCCCGTGGTAATAGTTGTTTTCCTGCGGTAAAAAGTAGCCTATGTGTTATTCCAGGTTATACTCTACCTGTGTTTCAAATTTTATCCAAATCGGTCACGCCGTTTGAGCGTGAAGAGGTAACAAACACACACACACACACAAACTCTCAGATTTATAATATTAGTACGGCTTTAACCGTTTATTGTACACAACACACAAAAAATACACAACAGGTCAGCTTATTCCAAAAAATTGCGTTGGTTATAATTATTTATAGCCTTAGGTACTTAAATATTTACTGTATTGTATAGCTTGTTCACTTTATAACACTATGTGTTCACTCAGTATTATATAATACATACATACATAAATCACGCCTTATCCCTTACGGGGTAGGCAGAGCGTTAATGGCCGTAAAACGGATATTAACACCACTTCTGACAAAAGTTTGAGGGTCAATCAGATAACTGTGTATCACAATATAATACAACTCCTGATTAAATGACATAAGTTTTTCACGATATGACAAATAGCTCACTATGACACAAATCGTTCACTATATGACACAACTCGTTAATTATAATGACACACCTCGTTCACTATATGATAAATCTCGTTGGATATATGACACAACTTGTGCACTATATGCCACATCTCTTTCACTATATGACATAACTTATTCATTAAAATCTTTCAGCTTGATCACTATACGACCAGACTGCTCAACGCATATGACACAACTTGTGCACTAAGACAACTACTAACTAAATTGTTCACTATACAGAATGTAAAAAACCTAACCGTTTTCCCACGGGAAAAATACCTTTTCCTGGCATGAATTATACATAAAAACCTTCCTCTTGATTCACTGTATCTACTAAAGAAAACAGCAACAAAATCCGTTGCATACTTTTAAAGATCCAAGCATACATAGGGACACGACGGGAAGCGACGTAATTTTATACGGTTTTATACCTATTTGGTGACGTTGACCCTATGATGATGATGATATTGATGATAGTTTTTTTTATTAAGGATATGCCGATCGGCTGGAAGTGTCTAAACACCGAGGATATCTCCAGGATTCTGGTGGACATGATCCGTGCGAGTATTGACCAGAGCGGTATGTATAGATGTATGGAAAACAATACCTATGTATAGTGTAAATTACAAAAACATACTAAGTTTTTAGGCGCTATTGAGAGCATCACTCCATTTCTTTCCCGCGGATGTCGAGAGGCGATTATGGGACGCGTACTCTACCTAGCTAAGCAGTCTTCTTCTTTTCGTGTGGGACACCGAGTCTTCCAACGACCCGATGAACTCTGGTGTCGGTTTTTCAACCGCCTCCTACTAGTAGTAGGCCTCTGACATGGTTGTGTAACGACCGCCGTCTAAGAAGGTAATCATACTAATCATAGACAGCAACCGAGACCGACGGCTTAACGTGCTCTTCGAAGCACGGAACCATCTTTTCGGACAATCAGGTGATTAAGACTGCAATGTCCTAACCAAACTGGGAACAAATTCACAAAGTGATAAATATCGACTTTGTGTGTGCCACACCGAGAATCAAACACGGAACCTTTGCGTCGCAGGACTCGCAGGCAGTCGCACTACTACTGCGCCACATCGGCCGTGAGCAGTAATCAATCAAGTTAGGTATGGCGATTATTCCGAAATTCAACTAACATCGAGTGTTTCGACTATATAGCTTCCGCCATTGTTTGGTTGACTAAAAACCATAATAGGAGAATGACCACTCATGGTCTCAGAAATAAGGGCATGATTCTTTAATTTATTTTCAGAACCGATCACCAGTTACGATATCATGAAGAAATACCGCGAGAGAGTAAGATTAATAAAACCCTTCAATAATTATTTAAAATTCTGACAATCTGAAATACCTTATTATTTTAAATACTTATTTCTATGAACCGGATTATATGCAGGTTAAAAAACCTAATATATGCATAAAATGCTTGAAATATGCACGAAAGCTGTCAAAATATGCTTGATCAAATTACAAGTTTTATTAATTAAAACAAAATAATAACAAAATTTCTCCCAAACTAAGCAGTTTCGCCAAATGAAAATGATCCAGGATATTCAAATATCCGCTAAGACACATTATTTTGTTAATATAGGTAGTATTTTTTCCGGAAACTAATCAATGAGCACACTCGCCCACAATAAGAACAATATTAGCAAATCATGCGTAATAGACGAGAAGGAGGACGAAAAACAGACGCGCTGCGCTAAAATATTGAAATTGTGCCAGTAATATGCACCATAACAAGATATTTGAAAAAAATATGGGCTTGAACATGCATTAGCATATAATCCGGTCCCTACTTAATCCTTATTTTCTAGGAACACGATTCATCAACGTCTCTCCTAACGTCGGACGATCGGAACTACATAAACTCGCACTACTACACTGAATGCGGTTCACTATCCTCTCGTCCCGTTGTAGTGGACACAAACAGACGCAGCATTGCGAAAGGCCAGAACGAAGAAATCAGCCCTGAAGTCATGGAGGCTTATAAGCAGCTGTTGTGGCCTTTAGGAGTCGTAATGTATGGCGTTACTCCTTCTTTACGTAAGTATTTTATTGAGTCATTCAAACACTCAAGAACCCACGACTGTGAATTCAGATTGAAGTAGCAATGCTAAAGATAGAACGAATAAATTAGTCCTGAAGTCATGGAGGCCTATGGGCAGCTGTTATGGCCTTTAGGTGTCGTTATGTATGGCGTTACTCCTTCTTTACGTAAGTATTTTATTGAGTCGTTTGAAGACTCGAGAACCCACAACAGTGGATCCAGATTGACGTAGCAATGCTAAGGATAGAACGAAGAGGTTAGTCCTAAGGTCATGGAGGCTTATATGCAGCCGTTATGGCCTTTAGGAGTCGTAATGTATGGCGTTACTCCTTCTTTACGTAAGTATTTCAATGAGTAGTTCGAAGACTCAAAATCCTTCGACAGTGAATCCAAATCAATCGTAAGGTAAGTAGGCAGCGTGAGCATGTAAACAGGTTACTCGCGCTGCTACTCGTCATGCCGCTGCCACTTCCCGTGCTTTCGATTTCAGACAGTGTCGGAATTTCGTGCGCGAGTCAAAGCAACGAGTGTAATGCTATCTCGCTCACTCGTATTGCTGCGAGAAGAGTATGACGGCGGCAGGAGTATAACGATACACATGACATGACCTGCCAGGCCAACTGGTCGTTTACTTTCTTTCTACCCCGAATTAATTACAAGCGTGATTTTACGTACGCTTCTTTGACAGGCGGCACGCCAGACCACAGCATGCTAAAATTCGCAATGACATCCATTGAACTGTCCTCGTGCATTGTATTCCAATTCACTGATGATGACGAAGTAATCGCACCAAAAAACCTACTCTACTTCAGCTATGAAGGCGACGAGATACCAGAATATGGTTTCACGGAAGGGAATCAGGTATGACATATTTATATCTTTACATGAGGCCGAAATGGCGCAGTTGTAGTGCGACTGCCTAAGACGCAAAGGTTCTCGGTGGGGCACTCACAAAGTTGATATTATCACTTGAAAATTCATTTCCAGTCTGTTTTTTAATTTTGTATTACTTGTTTCACATTTTATTTCTTACAGATTATGGTTACAAACATTTTGTTATAGGTATCGTTTTTCCTTTAAAACTAAAGCGCAGCTTTTTGATACTACTTTATGATTATAAACACAGCAAGGGCATAGATATTATACATAATATAAGTACATATTTATACGTAGATACTTTTACGACTGTGTTTTAGGACATTGCAGGATGAACCACCTGATTGACCGAAAAGAAAGATGGTTCCATGCTTCGTGTTCGTACGGCACGTTAAGCCGTCGTCGGTCCCGGTTGCTGTCTATGATTACATAGACGGCGGCCTTTACACAACCATGTCAAAGGCTTACCTACTACTATTAGTAGGCCTTTGAAAACTCTGATACAGGATTCATCGTGTCGTTGGACGACTTAGTGTCCCATACGAAAAGAAGAAGAAGTCTTGTTTTTGGCATGTAATCTCTGGAAATGGACGCCGTCTGGCCAGATTGACCGATAGCAAAAAGGAGGTTACTGGTAGAAAACGGGAGATCGTGCCTTATGGCTTAACCTGCCGGCCTTCGTCCAGTAGTGGACTGCAAGAGACTGATGTGATGATAAAGCATTCTATCAAGTCCAAAATGAAAGAATGTGTTTGACGAAAACTTTTCAACACGTAAAAAAGACGCGAAATTTTTACTGCTTATTTTAGTTTGCCGTGTGAATGTGGGGTTTAGAATAGTATTACCCCATTTCTTTCCCGCGGTAGTCGTAAGAGGCGACTGAGGGACTCGAGGGTGTGTATTGTAATTATAGGCGATGGGCTGACAACCTGTCACTATGGCGATACACAATTTTCCGAATTACCCTCAAATGTACTATGATTTTATTATGCACTCACAGTGCTATATTATTTTCATTTATGACCCTCAAATGTTTGTCAGACGTGGCGTGAATGTCCGTTTTTACGCTCTGCCTACCCCTCAAGGGATTATAGGCGTGATATGTGTGTCTGTGTGTGTGTGTATTTTGTGAGTTTCTAAAATTTTTGACATTTATTGTGCGCACCATTAAAAACACACATTGTGTGTGAATCATAAACTGAACACTCAATGATTATTAAAATATTCAATAAAATACCAAACTCTTTCAAAAATATAGAAAAACTAAACATATTTATTATCAGATTAAAAAAGTTTTGAATAGAAAAATGTTACTATAATATAAACGAATTCTTTAATGATAATTTAAGAAATATAGATTACTAGATAACTTTTATTATGAGAGATAATAAGACTTAAAGTATGTTCAAGAAAGTAATTTACGTATATAGAATTATTATATGTATATGAATGTATTCACATTGTGGTAAGAGTATCTAATACTCTCTACTAACTTGTAATTGCTGCACCCCCCCGGGGTGTCACATGCTAACTGTTTTAGCTATTAAGATGTTACTGTGATATGCAATAAAGTTTATTGAATTGAAGTTATGTGTGAAATTAAAATTCCAAGTGACATAATTTCCAGAGCATCGAACTTCGTACCATGGTGCACGGCGCGCCCGGCCACACCGCACACGCCGTCAACAACTTGATGCGGGTCTTGGGGATCCCGATGATGTCCAACAGATACGATAGGGACAACTACATCACTGTTAACTGGAAGAATGTTGCCAAAGGTGAGCGTTAGAGTCTACAGTCATGCTATCTGAAAGCCCGATTAGACAGTTATCAGATTCGTGCTAATGCTAAGGGTCCATTTTCCTGGTTTTAGGATTAATGTGATGACCGATGTGACGCAGTGGTAGTGAGACTGCTTGAGACGCAAAGGTTCCGGGTTCGATTCTCGGTGGGACTCTCCATTTGTTCCGGATCTGGTTAGGACATTGCAGGATGAACCACCTGTTTTTCTGAAAAGTTCCCGGTCGGTCCCAGTTGCATTACTTAGACGGCGGTCGTTATATTATACAACCATGTCAGAGGCCTACTACTGCAGTAGGCGGTTGAAAAACTCTGACACCAGGGTTCATCGTGTCGTTGGACGACTCAATGTCCCACACGACAAGAGAAGAGTATGAATGTGACAGCTGCCAAATCGGGTTCATTATCATGGCCTTACTTTGACAGAGTATCTCGTTTCATGACAATTAAATCTGCTTTTCCTGTAAGTAAGTCAGATGCCGGGACTGATTTGGTCGACATGACCGAAAAGGTTTTTGTGGGATAGAACCCAATTATAAGGTACCTGACTGAGATATGATGAAACCTAGAGAACTCTCATATATTTCATAGACACACTTGAAGTTGGTACCTAAGCCCTTTAGGTTGACTTTGTCCACTTCCCAAACTTGCCCATTTCCTAACTCATTCACTTTTTCAGTACCTAGTCCTTTTCACTTCCTAACTCGTAACTTAAAAGCGCCATAAGTAATTTTTATTATCCCGCCCGAGCCGGTTTTCTATTAGGACTTAGGACTATACAAAATTGAAATAAAAAAAAGATAATTGTGTTATACAAATTTCTTTTTTTACAATGACGGATCATGACGTCAATAAGTGATAGGTTATACTATCGTACTTTGATTAAAGTAAATTTAAATTTCAAGTGTCAAAGACCAAATTTAAAGAATAAATCCGTACTTATAAATCTGAGAGTTTGTGTGTGTCTATGTATGTATGTTTGTTACCTCTTCACGCTCAAACGGCTTGACCGATTTAAATGAAATTTGGAACACACTTAGAGTATAACCCGGAATAACACATAGGCTACTTTTTACCGCGGGAAAACAACTATTACAAATCGAAAATGAGTGGCAGCGGTGGGCAGAAATATAGTGACTCATAATTTGGCGACAAATATTAACTTTTCAGGCAAAGAACACCTTCTTGAGAAGCAGTCTATAGAAACATGGACACCTACTATACCATACGACTTCCATTCTGTGACGCACGCTCCTGCCAATTATGCTTGTGACAGCTGTCAGCTAGGGGCCGCCACTGTGCAACCCATACAGGTAAAGTATGACCATGTAGAACCCCCGCGAAGTACTTCGGAGGGCACGTTAAGCCGCCCGGTTGAGTTAGTGACATTAAGTGTCTTAGAGTAACATTTAGTGTCTAAAATTAATATTCGGAAACCTAAAATTCCTAACATTTTGTGTCTGAAACTGACATTTAGTGTCCTAAAGTAGTGGCATATGTAGGTACTTTTGCGTATCATCCATCACATGACATAAGTTCAATGAAAAAAGAATATTAAACTTTTTCAATCAGAGGTTACAGTAAACGATGATATTATGCCGTGTGATGCCGGCTTAGAATAACATCAGCCCATTTCTTTACCGTGAAAGTAGTAATAGGCGACTAAGGAACTTGAGGGTGTGTACCAGTTTAGTTTGTAATGTTTTTGTGATTAAATTTTTTATGCGTTTTTCAATCGTTTTTATTTACGTGGGCTTGGGCATTGGCATTCTTTTTTCCGCGTATTTTTTTTCGCCTACGTTGTACATACATTACGCCCATATCCCTTGCGGGATAGGCAGTGATTAAAGGGCCGTAAAAAATGGGCATTTACGCCATGTCTGACAAATATTTGAGGGTCATTCAGAAAATTTTGTATCACCATAGTGACAGGTTGTCAGCCCATCGCCTAAAATTGCAATACACATGTAACCCTCGAGTTCCTTAGTCGCCTCTTACGACACTCATGGAGTGATGCTATCGCGGCTTTAACACGTTGTAACTGTTGTCATTTTAGGACCACCTATGGCAGCGCACCCTAGCGATGGGCCACAGCATGTCTCTCACTGACAGCGACACCAAACTCCTGGGCTTGTTGTACAAAAAGGAGTGCCAGCGACGCACCAGCTAGACAACCGCAAGATGTCATAACGTTTATTATACGATACGCCATCTAATGGAGATTAAATTTAAGGTCCTATTAAATGCGTTGCCAATATTTTTAGGGTGAGTTTTACTCGTATAAACTGAACAATGTTTCCCAATGAACATAAATCGAAATATGAAAAAATTGGGACTCCCTATACAAAGTGACACATATTTGATCATTTATGCATATTTTGTCATATTGTCATAACGTTTATAATACAATATGCCATCTATTGGAGATTAAATATAAGGTCCTATTAAATGCGTTGCGAATATTTTTAGGGTGAGTTTTACTCGTATAAACTGAACAATGTTTCCCAATGAACATAAATCGAAATATGAAAAAAAATTGGACTTTCTATACATGATACATATTTGATCATTTTTGCATATTACATATTGTTCTTGGGGGTAAGTTGTTCAGTTTCACGAGTAGAACTCACCCGAAAAACATTTGGATTGAATTTAACAGTACCATATGTATAACTTTGGTTCTGAAAAGAGGTCTACTATATTCCTTTTAAAATAATACAGGGTGTAAGGGAAAGTACTGCGTTTCTTTAAACCACTCATTCTGTAGGTATAATAAAGAATGATAAGCGTGTTTAAATATGTTATAATAAATTAAAAAAAAAACAACACGTTAATTTAAATTGTTCAACCCTAATTCACCGTGCGCAGTACAGTAAATTCAAGTACAGCATACAGATCTACACATGAAACTATAGATCAACTTCTGATTCATTTTCAAATTCAGGAATTTTGCACTTCAAATATTATGTAAACAATGGACAAGGGATAAAGGGACAAATAACAATTAATACTAAGCTAAACTAGACTAAAATTAAATAAAGATCCTGATTAACCTAAATTTAAGCTTAAAAAAAGTCGTCTAGTGCGCCTCAAGGTTCTTGAATCTACAATGGTGAAACTCGAGAGCTTAACTTGAGAGTAACGGCGAACTATGTCGCTTTGTACTGGGGATGAACAACATAATAAAAAGTTTTATAAAAAATATTTATATACATTTTTAAGCACAGTTTTTACACTCGGTTATACCTATAGAATGCGTGGCTTAAAGGAATACTTTTCTTGACGCCCTGTATAACCTTATTCGGGAAAAATTATGTTTTTCCACAAATGTTTTCAAATAATAAATCACAAAAAAAAATGAATTAAGTATAACATATTGCAGCTTTGATATTATGCATCATTTTACAAAAGATATCAGTTATTCCCCTCTGAGATAATTGGAATAAAATAATATAATTTTAAAATAAAACAATTAAATATTTAACATTATTTTATTTTGGTAGCATATCAAATGCATTCCTACTTAGTTCTAAATCTAAAATTTTATTCAGAGATCAGTCTGATCATTACATCGTAAAACATTTGATTCTTCAGTTATATTATAGCTAGTCATATGTAAAGGTTTGTTTTATACATGGTTTAGACTGATTGTTCAGCTTATACACAGCAAAATTGACAAAAAAAAACTTACCAAGTATATACAAAATGAATAAGTCTTACAAATCAAATATTTCAATATATTTTTACTGTCTAAATTGCACCGCAGCCAGGATTTGAACCTTCTAGTTTCGGTATTGCATAATTTCACCAACAGCATGTAAGCCGCGGTAGCCCAGTCGGTAGAGGTGTCGGTAGTATTGATACCGAAAGTCGCAGGTTCAAATCCTGCCTACGGTGCAATTTTGTATGATCTCAATAGTTTTATACCCAATACGTCTAAGTATTTTAGAAATTTAAAAAATACAGTTTACACATATTTTAAGTTATTATTGCTTATTTTATTTCTTCACTATACTAAAATATACAAGCTCTACCTAACGTATTTTGATGAAAATTTCACATTCACGATGCCTTTAGTTTTTACAATTAATACTTGAATCTAACAAGTATAATTTCAAAGATTTCAATTAATTTGTTAATTTTTCCCTAATTGAACACCAATGGCCACGTTTACTATTAATTTAATTAACAAAAAAATATACACAACTCTAGGCAAAATAAAGTAGTTTATGCAACTGAGTTGCATAGGTACACAATTTTATCTACACTGTTTTTTCTTTTATTAGCACAACATATAGACGCCAGATTCGTTTCATTTCTCAATTTTCGCGAAAACCTAAAAGTATAATGAGAATTCTCTAAATATGAATCTTAATCTGAATATAATATATTATGAATATCATTCAGATGTTGAAGAGAACAGTATTTTTAGCAGCAGAATGCTTGTAGCAAGGTCTTGTACAACTGTTTTTGAATATGTTATCCAAACATAATAATTTGAGACATGTGTAGATAAAAAAAATATCATCTGAGTAGGTTTTAATCGTATTATATAACAAGAATTTAAAAAATCTGAACCAACACACTTTTAGTTATTACCTTTGCGTGGCTGTTGTGTTTGAGAACTTTCAATAATTAATTTAGTTTTCTTTGCGCAATAACTGCAAGTTTCACTTTCAAATATAGACGAGCATTTCAAACAGTATTTGGCGCTTTTGACTTTGGACGTTATATTAAAAGACGTTTCTGTGTTTGACTCTTCACAATTTCCACATAACTTTTCATTATTATCTTTTGTATCAGTTTTATGTACATTGTCGGCAATAGTTTGTTCATTTAATTTATTTTCATGGATTTTCTTAATCTCAATTTTATTTGCTAGTTTAAAAATTTCTTTTGAGTCAACACTCTTTACACTTAATATATTTTTATTAATTTCTACTTCCTTATCCTGAGTATTAATTTTGGCGTCTAGGGGCGTTTTATTTTCTGGTTCAATTTTATTAATTATATGAACATTAATGTTTTGGCTAACCGCATTGGATATTTCTTCATTTTCATTACTATTTTTTTCTTTCTCAGCAGAACTCTCTTTATCTTTCGTATGTACAACTTCTGCTGTAAGAGATTTAGAATCGGTGCCTTTATCTAATGATTTCGAACTACATGGGGATACTATATTGTTTATATTTGACACGTTTTGAACTTCGTTTTCAGTAGTTTTCATACAATTCTGTTTATATTGCTGCTCAGTTATAATTTTGTATACTGCCATCAGCTGATTTTTATTAACTTGTTTAAGTTTAATTGGTTTGCAATCTTTCTCATGCTTAGTAGTCTCTTTACCATCTTTATCCTTATTACCTTTTTTAATATCTGTGTTTTTATCTACATTTACAAGTTTTTCTGTGCTTTCATCTTTAATTTTATTATTCGATTCATTTGTTTTGTTGTCTATAATAGATGATGATGTTGCTTTTTCATTAGATGGTTTTGTTGGTAATTTACTCATACTGTCCGCATTATTGGCTTGTTTTGCTATAATATCCTCTGATGATAATTTTTCTTTTTCTTTACATAGCGTTATCGCTTTTTCGCATTGATCATCACTTGATTTTTGTTTCTGTTCAGCTATTACTGAAGATGATAATGATTTATCATCATTCTTGTTAATCTTTGTTATTTCATCACTATTCACACCTTTATGTAAATTATCATCTTTGACAGCTGTAGTTCTATCATTCTTAGGCGTAGACGCATCGATGTAATATATTTTGACGGCGTCATAAGTCTTATGTGTCTCAGTCGTATTGCTTTTACGACATGAACTCTTTTCAACAACGGGTTTTCCTAAAAGTGCGGCTTTTTGGGAAGAATTAGAAGTATTTGATGTTTTAGCTTCAGAGGTACATGATTTTTGAGTTTCAGTGGTCTTGCTACTATTAGACAAACACTTTTCGAGAATGCTTACGTTGCCTGAATTTTCTTCGATACCTGTGGTATTAGTTATGGTATCAAATAATACTGAAGATTTAGTTACTTTTGCTTCAACATGAGGCTTATTTTCCTTTGGTACACCTGAGGCTTTTTTATTAACGTCTAAAACATTTTTATCTTTCATTATGTGATCAGTAGAAGTGCTACTTTCAGTTTCAAGTCCCTCTTTTATAATTGTTTCGTTATCTTTACGATTATTATTTTCAGTTCCTATATGGTCCATTGGACTTGTGTTTGTAGGTTCTAAACTGTCATTACCTTGCTCATCTTGTTTGATAGGGATTTCCATATTTTCCAAATCTTTAAGTATTTCTTCATTCTGAAACCCAAAAAACATATCATCAGACGATGATGTGCTCTCAGATAGCGGTCTATCTTTTCTTGCTGTTTTCATATCTTTTTCGTCTTCCGTTGCTTTCTCGTCTACTTTATTGACCTCTTTTGTAATATCTTGAGGTGCATTTTCATTTATTTCTGTTTTCTCTGGACAGTTTGGTTTTCTAAGTAATCTGCGTTCAGTAATTTGTTCTTTTTGTTCCTCTTCTTTAGGTAAGTCAGTCAGATTATGTTTAATATTCCCTAATACATTTTCTAGTTTATTGCGTTTCTTCATGAATTTATCATCTATCTTCTTGACTTCAGGTATATTGATATTTGTCGTAGCAGGAGTAGGAATGTCTGGTACTTCAGTCTTTATTTTTACTTGAGATTTGAAAAATTGCTGGAAATATCTCTTTTGTTCTGCTGTTGTGGCGATAGCATCTGTGGGTACAAAGAAAAACACTCAAATTATAACATGAAGATACAATACCTTTTAGGATGAGTGATGAGGCCAGTAGGCCAAGTGACTGTGGGGAAAAGCGTAGCTACCCGCCTGGTCGGGTGATGTGACTAGGAGAATGACTGTCCCAACCGGACACGTTTGGAAGGTGTATATATAGCGATCGGCGGAAACACTTCGATACCGCGTTTCAGGACCTGAATGTGGAGCGCTCGAGTGATGGATGCTGCCTCAGCATCGCCACAAGCTTTTTAAAATTTGGATTACATAGAGTCCGCCACAGAATAATAGCCCACAAACCTTCATTGGACTGCAAGAACGGATCGGACTGACATGTTTCCGTGTGTGCTAAGTTTACCTTCACAATAAAACTGGTTGTCAGGCTGCTCCCACCACACGGGGCTCTCGCATGTGAGGATCTCGAGGAAGTCCTCATCATCCAGGCTCTGATCCTCGCACATGTCCATCAGGTCCTGAACGCTGAGGGTTGGCTCCTTGCGGGATTTGACTGGTGGTGCTTCTGGAAAATGAAAATGAAATTACTTTATTCAGATGTCAGTTTTTTACAGATTGTACTTCGGAGAGTGTGCTCAAGAGCTTCACGACCTTGTTCCACCAGCTCCCTTCTACCATCGGACATCCAGACGCACCGCCGGATACCATCCGTACCTGGTTGCCATTCCACCAATTCGGAGTAAGCGCTTCCAGTCATCATTTATAATGCGCTCTGCTAAAGAGTGGAACTCACTACCTGCGTCTGTGTTTCCAAACGCATACAACCCTAATCTCTTCAAAGTAAGAGTGAACAGGCTTCTTATTTATTTAACTGTTTATTGTACATAGCAGCCCGCCCAGCGGTTTCACCCGCTGCTAACAATTTTCCCCGGGAATAAGACAGTTTAATATAGCCTATGTTCATCAGGGATAATGTAGGATTCTAAAAATCTGATGGTGGTGGCGTAAAGTTACATGCCTGTGATTAACCTGGCCAGCCCCAAGGCAGTGCCTTTATTTTAATTTTTTTCATCCCGCCCGAGCCGGTTTTCTATTAGGTCATAACAAAATTACATACATACATACATCACGCCTATAATCCCTTGCGGGGTAGGCAGAGCGTAAACTGCCTCATAAAACGGACATTTACACCACGTCTGACAAATATTTGAGGGTCAGTCGGAAAATTGTGTATCGCTATAGTGACAGGTTGTCAGCCCATCGCCTAAAATTGCAATACACACCCTCAAGTCCCTAAGTCGCCTCTTACGACTCCCACGGGCAAGAAATGGGGTGATGCTATTCTTAGCCGGCAACACATAACAAAATTGTAATTAAAAATATGTTTGGTACAAATTTCTTTTTTTAGAATGACGGTTCATGACGTCAATAAGTGATAATACTATCCTACATTGAATAAAGAATTTCAATTAACGGTAAAAGAATTTTTTAAATCGGTCCAGTAGTTTCGGAGCCTATTCAATTCAAACAAACAATAAATAAAATCCTGTTTCTAATATTAGTGTAGATTATATAAGTATTATTTTAGTGTGATGCCGGCTTAGAATAGCATCACCCGATTTCTTTCCCGTGGGAGTCGTAGGAGGCGACTAAGGGACTTGAGGGTGTGTATTGCACTTTTAGGCGATGGGCTGACAACCTGTCACTATGGCGATACACAATTTTCCGAATGACCCTCAAACATATGTCAGACGTGGCGTAAATGTCCGTTTTTGCGGCCGTTTACGCTCTGCCTACCCCGCAAGGGATAATAGGCGTGTTATGTGTATGTATGTATTATTTTAGTGTAGATTTTTTAAAATGCATTATTTAATGTTTTTTGTCGTCTTTTTATGCCGAGTAAGGGACAGCCCTTCGAATACTGATAGGTTGCATGAAACATAAAACTGGACAACTTTCTCCTAGAAACATATGTCAGGAAACGCCATAAAAATGACCTTCCATACAAAATCACAATCAGCTGACTGCATTCACTATGGGAAGTCAGTTTTTTTACGTTTCCTGAAATATGTTCCTAGGGGATAGTTGTTCAGTTTCATGGTCTGCATGTACCCTATTAGTATTCTGAGGGCTATCCCTGACACCCTTTAATACAGTAATGATTAAATGTAATCATTACACTGGTACGAATAATGTGGCGTAGTTGGTACATTTTTAAATGAAAAAGTAGTTATTGTGGCATAACTATAATAGTTAGACATATGGTATCGCGGACATTATTATAGATATTGATGTCCTCTATAAAACTGTAGTACATCACTTTGCTCTACTGTCAATAATTTCCACAGCGTACGCGATATAAGATATTTTTTTGGTACATTTTTCACACATTGGGTTACATTATCGAGATTTTCACGCGGATCCCTATTTTTTTCTCGTATAAAATATAGCCTATGTTCATCAGGGATAATATAGGATTCTAATGGTGAAAGAATTTTTCAAATCGGGCCAGTAGTTTCGGAGCCTATTCGATGCAAACAAACAAACAAACAAACAAACAAACAAACCAACAAACAATCAAATCTTTCCTCTTTATAATATTAGTGTAGACAAGATAAAACACAGAACAATTACATTAAAGAAAAACAACACAACAGGTACTACTTATTTCTTAAAAGAAATCTCTTCCAGCAGTCCTACGGTAGAGAGATAGCATAAGGTGAGCTCACCCAGAAGAGCTCACCCAGCTTCTTCTGGGTGAGCTCGCTTCATCTTAGACTCTGTCTCTGTCCTATGATCTAGACTAGAGTCAAAAGCAAACCCATACTTAATAGAAAATAGAAAAAAATATATATGTAGGATAGTAGGTATTATCACTTATTGACGTCATGATCCGTCATAGTAAAAAAAAGAAATTTGTATAACACAATTTTCTTTTTTTATAACAATTTTGTATTGTCCAAATAGAAAACCGGCTCGGGCGGGATAAAAAAATAAAAATAAAGGCACTGCCTTGGGGTTGGCCAGGTTAATTACATGGCATGTAACTTTACGCCACCACCAGCTGTAAACGACATTTGTTTCTAAAAAAGTATCATTTTAATTAAGTATTTTGTATTGCCGTGTGGTGCCGGCTTAGAATAGCATCACCCCATTTCTGGCCCGTGGGAGTCGTAAGAGGCGACTAAGGGACTCGAGGGTGTGTATTGAAATTTTAGGCGATGGGCTGACAACCTGTCACTATAGCGATACACAATTTTCCGGATGACCCTCAAATATGTGTCAGACGTGGCGTAAATGTCCGTTTTTTGCGGCCGTTTACGCTCTGCCTACCCCGCAAGGGATTAAAAGAGTGATATGTGTATGTATGTGCTTCTGGAAAAGTATCATTTAATTAAGTATGTAATAAGTGGACTGTTGTGGCTGTTATAGTGGTAGGTATTGTGATTTTTATATGAATAGAATGAAAACACGATTATACATATAGGGTGAAATTTTACAAGTGACTAATAGCAAAATCTTGAAATTGAAATATGATAAGTTGTTCCTTATTACCAGATAAGCAACAACTTTCCTTAGAAACATAGGTTGTAATAAGACAAAAATATTTTGAGTTTCTATAGTAACTCAAACTAGCTAATCAGGACCAAATTTTCTTTTTGTTTTTCGGCCTATTTTACTTGGGGAAACTTGTTCCTTATCACCAGCCCGTCTTGAGTTTTCGCTATCGGTCTCTCGCGACGGGCTGGTAATAAGCGTCAAATACGGCTTACTGGGATGACCATACTATAGATGAATTTAAAAAAAGTATTAGCTATTAATTATTTAGTAATCATCTACACAATAAACTGAAATTTTTTGCTAAATATTTCAACCTATGAAAATAAATCAATATTCTGGACAATTTACACAGTGCCATATAGCCGCTAACCAAGCAAGACCTGTACACACTACACACACACACACATATCACGCCTAGTATCCCTTGCGGGGTAGGCAGAGCGTAAACAGCCGCAAAAAAGGCCACTTACACCACGTCTGACAAATGTTTGAGGGTCATTCGGAAAATTATGTATCACTTTAGTGACAGGTTGTCAGCCCATCGCCTAAAATTGCAATACACACCCTCGAGTCCCTTAGTCGCCTCTTACGACTCCCACGGGAAAGAAATGGGGTGATGCTATTCTAAGCCGGCATCACACGGCAAAGACCTGTACTATGGAAACTATTATTATTATTAATACTTAGATAGTCTTTTTTGGAAATAAATACATATTATCATACATAGAAAACACCCAAACTCAACAAATATTTGTGTCTTTTGTGGATCAAACCCACTACCCTCAGCATAGCAGGCAGGGTAACTATCCCCTACGCCATCAGGCCAGTCAGAAACCTATGAAACTAAACAAATTATAAGAATACAAACCTTTATGTTCAGCTTCATTCTTTCGTTTCCTTCCATAAGTTTTAATTTCTTTCTTACTTTCAAGAACCAGTTGAGTCACTTTCACCGTCTCACGTTTCTTCGGGCTCTCTTTAGTTTTATTTTTCTTATCTTTTGGACTCCTCTTTTTATTAAACGTTGTAGTTTTATTCTTGTCCTTGTGAGGGCTAAGTAACAACTGTGTGAAAGCGGATATCTTCTTACGGCTGGCATCTTGGTTACGTAGTTGTCTCGTGTTCATGACCACAGCTTTCTGTCTAGTCATGATTGCCGGTGGAGAAACTTTGCTGTCTTTTTTAGATGGTGACGCTGGTGTTATTTTGTCATCCTTTTTTGGTGATAACTTTGAGCTCATAGCTCAAGTATCTGTAATACAACAGTATTTTATTTAAAAAGCCATTTAGAAAAACCAAAATGGCTACCAAAAATGAATACAGAGTGAGATAAAAAGAGGATTATTCTAATAAATTTCCACAAAATGTTTTATTAAGGTAGTAGGAGTAGGTATTCTCTTAATAAAAGTAAATTTTTGGAAATACTTCAATACCATGCTTCATTTCATTTATTTATTGCTTACATGTACAAGTATATAAGGTCTTAAAATATAGTGACAGTTTAAGTACACACACCTGGATAGGGCATCATATTTTGTGCCAGATAATGGCTGTTATAAACCATGATAATTTTTGATAAAGGTACCTACTTGTCAAATCATAACAAGAGAAGCTAACCTCTTTTCATTTATTTATCTACTACATTTTATAACTATAGTTACTATTTCACTGAATTGATAAGGTAACCTAAAACTCTGTTGTTACATTAATTTATATATAGGAACATTAAAACAAATGTAGCCAATCAGAGTTAAAAAATAAATTGCCATTAAGAAATGCCTGTTTGACAATCCTAATCTCAAAAAAACCTGTCAATAGTTGTTATGTTATATTCAGAATATTGAAATAAATTTAGTTTAGGTACCTAATAAAAGGGACACCAAAAAGTTACATACTAGTAAGTCATTGTAATATAAATACACACCTATAAGTTAAAAGCAAATTATACATATTGATATATAAATTATGACATAAATGTGCTTACACATACAAAATACCTACCTGCTTTATTACCTATTTACAAGGAAGCTGCTAATTTCGACAAAAAGTGTGTAGATGAACACATATTTACAAAAGTACTTCTCTTTGAGAAACGTTTACCTCCGTATCGAAAGAAAATAGGTGTGACATACTTGTTCTAAATATAATTGCCTTCAATATAATATGTTACATATTTCATGCAATCTATGAATGAAACTTTGGGTCAAATGCGATTTAATTTTCATTTAATCACGATATTTAGACAAATGTGCTCGAAATTAGGACACATTACGAGTACGTACGTGTGTCAATGCTACTACTCGTTAGACATTTATTTACAAAAGTATGTAATATGAAGGTGCAGGTTACAAAAAACGAGCTTCAAAGCGAAATAGAAGCGATGGAGGCACTAAAATAAGATTATTAGCACACACAGACACAAGCAGGACTTAGGTAACAACGTATTCCAAGTAAATCTACAACGAAATACCACTGTGCTCCAAATTGCAATTTTGGCTATTAACAATGGTGAAATTAACTTACCGAGGGATTATTCCGATTAAACTTAGACTAAAAAATAGGTCATAACCGTTAGTAGACCTAAGATTTTAGCCCAAAACCACTTTTGAAAAACCTTTCTTTGCGACGCGAAGGTGAACGCACGAAATTATAAAGCTACTGCACATGTAGCTCTCTAAGATAGAACCATGTCACAATAACTTTCTGATTTTATGTTACAAAGGCAAATTCGTTGATTTTTATATTTATAAAATTAAAACTATTAATTTCATACACTCGTGCATTGATTAGTATAATAATAACACAATAAATTTTAAGAAAATAGTATAAATGTGTGGCTCAATTTTACTTCATGTGTAGCTGCTTTACAATGGTGGCGTGTACAGACCGGGTGATCTCTCTGCTCAATGTCCTAGATATCAAATAAAAAATAATTAAAAAGCAAAGTGTCAAACCGAAGCTGTCAAGTCAATCTTTTTTGTTTTCGTTTCGTTTCGTGTCGTGTAGATAAATTTTCATTTTTGTTTACTTCCTAATTCTTTAAAATCTGTGTAGAATAGTTAAAGCATGCACTTTTGGTTCAATTCTTTTTATTCCATTAACTTTAGTTGGTTACTGTATAGTGTTTTATACGTTCTAAATGGAGACAAAAAAGAGGTCAAAGAAAAGTGCTTCCAAACCGCAACAGCAATGCAAGATTTGCAAGAAGACTGTTCTAGGCAACTCTTACAAGCTAAAGGCACACATGTACCAGCATAAGGCGGTAGCTGCCCGGTTCAAATGCTCAATTTGTTCAAAAGAGTTCTTTAGGAGTGACGTTTACACCAAACATATGAATGGTCACACAGGTAGGGCTTTTTTATCCTTATGTTCTTTTCCAGAGCTAAATAACGGTACGATACTTTCTCTCTTAGCTCTTTTTTGTCCATACATACATACATACATACATATATCACGCCTTTATCCCTTGCGAGGTAGGCAAAGCGTAAACGACCGAAAAAACGGCCTCTTACGCCACGTCTGACAAACGTTTGAGGGTCATTGGGAAAATTGTGTATCGCCATAGTGACAGGTTGTCAGCTTATCGCCTAAAATTGCTATACAAACCCTCGAGTCCCTTCGTCGCCTCTTACGACTCCCACGGGCAAGAAATGGAGTGATGCTATTCTAAGCCGGCATCACACGGCTTTTTTGTCCAAGTTTCTATATTTACTGTAATTCATATTTATTGTCTCTTTCAGGATTGCAGGCAAAGAAGTACTACAAATGTGACCATTGTGACCGTGCTTTTGTCAATAAACGCAATCTGATCATCCACTTAAAAGTGCACGATGACAGCCTTGCATATAGCTACAAATGTGTAGCATGCGGCAACTCTTATTGTGAACAACGATTGCTTAAATATCACATCCGTAAAACACATTACAACCTACAGAGCACAGTTCCCATTGAAATTAAAAGAGAACAGAATGAAACTTGGGTGGAACGTGTAAAGGAATCTGAAATATGCGTTGAAATGACTCAGGTCAATGATAATGTTTTGTCAATCAAAAAGTATGGTCCCGTTAAACTGGAAAATGAAGAAAGACAAGATCAAGTGAATAGGACAGATGAAAAAGCCAAGTTCAAGCGGTACATAACATCTGTTTTAGCTGAAAATGATAGATCTCAGTATTCCAAAGCCAAATGTGATTATTGTCACAAGGAAATGCTGAAAAAAAGTCTTTTGTCTCATATAAGGGAACGGCATCTGAAGTTGCGCAAGTTTCGTTGTGAAGTGTGCGATCGGTCTTTCTGCAGACACTACCAGTTGGTAGACCATGAGTGTGGTAAGCAGAGGAGACGTAGGAAAATGGAAAAATCTGATAAAAAACAAAAAAAATAAGTTTATTTATCTACTCTGTATTTTTGTTATTGAGGAGAAAAAGAATTAAGTTTTTTAATTATCTATCTCAATTTTATAGATAAAAAGTTTATTGTACAAGAGTTATTTTCAAGTTTTAAGTTATGCATGACCTGTAAGATAATATATTTTTATACAATTTCACCTAATACAAAACATATTAATATCTTTATCAAATTGTGTATTATGTTTATGATTTTGGTGCAATTGACAAAGTTCAATGCAGTATTTTATTATAAAACAAATACTAGCACAATATTTAGACTGAAAAGTGCCTTATAAAGCTTTTATCTATATAAAATTAAAATATATTATATAGAAACTATTTTGTAAAATTTAAGGAAAATTGTAAGATTTGTTATGAACCATAGTTAAAAAATATATATTAAGAAAAATTATGTTAAAATTACTCAAAGTATTTTATACACGGACCTACTGTAGTATATAGTATATTAATAGGAAGATAAAGTTATATTATATCTGTATTACCATTGTGGCCTTATAAAATTATAAATTAATATCACTTGTATAAAGTGTGTAATAATAATATGTACACTACTTAGTCTTCCAGAGATTTAGTTAAAGAGAAATGTTTAATTCAGACCATAAATAAATAAACAGGATGTTAATAAAATTCAAGTGGTGAACCAGTCCATGATACTGAACAACTTTCCCCAAGGAACATAGGTCAAAATATGAAGTAAAAAATTTGTATGTCCCATATAAATTGACCCAGTTGGCTGGAACATTCTGTATGGGAGGACCAAAATTTATATTATATTGTGGTCTTATGTTCCTAAATGTAATGTTATAATTTAGGAAAAATGTTTTAATATTTTTACATCGTGAATATGGTCGCCTGTAGGTCAGTTACATGGTAATTAATGTTTGATATCTTAAGTTAGGATATTATCCATCCTTGGCATGCATGAATGTATCATAATGTTTATTTTAAGGTCAAGCCGTTTGAGCCTGAAGATGTAACAAACATACATACATACACACACACACACGCACTCAGATTAATTATATTACGGATTAGTGGGATCTGTAGCATTAGGCTGCAAAATATGGGAATAATTTGTGGGAAGGTATTTTGAGAGACCCGTTTTTACCACAATGCAGATTTGACACTTTCTTTCTTTATCATTTCAGTTTTCTGCACCTTTCTTGGTGGTCGCTTGAGGTATTGTTTGACAAGACGTTTTGCAAGGCGATTTAGTGGTCGGTTCTACCACTGATATGTATATGCCATTTGCTGTAAGATAAAATCAAATATAGTTTAATCGTAACTGTTAATAAACAAAGATCTTAAAATTAATGAGTATCACTACAGTTTACCTTTAAGGTTACAATAAACTTTTTTCTTGTACAAGAATTAAATAAATTAATATTGCAGATAAACCAGAAAACTCCGTATAGTCTCGATTTATTACCATCTAATATCTCTGACTATCGATAGCGTGGTCATGTGTATGTGTGATAATATTAGACAGAGCGGGCCGCTAGTAATAAGTATAATATTAATTTTAAAACTTATGAATCGACCCAAAGTTAGGAAGAATATGTATCGAATTTTCTTTCACCTCTTTAGTTTTTGTTTACTTACCCGTGTTTATCCATTTGTAAGTAATATATGTTATAAGCTGGTTTTGATGTTGACTCTGCCGCCCTCTACCTTTCTTTTTAGATTTCCTCAGAGATTGAACTGTTAGGACTTTATCTGTTACATCTGAATAAATCTTTTTCTGTGATATATTGTTGTTTTTTTTTACGCCATCCTGTTTGGCCTTATCTGGCAGTAAATTTAATACAACCGTATCTGTGATCTGTCTGCGCGACTTTAAAAGTTTTCGTATCTATTACTCCACAGTCATTAACGTAAGCAAAGTTTCTTTTGTTTATTTACATTAAGCGAGAATATATTATAGCTTTGGTTGAAGCGTTAACTATTCTGAATATTATATTATATGGGCGAATCTGAAATTAAACATACCAATTTAACCTTTTCGCCGCCAAGCCATTCGAGTAAAAAATTGCAACCAGCGCCACACCAATTTCTTGGTAAAGAAATACTCAATAAAATAGAGATGTCCAACAGTTCATATCGATAATAAATCTTCACTTTTTAAACCGAGTTTTAATTAATCTAAAACCATTATTTTGCCCCCTACTTTTCAGTTCTGATTTCATATAGATCAAAATAATAATATAGGATAGTGGTAGTAGTGGTGGCCTCGTAAACAACACTAGGCATATTCAACAAGTTCATTTTTAGTTCAGTTTTCGATCAGCACTGGCGCATCTCTATTACGCGTCTCTCTATATCGCGTTGTCGGTTATAGACGACTGTGGCGTCGGTGGCATTTCTATATTCTCAAACCCTTAGGACAAATAAGGATGTAATACAGAATATCGATAAAAAAAATTAGAACATCATAGGATTTATGCTGGTATTTATTTTAATACTTTATTGTGCCTATTTGTTTTCTTTTAAAACGATTTTGAGTGGCACAAATTTCATGTGAACTTAATTTAACGGGTCAAATTGTGATACAAGATTATTATTAGATAATAAGAGATTAGATAATTATTTATTTAATAAACTTAATTACAAATAGGTACACTTATATGAAATAATTCTGTGGCTTAACCATTTCCTAAACTAAGAATATGAATTCCAGTATCTCAGGCAAATGGGAAACCGACATAACTATTATTTTAAGATTTATGATACTTGAAATTTTTTTTTTCTATTCCTACCCGGTTCATTTGATTATTTCTTCGGTTTGTTTCTATTTACTTTTTATAACGCCCTTCGTAAGGTATTGTACTTATATTAGCGGTTATTTATTAGCATTTCATAGTTACTTATAAAGAAGAGGCCTATATCCAACAGTGGGCTAATATAGGCTAATTAGATAGATAGATGGATAGTTACTTATACGTTTATTAAATAAATAATTATCTTATCTCTTATTATCTAATAATAATCTTGTATCACAATTTGACCCGTTAAATTAAGTTCACATGAAACCCTCCCAAACGCTCCTAATTTATTTATTATTATTTATGATTATTAGGTAATTACTTACCTCTAAATCTTCTAATTCGAGTAATCCAGGTTCAAACGACAGATCAACGTCACCCTCTACGCTTTCTAAAATCTGTAGAAGTTCTGCTGAACTAAGATCGTCGGCACTCATTTTCCCATCACTATTTTTATGTCACTACTGCAATGACGTCAGAGCGTGTCGTCTTTACCCGACTACGGCGTACAGTGCACTCACAATGGTCAAGCAATTATCGCTGTGCACGAGTCGCCGAAACCGGTTTGTCGATACTCAATCAAACAAAGAAAATAATGTCTAATACTTGGCGTATTTCTACAAATCGATGTCGGGAATATTTTCAATATACATTAAAGTAATAAGAAAATGTTATTGTTATGACAAACTTGACAAATATCTAGGCATAGTATATTCCGTAAATATATTATAGATGTATCGATATTTCACATTTGTACTAGTAAGGAACAACACTTCCAGTCGTGTGGGGCCGACTATGGCGTGTGCGAATGGTACTTCTGACAGCTTCAAAACGTAATCAGTATTTTTCTTATTTATACTACAAATCTAATAAATATCTAAGCGCAAAAGTTCATAAATCAAAGTAGAGGGTACAATAAATGCAATATGCGAAAAAATAAAAGATATATACGGTTTTAAAATGCTAGTATATGAACATAAACTTTAACGACGTTTTGTCGGCTGTACCCGACCGTGGCGCTGACGGCAAGTCGCGGGTTGTCGGCTATACCCGTCTCTGGCGGTGAAAAGGTTAAAGTCAAAAAGGAATATTTCCTCGCCAGTTGCATGCCGTCCACGGCGATATTAAAATACCACCAATTTCAAAATGTCATACATACTATATATAGATGGTGTTTTATATTTAATTTTACCATGAGGTAAGTACCTACATAAGTGAAAAATACGAAATACAATCACAGAGTAAAATACCTGATACAAATTGCCGCCCCACCACAGATTACACTTTTCCAGTCACGTTCAGATACTTTGTTGTAGTCTTCTGTAAATCGCCAGCGGGTTACTATTGGATTACTGCAGGTTTTTGTCAAGTCTATGAACTTTATTCGCGTTGGACAAGAACTAAGTTTTTCACCTTCACGGTCACCTAACTGCGTACAAACAGTTCACTGCTATTTAAAAGTGGAAATAATTCGTACGGGCACGGAGGCACCTCTTCGATGACCTGAAATTTTCGAACGAAACTTAGTGATGTCTTACTAGTAACGAAAATATTTGCGTAACTGCTATTATCATATTTTGATATAGCAAAACCACTGGCTTCACATCTCCTGAATTGCGACGTATTTCGCTATTTATATCATGTTAGATATGTCACGTCGTTGTAAGGTTGTGTTAAGTCATAATATGTAAGGTGATTTGAAATTACGCCGAGGGAGAGTCTACAACACAGAGATCCTTGTCTTAAGACTAGAGGCTGTGTAGGCAGTTTATGTAGCAACAGACAAGTGATAGTAAAGGCCCTCTCGTCACTATTACACAATATCAATTACTTTTTATTTTTTTATTTATTAAAACATTTACAAAAAGATAAACAACAATTACAATAAAAGCATCTATTATGATATACTTTTAAATGTTCAGTTTATGAATCGTTTTTTGTTTAAAACACTATCAAAATTATTCACCAACCACTGAATAAAACAAAAATATAATTTATAACTTATTCACATCCACCATAACGGAGACTTCATCTGGTCTTTCAATGACTAGATGTCCCACACGAAAAAAAAAAATCGGAATTATGGATTACGGATTTGAAGCACAAGTGTTAAGAACTGTTTTACACTTTGTGTTGTGATTTCTTGATGGAACTCCATAGTATTCTAGGTAATAAAACACTTTTTTACACTAGTTCCACTATATATTAAATTAAAATGCTTTAAAGCGACCGGTTTCGTAACATCATCGTCAGGCAACAAATTTAAAAATCAAAACAAAATAATCGCAAAACAACGTAGGTAGTGTAATATTTGCATGTCGTCAACATACATCAGAATCGTCACGATTACAAAATCTATAGGAAGACTACATATAGTGACAATATCATACATGCTACATCACGCCACCCTGATAACCATAAACACGCAGCTTTTCACGCGTTTATCCATCGTCTGGTGAAAGTCCCCATGAGTAAGGATTACTTCCAAGAGGAGCTTAACACCATCAAACAAATAGCCCGAAATAATGGATATACAGATGCACTTATAGATAACATCCTAAAGAGAAAACAGAAGCGGGAGACGGAAAAACTGTTATACAGCACAACCCCGTCTAAAACAGCGGATCCGAAACGTTGGGTGAAAATACCATACTTAGGACAGATATCCCAAAAATTTAAAAGACTCTTGGACAGCGACGATAGAAAAACAGCATTCTACAGCACCAACAACCTAAACGCGATCATTAACAACAGCAAGGACAAAATTCCAATTGATCACCAAAGTGGCATCTATAGTTTGACATGTGATACATGCAACAGCATATATGTAGGCCAGACTGGAAAGAAATTCAAAACTAGAATAAAATAACACACCTCCAGCTGGAAGAAGAACACCAAAACTTCAACGTTTGCAGAACATCTGAACGAACACGGTCACACATTTGATGTGTCCAAAAACGTGAAGTACCTACACATAGCCAACAAGGGGCGAAAAATGGACACGTTAGAAGCGGTAGAAATAAATAGACATAAAATTAAGTTTAGTATTCTAAATGACCAAACATGTTTGTCCACCTCGCCAATTCTTAATTATTTTAATCCGAATTAATGTACTATGAGTACAACCAATTTACTATTATTATATTCTGGACATGGAATTTATTCTTTGTAAATTAATCTTAAATTAATTAATTGATTTTTTTATATACAACTTGACATTCTCACTTTGATCAACTTTTCTTTGCACTGCGACATGCAAATATTGCACTACCTACGTTGTTTTGCGATTATTTTGTTTTGATTTTTAAATTTGTTGCCTGACGATGATGTAACGAAACCGGTCGCTTTAAATCATTTTAAACTAGTGTAAAAAAGTGTTTTATTACCTAGTTAAGAACTGTTATTTTTTGTTATTTTTATGTTTTTCATATTTATGATTCACGTCTACCCAAAATTCACGTAATTATGTCTGAAGAAGACAGGATAATAAAAAGACTGAAAACTACGAGCTAAATCTGAGCAAATTTTTTCATAAGGACATGATATATGCACGTCAAAAAGTTTATTCTTACCCAAACACCTCTGCTACAGCAATCCGACCAAGTAGGATGTACTTTGCTCTGGCATTTATAGCAGATTATCATATTGGAACCTTTCGAATCCTCTATTTGTCTCCATGTTCTCCAATGACCATCTCTTTGATAAACATATTTTACATTCTCCATTGTTATTAAACTTATAAAATCTTTTTCTATTTCTTGCGGTTTTTCTCAGTCTGACGTAATTTCTATGTGATATCCCATCAACACTAATTGTATTGTTTGATACTAACCTATTCTATAAAACCGCACGTTGTCGTTTCCTTGTTAAGAATTTATTATGTCACTAGATTTCGGTATCTCGGCGTTCGTATCCAAATAATCCGGCAAAGCAAATAAATCTACATGCCCAGATTCAACAGAAGTAGTCTTCAATATTTTCGCTGAAATTAAAAGACAAATTAATAAATGAAAAATCATTATTAATATGAAGCCTACATTGAGTAATGATTCAGACGGTTTGATTGGTTACAGCATAAATGTAAAAAAATTAAGAAAAGCTCTGTGTTTATAAACTTTACTCCGTTTAAATTGCTACAAACAATTGTGTAGAAAACATTCTTTATGAGTTTTGTGAAATGCACGTTTTATGTACGTCCGTCACCTAATAAACTGTTACGTTACAAGTGAGCTGCGGCTTGGCTGTACTAGTTAAATAGATGTGTTATAAATATGTACTCTATCAGTTTTAAATATTCTACCTCATCCCTACAAATGTCAACAATAAAAAATAAAAATCAAAATGGCAGAACTATGAAAGAAATTAAACAGCTGTTTGTGTATATAAAACTGTCTTTACATAACAATTTATCGAGAAAACCTTTGCTTTTCCAGCTTAATATCAATGTGAATACTGTAAACAATTATTTGATGCAATTTTTGTGTTGTTTCCTAGCAAAGGTCATTGTCCTTAGTGGATAAATGAAAAAGAGATGATGAATGAGAATCCGTTGACGTTACTACCGGAGCAACTCAACTTCATTCATTCTTTGTCAACGCGTGGTTAGCTGAGGTTGTGCGCCCTTAGCTCGGAATTTTCCAATTGTGTCGTATAAATAAAGCTGGCTGGCACAGACTGCGTGCGAGCAGCAGCAAAACTTACTCACCCAGGACGCTAACTTTACGTGATTGTGTTTCCCGGTATAGTTTGTGAAAACTCGAGGAGTGTTTTCTAGTGATACTATCTCCCGGCAGTTTCTTCGGACTTCGAACGTATTTCAATACATATCTGTGAGTATTCTCGTCTCAATATTTCAATAGATATAAGCTTCAACTTTTGTACTCCTAAGAGTACTTTCCCCGTGCTTTGGATATTCATTTGGGGTCTTTAGCTTCGCCTGCTACATTCACGTCTTCTTGACAATCCAATTTTGTGGTATACATGGTTATACAATTGTTCAAAAACACATAAGAAAAATATTTTTTACATGTACAAAAAACTTTTTCCCTAAAATAACATACAATAGTGTGGTCCAAGCATAACAATGAGAATGATTCATGTAACTGGAACAATGTACTGGCGACAAAGATCGTTTACCACACATGAAGCACTAAAATAAACAAACACAATGAACAAGGTAACCTGTTGCTTCATTTTCTTTGCATGATGTTAAACCAATGGTACAAGACTAGATGTCAACCGCAGCAAAGCGTTTTCCCATGGGAATTGCATATTTTTCCATGCTAAAGAGTTGCATGTGTTACTCAGCATTGTTGTAGTTTTTTAATGGTGAAAGAATTTTTGAAATCGGTCCAGTTGTTTTGTAGCCTATTCAATTCAAACAAACAATTTCCTTCATTATCCCTAATGAATATAGGATATATTAAAATGTATTTCCGTGAGAAAATGGTTAGCATCGTGTGAAACCGTTGGGCAGGCTGCTAGTTATTTATATAGTTAAAATTGTTGCCATAATATTAATTATTCACTGTTATGCAATGCAGCATTATATGGTGCCTTATCTGAACATTTATTTTATGAGGATGGAAAATAACTCTTAAGTGTGTTAATAAGAGTTCTTTTTTTTTTTGGGTTTGATGAAATGAGATTTCATTGTTCAAAAATTTATATTTCTTAAGTATTGAAAATAGCACTTGAGCAGATCAGAGACCTGCCTAGTGGTTCCACACCTTGCTTACCATTTTAACACAGGAATAAGACATTTTAATATAGCCTATGTGCACCAGGGATAATGTAAGATTCTAATGGCAAAAGCTCTTTTTTAAATCGGTCCAGTAGTTTTGGAGCTTATTCAATCCAAACAAACAAATAATCAAATCTTTTCTCTCTATAATATAAATGGATTTAAGGCATATTTACATATATTCATTCCCATTTATTACAACCAGATGATAATTCTTTATTAATTAAATTAATTACAAATGGGTATGTTTATTTAAAATAGTTAGAAGGCTTGACTATTTCCTAAACTTAGAATTCGAATTTATGTACCTTAGGAAAATGGATAGCTGACATGACTACTATACTATACATGAATAACCTATGCTATATTTTATGTTTCACTTCTTCTTCTTTTTGTGTGGGTCACCGAGTCGTCTAACGACCCGATGAACCCTGGTGTCGGAGTTTTTCAGTTATGTATCACTAAAATCAATTATGTCATTTGCACTTGAACCCCCGTTTGAATTGAAACCATTTAATGTAATAAATTCAAACTGACTGGTTGGTTAAACACCATTGTCGGAAATTGATTGTTCAACACATACCAGTATTTTACAGTTACAAGAGGAAAAAACAAGTAGGTATGTTAGATATCAAATCATCACATGTCCTAGTTAGAATTTGTGCAAACATTTTGTACCTTTTTTATTACAATTACTTTCTTATCATGTAACAATGAGTAATAAAATTCTTGGCAGTAGAATAATACATACAAAATACAATAAACTATTTGAATCATCTCTTGAAAACTCATAACAACACTTAGAGCTTAATAATATACATACACATATCACGTCTTTATCCCTTGCGGGGTAGGCAGAGCGTTAACGGCCGTAAAATACGGTCACTATCGCCACGCCTGACAAACATTTGAGGGTCATTCGGAAAACCGGAATTCGGAACCCTGGTGTCAGAGTTATTTAACCGCCTACTACTAGTAGTTGGCCTCTGACATGGCTGTGTAAAAAAACAACCATCGTCTACATCGGAACGGAAGCACGGATCCATCTTTCTTTTAGGACAATCAGGTGGTTCAGCCTGCACCATCCTAACCGTAAAGGGCACAAATTCACAAAGCGATAAACATCAACGTTGTGTGTGCTCCACCGAGAATCGAACCCGGAACCGCTGCGTCGCAGGCAGTCGTACTACCACTGCGCCACATCGGCCGTAAATGGTGATAAGATAGTATACAAAGTGATCAATCTTTCCCTACATGTTTTGGTAGGGACATTATATATCTGTTCAACGTACCAGAATTTGACAATTTGGTAGTCAATACCAGTCTTTCTGACCTTATCGTCTACAGTAATATTACTCATACATATACATATCGCGCTTTTATCCTTTGCGGGGTAGGCGGAGCGTTACTGATCGTATAATACGGTCGCTACCGCCACGTCTGACAAATATTTTAGGGTATGTCAATGAACGGTATGTATGAATATGAATAATATGAATTCGGTTTTACAAAGGGACGTTGTACCACAGATGCTGGTGTTGCTCTAATCAAACATGTATTTAATGCTTGGGAAGAATCAAAAGATGCCATTGGTGTTTTTTGTGATCTTTCCAAGGCATTTGATTGCGTAGATCATGAAACTTTATTGCTAAAATTAGAACACTACGGTATTCGAAACGCAGCTCTGAAATTTTTGAATTCATATTTAGATAATAGAACTCAAAAGGTCCAAATAAACGGCGCCAAATCACTGGGGTCTCGTGTTAAAATTGGTGTGCCTCAAGGCTCTATTTTAGGACCATTTCTATTTCTAATTTACATAAATGATTTGCCTTACATGGTAGAGAATTTGTCCAAGATTGTACTATTTGCTGATGACACATCCCTTATATTTAAGGTCGATAGACATGCACATAACTATGACGAAGTAAACAACACTCTTGGACAAATTCATAGTTGGTTTACTGCAAATAATTTAGTTCTTAATGAGAAAAAAACTAAATGTGTATTATTCACTTTACCTAACGTAGTACATTCTTTGAATAATCATGTCGTACTTAATAATGAAAAATTAGAGTTTACTACCAGTACAGTTTTCTTAGGGATTACTCTCGACTCAAGTCTCCAATGGGGCCCTCATATTACATCTTTGTCGGGAAGATTAAGCTCAGCTGCATATGCGGTACGTAAAATTAGAGAGATCACGGATATTGCAACTGCGCGACTTGTTTACTTTAGTTATTTTCATAGCATTATGTCCTATGGAATTTTGCTGTGGGGGCGCGCCGCTGATATTGAAACAATTTTTATTCTCCAAAAGAGGGCCATTAGAGCAATTTATAAACTTTGCAGTCGTGATTCCCTAAGGGAACTGTTTAAGGAAATTAATATTATGACTGTACCGTGTCAATATATTTATGAAAATATCATGTATGTTAGAAAAAATATAAATACTTTCACTAGAAATTGTGACAGGCATAACCGCAATACAAGGAGTAAAAATAAAATAGATCAACCTAAGCATAGACTCGCTAAAGTTAGGACTTCATTTGAAGGTCTAAGTATAAGATACTATAACAAAATACCGGAAGATATATTGAGTTTATCAGAAAGTAAATTTAAGTCTGTTATCAAGAAAACATTATGTTATAAAGCTTACTACAAGTTAGATGAGTACATTAACGACAAAGAGGCATGGAGCTCTGAAATTCCAGCGCAGCACAAGAAACACGCACTCATTTTTAATACCAAAATGGGGCGTGCGTGGAGTTTACAACTGACATAATTTTACAAATCTGCATGGATGTAATTTCAATTGTTTAAAGTAAATATTTTATAAGTTAAAACTGGTAGATTTATCTACTTCAATTTTTACAAAAAAAAAAATATGTAGCCATTTTTGGTCTATAAATATTTTTTTTACTTACAGAATTAGCTAGGGTAGCTTAGGGGCTAGTAAGATTGTTAATTTAGAGTAGGAGCACTTCTGGGCAGGTTTTTTGGTGGGTTTTTCCTGTTCAGGAGGTCCGATTAATTATACGCATGTAAACTACACGCTTTAAAAATCTTGACTTCAATTTGAAACAAATATCGTTTTCAGATGGTGGTGGCGTAAAGTTACATGCCGTGTGATTAACCTGGCCAGCCCCGTGGCAGTGCTTTGATTTTTATTTTTTTCTCCCGCCCGAGCCGGTTTTCTAGTAGGACATTACAAAATTGTTATAAAAAAAAGAAAATTGTGTGACACAAATTTCTTTTTTTTACAATGACGGTTCATGACGTCAATAAGTGATATGATAATACTATCCTACATTGAATAAAGAATTTCAATTTCAATTTCAAATTAAAATTTCAACGCATATGTTTTTCATGGCCATGAAATGTATGAGGTTGATGAACTTTATACTAAGATGTTTAATTTGCTTAGTACACAGTGAGTAGTGCTATTTATATTGTAGCACTTGATACTGAACTATCTACCAAGTCATACTTACGTACTTGCAGACATACCTACCTATCAGTGGCGAAGGGTCCATACAACTCGAGTCCCATTGGCTTCCCTTTTAAAATTACTAAATTATTATTACCATAATTATTAAATTAAATTATTAATTTTTTTGTTGTCGTTTTCCTGTGTCGTGTAATGCCGGCCTAGAATAGCATCACCCCATTTCTTACCCATGGGTGTCGTAATAGGCGACTACGGGACTCGAGGGTTAGATGTGTATTGCAGTTTTAGGCGATGGGCTGACAACCTGTCACTATAGTGATATACAGTTATCTGATTGACCGTCAAACTTTTGTCAGACGTGGTGTTGATGTCGGTTTTTCGGTCCTCCCACTTTCCCATCCCCACTTTCGTTGCAGATTTCACGGTGATAACAACTCCACCTAAAAACCATACGATTTGGCGTGCTGCCATTGCTGCCCAGACATACCTATATCCCTTTGAAATACTTTCACGATGAAACTTTGAACGTTTCAGCAAACAAAACATTCGTCTGCCATACACACTCTCTGTTGAATAAATTCTGGACGTCGCCTCTACCTACATAGTACCATCTATACGTGTAGAAATAGAAATTGTTATTCCACTGATGAATTTTTTATTTGATTACTAAAATTTTGTGTTAAAAAATCGTGTATCACTAGACGTCACTTATTTGTCAGACGTGGCGGTAGCGACCGTATTTTATAACCGCTAACACTCTGCCTACCTCACAAGGGATAAAGGCGTGATATGTGTGTGTATGTATGTATTTAACACACACATGTGAACACACTTAAACGTAATACCTAATAAACGAATATTATTGACCATTTTGAAATGGTCTCGCTCACATACAGACTTGTATGACAATAGAGTCACGACGTTGAGTGGTCAAACGTCTAAACATTTCACACTTAGCAACCATGTAACAATGAATGAGATATTAGTTTTTTTAGTACTTCATAATGTAAGTAATGTATTGACAGATCATTATTCATCATACTTCCTAAGGCTTCAAGATCATAGATTCATAATGGCCCCAATTCGGGAAATAAATTATCTTAACTTACCGTAAATAAGCGCTGAGATTCCCTGTCTCTTTTCTTTAGGTTATTGAAGGAATTTAAATTATTTTGTTAAATTCATTTCATATTTGCCCCAAAAGTTTAAATTCTTTCACAAAACATGGGTTGGAAGAGGTAATCTCGCCTTGGCGACAAAATTGAAATGTTTTTTCTGTGTATTCTTGAGCAAAAAGAATATAGGGACAGACAAGAACAGCTAAGGATTAGTTACGTAAATGTCCCGTCAGAATCGAGTCCAGCCTTTGTACGAGTATATACGTAAATTAGTTTTGTGACGAACGGTTGAATTGAATCACCTGACTGTCTGACAAGAAAAGGTAAGGTTGGCAGGCATATTATCACAATTTTCACGGCCACACATAATATCTGTCGCAAATTATAGTACAAGCAAACATAAGCAAATTTGCTTATGAAATAAGCAAAGCTTCATCGCATGGTCTGCATTTCTACTCTAATTGTGGACTAACCAAAACCATAGTATTCGTTATTCGTCGCTTGTACGTCGCTTCGAGACGAGTAAAAAGAAATTGAAGATTTGGAAGTGTCGGTCGAGGCGCCGGTAGCTCAGTTGGTTGGTAGATCAGTGGGACGGTACCCCACGGTCCCGGGTTGAAACCTCGACGGGAGCTAACATTTTTTCGATTTTTATTTTCATTTACGAAACGAATATAGCACTGTCATTTGCCAGCCTATCGCCTAAAATTTTAATACACATGAAACCCTCGACTCCCTTAGTCGCGCCTCCTACGACACCCACGGGATAGATATGGGATGATGCTATTCAAAGCTGGCATCAAACGATAGCGCTCATATATAGGTACTTCTAACATATATCTGCAATGCATATAAATGTATAGTAATATCAGTTATCTTATCTAGTAAAATAGGCGGTTTCATTGTTATCATACCTCAAAACCATAATAATATCCGTTTATCTGTTAATAATGGATGAATTATCTTAGTTATCTTGTAACGACAAATAATTTTATTTTATTGCATTTTTCTTAAGAACGATTTTATTAAATTTCCTGCATTTTTTACTGTCCTGAAAATATTTCTAATTGTAAACTTGCCCATGCAACAAAACAAAAACTATGAACAAAAGGTTCAAGTTTCATGATTGTTGTAAACAACGTTACTCACTCATATGGTACTTTCTAAGTATGGTAGAGATTTCAAAGAAACCACCACGAAGACAAAGTTTCTTTGTGTTTTTTAAACGCTAAAATTTGGAAAATAAGTTCTCATAATTTACCTTGAATTAGCGCTGTCACTTTCCGTGAAATAGGTTAAGAAGAGATAGGAGATATCTTAGTCATGTCATCATCATGTCCTGTCATGTCTTATAATTTGACGCAAAATAAGGCGACTCTGGGAACAATGGCGACTAAATTGACTACAAATGGCGAAGAGCCTATTGACATTTTTAAACATGACAAGACTGGTATCTCCAATCCTTTTTTAAACCAATTTGACGGAAAGTGACAGTACTAATTTAAGGTGAGTTAAGAGAATTTGTATCCCGAATTGGGGTCAATGGCGACTAAATTGACCAGAAATTGCGAAGAACATATTGACAATTTTAAAAATGACAAGATTTAGGTATCCCTTTTCTAAACCTATTTGACGGTCACGTTAATGCAAGTTCTGATAAATCGGGATTCGTGATCGGATCGTCAGAATCAGAATAGCTTCATCAACAGCCAAAACAAGTACCAACACAAGTACACAAACGTACATAACAAAGCACGCAAATGGGTGTGTCAGGGCAAAGTCTGAACACGAGATGTCATGTAGCCAATTAAGACGAGTGTTGCCGCGACACTAGCGTCACTTCACGAAAAAAACAATACAATACAACATCTCTTTGTGCAAACTATATAACAGACTGGCCTATGCACAAGTTTTTAGTGCTATCTTATGCATTGAATGCTATTAAATATTTGCTATAATTAAAGTACCAAAAACGGCCACTTTTGGCACAAATTAATCAGTAAATGCTATTAAATATTTTCTGTAATTAAGGTTATGAATGAAAGTGACAAAAATTGCTACTTTTGGTTCTTAGTTATATTTCATTGAGTTTGTCTCTAACTCTTTGTTTGTCTTGGGAATTGGGTGAAATATTTCCCGCCTAGCGGAGCTGATCAATCACCCGCCTGCGAGCTCCGTAGACGTCCCAACCTGAGGAAGAAGAAGGTCTATTCCAAAAATTTGTTGATAGCATATTCTGAAGTATTGTTTGCATGGAGAGTTATGATTTTTTTCGTGAAGTGGCGCTAGTTTGGCGACCACACTCGCCTTAAGAGGCTTCAGTAAAGGCTTCAATTACTTTTGTGTTGACTTTTATTGTTTTCAGATACAGCTTGTCACTTACGATCATAAAGAACTATTACAACTTTAATATGATTGACTAACTGACTGATTCAGTGAATTTCGTACCAAGATACCTACATATATCACGTCTATATACCTTGCGGGTTAGGCAGAGCGTAAACAGCCGTAAAAGACGAATATTCACGCCACGCCATTGTTTACGCCATAGTGACAGGTGATCAGCCTGTCGCTTAAATTTGCACAGTAACCCTAGAGTCCTATAGTCGCCTCTTACGACACCCACGGCTAAGAAATGAGTCAATGCTGTTCTAAGCCAACATCACACGGAATGAATTACTTAGATGTTGGTTGTTACACAACCATGTCAGAGGCCTACTACTGGTAGTAGGCGGTTGAAACACTCTGACACCAGGGTTCATCGAGTCGTTGGACGACTCGGTTTCCCACACGAAAAGAAGAAGACGGATTTAATACAAATGAGTTTTTTTGTTGAAAAAATGCGAAATTTTCAAGTGTGGGCAAGATTTGAACCTGTGACTTTCGTCATTACTAGTGACGACGCCTCTTCCATCTGAAATTGTATACCTAACACGGGAAGTGTTTTAAAAATTTGGTATTCGGATTGAATATGATTGTACCTACATACAATCAAAACAAATGGGAAATTTTCTAGAGGTTCTCGAGTGTAGAGGGCGCTCAGCTTAATTGAAATAACGTTCCTTTACATGAAAATCTGAACCACTTAACAAAATATTTTGTCTTTTGTATTTATGTAATCGTTCTAAATTTCTTATGGATTTTTTGTTTGCTTACATGAATGACTCTCAATAAAATAGCAAGATGACAAGTTTATATTGTAGCAAATCAAACTAAAAGAAATAAATTTGTAACGAACACAACGTGAAACGGAACCTGAGAAAAAACTATGGCTGCCGCCAGCCATATTGAATCGTCAAATTTTCAGTTTAGCACAGTGCCCTCTGGTTTGACATTCAGAACTATCAACAGAACTGTCAACAGAAAAACTCCCATTCCATGTGACCATGGTTAGTTCAGTAAACACTCAATTGCGACGCGAAGGATTTTATTAATTTTATACTTTCGTTTGCCGATCCGATACATATCGTTATGAAGAGTCTAAACACATGACGCCTGTACCCTATGTTATGAAACTACAGGCTACAAGCTTACAGGTGTTTTCTTTTGTATTTTTTTTTATAAATGATGGGTTTGCTCTTAACTCTAGTCTAGGTCATAGGTCAGAGACAGAGTCTAAGATGGAGCGAGCTCACCCAGAAGAAGCCTGTTCACTCTTACTTTGAAAAGATTAGGGTTGTATGCGTTTGGAAACACAGACGCAGGTAGTGAGTTCCACTCTTTGCTTAAAATTCGCCGATTAGTCGCTGACTACAAAAATAGCCGACTAGTCGCCTCTCCCGACTAGTCGGCTGGGTCGGTCTTCGCACGTTTTTTGAGCCTTGTCTATCATTTCAGCCGTTCGTTGTCTAATTAATTCAAATAGGTGTAGTTTCATTTCGTAAATAATTATTACTAGTTCAAGTATATTATTTTATTAAAATTCAATGTCGTTATTACAGCCGACTAATCGGCTATTTGTAGAGTAAAAAAATGCTCGGCTAGTCGGTGCATCTCTACTAATTAATTTTTTACATACATACATACATATATCCTTTTATCACTTGCAGGGTAGGCAAAGCGTAAACGGCCGTAAAAACGGACATTTATGCCATGTCTGACATATATATTTGAGGGGCATTCGAAAAATTGAGTATCGCCATAGAGATAGGTTGTCAGCCCATCGCGTAAAATTGCAATACACACCCTCAAGTCCCTTAGTCGCCTCTTACGACTCCCACGGGCAAGAAATGGGGTGATGCTATTCTAAGCCGGCATCACACGGCACTCTACGCAGGCATCGCACGGCACTTAGTTTCTTAATTAATTTTTTAGCCTGTCAAATATGACTTAATTTTCAGCACTATATTGCAAATCAAACTCTGACATACTTATACTTAATGTTAATACTTACAGTTTCAAATTCAATATCTTGCACTGCGCTCGCCAATCCGCCAGCCAAGTGTGGTGAGTATGGCAGATTTCCCCCAATAGGGACCCATGTCCAGCAGCAGATTGTTATAAATGTTGTTGTTGTGGTCATCTACATGGTCAATGCACCATAAGAGTATTGTTCGTTTGATAGCAGGATCAATTGCCTCATACAAGATGATGACACAACCTCGCAATTCAGGCGAGGCGTATTTTTGAATCAGTAGAAGTATTTTTCAATTTGTTTGTTTTCTTTTGTGAAATTAATAAAGCTGAAATAATGTAGCTGTGAGTGCAAAATAAATCATGGTACATTTAAATATACCATGATTTATTTATTTATTTATTTACGGCAAAGGCTTTACTGTATGGTTTTAATTCCTACTGTGATGTGGACTAACCATAGTATTTGCTAAAATAACTTCGAGACGAGTATCGAGAGATTGGCAATTTTGATGTTTTCGGTCGAGGCGTCGGTAGCTCAGTTGGCAGAGCAGTGGGATTTGTTAATTTTATTCTTCTTTTCTTGGTCGTGTGAGACACGAGTCACACACGAATAAGTATGAAAGTAGAAGTTTTATTCGGTATGCGTCAGACTGTGACGAGTGGTAATATGACATTGTAAGTAAGCAGAACATTTTATTGCATAGTCAAACACATAAAATGAAAACTTAAATTTAATGCGCAAAGGCGGGCTTATTGCCTAGGGTGATCTCACTTAGCTACCAGTACCACACGCGCTACAACAATAAATTCATTTATAAATAATATGGTAAATAGATTCTAGTAGAATACTCTCGTCTGTCGCAGTATGGGGCTTATTGTATTTCTACACATGCACACATATCACGCCTATAATCCCTTGCGGGGTAGGCAGAGCATAAATGGCCGCATAAAACGGACATTTACGCCACGTCTGACAAACATTTGAGGTTCATCCGGAAAATCGTGTATCGCCATAGTGACAGGTTGTCAGCCCATCGCCTAAAACTGCAATACACACCCTCGAGTCCCTTAGTCACCTCTTACGACTCCCACGGGCTTGAAATGGGGTGATGCTATTCTAAGCCGGCATTACACAGCATCTACTGATTCAATTGTATTTCTACTGATTCAAAAATACGCCTCCAGACAATTGAACGGCGACCGCCAATTTTCCATACATACATTCAGCTTATACATATCGGTTGATGACAATAAGACAATTGGTCGTAAATGCATGTAGCTCAAATAATACTATCACAGGGTCAATTTATTTGTATAGAGTGGTTTTTTTACGTAGGTCATGGATGAATGGTTATTTATTAGTTACGCTAACTATGTACTTGTAGATACATTTTGTTTTTCGTATAAGACACCGAGTTGACGAACGAACCGATGAACCCTGGCGTCAGAGTTTTTCAACCGTCTATTACTACCAGGTAGGTCTCTGACATGGTTGTGCAACGACTTCCGTCTAAGTAGGTAAACGTAGACAGCAACTGGAACAGACGGCTTAACGTGCCCTCCGAAGCACGGAACCATATTTCTTACGAACAATCAGGTGGTCAATCATAAACAGTTGAAACTTCCTCATAGCACAGACAGTCTTGTTTAAACACAGTTTAAACGAGTTTTGATCAGCTGTTGATTCTACTTCTTCTTTTCGTGTGGGACACCGAGTCATACAAACCGATGAACCCTGGTGTCAAGAGTTTTTCAACCGCCTATTACTACTAGGTAGGTCTCTGACATATCGTGTAACGACCGCCGTCTTAAGTAACCAGGACCGACGGCTTAGCGTGCCCTCCGAAGCACGGAACCATCTATCTTATAATAAGGTGGTCAATCATAAACAGTTGAAACTTCCTCATAGCACAGACAGACTTGTTCAAACACAGTTTAGACGACTGTTGATCAAATGTTGATTGGCCGAGGCAAATGATAGGAACCTAACCTACAATTAGTGGGTTATCGTTATCACTGTACAGTCGGTGATAAAAGTGCATGAAAACAAGAAAAAACAGTCCACAACAGTGGCAAAATTGGCGGGCAAGGAACGAGCTGCGGTAGCCCAGATGGAAGAGGCGTCACTAGTAATGACGAAAGTCGCAGGTTTCATAGCCTGCCCGCGCTTAAAAATTTTGCAAGTTTTCATAAACAGTCCACTGCTGGACATGGGCCTATTGGCTTTTGACTTATTCTCCACGCTTGGCAGGTTGGCGACACAGGGAATGCTGATGGCCATGCGTGGAGACAGTGCAGGCTAACTACTTAAGGCGTGTGTAGCCGTCAACGACCTCGACGAAAAAGTTTTCTCTTTATACAAACAATCTATCAGAATGTCCGTAGCCCAAGTTTTTAGTATTATCCTAAAGTAAAATTTGAAACTGCAAACTTTTAATGGAAAAAAGTGCCTAAAAACGGCCACTTTTAGTATTAATTGCCATAACTTTAATTACAACAGTTTACCACCAGTTTACCCGTGATCATGACGCTTGCAACAGCGTAGAAATATCGGGAACTCGCAATAAAAATAATTTGTCGGTAAGAAAAGAATCCGTTTAAATTATAACTATGGATAGTGTAAACAACCGCGAAAGTTTAAAATTTTGAACTAAAAAGGAACGCCCAGTCGCTAGCCGCCCTTTTAACCGCTACTACACGTTTTCCCACGGGAATAAGATATTCTCATGCGGTAAAAAGTTGCCCTTTTTATTTAGAAATAGCGTAGCTGACGGCGAACTTTTATAACCACTCGTTGATGCAATAGTTTTTGAGATTATCGATTCTAAACAAAATATATTTTATTTCTATATCAATGCAAAAAAAGTGTGATGTTTTGCCGTGTGATGCCGGCTTAGAATAGCATCACCCCATTTCTTTCCCATGGGAGTCATTAAAAAGTCGATTCGAGGTGTTTATTGCAATTTTAGGCGATAGGCTGACAACCTGTCACTATGGCGATACGCAATCTTCCGAATGACCCTCAAATATTTGTCAGACATGGCGTAAATTGGCATTTTTTTGCTTCCGTTTACGCTCTACCTACCCCACAAGGGATAGTAGGTGTGATATGTGTATTAATGTAAAAAAAGTAAAAATAAGAAATTGAATATTTTCTGATTTGTACTCAATCCCCGCTAACTAAAACTAACTGCAATCTTTTTTTAAATAATTTTAATGTATGAAAATAAAATAGCAATGTGGGTGCAAAATACACCATATAATATCATTATAAATTTAAAAAACCTCACTGGAATAATATCAAAATAGTAGAAATCTTAGTAACATACCACTTTGTTTGATAACATTATCAATATTTTAGTTGTTTTTTTCCGCCCAGTTGTGTTTGTATTGAACTGAGTTCTGAACTTTGGAATACAGACTTGGTGTTATTGTTTTCAGCGTGTGTAGTTGTGTTTCAGCGGTTGCTGTGTGTGATTACTCTGACGGCGGACGGTACGCAACCAGGTCAGAGGCCTACTACTAGTAGCAGGCGGTTGAAAAACTCTGACACTAGAGTTAATCGTTTCGTTGGACGACTCGGTATCCCACACGAAAAGAAGAGACTGTTTTCAGTTGTTTCTGCTTGTTGAATATTGCCAATTGATGGTCTTATATATGAGATGATGATATCACCATAAGCGGCAGCCATTACGTAGTATGTACAGTCGGTTATAGCACATAAGGTACCAGGGGTACTCAAAAAGAGCTGAATTATTTTTGTCCTTAGCAATATTTTTTTCTTAACATGAATATGTTTTAGTAGAAAATTACTTATTTTATGAGAATAAGTTTAAATTTTGATTATGTATTAACTGGGGATAAAAATAATTCAGTTCTTTTGGAGTATCCCTGTAACCTTATGTGCTACAACCGACTGTACATATTACTGAGTTATATATATTCAAGCCTTTCTTAATTATTTTTTTGTTTAATGCACCTGCTTTGACTCTTTCCACATGCCCTAAGGTAGACTGGGAACGCCTTTGGCGTTAAGTCCGCCCGTGTACATTTTTGTGCATAAAGTTAAATCTACATCTACACTAATATTATAAAGAGGAAAGATTTGATTGTTTGTTTGTTTGTTTGTTTGTTTGTTTGCATCGAATAGGCTCCGAAACTACTAGCCCGATTTTAATAATTCTTTCACCATTAGAATCCTACATTATTCCTGATGAACATAGGCTATATTTTATACGAGAAAAAAATTGGGATCCGCGTAAAAATTTCGATAATGTAACCCAAAGTGTGAAATTTTTACCAAAAAAATATCTTATATCGCGTACGCTGTAGAAATTATTGACAATAGAGTAAAGTGATGTACTACAGTTTTATAAAGGACATCAATATCTATAATAATGTCCGCGATACCATATGTCTAACTATTACAGTTATGCCACAATAACTACTTTTTCATTTAAAAATGTACCAACTACGCCACATTATTCGTACCAGTGTAATGATTACATTTAATCATTACTGTATTAAAGGGTGTCAGGGATAGCCCTCAGAATACTAATAGGATACATGCAGACCATGAAACTGAACAACTTTCCCCTAGGAACATATTTCAGAAAACGTAAATAAACTGACTTCCCATAGTGAATGCAGTCAGCTGATTGCGATTTTGTATGGAAGGTAATTTTTTTGGCGTTTCCTGACATATGTTTCTAGGGGAAAGTTGTCCAGTTTTATGCACCCTATCAGTATTCGAAGGGCTGTCCCTTACTCGGTATAAAAAGACGACAAAAAACATTAAATAATGCATTAAAAAATCTACACTAAAATAATACATACATACACATATCACGCCTTTTATCCCTTGCGAGGTAGGCAGAGCGTAAACGGCCGCAAAAACGTACATTTACGCCACGTCTGACATATTTTTGAAGGTCATTCGGAAAATTGAGTATCGCCATAGTGACAGGTTGTCAGCCCATCGCCTAAAATTGCAATACACACCCTCAAGTTCCTTAGTCGCCTCCTACGACTCCCACGGGAAAGAAATCGGGTGATGCTATTCTAAGCCGGCATCACACAAAAAATAATAATTATATAATCTACACTAATATTAGAAACAGGTTTTTTTTATTGTTTGTTTGAATTGAATAAATTCTTTTACCGTTAATTGAAATTGAAATTCTTTATTTAATGTAGGATAGTATTATCACTTATTGACGTCATGAACCGTCATTCAAAAAAAAGAAATTTGTATCACACAATTTTCTTTTTTTATTATAATTTTGTTATGACCTAATAGAAAACCGGCTCGGGCGGGATAAAAAAAATAAAAATATAGGCACTGCCATGAGGCTGGCCAGGTTAATCACACGGCATGTAACTTTACGCCACCACCATCTGAAAACGATATTTGTTTCAAATTGAAGTCAAGATTTTTAGAATCCTACATTATCCCTGATGAACATAGGCTATATTAAACTGTCTTATTCCCGGGGGGAAATTGTTAGCGGCGGGTGAAACCGCTGGGCGGGCTGCTAGTAAATAAATAAATTGCGAGTAGATCACACTCCACAAGCTCTTCAAGCAACCGACGTGGGCGCGGAGGTCCCTCATTTGTTCCCCATTTTGGGAGCTACCGGCACGTGCCAGGTAGATTCAGTCCAATCCGTTCTTCCCAAGGCAACTCCTAAAGCCCAGTTGGGCTGGTTGTTTGAACAACCACATAAACTAATCCGGATGAGCTCTCGCTCGCCACCAAATAGTCAGGTGTAGGTTGCAAAGCCCCGGGGCAAAAATCGTAGTCCAGTTTAGTAATAATATGAAAAATTATACATACATACATAAATCACGCCTATATCCCTTATGGGGTAGGCAGAGCGTTAACGGCCGTAAAACGGATATTAACACCACGTCTGACAAAATTTTTTGAGGGTCAATCAGATAACTGTGTATAAAAAATTATAAACCCAAAATAACAGTCAGTTATTCTTTGTCACCTTTTACGATATATGGGGTGATGCTATTCTAAGCCGGCACAACACGGTATTGATGTTAATAAGATCTTTTCTCAATGAAAGTCGTTTCGTAATTGCAAAATTAACTTACACTTTTCAAGGCAATTGTACTCATTTCTTGGAAACAATAATTGTTCATCAAAGTGTCCTTGAATGAAATTGAACTCGTTTTGTAATCGTTTACGATGTGAGACTCACTAACACAGCTCACCAGGATAAGGTTTGTGGTTGTTCAAACAACCAGCCCAATGGGTGGTAGTAAGTGGGCTCATTCGCCGGTTTGCCCGGTTTGTGAATGCCTATGACTATTGCCTTCTTCCAGCAAGCCGGAAAGGTGCAACTAGACATGGCGGCATTCAAAATCAGTAATACACGGCAATACCTCGCAGTATTATAGCTACCTAGGCACAATGCAGCCCGCCCAGCGGTTTCACCCGCCGCTAACAATTTCCCCCCGGGAATAAGACAGTTTAATATAGCCTATGTTCATCAGGGATAATGTAGGATTCTAAAAATCTTGACTTCAATTTGAAACAAATATCGTTTTCAGATGGTGGTGGCGTAAAGTTACATGCCGTGTGATTAACCTGGCCAGCCTCATGGCAGTGCCTATATTTTTATTTTTTTTATCCCGCCCGAGCCGGTTTTCTATTAGGTCATAACAAAATTATAAGAAAAAAAGAAAATTGTGTGATACAAATTTCTTTTTTTTGAATGACGGTTCATGACGTCAATAAGTGATAATACTATCCTACATTAAATAAAGAATTTCAATTTCAATTAACGGTAAAAGAATTTATTCAATTCAAACAAACAATAAAAAAAACCTGTTTCTAATATTAGTGTAGATTATATAATTATTATTTTTTGTGTGATGCCGGCTTAGAATAGCATCACCCGATTTCTTTCCCGTGGGAGTCGTAGGAGGCGACTAAGGAACTTGAGGGTGTGTATTGCAATTTTAGGCGATGGGCTGACAACCTGTCACTATGGCGATACTCAATTTTCCGAATGACCTTCAAAAATATGTCAGACGTGGCGTAAATGTACGTTTTTGCGGCCGTTTACGCTCTGCCTACCTCGCAAGGGATAAAAGGCGTGATATGTGTATGTATGTATTATTTTAGTGTAGATTTTTTAATGCATTATTTAATGTTTTTTGTCGTCTTTTTATACCGAGTAAGGGACAGCCCTTCGAATACTGATAGGGTGCATAAAACTGGACAACTTTCCCCTAGAAACATATGTCAGGAAACGCCAAAAAAATTACCTTCCATACAAAATCGCAATCAGCTGACTGCATTCACTATGGGAAGTCAGTTTATTTACGTTTTCTGAAATATGTTCCTAGGGGAAAGTTGTTCAGTTTCATGGTCTGCATGTATCCTATTAGTATTCTGAGGGCTATCCCTGACACCCTTTAATACAGTAATGATTAAATGTAATCATTACACTGGTACGAATAATGTGGCGTAGTTGGTACATTTTTAAATGAAAAAGTAGTTATTGTGGCATAACTGTAATAGTTAGACATATGGTATCGCGGACATTATTATAGATATTGATGTCCTTTATAAAACTGTAGTACATCACTTTACTCTATTGTCAATAATTTCTACAGCGTACGCGATATAAGATATTTTTTTGGTAAATTTTTCACACTTTGGGTTACATTATCGAAATTTTTACGCGGATCCCTATTTTTTTCTCGTATAAAATATAGCCTATGTTCATCAGGAATAATGTAGGATTCTAATGGTGAAAGAATTATTAAAATCGGGCCAGTAGTTTCGGAGCCTATTCGATGCAAACAAACAAACAAACAAACAAACAAACAATCAAATCTTTCCTCTTTATAATATTAGTGTAGATAGTAAATAAATAAATTGCGAGTAGATCACACTCCACAAGCTCTTCAAGCAACCGACGTGGGCGCGGAGGTCCCTCATTTGTTCCCCATTTTGGGAGCTACCGGCACGTGCCAGGTAGATTCAGTCCAATCCGTTCTTCCCAAGGCAACTCCTAAAGCCCAGTTGGGCTGGTTGTTTGAACAACCACATAAACTAATCCGGATGAGCTCTCGCTCGCCACCAAATAGTCAGGTGTAGGTTGCAAAGCCCCGGGGCAAAAATCGTAGTCCAGTTTAGTAATAATATGAAAAATTATACATACATACATAAATCACGCCTATATCCCTTATGGGGTAGGCAGAGCGTTAACGGCCGTAAAACGGATATTAACACCACGTCTGACAAAATTTTTTGAGGGTCAATCAGATAACTGTGTATAAAAAATTATAAACCCAAAATAACAGTCAGTTATTCTTTGTCACCTTTTACGATATATGGGGTGATGCTATTCTAAGCCGGCACAACACGGTATTGATGTTAATAAGATCTTTTCTCAATGAAAGTCGTTTCGTAATTGCAAAATTAACTTACACTTTTCAAGGCAATTGTACTCATTTCTTGGAAACAATAATTGTTCATCAAAGTGTCCTTGAATGAAATTGAACTCGTTTTGTAATCGTTTACGATGTGAGACTCACTAACACAGCTCACCAGGATAAGGTTTGTGGTTGTTCAAACAACCAGCCCAATGGGTGGTAGTAAGTGGGCTCATTCGCCGGTTTGCCCGGTTTGTGAATGCCTATGACTATTGCCTTCTTCCAGCAAGCCGGAAAGGTGCAACTAGACATGGCGGCATTCAAAATCAGTAATACACGGCAATACCTCGCAGTATTATAGCTACCTAGGCACAATGTGCCTTCCAAATTCGGACTGATAACAATGTCAAGGGTGGCCCGCACGTGCAGCCCGCTTTTAGGCGGTTAGGCGGTTCACTCACTTGTCGTCTGTCGTTCCGTTTTTTTAGCGCAACGTAACGCACCTTCGTTATGCACTGTAAATCTACCGTAGTCGTGTTTGTTTCGGAATAATATTGAAATTCGCAATTTCTTTTCGTCTGACAGACGCATACGTTACGTTGCGTTAAAAAAATGGAACGACGGACGGCAAGTGAGAGAACCGCCTAATGGAGCCTTGGGCCTAAAAGCACCAATTTTCTCGCATAGGCACTATTTAGCACTATTTCAGGGCTATTTTTTGACATAACCGAAATTGCTTTTCGTAGTTATCGTGAGTGAGGATTACAACTAGAAAGGGCATCATCAAATTAATCACCATTATAGGGTGAAATTTTAAAAGTGAACGATAGTCACAAGACGGGCTGGTAAGGAAGTAGGAAAAAAATGTGGACATCCCATACAAATATGCCGATCAGCTGATTTGAATAACTATGGAAACTCAAAATATTTTTGACATATTTCAACCTATGTTCCTTGGGGTAAATTGTTCCTTATCACCAGCCCAACTAAAGATTTCTATTTATTGCTATTAATATATTTATTAATATTTCGTTTGAGTTAGTGGACAACTCGCACTAGCCAAAAACTGGCACATTGTGCCAGTTGCGATTTTCAATTTTGTTAGTGGTCATCTCGCACGCACGTGCGTGCCAGTTGCGACCCCGTATTTTTCATTCAATTTCACCCTATTTAGTTTTTCATTCAATTATTAATAACCAGTATAACTTGATCTCCTGAATGGGTAGGTTCACCTGCTGTTGATAGCACAAGCACAAGCTGTAGTGTAGTTAGATCAAGTTGTCAGTTGTCCGAGGTACATATCAGGTTACTAATGCTTTGACAGCAGGAAACTAGGTAACCTAAAACTTTGGTTAACCAATGGCCTCAATTCGGTAAGTAAATTCTCTTACATTAAATACCAAATTTTAAAACACTTCCCGTGTAAGGTTTTAAATTTTTGACAATTGCAATATTTTCAAGCGCGGGCAGTATTTGAACTTTCGCATTACTAGTGGCGGCGCCTATTCCATCTGGGCTACCGCAGCTCGTTCCTTGCCCGTCAATTTTGCAAGAGGCATCGGCGAAAGTCGCAGGTTCAAATCCTGCCCGCGCTTGAAAATATTGCAAGTTTCCAAAATTTGTATACCTAACACGGGAAGTGTTTTAAAATTTGGTATTTAATGTAAGAGAATTTATTCCCCATTTCCCTGGATGAATTAATCTCTCAGTCGCTTATTAAGACACCCACTACAAATACAAATTCCCTGAACTTATCTAAAAATAACATACATACATACATACATAAATCACGCCTTTATCCCTTACGGGGTAGGCAGAGCGTTAACGGCCGTAAAACGGATATTAACGGTTTAACGGATATTAACACCACGTTTGACAAAAGTTTGAGGGTCATTTAGATAACTGTGTATCACTATAGTGACAGGTTGTCAGCCCGTAGCCTAAAATTGCAATACACACCCTCGAGTCCCTTGGTCGCCTCTTACGACACCCATGGGTAAGAAATGGGGTGACGCTATTCTAAGCCGGCATCACACGGCATCTAAAAATAAGCGCTGTCTTTTTCCGTCAAATAGGTTTAGAAAAAGATAGGAGATATCTAAGTCATGTCATGTCATGTGTTTTTATTTGACGCACAATACGCGACGTAAAAATACTATACTATAGACTACGATAAAATAAATTGCGACTTAATTGACTAGAAATCGCGTATATTCCAGTGACATTTTTAAACATGACAGTAGTTAGGTATCTCCTACTAACTTAACCTAGTTGACGGAAAGTGTCAGCACGAATTTAAGTTAGGAGAATTTATTTCCCGCATTGAGGCCAATGTCAGTTCAGTGAATGAGTCAAGTTCATTGCAACTCACTTAACTTGAATTTGTGGTGTCACGCAAACATAATCACAACCGCACATAGATCCTTAACGGGTTAGGCAGAGCGTCAACAGCTTTAATACCTATACTTTGTCCCAGTAATTATTTAAAAGAATGTTAACAGTGTTACTATCTTCTTCTTATTTCGTGTGGGATACCGAGTCGACGACCGACCCGATGAACCCTGGTGTCAGAGTTTTTCAACCGCCTACTACTAAAAGTAGGCCTCTGACATGGTTGTGTACGAGATAACCGCGGTCTAAATAATCATAGACAGCAACCGGGACCGACGACGGCTTAACGTGCCTCCCGTAACACGGAACCATATTTTTTACGGACAATCACGGAACCATTTTCAATTTCGGATAATCAGCCAGTGGTTCAGCCAGCAATGTCACAAACGGAACAAATTCACAAAGTGATAAATATCAACTTTGTAAGTGCCCCACCGGGAGACGAACCCGGCACCTTTGCGTCGCTGGCAGACGCACTACCACTGCGCCACATTAGCCGTCAAAACAATAGGTTACTATGGCTGGGTAACGGCTATTATTTAATACATATCGATACACACGTAATTAGTTGTTCCAAAATCCATCTTGAGATATATTATATTCCAATGCAAAATAAAATACCTACAGACAGTGTAGACTGTCAATTCCTCCGCTCCCACCTACTTCTTGCCCCGCGGGCGTCCTAAGAGTTATCTGGTTTGTCTATAGTTCCTATAGTACAAGCTTTGCTTAGCTTGGGGCTAGGTGGCGCTGTGTGAGTCCAGGACATTTATTTATTTATTCAGAAACAGTGCGATAGGGTGTCTAAGTACGAGTCGCTAATGTAAGGTCAGGTCAACCTGCTATTAAGTGTACTGGTTATTTTGAATGACTGTATGACAGCATGAAAGACTAGTTTAAATTAATTGTAGGTACATACATACATATATCACGCCTATAATCCCTTGCGGGGTAGGCAGAGCGTAAACTGCCGCATAAAACGGACATTTACGCCAAGTCTGACAAAATATTTGAGGGTCATTCGGAAAATTGTGTTTCGCTATAGTGACAGGTTGTCAGCCCATCGCCTAAAATTGCAAAACACATCGAACCCTCGAGTCCCTTAGTCGCCTCTTACGACACCCATGGGTAAGAAATGGGGTGATGCTATTCTTAGCCGGCATCACACGGCAAACATACATACTTACATTGTAGGTATTTGTCAATACATAATAATAAATACATGCAACATATAGCACGCCAATATTCCTTACGTAGTAGGCAGAGCGTAAACGACCTTAAAAAACGATTATTTACTTAGAAAATCGTGTATCCCCATAGTGCATAGTTAGTTAGTCGCCTCTTACGACACCCGCGGGAAAGAAATGGGGTGATCCTATTCTAAGCTGACATGATACTGCAAAATAATAATAAATGATACTGTTAGATCAGTGCATAGAAACAGTGATAGACAAAATATCTTAAGATATAAGCTGATAATGATATTACAAGTATCAAGTACACTTATAAGTATGTATGTTTATTTAGACTAGACTTAGGCCTGGCGCCCATCTAGCGCAATTTGGCGCGAGCCATTTCCAGCAGCAAATTGAATGGAAATAAAATTACTTACTTATTGATGTCATATGAAAAAAAAATGTATGACACATTTTTTGAATTTTCAGTTCATATTTTTTTTCTACATACATACATCACGCCTATATCCCTTGCGGGGTAGGCAGAGCGTAAACGGCCGTAAAAAAACGGACATTTACGCCGCGTCTGACAAACATTTGAGAGTGATTCGCAAAATTGTGTATGGGGTGATGCTACTCTGAGCCGGCATCACACGGCGTAGTTTCTTAATAACAATTTTGTGTTGTCCTAATAGAAAACTGGCTCGGGGTATGGGGTTACCAACTGGGGAACTATAGCGCCATTCTCGACTGCGCTTTATTACTGTGATTGGTCGAAAATGTATCAAAGTCAAATTCAGTTCCTTATTGTTTGTGCAATGAGGCTAAATCGCGCATTTGCAACAAGCTTTGAGTTTTCCTTCTCATTGCAAAAATACAAATACAAATATATTTATTTCGCATCACATCTTAGGCACAACAATCAATAAATTCAGTACAAATATACACTATGAGCTGAAATGGGTGTAGGCACAAATTACTATATTGGCAAAAATACCGGTACATTCTTTGATTTAATTTTCCCTTCTATGCGATTTTGTGCAATAAAATGTTTTCGTACATACTCTTACTCGCGTCATTTGACGCTAGACGTGCGGCGGCCCTAATACATATGATAATTAAATGATAATAAAAATTATGATGATGTTAACACATGAGTTCAGCAGATGTTTGAAACATCAACGTTGATATGAGGAAATACCTAATAATACATATATCACGCCTATATCCCTTGCGGGGTAGGCAGAGCGTAGACAACCGTTGAATACGGACACTTACGCCACGTCAGACAAACATTCGAGGGTCATTCAGAAAATTGTGTATCACCATAGTGACTTTGTCAGCCCATTGCCTAAAATTGTAATAGCCCTCGAGTCCCTTAGTCGCCTCTTACGACACCAATGGTAAAGATATGGGGTGATGTTATTCTAGCCCGGCATCACACAGCATACATATAGACAGGTATATGTATCAGATAATCAGTCAGACAGATTAGAAGAATATTTTAAGTGTTAGTGAGTAAATATAATTTTGAACGATATTTTATCAATTCGTTTCAAGTGTTTTGCAGATAAGTACATATGGTTGATAAGAGCATAGTTACAAACTAAATCTCTTGCGATTGTAAATTGATAATGCTTTAAAATACAATTTAATTCAGTGCAAATATTTTTAGGGTGTGTTTTAATCATTAAACTGAACAAGTCTTCTAAGTATTTTTTTAAATAGGTACTTAAAAACATGAACTTTTTTGTATGGTAGGTCCAAGTTTTTCTCATGTTTCGACCTATGGTACTTGGGGTAAGTTGTTTAGATTCCCGAGTAGAACTCACCTTTGGAATATTTGCACTGAATTTAATAGAACTTTATATAGGCTGAAATTTTACTAATGATCTATACTGAAAACAGAGTACGTATTCAAATTATTGATATTAATTTATTCATAAACAATTAAAATCACATCAGTAGAATAAAAAACTTAAAAAAACAAATAGTAAGAAAATTGTGGTGAAGATGTCAACAAATTAAATAAGACAATATGTCAATCAAAATTCGTCTACATTATAAAGACACTTTTCAAGAAGTAGGGCTCTCAGTTTGTGCTTGAAAGTCTTCACATTTGGTCGGGCTGGTGATAAGGAAAACTTTCCTAAAGGAACATAAGTCGAAATGAGACAAAAATATTTTGAGCTTAGTAACTCAAATCAGCTGATCGGCAATTTTGTATGGGAGGTCATTTTTTTTTATCCGAGTTTTCGCTAACAGTTACTAGTAAAATTTCACCCTATATGGATGGACAGAATTGTTTTAAATTATTTATCACTAAATAGTATAAAATGAAGTCGCTCCTCCGTGTCCATATGTATGCTTAGATCTTTTAAAAGTACGCAACGGATTTTGATGCGGTGTTATTTAGTAGATAGAGCGATTCAAGAGGAAGGTTGTATGGGGTTGGATGGGGTGGTATGGGATCTACCTCCTAGCGGTCCACCCCGGGCAACGGCAACACAGGCTTGTCTGTGAATAAGTCCGGCTGAACGATCCCACTAAGCGGTGGAAGGCTCCGTAAGGGGCCGCCTGGCTCGCGACCACCATCCCACCGAAGTCTGGCGCCAAGTAGTTTGCTGCGTTCCGTCAGTGTGTGGGAGTGCCAGTGCCTTAACAGGCTTCTTCTGGGTGAGCTCGGTCCATCTAAGACTCTGTCCTATGACCTAGATTAGAGTCAAGAGCAAATCCATCAGTAATAAAAAAATTAAAAGGTTTTTATGTATAATTCATGCCGGGCACAGTAGCTGTCTATGATTACTTAGACGGCGGTCGTCACATAACCATATCAGAGGCCTACCCTACTACTAGTAGTAGGCAGTTGAGAAACTCTGACTCCAGGTTTCATCGGGTCGTTAAGGATGACTTGGTGTCCCACACGAAAAGAAGATGCCGGAAAATGGTCTTTTTCCCGCGGTAAAACGGTAAGCAGAGGGTGAAACCGCTGGTGATTAATAAGAGAGACAGGATGTTTACGAGCGTTTAAGTATGTCTTTGTCAGTTGACACATTTTCGCTGGACGGGAGAATAAACAAATACTGAAATTGGGACAGTGACGTCATCTGGCGTGATAATTTTAAATTAGAGTTGATTCATTCACCGATTCGGGCACTACGTAAGCGTAGCATAAATTCTTGAAAAAGTTACATACACACATGACGACCATAATCCCTTGCGGGGTAGCCAGAGCAAATAATTGAGGGTTTTTCGGAAAATCGTGTATCGCCATAGTGACAGGTTGTCAGCTCATCGCCTCAATTTGCAATACACACCCTCGAATCCCTAAGTCACCTCTTACGACTCCCACGGGAAAGAAATGGGGTGATGCTATTCTAAGCCGCCTGTTAAACTATATGATCGTAATAAAATAATATTAATAAATCACTCGGCAATTCGAAATTGAAAAAGTTTCAAAGTTTAAATCGACCGTCTATAGTGTATTGTCGCCCCGGTTTAGAATAACATCACCTCACCGGCTGCGGTTAAACGCGACTAAAGTATGAAATGAATACAAGCTCGAAAAAAAGTTGAGCTTTCATACTAAATTGCCGATCAGCTGATTTGAGTTCAACTATAGAACCTGACAGTAAAACTGGCCCACCGGTTACATGTCACTCAGAGAGCTATGGAAAGGTCTATGCTCGGTAGACCAAAATAACGGACATAGTCTGGAAGTGTAGCAAACTGAAGTGGCAGTGGGCTGGGCACATCTGTCGTAGAACCGACGAACGGCGGAGTAAGCGGGTTCTGGAGTGGAGGCCACGCCTCGGCAAGCGTAGTGTTGTACGACCTCCGGCCAGATGGACCGATGACTTAAAAAAGGCGGCTGGTACGACTGGATGGCGAATACTAGAGATCGTGCCCTATGGCGTACCCTGGGGGAGGCCTACGTCCAGCAGTGGACTGCAATAGGCTGATGTATGTATGTATGCCATGCCATTGTGCTGTAAAACTAGTTGCGAGCGCGAATTGAGAATCCACTGAATCAAAACTACGTCTCCGAGTTTTGATTCAAAGTCTCACATATACTAATAATGTGACGTAACTGTCCCAGTTTCAGTGTTTACAGCCGGGTAAAGGTTGCGCCGAGCAAAAATGTGTCAAGAGACACGTGCTCATACAGGGTGTTACAGTCGGGCCAGTTGTGAATGCCCGTTTTGACAGCTGTGAATAGAAAAATACGTGAGTAAGGGACAGCTTCCAAATACTGATTGGGTGCATGCAGACCATGAAACTTAACAACTTTCCCCTAGGAACATAATATATGTTAGGAAACGACAAAATATATTTGACCTCCCATACTAAATTACGATCAGCTGAATGCATTTACTATGGAAAGTCAGATGTTTTCTGTCGTTTCCTGAAACATTTTTAATGGAAAATTGTTTAGTTTCATGGTCTGAATGCACCCTATCAGTATTCGAAAGGCTGTCCTTTACACCATAATATGTACATAGCTTTTTACTATCGATTTTGCCTATCTATTAGAACTTTTGCTTAGGTACGCAGGTCACAGCGGACTACAGCTATTATGAGCGCTCTAGAGTTATGTATACCTACTCTTAAGGCAATGTTTTTTTTGTTTGTAGCCATCTCTTCTAGTATGAATCAGACTCATGGTAAATCGCGCTTATTAAGATGGCCTGAGTATAACAAAAATAAAGAATTCGCACTACAAAAGACATCTCGCACGCAGACGTAGCGCTGTCATAAAAGACAAATATCTGTCATTGGGTGGAATCACACTACAGAACAGCCATCCCAAAATTTGACAGCTGTTAGATGCGTGCTAATTCTATGGCAGAGTGTTCGATTTCATTTGTTGACGTCTCTTTTAGTATGGAAATGACAGCTGTCAGATGTCGCTTATTGGTGTGGCCTTACTTTATTTGACGTTCTATTGATCTTGACATGTCACATCTACTTACATAGTTTTTTTAGCACGTTTACGATTTAGCACACAGGTTCGCTAAAGTGACAAGAAATGAATTCTTACTCCTTTTTTTCACCTCCAATGACCCGATGAACCCTGAATTTGTTATTTAAAAAAAAACACTTTTATGGGGTGTTTATAATCTGTCATGCCAGTTTATTCTTAACTTTTAAATCATATTGAACTTGTTTTCTTTCTTTCCAGATATAAAAACGAGTAAAAACAACAAGACTGACTACACTATGTAGATTTATTTACAACATTCCAACGTATAACGACGCTGAACAGCTGATGCAAGGCCGCCATCTTGAAATCTTTGACACAACGACGAAAACAGTGGCGTCCATCTTAGATGCGCACCGGCCATCTTGTCGAGACAAGCCCATGTCAAGGGTGCTGAAATATATGGCAGACGTGAACAACAGAAGGAGAAATCGAATAGCAGACATATACCCCGACTCCGTATGACTATGCGTTGACGCTTGACGGATCAGCTGTTGTGTGGCGGCCATCTTGTAGAGCGTTGTGGACAAAATGGCGTCCGTGGCGGTGGCGGAGGAGAAGGGGGGTGATGAGGCGGAGCAGAAGCTCCTGGAGAGGAATGATGTGGTGTTGCAGGCCAGGCAAGAGGATCTGCTTACGGGAAAGTCTTCCAAGAAAGGTGAGTGATATTTACTAATTATCTAGATCCATCCAGATACTCAGATCAAGGGAATTTTTCGACATAGTCCTTATAACTGGAGTGAAACCATGTAAAACTAGTCCTAATGTTTTCAGGCTTCACTCTGGTTGTCCAAAGGGTTCTCTCTGAAACATTCCCTTGGTCTGAGCCACGATCACACTCATAGCTTCACTAGATCTTTTCACAACCATTTCAGAGGCCTACTAGTGGTAGTAGGCGGTTGAAAAACTCTGACACCAGGGTTCATTGGGTCGTTGGACGACTCGGTGTCCCACACGAAAAGAGAGAGAGAATAGATCTTTAAAAGTGCTGAAGACTTACGCGCTCGTCAGCTCCGAAATCCACAAAGGCAAGCATTAGGACTTGTACCAAAAGCTACCAAGTACTTAAGAAATTTACATTTTAAGTGTAAGAATATTTGTAATAATTTACCGCCGTCTCTCAAGGAATTGCACATACATACATACATACACATGTCACGCCTATAATCCCTTGCGGGATAAGCAGAGCGTAATCGGCCGCAAAAAACGGACATTTACGCAACGTCTGACAAACATTTGAGGGTCATTCGGAAAATTGTGTATCGCTAAAGTTGTCAAAACAAACAGGTTGTCAGCTCATCGTCTAAAATTGCAATACTCCCACGGGAGAGAAATGGGGTGATGCTATTCTAAGCCCGCATCACACGGCGATCAAGTGAAAAAATCAATACCTACTGTTGTAATATAATGTATAATTTTACTAGAATATATATCTAAATTCTATGATATTGAAAATTTTGAGATTCTCGACAATAGTATACATATTTTTCAGAATTTTACGCATCTATTTGTCAAATAAGACGGCGCCCTCAATTTAATTGTTCAAATTTGTGCCTGGGCCGGGAGTCGAACTCAGAACTTTTCGCCGTTGACAGAATCTGTAAGTAAATGCATCCTACCGAGCGAAACGTTCATTTAATTAAGCACACTGATTCCTAACAAAGATGTGGAAAATTTCTGTTATTTGTACCTACTCGTCAAGGAAAATATAAAATGTTTTAGTAGAACGTGCTATATGTCCAGTTCTAGATTTATACAAATTAATCTAGGTAGGTAGGCTAGCATTTGCATACTAGTCTATCAATAGGCACTATAGTATCGCTTAAATCGCTTATGTATGTACGTTTATTCATTAAAAAGGCTGAAATATCTGTGTCACCAATAGTCCAGTACGGCTGGCATTATTTGAGGGCACAACTTACAAAAATCGCCCTCCGCGCCCCTTGGAGCCAACGAAGTGAGTGACCAAGCCCCTGTAATACTAGCAGACTTGAGTATCGACACGTGATGTTTTGGATGATCGTGTCGAGCATGCGTGGGGTGTACAATTGTACATTGTTGGTACAGAGAATATTGACGACTTTGTTTTGATTCCATTGCATGCGTTGGTTGTGATTAACTGTGTCGGCCATGATTATGCTGTGCAAAACACTGTCGTGTATTATAGGAAATTGAATTAGTTGCTTACTTTAAATGCGGGTACATACAAAACTTTTTATAGAAAACGTCAAACTGTTGATCAGTCATTGTAATTTTAGTTCCTTGAATGAATCGTGAAAAATATAAATTTAGTGCTAGTTTTTAATAAATTATTTCCATCAGTGAATTGGTGAACGTACAAAAATGGACAAACCAAAATATAAAAAACTGTGCTGTAAGTTAATCTTTACCATTAGTTAATACAAGATAGTCTGGGAGTGTAGCAAACTGAAGTGGCAGTGGGCTGGGCACATCTGTCGTAGAACCAACAGACGGTGGATTAAGCGGGTTCTCGAGTGGAGGCCACGCCTCGGCAAGCGTAGCGTTGGACGTCCTCCGGCCAAATGGACCGATGACTTAAAAAAGGCGGCTGGTAACGACTGGATGGCGAAAACTAGAGATCGTGCCCTATGGCATACCCTGGGGAGGCCTACGTCCAGCAGTGGACTGCAATAGGCAGATGTATGTTTGTATAACTAGATATTAGTTGAGCTTATACGTGCCGTGTGATGTCGGCTTAGAATACCATCACCCCATTTCTTTCTCGTGGTTGTCGTAAGAGACGACTAAGGGAATAGAGGGTTACATGGTGTATTGCATATATAGGTGACGTGCTGACAACCTCTCAAATGTTTGTCAGACGTGGCGTAAATGTTCACTTTTAGGTCCGTTTACGCTCTGCCTACTCCGCTAGAGATATGTATGATACACTATTTTGCTGAGACGCCCCTCAAATATTTGTCAGACGTGGCGATAGCTCCCCTTTTTTATACGACCGTTAACTGCCAACCCCATAAGGAATAAACGCGTGATATGTTTATGTCTATTATTATCCTTACCTAACCTCGAAAGTACGTTTATAGAATTTTAATTCAAATGATAACAAAATATATCTGTTTTAAAATAAAACTTCATAAATGACTCATAATATTCCATTATTTTAATGTGATTCATTCGTGTTACAATGAACTTGATAAGTAGAAGCTCATCGTTTCAATCTTTTTAGGATGTAGGTAATTCATAAGTAGTAACGAGGCTTAGAATAGCATCACCCCATTTTTTTCCCGCGAGTGTCGAAGAGGCGACAAAGGCACTCGAGGGTTACATGTGTTTTGCAATTTTAGGCGATAGACTGACAACCTGTTACTATGGTGATACACAATTTTCTGAATAACCCTCAAATGTTTGTCAGACGTGTGGCGTAAATATCCCTTACGACCGTTTACGCTCAGCCTAATCCGCAAAGGTTATAGGTGTGATATATATGTATGTGAGTAAATTCAATCACATGCTTGGCGGAAAATCTCCTAACTATCTTATCGGTTGACCATTACACTGCAATGTATCTAAGTATAAGTGGTGTCGATACTAGCATACGCATTCTTTGATAAAATTACTAGGTTTTGAATGGCCCTTTAATGACTAGTAATAATAGATAAGCCGTGTGATGCCGGCCTAGAATAGCATCACCCCATTTCTTACCTATGGGTGTCGTAAGAGGCGACTACGGGACTCGAGGGTTAGATGTGTGTTGCAATTTTAGGCGATGGGCTGACAACCTGTCACTATAGTAATACACAGTTATCTGATTGACCCTCAAACTTTTGTCAGACGTGGTGTTAATATCCGTTTTACGGCCGTTAACGCTCTGCCTACCCCGTAAGGGATATAGGCGTGATTTATGTATGTATGTAATATTTATCTTATACTAGATTTCCGCCCAGCGGTTTCACCCGCTGCCACTCATTTTCCCGTGGTAATAGTTGTTTTCCTGCGGTAAAAAGTGGCCTATGTGTTATTCCAGGTTATATACATCTGTGTTCCAAATTTCATCCAAATCAGTCAAGCCGTGCGTGAAGAGGTAACAAACATACATACACACACTCAAACTCTCAGATTTATAATATTAATACGGATTTATGTTTTAATAAGAAAGTATTTAGGTACACGCGCGCTGTCTCTGTAATTTGAAGTATTAATATCAGATTTTACGGTAGGTCGCGAAAATAAAAGCACGTAGCTTCACTAAGTGTTACAAATATAGTCATAGAACTTAATCTGTTAAATCGGCTACAGAAATACATCATCTGTAAAAATTTCAACAGATTTTTGAGGTTAATGAGATACAGCCAGGTGACATACAAACAGACAGCCGAATCTCAGTAAAAGGGTCCCGTTTGGACCCTTTGGGTACGGAACCCTTGAAAGGGAAAACAGTTGATGCGGGAGGCACAGAAACAGATGAGTTGGCCTAAAAGAAAAGAGGCCTTTACTTAAAAGAACAGATAGACAGAAACACTTTATTGCTCACATTTATAATATAACTTATACAAGAACAAAAACACACAACACAATATAAGCAAAGGTGGAAAGAACCCGATATATACATGCCCTAAGGTAGACTGGTAGATAATGCCCTCGGCATTAAGTCCGCCCATGTAAATTTATTACATAAAGTTAAATTAATAAGTAAAAGATATATAACTTTAATAACAACATAGTTTACCTGCAAATAACATATCCTCTGAGTCTCTCAAAGGTTGACTGGAAGGGATCCCTTAATGGGATAAGTCCGCCTTTGTGCCTCTTGTTTCTAGATTTATTTCTGTAACTGTTCTTTTCAATGTGTCTGGTGGTACAATAAAGTTATTACATACATACATAGCTAAGAATATGTTCGTCAGAATCGGGGCTAGTGAATATGAGTAGGTACTCTAGGTACAGTGATTTCATTCAGTTCTCGGCCTCAACTTGCGCTTGAGCTAGTTAGATAAATAGACTAGGGCTGGCCAATAACAGTTTAAACTAGTGATGTACCTATTAGTCGGGGACGCCTTATAGTCGGCGACTAAAGTACCGCCGTTCCAAAAAAGTCGTATTTGACAGCTGTCAGATTCGTAATAATACTGTGGCAGAGGGTCCATTTTACATTTTTAACATCTCTTTTAGTATGGAACAGACGTCTGTCGGCTTGTTGGGATAGTGTTACTTTAGTCGTATTTTATATCTTTCTTTCTTTCTTTTCGTGTGGGACACTGAGTCGTCCCGATGAACCCTGGTGTCAGCGTTTTTCAACCGCCTACCACTAGTAGTAGTCCAATAATAGTGGATGGGCGACAGGGAGTTAACATAGAAATGATACGACTTAGTTGGTGGTATCTTCTATAATGTTTTATCTTCTTTCTTGAAATCTTCTATAAACGTAAGTCTTCTTTCTTCATAATGGTATCTTCAATTTTTTTTCTTATTTGGTTGATCACTTTTTCTTAATGATGGTTTTGGTGTTTACTCCCTGTGCCCAACAACTATAATGTATTATGCAATTTGTAGGGACTTGCATTTCGCACGGTTGTCCTGGTATTACTTTATTTGTTTTACACCGGAATATTCTTGTTTAATTTTTACTGTCCTCAGAAATGCCACATCGTTGCACTTTGCTCATTACGTGTCACCTTACACTTATAGTTTATTGTTTTGCTTTAATGTTCGTGTTTTTTTTTTTTCATCACTGTCTAAAATTTGTGAGGCTTTTAGTTCACTTTTCACATTTTTATGATATTGTCTTTGAAATTGTCTTTAATAAAAAAAAACATCACGTTGTCCTTTTTAAAATCACTCAGGTTCTACTATTGTCTTCCACTCGGTAGATGGAGTACACTATTCACTATACTTTACTAATTAACATACTCCACGCTACCCAGCACTGCCCTAAGAAGGCAGCACTGGCTAGGGTCGCCATCCAATAATAGAAGATGGGCGACAGGGAGTTATTATAGAAATGATACGACTTAGTTGGTGGTTGAACTTAGACTGACTACTTTATTCTAATAATTACATATCTAGAGCTCAAACGCTCGATTGCCTAATACTAAATAATGCTAAGACAAGCAATACGCTTCCAGTGGCTATGCGGCCACTACAGTAGGCCTCTGACATGGTTGTGTAACGACCGCCGTCTAAATAATCATAGACAGCAACCGGGACCGACGGCTTAACGTGCCCTCCGGAGCACGGAACCATATCTTTTTCGGACAATCAGGTTGTTCACCCTGCAATATCCTAACCAGACCGGGAACAAATTCACAAAGTGATAAATGTCAACTCTGTGAGTGTCCCACCGAGAATCGAACCCGGAACCTTTGCGACGCAGGCAGTCGCACTACCACTGCGCCACATCGTATTTAATTGATAAATTTGTTTCAAAAGACAACACTTAACAATAATCCATACTAATAATATAAATTCGAAAGTAACTCTGTCTGTCTGTTACGTTTTCACGCCTTAACCACTGAACCGATTTTGATACAATTTGGCATAAGCATAGATTGTAACCTAAGAAAGGATAGTATTATCATCACATAGTGACGTCATGATTCGTCATTGTAAAAAATAATAATTGTATAACACAATTTTCTTTTTTATATAACAGTTTTGTATTGTCCGAATAGAAAAGAAAACCAGCTCGGGCGGGATAAAAAAAAAGGCACGGCCTCGAGGCTGTGAATGCAACATCTTCCACTGCCCTCGCCAATCTGCGGTGGCAATACCCCCTTAATGAGCGGGAGGTCTATGTCCAGTAGTGGACTATTGTGGTTGTTAATGTTACCGTGTCATACCGGCTTAGAATAGCATCACCCCATTTCTTACCCATGGGTGTCGTAAGAGGCGACTAAGGGACTCGAGGGTTAGATGTGTATTGTATTTTTAGACGATGGGCTGACAACATGTCACTGTATTGATACACAATTATCTGATTGACCCTCAAACTTTTGTCAGACGTGGTGTTAATATCCGTTTTACGGCCGTTAACACTCTGCCTACCCCGTAAGGGATATGGGCGTGATTTATGTTTGTATGTATGTAATGTGAATGTGTAGTCGATCGGTCGGTTTGCCGTGTGATGCCGGCTTAGAATAGCATCACCCCATTTCTTTCCCTTAGGAGTCGTAAGAGGCGACTAAGGTACTCGAGAGTGTGTATTACAATTTTAGGCGATGGGCTGACAACTTGTCACTGGCGATACACAATTTTCTGAATGACCCTCAAATATTTGTCAGACGTGGCGTAAATATCCGTTTTTCGCGGCTGTTTGCTCTCTGCTTAACCCGCCAGGGATTTTAGGCGTGATATGTATGTATGTATGTAGTCGGTTAGTCGGACAAAACTAATTTGGTGCATCACTAGTTGAAATAAATGTTAGTGCAGCTGTTATGGAAATGTTTGTTTCACTTCAATGTCCTATAATGACCTACATTTCTTGACACACATATCGTATCTCAATCAGTTAAAGTCCAACAGTTTTTTTAATATGGTTTCACTTAAGGCGTTTGCATTTCCATACCCTCATTAAGGCGAGTGTAGTCGTGAACGGCATTGCGGCACAAAAAAAAATCTCTTTATACAAACAATCTATCAGAAAATCAGAATGTCCGTTCCTTAAGTTTTTAGTTTTATCCTAAAGTAAAATCCGTGTGATGCCGGCTTAGAATAGCATCACCCCATTTCTTTCCCTTGGGAGTCGTAAGAGGCGACTTAGGGACTCGATGGTGTGTATTGCAATTTTATGCGATGGCCTGACAACCTGTCACTATGGCGATACCTAATTTTCCGAATGACCCTCAAATCAGACGTGGCGTAAATGTCCGTTTTTTGCGGCCGTTTACGCTCTGCCTACCCTGCAAGGGATAATAGGCGTGATATGTGTATGTGTATGTAAAATCAGAACCTGCAAACCAAACGTTTTTTTTTATTAGTGATGGGTTTGCTCTTGACTCGAGACTCGATGGAGCGAGCTCACCCAGAAGAAGCCTGTTAAGGCACTGGCACTCCCACACACTGACGGAACGCAGCAAGCTACTTGGCGCCAGACTTCGGTGGGATGATGGTCGCTTTAATGAAAGTTCTAACAAAAACTGCCACTTTTAGTATTAATTGACATAGCTTTAATTACAGCAAATGTTTAATGGTTTTAGTTATACATAAGGATTTAGGATTTACATAAGGAAAACTTGAGTAACGGACATTCGGATATTATATATTTTTTTGTGAAGTGGTTGATTAATATTGGCGGAATTAAGCGACAGTTTTGTGCAGCATACACATATTACGCCTGTATCCCTTGCGGGGTAGGCTAAGCGTAAACGGCCATTAAAATACGTCTGAAATAAATTTGAGGGCCTTTTCGGAAAAATCGTGTATTTATATGAGGTTGTAAGGGACAGTCCTCCGGATATTGATAGGTAATAGACTTTTCTCTTCCTGTTTACCCTCTGGTTGGCCGGTAGAGAATGCCGCATGGCAATGGGCCCGTCTTTTGTACATACATACCTACATATATCACGCCTATATCCCTTGCGGGGTAGGCAAAACGTAAACGGCCGAAAAAACGGTCACTTACGCCACGTCTGACAAACATTTGAGGGTCATTCAGCTAATTGTGTATAGTAACAGGTTGTCAAACCATCGCCTAAAATTGCAAAACATATGTAACCCTCGAGTCTCTTAGTCGCCTCATACGACACAAACGGGAAAGAAATGGGGTGATGCTATTCTAAGCCGGCATCGCACGGCGTCTTTTGTACTATGTGCAATAAAGTATAAAATAAATAGATAATGAATGTTGTGGGCGTGGTTTTACCTCACGCGATCACGCAAACACGAAAAGTTTGATAAGGAATATCCGATTCACTAAATATTTTAATTACCTACAGATCGTTTCATGGGCATTGTTAGTTAATTAAAGTTTGAAGTGCACCTAAGTTGACTAAGAATAATAATAATAGTCATTACATTGGTAAAAAAAAAACACAGTACTATAAGGCGGCCTTAATGCTAAAGTAGCATTCTCTTCCATTCAACCATTGAAGGAAATGGAAAGTGCGAACATATAAGCGGGATAGTGCAAACACTTAATATCATACTCGTACTGTAATACAGTCTAAAAGTATCTCCGATCTTTTGGTGACGTATTTTCGAGTCAGTAGAAAGAGATATTTGATTCCAGCCGAAGACGAGTGGTCTAACCACCACAAGTTCTACAATACGAGCCAATCAAAAATAAACTTTATTATTATTATTATTTATTATTTATTTGAACAGGCAGGCAGTTGAAACAACTGATAATGCCTGCATCCTATTATTCACTGTTCAAGTTCGTCACTATATAGCACTTATAGTTCACTTTAGTTATTTATGTTAAATTTTTGATTTGCCACGACACTGTTTTTGATGTTCGTCTAGTTTGTTTTTAAATGCATTTATGCTAGTTGCCGAAACTACACTGTGAGGCAGGTCATTCCACGGTTTGACCACTCGGTTAGTCAGAAAGTGTTTGTGCGGGTTGTTGTGAGATCTTTGCGCCTTTAATTTGCCAGATCATAGTGCCCATTTAGAATTTTGAATGTCTCGATCAAGTCTCCACGTTCCCTTCGCTCTTTGAGGGAAGTTAGTTTCAGTAGCTGTAGTCTGTCATCATAAGTTCGGTTTTTAAGTTGCCGTGGTACTTTAGTAAAGCTACGTTGGACTTTCTCAAGCAGGTCAATATCCTTGATAAAATATGGGTTCCAGATTTGAAAGGCGTATTCCAGTATGGGTCTTACATAGGTCTTATGTATTTTGATCATTATCTCTGGAGTCAAGATACCAAATGCTTTTCTGATTAGGTAGATTAGACTTTTGGCTTTCTTGGATATCGATGCCACATGATGTTCCCATTTCAGGTTCTCAGAGATGATGACGCCTAGGTCTACTTGAGTTTTCGTTTCCTTTAAATCAGTGCCACCTAACTTGTAGGTCAAGTGAGGATTTCGGCTTCCAATATGCAAGACAGTGCATTTTGCTGCGTTTAGGTTAATCAACCATTCTTTAGACCAGTTAGCAACTGCGTCCAAATCTTTTTGAATTTTATCGTAGTCGACCAGAGGGTTTGCGAAAATTTTAGTATCGTCGGCGAATATACTAACGTCGCATTGGAGGCCACGTGGCAGGTCAAAAGTGAAGATGATGTATAGAACTGGGCCTAAAACTGAGCCTTGTAGTACCCCACTTTGGATGGCATGCTGCTCAGATAAAACTTCACCGATTCTAACTCGAAAGCTTCTGTCACGCAGAAAGGCCTCGATCCATTTGAGTAATTTACCTCTTATGCCGATACAATCCAGTTTTTGTAGAAGTCTTGTAATAGGGACTTTATCAAAGGCTTTCTCGTAGTCTAAATAAATAACATCAACTGGCTCTCTCGTGTTGAAACTGTGAGTCCATGATGATAGTCATGACAGTAGGTTTGATACCGTTGATCTATGAGGGCAAAATCCATGTTGCTGATTTCCAATTATTTTGTGTCTTGAGATAAATTGCCGGATATGCTTAACTATTATCTTTTCCATAACCTTGCAGATCACACTTGTCAGGCTTATAGGCCTATAGTTGGCTGGGACCAGTTTGCTACCTTTTTGAAATATTGGAGTTACTGTTGCAGTTTTCCATTGTGACGGCAATAAACCATTGTCGTAGGATCTCTGCATTATTGTTGCTAATGTATTGGCAAGATCACATTTTGTAGAAATCTAGCAGGTATGTTATCTGGTCCGGGAGATGAGTCTGATTTTATCTCATTTAATGATTTTTGGATCTTATCTGGTGTAAATTCAATTTCTGCAATACTTTCTTCTATTCTGAGAGAGGGAATTTTATTTTAAAGAATTCTACGATTTTAGCCCCGGGGCTTTTAAATCTACGCCTGACTATTTGGTGAGCAGCTACACACAGAATAAATTATAGTACTAGGCTAGGGCTCACCCGGAGGAGTTTTTTGAACAACTCCTAAGCCTAACGGATTGGACTGAATCTACCCAGTACATGCCGGTAGTTCTCTAAATGGGGAAAAATTGGGAGATGAACTGTTAGACCGAAAATCGAAAAGCTATGTCCAGCACTAACCTCGACAACTGAGTGGGTCACATCCCTGGTGGGTCGCTCTCTTGGATGCTATCGGTTCCCGCGCGCGGATGATTGTTTATATTATCATCATCATATCAGCCCTCATCTACCCTCTGCGGAGTGGCGGCCGAGAACAACTAAAACGTCTAGTAGGTAGACCACCCGTTAGATGGACGGACGACCTAGCGACCATATTGCTGGCAAACAGTGGATGCAGGCAGGAGGCTCAGGACCGGCGTAGATGGCGACAAAAAGAAGAGGCCTATACTCAGTAGTGGGTATATAATCAGCGACCATATTAATTAAAAGTTAATTAAAGGACTCTTGTGTTTAATTCGGTTACAGTAATACATTTGAAATTGAATTCGAGTAGTAGCTTTGATACAAGTGGCAAGACCAGTCTAGCGCATACGAAATCAGTTTTCTCGGGGTTCAAAAATAATCTGCCATAGAAGCTAAACACAAATTGGATATCGCCAATTTCCAATGACCGTTTGTTTATCGGTCCTGCGACTGACATACCCCTTCGGCTCCCGAAGCCAGTCAATCAAATTTAATATCTAATTATTTTTAGCGGGTTCTCGAGTGGAGGCCACGCCTAGGCAAGCGTAGCGTTGGACGACCTCTCCGGCCAGGTGGACCGATGACTTTAAAAAGTCGGCCGGTAGCGATTGGATGGGTAAAATGAAAGATCGTACGCTGGGAGAGGCCTGCGTCCAGCAGTGGACTGCAATAGGCTGATGTATGTATTTAAAGGAACTAAACACGAACGGGATATCGCTAATTAACAATGATCGTAATTGTCGGTCCTGCGACTGACGGTGGAAACAATCGGCCTCAGTCTGACGGCACGAGTCACAATATGTCACAATCACATGACATGACGTGCTTCACACACGCCCCTTCGACTCCCGAAGCCAGTCAATCAAATTAAATATCTAATTATTTAAAGTGTTAAATTAATCTCATCCCAACGCTTAAAAACTGTCCAATGCCCACAATGTCCATTTACCACAATGTCCAATTCCCAAAATGTCCAATTCCCATAATGTCCAATTCCCAAAATGTTATATAACGTCGAGGGGTAGATTAAGCTATTTAGGACTGTACTTGTTCAAGCATTCGACGTGTTGTAAGTAATTTAAGATACTTATTAAGAGGCTGTGTAGTAGGTACTTGGCTTACTGTTGTTATTGTAAACCGTTTTTTTAGCAGTCACTGAATGAAATACGACTCGAGTGTTCATAAATTCACGGTACGGTGTTCTGTGTTTTATTTAATTCGGTATTATAAGGTTCGATTCACATGAAAGCATTGCATATTAAAAAAACTGTTAATGAATTCATACTAATACAAAGAACCTAATTGCTGTGTGTTACACACATACATACATATAATCACGCCTCTTTTTCATAGGGGTAGGCAGAGACTACATCTTTCCACTTCCTGACACACCTCTTTCGCTTCTTCAACATGCATCAATCTTTTCATACAAGCTCGTCGGTTTAGGGTACTCTTGACCTGACCTTTCTTTAGAACGTCCCCGATCTGATCCAAGTACGTGCGTCTTGGTCTTTCGCTTCCAAAAATCCCATCCACACTCGCCATATACACCTGTTTCATTCATTCTCTCAATGTGATCAAACCATCTCAGCATTCCTTTTTTCTATACCAGTCAACTGTGTGTTGTAGATCTTCAATAAGTGTCTTATAGATAAGATCTTAATAATGTAGGTCATAACTATCTTAATTTTTCGGTGGTAGCAATCGCATAATTTGTATCGGATCCGGAGGTACCAGGTTCGACTCTCAGGGGGTTGACGAAGCCCACACAAGGTAAATATGTCAATTTATCGCTTTGTGAGATGGGATTGTTCCCAGTTAAGTTGTAAACAGGTTACTCGCGCTGCTACTTGTCATGCCGCTGCCACTTCTCATGCTCCCTCAAATGTAGGCTTTTCGTGCGCGAGTCAAAGGAACGGCGGCGGCATCGCGACCGCGAGTGGAATGTATTGTTATCTCTCTCACTTTTATTGCGAAAAAAGTATGACAGCAGTGTGTGAACACTCACTCTAGTTGATATTTCTGCGGATGTATTTTGGGTAATATGATAGTATATGTATAGTGTGAACGTAGCATTACATATCGACAGGAAACTTCGCAGGAAGGGCAGCATACCACTGAAATCGGCCAGTATCACGCGATTCTCCATACATCATACATCTTGCGCTGTAACTTGCGAGTAGAATGATACAAGACTGTTTAAGATATGATTTCAGACCTTGGTGTTTGTGTGTGAGTGAGACGAGGGATAATAGAAAGGATGAGAGAGGGACAGAAGAGCGCAATGATGGTTGGTAATACAATAGTACTTTACATTTAAAATGAACATGATTTGACAGCTGAAAAGTCCGTAATTGAAAATGTTATAGCAAAAGGTTTATTTTCCTTTGTTGCCATCTATTCTAGTATGGATCTGACAGCTTTCAAATAGGAAGTTTCCTATCTGACAGTTCTCGAGATAATTAATAATTTGAAACCAGATGGCGTGTTATTAAGTTGAAATTTTGATAAATATATTTCATTTAATTACTAACAGTTTTATGAAAAAAGGTAATTTTTAAATAGAAAGAGACTTATTTAGTTTAGGTATTAGTTGCAAAAAACTAACCCGGTAGTTGGAGCCGTGCCACGAGCCAATAGCATTAAGACACACTTGCAAAATTCGCGGGCAAGGGACGAGCTGCGGTAGCCCAGATGGAAGAGGCGTCGCCACTAGTAATGGCGAAAGTCTCAGGTTCAAATCTTGCAAGCGCTTTAAAGTTTTACAAGTTTTCAAAATGGTATACTTACCTAAAACGGGAAGTGTTTTAAAATTTGGTATTTAAAATTTCCCATTTTAACATTTTCGTCACAAATTCACTTCACACATTTCTAAAGAAAAAAACTTCTTTCGTTTAGCTTAGCGTCATATATGTACAGTCGGTTGTTGCACTTAAGGTACCAGGGGTACTCCAAAAGAACTGAATTATTTTGGTTCCCAAGAAAAAAATTTTCTTGACATGAATATGTATTAGTAGAAAATCACTTCTTTTATAAGAATAAGTTTAAATTTTTATTATGTATTAACTTGGGATAAAAATAATTCAGTTCTTTTGTAGTACCCCTGGTACCTTAAGTGCTATAACCGACTGTACAGTCAAGCTCAGGCTGCATTAGACAATTTGTACTTTCGGCATAAGACTTATATTGGCTGTTCGGGTGTGTACTTGGTCGTAAGGTTGACTGTACACTTGAAGATTGGATAGAAAATTTCCCATTGGTACCTATGTAGTTCATGAAAACGCGTCGCGTCGAAACTTGCTAGGTGTGCGTTCTTACGATTTTAGTAAGTAGGTAAGTAAAAACACTTAATTGCACAAACGTGTACCCGGCTACGTGCAGTGTCGCATACGATATGGCTCCGATTCTGCCGAACTAGTCCTTAGCTAATTCTTGGGTACTCCTTCCTGGTGCTTAAAATCACTAAACAAGTATAATAAAAGGGGCATTAGATCTACTTACAAGTGTCTAGGTATTTAAAACAAAATAAATCAAATCATGAGATTGAGAATTTGGAAGTGTTGGTCGAGCGTCGGTTGCTCAGTTGGTACCCCACGGGATCAGGTCCAGACCCTGGCCGCCAATAAAAAAAAAACGATTTCTTGTTTTCATTGTTTTTCAAACAAGTCGTAATTTAGTAAAAATAATAAAAACATCTGATTTAAGGTAATTTCTATATCAATGTTAATTGAAATAAAAAGCATAATCAAAATCAGTCCAGTAATTTTTAAAATTTGCGAGGACAAATATGTATAAATACTGGGCCACGATATGCTTATTTTTTTATCCATTGCAATGCCAGCGATACTCAACTGTCATTATATTGCCACTGAGATATTCTATTCTTCAAAATTAAAAACATCTTTACTGACACTATATCAAGACACAACTTAGACGTTTTTAAAATAAAGGAAATCGATTATTTATTTTATAGATTGTTTTGAAAATATAGGTAATTTTAAGAAAGGAATTTCATTATTCGTAAATAATATTTCTTTTTCTGTTTCTAATAATTTTCTATAGTTTTGAGGTCGTAAAGTCAAAATGTCTTGTAAACTTTTAAAATGCTTTTGCCTTTGCCTACACAAATAAAAAGTAAATCATAGACAAGGAAAATATCAGTTTTTTTTTTCTAATTATGGCAAAAGCTTTTATTCATGTTCAGGCGAGGTACAGATATTTCACTAAAGATCTTGGTATTAATACACTTTTTGTAGATATTGTTAATAAAGTATTTTTCTTGAAACCAACTTAGCATTCCAAATTCGGGCCTTAGAGAAACACGTCCACCAGAATGGACTGTTTGTTTCCCGAACTCACGTGAAAACTTTTCACTGGTATATCTGAAAATATCTACCGCTGCATGCGGCTGGCTGATTGCCAGCTGCAGGTTCAGGGACGCTGGAAGTGTCACCATGCGCTTTCCGTCACCCAGTGTGCTGGATTTACTGACGCGAGTTTCAAATTAAACCCAATGAGGTCCTTTTTTGACCGCTGTTTCAAAAGATTCTGGGTGACTTGTCCAGGACATTTATTTATTACTAGATTTCTGTTATTTCACCCGCTCCCACTCATTTTTCCGTGGTTATAGTTGTTTTCCCGCGGTAAAAAGTGGCCTATGTGTTATTCCAGGTTATACTCTACCTGTGTTCCAAATTTCATCCAAATCGGTCAAGCCGTTTGAGCGTGAAGAGGTAACAAACATACATACATACACACACAAACTCTCAGATTTATAATATATAGTACGGATTCGACGTGTGATGCCGGCTTCGAATAGCATCACCCCATTTCTTTCCCGTGGGAGTCGTAAGAGGCCACTGAGGGACTCGAGTGTGTGTATTGCTATTCTAGGCGATGGGCTGACAACCTGTCAATATGGCGAAACACAATTTTCCGAATGCCCCCAAATATTTGTCAGACGTGGTGTAGGTAAATGTCTGTTTTTTGCGGCCGTTTACGCTCTGCCTAACACGCAAGGGACTATAGGCGTGATATGTGTGTGTATGCGGTAGCCCAGATGAAAGAGACGTCGCCACTAGTGATAGCGAAAGTAGCAGCTTAAAATCCAGCCCGCGGTAGAAAATTTTGCAAGTTTCCCTAAAAAATGTATATCTAACACGGGAAGTGTTTAATAAATTAGGTATCCAATTACAACATAATCAACGAAATACAGGTCAAATGACATAGGGTAATTCCCGGATATGTGCCTCAGCGGGATATGCGCCTCAGTTTAGTTGTGTGAAAAGTAAAACATACGCACAAAAAATTCCTTTATTAAACAAAAGCACCCCTTCCCCCCTTAAGTCTGCCACAAAGCGTTGGCGCGTGCGGACATGCGTAGGAGTGTTTTTGACGGCGACGTGATCAACAATCGGAATTTTACTTTATGAATGAACTTTGACCTACCATAACTTTGGATTTGACTGGTAACTGTTCTCTTTCTTTACGTCTAAATAAGGAGTGGGGTATGTAGATTATGTAATAGGCCAATTTTTGAATTAATAAATGTATTTGTATTCATTTTTGATACGGGCATATATCCCTGTGAAAAAGGATATCTGCCTCGATACGTTTTGGGATATGTGCCCTTAGGCCCTTGTCTGACTTTGATGCAGGAATGTTATGAATATGAAATTTTTGTTACGGATACGGACACGGATATGTTATTATTTCGGATTATCCGTTAGTTTCTAACAATTTTAGTTGCAGATATCATACAAATAGTTCATCTTTTGTTTATTTCGGTTACGTTTTGGGATAGTCCCTGAGGGCACATATCCCTTTTCTGACTTTTATGCAGGAATATTATGTATATGTCATCGACACGAAAGAAGAAGAAGATGGATATGTAATTTTGGTTACAAATATGGATACGGATATGTAATTATTTCGGATTACCCGTTAGTTTCGGATAATTTTGGTTACAGACATCAAACAAATTGTTCTTTTTCTGTTAATTTATTTATTGGACCAAATATTATATTATAAATGGGTTTTGTTAATTAGTAATATATGTATATATTAAAATAATATTAAAATACAGTAATAATTTTGTCAATTATGTTTAAAGTATTTGTTTTCTTGCCAAGGGCACATATCCCTTCCAATAAAATTACTCTGGGGCAAATATCCGGCATGTGAGGCGTATATCCCGGTTTTCACTTTTGTTTTAAACATTAAATATACGGCTATTAAAAATTATTATTTTCAAAAGGCCATTTAAAATCAATAAATAAATGTCCAAATTATATATATTTAAGAAAATAATTTGATAATTATTTTAAAATGAAAAGATATTAACAAAATAAAAAAGGTTGGGCATATATCCCGGACTTACCCTACATACATACATACATATATCACGCCTATAATCCCTTGCGGGGTAGGCAGAGCATAAACAGCCGCATAAAACGGACATTTACGCCACGTCTGACAAATATTTGAGGGTTATTTAGAAAATTGTGTATCGCTATAGTGACAGGTTGTCAGCCCATCGCCTAAAATTGCAATACACACCCTCAAGTCCCTAAGTCGCCTCTTACGACTCCCACGGGCAAGAAATGGGGTGATGCTATTCTCAGCCGGCAACACACGGCAAAGAAATGGGGTGATGCTATTCTCAGGTCAAATGAGGTTTAAAAAAACTCATTAGCTCGATAAAATAAATATGCCATAGAAGTTAGAACTACTACAACAAAGAAAATAATTGAAATGAACTTCAATTTTCGATTAGATATAAGATAGACTGTAATTTTAAAGACTACAATAAAACGATTGACAGATGACAAACAAATAAGATGAAATGTATTTCCCCAAATCAATTGCAGATGATTTAATATTGACAGTCTACTAACCTATATTTTCTCTTTTATTCCAGTGAAACTGCCAGAAGATGAAGTCTCAAAGGGCAGAGGCGATCCCAACTTCACCATCGGCCCAGCGCCAGAAAGGGACTGGGAGATGGTGCCTCCAGACGGGAAGTGGGGCTGGTTCGTGCTCGTAGGTAAACCAGAGCGGTTCTAAAACGCGGTATCGGTGTGTTCACGCGAAAAGTATATAGTCTAGAGAAGCAGGTGCAAGGTCGTGCGTTGGATCGATGCACTACACTAGGGAAGTCTGTTAGGTCACTCATTATTCCCAACTTTCAACGATCATTTTCACGAGACATTTAAGATTCTAACTAAATCTTAGCTTTACCAGAGCGTTTCTTAAACGCGGTATCGGTGTGTTCACGCGAAAAGTATATAGTCTGTGGATGGAAATACAAGTTCGTGCATTGGATCGATGCACTACACTAGGGAAGCATACTTGGTCTCATGTTATTCCTTATATTCAAAACAGACTAGTTTGATCTGCTGCGTGATTTCCGATTTTAGGGTTTTCTTAGTAACTGTCAACTATGAATCAAAACCCTTTTGTTACAATGGAAGCAGCAATAGTGTTACTTTTACTGAACTTGTCGTTTTCATTATATTTTTCAGGTGCAACGCTAGTGAACATCCTAATACCTGGCACCATCAAGTCCTTCGGCGTCCTATTGGTGGAATTCAACGACGTGTTCAATCCCTCAGCCGCCGCGTCCTCCGGAATCGTCGCGTTGTGTTACTTCCTCTACAGTAGTTTAGGTTAGTATCATCATCATCATCTACCTACGAATTTCGCAAGTGTATCTTGATGCCATCTTCCTATTTGATTTTATCAATTTCGACGTCAACACCATTTACAGCTTATAGCAATTTTAGACAATTCTATGGTGTATATTGACATCGTCATCAACGTTGTTTCCAGGTCCTTTATCATCAATTCTATCAGTGAAGTGGTCATACAGAACTGTCACGCTGGTCGGAGGATCGTTTGCTGCTTTCGGCATGATTGCGTCTAGCATGGCGTATTCTATTACGTATTTGTACTTTAGGTAAGTAATACTTATACCTAAACCGACGAGCATGTATAAAGGTTGATGCATGTTGAAGAAGCGAAAGAGGTGTGTCAGGATCGTAGCAAGTGGAAAGATGTAGTCTCTGCCTAACCCTCTGGGAAAGAGGCGTGATTATATGTATGTATGTATGTACTTATAGTATACGAAATTCTAGTGGAGAAACTGCAAACCTTACCTTGTTTTGGCGCAAATATTCGTTTGACGGCTCGTCGCAAATTTATAATAAAATGGACTATGTCATATTACTTAGCAAAACACTATTTAACTCTTCCTTAACTATCTTTATTTTTTTGCCGTGTGATGTCGGCTTAGAATAGCATCACCCTTTCCCGTAGGTGTTGTAAGAGGCGACTTAGGGACTCGAGATGTACATGAGTATTGCAATTAGAAGCGATGGGCTGACAACAACGGTAATAAACAATTTTCTGAGTGTTTTGTCCAAATTTTTGTCAGACGTGGCGTGGCGTAAATGTACGTTTACGCTCTGCCTAACACGTAAGGAATATAGGCGTGATATATTTATTTGTGTAAAACGTAAAGGGTGAAGGGACGTTGTACCGAAAACTTTGCAGGCATTAACCATGAAACTGAACAACTTCACTATTTAGTAAGTAGGTATAAAGAAAAGTCGCTTCCCACGTCTGTCCCTTTGTCTGTTTGTATGTATGCTTAAGTCTTCATAACCACCTAACGGATCTGGGGGAGTTTTTTTTTAAATAGAGTGATTCAAGAGGAAGATTTTTATGTATGATTTATGTCGGGAGAAGGTCTGTTACTCGTGGGAAATCGGTTAGCAGCGGGTGAAATCGCTGGGCGGGCCGCTAGTTTTCTATAGAAGCTGTATGTATTTTTACCCTTTATTTGTCTTGTGTGCACAGTTTCGGCGCGATGGTGGGCACGGGGGCCGGCCTCGCGTTCCCGCCGACCGTCTACATTGTGACGTCATACTTCGTCCGCCTGCGCGGCCTGGCGAATGGCATCTGCATGTCTGGCTCCGCATTCGGCTCCATCATACTGCCGCCTGTGCTGAGATACTTGCTAGAAGAATACGGCTACAAGTGAGTACCGGCTACAAGTACTGCTGCCTGCTGAGGGTCGTTGGTTCGAGCGCCACAACACACAAATATTTGTTAGGGCTATTTTGAGGTATTTGTGTTTATTCTGGGAGTTTTCTTTGTATATTATATATTTATTTAAAAAAAAATGTATTAATATTAAAAATTTTCAAACGCGGGCAGGATTTGAACCTGCGATTTTGCGACTGTGTTACGGGCATTATGATACACTTGCAAAATTCGCGGGCAAGGAACGAGCTGCGGGAGCCCAGATGGATGAGGCGTCGCCACTTTTAATGGCGAAAGTCGCAGGTTCAAGTCCTGCCCGCGCTTGAAAATTTTGCAAGTTTTGTAAATTTGTATACCCAACACGTGTTTTAAATGTGAATCTACGTTATAAGGGCACAATCATCATTAAACATGGGGTGATAAATCTTTTATTTTTCAATACGCCAGTGCATATTGTATGTTTTACTAGAGATGCTGCGACTATGGTTTTGGCCGACTACCGACTAATCGACCGACTAGACGCCGAATTCAAAAATGGCCGACATGTCACCTGAGTCGATCACTACTTCGCTGACGTTTCCGAAAAGAAAATAGTAAAACGTGTTACTAGCTGAAATTAAATATTATTTATGATTCAATGTTTCTATAGGCAACAACTTTCGATAACTAATAAAATTGGATCCGCCATAAAAATTGACTTGGTAGGCTGGTACATTTCGTACGGGCGATAAATTTCATTTACTTCATATTTTTACCTAAATGTTCCTTGTGGAAAATATTTCTTTATCACAAGCCAGTCTCCGGTCACTAGTAAAATTGACACCCTATACGGGGTGTAACGGACATCCCTCCGAATACTCATAGGCTGCATGCAGACCATGAAACTGTACAACTTTCCCCTAAAAACATATTTTAAGAAATGACAAAAAATATTGACCTCCAATACAAAATCATGATCAACTGATTGCAATTACTATGGCAAGTCAATTTTTTATGACGTTTCCTGAAAAAAGTTCTCATGGGAAGTTCTTCAGTTTCATAGTCTGAATGCAGCCTTTAAGTATTCATATTTATTTATTTGCATTTAATAGTTCTTAGGTTAGGTAGGTAGGTAGATTATGGAACTCCCTCCCACACACTGTACGCGATAGCCCATCTATCACTATCTTCAAAAAACGAGTTAAAGAACATTACCTTTCTCTCTCAAATTAATCCGTTTTATATATATTCGTTTATATATGTATGTTTATGAATGTATATTTATTATACCTTCCTTTGTTATATATTTTAGATAAAATTTAGATATATATTCTGTGCACGTCTTATCCGCATATCGTTCAATACCATTACTCTTCCCTAGGTCTGCTGTAAGAAATTTCTAATTAGAGATAATCAGTGCCTGTTGTGTCTGTATTCTTTAAGTGTTTTTCTCTTTACTGTTTCTGTGTACAATAAATCGTAAAATTAATAAATAAATAGGTAGTATTCGGAGAGCTGTCCTTTACACCCTATATGTTGTAGAACCGTGTGATGCCGGCTTAGAATAGCATCACCCCATTTCTTTCCCGTGGGAGTCGTAAGAGGCGACGATGGGACTCGAGGGTGTGTATTGCATTTTTAGGCGATAGGCTGACAACCTGTCACTATGGCGATACACAATTTTCCAAATGACCCTCAATTGTTTGTCAGACGTGGCGTAAATATCCGTTTTTTGCGGCCGTTAACGCTCTGCCTACCCCGCAAGGGATAAAGGCGTGATATATGTATGTATGTATGTATATGTATGTATGTATGTATGTATGTTGTTGTCTCAGGGGCGCAGTCCTAATCCTGGGTGGCATCATGCTGAACGTGTGGGCGGCGGCGCTGCTGTTCCAGCCAGTTGAGGAGCACATGGTCAAGAGGTACAAAGATGAGGAAGAGGATCCCGAAGATGTCGAGCAGAATCAGGTGAGTTTAAAAATAAAACTACTTCCGTCTTTCAACAAAACTTCTAAACAACTTTTGACAAAATCGATTGTCTTTTTCAACAAACTTGTAAAAAACTTCAGTCCTTCAACTAAAATTAATCAATCTCTCAACAAAACTTACCTTTGTCTTCGAACAAAAATACTTTTGGCTTTCAACAAAACTACTTCTGTCTTTAAATAATTGTTATCGTCTTTCAACAACAATACTTGTATTTCAACAAAATGACTTGTTGTTCAACAAAATTGCTTATCTTTCAACAAAAATTCTTGTCTTTCAACAAAATTACTTGTCGAGCAACAAAAAAACTTGTCTTTAACAAAAATACTTGTCTTTCAATAAAAATTCTTGTCTTTCAACAAATATACTTGTCATTCAACAAAAAAACTTGTCTTTAACAAAAATACTTGTCTTTCAATAAAAATACTTGTCTTTCAATAAGAATACTTGTCTTTCAACAAAACTCTTTCTGTATTTCAATAAAACTATTGAAAAATAAAGACTCGTTTCGTCGGCCATCTTTGCGCCTACAACGCTGCGTTATAAAATCAAATATTGAATAAACTTAAAAAAGCTTGATTATTAAATTATATTTTCGGATTTAATGTTTAAGTTGATAGCTTGGTTTATGTCACAATTATTTTCCACAATATTTTGGATATCTATGAATTTTTGCATTGTTTTTCTTTGCATTTTGGCACACGTGAAGCATTTTGAATATACAGGAGTAAAAATATTAGCTGCAAATATTTTAAAGGGTAAGCCAGTATATGAAACTGTACAATTTTCCCCAAGGAACATATTGGTCGAAATATGAAAAAAATTACCTCCCGTACCTCTACAAAATGTTCCAGCCGTACGGGTCAATTTTCAAATTTTTAAGACCTATGTTCGTTGGAAAAAGTTGTTCAGTTTTATGGACTGGTTCACCCCGTTTACCCCTTAAATCATTTGCAGTAAATATTTTTACATCATGTACCATTGGGGCCTTTAGTTTTAAAGAATTCGCAATTTTTCGCTTTCATTGGGTGCAACATGATTTTATTTTGGGAAGCAATGCATGAAATGAATGCACCTGTCAAGGGTTTCGGTGGCAAACATTTTATATTTTTGACAAACATTTTATTTTTCCGTGTGACGCCGGCATAGAATAGCATCACCCCATTTCTTTCCCTTGGGAGTCGTAAGAGACGACTAAGGGACTCGAAGGTGTGTATTGCAATTTTTGGCGATGGGCTGACAATCTGTCACTATGGCGATACACAACTTTCCGAATAACCCTCAAATATTTAGCAGACGTGGCGTATATGTCCGTTTTTACGGCCGTTTACGCTCTGCCTACCCCGCAAGGGATTATGGGCGTGATATGTGTATGTATTTTATTTTTAGCTTTTTACTTTATGTTTGATTAAAATATTGATTTTGGTATATACGTAGATACAAAAAAACTATGATTTGTATATTTAAGATACAAAAGTACTTACTAAAAGTTGTTCAGATTCAAGAACTCAAAACTAAACACGGTGAAATTAGTAATAAGAAAAAAACATGTTTCGTTTTTAATACTGTGTAGTGTTTTTGAAAATGAAAGGCCGAACACAAACTTGAGGAGATGGTAAACCAAAGTAAGCAACATTTACTTTCACATTAATTGTGTATTGTGCTGTGGTGTAGTTTAGTTTCACAACATTTTGTATAGCATTTATGATTATAACTGAAAAATAGCAAATTTTTAATACACTTTCCGTGTTAAGAATACAATTTAAAAAAACTTGCACATGCACAAGTTCACAAGTAATTTTGCAAGTTTTTTAAAGTTGTATGCCAGTGGAAGTCTTAAAAAAATCGGGTATTCAATTGATCGCGGGTTTTATCGCTTTGGCTACATTAAATCTGTATAGAATGTATTAGTCGCTGGGTATTAGTTGCAAAACTAACCCGGTAGATGGAGCCGTGCCACGCGTTACTGGCATTAAAATACACTTGCAAAATTTGCGGGCAATTGATTGTGCCGCGGTAGCCCAGATGAAAGAGGCGTCGTCACTAGTGATGCCGAAAGTCGCAGATTTAAATCCTGTCTGCGGTAGAAAAATTTTGCAAGTTCTCTCAAACTGAGCAATAAAACGTATCCTAGAGAAAATTCATTATTTAATTAAATTGGACACGTTTTTTTTGCCGTGTGATGTCAGCTTAGAATAGCATCACCCCACTTCTTTCTCGAGGGTGTCATGTGTATTGCAAATTAAGGAGATGGGCTGATAACATGGCACAATGGCGATACAAAATTCTCTGAATGACCCTTAAATGTTTGTCGTATATGGCGTTAAAGTACGTTTTTTGAAGATCCAATTTTTATTTTTCGTATTTCAACATTTGATCCCTGGGGAAAGTTGTTCCTTGAGACGAGCCCGTTATTAGTTTTCGCTATCGGTCACTAGTAAAATTTCATACATACATACATATATTACGCTTATGTCCCTTGCGGGGTAGGCAGAGTGTAAACGGCCGAAAAAACGGTCAGTTACGCCACGTCTGACAAACATTTGAGGGTCATTCAGATAATTATGTATCACTATAGTGACAGGTTTTCAGCCCATCGCCTATAAATTTCACACTATATAATATAGGGTTGTCTATTTTCCCGAAAGTTTAAATTCAAAAATGCTATACAAAATGTGATAATGATTTTGTTGTGGTGTTGGAGCACGCTTGTATGCATGTTTATTTTTTCTTTTCACAACACATTTTTATTCTTTCTTACATACAAACATGTTGCGGGATAGCATACATGCTGTCAAGGAATACAATACTTCTCTTAAAGTACCTTTTTATTGCGTCGACTATGGTTTCGGCCGACTACCGACTAATCGACTTGTCGCCGACTACAAAATGGCTGACTAATCTGATCATTACTTTGGCGAGAAGTTTGGAAAAAGAAATCGCGTCTTTACACGTTTTAGGGCCTTTATACCAATCAATACAGATGTGGTTTCAATTCGAATTGGTTTCATTTTAAGGCGGTGTAGTTGTCAACGACCTCGACAGAGGTGCAACTTCACAAAAAAACTAGTTTTCTCTTTATACAAACAATATTTCAGAATATCCGTTGCCCAAGTTTTTAGTATAATCCTTCAGTAAAATAAAAACCTGCAAACTCATTGAAATATTCGCTGCAATTAAAGTTATAGGCAATTTATACCGAAAATGGCCGTTTTAGGTACTTTTGTTTAAGAGAAAATATGTTTTTAGTGCAGTGGCGCCACTGTCGAGGTCGTTTGAAAAAAAAAATCTATTAGAATTCAATGACTTTATTGCAGTCGACTAATCGGCTACTCTGCTGACTACTCGCTGACTATAAAAATGGCCGTCTAGTCGTTGCAAATCTACTCTTTATATTAGTAGTAGGTATTTTTTCGTACTTTTGATTTATTTATAGTTGTTTAGTTGCAGTCGATATAGTTTTCCTATTCGTTGAGCTCTGTATCAAAAACTGTTTGAAATATTCTTTTATCTAATAAGTTTCCTATTTATTTAGCCCGTATAAAGACACAGGGCGAGCCGTGGCGGTTTTTTAAAATTCTGAACAAAAAAACTGTTTTTATGTTTGTGTATCAGCTAGCTACAACTTAATTCTTTCTTACTGCTTACAATCATGTAAAAACTAACTCTCACTCAATAAAACGATCACTTTTCCTAACTAATTCAGTTATTGTGCAGTTAATCTATTCAGAATGTGTTATTTCATGTAATAAGGTAAAAAGCAGAGAGTAGGTACTAATGAAACTGAACAACATTCCCCATGAATCATGGGTTGAAATATTAAAAAACACATTTGGACCTCCCAAACAAAATAGCCGAATCAGTTAGTTAATTTACTATGGGAGGTCCAATTTTTTTTCATGGGGAAATTTGTTCAATTTCATAAGTACCTTGACCGCCTTTCGGCTTGTATACCTTTTTTTGTTACTCTTTGTATATTTTTAATGGAATTCATTAAAATATCATCCAGTTTTCGGGTAGGACTTGAGTATCATTTTTTACATGTCAAATAACCTAACACCGTGTATTTAATCCTAAAACGCTTTTTTTCTACAAGATCGTACTAATTTTTCTTTTTCATTTTGGCGTTTACACTGCACAACAAAAAACAGAAGCTTACAAACGTTTCATTTTCAAAAATACTGCCGCTTAAATTGTGTTAACGTGTAAAAAAGTGATAATATAGGGTGCAAGGGACAGCCCTCCGAATACTGATAGGGTGCATTCAGACCATGACACTGAACAACTTCACATAAAAAAAAAAAACAGGAAACATTAAAAAAATTTAGATCCCATAGTAAATGACTCATTATTTTGTATGGGAGGTTGATTTTTTTGTCGTCTCCTGACATATGTTTCTAAGAGAAAGTTGTTCAGTTTGATAGTATCCATGCACCCTATCAGTATTCGCAGGGCTGTCTCTTACACCCCGTATAACAAAAGTAATTAACTGTAATTATGGTATTTCGTCGTTGAATAGATTAGAAGCATGGCATCAACCGGCAAATTTCTGGTTCTACAGGGATTTACAAAAAGGGTATAACAAGTCGAAAACTGTCAAGAAACTCATTAAACTGAACAACTTTCCCCATGGAACAAAGGTCGAAATATCAGAAAAAAATTTAGACCTTCCATACAAAATTGCCGATCGACTGGTTAATTTACTATGAGAGATCCATTTTATTATTCGGTCTATGTTTTTTGGGTGCCATTGTTCAGTTTCATGATGATATTAAACTCCTTTAAGCTTGTTATATACTTTTTTACACTTTATACTAGTTACGGTGTAACGGACGTCATAACCCGAGGGTGCTTCTTCGGTTAAAGCTAACTGAGCGACTAATAAATCAAAATGCTTGAGTTATGGCATCTGTACCTACTTCATTTTGACAGAAGCGGATTTTCGATAAATTATGATTTATCGAGCTATGATTATTTAAGTGAGGGCGCTAGTAACGCTCCGAAATCCGCTTAACAAACAAATTTGCGCAATAAATTGTTAAATAAACAAATATTTTCTTTTTCAAAAGATCGATTTAGCTAAAACAGTTTTTCATTTGTACCTCAACTATAGTCTGATAGTCTGAAAGTTTAGATATTTTTCTTTTAGTAAACAAATAAAAGCAGGTTTTTTATTATCCAAGTTTCTACAAAATTAAATATTTTTCCAACAGAACTGAAAACTGACTAATTCCTTATCAACGAAACATACAAAAACAGCAGTACTTGTTATTTAACGCTACTAAAATACTATTAATAGAAAAGAATTAAGGCATAGTTTTATGAAGAAAATAATTTCAGTTCTAAAACGTAAAAAAAGTATTATATAACGCCTGCTGATGTCAATATAACGCGGTTAAACTAGAATGGTTGGTGTTTTCGTAATGTCACCTATTATACGTTTACATTTAAATTTGGCCGTATGACTACTCCGTCAAATTTGACAACATAAGTACCTACACGAACAGACTATTTAATTATATGTATTGAATTTGTATTTAGATTAGAATGTGTGTGTTGTGATAACATTTATGTGCTCTCGATTTTTGCAGGATAATTTCTTAAATTACTTTTAGCCTGCTAAGAAATCGTATTCATTTAGTCAATTGTCTACTAAAATGACGTTTGATTCCTAATAGGCCTGAATTCGGGAAATAAATTCTCATAACTTACCTGAAATTAGCGCTGTCACTCTCCGTAAAAAAGGGGTTGAAAAGGATATCAGAAGTCCTGTCATGTTTAAAAATGTTAATAGGTTTCGCCATTTCTATAGACTGGCAGCTTCATTTCATTTCATTTCATTTCATTTATTGATTGCATTGTCACAAATAATACAGTACATTCATAAAGAGTAGGTAATTTACAGATGGTATGGAAATTAGATGTGACACCCTGTCAGGGTATCGCAATACTGAGCCAGAGGGCTTATAATAGTTAAAATATTATTCTTATGTACCTACGCATGCAAATCATTTGATCTATACATTGACAAAATTAATTAATATTAACACAATAAATATTTGAAGTAGGTTAGTATATTTATAACATTAAAATATAATTCACCAGAAATATTAAGGAAAACGAAAATATAATTAGTATGTCAGTCAATAATTAACAATAATAATAAAGTTTCTAATTTTTACATATTTATAGCTTTTATTTTATTGCTATTTACCTAGAAAGTGAAGAAAATAGAAAACGTGTTGATTAATCACAATGTACCAGTCATAAATTCGTTCACTGAGTAATAACAGTTTGTGAGTAATAATATCTTTAGTTGTTTTTTAAATAATATATCTTTCTCCTGCGACTTTATGCTACTGGGTATTTTATTGTAAATTTTTATGAATCTATTTAATGGGCTTTTACCAAACATATCCATCCTACTTGGCAGTAGTGCCAAGTCATTTTTGCGGCGTACGTTTCGAGTATGGACATCTTTAACTTGTTTGAATAGATGTAAGTACTTCCTGACAAATATCCCCACCTCTAGAATATATATACATGGGAGTGTAAGCATTTGATACTTTAGGAAATATGGTCTGCAACTATCTCTGGGTCGGATATTGAAAATAATGCGAAGACATTTCTTTTTGTAGAACTAATAAGTCGTGGACATTTGTACTTTCTCCCCATAGTATTATAGAATATCTTAGCCAGGAATAGGCTTGACCGTAGTATAAAGTGAGCGCGGTATCAATGTCTGTGTTTATCTTAGTAACACTTAACGCATAAGTGAATTGTGATAGTCGCGTTTTAACTTTTTGTATGTGCGCTTTCCAATTTATGTGTGAATCAATTTTTACACCTAATAAGTCGATCTCAGAGACCTCTTCGATAATTTTATTTTGGGCAGTTAGATTTAAGATAAGTGCTTGCTTTTGTGGTGGTCGAAATTGTATAATTTTGGTTTTTTTAGGGTTTATTTCTAGGTTATGTTCGGTGACCCATTTATTAGCGGCGTTGTAGTGCAACAATAGCTGTTCATTACACGTAGTTTTGTCTTGACAAGTTACTAACATAGTAATGTCGTCAGCAAACATAACACTAGGGGTCTTTAGTGCATCCGGCAAATCGTTTACATAAATCAAAAACAAAATACAACCCAAAACTGTGCCCTGCGGAATTGAGCTGTTTGTTGTGATCATTGGCGAGTTAACTAACTCGATTTCGCCTGTGTCATGATTAAAGTATTCAACTTGGACAAACTGCTGTCTATTCTCTAAATAAGATGCTAACCAATGGTAAGCGTTTCCTCGTATACCACAACCGTGTAGCTTTTTTAATAGAATTTTGTGTGAAATTGTATCATAAGCCTTTGTTAGATCCAGTAAAATACCTATCGTGTGGTTGTTATTATTTATATTATCTAGCACTAACTGTATATATGATGTAACTGCTAATGTTGTTGACGAGTTCTTTTTAAAACCAAATTGATATTTATTTAGTATTTTGAATTTATCAAAAAAGGATTGTAACCTAATAGACATAATTTTTTCAAAAATTTTTGAAACCGACGGCAGCAGTGCTATTGGCCTATACTGGTTGGGGTCATGGCAATTTCCACCCTTTTTAAGTATAGGCCTAATTTTCGCTATTTTCAATGCATCCGGGAAGCAGCATTCCATAAATGAGTGATTGATTAGACTAGTTATAGGTGTTAACAACTCGTTTATACAAAATTTTATAACTTTTGGTGGTATTTCGTCCGAGCCGTAGCTAAGTTTGTTTTTCATTTTACGTATAATATTATAAACTTCGCGTTCATTTGTAGGGTATAAGTAAATTGAGCTAGTAGTGGGCGCTCGCACTGAGTGGCCGCTGTTTGCTCCACGCGATGATTCACCGACAGAGGCGAAATACTTGTTAAACATGTCAGCTACATCTGGCGCTGATTCAACTAATAGGTTCATTGTGTTTTTCAAAGTTAAGTTTTTAAACGTTTTTTTTTCATTTTTGTTAGTGATTTGACTTACTAAATTCCACATGCATTTGTTTTTATTATCTGATTTTTTAATTTGATTTATATAAGTCTGTTTTTTTAACGTAATGACACATTTTTTTAATAACTTCTCGTATTTTTTATAAGAGCTTTTTAGTATTTTATTGTTCGACTGATCAACAAGTATTTTGAACAGCCTTTTATGTTTGCAAGATATTTTTAAACCTCTTGTGAGCCAAGTTTTTTTTCTTTTTATTCTTATTTTAATTTTAATTTTGGGTATTGTTTTATCCAATATAATTTGTAAGATTGAATGGAAATTGTTGAAATTTTTGTTTAAAGAATTTTTTATATTTAGATGTTGTTCCCAGTCGACTTTATTTAACGCGTCTCTAAATGCAAACAAATTTTCGTTTGTAAATGATCTTACTCTTTTGTACCATTTGTTTCTGGTGGGTTTGATTTTTTCACTAATATAGGTATATATTAAAGCACTGTGATCACTAATTCCGGTTTTTTCAACGCTAACTAAAGAATCTTTGTTATTTGTATATACTAAATCAATGCATGATATTGTTGTTTTTGTTTCTCTTGTCATTATGCTAGGGTTATTTGCTATACGAAGATTTGCTGAAAGCATGTAGTCTGAGAGCTCTTTTGCTAGTTTTAGTTTATCTTTATCCTTTGTATCTGGGTTCATATCAATATTGTAGTCTCCTCCAATTATTATATGTTTTTTTATGTCTCTTAACCTAATTATGTCTAAAAGCTTTTGTATAAACTTACGAAAGACGTCTATATTACGGTCCAGTCTATAAACGCAAACTACCAAAAGATTTTGTGATGAAATTTCAACTGCACAACATTCTATTGTGTATTCGACTGACAGGATTTTTAGATCTTTTCTTTCTGTGTAATCTATACCGTCTTGAATATATATAGCAGTTCCGCCTCCTTTATACTGTTTTCTGTTAAAACTTGCAGCACAATCATATCCTCTTATCTCGAATAATCCATGTTGTGTGTCTCTTATCCACGTTTCTGTAAGGCACATTATGTGAAATTGTTTTTCTTCTGCAAATGCTTCAAACGTATGTTCTTTGTTCTTAAGACTTCTACTGTTTTGAAAGAGGATCGCGAAAGGTCTTACGAAAAGTGCCATTGCTGTTTCTTGGTCGTTCCTTTTGATACTTCGGTTGTTCCTTCTGTGATAACATGGCGATAGATTTTCTTGGTATGTTTTCTTTGTTTGGTGATGTTTCGGTTTGTTTCTCATTTGTATTTATGATTTCCACTTCTTCATTTTTGTGGTATTCTTTTCCGTCTATGTAGAGTTTATTGTTCCTAATAACTGCGTGTTTCCCCTTTTTTCTTTCTTCTTTTAGTATTTCTCGTAATTGATTTCTTATTTCTAGTGATTTTCCGTCTAGAAATTCATTTATAGCAAGCCCGGTTTTCTGGAAGCTATAACTATTTTTTAGTATATATTTTACCATTCTTTTGCTAAGTAATTCTACCACAATTGGTCTTCGGTTTCCTCTTTTCCCCAATCTTGTTATATTTTCTACGTAACCTAGCAGATTCAAATCCATTTCTTTTTGAAAGGCGTATAAGATATGATCATGTAAGCTGTATTCTGTTTCACCATCAAGTTCTTCTAATCCGTAAAGAATGAACTTTTTTGATCTTTCAAAATCGTAATCATAATCATACCCTTTTGTTTGAATATTTGTTGCTTTTTCCTGAATTCCAATGACTTCTTTTTTTAAAGAGTTTTTTTCTGCTTCTAGTTTTTGGATTTTCTCGTTTAGTTTATTTAACTCAATTTTAAATTTTTGTTGTTCTTCTTTTAAAGTTGATACTTGTCCATTTATTTCCGTTCTCAGATTTGCGATTTCGTTACAGATGTCAGTCTGCAGCGACAGTTCTGTTGTTTCAATCTTTTCTAAAATGCGGCCTGTCCATACTTTTAGTTTCATATCCAGCAGTTTACCGATCTGTTCAATATTTAAGGTTTCCTTGCTATTAGATGGGGCCATATTTGGGAGCTGTTGTAATAGAATCGATTCATCGTTATCCGTATTGCCGATTACGCTTGCGTCGTTTATATGCTGTTGGTCGACTGATTCCTCAGAAATATTTAGAATGGATTTGGAATTTTCAAGGGCATTCTCATCTTTTCTTTCTTGGCGTTTAATTGAAACATTACATTCTGGACATATCCATTTTAGTTCCAATTGACTCATATTTCCCTTATAGCCATCATCAGAAATGCCCACGCACTGATAGTGGAATTGTTCCCCACACTTTATACATTTTAAAAGTTCTCGGACATGGATGTGTTTTGTGCAAGCCGAACATGTCCTCATTTTATCGTTGTTGCTTTCGGTCTTTAGTGTGGTGTAGTGCTCCGAACTAATTATCGTTGTAGTATTACCTAGTAACTTAACTTAAGAGTTCTTTGTTGCTATGTGGTGTGGTGAACAGTGCAGCGATAGTGTTGGTCCAGTTTCCACTCAACGCGTGTGAGTGAGATAGATGCAAGCGTTTGCGCGGCACTTGTCACTGGTATTTAAGATTTGTTTAATGGTCACTAATTAACGTATTTCGGTGGTTACACTTCACAATTCACTAAGAAAAATAGGTAAGCTTTAATATTGTGTATGTATCTAAATTATTACTACAATTTGTCTCGGTATATTTAAAGATAATATCGCAGCGTTTGAAAACGGTGTTTACTTCACGAGCGCCCTCTTCGTGCTTGCCGCTCCTTCATTGGTTGTGGTGAGGCGGGGGGGAGGGTTGCACGTCACTAGCACGCGCATGCTACACACGTAGAGTTTTCTACTGAAGATATCTCGAGATTAATACTTATAGGTAATTATGGTTCTCAATAATTTCATATGTTTTTATTTTTAGTGGGATATTTTTTATGTTTCCCGCGAATGATTCCACGAGTAAATCTACACACACACAACACACATAAGGCCTTTATACCTTGCAGCGTAAGGCAAAGTGTTAACAGCCGTAAAATGCGGTTGTTTGTATCGTGAAGCGCCACCGTAGTGGCGATATCAGACCGCACGGACAAACCTTGACAGGTTTTTGTTGCGTTCTCTTGTAATTGTTGTTTATCTTTTTTGTAAATGTTTTAATAAATAATAATAATAATATCGCCACATTTGACCATCTGACAAATATTTGAGAGCCGTTTCAGACATTAGTCGCTGATTACGACATCTGTGCGAAGAAAATGGGTCGATCCTATACATAACACGGTAACATGTGAAATTGCCATTGTGTTGTTAATTAATAAATAATAAAGTAATTAGAAATTATTGGTTTATTATGTGCATAAGATCGCATTTTCGCGTCGATGGATCAAACAATACATTTCTTCGTGCTTTGAACTTCCCGCATCATTTGGTGTTCTGCCTTCGCTTACAATATTCCTTACAGATCTTTCTGAAAATCCTGTAACGCTGGCTACTAATTTTGCTAAATTGACATCATTCGGGTGTTCCTGCGTAGAAGGATCTTTCTCGCGTTCTTCAAAGAATTTGTGTATGTTATACACAACTTCCATTGTTTGTTTTCTTATTGGAGGACTAATCTTGGGGTCGTAATCTCATGTGCGTGTTGTAAAAAGTTTCGCCGAAGTACACAACTGACCGCGGCGAGTGACTGCCGGCAAATGACAATCAGTGACACGCGTCGTGCTCGCGCCCATTTCCCGCACACTTTCCGCACCCCCGCAGAGATCATAATTACCCTGCCCCCCGAACGTCTGTAACGCCGCAGGGAGCGGCATGCACGACGTTGCCAGACTATAGTAAATTTAGTCGCCATTGTTTTCATTGTCGCCATATTTTGATAGATTACGCGTATTTTGCGTCAGAATAAGACATGACATGACTTAGATATCTCCAGTACTTTTCTTAACATATTTTTGACGGAAAGCGACAACGGTGGTTTAAGATAATTTAAGATAATGTATTTCCTGAATTGAGGCCCTTGCTTAATTTAAATAATGCATAATTTGAAATTATGTGTTTATATACGAAATAACGAAACAAATGATAACTGAAGGTTTATTAAGTTAACGGAATAGCTAAAAGTTTTCTGTAGAAATATCCTGTCAGAATCGAGGCTATTGTATTCAGAATGTAATGTTTTAATTAGACGTTTCATGTAGCTATGCTTGTTAGTAGTATTTTTATTTATGTCCAGGCTTATTTTAAGTGTGCACGGTGATAATTATTATTATATCATAAAAACCTTAATAATAAATGCCTTGCTGCCTTATATTTTATTTTATTTCGCAATAAAGAATAGTTTTTAGTATTTTAAATACAATTTTAATGTAACGGCCTTAATTTTACTACTATCGTAACGTAAATAAGAAGCTGTGGTATTTTAACATAGCTTGGCGATAATTTCAAACAGTTTTTGCGTAATTAACATTAATGTAATAAAATTACAAAATGAACTTTAAATTAATGCTTTTATTTTGTTGTGGCTAAGGCAATTTAAAATACTGTGGCTTGAAACTACGCACTTAAAACAATATAGCGAATAACAATTTTTTATTTTTTTGAAATCTTGCAATATTTTCATGCGCTGGCAGGGAAAAGAAAATTTTGCAAGTTTTCAAAAATTGTATACTTAAGTGTTTTAAAATTTGATATTCAACTTTTTTTTCTATTTCAGGATGACATCCTTTTCGAAGAAGACGAACCAATCGAAAGCTACGACATGCACGCCATACCGAGCCCAGAAAAGGCAGGGAAAATTGAAAATGGCCACCTCGAGCCTAAACTCCCTCAAAACCTGAGCCATAGCCACCTCGAGCCTAAACTCCCTCAAAACCTGAGCCATACTTGCATGCCTTCGGTGACGTCACAGAGCCAACTCAAACAGAATCTTAGCAAACGCAAACTGTCTTACACAAAACCTATACCAAAGACTCCTTACAGTTCCACGTCAATCACCAAACTAGGCTCGCAAGAACACTTTGGTAGAAGACTTAGTACTGCCGGCCCTAGAAGGAACTTTTCGACATCTAGTTTCAATTATGTGTCAACGCCCTTCCATGGATCGACTTTATCAGCCTTCGAGAGACCAAACGAATTTGCTTCGCAGTTTTCGTTAAAAAGTATAACGGAAAGCGTTTCAGATGTAGCGCATTGCTGCTTTTGTTGCAAGAGAAAGAAAAATAAAGAACCCAACAAGTTTTTCGATATTAGTTTACTGGCAGATCCGGCGTATTTAGTCATTTTGATTTCGAGTAGCACAGTGGCGATTTCGTGTACGAATTTCATTATTCTACTGCCATCGCACGCGCAAAACATCGGTTTTGATAAAGCGCGGGGCGCGTATTTACTAAGTACGGTTTCAGCTTTGGACTTAGTCGGTCGTATAGGCGGTTCGACTTTGTGCGACTTGAATATAATACCAAAAACATGCTATTTCGTCGGTGGTTTAGTGATATCTGGGATTGCTTTGATTATTTTACCATTTTTCAAGTCGTATTTGGCTATATCTGTAGTCTGTGCATTGTTCGGTTTGGCTTCTGGGGTAAACAACAGTGTGACAACATTAGTTATGGCAGAGTTTTTGGGGGTAGAACGACTGATGTCGACTTACGGCATATCTTTATTTGTCAACGGAATTTTACAGCTGATAGGTCCAGCGCTATGCGGAATATGGTTTGAATATGATCAGAACTATTTCAATATGTTTATGACGTTTGGATTTATTTTCCTTGGTGGCGCGTCACTTTGGTTGTTCATGCCTATTATAAATAAAAGAAAGAGAGAAAAGGAAAGAATTGAAATGGAAAAAGCGGCTAAAAAGGCTGTTAAAGTTTAGTCTGATTTAGTGTCTAATAAATTGACTTCTATTTTTGAAAAGACGTGTATGATATTTGTTTTTTAGGAACTCTATGATTTTAGCCCCGGGACTTTGAAACCTACACCTGATTAGAAAGCAAGAGATCACTTGGAAAAGTTAGACGTTTATGATAGGTTAAGTCTGTGCAGGAAGAAAACAGGCGTGGGCAAAATGTAAACTAAGTTTTTTTATATGTTGCCATTACATTTATCATAATAAGGCACAAAGGCACCCTCAATTTCCTAGCCTATTCTCCTTTTATTTCAGGATCGAGTATCAATTCTTAATTAAACATTATTCAGGATTTATGATTTTTATTAATTCATTTTTGCTTATTTTTGTGGAATTACTTAACACAGTATTCGTCTTTTTTTTTACATAATCATATTTCTTTATTCTAGCTAGTAGATAGGCTTAAAAGAAGTTTTAAATGAATTTATTTTTTACTGAAACAATGTACTTTTACTCTCTATTTTCTAGATTTATATTTAAGTTTTAGTTTTACTTGAAAAAGTTACCGCCTTGAGGCTTCCATTTTATTTAAAATAATAAATAAATAGATTGATAAATAAACAATGAAAAATGTCAAATCACAATCGAACTAACTGAAGGAATATAAAGTCTTATTAAATTCAAGGCATTTTTTTTAAGTGTTTCACCTCGTGAAACTAGACAACTTTCTCCGAAGAACATAGTTCGATTTATGAAAAAATAATAGGACTTTATGTACAAAAATTATCAAAAAATGAGTCATTTTGTATGGAACCATTTTGTTTTTCATATTTCTACCTATGTTTGTTGGGAAAAGTTGTTCAGTTTCATGATCAGAACACACCCTAAAAGTAATTACACTGAATTAATTCACTAAAAACCCAGGCTTGTGCGTTCCACCTACGCAACCAGGAAGCGGGACGCCACCTTAACATCCTGTGGCAGGGAGTGCCGATTGTCCATTGCGATCACCCAAAATACCTCGGTGTCACCCTAGATAGGTCGCTCACATTTAAGAAAAACTGCGAAAATGTGAAACAATTTATTGCGCAGACTCACGACCACAAAATGGGGTGCCTCACCTATGGTTCTGCGAACAACTGGACTTGCACTTTGCTACTCTGCAGGTGAATATGCGTGCCCCGTGTGGGAACGATCTGCCCATGCTAAGAAAGTGGATACAGCATTGAATGAAACATGCCGGATAATCACTGGCTGTCTTAAGCCGACCCCGGTACAAATGCTGTATCCGCTGGCAGGTATAGCCCCTCCAGATGTTCGCAGAAGCATAGCTAGTTCCACCGAGAGGACTAAACTGGATACTGACCCACTTCATCCGATGCACCAATATAACACCGTGCCCCAAAGGCTCAAAAGTCGCAAAGGTTTCATGAAGTGTGTCAGTCCATTACCTTCTGGAGTGTCCCCCCAACGTGCCAGACTCCGGTTATGGGAGGGAAAAAGTATACTGCCAACCCCCTTTGTGCCGGTTTCGGAAAACCTTCCGCCTGGACATAATCTGCCGAGGTCGACTTGGAAGACTTTAAATAGGCTCCGTACTCAGGTCGGCCGGAGCAAAGATAACCGTCCCAGGTGGGGGTTCACGCAAGACCCCGAACTTCGGTGCAAATGCGGGGTTGACCCACAAACCACAGTCCACCTTATATCGTGCTCTGCGTGTCCTACCACCTGTACGCAGGAGCAGCTGATGACAGCCAATAATAATGCTGTTAGAGTGGCAAAATACTGGTCGAACGAAATTTGAGGCGATCGGCTTTCCATCGACACGATAGAAGAAGAAGACTGAATTAAATAGGACCTTATATATTCAATTCCTGACAAGGTAATGCAATAAATTGTCGAATTTTTCCTACTTATTATAGGTAGGTACTTAGGTAGTTAATAACTAGCATAATTATAGTTTAAATGAATTAATAGTTGTTACTGTATTAGCCAAAATATTACATTTCATGAGGTGCTATTAAATTCAGTCCAAATATTTTTACGGTATGTTCTACTCGTGAACCTGAACAACTTTCCCCATCACGAAAGTAACACGCGTTTTTAAAATTTTTGTATGGAATGCCCAATTTTTTTTTCATATATCGGCCTTTTTTTCTTGGGGAAAGTGGTTGAGTTTCACGAGTAGAACTCACCTTAAAAATATTTGTACTTAATTTAATAGGACCTTATATAGAGACTAATATTAAGTTGACTATAGGTTGACTAAATTTAAAATAACTAAACTTAACATCCTTCCATTTTGTGTCATTGTTGCGTACTTGTAGATTTGTGACATTCTGCGAACGTGACATTAAGCGCCAAAAGACGTTAACACCTTTAGAATTAATAAAAAAAAAACCAATTTTATTTTTTCTGTAAGAGTATATTTTATATGGTTTAGATAATAATGAAGTTACCGTATTTTTAATCTAGTAACTTACCTTATATTTCTTTTCTAAAGTATGTTTTATCTAATGCCGACTTAGTTTTTAAATTAAACAATATTTTTTCTAACATACAAGCTTTTGAAAGTAATATTATATCTTGAATGATATATAAGATCCTATTAAATATAATGCAAATATTTCTACATTATTCTACTCGTCAAACTGAACAAGTTTCCCCACAGAACATAGGTCAAAATATGAAAAAAATTGGACAAGTCAAAATTTTTGATCATTTTTGTATAGAAGGTCTAATATTTTTTTTATGTTTTGGAATTTCTTTCTCGAGAAAAGTTGTTCAGTTTCGCGAGTAGAACTTAACCTTAAATATTTGCACTAAGTTTAAGAGCACCTTATATATAATTCAATTTTTATTATGTACTAATTTTGTATTAGTTTTTGAATTTTGTATGAATTGATCGTTCCCTTACATTCCTTTTCCTTGAAGTAACTTACGTACAAAAATATATTTGTGTCATTTTCGAGTGTGTTCATTTTTAGTATACATAGTTTAATAATATCCGAATTAGAAATATAAAAAGAAAATTCCGGGAATCGCGCAAGATTTCAGTGTTTTTTTTTTCATATTTTAGGCTTAGTAGTTTTTGCTATGCACAATTTGTGCAAGGCAAGAATGCACATGAAGCAATTTTTTTTAGTGCTGTTTTGTGTATTTTTCGCTGGGATGTGCAAAAGTTTGAGTTACAAAAATGTAATTGTACTTAGCTATAAGTATGTTTGAATTTTTAACTCGTTACTTATTTTGTACGATTTAGTATCTAATGATGAATCAAGAAATGATGTTTGTAAATAAAAATTATGTATTTTTGAATTAATTTCCGTTATTTTGTCTTTAGAAATAGTTACCGCCTTTTACTTATGATATGGTAAGTTATATTATGTTCTATACGTACTTAAAATAAAATAATAAATAAAAAACAAATAACGTAAACTTTCATCAGTTGAATCTAAACTGTTATTCAATTAATATAACGTAATGCTACATTCACACTATGCTCCTGCCGCTGCTGTTAATATTACCCGAAATACTTCAGCGGAAGTATCAACGCGAGCGAGTGAAACACATTGCTGTCAAACTCTTCGCGTAGCAATACAAGTGAGGGAGATAGAAATACATTCCACTCACTCCTTCGGTTGCGCCACTCGAAGCCCTTGCGGTCTGGGTCCCTTTACTCTGCATACAAAAACTACGGAAGATCACGCTTTCTCAATCGCCCCTTGCTCATTGTTTAAACAGAGCACAAACAAACATCCGTATTAATATTATAAATCTGAGAGTTTGTGTGTGTATGTACGTTTGTTACCTCTTCACGCTCAAACGGCTTGACCGATTTGGATGAAATTTAGAACACAGGTAGAGTATAACCTGGAATAATACATAGGCCACGTTTACCGCAGGAAAACAACTATTACCACGGAAAAATGAGTGGCAGCGGGTGAAAACACATAAAATTACAAATTCACAATTAGATTCCATTAAAATTATGCTGATTCCATGATATAAGGTGTAAATAAAATTGCTGAGAATATTTTAAGGGGTGAACCAGTACGTGAAACTGAACAACTTTCCTCAAGGAACATAAGTCGAAATATGAAAAAAATATTTTGAACCTCCCATACTTAGTGTGTTACCCAGCCGGGATAATTTGTATGGGAGGGCAAATTTTTTTTCATATTTCGACCTATGTTCCCTGGGGAAAGTTGTTCAGTTTCACGTACTGGTTCACCCCTTAAAATATTGTCAGCTAATTTTTTTACACCATGTATATCACTTTGTTTCCAGTTAGAGCCATTCGCGGAGGAGGAGGATGATTTCGACTCCTCCCAGCCGAAGCTGATGATATCCCCCGAAGAGACCACTCCTGGTGACAAGCCTAACGGTTCACCACCAGTGATGGCGACAGAAGGATCTGCCAACAATGTGTCAGCACCGCCCTTCTCTAGGTCCAACACGCATAACATTCTGAGGTAATACACTCTACAGGGTGTAAGGAAAAGTAATCTTTTTTAGTTCTGTACCCTATGATTTTTGCCCCGGGGCTATTATAAACTACACCTGCCTGGCATGCACCATGGTCTATCAGTATTCGGAGGGCTGTCCCTTACACTTCGTATATGATGTAAAATTATAAAAAGGAAAGATTTAATTGTTTGTTTGTTTGAATCAAATTGGGCTCGAAACTACTGAACCGAATCTCAATTCTTTTACCATAAGTATCCTACATTATCCGTGATGAACATAGGTTATATTAAAGAGTCTTATTCCCGCGGGAAAACGGTAAGCAGCGGGTGAAACCGCTGGTCTATATATACATTCACATATCACGCTTATCCTACCTGAACTACCTGCGTCTGTGTTTCCAAACGCATACAACCCTAATCTCTTCAAAGTAAGAGTGAACAGGCTTCTTCTGGGTGAGCTCGCTCCATCTTACACTCTGTTTCTGTCCTATGACCTAGACTAGAGTCAAGAGCAAACCCATACTTAATAAATAAAAAATAAAAAACCCTTGCAGGGGGTAGGCAGAGCGTTAACGGTCGTGAAACACGGTCGCTATCACCACGTCTCATAAATATTTAAGGGCCGTTTTAGAAAAATCGCGTATCTCTTTAGTGACAGACCTAAAATTGTAACAAACATAAAACCCTGGAGTCCCTTAGTCGCCTCTTACAGCGCCCGCAGGAAAGAAATGGCGTGATGCTATTCTCGCATCACACGAAAAACTTACTTGGATAATGATACCAACCAAACCCATCGTGCGGAGTCCGGCTCGCACTTAGCCGGTTTTTTTCGCTTCTCTTAAGCAGAAAAACTGCAAGGGTTTTCATCAATTAATACTAACGGCCGATGAGGCGCAGAGGTGGTGCAACTGCCAGCGACGCAAAGGTTCCAAATTCGATTCTCGGTGGGGCACTCACAAAGTTGATATTTATCACTTTGTGTCTGGTTGGCACATTGCAGGTTGACCACCGAATAGAAAAGAGAGATGATTCCGTTCCGTTTTTTGTTTCGGGGACACGTTAAGCCGTCGGTTCCGGTTGCTGTCTATGATTACGTAGACGGCGGTTGTTATTACACATTACACAACAATGTCAGAGGCCTACTATAGTAGTAGGCGGTTGAAAATCTCTTACGCTAGGGTTCATCGGGACGGTGTCCCTCACGAAAGGAAGAAATATACTTACTAATTACTTTTCTTACAGATCGGATTCGGAAAGAGTTCGCAAGATCTCCACTCCGGCGTCTTCGAAGCACGGCCTCCAGCACATCCCCAGCAAGATTTCCAACCACCTGCCCAGCAACGCTTCCTTCCTGGAGTCCGTGCCCGAAGGTAAAACCAGCAGAGTCGCCTCCACAGAAGCCTTCAGGAGACTAGCCGTGCCAAAAACACCGAAACGAAGCCCTAGCACTTCCAGTTTCCAGTACATGTCCACGCCTTTCCACGGCTCCACTTTATCAGCGTTTGAAAAACCAAGCGAATTCGCTTCCCAGTTCAGTTTGAAGTCGGTGACTGAAAGTTTAGCCCCGATTTCTTATTGCTGCGGTTGTAAAAAGAAATCTTCAGCGGAAGACGCGAAAAAAGAACCTAGTAAATATTTCGATTTGCAGCTGTTGAAAGATCCTATATATTTAGTGATATTGTTTTCGAATTGTACCAGTGCTATTTCGTATACGAATTTTATTATACTAGTGCCGTCTTACGCTGTCGAATGCGGTTTCGATAAGTCGGGCGGGGCGTATTTGTTATCGATAATTTCAGCTCTAGACCTTGTAGGGCGTATCGGCGGTTCAGCACTATCAGATATAGTGACGTTCCCGAAACGGTATTTCTTCATTACCGGTCTTTTGATATCCGGTATCGGTTTGTCTTTAGTGCCTTTGGTGACGTCGTATTTGGCTGTTAGCGTTTGGTGTTCTATGTTCGGTATCGCTTCAGGTATAAACACGGGGGTTACAGCGTTGGTAATGACCGAAATGTTGGGTCACGAGCGGTTGATGTCTAGTTATGGAATAAGTTTGTTTTGTAACGGCATCTTGCAGCTAATAGGGCCTCCAATATGCGGACTTTGGTTCGAGAGAACAAAGTCTTATAAATCACTATTTGTTACCCTTGGGTTTGTTTTGATGTTTGGTGCGTCGCTGTGGCTTTTCGTGCCAATAATAAATAGCAGGCGGAGGCGGGCTCAAAGGCGCAAAGAGGTAGCTGAAAATAAATCGTAGTATTCAATTATACAGTATTGTAAGGTATTTTTAAAATTAAAATACCTCAGTGTTTATGAATTTAAATTGTCAATCGTCCAACAGTGGTCATTATTATGCTGAAAAGGTGGAATAAGAATTATCAATTATAGGTATAACAGTGCGTGTTTTGAGTATATTTGTCAGATGCTAACCGGTTTCGAAAACCCGATTTTTTTATGTGATCTAGCTCTAGCTAAACTTAGTCAAAGCATTTAATGCTATCATATTGACAAAATAAATTCATGTTTTAGTCCGGTACGGCTAGCATTATTTGAGGGCATAACTTACAAAAATTCAAAAGTCGTTTTTTTTTATACGCTTGCGTAAATTTTTGCGCCAATGTATGGAAGCTCATTTATTTAATTATATTTTGAAAAGTCTTTGAGTTAATTAATATTATAAAATATACCACTCTTGTCCGTGTGACAGTTTACACAGTGTAAAAACCCAGTTTGAGTCGTTTCTTTCTACTGCAAACGAAAGTATGTTACTAAATACCTAAAATGACATAAAATAATAAATTGGCTTCGGTCAATGGTCCAATAATTTACGACTACTATATTTGTAACATTAAAAGCTGGCCGTACTGAACTGTTTACCTACCTACTTTCTAATGTGTCACTATTTTTAAAATAGCAAGGTCACAAAATTATGACACGAACGTTTTTTAATTAATATATTATAACATATTAGTTTAAAATTATATTATTACGTGTATAGGTGAGGCCCGTGTCCAGCAGTGGACAGTTGTGGCTTTTAATGTATTAATGTATGCAATATATTACGTTTATAATCTATTAACATATGTGCTGTTAACGGGATTATTTTAAATGTAAATTTATTTTTAATTTTTTATTCAATGGGGACAAATTAGACTTTAAGATATTATATTGTACAGGGTGCCACAAACGTCAATACCGCTAGTATAAACTCATATTAAATACTGTTTATTTTTATAAACATACATATAATACGCCTATATCCCTCGCGGGGTAGGCAGAGCGATAAGGCCGTAAAAAACGACGCCACGTCTAACATTTCAGGGTCATTCAGTAAATTGTATATAGTTACAGGTGGTCAGCCCGTCGCCTAAAATTGAAAAAGGTACACATATAACCCGCGAGTCCTTTAGTCGCATCTTACGACACATACGGGAAAGAAATGGGGTGATAGATACTATAAGTCGACATCATAGTCATTAAAAAAAATTGATATAGATTTACGCGACTTTCTTGTTATTTATTTGGTAGAGAGTTTATTTCTCCTGGTTTTGGCTGGTTACGGCAGCCTTCTTCACGGAGGTCGACAGATCACATACGCCCGCCAGTCAGCTGTGCTGTGATATGCCGGGTAATGCTGAGTAATGCCGGCTTAGAATAGCATCACCCCATTTCTTTCCCTTGGGGGTCGTAAGAGGCGACTTAAGGACTCGAGGGTGTGTTTTGGAATTTTAGGCGATGGGCTGAAAACTTGTCACTATGCCGATACACAATTTTCCGAATGACCCTCAAATGTTTGTCAGACGTGGCGTTAATGTCCGTTTTTGCGGCCGTTTGCGCTCTGCCTAGTCCGCAATGGATTATAGGCGTGATATGTGTATTTATGTATATATAAGTCGCGTAAAGTTACATCACGAGTAAAACTTGTTCGTTTAATAATAAAACTTTCAAAATTTTGTACGTTTTTTTTGTGTGGAACACCGAATTTGTACTGTGTTGTGTCAATTGAAATCAATTTATCAGAAATTGAAAAGAGTATAATTTTATTGTTGACAATAATTTGTATACTACACCTACTTATAAAGTGCCCTTAAACTTTTTCAAACATAAAGAGGAACGTGAGTCAAGAGTAAGCTCAATCCTAAAAATAAACTAAAAATAAACTTATCCTCTCGGGAGTAAAATATGCAACTGTCAAGACTTTCGTAAAACGAACGTGTCTCTAATATTTGAGCAGACAGTGTGGAAGACTTGGCTGAATGGATTAATTGCGTTTGCTTTTAAAAATAAATTAAAATAAATACGCGAATTAGCTTTGGATTTTCGTGGCATTAATTTGAGATTGTTTGAAAATTATGTTTTGTATTCTCGTGGGTGTAGTATAAAGCACTATCTATCACTTGGAAGTAAGTACGATATTACTAACTCCTGTGTATTGAGGCCCGAATACCTTGTTAATATAGTTGTAACTGAAAAACTTTCCCTAATGAACGTAGGTCGAAATATAAAAAAGGACCTCCCTCTACAAATCGAACATTTTGTATAGGTCTATTTTTTTCGTATTTCGACCAATGTTCTTCGGGAAAGTTGTTCAGATCAGTTTCATGGGCTGTATCACCTCTTAAACTATTAAACAATAGCAATATCGAATTGGGTGATTTTATTGTTGTCTAATATATTTACAAGATGTTAAATTTATTCATCGTTTTGTGATAAAAATCATATAACAAATCAAATAATGTCAGTATTAGAGATCTTTTAACGATCTTTTTTATGTTTATTTCCGCATTTAGTACAAAAATCATTGAGTATGTATTCCATATTTTCTTTACATTATTCATACTAATATAATTATAACTACTTATGCGAAAGAAAGTAATTTACTGTTTAAGTTTATAGTTTGTAATTAGTTAACAATAACTGAATTAGTAGTAACTTTTAAGAATTTGCCAAATTCTGTCAATTTTACGTATTATAAATTGTTAAGTTTATTTATAAGTGAAGAACCAAGAGCAAACTCTTTTACCAGAGTATTTCCGCGAGAGTTGAGAATTTAGATTCCAATTTACTGACTAAAACGGCTAATTAAAAATAGCACTGTCACTTTTCGTTAAATGAGTTTAGAAAAGGATAGTAGATGTCATAGGACTGTTTAAGTCAGGCAATTCCGCAGATTGCCTTGTACCGCGTAAAATGCCTAAATTCATAGACAATTTAAGAGGCAATCATCTTCTATCCTTGTCTAAGCTCATTCACTTGAAAGTGACAATGCTATATTTTTAGTTTAGAGATTAGTGGGTAACATGGAAATTGAGACTAATATCTTGGTAAACTTGGTAAAACTTTACCTTGGTTTTAATAATCTATGCCCAAACTATGTATAAGATTTTCAAAACGAATTTAGGTATACATAGTACTTAAACTTGATTTATAGAAAGAAAAACTAAAGCAAGAAACGTATTGTCTATGGCAATACTACAAAATAGGGCATAAATACGTTGACTGGCCCGATGGCGTAGTGGGTAGTACCCCTGCTTCCTACGCTAGTCTAAGTCGTGGATTCGATCCCCACAAGTCACAAATATTTGAATCCAGTCTAGAATCGCGGCAAATTTATTTATACCCTATTGAGTAGTAAGTTAACAAAAGATTTAAACATTGTTATGCATGGTGTACAACTTTATTATAGGTTAAAATTTTACTAGTAACCGATAGCGAAAACTCAAGACAGGCTGGTGATAAGGAACAACTTTCCCCAAGGAAAATTTGTGATAACACGAAATAAAATTTGGACCTGTTATACAAAATAACCGATCAGCAAGATTTAAGTTGAAACATTTAGATTGAAACAAAAAATTTCGCCCTCCAACGACCCGATAAACCCTGGTGTCAGAGTTTTTGGGGAAAGTTGTTCCTTATCACCAGCCCGTCTTGTAAGTTTTCACTATCGGTCTTTAGTAAAATTTTACCCCTGTATTTGTCAAATATACGAGAACAAGTCAAATTTGTAAATTAAAATAAATGGCTCTGGTTCGTTTAATAATAAAATATATTTTATTTTTATTGTACCGAAGTATTTTACTCTTGGGGTGGTCATGAAAAAATTGCAAATACTTTTTCCATAAATTATCTATGATTCCATGACTTCATTCGAAAATAGGTGCACTGTTAAAAAATCATACTGTATTTAGTTAAGTCTTTAAGACACACTCCTTGTTATACTTAATGTAAACTATTAACTTGTAAAATATATAAATAATATATTATTTTTACTGGAAAACAATCCGTTTCATTTAAGTTCCATACCCAGGGTTCATCGGGTCGTTGGACGAGTCGGTGTCCCGCACGAAAAGAAGAAAACCCATAGTCATTTAGAAATTTCAGCGCAAATGGTCGAATTTTGAATGTTCCATTTACGTCGTACCATTTGTTATAAATTTAATGGTCGAATTTTGAATGTTCTATTTACGTCGTACCATTTGTTATAAATTTAATGGTCGAATTTTGAATGTTCCATTTACGTCGTACCATTAGTTATAAATTTAATGGTCGAATTTTGAATGTTCTATTTACGTCGTACCATTTGTTATAAATTTAATGGTCGAATTTTGAATGTTCCATTTACGTCGTTCCATTTGTTATAAATTTAATGGTCGAATTTTGAATGTTCCATTTACGTCGTTCCATTTGTTATAAATTTAATGGTCGAATTTTGAATGTTCCATTTACGTCGTTCCATTTGTTATAAATTTAATGACAGCATTTTACCTACCAATAAAATGCTTATTAAACTACTTACCTTCCTTATAGCCTTACTTATAGAGAGATAGAGATCTTCCTTTGCAGCGATTGGTCGCACTTATCTGTTCCAAAGCTGTGTGATTGGTTACGTATGCCCCCACACCCCACCCCACTCCGACACGGCAGAGCGGGGCGAGTCGGCCCGCTTGGCTTCATTGCGTCTCATAATAATATTCTAATTAGAATATTATTACTACAAAATACACCAGGCAGAATTAAAAATTTAAGGCTATAAGGAAGGTAAGTAGTTTAATAAGCATTTTATTGGTAGGTAAAATGCTGTCATTAAACCACTGTACGTTCCTTATAGCCTTACTTATAGAGACATGTTTGATATCGCCTGGAGGAGTGGGAGCTATCGCCAATGTGAAAAACTATAAAAAGAAACAGGTATGATTATTCTTTAAAAAAGAAAAATGAATATCTTTATCAACAATAATGATTTTGATCCACTATACTGAAAGTTTATTTATATTGTATTTATTAAAAAATACTGTAATATCATAAACTCACCCTTAAATGACGATAAAATATAATAAATTATAATGAAAATGTAATTCAAAACCTCTTGTACTATATTACGGCATTCTAGGTAAGCATAATAGAATGATGAAAATGATGCATTTGTAACATGCTATTTATAATGTCTTTGAAAAACTTTACCTCGTATTTAATAAAAAATGCACATAATACAGTTATTCATTATGTAAGTCTCAATACGTTTTGATAAGTTAGAAAGTACGCGGAAATTCATCTGAAAGTTTCCGAACAGTAAAGAGAAAATTTCAAAAAAAAAAAATTTGAAAAACTCAATAGCCAAAATAGTAAAATATAAAAATATTGAACCTTTAGTTAGAGGTAAATACGCATTGCAGGTCGTTTTTATAAAACCTTTTAAATATCTATTTACTTACATAGTAAATAAATAGCTCTTTTACACAGAAAAACATAGCTTACATATTGTAATTGTGCTTGATCACTCAAGCTATAGGTAACGTAATAAGTAGGTTAAATTTCCCTACTATAAGGTCAACACTACTGTTTAAGATATGCATTGACCTAAACGGGCTTAAGCAGGTAAATCAAAAAACCTGGCCAAACGACTACCTAGTTTCCCAGGTGAATAAAAGGCATATAAATTTGTTATCAAATCATACCTTCATAGGGTAATTTAGCTGGTTGACCGGACACCAGTAGCTATCGGACACTGCCCAATTATTTGCGCCGAAGATGAAAACGTTAAGTAAATTATTAGAAAAGTCAGTGTCTTTCAAAACTTTTCGACTATTCCCATCACATTTTAATTAGTTAGCATTATTACTGCTCCAGTGTCTTATCAATTGGCCTCTTAAAATTTGCGACTGCAGTTGTGTGCAAATACAGTGAAAAAATCTTGGAGCAACGCATTTTTTGAGGTAAGTTACAGCGTTATTTATAATTTATTGGATATAAATATTGACATAGTGTGACTATTTATGATTCTCATTTACGTTAATTTCAATAAAAAACTTAAAATTTTCAATATTTAGCATTAAAGTTAGATGTCCGGATAACTAGCAGCAATTTTGTGGGAAATTTAGCTATCGGCCTACAGGTCGATAGCTAGCTGATAACCATTCAATTTACATCCTCTTTTTCATTAAATATTGAAAAGCTTTAGAGAAATTATATAGTTTCAAGCGTTCTTATATCCGAAGGCATCGGTTTAGTTAACAGGCGGCCATGCACCTTCATACAATTATTTGAAATAATATATACATAATTTTTTTAATAATTCTGAAATTGACGGCCGGCAGTTAAATTTTTGCATTTTAGTTATCGGCATAGAGTGTACTAATGTGGCCGAAAACCAAATATCTATGTTTTGGTTTCCGGCCACTCAATTAGGAATACTATTACAATTTATAAGTAAATAATTTTTTGTAACAATATTTTTTAAGCTTTCACGAAGCGTAATATTATTTTCTACTTAGTTTTGATTATCAATAATGGTTTATCATGTTTTGAACTATGGCAAAAACATAAGTATTGAATAAAAATATGTTCATTACTTTACATACATTTCATTTTTTATTGAAAACCAATCCTTACTACAAAGCACTAAGACTTATTTTTCAACGCATTACATGGTGGCCGAAAAGTAGTGGTTTTGACGGGCGATAACTGAATTTTTTGTCCGATAACCCCCAAATTCGCTCATTTCAGATATTTTATTTATTTATTTCTTTTTGAAGCATTTTTTCAATAAAAAGGGTTTCTTAACTAAGACTACAATATCTACTGATCTCAAAATCATTTTATACTTTAGTCTCGTCCAAATATTTGATACAAATATATCATCTTCAAGTCAAAAAATCGCAAGAGTGGCCGATAACCCCCTAAATTACCCTATGATTTTTTAAATATGATTCTTTTGGGCTTGCCTTAATAATATTTGCTATAATACATAATGATCAATAACTAACCTTGTTTACTTTGTCGGAGTAACGGTCAAGCTTTATTTAAAACATCACTCGGGCCTCTGAATAAACTATATTGAATATAATAATATAGTTAATTAATATCTTGGTAAATCTACCTAAACTTGATATAATAAAAGAGGCGATTATTGAAATTGTTTTCTGCCATAACTACCTCTGACCGTCCCATGCAAAGCCCAGATCTCTGTTTAAAACTTGAAAAGGGCACAAATTTGCTTTAATTTTATGTACAATCAAAAACGAGCTAGCTATAAAAGAATATGAGCTAAAGTTTAAATTATAAGAATTTTATCAATTTGTTAACAGCTTACCTACGGAGAAAATTTAATCCGAAGGTACGTCGGTAAACGACGTTATTGTCTATTAGACAGTACAAACATTGCAACATTGCAAATTAATTGTGGAAGCCTAGATCTTACGTGGGTCACCGTACAAATATTATATATCATTATGATCACCGTTGGTAAAATATACTAGCTATTGAACGTAGTAGGTAGTTCCCAATATAATTCTCGCTAGGTATCTATTCTGAAAATATTTTACTTGATAGGCAAACTATTTGCCTAGTACGTAGGTACATTCAAGCATTTTTTAACAACGTCTTGTGCTCGACATTCAGAGCAAATATATTGGAACAACGGTATTATTATTTTAGGCTGACGTCTTACGATAGGCAATTATGTTCACTATCGTACGTTTCTAACAACCATCTAACAATGTTATACACAGGAGTGGATACTTGTGTTTCAAACCCAAACAAGGCAGACAGGGCACTTACACAAATATCAATTAGCAAAAGTACCCTCTGATTGTAACCTTTTGTATATTTATTTAAAATACCCACATAGACTGTGGGTACTTGTTGTTTACTTGCCCAAAAGCTTTCATTCAGTATCGAAAAAGTAGGTGTAGTAAGCATGACTACACTTGAGGAAACAAAAACTTAATATCGTCTGGGACAGTGTCGCATTATTGCTATTTGCCACTATCGCTCTAAAACTTTTCATCTCTAGAGGAGGTTGTTATACATATTACGCCATATGCATTTCATTCATAACATTTCAGGTAATATGAAAGCACCTGAAAAATATATCATGAACTTTTCATCTCTAGTGGAGGTTGTTATACAAATTACGTAATATGCATTTCATCCATAATATTTCGGGCAATATAAACGCACCTAAAGAAAATATCATGTTCAAGATCAAGGCACTCGAGTAGGTAACACAAAATTTGGCATATACCAAATAGGTATATATTACATCACTCGCCTTAGCAGCTAGACAACCTTCCACTAGATTTGATGTTATACAGCTTGATATAGTAGAATTGACAATAGGGTGTACCTAGCTCCCAAGTTGCAACATGCTGGAATAAGTAAATTACCTACATACATCTCCACCTCACGAAATTTACTCCGTACACTCAATGCACGATGTATTAAATAGTAAAAATTATTATAGTTTCGGTGTGAGATCTATTAAATGGGTAGGTCTTCATTATTTACTTATCCATTTTGAGATGAGGCCATTACAAAAAGGCCGTTTTCTCTCCCCACATTTGTCTGTTTCCATGTTTCTAAGAAAAACGTAGGACTATTTTAGGACAACTCTGCACTTAGAGAGCTTAGATTGTACACATTCCCTTCCGTCCGTGATTGATGCCAGAATCATAGCGAGTATTTAACGTAGGTACTCTTACGCCACTTTTTGATCATAGTTCAAAGAAGTAAACAAATGACAAGCGTGAGGGATCTCCCTCAGAAATGCGTTAGCACTACGAGGTCTGTGATAGCATAGAAATAGAAGTAAATTATTGCTACTTAGGACAGTGAGCAAGGGAAAAATTTATAAATTCAGTCGTTTTCACAGTTACCTAATAAATCAATATGTTTCTCATATTCTTACTGCGTGGCCTCGGTAGGCCACTGAAATGATCATAAAGGAAAACTGTTTCAGACTTTAACTGTCTATAAATTTTCCTTAACCTGCGAGAATTTAGACTCGGCAGTAACGGTTACTAGGATGGGACTGAATGCGGTGAATCTACGACAAATATGTCTTCTGCTTAAGAATCATTGTAAAACGTTAGACAGCTCTCTAACTTTGAACTTTATTCCGAGTAGATAAAGTTCATACTTACGTAGGAATATTGTTCCCTGTACTTTCTAATAGCCAAGACTTTTTCGGGCTAGGATGTTATATTTGAAACATTTTTTCAAACATTTAAGTAGGTATATTTTGCCTACAGATAGCCTATTTTGCAAATTCTCAGTGGAATCTAGCTATCGTTATTTGAAAGCGTAAGCTCATGGAACTAAAAGAGGGGGACCTTATGAACGCGTGCAAGGTAAAAATATTTTCAAATTAACATCTAAGGAATCCCCTCGCGTTCTATTTTCTAATACGCTCGAGGTAACACATGTGTCAGACAGTAAACTCCTTGTACTCAAGTCTGTAACACACCTTTTGAAGCTTTTATTTCTTAAATATATTTTAATACTTAACCTTAACCGTGTTAGGTAGGTATAAAATTATGGAAACTTGGCTAATTTTATACCACATGCAGGATTCGAACCTGCGCGCTTCACTATCAATACTAGTGCTACACACTACCCTTCGCTACAATTGCTTTATCTCATCGCAGGCGGTGGACCGGACGATGTACTTTCAGATAAGACAAAATTTTACGAGGGCATTTCACTGTCACGTTAGAAGACAAATAAGCATAGAAGTAAAGAAAGACTGCTTTACTTTGATCAGACAAAAGCAAATCATGCATGTGCCGGATGCCATCAAAACTTTTGGAAGTTTGATAAAAAGGTAGGTAGGTACCAAAAGTAATACCTATACTTAAAGCAATAACGTTTTATCAAAGGTGCTGGCCGACTCTTTCTGCACGAGGTATTAAAAATATATTGGTGGGTACATTTCGAAACTTTGGCTCCACGAGGACCCAGTTCTTTGAGTTGCATATCGTACCGAAACCCACAACACAAATACTTTCTAGTACTTGTTAGTATTTTTGGCAATATTTGCATCTAAACCGTCTATAATGCATGGAATTTGTATCGCATCTCGATTTATTAATTCGTCAAGTATACGAAAGGCTCGAGGACGGAATTTCAGGCCCTGCAAGTGCAAGCGAGGGCATTCTGCATGACATCAAAAGGTACAACCCCTGCGCGGGGATGTAGGAGTCTAAGGACACGTCATGCGCTGACGGCCTAATTAACTCCTGATGATGTTATAAAATAGGGTATACCTTGCGTTGCGCAGAGGTAGCTTATAAAACCGACGAAATGTAGCTTGGCTTGTGCTGCCATTTCATATCATAGCAATCAACTAGAATATATATTTTCTGCAATTTATTCTAGGTACAACGAAAAGATCCTTGAGGAGTTCTTATTACTCTATTTTATAAGATGTTCTACGGACTTGGACTTCCGTTAACTTTCTTATTACTAAGAGCATTTCACAGGGTCATGGCGGCCCCCTTTTAAAATAAAAATTGTCGCTGTTCGACTTATTTATTTAAAGAACTTTGAAGGTATCCGAACAATACCTACAGATGCGTTGCTACGTGAAAGGAGCATCTGTATACCATTACTAGCTCCAGTAAACGACATAAAAATGTATTTATGTCCAAATAACAATTTACAAAAACACGTGTAAAAATAAAATAATCATTCACAAATGAAAATCCATAAATCAATCAGGCACATTAATGAAAAACGTGCACGGGGGATATGTAGAAACTAGTTCGACGGGGTAGTAACCTATAAATAGAAAAAAGGTATTACTTCTCTCGAGGAATACCTACCTATCAGTTCAAGGTAACTAGTTTAAAAACCTGCGAGGGATGAACATTTATATTGAAAATCTTAAAATAATGCCACTCAAAGCTTGTGCGAAGTGCACTATGATTATTGGTTTTTCATTTGATCGTTCGTAAAGAATCGAACGAATTAATTACTTCCGGATTAAAAACTTTTCGTAAAAAATATTCACTATTGTTAAATCCGGGTAACTAAAACTTCGATAGCAACCAAATTTCTATAACACACTTTGCTTATTTATTTGGGATCATTATTCTTGACAAATAATTCCCATAAATTATTAACTATTTTGTTCACAGAATTCGGATCGCCAGGAACAATTTATTTATTCGTAAACGGTCTTGACAGATTTCAATAATAATTTATTAAAATTGTAAGAAATTGCAAAGTTGTGTCCGACGGAAAACCGCCTTCAGAAATTTGATTTGCGACATGCATAATAAAATATAAAGGACTTACCCAGTTTATACACACACTGATTTTAAAATTTATTTAAATAGGAACAATTAAATCACTAAATTTATTAATTTAAAAAACGAACGATGCAAAACCGTTAAAATTGTAAGAAAATAATTTTTTCAAAGTTTAAAATGTAAAACTTTATCGAAATTTAAAAAAATATTTTCTGAGCGCGACCGCTCACTGCGAAAGAAAAATCGCCAATGAAGCCAAGCGGGCCGACTCGCCCCGCCCTGCCGTGTCGGAGTGGGGTGGGGTGTGGGGGCATACGTAACCAATCACACAGCTTTGGAACAGATAAGTGCGACCAATCGCTGCAAAGGAAGATCTCTATCTCTCTATAAGTAAGGCTATAAGGAACGTACAGTGGTTTAATGGTCGAATTTTGAATGTTCCATTTACGTCGTACCATTTGTTATAAATTTAAGCGCTAACGCTGCGACGAGCGGGCTGGGCGACCCGCGTCACGCACCGCTACTCTTGTATATTGCCGAATCTAGCGCGCGCGCGTGCAGCCCGCTCGACGCAGCGTTGGCGCTAAGACATTTGCCACCTTTAATAAACATTCTGAAACTTTGACATTCTGTACTTAAACCGTTTTCGCCAATGTCCGAAAACCGTTTTATGGTTTTGTAGCTTAGAAGGTAGAAGAATCTGGAACCATATTGACGGAAGTATTCTAGTGTACGAGTTGTGTAAAGTGGTACTAAGTACTAGAGTTTGAAATAAAATAAACGTAATGGTTTTTTATTATCAATTTATTTATCAATATAATAATAATATGTATATGATGTATAACGTACAGACAGCCAGACGCGTGAAGCGGCGGAGGAGTGAACATTCACTATTGGATATTATTTATTACATTTTAAAACAGCAAATTGTATTTTTAAACATTTCTTTAAACCTGAACTCCCGCGCCGTAGCCACAAGCATCCTTAAAAAACAATGTTCTTAATTTATTTCCAGAATACATCTATTTATTTATATCTATAATGTCTACTCAAACCGCCTACAATGCTTTATTTTATTATACAACCGAATTTTTATCAACTTTTTTATCCTTCCTCAAAACTATAAAAAGAATAATGGCGAACAAAATCAACAATCAAAATCTATCTTCACTGGAAAAATATGTTTTTTTCTAACCCTCGCTTTCTTTCTAAAACCTTAAATATACAGCACTTAAGAAATAGTAGCAAGACTTTTTTTTGTATATTTTTCATTTATACAATAATCCTAAGTTTCTTAATCCAGCACGGTCATCTCCTTTGGCGTACTTACTAAAAAAATTGCAACAATTGAAAAAAAAAGCAAATTTAAAACTTAACAATAACGCTTCATAAGACGACAAACTGTGGCGTCACACGTACAAACAAATTGTTTAGTTTTATTTTTTATATAAATGCTACACAAATGTCTACATTATTAGATCATATAATGTAGCTTTCTACAAATAAACTTGAGGCCCCACAAGTCACTAGTGTGCTATGTTTTGAAACTACAGACTACAAGTGTACAGTTGAGTCGCAGGTTTGGTGAAATTCGAAGAACATTGCGTAGCCGGTCAATATCCTTGATATCATAATGACCTACCGACTACGCAATGAACATCGAATTTCACCTGTAAAATCTTGTAGTCTTGACCTTGTTAAATTAATATATAACCTAACTTAGCCAGGTATGAACTGATGTTCTTCTAACAGATGATTTAGTTTTGAAACAAAGTCTGTAAATATGACGCCACAATCGCGCTACCGATCGCTTCTATCTAGGGTACCCCGATTAAGTGCCTCTAAAACTAAAAAAACTAAGTTATCTCGGGACGGCTACAGTACAGAAAATGAAATGACACAGAAACTCGGAAGGAAGTTTTCCTAAAAAAATTAATATACTTTTTGAAAAAAATTATATACTTAAAAAAAATTATATACTTTTTGGATGTGGTTATAAAAAAAGAACAGAATGAAGCGCAAAGTATAGAAAATTGTATTGAAATTCTGTTCATGTCAACTAATGAATTTAAACTATTTTTTCTATGACTATTTTTTACATGTAGATATTTATATATTTATACACTGTATTCGATTAGTATATTCATTATTTCCCTGTCTATGTATCGAACAATTATTTTCACATATCAGGGGCCCAAAACATAAAAATTACAATTTCACCGGTAAAACCTAAAAGAATTTGCATCGGAGTTTAGCTTTTTATGGTGAAATTGTTATAATGTACATATTAAGAGCCCCAGTAGATTGTCAAACAACTAATATATATAATTTAATTTTAGTAATGTTGAATGACAGTCCTATCATTAAATGTCTTGTGTATTTTTGGCGAATCACAGACGACCGACTAAGGGCTGCCGCATAACAAACGTACGTACGTACTTTTAATAGAAATTTATAATTCAGCTCGAGCACTTTTCAAAAGATAGTATTTATTACAGACTTGATAATAGGTACTTTTCATTTCAATTTCGATAGAGTTTCTTTTCGAATTTCTAGTCAAAACTCAAATGTGCTCGAACCGTGTCGCTCGCAAAAATTGCTCTTGTTCTGCGGTGGCCCTAAAAAGTAATTGTATGGAAAGCGTAATTAATATAAGCTTTCTTTGTTTTCCATGTAGTTTAATACCTCTCTTAGATAAATACACATGGTCAAAATTAATGCATTTATCATAATATTAAGTTTAATAAGAGATTGAAAAGGGCAGTGTACATGAACACACTTTTTTAAAGATCTTATGTCGGTCGTGCGCTATAGGCCTAACTATTCATTCCTACCTATGAAATACTATATGTTATTTATACTAGGTGCCGTTAAACCTCTCGTGGGCTTACTGAGAACATTTAACTGAAACAATTATTTGAATACGACTTTTGGGACCATTTTGTATGGAAAATAAAAATATGTTTTATTATTTTCTAAAAATGGCAAGTGACACCGTGTGATGCTGGCTTAAAATAGCACCACCCCATTTCGTAAGAGGCGACTGAGGGACTCGAGGTTTTCATGTGTATTTAAATATTAGGCGATAGGCTGACAACCCCTCACTAATGGTGATACACAATGTTCAAATATTTGTCAGTCGTGGCGAAAATGACACTGCCTACCCCGCAAGGGATATAGGCGTGAAATATGGTGGTGGACCAGTTATTCAGATTCTCGTGCCCACGAGAGAATTTGCACTAACACCCTAACACCTGGTATACAGGGTGTAAGGGACAGCCCTCCGAATACTGATAGGGTGCATGCAGACCACGAAACTGAACAACTTTCCCCTAGAAACATATGTCAGGAAACGACAAAAAAAGTCAACCTCCCATACTAAGTCACGATCAGCTGACTGTATTTACTATAGGAAGACACTCATTTTTTTTCGTGTCTTGAAAATTTTATTAAAGGAAAGTTGTCCAGTTTCATGGTCTCAATACAGCCTATCAGTATTCGGAGGGCTGTCCCTTACACCGTGTATAGTTACGCCAGGTTTTATTATTTATTTACTTTTTGTTACCTTACGATTTCTGTGTCAGAGTTTTTAACGGATTAGTAAATTATAATAGGAACTATCTTATCTTGCGGCGACGCCATAACTGACTATTCCCAAACTAAACATGACTCGTCTTACGTCCCTACTTGGTAATAAAATGTGTAAGCGTATTTTTTTGTCGCCATTTTATACGGGGAGTAACAAAAATAGTATAACAAAGTACTTATGAAACTGAACAACCTTCCCCATGGAACATCGAAATATGTATAGGAGGTCAATTTCCATTGTCAATGAGGGAAGTTGTTCAGTTTTTATGAGTATCTTTCAGCTTATTTTATACCTTTTTGTTACTCCTTGTATGGTTTCATTTTGTAATTCATACATCACATACTTATTTTGACAATAACAGAGCGAGTTATAATTTGATACAGTTGTCGTTAAAAGAAAGTGTTCAGAATTGCAATCGACGGCCGTGTGACTGGTGTTTTTGCAATTACGACAATTTTGACAGATTTTTTGGCGGCAATTTGCTATTTTACCCGCTTGAATGCCCTTTAGAAAAATGATACACATAATTTGATTAATTTAGTTATGAAAAAATAGTTTTGCGAGCTAAATAACACTGTAATTTTAATTTTAAGTTGATAATTTGAAACGTGAATGGCATCGCGTCCATTCTGAAGCGATCTATAGCATTGCATCGACGACATTTAAAATTATTCTAAAAGTATAAAATAATATTTAAGTGGGCACGCTGTACTTTCACAAAGGCCTTTATGTGTTTTTTTAGATGAATATAGAAATATAAATAATTAGTTTATATTTAAACTGGTCACTATTGTACTTTTTGTATTTAATATTAAAAGTAAAAGTGAGAATTTCGTTTCGTTTTAGTCGATTTTATCGATTCGGAAAATTAATAATATTAAATTGTGTGTCACAGAAGTAAGATTTAGTTATCTTTAAAGTTATGTTTAAGTTAATTTAATTTAATTTGAAAATTTAATTGTTTAAAAATTATAATATCTGAGACATATGTACAGCAGTAACCCACTGTTAGAAAAGCACACTTATAAACTAAGAAAATAAAAAGGACCAAGTAAGTGGACACACACCTTAACATTCGTTATCGATACTTAATAATATACAAGTTTCACGTTATTTTGCGAATTTTATATATCCTAATCAAATTGCGTCATTTTATAGAAATAAGTCAAGAAAAGCTTGCTATAAAGGTTCGATCACACTGGCGCGACCAGTATCGTGCGAGGAACTATGACGATTTCTTAGCATTTTTATTGCATTTTTTTCATAGATTTTGTTTTATTTTTTTGCGTAATTAAAACGAGACTTTATGAATATTATCATTAAATTTCGATTAAGACATTAAAATTCGCTGCCCAGGTGTTAAACCCTCGCATTTAAGTTAACCTTCTTGAGCAAGTTAGTAATTTAATTACAACAAAACATAGTTTGGTCTAAGTATATAAGTCCCTAGGCGATAATATTTGGCTAACACATATGTTGTAGAAAAATAGATATATGTATCTACATAAAAACAACGTACAATTAAGGCCACAATTAAATTCCAAACTACCCTCAAACCTATCTTGACTCATCTGTCAAAGAACTGTAGGTTTTACATCTTATCAGGGTTTCAATGTAAACTTTAAGTTTTTTTCTTATTTAGTTTTAAGTTTAAGACCTTGAATATACTCAAAAATAATGATAGCTGGCTGGTATATTATCGCCTGGCAACTTGACTGACTATAGACATCGGCCTTACTTAACGATCGAATAAATTGCATTTGTGATTTCCAATTTTTCACTCAAAAGCAAAAAAAGAATTCAAAATGTACATCAAAAGCCTATTTTTATAATCATTCGCTTTTCAACCGCAAGTAGAGGCCGACGCATAAAAATAAATCAACAATAATTAAAAATTGTGTGCTCAGTTGTGTCAATATATTACATATAATGTTGGCAGTAATGTGGCGGACTCCACAGAAACGTGACGGTTGAAAATTATATCAAAACACCCTTTAAGAAACATGCCACAACAAACGCATGATATATGAGGTCAGTGTGGCATGACCTTTAAATGAATAGTTCAAAAAAGGTCGAAATGCAAAGATAATTTAATGAATATGATTAAATGGTGAAAACAATTACAACAAATTATTTATTCATGTATTTTAAGTACCACTTTATTAAAAAAACACGACAAAAATAAATCCGTATCACAATTTTTGTGGAGTCCGCAAATATCATAATTCGACCGGAAGTCACAAGCTTACATTAAATTCATTTTTTTTACGTAATTTTTACATTTTCCATACGGGGCAGTCTTTCCGACTTTATACACATTGCTTTTTTTATTGAAGAAACACCTAATATCAATTGAACTAAGTTAATATTGGAAACATCAACATCTGTACAATTTTAAAATTTCGTCTTAAAATGAACCTAAATGTGTGGAAATGTGGTTATTTTGCTATACCTCTTATAGTTACAGAGTAATTTTTATATTTTATATCAATAAGTGAAGATATGAATGACCCCATAAAACTTTTTGGTCAAACTTTACACACGCCTAAGATATTTCACATCAAATTTACATGAAGACTCAAAATAACCTAACCTACATCGAAATTTTAAATTTCATGAGGACATCCAAAACTAGCACTACCGTCATTAATAAATATATCATATTACATTTTAGGGAAAAGTTGAAAATCTTCACATTAGTCCCTAGGCCTGTACTAATAATTATTGCTCTGTTGAATGGTATTTTGACATGATAATTTTGATACTTAAGAGTTGTAGCCCGGACCGTAGCGCCGCACTGTCACCATTTTGATTTTATAATTTATATCGTCAAAAGTATCTTCTTCTATGACAAAGTGGTTGAGAATTGGTAGCATGCTTCACTTATGTATGTACGAAATGTAAAGACATTGATAATTTGTGAAACATGTGGTTTAACATTAAGTGCATTTCTTATAAGCACTCAACAAAGTTAATTAAAAAAATGGCGGCGTTGGCGACACTATGTCCGGACTACGACTCTTATCGCATTAAGGTAAAGTCTGATAGTGACCATATTTGCCAGAATTTCTGAGATAAATAACTGTAATTTCTGTTATTTATCTGATATAAATTCTGCATAATATGGTAACACTATCAGACTCGGCGCGTACGGCGCTGACAAGTGTGCGTTCACCTTTATTTATCAATACAGGCGCTAGACCGAGATCTGTGTGAATTCAACTCTATTTATAACCGAGTCGGAAACGCAGCACCACTCCAAAAGAGTAAAAAACAAAAAAAAAACAGCCATCGGATAGTTTTACTTATGCAAGCGAGAACTAAGGCGAAAAAAAACTTAAATTTTATCTTTTCCTTTAATATATTAATTAATTACAAACTACAAAAACATCACTAGTTGTTTTAATGACTTCGCTTGTGTCAACGTATGATACAATGTCAAAAATATATATGTAGCGTGGTAGTACAGTTATATATACTTATGAGCTAAATGTATTTTTAGTCAAACCTTGTAATGGTGACGTGCGCAGTTGGTTTATTGTCGATGCATACAGGCTGAAACAACACAGAATGCTCCTGTTAAACTGGGATCGTAAACATTCATTTATAGATCAAAGCATGGCAGATGCTGGCAGGAACAAATTAAAAAGTGTAATGACGGCGCCAGTCTCGTTACTATGGTCCTTAAGGCGAGTGTACCCGTGAACGACATCGACAGTGGCGCCACTTCACAAAGAAATATATTCTCTTTCTAAGTTAAATTAGAACCTGCAAATTCAATGAAATAGTCGCTGTTAAAGTATTGGCAAAAAGTGCCTAAAAACGGCCACTTTTGGTATTAATTGCCATAACTTTAATTACACAGAATATTTCATTGAGTTTGCTGGTTCTTATTTTACTTAAGGATAATACTAACAGCATAAGCATAATAAATTTAAAAAATTAAAAACACGACTGCTATTTGAGATACAGCCTACCCTATGACATTCGGGATAATGGAAGGATTCTTCCGATACAATTCCCATTCAAATCTGTTAACGAGTTTCAGTCCTTTAAAGAATCGCACATATATACATACATACAGGAACGTTAAAAACATTACACTCCTTTTTTGGTTGGGCAGTCTTGGGCAATGGACATTCTGATAGATTGTTTGTATAAAGAGAAAAAAAATAATTAGAAGTGGCGCCACTGTAGCGCGAGGCCTTTCACGAGTATACGCCGTAAGCAGTTTACCAGCCGCTTTATTTTAATCATTACTTAATAGGGGACTTTAGAACAACACAAATCTAAAGCCATAACAGTCCACTGCAGGACTTGAGCCTTTCCCTATTGGTAGGTGTTAGCCATAATTGGCAGACGAGTTGGCAAGCGCAGTACATTTCACAGAGTTCGCTTCCGCTCATTGATTGGATTTATTGGTTAGTCGACATTAACGGTCAGAACTTTTCAGATAATAAATTCTGTAGAGTAAATAGAAAAAAAAGCACTTGCAGGCTACTAGTAAGAAAAATTGTTCCGTTCTTCGGAGGGCATGATAGGTCGTCTGTCACCGTTACTGACTCAGACGGCGAACAAGTAGTAAACATGCGGTTTAAAAGCTTTATACCAGGGTTCATCAATCATCGGTCGTCAACCCATAAGAAGAAAAATAAAAGGAATGAAATGTAGTATTCTCTTGCCGTGTGGTGCCCGGCTTACAATAGCATCACCCCATTCCCATCCGTGCGTGTTGTAAAAGGCGACTAAGGGATAGATCCAGGGAATGGGCAGCAGCGTTCCCTGTGAATACAACACTTGGCAGTGCGCTCGCCAATCCGCCTGCTAAGCGTGGTTAGTATGGTAAATACCAACCCCCGATCGGGGGAGGCCGATGTGGCGCAGTGGTAGTGCGACTGCCTGCGACGGGTTCGATTCTCGGTGGGGAGTGTCCCACATTAAGTTGATATTTATCACTTTGTGAATTTGTTTCCGGTCTGGTTAGGACATTGCAGGGTGAACCACCTGATTGTTTGAAAAGAAATGGTTCCGTGCTAGACGGCAGTCATTACATGTTAGAGGCCTACTACTAGTGGAAGGCGGTTGAAAAACGCTGACACCAGGGTTCATCGGGTCAGAAAAGAGATAGGGGGTGGCCCATGTCCAGCAGTGGACTTGTGTGGCTGTTTAAGTGGAGTAATAGTATTTGCCGTGTGATGCCGGCTTAGAATAGCATCACCCCATTTCTTACCCATGGGTGTCGTAAGAGCCGACTAAGGGACTCGAGGGTGTGTATTGCAAATCCGACGGGCTGACAATCTGTCACTATAGTGATACACAGTTATCTGATTGACCCTCAAACTTTTGTCAGACGTGGTGTTAATATCCGTTGAACGGCCGTTAACGCTCTGCCTACCCCGTAAGGGATATAGGCGTGATTTATGTATGTATAGTTTGCCGTGTGTTGCCGGCTGAGAATAGCATCACCCCATATCTTGCCCGTGGGAGTCGTAAGAGGCGACTTAGGGACTTGAGGGTGTGTATTGCAATTTTAGGCAATGGGCTGACAACCTGTCACTATAGCGATACACAATTTTCCAAATAACCCTCAAATATTTGTCAGACGTGGCGTAAATGTCCGTTTTATGCGGCTGTTTACGCTCTGCCTACCCCGCAAGGGATTATAGGCGTGATATATGTATGTATGTATGTATGTATGTATAGTTTAACTTACCTGACATATAGTATAAGTGCGCCTGCAACCCCGGCCCACTAGTATACACATAAGCGTTCGCACTAGCACTGTTATATGAAATGCACTGTTAGCACTGTCACTGTGTCAGTAGATAGTTTTTGTTTGTTTGTTTGTCGTCGCGCCTGCGGGAGCGGGGGGTGTGGGGGGTCACTGCGTCTTGGCGGCGAACGATTTCAGTTCGGACGGGGCTGCGTCCTGTTTCGATTTCTGGTTCTCTGTGAATGGGAAATTAATTATAAATACCGGCCTGCCTAACGGGTTCACCTGCTTACCGCTTTCCCGCGGGAAAAACACTTTTTAATATAGCCTATAGTTCATCCCTGCGTTTTTCATAATTGCGTCCCAGGCAACGCAGTGTCTCAGACACTGATTAAATCGTCTGTCACAGACGTGTGAGGCCAATGTTGATAGTTCATCACGGATAATGTAGGATTCTAATAGTAAAAGATTAGTGATATGTGTGTATGTTATTGAAATTAGCAGATTTTATTTGTTGTAAGTGTTGTGTTAGTCATTTGTTGAAAGAGTTGTTTAAAGCGTTGCTGAATGTGTGGTTGATATGACAATATTTGTTGAAAGTGTGGTTGATATGATAATATTTGTTGAAAGTGTTGTTGATAAGACAATATTTGTTGAAAGTGTGGTTGATATGATAATATTCGTTAAAAGTGTGTTTGATATGATAATATTTGTTGAAAGTGTGGTTGATATGATAATATTTGTTGAAAGTGTTGATATGATAATATTTGTTGAAAGTGTGGTTGATATGATAATATTTGTTGAAAGTGTGGTTGATTTGATAATATTTGTTGAAAGTGTGGTTGATATGATAATATTTGTTGAAAGTGTGGTTGATATAATAATGTTTGTTGAAAGTGTGGTTGATATGATAATATTTGTTGAAAGTGTGGTTGATGTGATAATATTTGTTGGAAGTGTGGTTGATATGATAATATTTGTTGGAAGTGTGGTTGATATGATAATATTTGTTGGAAGTGTGGTTGATATGATAATATTTGTTGAAAATGTGGTTGAATATTAATAGTTGAATGTGTGGTTGATATGATAATATTAGTTGGAAGTGTGGTTGATATGATAATATATGTTAAAAGTGTGGTTGATATGATAATATATGTTAAAAGTGTGGTTGATATGATAGTATTGGTTGAAAGTGTGGTTGATATGATAATATTTGTTGAAAGTGTTGTTGATATGATAATACTTGTTGGAAATCTGGTTGATATGATAATATTTGTTAAAAGTGTTGTTGATAATTTTTGATCAAATTGGGGTTGATAATATTTGTTAAATGTCTTATTTGTTGTAAGTATTATTGATTACTGACATTTGTTGTAAATGTTGTTGATTAAATAATATCGATTTTATTTGTCATGTTGTTTGTTGTCTTAGTTAAAAGTGATGTTTATGTTATTTAAAGAAAGTGTTTTTTTTTTGCTGTGAATGTTTTGGTGGTATTATTTATCGTAAGTGTTATAAATATTATTTGATATGATTGCCGTGAAGCAATTTATTACTAGTTTAGATGATAATATTTAACATTATCAGTCACAACAGTCCACTGCTGGTCATGGGTACTGCCATACTCACTGAACCTTGCAAGTAGATTGGCTAGAGCAATGTATACAATATTGCATCGACAAGGAACACTACTGCCCATTCCCTGAATAAATTAATCCCACAGTCACTTTTTACAACACCGACGGGTAATTCTTTATTTCCGTGCTGGCTGAATAAAAAATAACCCTGTATTCACCGTATGATGCCGGCTTAGAATAGCATCACCCCATTTCTTTCCCGTGGGTGTCGTAAGAAGCGACTGAGGGACTCGAGGGTGTGTATTGCAAATTTAGGCGATGGGCTGACAACCTGTCACTATGGTGATACACAATATTCCATCCAAATTACCCTCAAATGTTTGTGAGACGTGGCGTAAATGTCCGTTTTTTAAAGCGGTTTACGCTCCGCCTACCCCGTAGCCCGTAAGGGATTATAGGCGTGATATGTGTATGTATGTTGGATGCTATTATTTTACATAAACATTATCAGTCACAACAGTCCACTGCTAGACATGGGCCTCCTCCCCTATTGGGTATATAGGGGGGTTTATTGCCATACTCACCACGTTTCAGGGAACGCTACTGCCAATTCCCTGGATGAATTAATCCCTCAATCGCTTCTTACGACACCCACTGGTAGTATTCGGGTGATGCAATTCTAAGCCAGCATCACACGGTAGATATTTATTTATTGAAAACATAATTTGTCAGCATAACAGCATTAAGCCAAGGCACTGGCAATCTTAATATAATGAAAGTAAGACTTACTGTTGTTGTTGCGTTGCTGTGCGACGACGCTCTGTGTGCCGCAGGAGCCGGCGCGGCCGCGCGCGGAGTTGGCCGCGTGGCTGCCAGCGCCGCCGCCGCTGCCGCTGGTGCTCCTGTCAACACATTATAGCATGAATCTATGGCCACGCGGACGGTCGTGGGTTCGATACGTGGCTGGTGAGGTGATAAAAAACAACTTTCTCCAAGAAACATAGATTGAAACATAAAAAAACAAAACTGAGTTGCGTCCTTGCTAGCCGGTGTCTGAGCGTCCTCCGAGCGCGGGTGGGCGGCGCTTGTAGGGGGAGGCAGGGAGTGACCATACTGTACGCTAGTACTATTAATTATACTGTGGTAGAAGGGAGCTGGTGGAATAAGTGACATTACCTGAAGGTGTGATTGTTGCGAAGTTGCCTGTCGCTCTCGGACACGGAGCGCGCGCGCACGGCACTAGAGCTGTTCGAGCCAAGAAGCTCGTTCAATTGAGGCTGGAACAAACAAAAAACATTTATATTACGTTATAAATTACAATACACACACGTACATGCCTTCATTACTTGCTTCCCTTTACAATGGTTTCTTACAAAGACGAATTTAATGACCTTATAATCTACAATTGGCCGAGTGATGCCGGCTCAGAATAGCATCACCCCATTTCTTTCCCGTGGGAGTCGTAAGAGGCGACTAAGGGACTCGAGGGTGTGTATTGTAATTTTAGGCGAGGGGCTGACAACCTGTCACTATAGCGATACACAATTTTCCGAATAACCCTCAAGCATTTGTCAGACGTGGTGTAAATGGCCTTTTTTTGCGGCTGTTTACGCTCTGCCTACTCCACAAGGGATTATAGGCGTGATATGTGTATGTATGTATGTATAAATCTGAGAAACTGCGTCCATATGGACTACTGGAGCGAATCTGCGAGGCAGTTTCATACCAACTGTAGTAAGGCAGATTACCTTACCTGATGAGCTCAATCGAAAGCGAAACAGTTGCCGACTTATTTTGCAAATATACTTTTCGTCTTTCGTATTACTTTACCAGTTCAGCGTAAAAACTGAACTAAACTACATAAATCTGAGAGTTTGTGTGTGTATATGTATGTATGTTTGTTACCTCTAAAGCTCAAACGGCTTAAACACATATAGAGTATAACCTGGAATAACACATAGGCCACTTTTTACCGTAGGAAAAAAACTACTACCACGGGAAAATGAGTGGCAGCTGGTGAAACCGGTGGGCAGAAATCTAGTAAATTATAATACACACTTTAAACGCGAGTAAGTGTGTACAGTACACGCTTTCATCCCTTGCTTCCCTTTATAATGGGTTCTTTTAAAGACGAATTCAATGACCTTACAATTAAGAGAAAAGAAAGCTGATGCTGCTGGAAGAGATTTCTTTTAGAAATAAGTAGAACCTGTTGTGTTGTTTTTCTTTAATGTAATTGTTCTGTGTTTTATTTTGCGTGCAATAAACAGTTAAAAAAAAAAAAAATAAGAAATGGAAAATAAGATATTGAAAAAAAATTCACGTACATCGGGGCAGACAAGTAAATTTCTTATATTCATTTATGAAAATAATATTACTGTGAGTGCAAAAGAAACGAAGCAAAAGATAAGAACTACATTCTTATATATAATTAATAATTTGAACGTTTTCGCTTCGAGTTACAAAGCTCACTCAAAATGGTGCACAAACAAAGCATCAAGAAGTTCCGAACAAATCCTCAAGATGGCGCTAGAAGATAGGAACGCTTATTAACAAAGAACCTAAAACGCGGTATCGAAGTGTCCACGTGTGTGGACCATTTTTATGATTTTTTAGACAATTTATCAAGAATTTCTTGCAAGGTAGAGAAGATAGAAAACTTAGGCCTTTTTAGGTTATCTTCTACTGTTTTTTTTTTTTTGAGTGACAGGATAAGGAATAGCGTGATTAGAGAACGTTGCGGTATAAAAGAAGACGTCGTGACTGGTATAGAAAAAGGAATGCTGAAATGGTTTGGTCACATTGAGAGAATGAATGAAAGAAGATTAACGAAACAGGTGTTTATGGCGAGTGTGGATGTATCAGATCGGGGACGTCCTAAAGAAAGGTCAGGTCAAGAGTACCCTAAACCGACGAGCATGTATGAAAAGATAGATGCATGTTGAAGAAGCGAAAGAGGTGTGTCAGGATCGTAGCACGTGAAAAGATGTAGTCTCTGCCTACCCCTATGGGAAAGAGGCGTGATTACATGTATGTATGTTTTTTCTTTTACCTCCAGCACGCGGAAGTCGTCCACTGTGCGGAACTGCTCCAGGTGTTTAGCAAGACGCTCGTCCACCTGTAGGGCGGACGCGTGCTTGTAGTACTTGAGGAACGCCCAGAACTTCTCTAGCCCGTACAACTGTTTGCCTGCGAAAAAAAAGAAAGCAAATTTATATATAAATAGGGATCAATATTGTATATACTTTACTTTTGGAGAGGCATATGCACAACAGTGGGCGAAACCGTGCTGACGAAGAAGAAGAAGATTGTATATTCAATCAACCACCCCACCAAGTTTTTTAACCACCACCAAAGGCCTTTTTCGCATCCCAAATTCCGAGAGGCGGGTTTAAGTTGAGGATGGCGTATTGAGGTTTATTGTATGTTGTTGAGAAGCATTTTTACTTAGGGCGAGTGTATTAGTGAAAGGCCTCGACAGTGGCGACACTTCACAAAAAAACTCTTTACAAACAAACAATCTATCAGAATGTCGGTTGCTCAAGTTTTTAGTATTGAATGGTACATTTTGCGAAGAGTACGTTTTGCGAATGGTGCATTTTGCGAAAGGTACGTTTTACGCATCCTTACTTATCCTTAAGTAAAATATAGAACCTGCAAACTCAATGAAATATTATCTGTTATTAAAGTTATGACAAAAAGTGCCAAATAACGGTCACTTTTGGTATTAATTGCCATAATTTAATTACATTACAATATTTCATTGAGTTTACTAGATATAATTGTTAAATATCTACTGAACCAAAGTTCGTCCCTTAAAACATAATTAAAAGAAAACTATTTTTAAGCTTCGGACTGTAACTTTTCAGACTTGGAGCTTTCAAACTTTTGATACACACACGTATATGTTTCTAAAACATAAATGTATTCCTCATGTCGACACATGGTTGCCACAGGGCGGCCATGTTTCCTAAGGGAACGTCAATATCCCCCGTCAATGCACCCGGAGGGCCAGTGCGGCGCAACCAGGAAGAGTTTAGGGTTACAAAAGTAAGGGTTCTTATGATCTTAGAAGTAGAATTGAACCTTTAAGGCGAGTGTAGCCGTCAACGACCTTGACGGTGGCGCCACTTCACAAAAAAAAAAATCTCTTTATACAAAAAATCTATCAGAATGTCCGTTGCCCAAGTTTTTACTATTATCCTTAAGTAAAATTTTAACCTGCAAACTCAATGAAATATTCGCTGTAATTAAAGGTATGGCAATTAATACCAAAAGCGGCTGTTTTAAGGTACTTTTTTCCATAACTTTAATTGCAGTGAATATTTCATTGAGTTCACAGTTTCTAATTTTACTTCAGGATAATACTAAAAACTAGGGCAACGGATATTCTGATAGATTATTTGTATCAAGAGAAAATATTTTTATTGTGAAGTGGCGCCACTGTCGAGGTCGTTGACGGCTACACTCGCCTTAATAATTGATTCAAAAAGTCCGTTTATATCTGAATTCTGAAACTTACCTTTTTCGTAATCATTAAGTGTCTCCTGCTGGAAGTGTTGATAGAGTTCCGGACGGAACTTCCGCTCCAATCCGTACGAGTAGAAGCGGAACAAACACTCCAGCCCGTAGCGGAACCCAGCATCCGCGTCTTCCTTCGCTAGCGTCCTGTCATACAAGTGCATTATTGGCATCAATTTACAATAATTTATTCACATTTTCAATGTTCCTCGCACCTCTTGAAATACTTCTTTTTTTTACGTGTCGGACGACCCGATAAACCCTGCTGTTAGGGTTTTAAAGCCGTCGGTCCCGGTAGCTGTCTGGCGGTCATAACACAACCATGTCAAAGTCCTACAAGTTAGTTAGCGATTGAAAATCTCTTGACACCAAGATTCATCGGGTCGTTCGTCGACTTGGTGTCCCACACGAATAAAATAAGGACTGAATTAAAAATTCTGACAACATGGTTCATTGGATCGTCCATCGACTTGGTGTCCCACACGAATAAAAGAAGGACTAAATAAAGAACTCTGTTTTTTGTCACTTGGCTCATTGCCACACGAAAAGAAGAATACTGAATGTCGAATTCTGTTTTTTTGTGTCACTAGTGTAATTTCCCTTACCGGAACTCGTTGTACATGGTGCGATTGAAGTGGTCGCGCAGGAAGAACGACCAGAATCTGAACAGCGTGTTCATCTCCTGTGACTGGCCGGAGCCGAGCCGCGCGCGCTCTGCAAACCATCACAACATACATGTACAGGTATTACACAACATCTAGTGGACAGCGGGTCATTAGACCATTGATCTACAACAACCCTAGATTACGCGCGTGCGCTCAAAAGGTGGGCCGGTAAAGTAGTGCACAATTTGCAAGCGAGCACTTCTTTCCCACAGTGCGTGGCTGGCCGCTAAACTGTTAACATGACCAAGTACGGGCTAACAAATAAGGCTGAATTCAATAGATTATGGTGAGGTTCGTTGTGATATTTTGAATCAGGCGGACGCAATGAATCTATAAATCGCTATGTATGACTGTATAGTTCAGTAGGTGACAAAATTTTAGCGTAATTTTGTATGAGGCGCTAAATCTAGGGTTGTTGTAGATCAATGCATTAGATAGATAGATAAACCGTTTATTTAAAAAATACACATCTAGTTTACATGCAGAAAAAACATAATATTAAAACAACAAAAACTGACGACATTTTATAAACTTCAGCTCGATGTGTACTGCAGAAATCAGGCCATAGCTCAGTGGGATATTTTCCCGCAGGCAGCAAACACTGATTTTCAGTTATCACCTGGTGATGGGTGATCCGAGTACATATACAAATATAATCAATAAAAGTGTGAGCTGCGTAGAATATATATGCATTACAACATACATGTACAGCTATTACACAACATCTAGTGGACAGCGGGTCATTACAACATACATGTAGTCATAAAGTGATGGGTTCATATCTCAAAAGAGTAACAATACTATGCCAGAAATTAAGGGGCAATTTATGTCGTATAGTGTATTGAAACTTCTTCCATATGGACTAAGTAAAAAAGTCGGCAACTTTTTAAAGAACTTGCAAAATTTTCAAGCGCGTGCAGGATTTGAACCTGTTGCTATAGCCATCAGCAGTGGCGACGCCTCTTCCATCTGGGCTACGGCGGCTCGATTCTCGCCCTGTTCCTTAACAGGTAACTCGCGCTGCTACTCGTCATGCCCACGGCCCAGCCCAGTGCTGGACACGCGCCCACTCACACTGACATACCTTTGAGGCAGCGCGAGTGGTACTTGTGGTACGCTTGCTGTGTGAAGTGGTTCTCGCGCAGTAAGGCGTGCGACGGATGGTGGAAGGCTGGCAGTGAGGCCGGTACGGAGCCCACTCACACTCACACTCACACTCACACTCACATACCTTTGAGGCAGCGCGAGTGGTACTTGTGGTACGCTTGCTGTGTGAAGTGGTTCTCGCGCAGTAAGGCGTGCGACGGATGGTGGAAGGCTGGCAGTGAGGCCGGTACGGAGCCCACTCACACTCACACTCACACTCACACTGACATACCTTTGAGGCAGCGCGAGTGGTACTTGTGGTACGCTTGCTGTGTGAAGTGGTTCTCGCGCAGTAAGGCGTGCGACGGATGGTGGAAGGCTGGCAGTGAGGCCGGTACGGAGCCCACTCACACTCACACTCACACTCACATACCTTTGAGGCAGCGCGAGTGGTACTTGTGGTACGCTTGCTGTGTGAAGTGGTTCTCGCGCAGTAAGGCGTGCGACGGATGGTGGAAGGCTGGCAGTGAGGCCGGTACGGAGCCCACTCACACTCACACTCACACTCACACTGACATACCTTTGAGGCAGCGCGAGTGGTACTTGTGGTACGCTTGCTGTGTGAAGTGGTTCTCGCGCAGTAAGGCGTGCGACGGATGGTGGAAGGCTGGCAGTGAGGCCGGTACGGAGCCCACTCACACTCACACTCACACTCACACTCACATACCTTTGAGGCAGCGCGAGTGGTACTTGTGGTACGCTTGCTGTGTGAAGTGGTTCTCGCGCAGTAAGGCGTGCGACGGATGGTGGAAGGCTGGCAGTGAGGCCGGTACGGAGCCCACTCACACTCACACTCACACTCACACTGACATACCTTTGAGGCAGCGCGAGTGGTACTTGTGGTACGCTTGCTGTGTGAAGTGGTTCTCGCGCAGTAAGGCGTGCGACGGATGGTGGAAGGCTGGCAGTGAGGCCGGTACGGAGCCCACTCACACTCACACTCACACTGACATACCTTTGAGGCAGCGCGAGTGGTACTTGTGGTACGCTTGCTGTGTGAAGTGGTTCTCGCGCAGTAAGGCGTGCGACGGATGGTGGAAGGCTGGCAGTGAGGCCGGTACGGAGCCCACTCACACTCACACTCACACTGACATACCTTTGAGGCAGCGCGAGTGGTACTTGTGGTACGCTTGCTGTGTGAAGTGGTTCTCGCGCAGTAAGGCGTGCGACGGATGGTGGAAGGCTGGCAGTGAGGCCGGTACGGAGCCCACTCACACTCACACTCACACTCACACTGACATACCTTTGAGGCAGCGCGAGTGGTACTTGTGGTACGCTTGCTGTGTGAAGTGGTTCTCGCGCAGTAAGGCGTGCGACGGATGGTGGAAGGCTGGCAGTGAGGCCGGTACGGAGCCCACTCACACTCACACTCACACTGACATACCTTTGAGGCAGCGCGAGTGGTACTTGTGGTACGCTTGCTGTGTGAAGTGGTTCTCGCGCAGTAAGGCGTGCGACGGATGGTGGAAGGCTGGCAGTGAGGCCGGTACGGAGCCCACTCACACTCACACTCACACTGACATACCTTTGAGGCAGCGCGAGTGGTACTTGTGGTACGCTTGCTGTGTGAAGTGGTTCTCGCGCAGTAAGGCGTGCGACGGATGGTGGAAGGCTGGCAGTGAGGCCGGTACGGAGCCCACTCACACTCACACTCACACTGACATACCTTTGAGGCAGCGCGAGTGGTACTTGTGGTACGCTTGCTGTGTGAAGTGGTTCTCGCGCAGTAAGGCGTGCGACGGATGGTGGAAGGCTGGCAGTGAGGCTGGTACGGAGCCCACTCACACTCACACTCACACTGACATACCTTTGAGGCAGCGCGAGTGGTACTTGTGGTACGCTTGCTGTGTGAAGTGGTTCTCGCGCAGTAAGGCGTGCGACGGATGGTGGAAGGCTGGCAGTGAGGCCGGTACGGAGCCCACTCACACTCACACTCACACTGACATACCTTTGAGGCAGCGCGAGTGGTACTTGTGGTACGCTTGCTGTGTGAAGTGGTTCTCGCGCAGTAAGGCGTGCGACGGATGGTGGAAGGCTGGCAGTGAGGCCGGTACGGAGCCCACTCACACTCACACTCACACTGACATACCTTTGAGGCAGCGCGAGTGGTACTTGTGGTACGCTTGCTGTGTGAAGTGGTTCTCGCGCAGTAAGGCGTGCGACGGATGGTGGAAGGCTGGCAGTGAGGCCGGTACGGAGCCCACTGAGCCCACCGATGAACCCAATGTTGGTGATGTGCCCACTGACGATCTGGATACAGATAAAATTGCAAATTAGACTCTAGTTCAAAAAAGAATGAAATATTTTAACTAGATGAATAGCTTTGTTAGTCATATTTTCTAGAGTTTACACAACTATTTCTCATCAGTATCGAGACATTGGAAATAAACGAAATATTGTTCTCTATAATTTATGAATATTGAACAGCTTCGTGCATTTCAAATAGTATGTTTTGCCGCCATCTTCAAATTCACGGTCATATTTTATCAGAAAGCCGTTTTTTGATCAATATAGACATTCTTTGTGCTATTACTTTGTCTGTGAGCTAAGTGTATTGCTTATTTGCAACAGATAGAGTTGTCAAAATGATAAGTGTTTGCAATAGTCAACAGAACCATTATAAATTGAAAAATTTAAAAACGCGACTGCTTTCTGAGTAAAGCCTAGCCCACACTCGGGATAATGTCAGGATTCTTCCAATACAATTCCCATTCGAGTCTGTTTTAGTGACTAACGAGTTTCAGTCGTTTAAAGATTTGCATATCCATACAAACATACAACATACATACATGAAATGTAAAAGTTACATGCAATTAAAATTACTCTTGTAATCAATGGGGCTCCCACATAGCCTTTAAGGGCTAAATTAAAAGAAACTCGTAAAATATTACAAATTTGAGACACTATTGGTCTCGATTATGACAGAACTTTTGATTAGTTTTTTTTTTACTATACATAGTGTAAGGGACAGCCTTGCGAAGACTGATATGGTGCATGCGTAGCATACAACTGAACAACTTTCCCCTAGAAACATATGTCAAGGAAACGACATAATTTTTTTCACCCCCCATACAAAATCAAGATCAGCTGAATGCAATTTCTATGAGAAGTAAACATTTTTTGGCGTTTCCTGAAATATTTTTTCATAGGAAGTTGTTCAGTTTCATGGTCTCAATGAACCCTATCTGCTCGGGCTGTCCCTTACACCCTGTATAGTTAAAAATAAACAATTTATTGTTCTCGATAATGACAGGAATTTTCTTCTTCTTTTTACACAATAAGTCAAAATAGATACAAGTAACAAATGTAGGGGGTAGGTTTGGTAGGGCCAACTATTTATTATATATATCAGGAGATAATGAATTCTGGCAGGGAGCAATAGGGCTGGCATTTAATCACTCGTCTGTCGCGTCATACTATAACAATTTCATTGGTTTTGAATTTTATTGAGGGTAGTTAAGGTTCAAAATTGTTGTCCGGCTCCCGGTACGTGACAGACAAGCGGTTAATAAAGTACAAAAACCCTTAAGTAATAGAGTTAAGAAAATAAAAAAAAGGGGGTTAGGTTTGATATTTACCCAGTGCTGGTGGTCCGGGGCCGGTGCTCACGAACGTCCATGATCCATCCGACGTGGTGCTCGGTGGGCGGGTTCAGCGAGTGACGAGTCTTGTACTTCCTGGTCGAACTGCCGAAGTGGAACAAGGTCATTCAAACAAGAAAAGGTTGGCTTAGGATATGTGTTATAGATATAGGCGATGAGGTGATGCGAGATTAGTCCGGTACGGCTGGCATTATTTGAGGACATAACTTAAATAACTTTCTAAAGTCGCTTATTTTTTGAACCATTGCGTTGCGTGTCTGTGAAGCACATATTATAAATTTTGTGTAATTTTTTACGCTTGCATACATTTTATATGTTATTTACATTTGGTATGGTATCTAATTTTTTTTTTTTTTAAATGTACATAATAATATTAACATTATAAAATGTACCAGTATTGTCTATGTGACAGTTGACACAGTGTTCAGACCCAGTTGGGAGCCGAAAGTATGATAGCATATACCTAAAATAATAAATTGCGTTCGGTCACTGAAACTACAAGCCAAAAATATCCGACTTTAATATTTTTAAGACATGAAAAGCTAGCCATACCGGGCCAAATTGTGTTAACAGTGGTCTATATTCGGGTCACTCCAATAAGTCAATTTTGGCATCTGTCAAACCCATACTAGAAGACATGTTGACAAAGAAAAATATACCTTATGACAAAGCATTACCACGACTTTCGACAGCTGTCAAAATAGGCTTATTGGATTGACGCGAATATTACAACGTCATCAGTTCGTGCGTGACTACGGACGAGAGCTGGATACGGAACGCATACGGAGCCGGTCTGCCCCGCCCTTTAAAGTCGATATCTCGTTGCGACAGGTTATTTTGCGATCTGTATCTAAATCGAAGTTACATAGATACTACCCACAGTCCACAGCTGGGCCTTCCCGCATATTGGGATGCGGGCGGGTTAGAGTGCGCAATGCATGGTGCTGTATTTCACAAAGATGTATCCCTTATTCGCCTTTTACTTTAGAAGCCGGCAATACACAGCACAACTAGCAAGACCGAAAAATATTCTCATTCCTTAGTTGATCAATGAAATCCATGCCGTATGATGTCGGCTTAGAATAGCATCACTCCATTTCTTTCCCGTGAGCACCACACGGCTGACTCAAACATTGCGAAATACAGCAAATATTTTTTAGATACTACATACGTACATATATCACGCCTATAATCCCTTGCGGGGTAGGCAGAGCGCAAACGGCCGCAAAAACGGACATTTACATTTAAATAGCTTATAATTAGAGCATAATATTGAAGATATTAAGGAAATTTAATAATTTTTAAATATTTATAAAAATATGTATTTTATTTTTACAATGAAAATGTAATGTTTTAAATAAACTATATAAATAGAAATATTAATGGAATTTAACCACTAAAAATTAAGTTAGCAGCTTAATTTTAATCTTTATATTTCTTTTTAATTGGAATATTTATTCAATTTTATCATTAACAGTGATATCGCCATAGTAACAGGTTGTCAGCCTATCGCCTAAAATTGCAATGCACACCCTCAAGTCCCTTAGTCGCCTCTTACAACACCCACGGGAAAGAAATGGGATGATGCTATTCTAAGATATCTTTTATCAATAAACTTAATTACAAATAGGTGACGCGATACAAAACAATGATGAGGCTTCTGTTTCCTAAACTAATACAAATATGACTTTTCAAAATCAGCAAATATTTTACGATACTAATGAATGGATCATGCAACAAACGCTTCTGTTTCCTTAATACAATTATGACTTTTCAAAATCAGCAAATATTTTTACATACTAATGAATGTATAATGAAACAAACAAACAACAGTAACAGCAGTGATACGTACTTGACATCAGTGGCGTGCGGGTCCTTGCTGGCTGCGTAGAACCGAGCGGTGCGGCGGGGCCGCTTCGCGTGACCGCCGTCGTTGGAGCCCTACGGGAAGAAAACATATGTTAGGCCACGTTCTCTTTTCGTGTGGGACACCGAGTCGTCCAACGACCTGATGAACCCTGGTGTCAGAGTTATTCAACCGCCTACTACCACTAGTAGGCCTCTGACATGGTTGAATTACGACCGCCGTCTAAGTAATCATAGACAGCAACCGGGACCGACGGCTTAACGTGCCCTCCGAAGCACGGAACCATTTATTTTCGGACAATCAGTTGGTTCACCCTGCAATGTCCTAACCAGACCGGAAACAAATTCACAAAGCGATAAATATTAACTTTTGTGAGTGTCCCACCGAGAATCGAACCCGGAACCTTTGCGTCGCAGGCAGTCGCATTACCACTGCGCCACATCGGTCGCCACGTTCAGATTATGCCATAATAAAAATTCTGATCAGTAAAATATCGGTCTTATTTCTATCAGAGTTTAAAGTTCTAGAAGAAAGAAATAGCCCTAACAGATCCGAGCTAACCTTTCAAGCGAGCGAGTATAAATAATGCGATCTCTTCCAGGCAACGTTACCTTGTGTTTGTGTTGTATGGCGGGCGGCGGCGGCGGCGTGCTAGGGTTGCGATGCTTCTCGCTAGGGTTGGCAGCTTCGAATTGTTCGCGGCTTATGACAGACAAGCGATCTCTTCCAGGCAACGTTACCTTGTGTTTGTGTTGTATGGCGGGCGGCGGCGGCGGCGTGCTAGGGTTGCGATGCTTCTCGCTAGGGTTGGCAGCTTCGAATTGTTCGCGGCTTATGACAGACAAGCGATCTCTTCCAGGCAACGTTACCTTGTGTTTGTGTTGTATGGCGGCGTGCTAGGGTTGGCAGCTTCGAATTGTTCGCGGCTTATGACAGACAAGCGATCTCTTCCAAGCAACGTTACCTTGTGTTTGTGTTGTATGGCGGGCGTGCTAGGGTTGGCAGCTTCGAATTGTTCGCGGCTTATGACAGACAAGCGATCTCTTCCAGGCAACGTTACCTTGTGTTTGTGTTGTATGGCGGCGTGCTAGGGTTGCGATGCTTCTCGCTAGGGTTGGCAGCTTCGAATTGCTCTCGGCTTATGACAGACAAGCGATCTCTTCCAGGCAACGTTACCTTGTGTTTGTGTTGTATGGCGGCGTGCTAGGGTTGGCAGCTTCGAATTGCTCTCGGCTTATGACAGACAAGCGATCTCTTCCAGGCAACGTTACCTTGTGTTTGTGTTGTATGGCGGGCGGCGGCGGCGGCGTGCTAGGGTTGCGATGCTTCTCGCTAGGGTTGGCAGCTTCGAATTGCTCTCGGCTTATGACAGACAAGCGATCTCTTCCAGGCAACGTTACCTTGTGTTTGTGTTGTATGGCGGCGTGCTAGGGTTGGCAGCTTCGAATTGTTCTCGGCTTATGACAGACAAGCGATCTCTTCCAAGCAACGTTACCTTGTGTTTGTGTTGTATGGCGGCGTGCTAGGGTTGGCAGCTTCGAATTGTTCGCGGCTTATGACAGACAAGCGATCTCTTCCAGGCAACGTTACCTTGTGTTTGTGTTGTATGGCGGCGTGCTAGGGTTGGCAGCTTCGAATTGTTCGCGGCTTATGACAGACAAGCGATCTCTTCCAAGCAACGTTACCTTGTGTTTGTGTTGTATGGCGGGCGTGCTAGGGTTGGCAGCTTCGAATTGTTCGCGGCTTATGACAGACAAGCGATCTCTTCCAGGCAACGTTACCTTGTGTTTGTGTTGTATGGCGGCGTGCTAGGGTTGCGATGCTTCTCGCTAGGGTTGGCAGCTTCGAATTGCTCTCGGCTTATGACAGACAAGCGATCTCTTCCAGGCAACGTTACCTTGTGTTTGTGTTGTATGGCGGCGTGCTAGGGTTGGCAGCTTCGAATTGCTCTCGGCTTATGACAGACAAGCGATCTCTTCCAGGCAACGTTACCTTGTGTTTGTGTTGTATGGCGGCGTGCTAGGGTTGGCAGCTTCGAATTGTTCTCGGCTTATGACAGACAAGCGATCTCTTCCAGGCAACGTTACCTTGTGTTTGTGTTGTATGGCGGGCGGCGGCGGCGGCGTGCTAGGGTTGCGATGCTTCTCGCTAGGGTTGGCAGCTTCGAATTGTTCGCGGCTTATGACAGACAAGCGATCTCTTCCAGGCAACGTTACCTTGTGTTTGTGTTGTATGGCGGCGTGCTAGGGTTGGCAGCTTCGAATTGTTCTCGGCTTATGACAGACAAGCGATCTCTTCCAGGCAACGTTACCTTGTGTTTGTGTTGTATGGCGGCGTGCTAGGGTTGGCAGCTTCGAATTGTTCGCGGCTTATGACAGACAAGCGATCTCTTCCAGGCAACGTTACCTTGTGTTTGTGTTGTATGGCGGCGTGCTAGGGTTGGCAGCTTCGAATTGTTCGCGGCTTATGACAGACAAGCGATCTCTTCCAGGCAACGTTACCTTGTGTTTGTGTTGTATGGCGGGCGGCGGCGGCGGCGTGCTAGGGTTGCGATGCTTCTCGCTAGGGTTGGCAGCTTCGAATTGTTCTCGGCTTATGACAGACAAGCGATCTCTTCCAGGCAACGTTACCTTGTGTTTGTGTTGTATGGCGGCGTGCTAGGGTTGCGATGCTTCTCGCTAGGGTTGGCAGCTTCGAATTGTTCTCGGCTTATGACAGACAAGCGATCTCTTCCGGGCAACGTTACCTTGTGTTTGTGTTGTATGGCGGCGTGCTAGGGTTGCGATGCTTCTCGCTAGGGTTGGCAGCTTCGAATTGCTCTCGGCTTCCCAAGTAACAAGGTTCTCCTATAGTGCCCAGTTTACAGGCTTACAGCACTAGTAACTTCCTCTTAGTGGTTCCAGGTTTTACTACTAAGCTTATAACAGGTTACACTGAGTTCGTTTGGTTTTATAGTACATATTTGCTTATAAGTTGACTTATAGTAGCGTACAGAACTAAATTATAAGCGCAGTAAAGGCTAATGGGGCCTATAAAAGTGTTGCAAAGGTGTAAATACACTTAAGAGAAGTTGCTCTTGTAAGTAATAGTTATAATCACCTACAAGAAGTCATAATAAATCCACTATAAGTGTCATGCGCTAGTAATAGAAATGTATAGAACCACATGTACTTAGAACCGTTTGCGTTTGTTAGTTGAGCTTATAGGCGTGTATAAGTCAACTTTATATGCCAGTCGTAAGTGAGTTAGTTCTATAGTGGTTTTCCTTAAGAGAAAGTTTACTTGGTGTTATTGTGTACTCTCTAATGCTGTTATAGTCTTAATTTATCTATAAAAGTTTTCAATAAATCTATTAGGATCCAAAGCTATCTTCAGGATACCAATTTAAGATGACATTTGCCTATAATATTTATCCCGTGTATGGAACCCTAATTCGTCACAAGATGGTTGCAATAATTTTGTTAGGATTAATTATTATTTGTAAGCACAACTTCTTAAATATGCCGAGTTCGAAAGGCGATCAAAAATTGAGATGTAAAATACAATATATTTCACCGAAAACACTTATGCGTTGGCCGTGCAAACTCGTATGCACGCGTATTATTACATGCTAAATACTTGTTAATACATTTAATATTAAATAGATGAACGTGCTTTTTATTTTATACTAGTTGTATATATTTTTCACCTCCACGGCACAAACACAACACAGCAAAATTCACAAACGTTTGAAGTAGCTAGTAATAGAAGCGTGGAGTACGTAACAGACCTGCCTGGTTCTATTAGATGCTCATAGTCGGCTTCACAGGAGCAGAAAGTTCTGCGTAGGCCAAATATGAGTGTAATATTAGCCCAAGTGGTGCTGGCCAAGTCTACTATGAATGTTTTATCAGCAAAAGTACGCCTATAAAATGGGCCCTTTTCCGTGGTTATAAACATTTACTAGCCACTTATAGGCCTGGCCCCGGAACCACTACAAGACCACTTTTTGTTACTTGGGTTATGACAGACAAGCGATCTCTTCCAGGCAACGTTACCTTGTGTTTGTGTTGTATGGCGGCGTGCTAGGGTTGGCAGCTTCGAATTGTTCTCGGCTTATGACAGACGAGCGATCTCTTCCAGGCAACGTTACCTTGTGTTTGTGTTGTATGGCGGCGTGCTAGGGTTGGCAGCAACTGTTCCCGGCTTATGACAGACGAGCGATCTCTTCCAGGCAACGTTACCTTGTGTTTGTGTTGTATGGCGGCGTGCTAGGGTTGGCAGCAACTGTTCCCGGCTTATGACAGACGAGCGATCTCTTCCAGGCAACGTTACCTTGTGTTTGTGTTGTATGGCGGCGTGCTAGGGTTGGCAGCAACTGTTCCCGGCTTATGACAGACGAGCGATCTCTTCCAGGCAACGTTACCTTGTGTTTGTGTTGTATGGCGGCGTGCTAGGGTTGGCAGCAACTGTTCCCGGCTTATGACAGACGAGCGATCTCTTCCAGGCAACGTTACCTTGTGTTTGTGTTGTATGGCGGCGTGCTAGGGTTGGCAGCAACTGTTCCCGGCTTATGACAGACGAGCGATCTCTTCCAGGCAACGTTACCTTGTGTTTGTGTTGTATGGCGGCGTGCTAGGGTTGGCAGCAACTGTTCCCGGCTTATGACAGACGAGCGATCTCTTCCAGGCAACGTTACCTTGTGTTTGTGTTGTATGGCGGGCGGCGGCGGCGGCGTGCTAGGGTTGCGATGCTTCTCGCTAGGGTTGGCAGCTTCGAATTGTTCGCGGCTTATGACAGACACTGTGCGGTACTGAGCCGAACCGCTGCCGTAAGACTGGAATGGGAATTTTAATTGTTGAAAATAACCAGCTCAAATGATACAAATCAAAAATTAAATAAACACTTTTCCTCTTCCTTTACAACTCAAAAAATAATTATGATATGAGGTGTAAAAAAAGCGGTGTACCAGCCCATGAAACTAAACAACATTCTCTAAAAAATTTGGACCTCCCATTCAAAATGTTCAAGCCGATCGGGTCAATTTGTTTTGAAGGTGCATTTTTTCTTCATATTTCGACCTATGTTTCGTGGGGCAAGTTGTTCTGTTACATATACTATTTCACCCCTTTATATATTTGCGTCTAATATTTTTACACCCTGTTTAACTTACCGACGGAATATAATCGGTGTCGTTCCACAAGTCCTCCTCGTAGCGACGGAGGCCGTCTGTGATCACCTGCGATAAATAACAAACAAATATTTGAGAAACTCCAATCAAAACTTACATAGTAAATAAAAATCAAGTACTAGAAGATGGACTTAACAAATATTTATGTATTGTGTCATAATGACTTAACCCTTTCGCCGCCAAGCAATGCAAGTAAAAATTGCAACTAGCGCTACACCAATTTCTAGGTAAAATAATACTCAATAAAGTTGAAATATCCAACAGTGTCAAAGTGCTAGTTTATTAACACGAACTTTAACTGAAGCCGACAGTGGTACTGATGGTAAGTCGCGGGTTGTCGGCTATACCCGACTGTGGCGTGAAAAGATTAAAGCTCGTGTCTCATGCTATGACTGCTACAGGCTGATGTTTGTTGCACTGCGCTCACCTGTTCGAGGTCCTGCGTGATCTTGGTGCGCGTGGCCCAGTCCCCCTGGCGGTCGTGGCCGTCGTGCTTGGCTGGCCTGCCGCCGGTCTGCGTGACGCTCAGCGGCTGTTGCACTGCGCTCACCTGTTCGAGGTCCTGCGTGATCTTGGTGCGCGTGGCCCAGTCCCCCTGGCGGTCGTGGCCGTCGTGCTTGGCTGGCCTGCCGCCGGTCTGCGTGACGCTCAGCGGCTGTTGCACTGCGCTCACCTGTTCGAGGTCCTGCGTGATCTTGGTGCGCGTGGCCCAGTCCCCCTGGCGGTCGTGGCCGTCGTGCTTGGCTGGCCTGCCGCCGGTCTGCGTGACGCTCAGCGGCTGTTGCACTGCGCTCACCTGTTCGAGGTCCTGCGTGATCTTGGTGCGCGTGGCCCAGTCCCCCTGGCGGTCGTGGCCGTCGTGCTTGGCTGGCCTGCCGCCGGTCTGCGTGACGCTCAGCGGCTGTTGCACTGCGCTCACCTGTTCGAGGTCCTGCGTGATCTTGGTGCGCGTGGCCCAGTCCCCCTGGCGGTCGTGGCCGTCGTGCTTGGCTGGCCTGCCGCCGGTCTGCGTGACGCTCAGCGGCTGTTGCACTGCGCTCACCTGTTCGAGGTCCTGCGTGATCTTGGTGCGCGTGGCCCAGTCCCCCTGGCGGTCGTGGCCGTCGTGCTTGGCTGGCCTGCCGCCGGTCTGCGTGACGATCAGCAGCCGACCTACGTCGCGGTCCGTGAACTCCATATCCGACTCCGAGTCCGACCTGTATGGATAATGGTTTGATCAGTGTCGACGGTTGTTTCATACATACATATATCACGCCCTTTATCCCTTATGGGGTAGGCAGAGCTTAAACAATTGTAAAAAACTTACATTTACATAACTTCTAACAAACATTCTGAAAATTGTGTAAGCTTTCAAAATTCATCCCAGTTTTAAAGGTTTCTTCTTTGGTCGCTCTTTCAAAGCTTCTTTGGTCGCTTCTTTAAATGACAGTGGGCAAAATTGTATGGAACTTGGTCCAAGAACCTCCACTATTGAGACTTATTGGAAATGGAAGAACACACTTATCAGATTATCCGAGACAAGTATTACCGAAATCTGCACCGGGATTTCTTTTTTATGGTCGCTTGAAGTTACTATAAAAATATTCTTAAAAAATGATTTTAACAGGAGCGTGATATTTATTTTGACAGATTTTATTGATATTGCGTGTCTCTCGAATGTGCCACAATGTAAACTCCATGTAACGAATCTCCACATAACGTCAAACTCCCCAAAACATTCAAATAACATGACTTTGGTTTGAAAAAAGTGGTCCAAGACCTTCCACTGTTGAGACATATTTGAAATGGAAGTACATACTTGTCAAATTATTCAAGACAAGTTTTATCGAAATCATATAGATATGTATTAGTTATAGCACACACAGTATATACTTTCATATCCATTAAGTCTCAACAGTAGAGGTTCTGAGGCCACTTTTTCCAAACCAAAATCATGTTATTTGAATGTATTTGTGAGTTTTGTATTATGTGGAGTATCGTTTCATGGAGTTTACACTGTATTACATTCGACTGACACGCAATCTCTATATTAATGTGTCACAGACAAGTATGTACTTCCATTTCCAATAAGTCTCCACAGTGGAAGGTCTTGGACCACTTTTTTTAAACCAAAGTCATGTTGTAATTAAGTAATTTTTTCACTATGGGACTAGTACCTGACAATAAAATGATTTTATCTACACTCGTCTCATAATGTTCGAATTATGAATTCGAAAACAGATGCGTAATGACCTACTTTATGCATTCTGCCTATAAAAACTAGGGTTTACTATAAATTACAGAAGCGTAATGACTTAATGAGAAAACTCTTAATACGATAAAGTTGAGAAATGAAACGAAGTTTTTTTCCAATACTCAAATCGCTATCTTCCGCCGCACCTGACAGTTGTTGTTGTACGGTTTTTTTCGGATGTTGTTCAGATATTGTTCAGTTGTTGTTCAGTTGTTGTTCAGATGTTGATTAGTTGTTATTCAGATGTTATTCCGATGTTGTTCAGTGTTGTTCAGTTGTTGTTCAGTTGTTGTTTAGTGTTGTTCAGTTGTTTAGTTATTTGCTGTTGAGACTCGACATCTAAACAACTGTTAGTAAAGAATCTTCAAAAAATTCATATCAAGCCATATTACGTTCTCGTATTGAATTTGACCATGTATCGGGCCTTGCAATCGCCGGTGCGGACGTTTGGAAAAGTTTTCAACTGAGTTAATTTTTAGAGTGTAGATAAAATAGTGTATGCAACTGCATATAATTAGGCATTAGAATGCTCGTGTCTATCTATTATCACACTCGGCTACGCCTCGTGTGATAAACAGACACTCGCATTCTAATGACCCCCATTATATGACAGTTGCATAAACTACTATTATTTATTTTATTTTATTTATGTTATTTGAATGTTTTGGGGAGTTTGACGTTACATGGAGTTAAGATTGTTTTACATTCGAGAGTCACGCAATGTCACTATAAATGTGTCAAGAGAAATTGCACGCTCCACTCAAAATTATTTTTAAGAATATTTTTATGGTCACTCTAAGTGACTATAAAAAAAAATCCGCAGCCGATTTCGATAAAACTTGTCTCGAATAATCTGACAAGTATGTACTTCCATTTCCAATTAGTCTCAACAGTGGAGGTTCTTGGACCACCTTTTCAAACCATGTTATTTGACTGACACCTAATATCAATATTAATGTGTCACAGACAAGTATGTTCTTCCACTTCCAATAAGTCTCAACAGTGGAAGGTCTTGGACCACTTTTTTCAAACCAAAGTCATGTTATTTGAATGTTTTGGGGAGTCTGACGTTATGTGGAGTGTCGTTACATGGAGTTTACATTGTGGCACATTGGAGAGACACGCAATATCAATAAAATCTGTCAAAATAAATAGCATGCTCCAGTTAAAATCATTTTTGAACAATATTTTTAAAGTAACTTCAAGTGACTATATATAAACAAAGAAACCCGGTGCAGATTTTGGTAATACTTGTCTCGAAAAATCTAATAAGTGTGTTCTCCCATTTCCAATTAGTCTCAACAGTGGAGGTTCTTGGACCATTTTTTTCAAACCAAAGTTATGTTTTTTTAATGTTTTGGGGAGTTTGACGTTATGTGGAGTTTACATTGTTTACATTCGATTGACTCGCAATCTCAATATTAATGTGTCACAGACAAGTATGTACTTCCATTTCCAATGTGTCTCAACAGTGGAGGTTCTTGGACCACTTTTTTCAAACCAAAGTTATGTTATTTGAATGTTTTTGTGAGTTTTGTATTATGTGGAGTATCGTTTCATGGAGTTAACACTGTATTACATTCGACTGACACGTAATATCAATATTAATGTGTCACAGACAAGTATTTACTTCCATTTCCAATAAGTCTCAACAGTGGAGGTTCTTGGACCACTTTTTTCAAACCAAAGTCATGTTATTTGAATGTTTTGGGGAGTTTGACGTTATGTGGAGTGTCGTTACATGGAGTTTACATTGTGGCACATTGGAGAGACACGCAATATCAATGAAATCTGTCAAAATAAATAGCACGCTCCAGTTAAAATCATTTTTTAATAATATTTTTATAGTAACTTCAAGTGACTATAAAAAAGAAATCCCGGTGCAGATTTCGGTAATACTTGTCTCGGATAATCTGATAAGTGTGTTCTTCCATTTCCAATAAGTCTTAATGGTGGAGGTTCTTGGACCACTTTTGCCCACTGTCCTTTACTTGCCACCCCGCCTTAATTAAAATTTGATCCCTTAACTATGTTTATTTTGCTAAATTGTTTTTGATGCTGAATCACTTTCGAAACGCAAAATATTTTTCACAAATTTCAAACAATGTTCCTAGGGCGAAGTTGTTTCTTATCACCAGACCATCTTAAGATTCCGCTATCGGTCACTACTCAAACTTCATCTTCAAAGTTATGCAAACTCAAAATAATTTTGCCATTTTTCAACCAATGTTCCTTGAGGAAAGTTTTTCAGTTTCATGGGCTGGTTTATCCCTTAAAAGGAAGGCAGTTCTTTTTCTTGCACCGTATACAGGGTTATTTTTTATTCACCCCGGATATTTTACAGGGTGATTCTACTCATGATTCTGAACAACTTTTATTATGGGGTCACCTGCGAAATCGCGAAAAAAAATCTAGCTGTTCCATACATTTTGTTCGAGTAGGTATGAATTTTTCTATGGAGCAGATGTTTATTTTTTCGCGATTTCGCATGTGACCCCATACTAAAAGTTGTTCAGAATCATGAGTAGAATCACCCTGTAAAATATCTGGGGTGAATAAAAAATAACCCTGTATATTCTCACCAGCCATCGCAGTTGTCCGTGAAGGTGTTCAGCCTGGGCGGCGGCAGGTCCAACTCCTCATCCAGCTGGAAGTGCAGCTCCTCGCGAGGCTCCTCGCCGCCCGTGCTGGCGGGGGCGGAGCCCGACGGGGCGGAGCGCTCGCGGGAACCCGCCTTCGTGCGACGCTTCACCTGAGACACAAGGGTGAACGTTAGAGCATTAAGTAATGGAACTTTCTTGTAGAATTCTTAGGTGGATGGCGATGCCGATTAAAATTTGACATGTATTTGTTTTTAACATGTCGTTGGACGACTCGGTGTCCCACACGAAAAGAGAGAGAGCGGAATCGCCCATTACTGTTAGTTTACTATTCTTGTTTTTATGTATTATTAGGATTTCCGCCCAGCGGTTTCACCCGGTGCCACTAATTTTTCCGTGCTAATAGTTGTTTTCCTGTGGTAAAAAGTGGCCTATGTGTTATTCCAGGTTATACTGTACCTGTGTTCCATGTTTCATCTAAATCGGTCAAGCCGTTTGAGCGTGAAGAGGTATCAAACATACATACACACAAACTCTCAGATTTATAATATTAGTAAGGATAAGGATGTTAAGTACCTAGATTTGACTTTCTAAAAGAGAATCATTTAAATTCCTACTTAGAAATAAATGATTTGAATTGATTGACTATACAGGGTGTAAGGGACAGCCCTCCGAATACTGGTAGGGTGCATTTAGACCATGAAACTGAACAACTTCCCATATGAGAATATTTCAGGGAACGTAAAAAATAATTTGACTCTCCATAGTAAATGCAGTCAGCTGATTGCAATTTTGTATGAGACTTCGATTCTTTGTTGTTGTTTCCTGACATATGTTTCTAGGAGAAAGTTGTTCAGTTTCACGGTCTGCATGCTCCCTATAAGTATTCAGAGGGCTGTCCCTTACACCCCGTATATGACCATGACTTTTAGGTAGATAAGTCTACAATTGAAAAAATAGTACCAGAAAATATTTCAACCTTCCGATCTTAACATTATTAACCACTTGATTTTCGCCCAGCGGTTTCACCCGCTGCCACTCATTTTCCCGTGGTAATTGTTGTTTTCCCGCGGTAAAAAGCGGCCTATGTGTAATTCCGGGTTATACCTGGCCTGCTCAAGATTTTTGTAAAATCAATATATAAATTTAGAACTTCAATTACAGAGAATATTTCGTTGAGTTTGCAGGTTCTAATTTTACTTAAGGATAACACTAAAAACTTAAGCAACAGACATTCTGATAGATTGTTTGTATAAAGAGAAAACTTTTTTTTGTGTAGTGGCGCCACTGTCGAGATCGTTGACGACTACACTCGCCTTAAGAGAGGTGTACACTTTCGTGGGCTAGTTAACCGTCTAAAATATTCTCAGAGTTTTCTTGTATGAAAAGCGTCATTACGTACCTCAGTCCAAACATCAGTGCCGCTCTTTTCAGAGTTAATGCTGGAAACGGAACCCAGGTGTTCGATGTGTTCCTCTCCCTTTTCGTTTGAAGAGTCCTCTGCAATAAAAAAACAACAATTTATAGATAGAGTTGCAAAACTAACCCGGTAGATGGAGCCGTGCCACGCGTTACTGGCATTAAAATACACTAGCAAAATTGGCGGTCAAGGAACGAGCTGCGGTAGCCCAGATGGAAGAGGCGTCGCCACTAGTAATTCGAAAGTCGCAGGTTCAAATCCTGCCCGCGCTTGAAAATTTTGCAAGTTTTCAAAAACAATTTATAGGGTCACCAAGTTTCTGCCTAGCAGTCTTAATTTTTACACGACTGCCCAACCAAAAAAGGAGTGTAATGTTTTTAGAGTTCATGTATGTATGTACTTGAGATTCTTTAAAGTGCTGTAACTCGTTAACTACTGAACAGATCCGAATGCGGATTGTATCGGAATAATCCTTACTCTATCCCGAGTGTTATAGGCTAGGCTTTATCTCAGAAAGCAGACGTATTCTTAGTTTTTTAATTTATCTTGTTGTCACATTATTGGGGCGAGTTATAAAAAGGATACTTAAGTATGTGACATGAATATTAATACTTTGTCCGTATTTAGGGCAAATGTAATCGTGAACGGCCTCGACAGTGGCGCCACTTCACAAAAAATATTTTCTCTTTATACAAACATGCTATCAGAATGTCCGTTGCTCAAGTTTTTAGTATTATCCCTAAGTAAAATTAGAATCAACAAACTCAATGAAATACTCGCTGTTATTAAACTTATGACAATTGATGCCAAAAGTAGCCGTTTGTAGGCACTTTTTGACCATAACTTTAATTACAGCGAATATTTCATTGAGTTTGTTGATTCTAATTTTACTTACGGATAATATTAAAAACTTGAGCAACGGACATTCTGATAGATTGTTTGGGTAAAGAGAAAACTTTTTTTGAGAAGTGGCGCCTATCGAGGCCGTTCATGGCTACACTCGCCTTATAGTCAGTTTTTTGTTGGCACTTTTGTATGGAAGATATTGGAAACATATGTTTTTTTATGTAGAGCAAAACCAGTATAGTATGGGTAATCTGTAAGTTCACCTGAGCCAATATCACCCGGTAGACACTGGCTACCCCGCGCCAGGTGGGGGGAGGGGGGGGTCAAAGTGCAGCGCGTCCGGCGCTCAGAAAAAAAATTCTATGGGATTGGTTTGGACCTTTGAGATAAGTTTGGTGTCGTTTTCAGGTAAATAAATGATGCTGAATTCATTTCCCATACCAGTTTTTTAGGGTTCCCTAGCAAAATAAGTCGCAATCCTTAAAATAATAAAAATTTTGTCGAAACAAAATGTAAACAAACCCACATATTTTAATAATTTTGTATGAAACTTTGTTTAAAAAAAATATTTTTAAAGAGTTCATTTAATGCATATTATAAAAACATTAACATTGTATATACATAATACAACTTTTCAACTAAAATAAAATAAAATTGCACGTATCTTTCTCATTCTTGCGGACGGCCTGCGGACGTCACTCGGTTTTCTATTCAGAGTTGGAATGAGATTTTGTAGTAAAACATTGCCATTTAAGTACTAATGATATACACGCCCATTTAAATCCATATCGGCCGGTAGGAAGTTTCTAGTGGTGAGACAGATATCCGGTAACTATCCGGTATCCGCCCTTACTTTTACTATCCGGCCGGATACCGGATAGCACATAACTAAGTATACCGGAACGTAAAAAAGAGAGATAATCGCATTATTTTACAGAAGGAAAATCATATACCAATAATTTATGGACACTTTTAAATTTTTCTCCGTCATGAATTATTATTTTACATTTATATTTAGTATTCATAGTTCACAAAAGGGCAAATTGTGGCGAAAATGAATTACTTTTCCGCTTTTGTTGGTAAAAATAACAGATCACTTTAGGCCGAATATCGCCATCATTCAGACATCACTTCCGAAAAAAAATAGGTTTGTGTCTGGGATAAAATCTCTTATTTTGACTATTTTTTATTATTATTAATGATGGGTTTGCTCTTGACTCTAGTCTACGTCAAAGGACAGAGACAGAGTCTAAGATGGAGCGAGCTCACTCAGAAGAAGCCTGTTCACTCTTACTTTAAAAAGATTAGGAAACCAAGACGCAGGTAGTGAGTTCCACTCTTTAGTAGTACGCATTATGAATGATGACTGGAAGCTTTTAGTCCGAATTGGTGAAATGGCAACCAGGTATGGATGGTATCCGGCGGTGCGTCTGGATGTCCGATGGTAGAAGGCAGCTGGTGGCACAAGGTTGTGAAGCTCTTGAGCACACTCTCCGAAGTACAATCCGTAAAAAACCGACAAGCAGGCAACCTTGCGGCGATGTGCTAGGCTATGTAGCTTGGTGTCCACCAGTTTTATGTCGCCTTTGAGCCTCATGGCCCTGCGTTCCACCGAGTCAAGAGCGGCAAGTTGGTATTTGGCTGAGCCATCCCAAAGGTGACTGCAATACTCCATGCAGGATCGGTCTGCTTTGTAAAGAGTTAAAAGCTGTCCAGGCGTAAAGTATCGCTTCACTTTATTCAGGTTGCCCACCTTCTTAGCCGCCGTTTGAGCCTTGTACTCGATGGTCGCGCCGATGTTTAGATTTAATGTCAACTCCATGCCTAGAAGCTCAAGCCTGTCAGTGACAGACTGTCGTCGCCCCAATAGGAGACAAGACTTAAGGTCGGATCTGTTCGGTCTTCCATTGCCTTTCTTAACGAACATATTTCATCCTCACTGGTTTTTTGCACCTGTCAAGTATTTCTCTGAAACGGTACTACCATCTGCGTATCCAAGAAGACCATGCCGAAGGAGGTCATTGATGTGCAGCAGGAAAAGAGTTGCACAGAGAACAGTCCCCTGAGGAACTCCGGCATCAATGGCCATAAGGTTAGAGGAGCAGCCGTCAATGACTACTCTGATGGACCATTCACTAAGTACAAAAATCAGCTGGGATGCAATAAGCAGGAAGCTTGCTGAGCAGACTTGCATGCCAGACACGGCAAATGTTTCGCCGTTTTTCTCAATGGCTTCGCCCCAGCAGTGCGTGACATACATAAGAAGATCACCAATAGACCGCCCCCGGCGAGGGCCATATTGACGGTCACTGAGAAGATCATTGTCTTCAAGGTAGATCAGCAACTTAGTGTTAAGTACCCTCTCCATGACCTTGTATAGGATGGAGGTAATGGCAATTGAACGGTAATGGGCAGGGTCAGCACGATTGAGACAGCGGGAAATCCTTTTCTCGAAAACTCTTCTGAATTGTACAACATTAATACAAAAATGGTGGCGCCTATTGAAATGGTTCAGACAGTAAAACAAATTGAAAGCAAAGGAAAATAATTTTACCAAAATTTTTGCAAAGAATGATTTATTGAAGGCAAAAGTATACACGACCCATAACCTCAGAACATATTCCCTCTTTTACATAATATAAATAAAAAACGAGAATCTAAAGCCAAATCTAAAATATGTTCCCTTAAAAACGACTCAGTTTAGTAAACTTTATATTGCAACCTGAAAACATAGAGCAAGAGACGTTGATACATTCTTTTCGCATGAAAATCAAAGCAGTCCTCCTGCTCTATCAGCTTTAGGTTTGATGAGATCTAGTGTGAAATCTGACATGCTAAAATGTTTGACCAGTCTTAATGATGGGACAAGTATTCCAACAGTTTCCACTGTAACAGTTAAGATTTTAGACGGTTCGACTGTAGTGCGTATGTTGAATCCCGGACCTTCAACAACATTCGGGGACTATGCTTAAATGTTTTTTCACCTTTTCTGATCAAAGAGTTGGATAATGTTGAAAGACTGGACGTGGTTTGTGATACATACAAGAAAGACAGTTTCAAAAATTCAACCCGAAAAAAACGAGGTACTGGCACACGTGTGTTAGTTGGTGAACAAACAAGAATTCCAAAAGGCTGGTCAAACTTCCTTCGCGAAACATCAAATAAAGGAGAGCTTTACAACCTTTTGTCATCTCATTGGCACTCAGAGATAGACTTACAAATGGGTAAAGAGTTCATCATAACCGATGGCGAAGAAGCTCTAAGTAAAACCACTCCAATTGAAAATTTGGCACCGTGCAACCACGAGGAAGCCGACACACGGATAATGCTTCATCTTGCTGATTCCGTGCTGAAAGGACACGACAAAATCATAGTACGAACAATCGACACGGACGTTGTAGGTACTAGCCATATCTTGCGGTTCAAAGTTAGAAGGCCGAAAGGAACTATGGGTACACATTGGCCCAACAAAAGCGGAAAGTAATTCATATTCGCCACAATTTGCCACTTGTGAACTATGAGTACTAAATATAAATGTAAAATAATCATTTATGACGAGAGAAAAATTTAACAAGTGTCCATAAATTATTGGTATATGATTTTCCTTCTGTAAAATAATGCGATTATACCTCTTTTTTACGTTCCGGTATACGTAGTAATATGCTATCCGGTATCCGGCCGGATAGTAAAAGTAAGGCCGGATACCGGCTAGTTACCGGATATCTGTCTCACAACTAGAAACTTCCTACCGGCCGATATGGATTTAAATGGGCGTGTATATCATTAGTACTTAAATGGCAATGTTTTACTACAAAATCTCATTCCAACTCTGAATAGAAAACCGAGTGACGTCCGCAGGCCGTCCGCAAGAATGAGAAAGATACGTGCAATTTTATTTTATTTTAGTTGAAAAGAAGTATTATGTATATTCAATGTTAATGTTTTTATAATGTGCATTAAATGAGCTTTTGAAAAATATTTTTTTTAAACAAAGTTTCATACAAAATTATTAAAATATGTGGGTTTGTTTACATTTTGTTCCGACAAAAATTTTGATATTTCAAGGATTGCGACTTATTTTGCTAGGGAACCCTAAAAAACTGGTATGGGGAATGAATTCAGCATCATTTATTTACCTGAAAACGATACCAAACTTATCTTAATGGTCCAAATTAATCCGGTAGATTTTTTTTTCTGAGCGCCGGACGCGCTGCACTTTGACCCCCCCCTCCCCCCACCTGGCGCGGGGTAGCCAGTGTCTACCGGGTGATCTGGGTTCATGTATTCGTATATTACATTTGTTCCAAATGGCATTGCTCTACATAAAAAAAACAATGTTTCTCTACATAGAAAACCAGCTATTAAAAGGATGTCGATAGTGTTACTACGGCTGAGTGACAGCTATTATTTTCTGTCCTTTTCTGTCGCAGGCCACAATGTTGTCCTTTTTTACATTATATTCAAAACTTACATGGACAAAGTATAGTATATTGCAAGCTCAACTCCCTGATTGTACGTAAAAAATATGATTTCGTGTTTCGGAAGGCGCTTTAAACCGTCAGCCCCACAAGACCAGAACTAAGAGTACTTAAAACAAGAATTCTGTCTTTCCTAATACTAAAGACATACATCAGAATAAACGAACGAGAAATGGTTTGTCATCAAGAGTATTCAGAACTCTAGCCATGTTTTTCATCATTTGTATGTCTTGTGCATAGTTTTACAGTTACTATAATTATACCGTTGCTGAACTTTCGTGGCGGAAAAGCCTCACGGAGGGTCCTGCATTCGATTCTAGGCCAAGGTAGATTATTTGAATGATGAATTCAAATATAAGTTTTTGGTCTAGGTGTTTTTGTGCATGTTTCTGTGTTTATCTTGTGTTACTGCTCGAAATGGGTCTATTGCCATACTCAGCACGATTGGCAAGTGAATTGGCGAGCCCCGTGCAAGATTATGCATTCACAGGGAACGCTGCTTCCCATTCAAGGTAAGTACATATTAACCTTGTGTCAGGGGCTATGAGAATGATCGTCCATTTCTATAATGCTTGTAGCGACCTCTGGGAGCTACTACAGGAAGCTGACTTTTATGTGTTGCCGCTACTATTTACAGTGTGTTTTTCAATGTTTTCTCTTAGTGTGCAGGGTTGCCTGGAAGAGATCGCTTAAAGCGATAAGGCCGCCTTTGCTTATATTGTGTTGTTTGTTTTTGTTCTTGTATATGTTATGATTATTAATGTGAGCAATAAAGTGTTTCTGTCTGTCTGTCTGTCTGTCTGACTCATTTGGTTCACAAGTTAGCAAAACGCAACAGAAGTTCCAACATATATACTTACTATAGGTGGAGATTTGTTATAAGTCCGATATAATTTAATAGTCTGTTCTAACTGTTGTATAAAACTGTTAATCTCCTAAATAAAAAAAATATCCGTAATATGCCTGAAACGCGATATCGAAGTGTTTCACCGCGCACCGCATATATCGTGAAATTTTAAGCGAAAACTCAAAACAGGCTCGTGATAAGCAAAAACTTTCCCCAAGGAACGTAGGTCGAAATACGAAACAATATTTGGACCTTGCATACAAAATTAACGATCAACTGTTTTGGGATACTATGAAAACTCACAATATTTTTGTCATATTTGAACCTGTGTTCCTTGGGGAAAGTTGTTGCTTATTACCAGCCCATCTTGAAATTTTGGTATTGGAAACTAGTAAAATTTCAGCCTCCGCTCAACTGGGGAAGAGCCAAGACTTGGCTGCCGCCATTTTGCCCCGAACTGGGGAGAAGCCATAATATGGTCGCCTTTGGTCTGTCAAGCTGAGAGCTCACAGTTCGCGCCTATTTTAAATATTTACAGCACGCAGTTGTGATTGAATGAATGAAATACAGTGTTAGAAGGTTTTAGAATATAATAATAGCAACACCAAGCGGAACCATAGAGTTTTATCAAACAAAACCATCCAATCTTTGTGTGCGTTTCGGAGTCTGTGCCGCGCGGGTGTCAGATTTCTTATCGTGTTTTTTGTATCAACTTTAAGTGGTTTTGGAAGTGTTTACGAAGTGTTTGGGCACTGTTCAACTATGAACAGGGTAAGTTACGATCGTTTTAGTGTAATTTATTGCCGATCTAACATGGTTTTAAGTCAACATTTTCCTAACAACTTGCACGCTACCGCGTCTCGTTGTGTCGCGCCCAGTACCTACCTGTCAAATTATTTTGCAAGAATTTTGCAATAAAAAGGTAATGTTACTTTAATAAAACTTTGTAAAAAGCTAATTAATAATGTGTTAAAAGTAATGAATAACAAATTGAATTGTATTTATGTTTTAAGCATCCTTAAAAATAGCCTTAAAATTGACATATTTTTTTGACAGATAATGTCAGTTTTTGGCGTATTGTGTGCATGCTCTTCCTGTGAAAAATATATATCGAGGTGGGATATTTTATGCTTTATTTTAGTAAATAGATGTACAGTAATGTAAAATATAAAGATATTTCTAACAAACATTGTTTAATTCACAAGTTCTTTGGCGGTAAACATAAAAAACCGGGTAATAAAAAAAACTACCACTTCAGCTAGAGATCGACAGAAATACAATATCCGAAATGTTTAGATTATTCAACAACAATGTAGCTTGTTTCACGACGAACTCGGCGATATAACATACCATGCTTATCGCTTAATAGTTTCTGAGAAGTGTTTGTTTATGTAACCGGATACAGTGAAGTGGTTACTCCCCGCGGGCGGCCCCCCCAGTTAGCCACTTTGGAATGTCACGTGATCCACAGTGGAACGGTTATCCAATTGTATTCAGGTGGACTGGACTAGTCGGTCTGGCCACAACACCCGGCCAGGCGGGTAGCTACCCTTTTCCCTCCATTCTGCCTACTGCTACATATATATTCTTTATTGTGCATTAACAATACAATAGTTTTTGTCTTAAAATTAGTTCACAAAGGTGAACTTATCTCTATAAAGAGATCTCTTCCAGCTTACTTGTAAAACTTAGTAAGAAATAAACACGTGCGGGGACAAGATTACACACAAAGTTAAAGAAAAATATATAAATAATTATTTCATAAAAGTCAAATAAATACACATACCTAAACTAATAGAACTATAAATACTATACTATGCTATTACTCGTGTCCCCCGCTAGTGTGCTTACCAATCTTCCTCGGCACGAATTCTGGCACGTCTGGGTTGAGATGGTCCGGCGCGGGGCCGGCCGCCGACCCACGACCGGTTCTAAACATTCTGGAGAAACAACATTGAAATTGTTATTTTATTGTTTTAAAAATTTAGTCGAAAAAATAAGAATGACTTATGGCGGCGCCGACCGTCCAGTGGCGCCATCACCTGTTATATAATAATTTCTTAAAATCTAGAACAAACATTAAAAAATCTAAAACGGACAAATTGTTATCCTAAGCGATAAGTTTATTTTAAGGTACAACAATAAGCTTTATACTGTTATGCGTCTTTAAAATCACTAAAACGGAAAATGGTGGCCACTGTTTTCCGTTTTAGTGATTTAAAATTTAAAACACAAGAAAAAGCTCATTGCTGTATTTTGGAATAAACTTATCGTATAGAACAACAATTTGTCCGTTTTAGATTTTTGATATTTGTTTCAGATTATGAATTTGTTAAAAACATGGGAGGGCGCCACTGGACGGTCGGATTTCGCTCGGCGCAGGCTTAATGTTTCACTGCAATGTAATGTAATTGGATTCGATTTTTATGTTAAGATCGAACACACTCGAAAATTCTTGATTCTTAGATTACATCGAGACGTAAGTAGCAAGTCACGGCTGACCAGTTAAGTTGACCTACATACCTGGGCAACGGCGGCGGCGGCACGGCTCTCAGCAAGCTGGAGACGGGAGCGACCAGTGGCCCTCCCATAGTGGCCAATGGGAATATTCCCACCATCTGCTTCCGTCTGCTGTTTAAAAAAATAAAAACAATATAAATAATGCTATAATCTTAGAATATCTACATAGAGACTGCATTCTCTTCCCTTTTCGTGTGGGACACCGAGTCGTCCAACGACCCGATGAACCCTGGTGTCAGAGTTAATCCACCGCCTTCTACCACTAGTAGGCCTCTGACATGGTTGTGTTACGACCGCCGTCTAAGTAATCATGGACAGCAACCGGGACCGACGGCTTAACGTGCCCTCCGAAGCACGGAACCATTTATTTTCGGACAATCAGTTGGTTTACCCTGCAATGTCCTAATCTCGTAATCGTAACTGTAGGACGGACGGACGGACGGACAGACAGACGGACAGCCGAGCCTCAGTAATAAGGTTTCTGTTATTACGGAACCCTAATTAGGGCAAATGTAAATACAGGGTGTAAGGGACGGTGTACCGAAAACTTTGCAGGCATGATCAGACCATGAAACTGAACAACTTTTACTATGGAGCCTACGTTGGGAAACGGAATATTTTTTTCGAGTTTCCATAGAAAGTCAGTCAGCTGATCGGGAATTCTGTATGGGATGTCGATTTTTTTTTCTAGTTTACCAACATCGTCTCCATAGAAAAAGTTGATCAGCTTCATGGTCTGAACATGCCTTCAAAGTTTTCAGTACACCGTCCCTTACACCCCGTATACCGCGTGTTACAGAATAACAAGTAAAGCCGAGAGGGTGTAAAAGGGACCCTTGTAAAGAGTCTATGGACAAAAAATTTAAGCCGTAGTGACGATTTTGAAAATTACGGAAATTATATTTTTATATCAAATTACTCGAAGAAATTATCGTTGAATCGCAGCACTACTTTGACAGTTATAAGTTCAAGTGAAGTTGCCAACGCGGCGCAGTGAAATTCGATATACATTGCTTGTTATTTCATGGGTGTAATCATTTTAATGAACTGAAGATAACCAGAAATGTATGCCAAATCGAAATTCGTTGAAATTGAAATGTCGTACTGACCTAGACTAGTGCTGTCATTATTTCATCGACTGATGAAAATAAAGAATATTATTATTTTTGCGTTATTTTGTAACAGCTTGTATATAAATTTGACAACCATTTATAAGAATGGCTTACCGTTTCTCAGCAGGCCTCTCGTCCCCCGGTCCATCATGATGCAGAGGCGGTTCATCATCACCCCCGCTGCCCTCGGTCTGGTCTTCCCTCGCGGTGGACTGAGCTGATTCTTCACCACACTTCTCTGCTGGCTGGTCGTTCACCTGAATAAGGAAACGAGACTTCTCATCATTGTTATCTTTACACATACATTAAAAGCGCGCCGTGAGAAAAATGGATATTTTTGGATGCACGCCATTTCTTTGGTGAATACCATAAAAACCTGATTTTTATGTATAACTAGATTTCCGCCAAGCGGTTTCACCCGCTGTCACTCGTTTTCCCGTGGTAATAGTTGTTTGCCCGCGGTAAAAAGTAGCCTATGTGTTATTCCAGGTTATACTCTACCTGTGTTCCAAATTTCATCCAAGCCGTTTGAGCGTGAAGAGGTAACAAACATACATACATACACACAGACTCTCAGATTTATAATATTATTATGTAATTATGTATATTATGAATAATGATTTTTCATTATATTATCTAGATTTTTGTCGTAGGAAAACAAAATTAAAGGAAGTCTGCTTGACAGATTTATTTTTCATAGTTTAGTCTATTTTTACACTTTTTTGTGTAGTGTATAGCAATCTTAATGTATAGCATGAAAAGTCTTGCCTCAGACACTGATTAAATCGTCTGTCACAGACGTGTGAGGCCAATGATGATGATGATGATAGCAATCTTATTAACATAACATTTTTTTTTACAATTACGATACGTCTGGTACATTATCAGATTCTTGTCGTACAGTTTTTTGATTACTTGTTTGTTTGGTAAGAAATTTCCAAAATAGTGAAAAATCGTCTAAATATGGCGATTCCGCTCTGTTCTCACACACTTTTTTGTGATGGTCTGATAATTCTGGAAAGTTTTCGGTACACCGTCACTTACACCCTATATAATTAACAATTATTTATTTTTATACCCAAAAATTGTTTAACTTACATTCGCACTAACAGTGACAACATCTTCCGTCTCGCTCTGTCGTATACTCGGCGCCTCTTCCTCCGTCACCCGTTTGTTCTCCGCCACCGGCTCTGTCTCAGCTCTGTCTGTCTCAGCCTTCTCTGTCTGCTGGTCGGGCTGACTCGTCTTGGTTTCGTTGTTAGAGTTGTCGATTGGTTTCTCTGTTTCGGTTGGTTCAGGTTTGATCTGCAAATTGAAATTAACAAAGTAATGTTTATATCGTGTGGAACAAGAAGTCAACGTACGACCCGAATAAATATTGATTGTCGTATAAATACTTTGGTAATTAATAGCAGTATATATGTCATTTATTTAATGAGTAAAGAAAGGGTGGTTTCCTGGGTAGCTAATAAAATACAAAAACATGTTTATATAAACCTATTGTTGAAAAATATTACCATCTCATTCAATGTTACGCTTTTACTCTTTCTGTTTATCTTTTGGTTGGCCGGTAGAGAATGCCGCGTGGCATTAGGCCCGCCCTTTGTACTTTCTGTGCAATAAAGTTTAATAAATAAAAATAAATAAATGTTATGAAAAATATACACACAGATTTATTGAACTTAATAAACCCTTTGTAAGTTTATATTTTGACGCAATCTTTATAATACTATTAGAACAATCTTCAATGCCTTATTTAATCACTACATAGTATTAATTCGCTTCCCGCGTCTGTCCCTATGTATGCTTAAAGGGCGGGGCACACCGGTTCCGTATCCGTTCCGTATCCAGCTCTCGTCCGTAGTCACTCACGAACTTATGACGTTGTAATGTATTGGACTGTATGAGATACGGCACACCGCTTGCGTACAGCACGGAACGGATACGGAGCCGGTGTGCCCCGCCCTTAAATCTTTTAAACCACTTAATCTGGATTAGGTTTTTTTAAAAGATAAGAGTGATTCAAGAGGAAGGTTTTCATGTATGATTTATGTCGGGAGAAGGTCTGTTTTCGGTGTCATATGCCACTATTTCAGAAAAATATAGTTTTAAAAAGCAGTTATTTTGACTAGTGGGAAAACCGAGTTACGTGGTAAGATAAACTAACCTGATCAGCAGCAGGCTTGTCAGCGGACACTTCCGGTGTGTGGATCTGTTCCACTTTGCCCTCGTCCGGTTTGTATTGTTCCGGTTTGTCCCCCTTGTCGGCGTCCTCCGGGTTGCTGCCGGCCAGGTCGAGGATCGGCCATTTTGTCGGCTCAAATGCTGTTCGGACCTGCCAATGGATTGAATGATGGATTAGTTACATACATACACATACCACGCCTATTGTCCTTTGCGGGGTAGGCATAAACGGTCGCAAAAAAACGGCCATTTACGCCACATCTGATAAATATTTGAGGGTCATTCGTAAAATTGTGTATCGCCAATATCGCCATAGTGACAGGTGTGGTGATATTGAATGATGAATTTATTAGTTAATCCTGCTAATATTATAAATAAGCGAAGTTTGTATTTTTGCTTGTTTATTTTTTTGTTTGTTTGTTTGTTCGGACCTGGCAATGGATTGGTTAGTTAGTTAGTTGCGACTTACAGTCCTGCAAAACTAAAGAGGCTAAAACTAAATTACGGATGTGGTTGGTTAGCTTAAGCTACCACGTGACTGAGTCACTTATAACAAATTAAATCTCTATAGAGTAATAATTAGTAAATGCTGTTCCGACCTGGGATTCGGATAACGGATTCGTTAATCACTACATGGTATAAAATAAAGTAGCTATCCTCTGTTCCTATGTAAGTCTATCCCATTAAATCTACGAGACCGATTTCGATGCGGTTTTTTAAAATGGATGAAGTGATTCAGGAGGAAGGTTTTTTACCTCGGGAAAATGCTTTATTGTCACAAACTGGAAGAGGCATGTAAAACGGCTTCTTTGGTGTAGCAGTCTAACGTTTAACCACAGATCGTAGGTTCGATTATCATCGCAGAGTAACAAATATTTCTCTTTTAACTTACCTACGTTTAGGCTTTGATGGCGTTCTTTACAAAAGGGTTTTGCAAAAGATATCAAGGATAGAAGAAGCCAATAATTGTAATCAGGATCATGATCGATCAAATGCCAATAAATATTTAATACATACATACAAATATCACGCATATATCCCTTGCGGGGCAGCCAGAGCGAAAACAGCCGTAAAAACAGGCATTTGCGGTTGAGGGTAATTCAGAAAATAGTACCTATATCACCATAGTGACAGGTCAGCCCATCGCCTAAAATTGCAATAAACATTGTAACCCTCGAGTCCCCTAATCGCCTCTTACGACACCTACCCACTGGAAAGAAATGGGGTGATGATATTCTAAGCACACGTCTTCTGGGTGAGCTCGCTCCATCTTAGACTCTGTCTCTGTCCTGTCTTATGCCCTAGACTAGAGTCAAGAGCAAAGCCATCATTAATAAAAAATAAGAAAATGATGGAAATTTTCTGCTGTCAAAACTTGTATCCACATTACCTTGAATCCATTGATCAGCTGTAGCTTGTCAGAGCTGCAAATCGCTTCCAGCACTAGCGGCAGGTCGGCGGTGAGCGCCCTCACGCGGTGGAAGGAGGCAATGAGGGTGACAGGGATCGTGCCGTCGGCTGACATCTTGCGGCGCAGGAAGAAATCGCGCGCGAGATTTTCCGCGCTGAAGTAGTATTCTCTGTGGAGGTGTGCGTTTGGATTTTATGATATTCGTTGTGATATCTAAAAAATAACAAGCCGATAGGTTTTTAACTAAGTTAGGATCCAATATCGGCGCTTCAGTTTAAAGAAATGAACATTATACTTATTATTGTTGTCATAACTTTGAGAGTGAAAATGCAAATTAATTATTTAATGTTCGATTTAAATTTCTACAAATACAAGACCGACTTAAAAGTTACTTTGTTTGTAATATAATTAACAATGAATTGAGAAATAAGAAAACCAAATTTGTTTATTCCACAAATGAACCCCATAACTTTTTGACAACCGCCAGATATTCAATCGTGACAGCCAATTCAACGAAGTATTTAAATCATTTAAATCCTAAAGCTCAAATCGTTTATGAACGAATTGCTATCCGTAATTTGTATCGAAAGGTGCTGTCAAGTTCCTATAACTTCACAAAAGTACCACAATAAATGTTTATACTATATTAGTGATGTAACGAATGTCACTTTTTTGAACATTCGCGAATGCGAATGCGAATATTCGGATTTTGGTTAATTTGCGCTTATTGTCTATGGATTGGCGGCAGTCTCGCGTCGAACACGAATTTGTTAGGACGAGTTGCAATCATTTTGCATCTTGTTTCATGAATTACCGAGTAGATCCGAATAAATCGAAACTAAATCCGATAGGTCACACTACTGTGGTCTGCTGGTAAAAAAAAAACAAGTTATTTTAAGGTTAGTGTCAATGAATAACAAAAAAAAAATGATTTCAACTTTATAAACCTTATATCGTCTGCAATTTTCTAGTGTTCATATTCGCAAAACATTCGCACAAACCTTGCGAATGCGAATATCCAAAACATGCGAATATTCGTTACATCGCCAGTGTATATATATATTTAATCATTCATGGTATAGCTCTTTGATTGTTCTTTTCTTTTGAATTTTAGGTGATTCATACCTTAAAAAAAACTACTTCATTGTAGTTTCAATACTCACATCTGCTTCCTGATTAGGTCCTTGAGCGTGTTCTGATCGAGGCCGCATCCGTAGGGCGCGGCCGTGGCGGCGGCGGCACCGTAGTAGTAGGCCTGCGCGAGCGGGGGCGCCAGCGGAGGCACGTAGTGCAGCACCAGACCCTGGGGGTGCGCCACACCCGCAGGTTGAGCCACGCGCAGCTGGGCCGGGGAGGGGATTGTATGAACTTCCACAACCCAATGATAACCCAATGATAACCCGATGTAGAGAACCCGATACCGAAACACAATTGTAAGTCAATCCTTGCATATATTGAACTGGCGCACAAATGTGTGGCCTTCTGAAGACGCTATAAACGTTAAAACATTTTTTTGAGCTTTTGTATCGGACTCTCTAGCAAATGAAATGAATGACATATCAATGAATCAAATATAGCGAATTCTATTATCCAACATAGTAAATAACACGACTGATCGTGTATGTATATAGTCTTTAAGTGAATATGGTTTTGAGATTTTTGTGGTTGTTAGACACTAAATTATCATTTTTTAAATCTTATTTTTACCATCGCTTTCACTGGACCATTAAGCTAGCGACAATCACAAAATATATAATTAAAATGTGCGTAATAACCCTGTAAAGAAGTGATACTTTCGTGTCTAGTTTATGACATCATGTTATGAACTGTGAGTGCGACACGCCCACCGGTTGCGTAGCTAGGATGGGTGACACCAGGGTTCATTAGAACGAGCTTCCATCATTCATCATCATTGGCCTCACACGTCTGTGACAGACGATTTAAACAGTGTCTGAGGCAGACACTGTGTTGCCTGGGACGCAATTATGGAAGACACAGGGCTGCCCAGGACCTGCGCCTCCCTCTCGGCCTTCCTGGCTGGATCCGCAAGAACGACTAGTCGATACGTGCGGAGCCAGGTCGGCTGCAGGAGTCTGCCGCGCGGTAGATCTCTGTCACACGCGCCCCCAGGAGACCCCGTTCCGGGTTTAATTGTGGAGTTGGCCTCTCCAGGACCGTTGTGCTTGGGTCGGATTTATCCCTCGGTCGCTTTTTACGACCCCCACGTGAAGAGATGGGTGGACTCTGCCGGCACCACACGGCTAACCACCACCATTAGGGAATCCAATACCGAAAGATTCATTACGCTTTTTTTAAAGACGTAAGCTCTTATACATTGAATCAGCCATAACTAAACTAAAGACGTCAAGAGTACGTTAAGAGATCGTTAGTCGAAAGCTGTTTCTGTCACACTTACGCATTGGATTCCCTAGCAAATGAAATAAATGAAAATCCGTATCTAAATATTGTTATGATCGCGACATAAATGAATGAATTACCCATAATAAATATTATATTTTCATATAGATGGAAAATGCTACTGTAGTCACTTTTAAATAATATGATCCTTAGCGCCAACGCTGTATCGAGCGGGCAGCACATGCTAGATTTGGCAATAGTGTAGCCAGCTCAAGGCAGCGTTAGGCCTTATAAATACCAATATTGCTGGTCAAACTTTTAGAATCGTAAATAATACGGGGTGAAGTAGACAGCTCTCCAAATTCTGATAAGGTGTGTTCAGACCATGAAGCTGAACAACTTTCCCCTAGAAACATATGTCAGGAAACAACAAAAAAAAAATCGGCTCCCACATAAAATCGCAATCAGCTTACTGCATTTACTATAAGAATTTAAAAAAAATACGTTTCCTGAAATATTTTTTTATATTTAAGTTGTTAAGTATCAGTATTCGAAAGGCTGTCCCTACACCCATATTATATTATATGCCAGTTTTCGTAACACTTTAAATAAAATGAAAAAGCGAAGTAACATCCATAGCAACTTGTCTTGGTCGCCTCTAGTTAGACTAACTAAAGTTACAGTTTAAACACCCCATTAAACAAAACTGTTTTTTTTTTGTCAAATATGTAATTTAAGTATATCTGCTTCATGACTTCAATTGCGAGAATAATAAGTAAAACCCATTCTGAATAGGAATAGTAAGATAATATGAAGAATTTACGGTTGTTTTAAGAAAGCGGAATTTTTATTTAAAAACATATCATATGGAAGGAGTAACAAAAAGGGTGTAGCAATATGAAGGTCAAGTTTCTCATGAAACTGAACAAATTTCCCCATGCAACATAGGTCGAAATATGAGAATAAATGAACCTCCCATAGTAAATTAACCAACTGAGCAGCAAGTTTGTATGGGAGGTCCATTTTTTAATAATTCGACCCATGTTCCATGGGGAAAGATGTTCAGTTTCATTAGTACTTTCACATACTTCCGGCTTTTTTTTACTCCCAGTATAGCAAAGTAAATTAGTTAGTCACATAAAGAAAGTGTCTTTCACAAAGAAAAACATACATACATACATATAATCACGCCTCTTTCCCGTAGGGGTAGGCAGAGACTACATCTTTCCACTTGCTACGATCCTGACACACCTCTTTCGCTTCTTCAACATGCATCAATCTTTTCATACATGCTCGTCGGTTTAGGGTACTCTTGACCTGACCTTTCTCTAGAACGTCCCCGATCTGATCCAAGTACGTGCGTCTTGGTCTTCCCCTTCCAACGTTCCCATCCACACTCGCCATATACACCTGTTTCGTTAATCTTCTTTCATTCATTCTCTCAATGTGACCAAACCATCTCAGCATTCCTTTTTCTATACCAGTCACTATGTCATCTTTTATACCGCAACGTTCTCTAATCACGCTATTCCTTATCCTGTCACTCAATTTCACTCCTATCATACTTCTTAGCGCTCTCATTTCTACCGCATTTATTCTACTTTCATGCTTTTTCTGCCATACCCAACTTTCACTCCCATACATAAGTGTTGGAACTAACAAAGAAAAACAAAGCCATAATAATTATTATTGTGATGAAAATTATGAATTAAACTTTCGCGGTCACACATATTACATAAACACTAAAACGGGGTTCTTATCGCGTTACTCGATATTAGTTAAAAGATGATATAAAATGATGATATAAGTCAAAACCAACATGTGTCCATTCCAAGTTACTGATTATAACGAATTATTACAAATAGCACTATCACTTTCTGGTTAATAAGTTAAGAAAAGGATAGTAAATGTCATAGACTATTTTAGTAATGGAATGTCTTAAATAGTCTCCGATTTCCGCGCCATTTCGCAGATTTCCTTGTACATTTAACCGCCATATTTTAAATCGCCGTTTAATGGGGGTTTTTCTATTGACAGTTCTCTTGATAGTTCTGGAAGTCAAAGCAGAGGGCGCTGTGCTAAACTGAAATTTTGACGTTTCAATATGGCTGGCGTCAGCCATAGTTTCTGTCACAGGTTCCGTTTCACGTTGTGTTCGTTACAAATTAATTATGTTGGTTTGATTTACTACAAAATAAACTTATCGCCTTGCTATTTATATTATATTGAGTGTCATTAGTTGCTGTCGTACAAGACAAAAAAACGAAGAATACGGCTGTTGCTGAACCAAAGATTTCCTTTGTTGGGATTGGTCTTTAGATCCCTAAGATGGATTTACGAAGTGGAGCCACCCGAATATTTTATGCTGGTGGGAGTGGGAGGGGGGGGGGTAAGCCTTAACGATGTCTTAGGTCAATAATTGCGTAGGGTTTTAGGTCTACAATCGAGTTTGGTATCATTTTTTATTAAACCGGGTGTCTAAATGTCTTTTCCGGAATTATATTAACGTCCACGGAGAGTAGAGTTTAATAAAATTAAATAAATTGTAATCATTATACGTAATTATGTTTACGTGTGTAAGTATAGAAGGTAGTTGGCTCACAAACGCATCGATTATGCTTTGAAGTACCGCCGCCGGCGCCCCGGCGCAGAGTTCTCTCCCCCCCGCACTCGCCTCATTCCTCACCGCGCGGCCCGCTTTGGCTCGCTGGCCAGTCGCATAAAGGACTTTGATGAAGGACTTTGCTGCGTAAGCCTGCGTTCGCTTGCACTTAATCGGTCGACGATGTGAGTAAAAAGTCTCGCGCGCAGTCTGACCGATGACATCCTGATAAGCTTGGAAAAGTTCGTCATCAAGCTTTACTGTGGTGCCAGTGAAATAGTCTCTGTAAATGAAGCTCGCAAGGTTTTGTTCGCAAAAAGTAAGTATTTACAGAATATTCCTCCTACAAGAGATGCCCTTATGATGCATACACTTAGGGCAGCCTACCAAGCAGGCATATGTGGGGACAAGCTTTTAATTCCTCGCCCGATATACCTTCTCCATCAAACTGGGGATGGGCTGAAAAAGTTTGAAAATGGCAACCAATATGGACAACGCAAGAGAGTATCTGGGATGCGGCGCGAAGCTGGTAAAATGTGGCTGTAAGAACAGCTGTAGAGGACGTTGTTCTTGTAGGCGAGAGGGGATGCCATATACAATCCTATGCAAAATCTGTAATGGCAACTGCGATAATTCCAGGTATATTTATGTGAATAACTTTCGCTTTTAGTTTGCTTGCCCGTCCTTTTTTTTTTGGGTTGGTAATCATTGTTTTTTATTTTATTTCAGTGTAATGGACCGCAAAGCACTCTTCGAAGATGATAAAGACCTAGATCTAGAGGACTAAGGCTAGAAACTGACTTGTATTTTATGTGTTCTTTTTTGTATTTCTTTTTTTTAAATACTGTAATTAGTACTTATTCTTTTATTTGATGTACTTTTTTTTCAAATATAAGTTCTTAAAAGAATTCAGCACCCTCAAGTCATACGAACATGGTACCAAACTTGGAGAAGTAGCCTAATTTATGCCTCTATAGAGATTAAGAACTTATTTTCCTCCGGATCTAAAGCAGCTACAATCTCAAAAAACAAACATCAAAAATCTTGGTGGCTCCACTTCTTAAATCCATCCTTGGGTCTTAAGGACCAATCCTACCAAAGGAAATCTTTGGTTCACTAATAGCCGTATAATTTACCCTACAAATGCAACTACATACGTGTAAGTAAACAAATAACCAATAATAAATTTAGAACAATTCAATAAAAACTAAATAAAGAATAATTTATAAAGTGGTACAGTTTTTGTGTAAAGAAACGTTATTTCAATTAAGCTTAGCGCCCTCTACATGACACTCGAGAATCCTTAGAAAATTTCCCATTATGAATGCTTAAAATTCGAAAATCATAGACAATTTAAGAGGCGATTGTCTCCTATCCTTGCCTAAGGCTAAGTGCAATTTTTAGTTAGAGATTTTAGTCGGTAACATGGACTAATGGGTGATAGATAATGTTAATGATTAAGGACAATACTGGATAGGAAAGGAACGGCTCACAGTACACACATTCTCCTCAATAACAAGTTTTATTTCAATTCAGAGAAAAATATGTATACCAAGATAATACACAAAAATAAACAATTAAATTATTAATATGATTAATCGAATTATGAAGACACTTTGTTACAAAAGATATCTTGCAAGCAAGAACTTGGAGATATTAAAAGAAATTGCTTCAGAAAACTACGTAAAACATGCAGTAATTTGTATAAGGTACACAAAAAGATATGCACAGAGGACATATGCGCAAAAATATGTTTATCTGTGTGTCTAGTATGAATGTAGAATTGCATACTAAACACACTGGATTGCATACATGTGATGTTTTTGTGTTTAGTGTTTACTTTTTGTGTTTAGTTCTTGCTTTTGGTTTCGTGCTTTCTTTTTTGTGTTTGGTGCTTGCTTTTTGTGTTAGGTGCTTACGTTTTTGTATTTATTGCTTGCATTTTCGTTTTCAGGGTTTGCTTTTACGTAATCAGTGCTGGTGTTTTTATGTTTCGTGCTTGCTTTTTGTATTCAGTGCTGGTGTTTTTATGTTTCATGCTTGTTTTTTGTATAATGTGTTTAGTGCACACTTTCACGTGTTCAGTTCGTTAGATCACTATTCACTGATACTGTGTAATTAATGTGTTAGCGATCAATTATATCGGATCAAATTTTACAAGTGACCGACACTGAAAACTGAGGACTGGCTAGTGTTAAGGAAAAACTTTCCCCAAGGTACATAGGGCGAAATATGTCAAAAATATCTTACGCAACCATAGAAGGCCAAATCAGCACGCAGATCGGTAATTTTGTATGGGATGTAATTATTTATTTCATATTTCGACTTATGCTCCTCGGGGAAAGTTATGTTCCTTATCACCAGCCCGTCTTGAGTTTTAGCTATCTATATATATATATATTCAGTACGTTTAATTACGTGTTACGCTTTTTATAAGATCAGTTCATACCTGGTGTTGGGGCACGGCGCGAGCGTAGTCGTGGGGCAGCGGGTACGCGTGGGGCGGCGGCGCGGGGGCGGCGGACGCGGGGCGCGGGGCGGCGCGTCTTGCCCCGCGCGTGCGGGACAAACCGCGCCCGCGAGCGGAGCCCCCGCGGCCGCGTTCCTCGCCATTCAAAGATACTGTGTCTGGAATAGGAAGCTCATTGTTAATGAACATAGTGTACAGTCGGTTGTAGCACATTAGGTGCCAGGGCTACTACAAAAGAACTGAATTATTTTTATTCCGAGTGAATACAAATTAAAAATTTAAACTTATTCTCATAAAAGTAGTAATTTTCTACTGAAACATATTCATGTTAAGAAAATAATATTGCTGGGGCAAGAATAATTCAATTCTTTTGGAGTACCCCTGGTACCTTATGTCACAGTATAATTAATAGTACTAGCGTACAGTATGGTCACTCCCTGCCTCCCCCTACAAGCGCCGCCCACCCGCGCTCGGAGGACGCTCAGACACCGGCTAGCAAAGACGCGACGACGAAGGTCATTTCATACTGCCGCACATTGCATTCCCGATTCGCGAACGCAAAATGGCGGCAACCCTGACATGTTGTCTCACACACACAAGCATGGTCCGCGTTCACCTACGCGAGCTTAGACTGTGTGCGTAGCAACGCGTTTGATTCATACATTTGAGCGCTAGTGTCCGAGGTGTGCTTATGTGCTACAACCGACTGTACATACAACTCTGCATTAGTTCTAAGTCTCTTTTTTAATAAATTTATGTATGAAAGGAACCCGAAATTTGATATTTGAAAATCAATTGAGCCGTGTGCTGCCGGCTTAGAATAGCATCACCCCATTTCTTTCCCGTGGGAGTCGTAAGAGGCGACTAAAGGACTCGAGGGTGTGTATAGCAATTTTAGGCGATTGGCTGACAACTTATCACTATGGCGATACACAATTTTCCGAATTCCCCTCAAACGTTTGTCAGACGTGGCGCGAATGTCTGTTTTTTGCGGCCGTTTACGCTCTGCCTACCCCGCAAGGGATAATGGCGTGATATATGTATGTTAATGGCATCCTGATACTGTGAATCGTACATACATATATTCACGCCTCTTTCCCATAGGGGTAGGCAGAGACTACATCCTTCCACTTGCTACGATCCTGACACACCTCTTTCGCTTCTTCAACACGCATCAATATTTTCATACATGCTCGTACTTAGTGTACTCTTGACCTGACCTTTCTTTAGAACGTCCCCGATCTGATCCAAGTACGTGCGTCTTGGTCTTCCCCTTCCAACATTCCCATTCACAAAATGAATCGTAAATAGATAAAATAACAAGATATATTGCCGTGTGTTGCCGGCTGAGAATAGCATCACCCCATTTCTTGCCCGTGGGAGTCGTAAGAGGCGATTTAGGGACTTGAGGGTGTGTATTGCAATTTTAGGCGATGGGCTGACAACCTGTCACTATAGCGATACACAATTTTCCAAATAACCCTCAAATATTTGTCAGACGTGGCGTAAATGTCCGTTTTATGCGGCTGTTTACGCTCTGCCTACCCCGCAAGGGATTATAGGCGTGATATATGTATGTATGTATGTAGATTTACCATGATCAGGTCTTGAATGGGCATGTTTCCCGGGACGAGGAGCCTTCACGTCGATATCGAGAGGCACCCACTTGTGTTTGCCGGATTTGCTGCCTCCTTTGCCGCCTGCTGTGAAAAAAATGAGAAAAATATGATTGGTCAAGTGTATTTATAAATATCCAGGACAATTCACACAGCGCCACCTAGCCAATAACTAAGCAAAGCTTGTACTATGGGAACTAGATAACTGATTTTGACCCTCAAATATATGTCAGACGTGGCGTAAATGTCCGTTTTTGCAAGAATCAAGAAAGTTTATTTGCCAGAACATAGTTACACAAGATATTATTCCATAAAAAGCACATAATGTTCAGCTCACATGCAAGCGTGCAATATTAAATAATTATGTCAGTTACAATTTACAAAATATAAAATTTGTAATAGCCGTGATATGTGTACGTATTAAGCAAATGAAACGGTAACCAGTTGAAGTGGGAAGGCGTTCAAACTTGTGGTATTCAGGCATGAGGTTGAAAAATTAAGCACTTAAGAGGGAAGAATACCATCGCCATTTCAAAAAATTTGGCATTTAAGAAAACTCATACTGTCGCTCGCACGCTCAAGTCCCCGCGTAGTAGTGCGATAGAGAGCGTTGCCGCTCGCGACTGATTGTAGGGTATTTTTAAGATGAAATTTGCGTCTCGGGAGAAAACGTTTCCCACATACTAAATCACAACCAATAGTTTTGATTTTGGTGTCCATAGTTTCAGCATATTATATTCTAGGTTTATAGCTTTTTATTTTTTCTTAAAACAACTTTGTTTATTAAATACAAACGTTTTACTTCAAGGAAGATTTTGTAATAAAAAAAGTGACTTTTAGACGCCTATAATTTTCAATCAATTGAAAAATTCAAAAAAAAGAAAAACTACAAACCTAGTTTTTTATTGTGTCAACAACATTCTAAAAAATCATTGAGATCGGATTACATTTAGGGGTAGGAAAACGTTTTCTCTTTTTGTATGGACGAGAGCTCGGTAGTCGATCCTCTTAATCGATAAAGCGTTTAGCGGGTCCCTAATCGAAACTTTAAAAATAAAACAGTAGTTTCAAACTGGTCTAGATAAGATTACAGCTAGTTGGATTATTATACCAATTATATTATCAATCTATTAAAGATTTAAACGGATGTTTATCAGACACTAATAGATATAAATTGAGAAACCTATATCAATATGACGTAAAACCACGATAAGTAAACCGGAAAATAAAATATATAAGTAATAATAAATTGAAATTTTTTAAAACACGACTGCTTTCTCAGATAAAGCCTAGATAGCCTGTGACACTCGGGATTGTTCAGATACAATTCCTATTCGAATATGTGCAGTGGTTACCAAGTTTCAGTCCTATAAAGAATCGCACATATATACATACAAACATGAACTTTAAAAACATTACATTCCTTTTTTGGTTGGGCAGTCGTGTAAAAATATGCTGATCTAATATGTGAAGGTGTGGTATAAAATTATCACTACATAGTATAAAATAAAGTCGCTTCCAGTGACCGGGTGGGTAGGGTCCCGTTGTATGCTTAAAACTGTAAAACTACGCAACAGTTTTTTTTTATAGGCCTCGGTAAGCGTAGCGTTGGATGACCTCCGGCCAGATGGACCGATGACTTACAAAAGGCGGCTGGTTTCGGCTGGATGGCGAAAACGAGAGAAAATGCCCTTTGACGTACCCTAGGGGAGGCCTACGTCCAGCAGTGGACTGCAATAGGCTGATGTTTGCATGTAGATAGTGATTCAAAAGGAAGGTTTATATGTACAACACAGGCCGGAAAAACGTCTTATTCCCGCGGGAAAACTGTTAGCAGCGGGTGAAACCGCTAGCGTATGAAATGATTTGGATAAAAGAATCAAAATTGTAGTGATGTCATGTCCCCATCCAACCCATGTAAGGCAGAACGGAACGCCTGTCACCACGTCACTGTAGCACTATTCCGCAGTAACACCGGGTCGCACAGAGCAAGCCCGGTGTGGACATTTAGTGCTGACGAAAAACTGCTGAAAATCTTTGAAAACATGTAAAATGTCCAAACAGAAGTCACATTTTAATGAGATTCGAGCCTGGGTCTCATGAACGAAATTCGGGCATCAAGACCGCTAGACCAGAGGCGCTTAGAAGGTGAACAGTGAAATTATCCTACTAGTTCGTTTGTTTTATGTTCTCGAAATAGAAACGCGTTTTTATGCTCAAAACATTAGTCTGAAGGTCAGACATATAATTTATAATCATTTACAACGTGACTAAAATAATGCTAATTAAAAAATCGCGTTATTATTCTGCACATGTGTGTCCTAACCTAACTTATAGTCATACACGTGGTCGATTAAAGATACAAAAGTAAAAAAACGTATGATGTTTTTTTATGGTGAGGTTGAGTGTGTAAAACAAAAAAGAAAATTTATATTCTGAAGTAGCGGCTCGCCCAGCGGTTTCTCCCGCTGCAAACATTAAAAACTTTCAGCGGGCAAAACACTTAAACCTTCCTTTTGAATCACTCTATCGACTAAAGAAAACCGCAACAAAATCCATAGCATACATAGGGACACTGGAAGCGATTCCATTTTATACTACTTCTCTTATAAAAATTTTTGGTTATTACAGGATTTAGATATCTCCTATCTTTTTCTAAACCTAAGTAACAGCACAAATTTAAGGCGAGTGTAGCCGTCCACGACTTCGACGGTAGAATCTGCTTTAACTCAATAAAATATTCGCTATAATTATAGTTATGGCAATTAATACCAAAAGTGGCCGTTTTTATGCACTTTTTCCATAACTTAAATTACAGCGAATATTTTATTGAGTTTGCAGGTTATAATTTTACATAAGGAAAATACTAAAAACTTGGGCATAGATTATTTGTATAAAGAGAAAACTTAATTTATGTGAAGTGGCGCCACCGTCGAGGTCGTTGACGGCTACACTCGCCTTATGGTAAGTTAAGATAATTTATACCCCCGAATTGAGGGCATTAGTTGTGGTGTCTCCATGACGTAACAGATTGAAGATAACTTAAAAAAATTGAATTAGATAGAAAGGTATTTAGCTTCTTCCGCACTTATGATGGCTAGTAATGCAGCTAGTTGAATGCACCACGCGTACGACCGCAAAATAAAGACTCAGTGCTCGGAACTCGACTGTCGAACATCTCCTGATGATGCTCCGTGGAGGGGCGAAACACGTGTAGAGTGTACAACGGTGGAAGTAGTGCGAGTAAAGTGCATCGCTTGTGCATTTGCATTAACTTGCGGTCGTACGCGTGGTGCATTCAACTAGCTGCATTACTAGCCATCATAAGTGCGGAAGAAGCTAAATACCTTTCTATCTAATTCAATCAAGATGGACTTCCGCAAAGTAACGCCTGATACAATTACATACATACATACATACATATATCACGCCTATAGTCCCTTGCGGGGAAGGCAGAGCATAAATGGCCGTGAAAAACAGCAATTTACGCCACGTCTGACAAAAGTTCGAGGGTCAATCAGATAACTGTGTATCACTATAGTGACAGGTTGTCAGCCCATCGCCTAGGATTGCAATACACACCCTCGAGTCCCTTAGTCGCTTCTTACGACACCCACGGGCAAGAAATGGGGTGATGCTATTCTAAGCCGGCATCACACGGCGAGGTGATGCTATTCTAAGCCGGCATCACACGGCGAATGATACAATTACTTAACTTGAAAAAAGCCATACCTGCTGGTTTGTTCTTGTCTGCATGTTTGTCGTGATGCCTCTCCGCCGGCTGATGGTTCTCAACGATTTTCTCTTTAGGGGGCTCCTCTAGAGGCTTCCGCTCTTGCTCCTGGAATGAGAAAAAAGTGTGTTTTTAAGAAACGAATAGGTATTGACAAACAAAGGGCTAAAACTGTATTTTAATTTCGAGTTTGTATTAAATTTCATTGGAGGCACCCATTTTATAGTAACCTACCGAACGGTGTCAAATAAAGGCGGGTTTTAACAGGGTATTCCTGATTATTACTTTTAAGCACTCGCAATTACTTTCACACATTTTTAGTACTATGCCGTGTGATGCCGGCTTAGAATAGCATCACCCCATTTCTTTCCCGTGGGAGTCGTAAGAGGCGACTAAGAGACTCGAGGGTGTGTTTTCCAATTTTAGGCGATGGACTGGACCTGTCACTATAGTGATACACAATTTTCCGAATGACCCTCAAATATTTGTCAGACGTGGCGTAAATGTCCGATTTTTGCGACCGTTTACGCTCTGCTTACCCCGCATGGTATTATAGGCGTGATATGTGTATGTATGTATGTTAGTACTAAGCCGGGTATATCGCGATAATATTAGTAGTTTGCCTGTGTCCCTTATTGCTAATGACATTACTGACACTTGCAACAAGCCACTTATATTGGCGTCATTTTAGACAGCAAGCGTGGTGGGCTGGTGGCTAGATGTCATTGTTTTTACATTTGTCACTACAAGATATAATTATACATTAGTTATTTTTTGAAACTATGTTTCTCGCAAAGTCTATTTGTTACGAGCAAGAAACCCGTAACAACTTTTAACTCCATGAGAATTAGTTTACCCGTACTGCGTAACCCAATATCTCTATGGCACAGAGAAAAGAGGCCTAAAGTACGGGAAAAACATTAGAAAAGACTGTGAACTTGGCAAGGATCGAACTCGGGATTTTCCACGCTTAAGCTGGCGCTGCTATCCGCTACACCAACTTCCCTGCTCATTGGGAGATGAATTTAGCTATAGCTTTCAGTAGTCAAACCAATATTGACTTCAGTGGATTTATTTAGACCCATGACCAAAGGCATACCGGCTGTCCAACCCAAGAATGATGTTTTCAACAGAATCGCTGGTAATTTTGGAATATTTTGGAAACTATTACAACCATTAAATTATGGGGTCAGTTCGATAATTTCTTTTTGTTCTCTTTCATGTTTAAAAATGTCTATGGTTTCTTTACCATATCATTTAGTCGCCATCTCATTAATCTTCGCCTTTTAAGTCAACCTATTTGAATAAAGAAGAGAGGCCATTTTAAGTTAAAGACGATTTACCCAATTGACCTCCGCGTCACCGATAAAAAAGATGGTGACTAAAGAACTAGCAATGGCGACAAAACCTTCATTTTAAACATGACATGACTAAGATATCTACAATTTTTTTTTTTACACGAGTAAAATTTTGTACCGCGTTCAGGATTTGAACCAGCGACATTCGCTATCACTAGTGGCGATGCGTCTTCCACCTGGGCTACCTAATTCGTACAGTATTTTACATACACATATCACGCATATTGTCCCTTGCGGCGTAGACAGAGCGTAAACGGCCGCAAAAACGGACATTTACGCCACGTCTGACAAATATTTGAGGGTAATACGGAAAGTTGTGTATCACCATAGTGACAGGTTGTCAGCCCATCGCCTAAAATTGCAATACACACCCTCGAAATCCCTTCGTCGCCTCTTACGACACCCACGGGAAAGAAATGAGGTGATGTTATTTTAAGCCGGCATCACACGGCAATCTACTACATTTTTTAGAAATCGAGTAAAATTTTGTACCGCGTTCAGGATTTGAACCTGCGGCGATGCCTCTTCCATCTGGGCTACAAAACACGGGAAGTATTTTAAAATTGTATGTTCTAATACTGTCATTTTCCAAACAATCTGGCGGAAAGTGGCAGCGCCATTTTAAGTTACGACAAATTATCGAATTGACACCAACATGAGAGTAAATAAAATAAATAGCGCTCACCACATTGCCATTGTGGTGTGCGGAGTCGTTTTGTGGCGGCGGTGTGGAGTGGCACCTGGCGCCGGCCACCGCCGCGCCCAGCGTCGGCCAGTCGCCTATGTCGCTGAAATCTGATGCCTGGAAACAAACAAAATATATGATAATGATACATTTAGTGATAACACTTGTTACATTTTTTATTTTATTAATGATGGGTTTGCTCTACTTAAAGTTCGAAAAATACTTTCACATTGGATGCTTGCGTTGCTTGAAGAAAACACATACCAAATTTGAAACTTGTAGCTCCAAGGGTTTGGTTTTTGCGACAATGCGACGCATAATTTTCATCCCCTATTTTTTTTTAATTAATGATGGGTTTGCTCTTGACTCTAGTCAAGGTCATAGGACAGAGACATAGTCTAAGATGTAGCGAGCTCACCCAGAAGAAGTCTGTTAACTCTTACTTTGAAGAGATTAGGGTTGTATGCGTTCTCTCTTTTCGTGTGGGACACAGAGTCATCCAACGACCCGATGAACCCTGGTGTCAGAGTTTTTCAACCGCCTACTATCACTAGTAGGCCTCTGACATGGTTGTGTTACGACCGCCGTCTAAGTAATCATAGACAGCAACCGGGACCGACGGCTTAACGTGCCCTCCGAAGCACGGAATAATTTACAAATGATAAATATCATGAAATCGAACCTGGGAGCGTAGGTCAGATCAGGTACCAACGGCGACAACAATAAACTGATATAAACTGTCGGGGATCATACCTACAATACAAATTACAAATAAAGCTACATACAGGTTAAAATTATTCATCGGGACGTAAGTCGACTCCGTGTCCCACAAATGACACGATATGACTCCACCCGTCAAAATAATACCAATTCAAGTGTAACCAGATGCAGGATATTTATGCAAATGTATTTATGCATGTTAATGCATTTATAAACACTTGTTTACATCATATCTGCTACGTACTTCATTCAATGTAGAATTATAATTATAAATATAACAAAGAGTATCTTCAAGAGTATTGTTTGTGAATGCATTGTAGTTATAAATAAGTCATTTCATTGATTTTAAAGGCTTGCGATATCTTGGGACTAATTTGCTGATTCAATAATTAAATTAGATAAAGATTGTTTAATTTTGCGTAAGTACTTATTTCAATAGGGAGTTTTCTTTATATGTTTTTAAACCCTTCCCTAGTCGCTGGATAGATGGCGCTGTACTTGGTCCGTTAACGTACGGAACAGAACATCACATTATTTTTCACTTGGACGTATGAGATCGTAAAACGAAACGTTGTTGTTGTAAACTAACCATTGTTGTTCTCGCATCACATAAATTGCATGGGTTTCCCTGCATAATAACGAAAACCACAACGAACCAACAAAACAGAATACCTATTAATTAACAACAAAAATCGAGGCGAGATTCGGAAAGAACAATTACTTTTTTTCATGCTTGCTTGTTTGCATGCTTTGGCTTTGACCTCTAGTAACGTAGTCAGTTCAACGCCATGTACAGAGTTCTTGGGATAGTTAACTTTTTTAATTCTCAAAAAGAAAACTCTATAATATCTCTTATGGCAAATTTGGTTTCCACATCTTAATCACGGTGAACTTTTTCCAGCATTTTTGCATATACACGTAAATATTATTTGTTGTAACGCCATCTCGTGTCCGCCCCCTGCACTATTGTCAGTTTACCATACCTGTCCGTCTTGGCGCGCCCAGGTGCGCCGCGCTTTCTTCCGGCGGGTGGCCACTCCTGCGGTCATGGCGTGCGTTTGTGAGATGTCCGTTACAACGCCATCTCTTGGTATCGCCACTGCACTAATTTAGTTTGCACTGTTTTGGTTCCACTGCCGTCATATACTGTTATTTAAATTCACTTATATTTCAGGTACTTTGGTTTTATGGACGGATATATTATTTTAAAATCTTATACTAGATCAGACTGTAAAATAAGTACATTAATCATTACTTGAACGCTATTGATTGGACTTTTCTGGTGACCCAAAAGTTGGAAAAAGGCGTGACACAAAAGTTGAAAATTACAAAATTCCTCTACGTTTTTACAACCACTACTCTGACTACCCGTAAGGGATAAAGGCGTGATTTGTGTGTATGTATTTTATATTAATAATAGCACGTCTTTAGTATTTCCGCGATAAGATAAGATTTTTAACAATAAATCTAATGACCAGTTCAACTTTATGTACCTATAAATAATAATTTATCTAATTTACCATTCTACATCAACAGCCATTTATATAAATAAGCATTAGACAAATCCGAAATCATAATTGACATTTGCTAAAATGATTTAAAAACCTAACATTTAGAGCAAGGTCGCAATCAGAACTGAATTTTTAAAATGCTGCTAAGTAGTTAGTTGTGTTTTGCTAAATTAAGTTATTGGTCGTGACATTTTTAAAACAACTAATTAATCAGTTGCTAAAAACAACTAATCAACAATTATTCAGTGACATTATTTTGCATAATATTCTAAAATTAATATATCAGCAAAAGGTTTCATTGCATTTTATGTTTAATAAATAGGAGTCAAAAATATTAAAAATTTTCGTTTAGCAGCCCACCTGGTGGTTCATAGCTGCTAAACTGTTTTCCCGCGGGAATAAAACCTTTTCCGGCATGTATTATACACATAAATCTTCCTCTAGAATCACTCCATCTATTTAGAATACCGCATCAATATCCATTGCGTAGTTTTAAAGATCTTAACCTACAACAACGGACACTATGACATGGAAAGCGACTTTTTATGGGTATGTTACACTTTGTGTTGTTACTTCTTGGTAAAGAAAGAATAATATAATATTGTTGTGTTTTGTTTCGATTTGAAATAACTGCCCGATGATGATGTTCGAAACCGGTCGCATTTAGTGTCATATCAAATTAAACAAGTATATTTAATTAGTGAAACTAGTGAAAAAGTGTTTTATTAGTAAATCAACTTTTTTATACCATGTAGTGATAGTGATTCTCAATAGCGGCCTTGAAAGTAAGATATGATTTAAATTATATTATGTATACGTAAGAACGCCTCGGTATTATGTTAACACAACTTTAATAAAACGGATGTTGAAATTATTATTTTATCATAGTAATATATTCAAAGCTACGCTTAGGACAATAAAGGTATTTTATAACAATAGTTTTTAAAACAACGTGAAACATCCTGTATATAAAATTCCATAGTATATTGAAAAGTGGTTGACGACATTTAAAACTTCAAGGAAGTCGTTAAAAACCAGTTAATACTGCGCTTTTATCATTATTAATTATAGTGGACAGTTTAATTAATGATGAACAAGTCATTTCCAAATGAATTAACGAAAACGTAAACGACATTTACTTTACATTAAAAGCCACAGCAGTCCACTGCTGGACATGGGCCTCCCCCTAATGGGCTCACCCTTGGCAAGCGGATTGGAGAACGCAGTGCAAGATATTGCTTCCCTGGATGAATTTATCCCTCACTCGATTTTTACGATACCCACGGGTAGGGTGATGCAATTCTAAACCGGCATCAGACGGCAAATTATTTAAGAATAATCAAAATTAAATCGTGAAGCAATAATAAACAAAAAGCTTATTTTTTACGATAACCTTATTTGACATAGGTAAATTGCTTTTAAGCTCTACCTACCCCGCAAAGAATAGAGACGTGATGTGTGTATCGCATTTTTTTGCATTAAGACTGTCGATCACCATAAATATCACAAACCATTTCGTGTTATTTTGACTATAAAAATAGTCAACGACTAGCTAAGTCAAAATACAATAGGTAGTCAACAAAAACATTTAGATTTGGCACAAATGTTAATTACATCTAACTAAACTTCGCATTTACTAACGATCGATCGAAGCTAAACAATGATAAAGTACATTTATAAAAATAAAATAAGATTTGTTTTTGGTTAAAGTCGTATCAACAGCGCAGCCACAGTGTTAAAAATACAGATTTGTTTCCTCCATTGAAAGATTTTATAAAAACCATTTGAACTACACTTATTCACACGTACAAAAACTAACTCAACTTGAATATTTATTCCGAACAAACACAATTATATAATAAGACAACACAAAATTATCATCGTCATACGAATCTATGCCGCGAGCACATGACATTCTATAACCTCAAAAGTGATCGAAAGCATTGAATTGAAAACCGCGTGGCGTCCACGTTGCGTGCGCGCCGGTTCGCTCGTCTCTTTCTGGCTCTATAGAGTAGTATAGCCGTCTCTGTCTAGCTTGTAGTGATAGGGTATCGCCGGGCCCCGCTCACCAGCTGTCAAGTCAAGGTTTGTCTGCGATAGCGCGTTGTGAAGCAAGTTTCTTGGAAAAGGAGTTTTTAAGACTTATTATTATTGATTTCAATTCTATAAATATAATTTCTACACACGGGTATTGATGATGTGCAGACAAGATCAGACTGGAACAGACAGTTTGGACTTTGGACCGTTCTTATTTCGCGCGCATAAGACTTACATTGGCGGTTCGTGTGTCTAACGGGACGTGAGCTTTTGCAATAAAGTTAATATTAAAATATTCTGGCCAATTCACCAAACTAAGCGAAGCTTGTACTATGGCGACCAGAGATAGCTTTTTTTTTGGAAATAAATACATATTATACATAGAAAACAGACAGACTTAACACAAATATCTGAAAATTGACTTAACAGATATTATGTGTCTTGTGGGGATCGAACGCAACACCCTCGGCGTAGCAGGCAGGGGTGGGTACTATCCGCTACGCCATCGGGCCAGTCTGTGCCTTTCCCGCAGGTGTCGTAAGAGGTATATTTCGACGGTTCATGTCTATTTCAATTTAAGGCGATAAGTTGAAAACCAGTCACTACAGTAATACAGTTTTTCAAAATGATTGGGAAATATTTTTCCACACGTGTAACATATTACAAATAACAGTCATTTGCGCTCTGACTACCCCACAAGGAATAAAGGCGTGATGTATGTATGTATGTATGTATGTTCCATCTTCGTACGTGGCAGTAGGAAAGCTAGGAACAGTTTTTTTTTTACACCTTAATCGAGACTGCAGATAAGATTAGATATGCTGCTCGCATAGCAATAAGAGTTTAATGATGGCAATTATAAAATATATCACACTCATTAAAATAATAGTAATTTAGATCAACCATTACATGATCATTTGGACCAATTTATGCAGAAAGCAACCATCTCAAAAATTGCGAAAACGAGTTAACACAGCCATGTTTTTCCAAACAATGACTTTTTTTATGCAAAGTCTGCTATGTGACATGTCGATATCTTATTTGATTACTGAGATATGGAATGTTAGAACCAAACTACCTCAAAAAAGTACCTATATTGCCAAAAACACTTGATTATCATGTGAATGAAAGTGTCATCTTTTAAATATACTGTAAATAAAATTTAAAGAAAGCATCTAACCTTCATGGCCGACTTCTGTAAAATACTCAAAGTACCATCTTAATACATAATGCATACTTTTTGCATTTAAATTATCTTTCAATATGTCGAAGCTGGCCAAAGTTAGATGCCTGCGTTAAGCGATTTATTAACTTAAGGACTGAATTTTGTTGAAAACAGCCATTATCTATTACAGCGTTAAGATATTTAAGCATCTGTCTCGTTCAATGGTCTTATATAATATCAGTTTTCTATTAATGAAAAGTTTGCAAACTTTTAAAAGATATGATTTATCAAAAAAATCAAAATTTTGTAATTTTGAGCTCTCAACTCCATTAGTACTTATATTGAAACGTTTATGGTCTTAGTGTTTATCTATAGGTATAAGAAACCTATGTGTTTTTTTATACGCTAATGTACCGTGTATCCAATAAATAAAATAAAATAAATATCCAATGTCATGACTACAGCCGACTAGACACCACCGTCGCCGACTACAAAAATGGCCGACTGGTGCATCTCTTGTTTTTACTCACTGTTACGTATGAAGAGCGGGACCTCCTGCCATAGGCATCTGTTTGCTTACTAGGTAGGCCCCGGCCTTAGTGTAAGGATAAAACTGAATGTTATAGCACGTTCACACCATGCACCTGCTCCTGCCGCTGTCGCGAACATTGCTCGAAATACTTCCGCGAAAGTATCATCGTGAATGAGTGTTCACACACTGCCGTTATACTCTTCTCGCACTTGTACGAGAGAGCAATACATTCCATAAGCGCTCGCTCGTGCTGCCGTTCCTCTGACTCGCGCACGAAAAGCCGACACTCTCGGGAGCACGGGAAGTGGCAGCGGCATGACGAGTAGCAGCGCGAGTAACCTGTTCACATATTCGCGCTGCCCGCTTCCCTTACTATTTCCCTGCATATTGACAGTGTGTGAACGTGCTATTAACGAAATGATCAATTTTTATTCATTAAGGGCGGGGCACACCGGCTCCGTGTCCGTTCTGTATACAGCTCTCGTCCGTAGTCACGCACGAACTTATGACGTTGTAATGTTTGGGACTGTGTATGAGACACGGCACACCGCTTGCGTTGCGTATCCGTTCCGTGCTGCACGCAAGCGGTGTGCCGTATCTCATACAGTCCCATATCTCCGCCCTTTATCTCTAATGAAAACTGAAAACTGCTATTACGGCGGGGCGGCGGGCGGCGCATACGCCGCGTGACGTGCGCTGTTATTGCGCAACGCTCGGCGCGGCCTTGTGGCCATCGACATGCGCCCGCGCCGCGATAACAAAATATACACTTTTCACTAAAGAGAGAAATGAAAGGAAAATTATTGCGTTTATTTCACACTTCACCTCAATTTATAGCATCACCCTATTTCTTGCCCGCGGGTGTCGTAAGAGGCGACTAATAGTACTCGAGCGCTTCATTTGTTACAATTTTAGGCGCCACTGTTTTTCTGAAACGGCTCTCAAATATTTGTCAGACGTGGCGATTGAGAGTGTATTTTTACGGTTGCTAACGTTCTGCCTACCCCGCAAGGTATAGAGGCGTTATATGTGTATGTACGTATGTATGTGTATTGCTTCATTTTCAAGGGATGGACCAGTCACCCCAGTTTTTTAAACCAATTACTTGTTATACGGGTGTAAGGGAAATTACTGTGTTCGCTTCAAGGAATGAACCAACTCAGGGAACTGAACAACTTTCCCCAAGGATTGTGTCTTTTTGTCCTTAAGGACAGGAAAAAACAACTATAGGCTGAAATATTACTAGTGACCGATAGCGAAAACTCAAGACGGCCGGCTGATAAGCAACAACTTTTCCCGAGAAACATAGGTCAAAAAATTTAAAGAAAACTTTGTACTTTCCATATGAAATTGCGGATCAGCTGATTTCAGTTACTATTTAAACTAAAAATATTTTTGTAATATTTCGGCCTACGTGCCTTGGGGAAAGTTGTTACTTATCACCAGCCCATCCCCTTTTTTCAGTATCGGTCACTAGCTCTAGTATGTTAGAATAGCATCACCCTATTTCTTACCCATGGGTGTCGTAAGAGCCGACTAAGGGACTCGAGGGATGTGTATTGCAATTTTAGGCGATGGGCGGACAACCTGTCACTATAGTGATACACAGTTATCTAATTGACCCTCAAGCTTTTGTCAGATGTGGTGTTAATATCCGTTTAACGGCCGTTAACGCTCTTCCTAACCCGTAAGGGATATAGGCGTGATTTATGTATGTATGTATTTATGTATGTCACTAGTAAAATTTTACTCATGAGTATGTTTAATATCACTCATGTGAGTGTCTCTCTGTAAGATCAGACCAATATGTTGAACAGACATACATGCTGCATGGGAAGAAATTGCCTTGCTACTGTCTTATTTTATTCAGGTTTATAATTAGCAATGTCTAAAAAAGGTTTCATATTAGCTGTGAAGCTTTGACACTAAAATAAGAAAATAAACTAAGTCACTAAACACAAAGTACTCCGAAAGATCCCGGGCCTCATTAAGGGCGATCTTCTTCTTCTTTTCGTGTGGGACACCGTGTCGTCCAACGACCCGATGAACCCTGGTGTCAGAGTTTTTCAACCGCCTACTACTAGTAGTAGGGCCTCTGACATGTTTGTGTAACGACCGCCGTCTAAGTAATCGTAAACAGCAACCGAGACCGACGGCTTAACGTGCCCTCCGAAGCATGAAACCATCTCTTTTCGGACAATCATGTGGTCGACTCTGCAATGTCCTAACCAGACCGGGAACAAATTCACAAAGTGACAAATATCAACTTTATGAGTGTCCCACCGAGTATCGAATCCGGAACCTGTGCGTCGCAGGCAGTCGCACTACCACTGCGCCACATCGGCTGTCAACTCGTAACTTATTAGTCAAGTTAACTTTACCTACATTATCAGTTATCACCATAAAATCTTATTGGTTATTTTATTATCAAATATGATTATCACATTCAAAGTGCAAATTGCTACTTAACCTTTCAATATATCTTTGTGTATAGCTATTTCAATATTTCGTACATCTCATAACTCGAAACTCATAAAATTAGCTAATTTCTAAGAACAATATCTAATTTATAAGTAGTTATTAGTATAATAAGCCTTGACCAGATTATACTGCCATACTGTTACTTTGTTTAATTTATGGACACTCATAAAGTTGATATTTATCACTTTGTGAATTAGTTCCCGGTCTGGTTAAGACATGGCAGGGTCGACTACCTAATTGTCCGAAAAGAAATGGTTAAGTCGTCGGTCCCGGTTGCTATGTTTACTTAGACGGCGGTCGTTACACAACCATGTCAGAGGCTATCTACTAGTAGTAGGCGGTTGAAATACTCTGACACCAGGGTTCATCGTGTCATTGGACGGCACGGTGTCCCACACGAAAGAAGAAGTTACGAGTAACAGAATCAATACTAGCCGTGACGCTATATGTGGTCATCAACAGGGCCGCATATTTTACGAAGCAAAATAACCCATGAAACTGAACAACTTTCCTAAAGGAACATAGAACCAAAACTAATTTGGACCTCCCATACAATCAACAATGGACGGCTGGAACGTATGAGTATGGGAGTTTTTTTATTTATTATTTCGATATATGTTCCTTGAGGAAAGTGGCCTAGTCCACCTCTTAAAATATATGCAGCTAATATTTTTATACCCCGTACTCCTAAGGAAGTTGTTCAGTTTTATGGTCGTAATGCGCCCTTCCAGTATTTGGAGGACTGTCCATTACAACCTGTATAAAAAACCAGGTACTTCTGAATTTCCCTCAAATTTGTACGACAGATGTGGCGTAAATAAACTATTTAAACCATTTTATTTTGCCACAAAGGCATACATTACGAATGTCCGTTTTTTGCGAACGAACTCTGCCTACCCTGCAAGCGAAATCGCTGTGATATATGCATGTACTTCTGCAATGTTTAAACTAATTGTCCGATTGATTCACTCACTAACAGTCTGTGTGCCAAATATAATTATCCTAATTGCTAAGGGGTGTGCTATTGATTGACGTATAGTCTAATTCTAATCTAACGTGTTAAAATCAGGGATCAGGAAACCGGTAAATTTTTTAATACCGATTCGGTTTAGGTTAGCAGTCTATTAGACGAACCGGTTTGAAATCAATTTTGGTTTTAGTGAGCTAAATTAACCAGTTAATTTAATTTGACATCGAAACAGTGTGACGATGAGTACAGGAAAAAGACAGGTGGCATCGCACGTGGCACTTGGCAACGGTATCGACGCCAATTTGACCGGTAAATACAGGTTAAAATGGAGCTTAAGATGTTAAAAAATTTAATCTGCGTGTGTATCGGTAATCGAAAATTTTCGGTTTTATGCCAAACCGCAATTTTAACCGAATGGTTAATTATAAATAATCTAAATTTTAACCGGTTTTAATACACAATTAACAGGTTAATCGAAACCGGTTCCTTTCACTGGTTAATCTATCGCGGTCCGTTGTTAGGACCGATTTGTTATCCAGATTAGTTACTTTGTAAACCAGTTTCTTGCGCTGTTGACTTTGAAGTTGACAGCTGTCAAATGGGTAATTTCACTCGGTGGTAATACGTATAGTCAGCTAAATGTTGTATGATGTAAGTCATTCTTGAGCTTAATCATAGAAGGCATTTCTCTAGCTACTTATTTAGCTAAACTAAGGCAACCTTTATTGCTGTCTATTGCCTGTTAAACTAAAGTTTGGTTGCTAAAATAGAATAAAAGAAAAAGTGGCAACCTCTTTTTTCCCTACGTCAGCTACAACAAGCCGGCATCACCGTGTGATGCCGGCTTTCGAATAGCATCACCTTAACGCAAACCGTGGGGGTCGTAAAAAGCGACTAAGCAATCAATTCATCTAAGGAATGGACAGCAGCGTTCCCTGTGAAAGCTTGCTGCCGCTCTGCCTACCCAGCATGGGATACAGGCGCGATATATGTATGTATTGTCAGAAAATGTGACACGTGATACAGACTATTAATCTAGTTTCCATTTCGAATGTAAAGTTATGTAAATGATCGTAACATATACATTCAAATGTAGATGTTTTTAATATTACTTGAATGGCGACATGCTTACGGATGGATGACATTTTAGAGATATAATCAACTTGTCTAATTTGAGAATTGGATAAGGTTTTTTTATGTGTTGCCTAGAGACCGCAACTCATTACGTAAAACCACACGTCAGAGCAAAATTTCTAACGGGTGTGAAAATTAAAGGAAAAGTGATACAATTTAAATGTAGACAACCGTAACATTCTATAAGAAGAAGTTTTCCATAATATGCATCACGAAAACGGTAGCTTCTTATAACGTAAGTTTTACGGTGTCATAGAAGGTTTATTTGGCAGCCGATGTGGCGCAGTGGTAGTGCGACTGCCTGCGACGCAAAGGTTCCGGGTTCGATTATCGATGGGACACTCACAAAAATGATATTTATCACTTTGTGAATTTGTTCCCGGTCTGGTTAGGACATTGCAGGGTGAACCAACTGATTGTCTGAAAAAAAATTGTTCCGTGCTTCGGAGGGCACGTTAAGCCGTCGGTCCCGGTTGCTGTCTATGATTACTTAGACGTAACACAACCATGTCAGAGGCCTACTAGTGGTAGTAGGCGGTTGAAAAACTCTGACACCAGGGTTCATCGGGTCGTTGGACAGCTCGGTGTCCAACACGAAAAGAGAAGATAGAAGGTTTAAAAAAATTGCAAATATTTCAAGGTATGAACCAGCTTATGAAACTGAACAACTTCCCCAAGGGACATAGGTCGACAAATGAAAACCAAACTTCTATTGTCTAACGGGGGTCACGACTACGAAGTTTGAGAGCCGCTTGCCTGCCGAGCCACTGGTATAATAATTGACGATCTATTCTCGCCCCAGCCGGTTATATAACACGAAATTTTGACTCTAGTGCCTGCCGGATTAGACATTTTAAAAGGCCATCCCGACTAGCCATATTTGACAGCTGTCAAATATGGCTTATTAGGATGGTCTGGCTGTGGTGATACTTTGTTCGCGGTGTGTAATGTGATATTAAAACATTACCCGTATTATCAAAGATGTTAGAATTTTTTCCTAGCGACTAAGACACTACAAAACTACAAACAAATATAGAAATAACTCTAATCAATTAGCATTTAATCGTATGGCAGTATATCCACAAAGTAAGTATTGACGGCTGCGTTCTCTATTCTGTGATATATCTAACGATTTATCGTAAACAATAATTTATCTTATGTTTGCGCCAGCAATATACGGTCAAATTTTACTAGTGACTCATACAAAGAAAACTCAAGACAGGCTGGTGATCAGGCACAATTTCCCCCAAGGAACATAGGCCAAAATAAATAAAATTAAAAAATTAGGGCCTCCAATACAAAAATGCCGATCAGCTGATTTGAGTTACTATGGAAATTATATGTTTGTCATATTTCAACCAATGTTTCTTGTGGAAAGTGTTCCTTAGCACCAGCCCTTCTTGAAATTTCGCTATCGGTCACTGGTAAAATTTCACCCGATGGGGAAGTACCCAAGTAATCAACAATGTTCTTAACCCCAATCATTTTCTAATCAAGCAAAACCATTTCATTATAATTTCTAACCACATATAAAAATATTTTTATTGCCGGCTCAGAATATCATCACACCATTTCTTTCCCGTGGGTGTCGTAACAGGTGACTATTAGACTCGAGGGTTTTAAGTTTATTTAAATGTAAGGCGACAGGCTGACAACCACTCATTATAGATTTTTCTGAAACGGCCGTCAGACGTGGCGATAGCGACTGTTTCTTTAAGGCCATGTACGCTCTGTCTACCCCGCAAGATAGAAAGGTGTGATATGTATGTACGTGTGTATTAAAAACGGTTTTTATATTAGACCTATGTTAGTTGGGGAAAATTGTACAGTCTCATGTACTGGTTCACCATATTTTGAAATAATTAGTCATTTGTCTATATCGTACAATATAAATACTTATATATGTCGTGGGCTTATCGTTAGATTGGCCATATCGAGATATGCCCGGGCACAACGTGATACTCCGGCACATCATGATCTGGCCATCCAACACAGGGCATATCGTTCAACGCTTAACGTTTGGTGATTTGGCCAGCGATACTTTAGGCATATCGATTATGAAGGGTGTTCAAATAAAAATAAAGTTAAGAATAAAAATGTTTATTTAAATTTAAAATAATTATTGTCATATCAAAATATGGCACATAGAACCACAGTTTTTTGGAGAGAAAATAACAAAACGCCTATTTGAGGCAAATTAAGTATCTAATTAACAGTAAGGTTTAATAAAATAAACACAACCATTACGTAGAGAACGGCACGGACGAGCAACAGCTAGAATCAAATTAAAATGTTAAAAAATTATGAATAAAATTAATTAACTGTCAGAAGATTCTAAAATGAATGAATTGTGGTCGGCACTATCCATGCATGGGGTGAGCAGTATCTTGATACGAGCACTGAAATCCTTATATAAGAATTCCAGTGCTTGTGTCAGGATAAACGGGGCGTACACTGAACTTTTTAACATCGAGAAAGGTGTTAGACAGGGATGTGTTGCGTCACCGTGGCTGTTCAATCTGTTCATGGATAGTTGTTTGGAAGATTTGAAAGAGAGTGAATGTGGTCTGAGAATGAATGGTTTACGCGTCAAATGTCTTCTCTATGCTGACGACCAAGTTATCCTTGCGTCTTCGGCTGAAGGGTTGCAGGAGATGGTAAATATTATGAATGAGGCTTTGAAAAAGAAAGGAATGAAAGTGAATGTAAGTAAGACGAAAGCAATGGTTTTTGAGAAAGAGAAAAATATGACAGAGTGTAAAATTATGATAGAAGAAGAGAGGGTGGAACAAGTGAAAGAGTTTGTGTATTTGGGCTCCATGTTCACATCAGATGGAAAGTGTGAAAGTGACATCGAAAGAAGGGTGAATGCCGGCGACATGGTGAATGGAGCGTTGCACGCTTTTATGAACAGCCAGAAAGTCTCTGATAAGGCTCGTCTGGCTGTGCATAGAGGGGTGTTAGTTCCGACACTTATGTATGGGAGTGAAAGTTGGGTATGGCAGAAAAAACATGAAAGTAGAATAAATGCAGTACAAATGAGAGCGTTAAGAAGTATGATTGACGTAAAATTGAGTGACAGGATAAGGAATAGCGTGGTATGTTATGTTGTGGTATAAAAGAAGACATAGTGACTGGTGTAGAAAAGGGTATGCTTAGATGGTTTGGTCATGTAGAGAGGATGAATGAAAGAAGATTAACGAAACAGGTGTATATGGCAAGTGTGGATGGGAACGCCGGAAGGGGAAGACCTCGATGAACGTACCTCGATCAAATCGGGGACGTGCTAAAGAAAGGTCAGGTCAAGAGTACCCTAAACCGACGAGCATGCATGAAGAGATTGATGAATGTGGAGGAGGCGAAAGAAGTATGCCAGGATCGTAGTAAGTGGAAGGAAGTAGTCTCTGCCTACCCCTCCGGGAAAGAGGCATGATTTATGTATGTATGTAGATTCTATGACATCATATTTTGAACTCCAATAAAAGTCCGAAGAGACCCGCTGCATGGTCATCCTACTTCTCTTGATTTGTTCAATAACCTAAAATAAAAATGAAACTTTAGCGTACAAACATTAGTTACTTAATAAATCTAATAGCTTTGATACATAATAACATGAGAGAAACGCATCACCTACACATTATTATGCAAAAATAAACACTTGTTAAGCAACTAAATACTAACCTCTAAAATACGTAGAGAAGTTCATGGATTTTTTACATTGTGCGAAGAATCTTTATGTCCCTCATAGAAATCAAGTAACTGATGGTAATATTGTTCTTTAAATGAACTTTTCTTTCGTTTTCACTGTCCATTTTGATTATATCAACACCATATTCACTTATTTGTAACGCCGCCATCTTCCACTTGTGGAAACAAAGCGGAGCGCGCGAAGACAGCGCCACTATCAGCGCGAAATGCAACTATTTCACGATCTGCCGTGTGGTTAGCTCGGAATATCGACAAATACGTTATTCTCGTCGATCTGCCCAACCTTTTACTTGGCGCATCGCGACATGCCTGGCTAAATCACGATGTGCCGGCGTTTCAAGAAGTGCCCGGGCATATCTCGATCTGGCCAATCTAACGATAAGCCCACGACATATACATTACATACTTAATCTTCAAAACACCTATTCAAAAGTTTTTTGCATAACAATAAAACGTCGTCTTACCGTGAAACGGAACGTATAATTTCGACTCGCGCTTGGCCATTCGTAATATTTTTTCAGCCACGTTGTATGCAACATTGTATCGTTGGCACTTGTTGGCGTAACGATAACGTTATCACAACAGCATTGTATTATAATCGTTATTTATTATACTGATAACATTTTTACACGCTGATATGTTAATAACGTTGCATAGCTAAAGGCTTTTTCATTTTAATTGGAAGGTTTTGTTAATTTTTTACAGTACATACAGGAAAATTGCTCTATATTCGGTAATAAGCAGTCCGATATGCTTAAACAAAACTGAGCTAAATCTTAATGAAAAATATGGCATAACTGGAGAGAATACAATACATGTTCTATTGTATTGAGTCAGACGCGATACATACATTTTCACTCTGCCTTCCCCGCAAGGGATATGGGCGTGATATATGTATGAAGGAATTGTAACTCAGTCCAGTTTTCAAAATATTTATGAATCCAGAAAATGTTACAAACATACGTATACGGTTTAAATTGATATAATAACCTTCTATATATAAGTTAGCTAAAAAAGAGACAGTCCTCAGGGTAAAAGGTAGTTATGTCTTATAGCACGTTCACACCATGCACCTGCTCCTGCTCCTGCCGCTGTCGCGAATATTGCTTGAAATACTTCCGCGGGAGTATACTTCGTTATACTCTTCTCGCACCAATATGAGTGAGCGAGATAGCAATACATTCCACAAGCGTTCGTGCTGCCGTTCCTCGAAAAGCCGACAATCGAGGGAGCACGGGAAGTGGCAGCGGCATGACGAGTAGCAGCGCGAGTAACTTGTTCATACACTCGCGCTGCCCACTTCCCTTACTGTTTTCCTGCCCATATTGGCATCGTGTAAACGTGCTATTAGACATTAAAAACACGTGATGTGATGTCGGCTTCGTATAGCATCACCCCATTTCTTTCCCGGGGTGTACTGCCGTGTACTAAGAGGCGACTTTAAGGGACTCGGAGTGTTACATGTGTATTGCAATTGTAGACGATGATGATGGGCTGACATCCTGTCAAATGTTACTTTGTCAGACGTGGCGTGAATGTTAGTTTTTTACGCTCTGCCTACCCCGCAAGGGATAAAAGCGTGAACTATGTATGTCTTAGACATTTGATAGAAGAAAGGTCAGGCCAAAATGTCGTTAAGCAACATAAGTATAAATTAACTGGTTTCTTAACCGATTGCGCTATAAGTTGGGTGCAAATTAATGTCAGAGATTTTTTTATTGCTACTCAAAAGTGATCCGTTGCGTAAGAGACGCTACAGTTTAGTTGGTACTATCACATCAGCCTATGCTATCCACATAATATAAATTACTTGACGTAAGCTTACCCCAGGGTACGCTATAGGGCACGATCTCCCGTTTTCGACATCAATTCTTTGTAATCGCTTTATCTGGTTGGAAGGCGTGCAACGCTACGCTTTGGCTAAATATTTAATTCACGAGGGAACCAAAGTAGAACTATTATAAGACCATGTTTAGCTTCGCCCGTAGTGTGTCTCTTTCACACTGGCCTCTATTGGGGACATAAAATCACTTTTAATTAACTTAAATCAGCGCTGTCACTTTCCGTCAAATTACTTTAGAGGATAGGAGATACCTAAGTCCTATTTAAAAATGTCAATGGGTTCTTCGCCATTTCGTTCGTTCGTTCTTCTAGTCAATTTCGTCGCCATTGTTTTCATCGTCGCCTTATTTTGACAGATAACGCGTATTTGGCGCCAAATTATAAGACATGACATGACGTTGACATCTCGTCCGATTAGAAGCGGCCTGCATCCAGCATTTCCCCGCGGACTTGACCAGATCGTCTGTACTGGTCATAAAACTGGTGGACACCAAGCTACATAGCCTGGCACATCGCCGCAAGGTTGCCTGCTTGTCGGTATTTTATAGATTGTACTTCGGAGAGTGTGCTCAAGAGCTTCACGACCTTGTTCCACCAGCTCCCTTCTACCATCGGACATCCAGACGCACCGCCGGATACCATCCGTACCTGGTAGCCATTCCACCAATTCGGACTAAGCGCTTCCAGTCATCATTTATAATGCGCACTGCTAAAGAGTGGAACTCACTACCTGCGTCTGTGTTTCCAAACGCATACAACCCTAATCTCTTCAAAGTAAGAGTGAACAGGCTTCTTCTGGGTGAGCTCGCTCCATCTTAGACTCTGTCTCTGTCCTATGACCTAGACTAGTGTCAAGAGCAAGCCCATCATTAATAAAAAAATAAAAAAAAACATCTGCCGGATGTGCCGGTACGTGGTCTCCACTACTACTAAACACACTACACTACTCTAGTACTAAATAGACTCGGAGTCACTCAGCGAGCTATGGAGCTATGCTCGGTGTATCTCTACGTGATCGAATCAGAAACGAGGAGATCCGTAGACGAACCAAGGTAACCGACATAGCTAAGAGAGTCAGTAAGCTGAAGAGGCAATGGGCAGGCCACATTGCTCGAAGAACTGATAACCGGTTGAGCAGAAGAGTTCACAAAATGAACAGCAAACACTAAATATAAATAGACCGGTGTGACTAGCTGGCGCTATACCAAGCGTCCCAATATAAAGTTAGTTCACAGAGTAAACATTGTCACAAAGGTGGTACATTAAATTAACTTGCCTATACACAGTGCCTTGTGATGCCGGCTTAGAATAGCATCACCCCATTTCCTACCCATGGGTGTCGTAAGAGGTGACTAAGGGACTCGAGGGTGTGTATTGCAATTTTAGGCGCCGGGCTGACAACCTGTCACTATAATATAATGATACACAGTTATCTGATTGACCCGCAAAAAATTGTCAGACGTGGTGTTAATATCCGTTAAACGGCAGCTAACGCTCTGCCTACCCCGTAAGGGATATAGGCGTGATTTATGTATGTATGCCTATACACCGTGTTTCGGAGAACACGTTGTTTAGAGCTTAGGGAATCGTACATAACAAGCTTCACTATGGGACTAATGGTGGCCGTGTGATGCTGGCTTAGAATAGCATCAAACCATTTCTTTCCCGCGGGTGTCGTAAGAGGCGACTAAGGGACTCAAGGGGTTTCATGTGTGTTACTATTTTTAGGTGACAGGCTGACAAGTAGTCACTGTAGTGATACATGATTTCTCTGAAACAGACCTCAAATACTTGTGGCGATATCGATTGTATTTACGGCTGTTAACGCGTTGCCTACCCTACAAAGGCAGTCGTAATATAAGTGTGTTATTATTTGTGATCGAACCCACGACCCCTCAGATTAGCTGGAAGAGCTACTATCTACTACGCTATCGGTACAGTCTATCCTAAAAGCAATATAAATCAAATAGTCTGAATGAAATAATGAACCTAACAATTACAACCGTTATAAAATATACAGGGTGTAAGGGACAGCCCTCCGAATACTGATAGGGTGCATGCAGACCACGAAACTGAACAACTTTCCCCTAGGAACATATGTCTGGAAACGTTTTTTTTTCCGTACAAAATCAAGATCAGCTGACTGCAATTACTACGGAAAATCAAATAATTTTGGCGTTTACTGAAATATTTTTTCATACAAATTTGTTCAGTTTCATGGTCTGAACGCTCCCTATAAGTATTAGGAGCGCTGTCCCTTACACCTGTATTTATTTACTACAATACATTGAAATCATACATTTTGATATAGCGCCAGGTCTATTTAAGTCTGTCGCCAATCACTATAGAATTTGACATGGCCATGTTATGTAATTATTATTATGTATTTTATGTAGTAAGTATATAACATTGTCTGTCTGTCAGTAGACTATGCTAGATTTATATGCCATTTTCAGATCTTTAAAAACTACGGAACTGATTAAAATGCGCTTAAAAAGATAAATTGATTGAAAAGAAAGGTTTTTAAAGTACCCTTTACTTTCAGAATAAACTTAATTCCTGTAGGAAAACGGGTAGCAGCAGCGGGCGAAACCGCTAGTTTTAACATACTTGACCTATGTTCTTTGGGAAACCTCTCGAGTTTCACGCAATTCAAAAAATTTCGCCCTTAATGGGAGTTTTTCTATTGACAGTTCTCTTGATAGTTCTGAATGTCGAACCAGAGGACGCTGTGCTAAACTGAAATTTTGACGTTTCAATATGGCTGGCGTCAGCCATAGTTTTGTCACAAGTTCCGTTTCACGTTGTGTTCGTTACCAATTAATTATGTTTGTTTGATTTAATACAAAATAAACTTATCGCCTTGCTATTATATTGAGTGTCATTCGTGTAAGTAAACAAATAACCAATAATACATCTATAACAATTCAATAAACACAAAATAAAGAATAATTTATAAAGTGGTACAGACTTTGTGTAAAGAAACGTTATTTCAATTAAGCTTGGCGCCCTCTACATGACACTCGAGAATCCCTAGAAAATCTCCCATTGCGTCCTTTACAGGGGTTTCAGAATAAGCTCCTAACCAAACTGCGGACAAACTCGTAGAACGTCATCTTTGCACGTATCCCGTGTGTCAAACCTACGACCTCCTGTTGAAAAGCCTATGGCACAGACTAATCAGTACAGACATACAAATATAGTTGTATTCCGTGTCCTAGGTGGGTGGGTCATGTAGTGCTTAGTACTCTTAAACTATGCAACGGATTTTGATGCGGTTTTTAAAAATAGATAGAGGGATTAAATAAATAAATATCTTGGCCATTTCACACAGCGCCATCTAGCCCCAAACTAAGCAAAGCTTGTACTATGGAAACTAGATATGGCTGATATAATACATAAATAGGTTTTTTTTTTTGTAAATACATACAATACGTAGAAAATACCCAAACTTTCAAATACTTGTGCTGTGTGGGGATCGAACCCACGAACCTCGGCGTAGCAGGCAGGGGCATTATGCACTACGCTATCGGGCCAGTCAGATTCAAGAGGAAGTTTATAAGAGGAAGATATTACATGCCGGGAAACGGTCTTCTTCTCGTGGGTAAACGGTTAGCAGCGGATGAAAACCCGTGTGCGGTTCGCTAGTAAACTATAAAGTCACCAAGTTGTATTATTTCTCGTATCGTAACCTGTTAATGTCAAAGCAAGGTCATACTGCATTAATGTATATGCATATTATGCATATTATTGTGTTGTCTTATTAATTAATGGCCTCAATTCGGGATAACAATTCTGTGAACTTGCATTATATTAGCACTGTCACTTTCCGTCATATATGTTTAGAAAAGGATAGGAAATATCTCAGTTCAGTCATGTTAAAAAATTACAATGTGTTCTTCGCCATTTCTAGTCAAGTTAGTCGCTATTGTTTTCTAAGTCGCCTTATTTTGACAGATTACGCGTATTTAGCGTCAAATTAAAAGACATGACATGACTTTGATATCTCCTATACTTATTACCTATTTGACGGAAACTGACAGCGCTAAATGTTTTTTCCTGATTAGGCCAATATTATCAAGATTTTATAGTCGTACATACAATGGGACGGTACTCCACAGGTCCTAGGTTCAAACCCCAGCCGTCACTAACATTTTTTCAATTTCTTATTTCATTTATGAAAACAATGGCTGCAGTTTTTAATTTATGTTATTGCCATGTTAAGTACCGCATATTACTCAGAATTAAAAATATGAATAAAATCACGCCTCTATTGTTTCTAGTGTAGATAGAGCGCAACAAAAAAAAAATCACGTCAATTCACACCTCAAATTATAAAATAATAAATTTACTCTACGCACTTTTTTATTTCCAATGTGTAAAGCTTTTGATGGCGCCACCTATCAACGGAAAGCCCCTTATCAGACAGAATAAGTAGCTAGATATGTTAGTAGGAGATAACAAAAGTTGTTCAAATTCATGGTCACCTATTGCATATGTAATGATTGTCTGTCCTATTATCTCACTAACGTATTGTTATCAACACGCGCATTTCACAGTTGGATATCTAAAATTCTAATACCTACATATTCCAAAAAAAAATTATATGCTACTTTGTACCATGAAATGAAGACTGAATTTTTCTTTAAAACTACACCATTCACCCGTGAAAATGTGTTCGGCATTCCAAATTGTGTCACCAGAACAAATCCAACCAATAAAAGAGCGGCACCACGCGATAAAAATGTAAAAACACAATCACATACACAAAACAACTCAATTATTCCGATTATTTTCAACTATTTCAAAGTCTTCGAACCTCGCGACGTTAAACACCCATTTTTAAGAACTGGCACTGTAAACGACCTTTTAAAAAGTAATAAAGTCACAGGATAGTTTTGAATTTAAAAAGTTTGGGGTCTGAAAATGGAATACGCGTTCGATTTTTGAAATTACGCGGCGCGACCGTCCTGGCGGCCGATTGGCGGTCGACTGGACTAGTGTTGGGAAGTCAGCTCCGGTCTTGTTTATTATCGAATAATTTATTGCATTCTTAAAATATCGCCTGTATAACTGTTTGATGAAGGCACAAAACAAACGCTCCTGTCTGGCGGTGTTACAACTACATGTGTAACAACTGCAAGATCTTATCGTTTGCTATCTTCAATCATGATCGCATTGTTTCTATTTGTATCTGTATATCTTCTCCCTTCAAATTTAAGAGTCAAACTCGTAGTAATTTCAAGTCGAGTAATTTCAATTACTCCTTTTTAGGGTAAAGTTTTGTGCGGTGGTCTCTACTTGTCTTCCGCACCGCAGTTCAACAATACCTGTGGATCGCTTGTTGATAATATATCTAGCTAGGTGAAATTGGAAAATTATACTTTTGATTACATGTATGTAGCCTACTTAAAGGCATAATCCTGTAAACTGAATACCGGGTTTGAATAAGACCTGTCTTTTGTCTCGCATGACTAAGCAAGTAAGTCACAAATCCAAGGCCCCAATTCTCGTATATTCTACGAAACGTGTGTACAAACGCACAACTCAAAAGCTTATCATTTTAGCGAAATTTGACCTTGGTAATGAATAATTCCAAGGACACATCGATATCGATAAACCGCGAGCACCTCACTACAAAACTCCATGGCGACACGAAGCGAATCGTACCTACAACATGTTTTTTGCGCAGCATTCGACGGACGTACGTAACACTGTGGAAACTGAACTTTATGCCAATTTAAACACACACATACATACATACACATATCACGCCAATACCCCTTGCGGGGTAGGCAGAGCGTCAATGGCAGTAAAAAACGAACATTTACGCCACGTCTGACAAACATTTTGAGGGTTATACCATAAGAATAGATAATAATACTGCGTATAGAAACGAAACTCCTTTGTCTGGGCCCCAAAAGCCGCGCTTTAAATACCTAGTTCCCCCCGCAGCCCGTAACGCCCCGCACTCTCCCACGCTTTAAGTCGGGGCTGTCACGTGCCAATAATTTTATTCCAGACTAGCGGCCAGTCAAGCGGTTGCGACCGCTGCTAACAGTTTTCCCGTGGGAACAAAATATTTACCCGTTTTAAAGTCTTACCTTACCATTTTATATAGGTAGGTACAGAATTTTAAAATAGGTGCAAAACATACCTACGATACGAATGTGCTTATTTATCATTATCAGCTAACAATGACTGAAGCACCTAGGTAGTTTAAATTAGAAAATGGAAACTAGGTACCTACGTAAGTAAAAATAGGAGTACACACAACAATTACGTATAATAACGAATGGTAGGTACCTAGGTATTTCATCTCTCTTTAATCTCATCTTTAGGCAAATTAAAAAAACTTAGATGCGGAGTTTTCCTCGCATCACTTTTGCAGCCATACACACCACAATAATTCGGCATTGCTAAATAAACGTTTCCGCGGCGAAGCGCACTCCCGACTGAATTGTTCGCTAAGAGACAGCCAGACGGATCGACCTTGAGCGCGTCTGGAGCGGGAGTGTCATCTCTATGTGATTTCTACTCTATGGTTATACAGAAAATGTGTATCGCTATAGTGCCAGTTTATCTATCCATCGCCTAAATTTGCAATACACATAACACATGTAATAACCCTGAAGTCTCTAAGTCGCCTCTTACAAATTCTTTCTCCTAAAAATTTAATGATGCTATTCTACACCGACATCACACGACTAAATTTAAACAAAGTGTTATGATTCAAAAAGATAAGTTACTATTTTTGATTATAAATGTATTTATTATTTTCTAGTATAGTTATTTCTATTTTTACATTGTTATTTATTTTAATAAGTAAAGGAATTAAGATAGAGGTTTGTAGTCATTGTATTGACAGTGCGGTACTATGACCTCGTTTCTAATTGGCTGGCAGTAGAAATGTGCTCAGCCCCTCGGACTCGAGTTCTGGTGGGGCGAGTTGAGTGGGGAATCGTTCCCGGCTCAAGTCGGCCCGAGAGTGCGCAGCAGTGTTGGTTTGAGTGTCGAAGTGTTCGGTTGTGGATATTGTGATTTATTTGTGTGTCAATAAATACTGAATTATTGAATACAGTGGTGTTATTTCGTGAAAATTCAGAAGTGGGATGTTCCACGAGCCCGCAAAAAAAAGGTACGTTTCTTTTTTAACTATATTGATAGATCCTTACGAGTCATACTTTTATTTTATTTTATCTTTGGTAATTAAAATCTTGGCATTTAAATTTCACACACTGTGAGATGTTATAAATCTGGAATGTATTTGTTGGGGGCTACTCTCCCATAATACAGTCTGATGAGTAATATCGCTTAAGTAAAATTTTATTTTGCCATAATATGTTTGACCGAGACTACTCCGCGAGGGCGTGTTACTATTAAGATTTCAGTAGATTTATATATATATTTAAGAATACTTGCTCGACAAGAACCGAAAATAAAATTATGACTCGTATGAAAGAAATTGAATAATATTTCATGCATGAGTAAGAAGAAAAAGCGTTACAGTTGGCTAGTAATTACAATTTTCAAGGCTAGATGCGCCCATCGTTTCAAGGCTAGATGCGCCTATCGTTTCAAGGCTAGATGCGCCTATCGTTTCAAGGCTAGATGTGCCTATCGTTTCAAGGCTAGATGCGCCTATCGTTTCAAGGCTAGATGTGCCTATCGTTTCAAGGCTAGATGCGCCTATCGTTTCGAAGCTAGAAACGACTTTGTGTTGATTTTAGGGCACTTAATAACAAAACTCGAAAGGATTGCTTTCCCCTTCCACTTATAGAAGACCAACTAACCAACCTAAGCGGTAACAGTTTTTTCAGTACCTTAGATCTGGCTTCAGGCTACTATCAGGTCCCCATGTCGGAAGAAAGCCGTCGTCTCACTGCCTTTGTCACGCCAGATGGGCACTACGAGTTTAAGAGGATGCCCTTTGGACTGGCAAATGCACCGGCGGTTTTTCAAAGGCTTATAAACAAAATGCTTGGATCAAAGCGATTTGAATCCGCTCTTGCTTACTTAGATGACATTTTAGTGCCATCAGCAAATTTGGATCAGGGATTTCAAAGATTAGAAGAGGTTTTAAAACTTTTGCGTCAGAACGGTCTTACGCTAAAACTTTCGAAGTGCAAGTTCTTTGATAGATCGATAAATTATCTTGGTTATGAAATATCTTCTGAAGGTGTGAGGCCCGATGAAAACAAAATTGCTGCAGTTAAAGAATTCCCTGTCCCAAGGTCCGTGCACGAGGTTAGACAGTTTTTAGGCTTGTCAAGCTATTTTCGAAAATTTGTTCAGAATTTTGGCGAAATTGCTAGGCCCCTCACAAATCTTTTGAAAAAAGATACTGCTTTCGTATGGAGTGCAGTAGAGAGTCAAGCATTTAATACTCTGAAAGAAAATCTAATTAAGCGACCCATTTTGGCATTGTATAATCCCAGACTCGAAACTGAGCTTCATACGGATGCTAGCGCTCTTGGTGTTGGAGGAATTTTGTTACAATGGCAGGAAAATCCACGTGTGCTGAAACCTGTGGCCTATTTTAGTAGGCAGACAACACCAGAGGAGCGGCATCTTCATTCGTATGAATTGGAGACTTTAGCAATTGTGTGTTCATTGCGAAAGTTTAGAGTCTATCTTTTAGGTATCCAGTTCAAAGTGGTGACTGATTGTCACGCTCTCAGAACGACGCTTGTAAAAAGAGACTTAGTTCCGCGTATTGCTCGTTGGTGGTTGCAGATAAGCGAGTTTACATTCGAGATCGAATATCGACCTGGCACTCAAATGTCTCATGTCGACGCATTAAGTCGTAATACAAACATCTCTGAGCCGACTGAAGAGTCAAACGTCACAGTTTATCATATAGAAAAAGAAAATTGGCTTCTTACCATGCAAATGAACGACCCAGATATTTCACGAATAGTTAAGATACTTCGGCCTAACAATGATGAAGAAAGTAAGGATATAAAAAAGAATTACGTCATTAAAGATAACAAGGTATATAGGAGGGTAGGAGAGAAACTGTGTCTAGTTGTCCCGCGAGGAGCACGATTTCAGATATGTCGGTCAAACCACGATGATTTAGGGCATTTAGGTATAACAAAAACGGTTGAGAAAATTCAAGACAACTTCTGGTTTCCAAAGCTAAAGCGTTTTGTAAAGAAATACGTTGAGTCCTGTTTGCAATGTGCATATCACAAAGATAATGTATCTAGAAAAAAGACAGGCCACTTACATCCCATTAAAAAAATTGAAGTTCCCTTTCACACTATACATATTGACCATCTTGGTCCCTTCAACAAGAGTAAGAAAGGGAACGCCTACGTTTTGACAATAGTGGACGGTTTTACAAAGTATATGTTCGCGAAGGCCGTGAAGAGCACAAAAACGAAACATACAATAAAAGTTTTAGAAAACATATTTTATGATTTTGGTTTACCATCGAGGATCATATCCGACAGAGGCACCTCGTTTACCTCCAAATTATTCAAAAAGTTTTGTGATCTCCACGGCATAAAACATATACGTAGTGGAATCGAAATGCGTACTCTTTGCGGATGATGTTTCACTGTTATTTCATCTTAAAGATGACACCCAGGAAGGCTATAACAAAGTCATTCAAACGTTCGAAACAGTCAAGAATTGGTTGTCTGAAAATAACTTAGAAATCAATCTTAAAAAAACACGCTTAATACAATTCCACCCATACCAAAAGAAATCACTAAACCTAAAACCAGTTATAAACAAATTGTGTATAGATGAGGTTAGTGACTTTAATCTTCTCGGGATAACAATTGACACTCACCTCACTTGGAAAAAACACGTAAACAAAATCAAAACAAAATTATCACAATTTACTTACGCTTTATCGGTTCTCAAACGTAACGCTCATTACGAGGCAGCGCTATGTGCCTATTATGCCTACGCGTTCGCATGGATGAGATATGGGGTACTATTATTTGGCCATAGTACTGATGCAGATGATATATTTATACTCCAAAAGAAATGCGTCAGGATCCTATTGAACTTAGGACCGAAAGAGAGCTGTAAACCACATTTCATTAAAGAAAAATTGCTAACATTCCCGTGCATCTACATATTCGAGCTTATAAAATTCGTAAGAAAAAACATAAATAAATTCGAAACGTGTAAAAGAGAACGACGCAAAAATAAATTAGTCCTCCCCACACCAAAACTTCAGATATTTCAGGAAAGTCCCCAGTATAGGGCATTAGTTATATACAACAAACTATCTGACAACATCAAAAAAGAAACAAAAGAAAAAAAGTTCGATAGGCTTGTAAAAAAATTTCTGCTCAATAAAGGTTACTATAGCATAACTGAATTTTTAAATGATAAAACGGTTGAATGACATGATTTTAAAATGATAAGTTAAGAAATACAAATGCATGGTATATAATTAATACAAATTGACAATTATTGTACTCGAGAGATCTATTAATTGATTATTGAAATGTAATTTTGAGATATTTTTTTACTAATATATTTGACTAAGCTATTTTTCAGTAAGGTATAATGACATTGAATTGAATGATATTTATTATAATCAATCTTACATAGGATATAATTTGAAACTTTTTAAGGAGATTTTAATTGATTTGGATTTATATAATTTAATTACTGTTGCGACGCCCCCAGCGGGGTTATTGTACCTAACTGCCTATTTTAATTACGATCTATTTTATATGCTTGTACAATATGCAACTTAAATAAAAACTTGAAACTTGAAACTATACTAAATGCAGTTGCGTGTCCCCGTGCAAATGGTCAGGCAGAAAGGTTTAACCAAACCATCTTGCAGGCGATGAGTAAATTAAATATTGACACTGACGAACGCAACTGGGACACGCAACTAGGACAAATACAATGGGGTATTAACAATACCATCAATTGTACTACCAAAAAGTCTGCATCGGAGGCTCTGTTTGGCATGAAATTAAGAGATAGTCTTTTGAACAAGTTAGATATTGGCAATGAATCTCTTCCAGACAATTTGCAAACTATAAGAGATGAAATTGGTCGCAATATTCAAAGCAGTCAAGACAAGCAAAAACGTCAGCATGACGCAGGCAGAGCCCCCGCTACGGAATACAAAAAGGGTGACTTAGTTAAAATAACTAGGACAAATTTTTACAATGATGGTAAGAGCAAGAAACTTTTGTCTAAATTCATAGGCCCATATAAAATAATTGAAACTCTAGGAAATGATAGGTATAAAATTGCTGATGTACCTGGATGTAGTAGAAAAAAAAAGTTATTTGAGAGTATCGTTGCAGCTGATCGAATTAGGCCTTGGATGAATTTAAGCAGCACATATTTGTCAGATGAATCCGATGATAGTTCAAATAATTCATGCAATGAGAGTGATTCTGATGTTCCTCTTGCAGAGCTGCAGCGATAGAATCAAATAACTTAAAGTGAGTTAAAATGTAATTAGTTAAGTACTACTGATTTGTTAGCGATTTCTTAGAACATGATTATTATTCTTAAAAATAATTTAAATCATATTTCCATTAATTTTAATTATATTTATTTAACCACTATGTAATATTATTGATATTTGAAAGATACAATGAAATAGCACCGAATGTTATGATTTGTTTATGTGCACCGGGAGGTTGCACAAATTCGGATGGCCGAATGTTATGATTCAAAAAGATAAGTTACTATTTTTGATTATAAATGTATTTATTATTTTCTAGTATAGTTATTTCTATTTTTACATTGTTATTTATTTTAATAAGTAAAGGAATTAAGATAGAGGTTTGTAGTCATTGTATTGACAGTGCGGTACTATGACCTCGTTTCTAATTGGCTGGCAGTAGAAATGTGCTCAGCCCCTCGGACTCGAGTTCTGGTGGGGCGAGTTGAGTGGGGAATCGTTCCCGGCTCAAGTCGGCCCGAGAGTGCGCAGCAGTGTTGGTTTGAGTGTCGAAGTGTTCGGTTGTGGATATTGTGATTTATTTGTGTGTCAATAAATACTGAATTATTGAATACAGTGGTGTTATTTCGTGAAAAAAGTAAGTATAATATTTTACATTCAATTGTCTATACCAAAATCGTCAAGCGTACATTTGCTGATTCTTTCGAAGAATTCGCCCTCATACAAGTGATACTAGTGATAATACTACTATTATTGTATTATTACATCAGCATTATAGCATTTCACTGCTGGACGTAGGCCTCCCACAGGGTACGCCATAAGTCCACAGAGTAAGTATTGGCGGCGTGATAAGTCCCTGTGTCCCGTTTTCTCAATCCAGTCACTACCATTCGCCCTCTTTTTTGCAGTGTCTTAGTGTGAATCCATAGAGGCATTAGATAGTGGTCGTACGTAACACAGCCATGTTAATAAAAGTTACTGTGTAAAAAGTGTGTGTTAAATATTATGTCGTTGAGGGTCGTACGTTGGATCGATGCCCACTTAAATAAGAAGATTCCCAATCCAACATGGAAAATCTACGCAATTTTTTATACGAAAACAATGGCAGTTTCTGCTCTGTTTAAACAATGAGCAAGGGGCGATTGAGAAAGCGTGATCTTCCGTAGTTTTTGTATGCAGAGTAAAGGGACCGAGACCGCAAGGGCTTCGAGTGGCGCAACCGAAGGGCAGCCATGGTTATCAAACAAAACAAGAACGTAGATACTGGCCTCAATTCGGGATCACAATTATCTAAGCTTACCTCTCCTTAGGTTACAATTAGCGCTGTCAAATAGGAAAAAAGGAAATAAGATAATGAGGTCAATTCGGGATTTAAATTTTCCTTACTTGCCTTAAATTAGTGCTGTCACGTTCCGTCAAATAGGTTTAGAAAAGGATAGAAGATATCTAAGTCCTGTCATTTTTAAAAACGTCAAGGGTTTTTTCGCCTTTCCTAGTCAATTTAGTCGCCATTGTTTTGATCGTCGCCTTATTTTGACAGATAACACGTATTTTGCATGAAATTATAAGACATGACACGACTAAAATATCTCCTATCCTTTTCTAAACCTATTTAACAGAAAATGACAGCACTAATTTAAGGCAAGTAAGGAGAATGTACATCCCGAATTGTGGCCAATATATATCCAAATCATGTTTAAAAATGTCAATAGGTTCCTCGCCATTTCTAGTCAATTGATTCGCCACTGTTTTCATCGACGCCTTATTTTGACTTTTTAAGTTTTAACACATGACAGGAGAAGGAGGCCACGCCTCGGCAAGCGTAGTGTTGGACGACCTCCGGCCAGATGGACCGATGACTTAAAGAAGGCGGCTGGTAGCGACTGGACGGCGAAAACGGTAGATCGTGCCCTATGGCGTACCCTGGCTGGGGGAGGTCTACGTCCAACAGTGGACTGCAATAGGCTGATGTATGTATGTAACACATGACAGAACTTGGGTATCTCCTATCCTATTCTGATTCATTTGACGGAAGGTGATAGCGCTAATTTAAGGTAAGATAAGAGAATTTATATCCCGAATTGTGGTCACTGTATGGGTTCGGATTCAAGTATTTTCTTGACTTTTCTAAAGTTAGCAAGCTAGGAAGTGAATTGAATCCTGAACTAATAATGTACGAGGACGTTGTAACCCCGTGGACCACAAAACTTTTTTTAGCTGTGATCTGACGTCTCGCACGCAATGTGCCATAGACTTTATTAAAGTTAATTATCAACCTCTGGTTTACTACTGATTTCTCACCACTTAAAATGAAAGCACACAATTTGCGACAAAAAAATTGAAACGAAAATTTGAAGCAAATATTAGGTCCTTACATATGAAATTGGCGTTTTGTATGGGAGGAACAAAAAGTCGATTTTTTTAAATATAGTATATTTATTTAATCAAAGTATGAGCCATTGTAATCTATGCACTTTTGCCATCTCATAGGTAGTTCATTGATCCCTTTACTAAAAAAAACCATTCGGACGGGAATCAATAAAATCTTTGAAGGCGATTTGGACTGCCCCATCTGAGTTGAATTTTTTCCCTTGCAAGAAGTTATCCAAATTTCGAAAAAAATGGTAATCTGTTGGAGCAAGGTCCGGGGAGTACGGTGGATGCCTTAGACATTCCAATTGAAGCTCTTCTAATTTGCTAGCCGTCTGTTGTGCAGTGTGTGGTCTAGCGTTGTCGTGAAGCAACAGTGGCGTAGAGCGATTGACCAACCTCGGTTGTTTAGCAGCTAGATTTTCCATCATGGTTTGCAATTGCTGACAGTAGACATCTGCCGTTATCGTCTGGCCAGATTTGAGAAAACTGTAATGAACGACACCGGCGCTAGTCCACCAAACGCTTACAAGTAACTTTTTATTGGTCAATTTTCGCTTGGAGCAGGCTTTGGCTGGCTTGCCAGGGTCCAGCCATTGCGATGAGCGCTTCCGATTATCGTAGAGAATCCACTTTTCATCACAGGTAATGATTCGATTTAAAATCCCTTCGTTATTGTGCCGGTCAAGTAATGTAACGCAGCAGTTGACGCGCGTTTGCCGGTTTGCTTCACTCAATTCGTGAGGAACCCACCTTTCAAGTTTTTTAATCTTTCCAATTTGCTTCAAGTGGATTGAAACAGTTTTATCACTAACACCGAAGCCTGCAGCTAATTCGGACGTGGTTTGCGATGGATCCGCTTCCACAATAGCCTTCAATTCTTCATTATCAACTTGGGTCTCCGGCCGTCCACGGGGCTTGTTTTGCAGGTCGAAATTTCCAGAACGAAAACGTTGGAACCAAAAACGCACTGTGTTTTCTTTTGCGACACAACCGCCATATACATCATTAACCCTTCGAGCCGTTTCCGCAGCACTGGTGCCACGGTGGAACTCGTACTCGTAAATAACGCGATATTTCAAATTTTCCATTTTGTAAATTGAGCGATGCAAACAGAAAAAAGATAAGTAAAAAAACAAATGAATGACGGTTTACGAAACACAACTACATGTGGAAATAGCTGTATAAATTTGAATTTCGAATTCCTAACCAAATAGGAGAAATTTGTGATCAAAGTGGCCAGTACGACAAAACGACAATTTCATATGTAAGGACCTAATATTTCGCGTCATGACAAGTATTCTGCCAGACAATCTATCATTGTCACACTTAGGCAAATTTCATATTTCTGTCCTGCTCTCAGATGACACTCTGTCAATTAACGCTGTAATATTTTCTGCAGATTTTGTGTTGAACATTTTCGTTTGATCAATTTTATTAAAATTATTATCTAAACTATTAAATGATAGTGCACGCCTTATCTGCCTCACTTTATGAGATCTCACTGCCCAAGGTCTGCTGGAAGAGATTTCTTTTTAGAAATAAGTAGACCTGTTGTGAATTGTTTCATATATGTATGTGTCCTATGTTTTTATTGTGTGCAATAAATGGTTTAATAATAATAATTTATTTACAACGCCGTCTTCGCTATGTCTTCTATGAAAAAGGCTATTTCTTTAGAATAACACTACTAAAAACTCACCCTCTGGTTGATCTTGGCATTCTTGGGTGCCTTTACGATGGCTGGCTTCGGTGGGGCCGGTGCTGGAGCTGCCACAGGTTCTGTTGAAAGAATACATGTGTCAGTGATACCAGATCAGGGGAATCACCCCAAAAGGGAGTTTTTACAACAATGGCTGAAGTTAGCTGAAGGAATAAAACAATGTTTGGCGGATTTTGGGGATCTCGGACACACAAGTTTCACCGCCCATAACACGTTTTGGCATCGATTTTTGTAAAGCTCTAGGCTTATTGTGGCACTTTTTTTTGAAGCTCCTATAGAAAGTGACACAGAGAGCGTTTTTTAAATCGCTTTTTTAAAAACAAACTTGTTCAGTTTCACAAATAGAATATACCCTGAAAATATTGACAGTGTATTTAAAATGACCTTATATAACAACAAAGCCTGCAAACGTCGCGTGATAGTTCAATGGTTGGCGAGCGCAAATAGGACCAACGGCCAAGCGATTTAGCTTCAAACATGGACATTCCTAGAGTCATCCTTGTGGAACACCAGCTGCTTAATGGATCCCCTAAGGGGAAACCAGTGAACAAGTGTCTGGGCGTGCGAGTAGCGGATTAGGATTTGTGTTTGTATTGGTGCCGTGCGATGGCGGCTTTGAATGGCATCACACCATTTCTTTCCCGTAGGTGTGTAAGAGACGACTAAGGGACTTTAGGGTAACATGTGTATTGCAAGTTTAGACGACAGGCTGACAACATGTCACTATAGTGACACATAATTTTTCTGGAACGGTCCTCAAATATTTGTCAGGCGTGGCGATAGCGACCGTACTTTAGGGCCGTTAGCGCTCTGCCTACCCCTCAAGGTATAAATGCGTGATATGTGTATATAACAACAAGGAAGCTTGCACACATAGCGTGATAGTTTAATGGTCGGCGAGCGCAAATAGGGCCAACGGCCAAGCGATTTAGCTTCAAACATGGACGTTCCTGGGGTCATCCTTGTGGAACACCAGCTGCTTAATGGATCCACTAAGGGGAAATTAGTGAACAAGTGTCAGGCCGTGCTAGTAGCGCACATGTTTATAATTACACATATTTACACATATCACGCCTGTATCCCTTGCAGTGTAGGCAGAGCCGCAGAGCCACGTCTGACAAATATTTGAGGGCCGTTTCAGAAAATTCGTGTATCACTACGGTGACAGGCTGACAGCCTGAACCCTCTGTTCCCTTTGCTTCTTACGACACCGCGGGAAAGAAATGGGGTGATGCTATACCACACGGCATCGGCACGATATTAGAAAATATAGAAAGCCAATAAATTACACGAGCGGGATTCAAATCCGCACACGACTTTCGGAGTACCATTTCTGTGTGTCGTCGGCAACACATGACACATATTGTATCGAATACTGACCAGGAGCCTGATGCACTTGTTGCTGGTGGGGCGAAGGCGCCGGGGGAGCCCTGCCCTGCTGCTGGGGCTGCAGAGGAGACCGTTTCTCCTCCTGCAATGCTGGTGGCGCTGGGGGCGGAGCGCCCGTGCTGCCACCTCGCACCTGGGGGAAAATACATGGATTTAGAAGATCACTCTATATCCGCCATACAGTTCTACCCGCTGTTAACCGTTTTGCCGCGGGAATAAAACTTCAGTCAACCAGACAATCAGGTGGTTTAGCCTGCAATGTCCTTACAAGACTGGGAACAAATTCACAAAGTGATGATCAACTTTGTGAGTGACACGCCGAGAATCGAACCCGGACCCTTTGCGTCGCAGGCAGTCGCACTACCACTGCGCCACATCGGCCATTATACAGTCTTACGATAGTTAAAAGCCACATCATCGCAAACATGCTTTAGCAAAATGAATCGTTATTGTCTGTATTGACGTCAATGTAATGTAAGTACCTTTTCCTGAGGTATTTTCCGAGTGGCGCCAGGTGTGTATATAATTTGTTTTGTGTGTTATAATATGAGTCACACATTTCCGTTAACTCATAAAAACAACCTAACCTCACATACAATAATTGTACTTCTACCAGGCCTGCGACACTCGCCTATACCTACGGAGTTAAGTACCTACGCCGTCGTGTGCCGCGACGGTACACTCGGCCAGAGCCGGATCGCGCTCGCTAGTGGAGCGCGCGCGCATCGATGCGGTGACGTCATTTCACTTGTGACGCGTTCTTTAACGAGACAGTCGTGCAGGTAATGGAATAAATTGTTAGTGCTGTGCTTTTTTACGAAATTTAAAACCAATCAATTTATTATGATGATGGGACAAAATAGGACTAGGTGTTCTGTGGACGAATGTCTTAATAAAAAGAGTGATTCCAAGTTGTCCTTTTTTACATTACCAAAGTTCCCCCTGAAAGCTTTACGAATGACGTGAAGGAGCTGGAAACATTGTTTTTAAATAATTTTAAAGGAATTATGAAGAGAAATCCAGCTAACTTGTTATTATAGCTGCTGGAAAAAGTTCCATTTCATACACCGTGCTCATGTTTTCCGGCACAATGCCTTTTGGTATTATTTGTAAGATTTCGTATTTTCGCGTCAATTAAGTTTAATAATGTATACTTTCGAGACGGCAAGGAATACATACAACATTATATTATAGTAAGACAATTGTAATTGTAAATTATATTTTTATTTGTAATTTTTTATTATGACTAAAAATATTCACGACTTTTTGAAAAATATTGTAAATACTTACAATAAACACTATAATATATTCTGTGTAAATAGCTAATACCTACCAAATCAGTTTAGGATTTTATTTTTCATAGTTATATCCTGAATCCGGCCCTGGCGTTTGAGTTCCCGTGTAGGTAGTCAGAGAACGCAAAGGATTTGTGCTCTTATGCGCGTGCATTTGAGTTTAATTAAGATAGCGCACGGTGTCTTGGATGTTACAAAAAAAAGTGTAGGCTATTAAAACGGCGGCTTTCTTCAACATCAAAGGAGTGTCGCTTCTGTAGGTACTACTATTATCTATTCTGTGCTTCTACCACGGATAATAAAGGGTAAAATTTTACTAGTGACCGATAGCGAAATCTCAAGACAGGCTGGTGATAAGGAAAATCTTTCCCCAAGGAACATAGGTAGACAAAAATATTTTGTGTTTCCATAGTGCATTTTCTTTTTCATATTTCGACCTATGGTCTTTGGGAAAAGTTGTTTCTAATTACTAGCCTGTCTTGAGTTTTCGCTATCGGTCACTAGTAAAATTTCACCTTATAATATGTCTATTTTTCTTTTTAGTTTTTCAACCTATGGGCCGATGACGATTGACGGCCGATGTGGCGCAGTGGTAGTGCGACTGCCAACTACGCAAAGGTTCCGGGTTCGATACTCGGTGGGACACTCACAAAGTTGGTATTTTTCACTTTGTGAATTTGTTTCCCGTGGGAGTCGTAAGAGTCGACTAAGGGACTTGAGGGTGTGAATTGCAATTTTAGGCGATGGGCTGACAACCTGGCACTACGGCGATACACAATTTTCTGAATGACCCTCAAATATATGTCAGTCGTGGCGTAATTGTCCGTTTTTGCGGTCATTTACGCTCTGCCTACCCCGCAAGGGATAATAGGCGTGATATGTGTGTGTGTGTGTGTGTGTGTGTGTGTGTGAATTTGTTCCGGATCCGGTTAGGACATTGCAGGGTGAACCAACTGATTGTCCGAAAAGAAATGGTTCAGTGCTTCGGAGGGCACGTTAAGCCGTCGGTCCCGGTTGCTGTCTATGATTACTTAGACGGCGGTCGTTATACAACCATGTCAGAGGCCTACTATTAGTAGTAGGCGGTTGAAAAACTCTCACACCAGGGTTCATCGGGTCGTTGGACGACTCGGTGTCCCACACGAAAAGAAAGAGAACCTATGGGAAAAGTTGTGGCTTATCACCAGCTCTGTCACTAGTAAAATTTCATCCGGTATATGTATGAGTTTGTATATTGGCTATACATCAAAACTCATTGGCTGTAACAATTACTTTTCGCAGCCAAAATCGAGTTTGATACTGAACCTGTTTTCTGGCGTTTATCAAAAAACTTTGGGGTATGGTCTAAGTTACAATATACTACCTACAAGTTAGTTTTATTTAGTTTTGTTAATTTCCATAATATTTTACAACAGTTACACTTAATGAGTTTATCCCTTGCATAGTAGCCAAAGCGTGAACAGCCGTAAAATACGATCGCTATCACCATGTCTGACTAATATTTGATGGCCGTTTTAGAAAAATCTCGTATCAATATTGTAACAGGTTGTCAGCCTGTCGCCTAAAATTGTAATACACGTAAAACTCCATCTTACGACAACCGCGGTTTTGCAATAGTTTGACTTGAATTCCAAAGTTTTGTTCAAAGTAGGTTTGAATTCCTACTCCTATTGTAGACTAACCATAGTATTCGTTACAATAGCTTATACTAGATGTCGCTTGTACGTCGCTTCGAGACGAGTACCAACAGATTGAAAATTTTGGAGTGTCAGTCGAGGCGCCGGTAGCTCAGTTGGCAGAGCAGTGCGACGGTACCCCACGGTCCCGGGTTCAAGTCCCGGCGGGTGCATTTTTATTCAATTTCTTATTTTCATTTATGAAAATCATATATATAGCACTGTGAGTGCATAATAAACCATAGTACATTCGTTAAACTCTCTTGATTTATCACTTGAACCAAACCCTTTGGTTTTACAAAAAGGTACAATTTGCTACAAATATGGTTACTCGCCAAACCAGCTACTCAGCTCTCTTAACTCCCACACTTACGGTCCACATTCCCTTGGCAATGTGTTTTAAACTGGTTATCAACTAAATGTCACAACATTGGTGATAAAAACTGTTGCTATGGAGGAAGGGAAAGGAAATTTTATAATGTTAACAATGAATACAAGACAATATAGAAACCAATTAAAGACACACACACGTATATAGCAGTCCACTGCTGGACGATCTCCCGTTTCCGCCAACCAGTCGCCTTTTTAAGGCATCGGTCTGGCCGGAGGGCGTTCAACGCTACGCTTGCCGAGGCGTTAGGACATGTACCAAGACTTATAAAATATGCAAATTATATGATAGTTTAGTTTGTAATTTTTTACATTGACATTTTGTGAAATTTGCGCGCCTACATGCTGTATACACGGTGTTATTTTAAACTAGCTGTTACCCGCGGCGCTGCCCGCATAAACCTCGAGTGGTGATAAAAACTATCCTGCGTTAATCCATGTTAATTATACATGTGTGCCAAATTTCATTACAATCGGTTCAGTAATTTAGCGTGAAGAAGTACCAGTACCGCATTTATAGGGATTAACATGGAAATCTGCAATTTGAAACCTGTCTGACTCAGAAATGTATAATCAATGACAAAAAACTAACTATAGAAAAGCCATTGAATCAATGTTTACGTAATGTAGTTTTTGTAGCATTACGATTAGTAATTCTGTGCTATAGAAAACTTCACCAAGAATCTTTTTATTATACAGCCTAAGCTTTGCCGTAGAAAAACTCCACCATCAAGTTGTCAAACCAGAGACTGAAGCCCGTGAATCGGAAGCGTAATGCTACGTTCACAACATGCACCTGCTCTCGCTCCTGCCGCTACCGCGAATATTGCTCGAAATACTTCCGCGCAAGTATCAACGCGAGTGAGAGTTCACACACTACCGTCATACATACTCTTTTTGCCGAGATACAAGCGAGCGAGATAGCAATACACTCCACTCGCGTTCGTGCTGCTGTTCCTATGACTCGCGCACGAAAAGCGCGCGCGACATGTCAAGCTGTCAAATCTAAAACCGCCGCATCTTCACGCCGCATCGCTCCTCGGTGGCGATAAATACATACATAGGTACATACATCACGCCTATATACCTTACGGGGTAGGCAGAGCGTAAACCGCCGTGAAAACGGACATTTGCGCCACGTCTGACAAACATTTGAGGGTCATTCAGAAAGTTATGTATCACCATAGTGACAAGTTGTCAGCACATCGCCTAAAATTGCAATACACATGAAAACCTCGATAAATAGATGGTACAAATTATATTTTCATGACGACATTAAAATGTTGAGAAAAATAGTTGCATAGCCAATGGCCACGTAACAGTATTAAATTTTCCCCTAATACGTTCACATTAGTTCTGGAATTCCGCCAGGGAATCAAGAAAATTGGATTGTGATAGAGATGCACCGATTAGTCGGCCACTTTTGTAGTCGGGGTCTAGTCGAGAAAATAACCGGTTAGTCGTGTGTTATTTCGAATTCACGGCATTGACATTCGACATTTTAGTATAGTAATTTTGTAACAAACATACATACACATATCACGCCTTTATCCCTTCCGGGGTAGGCAGAGTATTTACGGCCGCTATCGCCACGTCAACAAATATTTGAGGGACGATTCAGAAAAATCGTGTTCAACTTTAGTCACAACTTGTCAGAGCATGAATGAAAAGGTTGAAAGATGTTGAAGAAGCGAAAGAGGTATGTCAGGATCGTAGCTAGTGGAAAGGTGTAGTCTCTGCCTATACCTCTGGGAAAGAGGCGTGATTATATGTATGTCAGCCTTTCGCCTAAAATTGTAACAAACATGAAACCCTGGAGTCCCTTAGTCGCCCCTGCGACACTCGCGGGAAAGAAATGGGGTACTGCTATTATATGCCGGCATCACACGGCCAATTTTGAAAATCTAGTGATAAATGACACCACTATCGTTTATTGGTAGCCCAATCTCAATACTCGCGCAACGATAACTCTGAATGCCGTGCCGATGCCGTGTGATGCCGGCTTAGAATAGCATCACCCCATTTCTTACCCATGGGAGTCGTAAGAGGCGACTTAGGGACTCGAGGGTGTGTATTGCTATTATAGGTGATGGGCTGACAACCTGTCACTATGGCGATACACAATTTTTCGAATGTCCCTCATCAGACGTGGCGTAAATGTCCGTTTTTTGCGGCCGTTTACGCTCTGCCTACCCCGCAAAGGATTATAGGCGTGATATGTGTATAACTTTGGACATTTTTGTAATTGCCGGCTAGTCGGTTGGTATTAAGCTTATCAGTTGGTAGTCGGCCAAAATCATAGTCGCGGTTCAACTCTATTGTGAACTCAGCCCAGCCAGAACTGGGGCTGTGACCTTTACCTCAAGTTTATTGACTTTGCTTGATTAGATTTTTCAACGTGAAGTAGGTGCGACATTTTGAGAAAACATAACTGCTGGAACCTTGCAACTCTCCTCTTTAAAATAAAGCATTTTTGGACTTATACAAAAGAAAAAAAAACATACATACATATATCACGCCTATATCCTTTGCGGGGTAGGCAGAGCGTAAACGGCCGTTATAAAATTGGTCCGGCTCCGGGCCAATGATTGAACCATTGACTGCTGTGTCGTACATAGTCATGTTGTACAAAACAGTGTCGGGCATAATCAGTGTCTTGCATTGATGGTTCCCTTCCGACTTCTAGTTTAACTAAACCCTCTTTGCTTCAGACTAGGTACCGTCAAGATCAGTCTGGGTTAGATAGTTTCGACTTTATTGGACCGTTCTTATGCCGCGCGCATACGACTTACATTGACATTTGAGTGTCAAAACCAGCCTGATCTTGACCACAAAATAGAGAATGTACAGAAGGATCACTCGGCCCTTTTTTCGATTATTTCCGCTTTTGGCAAGGGCTGCCACCAGTTTTCTTACCGATTTTATTCAATGGTGTAGGTACCTAAACATACAGGGAGTAACAGAAAGGCAATATCAAGCCGAAAGGTGCTTATCAAACTGATCAACTTTCCCCACTTTGACCTACTTTCGGCTTGATATACCATTTCTGTTACGACCTGTATTTACATTACGTATACTACCTACAAAGCACAATTATTATGAAATGGGGAATGACGAGTAGGTAGATATCTGCTCTGGGGCTGTTGAGACTGAGCATCACCCCATTTCTTTCCCGTTGGAGTCGTAAAAGGCAACTAAGGGACTTGAGGGTGTGTATTGCAATTTTAGGCGATGGGCTGGCAACTTGTCACTATGGCGATACACAATTTTCCAAATGACCCTTAAAATTTTTGTCATACGTGGCGTAAATAACCGTTTTTTCAGCCGTTTACGCTCTGTCTACCCCGCAAGGGATAATAGACGTGATATGTGTATGTATGTGTATCAAAAATGAAAAGTTGCCTTTATTTAAGTAGAAACTCATTTTACATTATAAAAATATACTGATTTGAGTTATTATTCTTGTTTGTTTTTTTATGAAAGCGAGTTTTTATTTAAGTTGTTACAAAATATTTTAGGAACATTGTACAAATCACATCGTTTACTAATAAACATATTTATATTTGTGTGAAGCCATTTTGCACGTCCGCACCAAACGCGGTTGACACTCGACTACAAGTGTGTTTGGATTGGTTTGGATTTCCTTGTAAACGGCGGTGTGTCAAATTGTGGAGAGTTTCGTGACGTTTGCTTGAAGTGAGCTCTCTGTATTGAGCGCGCAGCCGCCAATACTTACTTTGTGTCTTGACTGCACAATGAAAAAAATGGCGCTGTGTATCGCAAGTGCGGTTTAACGGCGGGGCACACCGGCTCCGTATCCGTTCCGTATCCAGCTCTCGTCCGTAGTCACGCACGAACTTATGACGTTGTAATGTATGGGACTGTATGAGAAACGGCACACCGCTTGCGTTGCGTATCCGTTCCGTGCTGCACGGTGTGCGGTGTGCCGTATCTCATACAGTCCCATACATTACAACGTCATAAGTTCGTGCGTGACTACGGACAAGAGCTGGATACGGAACGGATACGGAGCCGGTGTGCCCCGCCCTTTAACCTTTACATTTGTCAGACGCGGCGATGACAACTGTTTTTTTACGGCCGTGTACGCTCTGCCTATCCCGTATATAGGGGTGTAGATGTAAGTTTAACGAAAACATGAAGAAGTCGACGTAGGTACAAAGGTTGACTGTATAAGTTTGCATGTCTGCAAGAAATGAGGCGTAACAACGATTGTAATGCCGGCGGACATATTGAATGGGATCGGATGACGTCACCGCAGAGGTAAACGCGAATTTCGTAGAAGTGGCACTGATTAAATAACGCAGGTGGTCAATGTAGGAAGACATAACAAGCAAATACTCACGTCATTCTTTTCATGCATACATCACGCCTATATCCCTGCGGGGTAGGCAGATCGTAAATGGCCATAAAAACGGACATTTACGCCACGTCTGACGAAGAAGGTAATTCAGACAGACACGATGGTGACACACAAGTATCTACTCATAAAATATTACCTCATTATGAGGGAAAATACTGTATAGTGTACGTACAATTTATTGATAAATTCTTGATAGATTTATCAATAAACGGCAATCACGGCTCTATGATATAAGAGCATTCTCTGTGCTGCTAAATGCACGTTACTTTACTGGTTGAATTAACGAATACATTTTACGCAAAACTTTGACAGGTTTTTCGCCTGGACATGGTGAAAGAAATTCAAGTATACTACATAATTATATATCACGCATTTATCCCTTCCAAGGAAAGGCAGAGCGTAAATGGCCGCAGAAACGAACATTCACGCCACGTCTGACAAACAATTGAGGGTAATTTTGACAATTGTGTATCGCCATAAGACAGGTTGTCAACCCATCACCTCAAATTGCAATACACATGTACCCCTCGACTATCTTAGTCGGCTTAACAAAAAAAAAATGTGTGATGCTATTCTATTCTAAGCCGAGATCACACCGCAAAATAATAACATACTATCATTATTGGCCTCACACGTCTGTGACAGACGATTTAATCAGTGTCTGAGGCAAGACTTTTCATGGCTGTATAAGCCGATACGGGAGCGGCATAGTTTTCCGCACGCTCTACAAGTGAAGGTGGAATATGAGACTGGCACATGCATGGTTAGATGACGTTTTTGCCTTTTGTTAGCGAGACCAGAAAACCATTATTGTGTGTTTTACGCCCATCAAACACACGCTTACGCCATTCGTCCCTATCCTCAGCAAGCTTCTCCCAGCTTTGATGGTCAATGTTAAACGCAGCCATGTCCCGCTTACATACTAAGAACAGTGAATATAAGATACATCTAAGACTTTACAGCGCATTATAGAAACCTACATCTCATTTAACCGGGTGCGAGCGAGACAGCAACACGGATCGGTCAGAAAAATAACATGCAAGATAAGGAGAACTAAACACATATCACGCCTTTATGCCTTGCGGGGAAGGCAGAGTGTTAACGGCCGTAAAATAACCGGTTATCATAGCCACGTCTGACAAATATTTGAAGGCTGACAGGCTGATTTAGAAAAATTGTGTTTCACAACAGTGATAGGTTGTCGGCCTGTCGCCTAAAGTCGCCTCTTACGACACCCGCGGAAAAGAAATGGAGTGATGCTGTTCTAAGCCAGCATCACACGGCAAGCGTAATTAGGATACTAGGATACATAATTGCGTAACGATTCTTTCGCATAGCTTCGTATAGATTACTGCTTATGAGAGTAAACTATGGTACTGCAGTATGGTCATCCCAGTAAGCCATAATTGACAGCTGTCAGATTTGTCATTGTCACGACTGTAGCAGAAGGTCCATTTTCCTTTGTTGACATCTCCTTTAGTGTGCAACTGACAGCTGTCAAATTTGGGTAGAAGCAAAGTGCAATGGATGGTAAACCAGTCGTGATCTAGACTTGCACGAGCAATCGCGAGCGATTCCACGAAAACCTTTTTATCGCATGTTTTTGCTACACATTTAAGTTTTTGTTTGGTATGGCCACGAAGTGAGAAGGCTTTACACGAGCCAGCTTTTTTCATATAAACGCTCATCGCTCTCAGAACTTAACAGTCATATAATAAAAGGGATTTTTCAGTTAATACTAACAATTTGAATTTTTGGCTAGTTAACTTGTTTTACCCTGGGGGAGGCCTACGTCTAGCAGTGGACTGCAATAGGCTGATGTATGTATGTACCTTTTTGCGGAATTACTAATATAAAAAAATACATATATGTTATTGCTTTATAGTTGCGTGAATACCATGTGGTGCCCACAACAAGGGAAATATTTTACGGGGCAAAATTACCCATAAAACTAAACAACTTTCTCCACGGATATTTTTTCTATTCATTGGAACTGCAATATGTACCAGCCGACCGAGTCAGTTTATATGGGAGGTCAACTAAAAAAGCCACCTATGTTGCATGGGGAAAGTTGTTTAGTTTCATAGCCCCTGTTGTGGGCATCAAATTGTATATTCCACATGTTTCCATAAAAAAAGCTGCAAATATTTCAAAGGGTGAACCAGCCTATGAAACTTGAATAACTTTCTCCAGTGAACGTAGTAGGTCAAAATACAAAAAAGTTCCAGCCCACCGGATCAATTCGTATGGGAGGTCCAATATTTCATATTTGACCTACCTATGTTCCTTGCGGAAAGTTTTCAGTTTCATGAGCTGGCTCACCCATTAAAATATTTGGATTATTACATTGAAACCACTATTAAAGTAAATCGTACACGTCTCAACTAAACTAAAATCAACACAAAAGCAGAAAATCATCAGAAGTAACGCATTTCATGGCCTGACCTTCCGATGGCAATACCACGCCTCTATTAATAAGAATCCAAAATGGCCGACACTTTTTGCCGCCAAAATCTGTGGTGGTCGATGAACTTAGCCTTTTGCAGCCAGCTAAGTTTGTTGAGGCGTTATTTCTATTACATGATATAATTTACGAATGTATGATATAATTTACGAATGTGGCTGCCGAATCGATTTTAATGTTATTTTTTGCGACTTTATTCCTGGTTTTCATTTTGTTTCTTTCCAATATTTTTGTTGGTTTACGACGGGTCTTAATCGGACAGTTGGTTGACGAAATTATAAGGGTTTAACAACTCATCATCATCCTCATCATCAGCCCACATGCACCCACTGCAAGACATAGGCCTATTCTCTTTTGCGCCAATCTTCACGGTCCTGTGCTAAACTCATCCATAGAGATCCCGTCGACTTCGGACTACAGACCACAAGGCTGATGGTCTGCCCGCTGGCCTTTTAACTTAGACCCAAAATGTTAGCTTCTTTCTTTTCGTGTGGGACACCGAGTCGTCCAACGACCCGATGAACCCTGGTGTCAGAGTTTTTCAACCGCCTACTAGTAGTAGGCCTCTGACATGGTTGTGTAACGACCGCCGTCTAAGTAATCATAGACAGCAACCGGGACCGACACGGCTTAACGTGCCCTCAGAAGCACGGAACCATTTATTTTTCAGACAATCAAATGGTTCACCCTGCAATGTCCTAACCAGACCGGGAACAGATTCACAAAGTGAACAGATTCAACTTTGTGGCTGTCACACCGAGAATTAAACCCGGAACCTTTGCGTCGCAGGCAGTCGCACTACGACTGCGCCACATCGGCCGTCAAAATGTTAGCTAGTAACATAACACCACTGTTAACAGTGTTGCATCCAACTGGCTTGGAATCGAAATGAATAGCCTCGCCTGATACTTACCCGTTAGTGTCATAAAAGGCGACTAAGGGATGAACTCTGGGAATGGGCATGAAATGAATGGTCTATGCACTGCGCTCGCAAATCTGCCTACCAAGCGTGGCGAGCATGACAGATACCCCCCAATAGGGGGAGGACCTGTCGATAGGCGCACCCTCGACTTAGTGATAACGTTGATTACATATCAGTCTTTTACCTCGACACACCCGTGACAAAACTCTGAAATATTTCGCAAGTCAAGTTTAACGATCACTTTGATTTTATTGCTGACTGTTTTTTGCCGTTTTTAGAATAGCATCACTCCATTTATTTCCCGCGGGTGTCATAAGAGACAACTAAGTTATCAGAGGGTTTACTGTCACTGTAGTGTAACACGTATTTATGCAGCCGTTGCCGCTCCGATAAAGGATAAAGGATAAAGGCGTAATATGCGTACGTTTGTGGACTATTCCAGCACATATTTATATTGTAAAAAATGGAAAAGTTATACCTTGTACTGTGCTATCAATCAATCTACCACATTCATTACTAATTATCGTATAAATAAAGTCGCTTTCCGCGTCTGTCCCCTTGTCCTTAGATATTTAAAACTACGCAACGGATGTTGATGCGATTTCTTTCAAAGATGGAGTGATTCAAGGTAAAGGAAAGGTTATTATGTTTAATTCATGCAAAAGTTCAAAGGTTATTATGTTTAATGTAAGAAAAGTTCTAATTCCCGCAGGAAAACGGTTAGCAGGATGAAACCGCTGGTAAAGCTGGTAGTAGAATATAATGTAATTAAGCATGTGAGACATAAGGTGAGTTCGATCCGCTTTTTCTTATAAGTTATAGTAGAATATAACCTAGCATAACACAGATGCTACTTTTTACCTCGAGAAAACATACCATTCCCACGGGAAAATCGAAATACAGTTGCGGTGTTATGTACAATACGAATGATGACCGATATAAAAACACTGTTATTACTAACAGTCAAGTGCTAATGTTATGTACCGTCGTGAAATTGTTAAAAATTATAGTACCAAGGCACAATGGGCAAGCAAGGAGTGACATAACAATACGATAAATTGTGTCCAACGTACTTCCCCAAGGTACATTTATTTGTACTAAGTACTTGTACGAACTACCTGAGTCGTCATTGTTTGTAATTGTAACCAACTCCAAAAAAGAGATTATTGCCCTCAATTCGGGATACAAATTCTCATAACTTACCTTAAATTAGTGCTGTCAAATTGGTTTAGAAAAGGATAGGAGATATCTAAGTCATGTCATTTTTAATAATGTCAATGGGTTCTACGCTATTTCAAGTCAATTTAGTCACCATATTGTTTCCATCGTCACCTTATTTTTACAGTTTGTTTACGCGTATTTTGCGTCAAATTAAAAGACATAACATGACTTCATCTCCTATTCTGTTCTACAATTTACTACATTTCAAACAGCACTAATTTAAGGTAAGTTGGGAGAATTTACAACAGAATTGAAGGCAACACGTGAAAAATTGGTGTTTTGTTTTTCAGTTTTACTAGCGGCTTGTCCGGCGGTTTTACAAATTAACGAACGATTTTAATGCAGGAAACAGGGCTTTTTGAGACATGTGTTATACATATAGCTTTTTCATGAATGATTCTATCAAAAAACCGCATCAAAATTTACATATTTTTCACTCCTTTGTCCCTCCACGCAACGGGACCGTATCGCTTGGTCAAGCCGTGTGATGTTGGCTTAGAATAGCATCACCTCCATTTCGTTCCCACGGGTGTCGGACTAGTTTCTCGAAGCTTTCATGTGTATTACAATTTTAGACGTCAACCTGTCACTATAGTGATACACGATTTTTCTGAAACGGCCCTCAAATATTTGTCACGACGGACGTGGCGATAGTGATTGTATTTTAACACACTGTTAAGGCCATGCCTACCCCGAAAAGGATTAAGGCGTGAAATGTGTATCTATGTATTTCAAATTCCACAAATGGAACCCTGTGATTGCTCTCAAGTTTTTAAAAGCTTAAAATCGTGATATTTCAGTTGGCGCCATGCCAGCTCAGTTTATTTCTATTTTGGAGGTAATTTTTTATTCTTCTTTGAAAGACAAAATGTATCTAGCCAAGGGTTGAATCGGTTGGTGAATTCAATACGGAAATGTCATCGAAATTGGAGTAGGCAGAGCGTTAACGGCCGTAAAACGGATATTAACACCACGTCTGACAAAATTTTGAGGGTCAATTAGATAACTGTGTATCATTATAGTGACAGGTTGCCTCGCCTAAAATTGCAATACACATCTAACCTTCGAGTCCCTTAGTCGCCTCTTACGACACCCATGGGTAAGAAATGCTATTCTAAGCCGGTATCACACGGCATCTCAGGATAAATGAAATATTTATCTTTAAAATAACTTAAAAGCTACTTTTATAAGAACACTTTATTTCCACGGAAAAACGGGTAGAAGAGGGATGAAACTATGAGTGGAACTATTGTTCTCAACCATACTGTACTGTTTTTTTTTTGTATAATACTGTTCTGGTCAGTATTATACTGTTTAATAGTTCATAATACCGTTTAATAAACAAACAATACAAAAAAGTACTGTTTTCACACAACGACTAAGCTGTAAGATTGAACTAAATTTGCAAAATACTGGTGTGAATTTTTTCCTATCCCTCAATTTGTGCATGGTTGGCAGCCCTAGGTAAAACAGCTGGCTGGCATGTCTTCTAGTCTATAACTGTCTTAACTTATGGAACGCCGAGTCGACAAACGACCCGATAAACCCAGGTGTCAGAATTTATTACACCGCCTTCTACTACTACGTGGTTTTTGTAAAGACCGCCGTCTAAGTAGTTTTTCATAATCTAAATCTTCTTAAGTCTTTGGTGAAGTTTCATAGAAAATATTTACATTCTTAGAAAGCAAGCAAAATTTTCTACCGCGGGCAGGACTTGAACCAACGACTTTCGCTATCACTATTAGCTTCTCCATCTGGGCTACCGCGGCTCATACATTTACATTTATTATACAACATTCATTACATCTTTGCTTAGCTTGCCGTATGTTGCTGTCTTCGGATAGCATCACCAAATTTCTACCCGAGGGTGTCGTAAAACAACTAAAGGATGAATGTCTACAACACCTTGCACTGCGCTCACCAATCCCCGTGCCAAGCTTGGTGAGTATGGAAAATACCCCCCAATAGGGGAAGGCCTAGCAGTTGACTTTTATGACTGTTGTAGTAGCTTGTATGGAAGAGCTGTTTTTTTTTTAATTTTACATGGCGAGGCACACTGGATTCGAGCCAAGTGTTTCAGCCTTTGCTGACGGCATACCGTTTTGTCAAACGAAGCGAGTTAGACTCAGGCAGGTAGTTTAGTTTGCTTTTACTTTGCATAAAAATGGCTAGATCGACTACACATATCACGCCTTAATCCCTAGCGGGGTAGGCAGAGCGTAAACGGCCGCAAAAACGAACATTCACGCCACGTCCGACAAATATTTGAGGGTCATTCGGAAAACTGTGTATCGCCATAGTGAAAGATTGTCAGCCCATTGCCTAAAATACAATACACACCCTCGAGTCCCTTAGTCGCCTCTTACGACTCCCACGGGAAGAAATGGGGATGCTATTCTAAGCCGGCATCACACGGCTAGATCGACTAAGCATCACTAAATACTATAAAATGACGTCGCTTCCCGTGTCCCTATGTATGCTTAGATCTTTAAAAGTACGCAACGGATTTCGATCTTTTTTCTGCAGTAGATAAAGTCATTCAAGAGGAAGGTTTTTACATGACTGTCGAACCAAAAAAGGATTGTAATGTTTTTAGAGTTCATGTATATATGTGCGATTATTTAAAGGACTGAACAGATTCAAATGGGAATTGTATCGGAAGAATCCTTACATTATCTCGAGTGTCACAAGCTAGACTTTAACTAAGAAAGCAGTCGTGTTTTTAAATGTCTTAATTTATCATGGTTATTGTGTATCGTTCATGCCGGGAAAACGGTTAGCAGCGGGTGAAACCGCCGGGCGGGCCGCTGGTATTTAATATATATTTTTTAACAAATTTTCTTAAATTCAATATAAAAGTACATTTTAAAAGTTCTCGGGGTTTATTTTGATAGAGGCCTCCACCAGCTATGTTCCCACAGTCTTTAAGGTAAGTTCAACTTTTTAAATGAAAATAAGAAGTCGCATAAATGTTAGCGCTCGCTGGGATCGTGGGATACCGTTCCACTGCTCTACCAACTGAGCCACTGGCACCTCGACTGACACTTCCAAATTTTCAATCCCTTGGTACTCGTCTCAATTTCTTAGCACTACTGTGAGTGCATAATAAACAATATTAAGTTCAGCTTTAGACTGCTGGGTAAACTGTCTTCTACTACCAAATACGTAACCGTTGAAAAAACCAGCGATTCTGGACTAGGGCCAAAAGTTTAAACTTATCGCGACAAAATGGAAACATTTCGTTTAAACTAGGACCAATCGGGTATGCTAAGGTGGCCGATAAAAAAAAACTTAAAGCCATTTCGATTCGAGTATTCTGCTTTATTTACAATATCTACTGATTAGGATAATAAGATGTATTAATACTAAGATATTCAATAAAACATCTTTACCTTTAATGACCTTTGTATGACGCCTCATAGCCTGAACATAAATAAACGATTTTGCTATAAAACGAAATCTTCGCAACTGAGATTTTGCAGGCAAAGGCATTTTAACACTATCAAAAATTGTGATGTCACGTCCTTAAAACTTAGACAGAACATTATTTCGAAATAAAGAAATAAGTTTCTTAAAATGACTTATATTTTATCCGACATAATGAATTGCCTGTGTGGTACAGTGGCATTTACTACGAACTTCCGGGGATATAAGGTTCGGCTTCCGTTATGAGAAAATACTTGTCATTGTTTTAGTTGGTTAGGAGAGAAGATGAATGACAATATTTTGAACTATTTTTAGCATAAGCTCCAAGGTCTAGTTGAGATAAACTCGTCAAATACTAATGTTTCGAGGTAAAGGAATATTGACGTAGGCGGAAATAGAATAAGCAAAATAAATAACAATAATTTGCAAACTGGAGAATTCAGATGTATATATATAATACATATAGGGCGAAATTTTACTAGTAACCGATAGCGAAAACTCAAGACAGGCTAGTGATAAGGAACAACTTTCCCAAGGGAAAAACACAAAAAATATTGGACCTCCTAAACCACCCATACAAAATTGCAGATAAGCTGATTTGAGTTACTGTGGAAACTCGAAATTTTTTTGTCATTCTTCATTCTTATTCTTGGGGAAAGTTTTTCCATATCACCAGCCCGTCTTGAGATTTTGCTATCGGTCACTAGTAATATTTCACCCTATATAATTTCGTACAATAGCACCCATTAAGACATCCTGTAACGAGGATACACACACCGGACTGCATCATCACGTCGAGGTTACCAGTTCAGGAGGAGTGATGATGAGGCCAGTAGGCCGAGTGACGACTGTGAGGAAAAGGGTAGCTACCCGCCTGATCAGGTGTCGTGACCAGGGGAACGACTGTACCAATCAGACATGTTCGGAAGTTGTATATATAGTGATCGGCGGAATAACTTCTATACCGCGTTTTAGGACTTTTATGTGGTGCGCATGCACAGGAAATTACAATTTACCACTCTTTTCAAAATCGAACCCGGGTCCTTTGCGTAGCGGGCAGACGCACTACCACAACGGACGCTGTCGCGATAACAAGTCACGATGTGATCTTAATTATACATACGTTTTCTTTGGCTAATGATTACTTTAATAGACATCTTACTTACATATCAACTGAAACCATTATCTCAAACAATCTCATAATAATCAAGCGTTGCATCACTCGGAATTCAGCAATCATATGGTTAAGACTATAAACATTGGACTGACGCCAACGTATTATTTTTAACACGTTACTCTGAGACGCTTACTCTTGAATTGTTGTAGTTTTTGTTTAGCTAATTATACAAGGTGGAAAGGTCGATTGTAACTTTGTTACTTGCGAATGAGTGCTTCGGAGGGCACGTTTATTGGTCATTTAAGTAAGTAAAAACAAATGGTTTCTTAGCTTACTTCTATAATAATTGTGAGTTATGTGCTATGCATATGAACCCTCAAATGTTTGTCAGACACGGCGTAAGTCTCCGTTGATCGTTTTGTGTACTGTGCAAGGGATAGAGGCGTGATTTATCTGTGTCTGCGAATATATTTGTACGATGGCGATCAGAAATTGAACTCCGGACCCTCGGCACTGACACAATCAATTTTAATTATAGATACAAGTTCTAATATAAATCTGCGTAGTAAATAAACCGTTTTCAAATTTCGCGGTTTTACTGAGTCATCAAATCTGCGTAGGTATAAAACGACCTTGTGAATGTTAATGTCATGGCCGTACTTTAATATGTAAGGGTTTGAATATTGGAGTTACAAACAGAAATACAGTTACGTCATATTGCATCTATCAACTGCATGTTGTGCAAGATTCGAATGATATGCTGAAACTAGAAGGAAATTAACTGGAAACCAGTTTTTCATACAATCTTCCTCACAAGAACTTCTTTGCCAACCGAGTTGTCCATGAATGGAATAAACTGCCAAAAGATGTAGTCTCAGCCCCAAACATCAATTTATTCAAGAACAGACTAGACGATCATAAAAAACAAATGTAGATTAAAGAAATGAAAACCTATTATAAGTAACTGGATACAAACATTATCAGTCGAGTTTTCTAAAAATGTATATGTATTGTATTGTTAATTTGTTTCAGGAACCAGGTGGAACGTCTGCAACGTCCAAAAATATAGTTCTGTGCTTTGGAGGGCACCGTAAGCCGTCGCGTCGGTACCTGTTGTCTATAATTATTAATTACTTAAGACGGCAGTCGTTACACAACCATGTCAGAGGCCTACTAGTATTAGAAATACCAGGGTAAATCGGGTCGTCCGTCGACTCTTGTGTCCCACACGAAAGAAGAAGACAGCACTACAAAGGTCGTACATAAAATAACCAAAACGTAATATAAGACAATGTTATTATTTACATCTATGTTAATGTTAATATTAATTAAATACATACATACATCACGCCTTTATCCCTTGCGGGGTAGGCAGAGCGCAAACGACCGCAAAACGGACATTTACGCCACGTCTGACAAATATTTAAGGGTCATTCGGAAAATTGTGTATCGTCATAGTGATAGGTTGTCAGCCCATCGCCTACCTATATTAATTTAATGCTATGCTTAAATATAGTATGTAATGCATGAATTAGGAATAGTATGTAATGCATGAACTAGAAATAGTATAGGTAAAATGTTTGCCTTCTCACATGCTATTGTAATACCCTACTTTTATTGTAATTGACACCTATTTGACTCTAATTTTAGAATGTGCTTTAATAATTGTAATAATTGAAAATGCAATAAATAAATACATAATTTACAGGTTTCAGTCTAGCCAGTAAAGGGTTGAAGGGTGAACGAAGTGGTAGGCTCATCGCAATATGAAACGGTGTAAGCGGTTCATAAAGGTCAAGGGCATTTCCGCAGTACGGGTACACGCAGGTGTGGAATAGGGTAACGGATAAAAGGGATTAAAGGTTGTTTAGATATGAGAAACAAAATATCATTGCATAATGTATCAAAGAAACAAAATTATGAGCTATTTTTACAGTGTGTTAGGGAAATGAAACGACTGTACAGTCGGTTGTATGTAGCACATAAGGTACCAGGGGTACTCCAAAAGAACTGAATTATTTTTATCCCCAGTTAATACATTATTAAAATCTAAACTTATTCTCATAAAAGAAGTAATTTTCTACTAATACATATTCCTGTCAAGAAAAAAATATTGCTGGGGACAAAAATAATCTATTTCTTTTGGAGTACCTCTGGTACCATAAGTGCTATAACCGACTGTACTTTCAGGTCGAGTTCTAGACGTAAAACGGATCAACTTTACTTTGTACATTTCGTTTTTTAGTATGAAAATATTTAAAGTTTGTTAATAAGTAAATCATTTATTTGCAAGAATACAAGTCTATAGGATAGGTTTTAAGTTAAGTGACTAGTACAGTATTTAGCTTGTGTATAAGCATGCAAATATTTAAAAACATATGAAATCAAAATAATAATGTTGCTGCTCAAGTAATTTTGTATGGAAAGGGAACCCATTTTTTTTATTCGAATAAATTGTACTAAGAAAAGGTGTTCAGTTTCAGGTCTAGAACGCCCTGAAATTTCATACAGTCATTTCGAAAAATACTGTGTAACACACTGTATTTACTGACGACCGATTTGGCACCTGTCTTTTGCGCAGATTCCGGGTTCGATTCCCGAACGAGGCATATTGATACAGATAATCTTATGAATTCTTGTTTTTGTTGCAAATTTTTCCACCGCAGGCAAGATTTGAACCTGCGACTTTCGCTATCAGTACTAGCGACGCCCCTTCTATCTGGGCTACCGCGGCTCAATCGTTGCCTGCGAAATCATGCGAGTCTACATTGGCGCCACTTCACAAAAAAAAGTTTTCTCTTTGTACAAACAATCTATCAGAATATCCGTTGAGCAAGTTTTCAGTACTACCTATACTTAAGTAAAATTAGAACCTCGAAACTCAATGAAATATTCGCTGCAATTAAAGTTATGGAAAAAAGTACCTAAAATGGCCACTTTTAGTATTAATTGTCATAACTTTAATAACAGCTAATATTTCATTGAGTTTGCAAGTTCTAATTTACTAAAGGATAATACTAAAAACTTGGGCAACGGATATTCTGATAGATTGTTTATATAAAGAGTAAACTTTTTTTTGTGAAGTGGCGCCACTGCCGTGGTCGTCGACGGCTACACTCGCCAATAACGCGTGGGATATGATAATCGCAGGTTCAAATCCTGCCTGCGGTAGAAAATACTGCAACTTTTTTTAAACTTTTATACCCATCAAAGAAAGCGTTTTAAAATTTAGTATTCAGATGTTGCTAGTCCTAATCGAAGGTCGCAGATTCGAATCCTGACCATATGCTGATGTGCGTCTAAGTATTAAGAGAGAAAAAAACCTAAATACGTGAGCGTCCATACTTCTTATTGTAACTAGTTTTTATATTCGCATAAATCTCATCTAGTAAACAACCAGCGCGGACGGCCTTGCCAATAATTTGATGCGAAACTAAAACGAATTTTCACAATAATGTTTCAATAGTTACCGAGCTGCCGAAAAGATCTCTGACGTGGTTTGTGTAGAGCAAATAACAACCGCCGACTATGAGACTCGAGGGTTCCACGTGTTTTATATTTTTAGGTGACAGGCTGACAACCTGTCACTAAAGTGTTACACGATTTTTTAGAAATGGCCCTTAAATATTTGTCAGAAGGCTTGATATGTGTATGTATAAATAACAACCTAAAGTGCCCTGTTATGTAAGTCAAACATAATTGCACAAACAGGAACATTCGTTGCTAATATTCGCAAAGGTGGCGTTATCTATAAGCGATATCTTCTGTGTTTTCTGTCAAAATAAGGTGACGATGAAAACAATGGCAACTAAATTGACTAGAGATTGCGAAGAACTCATTGACATTTTTGTTGTTGTGTTCATGTTTTTTTTTATTAATGATGGGTTTGCTCTTGACTCTAGTCTAGGTCATAGGACAGAGACAAAGTCTAAGATGGAGCGAGCTCACCCAGAAGAAGCCTGTTAAGGCACTGGCACTCCCACACACTGACGGAAACGCAGCAAGCTACTTGGCGCCAGACTTCGGTGGGATGGTGGTCGCGAGCCAGGCGGCCCCTTACGGAGCCTTCCATAAGGGGCGGACCGCTAGGAGGTAGATCCCATACCACCCCAGGTAGATCCCATACCACCCCAAATATTACAGGACTTAGATATTTCCTATCCTTATCTAAACCTATTGGAAGGAAAGTGCCAGCACAAATTTAAGGTAAGTTAAGAGAATTTATGTCTGCGCTCGGTAGGTTAGTATAGTCAGGATACACATGTCGATGAGTTTTCGCTTTAAACATAGAGGAAGGTCTCCCTATTGCCCTACAGAGGGTAGACATGGTCCTTACCCGGTTTACAGAAGTTCAAACTCGGTGCATGTGAGTGAGCAACGGAGCGGAGCATTTTAGGTGTAAAACGTATAGATCGCGTCAGAAACACGACCCTCCGCTTCAAAACTCGTAGGTAAGAAGGCTGCAAAGCTTAAGTGGGATTGGGCCGGCCACGTACGCAGAATGCACTCGGAGAGGTGGGCCAAACTAGCCACTGATTTTGTCCCACAAGAACGTCGACGCAGGGGGAGACCTAGGAAAAGATGGCGGGATGACCTGGTCGACTTCGACCTGAACTGGTCGCAAATAGCCATGGACGGCAAAGTCTAGAAAGACAGCGGGGAGGTCTTTGCCTAGCAGTGGGACAGTTTAGGCTAACATAATATAAATTTATATCCCGAATGTCTGTGTATCTCCCGCAGACGCATTTGTCATTGTTCGTGAATCCTCATTTCTTGCTGTTTCTCCCAATCCTCATAATGATGGATAGCTTTTGAATCTGGCGCCACGCCACCGCACGTAACGTCAACGCCCTCTGTCGTCACGTGTCACCATTTATTTCGGTGGCCGTCGCCGGTGGTGTGGCGGTCACGAGGATTTGTTGCTTGTTATTGGATAACGGCTGTTGGTTGTTATACACACACATACCACGCCTTTATCCCTTGCGGGGTAGGCAGAGCGTTAACGGACATATCGCCACGTTTGACAAATATTTGAGGGCCGTTTCAGAAAAATCGTGTTTTACTATAGTGACAGGTTGTCCTATAGTATCATAACTATATTATCAGCCAAAACAGTCCACTGCTGGACATAGGCCTCCCCCTGTCGAGGGGTATTGCCATATTAGTGACTGCTAATGTAATGTTGTGAAGACTAAGAAGCCAGTTTTAATTTAACATAATTATATTATACTTTCTAGAGATTACCAGTACCCTATGTTATGAAACTACAGGCTACAAGTATACAGGTGAAATTCTTAGTACTTTGCATAGCAGGTTAATATTCCTGTATCATAATGGCTAAAACACAACGCAACATCAAACTTCATTGGTAAAATTGTAGCCTGTAGTTTGATAATATTGGGCTCAGTTTGTAATTTTTTAACTGTGAATATTGTAACTAAAATTCAAGGTTGAAATAACAAGATAAGACTACTTACTTACATTAAGATCTATAAATTGCGAAACCTGTGAAGATATAAATTTAATGAAAAAACAATTTAAATCTCCCAAAAGGAAAATGTGTGATGCAGATGGATTATTTCATTTTGTATGAAGAGGGCAATTTAAAAAAATATTTTTATGTTATTGTTGTCCTGTGTGATGCTGACAGAATAGCATCACAACGCATCTTTCCCGTGGGTGTCGTAAAAGGCGACTCGAGGGACAATTGTAATACATACAATTGTAAGTGATGGGCTGACAACCTGTCGCTTTGACGATACACATTTGATACCTGTCACTTTGGCGATACACATTTGACACTCAAATGTTTGTCAGAAATGGCGTAAATGTTAGATTTTTACGGCCATTTACGCTATGCTTACCCCGCAAGGGATATAGGCCTGATATATGTATGTGTGTAAGTATATGATAGACCAAAGACAAGGCCTTAAAAGTATTTTAATAATAAAATCTTAAAAAAACCCAGTTCAAGTCAGAATTGATAAGAGGCTCATCTTATCATAACGGATTAATCATTTGAAGGCTATATGACGAGTACACGTTGATATGTTGATAGTAGAATATAACCTCAAAACACATGTTACATCATAAAATAATTGAAACATGTGTTCGGCCGTACCTATACCTATTCTATTTTTATCATAGGTAGATAGGTGCAATGCTTCAGAGAATTCATTATACCTGATAATTTTTTATGGTTTGTTGGGAAATTATAGGTTATTTTAAGAAAATAATTTACCTAATTAGTTTTAAATAATTTATGACAATTTTATTATTTTGCTAAAGTTTTGAGGATGTGATATCACAATTAGTGTTAAAATGCCTTTGCCTGCACAAAAAAAGTTAATCATAGACAAGACAATTCTCAGTTAGAAACATTTTTTTTCTAACTATGGCAGAAGCATTTATTCATATTCAGGCTATGAGGCCACATACATTACATACATACATATATCACGCTTATAATCCCTTGCGGGGTAGGCAGAGCATAAACAGCCGCATAAAACGGACATTTACGCCACGTCTGACAAATATTTGAGGGTTATTTAGAAAATTGTGTATCGCTATAGTGACAGGTTGTCAGCCCATCGCCTAAAATTGCAATACACACCCTCAAGTCCCTAAGTCGCCTCTTACGACTCCCACGGGCAAGAAATGGGGTGATGTTATTCTCAGCCGGCAACACACGGCAAAAAAGGTCTTATATGTTACTAATGTTTTAGCAATGTCAATATCTAATATTTTTTTCTGATGACAGATGGTAAATAAACAAAACTAATTGCAAGAGCATTGTCAGGAATTTTTATGCACATTAGGAAGGTGTGATGCTGGCCTAAAATAGCATCACCCCAATTTTACTTTTGGGTGTCATAAAAGACGACCAAGGAATGAATCTAGAGAATAGGCAACAGCTTTTCCAGTGACCATCTACAAACACCTTGCACTGCACTTGCCAATCCGCCTGCTAAGCGTGGTGAGTATAAAAAAACATTAGAAGACTGTTGGGGCTGTTGTAGTATTAGGATTGAAAAACCATTCAAATGAAATCTACTTGGTAAAATCTATATTACACCTTTGTCCAAAAAATTATGAATGAACTATTAATATACTATCCACTGAACATTCAGAATTAATAAATAACTTTGTGACTATATATACAAAATGTAAATGGACAAACCAACTTGTCAATAAGATGAAGTTTTTAATTAATATTTTGACTGAAAATGGAAATAAACAATTAATGTCCGTCTGCAGGTTTAGAATAGCATCATCCCCTTTCTTTCCTGCGGTTCTCGTAAGAGGCGACTCAGGGACTCGAGAGTTTTATGTGTTTTACTATTTTCGGCGACAGTTCGACAACCTGTCATTATAGTGATACATATTTTAACGTAGAAGAAGATGATAAAAATTGTTGTAGACAATTTCTTTTATCATCATCATCATATTTTAGGTTCCTTGTGATTTGTTGGATCAGATCATAATCAGGTGTTTTATGGGTGGTTGCCAATGAAAGGTGGTTAGTCCCTTGATTTATTCAGTCATGCAATGTGAAATGGGTCGCTTGTTCACTCTGGTTAAGGACAGCCAGGCACAGACAGAAATGGAAGGTGTTTGAGGAAGCCTACATATCAATAGGTCATTTGAGTATGTTCCATTTCTTGTTGACATACTCAATTGGTGCTGGACTGGCCATATGCTAAAGCAGCCACCTGAAAAATGGGCGAAAACACTCACTGAATGGCTACCAAGATATAACACTAAGCGTAAAAGGGATAGACAGCTTTTAAGATGGGCCGACGATCTAAAAATGGTTGCTGGCTCACTCTGGCTAAGAACAGCCAGGGACAGAAATAAATGGAAGGCATTAGAGGAGGCCTATGTGTCATCAAGACATGCTGATGGAAGGGACTGATGTGCAATGTAAATGTAATAAAGTTAAATGTAACTACTTCATCAGCAATTAGGGCATTTGTATTTGTACATGTCAATAGGACACGCTGATAAAGTAGTCTAGTGTGCAAAAAGCGCTAGAAAGGTGGCCTTTTCCAGTGTTTAGTCTGTCCACTTATTAAATCCGTCCAGCAGAAGATATGACAAGCTAGGAATGACAAAACCAACACACATTGCTTTAAAACCATTAGAGATTACCAATATCAAATATTTTTGTATCCAACCAATCTTTCCTCCTGCAATCCATAACTGAAACTTCCATGCACACCTCACATTAAAAAAAACTGAAAACCTCCATCGAAAAATATGGCTTAACCATAATTCAAATCAACTGGCAACAAATCTGGTGATTTCAATGTCAAGCAAACACAGACTAAAGCTTAACATGATCTATGATCTCTCTAGCTTGTGAACATCAAACGAAGTTTGCAAGACACAATCAAACTAGACACACAAGCTGCTAAATATCCGAAAAGCGACAGTTGCAAGAAACAGGAAACAAAAAAAAACATAGCTAATAATCTTATAACAATTTTCAAATAATCATCATATTGTATATATTAATATGGCAAATATTCCTGCAGCTTGGGAATCCCTATGCCTCAACTGGATTTCTAATTGCATCAGGTAATGCAGTCAAATTGCATAACGTCTACAGTTCAATATGAATCATAAACCAGCCGTGGTGATTGTAGGTGCATAATGGTATAAACATTGGAGCAGTTTACTTCATTTTCACCTAAACAAATTGTGGAATTCCTTAGCTGGGCTGTGAAGTCATTTGTGGGTTAACTACACTAGCATTAACAACCAACTGCTGGACATAGGCCTACCCTTGGGGAGACATTCCATACTCACCATGCTTGGCTAGGGGATAGGCGAGTGCAGTGCAAAAGCACACAGGGAACTCTGCTGCCCGTTTTTCGCTCTTTGTGTCCGAATTTGGGTGATGATATTTGAAGCCAGCATCACAATCCAGAACTACACTATTAGTTATTTACTGTGACTAACCTATCATAACAATAACATTATTAGGGATAAACATTCAAAGGTGCATTTTGATCTACATTGTAGTGCAACATTTTGATATGATACATTTGTTGCAGAACTTTTGTATAATATGTATATATGATGTTAATTTTTTTAAGTACATTGTCCTGTGGCTGGTAGGCTATGACTAAATAAAAACAATTAGTTCAAAGATGGTGCAAACCAGCTTATAGTCAGCATATAGTCAAGGTGAATTGATTGCTCGGGAAGCAATAAAACTTATGCGTTTTGCGATAAAACTTATTTGTTACAAACAAAGAAAGAACATTGCCTAAATCTTTAGGGTGAAGAGTCAAGTTCATAAAGTAAATACATTTCTGTCTTATATCCATGCAAATAGTAAATATTCTGTAGGAGTCAAAACATCCATTGCATGCATGCATTGGTGACATTGTTTACATGCATGGAAATAGCATTGAATGACGAACGGACCAATTGGAACATAGAATTTTTTAAAAGAAATTGATTTGTTTAACAAAATTAAATATTAAGGTTATGGAAAAATGGTGTGTGGAAACTGAACAACTAGGTTAGGTTACAGACATGAATGGAACTCACCTGCCAAGGATTGACCTTTGGTATGGGTGCTTCGACGAACTTTTTAGGTTGTGCTTCAGACGATTCACCATTAGGGTCCGGAGTCGGTTGTGGGTTGTCCGGGTGGGCCGGGGGCGCTTTGTGGGGCCGCGGGGCGGTGCGGCGCTCGCGCTCGCGGCGACCCTTGCCGGGGCGGCGGCCGTGCGCGATCACCGGCACGAAGCCCTCCTCCTCCTCGTCGGGCCCGCGCGGCGGCGCCACCGACACCTCGTCCGCCGGCGCCTCAATGTTCTCCTTGTTACTCTCGCTCTCCACTCCCCGAAAGTTCAGCACGGACGCGTACGAGGGCCCGGCGGCCTCGGCGGAGACTCTCGCGGCCATGCCGCTACTCCTGTTATGTAAGCTCGGGCGCGCGCTCCGCGCCCACAGACGATCACGAGCGCGCCGCCATCACCCTCAGAGACACATGCTGGGCCGTGGACCCAACGGGAACCGAGAACTTTCTGGCCACGCGACCCCGCGCGCGAAGGTCGAACCGTAACCTGCGCCCGACGCACGAGATAACCACAACAGCGTAACGCTCGTAGCGAAAAATATGCTAATACTTTTTCGATCACACTGCACTGACCCTGGATGGACCGTATTTACATCGAAAAAATCCACTTCCGTCCACTAGTTCCAACTTTTTTAGCACACTGAGCGATCCGTGGGCACTATATCTACCTTTTTACTGTATTATTCACTTCGAAATCAACGAATTCAATCAGAAAATCACTATAGAACCATATTTTGTTCACTATTCACACATGTGGTCGGACGCCCAAAAAGGGATTTTTCCGCAGAACACACGGAACTTGCGGAAGGCTGTGACTTCTAATTTTACACGGCGACATTTTGCCGCTAGAGGGCGCTGAAACATCATTTTATGGATGTGTTCAGGTTAATCAGAATTTCACATACAATTATTTAATTGATAACACAAAATTGTAACCATTTTTTGGCAAAAACGTTACAAAATCTGACATATTGGATAAAGTTAATTGATTGAAAGATAATATTCAACGTCAATATAATATCACTGCTGTGTCCTTGAGAATTATTATTTTGATCGCGACTGTAAGAAAAATCACATTTTTCACGTCATGCTAAATGTTGCAAATTTTCTCCTGGTTTCCTGATTGCATTCTTTCATAATCTTTACTTAAATTTTCTGCATAATTTGTTTAAATTAAATAGTTCAAGAAGACATCGAGAAAATTTATTTTCTTCTTCTCGCTTTATGTCACAGAAACTGTCAAAAAATCAAAATGAAATTGTCTATGGTTGAGCTCATGGTCTCACAGAGCATGATACCATAAAAAAGAGCGGAAACGACAACAGTTTCAAAAGTTGTTCAAAAACTTTATTACATGTTTCTATGAGAAAAATATAAAATAAAACAAATCTTTTGCAAACCAAACTAATTCAAGAATAATGATTAGACGAATTCCATGCTGATGATAACTTCGTTAACAGTAGCATTTACTGATTGAGAAGTGATTCAGCATATTATCTTCTGCTATTTCGCAGCGGAAAGATTTCTGTTGAATTTAATCTGAAAAAGCTGGATATAGCTTTGGGATAGCCATATCCTCTCATTTTATATCAATTACAAACCACATACAAAACTGCTCTCAATTTAAAACCGAGTCGACACAAAGTAAACTTGGCAAAAAGCTTTGACAAAGCAGCCTGGATAAAAGTTAAAGGTGGTCCTAGTCCACTTTGAATGGATGGTCATCCCGGCTAAACCCAGCATCACCTCATTGTATAAGATGGTTCAGGTTCCAGAGGTGGGTTAGCTGGACTGTACATTCCCAGAAGAACTCTACAATTTCTGCAGTAATGGTATACATCTTTGCAAGAGCTCATGATGTAAGGCAACGGGGCACAAACCCAGCAACAAAATATGCATAACAGTAGGGCACAGAGATGAGTACATAACGTTATCTTGCTTTGGGTGGCCGTGAGACCTGTATACCCGCATTCTGGGCAAATGACAGGCATGGGTGCAAAGCCGAAAGTATAATTCATCCTTGGACGATGATGTCGTACAGGAGCATCCACGTAAATGTCGAACGCTTGGGCGTAGTTTGGAGGAGGAGTTTTTGTTACGAAAGAAGGAGATGGAATAAATGTCCCCATGTGTCTTGGCCTTCTTCTAGCCATAGCCCTTGTTTGCCGAAGTACAAAAGAGTATGAAGGTGGAGCGCTGGTCAATGAATCCGGTGTATGTAACGCCGATTGACCTTGACCGTTATCTGTTTCTATGCGTTCTGATTGCAAACTTTTGTTTATTACTACAGAACTCTGATTCAATATTGCCAGTGCTTGTAGGAATAAAGACTGTGGCTGGTTTGGCAAAGAAGTTATCAATGACATTGGAGATAATAAAGAATGAAGGCTTGGAAATGTTCTTGACGGCTGTATTGTGATTGGGCCCTGAATCTGCTGTAATGAGTTTGATCCTCGACTCGGCTGTATTGTGATTGGGTTTCGGTTTGTAGGGCTATTTATAATAATAATGGGTATTTTCTGGTCATACGCTTTAACCCTTGATTCTTGAAAAGCTGCGTTACCGGAAGCGTTACCCGCTACCGGACATTCTTTAGGTGGATTTATTTCTTGCGGTGGCTTCGACAACAAAGTGATTGGAAACAGAGCAGTGCTGCAACAGGCTATATTCAAATCTACAGATTGTATTGCTACTTCTCTATATATTTCTGATAAAGAGTCACTTGACTTGACTGATATAGTTTCTAGCTCATTGGTTTCGAGTTGTGTTTCTTGATCTATATAAACTGTTGAAGTACTTATTTGATTACTACATTGGTTACTACTTTGCATTGAAATATTTTGTTGGTTACTTTGGGGTGTTGTTTCACCATTTTGTATGTTTTCGACTGTTTCCTCCATATATTTTCACCACTATTAAATAAATATAAGTAATATTAAATAAAATAAATAAAAAGTACTCTGTGAAAAGCAATTTGTATAGAAAATTTTGACATATATGTTCCTTGATTTTGACTTAAATCTGACATTTTAATATTTTTGGAGAGATGTATCAAAAAGTGTTTAACTGAATGCACCTGAACCTTAGCCCGCTCCCACGTGGCACACGCCTCAGCCGTGGAATACGATACCACCGTCTTAGTACCGAGTCGACGAACGACTCGATGACCTCTTTCTCTTTTTTGTGTGGGACACCGATTCGTCCAACGATCCGATGAACCAGCCTGACTGAACCCTGTTGTAGCCTGAACTTTCTGCGAGTCTAACTTCTGTTGAGGCGCTCAGATGGTGATACACTATGACGATGATGATAAATAGAATACACTAGCAGCCCGCCCAGCGGTTTCACCCGCCGCTAACAATTTTCCCCCGGGAATAAGACAGTTCAATATAGCCTATGTTCAGCAGGGATAATGTAGGATTCTAAAAATCTTGACTTTAATTTTAAACAAATATCTTTTTCAGATGGTGCTGGCGTAAAGTTACATGCCGTGTGATTAACCTGCCCAGCCCCATTGCAGTGCCTTTATTTATTTATTTTTATCCCGCCCGAGCCGGTTTTCTATTAGGTCATAACAAAATTGTAATAAAAAAAATGTGTGATACAAATTTCTTTTTTTAGAATGACGGTTCATGACGTCAATAAGTGATTATACTATCCTACATTGAATAAAGAATTTCAATTTCAATTAACGGTAAAAGAATTTTTGAAATCGGTTCAGTAGTTTCGGAGCCTATTCAATTCAAACAAACAATAAAAAAATCCTGTTTCTAATATTAGTGTAGATTATATTATTTAAGTGTGATGACGGCTTAGAATAACATCACCCGATTTCTTTCCCGTGGGAGTCGTAGGAGGCGACTTAGGGACTTGAGGGTGTGCATTGCAATTTTAGGCGATGGGCTGACAACTTGTCACTATGGCGATACACAATTTTCCGAATGACCCTCAAACATATGTCAGACGTGGCGTAAATATCCGTTTTTGCGGTCGTTTAGGATAATAGGCGTGATATGTGTATGTATTATTTTGGTGTAGATTTTTTTAATGCATTATTTAATGTTATTTGTCGTCTTTTTTTATACCGAGTAAGGGACAGTGTGCATGAAACAATACTGATAGGGTGCATGAAACAGAAAACTGGACAACTTTCCCCTAGAAACATATGTCAGGAAACGCCAAAAAATTACCTTCCATACAAATCACAATCAGCTGACTGCATTCACTATGGGAAGTCAGTTTTTTACGTTTCCTGAAATATGTTCCTAGGGGAAAGTTGTTCAGTTTCATGGTCTGCATGTACCCTATCAGTGTTCGGCGGGCTATCCCTTACACCCTTTAATACAGTAATGATTAAATGTAATCATTACACTGGTACGAATAATGTGGCGTAGTTTGTACATTTTTAAATGAAAAAGTAGTTATTGTGGCATAACTATAATAGTTAGACATATGGTATCGCAGACATTATTATAGATATTGATGTCCTCTATAAAACTGTAGTACATCACTTGCTCTATTGTCAATAATTTACACAGCGTACCCGATATAAGATATTTTTTTGGTACATTTGTAAATTTTTAAACGAAAAAGTAGTTATTGTGGCTTAACTGTAATAGTGAGACATATGGTATCCCGGACATTATTATAGATATTGATGTCCTCTATAAAACTGTAGTACATCACTTTGCTCTATTGTCAATAATTTCCACAGCGTACACGATATAAGATATTTTTTTGGTACATTTGTAAATTTTTAAACAAAAAAGTAGTTATTGTGGCATAACTGTAATAGTTAGACATATAGTATCACGGACATTATTATAGATATTGATGTCCTCTATAAAACTGTAGTACATCACTTTGCTCTATTGTCAATAATTTCCACAGCGTACGCGATATAAGATATTTTTTTGGTACATTTTTCACACGTTGGGTTACATTATCGAAATTTTCACGCGGATCCCTATTTTTTTCTGGTATAAAATATAGCCTATGTTCATCAGGAATAATGTACGATTCTAATGGTGAAAGAATTTTTAAAATCGGGCCAGTAGTTTCGGAGCCTATTCGATGCAAACAAACAAACAAACAAACAAACAAACAAACAAACAAACAATCAAATCTTTCCTCTTTATAATATTAGTGTAGATGATGAATATGATGATTTTTGATGCACACTCGATGACAAAAGGACATTGAACTCGATCGATGACTGACTAGGCTGCAAGTGCATGGAGCTTTTTGCTTATCCTGCAAGAGAAAATTTATTGAAAAAAATATATGTTTGTCTATGATAAAAAATGTAACCACATGAAAAAAATATTAAGTCACATCATTGTCTTTTTTTAAACTTCGCTTTCAAACAAAGAAACTCTATAAGAGTTGGTTGTTTTGCTAAGTAACACGCTTTTTTACGATATTTTTAGTAGCGTTAAAGTTTTCGTTTTAAGAAAAAGTTTGCTTTTAAGAAAAAGAACCATTTGCTTTTAAGAAAAAGTTTTGAATTTACCGCGGCTTAATATTTTTTAAATATGGCAAGTGCCTGTAATAAATGTCAGATTTCATTACTTCAATTTCCGGTCTTTTTACTCCTCCGTGGCATGGCGGATGGTCTTCACCGCCGCTATTAGTGTTTTTAGGAGGAATATCATCGCTAGATTAGCGAAATGGTAAGTTCACAGTGAATAAATGTGCTCCAAATCTTTTTAAATAGGTGAAACGGTTTAATACACGTCAGTGAAAGTGCAAATTCGTCATAAAGTTCATATGGTGGGTTCTCCACGTGTTGGGGTGTATTTCATTAAAATATCAGCAATAAATTGTTGTGAAGTGACCATTCGCAGTGTTGAAAAGACAAGATGATGTCTTTTCTCAGTTACCGATTATAATATTCAGTTTCAAACATAGTACCAGGTATTGTGAAAGGTTACCGTGTGCGTCTTCAAATTGTCACGCCTTGGAAACTGTTTATTTCAGCGTGTTTCCAGCTTATTATTTCTGTATCGGTGTCTTCTCTAGTTCAAAATTATCGTGACTTCTATAACCACAGTTATAATAACTGCTCCAATGAGTTTCTATACATGTAAATGTTGATGAACATTTTGAGGTTAGTTTTTAGTTCCTTTTGCCTATTCGTTCTGGTTTGTGTCTGTCCATATCACCGGCTTATTACAGATATGAAATGATTATAATTATGTTTACCGGAGCTCGCTCTGTACTGAAATACTGGTAATTTACCAGAAACGTGTTTATTTACGATTGGTAGGTACCTGTTGTTATGCTTTTGACATAATTCTATCATCATAAAGAGATACATGTTTGGTCCCCTATCTTTTTTCAGTAGGATCCCCCAAGCCGTCCAGGGGATCCAACAGAACCGCTAATTCCTGTAAGATTCTACTGGAAAACTTCGATTGGTTGCTTTTCGTTAATGCACCCATGCAAAATTGTTGAACACTGAACATTAGGAGGCTTAAAAGTTTTACTATTACTATTTTTTGCAGGCAGGCAGTCAATGTGCGACTGATGATGCCTATATCCAATTACTCATAAAAAGATTTCATTTCTTTAATCTTTATTTGTTTTTTATGTTCGTCTAGTTTGTTCTTGAATACATTGATTTTTGTGGCTGAGACTACATCTGACAGCCTATTCTATTCATGGACAACTCTTTTAGCAAAGAAGTTTTTCTGAGGAAGATTGTATGAAAACAGGTTTCCAGTTTTAGGTGGTGGCCTCTTATACGGGTGTTCATGTCCTTCTGTATTAAAAAGATTTGGGTGGGTTGTATGGGACACCAATTAATTGCAATGAATCTCCCACATCACCATTTTGGAAAGCTACTCCTCAACCATAAAACTTGCTGGTCTATTAGTTAGAAAGACAACGAAATATAGGTTAACTTTTAACTAAGTTTAAAGGCTGCTACACACCGGATCCGTCAGCAATGCAGCGCGTTGCGTCTGCAGCACGACGCGACAGCAACTGGTTCACACCGACCCGTGTCGGACGGTGTCGCATACGCAACGCATTGCGATGCATCTGCGACACCGTACGTCTGCGACACCGATGTTTGAAATCGCCATTGTTTCTAATATGTCGAATAGCGAGGGCGATTTTAGTATTTCTAGCGAAGGGTGGTTAGCTAACAGTTCATCCGATGAAGATCTACTGCTTTTAGCTGCTGCTGAACAACCAGAAACAAGCAAAAGACTATGGGTACACGATATAAACAGAAAAAGGAATGAACTGGGTGAATACCATCGTTTTTGCCGAGAGCTCGAGTCGTTTGAGGATAAATTTTACGAATATTTTCATATGTCCCAATCGTCATTTGAAAATTTACATGAATTAATTAAACCCTACATATTCAAACAAGACATGAACTACCGAAAAGCTATCGGTACGAGAGAAAGATTAGCTATTTGCATGAGGTTCTCCCACAACACAGTTTTATAAACACTATTTTTATAGTTTTGGTCTTGTGTATCATAAATACACTTATATCTTTGCACTAGATTGATTAACTTTTCCCGTATTTCGAATTCCATGGTCTAAAATTGCCGAAATATAAAGTAAATTTTGTAAATATTTAAGGCTGCCACACACCAAACGGTGTCGCAGCTGCATTGCGATCCGTCTGCGTGCGACACGATTTGTAATGTATGAATTTATATGCGAATGTTCACACTGAAAGTGTCGCAGCTGCACTGCGATCCGTCTGCGTGCGTTTGAAGCACGGCAGTCCGCGAGGCACAAACCGAAATCGCACGCGCGACTGCGGAACGGCAACGTCGCACGCCCGTTTCGTAGTGATGACGTTGTATTATATGGGATTTCCTATTGAAGGCCACACTGCGCTAACGCATGCGGCTGCGTGCGGCTGCGACACGCTAGCTGTGCAGCAGGGAAACGGACAGTTGTAAAGGCTGCTACACACCGGATCCGTCAGCAATGCAGCGCGTTGCGTCTGCAGCACGACGCGACAGCAGCTGGTTCACACCGACCCGTGTCGGACGGTGTCGCATACGCAACGCATTGCGATGCATCTGCGACACCGTACGTCTGCGACACCGATGTTTGAAATCGCCATTGTTTCAAATATGTCGAATAGCGAGGGCGATTTTAGTATTTCTAGCGAAGGGTGGTTAGCTAACAGTTCATCCGATGAAGATCTACTGCTTTTAGCTGCTGCTGAACAACCAGAAACAAGCAAAAGACTATGGGTACACGATATAAACAGAAAAAGGAATGAACTGGGTGAATACCATCGTTTGTGCCGAGAGCTCGAGTCGTTTGAGGATAAATTTTACGAATATTTTCATATGTCCCAATCGTCATTTGAAAATTTACATGAATTAATTAACACTATTTTTATAGTTTTGGTCTTGTGTATCATAAATACACTTATATCTTTGCACTAGATTGATTAACTTTTCCCGTATTTCGAATTCCATGGTCTAAAATTGCCGAAATATAAAGTAAATTTTGTAAATATTTACAACTGTCCGTTTCCCTGCTGCACAGCTAGCGTGTCGCAGCCGCACGCAGCCGCATGCGTTAGCGCAGTGTGGCCTTCAATAGGAAATCCCGTATAATACAACGTCATCTCTACGAAACGGGCGTGCGACGTTGCCGTTCCGCTGTCGCGCGTGCGATTTCGGTTTGTGCCTCGCGGACTGCCGTGCTTCAAACGCACGCAGACGGATCGCAGTGCAGCTGCGACACTTTCAGTGTGAACATTCGCATATAAATTCATACATTACAAATCGTGTCGCACGCAGACGGATCGCAATGCAGCTGCGACACCGTTTGGTGTGTGGCAGCCTTAAATATTTACAAAATTTACTTTATATTTCGGCAATTTTAGACCATGGAATTCGAAATACGGGAAAAGTTAATCATTCTAGTGCAAAGATATAAGTGTATTTATGATACACAAGACCAAAACTATAAAAAAAGTGTTTATTAAACTGTGTTGTGGGAGAAAATAGGAAGAGAACTACATATTGAGGGTGAGTACGTATCAATAATAAACAAAACAATTTATTATGGTTTTAAGTTAGGTATTTTATTGATTAAAGTATGTCACACACTTTTCTCGCACTTCAAAGGCCGAATTTGGCGATCTTTGGTTAGTACGCCTCAAGGGAACCAATGCATTGGAAGTCTGCGGTGTATCATTATTTTCTTGTACATTTTGTATTGTTCCATGTCTATGTCGCACGTAATTACGTAAACAACACGCAGCTTTTACTACAAGAATTGCTCTTTCAACAGTGCATTCCATTGGTCGGCATTTTTTGATTTGATTTGTTGATTTCAAACATCGGTGTCGCAGACGTACGGTGTCGCAGATGCATCGCAATGCGTTGCGTATGCGACACCGTCCGACACGGGTCGGTGTGAACCAGCTGCTGTCGCGTCGTGCTGCAGACGCAACGCGCTGCATTGCTGACGGATCCGGTGTGTAGCAGCCTTTACAACTGTCCGTTTCCCTGCTGCACAGCAAGCGTGTCGCAGCCGCATGCGTTAGCGCAGTGTGGCCTTCAATAGGAAATCCCATATAATACAACGTCATCACTACGAAACGGGCGTGCGACGTTGCCGTTCCGCTGTCGCGCGTGCGATTTCGGTTTGTGCCTCGCGAACTGCCGTGCTTCAAACGCACGCAGACGGATCGCAGTGCAGCTGCGACACTTTCAGTGTGAACATTCGCATATAAATTCATACATTACAAATCGTGTCGCACGCAGACGGATCGCAATGCAGCTGAGACACCGTTTGGTGTGTGGCAGCCTTTAAGGGACTTATCACAAAAAAGTTAAAAGGTCATTGAACATGATTAAAAAAAAGTCCCTAAAAGAACCCCAAACTCTTCCTGGTTGCGCCGCACTGGCCCTTCAGGTACATTGACGGGGAATATTAAATTTCCCTTAGGAAACATGACTGCCCCATGGCTGTTATGTGTCGACATGAGGAATACATTTTTCTGATGAACTTGCTTAATGGATGGATCGGCAACTCAAAGTATCATTTAAAAATGGTGTCTATCAGAAAGTTGGTTAACACTTATTGATTTGGAATGAATAGGTGGCAGAAAAAAGCTTTGTTTGATTTTTATATATTGTTATAATTGCACAACATTTAAATACTGCTATTATTCATTCAGCCCTTGAAATTATTATCCTTTGTACATCATTTTGTGATAATGTAACTAATATTTAATCTAATTTCCTACAGAGTCTGTCGATAGCCCGACCGCTAGTGTCGGTGTACTCTGAGAAGAGCGAGCAAGTGGCCGGGGCCTCCCTGCCGCTGCCGTTCGTCTTCAAGGCCCCCATCAGGCCTGACCTTGTCAATGAGGTCCACGTGTCCATGGGCAAGAATGCCCGTCAGCCTTACTGCGTGAGCAAGGAGGCTGGTATGTATACTTTGATATTTTTACTACTATAGTAGACATTGGTGTACTGAATAGTCCAGGGGTGGGGAAATGGCGGCCCGCGGGCCAAATCCGGCCCGCGGAGTGATTTCGTCCGGCCCGCGGTCACTGACTGATTTTTATTAAGTTTGTCCCTAAGTTCAATTAATCACGTAAATAAATATGTATCTATTTGGTGAAGGTAGTTAGGTGTTTTTTTTGTAATTAATAAACTTATTTGGCCCGCTTACAAGTAGTGATTCTTTGATATGGCCCTTTCCAAAATGTATTTCCCCATCCCTGGAATAGTCCCTTATCTTAGTAAGTGGTAAAGATTTTACAAAAGCGCATATTCACTTGGCAATATTTGTTTCATGAAATGCAACATTTTTCTGTAACAAGTTCCCAAGGTTTAAGTGACAAAATGTTAGTGATTTTTGTATGTGATTCAAATGTTAAGGCAACATGTATCTGATCCAAAAATCATTACCATTATTTGTTTTTCGTTGCCAAGGCAACTCAAGAACATGTTGCGAAAATATTATGCTGTTTTTCCAATTGAATAAGCGCCTTTAACAGTTATACTTTTTTAAGTATTTGCACTAAATGTCCACACTGGGCTTGCTCTGTGCGACCCGGTGTTACTGCGGAATAGTGCTACAGTGACGTGGTGACAGGCGTTCCGTTCCACCTTACATGGGTTGGATGGGGACATGACATCACTACAATTTCTTGATCTATTTAAAAATTTATTCCTTAATGGTCAAGTTCTTACCCTTTTCTGCTCCTAGGCAAGCAATGTGATCAATATTGTATACAGTAAAAATATATTTTAAAAATGTTACGTTAGTGTGTGTAGAAAGATATTGGCGTGGAAATTGAGAGCGCCTCTGTGCCTTAGTATGAGAAATGTCATAGCAATCTATGAAAAAATAATAAGTTCACTTGTTGCACACCCCTATCCTCTTTCCACACAGACTTTATCACACTATAGGCAAACATGCAAATCCTTGTACTATGGTTTTATTTTGCACTCACAGTGCTATATTACTTTCATAAATGAAAATAAGAAATTGAAAAAATGTCAGCGCCCGCCGGGACTTGAACCCGGGACCGTGGAGTACCGTTCCACTGCTCTGCCAACTGAGCTACCGGCGCCCCGACGTAAGCTGACGAAATCTTCAACCTCTTGGTACTCGTCTCGAAGCGACGACAAGCGACATCTAGTATAAGTTATTTGAAACTAATACTATGGTCAGTCCACTTAAGAGTGAAATTCGAACCATGCGATGAAGCTTTGCTTAATTAAATGTACTATGGTTTTATTTTGCACTCACAGTGCTATATTACTTTCATAAATGAAAATAAGAAATTGAAAAAATGTCAGCGCCCGCCGGGACTTGAACCCGGGACCGTGGAGTACCGTTCCACTGCTCTGCCAACTGAGCTACCGGCGCCCCGACGTAAGCTGACGAAATCTTCAACCTCTTGGTACTCGTCTCGAAGCGACGACAAGCGACATCTAGTATAAGTTATTTGAAACTAATACTATGGTCAGTCCACTTAAGAGTGAAATTCGAACCATGCGATGAAGCTTTGCTTAATTAAATGTACTATGGTTTTATTTTGCACTCACAGTGCTATATTACTTTCATAAATGAAAATAAGAAATTGAAAAAATGTCAGCGCCCGCCGGGACTTGAACCCGGGACCGTGGAGTACCGTTCCACTGCTCTGCCAACTGAGCTACCGGCGCCCCGACGTAAGCTGACGAAATCTTCAACCTCTTGGTACTCGTCTCGAAGCGACGACAAGCGACATCTAGTATAAGTTATTTGAAACTAATACTATGGTCAGTCCACTTAAGAGTGAAATTCGAACCATGCGATGAAGCTTTGCTTAATTAAATGTACTATGGTTTTATTTTGCACTCACAGTGCTATATTACTTTCATAAATGAAAATAAGAAATTGAAAAAATGTCAGCGCCCGCCGGGACTTGAACCCGGGACCGTGGAGTACCGTTCCACTGCTCTGCCAACTGAGCTACCGGCGCCCCGACGTAAGCTGACGAAATCTTCAACCTCTTGGTACTCGTCTCGAAGCGACGACAAGCGACATCTAGTATAAGTTATTTGAAACTAATACTATGGTCAGTCCACTTAAGAGTGAAATTCGAACCATGCGATGAAGCTTTGCTTAATTAAATGTACTATGGTTTTATTTTGCACTCACAGTGCTATATTACTTTCATAAATGAAAATAAGAAATTGAAAAAATGTCAGCGCCCGCCGGGACTTGAACCCGGGACCGTGGAGTACCGTTCCACTGCTCTGCCAACTGAGCTACCGGCGCCCCGACGTAAGCTGACGAAATCTTCAACCTCTTGGTACTCGTCTCGAAGCGACGACAAGCGACATCTAGTATAAGTTATTTGAAACTAATACTATGGTCAGTCCACTTAAGAGTGAAATTCGAACCATGCGATGAAGCGGCGCCGGTAGCTCAGTTGGCAGAGCAGTGGAACGGTACTCCACGGTCCCGGGTTCAAGTCCCGGCGGGCGCTGACATTTTTTCAATTTCTTATTTTCATTTATGAAAGTAATATAGCACTGTGAGTGCAAAATAAAACCATAGTACATTTAATTAAGCAAAGCTTCATCGCATGGTTCGAATTTCACTCTTAAGTGGACTGACCATAGTATTAGTTTCAAATAACTTATACTAGATGTCGCTTGTCGTCGCTTCGAGACGAGTACCAAGAGGTTGAAGATTTCGTCAGCTTACGTCGGGGCGCCGGTAGCTCAGTTGGCAGAGCAGTGGAACGGTACTCCACGGTCCCGGGTTCAAGTCCCGGCGGGCGCTGACATTTTTTCAATTTCTTATTTTCATTTATGAAAGTAATATAGCACTGTGAGTGCAAAATAAAACCATAGTACATTTAATTAAGCAAAGCTTCATCGCATGGTTCGAATTTCACTCTTAAGTGGACTGACCATAGTATTAGTTTCAAATAACTTATACTAGATGTCGCTTGTCGTCGCTTCGAGACGAGTACCAAGAGGTTGAAGATTTCGTCAGCTTACGTCGGGGCGCCGGTAGCTCAGTTGGCAGAGCAGTGGAACGGTACTCCACGGTCCCGGGTTCAAGTCCCGGCGGGCGCTGACATTTTTTCAATTTCTTATTTTCATTTATGAAAGTAATATAGCACTGTGAGTGCAAAATAAAACCATAGTACATTTAATTAAGCAAAGCTTCATCGCATGGTTCGAATTTCACTCTTAAGTGGACTGACCATAGTATTAGTTTCAAATAACTTATACTAGATGTCGCTTGTCGTCGCTTCGAGACGAGTACCAAGAGGTTGAAGATTTCGTCAGCTTACGTCGGGGCGCCGGTAGCTCAGTTGGCAGAGCAGTGGAACGGTACTCCACGGTCCCGGGTTCAAGTCCCGGCGGGCGCTGACATTTTTTCAATTTCTTATTTTCATTTATGAATGCAAATCCTTACCTAAAGTAGAGTCCACCGACAGACCAATCTGAGGTGTTGTCACATACCAGTACAGAAACATTAATTTGTTGCAAGGTTGTGTTGTCACAAGCATCACATTGGTCCATTGTTCGTTATAATCTTTTCAAGAGTTAATTTAATTTCTGACGGCAGGATGCGATATAGCACTGGCTTGAAAAGGACAAAGTAAAAATTTGTGTTCACCTGATAGATGTCGAAATCAACACTTGGAAAGACTATACAGGGTGTAAGGGACAGCCCTCCAAATACTGATAGGGTACATGCAGACCATGAAACTAAACAATTTTCTCCTAGGAACCAACATCCTGTCTTTATGTTTTCCATTATTAAATGGTGTGTTTCGTCCCCACCAGGCCACCAGACCAGTGCCGAGTCATGGGGTACCGGTCGTGCCGTAGCGCGTATCCCGCGTGTCCGTGGTGGTGGTACCCACAGGTAAAGCCTTCTTTTTTAACTCTTCAGAGGATTTTTTCAAAATGTTTTCCTTCTTAACAAATTAAGGCAAATTGAGAAATTTTGACAACCCTGCATAAGGAACGCACCGAGTTCTTATAGCAGACATAAATTTAGGATACTTTTTTATTTACTAGCGGTTTCACCCGCTGATAACAGTTTTCCTGCAGAAAAAGACATAATTTACACAAAACCTTTCTCCTGCATCTATCTTCTAAAGAAAATCAAAATCCGTTGCGTACTTTCAAAGGCATAAGCATTCATAGGGACAAGGGAAGTTTCTTCATTTTATACTATTTAGTAATTTTTATGTCATTATGTAAAAAAAATACTGAATTGGTGGGGACATGACTCTAGTTTCAATTTAAGTGTGATCTTTATCGTCGAGCATGTTTTTCAATTATCAATTAAAATATAAAGTCTTTTAGTTTGTAATTGTATTTCTAAGGCCTGTTTACTTGCTTGTTTTGTTACCAATACGAAACACGGCCACTACGGCAGGGCAAAGTAAAGTTCTCGTATCGCGAACATTAGCAGATTTATGCTGTTAACGTTTCGACTAAAGAGAATACAATGAAATATCGTATTACCTTAACTAGATTAGGCTCATCTTACTTGGATAGACCTGATACACGTTCACACAATGTCAATATGAGCAGGGAAATAGTAAGGGAAGTGGGCAGCACGAGTATGTAAACAGGTTACTCGCGCTGCTACTCGTCATGCTGCTGCCACTTCCCGTGCTCCCTCAAATGTCGGCTTTTCTTGCGCGAGTCAAAGGAACGGCAGCACGAGCGCTAGTGGAATGTATTGCTATCTCGTTCACTCGTATTTTATTTCGAGCCATATTCTCGACAGCGGCAGAAACAGGAGCAGGTGCATAGTGTGAACATGCTATAAAATAGGCTAGGCAGCTGGGTTTGGCACGTACCATACCATACCTTAGCACCGGTGTATTCAGCATTTAGTATTTTCTCTTGTTCAATACCTACTTTTACCTTAAAACGTATCTTCCCTTATTTTTTGCTTAAAATTGTATTGAATCATGTCAATTTTGCAACATCCCACTGCTGGAGTTGACACGCATTTAATTAAGTAACTCTTACACCTAGATCCGGTCAGGGTGCGTTCGGTAACATGTGTCGCGGTGGTCGTATGTTCGCGCCCACCAAGCCGTGGCGCCGTTGGCACCGCCGCGTGAACCTACGCCAGCGCCGCGCCGCCGTCGCAGCCGCCGTTGCTGCCGCCGGCGTCCCCGCGTTGGTGCAGGCCCGCGGTAAGAAACTATACATTTCTGCTAAGAAATTCGCACACATTTACATAATTAACAAACGAATTTACACACTTAACTAAGAAATTCACAAACTTTGCATTTTACCTCACTACTAAATTCACACACTTTATTAGTTAATTCACACACTTTATTAGTTAATTCACACACTTTATTAATTAATTCACACACTTTATTAATTAATTCACATCCTTCAATAATTTATTTCACAATTCACACACTTAAATAATTAATTCACACCCTTCAATAATTAATTCACACCCTTCAATAATTTATTTCACAATTCACACACTTAAATAACAAAATTACACACTTTATTAATTAATTCACACACTTAAATACTTACTTCTACACTTTACTAATTATTCACTAATAAGTTCACAAGCTTTACTAATTATTTCACCCACTTTTTTTATTAATTCTAATTCACACTTACAGTATCACACACTGTACCAACAAGTGCAGTCACTATAATTTCTACAAACAATTTCACAGTTCAATATGTCTATTCGAAATGCTTTAAAATGATGATATCCACACGACGGTCTTCTGATTACTATATGAGGAAGCAAAGTGTTTTTAACCCAAAATCTGATTATTGCATTTTGATTTTATACCTTGATGACTTCAAGATAAAAAACTGGTAGAGTTTTTGCGGAAAGAGAAGAGGCGTGGAAATAGGGGTGTCTCTGTGCCTCAGTAAGAAAAAGAGTCATAGCCAACTAAGAAAAAAAAAATTTCACTTTTTGCCCACACCTATTCTGTTTCCGCACAGACTCTAGTTGATTGTTTTCTACTGGAGGCGAATTTTCTAATTAGTAGAATTTACTAGTCTACGACGAGCGATTGACTATTACTACTACGACTAATGAATTTAGAAGAACGTGTGATACGAGTAGTAAGACCACCATTCGTCTTAAGTGAGTGTAGCCGTCTACGACCTCGACAGTGGCGATACTTCACAAAAACAAGTTTCTCTTTATATAAACAATCTATCAGAATGACCGATGCCCAAGTTTTATGTATTATCCTTAAGTAATTTATATTCGTATTAATTGCCATAACTTTAATTGCAGCAAATATTTCATTGAGTTTGCAGGTTCTAATTTAGAGATAATACTAAAAACTTGGGCAGCGGATATTCTGATAGATTGTTTGTATAAAGATATTATTTTTTGTGAAGTGGCGCCACTGTCGAGGTCGTTCACGAGTACACTCGACTTAATTTATCGCAAGCAAAATTGGATTTCAACTGATTTGCCGCCAGCCTTAATGAATTAGAACAAATGATGTGAAATCTCCCGCCACGTGAGAACCAACAACATTTTATTCACGAAATACGGATGTTTGTCAGGTCACATCATCGAGAAAATCCCCGAGCTGCCCCTCGTGGTGTCAGACAAGGTGCAAGAGATCAACAAGACCAAACAGGCGGTCATCTTCCTGCGCCGCATCAAGGCCTGGTCTGATGTGCTCAAGGTAAGCCTTTTTGAACAATGGAATTCGAATTTTAAGAATTCCTAACTCAAATATTTAAGCAATTCAAAAATTTTTGCTGTCCAATATTTTAGCAAATTTGATGTTCCATATTTAAGGAATTCTTAACTTTGCTGTAATTTTTTTAGGAATTCTCAACCTTGCTGTTGAATATTTTAGGAATTCTCAACTTTGCTGTTGAATATTTTAGGAATTATCAACTTTGCTGTTGAATATTTTAGGAATTCTCAACTTTGCTGTTCCATATTTTAGGAATTAACAAATTTGCTGTTTCATATTTTAGGAATTCACAAATATGCTCTTTCATATTTTAGGAATTCACAAATTTGCTGTTCCATATTTTAGGAATTCTCAACTTTGCTCTTGAATATTTTAGGAATTCTCAACTTTGCTGTTGAATATTTTAGGAATTCTCAAATTTGTTGTTGAATATTTTAGGAATTCTCAACTTTGCTGTTGAATATTTTAGGAATTCTAAAATTTATAGTTGAATATTTTAGAAATCCCAATTTTAAATGTCCTATTTAAGAATTCTCAGTCTACTCATATTTTAGGGAGTTCTCAATTTATGTTGTTAAATATTTATAAATTCACAACTGATCAATATTTTGATATTTTCAATATATTTAGAATTTTTTTGTCCCAATAGTCTCAAATTTAAGCTGACTGTTTGAAAGCAGTGAGCGTACATTTTGAGACAAGATTAGATTCTTAAACAACAGTCAGATAGAATCATTTCTATCGCGATATAGAACTTGAGAAACATACTTAATAAATGACTCAATGAAAAACAAACCTTCTACAAGATTAAATTAAATAATATTGTTAGAGATCTATGGTAAAATTCACTTCCTTTTTATAGAGCTTTTAATGTAGTTCTGCTAAAACTGTGAAACGTTAAAATGTTATAGTCGGAAGGTTGTGACGGACAAACGAACCCCCTTTCCTTCAGGCCGTGAACGATGTTGATGTGCATTTGTCCCCGCAGGTATACAAGTCCCAGCGCCTGCGCGCCGGCAAGGGCAAGATGCGCAACCGCCGCCGCGTGCAGCGCAAAGGGCCGCTCATCGTCTACCACAAGGACCAGGTAATACATTGGCCACAATTCGGGATGTACATTCTCCTTACTTGCCTTAAATTAGTGCTGTCATTTTCAGTTAAATAGGTTTAGAAAAGGATAGGAGATATTTTAGTCGTGTCATGTCTTATAATTTCATGCAAAATACGTGTTATTTGTCAAAATAAGGCGACAATCAAAACAATGACGACTAAATTGACTTGGAAAGGCGAAAAAACCCTTGACGTTTTTAAAAATGACAGGACTTAGATATCTTCTATCCTTTTCTTAACCTATTTGACGGAAAGTGACAGCACTAATTTAAGGCAAGTAAGGAAAATTTAAATCCCGAATTGACCTCATTGTTTCTTTATAAATTAAGATAAGAAATTTAAAAAGTGTTGGAACCCGGGACCGTGGGGTACCGTCCCACTGCTCTACCAACTGAGCTATCGGCGCCTCGACCGACACTTCCAAATCTTCAATCTCTTTTATAAGTTATTGTAACGGAACAGGTTAATCCACAATTAGAGTAGGAGTTCAAGCCATGCGATTATGGCGGGTGGCAGGAGTGATGCCAATAGGCAGAATGGAGGGTCCAAGTGGAGTCGGGAAAAGGGTAGCTACCCGCCTGGCCGGGTGTTGTGTCCGGGGACCGACTGCTCCACCTGGATAGCATTGGAAGTTGTATATATGCGTTGCGCGGTGAAACACTTCGATACCGCGTTTCAGGCTCTTTGTTCTGTCACGTGGCGCCATCTTGCAGCTATGTTGGAACTTCTGTTGCATCTTGCTTGCTCGTAAACCACTTTGAGTGAGCTTCTTGTCGTAGCTCCCAGAGGTCGCTACACGATGAAGCTTTGCTTATATAAATGTTCTATGGTTTATTTTATTATGCACTTAGGTAGGAAAACTATGCCGCTCCCGTATCGGCTTATACAGCCATGAAAAGTCTTGCCTCAGACACTGATTAAATGGTCTGTCACAGACGTGTGAGGCCAATGATGATGATGATGATGAGGTGTAGAATAACATATTGAGAAATACCGAGTGAAATGATAAGTCTCGAAATATGAATTCATATACTACTATACTCTGTTCTCAATATGTGATCCTAACAAGTACATGTAATAGTACCCCGTAAGCGCTCAGTCGTCGACACGCGACCGTGTGTCGATGCTGCGCGTGTCGGGGACAGCGGTGCGGCACAACCGAACTGACGGGGCTCGTGCGCCGGCGGGTCATAAGTGTCGCTACACTCAAATAAAATTGTACAGGGCAAAGCCATGGCGGCTGAGCCTGCAAACTAAGGAACCTTGTGCGGTGGGGCTGCTGAGCTCTGGGTAGAGCTAGTGAGACGCCGAGGTGTTGGTTGAGTCTGATTTATTAGATTAAACTATGCAGTTTTATATTAAAGTTAGGCAATACACACATTGATACTAAAATCTATGTATTACATGCGTGTAAAATGCAAGCACAGCATATCTAGCAGTTTTGGCAATAATTAATAGTAAGCAAAGTCAATAACCGAGTGTCACCTGCTAGATAGCGGACTAAGATGTGCGAGTTGGCTCGTACAAAAATACACTTGCTAAACTGGCGGGCAAGGAACGGGCTGCGGTAGCCCAGATGGAAGAGGCGTCGTCACTGTAGTAATGAAGAGAGTCGCAGGTTCAAATCCTGCCCGCGCTTGCTTTTGCAAGTTTTCTATAATTGTTGCTACACTAGTGTTTAAAAAATAACTACGTGGATAACTTTAATTGGCTATTTGAGTACTTAAAAACTGCAGTATTATTCTTTCGTTTTTATTCCTTATATTAAATAAGAAATACTGTTGATGTTATCGCTGAATAAAGAAAATAAATAAAGAATACCTAATAATATGAAAAGGATCAAAATAGACCAAATTTTTGAAAAATTCCCGTGTTATGTAAACATACATCAGCCTATTGCACCCCAGGGTACGCCATAGCGAGTGGATGTTGTTAGGTATATAATTTCAGAAAAATTGCGCGCGATAGAAAATTTTGCAATTGTTCTAGGATCCAAGTACTTATACCTCCCAAAGCTACCCAATTCGGGAATGTAGACCGATTGGGAAAGTGGACAGAACGTTCCTGAGGTTGCAATCTGCTTGAAAAGTACCCGTAAATAGTACCTCTAGATCCGGGAGCCGCTGGTGTTATTTCATTCCCATTTCTTCCTACTGTTGAGGGTGGATAGAAACAACTATTCCCAAAACCCTCCTGGGGGTGGCCGATGGGAATAATTATTTGAAACATTTCAAACCATTATAATAAATAATCCTACTATTATTTGAAACATTTCAAACCATTATAATAAATAATCCTACTAATAATTATAAATGCGAAAGTTTGTATGTTTGTTTGTTACTTCTTCACGCAAAAACTACAGAACCGATTGTACTGAAATTTAGCACACTTATAAAAGGTAATATGGATTAACACATAGGACGGATTTTATTTTCGGGCAACGCCGCGGTTAGATTAGAAAATATATACGTTTACACATCGCATATGTCTTAGTTTATTCTTCGTAGATTCAATGAGTAAAAACACGTTGTTGTTGTATACAGGGTCTGACCCGCGCGTTCCGCAACATCCCCGGCGTTGAAATGCTGAACGTGGACAAACTGAATCTGCTGAAGCTGGCTCCAGGTGGACACGTCGGCCGCTTCATCATCTGGACGCAATCCGCCTTCGACCGCCTCGGTGAGACATTGAAACACATACACATATCGCTTGTTTAATAATAAAGAGAATTAAGTAAAAAAATGCGAAATTACATACATACATACATACATAAATCACGCCTATATCCCTCACGGGGTAGGCAGAGCGTTAACGTCCGTTCAACGGATATTAACACCACGTCTGACAAAAGCTTGAGGGTCAATCAGATAACTGTGTATCACTATAGTGACAGGTTGTCAGCCCATCGCCTTAAATTGCAATATACATCCCTCGAGTCCCTTAGTCGGCTCTTACGACATCCCATGGGTAAGAAATGGGGTAATGCTATTCTAAGCCGGCATCACACGGTAATCTAAGCCGGCATCACACGGTAATCTAAGCCGGCATCACACGGTAAGAATAAAACGGAAAGAACGGTAAAAATGCGAAATTATAGTTTTAATAATAAAAAGAGATAACTGATTAAGCCATTCATGACTCTCTTTTTTATTAAAAATTTGACGAAACCGTTTCTGTAATAAAGAAGTATTTTGTAACGCTCCCTCTGTTTGGGAGAAGTAGTTATTAATTTTATTATGAAAAAGAAACATCTCCAAATAATACTCTATACTATTAAATGCACACATCTCACACACATGTGAGGACATCATGGGAGCGACACATCTCACGCCTTTCCTTTACGGGTGGGCAAAGCATGAAAGGCAGTAAAACTAAGATTACTATCGACAAATATTTTAGGGCCATTTCAGAAATGTCGTCTTTCCAAATGACCGGTTGTCAGCCTGTCGCCTAAAATTTTAATACACATAAAACCCTTGAGTCCCTTAGTCATCACACTTTTCGTTTTAAAAACCCAAAAGCAATAAAAAATACCGGAACAATAATCGTCTGGGATTCAAACCCACAACTTTTTTTTTATTTTATTAATGATTGGTTTGCTCTTGACTCTAGTCTAGGCCATAGGACAGAGACAGACTTAAGATGGAGCGAGCTCACCCACCAACGTATTGTGTCTGTAAGAATTTACCTTGGCAGTATTCTGTTAATCCTTACCACATACAATTAAATTGGTTGGCCGGTAGAGAATGCCGCGTGGCATTAGTCCCGCCTTTTTTACCATGTGCAATAAAGTATAAAATAAATAAATCAATTCATGTCTTTAAAAATTCCAATGGATTAGGGGACACACAAAAATACTCCAAAAAATAATGTAAGATTATTTTTTTCTGACAGTTGTGTAGCAATCTTCATACTAAAATAGCAAAGTATCGTACCCCCGATAAGCCTTACCCACTCTGTCTCGTACGGTTTGGGTTACGAATGTTCGGGGCAGATAAGTGTTTCCCGAAGGAAACATCAGCGCAACTTGACGTTGGCTGGTGTGTCGACATGTGGACTACAGTTGATTAGATATATTCTCAAGCTGTATGGTTTTATGTGAAAGTAGGGTGAAAGTTAAAAGGAAATTAACAAACTTTTTTGTTCGTTTTTTGAAGAAACTAAAAAGACTAGTCATAGACTAAGTTAGAATAAACCGGAAAAGTCCACGCGATCTTACGGTTTAGTTTCTTCATAAAGCTCACATTGCGTATTTTGACAGGGTTCGATAAAATTAGGCTTTAGATATGCTCAAATGACAGCTTAATCTAAACACTCTGTTTGCTCAGGCAGAAAAAAGTGTGAGTGTTCCATTCCAATAATACACGTCTGTCTCTCTAGTAGCACTAGAGTTACAAATCTGACCAATTTTTAAATAATTATTTATAATTGTCCCTAAAGACGCCCTGTTCGGCTCATGGAAGACCCCGTCCAAGGAGAAGAAGAACTTCAACCTGCCACAGCCGAAGATGGCCAACACCGACCTCAGCCGCCTGCTCAAGGCCGACGAGATCCGCAAGGTGCTGCGCAAACCCAAGTGAGTACTGAGCGGGGGCAAATAGGAAGCAGGGGGCAAATAGAAAGCATTGGGAAAATAGGAATCAAGGAGCAAATAGGAATCGGGTGGCAAATAGGAAGCATTGGGCAAATAGGAAGCAGGGGGCAAATAGAAAGCATTGGGAAAATAGGAATCAAGGAGCAAATAGGAATCGGGTGGCAAATAGGAAGCATTGGGCAAATAGGAAGCAAGGGGCTAATAAGAAGCAAGGGGCAAATAGGAAGCAAGGGGCAAATAGAAAGCAAAGGGGAAATAGGAAGCAAGGGGCTAATAAGAAGCAAGGGGCAAATAGGAAGCAAGGGGCAAATAATTATGATGCAAGAAAGAAGAAAATAGTAATCAAAAAGAGGGAGTAATAGCAAGTAGGAATCAAATAGGTAGCATTGCCAAACAGGAATCAAGGGGCAAATAGGAATGAAGGGCTTATTAGGAAGCAAAAGCAAATAGGAATCAAGGGGCATATAGGAAGAATAGGGCAAATAGAAATCAAGGAGTAAAATGGAAGTAATAGCGAATAGGAATCAAGGGGTAAATGATGCAAAAAAGGGGAAAATAGGTAGCAAGAATGGGTCAAATGGGTAGCAAGAAATGTGCAAATACGAAACATCATACGGGCAAGTAGAAAATTAGGGGAAAATAGGAAGCAAGGGGCAAATGGAACCAAGAAAGTGGCAAATAAGAAGAAAATGTATTTTAAAATGATGATTCTCTTTCTCAGAGCATTGGGTTATGACCCACCATGATTACTCAATCACGTTGACACATTCTGATCATTACTTCAACCCCTCCATTTACCACACACAATAAGCATCCACTTGTAACCTGTGTGTCTGTGTGTGCTAGCAAGCGCGTGGTGCGCGCGACGCGCAAGCTGAACCCGCTGAGCAACACGCGCGCGATGCTGCGGCTGAACCCGTTCGCGGCCGTGCTCAAGCGCAAGGCATTGCTCGACCAGCAGAGGACCAGGAACGTCAGGGCGATGGCGCTCGCTGAGAAACGAGGGGTGAGTGTACTGTTAAAAAGATCACATGTGTAAATTTATGAATAAAATCCGTTGTAATAACTGTTTGACAAGTGAAAGAAAATACAAATTGTCAAACGTGGCGTAAATCTCCGTTTTTACGGCCATTTAAGCTCTGCCTACCCCGCAAGGGATAAAGGCGTGATGTATGTATGTATTTTAGAAAATATAAGGTGAAATTTTACAAAATACAGGTGAAATTTTACAAAATATAAGGTGAAAATTTACAAAATGTAAGGTGAAATTTTAAAAAATATATAGTGAAATTTTACTAGTGACCGATAAACAAAACTCAAGGTGGGCTGGTGATAAGGAACAACTTTCCTTAAGGAACTTAGGTCGAAATATGAATAAATATTTTGACCTCCCATAATATATCATTGCCGATCAGCTGATAATTTCGACCCATGTTACTTGGGGAAAGTTGTTCCTTATCACCAGCCTGTCTTGAATTTTCACTATCGGTCACTAGTAAAATTTCGTATAGTCCATGAAGATCAATGAACATAGTGATAAAATAATAATCTTCCCCTCCTAATACATGCCAAGAGTCCTTGAGTAGTCCATATTTTTTTACTTTTTCATTACACTGTTTACTCTAGAAAAAAACTGCAATATACTTGAATTTTTGTTGGTAATGTCAAATTCTCTACAAAATGATGATTCTCTCTCTCAGAGCATTGGGTTATGATTACCATGATTACTCAATCACGTTGACACATTCTGATCACCGATATTTATATATAAAAATATCCAACTGTCTGTCTGTGTGCTGATGAAAGTAATGTCGTTTCCAGATTAAGCTGGATGTTAGCGACCCCGCCGTCAAAGCTGAAAAACTTAGGGAAAAGAGGCGCAAGGCTATCAAGGTAAGAACATTATCTTTCACTCTCAAATTAATCCGTAGTATATATATGTATGTTTATATTTTTATTCGTATATATATGTATGTTTATATACATGGTGTAAAAAAATTAACTAAGAATATTTTAAGGGGTGAACCAGTACGTGAAACTGAACAACTTTCCCCAAGGAACATAGGTCGAAATATGAAAAAAAAATTGGCCCTCCTGGTTTCGCCAGTTAAAAGGTCCAGTACTACATAATTTGTTTATAGTTTAATAGCAATTTAAATTTCGCGCTCAATCGTTTGTCAAATTAAAGCTTGGATTTGATCCGCTTCCTGTATGGCATAGTGGCCACCCATTGGGTAAACCCACAAACCGGAAACTCTTATTTCCGTCTGGCTGATCCAATCAGAGCACAGTATTCTTCCTGAACAAAAGCTCCGGCGATTGCCCGCGGAGGCCGCCATTCTTACCACCATCTTGCTCCGAAAAGTTAACTTGAGACGAAGTTTTGTGTAAAAGCTGAAGTAAATCTGCATCTACGGGGATCCCCAAGAAAAGGAAGAGCAGCAAAACATAACAGGGTGTGTGCTACGATATTGCCGATACTCAGGTAAGATCTCATCCGTAATTTTATTTTGACCAACGACCGTCCATTTTTTCAGTCTTATCGAAGAGAATTTTTAGCTGGCTTCTCCATATTTATGGTCCTTCAAACCGAGGATACCTTTGTAGTTGTGTATTTTACACAAAATCGTAAATTTAAGTCGTTATTTACGTTGATTACGTGCGACTAACCTCATTGCTGAACTTACCTACTAAGTGTAAAACCTCGTGGTAAATATTACGTTCTAGGGATCCTTGAATAGTTCTAACTTACTTTACGCATACTTCTAACTAGATTTACGCAAATAATACATAGGAGCAGGTCGGATAAGAATCTCATATTTGTTCGTTGCAATTTCGCTTCGAAATCGGCCCGGTCGGTTTAAGTTCATTGACCTCCGGGCGCCTCTCATTACCTACATAATCTTGTCAGTAGGCTTAAATTCAGATGCACTGTGTCATCGAACCGCAAACTCAGGTTTAAGTTACTAACCTAGGGTGATATAACTATATACTTATTTTCGTTTAGGTATAGCGTCTTTTCGCTTCCAGTAGACTAAACTATTGTTCACGGAACTAAACGAAGTAGGTAGGTATATATTCGCGAGCCACAGGTTTAAGATATTAACTTGTTGGTGATAACTTTTAGTCTGCTATATAGCAATAACGAGTATAGGTTTAAGTTACTAACCTATACACAATTTTCTTACAAGTATTAGGAGCCCAGACTCAAGTTATCAGTCTGTTGGCAACTTCTTTACTTACACAGATTTAAGATATTAATCTGTAGTTGTTTTTTCTGTTTTCACTATAGGTTTAAGTTACTAACCTATAGGCCATTTTCATAAAAGTATTAGTGCCCAGACTCAAGTTATCAGTCTGTTGGCAACTTATTTAAACACTTTGTTTAATATATGACTTTTGGATTGACTAGATTAATACATACTTGTCAAATATTTGATAATGTGAGTGAGTGTGAGTGACATCTACATATATTAAGTAGGTATATTTTGTCTATTTAGTTACAGTTAACATATCTTTTTATACCTATTCAATTGTGTATAATAAGCAACCATGGGTGAGGAACTAGATCGTAACATAACACTTTCACAATCAAAAATTAACCTATTCATAGGACGTCTGCAAAATATTCAGACACTGATTCCGAATATTAATGATAAAAATAAACAACAGTTTCTGGCAAAGGCACGGACAATTGATGACATGAGATTTAATTTTAACCAAGAATTGGATAAGTTTAACTTGTATCAATTAACCAAAGACCCTGACTACCAAGTTGACTTTAAATCTTTGGATCAGTTTGAAGATTTGTATGGAGAAATTATGTTAAAATTAGATTCATTCAGATTTTGTAAAGCATCAGAAAAAGAAACCAAGTCTCAATCGGATCACATTAAAATACCTCGTATTGAACTGCCAACTTTTGACGGGGACATACAAAACTTTCCATTCTTTTTTGAAACATTTAAAAAATTAATCCATGAAAATACAAGTTTAACAGATTCTGATAGGATTCACTACCTACTAAATCAATTGACTGGTAAAGCAAAGTCAATTTGTATTGGTGTGGTACCATCCGGAGAAAACTATAACAATTTATGGGAAACATTGATAAGTAAATATGAAGATAAAAGAGCATTAGGAACATCATACCTAAACCAACTGTTTGCACTAAAACCTATACAAAACCCATCACCAGCCAACTTAGAAAAACTTGTTGACAGGTTTTCTTCAACAATAGATGCTTTCAAACAACTCAAGTTACAAGATACTAGTGAATTCATCTTTATTTACATGGGTCTAAAACTTTTGGATTTGGATACAGCTAAGCAATTTGAGATGTCAATAAGAAGTAAAACAGATTTGCCAACTTATGAAGAATTTATTAAATTTATCCGAGAACAAGTGAAAATATTAGAGCGAACCAACTCCCAAAAAGTGAAAATTGATCACCGGATAAGTCATGCACATGTAACAACAATGAAAACAGAGGGTCAGACTGAGATTAAATGTCCAGTTTGTAATAGTAATCATCATCGATTCTTGTATCAGTGTGACCAGTTTACCAAATTGAATGCAAGTGACAGATTTCAGTTCATCAAAGATAAAGGATGGTGTATTGTTTGTTTAGGCAAGCAACATACAGCTTCGAGGTGTCAATCTGACCGAACTTGTCGCAAGTGTAAAAGGAGACACCATAGCCTTCTGCATTTTAATGGCTCAGTACCTACACAAACGGCGTTAGCCATCGACGACATTGCGACGGAGACTGCATGTGAGGAGGAGGAACCAGAAGAATTATCAGAAAGTGAAACAGAAAAATCCGAAGTGTCACTATGCACCATGTCTTCCACTAATCATACTTCGGTTCACACTACAGAAGTCCTTGCGACCGCACAAGTTATGGCCATTGGACGTAATAACAAAGATGTACAAATTAGGTGCTTGTTAGACCCGGGATCACAAAAGCATTATGTAACAAATGATTGTTGCAGAAAATTAGGTCTTCCTGTAAGACGAGGGCCATCTGTGTCGGTGAAGGGAATTGGAGGTGTAACCCAAATGATAAAGGGCAAGGTCAATTTGACAATACGATCTAAATTAAATCCTGAATCTAAATATGAAATTGAAGCCTTGGTATTAGAACTCATAACTGAAATTCTGCCTACTTGTCAGATAGATGTGACATCAATCAATAGTTTTCGAGACATACCATTAGCCGATCAAACTTGGGCTTCTCCGGGACCAATCGATGCTCTGCTGGGTGTGAAGCTTTTTGCAGATTTATTATTACCTGGGAAAGTAATGACAAAGCCTGGATTACCCGATGCATTGGAAACTGTGCTTGGATATATAGTCGTTGGAGATGCGCCTACTTCTATGTCACCTTCTGCTCCAGTATCATTCTGTGCAACATATGAAGTGGGAAATTTGATCAAAAGATTCTGGGAGATAGAAGATATGGGATCTGCTCCTGTTCTAAGCAATGAAGAAAAACAAGCAGAGGAGTTTTATCAGTCTACATGTACGAGAGACGAGACCGGTCGCTATGAAGTTGCACTCCCTTTTAAGCTAGACCCAAGTCATCTGGGTGACTCTCTGAAAATGGCCGAACGGAGACAGATCAATCTTGAAAGAAAGTTTAAGGCACAACCAAAGTTAAAAGAAATGTACAATGGAGTCATTAATGATCATATTGAAAAAGAGTATTTATCCCCTACTGAGACTATATCTGAAAATGCATGCTATATAGCCCATCACGGAGTATTACGAGAGGACAAAAGCACTACTCCCTTGAGAATGGTGTTAGATGCAAGTGCAGCCACATCATCTGGACTGTCATTAAATGACTTGTTACATGCAGGGCCTAGTTTGCAAGCAGATTTTTTCTGCATACTATTAAATTTGAGACTTTTTCTTGTTGCTCTGTCAGCTGATGTACGCCAAATGTATCTTGCCATTAAAGTTCGCGAATGTGACCGCGCTTATCAACGGATTCTGTATCGATTTGACGATTTGCAACCGCTTCAATCTTACCAGTATAATCGAGTCGCGTTCGGTCTGCGATGTAGCCCTTTCTTAGCCCTTAGAACCATAAAACAGCTGGCTATAGATGAAGGCGCTAAATATCCTATAGCAAAGGAAATTTTGTCTAGAGACATTTACATGGACGATATTGCTAGCTCTGTCATCAACGAAGAACAAGCACGAACAGCAGCTCAAGAATTATTTAAAATTTTCCAGTCTGGCGGCTTTCAACTTGCAAAATGGTCGTCTAACTCCAACTACGTTTTACAAGATATTCCAAAAGAATTAAAACTGTCACACAGTGTGTCATTTGATGATGAGACAACACTGAAAATATTAGGCCTTCGGTGGTTTCCAAAAGAGGATTTATTCTCTTTTCAAGTAACGCCAGATGAACGTCCCTGTACCAAACGGAATATTTTGTCATCCATTGCCAGACTGTTTGATGTTCTTGGTTTGGTGGCTCCTATAATTGTCTTTGCAAAACTCCTTATAAAGGAATTGTGGATCGCCAAAATTGACTGGGATGAAGTACCTCCGGATCATATAACACGGAAGTGGCGCCAATTCCAAGCAGAACTACCCTTGATTTCTCAACTCAAGTTTCCCCGGCATATCGCGGTAGCAGAGGCATGCTCTTTGACGATTCTTGGGTTTGCAGATGCCAGTGAAAGAGCTTATGGTGGAATGGTGTATGCTTACGTTAAAACACCTGATAACAAAACGTCTATAAATTTGGTCTGTGCCAAGTCTAAAGTCGCCCCCTTAAAGGTCGTATCATTAGCGCGCCTAGAGCTGTGTGCATTGTTACTTTTGGCACAACTGATAAATAAAGTAATTGAAAACTACTCTCCTAGATTCCCAATTCAGTCTATTTTAGCATTCTCTGACTCAACTGTGGCGTTGTGCTGGGTTCATTCACCTCCATACCAATGGCAAACATTCGTAGCCAATCGAGTGGCGAAAATACAAGATCTTTTGCCAAGCAGTACCTTTTTTCACGTCAAAGGAACCGACAACCCCTGTGATTGTCTGTCACGAGGATTAACCCCAGCTCAGCTGGTTGACCACCCAATGTGGCTCCACGGTGCACCGTGGATGAAACTTCCTAAAAATTCATGGCCTATTAAGCCATTCGTACCGAATAACGAAGACGTTCCAGAAGCAAAAACATTAGCTGCAGCGGGAGTTATCAAGGAGAACATTATTATTGAGATGGCTAAACGGTTTTCTTCATGGCCTAAATATGTAAGATCTGTGGCATATGTGCTCAAATTCATCAAGAAGTTACCTAAAGGAACAATCACCGCCACAGACTTAGAAGTAGCAGAAAATGAAATTATAGCAGCGCTTCAAGACATTCATTTTAAAGATGACATCGTGAACCTGAAAAACGGCACAATGTGCACGGGAAGTTTAAAACAGCTTAAACCATTTATGGAGAACCGTTTAATTCGAGTTGGAGGTCGTTTAGGAAATTCTAGCGAAGATTACGCATATAAGCACCCTATTCTATTACCGCGAAGCGACCACATAGTTGAGATTCTAATTGACTACTACCATAGAAAGAACTGTCACGTGGGGCCAGAAACACTGATGTCCCTGCTTCGGCAACGTTATTGGATAATGTCCGCCAGACGAATCATTAGGCAGAGAATACATCGTTGCAACTTCTGTTTTAGACTGAAACCGAAAGCAACATTTCCTATGATGGCTGAATTGCCAGCATCAAGGGTGAATCAAGTCGAAAAGGCCTTCACCCATACCGGATGCGACTACGCAGGGCCTATACTGTACGTTCCACACCGTCGCCGCGGTGTGAGAAGTCAGAAGGCGTATATATGCGTGTTTAAATGTTTAACAACACGAGCCATTCATATCGAAGTTGCTACTGATCTCAGTACTGCAAATTTTCTTGCAGCCTTTCAAAGATTCCTTTCCCGTCGCGGTCCAGTTAACTTTATGTATTCTGATAACGGCACTAATTTCATAGGAACAAAATCTTATCTTAAAGAATTACATGAATTTTTAACCAATGAATACAGGGAATTGTGGGAACAAGAATTAGCTCAAAATCATATTACATGGAAAAACATATGTCCAAACGCCCCTCACCATGGAGGATGTTGGGAAAGTGAAGTAAAATCTGTTAAAACTTTATTATTTCGCACTATAGGTCCCCAAATCTTGTCCTATGAGGAACTTATAACCGTTTTGGCTCAAATAGAGGCGGTGTTGAATTCTCGGCCTTTGTACACCATGAGCGCTGACCCATCTGAGCCTACAGCTTTAACACCCGCACACTTTTTAAACACAACTCCCCTCAAGTATCTTCCAGCAACAGCGGCGGGTAACGTTTCCGATCATCTTTTGAAAAGGCATCAGATATTAGAAAAAATAGTTAGAGATTTTTGGAACAGATGGAGAAAGGAATATCTACACACCTTACAAAATCGTAGAAAATGGAACACCCCATCCAATCCTGTTAAAGAAGGAACAGTAGTGTTGATCATAAAGGATAATGTAATGCCTCTACATTGGCCATTAGGTGTAGTAGTTCAAACTTTTCCAGGAAAGGACGGAGTAACTCGGATAGTTAAAGTTAGAACTAAACAAGGATTCTTTCAACGACCAACAGTAAAGTTGTGTCCATTACCAAGTCAATAAGATATAAATACATATTAAGATCAATAATTCATAATTTAATTTTATGCTAAATTATTTAGAATTTAAGTACATTTATTTTTCAATTTTGTTTACCTCAGAAGAGAGATAAAGTTTTAATTTTTTTGCCTCAAATGTGAAGGATGGAGGAAGAATTTTGTTTTTTTTGTTTCAATAAGTAAAATTTATTTGATTAAATAGTTTAGTTTAGGTTATGATCAGCAATGAGGTTATGACCTGTTTTGTTTTCTGTTTTGAAAGGCAAGCCTTTCAAGGCCGGGGGTATGGTTTCGCCAGTTAAAAGGTCCAGTACTACATAATTTGTTTATAGTTTAATAGCAATTTAAATTTCGCGCTCAATCGTTTGTCAAATTAAAGCTTGGATTTGATCCGCTTCCTGTATGGCATAGTGGCCACCCATTGGGTAAACCCACAAACCGGAAACTCTTATTTCCGTCTGGCTGATCCAATCAGAGCACAGTATTCTTCCTGAACAAAAGCTCCGGCGATTGCCCGCGGAGGCCGCCATTCTTACCACCATCTTGCTCCGAAAAGTTAACTTGAGACGAAGTTTTGTGTAAAAGCTGAAGTAAATCTGCATCTACGGGGATCCCCAAGAAAAGGAAGAGCAGCAAAACATAACAGGGTGTGTGCTACGATATTGCCGATACTCAGGTAAGATCTCATCCGTAATTTTATTTTGACCAACGACCGTCCATTTTTTCAGTCTTATCGAAGAGAATTTTTAGCTGGCTTCTCCACCTCCCATACAAATTATCCCGGCCGGGTAACACACTAATAAGGGAGGGTCAAATTATTTTTTCATATTTCGACCTATGTTCCTTGGGGAAAGTTGTTCAGTTTCACGTACTGGTTCACCCCTTAAAATATTCTCAGCTAATTTTTTTACACCTTATATATTTTAGATTGAAATTTAGATATATATTCTGTGCACGTCTTATCCGCATATCGTATAATACCATTGCTCTTCCCTAGGTGTGCTGTAAGAAATTTCTTATTAGAGATAAGCAGTGCCCGTTGTGTCTGTATTCTTTGTGTTTTTCTCTTTAATGTTCATGTGTCCAATAAATCGTAAATAAATAATAAATAAGGTATGTACATACATACAGGCACAATGCTACTTGAGTGTGTTTGGCTTCTATAATAAAGACAAACCAAATATTTTCTTCCCAAGAGAGGTCGGATAATAAGTAAGACTAAAACTTATCGCGTTCAAGTGTAAGGGTCGAATTTTAAAGAGCCAGTGTCCGACATTATCAAACTACAGGCACAGGTGAAATTCGATGTTCATTGCGTAGTCGGTTAGCAATTATGATACCAGGAATATTAACCGGCTACGCAATATACTACGAATTTCACCTGTAGACTTGTAGCCTGTAGTTTCATAACATAGGACACATGCCGTTTCTCCTGAGATTACGAAGACATGTGCGCAACTAATTATATGAATGAATTGAGTAAATTAATGTATGATACGCAGTATAAATCGTAGCAAAAAAGTCCTTACAAATTCGCCGCTCACCCTTAGCGCCTATGCTGCGTCGAATAGGTCATGCTTGAGCAGAATGTCATAAATGTGTGCTTTATGTCGAGATCACACAATGCCATAGCAGGCTCGAATCGTTTTTGTCCACCGGCCAGACGCTCGTGATAAGTTAACAAGAGAAAGGTTCTAGTCGGATATCTGACGTTTGTTGCACAGAGCGACCTAGCCGCCAGAAGTGCAAATATGCGACAAAAATCGTTCAAACACAGCAAATATCAACATTCGTCGTCGTTCGTCAATTGACGGTAGTGTCATCTGAGAACAGGACAGAAATATGAAATTTGCCTAAGTGTGACAAGGAAAGGTACGATTGTCTGGTACAATCCTTGTCATGACGCGAAATATTTGCTGCACATTTTCGTTTGAACAATTTTTGTCGCATATTAGGCGCACGCCGCCGGCGGCCCGCGGACGACTATAATTATAATTCGAGTCATTAAACTGCATTTTTACACGACTGCCCAACTAAAAAAAAGGCGTGTAATGTTTTTAGTGTTCATGTATGTATGATTGTGCGATTCTTTAATGTACTGCAACTCGTTAACCACTGAACAGATTCGAATAGGAATTGTATCGGAACAATCCTTGCATTATCCCGAGTGTCATAGGCTATGCTCTATCTCAGAAAGCATTCGTGTTTTAAATCAAATATGCTTGTTCCTTGATGATAATGTTGTTTTTTTCCAGGTTGCCGTTAGCAAGAAGCCTAAGAAGCCAGTGACCAAGAAAACTCCCCCCCCTCCCAAGAAGAAGAAGTCTGCTGCTAAGGACCTGACGAAAGGACTCAAACCTGCAGCCAAGAAGTAAAATAAATAAACTTTATATAAGTTGACAAACATCTGGGTTTTATTTCTTTAAATAGCTGGTACCCGCGAATTTCGCTTCGCTCAATTATTCATGTAAACTGATCTGGCACCGAAAATCAATAAGTATGACCTTAGCGCCTACGCTGAGTCGAGTAGGTTGCACGCGCGGGCTGGCCGCTCGACGCAGCGTTGGCGCTTAAATACATCGCCTGCCACACATACCTCCTGTCTACGAAGAGGTCTAACACACATGCATCTTGCCCCTTAAGAAGGCTAAAACACATACCTCTTGCTCCTAAAGAGGGACAACACACAAACCTCTTGCTCCTAAAGACAGATTTATAAGATAATGTGCCTAAAGAGGGATAACACACATACCTCTTGCCCCTAAAGAGGGCTAACACACATACCTCTTGCTCCTAAACAGGGATAACACACATACCTCTTGCTTCTAAAGAGGGACAACACACGAACCTCTTGCTCCTAAAGACAGATTTATAAGATAATGTGCCTAAAGAGGGATAACACACATACCTCTTGCCCCTAAAGAGGGCTAACACACATACCTCTTGCTCCTAAACAGGGATAACACACATACCTCTTGCTTCTAAAGAGGGACAACACACGAACCTCTTGCTCTTGCTACTTAAGAGGTATAACACACATACCTCTTGCTCCTAAAGAGACCTAACACACATACCTCTTGCTCCTAAGGCCGTACGCTCGCTCACGCGGTTTCACGCGCGGGACGTCCCGCGCGGGCCAGATTTGACAAAACACAAGATTGGCGCCCCGTGACGCGGCCTGCGGTCACCCGCGCCGCGGCTTCAGCAACCCGCGACATAATATAACCCGTACGAACACGACGACACTTGCCATATTACAACTACCTAGGCACTATGCGCCTTCTAAATTTGGACGGGTAATAATGGCGGCGATGTCAGACCGCCGCGCGGATCCCGCGAGACCGCGTGAAACCGCGTAAGCGAGCGTACGGCCTAAAGAGAGCTAACACACATACCCCTTGCTCCTTAAAAGGGCTTACACATATACCTCTTGCTCCTAAAGAGGGAAAACACACATACCTACCTCTTGCTCCTAAAGAGGTATAACACACATACCTCTTGCTCCTATAGAGAGCTAACACACATACATCTTGCTCCTAAAGTGAGCTAACTAACGCACATACCCCTTGTCCCTAAAAGGGCTAAGGCCGTACGCTCGCTCACGCGGTTTCACGCGCGGGCCAGCCCGCGCGTGAGGCCGCGCGGCGGTCTGACATCGCCGCCATTATTACCCGTCCAAATTTAGAAGGCGCATTGTGCCTAGGTAGTTGTAATATGGCAAGTGTCGTCGTGTTCGTACGGGTTATATTTTGTCGCGGGTTGCTGAAGCCGCGGCGCGGGTGACCGCAGGCCGCGTCACGGGGCGCCAATCTTGTGTTCTGTCAAATCTGGCCCGCGCGGGCCGTCCCGCGCGTGAAACCGCGTGAGCGAGCGTACGGCCTAACACACATACCTCTTGATCCTAAAGAGGGTTAACACACATACCTTTTGCCCCTAAAGAGGGTTAACACACATACCTCTTGCCCCTAAAGAGGGATGACATATCAGCGGGCTACACAGTTACTCTATGCTCCCGAAGGAGCGTACGCCCTTTTTGTTGTTTTTTGCATTTGACACTACGAAGCCCATCAGCTGTTGGGAACCACAGACCAAACAAGCATAATAAATTGAAAAATTTTAATACACGACTGCTTTCTGAGTTAAAACCTAGCCTATGACACTCGGGATAATGTAAGGAACCTTCCGATTCAATTCCCATTCGAATCTGTTGAGTGGTTAACGAGTTTCAGTCCTTTAAAGAATCGCACATATCGATGGTCTAGAAGACAAACGTGCTAACTACAAAAAAAATGATTTTAACATTTTAATGCCATATGTATTAAATGAAGATGCTGTATCGTTTACACGAACCCAAATACCCTAATTACGTCTCTTTCTCCCCAAACTATAGATGTACACTTATAGTAAGTGATGTCAGTTTGATGCCAAAAAATGTAATTATAATTAATTACCATTAAACTTAAACTACAAAAATATTAAATATATTTAGCGCATCTTTTTTAGATTTACCATAATTACACAAATGAGCTAAATGTCATTTTTATTATTGTCATTTGGTAAATCTTGATTCCCAATTACAATAAAAGATATTAATCTTTCCAAGATGCCAGTGACAAATGGTTTAAGTAGTCTTAATGCTACTGGACACTGCTCAGCATACAGAAAAATATATTAAGTGCTTTAAACATAAAGACATCATAATTGACAAATGATTTAATCACCAATTACTAAACAAAATTCTGGAGCCCAAAAGTTTTAAAGTTATTTAATCTATTTACCAAGGTATAGACACTCATTTTAAGTATTTAGGTAAATATTAGTAATTTACCTAAATACTATCGCGATAGACCCGGTCTAATACTTAAAATGAGTGAAAGTGATCGCGAGTGCTTAAAAAGTTATAAGGTATAGATGTCGCAGGGATTTAGTCAAAGGCGTTATATTATAATTTTACTAGTGAAATTGTAATTACACTAATTATTGTCAATAACGACAGATTTGTATAATTTCACGGGCTTGTTTCAGTGATATTGTAATTTCACTGGACCGCAAAAGTGATATTATAATAAATCTAGGTTTATTATGAGTTATGTTTGTGGTGGGAGTCCCGCGGGTTCTGATTGGAAGATTTAATCAGTCGCCATTTGCAAAATAATTGTTGTAAACATTGGATTGTGTTTTTTGATATGAGTTCATTAAATATTTTTGGTGTCTTTGATTTACTTTATAATTCTGGCCAATATCTTCAAAATGAGTGATTGTGAGCATTTGGAAGTGTTACAATCGTCAGATTTATCACATTTAAGTGGAAGTAAGTCAAGTGACACAGAGTTAAGAAAGTACTACAGTGGCCAATCTGATAAAACGAAAAACCCTGAATTGAGTGCGGAAATAATAGAACAGGTAATAATTGCAATAATTGAAGAATATAAAGCAAGAAAATACAAAAGCTTTCAACCTCTAATCAGCAGTACCATTATGCAACTAAATATGATGTACTAGATGTGAGAAAGAAAAGAGTTTTAATAACAAAGCGAAAAAGTGTTTTTTCACCTGTTACACAAATAATTCCAAGTGAAAATTATTATGACACTTTACTCGAAATGCATTGAGCAACGGGCCATGGTGGGCGAGATAAAATAAATCATCTCCCTCAAATATAAAAAAATTGTCCTGCAATATGCAATAAAAAAAATGCAACCTGTATGACGAAGAAGAGTTTTTCTACATCGGGTATAGTTATCCGTCCATTGGTGACAAAAAAAAATAACAAGAGAGGGCAAATGGACCTAATCGACCTCCAATCTGCGCCAGATGATGATTTCAAATGGATTAAAAGCTTAGGATTATTCAATTTAATGAGTAGTAAGTGTTATAACATTTTTGGTATATTGTGATTCTTATATTTTACGTAAAGGTTGTAACTACAAAATAGTTAATAATAAAATTAAAAAAGTAATAATTTTCAATAATCTGTCTTTTATTTCCTAACTCTATGCTTAATATTTTTAGCTCAGTTGGTAACGAAAGCGGACCAATCAGCGAACGGTCTGATAATCTTACGGCTTTCTTAAACCAGTGCTATTGTCAATATATAACTGCCTTACAATTTCATTATATCGGTCTAGTGAAATTATAATTTCACTGAAACTAGCCCGTTAAATTGTAAGTAATCCTAACGATTGACAATAAATTAGTGCAATTATAATGTCACTAGTGAAATTTCAATATCACGGCTATTTTAATATCCCTGCAACATAGACAAATATTGAAACGTATATTAATGTGGTATGTGTGTCAGATGTGGTGTTAATATCCGTTTTACGGCCGTTAACGCTCTGCCTACCCCGTAAGGGATAAAGGCGTGATTTATGTATGTATGTATGTATATTAATGTGAATGATATCTCATACTATAACGTTGCATTTCACAACAAAGGATTTTAATACTTTGTATTATTTTATTTTGGCGGGAATCTCGGCATAGCAACAAGGTGCTGCTGCCGCTGCTTCATCGCTCGCTTCTGTTGCCTCGATGCCGCCGTCCCCGCCTGAAATAAACGCCGACATTCCGACACTAGCCCCTGACGCTGACGTTCCAGCGTTAGCCCTTGATACCGCCGCTACTTCACCGCTCGCCTCTGCTGCCCCAGTGCCGCCGTGCCCGCCTGAAGTGAATGCTGACGTGCCAGCATTATCCCCTGATGCCGCCGCTGCTTCATCGCTCGCTTCTGTTGCCTCGATACCACCGTCCCCACCTGAAATAAACGCCGACATTCCAACATTAGCCCCTGACGCTGACGTACTAGCATTAGCCCCCGATGCCGCCGTTGCATCACCGCTCGCTTCTGTTGCCTCGATGCCACCGTCCCCACCTGAAATAAACGCCGACATTCCAACATTAGCCTCTGACGCTGACGTACTAGCATTAGCTACTGATGCCGCCGTTGCTTCACCGCTCGCCTCTGTTGCCTCGATGCCACCGTCCCCACCTGAAATAAACGCCGACATTCCAACATTAGCCTCTGAAGCTGACGTACAAGCATTAGCCCCTGACGCTGACGTACCAGCATTAGCCCCTGATGCCGCCGCTGCTTCACCGCTTGCCACAGCTGCCCTGGTGCCGCAGTCCCCGCCTGAAATAAACTGATCTGATTCACAAACAAAAACGACTGTTGTTCCCTCAAAAATCACCGATACATCCACGAAACTTACCGATGTTTACGACACCAGCGCTGTCTCCACCTACAGAATTCGGTAACGCTCTTACAGAAGTTGCTTACGCATCTTGTGATAGAAATAATGCCTTGAACTTAATTTCTATACAAAATACATCTACACAGTCACCACTTCCCAGTACATCGAATATGAATATTACAGAGCAACTACTTCTCGACCTATATTTGGCTGACTCAGATGATGCAGCCCCATCTATCCTAAAATAGTTGCCATACCTGGCTAGTCTCTCTGGTTCTTTTCTTAGTTATTTTGTTTGAGCGTTCATCCTATTTTATTTATGTTAGCTTGTCGTGGGTATAGCTTATTTTTTTATGTATTCATGTAATTATTTTGCCTTGCCACAAAGCCTCAAGACCAAGGTGTTCGATCAATGCGTCCTGCCAGTCATGACCTATTGAGCCGAGACGTGGAACCAGACAGTAAAACTGGCCCACCGGTTACATGTCACTCAGAGAGCTATGCTCGGTATCTCTGTAATAGATAAAATCCGGAATGAGACCGAAGTAACGGACATAGTCTGGAAGTGTAGCAAACTGAAGTGGCAGTGGGCTGGCCACATTTGTCGTAGAACCGACGGACGGTGGAGTAAACAGGTTCTTGAGTGGAGGCCACGCCTTGGATCGGAAAGCGTAGTGTTGGACGACGTCCGGCCAGATGGACCGATGATTTAAAGAAGGCGGCTGGTAGCGACTGGATGGCGAAAACGTGAGATCATGCCCTATTGTGTACCCTGGGGGAGGCCTACGTCCAGCAGTGGACTCCAATAGGCTGATGTATGTATGTATTTATTTTAAGTAGGTTTATGTATTTTTATTTTATTATGTTAAAGTATTAAGTACTTTGTATTTTTGTTTATTTCTTCTTATGTATTGTATAGCCACCTTTAGTGAGAACTTTACGTACGATATATATATATATATATTTGTTTTGTGTATGGGCACTATTGGGCACCCGCTTATTTTTTGGTTGGCCGGTAGAAAATGCCGCGTGGCATTAGGCCCGCCCATATTCTTGCTGTTGATGAAAAAACTCTAATTGATGATTGTTCTGATTCGGAGTCGACAGATGACTGAACTTAAGTTCGAATTATAAGGTAGGCACCTACTACATTACTAAGATTTGATCTCATGTTTGAATTATTTACGAATAAAGAGAATTTATTTCTTATTTCTTGATTTTTCTTAGTATCACATCACACGACACAAAAGTGTTAAATGAATATTACGTATTTTAAGTTTATGTAAAAACATAATAAGTGATGACTTTTTTTACTACATTCATGGTTTTAAAGAATCTTTAATAAAATCATGTTTACTTAATAAATAGATCATTAAAAAGATAAATATCCTATCCAAATACAAGTAGTATATACATGGTTCCTATGTTCCATTTTAAGCTACAGCATCTAGAACTTTTACATAACTAAAAATGTTCCTCCTGAAAAGTTGGATAGTCTGTAATTATCATGTTTGTCTTCTAGACCATCGATATGCACATTTAAACGTATATGTACTCTAAAAACATTACACTCCTTTTTGTCTAAGCAGTCGTGTAAAAACTCCGCGCGCGCCACTAAGATGACGTTACGTTGCTGTGTTGGGAACACTAGTGTCTTCTTCTTCTTTCGTGTCGATGACTGAAATATATTTCGACCAGAAATTAGCCACGGCTACGGCGCTGTCGGTGGCATCATACAAGTCGGACAAGGTGCAGGTTTTAGGGCACTGACTGCAAGACTAGGGATTGCAATCCCGCAATGCGGGATCCTGCAATCCCGCGGGATCCCGCGCCAATTTCGGCCTTGCGGGATCCCGCACGTTCAAAGCGCGGATCCGCGGATCCCGCACGGGGCGGTAAAAGCGCGCGCAATGTTGCCGTTTCTTGCAGAACGGATACTGGTGGTTGGCGTCGGCGGCGGCGGGAGTGTACAATATCACGCAACGTTGCCGTTTCGCACAATTTGTGTTCGTGTTCGGTCTCGGTCGGCTCGTGCGCGTCTCAGTCAGTTCAGTCAGTTGCACTAAGACTACCTACAAATATATGCTGACCATCCAGCCTACTAGCGTAGAAGCTGAAAGAGCGTTTTCGGCGTCAGGATATATTTGTAGTTCACTGAGAAGCAGGCTGGGTGACGACACCATTGATACTATTTGCTTTCTACGAGCATACTTTCAAAAACGATCGCCATAGTGGTAGCCAAAGTTAGTAATAGTAACATAACAAAGATGTGATTTGATTAATCCAATAAAAAATGTGATCTCATACGTTAATGATAAAAATTAGAGGTATAATATAAGAAACAACAAAGTTAGTACTAGTAATAAAAAATATGTGATTTGATTATTCCAATAAAAATTGTGATCTCATATGTTAATGATAATAGTTATAATATAAGAAACAGCATTTTTATATTATAAGACTGATGATTTGTTAGATTAAGGACTAAATAAACAAATCATCGCAAGGCTAATTCATGCTAAAATTACAATAAACAGATAAGTAATGTAGGACTGATTTTACTTACAAATAAATAATTCATGATTGTTTTTTTGTCAAGAAACAAATATTTTTAGTTCCAACATGAAAGACATGTTTTAGTTTTTTAAATAAAAATTGTTTTTTTTTAACAAAAACCTGCATTCTAATATGTTTTTTTAACATCATTTCAACGGTGCGGGATCACGCGGGATCCGCGCGGGATTGGGTCAATCCCGCGAATCAATCCCGCGGGATTGGCGGAGGTGCGGGATTGCAATCCCTATGCAAGACATCAAGTGTGGCATAGTCTATAAGGCACCACAGTCGCAAGATGGGTTTGATTCTTTCTGTTTATTTTTTGGTTGGCCGGTAGAGAATGCCGCGTGGCATTAGGCCCGCCCTTTGTACTTTCTGTGCAATATAGTTTAATAAATAAATAAAATAAATGGGTTAGAGCTATATCCTCACTTATTTAGACTAAACCTGCATCGGCCAACTTGTGTTCGCAGACGATTTAGTTTTCCAGGTTGACCATGGAAGTTTGTGACCTGTTGGGAGCTCTTTAGATTTAAAGTAATTTTTTTTTTCGTTTATCATCCAAAAAATAAATTACATTGAGTCTTAATGCTAAACCTCTACTGCAAACCCTTTTGCGGATTTATGTGTAGGGGCCTTCAGTCGTCCATTCTTAACGTTCGTGTACAGTGTTCGTGTATTAGGGGGAGGGGGATATTTCTCAGACCATAGCTTGCGACGAGCTTCATCTGGATTGTCTACAATCTGGCAAAACCGACTTCAGTACCCGATATTATCAAACTACAGGCTACAATTTTACAGGTGAAATTCGATGTTCATTGCGTAGTCGGTTAGCCATTATGATACCAGGAATATGAACCAGCTACGCAATGTACTAAGAATTTCACCTGTAGATTTGTAGCCTGTAGTTTCATAACATAGGCACCAGGAAGTTGTTTTTTCAGCCTGGAGCTACACTCTTGTGTTGAAGACTAGTATGTTTGAAGTAGAAAAATAACACGAAGATTAAAAATAACCAGTATTTATTTATAACTAATTCCATTACAACTGAATAGGAATATTAACATGCAAATCTTAAAATACACAATAAAAATCATTAATTAACGTCAGTAATGTTACATAAATTAATTACATCTAATTTATTTTATCACTTCATTATTACTTAGATTAAGTATATCAATCGGTCAACCGATTTGAGTTTCGGAAAACAGTATACAAATATTAAATTGATTTTAGCCATTAAAAAGCAACCACAATTTAAAAATATACGTAAAATTAGATAAGGTACATTCAAATTACATGTAAAAATATTTACAGCGGTCATACCTACATAAGTATTGGATTATTACCTATATAGGGAGCAACAATATGGGTTTAACAATCAAAAAGGAGGTATAGGTAAAACTAAACAACTTTCCCAATGGAACATGGGACAAAATATTAAAAAATTAAATTGGACCTACATACATACACATATCACGCCAAAACCACTTGCGAGTTAGGCAGAGTGAAAACTACATTTACGCCACGTATGACAAACATTTGAGGGTCATTCAGATAATTGTCTATTACCATAGCGAAATGTTGGCAGCCCATCGCCTAAAATGTAACACATGTAACCCTGGAGTCCCTTTCGCCTCTTAAAACACCCACAGGATAGAAATAGGGTGATGCTTTGTAAGCCAGAATCACACGGCGTAAAACTTGTCACTAAGCGCCAAAGCTGCGTCGAGCGGGCTGCACGCGCACACGCTGTATTTTGCCGAATCTAGCCCGCTCCACGCAGCGTTAGCCCTGAACCGGCGTAGGACCTCCCATAATAAATTTACCAGTTGATCGGAAAAATTGTGAGGTTATTTTTTTTTTAATATATCGATCCATGTTCCATGGGGAAAGTTGTTAAGTTTAATGAGTACGTTAACCAACATTCGGTTTGTTACTCCTTCTATAAGGTAGCATGTTTGGCAGAAACCTCGGACCCGAGATATATTATGCAAAAATGAGTAAAATCGTAACTGATTTATTTCAACATCAACAGTCGACTGCTGAACATTGCCATCATCACGCTAGGCAGGTCGGCAAGCGCAGTACAAGGTGTTGTAACACGGACCATTGTCAAGATTGAACCGTCTTTTACGAAACCCACAGGCAGAAAAATGGTGATGCTATTCTAAGCCACCACACGGAACATCGACAATGCATTCAATTTGGGATATAAATTCTCTTAATTGACCTTAAATTAGTGCTGTCACTTTCCGTCAAATAGATTTAGATAAGGATAGGAGATATCTAAGTCCTGTCATGTTAATAATGTCAATGGGTTCTTCGCAATTTCTGATCAATTTAGTCGCCATTATTTTCATAGTCGCCTTATTTTGACAGATAACACGCATGTAGGTCAAAATACAAGACATGACATGACTAAAATATCACCTATCCTCTTCTAAAACAATTTAGCGGAAAGTGTCAGCACTTATTTAAGGTGCGTTATAAGAATTTATATCCCGAATTGAGGTCATTTATCATCTTATATTTTTCTTATATTTTCTTTACAGGTTGGCTGGAAGAGATCACTTTATAGAGATAAGCTCACCTTTGCTAACAACTTCTAAAACTAAAGTTATTGTATTGTTAATGCACAATAAAAATATATACAGGGTGTAAGGGACAGCCTTCGAATACTGAATGGAATGGACCCTCCATTCAGACCATGAAACTTAAAAACTTCCTTTAAAAAAAAATTCAGGAAACATCGATTATTTTATCACTTCCCATAGTGAATTCAATCAGATTGTGATTTTGTATGGGAGGTCGAATTTTTTTTGTCGTTTCCTGACATATGTTACTAGGGGAAAGTTGTTCAGTTTCATGGTCTGCATGCACTCTATCAGTATCCGGAGGGCTGTCCCTTACACCCTGTGTAAGGGCATTCAAATATATTCGTGCAACGAATTTCACCCGGTTAGATTAGAACACACGTTGACTCAGTGGTCATTGGGTGGTTGCACGACTCGGTGTCTCACAAGAAAAGAGAGAATGGTTAAAGCGCTGGCCCGGTGGTATGAAAGTCTTGGCTTTGATTCCTTTTTTTTTTTTTTGCTTTTACACCGTATCACGCCTATAATCCCTTGCGGGGTAGGCACAGCGTAAACGGCCGCAAAAAACGGTAATTTACGCGACGTCTGACAAACGTTTGAGGGGCATTCGGGAAATTGTGTATCGCCATAGTGACAGGTTGTCAGCCCATCGCCTAGAATTGCAATACACTCTCTCGAGTAGTCGCCTCTTACGTTACGACTCCCACGGGAAAGAAATGGGGTGATGCTATTCTAAGCCGGCATCACACGACATCTTTGAAAACAGTGGACGCCTATAATACAACCTTGTAGTGCAAGCAAAGCTCAGTGGTTGGAGCGCTGGCTCGGTGGTAGAAAGTCTTGGATTCGAGTCCAATTTTTTTTGTTGCTTTTTTTTACAAATTTCACATATCGTCCGCATCGAGATCCTCTTCGTATATCACCAGCGTCTCCTCGCCATCGTCCCCGATCTCAATCTCGTTGTGGTTCTGCAGGAAGCTCTCGATGTCGTTCTCCGCGCTTCGCGGTGCACGTTTCGGCTTGTACGCCTGCAGCACGGGCTGCAAACGCATCTTGTACACGAAGTGGACATCTCTAAGATGCTCCCGCACGTCTTGTTGCTTGCGGAACGGCCTGCGGGTAAATGTCACTTTAATACAGGGTTTTACACACACATATCACGCTTATAATCCCTTGCGGGGTAGGCAGAGCGTAAACGGCTGCAAAGCGGACATTTACGCCACGTCTATATATATTTGAGGGTCATTCGGAAAATTGTGTATCGTCATAGAGACAGGTTGTCAGCCCATCGCCTAAAATTGCAATACACACCCTCGAGTCCCTTAGTCGCCTCTTACGACTCCCACGGGAAATAAATGGGGTGATGCTATTCTAAGCCGGCATCACACGGCACGAATATACACACACATATCACGCCTTTGTCCCTTGTGGGGTAGGCTGTTAACAACAGCCGTAAAACACGTGACAAATATTTGAGGGCCGTTTCAGAAAAGTCTCGTATCAATAATAGTGACAGGTCGTCGGCAGTCGCCTAAAATTGATAAACACATGAAACCTTTAAGTCCCTTGTAGCCTCTGACGAAACCCGCAGGAAGGAAATGGGGTGTGGAAATGGCCGCTATCGTCACGTCTGACATATTTGAAAGCCTTTGCAACAAAGTAGTTTATGATGTGGGTTTACACGACTTACTTGTTGTAAATTTGGTAGAGAGTTTTATCTCTCGACGTTGTTAGTGTATTTTGTTCGGACTTTTTGATGATAGACTCTACAAGTCAACCGCAACCACCGCAAGAACCACTAACTGCGGCCACTGCAGCGCCACCCGCCATCTCGGCGCGAGCGCAGCGTGCCGCGGCCCGCAGTGTTCGGCAATCACAGCTGACGGGCGGGCGTATGTGATCTGTCGACCTCCGTGAAGAAGGCTGCCGTAAGCAGTCGAAACGTCGAGAGATAAAACTCTCTACCAAATTTACAACAAGTAAGTCGTGTAAACCCACATCATGAGTGATACTTGTTCGTTTAATAATAAAAAGTAGTTTATCACCAAAGTGACAGGTTGTCAGCCTGTCGCCTAAAATAGTAATACACATGAAACTTTCGAGTCCCTTAGCCGCCTCTTACGACACCCGCGGTAAAGAAATGGGGTGATGCTATCCTAAGCCGACATCACACATTAACTATGAATAAATGTTTAATTAGATGGTTTCAGGAAGAATTCCAGTCCATGAAACTAAACATATTTCCAAGTAACATAATTACGCTTAGAAAACTTATACACATGATGTAGAAGCACAATAAATAAAAATTAAATTGTACAGCCACAAACTAGATTAAGTAAGATCAGAAAATCATGTATGGGGAACTGTAATACTGTATACGTTGCTATAGTAAAATACCAGACGAAATTTTACAGTTAAATGATAATCAATTTAAATAAAATTCAAGTAGTTAGGCTCATAAAGTTGCAATAAAAGCAGACTAATCAGCTATTCAGCCGACTAGTCGCCTGTTTAAACGACATAAAATTTTGTATAATAATTTTAATATTTCTAGTGAAAGATACATCCACAGAATATTTTATGTTCAAAGGCATATTACAAGCCAGAAAAAGATCTTTAAGATAAAGACGTCTGGTCAGTAGCAACTGTAGCTCCAACACAATGTATCAGGTAGATAGACAGATCATATTTAAACATGAATTTGACATACCTAGGTTTAACTTTGACATGTGTTTGTTTTTTACATTACTGAAAGTTTACTATTCTCTTTTTTAAGTATTATGTTATGTACCTAGAATGTACTTTTTAAAAGAGAATCTTGTAAATTCCTAATAAGAAATAAATGATTTGATTTAATGTGTCTCGCTTTACTCGTAATATGTGTAGTTTCGGTGTCGCGCAGTGTAGCACCTATCTTGCTTTTTTTAACTCGAAATGTTGTTTTCGCTTAGCTAGCAATACATTTTCAATTGTATGTTCATGTATATGGCGTATGGTGGTATCAATGAATTCTTTCATGAGATTGACTCATCAACTAAACCTTTGGTAAAAAATCAATAAATAGCAGTATCATGTGTATGGAAGCTGTATACGCCGCTGTCTGTTACTAAGTTAAGGCGGCGCCGACCGTGCAGTGGCGCCCTCCCCAGTATTTATTTAATTTCTTAAAATCTAGTTCAAATATCAACAAACTAAGACCGACAAATTGTTGTCGTAAACGATAAATTTATTTTAACATATAACAATAAGCTTCATATTGTTTTGCGTCTTTTAAATCTACTAAACTGGAAAATGGTGGCAATCGTAAACCGTTCTGAAAAATTCAAAACAAGAAAAAGCTCATCATACTTTGATTAAATTAAAGAAAGTAATTAAAAACAGGGTCGCCACTAGACGATCGGATTTCACTTGAAGCAGTTTTAAGGTAAGTACTCACTTTCCACAAATAGGACAGTCCGCTTTGCACCTCCTTTCTTTGTGCACGTCCCACATGTGTGTCCACATCGCGCGCATCGTTGAGAACCGAGTCAGGCAAATCTGTGCGACAAACAATAATAATAAAGTTTATTTTGCCAAATAAAGTTACTATCTAAACATAATTCTGCTAACATTCCAATTCACTGAATACTAAATTTTGCATGTTTTCAAAAAATCGAATTCAAACTAGGAAGAACCTATGACGTGATAGTCCAGTCAACCTTTACATTATGAATTCCACAATTTTCATCATAAGAATAAGGTCACGAAGGGATGTGTACCTACATATTACTAAGAGTCCCTTAGAGTAAGTAAATTTTTAAATATTAAACTTCTTGAACTAGCGGCCCGCCCCGCGGTTTCACCCGCTGCTAACCAATTTGTCACGGGAAACAGACCTCCCGACATAAATCATACAAAATATGAAAAATTCAAGCAGGATTCGAACTCACTATCTCGCATCTCGGCGAACCATAAAGCAGCTATTACACTAGTGTGCTGACCGTGCATACATTGCTGGTTATCTTGAGTTTATTATAACAGCACCCATTTAATAACCAGCAATGTATGAGCTGTGATGCCGGCATAGAATAGCATCACCCTATTCCTTTCCCGTGGGTGTCGTAAGTAAGAGGCTGGGCTGACAACCAGTCACTAGGCTGATACACAATTTTATGAATGACCCTCAAATGTTTGTCAGACGTAGCGTAAATGTCCGTTTTATATAGCAGTTCACGCTCTGCCTACCCCGCGAGGGATTATTCCGTTAACGGCCGTAAAAACTGACATTTACGCCACGTCAAACATTTGCGGCTTATTCAGAAAATTGCTTTAAAAAGCTTATAAAAGCGTGATATATTGTTTGTACTAGATTTCCGCCTAGCGGTTTCACCCGCTGCCACTCATTTTCCCGTGGTAATAGTTGTTTTCCCGCGGTAAAAAGTGGCCTATGTGTTATTCCGGGTTATACTCTACACTCTCAAATCGGTCAAGCCGTTTAAGCGTGAAGAGGTAACAAACATACATACGCACACACAAACTCTCAGATTTATAATATTAGTACGGATGTCGAACCGTGCGCGGTCCACCGACTATACTGTTTTTTTTGTATCATGGCGATAGCGTGCATTGACCTTAACTACCACTGTACTCTCATTTGCGATAGCGATACATCGTATTTCCTTGAAAAAGTTAGCGACATGAATATCGCTAGAGTACATGAGCTTAGGGCAAGGTCGCTGCAGGGATCAGAAACATTTTTATTTGTGACCATATTTTAGATCATTATTGTAAGTAATTCTACTAGTTTTCGTCTGCTTTAAATTGCCATGAAAATTAATTATTTTCTCGTGGTTAAAAGTAGCCAATGATGTGTGTGTTATTCTAATGTATGAACTGTATTTTCATACAAAACGCGAATTTTCATACAAACTTCAAGTCCTTGTTTACCCCTTGTGGGTTGAAATTAGAAAACGCTGAAACACGTCTGTAGTAATTATTTTATTTGTTTAGTCTTTTATTATTTATTATTTGATTCTAAGTGACCAAAATGTAAAAAATTTAAAAATGTGAAACAAATAAAAAAGGAAAAAACCAAAATATCTAATTTAATTTGAGAAAATTAATTTTTCCAAGCCTAAAGGTTTATTCACACACATCTGGGTAGTACGCAAATGCATGGGTATAATTTGAGCCGCGCTACAATAACAAAACGTGACTGGCTAACAAGTAATGTAACAAAAATAAACTTAACAAACAAACAATAACCAAAACACCGAGAAACAGCAAGAAAGACTTCCAAACACGAACGAACGCAAGCGCACTTCACGACGATCGATCAAAATGAAAACAAAATTGAGCCTGCGGGACCGCACCTCTGGCCAGCTAGGGGCTCATTACAAAACAACGTAACTCAAAAATTTTAGTTTTAGTGTCAACAATTTTGTTTTATAACTTTTTAAGCACTCGCGATTTTTTTTTACTCATTTTGAGTATTAGACCGGGTCTATCGCGATAGTATTTAGGTAAATATTAGTAATTAAATATCAGTCAACCCGCGACCACAATACACGAAACTGTGTTGAAACGTCGGGAGTCGGGACACAGGTAAATTACTAATATTTACCTAAATACTATCGCGATAGACCCGGTCTAATACTTAATTTTGTTTTATATTTATTTATGGTAAAAATGTATTTTGTAAAGCTTTTTGGTTTCTTATGTGCTCAAATTATAATTGCAACCCAGAATCATTTTTATTTTACGGTATTATACCTATAATAGAGAATACATTTTGGGCAATATTTTAAAACGTATGTTATAGAATTGAACTCATTTCAAAAGTTAGCGAAAATTATCGACATATAAAAGTAATAAGTAGTTAAAAAAACAACTTTTCGAATTGGCTACAAGTACACTAATTTTTGAAAATTTTGGATATACATGGTTGTGGAATGACGCCGGGTTGTGCCGGGGGAATACCCGAAATTATGATACTTTAGCGATGTGAATTCTAGCGATAGTTTGTATGGAGAGCGATAATTATCGCCTAAAAATGTTGTTTTTGGGACCGGTCGTGTCAATGTACGCTATTGCCATGATAACGCGTAAATGGTATAGTGTAACAGCCTTTTAACTGTATAAGTACAAAAGTTACACACAATAATTTCAATTCCGGTTTTTTTTTAAATGTCTTTGCATGAGGTATATGTTATTTAGTCTATTATTTATAATATAGTATTTAACTTATATATATATATATATATTTATTGATAAAATATAATTGTTTTTATTTAGCTATATTATATTTAGGTATATTTCGATTTTTATTATTATTTGTGTACTTTCCACATGCCCTAAGGTAGACTGGTAGATAATGCCACTGGCATTAAGTCCGCCCATGTACACTGCTGTGCATAAAGTGCAATAGTTCAAGTTCATGTTACTCTCTAGATAAGCACTTAAATCTAATTTGACAAAATCGCTCCCGGAACGGGGTCTCCTGGGGGCGCGTGTGACAGAGATCTACCGCGCGGCAGACTCCTGCAGCCGACCTGGCTCCGCACGTATCGACTAGTCGTTCCTGCGGATCCAGCCAGGAAGACCGAGAGGGTGGCGCAGGTACGCAGGCAGCCCTGCGTTTTCCATAATTGCGTCCTAGGCAACGCAGTGTTTTTTCAGACACTGATTAAATCGTCTGTCACAGACGAATGAGGCCAAATGATGATGAAATGTAATCAAAATTGTAATTTATTTTTTATTAATGATGGGTTTGCTCTTGACTCCAGTCTAGGTCATAGGACAGAGACAGAGTCTAAGATGGAGCGAGCTCACCCAGAAGATGCCTGTTAAGGCACTGGCACTCCCACACACTGACGGAACGCAGCAAGCTACTTGGCGCCAGACTTCGGTGGGATGGTGGTCGCGAGCCAGGCGGCTCCTTACGGAGCCTTCCACCACACAATATGATAAATTAAGATTCATTTATATTTTTATTTTATACTTAAGCAAATAAATATCTCTAAATCTTTATAAATAAATAGAATAAGAGCTACATACCCGACAATACCGGTTGAGTCCGGTTCTCTCGTGTTTCGCTTTCATGTGTTTGTTGTATGCGGACGGCGTGTAGAAAGTCTTGTCGCACTCCTCACACTTTACCGGCTCCGTCGTGGCGTGCATCTGCCACCAAAATGGATGGTCTCAACACAAACAACTTCCAACACTACAAGCACTACAATAAAACGTTTATTTTCAAAATTTACTACATAACATATGCCAATACTGTTTCTTGTTTTGTTCTATGTTGAATGTATGTGTGTGTTGTAATTTTATGCAATAAACGTTTTACCTATCTATCTATCTATCTATTTTGGATTTTACAATTCCTAATTGCAATACGCTAGGAAATTAAGAAATGGCGGTAGAACAAAATAATTTATATTCTTAATAATGGCGTCTAACACCTTCCTTAGTCATCCGTGACCACGGGCTCTGTAAAGAGCTCGAAACGTAGGAATTGTAGAGGTAAAATCCAAAATAAACACACCTAAAATACGTTGAAAATTGTTATTGTGACGAGTAATAGTTGTGCAGCCTCAAGAAAATATTACTTCAAGCATTGCGAGCAAAGCGAGTTACAGTTTTCCACATCAACACTGTTAGTACTGCTAGCGAAGCGATCCATATTGCGCTTCATTTATTCTACACGAATTGCGAGCAAAGCTAGCCACACTGCTTTGCTCGCAGTTGGTGTAAAATTGATGTCACAGTGACGCTGGCTTCGCTCGCAATACTTACAGTATTGGTGAGGCGCAGATAATTATTATATATTCATCATGATACTTACTTATCGAAGAAAATAATTATCTTGAAAATTTCGAACCTAAGTTGAGCTCTTTATTTTACTAAGTTTAAATTGATTTCTTAAAGGGATAAGTATGATGCTGCTTTTAATTCCTTTGAGATTAAGGCGAGTGTAGCCGTCAACGACCTCAAGGGTGGCGCCACTTCACAAAAAAAGATTTCTCTTTATACAAACAATCTATCAGAATATCCGATGACCAAGTTTTTAGTATTATTCTTATGTAAAATGAGAACCTACAAACTCAATAAAATATTCGCATTAATTAAAGTTATGGCAATAAATACCAGAAGCGGCCCTTTTTAGGCTTTTTTCCATAACTTAAATTGCAGCAAAAATTTCATTGAGTTTGCAGTTTCAAATTTTACTTTAAGATTACAAAAAATTTGGGCATCGAAAATTCTGATTGATTGTTTGTATAAAGAGAAGTTTTTTGTGAAGATGCGCCACCGTCGAGATAGTTGACGGCTACACTCGCCTTAAAAAGTAATCAAATAAGTAGGTTTTGACTCAATTACAGTTTTTAAAAGGCGACTAAGGGATAAAACCAGGGACTGGGCAGCTGCACTCCCTGAGAATACAACAACTCGCACTGCTCTCGCCAATCCGCCTGCCAAGCCTGTTGTGGCTGTTGTGCAATAACTTTTGAAAATTGCTGGGATGGTGAACATGGGAAGGCGTTAAAGAGCAAAAAAGGCATGTTAATGTTATGCATAACTTTTATTAGGCCACAACAAAATGCGAAAAATTTATCAAAAATATGTAAGTACTTCGCGATAGTATTTAGGTAAATATTAGTAATTTACCTGTGTCCCGACGTTTCAACACAGTTTCATGTATTGTGGTCGCGGGTTGACTGATATTACTAATATTTACCTAAATACTATCGCGATAGATCCGGTCTAATACTTAAAATGAGTGAAAGTGATCGCGAGTGCTTAAAAAGTTATATGTAAGTACATGATTAGAATAAGGCGTTAATTCTTTTAGTCACATGCTACATGCAGCGTGCTTATACAATGCACTCAATTCTGGATGTAAATTATCTTATCTTACCTTAAATTAGTGCTGTCACTTTCCGTCAAAATGGTTTAGAATGGGACAGGAGATATCTTAGTCCTGTCATGTTTAAAAATGACAATGGGTTCTTCGCAATTTCTAGTCAATTTAGTCGCCATTGCTGTTATCGTCGCCTTATTTTGACAGATAAGACCTATTTTGCGTAAAATTATAAGACATGACTAAGATATCTCTTAAACTTTTCTTAGCCTATTTGACTAAAAGTGACAGCACTAATTTAAGATAAGTTAAGGCGAGTGTAGCCGTTAAAGACCTCGACAGTGGCGCCACTTTACAAAAAATAAGTTTTCTCTTGAAGAGATTTTTTTTTGTGAACTGGCGCCACTTTCGAGGTCGTTCTCGGGTATACTCGCCTTATATAGACGTGTGATAGTGATATGATAATTATAGTGTAACGTGAAGCGTGTTAATGAACTTAGCAAAGCGTCGCGTTCAATGCTTTACCTCCATATGTTTCTCCAGGCTGATTTTCTTGTTGAACTTCCTGCCGCAGAGCTCGCATGATGACAGCACCTGTCAAAGGTTACCATATTGCTCAGATATGTCCAGCGACAATCGACTGCCAATAATAGTAGTTTATCGCTGAAGCAACTGTCATATAATGGGGGGCACTAAAATATAATTTTATGATACTGTCATATAATAGGAGGTCATTAGAATGCGAGTGTCTGTTTATCTATATATGTGCTGTTTGATGAAAGTGTGACACGAGCATACTTGTGCCTAATTATATGCAGTTGCATATGTCTGTATGCAGCATGCATAAAGCAGGTCTTTATACAACTGTTTCCTAGTTCATAATTCAAACATTATGAGACGAGTGTAAATAAAATAAATTAAATACCTCGTGTGATAATAGTTCGACAGCAGCATTATAATACCTTATTATTTGCAGATGCATACACTATTTTATCTATACTCTACAAAAAAACTCGGTTATACACTTTTCTAAACGTCCGCTCCGCACCGACGATTGCAAGGTCCCATGCAAGGTCAAATTCGTTATTCGAACGTTATATGGCTTGATATGAAAATTCTAGGAATAACTGAACAACAACTTGATAAAACAACTAAAAACCATCTTAACGACACCCAAACATAAACTGAACAACAAGCATACAACAACATCTGACAGGTGCGGCGGGAGATGGCAGCAAATTTGAGTATTAACATTTGGCACAGTTTGTTTCTCCATTTTATCGAAAGGCTTACAACATCCAAAACTTCCATCCATGACTTTGTTGCAGCGCTTGTGAATAAATTGTTATTTATATAGGCAGAATGCATACAGCAGGTCTTTATACAACTGTTTTCGAATTTATGATTAAAAGCCCTTAAAGGTAAACTCACATTGACGTTGTGGACCTTCTTGTGTTTGGCGAAGTTGCTGCTGTCTGAGAACCACTTGTTGCAGAGCTCGCACTTGAACACGGGCAGCGCCGCGTGGTTGCGCATGTGCGTCTTGTAAACGTCCGCCTGGAAAATATACGACAATAGCTTTATTATATGCCTTTAGAAGAAAAAAAGGGCCATATTGCTTGTAATTCTAGCTTGTTTTATGCCATGTTAAAATAAGGCAATCCCAGTTAGCCATATTTGTATCGCACTGTACCCTGCTGGTGCCGCGCTGTACCTTGCTAGTGTCGTTCTGTATCCTGCTAGTGTCGTACTGTACCCTTCTAGTGTTGTACTGTGCCCTGCTAGAGTCGCACTGTGCCCTGCTAAAGTCGCACTGTGCCCTGCTAGTGTCACACTGTGCCCTGCTAAAGTCGCACTGTGCCCTGCTAGTGTCGCACGGTGCCCTGCTAAAGTCGCACTGTGCCCTGCTAGTGTCACACTGTGCCCTGCTAAAGTCGCACTGTGCCCTGCTAGTGTCACACTGTGCCCTGCTAAAGTCGCACTGTGCCCTGCTAGTGTCACACTGTGCCCTGCTAGTGTCGCACTGTGCCCTGCTAGTGTCACACTGTGCCCTGCTAAAGTCGCACTGTGCCCTGCTAGTGTCACACTGTGCCCGGCTAAAGTCGCACGGTGCCCTGCTAGTGTCACACTGTGCCCTGCTAAAGTCGCACTGTGCCCTGCTAGTGTCACACTGTGCCCTGCTAGTGTCGCACTGTACCCTGCTAGTGTCGCACTGTGAACTGCTAGTGTCGCACTGTACCCTGCTAGTGTCGCACTGTGCCCTGCTAGTGTCGACAGTACCATGCTAGTGTCGCACTGTGAACTGCTAGTGTCGCACTGTACCCTGCTAGTGTCGCACTGTACCATGCTAGTGTCGCACTGTACCCTGCTAGTGTCGCACTGTACCATGCTAGTGTCGCACTGTGATCTGCTAGTGTCGCACTGTACCCTGCTAGTGTCGCACTGTGAACTGCTGGTGTCGCACTGTACCCTGCTAGTGTCGCACTGTACCATGCTAGTGTCGCACTGTTCCCTGCTAGTGTCGCACTGTGCCCTGCTAGTGTCGACAGTACCATGCTAGTGTCGCACTGTGAACTGCTAGTGTCGCACTGTACCCTGCTAGTGTCGCACTGTGCCCTGCTAGTGTCGACAGTACCATGCTAGTGTCGCACTGTGAACTGCTAGTGTCGCACTGTACCCTGCTAGTGTCGCACTGTGCCCTGCTAGTGTCGCACTGTACCATGCTAGTGTCGCACTGTACCCTGCTAGTGTCGCACTGTACCATGCTAGTGTCGCACTGTACCCTGCTAGTGTCGCACTGTACCATGCTAGTGTCGCACTGTGATCTGCTAGTGTCGCACTGTACCCTGCTAGTGTCGCACTGTGAACTGCTGGTGTCGCACTGTACCCTGCTAGTGTCGCACTGTACCATGCTAGTGTCGCACTGTTCCCTGCTAGTGTCGCACTGTGAACTGCTGGTGTCGCACTGTACCCTGCTAGTGTCGCACTGTACCATGCTAGTGTCGCACTGTTCCCTGCTAGTGTCGCACTGTACCATGCTAGTGTCGCACTGTACCCTGCTAGTGTCGCACTGTACCATGCTAGTGTCGAACTGTGATCTGCTAGTGTCGCACTGTACCCTGCTAGTGTCGCACTGTGAACTGCTGGTGTCGCACTGTACCCTGCTAGTGTCGCACTGTGCCCTGCTAGTGTCGCACTGTACCCTGCTAGTGTCGCACTGTGAACTGCTAGTGTCGCACTGTACCTTGCTAGTGTCGCACTGTGAACTGCTAGTGTCGCACTGTACCCTGCTAGTGTCGCACTGTGCCCTGCTAGTGTCGACAGTACCATGCTAGAGCCGCACTGTACCCTGCTAATGCCGCACTGTACCCTGCTAGTACCGCACTGTAAGGACTGTTCCCCACTAGTGCCGAACTGTACTATGCTTTTGCTTCACTGTACCCTGATCGTGTCTCACTGTACCCTGCTAGTGCCGCACTGTACCCTGCTGGTGCCACACTGTACCTTGCTTATGCCGCGCTGTGCCCTGCTAGTGCCGCACTGTACCCTGCTGGTATCGCACTGTATCCTGCTAGTGCCACACTGTACCCTGCTAGTGCCACACTATACCCTGCTGGTATCGCACTGTATCCTGCTAGTGCCACACTGTACCCTGCTAGTGCCACACTATACCCTGCTGGTATCGCACTGTATCCTGCTAGTGCCACACTGTACCCTGCTAGTGCCACACTGTACCCTGCTAATGCCGCACTGTACCCTGCTAATGCCGCACTGTACCCTGCTAGTGTCGCACTGTACCCTGCTAGTGCCACACTGTTCCCTGCTAGTGCCACACTATACCCTGCTAGTGCCACACTGTACCTTTTAATCGCGCACTGTACCTTGTTGGTCCTGAACTCGCAGAGCTGGCACACTAGCGCGGGCACGCGGCTCTGCGCGTCTCGCAGCAGATGCTCGACGATGTGACGTTTCACATCGTTCCTCCTCGAGAAGTGACGTCTGCACAGCATACAACGTTTCTCCTTATCCTGGTCGCAGTTCGAGGATTTATCCGCCGGCGCTTGCATTTGTTCTGTGAATTAAGTTTTGTATTTTGAAAAAAAATCCTGGTAATATACAGGGTGTAAGCAAAAGTACTGCGTTTCTTTCAAAGATTGAAACTGAATAACTTTCTTTTGAAAAAAAAAAAATTAGACCTCCCATACAAAATGTAGCAGCCGACCAAGTCTGGTAGTATGTGTGATCTAATTTTTTTTTCCACATTGTCTATGTTCCTTGAGGAAAGTTTATCAGTTTCATAGGCAGGTTCATCCCATAAAAGGAACGCAGTTATTTCCTTACACCCTGTATTTTGGATTTTCTGGACAATTCATACAGCGCCATGGGAACTAGATAGCTTATAGTAATACTTAAATACTATTATTTCTGTAAATTAATACATATTTTACATAAAAAATGTCTCTTAATGTAGGTTTGCTGTAAGAAATTTCTTTTTAGAAATAAGTAAACCTGTTGTGTCTTGTCTCATTGTAAATTGTTCCTGTGTATGTTTTTGTGTACAATAAATGGTAAATAAATAAAATAAATAAAAAAATACCCTGACCAAACACAAGTATCTCGAAATTTAAATAACAAATATTCAAGTCTTTTGGGGTCGAACCCACGACCCTCTGCGTAGCAGGCAGAGGTACTATCCGCTCGCCATTGGGCCAGAAAATAATACTATTTACTCTTTCGTACATTTTAAATAATAGTATTTATTTCGATTAGCATAAACTTAGGTACGCCGATTTCTAAATACTAGAAACGTACGAAATGGTACAGGTAAAACCGCTGGGCTAAACACTAGGTTTTTTTCTTTTCGTGTGGGACACCGAGTCGTCCAACGACCCAATGAACCCTGGTGTCAGTTTTTAAACCGCCTACTACTAGTAATCATAGGCAGTAAACATAGACAGCAACCGGGACCGACGCCTTAACGTGCCCTCTGAAGCACAGCATCATCTTTCGTTTCGGATAATCAGGCGAAACAGCGTGCAATGTCTAACCAGACTGGGAACAAATTCACAAAGTGATAAATATCAACTTTGTGCGTGCCCCACCGAGAATCGACCCCGGAACCTTTGCGTCGCAGGCAGTCGCTCTACCACTGCGCCACATTGGCCGTCACACACACATACACATATCACACCTATAGTCCTTTGCGGGGTAGGCAGAGTGTAAACGGCCGCAATAAACGGACATTAAGGCCAAGTCTGACAAATATATGAGGGTCATTAGAAAAATTGTGTATCGACATACAGACAGGTTGTCAGCCCATCGCCTGAAATTGCAATACACACCCTCAAATCCCTTAGTCGCTTCTTATGACTACCATGGGAAAGAAATGGGGCGATGCTATTCTAAGCCGACATCACATATTATGTATTTTTTATGGTGAAAATCTTTAATTTAGTTGATATTTTAATTTTGGTTTGGTCAAACTAAATAATATTGTAGGATAAAATGTTGTTTGTTTTGTAAGATGTTTTATGATGTGATCTCCTTAGTTTTAAGCATGATCTCATTTACCCTGTATAGTAATTAGGTTTATCCTGTAAAACTATATAATTGTAATTGATTAAATAAATAAAAGCCGTGTGATGCCGGCCTAGAATAGCATCACTCCATTTCTTACCTATGGGTGTCGTAAGAGGCGACTACGGGACTCGAGGGTTAGATGTGTATTGCAATTTTAGGCGATGGGCTGACAACCTGTCACTATGGCGATACGCAGTTTTCCGAATTACCCTCAAATATTTGTCAGACGTGGTGAAGATGGTCGTTTTTTGCGGCCGTTTACGCTCTGCCTACCCCGCAAGGGACGATAGGCGTGATATGTGTACGTGTGTACTAAATAAATAAAAAAACACACGGCAACTAGTGATAAATGAAGTTTAATAGATCTCACCTAACGCCATCTTCAATTCCTCAGGGGAGAGTTGGAAGTTTGACGCTCTCTGTTTATTTCCTTCCTCATCGCATGCGACAACCAACGTGGACAGGGCTCTTTCCTCCTCCGAAGAATCCTGGCTGGATTGCTTCGATACAGCTTCTTTGAGTTTCAACTACAACAGAATAAACATATCAAAATTATGCTCTCTCTCTCATTTCGTGTGGGACACCGAGCCGTCCAACGACCCAAAGAACCCTGGTGTCCGTTTTTTAACCGCCTGCTACCACTAGTAGGCTTCCGACATGGTTTTGTAACGACCGTCGTCTAAGTAATCATAGACAGCAACCGGGAACGACGAAGCACGGAACCATTTCTTTTCGGACAATCTGGTGGTTCACCCTGCAATGTCTTAACTAGACCGGGAATAAATTCACAAAGTGATAAATATTTACTTTGTGAGTGTCCCCACCGAGAATCGAACCCGGAACCTTTGCGTCGCAGGCAGTCGTAACACCACTGCGCCATATCGGTCGTCAATAGCGCTAAAAATGCGCAATTTTGCAACGGAAATATATATAAACCTTAATTTATAATTAGATAGACTAAACTGACAGCTAAGAACAGCCTTATTTTTTTAAAATGTTGCCAGCGTAGGTCTAGTGTTGTGGTTTGACTCATTCATTTTATTCATTGAACTGTTGTGAGATGATTCCTCGATTGAGTTTTATTTGTAAATAAATATGCATAATAAATACTTGACTCTCGGTCACGTAAAAGAGTATATATACGTTACTTTACGTTTATACACAACTTTTCGTTTTGTTTTAAGAAATTAACAATGAATAGTATTGCAATTTAAAATGTAAGGCTGAATACTTTACTACTTATGTTCTCATTTGCGTTCAAATAAACATTTGTAATGACCTTGGTTGTAGCCAAGAAAACTAACCGCTAAGAAGCGACACTCGTTCCCCTCTCTGGCATTTACCCCGCCCCGCTTTGTACGAATGGCGAATGTTGTCCCCCGTGTTTCTTTGAATGGATATTTTGTTACTTTAAAGCGGTCAGCCTATAGTAACAAAAGATCCATTAAAAACAGCCGCTACACCCGAACTCGGCTTTATTTCGAAGTCCCCGATTTGATCGAGGTACGTTCGTCGAGGTCTTCCCCTTCCGACGTTCCCATCCACACTTGCCATATACACCTGTTTCGGTAATCTTCTTTCATTCATCCTCTCTATGACCAAACCATCTAAGCATACCCTTTTTTACACCAGTCACTACGTCTTCTTTTATACCACAACGTTCCCTTATCACGCTATTCCTTATCCTGTCACTCAATTTTAGGTCAATCATACTTCTTAACGCTCTCATTTGTACTGCATTTATTCTACTTTCTACTTTCATACTTGTACTGCATTTATGCTACTTTTTCACCAGATTTAAAAAAATGGGTAAGTAGCTTAAAAAAAAGACTGTAACATTAACCCATATGGTAAACAAATTTTATAACTTAATTTGCTGCTGTGTTGAACCTGGTAAATAAATTCAAATCCTCTGATGATAACAACAAAAACGTATTGTTGTCGGTCATCAGACAGGAAATAAACGTGAAGTTAGTTTGTTTAGAAAAAAGTAGTATGTTAGTCTTTTAGGCGAAATTATTTGAAATTAACAAAATTTATTTTCAAAAAGATTCAATCACACTATTCGAATCATGATCATTAGGGTACAACACTATTTTATTTTTATTTTTAAATACAATAACGTGGCAACCCACCAAATGTCATTTTAGTCTATCTGATTATAAAATAAGGTTTACATATATTATTTTTTAATAAGTATGGGTTTGCTCTTGACTCTAGTCTAGGTCATAGGTCAGAGACAGAGTCTTAGATGGAGCGAGCTCACCCAAAAGAAGCCTGTTCACTCTTACTTTGAACAGATTAGGATTGTATGTTTGTTTGTCTGTATGTTATCAAAATATTCTTACCGAATTCAAATCGAGATGCCGCTCCCAGTGCTTGAAGAAATCCTTATATTCCACCTTGTTCTGACAGGTCTTGCATTGGTACACACCCGTGCTTTTCGAGGTCATAGTGGTCGTGTTGCCTTTCAACACCTGGAGCTTCAGAAAGGAGTTCTTGATATGGCTGGTGAGGTGCCTCGCAGACACAGCACTGTAGCAGTATTTGTTACACCGCGGACAACGGTTCGGCTTAAGCCGGTGCGTTGTGAAGTGGCTGAAATACGCTTTAATATTGATAAAACTCGTGTCACATTTGGTGCACATTATTTCTCGCCATATGTCCGGCTGAAGGGTGTATATTCGCGGCTTTTTTTGTTTCTTTCTCACGCATACAGACATTTTGTGTTCCGCAAACGCTTTGTGGTTACCGATCCATTGGCATCTTTTACACTTGTATAACTTTCTCTTTACTTTGGCTGTTTCGTCTGACGAACTTGATTTTGGCTCGTCTTTGTCAGTTAATTCAACGTTTGAAGGCTCCTTGGTATTTGTATCGGATTGTGACGGTTCGCTTTTGATATTTAAGTCAGGTTCAAATTGAGATAGATCCATATCGGAAGTTATCTCTTTGGACATTTCTGATGTTGTTGTTTTTTGCTCATTTTCTTTATTAACTGTATCTCTTGAGGCAGTTACATCGAATCTAGTTCTGTCAGTACAAAGCATGATTATATCTTCTTCGTATTCATCGTCCATAGGTTCATCTTTGATGTCGACTTCTTCTGCTAAACTTATACCTGTAAGTTTGAGGGATTTAGCATCTTTTGACGCTCGGAATACTTTCGACAATTCTTCCAAACACGCGTCGTGTTCTTTTTTAATATCACTCTCAACGTCAACGTCCTCTTCTTCGTAATCTTCTTTTTCTTCCTTAATAGTTACATCTGTTGTCATCAAATTGTTCTCGCTTTCACTATTTTCTTCGGAGTGTTCCATTTCAACACCAGGTTCTTTTTTCACGAGCGACAGATCAACATCTTGATATTCATGTTTGTTTTTATCAACACACGCTTGTGAATTTCCGTCCTGACTTTCATCTTCGTCTGTATCGTCAATAACTATACAAGCCCATTTCGGCTCTTCTATTTGAACATCATCTTTGTTAGCAACAAAGCTCAATAACGCATCGACAGAGTTTTGTGTTTCCTTAATATCTTCGTCTGTAACAAATACATCTTCTTCTTCTTCTTTAATAGTGTTTTCATTTGTGTCATCATTTTTCAATCCTTCAATAGCATTGAATAGTTCATCATTATTGCTCTGAGAGGCGGAGTAACATTTAAATAGTTCATTATTTTTGCTTTGAGCATTGATGGAACGTTTTGGTTGTAGAATTTTATTTAACTCGCTGATTTTATCTATTCTCTCTTTGTCCAAATCTGACAGCTTTAAATTCCCATTTGTTCTTATAATAATTTCGTTCGATGAATTCCGTTTGACCGTTTCATCTATTGGTTCAGTTTTTATGACGGTTTCTGTAAATTTTTTCAAATGATCTCCAAGGGTTGTGCTTTTGTTCTGAGTTTTGTTTTTGTCTGAAATTAATAAGGAAAATATTTATGTGTAAAAATTGTGCATATTTCCGCGTTCGCATATTTTATGGCGGTTCGAGAGCTCAGTGGCGCCCCCAAACAGGAAAAAATCCCTGGCTGGCCACGCAAGTCATCTGGAAAACAAACTATCAAATCGCGGCAATAAATAACAACTAAGATTATTTAGAATCAATATAACCTTGTAAAAACTGTGCGATTTGATTATGTATTCCAAATATGCTAAAAGTGGCAACTTTTAGCAAAATTACAACACATAACTAAAGCGCTTAGTTTTTACAAGGTCTAATCCGTACGAATATTATAAATCTAAGAGTTTGTGTGTGTGTGTGTGTGTATGTATGTATGTTTGTTACCTCTTCACGCTCAAACGGCTTGACCGATTTGGATGAAATTTGGAACACAGGTAGATTATAACCCGGAATAACACATAGGCCACTTTTTACCGCGGGAAAACCACTATTACCATGGGAAAATGAGTTGAGAAGTTGGGCGGAAATCTAGTTGATTCTATATAATCTTTGTAGTTATTTATTGCTACGATTTGATACTTTGGTTTCCAGATGACTAGCGTGTCCAGCCAGGGATTATTTTCATGTTTGGGGGCGCCACTGGCGCATTCGCATTTCACTTTGCCATAATTCTACAGAGCAATAAAAATACTCACCAACTATAATCATATCATTAACAGTGACATCTGAGGTGACCATCATACAACTGCGTGGCACGATCAGCTGTGGAAGAAGGATTTATGTCTATTAGTTGCTTAACGGCCGGGACACCGAGTCGACGAAAGACCCGATGAACAGTTGTGTAGTTTTTTTTTAATTTGTTGTTTCATAGATGGTAACTAGGACCAACGGCTTAGGACGCTTACATACGTTAGGTGCTGTCGTATTAAAACGAAATTCTATAAATTACCTTCAGTATCTGCACTTTAATATTGGCTCGCGGATTTTTGCGCACCTAGCCTATGGGAGAGTCTTAATGTGCTCTCTAAAGCACGCGGCAATAACGACACAGAACATTTTTAATATGCTATAAAAACGGCATGATCCTTCGATGCGCATTTATTTTGGTTTTAGTTTGGTTTTACTTACGGATATTTACGCCACGTCTGACAAACATTTGAGGGTCATTCAGAAAACTGTGTATCTCTATAGGGACAGGTTGTCAGCCCATCGCCCAAAACTGCAACACACATGTTACCCTCGAGTCCTACCCTCTTACGATGCCCACGGACAAAAATAGGGTGACGCTTATCTAAGCCGGCACCAAACCGGGTTGAAATAACATTCAAAATGGCGCTTACCGGGTTAAAGTCTCTCCTCTTGTCGAATCGTTTCAAATGCACCTTGGTCCTGTGTTTCCTGAAGATGTCCAGGTCACTCAGGAGTACGTTGTCGCGACAATCGTTGCACTTCATCACTTGTATGTAGTTGCGACTGTGCTTCAACAGGTGGTCTGATTCCATACACTGGCTTTTTAAATATCTGGAATTGGAAAGAATATTTTTTATTCCAATAAGGTCAAAGTTCAAATTATTTATTGTTTAGCCATAAGTGTTACAAGGTCGAAAATGTATTTATAATCTTTACAGCTACCTAATTAGGTGTACAATATTATATACATACATACATAAATCACGCCTATATCCCTTAAGGGATTGGCAGAGCATTTACGACCGTAAAACTGATATTAGCACCACGTCTGACACCAAGTTTAAGGGTCAATCAGATAACTGTGTATCACTTTAGTGACAGGTTGTCAGCCCATCGCCTAAAACTTACGAAACCCACCAGAATATGAGGCTTTGCAATTCTAGTTGAATTTGCAGGGAACGGTGCTGCCCGTTCCCTGCATTCATCTCTAACTCACCTTTATCATTAACCCACTAGTGAAAATGAGGTAATGCAAATTTCCTGACACCTAGTTATAAACACGCCTAAAAATAATGTTAAAAAGTTTCATTAAAACCATATCTCCTTTTTTGTTGTTGTGTCCGAGTCTACGAACAACCCGAAGGCCCTGTTAAATAGCTATAGACAATCTTTACCTATGACATATTCTGCAGTAAATGTAGTATTCTTCATGTGTATTTTGGCAAATGTCCTGTTCAGGAACTTCTTATGACAGTAATTGCACTTAATGTTACATTCACAGGGAACGCTACTGCCCATTTTTTTGATTCATTCTTTAGTCGCTTTTTACGAAACCAACGACTAGTGACTATGAGAACATAAGGAATATGCAGGGAACGAAACTGCCCATTCCCTAGATTCAGAGAATCTTTACAGAAAATCCTTACCTATGACATATCCTGCAGTAAATGTCCTTTTTAGTATTCTTCATGTGTATTTCGGCAAAAGTCCTGTTCAGGAACTGCTTATGACAATAATTGCAACTTACAGGTTTGGTGGGGCACGCATGTAGAATGTTACATTCACAGGGAACGCTACTGACCATTACCTCGATTCATTACTTAGTCGCTTTTTACGAAACCAACGACTAGTGAGAACACAAGGAATACGCAGTGAACGAAACTGCCCGTTCCCTAGATTCAGAGAATCTTTACAGATAATCCTTACCTATGACATATCCTGCAGTAAATTTCCTTTTTAGTATTCTTCATGTGTATTTTGGCAAATGGATTCCTGTTCAGGAACTTTTTATGACAGTAATTGCACTTAATGTTCTCGGGTGTGGCTGGACACGCGTGTAGAATGTTACATTCACAGGGAACGCTACTGCCCATTACCTGGACTCATTCCTTACTCGGTTTTTACGAAACCAACGACTAGTGACTATGAGAACATAAGGAATACGCAGTGAACGAATATGCCCATTCCCTAGATTCAGAGAACCTCTACAGAAAATCCTTACCTATGACATATCCTGCAGTAAATGTCCTTTTTAGTATTCTTCATGTGTATCTCGGCAAATGTCCTGTTCAGGAACTTTCTATGACAGTAATTGCACTTAATGTTTTCAGGTTTGGCCGGGCACGCGTGGTATGCGTATATGTGGTAGCGATTCGGGCAATGCGTGCACGATTTCATCGATGGGAAATATGACGGGTTGTCAGATCTGGAAATTTTGAAAAACAACCTGTTATTTTAAATGAAGATCATTTTTTATTGATAAAATTAGGTAAACAGCTGACAACAGATAGCTGACATAACTGTTACTTTACACACACACACATATCACGCCTACAATTCCTTGCGCGGTAGGCAGAGCGCAAAAACGGACATTTACGCCACGTCTGACAAACATCTGAGAGTCATTCGAAAAAATGTATATGCTATAGTGACAGGTTGTCAGCCCATCGCCTAAAATTGCAATACACACCCTCAAGTCCCTAAGTCGCCTCTTAAGACTCCCGCGGGAAAGAAATGGGGTGAAGCTATACTACGCCAGCAACACACTTACTTTATAAGAACTATTATGCTATACTATAAAAAATATATTGAATAGACTATACAATATGGTATTATAAACCTAATCAAATTAAGGAGACGGTAGTGGCAGCTTCCCTCGGAAGCGGCGGAACACGACTCCCTGCGGCCAAAACTCAGACGACGGCACCGAAGATTAAAAACAACTTCTTTCTAAATGTACATAATGTAGCAAAATTATTATATATATATTTTTTTCTAATTTTTTTTTTGTGTAGGACACCTAGTTGAGGAACGATCCGATAAACCCTGGAGTCAGTGTTTTTAAACCGCACGTAGTAGGCCTCTGACATAGTTGTGTAATGCCCTGCCGTCTAAATAATCATAGACAGGGGCCGACGGTTTAACGTGCCCTGTAAAGCACGGAACCATCTTTATAAAGGACAATTACGTGGTTCAGCCTGCAATGTCCTAACCAGACTGGAAACAAATTCCCTGATAACATCAACCTTCCCCCAAGCTAAAATAGCAGAGCCCAATAAATAAAAACAAAGTTACCTGACAGAATGGAGTAAAGAGTAATGTTGCTTGTATCGGTCCTGACTTAAACAGAGTATGTTGCAAATGTCACATTTCCACATAGACTCCGTTGGAATGGCTGTTTTGAAGATGATCTTCTCGTAGCGGATACACTCGCCTTCGTGTGCGAAGAGAGCGCTGCATGTTGTGAACCTGGAGTATTTATCAAAATATACATACGGGTGTGACGGACAGCCCTCCGAATACTAATAGGGTGCATGCAGGCCACAAAACTTAACAACTTTCTCCTAGAAACATGTGTCAGGAAACACCTAAAAAATTGCCCCCCCCATACAAAATCACAATCAACTTACTGCATTTTCTATAGGAAGTCAATTTTTTGATGTTTCCTGAAATATTTTTTATGGGAAGTTGTTTAGTTTCGTGGTCTGATGCACCCTATCAGTATTCGGAGGGTTGTCCCTTACACTTGTATAGGGTGAAATTTTACTAGAAGCCACTAAAGAGGGAGAGAGAAAACTCAAGAAGGGCTGTACCCTATGTTTTGAAACTACAGACTACAAGTCTACAGATGCAATTCTTAGTATATTGCATAGCCAGTTAATATTCCTGGTATCATACTGGCTAACGGACTGTGCAATGAACATCAAATTTCATCTTTAAAATTGTAGCCTGTAGTTTGTTAATAGTGGGCACTGGTGATAAGGAACAACATTCCCTTAGTAACATAGGTCGAAATACGACTGCCCATACTGAATTGCCGGTCTATGAAAATTCTAAATAATTTTTGTCATGGGAAAGTTGTTCCATATCACCAGCCCATTCTATGTTTTCAGTACTACATAAAATTTTGCAATTGCCCCGCTCGGGTACAAGAAGCTTATTGTAGAGGACGAAACTCATATACGAGTTGTTGTAAGACACTCATGACAATGTCATGTGCCTTGCAAACAACAAACTTTTACACAAAAACTATTGCGATAGACCTGGTTAATCAAATAAAATTTATTACATTAAATTTTTATTGATTGATTTTCAACTTGCCTAATAATTGGCCCTTAGTTTAGTGTTTTTAATCTAATAATAGTTATGTGTTAGTCTAGCCACATAAAATAAGTGCAAGCAAGTGCAAGCCATAATTGTAAAAAATGCAAGTGTAAAAATTGCAAACTTACCTATCATTACAGCCTTCACAATGATAATAGAATGTATTTCGATGCTTCCGATTACTATGTTGCTCGTAACTCTTCAAGCATTGCGGACAGTTCCCCTCAATCTTGCACAAGCACATTGTCTCAAACCACTCACCCTGGCTGGCCACAATGCAGCATTCGTGGTTACACGTCTCTATTGACAGGGAAATTTCCTTATGCACCCGTATGTGCTCGTGAAACGGCTCTAAATACCACCAACCAACGCTGCATATATTACATTTAAATGCCAAGATTAGTCCACGTATTTTAGACTGTGAGTACCATAGTTTCCACTCAATTAGTACCTCTTGAATTTTGGTTTCGTAATAGTCCGGCACATGAGGTATGATATACTTTCCAAAGTAATTACGTATGGCCACTTGAATTCTCTTATCGCTGTAGCTCTGTTGGGTTGATGATAGCTTGTCAACCTCTTCTAAGATTCTCTCGTTAGATATTACCACTTCATGAGACGGAAGTGATAGATTTAACTCTTCAATGTCAATTTCTGCTATTTGTGCATCTTGGCTCACGTCTTCTTCGTAAAAACATGATTCAACATCAATTTGAATGGAGAATTGAACCGGTGATGGGGATTTTTCATTGTATGTGTCATTGTTAATAGAGTTCTTTAACTTTGGCAACAATGTTTGTGATGCTTCATACGCTGGCTCCTGAAATAATTAATATTGAACTTAAGAACAATGTTTATCAATAAAACTAGAATAATCATTCTTTATATGTTGAGTACCTACACATATCAATCAAATAAATGCTTCAAAAATACAAGTAAATAAAAAACTTGGATAAAAATATGATTAATGTGTCAGAGCCAAATTATTTGCATAGGTTTGGCATAGGTTGTTTATTTTTGTCATATTTCAACCCAATGTTTCAACCTATGTTTCTCAGGTAAAGTTGTTCAAATTCATCAGATTATTTAAAGATATTTTTGTATTAAATTTTTTATAGCTAGATTTTTGACAATAATCAATGACTTCTGGAAAAAGCTTGAAATGTAGGAATTGTTAATCTGTTTTGAATTGTTTTAGTGTGAAATACTTTCACAATATTCTAATACTGATTAATTCATATTATTTTACTTAGTACTAAACCACTTAAATGATTTTGAATTTCATATAACTATGATGTCATGCTGTGGTTCCAGTCAGTAATGGGTTGTGTTAACATTTTAAGCTTGTAATTTGTGATGAATAACTCCTGATTGTAAACTATATTTGCATTAATGTAATTGTTGTAATTTTAAAGGGAAGAGTATTTACCCCAAAAAGCCTATGAAGCTGAACAACATTCCCCCAGAAACAAAAGGTGAAATATGCAAAAGAATTGGATCTTATACAAAATGTTTTGGCCGGCTGGGTCAATTTGTATGGGAGGTCCAAATTTTTATATGTCATATTTTGGCCAATGATCAGTTTTATATTAAAGTGAAATAAAATACAGTTAACATTTCAAGAGATACACCTACCCATGAAAACTATTAGACTTCCTCAATTTGTAACAAATTTTGAACCTCTCATAAAAATAATACCATCACGGTCATCTTTTGTATAATGAAATTTTCTAAACTGATTTTAGGTTCATCAACCTGTAAAATCAATGCCATTTTTTTATACATTTGTCATCAAGAAGTATACAATCAGCTCAGATGTGGATCAGATACACAATCAAGACTAAATCAATCATATAACCTGTGTTTTAGTGACTGTAGAGTTTGGAGATATGTACATTACATATTATTATGATCTCCTGGTAATTTTTGATGCATTACTCCTAATAAAACTATGTTTGTTCGATTTATAAACTCTCTCTACTAGAGTAGTAACTCTACCCATATACATTAAACCTACAACCTAAATACATTCTTTGGAGCATGCGTAATTAACACGTCTCGCGCAGTAGGTACTTTGAAGGTTAAATGAAATAACGTTAATTTATTTGTAGCAGTATTCAGATACTCGAATTAAAAGCTCCGGGAAATCTAGGATGATAAGTAATGCTAATGTCATGCAAACTGTTTTGTAAATAAATACCACAAATAATTAACGTCATTGCACAATGGGTACTCGGAAATTAGTTACTTACTCCGTCAAAACAAAATGGCCTACCTGCATTTGCGTGGACGAATTACTCTCATCTTCAATTTCAATACACTCTCGCAAGACTAATTTCGACTTCCTAGGTTTCTTTTTACCGGCTTCCGCCATTATAACACATTAATTCACTGTATTCAAATGAAAACACAGTTAAAACCAAAATAATAAGAGCAAAAGCTCGTACAACAACGCGACCGCTACATATTATACTACCGATTTGTAAACCAGTCTTGGAAATCCGTTATCAAAAGAAATTCAATACAATTTGCGTAGACACTAGCGCCAGATGCTGTCAGCTGATGACCATTTTTAATTAATCGTATAATACGGCTCACGTCGGGTAGTTTGTGAAGAAGGGCATGCGTTCAGAAACCTGAATTCAAGCATGTGACGTTAAGGAAGTATTATTATGTATGTAGGTAGGTACTTAAAATATTTCTTACTACTATATTTCAGAAGCACCCTGAGTATCGAATCATATTTTTCTAGTACAGAGACTTGGGACGTGTTTAGGGATTTTAATGTTAATAATACCTACCATAATAATCATCATCATCATTGGCTTCACACGTCTGTGACAGACGATTTAATCAGTGTCTGAGGCAAGACTTTTCATGGCTGTAAGCCGATACGGAAGCAGCATAATTTTCTATAATAATATAAAACGGATAAATCATAAGCAAACAACATCCCATTTTAGGGTACCGTTGTCGCTTATTAAGAACCTCGTTGACATCACGTCACGTATCTATCCTTCTTTAATCAAATAGTGAGGTCTTATTTATTTGTATAAATAAGACCTCACTAAAAAGGGGCTCATATTTGCTATTAATGAAGTAAACAGTTATTAAGTGTACTTCATTAATAGCAAATATGAGCCCCTTTTTAGTAGCAAAAATAAAACCGAGCTTTCCATTTATTTAAAACGAATTACAACCCTTCCTCTACATAAGAAATTATAAGAGTTTAAAGGCCAATTCCAATAAATAAAAATAGCCCCCATCACACGATGAAATACTCTGTTGATTTGGTTTGAATGAACCAGCAGTGGACTGCAATAGGCTGATGTAGATGTAGATTTCCGAACCATTTAGCAATCATCCCAATATCTACTTTATTTTCACCACGTCAAAGTACTTTTTTTTACTTTTTACTGAAAACGTTTTGTTAAATAGCGGTATATTTGCACCAACCGGCCCGTTTTCACTTTTTACAACAAAACATCACCTTGGGTGCTTTTATGATAGTATGAGTAGATGATACACTACTACAGGGCTATCATGACTTGAAGTCTTTAGAAGGAGTACCAATTCTATGTTGACATTATCTCTGTTTTAGGTAACTACTGAAATATCTACAGAACCACAGCACGGTTTACAGAAGTTCAAACTCGGGGTATGTCAGAAATCAATGGAGGTGATCAATGGGGTGAAATACGCCTAGGACAAGTCAGAAACAGGACCCTCTCAAATCGTGGGTAGAAGAGCCACAAGCCCGACGTTCTATTTTTTTTTCAATAAGCCTTTTATTTTTGCCCTGCAAATAATTGTACTGAATTTGAAATTACGTATATAAAAAATAAAAAACTAAAAACCTCTAGGAAAGAAACCAAGAAATTATAAATTTCTAAATTTACTTTTGCTTTTAAAGCACTTACAGTGCTATATTATTTGTATATTTAGTTCAATTTATCTCGTTATCACTTCGATATTTAAGTACATACGGAACCTATTTTAGAAACTGACCAGGACACTCTCTTGAATAAGTGTTGCCAGGACTAGAATTTAATGGATGAAAAATCTTATAAATTCAAATGCCAATAAGTACGGCTTAGCATTAGTATTATTGCGTGTTTTGTTCGGAGTGCCAACGGCGCCACCGCACATTGTTACGTCATGATTTTGTATAATGTATCTTGTCTGTTGTCTATTATTATCTACTACGTTCTCTCTCTCTCTCTCTCTTTTCGTGTGGGATACCGAGTCGTCCAACGTCCGACTTTAGGATATTTCAGTTTATTAGTCATTATTTTAAAAGATAAATGCAGTATGATACGCGAGAATAAAGCAGTCTTCAAATGGGCCCCACCCACGCCACATTAGGATTAATTGGAAGTACCTATACTTCGATTAATGATAATTGCTAATTTATATCAATTCTTATGTGTCTGGCAGCACTGCTAAGTGCGTTCAAAAGCTAAAACTAATAACAAAGCCAAACTATAGAAGCGAGGTGCGCTTATTTTATTTCTGCAGTGCTGTCAGTGAAAAAATTACAATAACACCTTCTTAGTTGCTTCCAATATTTTTGCGCTTCTTTTATATAGCCGTGAAGCTGTTGTAGTACAAATTTAATAAAACAAATTTTTGTCTGAAAACGAGAAAAACAGTCTTAAAAATCTAACCTAAAAATAGACTTCGATAAGAAATAATTTACTTTAATAATTTACTCTAAATAACTGCAAAAATGAGTGTTTTGATCAAACATTACAAGCCAGGCAGCTTGGTTTCCGTGTCCAATATCAAGATATGGCGCTTCAACTCCACAACCGCGGATAGTGCCCTAAAGAAAGGCGAGGAGGAGGAAGAATTTCGAGTGCTCGATATATTGAAGAAGAAAGACCGAGTAAAGAGAAGAGTCGCTCGGCGAGCAGATATACAGCCAGACAGAGCTGATAGGATGGCCACCGACCAGGTAATTTTTATTTTTCAGTATAAATATCTAACCTCTAAATGGCTCTCATATAATACGATCTCATATTTTTTACTTGACTCTAACTCAGTCGTGTTCGCATAAGAGTAGCATGAATGGTGTTAAACTCTATACGAGGTGTAAGGAACAGCCCTCCGGATGAAATGAAAATGAAAAAATTAAAATGAAATAACTTTAAATACTGATAGGGTGCATACAGACCATGAAACTTAACAACTTTCCCCTAAAAATATATGTCAGAAAACAACAATGAAGGAGAACTACCTACCCAAGCAAACCACTATCAGGTCCCTGCGATACAAGCTTGCTTGGTACAGGGTCCGCTGTAATACTATTGTTAACATTACCTTTCTATACTTCATTTCACGAGTCGAACTCCTAGGGAAGAAATACTTGCACCGCAATGGTCAAAGCGCGCGGATTTAGACAATAGAAGGCGGGGCGTTTGACGGACCGCTTCCAAGGAATGGTTTACATGCTGGCAGTTAAATAAACAACTTGTGCAATTTTCGTAGGTTTACTTATTTTGATCTTTCCGAACATATTGTAACTTTTAATTATAACGGGAACATGCATTCTAATCTAAAATAAAATATTTACATTTTACTTAAAACTAATATACAATATAATACAACAAAACTTACTAATAATATACAATAATAACTTGATAACTTATCAAATTTTAAATCTTAAATATATAGATCATCGCTTTTAGCCAGGTTTCGCCCATATAGAATATACTGATACTTTTTCTTCTTGCATCTTTTATAGTGTCCAAGTATTTTCAACGCCATAACACCAGTTCTGGCTTTTCTAATAAAAGGCTGTTTCTGCCTCGTTTGGCGTATTTGAACCCTAATGATTTCAAAATGCGATATAGAGTCGATCTACTAAAATGTGGTAAATCAGTATCCTTATTAATTTCTTCCATAATTCTGTCAATAGTCGGATTTGCGTTTTTAACAAAAAATACATGAACTTTCCTTCTCAGTGCACATTTTGTAAATTCATCCAGCTTCTGGTCTGCTGTCAGCCGTGGTCGCTTCTTTTTTGGAGTTGAGGGTTCCTCGTTATTACAAATTTTTTTACTATCTTTAACACTGATTTCCAGTGAATTCCCATAGATTCACCAACACTTCTTGCTACTTCATTGTTTGTAATATCTTAGGGGCACAAATTTCTTAATGCATTGTAAGTATTAAAATTAATGTTTTCTCTGTCGATGAAAAAGGGCGTCTTTTACGTTTTTTCACTTCCACAAAATCAGCCATTGTTAAAAAATTACTATAACGCACACACAACACGACCGAACACTGCGAGGGCTATGAACGAACTGAGAAAACTGCGACATGTAAGACATTCTTAAGAGAGTAATTGCCTAACGAAGGTCGCGCGCATGGGCCAATGGGTTGGCTCGGGTGATTTTCTTTAGGAGTTCGACTCGTGAAATGAAGTTTAGTTAGTTATGAAAATTGTAATCTAAAGTGTTTGATAAATAAAAATATTCATTAATTCATATTCATATAACTAAAATCGACCTCCCATACAAAATCATAATCAGCTGATTGCATTTAATATGGAAAGTCAAAAAAATTGACATTTCCTGAATAATTTTTTTATGGGAAGTTGTTCAGTTTCATGGTCTGTATGCATTCTATCAGTATTTGGATATTTATGTAATATTGTAAAACTTACAAAGTAAAGTTATTGCACACATTTCTGCTTTGTGTTTCAGAACTGGGGTAATGTTTGGCCAGGCCCAAAGACGTTCCACCCATCGTCAGTGCCCCTACCAATCCGGCAAGGCTATGTTCCTAAAGGGCAAGCACCGCCCGGCAAAAAAGCTAATGCAGAACTTATGAAAATACCAAACTTCTTGCACCTTACTCCTCCGGTGATAAAAATGCAATGTGAATCTATAAAAAAATTCTGCACACCATGGCCCAAACTACTCAACTCAGAAGAGGCAATAGAAAACCATTATCCAATAGAAACTATAACGTCAGACTATTGTCATGCCAGTCCAACCATAAGGAACCCGTTAGCCAGAGTTGTGACACTCCGGGTAAAACTCTCAACATTAAATTTAGACAAACATGCCAGAGACAAGTTCATCCGTTTAGTCGGGGACCGTTACGATGATAAGACAGACTTGGTTACGATCACAGCTGACCGTTGTCCAGTCAGGAAACAAAACTTGGATTACGTAAACTATTTGCTGACCGCATGCTACCATGAAGCTTGGAACTTAGAAGATTGGGAGAAAGAGAAAACGGAGGATGATATGGAATATTACGATTGGGACAATAATTCATCCAAGAAGAGCCTTGTAAACTGGTATTTGGCTACGAAAAACGAATCTAAATCATTAACGGATGAAGAATACAAGGCATATGATATTTCAGAAATACCTAACGCACAGGAATATAAAAATGCAGTATCGAGTTATTTCAATGATGGAGAAAGTGCAACGACAGTTACAAATTATGCTCAGTCCGTAAGAAAATTGTTAGGTTTGCCAGATAAGAAAAATATTTAAGGTTAGTTTATTTAGTTGAGATTTTTATGAAAGCCCAAAACAATCTTCTCAGAGGTCCAGTCAGGTATTTCCATAATCTTTTCTTTATTTGCACAAGTCTTATCCTACGTTCACACTTTGCCTCTATGGGCAGGGAAGTCGTAAGGCAAGTGGGCAGCGCGAGCAACTAAACAGGTTCCTCGCGCGGCTACTCGTCATGCCGCTGCCACTTCCAGTGCTCCCGCGAGTTTCGGCTGTTCGTGCGGGTCAATGGAAACGGCAGCACGACCGCAAGTGGAAAGTATTGATACCTCGCTCACGCATTGGTGCAAGAAGAGTATGACAGCAGTGTGGGAAAACATTGCTGGCGTTAATACTTCCGTGAAAGTATTTCAGGCAATATTTGGTAGCAGGAGCATAGTGTGAACGTAACATTATACGCATAAATTTCTTGCCCAATAACATTTTGAACTTATGCTATAGAACCTAGATTATTCCTTAAAAAGATTAGAATATTCTAGTTTTTCAATTAAGAATAACTATGTTTAAGCACTTTGTTGATTACTTCAATAGGTAGCCTCAGGAATTGCTGATAGCTACAATACAAACTTTGGCAAACTGCAAGGACATCATTTTCAATTCTCCATAAGTATAGGTTGATTGTAGAATAAAAGTGGCTTATTTTCATGGGCAAAGCAAATGATTTTTCGTAAAACAGCCTGTATATTTTGTATAAATTATATATAATTGTAGTATACAGGGTTATATTTTACTAGTGACCGATAGTGAATACTCAAGACAGGCTGGTGATAAGGAACAAACCTCAAGGAATAACATAGGTCGAAATATGATAAAGAATATGCACCTCCCATACGAACTTGCTGATCGTGCTTCGGAGGGCACGTTAAGCCGTCAGTTCAGGTTGCTGCCTATGATAACTTAGACGGCGGTCGATACACAACCATGGAGTTGAAAAACTCTTGACATCAGAGTTCATCGGGTCGTTGGATGACTCGGTGCCCCACACGAAAAAAATGATTTGGGTTACAAATTAACAATGGAAGTTCAGTATATTTTTAGGGTTCCGTACCCAAAGGGTAATAACGGAAACCCTATTACTGAGGCTCGGCTGTCCCGTCTGTCCGTCCGTCCGTCCGTCCGTCCGTCCGTCCGTCCGTCCGTCCTACGACCGTTACGAGGCTGTATCTCCTGAACCGTTATACATAGACAGTTGAAATTTTTATAGATGATGTATTTCTGTTGCTGCTATAACAAAAAATACAAAAGAAAAAAATGGGGGCTGCCATACAAAACACGTGTTTTTTTGTTAAAGATAATGGTACGGAACCCTTCGTGCGCAAGTCCGACTCGCACTTGACCTATGTTATTGTTATTATTTTTTTATTAAAATTTGTTTGGAAATGGTTCCTTATCACCAGCTCATTCTCTCTTGTCAGTATCAGTGACTAGTAAAATTTAATCCTATATTTATTAATGCATACTTCAATAGTAGATTAGTAGATGTAGATAGTAGTATTAATAATTACATTTTCTATAGAAAAAAGAAGTGATTGAGAGTATTAAGGGTCAGCGTACACCTATCGTGTGACGTGTGATGCCGGCTTAGAACAGCATCACCCCATTTCTTTCCCGTGGGCGTTGTAAGAGGCGACTAAGGGACTTGAGGGTGTGTATTGCAATTTGAGGCGATGGGCTGACAACCTGTCACTATAGTGATACACAGTTATCTGATTGACCCTCAAGCTTTTGTCAGATGTGGTGTTAATATCCGTTTTACGGCCGTTAACGCTCTGCCTATCCCGTAAGGGATTTAGGTGTGATTTATGTATGTTTGTATGTATATTTAAATTAATCACTACATAGTATAAAGTAAAGTCGCTTCCCGTGTCTCTCCCTATGTCTGTTCATTTGTATGTATGCTTAAATCTTCAAAACCACCCAACGGATCTGGATGGGGATTTTTTTAAAGATAAAGTGATTCAAGAGGAAAGTTTTTATGTATGACTAGATATCCGCCCAGCTGTTTCACCCGCTGCCGCTCATTTTCCCGTAGTAATAGTTGTTTTCCCGCGGTAAAATGTGGCCTATATGTTATTCCAGGTTATACTGTACCTTAGTTCCAAATTTCATCCAAATTTATTATTTATTTATTTATTTATAAAATTACAATATAAGCTTACAGACTAAAAATCCAAAGCGCCTACATGCTAAACAAAACACTTAATTTAGTGGGTACTTATTAAAATGTATGTACAATTTTTTACTTAATGCACTAAAGCTGTCATTAAATAAATCTAAGTCCGTGTCTAGGGAGATAATAACAGAGTTGAGGAGTTTTAGGAATCGTACTGTAGGTGCTTGCGCTGATTGCTGAGTACGCACGTCTGACCTCGAGAACAACGGCCGCCGCCTGCGCCCTCTCTGGCCGAGAGCCCCCCCTTGCAAGTATCTCACTGGAACTGGCACAAGGCTGATCCTAGACAGAGCTTCTGGGTTGTCTACCTTATTATTTAAAAGTAAATAGTAGTGCATCGCCAGTAGCATTTTGCGCCTTAGCTCTAATGTGTCCATCCCAACCGAGCCGAGTACAAATAAAGAAGGGTATAAAAAAGGATAATAACCATTTAGTTTTTTAAATAAAAACCTGGCGAACTTGCGTTGCACTCTTTCTATCAGGATTATATATGTAGTTTCTTTTGGATCCCACACAATAGCTCCAAATTCGAGTCTACTTCTAACGTATGCATTGTACAACGCTAGAGCAACTCTGCTTTCCTTAAAAGCCGATGTTACTCTCATGATAACTGGACAAATGGGTCGAGCCGTTTGAGCGTGAATAGGTAACAAAACATACACACACAGAAACTCTTAAATTTATAATATTATGTACGGATTTGTGTCGGGAGAAGGTCTGTTTCCAGTGGGAAATCGGTTAGCAGCGGGTGAAACCCCTAGCTTAGCCGCTAGCTTATACATAGTAAATGGTAGCGACAGAATGACGAAAAGACGAGGTACAATTACAAGCTACAATTTTACAGGTGAAATTCGATGTTCATTGCGTAGTCGGTTAGCCATTATTATACCAGGAATATGAACCGGCTACGCAATGTGCTAAGAATTTCACCTGTAGACTTGTAGCCTGTAGTTTCATAACATAGGCACCAGAAGTTGATTGCTATAGGCTGATGTGATGAAATGGATCTAGTCTAAGTCTAGTAGAATATCCAAACGTTCACCCGCTCTATCTAAACCACGCGTTGGCAATTGGGAACCTTGTAAAAAACTAAAAGTGTGTATTACTTTTGTATCAGTCGATGATTTTGATCAAAATAAATTGTTAAACGCAAAGGACAGTAAAATCTAAGGGACTTGAGGGTGTGTATTGCAATTTTAGGCGATGGGCTGACAACCTGTCACTATAGTGATACATAATTTTCTGAATGACCCTCAAGTAAAATTATGTACAATAAAATATAAAATGATAAAAAGTTTGTTTATTATTATTTAAATATCAGAAAGTGCAGTCAAATTATGTAAAATAAAACATAAATTGATAAAAAGTTGGTTTATTTTTATTTAAATAATGAAATCTAGAGCTTTATAAGTAATACATCTCAAATATAATTCATCTCTTTCCCGCGGGTATCGTAAGAGGCGACTAAGAAATTCAAGAATTACATGTGTATCGCAGTTTTAGGCGATAGGCTGACAATATGTCACCATAATGACCCTCAAAAATGTTTGTCAGACGTGGCGAAAATGTGTTACACTTTGTTTACCCCGCAAGAGATAGTAGCGTGACATACGGGGTTTAATGGACAGCCCTCCGAATAGGGTGCATGCAGACCATGAAACTGAACAACTTTCCCCTAAACACATATGTCATTATGCGACAAAAACATTACTTCCCAAACAAAATTTAAAATCACAATCAGGTGAATGCATTTACTGTAGAAAGTATTTTTTTTACATTTCCTGAAATATTAATTTATGGGAAGTTGTTTAGTTTCATGATCTGAATGCAAACTATCAGTACTCAGAGGGCTGTCCCTTACACCCTGTATGTATGTACCTAGGTATGTATGTATTAACTTTATTGTACCACAAAAAAAATCAGTAAAGGATGGAATAAAACAAGAGGCACAAAGGCGGACTTATCCCACAAAGGGATCTCTTCCAGTCAACCTTTGAGAGACTCCGAGGATATGTAATTTGCAGGTAAACTACGGTACTTTAGAAAGGTAATAAAATAAATGATAATAAGAAAGCTTACTCTTTAACTATATACATAAATAATATTAATTAATAAATAAATACACCCTATGTATCATCTAAACTTTTCAATATAAAGTACGAGTAAGTTTTTATACCAAAAAAACATCGCTGCATTGTGCAAGAAAAAGATTTGGCAATATTTTGTTGCACTCCACTAAATTTAATCCGTTTTTTATTGTCGTTGCAGTAATAAATTTTTTAATCTAAAAACTCTTTTCTGATATCCGGCCGTCATGGCGAGCCGAACGAATTTTGTTTTTTCGTTTTTAATTTATATATTTTTAAGTTTACATAAAATAGTTTGTAATGAATTGACTAACAAAATAGATGAAGATGGTAAGTAACATTAATATTTAAATTAATTAAATATTTACTATTTTTAATTACTGCTTTTACGGCCGTTGACGCTCTGCCTACCCTTCAAGGGATAAAGTCGTGCTTTTGTATCTGTGAAAGAAGCCGAAGTTACATTTAAAAAATCGGCAACTAACTTATTGGAGGCGTAAATATTTCACCTTTCTTCTGAGAGAATAATTTTCATTGTAAAAGGTAGCTTACGTTGTATGAAATTAACTTTGTTCTATGTGGGATAGCATCATGACTGGGCCGATGGCGTAGCGGATAGTACCCCTGCCTGCTACGCCGCGGGTCGTGTTTTCGATCCCCATCAGACACAAATATTTGTTAAGTCATATTTGTGTTTAATCTGGGTGTTTCTTTGTATAGTATTTGTTTAAACAAAAGTATATAAGTAAGTATTAATATCAGCTATTTAGTTCCCATTGTACAAGCTTTGCTTAGTTTGGGGTAGATGGCGCTGTGTGAATTGTTCAGAATATTATTATCAATCACTTACTGTAATATAATAGGCAGGGATAAAGTTGCCAAAACATTGACAATCTGCAATTATCTTTCTCTCTCTTCTTTTCGTGTGGGACACCGAGTCGTCCAACGACCCGATGACCCTGGTGTCAGACTTTTTCAACCGCGTCTGACCTCTGGTTATGTAACGACCGTTGTCTAAGTAATCATAGACAGCAACCGGGACCGACGGCGCAACGTGCCCTTCCAAGCACGGATTTTTTTCTGTTTTTATTATTGCTTATGTAACAGCTGTTGATTTTCTAAATATATTACATTTATTTTGATATTTTTCAGTGGTCACAACTAAAGCTTACGTGTTTTGGCCAAATGCCACGATACCATTCTACATAGATAGCGACCATTTCGGTAAGTAGATAAATCTGATAACTTAAGGAGTTTTCTTTTTGAGAATAAAAATTTTGTTTAGTATTCTAAGAACTCTGTAGATGGCGTTGAACGGTTTGCTTTACTAGATGCCGAAGCCAAATGGCATGAAAAAAAGGAATTGTTCTTTCCGACTATATCTCTCTTGTTTTTAGCGCTTTCTTTTGTTTGTACGTTGTTTTCGTTAATATGCAGGGAAACTCATGAGAGTAAATCTTTTTGTGATGCGAGTGATATAATATAACAATGATTAGTTACGTTTCGTTTTACGATCTCATACATCCAAGCAAAAAAAGAATCGTAAAAGTATGTGACGTTCCGTTCCTTACGTTAACGTATCATGTACAGCGCCATCTATCCAGCGACAAGGGAAGACTTAAAAAATAAATAAAAAGAAAATTATTGACCAATCTTAAACCTCGAAATCTCTGCTCCGCGTCACTGATTGGTCAATTATTCTACTCAATGTAGACGAACCCTAATACAAGCGGTTTTTTCTCAGACAACGAGCAATCGGTGAAAATAATGACAGCGTTCGCGACGTTCGCGTTCAAAACGTGCCTCAAATTCGTTCCGGTGATGGCGCGGCCTGAGGGGTCCGACCACGTTCTGCTGCTAGAGAACCCCAGTGGTGTCAGGAAGTGCACCATCAACACAGAACCGCATTCCATTGAGGAACCGCATGTATAATAATAATAACTATTTAGCTTTGCCGGCTTAGAATAGCATTAGGTACCCCATTTCTTTCCCGTGGGAGTCGTAGGAGGCGACTTAGGGGCTTGAGGGTGTGTATTGCAATTTTAGGCTGACAGCCTGTCACTATGGCGATACACAATTTTCCGAATGACCCTCAAACATATGTCAGACGTGGCGTAAATGTCCGTTTTTGCGTCCGTTTTCGCTCTGCCTACCCCGCAAGCGATAATAGGCGTGATATGTATGTATGTATTTAGCATTAGAACACTTATGCACTTGGCTTTGGCCCGTGTTTAAAAGTTTATTTCCTCTTCGGAGAGATACAAAAACGTACCTATAAATTAAAAATAATTATAAGATTGGGACATTTGATTTGGCAGGCGTTCCGTTGTCTCAATCAATAACCTAGCAACCAGCTAATTCTTCCCCATAGCCCTATTATTCCAACCCTCACCTGCAATAGTCCTTGCATCAGGCGCGTGCTGGCTCTGGGTGTACTTCAATAGTGCAGACAGAGCGAGTATCCGCTTGATGTACACATCACAACACATTATTTGGTGCAAAAAGGCCTCTGTTCTGTTGGCTTCGGCCCCACTTATGCCTTAAAGGACCGGGTCCCTGTGGGCCCGAGATTCGGTAACGTACCAACATAATAATAATAAATATCATAGACAATTCACACAGCGCCATCTAGCCCCAAACTAAGCAAAGCTTGTACTATGGGAACTAAATAGCTGATACTTATATACTTTTTTTGTAAATAAATACATATTATACATAGAAAACACCCAGTTATCTGAAAATAACTATGTACTGTTCATTCTTCTGACTGGGCCGATGGCGTAGCGGGTCCGAACCCCACAAGACACAAATATTTGAATACCGAAATTTAAAACTCTTTCCGGGTTAGGTATACAATTTTTGAAAACATGCAAAAATTTTATGCGCGGGTAGCATTTGAAACTGCGATTTTCGCATTACTAGTGGCACAGAATAATAACTAGTAACTCTAGTGGCGACGCCTCTTCCATCTGGGCTACCGCAGCTCGTTCCTTGTCCGCCAATTTTGCAAGTGTATTTTAATGCCAGTACCTACTGTGTAAGTTTATTGCGTTACTGGCTTTAAAATACACTTGCTAAATTGGTGGATAAGCAGCAGATAAACACTAATATTTGTTATGTCAATTTTCAGCCGTGTGATTCCGGCTTAGAATAGCATCACCCCATTTCTTTCCCTTGGGAGTCGTAAGAGGCGACTAAGGGACTCGAGGGTGTGTATTGCAATTTTAGGCTGACAACCTGTCACTATGGCGATACACAATTTTCCGAATGACCCTCATATATTTGTCAGACGTGGCGTAAATGTCCGTTTTTTGCGGCTGTTTTGTGCTCTGACTACCCCGCAAGGGATTATAGGCGTGATATGTGTATGTTTATGTATGTATGTACATTTTCAGATAATTGTGTTTAGTCTGGTCTGGTCTTATCTATGTCTAATATGTCAGTATTTATTTACAAAAGAAGTATAAAAGTACCAACCACATGGTACAAGGTGCTTGCTTAGTTTGGGGCTAGATGGTGCTGTGTGAATTGTCCACGATATTTATTTATTTGTTCTTCTTTCGTGTGGGACACCGAGTCGACTAACGACCCGTTAAACCCTGATATCAGAGCTTTTCAACCGCCAGCTAATGCTAGTGGCTTCTAACATGGTTGGGTCAATCACTAAATAAGTAGTATAAAATGAAGTCTCTTCCCGTGTCCCTATGTATGCTTAGATCTTTAAAAGTACGCAAGGTCTCGGCCACTTTTGGTATTGATTGCCATAACTTTAATTGCAGCGAATATTTCATTGAGTTTGCAGGTTCTAATTTTACTTAAGGTCAATACTAAAACCTTGGACAGCGGACATTCTGATAGATTGTTTGTATAAAGAGAAACCATTTTTGTGAAGCGGCGCCACTGTCGAGGTCGTTGACGGCTACACTCGCCTTTAGTAAAATTGGAACCTGCAAACTCAATGAAATATTGAAATATAAAAGCTCTCGAAGTACTGAATCCAACTTTATTTTAAAAATACTATGTATCTAATTAAAATTATTACTTAGTATGCTTATAATTATCGTGAGGGCTGTCGTATCTGAAGCTGGAACACTCGCCTCATAAAAGAGGAGATTGAGAAAAATCGGGGGTCGAAAGTCATTACCAAGACTCTGGGAAGGAGTCATCTAGCAAAGCTAACTACATCAAATGGCGTAATTGTCACATCGGTCCCAGAGCTCCGTTATAGCCAATGGGACAACCTCGAAGGCGCGGAGCAGAGAAAGGAGACAAAACGCTCCTCAAAAACTATAGGCCGATCACACTTCTGAGCCACGTCTATAAGCTGTTCTCGATAGTCGTTACGAATCGTTTGGCATTAAGATTTGACGCTTGCGCCTTCTAGCCACCGGAACAGGCTGGGTTTCGTAAAAGCTTCAGCACCGTGGACCACATCCATACCGTACGGCAGGTTATACAGAAGTCAGAAGAGTAAAACCAACCACTGTGGACTACGAAAAAGCCTTCGACTCCATCGAAACCTAGGCTGTTTTGAAGTCCTTGTAGCGGTGCTAAGTGGATTGGCGTGAAGCCTCTTTCAAATGGCAACGATGTCCGTGCAAGTACAAAACCACAAAACAGGATCCATCAAACTACTCCGAGGTGTAAGACAGGGTGATGTTATAACCCCGAAACTCTTCACCAATTCGCTGGAGGATATCTTAGACTATAGACTCTGCAGTGGGATGGATTAGGCATCAACGTCAACGGCAAATACCTCTCACTTCTCCGCTTAGCCGACGATATAGTTATAATGGCTGAATCGCTGCAGGATCTGCAAAAAATGCTGACCAGTCTCAATGTCGCCTCGAGACGTGTTGGACCCGGGATGAACTTGGACAAGACGAAAGTCATGTTCAATCAACACTTCATCCCCGAGCCAGTCTCCGTCGAAGCCGCCCTTGAAGTTGTCCAGAAGAGTGCAGCTGGGCTGGGCAGCATTTAAGAAGTTGCGTCATATTCTGGAATCATCCTTGCCACAATGCCTCAAGACCAAGGTATTCGATTAGTGTGTACTGCCAGTCATGACTCCATAGAGCCAAAACGTGGAACCTGAAAGTAAAACTGGCCCACCGGCTACATGTCACTCAGAAAGCTATGAAAAGGTCTATGCTCAGTATCTCTATAATCGATAAATCCGGAATGAGACTATCCGCAAATACCAAAGTAACAGACATAGTCTGGAAGTGTAGCAAACTGAAGGGGCAGTGGGCTGGGTACATCTGTCGTAGAACTGATGGACGGTGGAGTAAGGGGAGCAGAGCAGGTTCTCGAGTGGAGGCCACGGCTCGGCAGGCGTAGCGTTGGATGACCTACGGCTAGATGGACCGATGACTTAAAAAAGGCGGCTGGTAGTAACTGGATGGTGAAAACGGGAGATCGTGCCCTATGGCGTACCCTGGGGGAGTCCTACGACCAGCAGTGGACTGCAAAAGGCTGATGTATGTATGTATCGTGAGGGGGATGCGCGGTACCTCCAATCGCACAACACGACAATTTCGCGTATTGACGCATCGATAGCGTGCATGAAATATGGTTCGCGCGGGAAATTTGAACTCTGCGTGAGTTTTTCTGTGACCCGGCGGCGGCGGCGGCGCGCCGAAGTCACTCGGCGGCGGCGCGCCGGCGTGGCGCGGACCTCTACACTAAAATCTTGGACAACGGGTATTCTGATAGAATGTTTGTATGAAGAGAAAATATATTTTTGTGTCGCGGCGCCACTGTCGAGGTCGTTGACTACACTCGCCTTAACAAATTGTGTTGTTTTACAGAGAGTGACGCTGGGCTACGACTGCCTTAAGTCGCCGGAAATTGACATGATGATAATGAAGGCATTAGGGTTCCCCTTCGAGCATAACCGAGCCGTGCGGGACCTGTATATAGAGGTGCAGCCGGAGAATGTAGAGCCAGGTACTGTGAAACAAATGTCATTTAGATGGTGGTTAGGACATTGCAGGCTAAACCACCTGTCTTTCCTCGACTTGGTGTCCCACACGTTAAGCAACTAATACGGCACGACGGCCGATGTAACGCAGTGTTAGTGCGACTGCCTGCGACGCAAAGGTTCCGGGTTCGATTCTCGGTGGGACACTCATAAAGTTGATATTTATCACTTTGTGAATTTGTTCCCAGTCTGATTAGGACATTGCAGGGTGAACCAACTGATTGTCCGAAAAGAGAGATGGTTCCGTGCCGTGATGGCACGTTAAGCCGTCGGTCCCGGTGGCTGTCTATGATTACTTAGACGGTGGTCGTTACACAACCATGTCAGAGGCTACAAGTAGTCGGCGGTTGAAAAACTCTGACACCAGGGTTCATCGGGTCGTTGACGATTCGGTGTCCCACACGAAAAGAGAGAGAGATGGTGGTGGCGTAAAGTTACATGCCGTGTGATTAACCTGGCCAGCCCCGAGGCAGTGCCTTTATTGTTTTATCCCGCCCGGGCCGTTTTTTAGGACATTGCAAAATTGTTTTAAATAAAAAAAAAAATGTATAATACACAAATTTATTTGTTTTACAATGACGGATCATGACGTCAGTAAGTGATAATACTATCCTACATTGATTAAAGAATTTCAATTTCAATATGCGTTTTTTTACTACACACCCTACTCGGTACCTTTGAAAATGAAAATGAAATTACTTTATTCAATGTAGGATAGTATATTATCACTTATTGGCGTCATGATCCGTCATTGTAAAAAAATAAATAAAATTCGTATAACACATTTTTTTTATAACAATTTTGTATTGTCTTAATAGAAAACCGGCTCCCCCTAGATTAGCCCTATAACAAATTATTATTTAAATAACCATCTTCTGAATCTAGCACTCGACCTTTTTGTTGACAAAACGTTTTTTTTTTTAAATGATAACGCATTAGATCTATTAATCTCCAAAACCCATGACTTACAAAATTTCATTAAAATCGATAGAGCCGTTTACGAAATCCTGATTATATCGGGCGAAATATTACTAGTGACTGAAAGTGAAAACAGGACGGCCTGGTGATAACTTTTCCCAAGAACATAATATAACATTGTCGTAATATATCAAAAATATTTGAACTTCCATAGCAACTCAAATTAGCTGATCGGCAAATTTGTATGGGAGGTCCAAATTCCTTTTTATATTTCGACCTATGTTTGTTGGAGAAAGTTTCTTATCACCAGCCCGTCTTGAGTTTTCGCTATCGGTCACTAGCAAAATTTCACCTTTTAAAGTATATTTTTTTAATAATAATGATGTATTAGTAGTTGTTTTTTCTTGTAGTACGACATGTTGTGGGCTAGACAAGACAAGACAAGACAAGACGACATGTTGTTTTCTTCATTCTTACTTTCTAGTGCACCCGCTTCTTTTTCTCTCTGTTTACCCTCTGGTTTGCCGGTAGAGAATGCCGCGTGGCATTACGCCCGCCTTTTGTACCATGTGCAATCAAGTATAAAAATAAAGAATAGATATATACAATAAATGATACATGATTTTTCTGAAACGGCCCGCAAATAATTTTCACACGTGGTACCATATTTTACTGCTTTGCTGTTAACGCTCTGCCAATCCCGCAAGGGATAAAAGCTTGATATGTATATGTGTTAGTGTGTAGAATACGGGGTGTAAGGGACGGTGTACCGAAAACTTTGCAAGCATGATCAGACCATGACAGTGACAAACTTTTTCTATGGAGGCTATGTTGGTAATCGGCCTCCCATACAAAATTCCCGATCAGCTGATTGAATCTCTATGGGAACTCGTTATTTTTTTCGTTTTCCGTCATAGGTACCATTGTAAAAGTTGTTCAGTTCTATGGTCTGATCATGCCTGCAAAGTTTTCGGTACACCGTCCCTTTACACCCTGTATAATTATTACTCTGCCGAGTGTAAAGATCCGTGATACGAATGTCAAATTAATCACCATTATCAATAAGATACAAGTACTTACAAGTCCATTGTCCTTAATACCCGGTGATAAAATTAATTGTTACGCTGTTTATTTATGTATGTACTTATAACACTTGTTTGTGATACACGGTTTCGCTTTATATTATATTAATATTTTGAAGTATTGGGAAGTATCTCGTACTACATACATACATAAATCACGCCTCTTTCCCGGAGGGGTAGGCAGAGACTACTTCCTTCCACTTACTATCTCGTACTATAATAATATTATAAATTCGAAAGTATTTCTGTCTGTCTATTACGTTTTCACGCCTAAACCACTGAACCGATTTTGATACAATTTAAAGAGAAACCTAAGAAAGGACATGTGCTACTTTTTACCGCAGGAAAAGCTATCAAACCCACGGGAAATTCTAATATCGAATTCACGCCGCGCGCGCGTACGAAGACGCCGGGCACCAGCTACTTCCTAATATATGTACATTTTATATTATTAGTAAGAAGGAACGTCTTCCCTATCATTTGGTTTCCATTATTGTATATTTTTGTTTTTTTTTTCTCCTACTTGGACCCCAACAGAATTACTTTAAAAAAACTATCGAACTAACTCACAGGATAGATGAGGAAAATCTAGTTCACGAATATGATTGAACAAAAGCAATAAACTAATGTAAGCAATAGCATATTCTGAAAACAAACATTACAACAATCAACATAGTATTTTACAACCCATCACCATTACATATACTCTTTATTTATCATTGTGTAGTTACTGATAATACAAAGCATAAGAATAATTTTAATCAGTCGCGAACATACTGTGAAATTGTAAACATGGCTAACGAGATACAATTCAAATTATACGATAATATTTTCATAGAAACTAATATACAAAACCCTGACTACGATGGAGTGGTTGTTATACTTTTTCCTGAAGAACTAAATGTGGAGAAACCAAGACATATAGAAAGCTTTCTTGCAAAAGTAACTTCGATTGATAAACACGTACACAAAGATGTCACCCTGTGGAACTGTGATTACGTGTCCGGAGGAAGGCTCATTATCAGTCCTACGGGGAAAATTACTCCATACAATGACGTGAAAGTCGTCAAAGATGCCGCTAGAAAAGGCATCTTACGAGCTCTGGACGCTGGCTGCAGAAAGCCACTTGTAGTCGTGAAGAAATGCGTAGAATTTTCCGAATGTGAACTTGTGGCCATTCTTGCAACACTGGAAGCACTTTACAACCCGATACAAGCAAGAGAAAGAGACAACACGAAGAACTATTTGAAGATCGGCTTCCACGCGTATGAAAAACTCGATGAAGGATTCGAGAAAATCGTTAGGAACGCTATAGCGTTGGAAAGGGCCCGAATTGTGACCAGAGATATAGCTGGAGGTGACCCAGAACGTATGGCGCCACAAAGGATTGTGGATTACGTAAAGGAGTCCTTCAGGGATGATGCTAATATTACCATATCTGTCGTTGATGATGAACAGATTTTACTCAAAGATTATCCCTTATTAGCTGCAGTAAACAGAGCTGCCAATCAAATTGAAAGACACAAGGCCAGAGTAGTAGAAATTGTGTACAAACCATCAGATTTGGGAAGAGTCAGTGAGACGATTATTCTTGTCGGGAAAGGAGTGACCTATGACACTGGTGGCGCTGATATTAAGATTTCTGGAAATATGGCTGGGATGTCCAGAGACAAATGTGGAGCAGCAGCAGTGGCCGGATTCTTGAAAGCGTGTTCCATCCTCAAACCTCCACATCTGAAGGTCATTGGAGTGCTTTGCCTTTGCAGAAACTCTGTCGGAGAAGCCTCTTACGTTGCTGATGAGATATTGTTATCCAGAAGCGGGAAAACAGTCAGAGTCACGAACACAGACGCCGAAGGTAGATTCGCGATGGCAGACAGCTTGTTCAAAATGGGTGAGCTTGCCGAAAAAGAGCTCGACCCTCATATTTATACGATAGCGACATTGACAGGTCACGCTAGAGCCTGCTACGGGAACAATACAGCTGCTATGGACAACCACGCCGCTAAGGCAACGAATCATTCCACCAGGCTTCAACACAGCGGGTTAAACGTTGGCGAAGGCATAGAAGTTTCCACGGTTAGACACGAGGATCTTCAAGTCAACTTGAGTAAAGCCAAAGGCGAGGATATGGTGCAAATAGATATGGACGTGGCGAAATGCCGAGGACACCAGCTAGCGGCCGGGTTCCTGATCAAAGTGGGGGGACTTGAAGAGAAGAACATCAAATACACTCATATGGATATAGCCGGAGCTGCTGGCATGCCTCCCGACGCTCCTACTGCTGTGCCAATTCTGTCTTTATGCCATTTGCATAAGGTTCTATTGTGATTGCAGAATTAACTTATCGTACTTGTTAATGTTTTAGTTAATGTATTCCTTGAAGAAGTTATTTTTCATACTTTCTTGTTTCCAAAGTGTTTAATCCGGACATTCATTAGCACATTCATTTGAAAAACTCTGACACCCGGATTCATCGGGTCATTGCACGATTCGGTGTCCTACACGAAAAGAGAGAGTGCGACATTTATCTTATTTGTCATCAACCAAGATAAAAACATGCACTGAAGAATAATTTATAAGTACAAATGTTTTGAAACTTTAGGACTTATCAGTTATCAGAATATGTGTTGATTAACTATGCATCTGATACAAAGATAATATAGATAAGTATACACGTATCTACTTACTTAGATAAAATACCAAATTGTGTTACCTACCACGAATAATGTTTGTAATATTGTAAATATAAATAAAGATGAATTAAACGCAATAAAATACCGATGTTTTAAATTTTTTCATTCGAGGGTTCCATGTGTATTACAATATTAGTCTGACATCCTGTTACTATAGGTGTCTATTTTTTTCTAGGGTCCACAGCTTATTTCAAGATTCTGCCTTCACAAACCTTTTGTACCGTTGATGAGATTGCTTATTTTGGTAATGAGAAGATTTGTACCGCAAGGATTTTAGAAATATCGCCATTTTACAGTGTCACAGGGTCCAAATGATTTTATAACCTCAAAATTGGAAAAGCTTTAATATCTCTGCAAAGGATTGATCTACAAACAAAATGATCGCATGGACGCCGTTACAAATCGCAAATCTTTATTTGTACCGCTTTTTTATACCTTGTAAATACCCGATAGAGGAATAAAAGGCGATTAACGCTCATATGGCATTTGGTTGTTGGGCTTTCGTATATCTCCGTAAATATAGCGGTACAAATGTTCTGAAAGAAATCCCAGTAACAATACAAGCGGTACATTACATAGCTACAACCAAAAAAGCCGTATCTGCTCTAATTTACGAGAAAACAACACTGTAAAATTTGCAAGAAAATGATATGTACATGACCAAAGCTCGGCCACGGTGTTCTACTTTTAGACTTTTAGCAGCGGATTAATGCGCATTTCGGATTCTGGACTTCGATTTGCACTTCATACTGACCGAAATATATTTCATTTTCTTCAAGCAAGTACCTAATTAATTGGTTGACCGTCAAAGGAATAAAGTTTGTATGGCGCAGGCCAAATATAGTATTATTCGTCTATTTACATTATGCTGCGTCAGTTTACCAACGAGAAGCGTTTAACACTCATATTACCTTCGGCAACTTGTCATTATGGTCAATTCGTAGGGTGACCATAATTAAAAGAAAATAAGAGGACCAATCTATACATATAATAAAACAATAAAACCCGTGTATTGAACAAATTTACGAAAAACTAATCGTAGATGATGTTAAAATATGGTTAAAACAAATTTCATAATTAATATTTTTCAATATTTTTGTCTGTCTGTTTGTCTGTTTCACCGTGCTAATCTCCGAAACTACAATAACGATTACCGAAGGCAATATGTGTGTAAAACGTTTAAGGTTTGTAACTGACGCGACTGAATTTCAATTTTCGGCTTCACCACACAAACTTTATTTCTTTGACGGTCCATCTATGTTTTAGTTACTTGTTTGAAGAAAATGAAATATATTTCGGTCGGTATAAAGTGAAAATCGGAATCAGAATCCAAATCCGCATATTATCGAGTCTAAGCTCGCGTAGATGAACGCTAACGATAAAATGCTTGTGTGTGTGAGATAAGACATGTCAGGGTTGCCGCCATTTTACCTTAATTTGTTCGTGGTGCGTTCGCGAATCGGGAATACAATGTGCGGCAATATGAAATGACCTTGTAATAGCGGGTTTGAATTTGATTTGCGGGCTTGTAAAAAAATGGCTGGCCGGCCGCCGCCATTGCCCGGCCAGTTCAAGTTCGATGACCCCAATTACTCGAAACTTATTGCGCGCGGATTAGGAATAAATAGGAATCATAATGTACTTATGCTGTAAGGTGGATGTCTATGCTCAATTTTTACAATAGTTTCCTATTTCAAATAGTATAAACGAAATAACATTTTTTTGTAAATAAATGACGGTCACCAAAATATTACGTAAGTTAAAAACATGATTTTTTTGTTCTTATAGAATTTGTTTTGTTTTCAGCGTGAACTGATAGGATAAGGTCTTAAACGGATAATGTCAAAGAAATATAAAACATAATTTAAGCGCCTATTCTTTGCTACTAAAACATAAAACTCTTTAAAAATACTTAGATTTGTAAAGACAGGTAGAATCAGTAGAATTTTCTTTTAGTTTTGTCGTTTGCAGTGCTCAAACAACCGTACATAGCACAACACACACCGATCACAAAATTATTTCTAATATTAATTAGTTTAGTATAATTTACGCTGCGCTGCCTTCGCTCGCTGCACCAAGTCGTCGTCACGTCCTTACTAGCCGGTGTCTGAGCGTCCTCCGAGCGCGGGTGGGCGGCGCTTTTAGGGGGAGGCAGGGAGTGACCATACTGTATGCTAGTACTATTAATTATACTGTGCCGTGGCCGAGCTTTGGTCATGTTCATATCATTTTCTTGCAAATTTTACAGTGTTGTTTTCTCGTAAATTAGAGCAGATACGGCTTTTTTGGTTCTAGCTATGTAATGTACCGCTTGTATTGTTACTGGGATTTCTTTCAGAACATTTGTACCGCTATATTTGCGGAGATATACGAAAGCCCAACAACCAAATGCCATATGAGCGTTAATCGCCTTCTATTCCTCTATCTGGTATTTACAAGGTATAAAAAAGCGGTACAAATAAAGATTTGCGATTTGTAACGGCATCCATGCGATCATTTTGTTTGTAGATCAATCCTTTGCAGAGATATTGAAGCTTTTCCAATTTTGAGGTTATAAAATCATTTGGACCCTGTGACACTGTAAAATGGCGATATTTCTAAAATCCTTGCGGTACAAATCTTCTCATTACCAAAATAAGCAATCTCATCAACGGTACAAAAGGTTTGTGAAGGCAGAATCTTGAAATAAGCTGTGGACCCTAGAAAAAAATAGATACTACTATAGTGATACACGATTTTTCGGGTGCACACAATATGCGACAAAAATTGTTCAAACGAAAATATGCGGCACAAAATGTGCAGCAAATATTTTGCGTTATGACAAGGATTGTTCTAGAAAATCTATCTATCCTTGTCACACTAAGGCGAGTTTCATATTTGTATCCTGCTCTCAGTTGACACTCGTCAACTGACGCGTAATATTTGCTGCACATTTTGTGTTGAACATTTTCGTTTGAACAATTTTTGTCGCATATTGTGCGCACTCGATTTTTCTGAAACGGCCCTCAAGTATTTGGCAAACCGTATTTTTACGGCCGTTAACGTTCTGCCTGTTCCGATATGTGTATGTTTTTCATTTTATTAGATATAGCACAAGGTACCATTTTCGGTGCATATGCGCAATAACCTGTGCTTACGATAGCTTAAGTTTTAATGTAGTCTTTTTTGTTGTTGTGTTGTTTGTGTGGACCGAAATAAATGTGTTTTATTTCTTTCTTTCTTTCTTACCTACATCTAGAAAGATACTTGTTTATTCAGTAGAGAAAAAAACACTTGAAAATTAGGACAAGACCTGGTATCCAACATCAACACTATGTGGCGCAGTGGTAGTACGTGCTATGCAAAAGTCTCGGTTTCGATTCCCGGCCGAGGCTGATACATAGTTTAGAATAAGAATATTTTCATATTGAATGACCTTGACACACAGTTATATAAGGATAACCCTTGATGGCTATGAGTGTGTGATCACAAAGAAATGATAAAAATAAATATCCTGGACATTTCACGCCATCTAGCCCCAAAGCCCCAATAGCTTGTACTATGGGAACTAAATAGCTGATATTATTACTTAAACTCCGTTTATTTAAAAATGACCTAAGTATAATGTAAACAAACTTTGTATGAATCTGACAGCTCGCGACTGTTAGTTACATACAAAGTTTACATAACTTAACATTACTTAACTTAACTTACATTATAGGTCATTCTTAAATAAACGGAATTTATATAGGTACATATTTTTTTTGTAAAAAAATACGTAGGTATTATTACTTTTAAAACAGCCTAACTAAACATTATTATTTGTAAATTTTGTGTCTTGTCTGTGGGGATCGAACCATCGACCCTCGGCTTAGAAGGCACTATCCGCTACGCCATCGGGGGGCCAATAAAAATAAGTTGTTATGAGTTTGTTTCTTTTTTATATAATTATAAATATTAACATCAAAAATCTATTTCCCATATTACAAACCTTTGCTTAGTTTCTAGCTAGATGGCGTTGTTTGAACTGTCCAGGATATATTTTTTTATTGCCATACCAATATTTCTAAGTTGTAAAAAAATGTTGTTGTTTGCCGCGTGATGTCGGCTTTGAATAGCATCACCCCATTTCTTTCCCGTGGGAGTCGTAAGTGGCGACTAAGGGACTTGAGGGTGTGTATTACAATTTTTTTACAGCCCATCGCCTAAAATTGTAATACACACCGTATTACAATTTTAGGCGATGGGCTGACAACCTGTCACTATGGCGATACACAATTTTTCCGAATGACGCTCAAATATATGTCAGACGTGGTGTAAATGTCTGTTTTTGCGGACTTTTACACTCTGCCTACCCCGCAAGGGATAATAGGCGTGATATGTGTATGTATGTGTAAAAAAAACCGTCTCCACCTGCAGGTTTCATCGAGCTGTTCAGCAGAGATCTTCGGCTGCCACTGGAACTCCGGTCCATCTCATACGACCGTAACAGCGTGCTGCACTTCGGGCAAAGAGAGTTCAGCAAGAACGGACATCGGACTATTATATTCAAGGTAATTATTATTATTATTCTATTTTTAATACACTAGCAGCTCATCGAGCTGATGCGTGTATATCACTGCACTTATGTCTTAATTTTTTGATTGTATAGTTTTTAAATGATTGTCAAGTCTATTTTTGAAACTGTTCACACTTGATGCACTGACTACTGTCTCTGGGAGAGTGTTCCAGAGATCCACAACACGATTAGGCAAGAAGAACGTTCTTCGTACTATTATATTCAAGGTAAGTAGAGTAACTACAGTAAGAAGGGACAACGGACTATTAAATTAAAGGTACTTAACTACTGCAAGAACGGGTAGCGTACTATTATTTTCAAGGTAATTACAGCAAGAAAGGACATCGGACTATTATATTCAAGGTAATTACAGCAAGAAAGGGCATTAGACTATTATATTCAAGGTAATAACAGCAATAACGGACAACGGACTATTATATTCAAGGTAATTACAGCAAGAACGGACAACGGACTATTATATTCAAGGTAATTACAGCAAAAACGGACATCGGACTATTATATTCAAGGTAATTACAGCAGGAACGGACAACGGACTATTATATTCAAGGTAATTACAGCAAGAACGGACATCGGACTATTATACTCAAGGTAATTACAGCAAGGACGTAAATCGGTCTAATATATTCAAGGTAATTATAGTAAGAACGTGCTTCGTTCTATTATATTCAAGGTAATTACAGCAAGAACGGACATCGGACTATTATATTCAAGGTAATTACAGCAAGGACGTAAATCGGACTAATATATTCAAGGTAATTACAGTAAGAACGTGCTTCGTTCTATTATATTCAAGGTAATTACAGCAAGAACGGACATCGGACTATTATATTCAAGGTAATTACAGTAAGAACGGACAGGTGACTATTATATTCAAGGTAATTACAGCAAGAAAGGGCATTAGACTATTATATTCAAGGTAATAACAGCAAGAACGGACATCGGACTACTATATTCAAGGTAATTACAGCAAGAACGGACATCGGACTTTGATATTCAAGGTAATTACAGCAAGAACGGACATCGTACTATTCACTCTCTTTCAAATCTGCCAAACAAATATCCATGAATAGATTAGGTACTTAATTAAAAACTTTTTACACTAGTTCCACTATTTTTTTAAATTAAATTATAATGCGACCGGTTTAGTTACGATATCAACGTGCAGAGCAAAATTGGAACGAAACCGGTCGCATTATATTTCAATTTAAAAATTTATAAGTGGAACTATTGTTTACAGTTTTTAGTTTACCTAAAATATGGACTAATCCGGTAGAAATGTGCTGTTCCCATTTTAGTAATTTACTGGGAATATTCCCAGTAAATAACTATGTTTCCGGGAATATTGGGAATATTTCCCAAAAAATTATTATTTTTATTTGCAATATTTCGACCTATGTTTCTTGGGCAAAGTTGTATATAATCACGAGCCAAAGCAAACCTTTAAGTATCGGTTCACCTGTCAAAATTTGACCTACACTAATACATGCCTACAGCATATTATTATTCGAATTCGTAATACATACATACATACATACATATATCACGCCTATAATCCCTTGCGGGGTAGGCAGAGCGCATAAAACGGACATTTACGCCACGTTTGACAAATATTTGAGGGTTATTTGGAAAATTGTGAAAAATTGTGTATCGCTATAGTGACAGGTTGTCAGCCCATCGCCTAAAATTGCAATACACACCCTCAAGTCCCTAAGTCGCCTCTTACGACTCCCACGGGCAAGATATGCGGTGATGCTATTCTCAGCCGGCAACACACGGCACTCTCAGCCGGCAACACACGGCACTGTAATTCGTAATCCCTTATTTATACCTACAATAGTCGTATTTTGCCACAATTTGTCAAATATTCAACATAAAATTCGATTTTCTGATGCCTACCCACTTATTTTACTTCAAAAAACACTTAAAAATACAAAAAATATTATAAAAAATATTTTTACAAAAACATAAATTGGGAAAATTTGTAAGACTCATTTATATTTTCAATGTTTCTACGTTTCCGGGGAATATTCCTCGTGCCCGGGAAAGTTACTGGGAATATTCCCAATGTTACCGGGAACGACACATTGCTATAATCGCTACACAAAGTGTAACTTACACATGTAATTGTAACAAATTCATTTCAGGACCGCGACTTTCGTCAAGAGCGTTTCGGGCTGAGTCCTTTGGACCTCCGCAAGATAGAGGTGGTGTACGGCCCGGAGTGCCGCGCCAGGGACCGCATGGAGAAGATAGAGCTCTGTCAGAATTACCCGGGGGTTGCTCGCAGGAAACGTGACACCTCGGACCCCCCGGAGCCTGTCAAGAGTCTCAGGTTAGATATTTCACTTAGATCTTCGTAAAATAGAGGTAGTTTCTTATCTGCTCCTATCTTCACTTACCATACCATACCATACCATACCATACCATACCATACCATACCATACCATACCATACCATACCATACCATACCATACCATACCATACCATACCACACCATACCATACCATACCATACCATACCATACCATACCATACCATACCATACCATACCATACCATACCATACCATACCATACCATACCATACCATACCATACCATACCATACCATACCATACCATACCATACCATACCATACCATACCATACCATACCATACCATACCATACCATACCATACCATACCATACCATACCATACCATACCATACCATACCATACCATACCATACCATACCATACCATATAATATGCCATGCCATGCCATGCCATGCCATGCCATGCCATACCATACCATACCATACCATACCATACCATATTATAAGATATTTCAGTTAGATCTTCGTAAAATGCCGGCTTAGAATAGCATCATCCCATTTCATTCCCGTGGGAATCATAAGAGGCGACTAAGGGACTCGAGGGTGTGTATTGCTATTTTAGGCGATGGGCTGGCACCAGTCACTATGGCGATACACAATTTTCCGAATGACCCTCAAATGTTTGTCAAACGTGGCGTAAATGTCCGTTTTTTGCGGACGTTTACGCTCTGCCTTCCCCGCAAGGGATTTTTTATTTATTTATACTTTATTGCACATCGTACAAAAGGCGGGCCTAATGCCAGACGGCATTCTCTACCGGCCAACCAGAAGGTAAACAGAGAGAGAAAGAAGCGGGTGCACTAATGAGAAAATAACACTAAAGGAAAACAACATGTCAAAACTACTATCAAAATAAATACCTACCAATACATAGTTATTATTTGCGTGATATGTGTATCAGTGTCTATGTATATGTATATTCGTAAAATATAGGTAGTTTATTATCTGCTGCTATCTTATCTTCACTAACCTTACCTTACTTTACCTTACTTGTAGAACTCCGTCAGAATTACCCAGGGGTCAAGAATCACACCACACGCCAGATATTTGTCTTAGACAGACATTCGTAAAAATGCTATGTGATGCCGGCTTACAAAAGCGTCATCACATTTCTACCCGCAGGTGTCGTAATAGGTGGTTTACATGTGTATTGCAATTTTAGGCGATGGGCTGACAATCTGTCACTATAGTAATACATAATTTTATGAAGGCCCCTAAAAATATTTGTCAGACGTTTAAATGTCCGTTATTTGCGGTCGTTTACGCTTTGCCTGCGCAAGTGATAAAAAACTGTAAAGTATTAAAAATACCATGGAGCCTACAGTTTATTTTCAAGTTTTATTAATATAAGCCGTATTTTGGTTAATGACTTTATGCTGAGCTATGGTCATGTTACGACATGTCTGTTGAATAAATATTTTTCATTTTAATTTGTTTCAGAGTCAACCCGGACATCACACCACCGCCCAACGTCATTGAAATATCTCCCGTAACCGAAATCGCCTCAGTAATGGAACAGCAGTCCGCCATTGCCTATATCGGCGAATTGGAGAAAAAACACGGCATCGAAAAAGAAATCGAGGCGACAATCGAGAACTTCAACAAAATCACGGCGGTCGCTTTAGAAAACGCCAAACGGCAGAAATGCGGTAATCAAACGAAAGAATCATTGAGGACCTCTGAATCGCCGAGGCCTAGAGTGCTTGACGTCATCGGCAATGTGCTCGTGTACGTGGATGATTTAGTGAAAACGGCGACACAGAACCTCACAGAATTCTGCATGGAAGAAACAGACGTGGCGAGATACCAAAGGTCTTCTTGCCCGTTTTTCGACCCGGACCGTTGTCCAAGGCACTACAAGTCGACTATGAACGGACGCGTCCGGCATTCAACACAGCACCGGCCGTTTGTCAGACAGTCGACTAAAGTGAGACATCCTCGAATCACAAGGAAACCTTCCGGCGAGTATCGAAGATCTAAGAAAGATAGCGTGGAAGGCAGCAACATGTCGACCAGAGGCGAACGTAGAAGGAAACGGGATACTCAAGCTGAAGTTATGGTAAACGAGGAAAAATCGGGATCTGTCAAACGGCGGTTCGAAAGTCAAAGGTTCCGGTAAGCTTGAAAAACAATTTGTGGTAGAACTTTGTTAGAAACAGGGCACAGATTCTCTTTATTATTTAGCCATTTTAATGCCATCAATACTCAACTGAAATTCTATTGCCACCGTGATAGATCTATACTTCAAATTGTTAGCGGAATATGAACGACCAAAACCATCCAACCATTGAACCACAATTGAGACACTTGACAAACAGTAGAATACCGCTCCAAAAAAGTTTGGGTTCCTTGCTGGTTCGCGATGCGATGACATATGAAAATAGTAATCAAATGTCTCAGGGGTCGTCCGAAATTACGTAACGCAAAATTTTCAAATTCGTTGTATGGGCGTAGCTTACGCCCTTTTAGTAGGAAAGATAACGCGTAGTCAAGGTCACCCTTAATTGCGTTATGTAATTTTATACGACCCCTCATCATAATTTTGTATTTCTCAAATTCAAGAATATCGCATCTATCTTATATTTAAACGTACTTTGTGCTAAAATGAAATACAAAATAATAAAATCTTCGAAACGAAAATAAAGTCTTTGGATTTTTATTATCTCTGGATTTGAAAATCAAGTTTTTTTTTATTAATTGGATTCCATTTTTATAGATAATACTCGTGAATCCAAAGGCTTGGTTTTCCTATTCAGAGATTTACCCACCTATAGTCTGTACGTGTAGGTACTCATCTTGTCAAAATTGACAGGTCAGTTATACCACCAAATATAATGCATATATATAGGCTGGTACCGTGGTACGGATCCACTGTAATTAAATTTAAAATTCTAAAGTTGCTTAAATTTTAAAAGCACATATCGATGGTTAAGATCCAAAAACGTCAATCTAACAATCTAACAATTTTACAGGAGGCAAAAAAAACGTTTCATGTCTTAAAATAAAAAGTTATGTCAAAACAACTTTTGCTAGATGTCATAGTAAAAATGTTGAAATATCATAGGTAGACCGGCTTTTTTCTATTCCTTACGATTTTCAAAATATTGTAAGTTAGGCGGTTTTGGTTTAAATAGGTGGACTTTATATAATTTATTTTTGGACGTAGGTGGTATTTCTAAATAAAAGAACATGTACATGAGAAAAACGTTTCATTAAAAACTAGAAAAATTGCACTAGGAGACTAGTGAAATAAACCAAACTATTTAGTTTAAATGAATAATTAAATTAAATTAAATCAAGTTCACTAACTCACCGGCCCCTTTGTTTTGCCTTTGTCGACTACGAAAAGGCTTTCGACAGTGTCGAACATTGGGCCGTGTTCCATTCTCTTCATCGTTGCGGAGTCGACAGCAGGTATGTGAGTGTCCTCCAAGAATTGTATAGCTCAGTGACAATGCAGGTGCAGTTGCATGAACTTACCAACCCCGTCAAGTTAGGCCGGGGCGTGCGCCAAGGAGACACTCTCTCTCCTAAACTCTTCACAAATGTCCTTGACGACGCATTGAAGGCTCTGAATTGGGAGGATAGGGGGGTCAACATTAATGGCACCAAGCTAACGCACCTACGGTTTGCCGATGACCTGGTACTCATAGCAGAAAAAGTAAAAGACCTAATAACTATGCTAGAAGATCTGCACAATACATCAATAAAAGTCGGCCTCAGGATGAACTTGTCCAAGGCAAAAATTATGTTGAGCCATTCAACTATACCAAACATAATTGTTGGTAATAGCCTAATCGAGGCAGTTAATGACAAAATTTACCTTGGATACTGTTTATCCTTTGGTCCTCAATCACAAGTAAAAGAAGTCGAGAGGCGCATTCAGCTGGGTTGGGCCGCTTTCGGTAAACTGAAAGACGTCTTCAAATCTCAGATCCCACAAAACTTGAAGACCAGAGTTTTCAACCAATGTGACTGTCCACGCTTACTTATGGTGCCGAAACATGGACGCTCACAAGGGAGAGCTTGCACAAAATTAAGGTTGCACAAAGAGCCATGGAGCGTTCCATGCTAGGTATTAACCTTCAGGATCGGGTCCGCAACGAGGAAATAAGACGCCGAACAAGAGTCGTCGATGTCGGGAAACGATTCACACAACTGAAGTGGGGGTGGGCAGGACATTTGGCTAGACGAGATAACGGACGGTGGACGAAGGCGGGAATGGAGTGGCAGACCACCTGCTAGATGGACGGACGACCTAGCGTTCATTGCTGGCAAACAGTGGATGCGGGAGGCACAGGACCGGCGCAGATGGCGAGAAAAAAAAGATGCCTATGCCTTTACTCAGCAGTGGGTACGCTCCGACGAAATGGGTCCTTTGAGGCCTAGCTGGTAAAGAAACCCAATCCTGATCATAATGTAGTTTTACTTTAATATCTCCATAGTAGTGAATTGCACGGATATTGGTCACCGCACCGTGGGTTCTCCAGGTTTACGTCCAGACCTTATAGATTTGTATATCCATGTAGATAAGATAAGAGATAAGATAAGATAATTCTTTACTAATAAACTTGTCACGTCGCCGCGACACTCGTCAGTGCAGACAATGAAACTCTTGTTTGGGGTCAATGGATTTATTATGGGGGGGAAGAACCCTAGAAAATGTACATTGATTAGAAATGTTATTTACAATGTTTACGGACTATTTTAACAAAGGTCTGGAACTAAATAAGGCCGAGGCAGACGACTTACCTCTAAGGGTTCAAATCAGTGTTTCAGATAGTTTATGTGGGCACTTCACCACTGATAAGCTCGAGGGCTTGTATGTGGTGGTCACACTGGTAACTTATAAAACACACTGTGTACACAAATAAACACTGGGGGCACTAGCCCGTCACCAGCTTTACTTTAGGCTGCCTGATCTCCCTGGAAATATGGCGTCTTGGAACGACAGCGATTAAAGATAAAAAAAGATAAAATTAATTTATTTGCCATCTTAAAAACCAAGTTCACAACTGGTATGCAAATCAGTGTAGGTACAAGTAAAATAATAATATATGTCTAAAAATATAACATTTCATAACTAATGGGTACAATAGTTTCATTTAGTAATAATAATAATAAAATACATTCGTCATCTATCACTTGAAATATCAAAAGTCAAAAGTAAAATCAGATTTTAAAACAATATACAAAAAAAAGAAAAAACAATTCAAATATAAAACATCACATAATAGCAGTCGTACAGTTACAATTAATTATAGGTCTTACATATGTCAAAGAATTCCTTCAGATTGTAGCAAGGATTATCCGATAAAAATATTTTTAAATTGCGCGAAAATTCTCTTTGATTTGGACCATTCCGTAAGCAAAGTGGTAAACTATTGAAAATTTGGAAGCCAATGCAGGGAAAGCTTCTTCTAAAAACTCCGTATTTAAACTTGGGCTGTACAAGTTTGCCTCGGTTTTGTTGTCGACGGTGTTCCTGATTGGCCTCAAGGTGTATATCTTTATTCTCATACATATTCACAGATAGGAAATAAATGTATAGGGAAACTACTGTCATTATTTTTAGTTTTTTAAATATAGGTTTGCAATGTTCTAAAAATGCAGCACTACCTAAAATGCGTATAGCTTTTTTTTGTAGAATTAGTACTGAAGATATAGAAGATGCATTACCCCAAACCTCAAGGCCGTAACGAATAATACTTTCAAAGTAGGAGAAGTATAGTAGCTTGAGTGTGTCATAGTCTACCAGACCTCGCATAGATTTGAGGGAATAACAAGCACTCGCTAGTCTCTTCTTGATGCGATCAATGTGCGTATTCCACCTCAACTGACTATCCAGATCCACTCCTAGGAAGCGGACAGAGTCTACTTTCTCTATCGGTAAGGTGAAATTATAATCAGGGCTGATTGTATGCCGTTTGAAAGTAATATAGTGGCTCTTGTTACAGTTCATCTGTAATGCATTTGCTTCGAACCACTCTACAAGATCCTTCCATACACTAGTGACTACTTTACTTAAATTTACAAAAGATGCTTCACTAACAATAATACTCGTGTCATCAGCATAAAGGTAGATAGTACCGTGAGTAATATTGTATGGGAGATCATTAATAAATATGATAAACAACAACGGCCCCAACACTGATCCCTGTGGCACACCATACTTTACGTCTAGGGTGTTAGATACTACTGTGTTTGTTGTACCAGTACTGTAATTCGTTTCTTTTATAATTATACTTCATGCTTCGTCCTCAAGATTAGCATAACACATGTAGTTGCGCATAGCGACTCGCCATCCTTGCACTATATTTTAGAAAAATAATAAAGTAGGTACCGTACTGAGGGTACCTATTATTTACATATCTTTTTTTTTTTTTTTTTTGAGGGTATAAGCTTTACCCGACCAGTCGGCCATCTTGAATTGTCATTCGCGTTTTAGTGCTTCGCCATATTGCACAGTGTCGTCTATTTCGTGATTTAGAAGTGAAATTTTGTGCCCAAAATGCCAAAAAGGAAGTGTTCCCGTAATGAAAGTGACGATTTCTATTATTTGGAGAAAAAAATTCGGAAATTAGAGCAAAAAGTACGTGATTCTCGTTCTACAAAACGTAAACACCGTCGAAGGTCACGTAGTGCTAGAAAACGTTCCCGTAGTCGTTCCTACATGCGGGAGCGGTCGTATACACGATCACGGAGTTTGTCGCTGTCGCCGGCGCCGGCGGCCGGTACGCGGTCGCGCACCCGGTCGCGCACACTTAACCGTTCGCGCTCGCCGCATGCGGCGCGGCACCGGAGTCCGACAGATGTTCGGTCGAAATCACCGAATCCACATCAACAACCAGAAGGTTAGTTCAGTGCTTATTTTATTGCACAGGTTAGTGACTACTACAAGTAGTTTACCTAGGTATTGCGAGTAGTACTTTGGGCTATATCTTACCTATGGTAAAGTATGTGGGTTTGCGGACAGTACTTTGGTCTGTCTCTTACTTTTACACGTACAACTATTACATGCAGGTTTGCGTGCTTCTCTTTGGAGTTGTCACTACCCAATTTAAAGTTTTGCGAACAGTATAATAGGACTGTTTCTTAACTTTGTAAAAGTAAACAATCGATTTTTCGATTACAGCTGAAGCTACGCAAGAGCCTGTACCTGTACCAAGTGCTGAAAACCCAAAAGTTCTATCAGCGTCCACCGACGTCGAAATTGTTCCTGGTCCTGTCAAAGATAGTGCTCCAGTTGAAAATACAGAGATTTCAGAATTAGATAGTTCCATTTTAGAGATCCTCGGCGATGACCCCACTTTGATTAAATCTTTTGGAGCTGAAATACAGAAAGATTTGGCTGTAAGATTAGAACATTGTGTCACAAACGGCCTTTCAAAGGAGACAAGGAAGGAATTCAAAGAAAAATATCTCATTCCTAGTAACTGCAAGATGATCAATGCTCCGGTGTTAAATGCTGAAATAAAAGCTGCCGTTTCGGACCAGGTTGCAAAACGTGATAAAGCTATTGAAATAAAACAGTCACAAGTGGCATCAGCTATTGCTGCCCTCAGCCAGGCGCTTACGCGCGTTCTTTCAACTTCCGATAAAGACTCTGAACTGATCAAGATACTTATGGATACAAGCAGATTATTATGTGACTGTCAGCATTCTGACTCCATTACCAGGCGCAACTTCATACTTTCTACATTAAAGAAAGATATGAAAGACCAATTGCAAAACAGCAAAGTGGATAGTTTTTTGTTCGGCGAGAATTTCGCAGAAACAATAAAAACCGCCAAAGCAATTACTAAGTCAGGTGCAGATCTCAAGGCTGCTCCGGCTTCAAAGCTGCAATCCATTGTTAAGAAGGCGACGACTTCAGGATCTGGACAATCCAAGAATTTAAACTGGAAGGGTCCATTTCCGAATCGCAGGCAGACGGAAGTTCCGAGGACGAAGGAGCCTGCAACGACCAGGAGCCGGCCCTCGAACTCATCGAGGCCGTCGCAACATCATCGAGCGCCTCGCAACAGCCGCCGATAAACCTGGTAAATTATGCTGGCCGATTATCGCAATTTTATAAACAATGGGCTTTTATCACCAGTAATCCTGTTATACTTTCATATATTCAAGGTTATGAAATAAACTTTACCCGCCCGGTAATTCAAACATGTGAGCCTCAAGCTCGAAAATATTCTAATGAAGATCAAATTCATTTTCGTGAAGCCATTGATAAATTATTATCATCGGGCGCAGTACAACAATGTACTCCCTCCCTGTGAAGATCAATTTATATCTAGCATATTCTTAATACCTAAACTGAATGGTAAAATGAGATTTATCCTAAATCTAAAAAAGTTGAATAAATTTATTGATACGCAGCACTTTAAATTAGAAGATCTGCGTACTGCGTTAAAATTAATTACAAAAGACTGCTTTATGACAAAATTAGATCTTCAAGATGCTTATTTTATGATTAAAATTCACCCGGTATCGAGAAAATACCTACGGTTTAAATTTGAGCGAAACTTATATGAGTTTCAAGTTTTACCATTTGGTTTAAGTACCGCCCCCTACATATTTACTAAGGTTATGAAACCGGTTGTACGTCTACTCCGCTCCGCTGGTTTTTTGTCCACCGTTTATCTAGATGACTATTTATTGATAGGTCAAAATTTTGAAGATTGTTTATTTAATGTAAACACAACCAAAAATCTACTTATTGCGCTTGGTTTCATTATTAATGAAGAGAAAAGCTGTTTGGTACCTAGTACAAGCTGTGCGTTTCTAGGAAACATAATCGATTCGAAAAATTTACAGGTAATACTACCAGATGAGAAAAGGACTCGATTAAAACAGGAAATTCGAAAGTTTTTGAATATCGATCGATGCAAAATTCGAGACATGGCCCGTTTCGTTGGTTTACTAGTTTCAGCTTGCCCAGCTATAGATTACGGTTGGCTTTATACTAAACATTTTGAAAGGATTAAATATCTAAATTTAAAAAAATACGATAACTATGAATCGTACATGAATGTTCCTGAATCAGTAAAACCTGATTTACTTTGGTGGGATAATGTTATTGACAATTCAGTAAGTAAGATTAAACAGGATAGTTATGACCTTGTTATATGTTCGGATGCCTCAACCACGGGGTGGGGAGGTGCGTGCGGGGAACAAACAGCTAGCGGGATGTGGACCGACCTTGAACGCAAACAGCACATAAACTTTTTAGAGATTTTAGCTGCTTTCTTCGCTCTGAAGGTATTTGCCACACACTTAAATGATTGTCAGATATTGCTGCGTGTGGATAATACCACTGCATTATCCTATATTAATAGGATGGGCGGAATTCAGTTTCCACATTTGACTGACGTAACTAAACAATTATGGCAGTGGTGTGAATGTCGTAACCTGTACGTGATCGGAGGACAACAAGACGGCGGATGCGGAGTCGCGCCGTGTGCACCCCGACATCGAGTGGGAGCTGTCGCCCCACGCCTACCGTCGGATAGTGGCAAAGTTCGGGACACCTGAGATTGATTTATTTGCTAGTAGAATAAATGCCAAATGTTTGAAATACGTTTCATGGCATAGAGACCCAGATGCGATTGCTATTAACGCGTTTACAATCTCATGGTCTAAATTACACTTTTATGCTTTCCCGCCTTTTTCAGTTATTTTAAAAACTTTACGCAAAGTTGTTTCTGATAAAGCTGAAGGTATCTTGGTTGTACCATTATGGCCTACACAGCCATGGTATCCGCTGTTTCAGCGCCTCTTGTTGTCCGCCCCAATAATTTTTAACCCAGATGAAAACTTGATTTTGTCTCATTATTACAGCAGTCGCCACATACACACCCAGCTTACCCTGGCGGCAGGGCTCTGCTGCGGGAGGCTTGGTTAAAGAGAAGTATTCCTCCGTCTGCGATAGAGGTTATGTCAGCATCCCTCTCCAACAATTCTATTAAGCAGTATGATGTTCACCTCAAAAAATGGTATATTTTTTGTAGCGAGAATGAGTGGAACTGTTATTCAGCCTCGGTTCCAAATGTTATTTACTTTTTAACTAACTTGTACGAAAGCGGGGCTCAATATAGTTCTCTTAATACATGTAGATCAGCTGTAAGTTTGATACTGGGTAATCATATTGCAGAAGATGACCGCATTAAAAGGTTTTTCAAGGGGATATATCGTTTAAGACCTCCACTACCTAAATACAATGTGACGTGGGACCCTTCGATTGTATTGAATTATCTAAGCAGTTTATATCCAAATGAGCAACTTTCAATCGAACGAATTTCTTACAAACTAGTAACGCTTCTTGCTTTGATAACAGCACATAGGGTGCAAACCTTGACAAGGATAAATACAAGTAATATTGAAGTGTTTTCTAATAAAGTAACTATTAAAATTCCTGATTTGATCAAAACTTCTAGATTAGGTTCTATGCAGCCAATCTTATCTATTCCATTTTTTGAGGAAAAACCCGAAATATGCCCTGGAAAAACACTTTTAGCTTACTTAGAAATGTCAAACCCTTTACGCCAAAATGTGACTTCTCTCTTTATTGCTTTAAAGAAACCCCATAAGGCAGTCTGTTCACAAACTTTGAGCCGCTGGATAAAAAGCACCTTAAGTGCGAGTGGTATCGATGTTAGCATATTCACAGCACACAGCACGCGGCACGCCGCAACGTCTGCCGCGCGGCGACTTGGTGTCAATCTTGACTCCATACGGCGTGCCGCGGGCTGGAGTGATTCCTCCTCCACATTCTTCAGGTTCTATAATAGAACGCTAGTTAGTAATGTGGCACATGATGATTCCTTTGCTAGATCTGTTATTAATAATGTCCTGGATTAATATAATTAGTAATTACCTACTGATTATTATATCTATAAAATAAGTTCCTACTTATTGATCTGGTATTAATTAGGAACCTACATTGAAATTTGTTTTTTATAGAGTAAATCTATTTGCTTCATTAAATTACATTGTGTTTCAATAGTTAAATATTTCACAACTATGGTAAGCTCTAAAAGTCTACATGTGTTATGCTAATCTTGAGGACGAAGCATGAAGTATAATTAATGATTAAACGAACTTACCTGTATGTGAAGTTTGATCATAATTATACGAAGGCTTCGTCCGAAGAGATTAGCATCCCTCCCTCCCGTTATAAATAACTTACCCATTTAGTTGTGAAATATTTTTAAATGTCTTACCTCTAAACTAAATGACAATTCAAGATGGCCGACTGGTCGGGTAAAGCTTATACCCTCAAAAAAAAAAAAAAAAAAGATATGTAAATAATAGGTACCCTCAGTACGGTACCTACTTTATTATTTTTCTAAAATATAGTGCAAGGATGGCGAGTCGCTATGCGCAACTACATGTGTTATGCTAATCTCTTCGGACGAAGCCTTCGTATAATTATGATCAAACTTCACATACAGGTAAGTTCGTTTAATCATTAACTACAAATTGAGTACGTTGTTCCAAATACGATTTAAGAAGATTGTGTGCTGCTCCACGGACTCCATAGTATTCTAGTTTTTCAAGAAGTAAGTCATGCCTAACACAGTCGAATGCCTTACTTAAATCACAAAAGATGCCCATGCATTTTCTATTTGCGTTCAGACTCTTGAGAACATTGTTGACTAGATCTCTAATTGCCATAGTGGTGTTGTATTTTTTCCGGAAACCGTATTGTCTGTCTGTTAGGAATCCATTAGCTACAAAAAAGGTCTCCAGTCTGTCTGCTATTAAACTCTCAAAAATTTTTGATAACACAGACAAAATTGAAATAGGCCTGTATTGCGAGACTTTTTGAGTGTCACCTTTCTTATGAACAGGTATTACTTTAGCTATTTTTAGTTCATGTGGAAATATTTCTTGCTCAATACAAGAGTTAAATATGTGACAAAGAGGAACAGATAAGATATTTATATGCCTTTTTATGATCTTGGTACTCAATTCATCTGCGCCACAACTGTGACTATTATTAAGTTTATTGATATGTTTTATTATTTCTGATTGACTTGTTGGTCTCATAAACATGGTTTTTGTGGAATCAATTTTATGATTTTTCAATAAATGCCGAAATTTACTGGTTTTGGTATTTGTAGTCTTGCCAACCGAAACAAAGTATTGGTTAAATTTATTACTAATAATATTTTGGTCTTTAATTTTATTTCCTTCTTCAATTAATTCAATTTGTTTTTGCGTGTGTTTTTTAATCCTTCCAGTATGCTCATTAATTATTTTCCAAACTGTTTTAATTTTATTTTTAGAATAATATAGTTTTCGTTTTATGTTAAGTCTCTTAGCAGTATTAAGTGTTATTTTAAACGTTTTTTTATATCTTTTCATAAACTGTGTAGTGAAACTTCGTCTAACAGCAGAGTTTTTATTTTTCATCATGATTCTCTTTCGTTTGGCTGATACACGAATACCTTTTGTTATCCAGCTGTTAGGTTTTGTATTAATTTTGATTCTTTTAATAGGAAAATGTTTGTTTATAAATATTTTAAGTGTTCTATAAAGACTGTTCAGTTTATCCTCGCAGTTAACTAGGTTAAAGACATTAGTCCAATCTAACGATTGTAACTCTGCGCCGAAGCTTATATTAGACTTTTCATTATAGCACCTTTTTGTTAAAAATAAAAATGTTTTTTGTTTTATTAATTTGGCATGGAGTATTATGTGCTGTGCGTTATGATCGGAAAAGGCAAATGGTATAACCTTTGCTTCGTGATAGTCCATATCGGTTGCGATATTATCTACAGTTCTCCCCGAGGATGGTCTCGTTATATCAAATATAGTTATTTCTAAATTATGTTCAAGAAGTATCTGAAGGAATGTCTTTGTCTGCTTTGAGTATTAATATTAAAGTCACCAGTTAAGATAACATTATGTTTTTGATGCCGGAGGAAAGACTCTAATTGACGAAAGAACACTTCAACATCCGATCCAGGTGGTCTGTACACATTAGCTATGCAAAAAGTTATTTGTGGCAATTTCACCTTACAGACACAGATTTCGAAGACTCTTTCTTTATAAAACCTACTGACATTTACGCTCTTACAAAATTGCATGATATCATTTCTGACAAATATTAGAGATCCTCCACCTTCATTATAACGGCGTGATGCAACTGCACATACTGTATAATTTTCTATATTGATTGAGTTATGTTCATCCGGTTCTAACCAAGTTTCACTAATATTTATAAATGCCGGTTTATCTTTAATTTGCAATTCAATAAATGCCTCTAAGCAAGATAATTTCGATCGCAGTCTATTTATGTTCAAATGTACAATTGATATATTGTCTAGATTTTTATCATCTACCCTAAAAAATTACTTCCGTTATAGTATTTTTCATTTACTAATCTTAGCGAATTATTAACTGCAACAGCTATTTTGAATTTACCGCTGTATTTGAGTTTGTAGCCGTCAATTTTGAAGTCTCAAACTTCAAATGTGAAAGATGAGATAGAAGTTGGTGGTGGACAGTGTTGACAAAATAGTGCGATGCCCGGAGGTCGCATTGCTACAAACTTAATTACAAATAGGTTATACAAAATAGTAATGTGGCTTGTCCATTTCCTAAACTAAGAATGTGTATTCCTGTATCTCAGGTAAATGTATAGCCGACATTACTACAATTTTATAATGGAATTTACTATACTATACAAAACAAATAAACTTAAAAATAAACTATACAATATTTGTATCTATAACTAATTACATACTAGTGCAAATTTAAATAATCATTTTGCGTGCAATTGATGTTTCAGCATATGAATCAGCATAGTTTTTCACAAACAGGTGGTCTATCTGTATCACTTCGAAAGGAGACTGCATTCGCGCTTCTTTTGTAACTGACACGTAGTCACTAGGCAGATGGATCTCTCGGTTAGTAATCTTACGCTCTATTGCGCTATGAACGGAGTCACATTTCATCTGAGTGTGACCCGGCCCGTTTTTTTTTTGTTCTGGACTCTACAATTTTAGCCCCAGGGCTATCTACATCTGACTGTATGTATGGTGGGGAGCAGGAGCTCACCTGGAGAAGTTTTAGGCGCGACTGGGCTTACGAGTTGTTCTGGGAAGAACGGATGGGACTGAATCTACCCGGCACGTGCCGGTAGTTCCCAAAATGGGAAACAAATAAGTGACCTCCGCGCCCCCGCCGGCGCGCTCGGGGGGGCGTCGGTTTCTGAAGAGGCTTGTGGAGTGTGATCTACTCGCAATGGCTGCAGCAGCGGCTACTGTGATGTCGTCATTCTCTTTCGAAAGAACGTGTCTCGGACGGTGTTTAAACGCGAGGTTGGTTGGTTGAAGAAGTTGCACGCAGCAACTATCAAGGGGTTTATTATAAGCGAAGAGACGCTTCCTTTATATATAGGCTTTAATGGTAAGGAGACCTAAGTCGATGTGGAGGTTGGCGTTCCTCATGTACCAGGGCGCCCCGGTAGCTTTGCGGATAAAACGGTTTTGAATTTTACGTAATGGAGATTGTGTGCTTCGAGCAAAAATTTAAGAGTGCGTTAGCCAGGATGGCATAACGATTTTGGTAGGTGCAACCATCAGAGAAAATCATATTAGGTTTACTCGTTCGGCTGGCCGGCAACTGGGTTTTAGTCAGTCTTAATTAACGGTGGAGTGCGCACGTCGTTGTCGTAAGATTGACGGAATTTCCAGAAAAATATACGCGCTGGAACTTAGCCGGTATTTCCACAGCTCATTTCTCGCGTTATTTTTAGGTTGTATTATTGACGGTTTTGGTAGAACATGCGAAAATGAATTTTAAATCGATGTACATAAAGATGTCGTTTTCATCAAAAATGTAAGATTGACGTTTTTGGAACTTAACCAACGATATGTAATTATGTGTAATTTTTGACGCTAGCGCTATTTTCGATTCAATATATATCAATTCTCCATTAATTTTGAAGTGTCTTTGATCAAATTAATATTAATATACCAGTTTTGTCTATGTGTAAAAACCCAGTTTGAGTCGTTTTTATCCACTAAAAAACGAAAATATGTTAGCATACAACTACAATGGCACAAAATGATTTAGGTTCGGCCAATGGTGCAGAAACTATAAGCCAAAAATAAAAGACTTAGCTAGTCGTAATACGGCACCGACCTTTTTCGTTAAGCCGTGTTAACTGTCTCGAGCAAAGTTTTTATAATCCACTATTTACATTATTTTAAATACCTACATACATACTTACATCACGCCTATATCCCTTGCGGGGTAGGCAGAGCGCAAACAGCCGCAAAAAGGGACATTCACACCGCGTCTGTCATTTGAGGGTAATTCGCAAAATTGTGTATCGCTATAGCGACAGGTTGTCAGCCCATCGCCTATAATTGCAATGCACACCCTCGAGTCCCTTAGTCGCTTCTTACGACACCCGCGGGAAAGATATGGGGTGATGCTACTCTAAGCCGGCAGCACACGGCGCTCTCTAAATCATCATTGGCCTCACACGTCTGTGACAGACGATTTAATCAGTGTTTTAGGCAAGACTTTTCATGGGTGTATAAGCCGATACAGGATTTCGATTTCTAAATACCTACTTAGAAATGTATAGTTTTACGTGGCTTAGTTGCTACTATCAAGCTGGAGAGGTGAAACTTATTTCTCAAAGTTGAGGTAATCTTAGGTTAAACTTTAAAATGCTTGTAAAGATTGCATGAGACATCTAATCTCTATATTATTGAGTGTTAAACGACATTAAGACATTACGGTATCTCTACACACGGTATCTCGACTCACTTGACACGTTGTGGCAGTCGACAAACGGTATCTCGACACACGGTATCTCGACTCACAGAACCTTATAAGACATAATCATCATCATTATTTATTCTTATTTATGTATATTGGGTGAGAAGACGATGAGAAGGACCCAGAGGACGAAATAGATTTAAAAACACCTGAAGCAAACTGTGATGAAATTCCTATAATCCTTGAGAAGGAAGTCAAATATGCAATCAAAACTCAGAAGAATGAAAAAACTCCCGGTGAAGACAAAATAACAAATGAAATTTTAAAATCCACAATTGAAGAAATCACTAAACCGCTCACTGCAATCTTCAACCAAGTGCTAGAAGAAGAAAAGATTACAACAGGGTATACATAAAAAGTACATTAGAGTAATCAGAGAAATTTATAAGAACTCAACTTCAAGAATTCAACTAGAAACCATGGGACCTGAGTTCAAAATAACTAAAGGAGTAAAACAAGGCGATCCTCTGTCTCCAAAATTGTTTTCGGCTGTGTTGGAATATGTGTTCCGGAACCTCAACTGGGAAGACCAAGGAATTAATATCAACGGCAAAAAACTTAACCATCTGAGATTTGCCGACGATTTGGTACTGTTTGCTGATAACCCAGAATCATTGAAGGAGATGCTACAACAACTAGCAGAACAAAGCGCAAATGTTGGACTAACAATGAACACAGGAAAAACAAAAGCTATGACCAACAAAGGAAAGGTACCCATACAAATAAATGGAAAACAAATAGAATATGTTGATGAGTACACATACCTCGGGCAAATAATATCACCAAAAGACTTAACATCTAAAGAAATAGAAACACGGAAAACAAAAGCCTGGAAAGCCTATTGGTCAATGAAGGACATAATGAAAAATCAAGATATGCCCATGAACTGCAAGAGTAAGGTCTTTGATATGTGTATTCTCCCATGTATCACATATGGGTGTCAAACATGGGCCCTAACTGATAAACTCCAACAGGATCTAAAAGTATGCCAACATGACATGGAGAGAAGCATGCTATCCATTAAAAAGAAAGATAGACATAGACTAGATAACATCAGAAACCAAACCAATGTAAAAGATATATCAGTGTCTGTGAAAAAGCTGAAATGGAAATGGGCAGGCCACATGGCAAGGGACCCAAGAAACAAGTGGACAAAAGTTGTAGCAGTGTGGTACCCAAGAGATGGAGCAAGAAAACGAGGCAGACCATACTTAAGATGGGCAGATGATTTCAGAAAGATAGCAGGAAGCAACTGGATAGGGAAAGCACAGGACAGGAAACTATGGAAAAATCTGGGGGAGGCCTATGCTAAAAAAGCAGACCAATAAAGGAAAAAGAAACAGATAAAATGAATCATGTATTTATTTGAGTGTGCCATTGTAATTTATTTATTGTATGTATATAACATGTAAATTCTCATATTGTTAAATAATTTTATTGGTAAATAAAGGCTATAATAATGTATATTGGGTAAAGAGTAAGCTTTTATATCATTCATTACCATTCTGAAGTACTGAAGCATACCTGAGAATTACATATCCTCCGAGTCTCTTAAAGGTTGACTGGAAGAGATCACTTTGTGGGATAAGTCCGCCTTTTTGTCTCTTGTTTTATTCCATCCTTTACTGTTATTGAAAATTTGTTTTGTGGTGCATTAAAGTTAATACATTCATACACAGGTACAGTCACAATTATCATTAGCATAGCTAATTATCGTCATCATTACCATATTCATTGTCATAATTGTCATCGTCGTTTTCATCATCATAGCAAATAGCCATCATGATGATGATAATGACTAATATGAGATTTTGTGTGGCGAGATACCGTTTGTCGAGATACCGTGTTACACTGATCGTGATGTCGAGAAGTTTTATACACTCTAAAATGTTTTAGGCCAAACAAAGAGGTCTACGAGCGAGGACAACACGAAAAACAATGGGATAATTCAGGGTTTTCTGCGGAGAAGGGTTATCATAATCGTAACGGTACGTGATTTGAAACTTAACTTATATTTTAAAATATCATAGGTAAATTGAAATCTTTTTACACTAGTTCCACTAATATACTTTTAAATGAAACTAAAACGCGACTGGTTTCGTTACAACATTATCAGGCATTACCTAGAATATGAATTTCCATCAAGAAATCACAACACAAAGTGTAACATACCTCAATATCATGTTGCTGATAGGGCTCTATGTATCAAATAGCGTAAATAATAGCTGCAAATATTTTAAGGGGTTAAACAGTCTACGAAACTGAACAATTTTACCTACAGAAAATAATATTTGGATATGAAAAATATTGAACTTCGGTACAAAATGTTTTGGCTGTTCAGGTGAACTTGTGTGGAGTGCTAAAATAAACATATTTTAACCTATGGGAAAAATTGTTCAGTTTCATAAACTGGTTTACGTGCTGGTGATACGGATAATTTTTTCATTACCTTCCATATGACCAGCTCGTTCTGAGTTTTCACTATCGGTCATTAGGAAAATTTCAACAGGTATGCAGGATGGCCCGAAAGCTGACGTCCAAAGACAAAACTTAAATAACTTACACTGAGGGGAATCCGAATCACCCTCATGTATATACCCAATTTTTTGTAGCTTCCAAGTTATAAAACTTTTCGAGTTTTATGAGGAAAAAAAACTGGGAGGCTATTTTCTTTGTTTTGTACGCTAGGAATTACAAATCATGAAGATAATGCTACAAAAACAACCGCCCGAAAAATCCATTTACGGAAATAAAATAAAAAAACAAGGAAAAAGCCAGATGAAATTATCGCATACAAGTTTAAAAGTTCCTTAACTTGTAAACTAAAAAAAAACGCGGAACATGTATGCGAGTGATTCGGATACCTACTCCTTAGTATAAGGTATTCAAATATTGTCTTTGGGCGTCACTATACGGGCCACCCTGTACATTCATTTCTATGGGTATTTAGTGATTACCATTTATGTTCAACATAGATCAAAGCCAAAAGGTAAGACAAATTAAAAGGGAAGAAACAGATACAAATAAAATGTCTCATAGATTCAGGGATGATGATGACATAGATGAAGACAGGAGAGATGAACAGGAATTCAATGAAGAGAAAAGACAAAGAGATAGAAATCAAGACCAGGCTGGCAACCGGCAGAGGCATGACAACAAACCAAAATACGAGGCGATGGAACCGAGATTCTTACCCAAAGATCTAAATAATGATATGGATAAACCAGACAAAGATAAAAAGACGAGATTTCAGGTCAGGCATGGGAAAAAAAGAATATCCGCAAATGAGGAATCCATGAATGATGGGAAGGGGGCAAGGGATTATGATGAGCATCGACCAAAATTGACGCAAAAGAAACCAGCGAATAACAAACAGGACAATGATATTGCAACGGAGAAAAACAGGTAGGGAATCTCACAATTTCCAGAGTAACAGAAGCGAGGGACAATACATATTTGAATTAAAAAAAAACAGATATTTATAAAGCTATTCCATGAGTTTACAGTCACTTAGGCCTAAATTGCAAGAACTTATACACCCGTATACTGCTATTAGTTTTTTGTCTTACAATCTAGATATGTCATAAATTACGACATACTAGACAATTTTGTAAGATAATAATATTATGCAAGTGCACTTTAGGACAAATTTATTCCACCAGAATTTTCTGAAGGTGGCAAGTAAGTACTTAGGGGAAAAGCTGAATTCCTGTTATTAAAATTAAAAAAACGTTTACAGTAAATGATTACTATATCATTATTTAATAAGATGGCTATTTGTTGAGAGAGTATTCTTGCAAAAAATCTGCAAGATATACTAACTGATCATTTTAAGTTGGTACGTTTTTCATACAAATGTTAAATGGACTTATGTTTTTAAAGGAGGACACCCTGTATATTTTAAATCCATAATAAGATATATTTATTTGTTTCAAGGTCACAGGTTTGCCCCATTTTATTCCCGTGGGAGTCGTAAGACGCGACTAAGGGACTCGAGGGTGTATATTGCCATTTTAGGCGATGGGTTGACAAACTGTCACTATGGCGATACACAATTTTCCGAATGACCCTCAAATATTTGTCAGACGTGGCGTACATGTCCGTTTATGCAACCGTTTACACTCTGCCTACCCCGCTAGGGATTATAGGCGTGATATGTGTGTGTGTATGTTTGTGTAAGGTCATAGGTATGCCTGGCTCTTTACTGATATATTAGATGCTCTTTAATGCACATAAAAGATTGCGCTTATAAATGTTTATTTTTCATTTTATGATTCAGGTTAGGCACGTATAATATTAAAGTACTTAGGTCGTTATATTCTATGTTTATTTAAACACATTGTTTTAATAACTTTAAATGTCTTAGGTTCCAAATACATAAACAACAACACACAACTCACAACGAACCGATTGCTGAAGATAAAAACTCCGAAATTGAAGAAGCTGATAAAAGGAACAATGATGACGATAATGATAACCAGAACCAGAATCAAAAACATGGGGGGAAAATTAACAGGGAAAAGAAAAAAACAATCGCTGAAAACCAACATGGCGATGGGGAGCACTATGGTGCAGGTGATGCTGAAGATGAGAAGAAACGGGGAAGATACAGCGGTGAAGATGCATCTAAAGATGTAGAAAGGCCGTTACCGAAGAAAAAGAATAGGCAGAAAGAGAGGTAATGTAATGAGTTAGCAAACTTAGGAACTAACGGTGCCACTCTCGACTCGACTATGCCTTTTTCTATCTCCTTCTATTGTGTCGATGACAAAATTTTAAATGTGCCTAGACCAGTGTGTAGCCACGTGGACAGCCCCATTTATAGCATCCCAAAGGTCCTCCAGCGAGCAGGTGTTGTGGCGACATGGGGTCTAGACCTTAGTCAGCATTTTTGCCTTAGCGCTATGCGCGTGCATTGACTCTCGCCAGTCGTCGTACAAGGTGCGGGGGAACTGCCGGAGCGCGCTACACGGGACGATGACAGGCCCCATGTCGCCACAGTGTCAGGGCAAGCTGAGCAGGACAGTACGTGTGCCATATCATGCTTTGCGGCATCACTGACACAGGATGGATTGTTGGAATAGCCCCACCGTACAAGATTTTCTCTACAGCGTCCAACCTGTGATCGGAGTCGGTTTAAGGTTCTCCACACCGGCCACTGTAAGTTATGGCCCGGCGGGAGCTGTTTTACTGAGGAATTTTGGGGGTCTACAGGAAAAGACTCTCGCCATCGCGGGTTTTTATTTAGTCTTCTTTATGTGGGGCAGCTCTGTTTAAAAAAGTCTTTCGGCTAATCAATCTAGGCGGAGCTGGACTGCAGCCATACGTAGGGTGCCTTGGGTCGGATACTTGCTTGGCTTTTTCAGCAGAGCTCGCCATCTCTCTTCTAAGACTGGGTAGTGCAACGCCTGCCAGTGAATAGACTTTTTTTATGACTGGTCGAAAATATTTCAATCTTTTTTAGTGGTACGTTTAGGCATAGTCGCACATTTTGCCATCTTTAATACGTTTTGGGTTTGATTGGTCCCGTGTATCATGATACCGTGTGTCGAGATACTGTTTGGCCAGATACCGTAAGTCGAGATACCCTTGGCCAGATACCGTGTGTTGAGATACCGTTTGCTCAGATACCTCAGATACCTTGATATACCGTGTTATACTGAACGTGATGTCGAGATACCGTGTGTCGAGATATCGTGTTTTGAGATACCGTGTTACACTAATCGTAATGTCGAGATACAGTTGGATACTCAATAGCATTTTCACTTTTCACGCAGCAAACAAAGACCAAAAACGTCCCACAAGAAGCAGCCGTCACACAACCGCGAAGAGAAGCAAACGCGGGGGTTGCCGAAGGTTCTCAAACTGGACAAAAAGAACAGGGAGTTCTATGACGAGCGTATGTGGCCCGACGGCGTCGTCAGATACGTCATCAAGGCGCCGGAAGGTGGTGAGTTGAATACCAATTTTGAATCACCTCCCGCGTTACGGAACTAATCTAAGAAAACTTTAACTAATGTCAGAAAACTGGCCAGTATCAAATAGCTGCGCTTTAGTTTTAAAGAAATAACGACACCCATAACATAACAAAATGTTTGTAATCATAATTTGTAAGAAATAAAATGTGAAACAAATAATAAAAAAATAAAAAAATGTCAGAAAACTATCATATTTTTCTACCGCAGCAGGTAGGATTTGAACCTGATAAATTTAAATATATTTGGCTGGTACTGGTAGTGAGAAAGTATCTATATATTTTATAAGATGAAACGGTTAGATTTATGTACTCAAATTTTTACTATATCTATTTTTTCATGTAGTTATTTTTGGGCTATACTCGGCGCGCGCCAATATTTACTTTGTGGCTATACATATTTTTTTATTTCCAAAATTAGCTAGGGTAGCTTAGGGGCTAGTAAGATTGATAATTTAGACCAGAGGAGCACTTCTGGGCTAATATTTGGGGGGGAGTTCCTGTTCAGGGGGTCCGGGGTAGGTACACATGTAAATAACTCGCTTTGAAAATCTTGACTTCAATTTGAAACATATGTCGTTTTCAGATGGTGGTGGCGTAAAGTTACATGCAGTGTAATCAGCCAGCCCCGATTCAGTGCCTTTATTTTTATTTTTTTATTCCGCTCGAGCCGGTTTTCTATCAGGATATTACCAAATTGTTATACAAAAAAAGAAAATTGATTATACAAATTTTATTTTTACAATGACGTCAATAAGTGATAATACTATCATTACTATCCTAAATAATTTTTATTTCAAATTTCATAAAAAATATTAATTTGTAGGTACAGTCGGTTATAGCACATAAGGTACCAGGGGTACTCCAAAAGAACTGAACTATTTTGGTCCCCAGCAATATTTTTTTCTTGAAATTAATATTTATTAGTAGCAAATCACTTCTTTTATGAGAATAACTTTTAATTTTTATTATGTATTAACTGGGGATAAAAATAATTCAGTTCTTTTAGAGTAGCCCTGGTACCTTATGTGCTACAACCGACTGTACATGAAATTTAAATTCATGTTCCGGCAATGTTCTATCTATAAAGCAGTTGACATTGTCATTGTTACCCAGTGGACGTGGACGATGTGAGAGCCCGCCTGAACGAGGTGAACCGGATCCTGAAGAAGAAGACCTGCGCTCGTCTCGAGGAGATCACCGAGGAGGAGACGGAGAGATACGAGGACTTTCTAGTGCTGGACAACAGCCCGGATTACGTCACCGGCCGGGTTGGGGGCAAGCAGGTAATGCTCTCAATTCGAGCTATACAAATTCTCATAACTTACCTTAAGTTCAATTCTATTTTATATAAATATGGCTTCTGTCAACTGGGACAAGACCGGTCACTCAGATCTAAAACAATGAGGACAACACAATAGAATACTTATACTTATAAATTTATATCATCTAACTACAACATTTATGTGAACTACAGTTTAATTTTAAATCTTTCTATATACTTTAAAAGGATTAAGATAATAATGCTTTTAATATCTAAGTCCTGTCATGTTTATTAATGTCAATGGGTTCTTCGCAGTTTCCAGTCAATTCAGTCGCCATTGTTTTTATTGGTCGCCTTATTTTGACAGATAGCGCGTATTTTGCGTCAAATTATAAGACGAGACATGACATGACTAAGATATCTCCCATCCTATTTTCTAAACCTATTTGACGGAATGTGACAGCACTCTTAATTTCCTTAAATTAGTTAAGGAAGTTATGAGAATTTATATCCCGAATTGAGACCAATAACCGACAAGCGCAAAAAACACTGTTTTGCCGCCATTACGGCAAACATTTTGTTTTTCTATTTTTATTCTACTTTTCCACTTTTTGGTTGCCCTACACCGGCTAAAATTACTTTTTCACCTATCCAGCTTTTCCGCGTAAATCAAGTGGGCAAAAGTCGTTTAAGTCTTCTGGGTGGATGTTTTAAATTTCGAACTTCAGATTTTATCGCATATCTAGTTATAACAATGGCGGTGATACGTTCTGAAAATTACGCCATTCAGTGATTTATTTCTTTATAATAATATTTTCTGAATATGTTTGCTCTAATTATATTTCTGAATTTCTGAATGCACCTTTAAAATAATAATTTGGCGGGAATTTGTATTTTGCCTGAAGCATTCGAGCTGTACAGCCAGTTTCCCAAACATGACATTGGCGGAATTTTCTCATTGGTAGAGTCTGAAGAAAGAGGTGAAAAAAAGTGTGTACCACACGAGACGCACTTCGCAGCAAAGCTAGCTCAGAAGAAATTGCGTTAATTTATTCTTAAAAAAAACTGTCAAGTGCGAGTCGAACTCGCGCACGAAGGGTTCTGTACCAATTTTTATCAAAATGACCAAAATATCACGTTTGAGGTATGTTACACCATTTGAAAAATAGTTTTATTCTGTTTTTAGCATTTGTTGTTATAGTGGCAAGAGTAATATACAGGGTGGCCCGTATAGTCACGTCCAAAGACAAAATCTGAATGCCTTATACTAAGGGGTATCTGAATCACAAGTTTAAAAGTTGAATAACTCGGAAGTTACAAAAAATCTCGGAACATACATGGGGGTAATTCGGATACCCCTCAGTTGAAGGCATTCAAGTTTTGTCTTTGGACGTCACTATTCGGGCCACCCGGTATGTTCTGTGACAGTTTCAACAGTCTTACTATTATCGTTCATGAGATACAGCCTCCGAACCAACGAAGCAAAAAAAATGCGTTTCATTTATTTAAAAGAATTGTATTTGTTGCTATAGCGGCAATAGAAATACAGCACCTATGAAAATTTCAATTCTCTACCTATCACGGTTTATGAGATAGCTGCTGAATTCAGTCCGATCCGTTCTTCCCAAAACATCGCCTAAACCTGGTTGTTTGAACAACCACACAAACTTCTCCAGGTGAGCCCTAGCTCCCCACCAACCAGTTAGTTGTAGGTTTCAAAGCCCCGGGGCTAAAATCAAAGAAAAAACAGCCTGGTGACAGACAGACGGGCAGCCGACTCTCAGTAATAGTGTCCACTTTTGACCCTTTGGTTACGTAACCCTTTAAATAATCACACTGAGTGTCCCACTATTGAAAAATATACTTCTTCTCCTTCTAAGACACAGTCGTACAAGAAAATTAAAGTACATGCGTAAATTGATTCATACATACATACATATATCACGCCTTTATCCCTCGCGGGGAAGGCAGAGCGTAAACGGCCGCAAAAAACGGACATTTACGCCACGTCTGACAAATATTTGAGGGTCATTCGGAAAATTGTGTCTCGCAATAGTGACAGGTTGTCAGCCCATCCCCTAAATTGCAATACACACCCTCGAGTCCCTTAGTCGCCTCTTACGACTACCACGTGAAGGAAATGGGGTGATGCTATTCTAAGCCGGCATCACACGGCAATTGATTCATAATTAACTAAATACAATATACATAATGAATCAATCAATTAAAGTTAAACGCGTTCACGTGTTTTGCATTTTAAACAGGTCAATAGCCGCTGGCCACGTGATGTTTTTCATTCATTGTCAAGAAAGAGACAGGACGAAAACATTGGCGTAGCCACTGTGGGTGTGAAAGAGACGGAGAGATACACGTGCTCTCCTGTGACGCGCCGAATGGCAAAAAATAGGGTGGCCATCTTCTAGGAATTTGTAAAATTATGCCGAACCTTTTTTGCAATATAAAGTAGGTTTGTGGGAAAAGTAAAAAAGAATTAATGTACTTCTTCTTTTCATGTGTGACACCGAGTCGATGAATGTACTCATGTATTATAAGTAAATACGTAAACAAAGTTATAACAATATCTACTTAAACACCTGTTACTATTGTGCACGAACGCAAATTATATTTTAAAAAAAACCTTAAAAACCTTGACAATAGAAACGAAGGCACATTTACTATCAATTTAAATAACAACAGATTCAATACAATATAAAGAACTGTTAGTTCAACAGTTTACAGAAAATGCCTTTCTAATCAACAAACTGATCATTTAATTAACATAATAAAATCTGTTCTAAATATTTATCATTCATCTGGCAGCACTATTTTCTAGACATTTCGCTGGAACGAGCCACCCAATTGGTTAATTCTTCACCGCGCTCGAACTTTCTCGATGTTTATTGGCCGAGAATATAAATAGCGGTGGATGCGTTCCCGCGCTCAGTTTGAAATTGGAGTCAGGCGGGATCGAACGTCCCGCCGAAACGGTGCTACAAAGTTTGTTAACGTGAAAGTGTAGTGTGTTATTTAATATGGTGGCCATTGGTATAGATCTTGGGACAACGTATTCATGTGTGGCAGTGTGGCGTCATGGTGCCGTGGAAGTGATAGCAAACGAGCAGGGAAATCGCACAACTCCTTCATACGTTGCTTTCACCACTACGCAACGACTTATCGGCGAATCTGCGAAAAATCAAGCTCCATGCAACCCTTGGAACACGGTTTTTGCAGCGAAACGCCTGATCGGACGTAGGTATGACGACATCGGTGTGCAGATGGACTTGCGGCACTGGCCGTTTCACGTCATCAACGACAACGGTAAGCCTAAAATCTTAGTAGAGTTCAAAGGTGAGAAGAAATCGTTCGCGCCGGAGGAGATCAGCGCCATGTTGCTTTTTAGGATGAAACAAGTCGCTGAGGCTTATTTAGGGACCCAAGTAGATGATGCAGTTGTTACAGTGCCGGCGTACTTCAATGATTCGCAGCGACAGGCTACTAGGGCGGCAGGGGCTATCGCAGGACTCAAAGTCCTTCGTATCATCAATGAGCCGACAGCAGCAGCACTCGCGTACGGGTTAGACAGGAATTTGAAAGGAGAGAAAAATGTGTTGATTTACGATCTGGGCGGAGGTACTTTTGATGTTTCAGTGTTGACCATCGGTGAGGGGTCCGTCTATGAGGTCAAGTCTACAGCTGGCAATACTCATCTCGGTGGAGAGGACTTCGATAATAGGCTTGTCGTTTATTTCGCTGAGGACTTTAAGAAAAAATACGGAGAAGACATCTTGAAGAACCCGAGGGCATTGAGACGCTTGAAGACAGCTTCTGAACGAGCAAAGAGGTTCCTGACATCGGCAACAGAAGCATCCGTAGAAATTGAATCGCTTCACAACGGCATTGACTACTATGGAAGAGTTTCGAGGGCGATGTTCGAAGAATTATGCTCAGATCTTTTCAAAGATACATTGACGCCTGTAGAACATGCTATAACCGACGCTAGAATAAGTAAAGAAGACATCCACGATATTATCCTAGTTGGAGGAAGCACGAGAATACCAAAGATTCAAAGCATGTTGTTGGAATACTTTAACAGACCATTGACCACGTCAATCAACCCAGACGAAGCTGTTGCATACGGAGCGGCGATCCAAGCCGCAATTTTGAGTGGAGAACATCACGAAAAAATACAAGATCTGCTTCTAGTGGACGTCGTCCCGTTGTCGCTAGGCGTTGAAACGGCCAGAGGAATGATGTACAAAGTCATAGAACGAAACACTGCCATACCTTGCCGACAAACCAAAGATTTGACCACACTAGAAGACTACCAAAGAGCAATGACAATAGAGGTTTTTGAAGGAGAAAGAGCTCTGACTAAGGACAACAATCTGCTTGGAAGCTTCGACTTGACAGACATACCACCAGCGCCAAGAGGAGTGCCGAAGATTGATGTTACTTTTGACGTCGACGCTAATGGAATTTTAAGCGTATCAGCTCAGGATAGAAGCACAGGAAACACTGAAGGGATGACCATCAGCAACCAAAACAGATTGAAACCGTCGGAAATCTCAAAGATGATGGCAGACGCTGAACGTTTCAAAGAAGAAGATAATGAGAACAAAAGTCGATTGGAAGCTAAAAATCAATTGGAATCATACGTATACAGCACTAAGCAGACTGTCACTGAGGACGTAACCAAATTATCTGAGAAAGAAAAGGAATTAATGACAAAAGAATGTCAGGATGCAATGGATTGGTTAGACACGAATGTAGACAATACCAAAGAGGAGTACGAAAGTAAAATGACTGAACTGATGCGGCGTTGGTCAAGAGTGATGTCCAAGTTCTGCAACTTGAGACACAGAGCGAAAAGGCAGAGGAGCGAGACGCAACCAGATACTGAAGAAGGCGAACACGAAATAGCGACTATTGAAGAATTAGAAGTGATTGAACTTGATCTCGTAAATGTGCTAGAAAACCCATAAATGGCTGTGAAATGCATTTGGGTAAGTGTCAAGATTGCTTTAAATTGTATACTATTAAGTATCTCATTATTAGCTTTTATCGGCCTATCTTCTTCTTTGAAACTAACTATATAGGAATAAAACAAAAACCCGTAAAATATTTTAAAATACTAAAAATGTGTCTCTGTTGGTCAATTTTACACAGTTATAAACCTACTTGAATTTATTGTTTTAGGGTTGTATGCTAAAATAATCCGCCATGGACAATAACAACAACGAAACAAGTGATACTAGTGAATAGATAGTAAGTGACAAAAATTTTGTAAGGTCATTGAATTCGTCGATATTTTTTAAAGTATTATCAAAAAATAGCTTAGAGACAATTAATTTGTAGGTCATCAATAAAACTTGTAAGGGTATTCAAAAAGCATTTTATACGTCAAAGGTATTTGATTTTCAGTTTCCATGAAGAATCTGAGAAAAAAATCGTCTCGTTCAATTGTGGGTTTTAGTTATGGATTCATAATCCATGGACCTCTAAAGTTCTAAAGGCAAGAAAGATTCTGAAACTATACTCATATATGCTCATATCATGAAGGTTTTACACTAGGTAAATATTTCACATGTGTATTTTTAGCAAGTAAGAAATTTAGGCATGTACCTATTATAGGGTGAAATTTTACTAGTGACCGATACAGACAACAAAGTACGGGAACAACTTTCCTCAAGGAACATATAGGTCGAATTAAGAGAAAAATTGTTTAAGCTTCTATCTATAGGTAACTCAAATCAGTTGATAGGCAATTTTGTGTGGTAGGTCCAAATTTAGTTGTATCTACAGTCGGTTGTAGCACATAAGGTAGCAGAGGTACTTCAAAAGAACTGAATTATTTTTATCCCCAGTTAATACATAATAAAACTAACTTATTCTCATAAAATAAGTAATATTCCACTAATACATATTCATGTCAAGCAAAAAAATATTGCTCGGGTAGATACCCCTGGTACCTTATGTGCTACAACCGACTGTACCTACCAACTGTGTAGTTTCAAGTGTAATATTTAGGATCTTATTTTCGGTCACCTCATCGACAGAAATTCATTTTCAGCGTGTTTCTTGCGGGAGACATTCCACCACCATTCCATACTGCTTCATGGATAGTTCTGGAACAATTTCTTCATTCAAGAGCTCTTTAAAGAACTGCAATAATACTAAATAAAGAAAACATCACTGCCATACTTATTTAAGTCCAAATATAGGTTAAGTTTTTGAAAATTTGTGATTTTTATGTGTAATTGTTCTTTAGTTTAATAGGGATGTAGTGAGGAACGGTTTACTTTTGATTGACATAAAGAAAGAACCTACCTTAGGAGTCATCCACAAATTACGTTACGTTAATTAGGGGGGGAGAGAGGGACTCTGACCGTCCCGTTACATTGGGGGAGGAGGGGTAACCAGGCTTTGTGTAACGTAAGGTTATTTCGAGATTTTTAGCTTTTTTGTTTTTTCGTGTGTGATGCCGGCTTAGAATTTGCCGTGTGGTGCCGGCTTAGAATAGCATCACCCCATTTCTTACCCATGGGTGACGTAAGAGGCGACTAAGGGACTCGAGGGTGTGTATTGCAATTTTAGGCGACGGGCTGACAACCTGTCACTATAGTGATACACAGTTATCTGATTGACCCTCAAACTTTTGTCAGACGTGGTGCTAATATCAGTTTTAACGCTCTGCCTACCCCGTAAGGGATATAGGCGTGATTTATGTATGTATGTATGTTGTTTTTTCGTAACTTATGAATTTCCATAGAATAAGTAGTAGATACTTCCTTGTACAGAACTTGTGACGTGAGGGATATTTACTTAGCGTTACGGTCCACTTACGTAGGATCTACATATATGTAATTACAAAATGTGTAAATTTTGCGTTACGTAATTTTTGGATGACCCCTAATTTCAATTTTAAATGCTTCATCAGTATTCATTATCATTTAGTATTGGAAAGTATTTTAAAAAATTTGAAACAAAAATTCCGTGACATCCTCGTGAAACTAGACTTTGATTATGTAGGTATTTTATTACAATAATAATTCGTCACAATAAAACAATTTTAAACGGATTTAAGTTGTGTTTATTTTGGATTTTACAATAATAATTATTTTTTGATGTATCTTTTGTAATGTCTTTTACGTAATGTTAATGTGTAATTATTGGAATGTTCCTAGTAAAATAAGATTGAATAACATGAATCGAAATCAATGAGATACCTACTACTCTCGGAAAATTGTTCGATCTCTAAATAAATTTATTTTTTTAATGCGGAGTACAGGAGTATGAAGTTTGCCGTAAAATTACCGCCTTTGAAATACTTACTAAAGTACCGCCGTTCCAATAAGTCGTATTTGACAATTGGCAGCTGTCATCTTCATACTAAAAGAGATGACAAACAATGTAAAATGGACCATCTGCCATAGTATTATCACGAATCTGACACCTGTCAAATACAACTTATTGGAACCACGGTACTTTAGGTATTATTTTGTAATGTATAATGTTATACGAATGACAATATTTCAGTAGAAATCTCAGAAACAAATAAATATAAAGTTGGTCTTATATTGTATGTAATTTGATATGATTTCAATATATTAAAATTAAGAATAATTTTACTTGCACTTTTAATTTCTAAAAATTTTTCAACCTTGATCACTCTTCGTAAATTAGTTTGAGTTAAAGATTATTTTATTCATTCTCATAAAAGACATTGTGTCACTTACACGAGAATTAAACTTAATGTGTAATATAATTTTATCCGTCACTCGCACACCAAACTGGCTTTATCACAATGAATACAAGCACTCTGTAGCTTTTATTTTCAAAATCACATCTTTATTCTTGGGGAAATACTTTATTTAACTGAAAATTTTCAAGCGCGGGCAGGATTTGAACCTGCGACTTTCGCCATTACTAGTGGCGACGCCACTTCCATCTGGGCTACCGCGGCTCGTCCAATGTCTGTTTTTCAAAATAAAAAGAGTATATTTCATTTTAGATTTCTATGAAAAGTGCTCGAGCATAACGCACATTTGGTCTGCGGCAGCCCTGATATTAGATACATCCTCTGAAACATTTTCAAGATAAAATTCTGCAAAACTGAGCACGTTTTTCGTATTTTTTAATTTTATTATATTTTTACCCGACTACGGCAAAGCAAAAAGGAGGGTTATGATTTTGACCTGTATGTATGTATGTATGTATGTATGTATGTGGAAACGAAAACGTTTGTTCCGTCCTAACTTCTAAACAACTTATCAGAATTTGATAAATGAGGTATCATTTGAAGCGTCTAAACAGTCCGCTGGTTATAGGCTACGTTATGTCACTATACATTACATAGGGCGCCCTCTAGAGCTAAGAATTGAAAAAGTTTATACTACTAGTAATGTCATGTTGGGTATCAAATGAAAGGGCTTAATAAGCACAGTTCAAAAAAATAGTTGCCGTGTGATGCCAGCTAAGAATAGCACCACCCCATTTCTTTCCCGTGGGTGTCGTATGAGGCGACTACGGGATAACGGGACGCGACGGGTGTCGTATAAGGCGACTAAGGGACACGAGGAGTTCATGTGAGTGTATTACAATTAGGCGACAGCTGACAACCTGTCACTTAAGTGCAACACGATTTTAAGGGTTAACCTATTAGTCTTTGATGACTTAATGCAATTACCACCCGTATCTGCAACTCGTGTAGGCGCATATTGTTACAAACAACCTAACATTTATGCAGCTGAACCACATTTATGGAGAATATATATTCAGTTTCTGAGAATTGGGTCAAAATATGTGACAAGTAAATGACAACAGTTTCGTTGATCTGTTGAACAGCATCAAAGTAGGGAAGTTGACAATGGAGCAATTAGCAATATAAGACACAAGAAGAATTGTAAACGACACAATTGAATACGATGAAATTGTACATTATTTCCAACTTTAAAACATGTAGACCAATTTAACAAAAAAATGTCAGAGCGCTTGGCATAACAAAAATCTATACGATCAATGCAATAGACACTTCAACAGAGTCTAAAACATATGGACAAATACCTAAGCAAGAGCACATACCAAACGATCCAAATAGAACAGGCGGTATTATAAAAACTATTCAAATCGGTCGGTCAGCCGTGTGGTGCCGGCAGAGTAGAATAGCACCACCCCATCTCTTCCCATATCCAGCCAGGAAGGCCGAAAGGTTGGCGAAGGTCCTGGGCAGCCCTGCGTTTTCCATAATTGCGTCCCAGGCAACGCAGTGTCTGTGGAGAGGACACTTTACCCGCGTCACGCGGATACCAACACGGGAAGTGGCAGTGATTGGTTATAAGTCCGCACATATGGGCGTAAGTGCGGGCGCCAGGGGTCGCTTCCGACAGTGGAAGGGTCCATCGCAGGCCCACTGATCAGTTACCACCTTCTCCAAGTTGGGCAGCCCCCGACCAATAAGGTACTGTTCCGCCCCGGTGCTGGTTTGCTCTTTTAGGGTGTAGAGAGCACCAGCCTCAACTGGACAATCGGCGCCGATACATTTTACACCTGCGACTAAAAGGCATAATAGAAAAAATTCCCAACACCGCTTATCCATGCGATTTGTAACATGGAATGTCCGTACTATGAGGACAGGCCTCCCTGACACCTGTGTAGGCTCTTCTACCCTTCTACTGACGCACAAGATCTGCGCAAAACTGCCATTGTCGACGCCGAACTCAACAGACTTAACATTGTTGTTTGTGCCTTACAAGAGACCAGACTCCCTGACGAGGGTTCCTTGCGTGAGACACATTACACATTCTTTTGGAAAGGAAAGGACAGCAGCGCTGTGTGTGAGCATGGTGTAGGCTTGGCTATCCGCAACGACCTCTTAACATCTATAAAGGCTCCTTGCGGCATATCGGAACGCATTATGTTGGTGCGGTTAAATACGAATCATGGATACGTAACACTTATTTCTGCTTACGCACCAACATTATCCTCAACGGATGAAGCCAAAACACAGTTTTATGACCAGCTCGACCAGTCTCTACGCGGGTTAAGACCATCTGACCGCTTATACAATCTGGGTGATTTTTACACAAGGGTTGGACAGGACAACGTAGCTTGGCCTGATTGTATAGGTAACCACGGTATAGGGAAGTTAAATGAAAACGGCCAACGTTTATTAGAGCTATGCTCTAAACACCTACTGTGTGTTACCAATACCTACTTCAAAGGCAAATCATCTCGCAAAGTATCCTGGAAACACCCTTGTTCTGGTCACTGGCATCAACTGGACCTTACCCTAACCAAAAAGAAAAATCTCCGCAAGACCCTACACACGCGTACCTACATTACATAGCGCTGATTGTGACACAGATCACTCCTTGGTGGCTTCGCACGTTGCTATAACTCACAAAAAGATCCACTCGTCCAAACTGCCCGGTAGGAAGAAGATCGATCTTCCCAAAACCAGGGATGATGAGTTTGTCCGAAAGTTTGATGAGTTGGTACGCGATGAAACTGCCACCTGGGACGTATGGACGGACCTCCTATAGAGGAAGACTGGGGCAAAGTAAAAAAGTTTCTAACAGATGTGGCTGGTACGGCTTTCGGCCACCAGAAAGTCAAAAACCAGGACTGGTTCGCTGAAAATCTCGAACACATTACACCCCTGCTCGAGTCCAAACGGCAAGCTGCGCTTACTTACTTACTGCCTTAACCCTTCCGAAAAGTCGCGTGTCGATTTAGCGAATGCAAAAGCTGTATTACAACGCACATCACGGTACTTTGCTAATGCATACTGGACCAAGCTTTGCCAAAGTATCCAATCGTGCGCTGATGTCGGAAATTTTGGTGGTGTGTATGCTGGCAGTAAAAAGGCCCTTGGTCCTTTGCCTAAAAAAACAGCCCCTCTTAAAGAAGTGAATGGCACTGTTATAACAGATGCCCAACGCCAACTCGAACGATGGATAGAACATTATATCGGTCTCTATTCGGTACCAGTTAATATAATGCCGGAAGCTGCAGACTGCATGCCAAAACTAGCTACCTGGGCCGAGTTAGATGACCTTCCTACCATAAGGGAATACCACAAGGCTGTTAAGCAGCTTAAGACCGGAAAGTCTCCTGAAATGATGGTACCCATGCCGAAATCAACAGGCTCAAGTGCATATTACCCATCCTGCACAATCTGTCGTGTGATTTATTTATTTATAAAATTACAATATAAGCTGATGCCGGCTTAGAATAGCATCACCCCATTTCTTTCCCGTGGGAGTCGTAAGAAGCGTCCAAGGGACTCGAGGGTGTGTATTGCAATTTTAGGCGATGGGCAGACAACCTGTCACTATGGCGATACACAATTTTCCGGATGACCCTCAAATGTTTGTCAGACGTGGCGTAAATGTCCGTTCCGTATAGAACGTTTACGCTCTGCCTACCCCGCAAGGATTTATAGGCGTGATATGTGTGTGTGTGTGTGTGCACAATCTGTTGTGTAAATGTTGGGAAGCGGGATATATACCACAAGATATGCGCGATGCTAACATCGTTACCCTATACAAAGGCAAAAGAGACCGCGATGACTGTAACTGTTATCGTGGTATATCCCTTTTAAGTATAGTAGGTAAATTATTTGCTCGGTTAGTCTTAATCAGACTCCAGAAACTAGCTGATCGTGTATATCCCGAATCGCAATGTGGATTCCGCGCCCAGCGTTCCACAACAGATATGATCTTTATTCTTCGCCAACTTCAGGAAAAGTGTAGAGAGCAGAGAACACCTCTGTTTGTGGCGTTCGTAGACCTTAACAAAACCTTCGACACCGTTAGCAGAGAGGGCCTTTACACTACAATTGTAAACATCGGGTGCCCGCCAAAACTTCTGAGCCTCGTTAAATCCTTCCATATGGACATGAAAGGATCTGTTGTATTTAACGGCAATACATCCGAGCCGTTCGTAGAGGTGTTCGCCAAGGCTGCATGTTGGCTCCTACCCTGTTATGCATGGTCAAACATACATACATACAAAGATAAGATTATGATGAGTGTATTTTGTTTAATTAACGAGTGATGTTTTAATTGTGAATTGAGCTGCATTTCTATCCAGAAAAAAAATACATAGCAAAGTGTTAAACTTACCTTCAACCCCAAAATAATTAAAATAAAAACCAGTTCAAAAACTAACACCCGACTACTGAGATATCGCGCTCTAAAAAGTAAGAAACAAGAAATCTGGAATATTAACTACAAACAATTTAATATCTATAGTCCACGAAATTTATACGAAGATATGACATATAATTATATATTTAAATGAATAACTAATAAAAAATTATTGTGGTTTATAGGTGATAGCCGTGGTCGTATGCCACCTACTCTAGTACTTAGTAGGTGATATCATAAACTTGCACAACATAATTAGGTAAGGCAAACTGGCATACGTCCACGGCTATCACCTATAAACCACAATAATTTTTTATTAGTTATTCATTTAAATATATAATTATATGTCATATCTTCGTATAAATTTCGTGGACTATAGATATTAAATTGTTTGTAGTTAATATTCCAGATTTCTTGTTTCTTACTTTTTAGAGCGCGATATCTCAGTAGTCGGGTGTTAGTTTTTGAACTGGTTTTTTTTTGTATGAATTGTTGGGGCAACAGAAATACGGCGCCTGTAAAAAAGTATCTCTTTTTGTCACGGTTTTTATAAGATAATAACAGCCTAGTGACAGAAATTTTGGATACGGAACCCTAATCCAAAGTGACCTCTATTTGAATAATTCTTCAGTATTTATTTTTTGGGGTGCTTTAATTTAGATACATACTTATTCTAGTAAGAATGGCTAAATCAGACATTCTAACAGTATTTCTCTAGATTCTATGTCGAAAAAGCCGTAAAATCTCCCGAAAACTAAAGCGCACAATGACTGGATGTTTTGTTCTGGCGAAGCGCGCATAAAAGGGACGAACTTTTCAAATAAACAAGGGCCTTAAGTACCTTCGTATTTTGTGGACGACCTTCAAATCCCATCCATCATCTTGATTTCAATGGAGTGGATATATTAATAACATTATCTTGACACACGATATTTTTGACACGGGATCTCGACACACGGTAGGTATCTCGACACACGGTATCTTGACACACGATATCTCGACACACGGTATCTCAAAGCACAGTATTTAATAATAGTCATCATCATCATACATATCATCATTAAATTATCATCATCGTCATTTCATTATTGATAATTGACAATGATGATGCTATGACTTTTTATTAATAATCATTATGAGATACTGTTAATATACTCACTAATAGAGAGTGTCAAAATGTTGACGTGCCGCTTATATAAAGTCATATAACATTGCATAAGTAAATTAACAGCAAAAACAGCAAATATTATTAAGGTGAGTTTTTAAACTGTACAACTTTTCCCAATGAACACAGGCTGAAATATAAAAAAATATAACTTGGGATTCCCAAGTGACACAAGATCAATTTTTTTATGTTTTGACCTATGTTCATTGGAGAAAGATGTTCAGTTCTACGAGTAGAACTCACCTTAAAAATATTTGTCCTGACTCACGGACCGTAGGACCTAAAGGACGTTATATTGCCTATTTTACAGCATATCATCCACATAACTTCCTGAAACTGTTCTCAGCCGTTCGGCGTGGTGGAACTCCTGAAGGGCGGCCAGCACCGGCAGCATGCCGCTATGATGGTGATGGCCATGCTGGGCTTCTACTTCGAGGTCTCCAGACATGACAGGGACAAGTTCATACGAGTGCACATGCGCCATGTCAGACCTGGTCAGTAAAAAAGCCACATATGTACAGTCGGTTGTAGCACATAGGGTACCAGGGGTACCTACTCCAAATGAACTGAATTATTTTCATCCTCAGTTACTAAAAATTAAAAATTCAAACTTGTTCTCATAAAATAAGTCATTTTCTAATACAATATTGCTGGAGACAAAAATAATGTCGTTCTCTTGGAGTACCCCTGGTACCTTATGTACTAAAACCGACTGTACATCACGCCACGCCTTTATCAATTTTTTTTTAATTTCATCTTGTGAAATAAGCAAAGCATGAACAGCTGTGCATAGTAAAATATGCTATTCCGAATATGCAAGTTAATAATTCGCTCTCTACTTATTATAATAAAGAAGAAAAATTAGATTTTTGTTTGCGTGTAAATCATTGATTATCTCCACAAACTTAATAAATTTAAAAAGACGACTGCTTTCTAAGATGAAGCCTAGACGATGACACTCAGGATAATGTAAGGATTCTTCCGATACAATTTCCATTCGAATCTGTTCAGTGGCTAACCAGTTACAGTCCTTTATATAATCGCACATACATACAAACATGATACATATTATATACTTGAAGTGTAAAAACATTACCCCCTTTTTTGGTTGTGCAATCGTGTAAAAAGTAAGCTACGTCATACATTGTCCCTGAGTACCATAGACTACCTTTTATAGCGTAGGGAAAACAATTTATTTTATTTGGGGAGCTTACAGCCTTAAAAAACATACATAACTTAATATAAGTATAAGCAAATGCCAATTACAAGCTTCCCACGTATTCCTTAGTTAATAGTGAAACGAAGTATTTCCACTGGAAAATTAGAAGCAGAAACCTGCTAGACTTATATAAAAATATTGTGACCTTCCAGACAAACTGCACCACTTCGAGAAGATCCGAGAAGACGCAACGTTTCCATTGCCTTACGACTACAAGAGCGCCACTCACCCGGCCTGGCAGTTCTGGAGGCAGATCGGCAAATCTGGCATCTCCACTGTTGCTACGCTGAAATCCACGGTAAGGTCCTACGTAGACTCGGAGTCCCATATTATTATAAGATGGAAAGCAAGTGGGAATTTATTTTTCTGTAACCCATCGACTTAAAATCACGTTCCACTGACAACGCCGTATTTAACTTTCATCAGTTAATCCAATGTGCCAACAGACAGCGCTGTTAGATTTCTTTCTTCCATATATATGAACTAACAATGCCAGTTTGAGGCGAAAAGCGTTGAAAGTACTATTTTGCTGTCACAAGTTTTCCTACGTGCCGAAACATGGCACTGTTAGATTTTAAACCACGCATTTTATCTTATGGCGTTTTTCAACTATCTGCTCAGTACGTTAATGGACGTGGAAATAAACATATAGAAAGAAATTTTACTATTGACGGATAGTGAAATATCTAGACAGGCTGGTGATAAGGAACAACTTTCCCCACGGCACATACCTAGGTGGAAATATGTCAAAAATTGCTTTTACACAGAAACCCAAATTAGCTGATCGGCAGTTTTATATAGGATTTTTTTGGTATTGCGACTTATGTTCCTTGGGGAAAGTTGTTCCTTATCAGCTCGTCTTGAGTTTTCGTTATCGAGTAGTAAAATTTCACCCTGTATGTATTACTTCAACGCAAACGACATTTCTCTCTTCAAATAAAAAGTGAAATGACTTCTAATTTTAAAATGTCTGATTTCTAGGATCCGGACGGTCTAGTCATGAAGTCTTTAGGCCAAAACCGACAGCTACTATCGGACTTAGACATATTGAAGATTAATTCTGTATACGGCATAGACTGTTTCATAAGCCTACATGGTGAACGCCAAGGGAAGGAAAGAGAAGAGGGACAAGAATTGGAAGAGACAGTAAGAGGAAGAGAGAATGAAAGAGTTGAAAAAGAGGAAGAGCCAAGAGGTGAAAAAGAGAAAGAGGCAAGACGTGAGAAAGAGGAACAGCCAAGGGGTGAAAATGAGGAAGATGCGAGAGGAGAGGAAGATAAAGAAGAAAAACGTGTAAGAGGTAATCCGGAGGAAGAGGATGTCGCTAGTGATGAAGGGGAATAGGATTTATGTGTATGAAGATAGAAATAAAGTTAAAGTTCTGTAAAACCGCTGTTTTTTATGTGATGCATTAATGGTTGGTGCACACCGCCTGCGTAATCGTGTACACGCGCGTACCGTGACGTTGTAATGTATGGGACTGTATGAGATATGACTCACTGCTTGCGTATGCAACGTCCCGGTACACGCATACGGACGCGGTGTGCTCCGCCCTTTAGTCATTTCCACCACGCAAAACTAAATACAAAGAACCACCACCACAAAATGGGAATAAGATCGGAATTCGCAATTTCCATTCGTATAATAAAAAAATAGTAATACATACGTACATACCGAGCATAGACCTTTCCATAGCTCTCTGAGTGACATGTAACCGGTGGGCCAGTTTTACTGTCAGGTTCCAAAATAGTAATATCACATACTAAACTAAATTCAAAGAACCACCACCACAATGGGAATAAGATCGGAATTCGCAATTTCCGTTCGTCTGACAGACGCATGCGTTAAGGTGCATTACAAATACACAGCGACGGACGGCAAGTGTGAGAACCTCCTTAATCGTATCGGGAATTAGAAAAACATCTGAAACCATTTATTGCGAGGTAAAAGTACTTACATGCTATAAAAAAATAATCAATGTGTAAGCATCCGATAAATTGGTTGAAACTGTGAGTAATAGGTAGATAATAACTAGGTACGTATGGTAGGTTTTTAGGATTCCGTACCCAAAGGGTTAAAAAAGCGACTCGCTGTGCCCGATATTATCAAACTACAGGCTATAATTTTACAGGTGACATTAGATGTTCATTGCGTAGTCGGTTAGCCATTATGATACCAGGAATATTAACTGCCTTGCAATTTACTATGAACTTCACCTGTAGACTTGTAGCCTGTAGTTTCATAACATAGGGCACTGGCTGTATCTACAGCATTTTTTTTACCAATGATGTAGGTACCAAATTCTTTTGCCGCTATAACAATAAATACAATAAATATAAAAAGAATAAAAACGTGTTTCTTTTGTTGATTTTTATGCATATTTGAACGGAAGAACCGTAATAGTTACACAGTGTTAACTTTCACAGACAATGTATATCTGTTGCTGCTATAACAAAAAAAAAAGCACATACACATATCACGTTAAAAATCAGACATTTACGCCACGTCAGACAAATATTTGAGGGTTATTCAGAAAATTTAGTATCGCCATAGTGGCAGGTTGTCAGCCTATCGCCTAAAATTGCAATACACACCCTCGAGTCCTTTAGTCGCCTCTTACGACACCCATGGGAAAGAAACGGGGTGATGCTATTCAAAGCCGGCATCATACGGCATTCAAATTATGATTAGAATTAAAAATATTGAATGTGAATAAACACGACAAACGTGCTTTTATTCCTAATTTAAATAATTCATGGTACGGAACCCATCGTGCGCGTTCCAACTCGCCGTTTTTAAAATGAATTTAATTACAAGAATAAATTGGGAATTTGTTTGGTGTTCTACATCAGAAGAAAATGAAATGGATAAAAATTGTGGAAATTATTTTCGGTAAGACTCCAAAACACATTGTTTATACCTCTACTAAAATTGACTATTCAGTGCAAATATTTTCAGGATAATTTGTACATACTTGGGAAACTGGATAACTTTTCCCCATGGAACATTCTAAATAAGTAAAAAAAAAAAAAACTACTACGTACAAAAAAATATGTGTCACTTTGTATGTGAGGTCCAAATGATTATTTTACATACCTATTTAGACATACTATGTTCTGTGGGCGCTGATCTGTGGGGAAAGTTGTTCAGTTTCGCGAGTATATTAGAACTAAGAAATAATGTGCACTGAATTTAATAGGACCTTATTAATATGACCTTTATGCTTATGCGGTTCTCACACGCACCGCAAGATATTCCGGTGTTTATTCGGATCCGGCTATATTATAAAGGAGATTTGGAAATCCCATGGAAAACCCGGATACCATGAATGGCACACATATCCGCATCACATTGCGGCTGTAACAGGTTTGTCATTTGTATGGTGGGTGTCATAATGCGCTCCACAATATCAGCCGCCAATACTTACTTTGTGACAATATGTGGGTTGCGGGTGCGAATTTAGCTGTCACTTTCCGTCAAATAGAAAAGGATAAGATAAGATAAGATAAGATAATCGTTTATTTGCCAGAATACATGTTAAAAAGGTGTAACAGTAGTTAAAGGTTTCCCGTACAGTATTCGACTTGTGTACAAGCATGCAAATATTTTTAATTTTTAATTGTCGCTTGGTGAACACTTCTTCAAAATATATCATAGTAAAATTAATATCTAGGTAGTTTAAAATTTGTAAAAACACATGTCAAAAAATTATACAAAAGAAAATAACGATGTCAAATTACAATAAATAAAATGTCCAAAATTCGTAAATAATTAAATTAAATTAAAATAAAATTTATAAAAAATACAATTATCAATGATTTAAATATTCCTTAACACTATATAAACACATTTTTCCAATAGCCATTTAAATAATGTTGTCTTGAACACTCGGATGTCATCTAACAATTTAATACAGTCGGGTAGTTTATTATATATTTGGATTGACATATTATATACATTTTTTCCATACATGCTCTTATAAGAAGCGGGCTGGTATAGTAAATTAGTATATGCAGATCTTAATTGTCTCTTAGAAACGTCTCTCAAATTTCTGTAGAAACCACGATTCAACTTTACAAATAGGCAAATCTCACAAATATACATGCAGGGAAGCGGAAGTATTTCCAATTCCCGGAATAGTGGTTTACATGAATCAAGAAACCAAGCATTGCAGATAGCACGAACACACTTCTTTTGTAATATGAACACTCTCTCACTGTCCACGGAATTTCCCCAAAGAATTACACAATATCGAAGGACAGAAGACACATATCCATGATAAGCTGCAAGGGCCGCCTCTCTGGACACTGTACTTGTTAGTTTTTTCAGCGCATATACAAACCGGTCAAGTCTAAGGCATATACCGTCTACATGTTGTTTCCAATTGAGATGTTCGTATTGTTCGTCTATTGTTATTCCCAGGAATTTAAAAGACTCCACTTGCTCTACTGGGTTATTATTGTAAGTGACTACTAGAGGCATTTTGCTGGAATTGTATGAGCGAAACTGCATGATTTTCGTTTTCAGTATATTAACCTGCAAGCAATTTTGGTTCATCCATTCAATTATTTCAATTAAAGCGTTATTAATTGTTGTTTGCCATGTAAGCTTTTGATGACATTTTATAAGCAGTGTTGTGTCATCGGCAAAAAGGACGGACTGATGTGAGGTATTTTGAGGCAGGTCGTTAATATAAAGCAAAAATAGAATAGGGCCGAGTATACTTCCTTGAGGAACCCCAGTGCTGTTTACTCTAATTTGAGATTTAAACTTCTTTTTTACCCTAATACTACCCTCTTTGACAATCTGCGATATTTCTATATACTGTCTCCTATTAGATAAAAATGACTCTATCCATTCATAGGCTCTTCCTCTGATTCCGTATAATTGTAGCTTGTCCAAGAGGATCTTATGATTAACAAAATCGAAAGCTTTGGTCATATCTAGGAATATAGATATGATAGGTGTTTTACTATAGATATGATAGGTGTTTTACGATAGGAGGTATGTGTCATGTTTAAAAATGACAATGGGTTCTTCGATATCTCTAGTAAATTTTTCATCGTTGCCTTATTTTGACAGATAATTATGCGTAAAATTTTCAGTCATGCATGACGTCTTAGATAATTATTATCACCTATCCTTTTCGAAACCTATTTGACGGAAAGCGACAGCGCAAATTTAAGGCAAGTTAAGAGAATTTATTTCTCAAATACAAATTTAATTTAAGTTTATATATAGAAACCGTTGTTAATAAATTTACAAGGAATACATTAAAAATAAGCTAAGTTTAAGCTTTTGGGTCATACCCTAAATATAAAGGAACACCATATTAAAAAAATAAACGTAATACCATTTCTCGACATACCGTCGGTCAATATACGATATAATGTGTGTTGAGATACCGTTTGTCGATATAACGTGTGTCAAGATACCATTGGTCGAGATACCGTGTGTCGAGATACCGCGTGTCGAGATACCGTGTGTCGAGATGCCGTTATACACTTGAAAGCCGTGTATTTTCAGTAAGCCTCCAGTTGTGCAATGCCAATCTGGACTGGTGGAGCAAAGACCAGCTCTCGAAGATGAACCGGCGAAGGATGCTGCAGCTGCAGAGCCAGATGATCACCGATTTGGAAAGACGAGTAATACTTGCTGACTAGGGTCTACAAACTTACAATGAGCTTTATTTATAACATAGAACCTTGTTGGCAATGACAGGCTTTTTTTGTAAGAAAAAAATTACCTACTTACATTAATTATACACATATCCCGCCTGTAATCCATTGCGTGGTAAATATTTGAGGGTCATTCGGTAAATTTTGTATCGCCATATCGGTTGTCAGCCCATCGCCTAATTCGAGTCCTTAAGTCGCCTTTTACGACTCCCACGAGATAGAAATGGGTGGTTCTATTCAAGCCGGCATCACACGGCAAACCTAGATCAAAGTTGGGAAATTATATTTGCGGTTCTAGTGGCACTTATTTCAGCGTATTTTGATAACGCTAGCAAAGAATAAGCACAACACATACATACACATATCACGCCTTTTGCAGGGTAGGTAGAGCGTAAACAACCGCAGAAAACGGTCATTAACGCCACTTCTGACAAATGTTTGAGGGTCATTTGGAAAATTGTGTAACGCCATTGTGACGGGTTGTCGCCCATCGCCTAAAATTGCAATTCACACCCTCGAGTCCCTTAGTCGCCTTTTACGACTCCCATAGAGACATCACACGGCAAACCTACATTAAATTTTGGAAATAACATTTGCGGTTCTAGTGGCGTTTATTTCAGCGTATTTTGATAACGCTAGCAAAGAATAAGAACAATAGGTCGACAAAAAGAACGACGAGGAAGAACGATAAATGTATGAACTTACGTGACTATAGGCAAACCAGTGTCCGGTATTATCAAACTACAGACTACAATTTTACAGGTCTCTCTTTTCGTGTGGGACAGCGAGTCGTCCAACGACCCGATGAACCCTGTTGTCAGAGTTTTTAACCGCCTCCTACTAGTAGCAGGCCTCTGACATGGTTGTGTAACGACCGACGTCTAAGTAATCATAGACAGCAACCGGGACCGACGGCTTAACGTGCCCTCCGAAGCACGAAACCATTTCTTTTCGGACAATCAGTTGGTTCACCCTGCAATGTCCTAACCAGACCGGGAACAAATTCACAAAGTGATAAATATCAACTTTGTGAGTGCCCCACCGAGAATCGAACCCAGAACCTTTGCGTCGCAGGCAGTCGCACTACCACTGCGCCACATCGGCCGTCGTCATTTTACAGGTGAAATTCGATTTTCATTGCGAAGTCGGTTAGCCATTATGATACCACGTATACAAACCAGCTACGCAATGCACTGATAATTTCACCTGTAGACTTGTAGCCTGTAGTTTCATAACATAGCACAGATAATAATAATAATAATAATAAAAATCATTTATTGCCTTTAACAGTTCAGCTTAAACTAACTAGGTATATAGTAGTTATTTTAGTAAAGGCAAAAGGATGTGTCTCACCTTGTGCTGACGAGAACTGTGTTCCGCCAGCGCTGTTTTTCAGCACACCCTCCTCCCTAAGATATTGGGCGGGGGAAATGTGCTAGGGCTAACTTACAGTTACTAGTGTGAGCAAATCTTACTAACAATGAGATCAATGTGTGATAGGAACGAATAAAGAATTTTTAAAAAATACTTAAAAGCTAAGAACTCTTCCAGTGTGTGTGTGTGTGTGTGTGTGTGTGTGTGTGTGTGTATGTGTGTGTGTGGCGTGTGTTTATTGGGCTAGCTGACTAACTAGGGCCATTACAGACTAAAATAATCTTTGACAGGGACCTGTCTTCCGTATGCATGCTTTAAGTTTTCCGCTGCAAGTTGCCTTTTTAATAAGGCTAATTTGTATTTAACTTTGAAACATCCATTAGACATTTTATTCCTCATAGGGGGAGGAAGATCGTTCCATATCCTTGCAGCGTTAAACTTAAAACAGCCCCTATAACGCGTGGTTTGGTGCTTGGGAATCTGTAGGAGGTTCTGAGTCGTTGAGCGGATACATCTAAGTCGTATATCATTCACCCAGGTGAGCTTCTCAAATAAATAATCAGGCTTTTTATTCCATATTACCCTTTGGACCATACGTATGCGTAAAGGATCTCCCGTCTAGCACTCATGTTAAGTATGTAAGTAAGTAGGGGGTTATATATTCCCTTCTGGGTACATTGAAGCAGAATCGAACACAAGCATTTTGTGTCCTCTGGATCGCTCTTTCCGTAGATGACGTCAAACAAGGACCAAAGACTGAACTACAGTAATTAAATTGAGATAAAACCAGTGAATCCATCAATAGTACTCGCAACTCCTCTTTTAAGTAGGGTCTTATTTGATACAACGTTTTGAGCTTAAAGAAAGCAGATCGAATTTTCTATTAACATGCTCTACATACTTTTGTTCTCCATCTAAGACTAGACCAAGATTGCGCGCAGATGAAACTACTTCAAGTTCAACCTCATTGATTTTTATTTTTTCTGTGCATTCTTTAACAGATTGGATTTGATGTTTAGTTCCTAATATTAAGACATGAGACTTTAAAGGATTAAGTACTAGTGAATGTTTCTTTGACCATGATAAAATATTATTGAGGTCGTCATTTATTTTTGTGATAGATGCTATTGCGTCTTTGCCTGAAAATGAGTGGTATAGCTGTGTATCGTCGGCGTATAAGTGATATTTACACGAATTAATAAATTTGGGCAAGTCAGCTGTAAAAATTGAAAATAGTATTGGACTTAAAATTGAACCCTGTGGTACGCCACGGCAGACTGTTTTAAAGGTTGAAAATCTTTTTTCGCCACTTTGGTCTTCAACAACCACCGCTTGTTCCCGGTTCAATAAGTAAGTCTTAAACCATTGGAGAGCATCGATCGAGAATCCGTAGTATTCTAATTTATTTAAAAGTATATCCGGGTGAAGGCAATCAAAAGCTCGTGAATAGTCTAGCAATACCATGATACTACTCTGTCCCTTATCCGAAGCTTCCAGTAAATCGTCCGTAACATGTAGAAGCGCAGTTTCAGTACCGGATTTTTCTAGATAACCAATCATTTGATTTAGAACTACTTTTTCTAGTACTTTAGATAATACGGGTAAAATTGAAATAGGACGAAGATCTTTAAGTTCAGTAACTGTGTTTTTTTTTGGTATAGGCCTTACTATAGATTTTTTCCAGCTAGATGGGAAAGTATTGGTTTTGATCGATCTGTTTATTATTGCTGTTATAATAGGCACAGTAGTATTTAAGGTAAGTTTTATCATATCAATACTCAAGCTATCATGTCCTGTAGCCTTAGTCTTGATGCTATTTATTATTTTAAGGATCTCTGATTCTGTTGTTAAATTTAGTTCAAAAGCACTTCGGGGATATTCTGATTGATCTACAGGCATTTTTTCTAGATCGCCTTGGGCAAAGGCAGGTAAATTCAAAAAGTGGTCATTTATTTTATTTGGGTCGTTAATATGATGTGGAATTAGGTCTGAACTTGTGTCATTGTTAAACAACTCGCGGGACGCCCGCGGAGCAAGAAGTAAGTAGGCGTGGTGTATCAATACATACGTAATAGTTATTCCAAAATCCATCTTGAGATATATATTACTCCAATGCAAAATAAAATACCTACAAGAGGTGTAGACAGCCGCCTTCCTACTTCTTGCCCCGCGGGCGTCCCGCGAGTTACCTGGTTTGCCTATAGTTGAGATACTCTCAGACGTCTAACGCCATCTATTGGGGTAGAGATGTATAACTTCTTTAATCTCTAAAGAACGTTTATTTATTTTCGTTTAGATACATGAAATCAACCCAATTCGCTTCATGTATGAAGAATCACCTCATTATGAGATTGGATATGTTTTGGCAGAAATTATGGAAAGGTTCGTACACTTTGTACTACTACTAAATGTATTTTCTTTCTTTCTTTGTTATTTTTTTTTAATTAAGGATGGGTTTGCTCTTGACTCTAGTCTAGGTCATAGGACAGAGACAGGGTCTAAGATGGAGCGAGCTCACCCAGAAGAAGCCTGTTCACTCTTACTTTGAAGAGATTAGTTTAGATCACTTTCGGTTATTTTACCTCTACATCACCTGACTAAGTTAGTGTACCTAATGTACTATGGTTTATTTTGCGCTTACATAACATTATTATTCTTTTTTTCTTATTTTCATTTAGTGTAAGTACCTATATTTGTTAGTGAAAATCATGATAAAATCTTTTGCTACGTTCACACTATGCTCTGCTCCTGCTCCTGCCGGTTGCGGTGCTGCGAATATTGCCCAAAATCATGGCCCAAAATACTTCCGCGAAAGCCATCACGTGGCCATCACACTCTTCTCGCAACAATACAAGAGCGAGATAGCAATACATTCCACTCACGCACTCAAAAAAGCATTTTCCGCGTAGAACTGCTACCTATTTTAGCACCACGCGTCCGTTCGAAATTTCAGATACAGAAAAATGGTAGACACAGTGAACAGAGTAAACAACGTGCCCGACGCCATATTCCACACGTTGAGGATTCTGCAGCAGCAGCAAAACTACTACCAAGAAGGTTACAACCTAATCTGCATGCTCCACGAGATCCCAAGGAAGTATGGACACATCAAAGAGTTCAAGAGTTTGGCGATGGCTCAGATAACCGGCAATGACACGCAACGTGAGTAAAACTTACACACACAAACCCGTCTACCAGACACGAGCGTAAACAGCCGTAAAAACGAATATTCACACGACGTTTGACAAATCTTTACAGGGCATTCGGAAAATTGTGCATCGCTATGGTAAAACTTCTTAAAATAAAATAAAAATTCTCAAACAACGGTATAGGGTTAAGCTACAAGTATGTATACGTTTAAAAGGTAGACGAAAAAAGGTTATTATACGGGTTACGGTAAACGGTAAAAAAGTAGAGAATCGCGGTCCAGCTACCGAAATAATTTCTATATCGAAATGTACATTACGCTCTATAAGCGTAGTTGCGGAATCGAGGGAGAGTACTTAGAAAAACGCTTTGATAGCGGTTAAGGTACCGTAAAAAAAACGTTACTACTAACGATGCAGTAACAGAAAGTTTTGATACCTGAACGTTATAATACCGCAATTTTTCGGTATAACGTCATGTTACATAACAGGGATTGTGTTCTCTCTTTCCTGTTCTCAAATTCCCAAATAGTGACATATTTTTGTATGGGATATCTTTTGCTTGTTCATATTTCGACCTGTGTTTATAGGGAAAAGTTGTTCAGTTTTACGAGTAGAACTCACCCTTAAAACTGCACTGAATTTAATAGTACCTGATGTGTATAACATATGCCGGAAAACTTCTTATTCCCACGGGTTAAGAGCGTGTGGAGTGTGTAACTTTTACATACTACATACATACACACCACGCCTAAAATTCCTTGCGGGGTAGGCAGAGCGTAAACGGCCGCAAAAAGCGGACATTTACGCCACGTCTGATAAATATTTGAGGGTCATTCGGAAAATTGTGTATCGCTATAGTGACAGGTTCTCAGCCCATCGCCTAAAACTGCAATACACACCCTCGAGTCCCTTAGTCGCCGCTTACGACTCCCACGGGAAAGAAATGGGGTGATGCTATTCTAAGCCGGCATCACACGGAGTGTGTAACTTAATTGAACATTTCAGTGTTTGAAACTTTGGATCAGCAAAAGAGCCGATCTGATTCAATGGCGGAACACAGTATGAGGCTCAAAAACATGAAGAGGGGTCGTATCAAACAGATGAAGAAATCGCAGGCGGTAAACTTATCTTATCTTATCTACCCGTCAGGATCCCACTGCTGGGCAAAGGCCTCCCTCCCCTTCTTCCACTGTTCGCGATCCTGTCTCCGCTAGTAATCTTTGGAAAACCCGTCCAGTATCCTCTAAAGACAGGCGGTAAACTATTTAACACTAACTTTTAAATGGCAATACCCCTAGAGGCCCATGTTTAAGGGCGGGGCACACCGGCTCCGTATCCGTTCCGTATCCAGCTCTCGTCCGTCACGTCACGCACGAACTTATGACGTTGTTATGTATGAGACTGTATGAGATACGGCACACCGCTTGCGTGCAGCACGGAACGGATACGCAACGCAAGCGGTGTGTGTGCCGTAACTCATACAGTCCTATATATGACAACGTCATAAGTTCGTGCGTGACTACGGACGAGAGCTGGACACGGAACGGACACGGAGCCGGTGTGCCCCGCCCTTTAGCAGTGGACTGTTGTGGCTGTAATGTCACGTTCACACTATGCTCCTGCGGAACACTGCCCGAAATACTTCCGCGGAAGTATCAATGTAAAGCACAGTAGCTGTATATAAAAAAAGCAAAAATTTACATGTTTCTTGTATGGAAGGAGCACCTTAACATATCGTCTGTAATAAATTAAATGTCCAACTATCACGAATGAAAATTTGGAAGTGTCAGTCGAAGCGCCGGTAGCTCAATTGGCAGAGCAGTGGGACGGTACCCCACGGTCCCGGGTTCGAGGCCCGGCGGGCACTAACATTCTTTCAGTTTCTTATTTTCGTGTAAATAATACTTATAGGGTGAAATTTTACTAGTGACAGGCAATTTAAGCAGTGATTTGCCTACAGAACTCTTAAGGCGACGAGTGTAGCCCTCAACGACCTCGACAGTGGCGCCACATCACAAAATAGTTTTCTCTTTATACAAACAATCTATCAGAATATCCGTTGCCCAAGTTTTTAGTAGGTATTATTCTTAAGTAAAATTAGAACCTGCAAACTCAATGAAATATTTGCTGCAATTAAATTTATGGATAAAAATACCTAAAAACGGCCACTTTTGGTGTTAATTGCCATAACTTTAATTGCAGCGAATATTTCATTGAGTTTGCGGGTTCTAATTTTACTTAAGGATAATACTAAAAACTTGGGCAACGGATATTCTGATAGATTGTTTGTATAAAGAGAAAACTTGTTTTTGTTATGTGGCGCCACTGTCGAGGTCGTTGAGGGCCTTAAAAGTATCATCACCGACACAATCGACTAATGAGAGAAACCCCAATAGAAATGATGAAATAATCTGTCGAAAAAAATTGCTGTAGGTCGATGATCTGCTGAAGATGGTGTACGGCAAGGAGACCAACGTCGATGAAGCTTCTGCGGAGAAGCTCAGGAAGTATCCGGTGAAGGACACCAGCTCGCCACGGTCCGTGACCCCTGCGGACCGCATCTTTGAGTACGGGTGGGAGCTCAACTATGAGTGGTGGTTGTGATACCTACTATAATAATATTCGCCTATTTTTGGATATTCGCATTCGCGAAATTGTGCGAATGTTTTGCGTATATTAACACAAAAAATGCATACGATATAAGGTTAATAAAGGTGAAATAAAACAAGGAGAAATGGATTTACACATGTAAGGGTCTATACAGGTGAAGCGGCCGCGCAGCAGCGACCCGGCAGCAAATTTTGGCGGCCGCGACCGGGCCGCAGAACGATTTATGTGGAGCGCCCGCGCCGCCGTCCGCCGCACGCGCGTTCTCCACAGTTTCGGGACAAGTTCAGGACAAATATGGGACTACATATGAGATGTTAGATAAATAAAATACATGTATTTTGCTATTGATAATTTGTTTGTTTTTATTGTTTATACAAATTACGACCGATTTTGATACCATTTAAAAAAAATTGTTGTAATTTTCTAAGTTAATTAGGTATATTATAAATATTATAATAAAAGGATTTCGTTAATCTAAAATAAAATTCCACTTCAAACAAATAAATTACAAGTAAATTAATACTTATGTAGGTATGTATGTACAGATGTAGGTACTATACTTTCATTCATTCTCTCTTCGATTAAACTAATGAAGAGTTCGGTATCGAACATATTGTCACACTATTCCGCGCAGCGACGCGTCCGCTCCACATGAACCGTTGCTACTGAGTGCATAGAAACTTGCAATGGCGGCGAGGCGCGGCGACCGAGTCGACAGTCGGCAGCGCGCGCGCGTCGCCGCACATGAATCGTTGCATACAGTTTCATAGAAACTGGCGAAAAGCGGCTGAGTCGAGGTTGCGCGGTCGCTCTACCTGTATCGAGCCTTAATAATTGACACATAATCACTTGTTTTTATTTACCAGATATAAAAAATAAACGACAATTCTTTGCTACTAAAACATAAAACTCTTTAAAAATACTTGGATTTTTATAGAAAGGTACTTCTTAATTCATCAAATGGGAATCGGTAGAAATTTCTTTTAGTTTTGTCGTTTGCAGTGCTCAAACAACCGTACACAGCACAACACACCCATCATGAAATTATTTGTGATATTAATTAGTTCAGTATAATTTACGCTGCGCTGCCTTCGCTCGCTGCACCACGTCGTCGTCGTCGCGTCCTTGCTAGCCGGTGTCTGAGCGTCCTCCGAGCGCGGGTGGGCGGCGCTTTTAGGGGGAGGTAGGGAGTGACCATACTGTACGCTAGTACTATTAATTATACTGTGACAGTGGTGTGACACATCGGATTTAGTTTAGATTTATTCGGATATACTTAACATATACTTACTATGTAATTCTAGAAACTAGATGCAAACGGATTGCACTAGTTCCTAATCAATTCGTGTTCGACGCGAGAATGACCCCAAACCACAGAAAATATAGGCGAAAATTAACCATAACCCGAATATTCATCACGTTCGCGAATATCGATAGCAAATATTTGTTCTAAAAGCGCAATGTTCAAAAAGTGACATTCGCTGCATCACTAATAACTGTCAATTTTAATATTTAATTTAATTTATGGGGTAGCGGATTTTGCTAGGATTTTTTTTTTGAAGAGTAACATAATCTCGTAAGGGACTCCTTAAGCGTAAATAGTCATTCCCAGACTGTATTTAGTGAGGGTAGGGGGTCACCAGTGGCCTATGTTATGAAACTACAGGCTAAAAGTCTACAGGTGAAATTCGTAGTATATTACGTAGCCGGTTGATATTCCCGGTATTATAATAGCTTACCGCCTACGCAATGAACATCGAATTTCACTTGTAAAATTGTAGCCTGTAGTTTGATAATATCGGACACAGGCAGTTGGGATAACTGACACCAGGATTTGTTGGGTCGCTCGTCGACTCGGTGTCCCACACGACAGAGGAAAGTTAGGTAAAGGAAATGGTTTTTGTGGCCCAGAGGCCGTGCCCAGAGGAAAGCCGGAAGAAAAACTCAAAACATAGTCAAAATTAAATTATTTAATAATTATTTCAATCTTACTAAAATAAACAACATATTTAACATAACTGAAGGCGTTTATCGACTTTTTACAATTCAATGATTAAACGAAAATATTAAAAATAACAACAAAATGAGACTTGGTAAGTTATTTATGCAAAATTAAATACTGGCACGTGTGATGCCAGTTTCAGCATCACCTATTTTATTCCCGCGGAGGTCGTGAGAGGCGACTAAGGGACTTAAGGGAGGTTTTCATGTGTATTACAATTATAGTCGACAGGCTTACAACCTATCACAATAATAATTCATGATTATTCTGAAAAGGCCCTCCAATATTTGTCAAAAATGGCGAAAGCGACGGAATTTCTACAGCCAGTAACGCTCTGCGTAATATGTGCGTAAAACTAGATCACAATTTTTTATCGTTGTCAAACGACGATCAACGATAAGTCGCTGTGACGTCTAGTATCAAAAAATCTATCACATCAATTTTACGTAACAGTGCAAGACGTGCCCCCTCCTGTCTAGGATCGTAAATAGTCCTGGACCCAAGGGGTCATGTCCGCAGTGTATTTGGTGGGGGGTAAGTCGTAGGGGATGATCAGACGGTCTTTGTGGCCCGGGGACAGCGGGAAGAAGTCCTCTTTTAGCTGAAACAAATTTATGCATTAACGGATTACGATAACAGACTCAACAATTTTTACTAAAGAGTCTTCATGAATTTTTATTTTCATGAAGAGTGTATAAATAGGAGTGTATGACGGCATCTCGACATAACGGTATCTCAATTCACAGTATATCTATAGACGGTGTCTCGAAACACGGTATTTCGACACACAAGGTACCGAGTCATGTTGCTTTATCGCGTGTCAAGATACCGTGTGTCGAGATACCGCGTGTCAAGATATCATGTGTCGAGATACCGCGTGTCGAGATACCGTGTTTCGATAAACCGTGACTCGAGATACCTTTATACACTCAATATCGTGTAATACTCACAACGAATGTAGGTAGAAACAATACCCCAGCCTCGTAGCTCATTATTCTTAGCGCCGCGTTGCCTTTGTTGATGTTGCCCCAGGCAGCCTGACAAATGAAAAACAAAGAGTTTTACCGCAAAAAATTTTGACACGCAAAATATTTTAGATATTTCGACGTAGGGTCTATGAGAAAACAGAACAGGCAGGATTTGAACCTGCGACTTTCGCGCCCAGATGGAAGAGGCGTCGCCACTAGAAATGCGAAAGTCGCAGGTTCAAATCCTGCCCGCGCTTGAAAATTTTGCAAGTTTTCAAAAATTGTATACATAACATGGGAAGTGTTTTAAAAAATTTGGTATTCAGATTGGCAGAGATTAGAGAACAATAGTCCTGAAACGCGGTATCGAAGTGTTCACCGCGCGACGCATATATACATACAACTTCCGATTCTATCCAGGTGGAGCAGTCGGTCCCCTGTCACCCGCCATAATAATATGAGAAAAAACATTTCATTTAATTATAGAAATTACATTATGAGAAAAAGTCATTTCATGAAAGGACAATTTGCGAAAATGCCAGTATACAGGGTGTAAAGGACAGCCCTCCGAATACTGATAATGGATTCAGATCAGACCATGAAACTAATCAATTTTCCAAAAAAAGTTTTTTTGTGGTTTTCTGATATATGTTCCCAGGGCAAAGTTATTCAGTTTGGGTCTGCATGCACTCTATCAGTATTCAGAGGGCTGTCCCTTACACCCTGTATAGGGCTGCAACGTACCTTACTAATGTTGGCAGACGTGAGTAAGTAGAACGCGGCCAAATCGGCGTTTTTGTTCACTCGTGTGTAAGATTTGATGTGCGGCATTGCACGGTTGCGATAAGTGTGCGTGGCGCGCCATTGACTGTAAGGAAGAATTTTATTTCTTAACTGAAATTTTATTAATCTAACTAAGAATATAACGATGTTTAAAAGGTTAAAAACAATCTTTCCTATATAAATGAATGATACATGTAAATAAAGGATTTTTATGATTAATATACAGCCGTGTGATGCCGGCTTAGAATAGCATCACCCTATTTCTTTCCCGTGGGAGTTTTAAGAGGCGACTAAGGGATTTGAGGGCGTGTTTTACAATTTTAGGCGATGGGCTGACAACCTGTCGCTATGGCGATACACAATTTTCCGAATGACCCTCAAATATATGTCAGACGTGGCGTAAATATCCGTTTTTACGGCCGTTTACGCTCTGCCTACCCCGCAAGGGATAATAGGCGTGATATGTGTGTGGGCCATAGTGACAGGTTGTTAGAACATCGCCTAAAATTGCAATACACCCTCGACTCCTTTAGTCGCCTCTTACGACTCCCACGGAAAAGAAATGGGGTGATGCTATTCTAGGCCGGCATCACACGGCTCGAGTAGCACGAGTAACGACATGTATTGGTATTTAAATAATTACTCATTAAGTGATAAAAATATAGGTATATTTTTACGTCGTCTTCTTACATACATACAGGGTGTAAGGGACGGCGTACCGAAAACTTTGCAGGCATGGTCAGACCATGAAACTGAACAACTTTTTCTATGAAAGATATGTTAGTAAACGAGAAAAAAAATTCGACCCATACAAAATTCCCGATCAGCTGACTGACTTACTATGGAAACTCGAAAAATAAATTTCGCTTCCCAATATAGGCTCCATATCAAAAGTTGTTCAGTTTCATGGTCTGATCATGCCTGCAAAGTTTTCGGTACACCGTCCCTTACACCCCGTATATTAACAGCATAACAGTCCACTGCTGGACTTGGGGTTCCCCCTTATTGCGGGGTACTACCATACCTGAGCCGGTTTTCTATTTATGACAGTACAAAATTATTATAAAAAAGTGTTATACAAATTTATTTTTTTTACAATGACGGATCATGATGTCAATAAGTGATAACACTATCCTACATTGAACAAAGTAGTTTCATTTTCGTTTTTAAACCGTCACGCTTGGCAATCAGATTGGCAAGATATTGCTTTCACTTACCCATATCCTGGATGAATTTATCCGTCAGTGGCTGTTTACGACACCCGCGGGTGGTATTGGGGTGATGCTATTCTAAGCCGGCATCGTACGACAACTCCGATTTACTTACATTAAATATTTTTGTCTTTTACGTGTTGCCACTGCTATTTACAGTGTGTTTTTTCAATGTTTTCTCTTAGTGTGCAGGGTTGCCTGGAAGAGATCGCTTAGAGCGATAAGGCCGCCTTTGCTTATATTGTGTTGTTTGGTTTTGTTCTTGTATATGTTATAACTATTAATGTGAGCAACAAAGTGTTTCTGTCTGTCTGTTTATTTATCTTTCACTATGGCGATACACAATTTTCCGAATGACCCTCAAATATTGGTCAGACGTGGCGTTAATGTTCGGTTTTTGCGGCCGTTTACGCTCTGTCCACCCCATAAGGGATTATAGGCGTAATATACGTGTATGTGTTATTTAGCAAAAACTGTTTAGGGCAGGCAACCTCCGCCTTGCAACCTGTCGTGCGAACATTCTCTGAAAGGTTATTATCTAGTATCTACTTACAATAAATAGTTATTCAGCCAAGGTTGCCTACTGTGAGCCTCGGCCGCGTAGGGCAGGCAACCTCCGCCTAGCAACCCATCGTGAGATTGACGGACGTTCTCTGAAAGGTTATTATCTACTTACAATAAATAGTTATTCATCCAAGGTTGTCTACTGTGACCCTCGGCGGCGTAGGGCAGGCAACCTCCGCCTAGCAACCCATCGTGAGATTGACGGACGTTCTCTGAAAGGTTATTATCTACTTACAATAAATAGTTATTCATCCAAGGTTGTCTACTGTGACCCTCGGCGGCGTAGGGCAGGCAACCTCCGCCTAGCAACCCATCGTGAGATTGACGGACGTTCTCTGAAAGGTTATTATCTACTTACAATAAATAGTTATTCATCCAAGGTTGTCTACTGTGACCCTCGGCCGCGTAGGGCAGGCAACCTCCGCCTAGCAACCCGTCGTGAGATTGACGGACGTTCTCTGAAAGGTTATTATCTACTTACAATAAATAGTTATTTAGCCAAGGTTGTCTACTGTGAGCCTCGGCCGCGTAGGGCAGGCAACCACCGCCTAGCAACCCGTCGTGAGATTGACGGACGTTCTCTGAAATAAAAAAATACAAGGTATTGAATACCAAATTTATAAAACACACCTTTTTATAAAACTTGCATTATATTCTACCGCAGGCAGTCGTGCCACGCGTTATTGGCAGCAAGATACTTTATTTTCACCTCTTTTTTTTTAAAATTTTAATTTAGTCTGAGGCATTCGAGCTGTACAGCCAATTTCCCAACTTGACATTGGCAGAATTTTCTTACTGGTAGAGGTGAAAAGTCGTGTGTACCACACGAGAGCAAATTCATTCGCATCTCGTGCTGTTGAATCCCTCACTGAGCTCAGGATACAATTTTAGTGTCCCTCGCTGCCTCGGGATTCAAAGTTAGCACTCGAAGCAAAAATGACCTTTGTCCTCTTGTTGTACAAATAACTATGAAATGTAATTGATTAATATTATTTATTGCTATTATTGAATTTATAAACCTATTGTTATTATAATTTATTTAGGTAACTCACCACCAACTAATCCTTGTTTGTGTCTTCATTTCTTTATTGTTTGAATTTTTACGTTTCATTTAAGCTTGAAAAATGATAAATGTATCCCTTTCACTTGACTACTTACGATTTCTTATTTGTTAAACTGTTTCTGGTAAACTTTAATATTGTAAACCTTGTGTTTGTCATGTGTATATTTTTTTGTAATTAAATAAATGCTTAAAAAAAGTGATTACAATTGCAAAATTCGCAGGCAATAGACGAGCCGCGGTAGCCCAGATGAAAGAGGCGTCGACACTAGTGATGGAGAAAGTAGCAGGTTCATATACTGCCCGCGGTAGAAAATTATGCAAGTGTTTTGAAAAGTTAGTGTTAAAAAACTGTAATATGACTTGCTCTGAAACATAATGTATGTATATTTTTTTCAACTATGGAAAGCTGTTGGGCTGCATGGGGTGATGCTGTTCTAATCCGGTATCACACAGGCAACACTTACCTAGGGAGGGGTATATCAGTTTCAGCTCAGGCGGTTGTGTCAGCATTTGTGGCTGATTCTTTATCTTAGTGAGGTGGTGTAGGAAGTCACCTGTCAGCCATAACTGGAAACAGAGACAGGTTTTTTACAAACATACATACATACATCACGCTAATATCTTTTCCGGGGTAGGCAGAGCGTAAACAGTTGTGAAAAAACGAACATTTACGCCAATAAATTAATTGAAATAAATAAATATCGTGGAAAATTCACACAGCGCCGTCTAGCCCCAAACTAAGCAAAGCTTGTACTATGGGAACTTAATAACTTTTTTTTTTTTGTAAATAAATACTTAATTTACATAGAAACACCCAGACTAAACACAAATATTTGAAAATGACTTAACAAATATTTGTGTCTTGTAGGGATCGAACCCACGACCCTCGGCGTAGCAGGCAGGGGTACTATCCGCTACGCCATCGGCCCAGTCTATTGAAAAAATACCCAGTTATGTCGGCTTAGAATAGCACCACCCCCGTTTTTTTCCCTTGGGTACCGTAAGAGGCGACTAAGGGAATTGAGGGTTACATGTGTATTGCTATTTTAGGCGATGGGCTGACAACCTGGCACTATGGTAATACACAATTTTCTTAATGACCCGTAATTATTTGTCAGGCGTGGCTTAAATGTTCGTTTTTACGACCGTTTTCGCTCTGCCTACCCTGCAAAGGATATTGGCGTGTTATATGTATGTATGTAAAAATGCAATTCTTTATTTGGTAAATATTCTTATTCATTATAGTTTATTTAAAACTTCGCCATTTTTTTTACATGCTAGCCAACCAAGTCAATTTGTGAGGTCCAATTTTTCTATTAATATATCGACCAATGTGCCTTGGGGAATGTTGTTCAGTTTTATGAGTGGTTGATATTTTTCTGAAGTGATTAATGCATCGCTGTTTTCTTTTGTATAAAGACATCAAAGATAATCCATTACGATAGCGAAAAATGAAAAGGGAAAAATAGGATCGTGAATTGCTGATTTTAAACTATTGGCGAAAACTTGCGAATCTTCCAAAAGCGCGACACTGCAATGCTACGCCTATTTCGGTGGCGCAGTTACGGATTTTTTCCTTAGAAAAATTATAACGAACAACAAAAAACAATTATTTTAGACCTAGTCCATACAGAAAATAACTAAAATTGTAGCGACCTTAAGGAGCTACTACAAGAAGTTCACATGCAAGCAAGACGCAACAGAAGTTCTCAACATATCCGCAAGATGGCGCCACGTGACAGAACAATGGACCTGAAACGCGGTATCGAAGTTTTCACCGCGCACCGCATATACGGGACAGCCCTCCGAATACTGAAAGACTTCATGGAGACCATGTAACTGAACAACTTTCCCCTAAGGAACATATGTCAAGAACGACAAAAAAAAATTGATCTTCCATACAAAATCACGGTCAGCGGACTACAATTACTGTAAAAAATATTATCCGATGGGAAGTTGTTCAGTTTCATGGTCTGAACGCATCCTGTAAGTATTCGGAGGGCTGTCTCTTACACCTTGTCTACAACTTCCAATTCTATCCAGGTGGACCAGTCGGTCCCCTGCCCACAACACCCGGCCAGGCTGGGTAGCTAAACTCTTCCCGACAATACCTGAAACCCTCTATTCTGCCAACTGTGATTATTCCTGTCTGTAGGGGCCTAGGGTGCCTAACATCGAAAGTAAACTCGTACTACGAATTTCAGTAGTTTATTTTCTCGATAAAATTATACAAATCAAAATTGAAAAACTGGAGTGCGATGTATGCCAAAAGAGAAAAAAGAGAGAGAGCCTTATACCACGTGTTACAGAATAACAAGTAAAGCCGAGAGGGTGTAAAAGGGACCCTTGTAAATAGTCTATTGGCAAAAAATGTAAGCCGTAGTGACGATTTTGAAAATTACGAAAATTATATTTTTATATCAAATTACTCGAAAAAATTATCGTTGCATCACAGCACTACTTTGACAGTTTAAAGTTCAACTGAATTGCCAACGCGGCGCAGCGAAATTCGATATACATTGCTTGTTATTTCATAGGTGTAATCACTTTAATGAACTGAAGATAACCAGAAATGTATGCCAAATCGAAATTCGTTGGAATGTAAGTGTAGTACTGACCTAGACTAGTGCTGTTATAATTTCATCGACTGATGAAAATAAAGAATATTATTATTTTTGCGTTATTTTGTAACAGCTTGTATATGACTTGTATATGGAGGGTGGTTCTTCCACAGTATGCGTGCTAGGGGCGCAAACACTGTCACCTGTCATAAAATGAAACCTTACCTTAGGGTCTTTCCCGTAGCTGCCGATACTGCTGGCCTGAGCAATTAAGGGCCAACTCCTCTGCTCCAGTTGTGGTATTTGACAGTGTTGCCTTAACAGTGACCCGATACGGGTCATGCCCCATTCCATATCGAAATGCCCGCCCGGGACTGATGCGACCAGGAATACGCTGGAAACAAACATGCATACATACACATTTCACGCCTTTATCCCTTGCGGGGTAGGCAGAGCGTTAACGGCCGCAAAAAACGACCATTTTCACCACGTCTGACAAATATTTGAGGGTAATTCGGAAAATTGTGTATCGCCATATTGTCAGGTAGTCAGCCCATCGTCTAAAATTGCAATACACACCCTCGAGTCCCTTAGTCGCCTCTTACGACTCCCACGGGAAATAAATGTGATGATGCTATTCTAAACCGGCATCACACCAAAACTGTACTTACCTAGTTGTACATATACGGGGTGTAAGGGACATAGCCCTCTGAATACTGATAGGGTGCATGCTGACCATGAAACTGAATAACTATCCCTCAGGAAAATATGTCAGGAAACGAGAAAAAAATCGACCTCCCATACAAAATCACAATCAGCTGACTGCATTAACTATGAACAGTCAACAAAATTATGTTTCCTAAAATATTTATTGTTCGGAAGTTGTTCAGTTTCAATATCTATCTAAATACACCTCATCAGTATTCGGAGGGCTATCCCTTACACCCTGTGTATTTCACGCCTATATCCCTTGCTGGATAGACAGAGCGTCAACGGCAACAAAAAAACAAAGAAATTGTAATACAGGTAACCCTTTAAGTCCCTTAGTCGCCTTTACAACACCCACGTGAAAAAAATGGGTGATGCTATTTATTCGTCAAAAGAAGGCTTTTAATCTTCGTAATATTGACGTATAACTACGATCAAAAAATGAAAACACATACACCTAAATAACAAGCTCCAAATCACTAATGCCAAAACAAACGATATTTTTCTTCTACATACCTACATACATAAATCACGCCTTCATCCCTTATGGGGTAGGCAGAGCGTTAACAGCCGCAAAACGGACATTAACACCACGTCTGACAAAAGTTTGAGGGTCAATCAGATAACTGTGTATCACTTTAGTAACAGGTTGTTAGCCCATCGCCTAAAATTGCAATACACATCTAACCCTCGAGTCCCTTAGTCGCCTCTTACGATACTCATGGGTAAGAAATGGGGTGATGCTATTCTAAGCCGGCATCACACGGCAAATTTTTCTTCTATGGTAGAAAAAAAGCGCTTTAAACGCAATATGTCAAAGTTGCATACAAATAACTTACTTGATATGACTGAAATCGCATCTCTTGACTCGTTCTATGTAATAACTAAGTTGCGGCAAGTTGTAGTGATGCAAGTACTTGAGCAGGGTGCGCTTGAAGCCCGTCGGGGAGTCCCCGTCGTGGGGCATAGCCTCGGCCGGGAGCTCCGGGCATGCGGGGCTTAGCCACAGACTGGAAATTACAAGATTTTTTTTCCAACGAATTTTATTAAGCTGAAATATCCGTCAGTTATTATTATTTAATACTAGCGGCCCGCCCAGCGGTTTTACCCGCTGCTAACTGATTTCCCACGGGAAACAGACCTTCTCCCGACATAAATCATACATACAAACCTTCCTCTTGAATCACTCTTTTTTTTAATCCCCCAAGGGTTGAAAAGGGGGTTAAAAGTTTGTATGAAAGTTCGTTGTCTTAAGTGTGATCCGTTTCAAAATTAGTGATAAGACTTATAACTTTAAATAATTAAACACGTGTTTCAGCATATTTGAAATTTTAACCCTTAATAGGGTCAAAAGGGGGTTAAAAGTTAGTATGAAAGTTCGTTTTTTTAAATGAATGTGATCTGTTTCAAAATTTGAGATTAGACTAAAAACTTAAAATAATTAAACACGTATTTCAGCATTTTTGAAATTTGAACCCATAAATGGGTGAAAAAGGGGTTAAAAGTTAGTATGAAAGTTTTTTATCTTAAATGTGATCTGTTTCAAAATTTCTGATTAGACTCATAACTTAAAATAATTAAATACGTGTTTCAGCATTTTTGAAATTTTAATCCTTAAAGGTGTCAAAAGGGGGTCAAAAGTTTACTACCAGTTGGGATACCCGTTTTCCCATGGGAATGTGACAATTTCCCGGAATAATTTATTCTTATAAACCTTCCTCTCAAGTTACTCTATCTAATAAAAAAAACCGCATCAAAATCCGTTGGGTAATTCTAAAGATATAAGGAGACACCAAACGGGAAGCGACTTTATTTTATACTATGTAGTGATTAGATTTCCGCCCAGCGGTTTCACCCATTTTGCCGTGGTAATAGTTATTTTCCTGCGGTAAAATGTGGCCTATGTGTTATTCCGGGTTATACTCTACCTGTGATCCATATTTCATTCAAATCGGTCAAGCCGTTTGAGCGTGAAGAGGTAACAAACATACACACACACACACACACAAACTCTCAGATTGATAATATACACACACATAAATCACGCCTTTAATCCCCTGCGGGCTAAGCACAGCGTAAACCGGACATTTACGCCACGTCTGACAAATATTTGAGGGTCATTCGGAAAATTGTGTATCGCTATAGTGACAGGTTGTCAGCCCATCGTCTAAAATTGCAATACACACCCTTAAGTCCCTTGATCTTTTGTCATCAGGTTAAATGTCAATTTTAACAAGTTTTAATATTTTCTTGATTTCGCACAACTATGTTAAACAAAATAAAAGAAACACCACTGAAATCCGATAAATTTGTTATATTGTAGTTATCATACATACATACATCAGCGTATTGCAGTCCACTGCTGGACGTAGGCCTCCCCCAGGGTACGCCATAGGGCACGATCTCTCGTTTCCGCCATCCAGTCACCTTTTTTAAGTCATCGGTCCAAGTAATAGTTAACAAGTTTTCTTTACTTCTAAATAAGTATTTTTTATGCCTAGTAATTGTCGCCAATTCCTAAGCGGAGATAGATGATTATTATCACATCAGCCTATGTTATACTTATGTTTGACGTTTTTATTTTTTAAATGTGACATATTCACCGATTTTATTTCATTGTATCTCTTATTTTTTATTAATGTTACACCTTGTTTTTATTATTCTCTGACGATCATTTTATTCTCTGTGACATTTATGTATGGATTATGTAAATTTGACATTGATATTATGAAATAAATTAATCTAATCTTATCTAATCTAATCTGTTGAACCCTAAAATCAGAAATATTATCTTACCCTTGGGTCCTATTTTCCCAATCGTCTGGGTAGAGATTGGCAGTGGACACCACCACGCGAAGGGAACCGTCTTCATAACAAAGAATCATCATTTTACTGAAACAAATACGTATATTGAATACCAAATTTTAAAACATTTCTCGTAAAAATTATGCAATTTTTGAAAACTTGCAAAATTTTTAAACGCGGACAGGATTTGAACCTGCGACTTTCGCATTACTAGTGGCGACGCCTCTTCCATCTGGGCTACCGCAGCTCAATCCTTGCCCGCAATTTTTGGTGTATCTTAATGCCAGTAACGCGTGTCACGGCTCCATCTATCAGGTTAGTTTTGCAACTAATACCAAGCGACTAATTCATGCTTTGCAGATTGAATGTAGTCTAAAATCCCGCGATAAATTGAATACTACATCTTACCGTGGCCGGAGCCACGCGTCACTAGCATCAAGATACACTTGGAAAATTCGCGGGCAAGGGACGAGCCGCGGTAGCCCAGGTGGAAGAGGCGTCGCCACTAGTAATAGCGAAAGTCGTCGAAAAGTGCTGTAAAATTTGGTATTTAATAATTTTTTATCCTAGCACAAAACAAGATTTTTTTTTTTACTATTAGTCACCAGCCCATGAAACTGCACAAGTTTTTGAAAAATTTATACTAGTGTAAGTGTAAAGAATTATAATACAAATTGTGTTATCTGACTAACTCGTACTTTATTAAACATATTTCGCCTTATGTTCCTAAGGGAAATTATTCAGTTTCATTCAATTTTTCACCCCTAGAATTTGTATAAGTTGTTTTTATACTTACGTGTGATGTTTCCCAAAAGGCGTGGCCATTATGACTTTATGTGCGTCTACGTGAGGTTTCTTCTGATTAATATTTTTGAGATCTCCTGAACAGTCTTCTTCGTAAAGTATAGTTAATTTCTTTTGACTGAAAAACAATGATAAGTTCACTAAAACGATTATACAGTCTTAAGGTGGGACGTTTTACATACCTACAAATGAAAAACTGAAATTCAATAATCTTAAACATGCGATGAAGAACATTTTTTAACAAACAATTATGCGAAATGATGTCGGCCTTTGTAAATTAAACTCATTTTTTGCAGCAGTAGCTCCATCTATTGGCCTAAAGTGGCAAATCGGTTTTAACAAAGAAATCTTATGGTTTACAATTTATTTTTATTATTTTGCGACAATGTTATGTCAACACGGGACTTCCCATCGAGTTTTTTAATTAACATTTTGTCTCCTTCAAAGACGTAAGTCCATTTTACTTTTGTATGAGAAACGTCACACCTTAAGTAAAGAATTGAAATTATTTTATACGTGTTGCTTTGAATCCTTCGTAGCCCAGCTTTAGTTATGGTTTTTTTTTTAGTTTTGGATTTTTATGTGCGGGAAGTAGATTCAAAATAGTTGGTTCTTTGACGAGCCACTGAAAATCAAATACATACCTACATAACTGGGGTTGAATAATGTTTTAACAGCAAACTATTTGGATTTATATTTTGATGGCTTATGTAAAGAATTGAAATACTTGTATACATGCTGCTTTGGGCCCTTCGAAGCCCAGCTTTTGGTATGCGTTTTTCAAAGTTTTGGATTTTTATGTGCGGAAGGTAGGTTCAAAATTAATGGTTATCTGACGAACCACTGAAATTTGAACTGGGGTTGAATGATGTTTGAGAAGCAAACTATATTCAGATTTACATTTTACATTTATTTCATGCCATGAGAAAGACAAATTTCTACAGATTTTTTGTGGAACATCCCGGAAACGGCCATTACTACAAATTTCATGAAATTGTTTTTGTAAAGTAAAGATAATGGTATTTGTTTGGTTTGGTTGTTTTAATTTTAGAATACTTTGTTTTAGCCGTGTTTTGTGTGCCATTGGTTCTTTTACTTTTCAATAGATGGCCAACTTTGGTCATTGGTCAACCTCACAGAACTATGACTAAAGGTCAACCTTCATTATTTATTTATTAGCTTAATTTATAAGTGCCAAAATATAGTAGTCTTTATAATATCTTATTTTCTACCGAACAATCTCCTGCGTGTTAAGACCAAGTATGCGGTCATTGGCGAAATACGTCTCAAATTAAGAGATGTGAAGCCATATATTAAAAAAAGATTTACCTGTATCCAGTGAAGTAGTACTGCGCGAGAAGCCAGGCCGCTTCCACCATGAAGTTGATTTGAAGAGAACATTTCAGCTCGCCAAGACTGGAGTCCAGCAGTTCTGCAGTAAAATCCGTACTAATATTATAAATCTGAGAGTTTGTGTGTATGTATGTATGTTTGTTACCTCTTCACGCTCAAACGGCTTGACCGATTTAAATAAAATTTGGAACACAGGTAGAGTATAACCCGGAGTAACACATAGGCCAATTTTTACAGCGGGAAAACAACTAATACCACGGCAAAATAAGTGGCAGCGGGTGTACCGCTGGGCGGAAATCTAGTACGATCATATATCTTGGCTGAGAAATTTGTAGGATGAACATCTGAAGGCGAATTTTTGAAACAATTGATAGTCCGGATTACACTTACTACTATTCCTTTTTATTCGTGTTTAGGTTATGAATGAATTAGGGTGTCGTACTGTTATCATTTATTCCTATGGTCTGGGTAAGAGATTTGTGTAGTATAAAGTGTAATACGAGCAGCGATTAGACGATCCGTGGCAAGACTTTGTGTGCGAAATTGTATCAAAAATGCGACTATAGGAACAAAAAAGAGCATTTTGCTACGTTTGAAAATTGATGCAAGATCCAGAGATTTAAAAATATTTCGCATTGCAGACTTTCGCAAGCGACTTATTTCAATATATACGTCGCCTGTGATTCTATTAGCTTCATTATGTTGAACTCACCTAAGAATGTGACAGAGTAGGACTGACTGTGCGTCTCTCTCGCGTCTGTTATAGTTGTGTAGAATATGTGATAGGGGGCGCTGTTTTTATGTTTGTCCGCCATCTTGCCGCGCGGATTCACCACTTTGAGGTACTCTTCGGCGCGACGCACGGGGGGCACCATTGGCACGTAGTCTGGCCCTGTTTAACATAAAAAAATTAACATAAATGTTTTTTTTTAGAAAACAAGCTTTAATTTCAAGCGCGGGCAGGATTTGAAACTTTATTTTTTATTAATGATGGGTTTGCTCTTGACTCTAGTCTAGGTCATAGGACAGAGACAGGGTCTAAGATGGAGCGAGCTCACTCAGAAGAAGCCTGTTCACTCTTACTTTGAAGAGATTAGGGTTGTTAGCATTTGGAAACACAGACGCAGGTAGTGAGTTCCACTCTTTAGCAGTGCGCATTATAAATGATGACTGGAAGCGCTTAGTCCGAATGGATGGAATGGCAACCAGGTATGGATGGCTGTGACTTTCGCCATCACTAGTGGCGACGCCTCTTTAATCTGGGCTACCGCGGCTCATCCCTTGTTCGCGAATTTTGCAAGTTTATCTTAAGATAAATGGCCTTAGAATATGAAAAGTTTATAGGCACCTCAGATACAGATGGAATTTAAGTTGACTTAGTTTAGGTATCACTAGGCAGGCACTAGGGTTCGAAACTCGGTAGGACACTCACAATGTTGATATTTATCACTTCGTAAATTCGTTTCCAGTCTGGTTAGGACTTTACAGGCTGAACCACCCGATTGTCCAAAAAGAAAGAAGGTTCCGTGCTTCGGAGGGCACGCTAAGCCAGAGGTCCCGGTTGCTGTCTATGATTACTTAGACGGCGGTCGTTACACAACAATGTCAAAGGCCTACTAGTAGTAGGCGGTTGAAAATTTCTGACACCAGGGTTCATCGGGTCGTTGGACGACTCGGTGTCCCACACGAAAAGAAGAAGACTACTTTGAATTGCCTAAAAACATATAATTCTAATTTCCAATTTAATCCCCAATTCGGGTAATTCGGGTGTTTGCTTTGAATAGCATCACTCCAATACGACTTGTAGATGGCGTAAAAGCGATTAAAAATACATTTATCCGGGGAATGGGCAGCAGTGCGTTCCCTGTAAATGCAACATTATGCGCTGCACTCGCCAATCTACATGCCAAGCGTGATGAGGCCCATATTCAGCATTGGGCTCTTAATGTAATAAAATGTTAAACATTATACAGGGTGTAAGGAAAAGTACTGCGTTCCTTTCAAGGAATCAACCAGCCCATGAAACTGAAAAGCTTTCCCTAAGAAACATAGTAAGTAAGTAAGTAAGTAAAAACACTTTATTGCACAAATTAAAAAACAAAAATATCAGGAAAAATTATTGCTAAAATGCGCAAAGGCGGCCTTATCGCTACAAGCGATCTCTTCCAGACAACCTTTGGGTGGAGGAGAGAGTATTGAAAAACAGAGCAGTGCGAGAGTAATCATGAAAGAAAAGAACATGACATATGTCGAAATATGAAAAATATTTAGACCTCCCATACAAAATGTAGCAGTCTGGTTGTATGTGTGTGAGGTCATTTTTTTCATATATTGGTCTATGTTCTTTGAGGAAAGTTTCATCCCTTAAAAGGAATGCAGTTCTTTTCGTTACACCCTGTATAGGGTGAAATTTTACTTGTGACTGATAGGGAAATCTCAAGATGGGCTGATGATAAGCAACAACTTTCCCCAAGGAAGATAGGTTGATATATGTCAAAAATATTATGAGTTTCCATTGTAACTCAAATCACTTGATTTTGTGTGAGAGGTAATTTTTTTTTCACATATTGAACTATGTTCCTTGTGAAAAGTTGTTCCTTATCACCAGCCTGTCTTGAATTTTCACTATCGGTCACTAGTAAACTTTCACCCTTTAAATACATACACATATCACGCCTATTATCCCTTGCGGGGTAGGCAGAGCGTCAACAGCCGCAAAAACGGACATTTACGCCACGTCTGACATATATTTGAGGGTCATTCGGAAAATTGTGTATCGCCATAGTGACAGGTTGTCAGCCCATCGCCTAAAATTGCAATACACACCCTCGAGTCCCTTTGTTGCCACTTATGACTCCCACGGGAAAGAAATGGGGTGATACTATTCTAAGCCGGTGTCATACGGCATATATGCATGTGCATTATGGTTTAAAAAGTAACTTATTTTACCTTTAACATTACATTTTGCAATACTCTGAACAGTTTTACTCTGACTACTAGAAGTTACATTATCTTTGCTTATGGTGGCAGTATTGTCTTTATTCAATAGTTTATCATTTCCTCTATCACTAGAAAGAGTTACTTCTTTCTTTTTATCAACAGGAGATTTACTCTTTTCTCTTCTTTGGACAGCGAGAGTTTCTTTTGTTGCTAGATTTTTGGCATTTGATGATGAAGAACATTTTGAATCTGAACTGCTGTGTGATGATTGTGTATGTGTGGGGTTTATAGAGCTGTAAAAAAGGAGCAAAATTAATTTAAAATAATACATACATACACATGCATACACAACACATGTCACGCCTATAATCCCTTGCGGGGTAGAAACAGTAATTTATGCCACATCTGACAAATGATTGAGATTTATTCAGAAAATTGTGTATCACCATAGTGACATGTTGTCAGCCCATCGCCTTAAATTCCATCGCCTCCAGTTGTTCGTAGATCTGTGGCTAGCTCCTTTGAAAGAGCAAAGATGGAGTCAGATGCACGGCATCCTTTGCACGACCACATCCCAGTGACACAACGGCTGAAAAGCCGTAATGGCTTTGTTAAGTGCGTCACTCCTCTTTGCACAGACCCCGAACAAGCGAGGTGCAACCTTTGGCAGGAGGGGGTGACCCTACCAGATCCTTTCGTCCCGATTGCTGAGAGCTTGCCGCCTGGCCATAATTTGCCATGGTCGGTTTGGAAATCTTTAAATAGACTTCGGACTCAGACCGGCCGGAGTAAGGAAAACATGACCAAGTGGGGCTTCTTGGAGGGTTCCGATGTAGGTTGTTTGTGTGGTGCAGTTCAAACAATGAACCACCTAACATCGTGTCCTGCGTGCCCTAGCACCTGCACGCAGGACGATCTTATGACAGCGTCTGTCAGCGCTGTCAACGTAGCCAAGTTCTGGGCCGCGACGGTGTAGTGTCTGCCATCGACACGCTAAGAAGAAGAAGATCGCCTTAAATTGCAATACACACCCTCGAGTCCCTCAGTCACCTCTTACGACTCCCACGGAAAAAAATGGGGTGATGCTATTTTTAGCCGGCATCACACGGCAATAATAATATAAAATAAGTATGGTCACAGATGCAGAATTATTTAATCATTTTTTCTTTATTTATTTATCACAATTTTGATGTTATAAATAAACTTTTATATTTTTTTTACCACTTACTCATTTAAAGAAATACAATTAAAACACATGAATGACTTGCCTATTAAGGCTGACTGAGCAGATTTTGTGTGATTTTATACATTCCAATACTAAGGATAATAAACATTACCTTGGCTGAACTTGTTTCTTAGGCACATAGAGTTGTTTCTCCATTATAATTCCTATTTGTTCCATGATTTGAAACTTATTAAGGCGAAGATGATCTGGTATGGGGTAGTCCCCTTCCTCTGCTCTTGCATCTATGATCGATTCTACTGTAAACATATATTTATTACAAAAACATAGTGAACATAACCTAAAATCTTGTAAATGATTTCTTTTGATTAAAACTTACAGTGAGGGTGGCTGAATTCTCTGAAGTGAGCAGGATTTAATCTATAACATTTCTCACCGTAGCTGCACTCCTTTTTCATTCTTTTCGGAGATTTATTATCTAAAAATACAAAACAAAAGTAGGACATTATATTTTTTCTATTTTTGAGCTTTAAAGGTGCAACATGTTAATATAATATATTTTCTTACCATCCATTGCATCCTTACGTTTAGTAGCTGTGTTCATATCACCGTAATAAACTATTATTAAAAAGAAATAAATAAAAAACCTGCTTGTTGATGTGTACAAAAACGGAGATTCAAATTTGACAGCTCGTGGCTATGAGATTGGTATCTGTTCGTTTCATGGACGTGATAACATTAACGTTATTAGAAGCAAATAACATGTTATAAATAAAAAGTATGAGGTCTAAATAATAATTTCAAGTACATGTTCCAGTTTTAAGAAGAATTCAGGGGTTTGCCAGTTTTTGCAGTGGCCATAGAAAAAACGAAAACCATTTAAGAATTAATTTTATTATTCTTAAATAACATAACATTACACATATTAACAATATACGGGGTGTAAGCTTCGAGCAACACGGTCTTCCGTCTCGTTCCGACCCGGCACGGAAGGCCGTCGTTGCTCGAAGGGTGTAAGGGACAGCCCTCCGATTACTGGTAGGGTGAATGCAGACCATGAAACTGAACAACTTTCCCCAGGCATTTCCTGAATTGTTTATCATGGGAAGTTGTTCAGTTTTATTGTCTGAATGCACCGTATAAGTATTCGGAGGGCTGTCCCTTACACCCGTATGCCAGGAGTCCTTATAAAGACTGAGCAAGCATAAGTAAAATTGAAACATGCTATAAAATAAATTATATATTTTGCTTATTACATAAGCCAAGACTAACTAAACCGCTCCCTGAGCAAGCTTCTCCAGAAACCCTTGAGAACACCGCACCGATTGCTGGTAGCACTTCTCAAAGCCTACAGCGTCGCTGTCCTGTAAACAGAATAAAAAGTTTAAAAGAACATTCATACCTACTTATCAACTGTAAACATGTAATGTATCTAAGGTAACATATCCACCCACAGACCTAGTCACGACAGCATGACAGCACATTTTGTGCCACAACTTATTTGGCTTTCACTGCTGGATGACTTTCAGTCAATTTCTTTTTTTGAATTAGGTTGACCATAATTAACCATTATGAGGATAGATTGCGCCAATTTTATGTAAATTCTCTCTCCGTTAGACGTAAACAGGCCGATTCTAAGATTCTCCACTCTAGACTTGATTCCTCAACATTGTTGTCTCAATTAAACATTAATACTGCCCATAATATCCGTAAACCCAAAACATTTTTTCTTCAAACATACACTATGTTGAGTATTTAATGGACATTAAAACCTACAACGACTAAAACTTCGTGAGACGCCCTCTAGTGGCAAAAGAAGTAAAAACGCGAGTCTCGCCTCTAAGCCCATGCATGGCGCATCGCGCATTAAAATATTAAAATATATAATAAATCTATCGTCGCGTGTGCAAACAAACTGAAGTGTGAACATTGTGAATAATTCGTGTGCTATTTATTACTGGAGTTATCATTGTGAGTACTTTTGAACCAGCCTAAACGGAACATTTGGTCATTCGAGCCTTGGACAGCAAATCAGGTCTTACGTACACACATTTATTCATCATACACATAAATAAGATACACAAGCTTTATTTCGATTCTAAAGAAATTGTGTAATTTTTTTGTAAAAAAAGCGTGTTTTGTTTGTAGTTTGACATCTTTGCGAATTATTTCGAGTTTCAATTTTTTATTGCGCGAGCCATCAAAATTTCAAAATGACGGAATCCGTCAAGTCGGGTGACGTATCGTCGGCTACTTTTCGAAGTGCCGTCGATCTAGAAGAGTTGCTGAGACCACTTCAGGCCCAGAAAGAAATAGATTTTGTTCGAGTTCAATCTTTGTTCGATCAGGCCAGAAAATTGCTGGGGGGGATCCTGCTGCAGGAAGTGCTGAGTTTATGTACCGCATTCGCGAAATTCATGATTGTCGCAACAGTTTTCAGAAGGCTGTCACCGAAATAAACATTCTCAATATGCGGTACAAGCCTGAATATCGAGCGAACTATCAAGAAATTAAGAGTTTCGATGATTTATATTTTTATGTGTTGTCTGTTGCGAGCGAAGTATGCACGGAAGTGGTAGGAGTTCCTAAAATCGAGCCTTCTGGGTCTTCTAAACCAAACAATTCACGATGCGTTAGGGCGCGGTTGCCAAAGCTTGATATCTTTCATTTTGATAGCAAACTGGAAAACTGGCAAACGTTTTATGATACATTTTCCAGTCTTATCCATAATAATGAGGAGATAAGCGACATCGAGAAGTATTATTATCTTCTTTCTGCTGTAAGCGGTCCAGCATTAACTTTAGTCAAGAGCATGCCTATAACGGCTGTTAACTACGGAATCGTATGGAGCTTGTTAGTTAGAAAATACGAAAACAAGCGCGTTCTGGCTACGAGTTACTTGGACAAGATGTTTCAGTTTAAACCGCTGCAAAGTGAATCTGTTGCGGGTCTTAACTCATTCTTACAGACATTTCAAGAGTGTTCGAAAGCCCTTAAGATGCTTAAGATTCCCGACTTATCAAGCTTTCTCCTGTTTTACGTCTCTATGCGTAACCTTGACAGTGGTACGCGCCGCGAATTCGAGCAATCAGTAGAACAGGACGAAATACCTACATTCACGGAACTGATGGTCTTCGTTGAGAAGCAGGTTCGTGTGTTGGAAATGTCGGAAATCAAATCTATGTCAAAGTTGGCAAACTTTTCAAAAACGACTGGTCAATTTAGCACCGCAACTGGTCATATTAGCACCGCAAACAGGGTCGTTTTCAAATCTGGTGGTGGTTCTTTTTCGAGTTCGAACAAGCCGCAGTATGTACAGAAGTCAGCTTTATCGGCATGTGCTGTCGATAAGACAAACGATACAAAGATAAATAATCAACAAAAGAAGCCTAAATCGTCATGCGCTTTCTGCGGGAAACTTCATTCAATTTACAGGTGTTTCCAGTATGCTGATTTATCACCGCCGCAGCGAGTCGCAAAGGTCAATGAGCTTCGCCTATGCCACAATTGTTTACGTGATTCTCACACTACGGAGTCCTGTGATAGTAAGGGTCGCTGTGTGGTCTGTAAAGCCTTGCATCACCACACTCTGCACGTAGATGGCGCTGTATCTCAGGAGCAAGATGAGACGGCGAGTCAAAATGAGAAGATGGTTGCTCTCGCATGTGCGTCAAATACGACTGTTATGTTGGGAACTGCTGTAGTAGAAGTCGCGGATGCTTACGGACAATTTCACCAGGTAAGAGCCGCCATAGACTCGGGAGCTATGTCTGGCTATATTACGGCTGACTGTGCGCAACGTTTAGGGCTGTCACGCCGCAAATATGAGTTTGAATCTGTTGGTCTAGGAGGGCAATCGGTCAAGAACTACGGTGAGGTTTCTTCAACAATTAAACCTCGCAATTCGTCGGGGCCCGTTCTGAAAGCAGACGTGGTGGTTGTTTCCCAAATTACTGTCGATTTACCTACTATGGCTATTTCCCCTAAGGTTGTGAGCGAGTTCAAGGATTTAGAGTTAGCCGATCCCAAGTACTTCGTTGCAGCTCCGGTGGAATTACTACTGGCAGGTGACTTGTTTCCGTATATCTATGATGGAATTAAAATTTTCCCTAAGGATCCCGATCTACCGATCGCTATGAGCTCTATTTTCGGTTACGTGATTGGCGGGAGGACTGCAGTCGATGACAAGCATATTTCCCAGCCGACGCCGCCGATTGCATGCGGTCTCTTGGCAATTACAGGTGGTAGTAGGATAGAAAGTATTATGAGTTCTTTTTGGGAGACAGAGAACGTCACGCATGAGAAACCTCGCAATCCTGACGATGTTTACGCTGAGCAGCTTTTTCAGAAGGATCATTTTCGCGATGAGACAGGGCGTTACGTTGTCAAATACCCATTTAAGCCCGAGTTTGAGCTTGGTGACTCCAAGGCGCAAGCTGTACGACGCTTGATTAATTTAGAGTCCAAATTAGAGCGTCAACAGGACGTGAAAAAGGAATATCACGCGTTTCTGTCCGAATACGAGAGTATGGGTCACATGACTTGTCTAGGCAATCTGGGTGAGGTCGAATCGAAGTATATTGTGCCGCATTTTTGCGTGTTAAGACCATCGAGTACTAGTACGAAGCTACGCGTTGTATTTGATGCTGCAAGCCGCACCTCTAACGGGAACTCGCTAAATTCTGTTGTATTAGCGGGACCGAAGCTTCAGGTGGATATTAATGAAATTCTGATCAATTTCAGAGTTCACAAAATTTGTCTATCTAGCGATATTCGTAAAATGTTTCGAATGATCATGATCGACGAGTCTCAACGCAAGTTTCAACATATACTTTGGCGGGGTTCTCAAGATCAACCTATCAAGGTATATGAACTTAATACAGTGACTTACGGCGTGGCTAGTAGTCCGTATCTATCAATCCGTGTTCTGCACCAGCTGGCCGACGACGAAGCAGACAAGTATCCAATGGGCTCCAAAGTTCTAAAGAAGGCGTTCTTTGTTGACGATTTACTTTGTTCTGTAGCAACCCTAGATGAGGCCACGCAGTTGCAAGATGAACTACTAGCATTACTGAAAGCGGGAGGTTTCGATCTCCGCAAATGGTCAAGCAACTGTCCAGAACTACTTGCTCGTGTTCCTGCTGACTATCGTGAGACACCTCTTGAGTTTCAGGATGATAAGGATTTCTCTGTTAAGGTCCTCGGGTTGCAGTGGATGCCTGCTGAGGACGTGTTTTCATTTAAAACCACCCCTCCTAGTGACAAAATCACTAAGCGCACGGTTTTGTCTCAGATAGGCCGTCAGTTTGATCCCTTGGGTTTCGTAGCTCCTTGTGTTTTCTACGCCAAGTGTTTCATGCAAAAGCTCTGGATTCAAAAGCTCGACTGGGACGACAGACTTCCCCCTGAGCTGGAAAAGGAGTGGGCAACTTACGCATCTGAGTTGCCTTTAATGTCAAACTTTAGACTGGAACGTCAAGCTACGATATCGCGACACTCCTATCACCAAATTCTAGGTTTCAGCGATGCTTCGATTCTTGGGATGGCAGCAGTGGTTTATTTGCGCTCTCTCAACCCAGAAGGCGATGTTAAGGTTAGTCTTGTGATAGCCAAGTCTAAAGTTGCACCGTTGCGTACGAAATCCATCCCTCGCATGGAGTTGCAGGGCGCGCTTCTTCTGGCTCAGTTAGTTGAGTACATAAAATCGATTTTGTCCGAACAAATCGTTATTCACGATACCTCTTACTTCACAGATTCAGCAATCGTTTTAGCGTGGCTGAATACTCCCACATATAAGTTACAAACGTATGTAGCAACTCGAGTAGCGAAAGTCCTAGATTTGGTTTCTGGTGAGCATTGGTTTCATGTAGAAGGAGCTTGCAACCCCGCTGACGTTTGTTCCCGTGGCGCGCTCCCTTCGGCTCTTCTCGATATGCCGGAGTGGCTGAGTGGCCCGCAGTGGCTTTATACACCAGAGGCGGACTGGCCGATTAAATCTATCGATCATTTTAGAGGCACCTCCGATTTACCTGAACTAAAGAACGTAGTTCTGCTAGGAGCAACGCATACTGACGAAAATGCGAAGGAAAATGTGGTATTCGATTTGACTGAAAAGTATTCGAATTTTGCTAAGCTTCAACGAGTAGTTGCACGCTGTTTTCAATTTCTCAATAATTGTCGAGCTGAAAGGAAAAAACGTAATTTCAGTTCACCTACTTTATCAGATTTAAATAAGGCTCACGATGCTATTATCAAGAGCGTACAAGAGCATCATTTTTCATGCGACATTAACTCGCTTTCAAAAGGGACAAAGTGCTCACTACACTTGCGAAAACTCAACGCGTTTCTTGACTCCCACGGTTTTCTCAGGGCCGGGGGGAGACTGACACAGTCGAGATTTCCTTATCATAAGAAGCATCCATTGGTACTCCCGAAAAAAGGGAATTTCACAAAAATGTTGATAGGTCACTCACTATCACGTGATTTGGTTGCATGTGGGACCAAGATCTCTGCAGGCGATGTTATGCCAGAAATACTGGATAATTTCAGCACGTAGTGCCATTCGGTCAGTCACTACTAAATGTGTCGCTTGTTTTAGAGTGAGACCTTCTACTTTACAGCCTTCAATGGGTAGCTTACCGAAGTACAGAAGCGAGGACATACATGTGTTCCATACCATCGGGGTAGATATTGGAGGCCCCTACTTTACGAAGGAGACCAACCGGCGTAATGCACGTATTTCAAAGGCATATTTATGCGTGTTCGTTTGCTTCGCAACTCGTGCAGTGCACCTGGAGGTGCTGTCGTCACTCTCAGCTGAGTGCTTCTAGCGGCCTTTGATCGATTCTCTTACAGACGGGGACTTTGCCATTCGGTCGTGTCAGACAATGGCACTAACTTTATTGCAGCTGGTAGGCAGCTTAGTGAGGTAGTCCAATTCTTTGTGCAGAATAACGATCAGCTTGCTAGTGAGTTTGCTAACCGAAGTGTGGATTGGCGGTACAACCCGCCGACTGGGTCACATTTTGGTGGAATTTATGAGAGCGCTATCAAGTCCGCTAAGCTACTTTTGAAGCGTGTGATAAAAGATAAAGCGTTGTCATTCGAGGAGTTAAGCACGCTCTTCATAAGAGCCGAAGCCGTGCTCAATTCCAGACCTCTGTGCAGCCTTTCTAGTGATCCTAGCGAGTTCTCAGCGCTGACGCCCGGTCATTTCTTAATAGGCCGTGAGCTACTTTCCGTACCTGAGTATGAGTTGTCGGATAGACCCGCACACGCCCTCACGCGATGGCAGTTTGTTCAGCAAGCTTCTCAGCAATTTTGGAAATTGTGGCGAACAGAGTATATGCACACCTTACAGCAGCGGTCTAAGTGGCTCAGCAGTTCTCGAAATCTTCAAATTGGCGAACTTGTTCTGATTCACTCCGATGCACCGCCCTTGCAATGGCGCCTAGGACGTGTGTCACAAGTACACCCAGGGCCCGATGGAGTTGTCAGGGTTGTCACGGTGCGAACGCGCAATGGGGAATTAACTCGCCCTGTTGTTAAGCTCAGTCCGCTTCCTATTAGCGCGGACGAGGATGTTTGTTAGAAATAATTATTGTTTCTTTTATTTAACTTTATTTAATTTGTTAGGCATATTGTTCTTTGAAGTTAATTTTGTTTTAGTATCGAAATATGCTTAACACATGCATTTTACATTTATACTATACAGTCCACTGCTATATTAACACAAACATACCTGTTATTAACTTGAGAATCTTCTCGATTCACGGCGGGGGTGAATGTTGAGTATTTAATGGACATTAAAACCTACAACGACTAAAACTTCGTGAGACGCCCTCTAGTGGCAAAAGAAGTAAAAACGCGAGTCTCGCCTCTAAGCCCATGCATGGCGCATCGCGCATTAAAATATTAAAATATATAATAAATCTATCGTCGCGTGTGCAAACAAACTGAAGTGTGAACATTGTGAATAATTCGTGTGCTATTTATTACTGGAGTTATCATTGTGAGTACTTTTGAACCAGCCTAAACGGAACACACTAATAATACTTCTTATTACAATCCAATTGTCAGAATGTGTCGTCTCTATAATGAAGTATCTTGTGATAATGCAGATCTCGATATATGCGACTCACGATCTAACGCTTTTAAAAAAGCTGTTTTAAACACTCTGAAATTAGTAAGTTAGAACATTTTTTTCTTTTGTTCTGTTTAGTTATAAGTTTTCAGTACCTGCCCTGCAGGTACGACTTTTTTAATTGTTTACTATAATATGCTATTATCAAGATGTGTAAATGCGTTTAGGGTATCAGCATAGAGTAGAAATCACATAGAGATGACACACCCGCTCCAGACGCGCTCAAGGTCAATCCGTCTGGCTGTCTCTTAGCGAACAATTCAGTCGGGAGTGCGCTTCGCCGCGGAAACGTTCGTCGTGCGGGTCGAATTTTCATTTTTTGTGTTAAATTTAGCAATGCAAGGTGTTGTATTCATAGGGAGAACGCGTTTTACAAAAAGAATGCTATTCTAATCTGGCACCACACGGCGCCATTTTTGCACCTATTTTAAAATTCTGTACCTACCTATTAACAATAAAATGGTAAGGTAAGACTTTAATAAATATTTTGTTCCCACGGGAAAACTGTTAGCAGCGGTCGCAACCGCTTGACTGGCCGCTAGTCTGGAATAAAATTATTGGCACGTGACAGCCCCAACTTAAAGCGCGGGAGAGTGCGGGGCGTTACGGGCTGCGGGGGGAAGTAGGTATTTAAAGCGCGGCTTTTGGGGCCCAGACAAAGGAGTTTCGTTTCTATACGCCAGTATTATTATCTATTCTTATGGTATCAGTCTAGTTCTAAACAATTTTTGTATCCACAATAGACAATGTTGATTGTTACCTGTTGTATTTACCTAATAAAATAAAATAAAATTATTTCGCTCATACTTCAGCAAACAGGGTGTAAGGAAAAGTACTGCGTTCCTTTCAATTTCAAGGGATGAACCAGCCCATGAAACTGAAAAACTTTCCTCAAGGATCATAGATCAAAAATATTGATATATGAAAAAAAAATTTAGAGCTCCCATACAAAATGTAGCAGCCCACCAAGTCTGGTTGTATTTGTATGTGAGGTCTATTTTTTTTTTCATATTTCAACCTATGTTCGTTGAGGAAAGTTCTTTTTCTTACACCCTGTATAGTATGAAGAAAATATGAAGTATTTGAGAGAAAAACAACAACAAAAAATATGCCTGATCTATTGCATAATGAAAAATAGTATAATGTGATCTTAGAACTTGAAACTTACATAGTAAGGGTCTCTGATGATCCTGTCACCCTGAGGATCAAAGTCTCCGAACAGCAGCAGCTTGGCCTTGGACCCCTTGGGTGCCCGCTTGTTCAAGTCCCGCATGTTCTCATTGTCCATGCCGAAGATGAAGTCGTAATGATTGAAGTCTTCTTTTGTAATCTAGAATAGGTGAAAATAGAGTACACATTAGGTTTGGTACATAGAGTAAGTCCAGTCACAATGCAGTTTTTTCTAATACTCAAATAGTAAAATATAATAATCCACTAATTGTGCCAGTGTGTGTATAGCAGTTTAAAAAAAATACGGGAATGTTATCAGTTATATAAAAAAAACAAAATTTGCCTGATTAAGCTATAGAAAGATATTCTGCATAAAAGAGACCAAACTTTTCAAAAAATTCTTATCTGTATTTAAAGATATTATATATACTCTCTTACCTGTCTGGCTGTGTTAGTGTATGGAACATTGTGGTTCTTCATAGTGTCTAAAGCCCTCCAATCTGGGGGGTTCCCGACATGCCATGAACCTATGGCCGCACTATCAATTTCCCATTGGTCTGCTAAGCCTGCATCTGACACTGTCTTTTGGAAGACTCCTTCGGCAATAGGAGAGCGGCAAATGTTGCCTGAAAATTGAATTAAGAAAGGGGTTCAAATTATGGAGTGGCCTAGCCATGTTTTAGCACAATAATTCTAGCCTATCTTATTCTATCCGTGAAGAAGTTATCATGATGACTAGAACAGGCTTCTATCTTATAAGTTCTGAGGTCAAATCAAAGACAATCAGCCCTCTTATCAGCATAAATTAATTCAAAAGTAGCGTAGCACCTATAGTAGCACATAATCCGTATTATTATTCCGATCTCCATGAAACTGTCTGTGTACTTACCCAAACAAATAAAGAGTGCTTTCTTCTTTTCAGCAGACATATTTATTAGTCCTTATCGTATAGATATTACCAATTTATTCTCAAGAAAATCGGCCACCGGTGACCATTGAACAAGCAGTGTTTTGTGTTTTGTGAATTGGTTTGTATGAAAATGTCAATTTCGCTTTTTCTGAAACATATGGGCTAATGACAGCGTTTTACCTTACAATAAAACGCTTATTAAATAACTTGCTTAATTCGAAACATAAAACATAATATGAGAGAGGCAGTGCGTGCCCTTTTAGGATTTGGTCGGTGGTGGCTATATCTGTCCCTTTCTAACACATGACGTCTCTTTCTCTCATCCCCTCCGATTGCGACACGAGGCAGGCGCGCAGCGCTCTTGCCTTCATTGGATCTCATATTAATTAAGAAGAAATGTGCGTTTAACGCACATTTTCTTTTTAATCAAGTCACCAGGCAGGTGAGAAACTTTTATGTTTCGAATTAAGCAAGTTATTTAATAAGCGTTTTATTGTAAGGTAAAACGCTGTCATTAAACAACTGTGCTGTAATTCGAAACATAAAACATAATATGAGACCTGTTTGTTATCGCCTGGTGTAGCAATCACCAATGTGAAAGTAGAATATTAAAACTTCACTGTTTTTATTTTAAGAGAAAGAGGAATATGATTATTTTTGTATAGTAGTTAAATTTTATGTACATACTTATATATATTACAAAATTATATTTATTCGAACTTCGAAGGTTTGAAATTTAAAACAGTTTGTTAGCAATTGATATGATGTTATGAAAAAGTAGATACTTGTTTATCATAAAGATAAATAAGCAACTTATTTTGTTCTGATATTTGTAGCAAATTCACAATTTTGTAAAGGTGAAGTTCGAAATAATTATGTTTATTAATATTTAATACATTTCCTTTTTTGCAAGGTTCACTTTAGTACCTACAAAGTTCAACAATAAGACATGTGTGATGACAATTAATTTGCCAAAACTAAAATAAATTAAACAAAAACTTTTTATAAAACAAGTAAGAAAGGTATCGCAAGATATGTAGTCTCACTTGGGGCGCAATTAGCGTATTTCGCATAGTTAGAAATATATGCCAGCCTGCCTAGCATAAATAGCACTCTTAGTTCGAAATATACGCAAACCTGCTTCTGAATAGAGGTTTATGAAGAGTATGAACGAATGACAGTAAACTGTTTTCACAGAACTGATTTCTAAAGAGTTGCTGTTCTGACAGCAACTATTCTCATAATTGACGACTTAGTCAAGCCAAGTCAAGCATAATTTTATAGTACATCAATAGAAATCACAGAAATAATAGAACACCTGACCACTAGGTAGCTAATCCTTAGAATTTATAGAACAAAGAAGGAAAAGCACTCGGTAACACGATGCACCTGTCGAACTGTTGTTTCGCGAAGTTTTCTCACATAGACCTGACCAATTACAGACACAGGGCAAAAGTCAAGTGCAGTTATCTGACGTGTGCACATGAACGAGATAGTTTAAGTTTGTCTTACCACGACAGTTTTAGGGTAAATTTACGCCATGTACCTAGATCCCAACGTATCAGTTGAGTGACGTCAGCTGTGATAGCGAGCAGATTGAATAAGCGAATTGTTTTCATCTGGGCGGTGGGCAAATAAATCCCATGCTATCCAAGTCTAAATTTTTAACCAGATTAGTGGTAAAAACCACTGTATTACGATCTGTCATCATAGAGAATCACGCTTATACTGCTGACGTGAACGTACCTTTGGAAAACCTCAAAAGGGGAGGAAAAATGTTTAAATTAGGCCAAGCAAACGAAAAGCGAGATTTAGCCGTATTTTGAGTTGAATAGAAATCATTTTTAATCAGAACCTTGTTATTTGAAGCCACAATTCGATGGTTTTGTTCTTAATGTAGTTATTGCACGTGTAACGATGCTAATACGTAATCAAATCATAATCTAGCCATTTCACCATCATCAAATTGGTATATGCATTTGATGGTTACGCACATTGTAGGATCGAACAATGGTGACTTCAAATTCAGGAATAGGGGTTAAATCAGTCTAATAGCTTACATAGGCATAACGTATATTAAACCAAATAGCATGGCACTGGCTAGGTTGTCTGCAAAGCCATAAATCATTATGCGTAGAAAATATAAAGATCTTAATGAAACGTCGGCAGATTACATAAAGACACAAGTACGACGGTTTATATGTTTATATCCCATGCTTATACTTTGCGTATAAGCTACAATTTCAAATTGATAAAATGTAGGTTATATAAAATTTACCAAATATTATCATATTTTCAACTAAAGTCATCATCAAAATAGTACTGACACGTATTTGCAACTAGAAAGTTGACGGTATCGACAGGAACTCAAGTGGAATTTAAATTCGGATCCTTTGTTAAATCGTTTTAATTTTTATCAGTTTATGAAATAGTTTTATATTGATTTCATTTCATTTCTTATCATTTCATTACCCTAGAGAATTCAGCTTTCGAAGCTTGATTAAGGGTGGAACAACAACATGATACGGTAACAAATAATTCATATTTACACATTTTTAAGCGAGTGTAGATACTTAGTCTCGTACATAATTATACATGCATATATCATTCTAATAAGTATTACTTGTAAGTTGTATTTAATAAAAAAAATCACATAACAATTTTAATTAGATTATTGTAAATTAGAAGTATGCCAGGATCGTAGTAAGGGGAAGGAAGTAGTCTCTGCCTACCCCTCCGAGAAAGAGGAGTGTTTTATGTATGTATGTATCGTAAATTTTGCTGAGGGTAGATTGACCATGATATGTCAAAACACGGTTGGAATAGAAAAAGCTGTTTGTTAAAGGTATGCTGGATAAATGTTAGGTGTAAAACAGAGTTTCATTGCTCTGCTATATAGGTAGAACTGTGTAGTATAAGTAGTCGTTTCAGAAAGCTGAAATGCGAACGTTCACTTATCGACTCATGTTTTTCATAGAAATCTGTCCTGAATAAAAACTAAGTGAAGTAGCTTGACATAAGATACTTTGACACGCCTTTATACTATGCCGATGAGGGCTTCATAATGTATCACAATCTCAGTGATGGGCTGACAACTTGCCGATACGTCGATAAATTTTACTGCAATTATCGTGGAAAATATGTCCGACGAGACTATGACGACCGATATTTACGGACGTTTACTTGCTGTGCCTATCCCGCAAGTAATAAAGGCGTGATATATATTTGAGTGTTTGTATGCTGTCAAACGATCCTCAAGCGGGCCTTTTTATAATGTCATCCATTAGGTATCGTTCTATTGAACTAAATGAAATTTCGTCTTGTCGACCATATTTCTTGGTACATACTTTACGCGTTAGATTTTATTTACGTTGCAATTGAAATTGCCGTCGCATTGTTAGCAGTTCTTTAATGCATGATAACTTTTCAAACATGCATTTATAAGGGGATGCTTTGGTGGCGCGTTGATAATTTTGGTAGCGCGTGGTAAGCTCTGACTCCACTTTATACTTCACATTTTTCAGATAATTTCATAATTTAGCATTTTAGCACAATTAGAGGACTGTCTATGGAACACACCGGAACGCTTTAGACGTTGTGTGTCTGAGTATGCATTTGGTTACAAATCATATTCCATCGCAGATCAAGGACTTACTGCATGTCTAGGCATTTTACTAGGCATAGTAATGTATAGAGCTTCAATTCTAACCTTAATATTACGGTTCTTTGCTAAATATACTATTTAGGGATGACTTTAAACAGTTTGATTTGCGACCGAACTGTAGGTCAATTCTCTTACCTAGGTACCATACCGTGCCAATACATTATGCTCGTTGAATGTTGATTCATATACACTTTGCGATTTCGTTAGTTTTGAGAACGAAAAAGAATCGCTTTTCCCTTAGGATAGTTTCATATTATGAAGCAAGGGTTTTATGGGTACTCACGTCCCCCGACCAACTGGTCAACATTGTATAATAGTTTAGGTATTTGTCATGTATTGCTTACCCTTTGTCTGTTTCATGTAATGGTTCATGATGAGTACCTACATGATTGCATAATATTATGTAAAATATCAGAGACTGGATATATTTGCTGCAATCATAGACCCCAAAAATCTCTCGCGTGCGCCGCTAATGACGGCGCGTGACGTTTCAGTGCTCTGTGGCAGCAGTACTGGCTTTCAGTTATTGCTTGTATTGAAAGTAACTTGTGTCTAATTTTTATATACCAAACTGGAAAATTTATATGACATTTAGTTCTATGACAGGTTTGGCTGCTTACGTCTATGATTTTACATACTGCCTCCGTGAGGGACAGTTTTGGTTTAGGCAATACAATAATGTGACATTTTTGGTTCGATTCCATAGTCCATGCCTAATTCCAGGTCAATTCCAAGTTACACAAAATTCGGGCATCAGATTATATCGAAATGATGCTTTTGGTAGACTCCACAGAGCCAGGATATGAAATGGGCCAGAAAGACTAGCACTCAAATCATGAACAATAAAATTCGAGGAGAATTGGAATGTCAAGTAAGATTGATAGCCGTTACCATCAATCATCAATCCAAAGTGACGTTTACATTGCCATCTGGTGTGATGTAAACAATGTGTTACGTCTAAGAACACGTGTTGACATGCAAGCACGATTATATTTTTTATTTTAATGGATTTATTGCTCTAGTATATGATCGTCAAACATGAAACTCGAGAAATAGGTCGAGCGAGATTTTCAAAGTCACCCGCTTTTACAACCACCTCGAATCTTTTTAATATGTTCAAAAGTATGTGTAGATATATCACATAGGCTCTATAGATATAATGTAATGTTACGTAGGCTGAAACTGGTTAGAAGACAGTGTTGTTGTAAGTATGTAGGTATTGATGTTGGTGATCATTGGAGTTTAGACTGAGTCCCCAATTTCATATAAACTTCTTTTTGTAGAAACTTTTTACGTCGTACTAAACCTTAGCACGAACTGTTGGCGCTGGGCTTTGATGCGCGTAAACAGGTGATCGTTTTTGTCTCAGGTACAGTTTGCAAGCGATCTCATGGAATTTGATTGAGATGATTTTGATCGTAAGTGTTTGTGCACTCTGCGACTTGAAATCCAATTGCTATGGCAGCAAAGATACCTAATTACCTTATTTGTAGGTATAGGTAAAAAATAATCACGCAGTTTATTTGTTTGTTAGACAAACTAAATACCAATGATATAATCGAAAGCTTCTTAGTTACGTTCAACATGAATCATTTTAATGGCATATTTTTGTATACTTATGTGATTTGCCGTGATTTATAGAGCTTTTCTTTTAATTAAAGTATCAAGGATTTGCCATTGTTACGCTGCACTCGATACTTGAAGGTTAGGTTTTGGAAAGATATTGCGTGAACATTATGCGACCGCGTGGGATCACAAGCATAACTTCTATAGATTCCAGAGGAATGAAAAATATAGTTGCCTAATGTGGGCAAGTAATTTAAGATGAGGAATGCATCATCATTGCTTAGGCTCGATAGTAAAGTAACCCTGCATTGGCATGCGAGGGTCGGCTTTAACACCCATGACCGAGTTGTTAGACAATGATAACTTCCTTGCGCAGGAGTTATCGTTTAGGTTTAATGGAAACCAGATACATTAGAATCAAACGCTCGTAAAGCGTTTTCAGATATCATGTTTTTAAGGCTTGTTGAAAGCAGGTCATTATAAATGTGCTTGTAGCACATTTAAATTAGTTTTGTCAGTTTACGAATGGTAAACGATAAATTAAGACAATTGGCTTCGATTGAGCAAGGAAGTATCTGTATTTTTACCAATACACACTGATTTGACACTTAGTATAGTATTTGACTAACCTTTTATGTTTGAATCCACATTATTTCGGAAATAAGTTTATAAGTCGAGCTCGTAAGCAACGACATAAATGCTGAAAAATAAAAATCTGAAAGAAATCCTGAAATAAAATTACACTTAAAAAATAAATTAAGAAATTTCGAAAGGAACAGATATAGAAATTTTATGATAGAAGAAAACGAAAAAATTTCGAACAGAAAAACCGTTAACGAAAATATTTTAAATAAAATATTTGAAATTATTTTCTAGTCTCACCACGACCGCTCCCGCCGGGAAACACATCACCAATGAAGGCAAGAGCGCTGCGCGCCTGCCTCGTGTCGCAATCGGAGGGGATGAGAGAAAGAGACGTCATGTGTTAGAAAGGGACAGATATAGCCACCACCGACCAAATCCTAAAAGGGCACGCACTGCCTCTCTCATATTATGTTTTATGTTTCGAATTACAGCACAGTTGTTTAATGTATAACTTTAGAAAGAGACAACGTGATCCAACTTTTTGAGTATTTTGAACACAAGATATTGTTTATTTCTTTATTTACACAAAAGTATATAAGTATAAAGGGACAAATAACCTTGTTTCGTGGTTTACCACATCAAAAACAGTGTCACTTAACGCATTTTGTCAAAAAGAACATGTTCGTTTCATTTGAAAAATAACGTAAATAACATTTATAACGATATTTAGAACACTTTTGTAACCATTTACATCTGTGATTTTCGTATTCTGCTCTTTTCTTGCAGTTTTTTGACGTTTTTGTTGCTTTTGTCATTGGATTTTTCGGATTTATTTCAAAGAGCATATTACTATATTCTTATCAAGGAACATATATACCCCTCTTAGCGATTCTCATCGTCTACGTCTTCCAGTGGCGGTTGCAGTTGAGATTGAGGTATGTTTGTAGCTCTTATACATAAATCCCAAAAGATGATTTACCAAACAATAACATAACCTACTTTTTCCATCTCTTACAGAAATGGAGTTTTTGGAGCTAGATCCCTGGGTGCACTGTCCATACAACAGCGTTCACAAAGTGCCGAAATCGAGAATCCAGGCACACATTGTCAAATGCCAGAAGAACTATCCGCCACTAGCAATCTGCCCATATAATGCTACACATAGATTATCAGGTAGGCATATGATAACCAGAATGAAAAAAATTATGTCAGCTATCAAGTGCAATGGGCACCAAGGGCACCAATTCATGGCACATGTTTTGTGCATTGGTTGCTGGCGTATCTACCTTTAGTACTGTCAATAACCAGGCAGTTGGGATAACTTGTTTGCCTGAATCCAGTTATCCATTGTTGGTTTCACTTGTTCGTTTATAGATTTATCAAGTTTGTTTAAGATGTAGGCGGTGTGGAGCCAGCTTAGAAAAGCATCACCCCATTTCATTCCTGTGTGTAATGTAAGAAGCGACTAAGGGACTTGAAGGTTGCATGTGTATTGCATTTTTAGGCAATGGGCTTACAAGTAAATTTTCTGCATGCCCCTTAAATGCGGTGTAAATGTTCGTTTTTCACGTCCGTTTACACTCTGCCTACCCCTCAAGGGGAGTAGGCGTGATATATGTAATGTTATATATTTATCAAGATTTTTTATGATGTTGATGCAGCTGTGTGATGCCAGCTTAGAAAAGCATCACCCCATTTCTTGCCTGTGGGTGTCACAAGGGGCGACTTAGGAACTCGAGGGCTTCATGTATACTACAATAATTTTAGGCGACAGGCTGACATCCTGTCACTATAGCTTGCACATTTTTCTAGAACAGCCCTGATATATTTGTCAGATTGTGAATACTCTGCCTACCCCTGCAAGGGTTACATATATGTATGTATGTATGTTTTAGATGATGAATTGTTTTCCAGAAAAAGAAATGAAGACGCATGTATTCAGCTGTCCATCGAAAGCCGATATGTTTCCCAAGGATAAGGTGCCTAAGGTCATGGGCCGGTTGACCACTCCAAGACCAATGTTGCAGAAAGAATATCTGCCGGAGACTGATCCCAATCATGAGACATGGGACAACTAGGCACGGGACACTTTTTGACAGCTGTCAAAATCATGCCAACGCCAATCTATTTTTCTTTGTTGACATGTCTTGTTAAGTAATGCAATCCCAAATTTGACAAATGTGAGTTTTATACTAAGAGAGATGTCAACAAAAGAGACCCTCAGCCATAGCATTAGCATGAATCTGACAGCTGTCAAATATAGCTTATTGGGATGGCCGTACTTTATGGATTAGATTAGACAACTGCTAAAATTAAAAGTGACAATACTGTGATATTACAGTGCTATGGGGTGATTTATACTTATTGTTAGACATACAGCAAGGTCTATCATTTATAAATGATAATAGTACTTAAAATGTTGTCAATTTTTTTTTATTTTTTGTTATTTACAAAAAGGGAGTTTTTTTATTACTCTTACCCAGTCGCTGGATATATGGCGCTGTACTTGGTAAGTTAACGTGAGGAACGGAATGTCACATAATTTTTTGCCATTTTTTTCACTTGGATGTACCTATGTATGAGATGAGATCGAAAAACGAAACGTAACTTACGTAACTAATCATTGTTACATCAATCACATCACAAAATTATTTAATTTAATGGGTTCCTCTGCATAGTAACGAAAACTACATCGAAAACAAAGTACAAACAAAACAAGAGTATTAATTAATAACAAAGCGCCATAAACGAAGATAAATGTGGAAAGTACAAATACTTTTTCCATTCGTTTTGACTTTGGCTTTTTGTAACGTAGTCAGTTCAACGCCATCTACAGACTTCTTGGGATACTAAACATGTTCAAGAAAACTCCCTATTATAACTATAACAATCTAGAGTCAGTGCGGGAAAAGAACCAGCGCAAAGAATATATACTCACTTGTTAAATTTCTTGATTTTATGGCGTTCTATACTCACTGAACCGTCGTGAGATTAGAGGGCGCCTCTGTGCCTCAGTATGAGAAATAGTCCGATACGGCTGGCATTATTTGAGGGCATAACTTATAAAAATTCTAAAGTCTCTTATTTTTTGTATTATTGCGTAGTGCGTGTATATAAAGCACATATCACTTTTTGTGTCATTTATGACACTTGCTTAAATTTTCGATTCAATCTATGGTAGCTCGTTTATTAAATTAAATTTTAATGTGTCTATAATTGAATAAGTATTATTAAATGTACCAGTATTGTCAGTGTGGCATTTAATACAGTGTACAAACCCAGTTTGAGTCGTTTTTATCCACTGCAAATGAAAGTATGTTAGCATATACATAAAATGACACAAAATAATAAATTGGGTTTGGCCAATGGTCTACAAACAATGAGCCAAAAATAAATGACTTTAATATTTTTGAAACCTGAAAAGCTATCCATACTGGGCTAAAATGTCATTGCAACCTATGATAAAATGATTAGTTCACTTTTTGCCCACGCCTATTCTCTCTATCCGCACAGTTTTTATTGACAACATTGTATTCATACAGTGAACATCTAGCCAGCGGCATTTAACGTTAATCATTGCCAGTTGAAAATTTCCTTTAATCTATTTTATTTAAGGGTAAAATATTAGTGCGATTGTATTGAACTGTTTGTTCACGCCAGCCAATGGCTTCCATTCGGGATAACAATTCTCTTAACTTAAATTAGCGCTGTCACTTGCTGTCAAATAGGGTTAGAAAAGGAAAGGAGATATCTAAGTTCTGTCAAAACAATGGTGAGGTTCTTTTGTTTCGTACGTCAATGATAGATAACTTATAATTTTTGATAGTATTTTGATCTATGAATTATTCTCAATGTAAACATTTACTACAAAACTGAAATTGAAGAGCTTACACTACATTTCCGGATGGCATCAAGAGGATGACACCCTCGGTTCCTGTAGATGACACTATCACACTACTGGAGCCAGGAGCAGCCTACACAAAATGTGGGAACGCCAAAGAATTAAAAAATGAAGACTAAATATACCAATAAATAACGAAGAACCTCATTGTCATTTTTAAACATGACAGGACTTAGATAGACATCTCCTATACATTTCTAAACCTATTTGACGGAAAGTGACAGCGCAAGTTTATATTAAATTAAGAGAATTGTTATCATGAATTGAGGCATTTGCTGGCAATATTGACTATTTCAATTTATGACAAGAGTTTATTTTCAACTTAAACTGAAAACAGCCCTTAGTTTTATTTTACTAGTTACTTATGTGATTCAATTCAATTGTGATTCAATATTCCTGCCAAGATGTGATTCAATTAAATCACTTGTGTCATTCTTGGTTTTTGATGTAAGGTAGGAATATTTTTGAACTAACTGTGTTACTTAGTTGTTAAAATAGTATCTAGGTTTAATGTAGCCAGGAATTATTTCAATGTCCTAACGGTATGTTTAAGAAATATAATAGTCTCAAATCCGTGTTAAACTAAAAATAACACTGTCACTTTCAGTTAAATAGGCTTAGACACGAATAGAAGATGATCGCCTTTTAAATTGTCTGATATTACGAATTTTACGCAGTATCTGTCAAATTAAGCGGAGATTAGTATCTTTTATATTTCACCGCCATATTTATGACATGACAATGTATGACATGACTATGACATCTACTATTCTTTTCTAAACTTAATTAACGAAAAGTGACAATGCTATTTTTAATTATCCGTTTTGGTCAGTAACGTGGAATCGAGACAAATGTTGAATCAAATTCAAACATATTTTTGGTAAAAAGGTGCTTGAATGATTTGATTACGCAAGGCTGTCGAAGTTAGTAGCCTTTTTTTTAAAGACACATATTTTAAGTTTGAATCTTATAATTAACATAAATATACAGGGTGTTAGGAAAAGTACTGCGTTCCTTTCAAGGAATGAACCAGCCCATGGAACTGAAAAACTTTCCCCAAGAAACATAGGTCGAAATATTTAAAAAATATTTAGACCTCCCATACAGTCTTGGTCGGCTGCTACATTTTGTATGGGAGGTCTAAATTTTTTTTCATATTTCGACCTATATTCTTGAAGAAAGTTTTTCAGTTTCATAGCCTGGTTCATTCCTTGAAGGGAACGCAGTATTTTTCCTAACACCCTGTATATTTATGTTACGTTATGATTTATATTTAAGTTGCAGTAGTTTAATTTTAATGTAAGTGAAAAGAAAAAACATATTTTCGTATTCTTTATAATATTTTATTTTATTTCTTCAATTTATAAATTATAACATCATCTTACAACAAACATAAATATGACCAATCAAAACAATAACTATAAACACAACACAGCTATTAAAGCAAATTGTCACAGTTGCATAATGTCAGCACACTTATAGGTCACTGCAGCAAAATGTCATATACAAAGTATTCTTTTCGTGTGGGACACCGAGTCATCTAAAGACCCGATGAACCCTGGTGTCAGAGTTTTTCTACCGCCTACTACTAGGCGTAGGGCTCTGACATGGTTGTGTAACGACCGCCATCTACATCAATACATCAACCGAGATCGATGGCTTAGCGTGCCCTCCGAAGCACGGAGCCATCTTTTTTTTCGGACAATCAAGTGGTTCAGCCGGCAATCTCCTGACTAGACTGGGAACAAATTCACTCACAAAGTGATAAATATCAACTTTGTGAGTGCCCCACCGGGAATCGAACCCGGAATCTTTGTGTCGCAGGCAGTCGCACTACCACTGCGCCACATCGGCCGTCGCTAATATACGTATACTGTGACATTATGCCAAAAGTGTACTAACTGCGGACTTATTGCTACCAAAGTAAGGCCATCCCAATAAGACATATTTGACAGCTGTCATCACCATATTAGAAGAGAGGAATGGACCCTAAGCACGAATTCGACAGCTGTCAAACATGGCTTATTGGGATAGCCACAGTGTAATATGTAATTAACTGGTAGCGTTGGCTGGGGCGGCGGCACGCAACGATTTCTCCAAGTTCTTGAGCGCGGGTGTCACGTTGCTGTCTAAATCCTCCACAACACATGACAGGTAGTCTGTTGACAAGCAATAACAAGTTATAATTATTACATTACTAGATTTCCGCCCAGGGGTTTCACCCGCTGCCACTCGTTTTCCCGTGGTAATAGTTGTTTTCCTGCGGTAAAAAGTGGCCTATGTGTTATTCCGGGTTATACTGTACCTGTGTTCCAAATTTCATCCAAATCGGTCAAGCCGTTTGAGCGTGAAGAGGAAACAAACATACACACACACAAACTCTCAGACTTATAATATTACGTACGGATTATTCTTGAAAATAAATTTTTTTTTTTTTTTACGTTAGTTACACATCTTAAGTAGGCTTGACTGGCCGTGTGGTGCCGGCTTAGCATAGCCCCGTTTTGGTATCGTTTAAGTAGCATAAAACATTCTAGTGTCCCTTTTTGATAGATAGATAAAGCGTTTATTTCAAAAATACACATCTAGTTTACATGCAGAAAAAACAATTTTCAAAACAACAATAAACTGACTACAATTTATAAACTTCAGCTAGATGTGTACTGCAGAAATCAGGCCATAGCTCAGTGGGATATTTGCCTGCAGCAAGCAAACACTGATTTTCAGCTATCACCTGGTGATGGGTGATCCGAGTACAGATACAACTATAATCAATTAATCAATAAAAGTGTGATCTGCGTAGAATATATTACGAAAAAGTAAATTTGTGTGTAGTGTAATAAGATAAAGATACAATTTTAGAGGGTAAGAGACATTGAATATTTTTGGCTTAAAAAGCGACGAATTCCTCCGATACAATTCCCATTCGAATCTGTTCAGTGGTTAACGTGAAGCTGGCGTTGGGCTTACTGATATCGGTGAGGCATCGTTTGGTGCCGAGCGCGTCCATACTCCGGATGTTGAGGATCTTCTCCGCATAAACTTCGCAGGTGTGTGTGCAAACCTACATAAATATAAAAATATTTGCCATTTAAAGAAGCTTGCTGTTTTCAAAAATACCACCAGACGTCATGAAAAACTCGTCTTATGCCGAGTGTACCCGTGAACGACTTTGACAGTAAAAAAAATATTTCGCTTTATATGAACAATCTATCATAATATCCGTTGCCCAAGTTTATAGTATTATCCTTAAGTAAAATTGGAATGAAACATAATAAAAGTTATGGCAATTAATACCAAAAGTGGCCGTATTTAGGTATTTTTTTCCATAACTTTAATTGCAGTGAATATTTGATTGAGTTTGCAGGTTCTAATTTTACTAAAATCTTGGGCAACGGATATTACATAAATTATTTGTATATAGAGAAAACTTTTTTTTTTGTAAGGTCCCGGTTGTTGTCTATGATTACTTAGACAGCGGTTGTTACACAACCATGTCAGAGGCCTACTATTAGTAGTAGGCGGTTGAAAAACTTTGACACCAGTATTCATTGTGTCGTTGGACGACTCGGTGTCCCACACGAAAAGAGAGAGAGAGAATGGCTGCAGCAGCGGCTACTATGATAACATCATCATCCGAAAGGACGTGTCTCGGACGGTGTTTAAAACGTGAGGTTAGATGGAAATAAGTTACCTCGTTGAGATACTGCCAGGGCGCTTCTTTGTCTGACAAGTGCATCTCCAGGTGTTGCGGCAACGTCATCAGGTATTGACCAATCTGTTTATCAAACCCTATATTAAACACACACTTAACATGCCAATAATCATTGATTTAATTTTGTTTCTTAACTTTTCTTACTTACTTACTTTCTATGAAATGAAATATTTAAGAACACTCATTTTTGACTAGGGGTAAGCTTAAAACCAGCAGTGTGCTGTGCCTACGCCCATTTCAGCTCATGTCGTATATTTGTACTGAATTTATTGATTGTTGTGCCTAAGATGTGATGCGCAATAAATATATTTGTATTTGTATGCCTTTATCCCTTGCGGGGTAGGCAGAGCGTTTACGGCTGTAAAAACACAGTCGCTATCGTAGCATCTGACAAATATTTGAGGGCCGCTTCAGAAAAATCATGTTTCTTCTGTCAGCCTGTCGTCTAAGATTGTGATACACATGAAACCCGAGTCCCTTAGTCGCCTCTTATGACTCCCACGGGAAAGAAATAGGGTGATGCTATTCTAAGCCGGCATCACACGGCAAAGTTCCTGTTTACTAAAGTTTTAGATTTTTCAATGTACTTACTTGATATGATTGAGAAATTATTTGTATTTATTTATAATTACTTGATGTGATTAACAAAAACAATTATATTAGTATTAATATCGGTCGTGTGATGCCGGCTTAGAATAGCATCAATCACTCCATTTCTTTCCCGTGGACTCCCTCCCTCCCACGCATACGTAAGTCGCTTCTTACGACACTCATGGGTAAAAAAATGGGGTGATGCTATTCTAAGCCGGCATCACACGGCATATGTACCTCGGTGATGTACTCCTGTGGCGAGAGTGCAAAGTCGGGTAAATCTGTGGACAGCGCATCGTTGTTGCTCCACACCGGCAGTTGGGGAATTTTCTCTGAAAATTAAACATATTTCTTTGAACGCATTTTAATACATATTTCTTTAGGTCATTTCTATAATGGGAACTTTGCCGAATATCAAATTTTAAAACGCTTCCCGTGTTAGGTATACAATTTTTGAAAACGTGCAAAATTTTGTCAACTGAAAACTAAAGTATTGATTCGCGGCAATAACTGACTACAAAGATTATTTAGAATCAATAAAATCTTACAATGTGTATTGCAATTTTAGGCGATGGCCTGACAACCTGTCACTATATACGCATAGCATACGCTCTGCCTACCCCGCAAAGGATATAATTATATGTATGTAAAACCTTGTAAAATCTGTGCGAGTTAGTTATGTGTTCCAAAAATTCTAAAAGAAGCCACTTCTAGCAAAATTACAGTACATAACTAAAGCGCTTAGTTTTAACAAGGTTTTATTGATTCTAAACAATCTTTGTAGGTATTTATTGCCGCGAATTAATGCTTTGGTTTCCAGATGACTAGCGTGTCCAGCCAGGGATTATTTTCCTGTTTGGGGGCGCCACTAAGCTCTCGAACCACTTTAAGTTGAAATGTAGACATTTGAGTCATAAAAACATTACATCTATACATGGTGTAAAAAAATTAGCTGAGAATATTTTAAGGGGTGAACCAGTACGTGAAACTGAACAACTTTGCCCAAGGAACATAGGTCGAAATATGAAAAAAAAATTTGGCCCTCCCATACAAATTATCCCGGCCGTTTAACACACTAAGTATGGGAGGGCCAAATTTTTTTTCATATTTCGACCTATGTTCCTTGGGGAAAGTTGTTCAGTTTCACGAACTGCTTCACCCCTTAAAATAATCTTAGCTAATTTTTTTACATCCTGTATACATAAGTTTATGGAAAGAAACTCTTTCAGTTTAGCTCAGCGCCATCTATGTACATTTGAAGATTGTCTAGGAAATTTCCCATAATCATAATAAAGGAAAATAAAAATACAAAATCTCATCATTGACGCATTCGGTCATTTCTTTGCAAAATCATAATTTGCCTGCCCTCATCCCAATTTATTTGGGATCAGCGCAACATGTTTTTTCCTTCCATTCATCTCTATCAGCTGTCAAATCTTCGTTTACATCATCATATAATTTTTTATACAGTACATCCAAACTTTTAGGCCTTCCTCTCCTTCTGCATCAATCGACTTTAAAATGGATTAAATTTTAAAATGAAACGTTTAGAGTTTTCAAATCATTCAAATAAATTAGAAACTTAGTTAAACATAATGTTGTCTTTCTCTCTTCTATTAATATTGTTGTGCCCAACAGGGTCCATGTTGTAAGTGCCTTAATAAAACTACCACCTTTTATATATTGAATGACACATGGTATGCAATAAATATATTAAGTATTGAGAGGAAGAGAAAGAAAAAAACTTAAGGCGAGTGTAGCCGTCAACGACCTCGACAGTGGCGCCTCATCAAAAAAAAATATTTTATCTTTATACAAACAATCTATCAATGGCAAATGGCAATTTTATGTCTCAGTAGAAACATGCTGTCAGACTGTGGAACTCTCTTCCGCCCACTGTTCGAGATAGCCCCTCCATAGCTATCTTTAAAAAACGTGTTAAAGAGCATTATCTTTCCATATCACAGTAATTTGTGTAGTTCATTTATGTATTATAATTATATTGTATAGGTATTTAAAGTTATATATGTGTATTTTTATTTTTAGTCATATATTTATTTGGTTTGTGTTTTGATCGTGATAAAATAATAAGTACGTTTATCCTCAATCTACTCACGCTTCTTTAGGTCTGCTGGAAGAAATTTCTTTAGAAATAAGCAGTACCTGTTGTACCATTTTTCCGTATGTTCTGTGTTTTTGTATTTTCTTGTGGACAATAATATACATACATACATATATCACGCCTATAATCCCTTACGGGGTAGGCAGAGCGTAATCGGCTGTAAAAATGGACATTTACTCCACGTCTGACAATTATTTGAGGGTCATTTGGAATATTGTGTATCACAATAGTGACAGGTTGTCAGCCCATCGTGTACAATAAATTGTTAACCCTTACCCAACTGCGCCTCGACGGGATGCCTCAATATAGCCCTGGCAAGGTTCCGTAGCTGCTCCTTAGTGCGTCTCAGGGCGGTGGCGCAGCCCTGGGACTCCGCCCTCATTGAGGCTAACTTGTTGCGAACTTCGGGCTCCAAGAGGAGGGTCGGTAAGTCCACTAGTGGACACTCGTCGGCATCTAGAAAAACAACATTGATGAAATTTTACCATGACCAACATCAAGTTTACAGAAGAAAAACGGGAAAATTTTGCACTAATAAGTACTAAAATGATGTAGAGCAAGTAATTTCTTGTATTGGAAGAAAAAATGAAAACATATTTCGATCTATGCATAGATTTCGATCATTGTTTTGAGCAATTTTTAGCTTTTTAGTTTAGCAATTGAAACACTAGATTTCGGCACAGCGGTTTCACCCGCTGCCACTCATTTTCCCGTGGTAATAGTTGTTTTCCTGCGATAAAAAGTTGTCTATGTGTTATTCCATGTTATACTCTACCTGTGTTCCAAATTTCATTCAAATCGGTCAAGCCGTTTGAGCGTGAAGAGGTACCAAACATACATACATACACACACAAACTCTCAATTTTTTTAATATTAAGTACGGATTACAGATCTAAGCCTTAAATACTATTTAATAATAAGAATATCATAAAACTATAACACGCTCCGTTTTTCGTCTTACCATCTTCAGTTTGTTGTTTGGTGGCGATCGTATCCAGTAGTGTGGTGGCCGCGCTACATAACACCAACGCGGCAGGGAAGCAACCTGCAACATATAATAGCACGTTCACACCGTGCACCTGTACATGCTCCTGCCGCGAATATTGCCCGAAGTATCAACGCGAGTGAGTGTTCACACACTACCGTTATACTCTTCTCGCACCAATATGAGTGAGCGAGATAGCAATACATTCCACACGCGTTCGTGCTGCCGTTTCTCTGACTCGTGCACTAAAAGCCGACACTCGCGGGAGCACGGGAAGTGGCAGCGACATGACGAGTAGCAGCGCAAGTAACTTGTTTACATATTAGCGCTGCCCACTTCCCTTACTATTTCTCTGTCCATATTATGGGCATTGTGTACACGTGCTTTAAAAGTAAAACATATTTACTTCTTTTTCTTCTTCTTATCGTATCGATGGCAAAACAAAATGTTATGTGCCCAAAATTCAACGTCTTGAAAAAACATTTAAAAGTCATGAATGAAAATAATTAAAATGTTAGCGACGGGGTTTGAACCCGAGACCTGTAAATATAGCACAGTGAGTGCAAAATAAACCATAGTACATGTAAAACCAGCTTTCCAAATACGGATACGGTATTACCAGGATATTATATTCATCTGGAATTCTAATGGCGTTACACAGTTTTCCGAATGTTTGTCAGACGTGAGGTAAATGTCCGTTTTTTGCGGCCGTTTACGTTCTGCCTACCCCGCAAGGGATAAAGGCGTGATGTATGAATGTATGTATTCTAAGCTGCTGTATTTTTCTCAGGATTTTGTCCTGACTTTTGTAAATTTTCCATAAAATTACGATTTTTATCCATCCCACAAGAAACACGCAACGTATGTTTATTTATACGTGCTATTGTACTGACACTATTTCAGTGTTTCAGACGCTGTCTATTACATTGCTCCCAATGTAGTAGTCAGTTATCGTTCAGTGCTAAACTGCTGACAGAATAGGGAGTTTTCATTCTTTTTTTAACTCTTCTCGAGTCGCTGGATAGATGGCGCCGTACTAAGTAGGTATGTTAGCGTAAGAAACGGAACGTCACATGATTTTTAATTTTTTTACTTGTGAGATCGTAAAACAAAACGTAACTAATCATTGTTACATCACTCGCATCACAAAAATATTTACTTTCCTGTGTTTTCCTGCATAACAACGTTCACCCAAAAAAGAGTATATAGAAATAGAGTATTAATAAATAACAATTAGCGCGAAAAAAGAGGATAGATTTGGAAAGAACAATTACCTACGTTATTTTCATCCCTTTAGTTTTTAGCATCTAAAGTACAGCCGTTCTAATAAGTCGTATTTGACAGCTGTCAGATTCGTGCTAATTCAATGGCAGAGGGTCCATTTTCTTTTGTTGACATCTCTTTTAGTATGGAGATGACAGCTGTCAAATACGACTTATGATTGGAACGGCGGTACTATATATTGAATACCAAATAACACTTCCCTTGTTAGGTATACAATTTCTGAAAACTTGCAAAATTTTCAAGCGCGGGCAGGATTTGAACCTGCGACCTTTGCATTACTAGCGGCGACGCCTCTTCCATCTGGGCTACCGCAGCTCAATCCTTGCCCGCCAATTTTGCAAGTGTATTTTAATGCTAGTAACGTAATAGAATTAGTCGCAAATTAGTTGCAAAACTAACCCGGTAGATGGAGCCGTGCCACGCGTTTCTGGCATTAAAATACACTTGCAAAATTGGCGGGCAAGGAACGAGCTGCGGTAGCCCAGATGGAAGAGGCGTCGCCACTAGTAATGCGAAAGTCGCAGGTTCAAATTCTGCCCGCGCTTGAAAATTTTGCAAGTTTTCAGAAAAAGGAAGCGGTACTTCAGTAAAATTTTAACCTATATAAAACCTGAGATAATTGATTGTCAATTAAAGCAGTGGGGCGTTTTTACGGCGCTTTTTACATTTGGTCAATGTTCAAAATGGTCATTTATATCAGTAGTAGTCAGTTCAACGTCATCTATAGAGTTCTTGAAATACTAAACTAAGAAAACTCCCTATTGAGAACAAAGTTCATACCATGTACAATATATAACTCGGTGGTTCATGCTCATACCTGACAGCACCCCAGGGTTCTGGCCGGCGTCTACTGATGACAGGAATGTTGTCTCTATACGGCGGCTGTGGGCTGAGATTTGGGATGACAGGGCTGTCACAAATGCCTACACAAAATACAGAACATAATTTATATAACAAATTAATAATTAAATGACGGCCGATGTGGCGCAGTGGTAGTACGACTGCCTGCGACGCAAAGGTTCTGTGTTCGATTATCGATGGGGCACTCACAAAGTTGATATTTATCACTTTGGGAATTTGTTCCCAGTCTGGTTACGACATTGCAGGCTGAACCACCTGTTTGTCCGGAAAGAAAGATGGTTCCGTGCTTCGGAGGGCACGTTAAGCCGTCGGTCTCGGTTGCTGTCTATGATTACTTAGACGGCGGTCGTTAAACAACCATGTCAGAGGCCTTCTAGTATTAGTAGGCGGTTGTAAAGCGGTTGTAAAACTCTGACACCAGGGTTCATCGGGTCGTTAGACGACTCGGTGTCCCACACGAAAGAAGAAGCAGGTTGGGTACAAGAACTTCTACAAATATTGTACAATCTTTATAATAAGTGTATCCTTGCAAATAAATAAAAACATCTAGGTATGAAACAGCCTATAAAAACAATATTTTTGTAAGAAATATCAAACTATGAAAAAAACGCCGTGTGATGCCGGCTTAGAATAGCATCACCCCATTTCTTTCCCGTGGGAGTAAGAGGCAACTAAGGGACCCGACGGTGTATTCAATTTTAGGTGATAGGCTGACAACCTGTCACTATAGCGATACACAATTTTTCGAATGACCCTCAAATATTTGTCAGACATGGCGTAAATGTCCGTTTGTCGCTCTGCCTACCCCGCAAGGAATTATAGGCGTGATATATGTATGTATGTAAATAAATAAATCAAAAATGATTTTTTTTCTAGGTGTGTGACAAAGTCAATGAAACTGTTTTTTTGTGAGAAAAATATATATTGAAAGTGAAATTAGAAAAAAAGAAATTAGGTTTTGGGCGAAGAATAGTTTTTTTTTATACCAATACTCACCTCAACCGCGGGTGCGTAGTATGGATAGATGGCACTACCTCCGATCTTTTTAGCCATGTTGTATGCTAAAAATAATTAAAATACTTATTAATTACTAGCGGCCTGCCAAGCGGTTTCACCCGCTGCGCGCTATGTTTCTTATGATTTACTTTGTTTCCCGTGGGATTGATAGATATTCCTACGGTGAAAAGTAGCCTATGCCCTTTCTTAGGTTCCTGTCTATGTTTATTCCAAATTGTATTAAAATAGGATCAGTGGTTTAGGCGTGAAAACGTAACAGACAGACGTTACATTCAAATTTGTAATATTATAGAAATGGATTTGCTTACATTCACGGCATGACAAAGATACATAAAGGGTGTAAGGGACAGCCCCCAGAATACTGATTGGGTGCATGCAGACCATTATACTGAACAACTTTCCCTTAGGCACATATGTCTTTTCCCTTAGGAAACGACAAAAAATATTTGGCCCCGCATACAAAATCACGATCAGTTGACTGCATTTACTACGGGAAGTCTAATTTTTTTTTACATTTCCTGCAATATTTCCTTATGGGAAGTTATTCAGTTTCATGGTCCGAATGGTCCTATATCAATATTAGGAGGTCTGTCCCTTACACCCTGTATACTTACAAACCAAAAACTAAGAATGAAATAGAAGGTCAACACTCTATGGTTCAACTTTACTAGTGACCGATAACGAAAACAGTGGACGGGCTGGTGATAAGGAACAACTTTCCCCAAGGAACATGGGTCGAAATATGAAAAAAATATGTTTAGCTTCCATATTAACCCAAATCAGCTGATCGGCAATTGTGTATGAGAGGTCTTTTTTTCATATTTCGACCTATGTTCCTTGGGGAAAGTTGTTCCTTATCACCAGCCCGTCTTGAGATTTAGCTAGTAAAATTTCATCCTACATAAAGGACATGATTATCAAATAAATGATGCCGATGATGACGGCCGATGGGGCGCAGTGGTAGTGCGACTGCCTGCGACGCAAAGGTTCCGAGTTCAATTCTCGGTGGTGTGATGAGACCTAGCCGGCCACAATACTTTTATCCCTTTCAACAGCTTCCTCCTAATATATCTAAGTTTAACAATAACACAAAAATGCGCTCTTTGAACAGTTGACGCCAAAACAAATCACGTCGTGATTCCCACAGCTGAACACAATAAATTGCATAATATTTCTTTGACCGGAACTGCCTAAAATAGTTTTGCACCCTAAGAAGTCGTAAACTAATATTCATTTAAACAGAAACGGGACAGGGGTCTTAAATGGAGACACAAGCTACTTTGCTAAATCAATAGAACTCGCTATCTTCAAAACATGAAACTATCATAAAAAGTATTGTTCCTAGAAAACGCTCGACTCTGCTGGTCGCCACATGTCTTTTTCTCGCCACTTTCTACATAAAACAGGAACAACTGGATCAAAGGTCCCAGGTGCTGATGCGGACTACAATAAAGTTATGAACCTTAAGAGTAACAGTTTATGAATCAGTTTTATGCAAGATAATAAAAGTCTTAAATCCTTCCAGAAACACAACATTGAGATGGACGCTCGTGGCCTCCGCCAAATCTCCACGATTGCGTCAGGTAGCCGATGCAAGCCAGAGGGTTGGGCGTAAAGGCGACCAATCACGGGTCACCGGCGCAGGCGCGCGCGCGGGTTTTGTTCGGGGTTCAAGACGCGGGTGTCGAGGCATTCAACAGGAGCCCGGACCGGAGACATCACGTTGTTTTATCAGGCAGCTGCCAAGAAGTTACGAGCCGCTCGGACAAGTGAATTTGTGTCCTGAGTGGTTTCTATAGAGTCAGTTTGAAATACGGTTTGGAGAGCTTCGCCCTAATATACCACTGTGATACCCATATTTTCTCTGAATTCTATCATAAAACAAAACTTAAACACTTCATAAAGCATTGTTTGGGATGTAACACAGAAAATAGTGCGAGGCTCCTTTCTATTAACTTTTCTACATTAAAATCCCCTTGTACCGGTGTAGACTTTAAACTTACTTCACAGTTATGGTATTATGAACCTGCGACAGACTGTAGATAACATTTCATACTAGCTATTGCTTTTAGGGTTTGTACGCAAAAGAAGTTACGAATCCCGACTCATGTTTGTATATTATCCATGAATATTCTTGAAATACTTCATATACATAGATTATGAGATACATATTGATATCCTCTACAATATTTATTCTAACTACGGGTTCGTACGCAAAAGAAGTTACGAATCCCGACTCTTGGTAATTTATGTTTTATTATAAGTAGTTTTGATTGGCAATGAGAGTTTTTCTTTTCTGGATCTTTTCTCTCATTTAAATTTGGCCTAGCAATGATCCAGGGCTCTAGGAGGACGAACCTCGAATTCCTAGATCAGCAACATTAGTTTAAATTCACTTTCAATAAATTCGATTCATTTTAACCGTGATACTGACTATCATTCACCACTCCTCCTTCTCTCCTAAAACTAATAACTGAAATATTCAAATCTATAATAATAATATTTTCCAGTTCAGCTATTAATAATATAATATATAGCTTAGCCAACTATATCTTTAACCTTGAACTCGCGTGAGCGAGCTAGTTGTCTCCCGTGAGCCCGTTTACATTAAATCCACCGGTAGGCTTACGAATTTGTGTCATTCTTTCTTGAACGCTAAATAATCGCTAAATAGCTTTAACGCTGTCAAGGAAGGCCTTCCTAAGTTAAATAAAATAAAACAAGAAACCACAGTTTCCTCATGATCATGAATACATATATATATAATAGCCTAAAAGGAAAATGAGGAGTTTTGGGACAATGTGAGAGATGTTTTGAAAAACTGCAAGGCGAATGAAAGAATTATTATGCTGGGAGATTTTAATGGATGGGTAGGAATAAAGCGAGATGGGTATGATAAGGTTCTTGGTACGTTTGGTGATGAAAGAGTAAATGAGAATGGAAAGAGTGTGTTAGAGATTTGTTTGCAGTGGGATCTTTTTGTGTCGAATACAATGTTTCAACACAAAAAGATCCACACTTATACAAGAGCGGAAGGTGCATCAAGAACAATGATTGATTTAGTGATTGTGGATGAAAGATTGAAGAGTAAAGTTGTAGACACTCGAGTGTACCGCGGTGCTGGTATTGACACAGACCACTTCCTGGTGCTATCTCGAATAAGTGGTCTCTTCAAACGGTGGCGGCACAGGGTAACTGAGCGAAGTAGTGCGTTGGAAAGAGTGAAAGTAGAAAATTTGCAAGATAAAGAGGTAAAAAAGGAGTATATTAAAAGATTGAAAGAGAAATTTAACAACCAAGAGGAGATGTCTGACATTGAAGAAGGATGGAAAGGATTTAAGAAAGGTGTTGTGGATGTCGCGATAGAAGTGTGTGGAGTTTCAAAAAGGATGAAAGGGAAAACACAACGGAGTGCGTGGATGACCAAAGAGGTACAAGAAGTTGTGCAGAAGAAGAAGAAAGCATGGTTGGATTGGTTAGCTACCAAAGCTAACCGAAGAATGTTAAAAGCGACGGATGAAGATGTAGAGAAAGCAAGAAAGGAGTATAAAAGTGTGAAGGATGTAGTTAAAAAGACTGTTGATAAAATGAAAGATAAGAATAAGGATGAATTTGACAGGAGGCTATCGGAAAACTTTCGTTCCAACTTGAAAGTTTTCTGGAAATCCATAAGGACAGCTCGAAGTAAAACCACGTCGTCCGAGTTGAGTAGGATTCGAAGCCAGGATGGTAGTGTAATAAAAGGTGAGGAATGTGTGTTGAAAAGATGGAAGGAATATTTTGAAAGCTTATTTGAGAAAGAAGATCTAGCGCAAGAAATAACTACTGCAGAAGTGAATGAAATTGAGAACGAAAGTGAGATTGAAATGGATGAGATTGTGAAAGCGTTAAAAAGTATGAAATCTGGTAAAGCTGCAGGGTATGATAGAGTGTCGGTCGAAATGCTGAAGGCTGGCGAAGGCGTTGTGGCTAGTCAGCTGTACCTCCTTTTTAACCTTTGTTGGAGAAGCGGTCGAGTGCCAACTGATTGGTGCAAGGCTGTAATAGTGCCATTATATAAAGGAAAAGGGTCACAGCTGGACTGCAAAAATTACCGCGGTATAAGCCTCCTCAGTGTCTTCGGCGAACTGTATGCAAAGGTGTTGATTGAAAGAGTGATGAAAGAAACGGATGAGAAAGTATGGGATGCTCAGGCAGGATTTCGTAAGGGGATGGGATGTACGGATCAGGTCTTTTCCTTGCGCTGCATAGCTGAAAAATTCCTGGCCAAAAACCAGAAAGTCTATTGCGCATTCGTGGATTTGGAAAAGGCCTATGACAGAGTGGTGAGGAATGAATTGTGGTCGGCACTATCCATGCATGGGGTGAGCAGTATCTTGATACGAGCACTGAAATCCTTATATAAGGATTCCAGTGCTTGTGTCAGGATAAACGGGGCGTACAGTGAACTTTTTAACATCGAGAAAGGTGTTAGACAGGGATGTGTTGCGTCACCGTGGCTGTTCAATCTATTCATGGATAGTTGTTTGGCGGATTTGAAAGAGAGTGAATGTGGTCTGAGAATGAATGGTTTACTCGTCAAATGTCTTCTCTATGCTGATGACCAAGTTATCCTTGCGTCGTCGGCTGAAGGGTTGCAGGAGATGGTAAATATTATGACTGAGGCTTTGAAAAAGAAAGGAATGAAAGTGAATGTAAGTAAGACGAAAGCAATGGTTTTTGAGAAAGAGGAAAATATGACAGAGTGTAAAATTATGATAGAAGAAGAGAGGGTGGAACAAGTGAAAGAGTTTGTGTATTTGGGCTCCATGTTCACATCAGATGGAAAGTGTGAAAGTGACATCGAAAGAAGGGTGAATGCCGGAAACATGGTGAATGGAGCGTTGCACGCTTTTATGAACAGCCAGAAAGTCTCTGATAAGGCTCGTCTGGCTGTGCATAGAGGGGTGTTAGTTCCGACACTTATGTATGGGAGTGAAAGTTGGGTATGGCAGAAAAAGCATGAAAGTAGAATAAATGCAGTACAAATGAGAGCGTTAAGAAGTATGATTGACGTAAAATTGAGTGACAGGATAAGGAATAGCGTGATAAGGGAACGTTGTGGTATAAAAGAAGACGTAGTGACTGGTGTAGAAAAGGGTATGCTTAGATGGTTTGGTCATGTAGAGAGGATGAATGAAAGAAGATTAATGAAAGAGGTGTATATGGCAAGTGTGGATGGGAACGTCGGAAGGGGAAGACCTCGACGAACGTACCTTGATCAAATCGGGGACGTCCTAAAGAAAGGTCAGGTCAAGAGTACCCTAAACCGAAGAGCATGCATGAAGAGATTGATGAATGTGGAGGAGGCGAAAGTAGTATGCCAGGATCGTAGTAAGTGGAAGGAAGTAGTCTCTGCCTACCCCTCCGGGAAAGAGGCGTGATTTATGTATGTATGTATGTATGTATAATAGCCTGCGGGCACAACATAAAAAAAAAGCGAAAAACATAAAATAGCCTGCGGGCTTAACTAAAAACCATGGCATATATCTATAAAATGCCTGCGGGCATAATAGCAAAAGATTGAAGACACAAAATTATCAAAGCTTACTGTCGCTTGGGCCCACTCGTAACGCAAACGTGGCGGTGGGTGAATTTTTGCATTCCGGCCGGGTAGCAAAGTTGAAATTCCTTCCATACTTTAGCTAACGAAACACTGACTAAGTGGTTAGCAATATTCACAAATGTATTGACTAGACGATCTAAAGCCTAAGGCACCATCCAGGTTCCGTCACAGTGGGACACTCACAAAGTTGATATTTATCACTTTGTGAATTTGTTCCTGGTTTGGTTAGGACATTGCAGCGTGAACCAACTGATTGTCCGAAAATAAATTGTTCCGTGCTTCGGAGGGCACGTTAAGCCGTCGGTCCCGGTTGCTGTCTATGATGACTTAGACGGCGGTCGTAACACAACCATGTCAGAGGCCTACTAGTGGATAGTGATAGATATCTCCTATCATTATCTTAACCAATCTGACGGAATGTGACAGCACGAATTTAAGGTAAGTTAAGAGAATTTGTATCCCGAATTAAAGGCATTATCATAAGAAAACATTCACCTGTATTCAACCATCCCTCACTGCGCTCGGCAGTAGTTAATAGAGCTCTGGATTGTTCTAGAAGATCCTCCTGAAACAAAAATAAACATACATACATATATCACGCCTATATCCCTTACGGAGTAGGCAGAGCGTTAACGGCCGTAAAACGGATATTAACACCGAATCTGACTAAGGTTTGAGGGCCAATCCGATAACTGTGTATCACTATAGTGACAGGTTTACAGCCCATCACCTAAAATTGCAATACACATCTAACCCTCGAGTCCCTTAGTCGCCTCTTACGACACCCATGGGTAAGAAATGGGGTGCTGCTATTCTAAGCCGGCATCACACGGCAATTTTTAAAAACTTGCAACATTTTGAAGCTCGGGAAGGATATGAATCTGCGACTTTCGCCATCACTAGTGGCGACGCGACGCTTCTTCCATCTGAACTACCGCAGCTCGTTCCTTGCCCGACAATTTTGCAAGTGTATTTTAATGCCAGTAACGCGTGGCATGGCTCCATCTACCGGGGTAGTTTTGCAACTAATACCCGGCAACTAATTCTATCTTCATCTTATCTTTTAAACGCCACGCGTTTCTAACATTAAAATACACTTGAAAAATTGGCGGGCAAGGAAAGAGCTGCGGTAGCCCGGATGGAAGAGGCGTCGCCACTAGTAATGCGAAAGTCGCAGGTTCAAATCCTGCCCGCGCTTGAAAGTATTGCAAGTATTTAAAAATTGCCTTGTGATGCCGGCTTAGAATAGCAGCACTCCATTTCTTTCCCGTGGGAGTCGTAAGAGGCGACTAAGGGACACGAGGGTGCGTATTGCAATTTAAAGCGATGGGCTGACAACCTGTCACTATGGCGATACACTGTTTCCCGAATGACCCTCAAATATTTGTCAGACGTGGCGTAAATGTCCGTTTTTTGCGGCCGATTACGCTCTGCCTATTAAAAATTAAAGGCGTGATATGTGTATGTATAATTTTGTTTGTCAATTGATTGATAGATAAATTGAATACCAAATTTAAATAATAATAATATACTTTACAAAAAAAAAAAAAACATCGAGAAAATAAAATAAAACAAAGACAAAACACAGTACAATAAGGCGGTCTTAATGCTAAAGCAGCATTCTCTTCCAGGCAACCTTTGTTTTACTGTTTTTTTTGTTTTTTTTAAGTATGGGTTTGCTCTTGACTCTAGTCTAGGTCATAGGACAGAGACAGAGTCGGAGCGAGCTCACCCAGAAGAAGCCTGTTCACTCTTACTTTGAAGAGATTAGGGTTGTATGCGTTTGGAAACACAGACGCAGGAAGTGAGTTCCACTCTTTAGCAGTGCGCATTATAAATGATGACTGGAAGCGCTTAGTCCGAATTGGTGGAATGGCAACCAGGTACGGATGGTATCCGGCGGTGCGTCTGGATGTCCGATGGTAGAAGGGAGCTGGTGGAATGGCAACCAGGTACGGATGGTATCCGGCGGTGCGTCTGGATGTCCGATGGTAGAAGGGAGCTGGTGGAATGGCAACCAGGTACGGATGGTATCCGGCGGTGCGTCTGGATGTCCGATGGTAGAAGGGAGCTGGTGGAATGGCAACCAGGTACGGATGGTATCCGGCGGTGCGTCTGGATGTCCGATGGTAGAAGGGAGCTGGTGGTGGAATGGCAACCAGGTACGGATGGTATCCGGCGGTGCGTCTGGATGTCCGATGGTAGAAGGGAGCTGGTGGAATGGCAACCAGGTACGGATGGTATCCGGCGGTGCGTCTGGATGTCCGATGGTAGAAGGGAGCTGGTGGAATGGCTACCAGGTACGGATGGTATCCGGCGGTGCGTCTGGATGTCCGATGGTAGAAGGGAGCTGGTGGAATGGCAACCAGGTACGGATGGTATCCGGCGGTGCGTCTGGATGTCCGATGGTAGAAGGGAGCTGGTGGAATGGATTTATATGGGGTATTGATTACCTTGTAGGTACAGCTTCGGTAGGCACGTAAGTATCCAAGGTAGGTATCCAAGTTAGGCACGGAAATAAGTCCACAATACACCATATAATAGTTCAATGTTTATTGTCTATTCGTAAGCACAAGCGAGCATATACAAGCGTATAAGAAAGCGTATTTACAATAGCACTTAAAATATTATAAGATTTCGCGTGAGCCGATAAGCGTTGCATCTAGGCAAAAGCGACACGGGTATCCCGTCGGGACAGTTGAGAGCTACTGGCGGGCGAGCCTTGCGGCCACGCCGCGATCGCATGATCGTCTCACGCGCAACCTGCATACAGAGGTAAGTGGTAATGTTTGTTTACTATAAATTATATTTAATATTTGTTAGTTGAAATGAAAACTTATTATTTATCGTTAATATGTAGTTAGGTATTTATGTATGTTAAATATGTATGTATTTGTATAACTGTAAATAGAAATACATATTGTAAAGGTTTAATTTATGTGTAAATGTTTTCTATATGTGTATATATGTATGTTTATGTATCTCGTGTGTTTATACATATTTATAATTAATAAGTATTTTATGTTTGTTGTTTTAATGTTTTAGTTGTTCTTCTTTCAGATGCAGAGTAGCGGACAGGTGGCGGCACGCCACATCACTCCCCCACCGAGACCGGATCACGGTCGATAGTGAAGATAATCAGGAAAACGTACTGTTCGTCCACTTCTAGTTTTTCTTGCAGGAGGTATCGCATCAGTTGGCGGTTGCGGTGATGGGCAGTGATTGGATGGTGGCTTCGTAGGTGCAGGTTTGTTCTGAGGTTGTGTTTTGCTGTCATCTGCTTTCGTCAGGTAAGCTGGTTTAAGTCTGTCCACTGTGACAGTCATTTCTTTGCCTTGTACGTCAATTGTGAACGTTTTTGTATTTCTATTCAGAACTTTGTATGGGCCAGTGTATGGAGATTCTAATGGCCGTTTTGCAGGACCTCGACGAAGGAAGACATATTCGGAGGTAAGTACATCTTTAGGCATGTAGAATGTTTTGTTGCAGTGATTTGAGGCAGGAGATGGAGAAAGACTAGCCATGTGTTTTCTGAGTCGTGAAACGTAGTCTGCTGGGTCCATGTAGTCATCTTTTGATGGTTCAAAAAATTCTCCTGGTAATCGAAGTGGTTCTCCGTACACTAGTTCGGCGGAAGAAGCGTTCAGATCCTCTTTCCAGGCTGCTCTGATGCCGAGTAGCACGAGTGGAAGGGACTCTGTCCACTGCGGATTTTTGTGACAGACAATGGCTGCTTTTAATTGACGGTGTAGTCGCTCCACCATACCATTGCACTGTGGATGATAAGAAGTGGTGGGGCGATGTTCGGCGCCAATCAGTTTTGCAATGTTTTGAAAAAGTAGCGATTGAAACTGTTGTCCTCTGTCAGTTGTTATGACGTGTGGGCAACCATGACGTGATATCCAGTTGGACACGAAGGCCATGGCGCAGGTTTCTGCGGTTATGTCTGGTAAAGGGTAAGCGTCGCACCAGCGTGTGTAGCGGTCTACGACAGTCAGGCAGTAGCGGTGGCCATTGGAGTATGGTAATGGGCCAACTAAATCCATGTGGATGTAAGCGAAGCGTTCTGATGGCAGGGAAAACGAAGAGTAGGGTGCTGTGACGTGTCTACTTATTTTGCATCTCTGGCAGTCTTCGCATTCTTTAGCCCAGGTCTTACAGTCGCGGCGGATGCCGGGCCAAACAAATCGTTGGGCTATCATTTTCGCGGTTGCGACTCCACTGGGATGGCTGAGGCCATGCATATGCTTGAAAACTTGTTTGCGAAAGGCTGGTGTTATGTATGGTCTTTGATTTCCAGTGGAAACATCACAGTATACACGGTATTCAGTCATCTTCTTTAGTTTAAGTGCCGTGTCCTTCTTGAGCAAGGCTTGCAATTCAGGGTCTCTGTCCTGATCTTTTGCAAGATCCTCGTAGTTGACGACTGTTACTACCTCTTCGATGCGAGATAGGGCATCTGCGACGATGTTGTTTTCACCTTTGATGTGTCTTAAATCGGTGGTGAATTGCGATATATAGTCGTAATATCGAAACTGTCTCGGTGTGCATCTGTCTCTTTTGGTTTTGAAGGCGTACGTAATGGGTTTATGGTCGGTGAAGACGGTAAAAGTTCGGGCCTCCAGCATGTACTTGAAGTATTTTATACCTTCATAGATAGCCAGGAGTTCCCTGTCATAGGGGCTATATTTCTTTTGAGCCGACGTCAATTTACGGGAGAAAAATCCAAGTGGTTCCCATTCCTGTCCTTTCTTTTGCTGAAGGACGGCGCCTATTGCCTCATCCGACGCGTCTGTAAATAACGCCATTTCCTTGTTAGTGTCAGGATGTACCAGAAGTGTGGCTTTTGATAGGCTGTTCTTACATTCATTAAAGGCAGCGGTCATTTCATCAGTCATGTGGATAGGTGCTGCTCCTTTTAGTTTGCCTTTAAGTGCGTCATTGAGTGGTGCTTGGATTTTTGCTGCGAGAGGCGTGAATCTTCGATAGTAATTGACCATCCCGAGGAAGCGTCTAAGTTGTTTGGCTGTTGTCGGTGATGGGTATTTTTGTATGGCATCTACTTTCTCTTCAAGCGGTGAAATGCCAGTTCTGGACACGTGGTATCCTAAGAAAGTCACTTCTTCGACTCCAAATGCGCACTTGGCTGTGTTTATGAGTACACCGTATTTTGTGAAACGGTCAAATATAGTTTGCAGATGCTGGAGATGCTCTTCTTTCGATTTTGAGAAAACGAGGATATCATCCAAATATCCGTACGCGAACTCTAAACCTTGCAGGACCTCGTCTATAAACCGCTGAAAGGTTTGTGCGGCGTTCCTTAACCCAAAGGTCATGTAAGGGAACTCATATAAGCCGAATGGCGTTGTGATGGCTGTTTTCGGTATGTCATTTTGTTCGACCGGTATTTGGTTATATGCTTTTACTAAGTCGATTTTCGAGAATAAAGTTGAACCGGATAGCTGATAGACGAAGTCATGTATGTGTCGGATGGGATATCTATCTGGTATCGTCCGTGCGTTTAATGCTCTGTAATCCCCGCACGGACGCCATCCATCATCCTTTTTCTTAGCCAGGTGTAGGGGTGAAGACCAGGGGCTCTCTGATCTGCGGGCTGTGCCGTTCTGTAGCATTTCATCGAACTCTTTTTTGGCGATCTGTAGTCTATCTGGAGCAAGGCGACGTGGGCGTGCTACGACAGGTGGACCAGGGGTGGTGCGGATGTGGTGCTTTGTGTTGTGTTTTGGCTGGGTTGGTGCACCTGCAGGTCTGGTAATCCCCGGGTAGTCTCGAAGAAGTTCGTGATATGGTGAGTCACCGGTGAAGGCTTTGATGGCTTGTATTTCCTTCGAGCTGATGTTGCGGTGAGGTACGTTGATGCTGAGATGGGTGATTCCATCTACAAGGCGATGATGTCGGCAGTCTACCAGCAGGTGGTAGTGGCTTAGAAAGTCGACACCAATAATGGGCCTGGTGACGTCGGCTACGATGAACCTCCAGACGAAGTCTCGGCGGAGTCCAAGGTCGAGGTGAAGTTCGATAAAACCATAGGTTGATATAATTGTATTGTTTGCGGCGTATAGCTCATATTTTGTTTTTGGGCGCTGGTCTCTGGTTAATGTTTTTGGGAATACGCATAAGTCAGATCCTGTGTCAACTAGGAAATTTAACTTAGTTTTCCTTTCAGTAACAAAGAGGCGGCCTTTACACTCCAGGCAGTCGTTAGCCGCCACTAGTGGCTGCCGTTGGAGTTTTCCTTCTGATATTGGCAAGGAGTGAGGCATTTCATGGCACTTGAGCCGAATTTGCGATGGTAGTAGCATATTCCGTTGCTATTGTCACTACGACGTTGGCGACTGTTCGAACGGGATCCAGATCGGGATCCTGGGCGTGATCCACTGAAGAATTGTCTGCGTGGGCGACTCGGGCGTGTGCTCAATGTTGCTATCTGTCTTGTCAGCTCAGTAATTTGCTTTGCCATGCTCTCCATAGCTTGTAGGTATGGATCAGGAGCACTGTGTGACGTAGATGGCATGACTTCACATATCTGGGCGCTAGGTGTAGCGACGGCGATAATTTTGTCGGCGAGATCGGCCAGTTTGTCAATCGCCATGTCGGTGTGAGAAGCCACGATGGGTTGTATATTATAGGGTAGCCTGTTGTACCATATTGTTCTTACAAATTCTTCAGGGACTGTTGGTCCGGCGAGGTGCTGTAGGTGTCGCAAAAACTGGGATGGTTTTCTGTTACCCATTTCTTGGTTGTTTAAAAACTGTTTAACCTCCTCTTCACGGGGCTTAGAGAGGCGTCTAATCAGTTCCGTTTTCAGGGTCAAGTATTTATTTTCTTTAGGTGGGTTTTCGATAATGTCCGCCACTTCTATAGCATACTGATGATCAAGCTGACTAGTTGCGTAGTAAAATTTTGTAGTGTCAGATGATATGCCGGATAACTGGAACTGACCTTCAAGCTGAGCGAACCATAATGCTGGACGATCTGGCCAAAACGGTGGAAGTTTCACACCTACTTTGTATAATTCAAATTTTTCATTTGTGGCCTTATCTTCCTGGGGTGTCGGTCCGCCATTTGCGCCGTTCGCTTTGTCTTCTGGGTTAACCATGCTGTTTTAGCTTTCGAAGGTTGCTTGATGTTCTCAGGGGTCACCAATTTATATGGGGTATTGTTTACCTTGTAGGTACAGCTTCGGTAGGCACGTAAGTATCCAAGGTAGGTATCCAAGTTAGGCACGGAAATAAGTCCACAATACACCATATAATAGTTCAATGTTTATTGTCTATTCGTAAGCACAAGCGAGCATATACAAGCGTATAAGAAAGCGTATTTACAATAGCACTTAAAATATTATAAGATTTCGCGTGAGCCGATAAGCGTTGCATCTAGGCAAAAGCGACACGGGTGTCCCGTCGGGACAGTTGAGAGCTACTGGCGGGCGAGCCTTGCGGCCACGCCGCGATCGCATGATCGTCTCACGCGCAACCTGCATACAGAGGTAAGTGGTAATGTTTGTTTACTATAAATTATATTTAATATTTGTTAGTTGAAATGAAAACTTATTATTTATCGTTAATATGTAGTTAGGTATTTATGTATGTTAAATATGTATGTATTTGTATAACTGTAAATAGAAATACATATTGTAAAGGTTTAATTTATGTGTAAATGTTTTCTATATGTGTATATATGTATGTTTATGTATCTCGTGTGTTTATACATATTTATAATTAATAAGTATTTTATGTTTGTTGTTTTAATGTTTTAGTTGTTCTTCTTTCAGATGCAGAGTAGCGGACAGGTGGCGGCACGCCACAGAATGGCTACCAGGTACGGATGGTATCCGGCGGTGCGTCTGGATGTCCGATGGTAGAAGGGAGCTGGTGGAATGGCAACCAGGTACGGATGGTATCCGGCGGTGCGTCTGGATGTCCGATGGTAGAAGGGAGCTGGTGGAATGGCTACCAGGTACGGATGGTATCCGGCGGTGCGTCTGGATGTCCGATGGTAGAAGGGAGCTGGTGGAATGGCTACCAGGTACGGATGGTATCCGGCGGTGCGTCTGGATGTCCGATGGTAGAAGGGAGCTGGTGGAATGGCTACCAGGTACGGATGGTATCCGGCGGTGCGTCTGGATGTCCGATGGTAGAAGGGAGCTGGTGGAATGGCAACCAGGATTTTTACCTGATCGTGAGTTGTGAGGTGTTGCTGAAGCCAGGAGCTCTGCAGATCGCTGTACTGCTGCAACGACTCTCTGAGTGGAGCGTATGCGGCACGGCCTAACTCTTTAATGGTGGCCGGTGGCACTATTTCTGTAAGAAACACGTCAATATGTTTAAGGCGAGTGTAGCCGTCATAATTCTTTAATGGAGCATAATGTCACTGGCATTAAGTCCGCCCTTGTACACTGTTGTGCATAAAGTTCAATAAATAAATAAATGCGAATTTCCCGTGAACGACCTCAACAGTGGTGCCACTTCAAAGAAATATTAATTTCTCTTCATACAAACAATCTATCAGAATGTCCGTTGCCCAAGTTTTTAGTATTATCCTTAAGTAAAATTAGAACCTGCAAACTCAACGAAATATTCACTGCAATAAATACCAAAAGTGGCTCACAAAAACAAGTTTTCTCTTCACACTAACAATCTATCAGAATGTCTGTTGGCTAAGTTTTAAGTATTATCCTTAAGTAAAATTTGAACCTGCAAACTCAATGAAATATTCGCTGCAATAAATACCAAAAGTGGCTCACAAAAACAAGTTTTCTCTTCATACTAACAATCTTCAACAAGAAAGTTATTTACGAGGTGTCAGCGCGCCTCAATGAGACTACCGGGGACCGGAGAGCTGGCAGCTTCTTTGGCCAGCGTTTAAGTTTGGCCATTCAAAGAGGAAACGTTGCCAGCTTACTGGGGACCATGTCTGATGGGGGCGCACTGGAGGACCTTTTCATAGTTTAGTTTTAGGTTAATTTTTTCTGTAAATAATTAAATTGTGTTAGTTTTATGTTCATATACCTTATAAAATAAATTTTTTAAGAACTTTAAAAAAAAAAAATAACCAGGACTTAGATCTATTTCACTTATCTTTGCTCCAATACAAAAAGCGTAACATATCAATGTTATATAACAATCTTTTAGAATGTCCGTTGCCCAAGTTTTTAGTTATATCCTTAAGTTGAATTAGAACCTGCAAACTCAATTAAATACTCGCTGTTATTAAAGTTATGGCAAAAAGTGCCTAGAATGGCCCCATTTGATAATAATTCCCATTACTTTAACTACAGCGAATATTTCATTGAGTTTGTAGATTCTAATTTTACTTAAGGATAATACTAAAAACTTGAGCAACGGACATTCTAATAGATTGTTTGTATAAAGAGTATATTTTTTGTGAAGTGGCGCCACTGTCGAGGCCGTTCACGAGTACACTCGCCTTACTCAAATGATTGATCTTGGTACGTATTGTATAAGTAGGAAAAATACATACATATATCACGCCTATAAATCCTTTCGAGGTAGGCAAAGCGTAAACGGCTGTTAAAAACGGACATTTACGTCACGTCTGACAAACATTTTAGGGTCATTTGGAATATTTTGTATCGCCTAAATTTGCAATACACACCTTCGAGTCCCTTAGTCGCCTCTTACGACTCCCACAGGAAAGCAATGGGGTGATGCTATTTTAAGCCGGCGTCACACGGCATCAATGGATGTATCAATAACGGTAAATAAAATGGATATACATGGTGTAAAAAAATTAGCTGAGAATATTTTAAGGGGTGCACCAGTACGTGAAACTGAACAACTTTCCCCAAGGAACATAGGTCGAAATATGAAAAAAAATTGGCCCTCCCATACAAATTATCCCGGCCGGGTAACACACTGAGTATGGGAGGGTCAAATTATTTTTTCATATTTCGACCTATGTTCCATGGGGAAAGTTGTTCAGTTTCACGTACTGGTTCACCCCTTAAAATATTCTCAGCTGATTTTTTTACACCTTATATAAATAAAAATCATACTAATATTGCGAAATGCGAAACTTTGTATGTTTGGTACTTTTCACGCAAAAACTACTGAATCGATTGTAATGAAATTTTGCACACATATAGAACGTAACATGGATTAACACAGGATAGTTTTTATGAGTACGCGGGCAAAGCCGCGGGTAACAGCTAGTAAATAAATAAATACCTTTAGCCGGTTTGTCGTCTGATGCCGGCCTAGAATAGCATCACTCCATTTCTTTCCCGTGGGAGTCGTAGGAGGCGACTAAAAGACTTGAGAGTGTGTATTGTAATACTAAACGATGGGCTGACAACCTGTCACTATGGCGATATATAAATTTTCCGAATACCCTCAAATATATGTAAGACGTGGCGTAAATGGCCGTTTACGCTCTGCCTACCCCGCAAGGGATTATAGGCGTGATATGTGTATGTATGTACGTAAAACGTTACAGTCATATAAAATGCATAGTTCAGAGTTAATTGGCACTATTTACAATATTTAGACTACACAAATATCTATTTTATTTGTAATTTAAATTGAAATTCTTTATTCAACGTAGGATAGTATTATCATATCCGTCATTGTAAAAAAAAGAAATTTGTATCACACAATTTTCTACAGCAACTGAACAACAGCTGAACAACCTAATAAAACAATTGAACAACAACCGAACATTTCTATCTTTATTTTTTTTATCTTTTTACCATACAACAACAACTGACAGGTGCGACGGAAGATAGCGATTTGAGTATTGGCAAAAAAAACTTCGTTTCATTTCTCAACTTTATCGCAGTAAGAGCCTTCTCATTAAGGCAATACGCTTCTGTAATTTCTATGAAACTGTCATTTATATAGGTAGAATGCATAAAGCAGGTCTTTATACAACTGTTTTCGAATTCATAAATCGAACATTATGAGACGAGTGTAGATAAATACCTTTATGCTGCGTAGGTGCATCTAAAACCGCCTTAAGACACGACATGAATTGGTCGACGTCTCTACGTAAGTCTGTGAGCAGTTCAATGCCCTCAACCGCTGTTGAACACAGTTTTAAATTCGCTGACACTATCTGAAACATATTAATTCGTTTAATGTACACAAATGAATTTGCTTTATCAGCCACGTTGCAATAAATATATCTACAAACAAAATGTAAATAATATGTGTGAAAAGCTTTTAAAAATAATTTGACTTTGCTTTTATAGTATAAGTGGATTTATGAATTTTTAAATAATGTTTTGTAATACTTTGGATTATGTTTTGATTGGAACTTAAATATTTTATTGAACTTAGTTCTTATGACATTTTCTCTATTTGATTTCTGAATTTTTATTTTTTGTTAGTCAACTTAAGTATATTATAGTGCCATATTTGCATGCCTGCGAGCAGGCTGAATGCACTGAACGAATGTATTATTTTTAAGACCTTATGGACCTCTGGCAAATAAACTATTATCTTATCTTATCAAAAACATTACAAAACAAACACATACAAAGAATAACGACACAACAGGACAACTTATATCAACTAAGAAATTTCTTCCAGCTGACCTACGCAAAGTGAGACTTTATTAGACAGGCGGATTAGGCGTGCACAATAGAATATAATAAGATAAAATAAACCTACACACGAATAGATTATATATTCATCGTGAGAAGATAAAATATCGGATGTAATTTTACTAATGAATAATACTGAAAAGAGAGAAAGGGGTGGTGATAAGGAACAACTTTCCCCAAGGAATATAGGTCGAAATATGACGAAAATATTTTGAGCTTCCATAGTTACGCAAATCAGCTGATCGGCAATTTTGTATTGTTTTTTTTTCTTCATATTAGACCTATTTTCCTTGGGGAAAGTAGTTCCTTATCACCAGCCCATCTTGATTGAGTTTTCGCTATCGGTCACTAAAGTACCGCCGTTCTAATAAGTCGTATTCGACAGCTGTCAGATTCGTGGACTATGGCAGAGGGTCTATTTTCCTTTGTTGCCATCTCTTTTAGTATGGAATCAAATATCGTTTTCAGATAGTGGTGGCGTAAAGTTACAAGCCGTGTGTTTAACCTGGCCAGCCCCGTGGCAGAGCTTTGATTTTTATTTTTTTATCCCGCCCGAGCCGGTTTTCTATTAGGACATTACAAAATTGTTATAAAAAAAAGAAAATTGTGTGATACTAATTTCTTTTTTTTACAATGACGGTTCATGACGTCAATAAGTGATATGATAATACTATCCGACATTGACTATAGAATTTCAATTTCAAAGAGATGACAGCTGTCAAATACGACTTATGTGAACGGCGGTACTTTAGTCAAATTTCAACCTATATTGTGATTGATTTTGTTTATTGTTTGTTTTAATTCTGTGAAATGAAAAACACGCTCTAGAAATGACAAAAAAGTGCTTCAACTTTTTATGCCAATATTTATTTGACAATCCGTTGTTCGGTTTTGGCATACATATTAACGATACCGATATACTGAACAACTTTTGTTGGAGACATTTGGAAAAACTGTCAAAAAGGATCTCGTTTTTGGCCCCAGCCATTATTCGCTCTTAACTTTTAGGTTCGCTGTAATTTTTTTTATGAATGTCTAACTTATTTTTTTAAGGTTACCGAAAAATATATATTCTATCCAGGGACCAGACTGGTAAGCCTATCAGGGGTTGGGCTTGCGTGCCCTTTTCGTATCTCGCCAAAACCCATTCAAAAATGCTTTTTAAAGCGCTATTTTAAAAGCACTTTCCATATTGGCCGCAATTCGGGATATAAATTTTCCTTACTTGCCTTAAATTAGTGCTGTCACTTTCGTCAAATAGGTTTAGAAAAGGATAAGAGATATTTTAGTCGCGTCATGTCTTATAATTTCATGCAAAATACGTGTTATCTGTCAAAATAAGGCAGCGATCAAAACAACGGCGCCTAAATTGACTAGAAAAGGCGAAACAACCATTGACGTTTTTAAAAATGACAGGACTTAGAGATCTCCTATCCTTTTCTAAACCTATTTGACGGAGAGCGACAGCACTAATTTAAGGCAAGTAAGGAGAATTTATATCCCGAATTGAGGGCATTGATAGGGTTACCCTATCGACTTTTAAATTAAATTTGTCACCTACGGTGTCATTTATACGGACTATTACGGCCCGCGGCAAATAGGTAGCCCGGCGGGGATCAGTCACCGCGCTGAACCTACTTGCAGAGCGTACGAGCGCAACCCTTATAAAGCGCTACCCAAAGGGGTTTTTGATAGGGTTACCCTTTCGATAAACTTAAAGCAAATGAAACGGTTATCATTAGGATTGGGTTATCATTAAGATTGGGAGTGTTCAAGCAAAGGGTGGGAGAATTAAGCGCTTAATCGAAAAAGCGCTTAGCGGGTTCTTTTCTATCATTCAGTTCTTTACTCACTTTAGTAGGCGACGGCTCCAATGACAGCAGAAGGTCTGTGTACAACCTGATCAGCTCTGACATCGGAGTTTCAGACTTGAGGACGTTGGTCAGCCATTCCACCTACACATACAAGCATATACATATGGACACATGTTTACATCAAAGGGTAAAATGTAGATTTATAGCAAAAAATCTATGAATGGAATAAACTGCCAGAAGATGTAGTCTCAGCATCAATAATATTCAACATACATACATATATCACACCTTTATCCCTTTCGGGGTAGGCAGAGCGTAAACGGCCACAAAAAACGGACATTTACGCCACGTCTGACAAACATTTGAGGGTAATTCGGAAAATTCAAGAACAGACTAAACGAGCATTAAAAAGAAATAAAGATTAAGGAAATGAAAACTTATTATAAGTAACTGGATACAAGCATTATCCTGCCTGCTCAATAAATTATAATTATAATAATAAAAAACGTGTAGCAGTTGAAAAATAGGCAATATTGGTTTAGCCCGAATCCGTTAACTTAAGCTGACGAGCTAAAAATGAGGCTAGACTAAATGCACGAGCTTTTAGTTACTGTGGGCTCTGTAGGATTGAATAAATTGAATAATACATTCAATTCTCACAATATATTTACTTTAACCCAAAATACATTGAAAAAAAAAACAACATATATTATTGAAGCAAATTAAAACTTACCTGTTTGCTAGCCTCCGGCGCAAGTAGCCTGGTCAAAGCCTGGACAGAATGCAGGTCAAGCCGTCTCCAGCTGTTAGCCAGCCTCGCTGCAGCCGCGCGTCTCCAGCATCTCCACACGGAGACACTTCGAGACATCCCACTGAAGAGGGCTACGTATGTTGACGTTCGGTCTGCAACAGGAATAAACCGTTTCAGACACATTCTTGATCGTGAGCGTAGCGTGAAATCTTAAGCTTGGTTTGCTCGCTAAAAAGAACTGCAATGGCCTAGTCACATATTCCTACCTAGCCAACTTAAAAACGCAATCAGAAGTTATTTTAGAGGACTTGAAAAGGACAAACCTTTTTTACACGACTGCCTAACCAAACAAGGAGTGTAATGTTTTTAGAGTTCATGTATGTATGTATATATGTGCGATTCTTTGAAGGACAGAAACTCGTTAACCACTGAACAGATTCGAATGGGAATTGTATCCCGATTGTCATAGGCTAAGCTTTATCTCAGAAAGCAGTCGTGTTTTTTTTATCATGCTTGTTACTTTACTCGTAGAAATACGTTTACGGTTGCTAGGAGACAATCATCTTAAAAGTACCTGAGTTTTAGACTCTTGCTTCAGAAGTAATCACGTTGGGCGACTCGGTGTCCCACACGAAAAAGAAGAAGAAGAAGTAATCACTACTGAAAACGTTTTTTTTAAGGTATTTGCTCATAACTCAAAAAGGATAGATATTAGAGAAAAATATCTAAGGCAATATGGAAGCCTATGAAATTAACTACATGTTTCACAAGACAAAAATATTTTATTGTTCTTGAGTTATGCTTCCGAATATTTTTCCAAAACAAGTGCTTTTTTTCAGAATAATATATCATGTTGAAGGCTATTTATTATTATTATTTACTAGATTTCCGCCCAGCGGTTTCACCCGGTACCACTTATTTTCCCATGGTAATAGTTGTTTTCCTGCGGTAAAAAGTGGCCTATATGTCATTCCGGGTTATACTCTACCTGTGTTCCAAATTTCATCCAAATCGGTCAAGCCGTTTGAGCGTGAAGAGGTAACAAACATACATACACACCCACAAACTTTTAGATATCCAGCTGTTATCCAATGTTGGTTTACTTGTCTACACTAATATTATAAAGAGAAAAGATTTGTTTGTTTGTTTGAATTAAATAGGCTTTGAAACTACTAGACCGATTGAAAACAATTGTTACCATTAGAAACATACTTTAACGTTAAAAACGGGTAGTAGCGGGGGAATAGGCTAGTTACATACACACATGCATAAATCACGCCTATATCCCTTACGGGGTTGGCAGAGCGTTAACGGCCGAAAAACGACATTAACACCACATCTGACTAAAGTTTGAGGGTCAATCAGATAACTGTGTATTACTATAGTGACAGGTTGTCAGCCCATCGCCTAAAATTGTAATAACATCTAATCCTCGACTCCCTAAGTCGCCTCTTACTAAACCCATGGGTAAGAAATGAGGTGATGCTTTTCTAAGCCGGCATCACACGGCTATGGGTAAGAAATGGGGTGATGCTAGTTGTGATAGGCTAGTCCACACTAATCCACACTAATATTATAAATGCGAAAGTAACTCTGTCTGTCTGTCTGTCTGCTACGCTTTCACGGCCAAACCGCTGAACCGATCTTCATGAAACTTGGCACAGAGATTGCTAGCATACCGAGAACGAACATAGGCTACTTCTTATCACCATTCGAGGGTCTGGAGTACAGATGTAGACCACCAGGTGTACCACCAGGAGCCCAGCTAAACTATTAGAGGTACAGGCATGGTTCCAAAACAAAATTGTTCAGTATGATGGGCCGCTTCTTTTCACAAGGACATTGAGGATCTGGAGTACCTTATGTAGACCACCAGGTGTACCATCAGGAGCCCAGCTAAACTATTAGAGATACAGGCATGGTTCTAAAACAAAAGTTGCTCATTATGATAGGCCGCTTCTTTTCACAAGGACATTAAGGATCTGGAGTACCTTATGTAGTCCACCAGGTGTACCATCAGGAGCCCACCTAAACTATTAGAGATACAGACATGGTTCTTAAACAAAAGTTGTTCTGTATGATGGGCTGCTTCTTTTCACAAGGACATAGAGGATCTGGAGTACATTATGTAGACCACCAGGTGTACCATCAGGAGCCCAGCTAAACTATTAGAGATACAGGCATGGTTCTAAAACAAAAGTTGTTCAGTATGATGTGCTTCTTCTTTTCACAAGGATATTGAGGATCTGGAGTACCATATGTAGACCACCAGGTGTACGATCAGGAGCCCACCTAAACTATTAGAGATACAGAAATGGTTCCAAAACAAAAGTTGTTCAGTATGATGGGAATAAGTTGAGAAAGGACATCACATACTGACTTTTGTATTCAATGGTTATAAATATTGATCTCTCAGGGCAGTACACCGGATAGCAAATTTTTAATTGTCCCTTTAACAACAGAAGTAGCAAGTCATCCTTAAACAGTACATATAAGACCTGTTCTAATATCACTGTCATACTTACTATGAATATACATATCTACTTTAGAACCTGTGCCTAAAAAAACTATCTAACGCGAACGAAGTCGCGGGTAAAAGCTAGTTGGTTATATATTTATCAAGTTTGTTTTTAAATTGGTTGATTGGTTTAGAAAGAGTTTTATCAATAACGTACCAGCGTCCATATTAGTAAGTGCTTCAATGAGCGGCGGACTGACTGCCGCTTCCAGACGGTTGTAAAGAGTCTCGAGTTGGAGACGTTTGGTCTCATAGTCTGGGGCGTCGCTTAGCACCTGATGACGAACAATAAAACTATTTGTTTAAATTCGTGCTTCCTCCTAAATAGATCGTATTAGATGGTTTTAGTATCCATACATATTTCGACACAAATTTTTGACAACTAACAACCAAGGACTGTCCTCCGTTTCAAAACGCGAGTCGCTGAAAATAATGAATTGAAGATAATTTTAAAGAAAGTGGTTGGATGGAGCGAGGTGCACATCTAAGGTGTACCTATACCTCTAAGCTAGAAGTCATGGCGGGTACTTACTTGTTCACTCAACTCAGCGAGCCTGTCTGAGTGGGCGCCACACTCTCGAATAATATCATTATCAATCCATTTATATCCTTGCAATCTCAATGGTATTTTCGTATATTTTTACGTATTTCAACAGTTAAGTTCATGTTTCACACATTTTCAAAAATATTTTTTACATAAATATGATATTTACCCGTGTAAAAGATACAAATGTAAACTAACCTCCAAGCTAGCTATCATGGCGGCTACTTGTTCACTCAACTTTGCGAGTTTGTCGGTCTGTGTGGGCATCATGAACTCTAGTATTATGATAATAAATCCATTTATATCCTTGCAATCTTAAGGATATTTTCGCATATTATTACGTATTTCAACAGATTAGTACGTGTTTTACACAGTCATATGCATATTTCCTCAACAAATGTGATATTTACCCATGCAAAAGATACAAATGTAAACTATCCTCCAAGCTAGCCGCCATGGCGGCTACTCGTTCACTCAACTCTGCGAGTTTGTCTGTCTGTGTGGGCATCATGAACTCTAGTATGATGATAATAAATCCATTTATATCTTTGCAATCTCAAGGATATTTTCGCATATTATTACGTATTTCAAAAGATAAGTACATGTTTTACACAGTCATATGCATATTTCCTAAACAAATATGATATTTACCCGTGTAAAAGATACAAATGTAAACTAACCTCCAAGCTAGCTGTCATGGCGGCCACTTGTTCACTCAACTCAGCGAGTTTATCCGTCTGTGTGGGAACCCCATTTTCGAGAATGTCTTCGAGTGCTGTAGCGAGCGCGGCCCACTTGTCAGCCTCGCGGAGGGCTGACGCTGCATTCTGTAAAATAAATATACATGATTTTCACAATAACACAATTTTAAACGGATTTAAGTTGTGTTTATTTTGGTTGTGTCAATTTCTACGTTTCGAGCTCTTTACAGAGCCTGTGGTCACGGATGAATAAGGTGTTAGACATATAAATTAGGATATAAATTATTTTCGTTCTACCGCCACCTATTTCTTAATTGCCTAGCGTAACGTCCCGGTTCCACGCAAAATGCTGAAACCGTATCTTGTGTAGTAGGTCTTACAGTATGTTGGATCTGGTTCTTCTGCTGTCTAATCAGCGGAGTCCAAGTTGATGAGATTCTCCATTCAGTATCTCTGTTGAAATTCGGATGTTTTTGAATATCTATGGCTTCCCGTACTTTCCTATAGCAACCTCTGGGAGATACTACAAGAAGCTCACTCAAGTGGTTCACAAGCAAGCAAGACGCAACAGAAGTTCCAATATATCCGCAAGATGGCGCCACGTGGCAGATTGGCAGAGAACAATGTGGCCTGAAACGCTGTAGCGAAGTGTCTACCGCGCACCGCATATATACAACTTCCAATTCTATCCAGGTGGACTAGTCGGTCTCCTGGCCACAGCACCCGGCCAGGCAGGGTAGCTACCCTTTTCCCGACACTACCTGCACCTCACTTTCTGCGTATTAGCCAGATTCTACAACTATCCCGGTAGATGGAGCCATGCCACACGTAATTCACGTTGAGATTTCCCCCACGTCTATTCTCTCACCGCACAGTATATGCTTACTTTTTCTGCTTTTGACTTTAACTAGACAAGGACGGATAAAACCGATAAGAGTCAACTAAAGAGCGGGCTCAGCTTAGACAGATTCAAGCTGCGTAGAAATGGCTTTTACTTGGCAACAGGAAAGCAAGCAGCTTATAAGGATATGTCGAGTGATAGGAGTCATTTCGCAATACGTTTTAGGGTTAGTTAGCCTACAATTTCAACGTGAATATTGAGCTCGCTTCGCTTGCGAAACAATCTAATGTTCAACTGGTCATGCTACAATTTTACTGTAATATATTGAGCTCACGAAACGTATTAGTTCGCTTGCTACAATTTTAATGTGAAATATTGAGCTCACGAAACATATTAGTTTGCTTGCTACAATTTTAATGTGAAATATAACTAAAACTCGCCTCACTCGCGATACATTCTTCGTGGTCATACATCAAATAAATACATTTTCATTTTCCATCTAGCTACTATATTAACGTCAAAATGTTGTACTCGCTTCGCTTACCATGCTCGCCGTAAACAGTTAGCAGGATCCACTTTTAACTGCCAAGCCTAACCTGTCCCTGTCAACTTCAACAAGTCCTACTAATATTATAAATGCGAAAGTTTGTATGTTTGTTTGTTACTTCTTCACGCAAAAACTACTGAACCGATTGTAATTAAATTTGGCACACATATAAAAGGTAACATGGATTAACACATAGGATAGTTTTTATGAGTACGCGGGCAAAGCCGCGGGTAACAGCTAGTAGAACATAAAATCTACCTCCAAACGGCTCTTGAGCTGGTCAATCCGCTGCAAGCTCTCAATAGAGTGTCCAGTCTGCTCCTCCACTCCTTGCACTTTCCGCTCCAAGGACTGTAGTTGTTGCTGCAGCACTGCACCCTCGACTTGGAGTGATGACGCGTCTTGCAGAATTCGAGGGATTGACGTTACTATCTGGAAAAAATTTACTTAAAATAAGATGATTCTATAATAATTCAGCAGTTCAGTCAGTTACAGTTCAGCGGTTTGAACATATCAGGCTGGACTGATGGCGTAGTGGACAGTACCCCTGCCTGCTACGCCGACGGTCGTGGGTTCGATCCCCTCACAGCACAAGTATTTGTAAGTTACTTTTCAAATATTTTGAGTTTTCTATTTATAATATGTATTAATTTACAAAAAGAAAGTATGTATGCCCAGCTATCTAGTGCCCATGGTAGAAGTTTTGCTTAGTTTGGGATATGTCCAAGATATTTATTTATTTTATGACAAACTAGCGGCCCGCCCAGCGGTTTCACCCGCTGCTAACTGATTTCCCACGGGAAACAGACTATCTCCCGACATAAATCATACATAAAAACCTTCCTCTTGAGTCACTCTATCTTTTAAGAAAACTTCATCCAGAGATACATACAAACAAACAAACAGACAGGGGACAGACGTGGGAAGCGCGACTTTACTTTAAATTCTGTTTTGTTTTAATCCCCCAAGAGATGAAAAGGGGGTTAAAAGTTTGTATGAAAGTTCGTTGTCTTAAGTGTGATCCGTTTCAAAATTAGTAATTAAACTTATGACTTAAAATAATTAAACACGTGTTTCAGCATATTTGAAATTTTCACCCTTAATAGGGTCAAACGGGGGTTAAAAGTTTGTATGAAAGTTCGTTTTTTTAAATGAATGTGATCTGTTTCAAAATTTGTGGTTAGACTAATTACTAAAAATAATTAAACACGTGTTTCAGCATTTTTGAAATTTTAACCTTTAAATGGGTAAAAAGGGGGTTAAAAGTTTGTATGAAAGTTTTTTATCTTAAATGTGATCTGTTTCAAAATTTCTGATTAGACTCATAACTTAAAATAATTAAATACGTGCATTTTTGAAATTTTAATCCTTAAAGGTGTCAAAAGGGGGTCAAAAGTTTACTACCAGTTGGGCTACCCGTTTTCCCATGGGAATGTGACAATTTCCCGGAATAAATTATACTTATAAACCTTCCTCTCAAGTTACTCTATCTAATAAAAAAAACCGCATCAAAATCCGTTGGGTACTTCTAAAGATATAAGGAGACACCAAACGGGAAGCGACTTTATTTTATACTATGTAGTGAAGTGATAGGTACTGGCGGGAATTCAAATTGCAACATTTGCCCTGCGAAATATTAGGCAACATTGTTGCGCAATAAGTTCCCGAGTGTTGCGCGACAAAATGATGGCGATATTGTATCAGATGCCGCAAATACAAAAATGGCCGCTGTTTCGCCACGTAACGTCTTTCTTGTTGAACGCGCCTTTAATTATGAGGGTTTCGTAAACTAAGAATTAGATAAAATGAACAGAATAGACTCTAAAGTTTTTGTGTACAATAAATGGTTGTTGATTTGATCACAGACCTAGGTTTTTGATCAAAATCCTAATTTTATCAAAAACCTGCGCCATATTCAGGATGTAAAAATATTAGTTTCAAATATTTGAGGGGTGAACCAGCTAATGCTAATATTTTTTAATTTTGTATTCAATTACAAACCTGTGTAGTAGTCTCATCCAAAGAGTTAGTCAGTTGTTTCATGTAAAGCTGAAGTCTGGTGACCGTTTGAGCTACAAAAACCTGAAATTTAAAAAACATTTGATTAGATATGTTACATGAGTAAGCAGCTTCTCAAGTGTAGACCACGCCTCGGCAATTTGACGCCAGAGAGACCACAAGGGTAAATAATAGTAGCCTCAGCTGCAGAACACAGTTGGAGCTTGTTGCTAGAGATGTCGCAATGGCTGCAGCAGAGGCTATGGTGATATCATTATCATTGTCTGAAAGTACTTGTCTGGGATAGCGTGTAAGACGCCACAAGCCACAAGGTACATTGCGGAGATGCTAAAAAATGAATTAAACTGTGATTTTTGATACCTACCTATAATGACGAACGATAAATGATTTATTTATGATTTATAAAGGGGTGATATGTGTATGGCTGAAGTACAGTATTGTTATTTTTGGTTATAAAATTTACCTCTTTTTCTTGGTTCCCACTGGAGCTCCATGCTTGATTTATACATTTTTTCGGATCAAATTCATCTCCGGAAAACGTTTTTAAGTCCTAAAATTGAGGATATATGAATAAGTATATAGTGATGCTGAATATTTGATAATGTAATTTTCCAGTGAATATGACAACTCACCATCGTTTCCCTAATAATTATATGTAATATTAATTCACAAAACACAAGATTAAATTCGAAATTATTCACAAGTATCAATGTATGACGGTAAAATAGCGCACAAATAGCGTTTGTTGACGTGACAAAATACCAAAACATTGCACTTTTTTGACATAATATATGCTGACAAGAATTAGAGTAAAAGAGAAAAACCGGTTTAACATAGAGCGTTCTCTCTTCCTTTCTTAAAAACTGTACCATTAACAAATAAACATAAACGCAACTGTCATCTGCAATAGTGATGTGCCAGTTCATTATAACGTTATTTTTTAAATGCCATCTAAAATTCAATGAAAGGAACATATACCTCTACCACACCGGGAAGGCTGCGACGCGTGACGTGCACATCTACGCAACACGCGCGGTATCAGTTAAATGAGTTTGATTACAACCGATGCGTGCGTACGTAACCAACCTGTGCTAGCCACAGGACAGCACCGACCGGAGGTGTGGTTACATGGACGTGACTTTACACGCACCAGTTGTACCTAATTACGAAAGTGTATGAAATATGCCCGAACATAAAGCGTACACGCGTTACGTGGACGCCACGCATCCTGTACCCTATAACCTATGTTATTAAACTACAGTCTACAGGTTATTATTCTTGTGCCCCATATTATGAAACTACAGGCTACAAGTCTACAGGTGACGCAATGAACATCGAAATTCACCTGTAAAATTGTAGCCTGTAGTTTGATAATATCAGACACTGGTATCATAATGGCTAACCGACTATGCATTGAACATCGAATTTCACCTTATAAAATTGTAGCCTGTAGTTTGATAAATATCAAACACTGGTATCTCATGTTTCATACAGCGTGTGTGTATGAAACATGAGAGACCATATGCGTGTACCTATAACTATAAGAATAGATAATCTATGCTATAACTTGCCGCTTGCGTGATGCGTGACGTCTAGTGTGTGCTGGCCTTAAAGGCTGACACCCAACGGACGCACTCGGAGTTAGACCTTTTGCATACCAGTGTGTTTTGCTTTGTAGCAAGCTCGTTGAACAGTTGAACTATATTTGCAGTAATTTTTTTTCACCTAATTTCTGCGCGTCGTATTAGTAAGCTGTGGAATGTTAATGGCGTGCAAGGAGTACAAAGAAATCTTTTACTTATTTAATTTTATTTAGGGTTGGACTCTGTTATTTTAGCCCCGAAATGTACACTTGACTATTTGGTAGGGGAGCTAGGGATTACACGGAGGCTAGGGCTCATCCGGAGATATTGTACTAACTGATCTTTAAAAAAAAGAAAAAATCACGTCGAATTGAGATCCTCCTCCTATTTTTTTAAGTCGGTTAAATATCGCGTATGTGTTTGTACAAAATAAAACAACTCGTTAGCAGTCTTGTTAATTTATTGTTCATTTTAGATGTAAAAAAAATGTTTGTTGGGTGGACTGCTTGTAGTTCCTTTTTTCCTGGCAACTCACTCAGAAGAGCCCACCAGAAAAGCCACTGGTAAAGTCTGCAGTAAATAAAAATAAACTTTTAGTTGAGAAATATAAATTTTTTGCCAAAAGTTGGGCCAAACCAACACGACAATAAATGCGGTGGCGTGTAGGTACTCACCAGTACACAAGTAGCGGTTGAATATAAGAGGTCAATTTTAGCCGATTTTGGACAATCTTCGGTTCTTTTCTAATTCTATTTCAGCTAAGCTAGAACTAGAACCAGCTAGAACTTTCTAAAGTTTTGTGGGATCGAAAAAAATCAAAGAATCGTATCCGCAAAGGCTAAATTGGGATCACAATAAATTATGATCTCTTTCGTCACTGTAGCTACAACGCCATAATTTATTCCTATTCAAAAGCTTGGTTATTAATCGATTTTGATTTTTGTTTACATCCTTATTATTATAAAACTTACCGTTAGCAATGTTAACTGAAATGAAAAATAAATCAATTGTTAAAATAATCATCAACCATCATTAATTACGATCATTTATAAAATTAAAATGACAAGAGAACAAGCGTCTAAATCTCCCACGCTAGTGGTTTCTTGGTCAATGGATGAGCTGCGGTAGCCTGATGGAAGAGGCGTCGCCACTAGTGATGGCGAAAGTCACAGGTTCAAATCCTATCCGCAGTAGAAAACTTTGTTTAAAAGTTTTCTAAAATAAGTTGGTAAAGCGCCATCTTAAGTAAGTACGTTTTTCATGTGCTAGTAAAAGGAAGTTGGCGGCAAACTATCACCGCGTTTTTGCGTGTAAGTCAGTCAGCCTTGCCATTGTCATATTCACTAAGATTTGAACAGATTAACATAAATATTCATTAATGAAAAATACATTACTTACACAGGCCGTCGGCTACACTTTCAGCTGCATTTAATCCTAAAAAAAGCATTTTGCATAAGAAACTAAACATAAAAAACTTTCCATTAAACAGGTCTAGCAAAGGATTGCGTATTTATGGTTTATTCATGGACGTATTATTTAAACAGGACTGATAACTGTTGCAGAAAAAACGAGCCGAGCGAGACCGCACCCACCGAGGCCATTCGTCTCTTTCTAATTGGGCATCAATATTTTGTATTACAATGAGCTTATAGATAGGGAAATTTACATACATACGATTTACGTGGACAACCTCGAACACAACATTTTTTCACCACTTTGAGTGAGAAATTTCGTCAAATACTAATTTTAAGTAATAAATTAGGACTGTAATTTTTTTGTCGCTAAAGTTTAAACTTACCGCCAAAATTTAATCTTAAAGGGATACCATTAGAAAATTATTTGATTAATAGTTTTTACATAATTATAATTTATCAGTGCATAATTTTATGATTTCCAACATGTTTTTGATATAACTGACGCAAGTTGTTTTATTATATTACTTAAATTATAATTATATTGGTCAAAATAAGTAAGGGAAAATTTTGTCTGCAGTAATTTTCTACACTGGCAATATGAAAGAACGAGACACACAGCCTCTCTACGTGCTATCTCTCTCGGCTCGGATTAGCCTCTGGGAAAGACTTAATGTAAAATAGACCATATTCCAGTGTTAATAAAGTTACTATTCGTAAATAACTGTTTTTGAAGTTATCAGTCCTGTTTAAATAATACGTCCATGGGTTTATTGCGCCTTAGCGCACATTTTTTCCGCCGTCACTCCAATCGCCGATTAATTTTGACAGATACCGCGTAATATGCGTCGCAATCATCTCCTAGCCGTATTTAAACCTATTTAATTGAAAGTGACAGTGATATATTTAGTAAGCGATATTAGACGTTAACGTGGAATCAAACCTAAATAATAAGATTTTCATGGCTCTTACTCATATCACCGAAAAAGGAGCTGATAATTTCTGGAACTTAGTAGCAGTTCAGGACTTATGGGATATCTACCAATTATAGAAGTAGAAAATAGTATTTATTCTAGTAGTTGTAACACTGATTTTATTGGTGCCAAGTTATAATAGAGGACTTAGTTAAAATTTCTCACCCTCACTCACAAAGCCTTCCCCGGTTTGAATTCCAGTATCTACAAGACTTTTTCCAGTTTGGATCACACCAGGAATCAAACCTGCATCAAATTAAAACAGATATAATTATAATAAGCGTATTGGCCGTTGGCTGAGGTGGGCAGCTGCCCATGGATGTTTGTGACGCAGGACATAAATTTCATCTTACAGTAAGGTCTCATTTACCAATTTTTTTCGTATCTGGTGCCAGGCCAGGCCGTATTTATTGTCATTTTGTAACGTGACGAAACGAAGGCTTAATACAGATTGGATGCAGCGAGCGTGCGTACACGCCACGCACCAGTTATATGGATATGTGAGAAACATGCCACACCCAGATGCGTCACGTGCGCGTCGCGCGTGCACGCATCTGATCTGACATACTTGACATACGTCAATGAAAATACTCACACACACGCATATCACGCCTTTATCCCTTGCGGGTAGGCGGAGCACTAATACGGTAAAAATGCTGTCGTTATCGCCACGTCTGACAAATATTTGAGGGCCATTACAGAAAAATCGTGATTGACTATAGTGACAGGTTGTTAGCCAGTCGCCTAAAATTGAGATACACATGAAAGCCTCGATTCCTTTAGTCGCCTCTTTCGACACCCACGGAAAAGAAATGGGGTGATGATAGCTCTTCTAAGCCGGCATCACGCGACAAAATAAAAATATACATACACACATATCACGCCTATAATCACCTGCGGGGTAGGCAGAGCGTAAACGGTCGCATAGAACGGACATTTACGCCACGTCTGACAAACATTTGAGAGTCATCAGGAAAATTGTGTATCGCTATAGTGACAGGTTGTCAGCCCATCGCCTAAAATTGCAATACACACCCTCGAGTCCCTTAGACGCTTCTTACGACTCCCACGGGAAAGAAATGGGGTGATGCTATTTTAAGCCGGTATCACACGGCACCGTCAATAAAAATATTTGCTGTACTATTCCGCATAAACGACTTTTTGAAACTTTCTCCTTACTACCTGGTTGCCTGGAAGGTACAGACCGCCAATTGTTCAATTTGTGTTTTTTCTCTTTTTTGTAAAAATATATTTATTTTATGTGTTATATTATACTAGCTGTTGCCCGCGACTTCGTACGCATGGTGTAGTGACTTGTGAGTTAGTGAAGTTGATGTATGCATATTGTTTAATATTAATATCACGTTTGTATAAAGTTTTTTCTCTTTAAGATGTGCAATGAATAGGTACTGGTTAACTTGTTTTTCGGCTAGGTACTTGGTTTTGATACTATGGACATCAGCTGCAAAACATCATTATAAACTACTAGCTGTTACCCGCGGCTTCGCCCGCGTACTCATAGAGTTTTATTAATTAGTTGTGTATTCTAAACAGGGCGACAGCACACACAACACAGGTCATTACTTTCCGGTTTAGTGACTGCGTCTCTATTAAAATTACGTTTATGGGTCACTTATTTAACTCCTACGCGAATATTATAATACAAATATAGTAGTAATGGTTATGCCAAATTATATCAGCGATATAATTTGGCATAACCTGCATTATTACACAATGCAGCGCTACATCTAGCAATACTACTAAACTACCAATACACCTATATTTATGCCTAGCTATTACACTCAGCGCTCTATGTCGCCATAGAGTATAGCTACCTTATGAATATTGTGAATATTGCCTAGTGTTATATTGGTGGTTAATAAATAATAAGAAAGTATAGATTGCTATATAGCTTTAATTTTTTTTTAATATTCCTGCTATTTTGAAATTTTTATTACATACAAACATGCTCCAAGAAGACATGAAAGAAAGGAGTGGGTATGTAATCAAGGATTTGAAAACCTATATTAGCTCCAAACCAAATTAACTTGGGGATGGATGTTCTTGGATTGGAATTATAATAATATGAATACGCAGTATAATGATTTTGCCTAGTCTTCAATTTTCAGGACTATGGTACCAAAAAATTTAAGTTTATTATGTGTCTTCGCAAGTATACGCAGGGCAAACTTACTGTGCTAAAAATGGTTATTATTATAGAAATGGACTTTCAAATCATGTTTAACTGTAGAAATTAACTTTACTACTGTGGTAAGAAGTATCTCAAGTACATACCCACATCACCCTTAAAGCCACATTCATATCCCAAAACTCATATTCAAGAGACATTCTCATAGTAGTGCTATACAGGGTGTAAGTGACAGCCCTTCGAATACTGATTGGGTGTATTCAAACCATGAAACTGAACAACCTGCCATAGATTAAATTCTTTTTTTCTATATCCCATACAAAATCACAATCAGCTCACTGCATTTACTATGGGAATATCAGTATTCGGAGGGCTGTCCCTTACATCCTGTATATACATCTTTTTTATGTGGTATGGATGTATTCTATGCTACACAATAATCAGTTTTCCGATGGGAAAAATATGTTTTTCCGAGATAAAAAGTAACCTATGACACTCACCAGCTTTTCATCTAACTGCTTTCCAAAAAAAAAATGCTTTACATCGCTGCATGATACTCATTTATGTATGTAGTATGGATGTATTCTATTGCTAAACATTAATCGGTTTTCCGAAGGGAAAAATATGTTTTTCCGGGATAAAAAATTACCTATGTCACTCACCAGCTTTTCATTTAGCTGCTCTTAAAAAAAAAAATGCTTTACATCGCTGCATGATACTCATCTATGTTCGTAGTATGGGTGTATTCTATTGCTAAACATTAATCGCTTTTCCGATGGGAAAAATATGTTTTTCCGGGATAAAAAGTAGCCTATGTCACTCTCCAGCCTCTCACCTAACTGCACACCTAAAAAACACTGCATGATATCGCTCTGTTGTAACGTGAAAGAAAGACAAACAAACAAACAAACAAACAAACAAACACACTTTCGCATTTATAATATTAGTATGGATTGTATTTCTGACCAAATGCTTGATATGTACTAAGAAAGCAAGTAGAGCGCGATCTCGCTTCATAAAGTCGTGGGCGTTAAAAATAATGCAAATTCACCTTTCAAATCTATAAAAATAGCGTAATGAATTTTCAAAGTATAGACAGAAGTAACTAAGATTTACCGAGAGGATTGAAGCCGCCTTCCCCACCAGAATGCTGAGGGCGATTTTGGCGATGACTTGATGCCGATGATTCGTGGTGGTGATGATGATGTGACTCCTGACGTTCGTGGTGGGATTCATCTTGGCTCGCTGAAAAAATACCTTGTTATTAATTCTACGTAAACAACTTTTGCCCCAACAATTCCCAAACAAAACACAAACACTTTGCTTTCCATCGGTCGCGGAAAATCGCGGTCTCCTCAATGAATATCGATGCTATGGTTTCGTTCGGAAAAAATCTTCTGCAAGGGACTCGGCATTATACTAACCGTGGGAACGCTCATGTTGGCTGCGATGTTTATGTTCAAATTGTCCTGTAACACCCTTGGCGATGTTTTCAACAGCTCCCAATCCAGAGTTGACAAAGCCCAAACCTACTCCTAGTCCAGATTTGGCCAAGCCCAAACCTATTTTCGGAGCAGCGCTTGCAAGGCCTATTCCAGTTCCAATAAGACTTCCTACGATTCCAGAGTGGTGAGGGCTGGACTGTCCATGGCCATTATGTCTTGATGGGACCGGAGCAGAACTTGGTTTCGGTTTGGGGGACGAATCATCATCTTCATTTGAATCGTCGTTGTCGTCATAAGAGGCGCTATCTCCACTGTCTCCTGAAGAACTGTCTGAGCTGTCGACTGATGGTTTCTTGGCTGGTTTTGGCATAGACCTTTGCTTGTGTAAATTGGATTTACGCTTAGGAACATCGCTTTCAACCGATTCACTATCTTCGCTCTCGCTTGAACTGTCACCACCCGAATGTTTCTTGCCTGATATCTTTTTACTGTCTTTTTCAATGCTAGAACTGTCATCACTTGCCGAACTGTCGTCAACTGAATTTTCTTTCCCTGATGATTTCAGGTCCTTTTTCTTGTTTTTGGCGTCTTCCATGCTTGAACCCTCGTCACTTTCCGAACTGTCTTCATCTAAATTCTCTTTGCCTGATGGTTTCTTTTTACTGGATTTTTCACTGCTTGAACTGTCACTACTTTCATCGCTGCCACTTGCACTAGCTTCTTCACTATGTTCTTTTGAAAGTTCATCGGAATCTTCACCTGAGTAGTCGTCATCATCCTCGCTAGAAGCTGCTTTTGGTTTCCCGGTTGTTGCACCTTTTGGTTTCGCAGTTGTTCCATCAGGTGCAGCCGTTGTTGCGTCTGGTTTTGCTGTAGTTGCATCAGGCGCCACTGTTGTTGCATCTGGTGACGCTGTAGTGGTACCATCACCATCTGGACTATCAGTTGTGGTAGAATCCTTATCATGCTTACGGTGTTTTTCTTTACGGTGGTGCTCGTGATGTCCATGGTGTTGATTGAGGTGATCGCCAACTTCAGCTTCTCCATTGCCTTTCAAATCCGATGCAGCTGAAAAATATAACAACTTATTGAAATTGGTAAGTTATGAGTAACAAAAGAGTAAGAGGTCGGAAATACTTCTTCTCTAAGTAGAGTACAGGGCAGAAAACTTCCTTATATCAGAGCCATCCTACAATCTTTTTTATAACTTCTTATAGGAAGTAGTCCAAGCTGATAATTGAATACTTGATATTAAATATTAATAAATAAAAAAAAACATAAAAACAAGTATATAGGGTGAAATACTTTTAGTGACTAAACAAAAACTCAGGACACGTTGTAATGGAGGTTCTTTTTTATTTCGATCTATGTTCCTTGAACAAAGTAGTTCCTAATCTTATCACCAACTCTCCTGAGTTTTTGCTATTGGTCACTTAAACACCATATAAACGGAAGATTCCTACTAGATATAGTACCTTAGACATGTCGAGGGATAGGACCTTGATTGTTTCCGCTGAATAGTTTAATATTGTGGGATGGATTGATTAATAATATAACTTTTCTCACCTTTCAAAGCATCGTCTACTGAGTCACTATGATGATGATGATGATGATGGTGGTGGCGATGAGGTAAGCAGGCGGCTATGGTGGCCTGGAATCATTTGACGCCATATGGAAGGTTGTCATTTTAAAGGATAAAATTAAATCTTTAGTTTTAACAGGTATCTATTACATTTCAGAAACTGAAGCACAAAACATGCCACAATAGATATTTACACAATATTTTTTGTAATAATCTTGATGTAGTTTTCTTACCGTTAAAAGAAAAATACAAAGCACCTTCATTTTGATAACCGATACGTAGTCACTCATGTGACTATATGCCTAATATGTGGGAGGGTTATTCTTTATAAAACCATCTATGTAAATATTTTCAGGTTACACATAACGTAGGTAGGTACATTAGTATGGGTGGCGTCGTACCCGTAAAATTTACGTATTATTATGAATTAGACATGTCAGGTTTCTATTGTTACTTCGCACATAAATAACTACAAAACATTTGAGTGAAGTTAATAGTTTATAAGGAATATAAAAGCTGTTTTCATTTGTAACTGTTAATCAAAAAACTCTACCCGACTTCATCGCTACTGAACCTCAAGCTTACTTACGATATTATTGTGAAGCATTGTACCTCAGACGTGTCGGTCCGCAAGACGAGCAAGAACGAGACTAGAACGGAATAGCATTAGCACGAATCTGACAACTGTCAAATATGGCTAATTATGATAGTCGTTCTGTAACGAAGTCTCTATTTCCTGTCAGCCGAAACTAACACGTGCACTGCACAGTTCTCATAATAACATATAAAGTACCTATATTTTATTTAAGTAACCAATTTTGAATCAAAAAATTTAAAGGCAGCATTCTTTTCAAAAAGCAAAAAAAATAATCATTATTATGTATGTTAATTAAGGATATCACAAGAGCTCGGTACTTTATGATATTAGATCTCACTTCTGCCCTATTTTGTTTGCAGTCGGTTAATATTTTCTGGTTTTGCATTTTACGCAATATTCTCTGTAATAATAATAACCCAAGAATGTCAAGAAGATACTTAACTCGTTCGTTATTTATACAGTTGCAGGGGTAATGAAGTCATCTAGATAAATCAGCCAATAAGAGAACTATGACGTCTTTCAGTTGGATTATTTGTACACGTGCTATCAGTATGTTGACTTTCAAAATATATTTCTTGTCCTTGTAGCATTAAATAGACAGCCTAGAGAGGGTCCTTATAACAGGCCATGTTGAAGGTACAAGGAGTAGAGGACGAGCACCATCTCTTTGAAGTGATACAGTACAAGACGCCACTCATACCATCTTACAGGCGGCCGTACACATGGCTCAAGACAGAGAAGTTTGGAGGAATCTGGTGACGCTTATAGCCCAGAAAAGTCACGTTCCTCAGTCATGAGGATACGACGAAGAAGATGAAGCATTAAATATAAGTACCTTATACTTAAACTCTGACACCAGGGTTCATCGGGTCGTTGGAAGAATCGGTGCTCCACACAAAAAAGAAAAAGTACCACCATTAATAAAAATAATAACCAGTATGTATTTGTAAGTAATATTTTAAATTTAAACTGTCCATGGCTACTGACTACATGTTACTATTATTCTACGTCATATAGTCAAGCAACGGTTTCACGTCACTTAGACTATTAATTATACTGTGCTTAGGTATTTCAATTGTATGGCTAAGCTATGACAAAATTATTGAAAAATTTCAGAAAGCTATCGACTAAAACATATTAAATTCATGATTATTTTAATGACATGAAAAGTTTTAATTAATTCATTCAAGTAACTAATTCAAAAGCAAAAATATACGCAAATACTTATTTAAAACTTATACCTATTTTTATAAAATATTTTGTTGGGATTTCCCAAAAGCGACTCCGTGAAAAGTACTTTATTTATTTGTATTCATGTCATGTCGCCACATAATACCTAAAGTTACGTTTTGAGTTTCTACCAAGTTTCTACCTTTCACGCTTATCGAGGTAGACTTAAGGGGTAGACAGAGTTTTAACGGCTGAAGAACATTTCCCTTGCTGATCTTAAAGGCTATTTCTTAGTTAGGTGAATTGAATCTGTAAATAATGAATTAGTCGCTAGGTATAAGTTGCAAAACTAACCCTCGGATGGAGCCGTGCCAAGCGTTATTGGTACAAAATTGGCGAAAAGGCGTCGCCACTAGTGATGGCGAAAGTCGCAAGTTAAAATCCTGCCTGCGGTAGAAAATTTAGCAAGTTTTCTAAAGTCAAATCGTCAATTTTATTCGAATTTAGGATTACAGGTAACTAATTAATCATTACATCCGTAGAATAAAATAAAACAACATGTAAATTTAAAGCTGTATTAAAAAATAAAACTGCTAATTGCCTATTATTATTATTATTCATCGGTTTACTGTTGGGTGATCTGGTAAAATATCAAGGTTTTCATTGCTCAAGCTATGTTTTGTGAGGCTCATCTCGCTCTTCTCCATAATATCATAGATGCTGATTTCGCCAGCGTACTCCCGACGCTGAATCACGCACTTTTCTCTAGTTATCATTACACTTATAGCTGGAAGAAAGAAATATAAGCATGTAAATACGAAATTATAACTATTTATAGTAGATCCGGGCTTTGAAGGGTACAGCACTAATTGGCCCGGTGGTGTAAATACAAACCCTAGTACCTACAGGACAGACACTCATACTTATGATGGAGTCAGGTCTGTACAGCATTCAGACGTACAAACCAGACTACAACACAGAGCACTCATTTCTACCTCGGCTCGTTTGTTGTGGTCGCAATTCTAACCTAGCCTAATCGGAAATATGACGCCTGAGGATAGGTTGTACCTAACAACGTTAATTTTGGCTTCAAATAAAATTGAATTTATCATTAATAATGAAGTATATTATTAAGCACTAAATAAATAAACTAACTGTATTAAACTTTCGCGTTCAACACAAATAAGTGTCGCGGTAATAACCCCGTTTCAGCATTTTGAATAAGTAATTAAATTATTTTGTATTTTATTGACTGTCACTTTTTATAAATAAACATTTATAGCTACCCATAAGAAAATGTATTTAAAACTAAGATATTAAGTTAAATATCTTTAAATGAATAAAAAAATATCATATAAATCAATTAAGTATAATACAATTTCATCAAATATAATTATTCGTTAAAATACTATCAATCATAATTTCACAGTTAAGCGTCCTGCGTCATGCAGCGCAATTTTACGGATCTGCTTTTATTATGTTAATGACTTAAAGCACAGAATATATAATAGGACTAACGCTTAAAGTGTGGCGGAGTTTAAACATTACGCAGTGAGTTATATTCATGAAGGAATAAACCACTGGAGTGGTAACGCGGGGTTACCTCACTCACCAAGCAGATGTTATTTGAAGCATTTGCTTAGTGGTTTCGCCCAATCGCAGCAGTGCAAGTACGCAGACACTGGACCTTACGGTGACCAATCGCATTCACGAAAACTAAACTAGCTTATTTCATTTCTTTCTTCGTGTATAAAACATGCCAGAACTGATGCGTGCACGCGTGACGCGACTAGTGCGTGTACGGGTGTACGCCACCCGACGGACACGCGCGATGCAATGTAATCAAAAATGTAATACGCGCACACGTTGGATCTGTGTTAGGCTTTATAACTATTACTTATAAGTTAATTAATGTTTTATGACGTGCTAAAACGTATTAAGTGATTGATTAGTTACCTGGTCTTTCCACCCCAGTATTTACCATCATACTTTCGATCCGATGTTCTTGTTTCCAATTCCGAAACATTTTCTTGATAATAGCCATGACTAAAGCAATCATAAATATACTTAGACCGAAAAGTATTGTGTAGATCGCCATTTGTAACTCTATTTACGATTTTATCAAGCATTTTGATATCATAAATTAAAATAAATAGCTTGTTTGTTAAGATAAACAACAAAATTCCAAAAATCGACATAAATTCTACGCTGACATTAATTTTTGACATTATTCAATCAAAATAACAGTCATAATAACTGCTATTTTTTTATAACACGTTATTTGCAATCTGTGTCTGTGGAAGTGTGGACTTTAAAACACCCTAGAAAAAAGTTTGTGGCGCGAATATGCAAATTATGCATCGCACGCATCGCGGATTTTTCAAGTTTATGTAATTACGGATAAATATTTGTTTTAAGTTAATTATTTATTATGTGGATTAAACTTTATCAAATGTTTAAAAAACTAACTTACTAAAATATGGATTTTGAGAAATACGGTTGGTATTGGTTCTTTTTATGTTTCGAAGATTGTATTATTTTACTTACTATATTCTTGATGTTTTTTACTCTCTTAAATCCTCTTTTCAGCTCTGTGCATGGCACAGAAGTATCAAGTCGCCATAGCAATAGCAGTTTTGAAAAATAAACCGGATAATCTCAGTCAAGAGCAGTATATAGCACAACTAAAAGATAAAATTGAAAAGCACAATCAAGAATTAGATTCTAACGTGCCTTTCACTGAAGATTTTACTATTACTGATACTGATTTCAATTTCAACGACGACTCTTTCACTATTGATGATATTTACCAAAGTCCCAATTCTATAGAAAAGCTAGATAAACCTGCAGATATTAGAAACCAACACATCAATGAAAATTTATCTCAAACAAAATCGTATCGAAATTGTAATATTAATTTTAACAGTACTACAGAAGAAGGTACTAGAAAGAAAGGTTTATCACTGAATAACAATGAAGTTGCAAACTTAACTCAGGCAAGTGCAGATGAAACAAATTCTTTGGACGATATCTTGCAGACGCTTAAAGATATTGAAGAAAATAAGGTAACAATATATTTTTCAAATAAAATTTAAAAATGACGACATGAATTTGTTCTGGCTTCGACTTATTTTCGCCAGGAAGGCCAACTTCAAAACAAGTTCCTTGGAGATAGTTGTTCAGTTTCATGGGCTGGTTCACCCATTGAATTTTAATGTAATTTTAAGTTTATTTTAACATCACACTTTTATTTTAATATCAATAATTTTATGTAATTTATTTATTGATTTGAGGGTGTGTATTGCAATTTTAGGCGATGGGCTGACAATCTGTCAGTATGGCGATACACAATTTTCCGAATGACCCACAAATATGTCAGACGTCGCATAAGTGTCCGTTTTTGCGGCCGTTTACGCTCTAACTACCCCGCAAGGGATAATAGGCATGATATGTGTATGTATGTATGAGTATGTATTTATTGATTCTAAACACAACAATAATTTATATTTCAGGGATGCCTTCAGAGTAACACTTATAATTCAAGTCAGAATCATTCTCAAATGATACCATCCCCTGCAATGATTAACTTCAGCCAAGACATAGTTGAAGAAAATAATACAATTATTGATAGCCTCCCAAATATAGATGTAGATAACCTAGTAGATGAATGTAATACACAAGATGGTACAGACGAAAGAGTAAAAGCTACTGCAATCAAAAAGTTCATCAAAAGGAATAAAATTAATAAACCAGGTGCTAAAATACAAACTTTTAATGAAATAACACAAGAAAAAGAAAATATTTCCTTTCAGAATACATATGATATGGAAGTGGAAATGGCATTAAATGATATTCTTCAGCCAGAAAACGAACTTGTTAATGGTTTAAATATAAATTTGAGTCATGATAATAATGAAATAGTTTTCAAGGAGTTAAATAAACAAACATGTGCAGTAAACCCAAGAAATGGCAACACTAATAACAAAGTTTTTAATAAAGAAAATTTTGTTTATAATAATATAAATAAAGATCAAAACGTTACAGCTACAAATGCAACAGACAACTTGACCCAAGCTACAATTTTATATACCTTACAAGGGTACACTCAAAACACGTATAGTCAATCGCAATATCAAAACATAGAAATACCCAAAACATTTATTCACGGAAACAACAATAAACATACAATCAATTACATTAACGATAACAATATAAATACGGAGAAAAACAATGAAAATGAAAGAAACACAGATATTGGAAGAAATAATATAAATATACATGACAATATTACTCAAAATCCAAATATACTAACAGTAGATTCAAGTCAAATTCAATATATAATAGACAAAAATGGTAAAACATATGCTGTTCTTAATAGTATACAACTTGACAAAGGCCAAAAAATGGATGACCAGTCTCATAAAAACAATGAAATGTCTTCAAATCTACATAATAGCATGAACCGTGAAAAAGAAATTACAGCAAAAAATACAGAAATAAACACTCAAGAAAACACAGAATTTGATACCGAAACAAATTCCCAAGTATTTGATATAGATGAATATTTAGACAAAGATATAGATTGCGAAGAAGTGGTGCCTTTCAAAGTTGTCAAAGAGTTGAGCAGGATTAAAGCGTATTTGAACAAAAGAGAGCGACCGAACACGGACTATTCGTCTGATTCCGGGTACAGGAGTGATTCACAGAGCTCTTACAAGAGTGGTAAGAAAACTTTATTACAAATGGACATCTCTTACAAGCCTTAAGCATCAAATTTATTTAGTATTTTTGAGAGTTCTCTTGTTAATGTGACCGTTATTTTGGCGGTCTGAGGATGTTTTACATTTCCTTTCCATTCCCTTATTCACCAAGAGAAGTTATAAAAAAGCTACGGAATGTGTTCTCCAGAATCGGCACTAAGGGTTGGTGCACATCTAGCGCCATTATCAAATAGCTAATTAAAATAACCTGTACACCATTTTAAAATATAACAATAATATAATAAATAACCTGGACATTTCACACAGCGCCATCTAGCCCCAAACTAAGCAAAGCTTGTGCTATGGGAACTTGATAGCTGTTATGAATACTTCCTTTTTTTGTAAAAAAATACATATTATACCTGCATAGAAAATACTTAGACTAACCACACATATCTGAAAAATGACTTGACAAATATTTGTGTTTTGTGGGGATCGAACCCACGACTCTCGGAGAAGCAGGCAGGAGTATTATCCGCTTCGCCATCATACCATTTAAAAATAAACTGTATCTTCAAAGATTTACACGTTATTTGGTAGCAAACTCTGTCTCACTTACTTTCGAAGGTGCCTTCTTCTCTGTGATTGGTCGAAAATATTCAGTTACTTGTTATTGGTGCGTTTAGGCACATTCGCGCGTGCTGCCATCTGCAATAAAGACGCGTTGACACTATCAAATACAGGGTGTAAGGGACAGCCATCCGAATACTGATAAGGTGCATGCAGACCATGTTACTGAACAACTTTCCCCTAGGAACATATGTCAGGAAACGATAAAAAATATTCGACCTCCCATACAAAATCACGATCACCTCACTGCATTTACTTATAGAAGTCCAAAAATTTTTGAAGTTACCTTAAATATTTTTATGGAAAGTTGTTAAGTTACATGTCCTGAATGCACCCTATCAGTTTCTGAGGGCTATCCCTTACACCCTGTATACTGTCAAAGTATCTCTATATAGTTTGTGACTGTCAAAGTAACTTGGATATAAGTTTAACGCGTCTCCCCAGCCCATCTAAGTTACTTTCATCAGTGTTGCCATTTTATTTTATTTGGGAAGCTTACAGCAGTATTTACAAAATAGTTAATTAATTGTAACAAAAATGTTCTTACAGTTTCAACGCGCGTGTCAGACGAGTGGCTCCACCAGTCGGCGAGCTGTCTGTTCCACTACGTCACGCAGTGTCCGCTGGGTAACGTCACGCAGGAGATTGTCAGCGAAATAGCACAGGTAAATGACAGTGTCAGATCGTGTCGGACGAGTGTCTTCGCCAGTGTACTGTCTGTTCCACTACGTCACGCAGTGTCCGCTGGGTAACGTCACGCAGGAGATTGTCAGCGAAATAGCACAGGTAAATGACAGTGTCAGACATGTGGCTCCACCAGTCGGCGAGTTGTCTGTTCCACTACGTCACGCAGTGTCCGCTGGGTAACGTCACGCAGGAGTTTGTCAGTGACATAGCACAGGTAAATGACAGTGTCAGATCTTGGGTAATGTCACGAGATTGTCAATGACATCACACAGGTAAAAGACCTTTTATATGAGGCAGTGAAAAAAAACTATCTTAAAACATACATATTATGGTGATAGGGACAGCCTTCCGAATGCTTATTAGCGTGCATTCAAACCATGCAACTGAACAACTTTCCCCAAAGAACATAGGTTGAAAAAAAAAAATGAATATACAGGATGTAAGGAATAGAACTGCGTTCCTTTCAAGGGATGAACCAGCCCATAAAACTGAAAAACTTTCCTCAAGGAACATAGACCACTCTATGAAAAAAAAATTAGACCTCACATACAACCAGACTTGGTCGGCTGCTACATTTTGTATGGGAGGTCTAAATTTCTTTTTCTTTCTTCCTGTTTCTTGGGGAAAGTTTATCAATTTCATGAGCTGGTTCATTCCTTAAAAGGAACGCAGTACTTTTCCTTACACCCTGTATAGTAACTAGAATCAGCTGATCGGTAATTTTGTTTGGGAGGTCCACATTTTTTCTATCAGTCACTAGTATTTCACCCTATATCCGTACTAATATTATAAATCTGAGAGTTTGTGTATGTGTGTATGTACTTGGTACTCAAGTTTGTGTGTGTATGTTTGTTACCTCTTCACGCTCAAACGGATTGACCGCTTTGGATGAAATTTGGAACACAGGTAGAGTATAACCCGGAATAACACATAGGCCACTTTTTACCGCGGGAAAACAACTACTACTACGGGAAAATGAGTGGCAGCGGGTGATACCGCTGGGCGGAAATCTAGTATGCAATAAACGTTTAATATATTTATCTATGTAGGTGTTGGGCAGACTGATTGACCGACTGCACGAAGATGAGAAGTATCCTCTGTTTATAGAAGAGTTGCTTCAGAAGGTGGATTCATTGCTGAGAGAGCTGAGTGAAGATGGTGGTACTCCTGAGAATATTGTAAGTACAAGCTGTTAAAAAAAGAAAATATATAATTCTTTATAATCATCAGTCGATTGAATAATCACATCACTAGTCTAAATCAGTAGGTACTACAAATAAAAAACACTTCCCTTCCAACGAATTTCGATTTGGCATTGGCATATACATGGTGTAAAAAAAATTTGCTGAGAATATTTTAAGGGGTGAACCAGTACGTGAAACTGAACAACTTTCCCCAAGGAACATAGGTCGAAATATGAAAAAATAATTGGCCCTCCCATACAAATTATCCCGGCCGGGTAACACACTAAGTATGGGAGGGCCAAATTATTTTTTCATATACCGTCCTATAGTGATGGGCGATTGTTCTAAAAACGGACAATCGAATTGTTCGAATGAATTTGTATATGGTATTCGAATGATTATTCGTCATTCGAATGACAATTATTAATTCGAATGATCATTCGCTATTCGGATGGTTTTCGATCGATTAAATTCATTCGAATGAAAATAGTGAATGAATCATTCGAATGTTTATTTGTCATTTATCATTTAATACAAGGTATCATTAAAATTTATTGATTTTTTAACATATTTATGTAGTTTAATTTTTCATATTTTCATTTTATAACGATTTTTCTCAATGCGATTTAAATACAAATCGTCCAAATTCATTCGGATAAGTCAAATTCATTCGGATGAGACAAATTCATTCGAATGATTGTTTTTCATTCGAATAATTCGAATAGTCCTTTTAAACAATCGAATTATTCAAATACCTCTCTATTCGAATGATCATTCGAATAAATCATTCACAATCGCCCATCACTACCGTCCTATGTTCCTTGGGGAAAGTTGTTCAGTTTCACGAACTGGTTCACCCCTTAAAATATTCTCAGCAAATTTTTTTACACCTTGTATTGCTGGTTATCTTTAGTTTGTTGAAATGATGACGACAGTATGACACTGATAAAATAACAAGCAATGTATACCGAATCTCGCTACGACGCGTGGTCAACTTCAGTTGAAATTTAAATTGACAAAATAGTGCTGCGAGCGATGCAACGATACAATTTTTGTGTTTGAATTTCTGTGAAAATATATTTTCCTTTATTTTTCAAAAAATCGACACTACGGCTTCAATTTATTGTAAATAGACTCTTTACAAGGGACCCGATAAAACCCTTTCGGCTTTACTTTTTATTCTGTAACACGCGGTATACCGGGTATAAGGGACGGTATACCGATAACTTGTAGGCGTGATCAGACCATGGAACTATATATTATGGAGCCTATGTTGGGAAACAGAAACTTTCGAGTTTCCATAGAAATACAGTCAGCTGATCGAGAATTTTGTATCGAATATAAAATATAATAAATAAATAATAATATTATTTATTTTTGAATACTTTCAAAATTTTCAAGCGCGGGCTGGATTTGAACTTGCGACTTTCGCATTACTAGTGGTAATAATTTGGTATTCATATGATTGATTGCCTTTTAACCTTTCGTTTACCAAGATTTGCCGCGCGAAAAAGCGCCGTCTACCACTTAAATCGACACTTAGCGCGCCGGCGGGCGCTTATGTAAAAAAACTCTTATCACCACATTCCAAACTAGCACACCAGGGTCTTGTTGTGTTTTTATGAGAGTCAAATGTATAAACAATGATCTTGTTGGTGTTATGATACTCTATTCTTTATTATTGTAATAAAACAAGGGCTTACTTTAGGACATTGTGTAAAAATATGCACTCCACGTTTCGATTTCGTATTATTACGCCAATAACATGGGTGACGGTACTAATTTGCTTGTATTATTGCGCTAGGTATCCTAAATAAACTATAAAACAACAATTACTAACATATTCGTCGTCAAAAATGCACCAAAACACAATTTTCTTCGCAGCAAACTATCAACACGTGCGCGTCAAGTGGGCGAGAGTACGCGAAAAAACTTCACTTCGTTATTTTTTTATTTACAATATGGCCAACTTTTTAGTTTCTCAATTAGCTAACTTCACAATGAATCGAGATACAGTACATAAATACCAATATGTGCCGTAGTTATTTAGAAATAAGATGAAAACTCGCGTGCGATTATGCTGGTACACACGTTGTACCGTGGTAGATAAGGGTAGCAAATTTACTGGTACAGCGTGTGTACCGTGGTAAACGACGGGTTAAGTTCTACGAATCTATCATCTTATCAAGAGAGGTACTCAACATAAACAAGGCAAAAGAGAATGGCTTAATATTATAATTTAATCTAATAAAAAATGGTTACCAACATAGCCTCCATAGAAAAAGTTGTTCAGTTTCATGGTCTGATCATGCCTCCAAAGCTTTACACCCTGTATAGCGCAACTTTTAGCAAACAACCGAAGCTTGCGTTATTTTTAAGACGAGCCGTCAACGACCTCGACGGTGACGCCACTTCACAAAAAAGAAGTTTTCTTTTTATACAAACAATCGATTATTATGTCCGATGCCCAGGTTTTTAGTATTATCCTAAAGTTAAATTTGAAACTGCAAACTCAATAAAATATTCGCTACAATTTAAGTTGTGCCTAAAAACGGTCACTTTTGGTATTAATTGCCATACCTTTAATTACAGCGAATATTTAAATGAGTGTGCAGGTTCTAATTTTACATAAGGATAATAGTAATAACTTGGGCATCGGACATTCTGATAGATTGTTTGTATAAAATAAATCTTTTTTTTTGTGAAGTGGCGCCACCGTCGAGATCGTTGACGGCTACACCTTAAGGGTGCAGAGGTTACTGAGTGCAGTGGTTATAAACCACTCCATATTTTAAAATTCATGTAAACAATAATGATACGAACGTCACGCATCGAAAACAATTAAAACACGTCTCAGGTTATTAACTATTAAACAAACTGAACAATCAAAATCAATAATTTGTCTGGGCCAATTTTTAGATATTTAATTAATCTTCAATAAAACATATCATAACACATTGTTACTTATTCTGTTTTTTTAAACTAGGTCCTACAGAATTAAAGAAACAAGACAAAATTACTCAAAAATATGTACGGCCTCTTAACTGACAAAGCATTTTTACCAAGCAGAGGAAAATAATCATTCAATATTTTGTCTCTTTTCAGCTCTTAGAAAAAGATGAGACGATACAACGCCTAATCTTACTCAACAAGTCAGTTCACATATTAAAATTTAGCATAGAAAAGATTACGACTAACTTAGAAAAAGCACATTCAAGTTTAACATCAAATGTAACTTTATTTGAACTTACTAACATAACCGAAGTCGAAAATTTGCGTTATACATTTTACATTCTAGAACTATTCATACAATTGTATTTAAAAGTCAAAGATTCGCGCCAAAACACGCAAAGTTCACAGGAAACGAAAGTTTTGAAAAGGAGTTCCATAACGGAAATTTGGAGGAAAAAATGGAATCCAGAATTGAAGGAGACGAAAAATGTGGGTAGTCTGGAGAAAAGTTGCGTTTTGAGTAAATGTGGTGAAATTTTGAACAAAATTATTGTGGATTGTATGGATGGATATGGGCTTGTGTCGTTCGCTGCTTTGCAGAGTTTCAATTTGTTACAAAGTTAATATATTGTGTACATGTATCACGCCTATGTCCCTTGAGCGGTAAGCAAAGCATAAACAGCTGTAAAAAACGAACTTTCACGCCACGTTCGACAAACATTGAGGGTCATTCAGAACATTTTGCATCAACATAGTGACAGATTGTCAGATCATTGCCTATAATTGGATATATTACATGTAACCCTCGAGTCCCTTAGTCGCCTCTTACAAATAAATGGGGTGATGCTATTCGAAGCCGACATCACACGGCATTAATATATTTTCTTAAATAATACCTATCAATATTTTATGTTTAGTTTTCGTAAAAGAGCTAGTTGTAAATTTTGTTAATAAAATTAAAATAAAGTGTTTATTGTTGTTTTATTTACCTTGACAACTCTTTTTGTTTTGTTACAGAAAATGTAACACAGGTATACCTATTAATCCCGGCCGGGTATCGAATCTGAGACCCTTTAGAAACTCTAGTACATAAGGAAGGCAGATAACACGCAGGTAGTACAGTCGAGCACACGTGCGGTTAGACACTCGCACTGCCAATGTAAGTCATATGCGCGCGGCATAAGAACGGTCCAAAGTCCAAACTGTGTAACCCAGCATGATATTGACAGTACATTTACTAACACTACATCATATAAAATCATATTTTTCTCAAACATGCTAGGAAATGTGTTAATTTCTTTCACAAAAAGAAACCGCGAAGTTTCACATTGTTTGTCACGTCTCAGATCACGCCAGCAAAGTTGTATGGAAATCCTTTGCTGGTGTCCATTAAGATAAATTCGTTATACGCTAAACCCACATAATTTGATTTCAAAATTATCTCGATGACTCTCATAGAAACGGAACGTAATTTTGTATGAAACAGGTAACTAAAGTCGAGGCTGTATGATGTGAAGACCCTTGCCTGTCTAGAATTGAAAAAGAAAAGAATGAACTAAACATTTAGTATGGCTGAATATTACGTAATACTGTGCCTTACAGGCGAATTTATTTTCAAAAATTACAATTGGTGGGAAAATTGAAAATTTTTATTTGTTTCGTTGTGTTGTGGTCGCTAGCTAACTTTTATAAGAAGTACAATCTTTCATTTCCTAGCCTTTTTTTGAGAAAAGCACTATGTAAGCCTCGGGGAAAATTACTTTGCTTGACTTGTATAATTGAAGTCCTCGCCTGCGGCTCGGACTTCAAACTATACTCGTCCAGCAAAGTCTTATTTTCCATACCTAGACAACAATGTACTATTACAGGGTGTAAGGAAAAGTACTGCGTTCCTTTCAAGGAATGAACCAGCCCATGAAACTGAAAAACTTTCCCCAAGAAACATAGGTCGAAATATGAAAAAAAAAATTGAGCTCACATACAACCAGACTTGGTCGGCTGCTAAATTTTGATTGATATTTGTATTGGGAGGTCAAAATTTTATTTTAATTTTTGGACCATAGGTCTAGGTTTCTTGGGAAAAGTTTTTCAGTTTCATGGGCTGGTTCATTCCTTGAAAGGGACGCAGTACTTTTCCTTACACCCTGTATACATCTAACTATTAAAAAAACGCGAAAGTTTGAAAACCACAAGATTTTTTCTTTTATTCGAAGTTGAAATAACGAAGTCTGATCCTATAATATTATTGTCTTAATTTCACAACATTTATATTTTAAAAACATCAATAATATTTCTTATAGAATGTGTTTCAATAAGTATCTCATAATTTATTTCACAGGTGATAATACTTCATTGAATAAAGTTAATTTCATTTAACTTTCTAAAAAACATCAAGAATATCTTTTTTATACCATGTGTTTCAATACAAAGTATCTCATATTTTATTTCACAAGTGATAATACTTAATTGAATAAAGTTAATTTCATTTAACTTTCTAAAAAACATCAAATATATTTCTTATACAATGTGTTTCAATACGAAGTATCTCATAGTTTATTACACAAGTGATAATACTTCATTGAATAAAGTCAATTTCATTTTACTTTCTAAATAACATCAAGAATATTTCTTCTTTCACAAGTAATAATACTGCATTGAATGAAGTTAATTTCATTTTACTTTCTAAAAAAACATCAATCATATTTCTTATACAATGTGTTTCAATACAAAGTATCTCATAGTTCATTACACAAGTGATAATACTTCATTGAAAAAAACATCAACGATATTTTTTTATACAATGTGTTTCAAATTTTCAATCCAAAGTATATCATAGTTTATTTCACAAGTGATAATACTTCATTGAATAAAGTTAATTTCATTTAACTTTCTAAAAAACATCAAATATATTTCTTATACAATGTGTTTCAATGCGAAGTATCTCATAGTTTATTACACAAGTGATAATACTTCATTGAATAGTAAATTTCATTTTACTTTCTAAATAACATCAAGAATATTTCTTCTTTCACAAGTAATAATACTGCATTGAATGAAGTTAATTTCATTTTACTTTCTAAAAAAACATCAATCATATTTTTTATACAATGTGTTTCAATACAAAGTATCTCATAGTTCATTACACAAGTGATAATACTTCATTGAAAAAACATCAACGATATTTTTTTATACAATGTGTTTCAATACAAAGTATCTCAGAGTTTATTTCACAAGTGATAATACTTCATTAAATAAAGTTGATTTCATTTAACTTTCTAAAAAACATCAAGAATATTTCTTATACAATGTGTTTCAATAAGTATCTCATAGTTTATTCCACAAGTGATAATACTTCATTGAATAAAGTCAATATCATTTTCTTCCTGTCGTGTACGACTGAGTCCACTGTGTCGTCGAACGACCCGATGAACCCTGCATGCACAACGTTCAACCCGGGTTCAGGCAGCCTTGTTCGTAAAGAGTCGCGAACTCTTCCTCGAGTTTCGCTTTCTCGCAAACTTCGCGCAAGTGGCGATTCAGTTTGCTGTTACCCTGAAAATAATGGAAGAAAAGTGTAATAGCACGTCCACGCAATGCCAATATGGGCAGGGAAATAGTTAGGGAAGTGGGCAGCGCGAATGTGTGAACAGGTTACTCGCGCTGCTTGCTACTCGTCATGCCGCTGCCACTTCCCGTGCTCCCGAGTGTCGGCTTTTCGTGCGCGAGTCAAAGGAACAGCAGCACGAACGCGTGTGGAATGCATTGCTATCTCGCTCACTCATATTGGTGCGAGAAGAGTATGACGGCAGCGTGTGAACACTCACTCGCGATGATACTTCCGCGGAAGTATTTCGGGCAATATTCGCGACAGCGGCAGGAGCAGGAGCTGGTGCATGGTGTGAACGTGCTATAAGGAATAATACTCATGGTTGTGCAATTTCTTCAAAATGGAGCCATAAATGGGTATATCTAGTGATGTAACGAATATTCGCACCGCCTTCGCTAATATTTGGATATTCGCATTCGCAAATTTTGTGCGTGTGCTTTGTGATTATGAACACCAGAAAAAAACAAAATTTGCAGTCGATTTATGGTTAAAAAGTTAAAATCAAACAAGTACGAACAACTATTCAAGAAATTCGAGTATCGCGGTAAAACGGTTTTAGTGTTTTGAGACATCGGATTTAGTTCAGATTTATTCGGATCTACTAAATCATAAAATCATAAATCATTTATTGTTCGTCATTACTCGGTCATTCTTGCAACAAGATGCAAACGGATTGCACCTCGTCCTAACAAACTCGTGTTCAACGCGAGAGTGCCGCGAAACACAATAGGCGCAAATTAAGCTAAACCCTAAGATATTCGCATTCGCCAATGTCATTCGCATTTCCAAAAAGTGACATTCGTTACATCACTAGACAAGATACACATTAAGCGGGGTAGGCACAGCGTAAATAGCTGTAAAAAGGTGGCTATCACCACTTCTGACAAATATTTGAATGACATTTCAAAACATTGTCTATGCCTAATTATCAGAAAAATCATATCAATATTATATTAATAAAAAATAATGAATTATTTGAAGTAACTATTGATATTATTTAATTTTAACAATTTGTGTTTTATATTCATTTTGATTATTTTTAAATAACTATTACTGAAATAAAAATGAATTGAATTGAAATATCTTTAGGGCAGTCAGTACAGCTGAAAATTCTAGCAGATATACAAGTTACCTCGCCTCCTACGACACCACAGGTAAGAAATGGGGTGATGCTGCTTGAAGCCGGCATCTTACCTTGAAATTGGCTCCGCAGAGATGGCACACGACAGTCTTGGCGTCAGTCTTGCCCTGATGCCCACCGATATGCCGCACCTGTCATTATTCAACCAATACAATTATAACTATATGTAAATAACACGCTTTGGAAATCTTGACTAAAATTTGAACAAATGTCGTTTACAAATGGTGGTGGCGTAAAGTTACGTGCTGTGTAATTAACCTGGCCAGCCCCGAGGCAGTGCCTTTATTTTTATTTTTTTTATCCCGCCCGAGCCGGTTTTCTATTAGGATAATACAAAATTGTTGTAAAAAGAAGAAAATTGCGTTATGCAAATTACAATGACCGATCATGACGTCAATAAGTGATAATGCTATCCTACATTGAATAAAGTTATTTCATTTTCATTTTCATACAGGGTGTAAGGGACGGTGTACCGAAAATTATGTAATATTTAGTAGAGTAAAAATCACCTTTTATTTTTTAACTAAGTACATCACAAAAAGCCAGCAGGTATTGCAATAGACACTCGATTTAATTTAAAAAATATGCATAAAAAATCACAATGAAAGTGTAAAATTTAGAAGATGTAGGCATCAGACAAACCTAATTGTCACGGTTTTATGACAACAAAATTCAAACTTTCGTGGTTGTTTACACTATTCATAGTTATAATTTAAAAGGGTTCATATAGGATATTTTGCCGATTGCAAGCTTGTTTTATCAGGATATCGGGAACTCGCAAGCGTCAAAATATCGGGAACTCGCATTAATAATAATTCGTCGATATGAACCCGTTTAAATTATACATACATATATATCACGCCTATATCCTTTGCGAGGTAGGCATAGCGTTAACTGCCGTAAAATACGGTCGCCACGTCTGACATATTGAGGGTCATTCGGCAAATTGTGTATCGCCATAGTGACAGGTTGTCAGCCCATCGCCTAAAATTGCAACACACATATAGGCATCGAGTCCCTTAGTCGCTTCTTACGACACCCATGGGAAGGATATGGGGTGATGTTATTCTAAGCCAGCATCACACGGCTAACGTTACGTACGTTAAACTATAACCATGAATGAAATGATAGTCTGTGCAGAAAGAGATTGACGCCGCCGGTTTTTTTTTCGAACACTCTTCATATCCTCTGGATTTCTCAAAGGTTGACTGGGAGAGATCCCATAATGGTATAAGTCCGCCTTTGTGCCTTACCTTTTCTGTTATTTATGTTTTTTTTTTGGTGCAATAAAGTTATTACCTACATACATACTCTTAATGTTTTTGTAAAGTGTATAAAATATACGAATAATAAAACATGTTTGAAACATCCGCACTTACCAGCGACTTGCGGTTGGAATAACGCGCCGCACACACGGGACACACGTAGTTTTTGCTGCCCGAGTGAATGGCCTCGATGTGCGACGCCAGCGATCGCGGGTTCGGACTTATTCGGGAACAGATCGGGCATTCGAAACTGGAACATTTATGATAAGATGATAAGATAAGAAAAATATTTATTTACAAAAAAACACACAACAAGAAGAAACATATTATTGATTTATGTTTGAAATGATATATAATGATAACGGGAAGTATTTTAAAATTTGGTATTCAATTTATCGCGGGTTTTCATCGCTTAGACTACATTCAATCTGTAAAGATAGAATTAGTCGCCGGATATTAGTTGCAAAACTAACCCGGTAGATGGAGCCGTGCCACGCGTTTCTGGCATTAAAATACACTTGCAAAATTGGCGGGCAAGGAACGAGCTGCGGTAGCCCAGATGGAAGAGGCGTCGCCACTAGTAATGCGAAAGTCGCAGGTTCAAATCTTGCCCGCGCTTGAAAATTTTGCAAGTTTTCAATCATTGTATACCTAACACGGGAAGTGTTTGAAAATTTGGTATTCAATTATTAATTTAATACATATTTGCCAAAAGGAAGAGGCTCAGCCTATGCTGACACGTGCCATGAAGGCGTCGCTCAGCGCTCATTTTAAAGGCTGCCACACACCAAACGGTGTCGCAGCTGCATTGCGATCCGTCTGCGTGCGACACGATTTGTAATGTATGAATTTATATGCGAATGTTCACACTGAAAGTGTCGCAGCTGCACTGCGATCCGTCTGCGTGCGTTTGAAGCACGGCAGTCCGCGAGGCACAAACCGAAATCGCACGCGCGACAGCGGAACGGCAACGTCGCACGCCCGTTTCGTAGTGATGACGTTGTATTATATGGGATTTCCTATTGAAGGCCACACTGCGCTAACGCATGCGGCTGCGACACGCTAGCTGTGCAGCAGGGAAACGGACAGTTGTAGATATTTACAAAATTTACTTTATTTTTCGGCAATTTTAGACCATGGAATTCGAAATACGGGAAAAGTTAATCAATCTAGTGCAAAGATATAAGTGTATTTATGATACACAAGACCAAAACTATAAAAATAGTGTTTATAAAACTGTGTTGTGGGAGAAATACTAAAATCGCCCTCGCTATTCGACATATTTGAAACAATGGCGATTTCAAACATCGGTGTCGCGGATGCATCGCAATGCGTTGCGTATGCGACACCGTCCGACACGGGTCGGTGTGAACCAGCTGCTGTCGCGTCGTGCTGCAGACGCAACGCGCTGCATTGCTGACGGATCCGGTGTGTAGCAGCCTTAAGCCTCTCCCTGCTCTCTTAGTTAATGGCCGAGAGATATGTACCCAAGCAGAAGGAAGTAACAAATACCTTGATTTAAAAAACATTACATAAAAGAAAAAGAAAAACAGAAAGTGTGTTTGTGTGTGTGTGTGTGTGTGTGTGTGTGAGTGTGTGTGTGTGTGTGTGTGTGCGTGTGTGTTTGTGTGATATGTGCGGTAGGAAAAATATGACGCAACATAGTGCTATTGGGGAGCGTTACTCATTATACATTTTAAACTGATTATATTTTTATATGAATGCTTCTAATCTTGTGTTGCCTTTTGTTTAGCTAAAATATAGGCTTTGTATATGGTTTTAAAACAATATGAACTCATTTTGTTTCGCATGGGTGGTGGTAGGTCATTACAGATTCTCGCGGCCAAAAATTTGAATGATATCACGCCTTAACCCTTGCGGGTAGGTAAAGCGTTATGTGTGTGTGTGCGTGTGTGTGTGTGTAATACTTACACAGACTGATGACCCAGCGTGTGTGAGAGAGAGTGTGTGTGTATAATACTTACACAGACTGATGACCGAGCGTGTTCCTCTTATGAGCCGTGAGACTCTTTCTACTGCCGTAACCGAGGTTACATATCTCGCAATAATACAGCTCCCCCGGCATGTCACCATCATGCTTCCGCTTCTTGTGTTGAGCGAGGGAGTACGGGCTGCCGAATGTCGACGCGCATTCGTTGCACTCGAATTTCCTGTTTATATGTTTGCTGGAAGATAAATAATCATACATACTAAATACATACATATATCACGCCTATAATCCCTTGCGGGGTAGGCAGAGCGTAAACAGCCGCATAAAACGGACATTTACGCCACGTCTGACAAATATTTGAGGGTTATTTGGAAAATTGTGTATCGCTATAGTGACAGGTTGTCAGCCCATCGCCTAAAATTGCAATACACACCCTCAAGTCCCTAATAAATAATCAAGCATTACGAATCTTCTTCTTAGCGTGTCGATGGCAGACACTACACCGTCGCGGCCCACAACTTGGCTACGATGACAGCGCTGACAGACGCTGTCATAAGATCGTCCTGCGTGCAGGTGCTAGGGCACGAACATTACGAATGAACAGGCAATTTAAAATTTTGTATAACATATTTCACAAGATTTTTATTTGCTGTTTATGTGTTTGCTGGAAAATAAATAATCAAGCATTACGAATCTTCTTCTTAGCGTGTCGATGGCAGACACTACACCGTCGCGGCCCAGAACTTGGCTACGATGACAGCGCTGACAGACGCTGTCATAAGATCGTCTTGCGTGCAGGTGCTAGGGCACGAACATTACGAATGAACAGGCAATTTAAAATTTTGTATAACATTTTTTACAAGATTTTTATTTCCTGTTTATATGTTTGCTGGAAGATAAAATAATAAAGCTGTTTTTAGTTTGGCAATACAGAGAGGCAATGTTGCCAGCATTTTGGGTACTCTGCCTCGGTGCGCCTCTGGAAGGTTTTTAATTGGCATTAATTGTATTTGTTTGTTTAAATAAAAAATACAAGAACGTAAAAAAAAGGTATGGAGTAGATTTATTACTGATAAATATATATTATATTTTGTAAGCATTTTGAATAAACAGGTAATTTAAAATTTTGTATAACATACATTTCATAAGACTTTTAAACATATTTAGGCGTAAAAATGTATTCTTGCTGAAAATTCATTTCAAGCCATAATACGTTCTCGAATTGAATTTGACCTTGTATCGGGCTTTGCAATCGCCGGTGCGGACGTTTGGAAAAGTGTTATACTGGGTTATTTTTGGAGAGTGTAGATAAAGTGTATGCAACTGCTATAATTAGGCATTATAATGCTCGTATCAAACTATAAATAAAAAATAATAAAGCATTATTAATAAACAGGTAATTTAAAATTTAGTATAACTACATTTCACAAGATTTTTAAACATATTTAAGCGTAAAAATTTATCCTAGCGAAAGGATCAAATTATGTCCTTAAATTAAATATCTTGGGCAATTCGCACAGCCGTTCTAGCCGCTAACTAAGCAAAGCCTGTTCTATGGGAACTAGATAGCTGATATTAATACTTAAATGCTAAAGAGTGGAACTCACTACCTGCGTCTGTGTTTCCAAACGCATACAACCCTAATCTCTTCAAAGTAAGAGTGAACAGGCTCCTTCTGGGTGAGCTCGCTCCATCTTAGACTCTGTCTCTGTCCTATGACCTAGACTAGAGTCAAGAGCAAACCCATCATTAATAAAAACAAATAAAAAAAACCTCCTATCCCTTTCTGAACCTATTTAGTGACAGTACTAATTTAAGGTAAGTTAAGAGAATTTATATCCCGAATTGTGGCCATTATACATGGAATCACACAGACTAAACACAAATATCTGAAAATTACTTAACAAATATTTGCGTCTTGTGGGGATCGAACCCACGACGTAGCATGCAATGCAGGGAACAATCTGCTACGCCATCGGGCAAGTGCAATTCTAGTAAACTGTCTATAAGTTTCAGCTAGTGGTACCTTGTAAAAAGTATTAACATAAATTGTATTCGCAGTATACACTTTATTAAGATTCGCACTATTCGCAGTTATGTGCGATAGTTCAAGATCGCAATTCAAGCAGAGATTTTTGACTATCTCTTCTTGAACTACGATTCATTCATAAGTAAAATTACTACAACACTACTTAAATTTAATGAAATACTTAAGAAGAATGCTAACTAAAGACAAGGCAGTATGGTCGCTAACATTCGCCTGTCGAGAACGGACAAATACAATAAAAAAAACTACGTTTGTGGCCACCTTTAGATGTGGATGCTACAACGACCCGATGAACCCTGGTGTCAGTTTTTCAACCGCTTACTTCTAGTAGGTAGCTAGCCCTCTAAGTAATCATAGGCAGCAACCGGGACCGACGGCTTAACGTGCCCTGCGAAGCCCAAACTGTTCCCTACTTACATCATATGTGTCCGAACCGCAGCCCGGGTCGCCAGAGTCTTGCCACACACGCCGCACGGATACGTCCGGTTGCTCGTCTTACTTTTGTGGAACCGTTTCAGATGTTGCTGCAAGCCCGCATCGTCTCTGCAAGATTGAGGATCATATCACATCAGTTTATCGCAGTCCACTGCTGGACGTTGGCCTCCCCGAAAAGCCTATAGGCCTTCCGTTGTTGCCATCAATATTACCAGCTGCCCTCTTCAATAGTTCATCTCATGAATGCAATACTCTCGCACTAGATTGAAGACTAAATAACAGTCAAATAGAAATTCAGTCAGTTTAATGTGATACTGTTCTGATGGCGTAGCGGATTACTATCCCGGCGTATCTACGCCGAGGGTCGTGGGTTCGATACCCACATGACACAAATATTTGTAAGGCTATTTTCAGATATTTGTGCTTAGTCTGGGTGTTTTCTATGTGTATATAATATGTATTTATTAACAAAAGAAATATCCTCCCCGCGCTTGAAAATTTTGCAAGATACGACACCCACGGGAAAGAAATGGGGTGATGCTATTTTTCTGGCGTAAATGTCCGTTTTTTGCGGCCGTTTTCGCTCTGCCTACCCCGCAAGGGATTATAGGCGTAATATGTGTATGTACAAAGTTTGTAGTACAAACTAGATTTCCGCCCAGCGATTTACCTGCTGCCACAAATTTTCCCGTGGTAATGGCTTTTTCCCGATGTAAAAAGTGGCCTATGTGTTATTCCAGGTTTTACTCTACCTGTGTTACAAATTTCATCCAAATCTGTCAAGCCGTTTGAGCGTAAAGAGGTAACAAACACACGCACACAAGCTCTCAGATTTATAAGTTAGATAAGATATATGTATCCGAATGACCCTCAAATGTTTGTCAGACGTTGTTTAAATGTCCGTTTTTTGCGGCCGTTTACGCTCTGCCTACCCCGAAAGGGATAAAGGCGTGATATATACACACATACATACATATATCACGCCTATTATCCCTTGCGGGGTAGGCAGAGCGTAAACTGCCGCAAAAACGGACATTTACGCCACGTCTGACATATATTTGAGGGTCATTCGGAAAATTGTGTAACGCCATTGTGATAGGTTGTCAGCCCATCGCCTAAAATTGCAATACACACCCTCCAAGTCCCTTAGTCGCCTCTTACGACTCCCACAGTCGCCTCTTACGACTCCCACGGGTAAGAAATGGGGTGAAACTATTCTTAGCCGGCATCACACGGCACTCAGATTTATAATATTATATATGTATCCGAATGACCCTCAAATGTTTGTCAGACGTGGCTTAAATGTCCATGTCCAACATAGGCTCGATAATAAAAGTTGTTTAGTTTCATGGTCTGAATATGCCTGCAAAGTTTTCGGTACACCATCCCTTACACCCTGTATAGTACGGATTAAGCATTAAGCCACACTCACTGGAACACCCCCCCGCACAGATGGCACGCGACCCCCTCCCCGCGCTCGCCCGCGCAGCGCCGCGCGTGCGTGTGCCTCGCGCGCTTGCACACGCGCGTGTCGCACGCGCCGCACGCGTACACTTCCGCGTGGTTAGCGTTGTGCGTGCGCAGGACGGCCGGCGAGGCGAAGCGCAGCGTGCATATCTCGCAACGGTATTCACCGTTAGACTGGAACAGAATAAAATTATTTTAAGTATTAGACCGGGTCTATCGCGATAGTATTTAGGTATCGCGGTCTAATACTTAAAATGAGTGAAAGTGATCGCGAGTGCTTAAAAAGTTATAGAATAAAATTAGTCGTTGATATAATAACATCTCTCTTTTCAGTTTTTTTTTCATGTGGGCCACCGAGTTGTTCAACGACCCGATGAACCTTGTCAGTTTTTTTTCAACTGCTTACTACTAGTAATAGGCCTCTGACATGGTTGTGTAACGATCGCCATCTAAGTGATCATAGACAGCAACCGGGATCAACGGCTTAACGTGCCCTCCGAAGCACTGAACCATCTTTCTTCAATCTGCTGGTTCAGCCTGCAATGTCCTTACCAGACTGGGAACAAATTCTCAAAGAGATAAATATAAAATTTTGTGAGTGTCCCACCGAGAATCGAACCCGGAACCTTTGCGTCGCAGGCAGTCGCACTACCACTGCGCCCCATCGGTCGGTAAGAACCCTGTTTCAGTAATTGAGTTGGCAACACAAATATTTGACAAACCTACCTCTTCATGTCTCATCATATGCGCCTGGTATGTATCCTTGAACAGAAACCCTTGAGCACAATTATAGCACTTGAACTCAGACTCTAAGTACTGCTTCTCCTTTCTCCTCTTATCTAACTCTGCTTTCTGCTCTTCTAGACTAAGAATTATCTTTTCGTAACCATTCTTTTTACTCTTTTTCGATTTTTTCTTTTTTGACACTTCTTTTGGTGCAGTTTCTGCCTCTTTTGGTGCAATTTCTTCTGTATTTTCAACATTTGTTACAGTTTCTATTGGAACTACATTATCAGTTATAGGGACAGAAATTTCTCCTTCTACATTATATTCCTCAGGACTATCATTAAAACTTTCATCAGGGTAATCAATTTCATCATTTTGATCATCATTGACATATTCAGTGTTAAAATTGTAATTAGAGTCAACTTCTTTCACATGATATTCTATAGCATGGTCTAAATACTCATATTTTTCTTCTCCCATATTTTCAATAGGTTCTATGATAGGTTCTTCCTGGAAAATCAAAATATGTTTTTTTTGTGGTATAGCGAACTCTGGGAGCTACTACAAGAAGCTCCCTCTAGTGGTTCACAAGCATAGCAAGCAAGACACAGCAGAAGTTTTTAACATATCCGCAAGATGGCGCCACGTGAGAGATTGGCGAAGAACAATGAGCTTGCAACGCGGTATCGAAGTGTTCACCGTGAACCGCATATACAACTTCCGTGGACCAGTCGGTCCCCTGGCCACGACACCCGGCCAGGCAGAGAAGCTAAACCTTAATTTATATTCAGATAGACTAAAATGACATTTGGTGGGTTGCCACGTTATTGTATTTAAAAATTAAAAATAAATAGTGTTGTACCCAAATGATCATGATTCGAATAGTGTGATAGAATCTTTTTGAAATAAATTTTGTTAATTTCAATTTTCATTAATAAATTCGCCTAAAAGACTAACATACTCCTTTTTTCTAAACAAACTAACTTCACGTTTATTTCCTGTCAGATGACCGACAACAATATGTTTTTGTTGTTATCGTCAGAGGAGTTGAATTTATTTACCAGGTTCACAACAGCAGCAAATTAAGTTATACAATTTGTTTACCATATGGGTTAATGTTACAGTCTTCTATTTAAGCAACCTACCCATTATTTTAACGGGGGACAACATGCGCCATTCGTACAAAGCGGGGCGGGGTAAATGCCAGAGAGGGGAACGAGTGTCGCTTCTTAGCGGTTAGTTTTCTTGGCTACAACCAAGGTCACAACAAATGTTTATTTGAACGCAAATGAGAACATAAGTAGTAAAGTATTCAACCTTACATTTTAAATTACAATACTATTCATTGTTGATTTCTTTAAACAAAACGAAAAGTTGCGTATAAACGTAAAGTAACGTATATTTATACTCTTTTACGTGACTGAGAGTCAAGAATTTATTATGCATATTTATTTACAAATATAACTCCATCGAGGAATCATCTCACAACAGTTCAATGAATAAAATGAATGAGTCAAACCACAACACTATACTTACGCTGGCAACATTTTAAAAAAATAAGGCTGTTCTTAGCTGTCAGTTTAGTCTATCTGATTATAAATTAATGTTTCCTGACACTACTTGCACCCCTTCATTCTACCTATTGGCATTACCTTCCTGCCACCCGCCATGGTCTATATTATGATAACTATATTACACAAAAGCAAAATTATAACCGTACTTTTAATATTATGAATTTGAAAGTTTGTGTGTGTGTTTCTATATTTGTTACCTCTTCACGCTCAAACGGCTTGACCGATTTGGATGAAATTTGGAACACAAGTGGAGTATAACCTGGAATAACACAGAGGCTACTTTTTACCGCAGGAAAATAACTATTACCACGGGAAAATTAGTGGCAGCGGTTAAACCGCTGGGCGGAAATCTAGTATATTATAAGGAAGCTGTGTGATTCTAATTATTCCACCTGCCGCTACCGCAAATATTGCTCGAAATATTTCCGCGGAATACTTTCCCTGCCCATAGAGGAATTGTGTGAGTGTGACATTAAGTATAATATCTCTTTCTCAGCCTTATCTGCTAACTCATCAAAAATAGAAATAAAATAGCAATGATAATTTAACTCACATTCATCTGATGAAAATAATCATCAAACTCCGTTTGGTCATCTTCAAATTGTGTGTACCGGTTCTCAACATCAGCGTACTGATTTTGTGCGTCCTCCTGACTCTGGGTTGTGTTCACATCATCATAGCTCATTTGGAACAGCTTGGAATGCATGTTGCGGTTGTGATACTGCCCGCAGGCATCATCAGAACATATAGAGTGGATTTCTAGATCATTCCGTTGTAGGTTTAGAGTGCCTTTTTCACTAGAATATTTACCAATCAATTTTAAATCCAACAACCAATAATGCTGCATGATGCCAACTAAGAATAGCATCGCCCCATTTCTTTCCAGTGGTTGTCGTAAGAGGCAACTAAGGGACTCAAGGGTTACATGTGTATTGCAATTTTAGGCGATGGGCTGACACCTTTCACTATGATGATACAAAATTTTCTAAATGACACTCAATGTTTATCAGATGTGGCTTAAAGAATTTTTTTTTTGGCTAGCAGGGTAGGCAGAGCATAAAATGGGGTAAAATATAGTCGCTGTCACTACATCTGCTGAACATTCGAGGAAACTATTGAAACATGATCTCAGGGTTTTGCTTAAAACTGTTATACACATGAAACTCGTGAGTCCCTTAGTTGACTATTACGAAAAATGTGAGAAAGAAATGGGAAGAATAGCATTACATTCTAAGCCAGCATCACAAAGCCAAAAGGTATATTCGGACCACAAATTGTTCAAAGTATCAAGATCATTCATTCAAGGGAATTTCTCACCTGAAAAGCACAGGATACTCCAAGCTGCGCTTCAGGCATACAGCTCTGAACAGCCACAGCTTGTTTAGCACATGACAACATATGTAGCAGAGGTGCGAATCCATACAAAGCTGTAAGATAAAACAACCTTAATTCAAATGACCTTAATTTAAAACAACCTCAACAATGGCAGCACTTCACAAATAAAAAGTTTTCTCTTTATACAAACCATCTATCAGAATGTCTGATGCCTAAGTTTTTAGTATTATTCAAAAGTAAAATTAGAACCTGCAAACTCAATGAAATATTGGCTGCAATAAAAGTTATGGAAAAAAGTGCCTAAAATGGTATTAATTGTCATAACTTTAATAACAGCAAATATTTTATTGAGTTTGCAGGTTCTAATTTTACAGGATAATACTAAAACTTGGGCATCGGACATTCTGATAGATTGTTTGCATAAAGAGAAAACCATTTTTTTGTGAAGTGGCGCTACTGTCGAGGTCGTTCACGGCTACTTTCTCGCCATAAGGGTCAGAGTATATCGATTATCGAGTCCCCAGATTTTTCGCGCATTTATTTTGCATTTGTTCAATTTATTAAGAATGAAGTCTCAAAACAGGTATTCTACTAGAGTCAGGCTCAGTAAGCTCATAATCAAATTTTTCTTTACCTGAATGTTGTTTAGGTAACAATAAAAGTAAATTTGTCAAACAATAAATAATATCCACTTACATGCATGCCAACAACTTCTCTGTATTTTTCTCGTATCTCCTCATTTGTATCTGCATTCACGGTACTGTGGCACAAGAAACACAAAAACGAAGACATTCTGTCTAATGTTCATTACAACAACAACATTATATTATGTAAATTCACTTTATAAAACTGTTTTTCTTCTCATACAATACATGAAAATAAAACCAAACTGAATTGAACTGAAAGAAAATGTCAGACGATCATGGTCAAACGCATGTTTTTTTGATGTGATAAATGCGCTAATGAGCGGCATGACAGAGTTAGTTTCCAAAGCATAAGAAGGTGAATCGCTTTGTCTACCTCGTCACTTGTGTCCAAAAAGCACACTAAAATCATAGTACGTTCATTTCATTAATAAAATAACGTTATTGAAACCTGTTATTTGTTATTTTTAGGTACAACGTCGCACAGCCCTAGACTCTAATGACGTTTGTCATGGTGCAGCTCCCTGTCACTTGGAGGCGCTTTATGTACACTTTTGTTCAGCTACTCCACACTAGGTGGAGCTAGACTATTTAGCAAGGTTTTTTTTATTTGATGAGTGATACGATACGACGCGACAACGACATACTCGTAGTTGTTTGTACATCTTTGCTACGAGGGACATACCTAGTAAAAATGATTAGTTTCATAATCTTACGTCTGCAAAGTTCTCGGCACACCCTCCCCTTACAACCTGTATTTTCTGCGTTAAATTCAGTATGGTTAGCGATGGCACAGATAATAAAATAATACTCGATGGCTAAGACATTCGAACATGTGGTGTCTATCTCCGGGTTTAAACTCTTTTAAACAAATTAAAGAATTACGTACACCACCTATCTTGTATTCCATTTAAATGTCGCCACATTTCTCTGGCACTTCATTCGACGAAAGCGAGGCGTATCGATTTGGGAGCCGTCCAGATTTCTAGATCATTTTATAAGAAGCTAGGTAAGAAGGTATTGTAGATATAAATGTGGTTGAAACGAAACTAAAATAGTGGATTTGTCTTTTTAATGGCTGAGTAGAAACGCGAATAAAGTTTTAGAGACGGATGGACAGAAAATCTATCATTTCACTTGACTATAGCAATTCACACACACACACACACACATATCACGCCTATTATCCCTTGCGGGGTACGCATAGCGTGAACGGCCGCAAAAACGGACATTTACGCCACGTCTCACATATATTTGAGGGTCATTCGGAAAATTGTGTATTCACTTGACTATATAATCAAGCATTTCACTTGACTATATGATAGGATGCATGCAGAACATGCAACAGAACAACTTTCCTCTAGGAACATGACAGGAAACACCAAAAAATATTTTACCTCACATACCTACAAAAATCACGATCAGCCTTTAGTAAGTAATTTTTTTTTTACATTTCCTGAAATATTATCTCATGGGAAGTTGTTCAGTTCCATGGTCTGAATGCCCCCCTCAATATTCGAAGGACTGTCCCTTACACCCTGTATATATCACGCCTATACCTATCCCTTGCGGAGTATGCAGAGCGTTAACGGCCGTAAAATAAGGTCGCTATCGCCACGACACGACTGACAAATATTTGCAGGCCGTTTCAGAAAAATCGTTTATCACAAAAGTGACAGGTTGTAAGCCTGTCGCCTAGAATTGAAACACGTGAAACCCTCGAATCCCTTAGCCGCCTCTTACGACACCCACAGACAGGTAAGAAATGGGGTGATGCTATTCTAAGCCGGCATCACACGGCAAACTTATTGGAAATAATAAAATCAAAGTTGCTATATGAGTAGATTTAAATTTTTCCATTCACTGTTTTTCATACATACATATATCACGCCTATATCCCTTGCGGGGTAGGCAGAGCGTTAACGGCCGGAAAAACTGTCACTTACGCCACGTCTGACAAACATTTTAGGGTCATTCAGATAATTATGTATTACTATAGTGACAGGTTGCCTTTCCAGGAATTGTAATGTATTTGAATTGTGATTTTACAATTCCCGGAAATTAATTGTAAAATTGTTATATTGTGATGAGTAATAGTTGTGCAAACTCAAGAAAATATTACACTGTTGTTTTACAGAGCAATAAATAGCGAGGCTGTTACCGTCGAAGATGAGCCAAAACTTTGCTTATCCAGCTAGACAGCCAATAATCGGCATGAAGGTATTGATGAAAACTGAGGATGGTCTTCTTGAGTCGTCCAACGACCCGATGAACCCTGGTGTCAGAGTTGTTCAACCGCCTACTACTAGTACTAGGCCTCTGACATGGTTGATAGACCGCCGTTTACGTTATCATAGACAGCAATCGGGACCGACGGCTTAACGTGCCCTTCGAAGCACGGAACCATCTTTCATAAGGACAGTGGTTCAGCCGGCAATCTCCTGACCAGACTGGGAACAAATTTACAAAGTGATAAATATCAACTTTGTGAGTGCCCCACCCCACCGAGAATCGAAACCGAAATTTTGCGTCGCAGGCAGTTTTACGTTTTACTACCACCATGGATGGTGTACTGTTTTTTTAATGTTTTTTACCTGTTTACTTGCATTTTTTAAATAAATGTTTTCTATCTATCTTCAGACAGGCAGGTAATAGGTCATGAAACTGATCAATTTTTTCTATGAAGGCTATATTATAATTTCAATACAAATTCCGGATCAGCTGACTTTGTATGAAAGCCCAAAAAAACATTGTTTCCCACCCACGGTTGTGTTATTATTTATTCGCAACCTTAGACTATTCGCAACATAGGCTCTATGTAGTGAATTGTAGGAAATCTACATCGCTTGACACTGGCAGTATTGCCTTTACCGGTAAATGCCAGGTGATTTTAAAACTGTAGTTTCTTCTTCTTGTGTATTATATTCTCTTGGTTCTTGATCATCAAGAGCCCCTACATTATTATCTATTCTTATGCCCTACAATATATAAGTTGCTCTGTGATCAAGAGTATTATGTGAAATAGTGCAATAATAAATAAATACAGTCCACCAAGAAGCCTTTCCATTGTAGCTATGTTGTAGCTGGGCATTTAAGGATTCTTTCAATGGTAAAAGTTGTTCAGTTTTATACTCTCATCACCATGCCCTCAAAGTTTTCGGTAGACTCTGTATAGATTGAGGTGCTCTTTATAGTATACCTACTTAAGTATACTAGTCTACATTCAAATTCCGACAGGACTGCTCCGACACAAAAATTTAAATGGCAGTAGATTTAGTCAAAGCCAGTATTATCATCTATTCTTATGTCAAAGCGTTATAAAAAAACAAACGAAATACTGTTCTGTTGATTTTTCATCATCAGACACAACAGAACGGAACATGACAATAACAAGACAATATTATCCAATGAACCCGGTTCCAAGAATAATACGTCGTTTTTGATCTTATTTTAGACAATTCGTAAACAAAATCGAGAATCACAAAGTCTGGTGAGTTGGTGACGAAAGGGCGTAAGACAATATTTCGTAGTTTTTAGGTAGGGTAGGGTAGGAAACAGTGACTCATGCGGGTACTCTGACTCACGGCTGTATCTCCCGAATGGACAAAAGTATCTACCTGTCTCCCTCACTCATTGGTAGTTCGCGACAGCCGAACGCGCATAAACCAGTAACCCGCCTGCTCCAGCGCCGTTCAGTAGTGAAAAAAGTGTGTGATAGTTTTTGTGCCCTCAAAACAAAATTACGAGGTAAGTTACACTTCGTTTTATTCATTGATAAATAAAGATTCGTACAATTGTCATTGTTTTGTTGGATAGTGGTGTTAATATGCTAGGCAATGCGATAGATTTGCTGGCCGTACGGGAAGAATTGCAAGATGTGTCACCTATTGAATTCAAAATGGCGACGAAGCCTCACTGACTCAATTTAAGGAAGTACACAATGACTCGCGAGTCAGTGTGTACTTTTGTGAGTCAGTGTTTACTTTAGATTAGAAAAATATACGAATACGAAGTATATATTATGTTAATTACATACTATGCGTAGGATATCAAAACGGGAAACAAATCTTTTTTAACACATTTGTAACCTAAAAATGCTTACTTATTCTTTGTTTTACTGTCATGTTTCAAGATCGCTAGAATAAAAAATATAGGTATGACCATCCATGTTTCGTCATTTCACATCCTTTCCGCTTAGTTTCATTCACACACAATACAATATCTATACGCCTTTCATCCATCTCCTGACATACCTCATCTATTTTATCTATCAGAAACAGGTGTATATGGCGAGTGTGGATGGGAACGTTGGAAGGGGAAGACCAAGACGCACGTACTTGGATCAGATCGGGGACGTCCTAAAAAAGGTCAGGTCAAGAGTACCCTAAACCGACGAGCATGTATGAACAGATTGATGCATGTTGAAGAAGCGAAAGAGGTATGTCAGGATCGTAGCAAGTGGAAAGATGTAGTCTCTGCCTACCCCTATGGGAAAGAGGCGTGATTATATGTATGTATGTATGGTATGACCATGACCATATGTTCAGAGGGTATCTTTAAAGTCATTCCAATACAAAAGTTTTCAATTCTAACAGATTATGTGGAAGCTTGAATTCTTAAAAAGTGTTATTAGTATTATTAATACGATAGATTTCACGAATTGTTTGTGATAGCCAATTTATAATATCCAATCATTTACTAAATATTTGTTTTTATTTTATTTTAGAATGCCGCGTCGCAAAAGCGACACTGGACGGAAAGTTCGAAACCACACTGAGGATGTCAAATTAGCGTGCTGTCGAGATAGCGTTTGTTAAAACTGTCGAAATACTGTGTCTCATGATTATGTGCTGTCAATCTACCGTCATCTACTCCTACTTTGAGAACAAAAACAATCAGGGCCTTTTTTTTTCAACATAAAAGTTAAATAAATGATTTGGTACATGAACATGTGATTAATGTACCAAAGGCATAAGTTGTGATAATAAATATTATTTGACTGATTAGAAAATTGTGGTTTTATTATAATGTTTTATTAACGAGCCAGTGTGTACTACTGAAATGAAATAAGACTAGTACTGGTACACACTGGCTCATGTCATTGTTGAGCCAGTGTGTACTGCAAAAAAATGTTAGAGTCATTGTGTACTACAGGGTTGAGTCATAGTAGTCTGGTACCGGTACAGAGTGGCTCAATTCCCATTTTTTTTAAAACCGTGCCTGAAAACTTTACTGCAGTGTAAATCAAACAAGTGACACTGCGAGGAGAAAGGCAAATAATCAATGCATATAAGGTATAAATTTCAGTTTGCTACTTTAACGTTATCTATAAAATTTTACTCTCCGAAAAAATCCGAGTCACTGTTGCCGCCCTGACCCTACTCATTAAAAAATTACATTGTTAAGTAGGTATACCTAGAATCATAAGATTTATTTTTAAGAACACTACTACTTACTAGGGCATGTAAAATCGGAAGATCCCCAAAACCGGTTTTGAGTTCCGATATTGAACGCTCAAAACCGGAATTCCGGTTTTAATTCCGGTTTTGGAGATTTCTTTTAAGAAAAAAAAATACACATTTTTTTATCAGCTTTTTAATCAAGTTATTGTCATGAAACTAATTTTATCTACACTCGTCTCATAATGTTCGAATTATGAACTCGAAAACAGTTGCATAAAGACCTATTTTATGCATTCTGCCTATAGAAATTACAGTTCCATAGAAATTACAGACGCGCTTGAGAAGGCTCTTACTACGACAAAGTTGAGAAATAAAACGAAGTTTTTTTTGCCAATACTCATATCGCCATCTTCCGCCGCACCTGTCAGTTGTTCAGTTGTTCAGTTGTCAGTACGGTAATTGTTCGGGTGTTGTTCAGTTGTTGTTCAGATGTTGTTCAGTTGCTGTTTCGATGTTGTTCAGTTGTTTAGTTACGTTATTGTTCAGTTGCTGACTCGACATCTGAACAACTGCTGAAGTATAGAATTTTCTAAAATTCGTATGAAGCCATAATACGTTCTCGCATTGAATTTGACCTTGTATCGGACCTTGCAATAGCCGGTGTGGATGTTTGGATTACAGACGCGTAATGACTTAATGAGAAGGCTCTTACTACAATAAAGTTGAGAAATAAAACGAGTTTTTTTTGCCAATACTCATATCGCCATCTTCCGCCGCACCAGTCAGTTGTTGTTGTACGGTAATTGTTCGGGTGTTGTTCAGTTGTTTTTGAGATGTTGTTCAGTTGTTGTTCGGATGTTGTTCAGTTGTTGTACCGATGTAGTTTAGATGGTGTTGTTCAGATGTTGTTCAGATGTGTTCAGATGCTGTTCAGTTGTTGTTTCGATGTTGTTCAGATTTTGTTCAGTTGTTTAATTACGATTTTAGGGAATTATGGTATCTGTTCAGAGTTTTAAGTAAAAACAGTAAAGTTTTAATATTGAACTACCTACTAAAAACGAAAAAACTATACAGGATAAAAAAAATAGGGGCAAATATTTTAAGGCGTGAATCAGTCCATTAAACTGTACAACTTTCCTCAAGGAACTTAAGTCAGAATATGAAAAAGAAAAATTGGACCTCCCATCCCATACTAAATGAATCGGTCAGCCGATAATATGTTGTTTGTATGGGAGGTCATTTCTTTTTTGAACAGTGCATGTTATTCAATTCTTTGTTTTAGGAATGGTCAAAAATATACCAAAACAACTTTGTTTTTTTTTTCTTTCTCAAAACCGGTTTTACGATATTGAATCTGTCAAAACCGGAATTAAAAAATCGGAAAAATCGGTCCGATATTCCGGACTTACGATATTCCGGAATTCCGGTTTACATGCCCTACTACTTACTCCTTCTATAACCGCCTCAACAGTCCACTTATGAACATGAAATGGAAAAAAAGAACCAGAGAAATCCTATGGATGGAAGCAGGGATACTTACATAATCTGTCTTATGCACTATAAAAATAACTACATTTATTTGAAATATCCAAAAATATATAAGTACATACCTGAAGTAGCTTTAGATCACGTAGTTTTGTAGTAGTTTTACTTCTCGATAGTCGAAAATCTCTCGTTGAACTACGATTTAAAACTATCGAACGGCATCTACGACTACACTACTACACTTCTGTGGAGGGTGAAATTTTACTAGTGACCGACAGCAACTGAGGACGGGCTGGTAATAAGGAACCACTTACCCCAAGAGTATGTCTAAATTTATTTGGATAGCATAATTATATAGGCTAAATATAAAATAGAAAAAATTGTTGATAGCTAAAATAAAATACTAACAATAAAAGAAGATAATATCATTATGCTATACAAATAAATTTAGACATGCTTTTGACAGATAAAAAAAAACTTATCCCAAGGAACATAGATCGAAATACGAAAAAAAAGTTTGAACCCCCTTTCAAAATTGCCGATCAGCTGAGTTGAGTTACTTTACTAAACTCAAAATAATGTTCTCATATCTCAACCTATGTTTCTTGGGGAAAGAAATTTCTTATTATCAGCCAGTCTTGTGCTATCGGTAACTAGTAAAATTTCACCCTATATAACAAATTGATGTCTTTCGTAATACTACTCCCTCCTCCTTTAAGGTCTTTTCTTTTAAAGCAATGTTGATTTTCTTCAGAGCGTTGAATAGCAAGAGATGAGCCGAAATGTAAATATTTGAGTTACGACATTTTCAACATCTGCAATGATTTCTTATTGCCACCCACGTTTAAACCTTAATTTATAATCAGATAGACTAAACTGACAGCTAAGAACAGCCTTATTTTTTTTAAATGTTGCCAGCGTAAGTCTAGTGTTGTGGTTTGACTCATTCATTGTATTCATTGAACTGTTGTGAGATGATTCCTCGATGGAGTTTTATTTGTAAATAAATATGCATAATAAATACTTGACTCTCGGTCACGTAAAACAGTATATACCTATACGTTACTTTACGTTTATACACAACTTTTCGTTTTGTTCAAAGAAATTAACAATGAATAGTATTGTAATTTAAAATGTAAGGTTGAATACTTTACTACTTATGTTATCATTTGCGTCCAAATAAACATTTGTTGTGACCTTGGTTGTAGCCAAGAAAACTTACCGCTAAGAAGCGACACTCGTTCCCCTCTCTGGCATTTACCCCGCCCCGCTTTGTACGAATGGCGAATGTTGTCCCCCGTGTTTCTTTGAATGGATATTTTGTTACTTTAAAGCGGTCGGCTTATAGTAACAAAAGATCCATTAAAAAAAGCTTGCCAAAAAAAAGCTGTCGATGAGCTCGCTGCATCTTACGGTGTCACCATCTTAAGACTGCTCCCTTACCACTGTGAGCTGAATCCCATAGAATTAGTATGGGCACAGGTTAAGGGGCATGTCGCCAGAAATAATAAAAGTTTTAAAATGGCCGACTTGAAACAATTAATCAATGAAGGGCTGCAGATGGTGACACCGCAACGGTGGTCGAGTTGTATTGATCATATTATAAAGGAAGAGAGCAAAATGATGCAGCTCGACCACCTCATTGATGACGTTACAGAAAGCTTTATAATTAATGTCACAGACTCAGACTCTGATACGGATTCATCACAAATAAATAGTGATTAAGAGAATTTTTCGATTTCTTTATTTTAACATTTACCTTTTCCACCAGATTTAAAAAAATGGGTAGGTAGCTTAAATAGAAGACTGTAACATTAACCCTGGGTAAACAAATTTTATAACTTAATTTGCTGCTGTGGTGAACCTGGTAAATAAATTCAAATCCTCTGACGATAACAACAAAAACGTATTGTTGTCGGTCATCAGACAAGAAATAAACATGAAGTTAGTTTGTTTAGAAAAAAGTAGTATGTTAGTCTTTTAGGCGAATTTATTTATGAAAATTGAAATTAACAAAATTTATTTTCAAAAAGATTCAATCACACTATTCGAATCATAATCATTAGGGTACAACACTATTTTATTTTTATTTTTAAATACAATAACGTGGCAACCCACCAAATGTCATTTTAGTCTATCTGATTATAAAACAAGGTTTACGCATTATTAAAATAAGTGTAAAGTGTATATTTACTTACAGTTGATAAACTGAATTAATACACACACACATATCACGCCTATTATCCCTTGCGGGATAGGCAGAGCGTAAGCGGCCGCAAAAAAACGGACGTTTACGCCACGTCTGACATATATTTGAGGGTCATTCGGGAAATTGTGTATCGCTATAGTGACAGGTTGTCAGCCCATCGCCTAAAATTGCAATACACACCCTCAAATCCCTTAGTCGCCTCTTACGACTCCCACGGGAAAGAAATGGGATGATGCTATTCTAAGCCGGCATCACACGGCAAATCAGACCATGTAAAAGAATTATACAGATTTTAATAAAATCATTATTCTGGATAACCTAGATTAAACGTATGGGCGGTTCTCTCACTTGTCGTATTTTTAACGCACCGTAACGCATTCGTCTGTCAGACGAAAGGAAATTGCGAACGCGATCTTTATATACGTAAAATACAATATTCATGCAACCACCCTTCTTGTCCAATTTAAATTGTAAAAGTAATTTAAAATTATTCCTCAATCAAATATTTACTGAAAAACCAATATTATATAGTGCTATAACAGATAAACCGAACAGAACAAAACATTTTGTAAACTAAACACATTTCGAAGCTTGTAATTTTATCGGACATCAAAGGACATGTCGAATAGTCAGACGTCATGTCAATATCGAAAGTTCTTTGATGCGATGCGCTGCTGTCCTTTAATAATAGGGTTCCGTACAGTAGGTATAGATACCGAAGGTGACAGGTTATACATGTCATAAATATGTTGTTTTTATTTCGTAAGTATCATATGAAAAAAAGAAAGTAACTAAGGAAGTAATAACACTTTAATGCACAAAAAGAAAAACAGGATAGTTAAAATAGAAATCCGCAAAAGCGGCCATATCGGTAAGATCGGTAAGAGCGATCTCTTACAGACAACCTTTGGGTACAGAAAATAAAGATAGAAAACAGAGCAGAGTGCAAAAGTAATAAATAAAGAGACATAAGCATTTAGATATAAAATTAAAATGAATTATAATTATAATTTTATAATGAACTGAAATACATATTAAATTAATTAAATACTTTAATTAAATATATATATAATATATATATACCTATATATACATATCATCTACTGAGAGGATATACTAACTTATTATCTATCTACAACAACGTTTCTTTGCGAAAATAAATTAACAAACTACTTGTAACAATTAACTAATAATATTTGAAGAGACGCACCAATTTGTGAAACGCCACAAATTACTTTTCTCAAGTAACATAGATATACTTAAACAAAAAATTATTGGAAAAAGATGTTCAGAAGGTTGCTGGTTCAGTTCACATGCTTTTTACACTTTCCTAATACCTCCTACTACTATTTTGACTTTGAAACTCAAGACCACCATATTTTGTTGGTAAACGGCCACCGTAATACCACGTTCACACAATGCCAATATGGACAGGGAAATAGTAAGGGAAGTGGGCAGCGCGAATATGTGAACGTTACTCGCACTGCTACTCGTCATGCCGCTGCCACTTCCCGTGCTCCCTCGAATGTCGGCTTTATGTGCGCGAGTCAAAGGAACGGCAGCACGAACGAGAGTGGAATGTATTGCTTTCTCGCTCACTCGTATCAAATTGGCGCGCAGAAGAGTATGACGGCAGTCTGTGAGAACACGCAATATTCGCGACAGCGGCAGGAGCAGGAGCAGGTGCATAGTGTGAACGTGCTATAAGATGTTTTGGCGGGAAGGAGCCATAAATTTACTTCGGCAATCTGCCCGACAGTTAATGATCCGATCGCGGCTGACGATTTGCAGACGTTGTGTTAAAAATGTTCGAGTGGTCATAAAAATACCACATCTAGTAAATTAGAGTTATGTTTTAGGTCTTCTTCTTCTTTTCGTGTGGGACATCGAGTTGTCCAACGACCCGATGAACCCTGGTGTCAGAGTTTTTCAACCGCCTACTACTAGTAGTAGGCCTCTGACATGGTTGTGTAACGACCGCCATCTAAGTAATCATAGACAGCAACCGGGACCGACGGCTTAACGTGCCCTCCGAAGCACAGAACCAACATTCTTTTCGGACTCAGCCTGCAATGTCCTAAACAGATATATGTTTTAGGTGATTAATAAAATACGTGACTTTTATGTTTAAAATCAGCTTCCAGAAATAGAATAGTTCATATTGATCGTTTTTCAAACTGAAAATAGTAGTTTATGCAACTGTCTTAAAATGGGGGTCATTAGAATGCGAGTGTCTGTTTATCACACGAGGCGTAGCCGAGTGTGATAATAGATTGACACGAGCATTCTAATGCCTAATTATATGCAGTTGCATACACTATTTTATCTACACTCTAAAAAATTTACTCAGTTGAACACTTTTCCAAACGTGGTCAAATTCAATACGAGAACGTAATATGGCTTGATATGAATTTTTGAAGATTCTTTACTAACAGTTGTTTAGATGTCGAGTCTCAACAGCAAATAACTAAACAACTGAACAACAACTGAACAACACTGAACAACATCGGAATAACGTCTGAACAACAACTAATCAACATCTGAACAACAACTAAACAACATCTTAAAAACATCTGAACAACATCTCAACAACAACAGAACAAAAACCTATTAAAACAACTGAACAACATCCGAAAAATTACCGTACAACAACAACTGTCAGGTGCGGCGGAAGATAGCGATTTGAGTATTGGAAAAAAAACTTCGTTTCATTTCTCAAATTTATCGTATTAAGAGTTTTCTCATTAAGGGCCTGCCTCGAACTTTTAAACGTCCCTTTCCCACTAATGGCAAATCCTGTGTGTGAGAACAGAGCGGAATCGCCATATTTAGTCAATTATTCAATGTTTTGGAAATTTCTCGCCACATAAACAAGTTATCAAAAAACTGTACGACAAGAATCTAGTAATGTACAAGACGTATCGTATTAGCAAAAAATAATTTGATATGTTCTTAAGATTGCTATACAAAACGCAAAAAAGTGTGAAAATAGACTAAACTTTGAAAAATAAATCTATCGAGCAAACTTTCTTTAATCGTGTTTTCCTGCGACAAAAATCTAGATAATATAATGAAAAATCATTATACATAAAAATAAAATATTTATCGTGTTCACCAACAAAATTGCGTGCATCCAAAAATACCCATTTTTCTCACGGCCCGCCCTAAAGTCATTACGCTTCTGTAATTTATAGTAAACCCTAGTTTTTATAGGCAGAATGCATAAAGTAGGTCATTATGCATCTGTTTTCGAATTCATAATTCGAACATTATGAGACGAGTGGAGATAAACAATTTAAAAGTTGTTATTTTGATGCCATAGTGTATAGTGACGTCACGCAGTATATCAGTTTTTCGTACAAAATATCGTTTTAAAGTTAGTTGTTTGAATAATAGGACAATAGGACAAAAGTTAAGAAGAAACTGAAACTGACTGAACAAATATGATAAAAAATACATTTTGTGATGTGATGTCTTGATGAAACTCCATGGTATTCTAGTAAATAAAACATATATTACACTAGTTCCACTTTTATCTTAGTTAATACACACATACACATATCACGGCTATAATCCCTTGCGGGGTGGGCAGAGCGCAAACGGCCGCAAAAAAACGAACATTTACGCCACGTCAGAAAGATATTTGAAGGTTATTCGGAAAATTATGTATCGCCATAGTGACAGGTTAGGACAGCCCATGGCCTAAAATTGCAATACACACCCTCGAGTCCCTTAGTCGCCTCTTACGACGGCCATGGCACAGTATAATTAATAATACTAGCCCATGGGAAAGAAATGGGGTGATGCTATTCTAAGCCGGCGTCACACCGTTTTCGTTACTTCATTGACAGGCAACAAATTTATAATCAAAATCTTTGTCCTATTTTATCAAACTACAGGCTATAATTTTACGATGAAATGTGATGTTCATTGCGTAGTCGGTTTGCCATTATGTTACCAGGAAAATTAACCGGCTACGCAATGTAGGTACTAAAAGTTTTACCTGTAGACTTGTAGTTTTAGCCTGTAGTTTCATACTGATATAGGTTGATTTTTTAAATTTGTTGCCTGTCGATGAAGTACCTAACACTTTTAAGCATTATAATAGTGGAACTAGTACAAAAAAATGTTTTATTGAATAGATAAACAGAATGTTTTGTACAGCGAACAAATTAATCTTGAGTTATTTCGTTTTCATCCGGTTACATTACAACTACAACCTGACATAATGTTTTAAAATGCGATCAGTTTTACGCAGACGGATCACCTCTAAGGTTTTGCTTTATGATTTGTTTATTTGAACGTTCCGCTCGCGGTAGTATTTAACATTTTATTTGACAGCGTCAAGAGTTTGGTAATGAAAAACTTCTAACGATTTTCTGCTGTAACAAATAAAACAAGCAGTAAAAACCACAGCGCGCCAACTAGTATTTAAAACTTAGTAACTGTTTATTCAGTACGAATACACACACAAATCTCGCCTCTTTCCCGGAGGGGTAAGCAGAGACTACTTCCTTCCACTACCTTCCACTTACTGCATACTTCTTTCACCTCATCTACATTCATCAATCTCTTCATACATGCTCGTCGGTTTAGGGTACTCTTGACCTGACCTTTCTTTAGCACGTCCCCGATTTGATCGAGGTACGTTCGTCGAGGTCTTCCCCTTCCGACGTTCCCATCCACACTTGCCATTTACACGTTTTGTGAATCTTCTTTCATTTATCCTCTCCACGTGACCAAACCATCTAAGCCAATACTACCTCTTATATACCACAAAATTCCTATATCACGCTATTTCTTATCCGGTCACTCATTTTTAAGCCAATCAAACTTCTCATCGCTCTCATTTATTCTAGGTACTTTCATGTTTTTTTCTGCCATAACGCCTAACTTTTTCGTACGAATAAGATTGTATACGGGGTATAAGGGACGGTGTACCGCAAACTTTGCAGGCATGATCAGACCATGAAACTGAACAACTTATTGATATGATAGGATATGATGGTAAACGAGAAAAGCTTTTCGATCTCCCATACAAAATTAACGATCAGCTGACTGGCTTTCTATCGAAAGTTGAAAAAGTTGTTCAGTTTCATGGTCTGATCATGCCCGCAAAGTTTTCGGTACACCGTCCCGTATGGTTTAAAACTCTGACACCTTGGGTTACACATTGGGTTATGTGTAGACTCCTTGTCCCACCTCCCATCGCACAAGGGATTTGTCTAACGGATAATTTAGAAATTGTTTATTTAAATTTAAAACAACAATCATGTCAAATTCATTAGGTATGTTATAATGCTTTATTAAATATTATATGTTATAAATATTGGCCGTAAGATTTCCTGTAAAAATAAAATAAATAAGTCAATAAAAATATTATGAACTATGATATATTGGCACACTTGACTCAGTAAACGAGCGTGCGTTCGATAAATTCTAAATTTAAACGCGTCTTGCAGTCTCCAGTTTTCATATTCACTGAAATAAGTGTGACTATCTTAGTTTGTATTTCAACGGTGTGTTTTATAAGTATTTTAATGATTACGTATATATATGAAAACCGCAATGGATTGTGAAATTTTTAAACCATCGCCTCTTGATGGCAGTGCGGGCTTATTCCAGAATCGAGTCAGTCTGGATACTGTATTACGCATCAGCCAGCATCGGCAGGTTTCCCGCGCATTATAGTACAAAAAACTACTTTTAGTTACCAATAATTAGAATAGTTATAAAATATAAAGTTCCAAGTGATTATTTGACACTAAAATTATTACTTTAAATTAATATAAATACTGTGATTTGTTTGAATAATAAATAATTCTTAATTCCTTCAATAATAACTTTTAATCGATCAAAAATCAAAATGGCGTATTTAAAATCATGTGCGCTACTGCTAGTGCTGCTTTTTTGTGAGAACAGTAGTGCAAAACTGCTGGAAGATTTCCCGTCACCTGGAGTGCCTGTACCTGGACCTGCTGGAAGTAAAGTGGACCGGGAACCTGCACAAGCCTCAACTCCAGAAGTGAAAGCTCCGAAAAAGGTTGGTTGCTTTCCCTATCATCTTTATCAACAACTAAAGCAGTCCAGTGTCAGTGCCGTGTGATGCCGGCTTAGAATAGCATCACCCATTTCTTGCCCGTGGGAGTCGTAAGAAGCGTCTAAGGGACTCGAGGGTGTGTATTGCAATTTTAGGCGATGGGCTGACAACCTGTCACTATGGTGAAACACCATTTTTGCGGATGACCGTAAATGTCCGTTCTTAGCGGCCGTTTACGCTCTGCCAACCCCGCAAGGGATTATAGGCGTGATATGCGTGTAAAGCAGTCCACAGCTGGACATAGTCCTCCCCATTAACGGGCCTACTTCCATGAAGTGAGGTGAAAACGAGCTACGAGAATGCATTTTATATATATTCTAAGGAACATCACTGTCAACAAAATTTTGTTTTTTATTCTTCAAGATATGAGGAATAAGCCAGGGCAGCGCAAAATCTCATTTTATATTTAATAACGGAGAAATTAAAATTTGAAGTTACCTCTGTTTTTCAGTGATGAAGCGTGGCGTAAGAGATTTCTTCCGCCAGTGCTAATCGAACTGTATTGATCTTAGTATGATTATTAATGGCAATTTCACGTTGAACCCGCCCGGGCGGCTATTTTTTGACAAAACAACTTAGTTATTAAGAAATTTAGCAAAACACTTACTGTTTCCGGCTGCTTTCCTTGGGAGTAAAAGGTTTTTGTTTTGATGTGTTTCCTCTGCTGTCAAAACTGACGTGGAATTGATCATAGATAAACGGAATATGATGCAGACGCGACACACTGTACATTTGATGTCCATGTCGCTGGCTCCCCAAAGTATATATTTTTCAAAGCTGAGAGGCTCAAACGTTTGTGACGAATGGATGGACTCTTATTTTAAGACTGGTTTTCAATGTGACGCTACCTAGACTGAGATCTCAGGTCAAAAAATTTGGGGAGCCAGCGACATGCTTTTAGGTTAGAATTTCAGAGAAATCATCAGATTACTTGTTAACGGCGCAATGTGCCAAAATGATGGCTATGCCAAAGAAATGTGACGGAATATGTGACAGCTACAAGCACATTCAATAGCTATGTGACTCAACTGGAGCTGAGAAATAAGCCATGGAATGTTTCCAACCCATGTCGCTGGCTCCCCAAAAAACCGGCATCCGAAATCTTTGCAAATACCACCTAAAACTACTAACCAAAGAGGAATTCTCGATCGTAATGTAGTAAATACTCGTTCTTCAAACAATCTCCTCTAGAATCAGCTTCGTTTTTGAGAAAACACAACATTTGTTTTTGTATGATTATAAGGGTGACTACATCGTTTAACCCTTTTTGGGACACTTTCAGAAACTCATGGTTTCATAATTTCCGTACAGATTATACTAAATATTACCTTAAATAATGTTAGGAAAAGGCCTCGCTTGAATTGATTCCTATAATAAATAAATAAATATCGTTAAATCTCATAAAACTGTAGCGTTGTTACATTTTTACAGTCTGTACAACATGTATGTAGGTACAGTCGGTTGTAGCACATAAGGTAACAGGGATACTCCAAAAGAACTGAATTATTTTTATCTCCAGTTATTAAATAATCAAAAAACTTATTCTCATAAAAAAAGCAATTTTTTACTGAAACATATTCATGTCAAGAAAAAAATATTGCTAAGGACAAAAATGATTAAGCCCTTTTGGAGTACCCCTGGTACCTTATGTGCTATAACCGACTCTACATTCACTCTCAACAAATGCCTAGTTGATTGAGATGATCATATGATAGGTAAAATTAAATTAAAACTGATTACAGTAGTTCCACTAAAATATTAATAAAATCAAATTATAATACGACTGGTTGTGTTGTGTTACCTGATGGGCTCGTGGTAGTACTTTTTATTACATAATTTTTTGTTTCGTTAATCTGTCTTCAGGTAGTAGGTAACCAGTTTTTTAAAGTACTTTACTGACGATGGTGCAATGAAACCGGTCGCATCATAATGTAAATTCATAAATATAGGTACATTCGGACCTATCCATGAAGATCTCTTTTCGACGCAAATGAAAGGGACTTCCGATGTGCTCCCGATAAGTCGCCGGCCGCGCCGGTGACGATTTCTCCCGAACGAAAACAATGAGATCGTGTATACAAGCATATTGGCATACTACAATGATTTTGTATTCTAAATGTTATAATACTAAACCGTGGTAAATATTGTTTTTTTCTCAAATGTAGTATTTTAATTGCTGATTATACTTAGTAGTTGTATGAAATACCGTCAAAATCTAAGTACCTTAAATAGGTAAGTTGATGTGCTGCTAATAGTACCAGCACAATATTAACACTAAGAGTTCAAGGTAATATTTAGTATAATCGGTACGGAAATCATGAAACCACGAGTTTCTGAAAGTGTCCATAAAAGGGTTAAACGATGTAGTCACCCTTATATTCATACAAAAACAAATGTTGTGTTTTCTCAAAAACGAAGCTGATTCTAGAGGAGATTGTTTGAAGAACGAGTATTTACTACATTACGATCGAGAATTCCTCTTTGGTTAGTAGTTTTAGGTGGTATTTGCAAAGATTTCGGATGCCGGTTTTTTGGGGAGCCAGCGACATGGGTTGGAAACATTCCATGGCTTATTTCTCAGCTCCAGTTGAGTCACATAGCTATTGAATGTGCTTGTAGCTGTCACATATTCCGTCACATTTCTTTGGCATAGCCATCATTTTGGCACATTGCGCCGTTAACAAGTAATCTGATGATTTCTCTGAAATTCTAACCTAAAAGCATGTCGCTGGCTCCCCAAATTTTTTGACCTGAGATCTCAGTCTAGGTAGCGTCACATTGAAAACCAGTCTTAAAATAAGAGTCCATCCATTGGTCACAAACGTTTGAGCCTCTCAGCTTTGAAAAATATATACTTTGGGGAGCCAGCGACATGGACATTACATTTGTTCGATATTTTGACCGTGAAAAATTATTGTAGCTAGAATTTTGCCGTAAAATATATCAACTATCTACAACAACGGCATTCTATCCGCTATGGATAATTTTGCCAATGTCAATACTACGTTGATTGGTACATCGAACGAAACGCAAAATATGAACCGATTAGAGGTAGGTATTAAAAATATTTTTACGATCAAATAATAGGATGACGTGGTTGTTAGTGCAGATTAGTATGAAGTAGTAAGGTTCGATTTATATGCAACACTAGACGGCGACACGGCGGCACAAAAGCAGTTTTTTAACCGCGGCATAAATTTTTAAATGTATATATGGAGCGCTGCGCATACGGTCACCACCAACCACAGTTTTAGAACAAATTATAAGAAAGCAAGTATAAGTACATTGTTGTCGAGGTATGGAAAATAAGACTTTGCTGGACGAGTATAGTTTGAAGTCCGAGCCGCAGGCGAGGACTTCAATTATACAAGTCAAGCAAAGTAATTTTCCCCGAGGCTTACATAGTGCTTTTCTCAAAAAAAGGCTAGGAAATGAACGATTGTACTTCTTATAAAAGTTAGCTAGCGACCACAACACAACGAAACAAATAAAAATTTACAATTTTCCCACCAATTGTAATTTTTTTAAATAAATTCGCCTGTATGGCACAGTATTACGTAATATTCTGCCATACTAAATGTTTAGTTCATTCTTCTTTTTTAATTCTGGACAGGCAAGGGTCTTCACATCATACAGCCTCGTCTTTAGTTACCTGTTTCATACAAAATTACGTTCCGTTTCTATGAGAGTCATCGAGATAATTTTGAAATCAAATTATGTGGGTTTAGTGTATAACGAATTTATCTTAATGGACACCAGCAAAGGATTTCCATACAACTTTGCTGGCGTGATCTGAGACGTGACAAACAATGTGAAACTTCGCGGTTTCTTTTTTTGAAAGAAATGAACTCATTTCCTAGCATGTTTGAGAAAAATAATTATGTACATGTACTTACGTACATATCACGCCCATATCTCTTGAAACTTGCGTACCTAGTATACAAAAGTATTATTTATGTAGTAAAAGATTTTTGTCAGATTTCAGTTCAAGAGTGGGATCAATTGATTCGGAAGGTTTTTAGTGTTATGGGGTAGAAAGGTTCTAGAGTGGCACTGGGTCAAGAAGTTCATGCTAGGGTAACACTGGGTTGAAAGGTTCTAGACTTATACCTAGCTGGAAAGTCCTAGAGTGTCACCGAACAAAATGCCAATACTAATGTTAAAATTAATTTCCAGGTAGGTACTTATCATTTCGGGAAGATCGAGGGTATCATTATATTAAAGGTTGTGGTCACCCTGGTTCATTGGTAACACCGAAATATACCAAACATTGTATAGGGCTATAAATCCCTTTTCTAAAAATACCAATTTCAAGACCAAAAATTACAGGATTATCCAGATAGGAATGGATTAAAAACCTTAGTCAAAAAAACAATGAGAAGCACCTTCGATTTTAAAATTTTCTTAGTTACTTTAATAGATATCACCAAAATGTATGATTATTTTTAACTATGAAGCAATTCAACTGGTGTCGGTGATTAAAGTATATTGTTCAAAAACTAATGAACGGTGCGAGAATGCGACCGCTATATATTATCATATCATAATATCATACTCGAATATATAATGGCCGTCGCTAATTGGTTTTTGCTATTTATATTTTGAACTTACATCTATGTATACTGATTTATGCAATAAACGTTTAAAATTTAAATTGAAATTTAACAGTATTAGTTGCGCTTAAGGTGCACGCAATGACGAAAATGACAAAGAAATATCCAAAAAAAGTTTCTTAATGTCGAAGTTCGCAAAAAAATTTACAATACCAGGATGGACAAAAACGAAACAAAAATATGTTCGCGCAAAGTGCGTAACATGATACTGGCCACTTGCATTTTTTAACCAATAAGTTGGCTTTATTTAGTTTAATGACTTTGCTTCTTCTGTAATAACGTTAAATTAAAAAGTTGAAAATATGATTTGAGATGTTATGAAGATAAGTGTTTTGTGAACTGATTAAGCCCTTATTTTTAGATGAATTCTTTTCATGTACTGAAAGTGGAAGAATAACAAACAAACAGACAGTACAGTTTATAGAGTTCATAATTAATATGGATACTATGCGTTCAGCTAGGTCTTGAATGGTTCAGCTTATTCCAAAATATGGTCCTTATGATATAATGTAGGTTAATATTCCTTCCAAGTTATAATATCAACTTTGTGTGTAGTCCACCGAGAATCGAACCCGGAACCTTAGCGCCGCAGGCAGTCGCACTACCATTAGTCGTCAAGTATTGTATCAGTACCAGTTAGACTAACATTATATGAAATGGTGACACCTCTATAATATACTCTTTGACATGACTTCCGAATTTCATTTGAATTTCGTTCCTTCCGGCGAAGTAGGACTCTTAAGAGGTTGTGCCATACTCACCATCATCACGGTTGGCAGGCGGATTGGCGAGCGCAATGAATGCTGCTGCTGTTTCCCATTATTTAAATGAATTTATACCTTCGGTATAGTTTCCTGGAGGAGCGAAGTTTATCGGGTGTTGTTCAGTAACAACTAACAACTGAACAACAGCTGAACAAGATCGACTATACAGCAGCTAAACAAGATCTGAATGACTCTAAACAACAACTAAAGTATTGAATTTTCAAATTTCATTTCGTTTTGTATTGAATTTGACCTCGTGTTAGACGTTACAATCGCGGGTGCGGATTTTTGGTTTTTGAGAGTGTAGATAAAATTGTGTACTTATGCATATACTTACATAAAATCAGGCATTAGAATGCTCGTTTACTATTATCACACTTGGCTACGCCTTGTGTGACAAACAGACAGTCGTATTCTAATGCGCCCTATAATATTTTTACCTTATAGACATTCAAAGAGGTCACACAATGACAATTATTTACGTATAAAATGTGCATGTATGAAAGAAAAGATTGATGCATATTGAAGAAGCGAAAGAGGTGTGTGGATCGTAGCAAGTGGAAAGATGTAGTCTTTGCCTACCCCTCTGGGAAAGAGGCGTGATTGTATGTGTGTATGAATTTATATGTAGACTTTGCTTACTGCGAAAATTTTATAAATATGTTTTTGTGAAGGGTAACTATTTATGTAAGTTTTGGCGTTTTGGCATTAGACTATTTTACGAATCATCATTAAGTAATCTGTGATACTTTTCATACATAACACATGAAAAATAATCTGTGCGAAGTGTCCTCCTCAAAACATACGCATGTGTCGTCTTAAGAATAAAATTATTACGTTGACGTAGACAGATCATAAAGACCGCAAGGTGCTATTAAAATGTGTCCACGGACCGAGTTTTACGAGCGCGTATTATTTTTAAAATGATAATAATTCGGTTGTGAAAATATATGAAGCTTTGTTTTGGTAAAGAAGGTTCCGTACTTCTTACAGTGATAATACAAAAAAGTTCTGCGCATTTCAAATACACTGAGAAGACACTGTTCAAATATTTTTTTCATACAATTTGACGTTGTCAAATGACTAAGACAATGTATAACTTTTTTCGTGATAACATCGGAAGTATTTTGCGATAGAATTTGAAAAAAATTCAACTGCGGGCTGGATTTCAATCTTCTTTCGCTTTCACTAGTCGCGACGCCTCTTCTATCTGGGCTACCGCGGCTCATACAACTGTATCTTGATGCCAATAACGCGTGGCATGGCTCCATCTACCGGGATAGTTTTGCAACTCATTCCCAGCAAGTAACCAATTTTTTACAGATTGAATGTAGTTGAAGCGATGAAAACCTGCGATAAGGTCGGGTAGAAATAGCTACCTAGCTATAAACCTAATATGTATATGTATATAACCTAATTTGTACTCCCTTATTTTCTATCTATACGTACATACCTTGTTGTTTTGTGCAACAAAGTATATTTATGTCATATATGTTATACAATTGCCAGCCGGAACCGTAAGTTCTAAAAACTTGCTCAGGGCACAGGGTTTGAAAGATTTGTTTACAAATCAATCAAAAGGTAAAAACCGCTGGTCTGTAAACAAGAAGTTTTTAAAAATTACAGTTTCACAGCACAATAACAGCTAAAACAGTCCACAGCTGGCCGTGGGCCTCCCTCTATTTTTTTTCTTTATTTGCCATACTCACCCAGGCGGATTAGCGAGCGCAGTGCAAGGTGTTATAGGTGTTCATAGAGAACGCTGCTGCCCATTCCCTGGAATCATCGGGTAGAAATGGGGTGATGCTATTCTAATCCGGCACCACACGGCACAATAAATAACTTTATATTTACACATATCATGTACATAGCATATTTTTATTAGTAAGTTCACGAAAGGTTTATTTCTGTTTCTTGAGGAACTCTAAAACTATCTCAATGCCGAAAGAGCATTTAAGTTTTTGCAATTCGTGGTGACGCATTTCGTTTGTGATTTAGTTTGATATCGTAGAAATTATACTTTATTATTATTTAAACAGTAAAAATTTTTTTTTGAGAAATAACCGTTATGCAAGCTGGAATGTCAGTGTGCTAGCTTTTCTTTATCCCGACGAAATAATTATATTTTAGTACAACGGACATAAGGCCCTATAATTGGCTACAGAAGGGACGCGATTCTCTTAATTATTGCCATTGTAGTGCCATCGACACTCAGTTGTCATTCCATTGACATTGTGATTTTCTATACTTAAAACTGTTATTCCGCTAAAACGGAATTCGAAACGGCCAAAACCATCCAACTGGCACTCTATTGAAACACAACTGTAAAGCTTTTTAAATACGGTCCCTTATGTAATCCTTGAATAAAAAACTGTATCTTCTCTTTTCGTGTGGGACACCGAGTCGTCCAACGACCCGATGAACCTTGGTGTCAGAGTTTTTCAACCGCCTCCTACTAGTAGTACTTAGGCCTCTGACATGGTTGTGTAACGACCGCCGTCTAAGTAATCATAGACAGCAACCGGGACCGACGAAGCACGGAACCATTTCTTTTCGGACAATCAGGTGGTTCACCCTGCAATGTCCTAACCAGACCGGGAACAAATTCACAAAGTGATAAATATCAATTTTGTGAGTGTCCCGCCGAGAATCGAACTCGGAACCTTTGCGTCGCAGGCAGTCGCACTACCACTGCGCCACATCGGCCGTAAAAAAAAAGGCACAGTCGCAATAATCTGAATCGTGATTTCTGAAACCTCTTAACATGAATAAAGCTGTTTAACTCAACACGTCTGTTTCAGTTTATTATCAAACATTCAAACTAAAATAACAAACAGAATCGCAGATCTAACGTTCGCATGAATTATTGTTTTGTTTATAGTTTATAGTCATAAAACAGGTTCTGTGCTGATTGGGTTTATAAACCTACAAGATTTTGAAAATTACACACACACACACACACACACACAAATCACGCCTTAAATTTAGTTTTTTGATTACTCGTTTATTTGGCAAGAAATTTCCAAAAGGGTGAAAAAACGTCTGAATATGAAGTTTCCGCTCTATTCCCACACATACACACAGTACCTATTTGCCAAAGGGACGTTTACACAAGTTCACGGCAGACCCTTAAAGAACATGAACGCTTCAAATAACCCTGGTTGCTGAGTTATTATATGTATTAGCTTTATAACCAGCATACAGATGGCGTACCCTGGGGGAGGCCTACTTCCAGCAATGGACTGCAATAGACTGATGACGATGATGATGACGATGACGATGACGATGACGATGACGATGACGATGACGATGACGATGACGATGACGATGACGATGACGATGACGATGACGATGACGATGACGATGACGATGACGATGACGATGACGATGACGATGACGATGACGATGACGATGACGATGACGATGATGATGATGATGATGACGAAGCAGATGCTAACTTTTTTTGGGATGCCTACATTGAATTTTATCACTTATTGACGTCGTCATGATCCGTCTTTGTAAAAAAAAGAAATTTGAATAGGTAACACAATTTTCTTTTTTATAACAGTTTTTTAATGTCCTAATAGAAAACCGGCTCAGGCGGGATAAAATAAAGGCACTGCTACGGGGCTGACCAGGATAACAACACGGCTATTAACAGCCACAACAGTCCACAGGTTGACAAGCCTTTCCCTATTGGGTTGTACTGCCGTACTCACCACTTGGCAAGCGGACTGGCGAGCGCAGTGCAAGATATTGCTGTCACAGGGAACACTGCGCCCTTTCCCTGTATGAATTCAACCCTCAGTCGCTTGTATTGGGTTGATGCTATTCTAAGCCGGTATGCTAGCCGGGGTCATCAAATCTAAACCGGTCGACCGTTACGTATGACGTCAGTAAGTTAACCTCCCTTATATCACCGGCTGTTTCCACAAGACTTGTAGACATCAATGCTGTTGCACCTAATACATGTTAATATTCGAAATGTTCATGTTGTGGCTGGCTTACTGCCAACAGACGTCACTCGATTACTGGGGCGGCTCAACTCAGAGCAACGGAGAGGTTCAGAGTGAAGTTGACGATCCACTCGGGGTACGTTCAATCGACTATCGGATAATATATCTTTCGTAGCTCTTTTATACTAAAAAGTTCTTTCGTCGTCCATAAGCACACCGTTCATGCTGTTTCTCCTAGTCGGTATTTTCTCCGATGACAAGTCATAAAACCGCGTTTTAGCTCGCCAGTCAGGAGAAAATTTCTACCATGCGCGCCAAAACGCGGTTTTACGAACTGTCAAAGTATAAAAGAGCGACGAAAGAGCTACGAACGATGGTCTATTGAACGCGCCCCTGCGACGACAAAAGATTTTTTTTGTATAAAAGAGCTACGACAGATGGTCGTTTGAACGCGCCCCTGGGACCGTAATCCGCTTTTTGAAAAGCGTCTCAATTGTGTCTCATTTGAGTGTCAGTTAGATGGTTTTGGTCGTTTCGTATTTCGCTAATAGTTTGAAGTAAACAAAATCGCAGTGGCAATCTAATGATATCCTGCCCGCGCTTGAAAATTTTGCAAGATTTCAAAAAAAAATTGTATACCTAACACGGGAAGTGTTTTAAAACTTGGTACTCAATTTATCGCTGGTTTTCATCGCTTAGACTACATTAAATCTGTAAAGATAGAATTAGTCGCCGGTTATTAGTTTGGGGTGGTATGGGATCTACCTCCTAGCGGTCCACCCCGGGCAACGGCAACACAGGCTTGCCTGTGGATAAGTCCGGCTGAACGATCCCACTAAGCGGTGGAAGGCTCCGTAAGGGGCCGCCTGGCTCGCAACCACCATCCCACCGAAGTCTGGCGCCAAGTAGCTTGCTGCGTTCCGTCAGTGTGTGGGAGTGCCAGTGCCTTAACATGCTTCTTCTGGGTGAGCTCGCTCCATCTTAGATTCTGTCTCTGTCCAATGACCTAGACTAGAGTCAAGAGCAAACCCATCATAAATATAAAAAAAAAAAGCTAACCCGGTAGAAGGAGCCATGCCAAGCGTTACTGGCATTAAAATACACTTGCGAAATTGGCGGGCAAGAAATGAGCTGCGGTAGCCCAGATGGAAGAGGCGTCGCCACTAGTAATGCGAAAGTCGCAGGTTCAAATCCTGCCCGCGCTTGAAAATTTTGCAAAATCAGCCGAGAACGACTTATGACGCAAAATCTAAAATTGTCCATCCCAACTATATACTGTTTTGATATCAGTATCCTAGTAAGTATTTACAAAATACTGTTGAGTTTCACTATGGCGACACACAATTTTCCGAATAACCCTCCATTATTTGTCAGACGTGGCATAAATGTCCGTTTCTTGCGGCCGTTTACGCTCTGCCTACCCCGAAAGGGATTATAGGCGTGATATGTACGTACGTACGTACTGTTGAGTTTCTTTCTTCAACCCCGATATACTGTATTTTTTGCGAAAAAAAGTTGGAAATCCTACTAAGTATTTTATAAATGACTAGCAGCCCGCCCAGCGGTTTCACCCGCCGCTAACAATTTCCCCCCGGGAATAAGACAGTTTAATATAGCCTATGTTCATCAGGGATAATGTAGGATTCTAAAAATCTTGACTTCAATTTGAAACAAATATCGTTTTCAGATGGTGGTGGCGTAAAGTTACATGCCGTGTGATTAATCTGGCCAGCCCCATGGCAGTGCCTATATTTTTATTTTTTTTATCCCGCCCGAGCCGGTTTTCTAATAGGTGATAACAAAATTGTAATAAAAAAAAATGTGTGATACAAATTTCTATTTTTAGAATGACGGTTCATGACGTCAATAAGTGATAATACTATCCTACATTGAATAAAGAATTTCAATTACAATTAACGGTAAAAGAATTTTTTAAATCGGTCCAGTAGTTTCGGAGCCTATTTAATTCAAACAAACAGTAAATAAAATCCTGTTTCTAATATAAGTGTAGATTATATAATTATGTGCCGTGTGATGGCGGCTTAGAATAGCATCACCCCATTTCTTGCCCGTGGGAGTCGTAAGAAGCGTCTAAGGGACTCGAGGGTGTGTATTGCAATTTAAGGCGATGGGCTGACAACCTGTCACTATGGCGATACACAATTTTCCGGGTGCCCCTCAAATGTTTGTCAGACGTGGCGTAAATGTCCGTTCTAGGCGGCCGTTTACGCTCTGCCTACCCCGCAAGGGATTATAGGCTTGATATGTGTATGTGTATGTATGTATATAATTATTATTTTAGTGTGATGCCGGCTTAGAAAACCATCACCCGATTTCTTTCCCGTGGGAGTCGAAGGAGGCGACTAAGGGACTTGAGGGTGTGTATTGAAATTTAAGGCGATGGGCTGACAACCTGTCACTATGGCGATACACAATTTTCCGAATGACCCTCAAATATATGTCAGACGTGGCGTAAATGTCCGTTTTTGCGGCCGTTTTCGCTCTGCCTACCCCGCAAGGGATAATAGGCGTGATATGTATGTATGTATTATTTTAGTGTAGATTTTTTTAATGCATTATTTAATGTTTTTTGTCGTCTTTTTATACCGAGTAAGGGACAGCCCTTCGAATACTGATAGGGGGTGCATGAAACATAAAACTGGACAACTTTCCCCTAGAAACATATGTCAGGAAACGCCAAAAAAATTACCTTCCATACAAAATCACAATCAGCTGACTGCATTCACTATGGGAAGTCAGTTTTTTTACGTTTCCTGAAATATGTTCCTACGGGAAAGTTGTTCAGTTTCATGGTCTGCATGTACCCATTAGTATTCTGAGGGTTATCCCTGACATCCTTTAATACAGTAATGATTAAATGTAATCATTACACGACGGGTACGAATAATGTGGCGTAGTTGGTACATTTTTAAATGAAAAAGTAGTTATTGTGGCATAACTGTAATAGTTAGACATATGGTATCGCGGACATTATTATAGATATTGATGTCCTCCATAAAACTGTAGTACATCACTTTGCTCTATTGTCAATAATTTCCTCAGCGTACGCGATATAAGATATTTTTTTGGTAAATTTTTCGCACGTTGGGTTACATTATCGAAATTTTCACGCGGATCCCTATTTTTTTCTCGTATAAAATATAGCCTATGTTCATCAGGAATAATGTAGGATTCTAATGGTGAAAGAATTTTTAAAATCGGGCCAGTAGTTTCGGAGCCTATTCGATGCAAACAAACAAACAAACAAACAAACAAACAAACAATCAAATCTTTCCTCTTTATAATATTAGTGTAGAAGTAGTATTTTGTGCGTTTAATCATGTTTTAGATCGCGCTAAGTTTGATCGCGACGAGTTTTTCTTCGCTTCGCTGTCGTAGTTAAAAGGTTTCTCTGAAATAATGTTTTTCTCGGCATCGCTACGCAACGTCCTGGTTATCAAGTGATGAAATGAGTATGAATGGTAGTGAATCTTCGCTGACAGGAACGGTACACCGCGTGGGTTTGTTTGTTTACGGGAGTTGCTATTATTATTTTAATGTAAGTATTGATTTTTCGTGCACAGCCCACCTGAAGTTTCGCTGTATGAATACTTCGGGTCGTTGGTCGACTCGGTGGCCTACCCCACCCACACGACAGAAGATAGATAGATAGATGAACACTTTATGGCGGGTGACAGGAGTGATGCCAATAAGGCAGAATGGAGGGTTCCAGGTGGTGTCGGGAAAAGGGTAGCTACCCGCCTGGCCGGGTGTTGTGTGCAGGGGACCGACTGGTCCACCTGGATAGAATTGGAAGTTGTATATATGCGTTGCGCGGTGAAACACTTCGATACCGTGTTTCAGGCTCTTTGTTCTGTCACGTGGCGCCATCTTGCAGCTATGTTGGAACTTCTGTTGCGTCTTGCTTGCTCGTGAACCACTTTGAGTGAGCTTCTTGTCGTAGCTCCCAGAGGTCGCTACAACTTTATTGCTTACAACATACACGCAACTCTTCCAGGCAACCTTTACATTAAAATAGAAACAAAAAATTAATGATTTGCAAGTAATTAGTTGCATAAGCAGTAAAATTATTAGAAACTACAGTAGAAATTAGCAGTTCTGCAAAAATGACAGTATCTGGCTGGATATTTTGAATTTGAATGGTGCTTGCTTTCTCTTTAATACTTAAAAGGGCCGCTTGTACAAGGAGATATAACTTCGAGTTCTAAATAATTGATGAGAGATTTTAATTATTGTTTGCATTTGTAGGGATAGAAGACGCTGTCCAAGTATTTTGTATTTAAAATTTTAATGCCAGTAACGCGTGGCACGGCTCCATCCGCGCTTGAAAATTTTGGCACAAGTTTTCAAAAACTTTATATCTAACACGGGAAGTGTTTTATTTGGTATTCAAATCATATAACCTTTTCCTTTCAACATGTTTTTAAAGATTTTAAATTTTGTAACGTAATTTTTTATTTGCTTGTAATTTTCTGATATACATGTTCATATTTACTAGATGACTGTATGTGTCCTGAATATACTTCTAAATAAATACCATTTACATCATAAAATGAGGATTAACGTCTGTGTATAGCTACATAGTCGTTTTGCTTGAAATTCATTACCACAAGCTGAAATTATGACACATACATGTATTTATTATGAGTTATTATCTTTCTAGTGGATGTAACACGTTTTAGAGCGATTTTTATAATTAGATCTGTGCTAAACTAGTAAGTACCTACGTCTACCTTTGGGAAGTCTATGGAAATAAATAATGTTTGTGGAAGTTATATAAGTATTTATAGTTTCAAAGCGTAATTCGTTCTTAAAAGTATGAATCAAGTTAGGTACTAACCTCATCAAACAGACAATTTTTCCACACGTCTCTTGTTCTTTTTTTTCACATTTTATTTATTACAAATTATGGTCACAAACATTTTGCTATAGGTATCGTTATTTCTTTTAAACTAAAGTGCAGCTATTTGATACTGGCTTTGTTATGATTACTTCTCATGTTAGGTATACCATAAATCCTGCCCGCGCTAGATAATTTTGCAAGTTTTCTAAAACTCATCAGCGTAATTAAATCAATGGTTTAAAACTACAATTTTTTAATTGTCAGGGATAGTTCTTACAGATATGTAACGCAAGATAATTACTTTGATAAGTACTATTGCCTATAAGTACGGCCGATGTGGCGCAGTGGTAGTGCGACTGCCTGCGACGCAAAGGTTCCGGGTTCGATTCTCGGCGGGACACTCATAAAGTTGATATTTTTCACTTTGTGAATTTGTTCCCGGTCTGGTTAGGAAATTGCAGACTGAACCACCTGATTGTCCGAAAAGAAAGATGGTTCCGTGCTTCGGAGAGCACGTTAAGCCGTCGGTCCCGGTTGCTGTCTATGATAACGTAGACGGCGGTCGTTACACAACCATGTCAGAGGCCTACTACTAGTACTAGTAGTCGGCGGTTAAAAAACTCTGACACCAGGGTTCATCGGATTGTTGGACGATTCGGTGTCCCACACGAAAAGAAAAAGAAAGTACTTGCCTCAAGATTTGCCAGAGAGCAATTGAGCGCGGTATGCTAGATCTGAGGCTGATCGCGTCAGAAATACTATACTGCGCTCTAGAAACAGATTTGTGACGTAGCTCGAACAGCAGCCAGGCTGAAGTGGGACTGGGCCGGTCACGTCTGCCGCCGGAAGAGCTGTTGGCCAAAAGAACTACTCCGTCACACCTCGGACACTGGCGCTCAAATGTATGAATCAAACGCGTTACTACGCACACAGTCTAAGCTCGCGTAGGTGAACGCGGACCATGCTTGTGTGTGTGAAACAACATGTCAGGGTTGCTGCCATTTTGCGTTCGCGAATCGGGAATGCAATGTGCGGCAGTATGAAATGACGTTCGTCGTCGCGTCCTTGCTAGCCGGTGTCTGAGCGTCCTCCGAGCGCGGGTGGGCGGCGCTTATAGGGGGAGGCAAGGAGTGACCATACTGTACGCTAGTACTATTAATTATACTGTGACTCCGTGGAAGCCACCCACCACAAATAAAAGCCGCGGCAGACCCCGTCGTAGATGGCACGATGAGCTTGATAAGTTCTCGAAGGACATGGATGCCCAGGACATAACTAGATGGAAGGAGAAGAGGGAGGCCTTTGCCCAGCAGTGGGATGATGCGGGCTAGATAAGATAAAAGCACAAGTCCGATCCTGCATGGAGTATTGCAGTCACCTTTGGGATGGCTCAGCCAAATACCAACTTGCCGCTCTTGACTCGGTGGAACGCAGGGCCAAGAGGCTCATAGGCGACATAAAACTGGTGGACACCAAGCTACATAGCCTGGCACATCGCCGCAAGGTTGCCTGCTTGTCGGTTTTTTACAGATTGTACTTCGGAGAGTGTGCTCAAGAGCTTCACGACCTTGTTCCACCTTCCCTCCTACCATCGGACATCCAGACGCACCGCAGGATACCATCCATACCTGGTTGCCATTCCACCAATTCGGATTAAGCGCTTCCAGTCATCATTAATAATGCGCACTGCTAAAGAGTGGAACTCACTACCTGCGTCTGTGTTTCCAAACGCATACAACCCTAATCGCTTCAAAGTAAGAGTGAACAGGTGAACAGGCTTCTTCTGGGTGAGCTCGCTCCATCTTAGACCCTGTCTCTGTCTGTCTGTCTATGACCTAGACTAGAGTCAAGAGCAAACCAATCATTAATAAATAAAAATAAAAAAAAGATAAGATAAGAAGTACTTACCTTGTTTCGCTTTAGTTGCAGATGACAGATGGCGGCGGCGGCGGCGCGGCAATGCTGTTCGCTGATGAGCTCAAGATCACACTTGAGAGGTACCTCTTCGGAATCTGCCCACAAACCTTCAAGGTACAACAATATATATTTTTATACAAACATAAATCTCGCCTATATCCCTTACGGGGTAGGCAGAGCGTTAACGGCCGTTCAACGGATATTTTTATAATATTTAGTACTAGCTTTTACCCGCGACTTCGTCCGCGTTAGATAATTTTTTCAGGCAAAAGTTCTAAAGTAGGTAAATGTATATGTTCATAGTAAGTGTGACAGTGATATTAGAACAGTTCTTATCTCTACTGTGAAAAGATGACTTGCTTGCTTCTGTTGTTAAAGGGACAATTCAAAATTTGCTATCCGGCCTAAGAGATCAATATTTATAACCATTGAATACAGAAGTCAGTAGATAACAGAGTCCTTACTCCAGAGGTGCCGATTTGAGCAGACTAAAATGGTCAGCATAAGCAGATAAGACAGATAAAAAGGTAATTTAAGTTACTGTTATACATTTTTAAACCTCTATACCACTTTTTTTTTCTGTCCTCGGTAAAAAGTAGGCAATGTCCTTTTTCAACTTATTCCAATCATTCTGAACCACTTTTATTCTGCAACCATTTCTGTATCTCCAATAGTTTAGGTGGGCTCCTGATGGTAGACCTGGTGGTCTACATAAGGTACTCCAGATCCTCAATGTCCTTGTGAAAAGAAGCGGCCCATCATACTGAACAACTTTTGTTTTAGAACCATGCCTGTATCTCCAATAGTTAAGCTGGGCTCCTGATGGTACACCTGGTGGTCTACATAAGGTACTCCAGAGCCCCAAAATCCTTGTGAAAAGAAGCGGCCCATCATACTGAACAACTTTTGTTTTAGAACCATGGCTGTATCTCTAATAATTAAGCTGGGCTCCTGATGGTAGACCTAGTGGTCTACATAAGGTACTCCAGATCCTCAATGTCGCTGTGAAAAGAAGCGGCCTATCATACTAAACAACTTTTGTTTTAGAACCATGCCTGTATCTCTAATAGTTTAGCTGGGCTCCTGATGGTAGACCTGGTGGTCTTCATAAGGTACTCCAGATCCTCAATGTCCTTGTGAAAAGAAGCAGCCCGTCATACTAAGCAACTTTTGTTATGGAACCATTTCTGTATCTCTAATAGTTTACATGGGCTCCTAATGGTACACCAGGTGGTCTACATAAGGTACTCCAGATCCTCAATGTCCTTGTGAAAAGAAGCGGCCCATCATATTACACAACTTTTGTTTTGGAACCATTTCTGTATCTCCAATAGTTAAGGTGGGCTCCTAAAGGTACACCTGGTGGTCTACATAAGGTACTCCAGAGCCCCAATGTCCTTGTGAAATGAAGCGGCCCATCATACTGAACATTTTTTGTTCTAGAACCATGGCTGTATCTCTAATAGTTAAGCTGGGCTCCTGATGGTACACCTGGTGGTCTACATAAGGTACTCCAAAGCCCCAATGTTCTTGTGAAAAGAAGCGGCCTATCATACTGAACAACAATTTTTTTTTGGAACCATGCCTCTATCTCTAATAGTTTAGCTGGGCTCCTGGTGGTACACCTGATGGTGTACATAAGGTACTCCAGATTCTCAATGTCTTTGTGAAAAGAAGCGGCCCATCATACTAAACAACTTTTGTTTTGGAACCATTTCTGTATCTCCTATAGTTAAGCTGGGCTCCTGATGGTACACCTGGTGGTCTACATAAGGTACTCCAGAGCCCCAATGTCCTTGTGAAAAGAAGCGGCCTATCATACTGAACAACTTTTGTTTTGGAACCATGCCTGTATCTCTAATAGTTTAGCTGGGCTCCTGGTGGTACACCTGGTGGTCTACATAAGGTACTCCAGAGCCCCACTGTCCTTGTGAAACGAAGTGGCCCATCATACTGAACAACTTTTGTTTTGGAATCATGCCTGTATCTCTAATAGCTTAGCTGGGCTCCTGGTGGTACACCTGGTGGTCTACATAAGGTACTCCAGAGCCCCAATGTCCTTGTGAAAAGAAGCGGCCCATCATACTAAACGACTTTTGTTTTGGAACCATGCCTGTATCTCTAATAGCTTAGCTGGGCTCCTGGTGGTACACCTGGTGGTCTACATAAGGTACTCCAGAGCCCCAATGTCCTTGTGAAAAGAAGCGGCCCATCATACTAAACGACTTTTGTTTTGGAACCATGCCCGTATCTCTAATAGTTTAGCTGGGCTCCTGGTGGTACACCTGGTGGTCTACATAAGGTACTCCAGAGCCCCACTGTCCTTGTGAAACGAAGTGGCCCATCATACTGAACAACTTTTGTTTTGGAATCATGCCTGTATCTCTAATAGCTTAGCTGGGCTCCTGGTGGTACACCTGGTGGTCTACATAAGGTACTCCAGAGCCCCAATGTCCTTGTGAAAAGAAGCGGCCCATCATACTAAACGACTTTTGTTTTGGAACCATGCCCGTATCTCTAATAGTTTAGCTGGGCTCCTGGTGGTACACCTGGTGGTCTACATAAGGTACTACAGAGCCCCAATGTCCTTGTAAAAAGAAGCGGCCCATCATACTGAACAACTTTTGTTTTGGAACCATGCCTGTATCTCTAATAGTTTAGCTGGGCTCCTGGTGGTACACCTGATGGTCTACATAAGGTACTCCAGATATCCAATGTCCTTGTGAAAAGAAGCGGCCCATCATACTGAACAACTTTTGTTTTGGAACCATGCCTGTATCTCTAATAGTTTGGCTGGGCTCCTGGTGGTACACCTGGTGGTCTACATAAGGTACTCCAGAGCCCCAATGTCCTTGTGGAAAGAAGCGGCCCATCATACTGAACAACTTTTGTTTTGGAATCATGCCTGTATCTCTATTAGTTTAGCTGGGCTCCTGGTGGTACACCTGGTGGTCTACATCTATACTCCAGACCCTCGAATGGTGATAAAAAGTAGCCTATGTCCGTTCTCGGTATGCTAGCAATCTCTGTGCCAAGTTTCATAAAGATCGGTTCAGCGGTTTGGCCGTGAAAGCGTAGCAGACAGACAGACAGACAGACAGACAGACAGAGTTACTTTCGCATTTATAATATTAGTGTGGATTTATTTATTGCACACCATGTTACATAATATACATTCAGTAGATCGTATATAATAAAGGTAATGAGATTTAAACATGGACCCGGAAAGGGCATAACAATATAAAAGTAGGTAAATATAAAGAAATAAAAAAGTGTGATACAAATTTCTTTTTTTTTACAATGGCGGATCATGACGTCAATAAGTGATTACGATATACGTCCTACATTGAATATAGAATTTCAATTTTAATTTCACAATAATATGTAGGATGTTCCGTGAATTTTTCGTAGTTTGGGCGTGTCAAGACGGCTAAGATCCTATGTGGTACATAATCTATTATCTATTCATGTAGGTTTATATATATTATTTGTATGCATGATAAAATATTTTACAGACTTATTTATTAATTTATTTTGTTATATTTATTTAGTATTGCCTATTTGCCCCAAAAGTTTAAATTCTCTCACAAGACATGGGTTGGCTGGAAGAGATCTCTTCTTTAGAGATAAGCTCGCCTTTGCGACAAAAATTATATGTATATATATTTTTTTTCTGTGTATTTTGTGCAATAAAGAATATAATAATAATCATAAAGTTAGTTTATCTCGAAAAATTGTATAATGTGATGCAGTCACGTTGGTCACAGATGCAGCTGAGGAAGAACGCGACCGTCTCCTGTGACCTGGACACTGAACAGCTAGACTTGGCCGGCAGGTGAGAATCTTAGCATGTTTTATTTTATTCAAAAGACGAACACAACAGAAAACAATCATTACAAGGTATGCTTAAATATTAAACCTTAGATTATTAGAATAGCATCACCCCATTTCTTTCCCAGGGAAATAGTAAGGGAAGTGGACAGCGCCAATATGTGAACAGGTTACTCGCTCTGCTAATCGTCATGCCGCTGCCACTTCCCGTGCTCCCTCGAATGTCAGCTTTTTGTGCGCGAGTCAAAAGAACGGCAGCACGAACGAGAGTCAAATGTATTGCTATCTCGCTCACTCGTATCGCGAGAAGAGTATGACGGCAGTGTGTGAACACTCTGTATGATGCTGGCTTAGAATAGCATCACCCCATTTCTTTTCCGTGGGTGTCGTAAAAGGCGACGAAGGGACTCGAGGGTGTGTATTTCAATTTTAGGCGATAGGCTGACAACCTGTCACTATGGCGATACACAATTTTCCGAATGACCCTCAAATGTTTGTCTGACGTGGCGTAAATGTTCGTTTTTTGCGGCCGTTTACGCTCTGCCTACCCCGGAAGGGATAAAGGCGTGATATATGTATATATGTATGTAGATTATGATCCACAGTGCAATCCAATAAAGTGCACGTACAGCTAAACATGCAATTAACTGTTTATAAACAATACTTAATCAAACTTTTAATATAAGAAAGTATAAATACAAACTAAACAAAAGCAGGAACTGTGTAGCTTAAACTAAGAAAATTATACATATCGACAGTGGAAAGGCTATATCGCTTAACCGCCACCTTGGTCGAAAATAAGTTATATATGTATGTCGCAGTCAACTGGTTAAAAACGCTGTTCAACTGCACAGCTAGTTCCTTCATCAAACAACGATCTTCAACCACACACCTAGTTGAGTAGTTGAATTTTAAAGCATTTGAAACATTCAACACAGCAGCTGAACGAAAAACCGCTGTTTAATGGAATTAGTACGGTTATCGGCCAACGCGGCGCTAGTGTTGTTTTGTTTACAAGATGGCGTCAGCCACACAAAATTACTGATCGTATTTTGTTATTTTATGATGAAATAATATCAAAAAGATGTTTTCCGTGGAGTTTATCAGTTAATCACGAAGGAAGCACCTACAGGCGACCCAAGTAAGGTGAAATTCAAGCAGCACTTAGAAGAAACGCTGCGAGATATTGAAATTGATTATTAAGATAATTTAGTTGTTATTTCACGAATATTGAGCCATAAAATGTTTATTAAACTATCACAATCCCAAAAAAACATTGTTTGTAACGTAATCATCCGTCGCGTAATTTCAAAACAGTGATGTTAACGTACAAACTATAAGACAGTTGAGGAGACTGGGGTACATCTTAATGGGCTATAACGTTTAGTATTAGTGTTTGCTTTATTTTCACCCGACTACCTCAGACTGAGGTTATATTTTTCAAGAGCTTGTACGTACTGCTTTGCTGGCTGCGTCATCTTTATGGCTGGCTGTGTGGTTTTTGTGGCTGTTTGCGTCGTAATTTTTCTGGCTGGTTGAGGCCTTACTCTGGCTGGCTACGTCATCTCTCTGGCTGGCTGCGACATCTCTTTGGCTCGCTGCGTCATCTCTGTGGCTAGCTGAGGCGTCACTCTGAATGGCTGCCTCATCTCTCTAGCTAGCTGCGTCATCTCTCTGGCTGGCTGAGGCGTCACTCGGGCTGTCTGCTTCATGTCTCTGGCTAGTTTAGGGGTTGCTCTGGCTGGCTGCGTCATCACTCTGGCTGGCTGAGCCATCACTGGCTGGCTGGGTCAACTCTCTTACTAGCTCCGTCATTTTGTTACTCCATCCCAAGATGTGTATTTATCGTAGGGCTAGATCAGATCAATATACCTCAATCATTATTTGCTTATATTAAGTACGTATGGTGTAACATTAATATTAACGTTTACTTACTCTTCAGATTAGCGAAAAATAATAATTAAGTTTTCGTGTTACCGTGCGACACTGTAATGTTGTTTTTTTATATATCTCGTTTTTTTTAGTTATTATAATATCTTTAAAGTAAACCCAAAGTTACTGCAATTATTTTTCTGAAATAGCTGTACTTAACTATTGATAACTGTTGTTATACTTATGCATGTTCTTATAATCACATTAAGCTCGAAAAAAAAAACGGGGCGACCTGTTATTGGCTATTAATTTTAAAATATGTATGTATTTTTAACAAAATTGTCTTAATATTAAGCTGTTGGTTGTCTGAATATCAATAAATAAAATAAAAATAAAAAATCTCTCTGAGTGACGGAGGCGTCCCTCTGGCTCGCCGGGTCATCTCTCTAGCCAGCTGCGTCATCTCTCTGACTCGCTGAGACGTCACTCTTCCTGGCTACGTCATCTCTCTGGCTGACTGACTGTCTGCGTCATTTTTCTGGCTAGCTGCGTCGTTTTTCTGGCTGGAGTTTTTTAGTTTGCCAATAACTTCTTAGTTACGTACGTACAGAGTCCCTTAGTTTCGTCCCTGTAGAGCCCGCGTACGTCTGAATCTGCCCTAACACTGATGGCTTTCCTAGCAAATTGAACGTTAACCAGTGGGCTAGGCGTCGTTAAAATGTACTGTAGAACGTTGTCTTCAACCACTCAGCTGATGAACGTTTAGTGGTGTAGTTGAATGGCGTCGTTTGACTAAAGAGCTAGCTGTGCAATTGAACAGCGTTTTTAACCAGTTGGCTGCGACATATATATTACGAGAATCAGCGATTTTTTCTGCGTCGATCTGTTTAGGTTTCATGCAAATCGGAGCACTTTTGTGGCGCTTAAGCGGCTCAATTTTTAGAAAATTTTCATTGGTCTTATCGCTGAAGCGACGTAATTTTACGTGTTTTTTGAACGAACGGCGTTTACACCCCTTCACAATTTGTTGAATCTAATGTTAGCGATTTATGATTCCGTTGAAAGTTATATCAAATAATTATTAGCGTTTTTGATTTCTCTTTTAGTACATCTCCATAGAGATTAGTGATTTCAAATTATTGCAATAATTTGATTAATGGAGGAAGATTAGCGATTTAGATTCGAATTAATTATTTAAAGAAAATTGCCAATAAGATCGTGTTTATAACCTTAAGATTAAAAAATAAATAGCAACAGTCTTGATTGGCAATAATTTTAATAAATTCAAAAATATATTACTTCATAAGGCCGTTTTTCTGGATTTCAATATGAGTAGTAAGTATTAATTAGTGCAATTTGTACTTCCTTAATTTTTAAATTTGTTTGGTAAGTCATTGTAAATTATTGCCAATTTCAATATTATTTTATATAAGTAATAAGCGTTATTGTACTTGTACAATGTCTTGGTCGTTTAGCGATTTTTGCTTGACTATTCATTTTAAAATAATGAAGTTATTATCGCACGACACTTAATTCAGAAACTGGCGATGCTACGTACAATTAAATAATAAGGATAAACAAAACACATTTTTTTCTAAAATATAATTTTCATTTTAACTTCATAGTGTCTATAGAAAAAAAGATATGATTTTATTTCTCAAAAAAAAATTACTTAAATTGTCGATATTCGGAAACTACCAAAGAGACTCGGTTAAACGATATAGCCTTTCCACTGTCGATATTAATACTTATAAATAGGTAAAACTGTGTAAACTTGGCTTGTTTTAATGGCTAGAAAAAAAGTTTATTCGATTGATTTATATAATGAATCGGCAACTTTTATTTATTATTTACAAGGACAACCGAGACTAATTTTAAGGGCCTGCCATGAACTTATAAACGTCCCTTTCCCTCAAATCCTGTGTGAGAACTTTTGGAAATTTCCCGCCAAATAAACCAGTAATAAAAAAACTGTACGACAAGAATCTAGTAATGTATAAGACGTATCGTATTCGCAAAAAATAATGTGTTAAGTTCATAAGATTGCTATACACTAGGTACCTACGCAAAAAAGAGTAAAAATAAACCAAGCTTTGAAAAAATAAATCTATGGAGCAAACTTTCTTTAATCGTATTTTTCTGCTATCAGAATCTAGATAATATAATGATAAGTCATTTCATTATACATAAAAAAAAAAGTTTATCGTATTCATCAACGAAATTGCGTGCATCCAAAAATACCCATTTCTCTCACGGCGCGCCAATACGTCGAAACACCTGCGACTGTCTAAGCGGTCGTTACACAACCATGTCAGAGGCCTACTACTAATAGTAGCCGGTTGAAAACCCGTTGCACGACGAATAAGAAAGAATTGAATGTTGTTGCGAACAATAAGACAAGATATGGTTTTAGTCTGTTTAATATTTGGTACCGCATATTATTTGTACCTAACCTAAAGCTACGTGATAACATCATCATTAAAACTACACCTATCATAACTTAGATACAAGAAACTAATCAATATCTCAAATCATATTTTTTATTACCGTGTGATGCCGGCTTAGAATAGCTTCACCCCATTTCTTTCCCGTGGAAGTCGGCGACTAAGGGACTCGAGACGCGGTGTAAATGTCCGTTTTTCGCGGCTGTTTGCGCTGTGCCTACCCCGCAAGGGATTATAGGCGTGATATGTGTATGTATGTAAAACGTGTTTAATTGACTAGAATATTTTGAAGTTCTATATCAATAAATTAAAACAAAAAGTGTAAATCACCTTAAATTTAAAGTTTAGCCTTTAAATGTGTATGCTGTATTATAAATAACGAGCTGGGAAGCCTGATGTCAAGACAAACCTCTTCGGGTTTAGTGACGTCATTTAATGTTTTTTTTTATATTCATTATTAAAAGCAAAATAAATGAAAAAAAAATAAAAAACTTCCCCTCCGAAACTGCTGCTCAGGCCGGGTCTAATGGAGGCGCGCCAACAAGTTTCCTCTTGAACGCTATAGCTTATGATGTGATCATGACTTGAGTCCTACAATTATCTACCTTATATCCCGCAGGCTTGCCACGTTGGCTCTGCGAGCGCACTCGGCTGCTCGCTCGGACTGCTCGCGTTTCGGCGCCGCGCTTGCCAACACGCTTGGCGAGCTAGCGCGCACTGCGGCCAGCCGAAACGCCAATAATATGTGTAAGTAAAAAATAACTGCTGCTGTGTGATGCCGGCCTAGAATAGCATCACCCCATTTCTGTCCCGTGGGAGTCGTAGGAGGCGACTAAGGGACTCGAGGGTGTGTATTGCAATTTTAGGCGATGGGCTGACAACCTGTCACTATGGTGATACACAATTTTTCGAATGACCCTTAAATATAAGTCAGACGTGGCGTTAATGTCCGTTTTTGCGGTCGTTTACGCTCTGCCTACCCCGCAAGGGATAATAGGCGTGATATGTGTGTGTGTAGTAAAAAAGACATATTTCATTGACTACCTACCTACGTGTAAATTATTACTTATTTACTTTATCTATAAAGGACAGAGATAAGTGAGGCGTTTAAAAAAGGAAAATCAAGATAGATTGCGTCGCAGGCAGCAGTGAAAAATAACCAATAACAAATTAGAATTTCGTAACGGGCCAAGGGCACGATCTCTCGTTTTCGCCACCCAGTCAGTCAGTTTTTAAAGTCATCGGTCCATCTGGCCGGAGGTCTAACGCTAAGCTTGCATCCACTTGAGAACCCGCTTGCTCCACTGTCCATCGGTTCTACGACAAATGTGCCCAGCCCAATGCCACTTCGGTTCGCTACAGTTCCAGACTATGTCCGTTACTTTGGTCTTTTTGCGGATAGTCTCATTCCGGATTTTATCCGTTATAGAGATACCGAGCATAGACCTTTCCATAGCCCTCTGAGTGACATGTAGCCGGTGGAAAAAATAATACAATAGCTTTTATTGCTGATGAAGTAGTTACATTTAACTTGATTATATTTCAATTGCACATCAGTCCGTTACATCAGCGTGTCCTGTGACACGTAGGCCTCCTCTAACGCCTTCCATTCATCTCTGTCCCTGGCAGTTCTTAGCCAGAGTGAGCCAGCAACCGTTTTCAGATTCAATTTAATTCAATTCTTTATTTCTGCTTACATGTTGTAAAAAGATCTTAAAATGTAATTTGACACAAACATGCACCCTGCTAGGGTATCGCAATTTGGATATAAACTTATATAAAGTAGCTATCTTATTAACATTTATATTTTACATATTATTACCATTTTGCATATATTCTTCAATATTTACATAATTCACGAAACCTATTGTAATTAAATTATATTTAAATTAAGATTATTTTGGTCTGTAATGTAATGGCCCTATTTAGCTAGCCCAGTAAACACACATCACAAACACACACACAAACTGGTAAAGTGTTAAGGGCAATAAATGTCGTCGGCCCATCTTTTAAGCTGTGTACCTACCCATTTTACGCTCGGTGTTATATCTTGGTAACAATTGAGTGAGTGTTTTCGCAAATTTTTCAGGTGGCTGTCATAGCATATGCTTATACTATTCATATTTTTTCCAGCCGTTGCCGAAGCGAATAAGAAACGCAAGCTGTCGAAGGCTGCCAAGGCGAAGCTCGAAGCGAAACAGCGGACCGCGCTCGCGGTCAAGAAGAAGGCAGCCGCGGCCGCCGCCAAAATGGCCGCCAAGATGGCTGCTGCCACTTCGTAGACAAATAAATACAAAAGTAACTGCTTTATTGGAAAAAAAAAGTTATTTGCTTTGATCTTAGCCGTTGCAGCAAATTGAAAATCATCTGTAATCAATCACTTTACCTCTAAAATCGCGACTGACTCGAACCAAAGGTTCCGGCGGAGACGCGACCGCGACAAATCCTATACCTACTACAGACAATATATTTCTTTATAGAGCTTATTTTCAATTATTTTCTTTTCCTCACAAATTCATTAGAAAAGCAACAAAAAATTTTTTATAAACTAACACAAATAGTAAAATGTCACAAGTAGCAATGGTCCTTGCAAGTAGGTAAAATCAATACATTTATAAGTCAATCAATATTACAATAATATTACGTGCTTGTTTTGTGCCGTGTGATGCCGGCTTAGAATAGCATCACCCCATTTCTTACCCGTGGGAGTCGTAAGAGGCGACTAAGGGACTCGAGGATGTGTATACACACCGTATTGCAATTTTAGGCGATGGGCTGACAACCTGTCACTATGGCGATACACAATTTTCAGAATGTCCCTCAAATATTTGTCAGACGTGGCGTGAATGTCCGTTTTTGCGGCCATTTACGCTCTGCCTACCTCGCAAGGGATTATAGGCGTGATATATGTATGTTTGTATGTATGTTTTGAAACGAATACATGACACTATCCTACATTGAATAAACTTCAATAATAATTTGATAGTGTAAAGAAATCTGGCAAATGAAGCTATGTGCGCCAGCCCCGATAATAACTACATACATAGATATTATAAGTAGGTACATGGTTTAAAAAAAATATCTAAACAGGTTAAAATTACAAATGATTCTTTAATTTAAATAGAAAAAAAGCTTTTTCTTTCATTATCATTATATGAGTGCAGCGCCATCTCTGAGCGAGTAGCGCAACATTTGAAATAGAAATTATATCACAATCTAGAAATATCCTGTATTTTCATATAGTAATGAGGAAATTGTAACAAAGTTGTAGCTTATAAATTATAAGTAAAATAAGCTAGTTATTAAAATAGTAATATATAATTAAATTAGTTCCTCTCTACCAGTGCCCTATGTTATGGAACTACAGGCTACAAGTCTACAGTAAAATTCTTAGTACATTGCGTAGCGTAGCCGTTTAATATTCCTGTAATCAGTCTGGATGACCGACTGCGCAACGAACATCGTATTACAATGTAAACATATAGCCTGTAGTTTGATAATGTCGGGCACTGATATGTACCATTAGAAGCACATAAATCTACCCTTACAAGATAAGGGAACAACAACTTTGGTTTTTCATACTTATTTATAAGATTATATTTAGTTTACAAGATTAACCAATTGATGTACAGCACTTCAATCTTCCTATTTCATGTGTTAACCTATACTGGTTATTCTATGTTGATCCTTTCATTTAAATTAAGCTAATCCAAGGTGCAGTTGATACCTATGGTACCTTATTTAATTGTTAATTTTTATAAATAATGTTCTTAAGACTTAGGCCTTGAAATTTTTTTGTTGTCTGATTAATTAATAAACAATGTTCTATAATTTTTTATTTTAAATATAGGATTAATAAAACCCTAATAAAAATAAAAGCTTATGATTTTTAAATAAGTTGATTTAAAATTTACTATTCCAGATTTTCAAAATATGCAATTAATGAAACAAACATAGGATAAAAACCAAAACCTTATAATTTTTAAATATGTTTATTTAAAATTTACTATTACTATTTTAGTTTTTCTAAATATTATGTAATATAAAGCAATTAAAATCTAATTTCTTACACATACACACGGAGCTTCTAGGATTATACAATATAAGTAAAACATATTAAAATTAAACTATCCTTTTAAATAAAGTTCTTAAACATACCTTCCTAAGACCTGCTTACTGACTCAAAACACTTAAATGGGTTCTTACTTGTTTAGTGTTTTGAGTCAGTAACACAGTCACACACTGTGAGAGTTTAAAACAGTACATTTACACTAGCTATAATAAAGACTGGCCCGATGGCGTAGCGGATAGTACCCCTGCCTGAAACGCCGAGGGTCGTGGGTTCGATCCCCACAAGACACAAACATTTGTCAAGACAATTTAGTCTGGGTGTTTTCTATGTACATTTAATATTAACAAAAAAGGAGTATATAAGTATAAATATCAGCTATCTGTTTCCCATAGCAAAAGCTTTGCTTAGTTTGGGGCTAGATGGTGATGTGAGAATTTTCTAGAATATTAAATTTAAACACTTCAAACTCCTTAGCTCTAACATAACATATTACATGATGTTTATCAGTGACATTTCTATTTAAAAAAATACATAATTTTATCATTGACATAAATTTACCGTGTGATGCCGGCTTGGAATGGCATCACCCCATTTATTACCCATGGGTGTCATAAGAGGCGACTAAGGGACTCCAGGGTTAGATGTGTACTGCAATTTTAGGTGGTGGGCTGACAAGGTTGTCACTATAGTGATACACAGTTATCTGATTGAACCTCAAACTTTTGTCAGACGTGGTGTTAATATACGTTTTACGGCCGTTAACGCTCTGCCTACCCCGTAAGGGATATAGGCGTGATTTACGTATGTAACATCAACGCGACTTACTTATTAATTATTTGGTAGAGAGTTGAGCCCTCTACTTTCGGGCTGGTTAAGACAGCCTTCTTCATGGATGTCGACAGATCACACATGCCCACCTCACATCTCTCTAACAAATTATTAACAAGTAAGTCGCGTAATCTTGAGTGATACTTGTTTGTTTTGGGGTGGTATGGGATCTACCTCCTAGCGGTCCACCCCGGGCAACGGCAACACAGGCTTGCCTGTGGATAAGTCCGGCTGAACGATCCCACTAAGCGGTGGAAGGCTCCGTAAGTGGCCGTTTGGCTCGCAACCACCATCCCACCGAAGTCTGGCGCCAAGTAGCTTGCTGCGTTCCGTCAGTGTGTGGGAGTGCCAGTGCCTTAAAAGGCTTCTTCTGGGTGAGCTCGCTCCATCTTAGACTCTGTCTCTGTCCTATGACCTAGACTAGAGTCAAGAGCAAACCCATCATAAAAAAAATAAATTATAAAATTTACATTTATACAATTTCTACTGTTCAATTTCAACAGTTTCTATATCGTCTGTGTCAAGTTCTACTTGATTTTTCCTCTTTCTCCTTCTATTGGGAGTATTGCTTTCAAGCTTCAACAAAGCATTAGCTATGGCTTTCTCAACATTATCCATTTTAGGTTTGTAATGTTTGCTGCCGGGTCCTAATATCTTCTCCACAGGTGTGTTTCCAAGTAAATGAGCTAAAGGATTAACATTGACTAATTTCGTCCCACCCGGCAACTTTATAGGTGTCCTTCTATCTGCCGTTTCTTGTTGACTTGGTGTAGAATGTTGCGTTTCCAAGACATCCTTCATTTTGACAATCTTATAGAATGGTGCATGTGGCAGTAGATGAGCTATTTTTATGTCATCGTTTGTGTAGTTTTTGGGTAACTTTGGTATGACAATCTTATGGGGCATGATTGGTGTTTTTTGCTGTTGCTCCTGGCTCTCTAACATCACTTCTTCAGCCATTTCAGGCACAGTGTCGTTTTTAGAATGAGTTTCTTCTTCATAGTCATAATGATTGTCATCATTTCCATAATCATTGTTATACACATAGTCATCCGTTATATAAATGTTTTGAACCAGTTTGATATTAATTTTAGCCTTTTCAGTGTTGACAGGTTTATACCTGACTGGCATGGCTAGTTTGATGTTGGTAGGCTGCGGTTTTGGGACGAATTTCGTCATTTTAATGGCTGGCGGTCTCATTATTTTATGCTTTAATTTCTTCACTGTCACACACGCTTGAATTTCAATAGGTTTTTCTTTCTTTGCTGACTCTTCCCTCTCTTCTGGTGTGAAGGATTCAATGAAGTTTCTGACAGACAGGTTATCTTTAACTTCAGTTATTTTAGCTGATACATTTGCACATATTGGGTCTGATCTATATGTTTTAATTGTTCTTCTAAACTTTTCCGCCTTAGGGATTTCTGTTATAATTCCGTCTTTGCTCTTACCCAACTTCCTTCTTTCCAGCAGGGTTTTGAGTGTTTCAGTGAGTCTCGACGTTGAATGTTCTTTTTCAACATGCTTCTTAAGTTCTTTTTTAGATGGAAATTCCATGCTGCATTTAACACACTTTTTGATCTCATCTTTAAAGTGAAAACTCATGTGATGGTTGTAATTCTGATAAGTATAGCAGTACTTCTTGCAAATATTGCAAGTGAAACGCTTTTTAAGCCCCAACTTTACATCATTTTTCCTCAAATTCCATTTACTGATTACACCTCGGCTTTTGCTTTTTCTTTGGATTTTTATAAGAGGCTCATCCTCGGAGTCTGAATCATCAGTCACTTGTCTTTTCCTTTTCTTAGTCTTTTTCTGCTTCTTTAGTTTAGTTTTAGCTCTTGTTTCATACTCAGACTGATTAGCTTCTGATTGGACTTCAGTCTTGATAGTTACAGTTTCAAGTTCTTTTGATTTTTTCTGTTCTTTAAATCTTATCTTGGGTGGCTTTCTTTGAATTGGTAACTTTTTAATATCTTCTGTATCAGAAGGAGCATCTGTAGGACAATCTGTGGGCACATCAGTGGGTGCATCAGTAGCAATATCAGTTGGTGCTTCTGTTTGTGCATTTAAAAGTTCATTCTGTTCTTCTTCATCATCAATAGGTTCCTCATATTGTGATCTTTCATCCGTAAAAAGACTTTTTGGTATAAATGGGTACTCAGATTTCTTTTCTGTGAAGAAAACATGGTAGTTTTCATCAAATTCAACAAAACCAACACTTTTATGAGTCAATTTGATGTGTATTGTGAACTTCTTTCGTATTCTGAATTTCATGTCACAGATTTTGCAGCAATACGGTTGTAAGTCAGTATGTTTTGAAAAGAAGTGGCAGAACAACTTCTGTGGGTGCATAAAGTACATATTTTCACAATAAACGCATTGGTATTTGTAAAGATGGAACTCAGGTTTGTGTTTTCGATCAATGTGCTTTTGCATGTTTGTGTTACCAACAAATTCCTTGTGGCAGAATTTGCACCGCTCCATAGTTATCGCCATTGGGTGTTCCGAAGACTGATGATATGTCATTTCATCCACAGAAAAAAGAATGATGTTGCACAAACTGCACTTCAAAGGCTTGCAGTTTTTGTAATGGCTGGTGTACATGTACACCTGAACATTGTTTTTGCACTTTGAACATTCTTTATACAAATCTTCCTCCTTTGCATCAATGAAACACTCTTTGTGTCGTTCCAAATGTCTTAACAAACCTTTTTTATCCTTGTAAACGTTGCAGCAAGTGTTGCACACAACTGACCGGCATTTGCTTGCTTGCAAATGCTTAATATAGTCTTCCGGCGTAGGCGATGTGAATGTACAGCAAGAACAGACATACGCTGCACTTTGCCCAAATGACTGAATGAAATTCAACGCCTTAATGTTAAGACACGACGAAAGTATAGGAAAGATGAAGTTCATTATTAATCCATCTCCATCATTGTCATGAAACTTTGACTCATGTTGCTGTAAATGATACAGGTTTTGAAACTGTGACTTGCACTGCGAGCATTTAACGGCGTTCTGTGGTGCCTGGTGCTTTTTCTGGTGTTTTCTGAACAAGTCCGAGTCCAAGAATACTTTGTGACAGTACTTACAGGCGCGGAAAGACAAAAGATGCACATTTCTTATGTGGACCGCGTAGCTATCGAGACTGGGGAAGATTGATGTGCAGAATTGACAGTGGACGCTGCATTCGGCTACGTGCACCTGATTGAAGTGGACAACCAGGTCCTCTGCGTCCAAGAATTCCGCATAGCACAACGAACATGTTGTTTCAAAATCAGTAGCGGGAATAACCGCTAGATCTTCGTTATCAGCCATTGCCAATGCAAGAATCTATGCAAGGCCCAGTTACTCCCAATTTAACATAGCTCTGGCCTTCTTGTTAAGATTCTATAAAGGCTGCTACACACCGGATCCGTCAGCAATGCAGCGCGTTGCGTCTGCAGCACGACGCGACAGCAGCTGGTTCACACCGACCCGTGTCGGACGGTGTCGCATACGCAACGCATTGCGATGCATCTGCGACACCGTACGTCTGCGACACCGATGTTTGAAATCGCCATTGTTTCAAATATGTCGAATAGCGAGGGCGATTTTAGTATTTCTAGCGAAGGGTGGTTAGCTAACAGTTCATCCGATGAAGATCTACTGCTTTTAGCTGCTGCTGAACAACCAGAAACAAGCAAAAGACTATGGGTACACGATATAAACAGAAAAAGGAATGAATATTTTTATAGTTTTGGTCTTGTGTATTATAAATACACTTATATCTTTGCACTAGATTGATTAACTTTTCCCGTATTTCGAATTCCATGGTCTAAAATTGCCGAAATATAAAGTAAATTTTGTAAATATTTACAACTGTCCGTTTCCCTGCTGCACAGCTAGCGTGTCGCAGCCGCACGCAGCCGCATGCGTTAGCGCAGTGTGGCCTTCAATAGGAAATCCCATATAGTACAACGTCATCACTACGAAACGGGCGTGCGACGTTGCCGTTCCGCTGTCGCGCGTGCGATTTCGGTTTGTGCCTCGCGGACTGCCGTGCTTCAAACGCACGCAGACGGATCGCATTGCAGCTGCGACACTTTCAGTGTGAACATTCGCATATAAATTCATACATTACAAATCGTGTCGCACGCAGACGGATCGCAATGCAGCTGCGACACCGTTTGGTGTGTGGCAGCCTTAAGTATTTTACATCAAGCAAAAAAGCTTCGATATCGCAGCAGACACAAATCACAATGGAAGTGTCTATACAGCGGGGCGCCCTGCCACGTAGGAATTTAGACTATATAGCGGGGCGCGCCCTGCCAAGTAGCAATTTAGACTATATAGCGGGGCGCTTACCTGTGAATGGCCAATTTGCCGGTACTCATGTTCCACCTTAGTAAAATTTAACTTTTTTGATTGAATAAACTTCAGCTGAAGAAGGTTATTAATTCAACTCGTACGTATATAGCATTTCAGAAATTAAAAATACTTGATTTGTGCAGTGAACCTATGTTTGTTTGGTTGTAATCGCTTGCATCATCACTACATAGTATAAAGTAAACTCGCTTTCCGCGTCTGTCCCTATGTCTGTTTGTATGTATGCTTAAATCTTCATAACCACCTAATGGATCTGGATGTTTTTTTTAAGATAGAGTGATTCAAGAGGAAAGTTTATATGTATGATTTATGTCGGGAGAAGGTCTGTTTCCCGTGGGAAATCGGTTAGCAGCGTTTGAAACCGTTGGGTGGGCCGCTAGTTTAACATATATATCTAATCAGGTAAATTACACTTACACTTACACATATCACGCCTATAATCCCTTGCGGGGTAGGCAGAGCGTAAACAGCCGCAAAAAACGGCCATTTTCACCACGTCTGACAAATGTTTGAGGGTTATTTGGAATATTGTGTATCGCTATAGTGACAGGTTGTCAGCCCATCGCCTAAAATTGCAATTCACACCCTCGAGTCCCTTAGTCGCCTCTTACGACTCCCACGGGAAAGATATGGGGTGATGCTATTCTAAGCCGGCATCACACGGCACAGCATCAGGTAAATTAAATTAAAATTAAACTTGTATCATATCATAATAGTATTTATTTGCATACAATATAACATACACCTGGTTTAGGTACGTACGTTGATCTATTAATTGCCTTATTGTGTGTGTAGATAATTCACTTTTTTTCTTTAGTGTCCTTACGACTTTTCTTTTTTAGTCCTATAACAGTATTTTCAGCCCCCTTAGGCCTGCCAACTCTTTTCATTTTTAAATATTTATACTGTATTTTTGTCTTTGGTATTATTTACTTTAGGATGTAATTCTTTCGTTGTTTTTTCACAAAAATATGTATGGTCTATGAGAGCAGCTGGTACAATTTTTTGAACTCTAAAAGACGTGTTGGTTTCTGTCGATGAAACAATTTCAAAATCTGTTGAGACCTCCTCAATTACTGTATTATTTATATCTTGGTTTTGGACAGAATGCATTGTTTTCAATTCCAATGTTTCCGTTTCGCCTATATTGTTTGGGCGCTTTTCATTTAGTTGACTTTCCATCTTTTCATTTAATTCTTCAACTTCAGTTTCTGTTATGACCTCAATCATGATATTATCAATATTTTCGTTTTCATCAAAATGAAACTATTCTAACCGATAAAGACCTAAAAGAACGACATGTATTTGAAAAAGAGTTTCCAAATGCTCAATTAATACTTTGCCTTTTTCATACACTCAAAACGTTTAGGACCACAATTACTTCACAAAAAATGAATATAAGCAGTGAAGACAGAGACACGTGCCTCAAAATTTTGCAAAAATTAGCTTATGCAAAGGATGAAAATGAGTATCAGAAGTATTATGAACAATTTTTAAAATCAAGACTTGAAAAAGTTATAAATAACTTTTATAATTTTTTTGTTACATTTAAGTTTCAAATATTTTTCTGCCAATTCTTTTTCTTCTTCATTTAATCGTCTTTGTTTGGGAAATTGGTGGAAAGCTTCTTCGATTATTATATTATGGTTATGTTCAGTGTTGTAGTCAGCCATTTCCAATTTTTGTCCATCAGCTGATACTCGAAATCGCATAAACATCGGGCATCCTAATTTTGATGTGGTACGATAAAATAAATCATTAGTTAGTATCCACAACCTATGTACTTAACGCAAAAATAAGAGGCCAAGTGTGAGTTGGACTCTCGCACGAAGTGTTTCGTACCAATTGTACAAAAATAATAGCTTAGACTAAAATAATCACGTTTGTTGTATGGTAGTCGTCTTGATTTTTTTTTAAATTATACTTGTGTTATTTGTTTCAACTATTACAGATTATGTGATCCAGCCTGGTGAAAGATATTCCTGATATTACCTTACGGTACAGATCACTAGAAACAAATTATTTTTTGTGACCTCTTTATTATTTAATGCGAAAAATTGATTGTAGAACATACCTTGTCTAATTCCAAGCTAAACTCCCGCAGTGGAAGCGATTTACACAGGTAAATTTCTAGTAAAATACCAGGAGTTCAACTGAAGGCAGACAATGGCCGCGTTACGCAGCGCTAAATAGCATACGCTGCACAATATAGCAGCGCATACTATGAATTAAACGTGAACCTAAATCTATTTAACTTAATTAACTAAGTTGAGTGAAATTGGCAAATGATGTGTTCTGACCTTTACATAACTCAAGTCGGTAGTAAATACCGTCTGCCGATCTGGCGTTACGTCACACGTATTAGCACTAGATTATAAGTAAGTACCTCCAAATTATATCACCCCACGAATTCCGCAATTCGTACTAAGGAGTCACAATGATATGGTACAACAAATATGACTAAAGGGAACACACCATTAACACGAATAAACAGTTTTATACTAAACAACCAGGTTTAGCACTTACAGTCAACGTGCCGGTCCAAATGCATAAAATACCCAACGGAGAAAGGAAGTACAGGGAATGGATCAAAGAGGAATTCCGTGGGTACTTACAGGGCTGGGTGGAAAAGATATCGACACCCAGCATTCCACTACAGCCTTGGCGCGTTATTCACTTCAAACCACTCACAGCTTCTGTTCGTATTTCACTTTGATATTAGTCATTACGCGTGACCCAACCCGAATTTGGGTCGTACAAACGCGAGCCGATATGGCCACTTGATGCCTATTCAACGCGACGCTCACGTGGAAGACGTCGAGACATCCAACAATCACTAAGCCTGGTATTCTAGTATAACCCAGGAGAACCGCAATAATACGATGCATCAACACGCGCGATCTCAAATTGAATCGTCCATTACACGCGGCATCACAAAACGCGTGGCGGGAAATCCGTACAAAACACAATACGTTCTCGTCCGAACGGTTTTGAGTGACTGACCGCGGTGCAGAAATCACCGCTTGGCGCCTACCAGGCGACCCGCGCGCACGCCGCCACCCTCGCCCCGCGAGCGATAAAGGGACAACATATGCCCAGAGCGATGCGTGCGAAATCGCGGCGCATTCATAGACCGTCATTAATACCTAACTTACCCCAGCATAGCAACGCTAAATTAAACATACCTTGTCTTTCTTTTTTGTGATCCAGTAAGTTTGTAGTTTCCACCATGAAGACACATATATGTCAAACTATAATACTCGAGGGCATTATTGGTATTAGTGATTTGAAAAGGGTATATCTTTAGGACGCTTGGAGCATTAAGTTTCTTTGCAGAAGACCTGTTCAGTTGAACATAATTCTTACTTTCATATTCTATCATGCTATCATGAACAGTGAAAGTTCTTCATAAGAATTAAACTGTACACCTCTCAAGTCACCACCATCACCTCTTAAGACGTTGTTTTCCATATTTAGATCTCACTATCACAATTGTTTTACGCTCCAAGCCACACAAACAAGTTACAACCGCTAAAACGATCCAAACAAACATCAAACAAACTTTGAAACATAACCTGAAAATCACTTGTCAATATCAAAGTGACAGATTGCCCCGGCAAATAGCTAGTTCACTTTGAAAGAGCTACGCAACTGGGCGCCCTGCGCCATAGACTTATAGACTATATGGCAGGGCGCCCCGCTGTATAGACACCATGGACGTATTATTTAAACAGGACTGATAACTGTTGCAGAAAAAACGAGCCGAGCGAGACCGCACCCACCGAGGCCATTCGTCTCTTTCTAATTGGGCATCAATATTTTGTATTACAATGAGCTTATAGATAGGGAAATTTACATACATACGATTTACGTGGACAACCTCGAACACAACATTTTTTCACCACTTTGAGTGAGAAATTTCGTCAAATACTAATTTTAAGTAATAAATTAGGACTGTAATTTTTTTGTCGCTAAAGTTTAAACTTACCGCCAAAATTTAATCTTAAAGGGATACCATTAGAAAATTATTTGATTAATAGTTTTTACATAATTATAATTTATCAGTGCATAATTTTATGATTTCCAACATGTTTTTGATATAACTGACGCAAGTTGTTTTATTATATTACTTAAATTATAATTATATTGGTCAAAATAAGTAAGGGAAAATTTTGTCTGCAGTAATTTTCTACACTGGCAATATGAAAGAACGAGACACACAGCCTCTCTACGTGCTATCTCTCTCGGCTCGGATTAGCCTCTGGGAAAGACTTAATGTAAAATAGACCATATTCCAGTGTTAATAAAGTTACTATTCGTAAATAACTGTTTTTGAAGTTATCAGTCCTGTTTAAATAATACGTCCATGATAGACACTTCCAATCACAATGCAAAACGGCGGCGTCAATTTTTTTTTTTTTTGACAGCTTGTGTTTTTTATATTTGAATATACGTCACAGGCAAATGAATATAGAGAATTCAGCCAAGTGTAATCGTAGAAATATTCAAGTTTCAGAACGAAGTTATGCTGCCAGCTCATTTATAAAATACCACTTTTAAAATTAAATCTTTAAATTAGTTCACTTCATATCGCGTAAAAGGAAAAGAACTGTGAATGTCTCGTGAGATGAACCAAACTTAAGAAACTGATCAATCCACCCCTGAAGCACCGATGTGAAAATGTTGAAGTCATTACTTTTTTCCTGTGATTCGATCGAAAAACTAATTATGAGAGCTTTAATTGTATGGGACGTTATAATGAATGGGACTGTATGAGCTATGGCACACTGCTTGTGTGCACTTACACAACGCAACGTGTACGTACACGCAAACGGAGGCGGTATGCACCACCCATTAGGTGGCTTTAGTTACGTCACATTTTAATACATACATACATACATATATCACGCCTTTATCCCTTGCGGGGTAGGCAGAGCATAAACGGCCGAAAAAACGGACATTAACGCCACGTCTGACAAACGTTTGAGGGTCATTCGGAAAATTGTGTGTCGCCATAGTGACAGGTTGTCAGCCCATCGCCTAGAATTGCTATACACACCCTCGAGTCCCTTCGTCGCCTCTTACGACTCCCACGGGTAAGAAATGGAGTGATGCTATTCTAAGCCGGCATCACACGGAACATTTTAATCTTCTCCTATTAAAGAGTGGCGTGCAGCTCCAAGTAGCGGTACAACTGTTAATATCAATAAACAATAAATAATAGGAATGCAGTTCTTTTTCTTACATCCTTACATCTAATTTACGAGAATTTTCGCTACCTACGATTCAAAACTATATTGCGGGACTTTTTAAATTCTGCACAATACGACTGCGCTATGCATTAATGAATACCGTATTTTCTCACAAAAAATATTTTTACTTAAATGTTGGCAATTTTCCGTTACCCTGCAACCCCAAACGAAGCTGAGAAATCACGTTTCCCCAGTGACATCTTGCCGTGTCTGTCATGTCATCACTGGGCTGTCACCGAATGCCCGTACAATATTTATAGGCGGTACACGCTGCCATGCACAAAATCAAGATTTACAGGTAATTTACTCGTTATTTAAATCATTTTCTATAGTATTAACCACAAAAACACCATGTTGCACCATGAAAAAGTATAGTTGCAAATCATTATAACCTAACTTTCTTTATTGTTATTTATGTTTGTAAAAACGCTTTGTTTGGGCGATTTTTGTAGTAAATGCAGTATCAACAACAAACTATGATGTGTTTCAATAGAAATCTACAGTTATTAGTTATATAATTCATGACAAAAGCACTTTTTTGTATTGTGTATACTAAAGGCGTAGAAGGTGCTTATCGATACACATACGCGGTACCGTTATTTGTATTAGTTTTCTTAACCTTTGCCACATTTAAAGCAAAATGGCTATTAGTTTGTTTAAATTAATTGACTACACTCAACCAAAATGAAGGCAGTATTGTTCACATGATACAATCTACCTACATATAAATAAATTTATAAAAATCAACAGCCACAATAGCCCACTGCTGGACAGAGATGCACAGTGCAAGGTGTAGTATTCACAAGGAACGCTGTTGCCCATTCCCTGGAATAACCCTTTTGCCATCTTTTACAACACACCCATGGGTAAAAAATGGAGTGATGCTATTCTAAGCTGGCACCACAAGACAAAAATAATTGCTTTATTTTTTTAAACAGATAAATATTTAGTTTTTTAAATATTCATCTTTGCAGTGCCCATAACAGGGTTTCATATCAGAAACGTTATTTACTTATTTACCACCTGTAATACCATATGATAGCAATAAAAAATTATGAGCATTTATAAATGATTTGATACTATTTTTTTTTCTTTATTTGATTATTTACACTAAAATATTTAATTATTTATAAAGATAGACAGATATTTCTTCTTCTTTGAAGTTTATAACAAATTTCTTATTTTTGATTTTCAAGACCAGTGTTTTTATCAACTATATAATAAAATTAGGGTCTGGACTTAAATATATATTTAATAATAATAAGCCTTTTTATTTCCAATAAAAATATATGTTGCCGTGTGATACCGGCTTAGAATAGCATCACCCCATTTCTTACCCATGGGTGTCGTAAGACCCTACTAAGGGACTCGAGGGATGTGTATTGCAATTTTAGGTGATGGGCTGACAACCTGTCACTATAGTGATACACAGTTATCTAATTGACCCTCAAGCTTTTGTCAGACGTGGTGTTAATATTCGTTTTACGGCTGTTAACGCTCTGCCTACCCCATAAGGGATATAGGCGTGATTTATGTATGTGTATGTATGTATGTAAAAATATAAAAGTTATGTAACATGATTTGTATTTTATTTGTTAGTATGGTTAGTTAATTCTTATTGTAGTGTTAGTTATCATTAGTGTTGTGAGCTTCTTGGATCCCTATTTGAGTGAAGGCCTCCTCCAAATCTTGCCACTTCTGCCTGTCATTGGCAATTTCTCTGGACTTATTGAATGTTAAAGTTGGGCATAGAACAAGACACAAATGCTGATATTTCAGTCTATTTCATGTATTTCTTTCTAAAATTGTTGTCTTCAGTAAACCATGTAAGAAGGTATACCTCTGGGGAAAACTACCATGAAAATGGTTAACAATTAATACACTTTTTAAAAATTTAATTAGTTTAACTGTTTTTTGCAATGATTGCGGTGGCTATTCTTTGTTATAATGGACAATATTATATATAGCTTTTATTTGATTTGTGGCGTGCAACACATTTTATGGTCATCACGCCACATGGTCAAACATTTAAGGGTCATTCAGAAAGTTGTGTATCACCATAGTGATAGTGCCTTAAATAGCAATACCTACACATGTAACCTTCTAGTCTCTTAGTCGCGTCTTACGACACCCATGAGAGAGAAATGGGGTGACGCTAATCTAAGCCGGCAACTTGAGACTCATTTTAATATTCATTTACTGTTACTCAAATTCTGATTGAGGTGCTTATATGAATCTTTATTCTAAAAATGTATATTCAGTAATATATAAAATAATATAAAGTTATTTAAACAAAACTTTCAATTTGTGTTACATGATGTCATACTTTTGTTCAGTTTTAAAAGTAAGGGCCACAGCAGACTAAATGTATGTATCAGAGAAATTGTGTAGAAATCCTAAAATGAACTGTTACGTAATTAAAATAAAGGTGACAATGTGTAGAACTACACTTCTGGGCATGTTTTTAGGGGGTTTTTCCCTTTCAGGGGTCCGGTTAATTACACGCATGTAATTAACACGCTTTGAAAATCGTGACCTCAATTTAAACCAATGTTGTTTACTAATGGTGGTGGCGTAAAGTTACATGCCGTGTGATTAACCAGGCCAGCCCCGAGGAAGTGCCTTTATTTTTATATTTTAATCCCGCCCGAGCCGATTTTGTATTAAAACAATACAAAATTGTTTTAAAAAAAATGTGGTATACAAATTTCTTTCTTTTACAATGCCATGACGGATCATGACGTCAACAAGTGATAATACTATCCTACATTGAATTAAGTAATTTCATTTTCAATTATAAAAGCCGCCGCCGCTTGCCGCCGGGCGAACGTAAGAGGCTAGACCCTTTTATAATTCTAGCCAATGTCAGCTTTATTTCAATTAGGTACGATTCAAATTCGAATTTCTATGAAAATTGCACTTGGTGTCGCTCGCATAAACGTACGTTTGGTCTGCGGCAGCCCTAAAACTTGCATATTTATTGTGACTAATAGCTATGTAGTGTAAATATTGATACATGTGTTTGCATAAGTACTTATAATACTATTTATACAACCAATAGAGTTTGAAGGTCGTGTTCTCTCAAGCTGAGACTTGGTCATAAAATATTATCAATTTGAGATCAAGAAAAATGCACTAAATTCTAAGAATCAGTGACCCCAATTTGCACATTTTGACAAAACTAGTTAAAAATCAACGGAAATAATCTATTATATTCTTTGTTTTCTTTCACTCAATAGTTATTAAATTACAGACGATTTATTGAACTTCGATTTTATAAATAGCGTAAAATAAAACGAATTTATATCTCGGTCTCTGCTGCTATTCTATTTATGGCTTTGTGATTTTCCCTTGGAAATTAATACATTTTATAAGTAAATAATAGCCAATGGCACTCTTCAGCCTTCCACCTATTACATAAATACATAAATAATAATATATCATGTCTATATCCCTTGCTAGGTAGATTTACGTCACGTCTAACAAACATTTAAGGGTTATTCACCATATTGACAGGTTTAGGTAAGTAAAATTGCAATAACTCAATTGTAACTCTCTTCTCGAGTCCTTGAGTCGCCTGCTACGACACCCATGGGAAAGAAATGGGGTGGTGAAACAAACTTACATTAGATTTCTTTATTATTCTGTGTTGGAAATTTATTGATAGATGCCTGATCTGAATTGGGAATTTATTGAAATTTCTTCTCGAAGTTGTAACCTTGAGCAGATTCTAACAATGTCATTGAATTTTAATGTTGAGAAAATGGAGGTACCAAGGTGTTATCAGCACCACGTCTACATACACATTTAAAGTGTCTAGTGATACTGTTTATGTGTGAGGATCCAATACTTTGTGATGCCGGCTTTGAATAGCATCACCCTATTTCTTTCCCGTGGTTGTCGTAAGAGGCGACTAAGGGACTCGAGAGTTACATGTATATTGCAGTTTTAAGCGTTGGGCTGACAACCAATACAATTTTCTGAATGACACTCAAATGTATGCCAGACGTGGCATAACTGTTGGTTATACGGCCGTTTACGCTCTGCCTACACCGCAAGGGATATAGGCGTGATACATGTGTGTATAAAATGAATAGGCTTCCTTGATAAAAAAACTAACATTTAGAATTCTTTAACTCCTGAGCAAAAATAAATGTATTCTGTTTCATTCCACTTTAAATTCCTGTGTCCCTCAAGCTGTAATCCTCACCTATGAACACTAAACGACAAGCAATTTTGGTTTTGTCAAAAAATAGTGCTGAAATAGTGACAAATAGTGACATATGCAAGAAAATTAGTGACTTCATATTTCCCAAGATATGGCTATCGTTTGGTGAGGATTACAGATCGAGGCTCACGCTGTAATCCCAACTCTCGTGTGAGCAAACGGTAGGGTATTTTCACTTGGTCTACATTCCAAAAAATAGTGCCTAATTAGTGACTAATAGTGACAAAAGATGAGAAATTGTCGCTTTATAATTCCGAAGTTATAAAGGCATCTTGGTGAGGATTATACCTATAGCAATTTTTGCTGTAATCCTCACCTCATTTCTGCTAAACGCTTAGGTCTTTTGACTCAAATTTAGTATCAAAAAATAGTGCTGAAATAGTGTTCTTAAACTGCATTGATATTTATTTAGTTTATGTAGTAGAAGCAATTAAAAAAACCGTAAGAACTTCTTCATACAAAATGGTCAGGTACAGTCGCGAACAATACTTCGTATTGTCGTACTTGAAGCTCAATACTGGTTTGTTATGTCGTTAGGAACGTAATCAAACAAATTTATTTCCTTCAAGTATTTTGTTTATATCTGACAGTACACAATATTTCTCAATCAGTCAGACGTGGCGATGATAACGACCGTATTTTTTGCGGCTGTTAACGCTCTGCCTAACCCGTAAGGGATAAAAGTGTGATATATGTTTGTATCTATGTAGTACATAAATAAATACAGGTACCTAACTTGTTTGGCAAAAATGGAACAAAAAACATATTTATGTGGTAAAATTCATTTAACTCATAAATAAATGAAAGTAGGTAGGTGAAATCTAATCAGTGACCGATAGCGAAAACCCAAGACGGGCTGGTGATAAGGAACAACTTTCCCCAAGGAACATAGGTCGAAACATGAAAAAAAATTAGACCTCCCGTACAAATTGCCGATCAGCTGATTTGGGTTATTCATATTAAAAGTTGTTCCTTATCACCAGCCCGTCCTGGGTTTTTGCTATCGGTCACTAAATAGATTTAACCCTATATAGTTAACGACGTTCGAGGCGAGGACTAATACTTTAAGTACCTAATTATACCTAAATAATAATTTTTGTTATTTTCAAAACGTGCGTTTTAATTTTAATTTTTCATAATAATCGTAAGTGGCGTATTTGTTATTTAAGAAATTTTATATTTGAGTTGTCATAATACTCAATAACGCGTAACGTGATGAAACCAAAAAATACCACGCAGGCGAAGTGCATGCAATAATTTCACTATTGTCTACCCTCTCGCTCACACGCGCGGCGGTCAGTTTTCGAGGCTCGGCCAAACCGGTTTCGTTTAGCGGTGGCTTGAGCGGTAGCGCGACCAAACAGGGCTTTCAGAGTTAAGAGAATACGATGTGATAAATTAATGCGATGTGTTGATCTGAAAGATATTAGCATAAGTACATATAAATACTTTATTGTTATAAAACCGTTAAAAAGTTCAAGGCGTTGAAAAATATTCAACCAAAATACCTACTCATAAAATATACCAAAATAATGTCAGTGGCTCAACTTATGTTATAGTTAACACCTACATATATTGGCAGAAATGACATTACCTAAATTAAAGCAAAAATCAAGTCTGTATTCTACGAAGTATTGTTCGCGACTGTACCTGTACCATTTTGTATGGAGAAGTTCTTACGGTTTTTTTAATTGCTTCTACTACATAAACTAAATAAATATCAATGCAGTTTAAGAACACTATTTCAGCACTATTTTTTGATACTAAATTTGAGTCAAAAGACCTAAGCGTTTAGCAGAAATGAGGTGAGGATTACAGCAAAAATTGCTATAGGTATAATCCTCACCAAGATGCCTTTATAACTTCGGAATTATAAAGCGACAATTTCTCATCTTTTGTCACTATTAGTCACTAATTAGGCACTATTTTTTGGAATGTAGACCAAGTGAAAATACCCCACCGTTTGCTCACACGAGAGTTGGGATTACAGCGTGAGCCTCGATCTGTAATCCTCACCAAACGATAGCCATATCTTGGGAAATATGAAGTCACTAATTTTCTTGCATATGTCACTATTTGTCACTATTTCAGTACTATTTTTTGACAAAACCCAAATTGCTTTTCGGTAAGTTTTCATAGGTGAGGATAACAGCTTGAGGGACACAAATTCCTACGACGCAAAGTTATCTTTAATGTCATGTATCGGACACAAGAGGTCGCCTGGAAATATGCAATATTTGCACAGACGGACGGCTATACCATTTAAGCATTGTCCCCTTGTCAATAAACTAATTAGCTTATTCATTTATAATTATTATATCATCTGTAAATATTAGATGCTCCATAGTTTGTGCTTGGCCTCGGAATACGAAGATCTCTGGTTCCATCTCGAGAATGCTACTTAAACACTCTGCCAACAATAAACAATTTGATTTGATTTGCTCCTGCTTCTGCCGCTGCCGCGAATATTGCCCTAAATACATCAACCTGAGTGAGTGTTCACACACTGCTGTCATACTCTTCGCGCAGCAATACGAGTGGGCGAGATAGCAATACATTCCAGTCGCGCAAAGACGACTCTCGCGGAAGCACTGGAGGTGGCTGCGGCATAACGAGTAGCGCGAGTAACCTGTTTACATGCCCACTTCCCCTATTCTATATCCCTGCCCGTGTGAACGTTACATAAGAAAATAACCTTATCTTGTCTTTGTTTCAGATCTTGATATGCGGTGATAGTCTGCAGCCATTCCCAAATTTTACCAAATCAAAAAACCTTTCTTCCGGGCTTAAACCATTTTTATTTTCTCACAACTATAATTTTGGCGCTAACATCGTACGGGCAACAAATTCAACTGGCTGAACACACCAAACTTCGCTATATTAGCTTTTTGCGGCTATACAGCAATTGAGACTTAAAAATCTTGGCCATAACCAAGACGGTCTATTAATATAAGAATCGTTGTACAGTAAATATTTTTATTGAAGAGTATTTTTAATCATGACTGAGAAAAATATAGATGAACTGACGAATAGTATGGCGGATTTGACAGTATTGTCTTTCCGCAAGTTGGATGAAGTCAAGAGGCTTGCCAGGCATTTCAGAAATGTGATAAACCATCCCGCGACGCAAGAGAAGGAAGTCTTGCAGAAGTATCTGAGGAACCTCAACGAAATACACCGGACTATTTTCCTCCAGAAGCGGGATCTGGTGGAAGTTGAGTACATCTTCACTACGGAGAAGAAGAGTAGTCTGCAGAGGCAGAGGTTCAATAGTCTTCCTGTAAGCGAGGTACCAGAGTTACTTAAGGCGGAGCTGCTCAACGTGGAAAACGCGAAACCGGTCCATATTTGCACCGACTGCGATGTGGAAATCGAATTGAACGACGAGGAACCTCTTATGGAGAGTCTTCAGAAACATTTCAACCTGGAGGTCCACCAGCCGAAGCTAAAACGTGAAAGTATCGACGTCGCTGAACCGATCATCCTCCCCAATATGTCTCGAAGACTGTCTGCGATGGAGTGCGGAGAAACACCGGCTCAGAATCTAGAGCATATCCTGCAGTTAGTCAAACCGATGGAGAAGCTAGATAGAATGTTGTCCGCTAAATTGGAGGCATCGCTTATTAGGCACTTGCCTGACAACTCTGAAGCTAGCATCGACGCTGCTATAAAATTCTACCAAGGAGCGTACGACAATCTGTGCAAAGAAGTTTCCGTCATTGATTTCTCTGATAAGACCAGTTCGGTTGCCCCAATCATCATGAGCATCAAGGACAACGTCAACCAAAACTTTGCTACAGACGCAAACAAAAACTTTGACAACGAAGAAAACGATCAAGCGCCTGAAAAGCCTTTCAAAAACCAGGTGAAGAAATACCGATATTACGGACCTATTGAAAACTATATCGTGAAGCTTCTCGGCAATCATAAGCTGTTGTCGTTGGTGGATGATCGTACGGGCAAACTTGCTTTCTTCTGCATGGCGTGCGAGTATTATACGCTCAGATTCCGTTACGACAGCGTACTTAATCACGTCTTCAGCGAGACCCATATCAACAATCTATCCTGCATTCTGCAAGCGGATAAGCATATACCATTTACGATGGACAATACTTCGATGGACAAAATCAAAGAGATGAACCAGAAGTTTCTTCTGAGTCACAGCATCACTGGAGACAGCAACGGACTGCATTGTGGTATTTGCAAGCAGTCTATTGACTCTATCGAAGCGGCGATCCTGCATATTCTTGACGAGAACCACCTCGCTAAACTGTCGGACAAAATTTACCGGAAGATGAAAGCTAACAACCCAGACGGAGCTATTCCAGATGAATGGGGCCCCAAGAGCCTGGACTGGTCGAAGTTCTTAGCGAGCGTCGGCAAACCGCTCAACAATCGCGACCATGTCGTTATTGAGAACTTTATCAAGCCTTCCGGAAAGATTGCTAACTTCTGCTCCTGTTGCGATATGACGCTCAAAGGGCCGAGGCAGGTGCTCTTCAACCACATTCGCCAGAAGAAGCATCTGCGCAACGCCGCTCCGCACAAACTCGCCTTACTGTATAAGAACCACTGTCGTCCTTCTGAATACTACGCCAGCTTCGGAAACTATTACGTTTGCGCTGTCTGCCCGAAGTTCATCGCCTTGCCGTCTTTCGCTGCGATCGTGGAGCATTTTGAGAGTACGATTCACGTGGAAACTATTGCGAAGATGATCCGATCTGCGCTTTACGAGCAAGACGCTGACACAGACATTTTGGCTGCGAACAAAATAACCATGCAAGATGGTATAAGATGTGAGCTGTGCGACGTTACGTTCCAAGACTTGAACGAAGCCGTGACTCACGTACTGTCGAACATTCAGCACCAGAACTTGGCCGTGGAAACGAAAACTCAAGAGAACAAAGGCGATATCATCAGCGTATACATGCACGGGCATTACATACTGCACAGCGAAGGCGCAACGTTCAACTGCACGGTTTGCAAAGGCGTGTTCAACTCCATCCGTTCATTGCTGACGCACCTGGTGTACGCGGATCATTTCGCCGTGAAACCTACGACGGAAAACGTGTTTCGTTTCTACTTGGAGCTGAAGCACAACATCAATATGCTGGGGAGGAACAAGTATGACTACTATGACTTTGGGAAGTTGAAATGTGGAGTTTGCGACGCGGATCTGGAGAACGGCGAAAACGCGAAAAAGCACGTGGTGTCACCGCGCCACAGAGAGAACATGGGGGCCAGTTACGTGAATATAAATGATGTGTCTGCTGTTGAATAAGGTGAGAAATGTTTAGCATTATCATTTCAAATGATCATGTTTATTCTATTATGTTTTTTGTTTCGATTCTACAGACAAGCATGAGGTAGGTACGTTTCCGACAAACACGAACTAACGAGCGAGCGCGACTTTTTACGTCACCGAAAAACAGAAGAACAACACAATATTATTGTGCCGCGAGCGATGAATAGCATAATATAGGCGCGTCGTGTCGCGAGCAGAGCGAAGGATGATAACATCGCATTATCATCACATCAAACCGACGATCATGAAGAGATTGATGAATGTAGAGGAGGCGAAAGAAGTATGCCAGGATCGTAGTAAGTGGAAGGAAGTAGTCTCTGCCTACCCCTCTGGGAAAGAGGCGCGATTTATGTATGTATGTATCATCACATCAGCCTTTACCAGCCCACTGCTGGACGTTGGCCACCCCCAGGGTACCCCATAAGGCACAATCTCTCATTTACACCATCCAGTCATTACCAGCCGCCCTCTTAAGTCATCGGTCCGTCTGACCGGAGGGCCGCTTTGCTTGCCGTGGCGACAAATGTGACCAGCCCACTGCCACTACAACATGCTACACTTCCAGACTATGTCCGTCAGCGCCAACGCTCCGTTAAGCGGGCTGCACGCGGGCGTCTTGACATTATTATCCGTCCGAATTTAAAAGGCGCATCGTGCCTAAGTAGCTATAATACGGCGAGTTGTCGTGGTGTCGCGCTCTCGCCGCGTGTTAGCGGTCTGTGGCGCGGGCTGGGCGACCCGCGTCACGCAGCGCTGCTCTAGTTTTTTGCTGTTTCTATACTGCGCGTACAGCCCGTTCGACGGAGCGTACGCCCTTACTTTGTTCTGGCGGATAATCTCATTCTAACGATAAACAAGACTAATATTGCCCTCAATTCGAGATATAAATTCTCCTTACTTGCCTCTCTCATTAGTGCTGTCACTTTCCGTCAAATAAGTTTAGAAAAAGATAGGAGATATCTAAGTCCTTAGTATATAATTTATAAAAATAGACGTATTATGTAAGTACTAAATATGACCTTGTTTGCCTGAGATACAGGGTAATCCTAGTTAAGGCTAAATTGTAATATTTAAGTACTTCTTAGTAATTTTACTTTATATGTAAATACTGACATTAAGCTTTTAAATAAATTATTCTTATTCTTACTAACCTTACGCATTTGTTTGTTCCAGGTTATGTATGGGTGACGTTAATGTTCTGTAACGGCGCGACTTGTTATATTGACTATTATAGATGAATTGAACAATCATGGATTCCTTCTGTGCAAGAACGTTTTACAATCAAATTTTAATAAAAATGAATAAATTTTTTAACTTACCGTTTTTGTTTTGTTTAGCCTTAAACCTAAGACAGTTGTCTCAATTCCATGTTAATGACTAAAACGACTAGTTAAAAAGAGCATTGTCACTTTCCGGTAAATGAGTTTAGAAAAGGATAGTAGACGTCATAGGCTCGATACAGGTGAAGCGGCCGCGCAGCAGCGACCCGGCAGCAAATTTTGGCGGCCGCGACCGGGCCGCAGAACGATTTATGTGGAGCGCCCGCGCCGCCGTCCGCCGCACGCGCGTTCTCCACAGTTTCGGGACAAGTTCAGGACAAATGTGGGACTACATATGAGATGTTAGATAAATATAATACATGTATTTTGCTATTGATAATTTGTTTGTTTTTATTGTTTATACAAATTACGACCGATTTTGATACCATTTTAAACATTTTGTTGTAATTTTCTAAGTTAATTGGGTAGGTATATTATAAATCTACACTAATATTATAAAGAGGAAAGATTTGATTGTTTGTTTGTTTGTTTGTTTGCATCGAATAGGCTCCGAAACTACTGGCCCGATTTTAAAAATTCTTTCACCATTAGAATCCTACATTATTCCTGATGAACATAGGCTATATTTTATACGAAAAAAAAATAGGGATCCGCGTGAAAATTTCGATAATGTAACCCAAAGTGTGAAAAATGTACCAAAAAAATATCTTATATCGCGTACGCTGTGGAAATTATTGACAATAGAGCAAAGTGATGTTCTACAGTTTTGTAGAGGACATCAATATCTATAATAATGTCCGCGATACCATATGTCTAACTATTACAGTTATGCCACAATAACTACTTTTTCATTTAAAAATGTACCAACTACGCCACATTATTCGTACCAGTGTAATGATTACATTTAACTGTATTAAAGGGTGTCAGGGATAGCCCTCAGAATACTAATAGGGTACATGCAGACCATGAAACTGAACAACTTTCCCCTGGGAACATATTTCAGGAAACGTAAAAAAAACTGACTTCCCATAGTGAATGCAGTCAGCTGATTGTGATTTTGTATGGAAGGTCATTTTTTTGGCGTTTCCTGTCATATGTTTCTAGGGGAAAGTTGTCCAGTTTTATGTTTCATGCACCCTATCAGTATTAGAAGGGCTGTCCCATACTCGGTATCAAAAGACGATAAAAAACATTAAATAATGCATTAAAAACATCTAAATACATAAATCACGCTTATATCCCTCACGGGGTAGGCAGAGCGTTAACGGCCGTAAAACGGATATTAACACCACGTCTGACAAAAGCTTGAGGATCAATCAGATAACTGTGTATCACTATAGTGACAGGTTGTCAGCCCATCGCCTAAAATTGCAATACACACTCTCGAGTCCCTTAGTCGGCTCTTACAACACCCATGGGTAAGAAATGGGGTGATGCTATTCTAAGCCGGCATCACACGGTAAAAAAATCTTCACTAAAATAATACATACATACACATATCACGCCTATTATCCCTTGCGGGGTAGGCAGAGCGTAAACGGCCGCCAAAACGGACATTTACGCCACGTCTGACATATGTTTGAGGGTCATTCGGAAAATTGTGTATCGCCATAGCGACAGGTTGTCAGCCCATCGCCTAAAAGTGCAATACACACCCTCAAGTCCCTTAGTCGCCTCCTACGACTCCCACGGGAAAGAAATCGGGTGATGCTATTCTAAGCCAGCATCACACTAAAATAATAATTATATAATCTACACTAATATTAGAAACAGGATTTTATTTATTTAACTACTGGACCGATTTAAAAAAATCTGTTACTGTTAACTGAAATTGAAATTCTTAATTCAATGTAGGATAGTATTATCACTTATTGTGTCCCTCAAGCTGTAATCCTCACCTATGAAAACTTAACGAAAAGCAATTTTGGTTGTGTCAAAAAATAGTGCTGAAATAGTGACAAATAGTGACTTAAGCAAAAAATTAGTGACTTCATATTTCCCAAGATATAGCTATCGTTTGGTGAGGATTACAGATCGAGGCTCAAGCTGTAATCCCCACTCTCGTGTGAGCAAACGGTGGGGTATTTTCACTTGGTCTACATTCCAAAAAATAGTGCCTAATTAGTGACTAATAGTGACAAAAGATGAGAAATAGTCGCTTTATAATTCCGAAGTTATAAAGGCATCTTGGTGAGGATTATACCTATAGCAATTTTTGCTGTAATCCTCACCTCATTTCTGCTAAACGCTTAGGTCTTTTGACTCAAATTTAGTATCAAAAAATAGTGCTGAAATAGTGTTCTTAAACTGCATTGATATTTATTTAGTTTATGTAGTAGAGGCAATTAAAAAAACCGTAAGAACTTCTTCATACAAAATGGTCAGGTACAGTCGCGAACAATACATCGTATTGTCGTGCTTGAAGCTCAATACTGGTTTGTTATGTCGGTAGGTACGTAATCAAACAAATTTATTTCCTTCAAGTATTTTGTTTATATCTGACAGTACACAATATTTCTAAATCAGCCCTCAAATATTCGTCAGACGTGGCGATGATAACGACCGTATTTTTTTGCGGCTGTTAACGCTCTGCCTTTCCCGTTAGGAATAAAAGTGTGATATATGTTTGTATCTATGTAGTACATAAATAAGTACATAAAAAGATATAGGTTCCCAACTAGTTTGGTCAAAATTTGGAACAAAATACATATTTATGTGGTAAAATTCATTGAACTCATAAATAAATGAAAGTAGGTATATAGGGTGAAATCTAATCAGTGACCGATAGCGAAAACCCAGGACGGGCTGGTGATAAGGAACAACTTTCCCCAAGGAACATAGGTCGAAATATGAAAAAAAAAATTAGACCTCCCATACAAAATTGCCGATCAGTTGAGTTGGGTTACTATGGGAGGCCCAATTTTTTTTCATATTTCGCCATAATATGTTCCTTGGGGAAAGTTGTTCCTTATCACCAGCCCGTCCTGGGTTTTCGCTATCGGTTACTAAATAGATTTAACCCTATATAGTTAACGACGTCCGAGGCGAGGACTAATACTATAAGTACCTAATTATACCTAAATATAAATTTTTGTTATTTTCAAAACGTGCATTTTCATTTTAAATTTTATAATAATCGTAAGTGGCGTATTTGTTATTTAAGTTTTATATTTGAGTTGTCATAATACTCAATATCGCGTAACGTGATGAAACCAAAAAATACCACGCAGGCGAAGTGCATGCAATAATTTCACTTTAGTCTACCCTCTCGCTCACTCGCGCGGCGGGCAGTTTTCGTGGCTCGGCCAAACCGGTTTTGTTTAGCGGCGGCTTGAGCGGTGGCGCGACCAAACAGGGCTTCCAGACTTAAGAGAATACGACGGAATTCAGAGTTTCTGTACAAGGATTGTGGCTGCATAATTTATTTTTGTTTCTTTCTTTTCAACCATAACTATCAGATCTTAAATAGGAGCTAGAATTCTTACGTACATACAAAAATATCTTATCACTTATCTTATCAAACACAAACCAATAACTATAGACCCTCGTGGGCCACGGCGGCGCGAGGCCAAAACGGTTTTTTGGGTTCATTCAGCTGCCGGCGGTGGCGCCGTAACCATATGTTATTTCTAAAAAGTCAAGTGTGTAGGCACACACCGGCCAAAACAAAACCGGTTTGGCCGAGCCGTAAAGTAATCCATTACATAACTTCCACTAACGATTATTTATGAAAAAGAAAAATACTAGTTTTGGGAGCATAAATTTATTTCTGTAGGTAGGTTCTTATTTTTATTAATATATTACTACTCGTACGTCGGTAACTATGTACATAAATTTATTAATTAGTGGATTAGTCTTGCTTTAATGTATTTTACCACATAATATGTTTCTTGTTATAATTGTATACCAAACTATACATTTTTATCTATTTATTTTTGTACTGAACTGATAGATATAAATATAAACGAAAAACTTGAAAGAAAGCAATTTGTTTGTTTACATACCTTCTATATTGAGCTTCACAATACGATGTATTGTTCGCGACTGTACCTGACCATTTTGTATGAAGAAGTTCTTACGGTTTTTTTTATTGCTTCTACTACATAAACTAAATAAATATCAATGCAGTTTAAGAACACTATTTCAGCACTATTTTTTGATACTAAATTTGAGTCAAAAGACCTAAGCGTTTAGCAGAAATGAGGTGAGGATTACAGCAAAAATTGCTATAGGTATAATCCTCACAAAGATGCCTTTATAACTTCGGAATTATAAAGCGACTATTTCTCATCTTTTGTCACTATTAGTCACTAATTAGGCACTATTTTTTGGAATGTAGACCAAGTGAAAATACCCCACCGTTTGCTCACACGAGAGTGGGGATTACAGCTTGAGCCTCGATCTGTAATCCTCACCAAACGATAGCTATATCTTGGGAAATATGAAGTCACTAATTTTTTGCTTAAGTCACTATTTGTCACTATTTCAGCACTATTTTTTGACACAACCAAAATTGCTTTTCGTTAAGTTTTCATAGGTGAGGATTACAGCTTGAGGGACACCACTTATTGACGTCATGAACCGTCATTCTAAAAAATTAAATTTATGTCACACAATTTTCTTTTTTTTATTACAATTTTGTTATGACCTAATAGAAAACCGGCTCGAGCGGGATAAAAAAAATAAAAATATAGGCACTGCCATGGGAGTGGCCTGGTTAATCACAGGCATGTAACTTTACGCCACAACCGTCTGAAAATGATATTTGTTTCAAATTGAAGTCAAGATTTTTAGAATCCTACATTATCCCTGATGAACATAGGCTATATTAAACTGTCTTATTCCCGGGGGGAAACTGTTAGCGGCGGGTGAAACCGCTGGGCGGGCTGCTAGTATTATAATAAAAGGATTTCGTTAATCTAATACTTATGTAGGTATGTATGTACAGATGTAGGTAGGTATACTTTCATTCATTCTCTCTTCGATTAAACTAATGAAGAGTTCGGTATCGAACATATTGTCACACTATTCCGCGCAGCGACGCGTCCGCTCCACATGAACCGTTGCTACTGAGTGCATAGAAACTTGCAATGGCGGCGAGGCGCGGCGACCGAGTCGACAGTCGGCAGCGCGCGCGCGTCGCCGCACATGAATCGTTGCATACAGTTTCATAGAAACTGGCGAAAAGCGGCTGAGTCGAGGTTGCGCGGTCGCTCTACCTGTATCGAGCCATAGACTAATCATGCCATTTCGCAGATTTCTATGTATGTTAATCCGCTATATGTTTCATCGCTGCTTTATTTTGACAGACACCGCGTAAAATTATGGTCAATTTAGGAGGCGATCATCTTCTGTCCTTGTCTAAACCTATTTACCTGAAAGTGACAGTGCTATTTTAAGTTAAGTATCATGGAATTGAGACTAATGTTGCTCTTAGACTCAACCACACCTAATTTTTTTGTTTTTCTACATCATATTGTTGTTGGTAAACTTAAACCATACACTTTTTTATTCATTTAGTAAATAAAAGCCAGAAATCATTCAAAAATAATTTTATTACAATTCTAAAAAAAATAAGCTTATCTACTTACTGAGAAAACGAAATATTAACAAATTACCTAAAATACATAAAGCATTAACCATTTGAGCATCTAAAATGGAGTGTTTTTGATACACCCGACTACAATAAACGAAAAAAGGGTGTTATAATCTAATCTCACTCAAAAAAGTAATAAATATTATCAACAGTTTTTGTTTTGTACATAATATAACTACACTCCATATTAAATTTCCAAATACATATTTTATAACTAAAATTATTTCGAACATTATAGAATAACTTACAGATAACGTTAATAGGGTATACGTGCCAATCCCAAAGCAGGCACAAATAATGCCAATTTCGAAACATTCGGAATTTTTTAATTTGTGGGTCAATTGATGTCATTTTGGTATATAAAATAAAATGAATTTTGGTTTGGCAGACCGAAATGGGGTTCTATTTTTGAAATGCCGCATGCGAATGCCTGCCACTACAGTATGGCCATTCTAATAAGCCATATTTGTAATCATTATAATATTTACTTAATAATATTTTGTTTTGTAAATCTACCTCTATACCGTTTGTTCATTTAAAATAAATTGTTATTTTCTTCTATGGACTTCTAGGTCTTTTTGTCAAATACATATTTTGTATACGTGACTGTATGTGTCCTGATTAAATATTTGACAGCTGTTAAAATGCTATGGCATAGGGTCGATTTTCCTTTCATAACATATATTTTAGTATGGAGATGACAGCTGTCAAATATGGCTTATTGGGATGGCCTTACTTTAGTTATACTCTTATCGTAGCACGCGTTCCACTACACATCCATTCGCACCTACCCTAATCAATTCACACATCTCCAAGACAAAAAAATTAGTAGTAGAAACCGTGATACGAGTGGTTAGCCCAGCCGTGGCGGACTTCCGTGCACGATTTCAGAAATCACCCGTTTCAAAAATTAGCTTCTGTTTTGGAATTGGTACGTCGACAATACAATGATTGACAGAAAAGTAGTTTTAAATCGAAGATGAATTTATGAATGAAACACACTTTAATATCCTTTTTAAACGTATTTGATACGTACATATTTTTTTATCTTAACAATAGTTCGGAGACATTTCATTAATATTTTTTGCCCGAATAGCAATATTATTAACAAGTCATACAAAGTTACATTAATCGGGCATAAAGAAATAACACTAAAAACATTTAAGCGCAAAATGTCGCGATCGCAAAACGTCGGTTTCAATATACATGGTGTAAAAAAATTAGCTAAGAATATTTTAAGGGGTGAACCAGTACGTGAAACTGAACAACTTTCCCGAAGGAACATAGGTCGAAATATGAAAAAAAAAATTGGCCCTCCCATACAAATTATCCCGGCCGGGTAACACACAAAGTATGGGAGGGTCAAATAATTTTTTCATATTTCGACCTATGTTCCTTGGGGAAAGTTGTTCAGTTTCACGTACTGGTTCACCCCTTAAAATATTCTTAGCTAATTTTTTTACACCTTATATAGTAAAATGTCAGGTTTCAAAGATCTAATGTAGTTAGTGATATTTAGCAGTGGAAACAAATGTATTCCTATAAACCACGAATCTTTGTGAGGGACCACACATATATCACGACTATATCCTTTGCGGAGTAGGCAGAGCCACGTCTGACAAACATTTGAGAATCATTCAGAATATTGTGTAGTAGCATCGCCTAAAATTGCAACACACAAGTAACCCTCGAGTCCCTAAGTCGACTCTTACGACAGGATAGAAATAGGGTGATGCTATTCTAAGCCGGCATCGTACGGCATTTAAGACCACATTATTAAATTAATATCGCAATAGTTAATAGTTCAGCTAAGTTATAAAGCTCGATTTGACAGTTCTCTACCGCCATAATAAGGTCAATTTTTCCTTGCCGACGTCCTATTACAGCTGTCTTTGATCGAGACTCGAATAAGTACCCATAGAAATATTTTAACTTATATAGCTTAAAGTTATAGCACTATCACACAATGCCAATATAGGCAGGGCAATAGTAAGGGAAGTGGGCAGCGCGAGTGAGTGAACAGGATACTCGCGCTGCTACCCGCTTTTAGTATTATCCATAAGTAAAATTAGAACCTGCAAAATCAATTAAATATTCGCTGTAATATAAGTTTTTGCCATAACTTACATTCTAGCGAATATTTTGTTGAGTTTGCAGGTTTTATTTTACTTAAGGATACTACTAAAAACTTGTGCAACGGATATTCTGATAGATTGTTTATAGAGAAAATATTTTCTTGTGAAGTGTCGAGGTCGTTCACGAGTACACTCGCCTTAAAAAAGGTATAATCTACTTATTTTCTATTGGGATGTTCCAAGTAAACTCCGTTTATTTAAGGATGGCTAATAATGTAAACAAACTTTGTATGTAACTGACAGCTCGCAACTGTCAATCCACAACATTTCATTTTATGTTAGATACAAAAGATATATATATCGTTTAGAGTGTTTGGGATGCTTATTAAGATACACATATTTTCATAATTTTTAATGCAATCGTTTCTGAAATATTTTGAAAAGTTGTAAAAACTTCCAAAGTTAGGATTACCATGAAAAAATCCTTTGCTTATAGTAGAAAAAAAAACAGTGGAGAAAACTTCATTCATTCATCTGTCAATGTCAATCAGTTTTTTTTTTAAATAAAGGTAGGCAAACGAATTTTGTTTTTAGCAGCCTAGTTGTTGGAACTAAACTATCACTTTTTAAAATTTAAAATCTCTGATTATGAAGCAAAGTAAAATAAAAAGAACTTGCCCTTTATTTAATGATGCGATAAACTATCTATTAAAATATAATAGAGTCTTGTTAGAAATTTAAAATGTTGTGGATTACATACAAAGTTTGTTTACATAATAAGTCAAAATAAATGGACCATAGTTCAGTTTCATGAGTACCTTTCATGGGTCGTTCGTCGACCCGGTGTCCCACACGGTCCCATATGAAAATACGAGTACCTTGACTTTCTTTCGGCTTGTTACTACTATTACGTAATCACTATATAGTATAAAGTAAAGTCGCTTCCCGCGTCTGTCCTTATGTCTGTTTGTATGTATGTTTAAATCTTCATAACCACCTAACGGATCTTGACGGGGTCTTTTTTAAAATATCGAGTGATTCAAGATATGATTTATGTCGGGAGAAGGTCTGTTTCCCGTGGGAAATTGGTTAGCGCTGGGCGGGCCGCTAGTATCCTATATGGAAACGTACTATTTATACTCTTTCCACGTAGGTATTTTAAAGTATGTAAACAATGTATAAAGTAAGGCTAGTTTTTTATATGCGTATTGTTTTTTCTTAGCTGTGCACGGCTTGGCGGTGGTGCGAGGAGTGTGGCGAGTTGATTGGCGAGTCTATGCACATGTCGGCGGCGCGCTCGGCAAGCTCCGTGGTTATCTGGAAACAAACAAAGACAAATGTTTACATTGAGAAGTCTAATCTGTGGCGGCGCGCATGCGCTCCACATACAAGTCCTGAAACGCGGTATAGAAGTTATTTCGCCGATCGCTATATATACAACTTCCAAACATGTCCGGTTGGAACAGTCGTTCCCCTGGTCACAACTCCCGACCAGGCGGGTAGCTACCCGCATCCTCACTGTTGTCACTCGGCCTACTGGCCTCATCACTCCTTCTAAAAATCTAATAGCTGTGTGCTGCCCAAAACACGGACATTTACGCCACGTCTGACAAATATTCGAGGGCCATTCGGAAAATTGTGTATCGCCATAGTGACAGGTTGCCAGTCCATTGCCTAAATTGCGATACACTCCCTCGAGTCCCTTAGTCGCCTCTTACGACTCCCAGGGGAAAGAAATGGGATGATGCTATTCTAAGCCGGCAGCACACGGCCATTAGATTAGACTTCTCAGTGTAACTATTGCCGTGCCGTGTGATGCCGGCTTATAATAGCATTACCCCATATCTTACCCGTGGGAGTCGTAAAAGGCGACGAAGGGACTCGAGGGTGAGTATTGCAATTTTAGGCGATGGGCTGACATACATACACAATTTTCCGAATGACCCTCAAACATTTGTCAGACGTGGTGTAAATGTCAGTTTTTTGCGGCCGTTTACGCTCTGCCTACCCCGCAAGGGATAAAGGCGTGATATATGTGTAGCGGCGCGGATTGCAAAGCATTATGAAGCGCGCGCCGCACACAGAATGCGCTGAGTTCGCTGGATGCATCTACTGCTGACGAGGCGACAACGACAACGCTGCCTGCACAATGTAAACACGACGCGTCATACTCGTCATAGAAGATTAGCCAATCAGAAGTCAAGACCTAAAACGCGGTTACGAAGTTTGTCGAAGACTTAGTACCTATAAATACAAAATCCACGTCCTACCAGTTGGGCCGCGGTCCCCGAGCTGAACACCTCGCTCGGCGGGAATTCCCCTTTTCCATCATGCAGCATTGAGCCAACTGGCTACAACCCTCAATCTTCCTTACATAATGTATGTATGTATCTACTACTATTGTGACTGACCTTCTGTTGCGCGTGCGCTGTGCAGTCCGGCGGCAAGTTGAGGGTCTTCAGCAATATGGCGAGGTGATGCGACGGCTCGCCGGCAGCTAATGCTAGCTGCACCAGTCTGGCACCCATTTCCGTTCTGGAAAATAAGCTAATTATTACGATCAAGAACCCAAATGAGACTCGTGAAAAAGTTATTTCAAAGTTATACATGGTGTAAAAAAATTAACTAAGAATATTTTAAGGGGTGAACCAGTACGTGAAACTGAACAACTTTCCCCAAGGAACATAGGTCGAAATATGAAAAAAAAAATTGGCCCTCCCATACAAATTATCCCGGCCGGGTAACACACTAAGTATGGGAGGGTCAAATTATTTTTTCATATTTCGACCTATGTTCCTTGGGGAAAGTTGTTCAGTTTCACGTACTGGTTCACCCTTTAAAATATTCTCAGCTAATTTTTTTACACCATGTATATTTTTTATTATTAATGATGGGTTTGCTCTTGACTCTAGTCCAAGTCATATGACAGAGACAGAGTCTAAGATGGAGCGAGCTCACCCAGAAGAAACCTGTTCACTCTTACTTTGAAGAGATTAGGGTTGTATGCGTTTGGAAACACAGACGCAGGTAGTGAGTTCCACTCTTTAGCAGTGCGCATTATAAATGATGACTGGAAGCGCTTAGTCCGAATTGGTGGAATGGCTACCAGGTACGGATGGTATCCGGCGGTGCGTCTGGATGTCCGATGGTAGAAGGGAGCTGGTGGAACAAGGTCGTATGTTTGCCGTGTGTCGCCGGGTATGAATAGCATCACCCCAACACAACTCGTGGATGTTGTAAATAGTGACTGAAGGATAATTTAATGCAGGGAATGGGAAGCAGCGTTCCCTGTGAAAGCAATATCTTGCACTGCGCTCGCCAATCTGCCCATGTCCAGCATTGGACTGGTGGAAATAAATAACAGGCTTTGAAAATCTGGACTTTGAAACACGTGTCGTTTTCGGATCGTGGTGGCGTAAAGTTACATGCCGTGTGATTAACCTGGCCAGCCCCGAGGCAGTGCCTTTATTTATCCCGCCTGAGCCGATTTTCTATTAGGACAATTAAAAATTCGTAATTTTTTACAATGACGGATCAAACATACACACTGTTGATCTCATTATTTATGTTTGTAGATCTCATCTTTAAACATCTATGAAAGGTATTCAAGGTGTACAAAAAAATCTGCCTCATCCTTTTCCCGTTTGTTAACATTCGCCCCTAAATTTCTTATGTCCACATTTTTATTTTGTGTGCGACGGCCAGTGCGCTTTTGCAAGAAAACGTATGGAACGATTTATAAATTGACCCTAAAAGTAAGTAGTAATAGTTACCTAGCGGCGGCGTGAGTAGGTGTATGAGCGGAGAGGCGCGCTAGGGCTCTGCAGGCGGCCGCCACGCGGGGGCGGAGCGCCTCCAGGCGGTTGGAGACTGAAGCGCGCTCTTGCCCGGCCTCCGCTGACGACACCAGGCCGCGGATCTGGAAGAAACAAACATTCGCTGAAACTAAAAATAAAATATACGAAAACAATCATTGGTTATAACAAAAGTTTCAAGTTTCTTTATTTCAGAACAATTTACATTGTATAGAAAAAACATTAAAATATAAAATACATGTTAAAATAATTTAAAAAAAATAAAAAACACAAGAAAACATAATATATAACAAATAGGTCAATCTTTTTAACACATCTATCAAAATTTCAGAATTTAAGACATTAAAATTGATGAATATAAATTTTCGAATTCATTACAAAAAATAAAAATAGAGAATAAAAAATGGAAAAAAGTAGTAATCATCCCAACAAAAAGTCATCTACAGAGTAAAAACATTTTTCTAGCAAGAATGTCTTAAGTTTTCGTTTAAAAATTAAGGCTCTGTCTAGCAAGGCCTTTAAATCAGTAGGTAACCTGTTGAATATCTTTACTGACCGATATCGAGCACTATGAAGTACCACTTTCATGTTAGGCTTAATTCTCGTAGGTAGATCTTTCCTTCTGGAATTTATTCGTGCATTATTTTCGTCTGTACTTTCTATTCTCGTGTGGTGCTTTGCCAAGTCACTGAGTAAAATTAAAATATATAAACAAGGCACTGTTAAAATATCCAGTTCTCCAAACAACTCTTTACATGAAGCAGTCTGTGGTAGTCTAAGGATTGTCCGAATCGCCCTCTTCTGTAGAGTGAAAGCTATATTTATATTGTACTTGTACCCGTTGCCCCAAAATTTGATGCTATATCTTAGTTTAGATTCTATTAAAGAAAAGTACACAATTCTAAGCTCATTTATACCAACTTCATCCCTCAGAGATCTAATAGCATAGCAAGCCGAGCTCAATGCACTATCCAGGGAGGCAAGTTCTTGCTTCCAATTTAAGAAAGAGTCGATGTGAACTCCTAGAAACTTAGTTGCGTTAACATTTGGAATTGGATCGTTTATGCTACCCAAAACCAATGTATCCTTGTTTCGTGCAGTTGTTTTGAAAAGAAGGACACTTGTTTTATTTGTGTTTAGTTTAAGGGCATTTACACTAAACCATTCCTGAAAGACCACCATAACATGATTAAGTTTTTCATTCAATTTATTGCTATTTGATGCAGAAACTACTGCATTCGTGTCGTCAGCAAACATCACCAAAGAGGTATCCGTAGTTACAGAAGTTATAAAATTAGCTAGGTCATTTGTATATATAATAAATAGTATTGGTCCTAAAATGGACCCTTGGGGAACACCTCTGCTAACTTTCGCAAGCTTAGAAGAAGCAGATTTCTCTTTTGATCCTTCTACATACTTTATTTCAGTGAACTGATATCTATTTGTGAGGTATGATTTGAACAGCTCCCCTTTTGCCTCTTATACCATAATGTTCCAATTTAGCCAATAGTATTTCGTGGCTTACCATGTCGAAGGCTGAGCTTAGGTCAAGAAAGAGTCCTGCCACTTTGAGTTTATTATTTAATGGCATTACTACGTCATCCACTAATTTATCGATAGCCTCAGCAGTACCTATTCCTATTCTATAACCGAACTGTCTACTGTGTAATATATTATGTTTGTTGAGCTGTCTAACTAATCTGGATTTTATTAATTTTTCAAATATTTTTGCCAGTGTTGGTAACACGGAAATAGGCCAAAAAAAAAATAGGAAATAGTTAGTAGGGTCGGTTTTAGAGCCCTTTTTAAAGACAGGAGTAATTCGGGCAATTTTCAATTGTTCTGGGAACAAACCTTGTTTATGACAATTATTAAAAAAGATTGATAGGGGTTCCGCAAGTAAATCGATATTTTCTTTAAATATCTTTATTGGCATTCCGTCATAGCCACACGATGGTTTTACTTTCATGTCTTTAACCACCCTGCTAACTTCATCCGCTCTGACCTCTTCCCAGACCATATTATCTAATTTCCTACCAACGCCCTGATTCAGCATTTGTAAGGCTAACTGTGTATCCCCTTGTATTGCATTATTACTGTGGTCAAATTTATTTGCCATAGCCTCGACAACCTCTCTCGGGTCATCAGTTATCCTATCATTCACTCTCAATTTAATGTTTTCAATTTTATTCACAGGTTTCTTATTTCTATGTCTATTTACTACAGTCCAAAGTGCTTTATTGCAGTTTCCTGCTTTGATTACTTCTGATCGTACAGCCAGTTTTCGTAAAGAATAGTAAGTGGATCATTTGGGCCAAAGTTGGGTTTATTCTGCTTGAACTGGAGAACATTCGGGACGAAATTGGTTTTATTCGACCCAAGTTGTTTAACATTTGGGCCGAAGTTGGGTTTAATACGCCCAAAGTTGTGATCATTTGGCCCGAAGTTGTGAACATTTGGGCCGAAGGTAGTTTTATTCATTCCAAAGTTGCGATCATTTGGGCCAAAGTTGTGATATTAGAGGATGTATTTATACAGCCGTTGAACAAATGAAAAGTTGGTGTAAACTGGCCATGTCACTCAGAGAGCTAAAAAAGGAGCTAAGAAAGGTCTACGAATGAGATGATCCGCTAGAAGACCAAAGTAACAGACAGAGAGTCTGTAAGTATAAAAAATAGGCGTGGAAATTGGGGGCGCTTCTGTGTACCAGTATTAGAAATGTCATAGCAACCTACAAAAAAAATATTTTTCTGATTCTAGTATGGAACAGAGTAGGACCGAAAAAAATTTGCAAGTAAATTTCTTTTTATTGATAAGTTTTTAATTTAATGACGAATTAAATAAGAAACTTTAATAGTCATTATGTGACATTAGTCTTTAACTTATATGCTTAAATTTATTCACTATTTATTAGGCAATAATTTTTTGCTCAATTCTAGTCGTCTGTAAGTATATGCCGTTTGATGCCGGCTTAGAATAGCATCATCCCATTTTTACCCATGGGTGTCGTAAGAAGCGACGAAGGGACTCGAGGTTTAGATGTGTATTGCAATTTTAGGCGATGGGCTGGCTGTCACTATAGTGATAGACAGTTATCTGATTGACTTTCCAACTTTAGTCAGACGTGGTGTTAATATCCGTTTTACGGCCGTTACCGCTTTGCCTACCCCGTAAAGGATACAGGCGTGATTAATGTATGTAAGTGTATGTGTATCATTAGCATCATCATAATCTGTAAGTTATTTTATTTCTATTTAACCATCTTATCTATTTATTTTATCCTCTTGATATTAAAATTTTAGTTAAAATGTTTCAGAACTCTATTTTATTTTTATTTACTAATTTAAAATATCTTTATTAGTTTATTCGCCGGACACTACACAACACTCCTCTCGGGATCCGTTCGACGGGAACCTAGGCGCGACTGAAAAACAGCGTCTATCTCTAATTGTGATAGACTTAAGCTGAGCCGTGACCTATTCATTGTTGTGTTGCATTGCACACTGAACTACTTTATTTTCTTCCTAAGACACGATAATTATTGCTGCGGGTGTTCCACAAGGTGGCGTCCTTTCACCTCTTCTCTTTTCTGTTTTCATTAACACAGTAACATCTGTGATCGCCTCTAGTTTTCATCTCTACGCAGACGATTTGCAGATATATCGTCATTTTATTTCTGACGATATCGTTAGTGCCACTGCAGCTATCAACGATGACTTGAGAAGGATTGCTACCTGGGCTGAAACTTTTGGACTTGTAGTTAACCCCAAAAAGTCGCAAGCGATGTTGATAGGTAGCTCGTATATGTGTAGGCAATTCGATCAAACTAGTATCCCAACTGTCTCTTATAATGGAACACCAATTGCCTATACCAAGACTGCTAAGAACCTGGGTGTGCTACTGGACCACAACCTTAGTTGGACTGCTCAGGTAAATGACGTGAGTAGGAAAGTGTTTTATTCATTTCACTCGCTGAAGCGCCTCCAAAATTTCCTGCCTCTGAAAACTAAAATCACTCTCGCGCAAACACTTCTTTTCCCCCTTTTTGACTACGCTGACACTTGTTGCCTGGATGCCACTGAAGAGTTGTTGAACAAACTCGAGCGTCTACAAAACCTGTGCATTAGATTTATCTTCGGCTTACGCAAGTACGACCACGTCTCGCAGTTTCGTTCCCAACTCAAGTGGCTTCCTATCCGACTTCGCAGAAATGCTCATGTGCTTTCTTGTCTTTTTAATATTCTTCACAGCCCTACTTCTCCTTCTTACCTTCAAGAACGTTTTAATTTTTCCCGACCACAGGACAAGCCTTGTCGCTCACATGTAAGATCCATTCTTTCAATTCCGATCCACCACTCCGACTTCTACAGTTATTCTTTCACTGTGCATGCGGCCAGATTGTGGAACTCCCTCCCTCACACAGTACGTGACAGCCCTTCACTCTCAGTCTTCAAGAAAAGAGTAAAAGAGCATTACCTTTCACTGTCTAATTAGTTCGTATTAGTCGTATTTATATATCTATATATATGTATTATTAGTGTTAGGTATATATAATATAGATATATATTAGTATATTGAGTAAACTTTTATTTAACTATATTCATTAATTTAATTGTGCACGATTTATCAGCCTTACCTTATGCTATCTCTCTACCGTAGGACTGCTGGAAGAGATTTCTTTTTAGAAATAAGTAGTACCTGTTGTGTTGTTTTTCTTTAATGTAATTGTTCTGTGTTTTATCTTGTGTGCAATAAACAGTTAAATAAATAAATTATTTAGGTATTTTAGTGTGTAAGGTGCCACAACTGATTGAATAAACTTATTTTAACTACACTCGACTCATAATGTTCGAATTATGAATTCGAAAACAGTTGTATAAAGACCTACTTTATGCATTCTGCCTATAGAAATTACGGTTAAATAGAAATTACAGAAGCGTAATGACTTAATGAGAAGGCTCTTACTAGGATAAAGTTGAGAAATGAAACTATTTCGCCAATACTCAAATCGCCCTCTTCCGCTGCAACTGACAGTTGTTGTTGACATGTTGTTTAGTTGTTGTACCGACGTTGTTCAGTTGTTGTTTAGATGTCGTTCAGTTGTTGTTCAGTTGTAATTCCGATGTTGTTCAGTTAAGTTATTTGTTGTTCTGACTCGACATCTGAACAACTGTTAATATAAAATTTTCGAAAATTCATATCAAGCCATATTACGTTCTCGTATTGAATTTGACCATGTATCGGGCCTTGCAATCGCCGGTGCGGACGTTTGGAAAAGTGTTCAACTGAGTAAATTTTTTAGAGTGTAGATAAAATAGTGTATGCAACTGCATATAATTAGGCATTAGAATGCTCGTGTCAAACTATTATCACACGAATGCAAGTGTCTATGATAAACAGACACTTGCATTCTAATGACCCCCTATTATACGACAGTTGCATAAACTACTAATTTTTTCTTTCTTTCTGTATCTGTAGTTACCTCTTCGCACACGTGTATGTAATGGTGCGCCGCCTGCCCGCCGCCCTCCCACCCGCTCACTTCCTGTCTCTCTGCAGCGCTATTCAGTTGCTCTATCAGGTGCGATATGCTCTTTAGATCATCTGCGAAAAAAGTACACAACGTCAGACATATATAGGTATGTAGTAATTTTTTTAATATCATAACCTTAGGTTACTACGGTTGGTTGTGGGTATGTTGTTAAAATTTAAACAAGTATAACATACATACACATATCACGCCTATAATCCCCTGCACAAGTATAAGTATAGAATAAAGTATTCTTGTTTTATACTAAGTAAGTTGTACACGTCAACTACCTCACTTTATGCCTTCTCACTACCCTAGGTCTGCTGTAAGAGATTTCTTTTTAGAAATAAGCTGACCTGTTGTCTATTGATCTACATGTTATGTCATTTGTGTTATATTGTGTACAATAAACGGTCAAATAAATAAATAAACAATTTTTAAGACAAGTTGGTTGTGGCTTGGGTAATTAATTAAATACGAGACTTGGATGTTTGAAATCAGTGTCCATAATTAAAACGGTTCTCATCCATCGTTTTTAAAATATGCAAGATAATTGAATACCAAATTTTAAAACTTCCCGTGTTATGTATAAAATTTTTGAAAACTTGCAAAATTTTCAAGTGCAGGCAGGATTTGCCACGCGTTACTTACTGGCTTTAAAATAAACTTGCAAAAATTGGCGGGCATGGAACGAGCTGCGGTAGCCCAGATGGAAGAGGCGTCGCCACTAGTAATGACGAAAGTCGCAGGATCAAATCCTGCCCGCACTTGAAAATTTTGCAAGTTTTCAGAAATATGCAATTTAAGATTGTACTCGGATACTATTTCGCGCCAATCTGAATGGTGCAATTTTAAAAGGAGGTAAATAGATGAACACTTTATTGCTTACAACAGAAACAAAACAATACAGAAAATTTAAAACTAAAAGTAAGCAAAGGCGGCCTAATCGCTTGCAGCGATCTATTCCAGGCAACCTTTACAAAACTGAAATACGACACAACAGGTACAGCTTTTTCCAAGTAGAAACTTCTTTCAACTGACATTACATTTCAAAAAAAATAGAACAAATTTGCAAATAGTTGCAGATATAAATTAACAGTAAAATTCTTAAATTATACAATAATACCTATATGTAGAAAGTACACTTACACTCAAAATCTGCAAAAAATGTAAAGGGGCTCGTTTGACTAAAAAGGATGCACGCCTATTAGTATTCATATTCTTATTAAATATAGCTTAGGTGTACTGGAAGGCGGATGTGGCGCAGTGGTAGTGCGACTGCCTGCGACGCAAAGGTTCCGGGTTCGATTCTTGGTGGGACACTCACAAAAGTTGATTATTATCACTTTGTGAATTTGTTCCCGGTCTGATTAGGATATTGCAGGGTGAACCACCTGATTGTCCGAAAAGAAATGGTTCCGTGCTTCGGAGGGCACGTTAAGCAGTCGATCCCGGTTGCTGTCTATGATTACTTAGACAAGCAGTCGTTACACAGCCATGTCAGAGGCCTTCTACTAGTAGTAGGCGGTTGATAAACTCTAGACACCAGGGTTCATCGTGTCGTTGGACGACTCGGTGTCACACACTAAAAAAAAACTGGATGGTATTGCAGAATAATCAACAATAAGACTCAACAAATTTAAGGCTCTCACCTGCCAAAACAGCTTCAGGTAGTAATTCTTCTAGCAGTACTTTGTGCGCTGCGTTCCATTGCTCCGCGCCAATGAGATGTTCCACCTCTAACGCCGGCAAACGCTGCAATGTACAACAATATACAATGTGTTAAGGAAATGACTGTAAGTACTAACTTTCAAGGCGTGTTCTAGACGTGAAACTGTTAATTTTTTCCTATAAATACGATAAAAATATTTAGTCCTCCCACAAATACAAATTTTATAATATAAAAGTTAATAGAAAATGACTAAAATATTCTATCGTTGATATACACAGTAATTTTAATCACCCTCAAATGTTATTTTTACGCCCGCTTACGCTCTGCCTACCCCGCAAAGGATATAGACGTGATATATGTATATATGAGGCACCAGAAAATACATTATTTTTATCTTGCTGTCATATGAAGCGATTAAGACCCGATATTTTAATAAGCTTAATTTGAGATAGCATAAGATATTCGTAAGGTAAAACTTATTCTTGGCGTGACTGTCAAAACGGGCTTTATAACTTGGCTCAACTATAAGCTGTCGTACCTCGTATTTAGCTCTGTGCGCTTGAGCGTGTAGCAGCCATTTCTTCGGAATGCGCAGTTTGGAAACCAGCGAGAGTTGAGCCTCTTGTTCCGGGGTAGACGCACGAGACGGGACGCCACGCGACAACGTATTGCGGACTAGGTGACCACGGCTGAAAAACAACAAAAATTTAATATCCTCTTTGAAAAAAAAAGCTTAACTACAGGGTTATTTTATAGTTGGTTACATACATTGTGAGGTGATTCTACTTATGATTATAAATAACTTTAAGAATAGGGCCAAATACGAAATAGCAAAAAAAACATCCGTGTGGTGCCGGCTTAGAATAGCATCACCCCATTTCTTAGCTATGGCTGTCGTAAGAGGCGACTGAGGGACTCGAGGGTTAAATGTGTGTTGCAATTTAGGGCGATGAGTTGACAACCTGTCACTATATCTGTACATAGTTATCTGATTGACCTTCAAACTTTTGTCAGATGTGGTGTTAATATCCGTTTTACGGCCGTTAACGCTCTGCTTACCCCGGAAGGGATATAGGTGTGATTTATGTATGTATGTATGAAAAAAAAACAGCTGTCCCATACATTTCGCTGGAAAAAGTGTTTATTTTTCTATGAAACAGCTAATTATTTATCGCAATTTCATAGGTAGCTACAAAATAAATAAAAAACGTAATGATGAGTAGAATTACCTGCAAAGTTTGCGTACTGGCTGAAAAATAACCCTGTAGAATCAAACGGCAAGGAAAGGCAATACTGCCAGTGTCAAGCTTGATGTACTTTTCCACATAAACACCATCATAATGTAAGTATAAATACCAGCTGAACTTTAAAAAAACGCCTCTATAGTTTTAAAAAGTCTCAAAAAAATGCGATTAATTTTATAGGTTAAGAATGGCTAAAAATTAACTACGGTAATGTCCAGTCAGAAAAGCGACATAACCTGGCAATACTCACGCCATATTGTCGGGATGGTACTGTAGGACTTGCAGCGCCAGGTGCCACGCGCCGGCCGCTTGCAGCTGTTCCGCCAGCCCTACACAACTCTCGGCGCTGGCAATACTCACGCCATATTATCGGGATGGTACTGTAGGACTTGCAGCGCCAGGTGCCACGCGCCGGCCGCTTCCAGCTGTTCCGCCAGCCCTACACAACTCTCGGCGCTGGCAATACTCACGCCATATTATCGGGATGGTACTGTAGGACTTGCAGCGCCAGGTGCCACGCGCCGGCCGCTTGCAGCTGTTCCGCCAGCCCTACACAACTCTCGGCGCTGGCAATACTCACGCCATATTATCGGGATGGTACTGTAGGACTTGCAGCGCCAGGTGCCACGCGCCGGCCGCTTGCAGCTGTTCCGCCAGCCCTACACAACTCTCGGCGCTGGCAATACTCACGCCATATTATCGGGATGGTACTGTAGGACTTGCAGCGCCAGGTGCCACGCGCCGGCCGCTTGCAGCTGTTCCGCCAGCCCTACACAACTCTCCTACACAACTCTCGGCGCTGGCAATACTCACGCCATATTATCGGGATGGTACTGTAGGACTTGCAGCGCCAGGTGCCACGCGCCGGCCGCTTCCAGCTGTTCCGCCAGCCCTACACAACTCTCGGCGCTGGCAATACTCACGCCATATTATCGGGATGGTACTGTAGGACTTGCAGCGCCAGGTGCCACGCGCCGGCCGCTTGCAGCTGTTCCGCCAGCCCTACACAACTCTCCTACACAACTCTCGGCGCTGGCAATACTCACGCCATATTGTCGGGATGGTACTGTAGGACTTGCAGCGCCAGGTGCCACGCGCCGGCCGCTTGCAGCTGTTCCGCCAGCCCTACACAACTCTCCTACACAACTCTCCTACACAACTCTCCTACACAACTCTCGGCGCTGGCAATACTCACGCCATATTGTCGGGATGGTACTGTAGGACTTGCAGCGCCAGGTGCCACGCGCCGGCCGCTTGCAGCTGTTCCGCCAGCCCTACACAACTCTCCTACACAACTCTCCTACACAACTCTCGGCGCTGGCAATACTCACGCCATATTGTCGGGATGGTACTGTAGGACTTGCAGCGCCAGGTGCCACGCGCCGGCCGCTTGCAGCTGCTCCGCCAGCCCTACACAACTCTCCTACACAACTCTCGGCGCTGGCAATACTCACGCCATATTATCGGGATGGTACTGTAGGACTTGCAGCGCCAGGTGCCACGCGCCGGCCGCTTGCAGCTGTTCCGCCAGCCCTACACAACTCTCCTACACAACTCTCGGCGCTGGCAATACTCACGCCATATTGTCGGGATGGTACTGTAGGACTTGCAGCGCCAGGTGCCACGCGCCGGCCGCTTGCAGCTGTTCCGCCAGCCCTACACAACTCTCCTACACAACTCTCCTACACAACTCTCCTACACAACTCTCCTACACAACTCTCCTACACAACTCTCCTACACAACTCTCCTACACAACTCTCCTACACAACTCTCGGCGCTGGCAATACTCACGCCATATTGTCGGGATGGTACTGTAGGACTTGCAGCGCCAGGTGCCACGCGCCGGCCGCTTGCAGCTGCTCCGCCAGCCCTACACAACTCTCCTACACAACTCTCCTACACAACTCTCCTACACAACTCTCCTACACAACTCTCGGCGCTGGCAATACTCACGCCATATTGTCGGGATGGTACTGTAGGACTTGCAGCGCCAGGTGCCACGCGCCGGCCGCTTGCAGCTGCTCCGCCAGCCCTACACAACTCTCCTACACAACTCTCCTACACAACTCTCCTACACAACTCTCCTACACAACTCTCCTACACAACTCTCGGCACTGGCAATACTCACGCCATATTGTCGGGATGGTACTGTAGGACTTGCAGCGCCAGGTGCCACGCGCCGGCCGCTTGCAGCTGCTCCGCCAGCCCTACACAACTCTCCTACACAACTCTCCTACACAACTCTCGGCGCTGGCAATACTCACGCCATATTGTCGGGATGGTACTGTAGGACTTGCAGCGCCAGGTGCCACGCGCCGGCCGCTTGCAGCTGTTCCGCCAGCCCTACACAACTCTCCTACACAACTCTCGGCGCTGGCAATACTCACGCCATATTGTCGGGATGGTACTGTAGGACTTGCAGCGCCAGGTGCCACGCGCCGGCCGCTTGCAGCTGCTCCGCCAGCCCTACACAACTCTCCTACACAACTCTCCTACACAACTCTCCTACACAACTCTCGGCGCTGGCAATACTCACGCCATATTGTCGGGATGGTACTGTAGGACTTGCAGCGCCAGGTGCCACGCGCCGGCCGCTTGCAGCTGTTCCGCCAGCCCTACACAACTCTCCTACACAACTCTCGGCGCTGGCAATACTCACGCCATATTGTCGGGATGGTACTGTAGGACTTGCAGCGCCAGGTGCCACGCGCCGGCCGCTTGCAGCTGCTCCGCCAGCCCTACACAACTCTCCTACACAACTCTCCTACACAACTCTCCTACACAACTCTCCTACACAACTCTCCTACACAACTCTCGGCGCTGGCAATACTCACGCCATATTGTCGGGATGGTACTGTAGGACTTGCAGCGCCAGGTGCCACGCGCCGGCCGCTTGCAGCTGTTCCGCCAGCCCTACACAACTCTCCTACACAACTCTCCTACACAACTCTCGGCGCTGGCAATACTCACGCCATATTGTCGGGATGGTACTGTAGGACTTGCAGCGCCAGGTGCCACGCGCCGGCCGCTTGCAGCTGTTCCGCCAGCCCTACACAACTCTCCTACACAACTCTCCTACACAACTCTCGGCGCTGGCAATACTCACGCCATATTGTCGGGATGGTACTGTAGGACTTGCAGCGCCAGGTGCCACGCGCCGGCCGCTTGCAGCTGCTCCGCCAGCCCTACACAACTCTCCTACACAACTCTCCTACACAACTCTCCTACACAACTCTCGGCGCTGGCAATACTCACGCCATATTGTCGGGATGGTACTGTAGGACTTGCAGCGCCAGGTGCCACGCGCCGGCCGCTTGCAGCTGTTCCGCCAGCCCTACACAACTCTCCTACACAACTCTCCTACACAACTCTCGGCGCTGGCAATACTCACGCCATATTGTCGGGATGGTACTGTAGGACTTGCAGCGCCAGGTGCCACGCGCCGGCCGCTTGCAGCTGTTCCGCCAGCCCTACACAACTCTCCTACACAACTCTCCTACACAACTCTCGGCGCTGGCAATACTCACGCCATATTGTCGGGATGGTACTGTAGGACTTGCAGCGCCAGGTGCCACGCGCCGGCCGCTTGCAGCTGTTCCGCCAGCCCTACACAACTCTCCTACACAACTCTCGGCGCTGGCAATACTCACGCCATATTGTCGGGATGGTACTGTAGGACTTGCAGCGCCAGGTGCCACGCGCCGGCCGCTTGCAGCTGCTCCGCCAGCCCTACACAACTCCCCTACACAACTCTCCTACACAACTCTCGGCGCTGGCAATACTCACGCCATATTGTCGGGATGGTACTGTAGGACTTGCAGCGCCAGGTGCCACGCGCCGGCCGCTTGCAGCTGTTCCGCCAGCCCTACACAACTCTCCTACACAACTCTCCTACACAACTCTCCTACACAACTCTCCTACACAACTCTCCTACACAACTCTCGGCGCTGGCAATACTCACGCCATATTGTCGGGATGGTACTGTAGGACTTGCAGCGCCAGGTGCCACGCGCCGGCCGCTTGCAGCTGTTCCGCCAGCCCTACACAACTCTCCTACACAACTCTCGGCGCTGGCAATACTCACGCCATATTGTCGGGATGGTACTGTAGGACTTGCAGCGCCAGGTGCCACGCGCCGGCCGCTTGCAGCTGTTCCGCCAGCCCTACACAACTCTCCTACACAACTCTCCTACACAACTCTCCTACACAACTCTCGGCGCTGGCAATACTCACGCCATATTGTCGGGATGGTACTGTAGGACTTGCAGCGCCAGGTGCCACGCGCCGGCCGCTTGCAGCTGCTCCGCCAGCCCTACACAACTCTCCTACACAACTCTCGGCGCTGGCAATACTCACGCCATATTATCGGGATGGTACTGTAGGACTTGCAGCGCCAGGTGCCACGCGCCGGCCGCTTGCAGCTGTTCCGCCAGCCCTACACAACTCTCCTACACAACTCTCCTACACAACTCTCCTACACAACTCTCGGCGCTGGCAATACTCACGCCATATTGTCGGGATGGTACTGTAGGACTTGCAGCGCCAGGTGCCACGCGCCGGCCGCTTCCAGCTGTTCCGCCAGCCCTACACAACTCTCCTACACAACTCTCGGCGCTGGCAATACTCACGCCATATTGTCGGGATGGTACTGTAGGACTTGCAGCGCCAGGTGCCACGCGCCGGCCGCTTGCAGCTGTTCCGCCAGCCCTACACAACTCTCCTACACAACTCTCCTACACAACTCTCCTACACAACTCTCGGCGCTGGCAATACTCACGCCATATTGTCGGGATGGTACTGTAGGACTTGCAGCGCCAGGTGCCACGCGCCGGCCGCTTGCAGCTGCTCCGCCAGCCCTACACAACTCTCCTACACAACTCTCGGCGCTGGCAATACTCACGCCATATTGTCGGGATGGTACTGTAGGACTTGCAGCGCCAGGTGCCACGCGCCGGCCGCTTGCAGCTGCTCCGCCAGCCCTACACAACTCTCCTACACAACTCTCCTACACAACTCTCCTACACAACTCTCGGCACTGGCAATACTCACGCCATATTGTCGGGATGGTACTGTAGGACTTGCAGCGCCAGGTGCCACGCGCCGGCCGCTTGCAGCTGCTCCGCCAGCCCTACACAACTCTCCTACACAACTCTCCTACACAACTCTCGGCGCTGGCAATACTCACGCCATATTGTCGGGATGGTACTGTAGGACTTGCAGCGCCAGGTGCCACGCGCCGGCCGCTTGCAGCTGTTCCGCCAGCCCTACACAACTCTCCTACACAACTCTCGGCGCTGGCAATACTCACGCCATATTGTCGGGATGGTACTGTAGGACTTGCAGCGCCAGGTGCCACGCGCCGGCCGCTTGCAGCTGCTCCGCCAGCCCTACACAACTCTCCTACACAACTCTCCTACACAACTCTCCTACACAACTCTCCTACACAACTCTCCTACACAACTCTCCTACACAACTCTCGGCGCTGGCAATACTCACGCCATATTGTCGGGATGGTACTGTAGGACTTGCAGCGCCAGGTGCCACGCGCCGGCCGCTTGCAGCTGTTCCGCCAGCCCTACACAACTCTCCTACACAACTCTCCTACACAACTCTCGGCGCTGGCAATACTCACGCCATATTGTCGGGATGGTACTGTAGGACTTGCAGCGCCAGGTGCCACGCGCCGGCCGCTTGCAGCTGTTCCGCCAGCCCTACACAACTCTCCTACACAACTCTCGGCGCTGGCAATACTCACGCCATATTGTCGGGATGGTACTGTAGGACTTGCAGCGCCAGGTGCCACGCGCCGGCCGCTTGCAGCTGCTCCGCCAGCCCTACACAACTCTCCTACACAACTCTCCTACACAACTCTCGGCGCTGGCAATACTCACGCCATATTGTCGGGATGGTACTGTAGGACTTGCAGCGCCAGGTGCCACGCGCCGGCCGCTTGCAGCTGTTCCGCCAGCCCTACACAACTCTCCTACACAACTCTCCTACACAACTCTCGGCGCTGGCAATACTCACGCCATATTGTCGGGATGGTACTGTAGGACTTGCAGCGCCAGGTGCCACGCGCCGGCCGCTTGCAGCTGCTCCGCCAGCCCTACACAACTCTCCTACACAACTCTCCTACACAACTCTCGGCGCTGGCAATACTCACGCCATATTGTCGGGATGGTACTGTAGGACTTGCAGCGCCAGGTGCCACGCGCCGGCCGCTTGCAGCTGTTCCGCCAGCCCTACACAACTCTCCTACACAACTCTCGGCGCTGGCAATACTCACGCCATATTGTCGGGATGGTACTGTAGGACTTGCAGCGCCAGGTGCCACGCGCCGGCCGCTTGCAGCTGTTCCGCCAGCCCTACACAACTCTCCTACACAACTCTCCTACACAACTCTCCTACACAACTCTCGGCGCTGGCAATACTCACGCCATATTGTCGGGATGGTACTGTAGCACTTGCAGCGCCAGGTGCCACGCGCCGGCCGCTTGCAGCTGCTCCGCCAGCCCTACACAACTCTCCTACACAACTCTCCTACACAACTCTCGGCGCTGGCAATACTCACGCCATATTGTCGGGATGGTACTGTAGGACTTGCAGCGCCAGGTGCCACGCGCCGGCCGCTTGCAGCTGTTCCGCCAGCCCTACACAACTCTCCTACACAACTCTCCTACACAACTCTCGGCGCTGGCAATACTCACGCCATATTGTCGGGATGGTACTGTAGGACTTGCAGCGCCAGGTGCCACGCGCCGGCCGCTTGCAGCTGCTCCGCCAGCCCTACACAACTCTCCTACACAACTCTCCTACACAACTCTCGGCGCTGGCAATACTCACGCCATATTGTCGGGATGGTACTGTAGGACTTGCAGCGCCAGGTGCCACGCGCCGGCCGCTTGCAGCTGTTCCGCCAGCCCTACACAACTCTCGGCTGAGGGTGACGCGAACCAGGTGCCCAGTAGGAAGCTGCAATGCCAAGTGAAACATACAATAAATAAATAAATTTCATTTATTTTCTCACAAATAAGTACAAAAGTTATATTTTCTCAAACATGCTAGGAAATGTGTTCATTTCTTTCAAAAAAAGAAACCGCGAAGTTTCACATTGTTTGTCACGTCTCAGATCACGCCAGCAAAGTTGTATGGAAATCCTTTGCTGGTGTCCATTAAGATAAATTCGTTCTACGCTAAACCCACATAATTTGATTTCAAAATTATCTCGATTACTCTCATAGAAACGGAACGTAATTTTGTATGAAACAGGTAACTAAAGACGAGGCTGTATGATGTGAAGACCCTTGCCTGTCCAGAATTAAAAAAGAAAAGAATGAACTAAACATTTAGTATGGGTGAATATTACGTAATACTGTGCCTTACAGGCGAATTTATTTAAAAAAATTACAATTGGTGGGAAAATTGTAAATTTTTATTTGTTTCGTTGTGTTGTGGTCGCTAGCTAACTTTTATAAGAAGTACAATCTTTCATTTCCGAGCCTTTTTTTGAGAAAAACACTATGTAAGCCTCGGGGAAAATTACTTTGCTTGACTTGTATAATTGAAGTCCTCGCCTGCGGCTCGGACTTAAAACTATACTCGTCCAGCAAAGTCTTATTTTCCATACCTCGACAACAATGTACTAATAATACACAATAAAATAATAATTATACACTATGAATTCTTAACTCGCTAATACAATTTAAACAGACTTGTGAGACTGGCGCCTAAACTAGGTTTCGGGACGAAACCTGTATCATAGGTCACCAGACCCCCATTCTAACACATGTTTAGATAACTTATATAATGAACAGATTTCTGAAAATAAGAACTTGCTGGAGTATAGATTAGTGTCCAAGCCGTAGGCCGTATTCCCACGGGAAAACGGGGGCCAGCCGGTGAAACTGCTGAACAGGCCCCTAGTGGACAAATAATTTGAGGCTTTGCGTATCTGAACGTTATGGAGAGAATTCCGTATATGTTTGAGATAAAAGCAATAACATATCCATGCTTACAATTGCTATTTTTTTCTTGAAATTTTACGCAATCATTACGTAACTTATGAAAAATAACAAATAAAAAAAACGTATAAATAAATGAACTGAAACGGGGTTCTTACCGCGATACTTATTTTTGTTGAATTATCAAATATTTTGTTACATTCAGTATTTTGAGTCTTTATGTGTGACCGCGAAATTTTAAAATAATTTATAATCATAATCATACGTTTATTTGCAAAGAAAGTGGTATTACAGATGATAGGTTTAAAATTAAAGTTCTACATTTTCAGTCACTTAAATCGTAACATGCAAATTTACAAATTTTAATGCAAAATGTCAATAATATCTAATCAATTACCTACATGTCATTAAAAGATAAACAAATATACCCAACACAGTCAAAATTTAAAATTTAAATATTCATTTATACTATAGAACCTCCTCTCTAGTAGCAGCTTATACAAAGTAATTTTAAATTTGTTAAGAGGAAGCTCTTTTATATTATTTGGGATTTTATTATATATACATACTGACATGTAACTGCAGTTATTTTTAATCCAGCAGACTTTGGACGATCTCTATGTTCAATTCTGCTGGAATATCTTGTGCTCCTAGAAAGGTACAGATCAATCGTAGTCCTGTACAAGTGGCTATTCTTCTTTACAAACAACGACATTTCGTATATATATAAACAAGGGAAAGGCAGAATTCCTAACTTCTCAAATAAAGGCTTGCAAGAATCAGTCGGTGCTGCTCCACAGATTGCACGTACACATTTTTTTTCAGCAATAAATACTTTCTTAATATTTGTGCCATTGCCCCAAATAATTATACCATACCTAAGAATCGACTCAACATATGCGTAGTAAGCTGTCATAGCAGCATGTCGGGAGGCAACTTTCTGTAGTTTATATAAAGCAAATACAAATCTATTAATTTTCTTACATACTATACTAGAGTGTAGTTTCCACTTAAATTCTTTATATAAATTAATTCCAAGAAATGTCACATTATCAGCCTCATTTATGATTTGTCCATTGTAATTAATATTTAAAAAAATTTTTGTCCGATTATTATCAAAATTTATATAACTAGTTTTATTTATATTAACTTTTAAATTATTATATGTTAACCATTCAATAACAGATGAAACAGTGTGATTGATGTCAGTTTCATGGCTCACGTAATTTTTCCCAGATACAATTATCGAAATGTCATCTGCGAACATATTACATTTATGACGAGTTATTTGTGGAAAGTCATTAATATAAAGAAGGAAAAGTAATGGCCCTAAAACACTCCCTTGAGGAACACCAAATTTGTTGGCTACATAATTAGAATGGAAAGCTTGGATTTCGTCATCTTTATTAACTTTAGTGATCTCAACACACTGATATCGATTTTGAAGATAAGACCGAATCCAGTTCAGTGCGGGACCTCTTATACCGTTCAATTCCAATTTTTGTATAAGTAATTCATGTGATACGAAGTCAAAAGCTTTTGACATATCGAAGAATAGGCAAGTAACGATTTCGTCTGCATTTTTATTTTGTAATATCCCTGAAACAAGATTGTAAGCAGCCATTGCAGTTGAAACCCAAACTGCTCTTCTCTAAGAATTTTGTATTTGTTTAGGAAATGAGTTAGTTTTGTATGCATGGCTTTTTCAAAAATCTTTGAAACTATTGGTATCAGTGTGATTGGTCGGTAGTTACTAATATCAGTCGTATCTCCTTTTTTGTGCAATGGTTTAACGATTGACTTTTTAAGCAGTTCCGGAAAACAACCCGATTCGAATGATAAATTGATTAGATAGGTTAACACACAACATATTTGTTCATTACATTCCTTCATAACCTTCGTGCATATTCCATCGTAACCTTCTGAGTTTGTATTACTCAGTGTTTTTATTATTTTAATTACATCAATCTCATTAATAGGAGTTAAAAATATTGTATTATTTAAACATTTGTTATACATCATAGTATTTTTTAAATTGTCATTTCGTTTATTTGTCATGTCTATAAAATATGTATTAAATATATTTGAAATTTCAATTGGATCGTCAGTTAGATGTCCATTGTTATCAATTTTGAGTACATTTTGATACGTAAAATTATTATTCGTTTCATATCCCAAGTAGCTTTTACTTTGTTTTTACTGCGAGATATGTATTTTGTGTTTGTACTTTTTTGTGCGTTATTTATACAAAGTTTTAAAAGCTTTGAATATTTGTGGTATTGTTTTTTATGTTTATTATTTGTCTTATTCTTGTAATATATATATCTTAGTTCCCGTTTTCGTCTACAGCTTATCTTTAAGCCGTTAGAAATCCATTTCAAGTTTTGTTTAGAACCTACGTTTCTTCTAACTAGAGGAAAACACAGCATGTATAATGTATGAAAGATGTCATAAAATTTATCAAAGGCCGCATTCAAGTCCTTTTCTTCATATACATCGCTAAAGCTTAAGCTTTCCAAATAGCCTCTAAATAAGTTTATATTGTGTAAAGAATAAGAACGTTTATATTTATATATGTTTTTAGGTGGTGCAACACTATTCTTAGACTTAAACGTCAATATTTGTGCAGTATTGTGGTCAGACAGCTGTACTGGCAGTGTCTTCCCGACTACGTCTTTTATATTTGAGAAAATATGGTCTAAGCATGCCTTATCTCTAGTTGGCTCAGAAACATGTAGTTTTAAATGATAATTATTTAACAAGTCTATGTAGCGCGAGACGATACCGTTATTTTTTAGAGTATCAATATTTATATCACCTGCTATCACAATTTTTTTACTTTTACCATATTTTCTGTTATATCGATGTAGCAATATCTCTAATTTGTTAAAGAAAACGTTAATTTTTTCTTTTATTTTAGGTGGAGTTCTATATAAACAAACAATGATTGCGTTAATTAATGGTACTTCTACTGCACAACATTCAAAATTATTTTTTTCAGCTATATCATCGAATAGATTTATAGTTTTGTATTCCAATCCCTTTTTAACTAAGATGCATGCACCGCCTCTTCCTTTGTTTCTCGAGTAGTTAGCCGCGAGAACATAGTTCATCAAATGCATGTTTTTTTCATCACCAGATTTTATAAATGTCTCAGTGAGACACAACACCTCTGGTTTGTTATTAAAATTAAGGTCATCTAAGGTTAATTCAATAACTTCTTTTTTTGACAAAAATTCTGAAATGTTCTGGTGAAACAATACAAAAGGTTTAAAAATTACTGCAGAATCTTTATTCACGAAAAAAGGAACTGCAATGATTAGATGATAAAGTCTCATTTTCCGAATGATTCGTTATATTCTTATTCTTTAATATGGTTTTTTGAGATGCATTATTTTTATTATTATTATTTTTAGATTTTTGTCTTTGCTTCATAATATTAAAATAATATGGGATTGTACCCTTCTTGTATTGTTGTGTGCCTTGTTGTGGATTATTTTTTCCGCCACTGTACATAAAATTTAGATATTTATGTTGGTAATCTATACAATTAAGAACGTGATTAATTTTGGCACATGTAACATTATGCGAATGTTCTTCGATGTCAATAAAAATACAGTTTTTGAAGTTATTGCAGATTATTTTAAGTTCATAGTTAAGTCGATATTCGTTAAGGTATTGATTTTTGTGTACGCTTAAAACTATTATCGTATTATTTTGATACACTTTTAAGAAATTATAGAGTTCTGCCTTAACCCTTAGAGGATTAGAATCATTTTCGCCTACGCATAAAATAAATTTGGTACCAGTTCCTGCCACAGTAGGTATCTGGCCCAATATATCATCTGTCAGTGCGTATGGTTTAACAATAGATGTCACTTTGTAGTCACAATATTTGTTACCATCTCTTGATTTAATAAGCGCCGCAGCTAGACCTAAGCTTTGTTGTGAGCCCAATATCTCAATACAGTCCTTTGTTGATACTCTGTTGCCACTATTAGTAGATGTGCCAATATCCTCGTCGTTTTGCGGTGTCTGTTTTGGTGATAAGCTATCATCGTAATTTGGGGCGATTTTTTTAAAATTATTCACTAAAATATTCAACTTTGATGTCAATTTATTATTTTCTTCGGTTAGTTTCCTAATATTGTCCGTCAATCTTCGTATCTTCTGTCGCTGTTTCTTTAATCTCTTTGTGGCAGTTTTATTAGAATTAACGCAAAATTTTATTCCTTCATCCCTTTGAATATTAGTGGAGTGCTTTTTTGTCTTTTTCATAGGTGTGGAAGTTTCAGTTTTATTCCGTATTTGATCAAACTCTTTTATAATTTTATCTTTTATAACGTTAACTTTTTTAACTTCTACTAACTCACAGACCAACTTGTCTATGTATTTATTTGCCATTTGCAATTCACTTTCGAGGTGTGCTATCTTTGTTGTGGGTTCAGTTGTTTGATCCTTATTTTGCAATAACATTGAATTATCAGCTGGACTATTTTCAGCTTCTAAATCTTCAGAAGAGCCTGATGTGTCTGTGCTTGCTGTCCCATAAGAGGAAATACTTGGATCATCATCTGTCTTAGGTGGTGGTATTTTATTAATATGGCCATCGGCAGAGATAGTTGTGTCATCCAACACAATATTTTGGGATTTCTCTGGACTATACACACGCCTAGTCATTTTCGTCATGGTACACTCAGGGCATACCCATTGGCGCTGTAATTCTTCCATTTTATTTTCGTACTCAGTCCTATGTATTCCTACGCAGGAGTAGTGATAATCGCCACTGCATCTTGAACATTTAATGTGTTCTGCGATACAAATATGTCCACGGCAACCCAGACAATCCCTCATTGTATTGCAGTTATACGCCTGGACAAGGTAAATACGAACGCGCCAGTGTAGAAGCGCGTAATCCAAGCGGTAACGTTGTAGTGTGAATGACGTCAAACGCGTAGCTGCATCTACGACGACAACGAGACGATGCGTAGGCGATCTTCGAACGAATGGTTCCGATAGCAGCCGAATGCTTCCGAGTCTTGTTTACTCGAGTTATTTACTGGTTAATCTTGAGTGTAAAATGAAATGCCAATAGGAATACAAAGTTCCAAAACGAAACTGCGTGAAATGGAACTTGGCATCCGTCACGATGACAACTGACATACGCCTCAACGTCACTCCGCCAATCAGCTGATTAGTATGTGAGGAATTTCGGTTGTTTTGCTGTTCTTCAATTCATGTGAATTCAAAATGTTATTTTAACGTAATTTCTGCTCGTACCTTGTTATCAAACTGTGCAAATTATGGTTGGTTTCGTGAAAGTAATCCACACATCTCACTCCTTGGAGGATCCTCCTTAAATGTTTCACTTTTTTTGTGAGTATCGAACTGATTTTATTATTATTTCGATAAAAAATATAGCCGCGAAGTGTTTACGTCTCAAGGATAACGTTCCTTTTATTATTATGTATGTAATTTAAGTTGTGTAATGCCTTCTTCGAATCACCATCATTCATCACCCCATTTCTTTCCCGTGGGAGACGCAAGAGGCGACTAAGGGACTCGAGGGTGCGGGTCAAATATTTGTCTGACGTGGCATAATTGTCGGTTTTTTGCGGCCGTTTACGCTCAGCCTTCCCCGCAAGGGATTATAGGCGTGATATATGTGTGTGTGTGTGTGCGTGCCTGCGTGCGTGTGTGTGTGTGTGTGTGTGTGTGTGTGTGCGTGAGTGTGTAATTTAACTATGTATTTATTAAACACATACCACAAAGTGTAGTCCATAGGATCAGGCGTGTACGCTGCAGGTTGTAGTTTGGGCCGACTGTTCATGGCGCGCGCTCTTATCAACTCATAGCGTAGGTCCAGTACTCGACGTTGCTTACCATTCTACAATAAAAAAAAACAATAATTTAAAAAATAAACACATTTTAATCATTTAGAAATGAATTTGTACATACATACATATATACACATATCCCGCCTATAATCCCTTGCGGGGTACGCAGAGCGTAAACGGCCGCAAAAAACGGTCATTTTCGCCACGTCTGACAAATATTTGGGGATCTTTGGAAAATTGTGTATCGCCATAGTGACAGGTTGTCAGCCCATCGCCTAAAATTGCAAAACACATGTAACCCACGAGTCCCTTAGTCGCCTCATACGACACCCACGGGAAAGAAATGGGGTGATGGTATTCAAAGCCGGCATCACACGGCATTTGTAAACTATTAGGTATAGAAAACGTTAATAGATACTTAGTCATGTTAAGTTTGTTTCGCCATTTCTAATGATTTACTCGCCATCTTTTTGAAACTTCATTTAATTATGACAGATAACGTGTAAAATTCGTAAAATTAATGTCAATTTAGTCGCGATCATCTCCAATATTGTGACGCAAAGTGACAGCGATTAAGAAAAATTACCGAGTTGTCACCAACTACAGTCAAATATTTATTTTATTGGCAATATAGACTCGCAAACATTCATAACAAATATAAATTAGGTAACAACTGAACCTGTCTATGTTTAGAAGAGTCATATCACGAGTAAAAACAAAAAGAAATTAAACTACACTCTGTAAATAATAGAATGATTCCCAGGTACAACGGAACATAGTTAAACATTGCGCAGAGTACCAGTCAGTTTTGTTATTTAATAAACTTCCAATTGAGCTAAAGACACACACACACACACACACACACACACACACACACACATATCACGCCTGTAATCCCTTGCGGGGTAGGCAGAGCGTAAACGGCCGCAAAACGGACATTTACGCCACGTCTGATAAATATTTGAGGGCCATTCGGAAAATTGTGTATCGCCATAGTGACAAGTTGTCAGCTCATCGCCTAAAATTGTAATACACACCTTCGAGTCCCTTAGTCGTTTCTTACGACTCCCACGGGAAAGAAACGGGGTGATACTATTCTAAGCCGGCATCACACAGCACAAAGCACGAGATAAAGACGATTAGAAATATTTACATATTCAGGAAGAAATTACGGACATCTGTTGGAAAAGTGTTGTTACTCTCTGCAGGATTTTTAATTAAGTGTAGATTTTATTATCATATTGAATTGTATTATTTTGATTTTATAACTTGACAAATTAATTTAATTATTTTTTATTTTCTTATTTAATTTTTACTCAATACTACTTACCTACCACAAGTTATTTTCAAACACAATGTATATTGTAATTGAATGAAATAAATTAAATAACCAGATAGAAAACGGGATCGTGAAAAGGTTTTTTTTTTATAAATATGACAGCTGTCTGGGGAATCATCTTATAATTTACAGAGTACAGATCTTACATTGACAGCGACGTCAAAACTGTCCAAATACGGCGGCTGCGGTAGTTTCATGCCCATATCGTCGTTGTCCACTGTAGTAAGATCCACGCCCTCCTCTGTGTCTTCACGTGAGAAGAGGCTTTCGTATGTGGACACCACTTGCTCTAGAGATGGCACTTGCGGGCAAAGGAATCTGTGGACGAAATGGAATAATTTTCATTAAAAAAATCAATAATAAATCGCGTTGCAATTTTAGGCGATGGGCTGACAACCTGTCATTATGGCGATACACATTTTTCTGAATAACCCTCAAATGTTTTTCAGACGTGGCGTAAACGTTTATATTTTTTTACGGCCGTTTACGGTCTGCCTACCCCGGAAGGGATATAGGCGTAATGTATGTATGTACGTGATAATAAATGAAAGTAACAAATTGAAAATCTTTTAGCGTCGGCCGGGTCTTGAAATAACTTACACTAGATGTCGTTTTTACGTCGCTTCGATATGAGTATCATGAGGTTAAAAATTTGAAAGGGTTCGGTCGAGGAGCCGGTAGCTCAGTTGGGAGAGCTGTGGTACGGTACTCCATAGGTCCCAGGTTTTATTTTTCAATTTTTTGATTTCATTTAACATAATATAGCAATGAGAGTGCTAAACCATGATACACAATACATCAAGCCGTTAGTGCCCTATGTTACGAAGCAACAGGCTAGAAGACTACAGGTGAACTTCTTAATAAATTGCGTAGCTGGTTAATATTCCTGGTATCAAAATGGCTAACCTACTACGCAATGAACATCTAATTTCACTTATTATAATTTTTTATATCACCTGTTAAATTTGTAGCCTGTAGTTTGATTATAACGGGCACAAGTGGCAAAACAAGTCATCAAATAGTATTACAAATCTACAAATAGTATAACGAGCACATAACTACCTCTTCCTCGGTTGCTTTGGAGCAAGCCAGACGTGTATCTTATTTTATTGGTATTTTTGAATTGATCTGACAATCAAAGTTCTTTCTAATGTCAATAACTATTAGGCCTAACTTTGGTTAAGTGTGACTGTGTACGTTGGTCCCCTTGCTTCCGTGCACAACTGTGGAATACCGCGTCAGAAGTTACGCTTTAGCACAAGAGGGCGCCACGCGTTTCTACGGAAGAAAGAGACAGCAATTATTTTCGTCCCGCTCAACACTGCGCAGCATACAACGTGAGTTTACTTGTAATAATCGCACACAAGCTCACCGCGCAAGATCCGGAAACAGCCTACTAGGTGGGGACTACATTTGTGCATAACCTCAGTTGGACCAGGAGATAAAAACTGCAATGATGCATTCTACGCTTATCAATAAAAGTTTATCTGACCCAGAGATGTCCATATGTGTATCGGATGAACATAACTCACCATTGAATGCTGTGTCTAATCAACGTCGCCGACCGAACTTCCCTCCTCAACGTGACCTCCAGTTTGAGGAGTTCAAAACAGAAATAAAAAAACTTTTTATTACTTTCTGTAATTCGCAAAAAGAAGAACTGGCGCAACTGAATACTACAATGAAGGAAATAAAGGAAACAAATACTAATATCGGTATGCAGATTGCTTTCGTGAGCGCTCAGAACGAGGAACTTAAACTGAAAATTAATAAGCTGGAAGCCCTGGCCAGGGAAGACCGGGAGTACATCATGTTCCTAGAGGATAGACTGGACGAAATGCAACTTGCGTATCGCAAAACCAACTTTGAGATTAAGGGCGTGCCAAAGTTACAATCAGAGACAAAACAGGATTTAGTTGATATGGTCGTAACTTTGTCAGAAACACTCGACTGCAAAATAAACAAAGGCGACATCAAAGATATATACAGAGTGAGAAGTAAAAAGCCGGAACAGAGAAACACCCCGATTATAGTAGAAACAAGCTCTGCATTGCTGAAAACCAACCTTCTGAAAATGGCCAAAATATATAACATAAAAAATAAATCGAAATTACGTGCAAAGCACATGGGATTCAAAACCCAGGAGGAGACTCCGATATTCCTCTCAGAAAACTTAACTCCAAAGTCCGCGCGCCTGTTTTTCATGGCTCGCGACCTTGCAAAATCTAAACACTATAAGTTTGTGTGGACATCGTACGGCAAGGTTTATGTTCGTCGTACAGAGGAAGCTGCAATTATTCATATAAAAACCGAGCAACAGATACAAAACCTTCTCCTGGAGCAGATTTGACTGGTCTTCGTCTCACCTGTGGTCAAGGATGTAACTATTGTGTGGCTAGTGTATTTAACATTATATATTAGTCACTCCATGTGCCATACCTTTGCAGTTGTAGATAATATTGTTAAAGTACTCTTTTCTACAGTAGTAGCTCTAGTTATTTATTTTATATACACATGGTTACGTTCCGCTAATCAAACTCGATACGCACCCATCACGTACTCTCATCACTTACATACTACGACAGCTCACTCCACTCTATACCTCACTTCCCAACTTCAACTAATAATACACTCATACCTTCATACTTACACTGTACTCAAAACTCATCAAACCACATGTAGTTTAAACATACAACTTACATACAATTTAACCCTATTAATCATTGTTTACTGCTACCTGCAGCCTGAGCTCAAGTTGATATTCAAACAACCCTTTTTTATCACTTGCACTGGTTACCAACTGAACTTTTTAAATGAATAATACACTACTCACGCTGAATGAGATAGACAAGATTGAGATCGCGCAGGTATTTCGGTGTGATGTTGAGGACCTTAGTAACCATGTAAAGGTAAATAAAAACGACTTCACTCTAATTGCCCAGAATATCAGAAGTATTTACAGGAATTATGATGATCTCACAGTCACGCTTTCTTCCTTACCATTTGATACCGATATCATAATTCTTACTGAATGCAGACTCAATCCAATCAAACCACTACCACAACTAAGTAACTATAACGCTTATAGTACGATTCATCAACTGAATCAAAATGATGGTGTAGTTGCATATGTAAAAAAAACGCTCAAACACAATGTTAAAGAACTAAAACTACATCATGCATCTTGCTTGCAACTGGAAATACTGAATCATACGATTTTGGGCATATACCGATCACCGTCTACTCCAAACGCAGATAAATTCATTAATTCTTTGGATGGTCATTTGAATAATTTACCCTCAAATAGTAGTATCTTAATTGCAGGTGATATAAATATTAATATTGCACCGAGGGATTCGGAAACATCACAAGAACATAAAAATAGGAATAATTACTTGAACATGCTCTCAAACTTTGGTATCCTAGCTGGTCACACATCACCCACTAGAGAGGGAAACTGTTTAGACCATATTATGCTGAAAATAAATAAAAGTAAGGTTAAAGCTTCAATAGCTATTCTAAATACCACTACTACTGATCACTTGCCTACTTTTTTAACTTTGTCTAAGGTAAAATATCAAACTAAGGTTGACAAAACTAAAACTACCATCAACTTTGAGGCTGCGTTACTGCATCTTCAAAATAAACACTTATCCGACCTACTTATGTGTGATGATCCTACTGCCTTGACTGCATCCCTAATAGAAAAAATTGTTGATAGCATAAAATCTAATACTAAGGTAGTTCTTATCCCAAGCAGTAAGCGTATCATAAAACCTTGGATATCACCGGGGGTTCTGCGATGCATTAGAAATAGAAATAAACTGCAGTTTAAACTTAGAAATGTCTAATATTGTTGTTTAGTATAATACCTATACCTATATCCTATCTCACAGTCTCTTTTAAAATTAAACTGCTATTTATTTCTGTTTCTTTTATTTCCTTCGTTGCAGAATATATATCTATCTATCCTATCTATCATAGTTAGTTTTTATGTATTAGTCTATAATATTATTAGGTTATTTAAGTATTAGTGTTTACAATAGTATGTAGTATGTGTAAGTATGTTTATATTATATGCACTATCCCGCTTACCTTTACGCGCTTTCCTATCACCCAAAGGTTGCCTGGTAGAACTTGCTACCATAGCAAGAAGGCCGCCTTGTTGTACCTACTTCACATATTCCTATGTTAAGAATGTTATTTGTTTTTTTTTATATGTGCAATAAAGAATTTTATTATTATTATTATTATGATCCCCATAATGAGATCTTACGTATCACATACCGTCGTTACAGGAATTACTGTGGTAACCTGATTAAGAAACTGAAAAGGAAATATGATAGGGATAATATAATAAACTCCTTACATAATAATAAATTAATGTGGCAAAATATTAAAAATATCACATACTCTAACAAATCTCATAGCCCTAACAACGAATTACTTAATTTAATGCCATCGCCTTCTCAGTCTGTTAATTTCATCAACAACTACTTTGCCGGTATTGGATCAAAACTTGCAAATAAAATAAATCGAGCCTCAACTAATGTACCGACCTCATCTTCAGACAGTAGCCGTTCATCACCTCATTCCTTTGTTTTATTGCGTGCTGATGTCGACGAAGTTAAAAGTACCATCTTAAACCTAAAATCAAGCAGCGCAGCAGGTTGGGACAATATTCCAAACAAATTTATAAAAATGTCGATTGACGATGTGGCCCCAGTGATATCTCACTTAGCAAACCTTTGCTTCGATAAAGGGATTTTTCCTGTTGCCTTAAAACAATCTATAATTACTCCAGTGTACAAGGGTGGGGATAGAGACGATATAAACAATTACAGGCCCATCTCTGTTTTGCCTGCGATTTCGAAAATTCTTGAAAAACTATTAAATACTAGGCTCTTGAACTATTTAAATAAATTTAATATACTCTCACCCACACAATTCGGCTTCAGACAAGGAAGATCGACTGAACATGCAATATCTGAATTGACTTCCTTTGTTACTAACAAACTTGACCAAGGTCAAAAATGTCTGTCGGTTTTCCTTGATCTGAAAAAAGCATTTGATACCGTCTCTGTCCCTATCCTTGTACACAAGCTGGAAAAAGTAGGAATACGAGGAACACCACTTGCTCTGTTTGAAAACTACCTCTCGGAAAGAAAGCAGAAAGTACGCTTGTTGGAATACATCAGTGAGGATGCGGAGGTGTCATTTGGCGTTCCACAGGGAAGTGTACTGGGTCCTACCTTATTTCTCGTATATATCAACGACCTATGTGGCATGCATATTGAAAATGCCAAGATCCTATCGTACGCTGATGACACCGCTGTAGTCTTCGCTGGCAATTCCTGGGAGGATGTTAAGATCAAAACTGAAGAGGGTCTGTCGAAAATTGCTATGTGGCTTCAAGAAAATCTGCTCACATTAAATGCTTCAAAGACAAATTATATTTCCTTTAGCATTTATGACAACTCGCAACCACAGGTCGACCTCAATATTAGAATACACATTTGTGAGGAAGACATCAATAAACAAACATGCACTTGTCCAAAAATAGCTAAAGTTGCACATACCAAGTACCTTGGTATCTATGTTGACCAGAGGCTTTCGTGGTACCCTCAGCTGGAGCACGTCATAGGTCGTACTAGGAAACTTGTGTGGATTTTTAAAACACTAAGGCATGTTATTCCAGAGCACTCTAATGACACTGACTCATCTAAGCTGCTCCTCAACCAAATATATATTTCCCTGGTACAATCCATACTTACATACTGCATAACAGTTTGGGGAGGTGCATCTAAATCACATTTTATTGACCTTGAACGTGCTCAACGTACCCTTATCAAGGTTATGTACTTTAAAAAACGTCGATTCCCTACCGAAGAACTGTATCGGTTATGTGGTCTACTTTCTGTAAGGAAACTTTATATTAAATTATCTACCCTTAAATTACATAAATGCCTTCCCTTCAATCCTTGCCTACTCAGAAGAAGACGGAAGGATATGGTGGTACAGGTACCTAGAACAAAAACTAAATTTGCTAGTAGGCAGTATCAGGCCATCTCAGGGTATTTATATAATAAAATAAATAAATATGTATACATTTACGATAAAAACTATCAGGAGTGTAAAAAACTACTATTAAATTATTTACAACATAAATGTTATGATGAGATTGAGTTATTGTTGGAACGTGTTACCTAATCCAGGTAATCCACCTTATGCATTACATACATATATATACATACTCACGCACACACACACACACACACACACACACACACACACACACACACACACACACACACACACACACACACACGCACACACACACGTACTTACTTAGATATTACATATAGTATTACTCACCTACCTTTTATTAGTATTATTACCATGCCTTGCCTATAGATATTGATAAGTGTTATTTAAGGAAGAGAGGTTCCTCCAAACACAGGCTTTTTAGCTTAAATGGAGGCTCCGTATAATGTTTAATTTAAGGCTCTTTTGTAAAGAACAATAAACATTTTTTTTTTTATTTTTTTTAACTACCTATCAGAAAGTATGTTACACTTGGTGTTGTTACTTTTTGATGGTACTCCATGTTAATTTACTAATAAAACAGTTTTTCACTAGTTCCACTAATTAAATATATCTGTTTAATTTGATATTAAACTAAATGCGACCGGTTTCGAACATCATCATCGGGCAATTGTGTTTTGTTTCGATTTTAAATAACTGGCCGATGATGATGTTCGAAACCGGTCGCATTTAGTTTAATATAAAATTAAACAAATATATTTAATTAGTGGAAATAGTGAAAAAGTGTTTGATTAGTAAATTACCTATCAGAAAGGATAAAAAGTTCTAATCTTCTTAATGTATAGTCAATCTCACCTAGCTGTAGCATGTAACGCTCTCAGCCAATCAGCAGACCAGCCAATAGATGTAACGCAGCCAGACGGTGTGTGGATATCAGTGTGTCGGCGCCATATTGAGTATAAACTCACCTGGCTGTAGCATGTAACGCTCTCAGCCAATCAGCTTGCGCCAACAGCTCTCTAGGCGACCGCAGACCAGCCAATAGATGTAACGCAGCCAGACGGTGTGTGGATATCAGTGTGTCGGCGCCATATTGAGTATAAACTCACCTGGCTGTCGCATGTAACGCTCTCAGCCAATCAGCTTGCGCCAACAGCTCTCTAGGCGATCGCAGGCCAGCCAATAGATGTAACGCAGCCAGACGGTGTGTGGATATCAGTGTGTCGGCGCCATATTGAGTATAAACTCACCTGGCTGTAGCATGTAACGCTCTCAGCCAATCAGCTTGCGCCAACAGCTCTCTAGGCGACCGCAGACCAGCCAATAGATGTAACGCAGCCAGACGGTGTGTGGATATCAGTGTGTCGGCGCCATATTGAGTATAAACTCACCTGGCTGTAGCATGTAACGCTCTCAGCCAATCAGCAGACCAGCCAATAGATGTAACGCAGCCAGACGGTGTGTGGATATCAGTGTGTCGGCGCCATATTGAGTATAAACTCACCTGGCTGTAGCATGTAACGCTCTCAGCCAATCAGCTTGCGCCAACAGCTCTCTAGGCGATCGCAGGCCAGCCAATAGATGTAACGCAGCCAGACGGTGTGTGGATATCAGTGTGTCGGCGCCATATTGAGTATAAACTCACCTGGCTGTCGCATGTAACGCTCTCAGCCAATCAGCTTGCGCCAACAGCTCTCTAGGCGATCGCAGGCCAGCCAATAGATGTAACGCAGCCAGACGGTGTGTGGATATCAGTGTGTCGGCACCATATTGAGTATAAACTCACCTGGCTGTAGCATGTAACGCTCTCAGCCAATCAGCAGACCAGCCAATAGATGTAACGCAGCCAGACGGTGTGTGGATATCAGTGTGTCGGCGCCATATTGAGTATAAACTCACCTGGCTGTAGCATGTAACGCTCTCAGCCAATCAGCAGACCAGCCAATAGATGTAACGCAGCCAGACGGTGTGTGGATATCAGTGTGTCGGCGCCATATTGAGTATAAACTCACCTAGCTGTAGCATGTAACGCTCTCAGCCAATCAGCTTGCGCCAACAGCTCTCTAGGCGATCGCAGGCCAGCCAATAGATGTAACGCAGCCAGACGGTGTGTGGATATCAGTGTGTCGGCGCCATATTGAGTATAAACTCACCTGGCTGTAGCATGTAACGCTCTCAGCCAATCAGCAGACCAGCCAATAGATGTAACGCAGCCAGACGGTGTGTGGATATCAGTGTGTCGGCGCCATATTGAGTATAAACTCACCTGGCTGTAGCATGTAACGCTCTCAGCCAATCAGCAGACCAGCCAATAGATGTAACGCAGCCAGACGGTGTGTGGATATCAGTGTGTCGGCGCCATATTGAGTATAAACTCACCTGGCTGTAGCATGTAACGCTCTCAGCCAATCAGCTTGCGCCAACAGCTCTCTAGGCGACCGCAGACCAGCCAATAGATGTAACGCAGCCAGACGGTGTGTGGATATCAGTGTGTCGGCGCCATATTGAGTATAAACTCACCTAGCTGTAGCATGTAACGCTCTCAGCCAATCGGCTTGCGCCAACAGCTCTCTAGGCGATCGTAGACCAGCCAATAGATGTAACGCAGCCAGACGGTGTGTGGATATCAGTGTGTCAGCGCCACACTCGCGCCATATTGAAATCTGGCGGGCGATTAGTGAACGGAATGTCGGGTCGCCTGTGGAAAGAAAAATTACGTTAATACATGAAAATAATGAAAAAGAGACGAAATATTAAGTACCAAGACAGAAAAAGCTTTGGGCAATAACGTGTACAATTTGGGTCCCTCCTAATGCAAAGCGGGCGCGCGGTAGACCTCGAAAAAGTTGGAAGGATGAACTACGTGCACACGCCCCTTTTTAAGGAGGCAAAGGGAAGAGTGGAAGAAAGGGAGGGAGGCCTTTGCCCTGTAGTGGGATATTACAGGCTAAAATTAGAAATACACCAAAAAGTTTTTTTAACGAACCACAAATGAAAATAAGAAGTTGAAACAATGTTAGCGTCGGCCAAGGACTTGGGACCTGTGGAGTACCGTCTTACCGCTCTGACACTGAGCTACCGGCGCCCTGACCGAGCCCTTCCAAATTATCAACCTCTTGGTACTTGTAAATCCTCCTCAACACAAAGTTGCAGTTTGAATCTATCCCATTTGGAATTAGTGTTTTTGTTTTTTACAAAGAGTGTTTCTTATAAAAACATATCAGCGTATAGCAGTTTGCTGCTGGATTGCTGCCTCCCCCAGGGTATGCACAACCAGCCATAATGCACAATATTCAGTTTTCGCCATCCAGTCGATACCAGCTAACGCTCTCTAAATTATCGGTCCATCTGGCCGTAGGTCGTCCAACGCTACGCTTGCCGAGGCGTGGCCTCCATTTGGGAACCCGCTTACTCCACCCGTCCGTCGGTTCTAAGACAGATATGCCCAGCTTGCTACACTTCCAGACCATGTCCGTTTCTTTGGTCTTCTGGCTAAAAACTTCTAGCTACTAACATTTTGCCATTTGTTATTATTATTCTTCAAACATAAAGCGAAATTTTACTAATGCCCGATAATCAAAACAGAGAACGGGCTGGTGATAAGGAACAACTTTCCCCAAGGAACATAGGTCGAAATATAACAAAAATATTTTGAGCTTCCATAGTATCCCAAATCATACATACATCATACATCAGCCTATTGCAGTCCACTGCTGGACGTAGGTCTCTCCCAGGGTACGCTATAGGGCACGATCAGCCAACTATCCCAAATCAGCTGATCGGCAATTTTGTATGGGAGGTCCAAATATTATTTATTACATATTTCGATCTATGTGTTCCTTGGAGAAAGTTGTTACTTTTCACCAGCCAAAATTTCACCCTATATTTCATTTGTTATTTTATTATTATTCAAATATAATCCGTATAAAAATATACCGTGTGATGCCGGCTTAGAATAGCATCACCCCATTTCTTACCCATTGGTGTCGTAAGAGGCGACTAAGGGACTCGAGGGTTACATGTGTATTGCAATTTTAGGCGATGGTCTGACAACCTGTCACTATAGCGATACACAGTTATCTGATTGACCCTCAAACTTTTGTCAGAAGTGGTGTCAATATCCGTTTTACGGCCGTTAATGCTCTGCCTACCCCGTAAGGGATATAGGCGTGATTTATGTATGTATGTATGTCAAATATAATTAAAGTATACCTGCGCACTGAGCGATGAGGGTAGCCATATTGATGTCCCCATTCTCTATGGCAACTCTGCAAGCCTCGACCACGCGACCGCCTAATAAGAGCGTCCAAACTCGCGCGCTGTGACCGTCACACTCTGCAAACATAAAATAAAAACAGTCAAAACGTGACACCACATCAAATACGGTCAATAAACAATAACAACAGCCACAACAGTCCACTGCTGGACATGGGCCTCCCTAGAGAGGTAATAATAATAAAGACTTTATTACAGAAATCAAAGTTCCATATACAAACAGTAGGTACAATTTCAATGATGCAAATCATTTTTAGGCAACTAGATTTCCGCCCAGCGGTTTCACCACTATGCTCATTTTCCCGTGGTAATAGTTGTTTTCCCGCGGTAAAAATAGCCTATGTGTTATTCCAGGTTATACTCTACCTGTGTTCCAAATTTCATCCAAATCGGTTAAGCCGTTTCAGCGTGAAGAGGTAACAATCACACACAAACTCTCAGATTTATAATATTAGTCTGCATGGCAATTCATATTGTGGTACCTATCTAGGTATAGCTGATGTTATGTATGATATGATTGCATAATTTGCTAATGGCCTTGCATGTGATTAGCTGCTTGCTTCGTTTAGTGTAAAATTATTTTTCTAGTGAACACCTATAATTGGTTTATTAGTATTATCTTATGTATAAGTTCCCAAACTGTGTAAACTGTTGGTGGTCCAATAAAAAAATATTAAAATTATTAATTATTATTATTATTATTAACCTAATCTCAAGTGGTTTTCACAAGTTTAATAAAAATAAATATCTTAAACCGTAAACCGTAGTCCAATGCGCAACCAAACCCGTACAGTGCTCAGTTACTTCAGCTAACAATTTATTCTGTGAGCCAAACATCGCTTTCCTAAAACGAGCCACTCGGTTGCGGATCAAAGCGTCTAGAAGCATCTCAGATGCACTGCAGAATCTCGGGAGACGAAATAACACTCGATGATTCTCTTCTTAACGACAAATGATTACCTCGATGCTGTTGGTATACGCACTTACGATTGAACACATTTACGACAACTAAAACGACGAATCAGAAGCCGTAATCCAGTGCCAACCACACTCCGTGACCTAACAAGTGCGGTTTTAGAAGAGTGGCGCAATATCCCGCAGTCAGATATCCAAGACGTCATAGACGGGATGGCTGACCGTATGCGTGAAGTCATAAGAGCTCGTGGAGGCAATACTCACTATTAAGATTGTCCTCATTTTCATTTTTTTAACATTTTGTTAACATTCACCTCTTAAGAGATTTTCTGAAAAATGATACTTTTTTGTTTCATGTTTTTTTTTTATTTAAGACCCACTGTAGTTAAGCTACCAATTCTTTAATTAGCGTTTAATTAACTGCTTTTTAATTTACTTTCACTGTAATTAACAATAATCAAAAGAATCAAGAGTATCCCATGCTAATGCAAGTGGCCGGTTAAATGTGCCTGTGAGTGTAGTTAGAATAAATAAATAAATATCATACCGTCTTGTGGCTCGGGCGCTCGCGGTTTCTTCAGTTCAGCTTCCGTGACGTCATGCACCGCTGACGTGAGCCACTCCAACAACTTCTTGTGTCGGTTCACTATCGATGCTTCGTCCATGCCAGGGACACCTGCCAAATATTTGATTATAGTTAAGATCATAGAACATAACATACGGCTGATTAACACTAATATATGGAGCTACTGTTGTAAAAATTAAGTTTGATTTTATTGTGGACGAAGTACTCTTTATCGTTAACCATTAGTAGTTTTGCCACAAATTTGACTGCATAAGTGATGAGCCGTGTGATGCCGGCTTAGAATAGCATCACCCCATTTCTTTCCCGCGGGTGTCGTTAGAAGCGACTAACGGACTCGAGGGTGTGTATTGCAATTTAGGCGATGGGCTGACAACCTGTCACTATGGCGATACACAGTTTTCCGAATGACCCTCAAATGTCAAACGTGGCGTAAATGTCCGTTTTTTGCGGTCGTTTTTGCTCTGCCAACCCCGCAAGGGATAATATGTGTGTATGTATGTAGTATAGCTATACGCCCCAATATGGTGTGTGATGCTGGCTATGAATAGCATTACCACATTTCTTTCCCGCGGGTGTCGTTAGAAGCGTCTAAGGGACTCGAGGGTGTGTATTGCAATTTAGGCGTATGCTGACAACCTGTCACAATGGCGAAACACAATTTTCCGAAAGACCCTCAAATATAAGTCAGATGTGGCGAAAATTACCCTTTTTTGCGGCTGTTCACGCTCTGCCTACCTCGCAAGGGATAATAGGCGTGATATAAATCAAATCAAATCAAATCATTTATTGCTTTTAAACAAGGTATTTACAAAAAAAATGCAGGTGTACAATGGGTTTAAGAAAGATCGCTTGTTCAGCCATTCAAGAATAGCATGCAAAATTAATAGTACAATCATGTCAGTAACAAAGGTAAAATAAATTAAATCAATCTCAATGTCAACAATTATTTTCTTAAATTCTTTATATTAAACAAAACAAACAATTAAATATTATTAACAAAATTATATAAACAAATTCTAACCACATGTATTACTATATGTATGTATTAGTTTACTTACCATCGTTTTCTAAGTCTGCGCCCCAAAGCGCCTCGCACAGTTGAAACACCTCCCGGCAATACGCACTTGATACACCAAACTGTGAACAAATAGACAAATTAATATGTCTGTACTGTAAAATGTGAGACACACTCTTCAACATATACCAGAGATTTTTATTGATAAACGTGAAAAACTCTTATATCGCGTTTCACAGTGTTACGCTTTGACAGTAATTCAAAACAGCGCCATCTCTCGACAAATGCTGGAATTTTCTCAATACTACTTACGCACACTTTTCTATCAGGTATTTTGTTGTAATACCTGGTCAGCCTCCGTAGGGCTTCTCTTCTAGTACAGGGTACGGTAATGCCTTTAGCGTCAAGACATAAGTTTATGTGAAAAACTATTATATAAGGTCCTATTAAATTCAGTGCAAATATTTTTAGGCTGAGCTCTACTCGTAAAACTGAACAACTTTTCCCAATAAACATAGGTCGAAATATGAAAAAAAAATTGGACCTACCATACAACAATGTTCAACAAAAGTGTCACTTTGTATGAGAGGTGCAATTTTATTTTTCGTATTTCGACCTATGTTTATTGGGAAAAGTTGTTCAGTTTTACGAGTAGAGCTCAGCCTAAAAATATTTGCAATGAATTTAATAGGACCTTATATATCGCGTTTTAGAATGCTAAGCTTTGGCAGTAATTCAAAACAGCGCCATCTCTCGACAAATTATAGAATTTTCTCAATACTACTTACGCGCACTTTTCTATCAGGTATTTTGTTGTAATGCCTGGTCAGCCTCCGTAGGGCTTCTCTCCTGGCGCGGGGCGAAGCCTCCAGCATGAGTCGTGGGGCCTCCCCGCTGTCGGGGACGAATGTGGAGAATTCCAGTAGGGTTTCCAGGTGGTGAGTAAGGGTTTCCTAAAGGAAAATAGAATAAAAGTATTAAATAAATAAAATATCCGCCTTATTGTACTGTGTTTTGTCTTTGTTTTTTTTTTTAAATACTAAAGCAGCATTCTCTTCCAGGCAACCTTTGGGTGATATGGAGAGTGCAAACATATACCTATGTTGTTTTCTAACAATCCTAGCTTCTGCTAGGATTACAGTAATAAATCCGCACTAGAAGTTAATAGTCGTTTACTTATTAGCTCTAAGTTCCCCCTTTACAGCCTACCTCAGTTTAGTATCATTTGACAGATTGACAGCCTAAAATTGTACACATGAAACCAACAACTCCCTTAATCGCCTCTTATTACACTCGCGGCAAAGAACTGGGGTGACGCTATTCAAAATCGGCTTCACACGGCCAGATGGCTTGGTAGATTAATGATCAAATTTGCTTTGTTTGATGTACGGCGACCTATGTGGCGCAGTAGTAGTGCGACTGCCGGCGGCGCATAGGTTCCGGGTTCGATTCTCGGTGGGTCTCTCACAAAGTTGATATTTATCACTTTGTGAATTTATTCCCCGTCTGGTTAGGACATTGCAGGCTGAATCACCTGATTGTCCGAAAAGAAAAAGGTTTTTACATACCAAAAAGGTGGTTTTGTCATCCGGCTGTCCCAAAGCTAGCCGCAATACAACTTGCTCGCTCCAATCGTTGTCGTCGCGACCAGACACGTAGCGACCCAAATCGCATAGCTCTGCGGCTGTGAAAAAAATACAGGCTTTAGAAAAAACCACGTGAGTACCTACATGGTGGCAAAAAAGGGATTTAATATTGTGTCGAATACGGTCGAATAATTCTAGAAAATATTTACATTTCGAATGACCTGTAAGTATCACAGCTGCGTCAAGCATTTTCAAACTTTTTCTGAAATATATACATACACATACATATATCACGCCTATATCCCTTGCGGGGTAAGTAGAGCGTAAACGCCCGCGCAAAAACGTACATTTACGCCACGTCTGACAAACATTTAAGGGTCCTTCGAGAAATTGTGAATTGGTTTTCTGAAATAATGCTTCTTATGTTACGTTCAATGCTTATTTGGGCAGGGAAATAGTAAGGGAAGTGGTACTCGCGCTGCTACTCGTCATGCCGCTGCCACTTCCCGTGCTCCCTCGATTGTCGGCGCCTCGTGCGCGAGTCAAAGAAACGGCAGCACGAACGCATGTGGAATGTATTGTTATCTCGCTCACTCATATTGGTGTGAGAAGATTATGACGGCAGTGTGTGAACACTCTCTCAAGTTTATACTTCCGCGGAAATATTTCGGGCAACATTCACGGCAGCGGCAGGAGCAGGTGCATAGTGTAAACGTAAAATAAGGTGTTGCGAGGAGCCTTAAGATGCAGTTAGTCCAAAACCGCAGTCTCTGGTGTCTGGAGGCCAATGTTCAGCAGTGGTCTTATGATATAGTTACTTACTGTTTGGTAAGTGTTCCACCGCGTTTCTAGCGTTCGGGTAAACCACTGCACTCGCCGGTCCAAAGCCCGCGCGGCTGTGACGCGCGCGGCAGACAGACATATCGGCTATACAGGCTGCATTTAGACGACCTATAAACAAAAAAATTATTGTAAAGCTTTTTGAACACATACACACACGTATCACCCCTATTATCCCTTGCGGGGTAGGCAAAGCGTAAACAGCTGCAATAACGGACATTTACGCCACTTCTGATATATATCTTTGAGGGTTATTCGGAAAATTGTGATCGCTATTACAGGTTGTTAGCCCTTCGCCCTAAAACTGCAATACACACCTCTAAGTCCCTTAGTCGCCTCTTACGACTCCCACGGGCAAGAAATGGGGTGATGCTATTCTAAGCCGGCATCACACGGAAGCAGCCTTTTTTTAAAACGATAAGTGTAAATGAAAGAACCGTAAGCGATCGTCTCTATTGAGCCGCTACATGAGTTGACCAATCACTGACGCGGAGATTTCGAGGTTTATGATTGGTCATTTCATGGACCGCTGGGTTCCGCTCTGAGCCGCTCCAATCAATGGCGATACTACCCTGCGTGTTACAGAATAACAAGTCAAGCCGAAAGGGTGTGAAAGGGTCCGTTGTAAAGAGTCTATTGACAAATAAAAACCGTAGTCTCGTTGTTGAAAATTATGAAAAACTATTTTTGAAATCAAATTACACAAAAAATTTATCGTTGCATCGCAGCACTATTAATAATTTTGGGTTATTTTGTAACAGCTGATATTCATAATACGATATTACAACGATAGAAAACGTAACAAATAACAAGTTTTGACTATAAACGTACTCTTTATAGTCAAAACTTGCGGATAAATCATCAATAGCCACGCAATGATTGTTTTTGGCCACGTCTGACATAATACTGACTGAATTATTAACCCTATGAAATGAGTCTCCATATTTAAGGGCGGAGCAGACCGCGTCAGTATGTAGCACGTGCACGTAACCCCGCGCGTGACGACGCCAGGTGACGCACGGGGTTACGCGCGTAACTCCGCAAAGGTGCTGCACACGCATCGCAAAAGTCCTTTGCGTACGAGCATTAATTTTGCGAAATACATTGATTTTGTAGCACAAATTAAATAAGTTTTTCTTTATCTTCATTATTCCAACTTATACTCATCCAATCACTCACCACAACCGGTGTTATGCAACTGTCATGTCCGTATAAACGTTCGCACTACACGCAGGACAGAGCTGTGCGTGTTCAAACGCGTTTTGTGTGACGTCCAATAGGGAATCTCATATAATACAACGTCATCACCGCACGCATCTAAGCGACGTTGCCGTTCCGCTCTGCGTAGGGCACGCAACCTGTTTTTCGTCTGGGAGCCGCAATGCGTAACCCTACGCATTACGCATACGTGCACGTCTGCGCAACGCAAGCAGTGTGACATATCTCTTACAGTCCCATACATTACAACGTCATAGGTACGCGCGTGATCACGTGCACGTGCTGCATACAGACGCGGTGTGCTTCGGCCATTAATCGTGAACATGTATAACACTGGTATAAACTTACCGGCAACAGTTTTCTTGAACGGCGGCACTTTTCTGTGGTACTTAAGGACGATCGTGTGCGGCCTTACGATCAGTGGTTTCATCGGCATTTCTGTAAAATGAAAAAGGATCATAATGTGTTGTTGTTCATTCATTAGCCAGTGGGTCCGTTTGTTGGTTTGTTATTTGATTTATTAATTGGTTAGTTATATTGTTGATTGGTTTCTTAGTAGCTTGTTTTGGAAATCTCAACTATAGTATATGTTAAATTTGATTGACTTGTAGATTGCAATGAATTTAATTTTTCTCCTTCAGAGGCAGTCGGGTAAAAAAGCGTCCCTTCTCCACCGATTTAAGACGAAATGGCCCTGAACCATTTCCTCATAAATTGGTGGAGCAATCTGGCAACACGGGTTCGTGGTTTTTTTTTCTTTTCTTAATATTTGGCTTCCATTGCCTTCAGACGATGATTCTGCCAGAGTCAAGGTCAAAGAAAACAATAGTTAAAAAAATACATCAAATAAGACAATTTCCATTACCTGTAGTTTTTCCCCCAAACAATAAAAACAGTAAAAATTAAAGTTGAGAGAGTTGAATATAACAAGCGGAAGGGAAAAACATTTTAAATCTTAATATTGTTAAATACGTTGTCGTCAAATGCTTGTCAATGTCAAACAATGCAAAATTACGTCGTCGTCGGTCTCATGACAGCGTTTAAAATAGCATGACGTAATACAAGTTTTTCAAAAGTTTATTTTAAAACAAAAAAAATATAGAGATATTTATTAACAATAATATAATACTTTTCGTAATAATAATAGGGTAATCTTTGGCGGAGAGGAGAGAAGATTGGAAGTTACTCCACCGACAAGAGTTTGACTCTTAAATTTGAAGAAGAATCTTTGGATATTTAAACAAATTTTTAATCGAGAGTATACTAGGAAACAACCGGATTGTTGGTTGATTAGTTTGTTAGTCATCGTCATAATATTTCAGGAGATTTTTAGGTCACAGCAGTAACTAAAGTAGTATAGTATCCATATATGTCACCTTCTGTGTGTGTATGTGTGTGTTCGATGAGTGGCTCCCCCTGCACATGTTGGGCGGTGGGGGGGTGCAGGGGGAGGGAGGCCGTGCTCCCCCCCACCAGGGAGTGGGGCACCATCTGGTCCTCCGTCGATACCGACGCGTCGTCATCCATTTCTGTACAGGAAAACAAAATTGAATACCAAATTTTTAAAACACACCCGTGTTTTTTTTTTTGTTATTATTTGTTTCACATTTTACATACATACATATGTCGGAGATTGATCAAACTCTGGTGGGTATTGGCTGAAATGATTTGACAGTTCGCGTTTTGTAATTATTTTCTTCCGTTCAATTGCTATTTGATTCTTGTAGAAACGAAACGCATAATCGCTGGCAACACTCAAATAGGCGATGCGCTTTATTCGCGCGCAGTTAGCTATCGACTGTCAGATAGACTGGAGTGACGTTAAAGGCGTTGTAGTGCGTTCTCACAATTCATTGTTAGCTGTGTTCGTGATAAAGAAACGGAACTCAAATGGGCTATGGAGTAAACAACTTTGACAGTTCCGGTTGGTCTGTCGTTCGAGGTGGTCGTTTTGAAGTTAGGTTTAGAATCTGGTAAAATCTTGGGAATCCTGGAGTGTTTGGAGAAACTGTAGTCATCTAGCGATGGCGGAGCCCTAGATTCGTATTGCCAGTGGAATATTTGTGGAGATCATGAAGTGTGTGTTGGTTATTGTCGTATTTCCCCGAGGTTGTAGCCGAAGTTGGTGAAATGCAGAGATTGTACGAGGTTGGTGACAGTTGCTGCTGTGGTCTCTTTGTAATCCTGCAGGCTGTGGATTCCAATAGTGTTCAGTGTTGAAGGTTAGTGTCAATCGGTATCTTTGGTGTTGTCATGACACGTTGACGTAGATCAGCGTTTGTCTCAGTTTCTTAAGTTGGTTTGGTAGACAGGTCGGTTGTAGTACGGTTACACCGTGCCTGACGATGACCTGCCAGGTCGAAACAGCCTCACCGTGGGAATTGACTGCGTAATGATATCGACGTTGTGGTTAATCATTTCAGTGGCTAGCGATAGCATTTGGTGATGCAGTATTCTACAGGGTTCGATGATTATACGCCCACGACGTTTTGTTCTGTATCCTGACGAAAGGTTATACTTCCTCAGTGTTTAAGTATCATCCAGACTTGCTGGTTGATTAGTTTTGGGGTCCATTCTTTATTGTTTTCTATAAAGGACCTGATGCAGTGTGATCCTGATTTATCGGCATCCTGATTTTCACAGCACGTGTATGCCTGTACGTGTCCAGGCTCCTCTCTTTTCCATTGTGTTCTCTTCTTTCTTCTTTTATCTTCTTCTGTTCTCTTCTCTTCTTTTTCGACATGTTCTCTTCTTTCTTCTTTTATCTTCTTCTGTTTTCTTCTCTTCTTTTTCGACATCAGAAGTGGGATAGTGGACCATTATTTGGACTAGCGTTAGAGGTTTTCAAATAAGACGGTGGACCACTGTTTTGTTGGTTATGATTGTGACTTAGTGAGTTTTCTCATGAGATAGTGGACTTTAATTCGAGTGGCTGTAAGGATGAATCTAGCGTGATAGTGTATCATTATTTTGGGTGGTCGTGAGAGGTATTCTAGTTTGATGATAGTGAACTTTTATTTGGACTTGTGTAAGAAGTATTCTACTCGGATAGTGTACCATTGTTTCGTTAGTTGTGTCCGTTATTTGGATGGAGACAGGTACTTGGTAAAAGATCTGAATTCAAACAGACCGCGTACGAAAGGCGCCAAATCAAAAGGTTCTTGTTGAGTTAAACCTAGTCGTGAAAAATGATAACTTTTACGGTGCTTTAAAAGTTGCAAAGTAATTTAAAAAAAATGTTAACACACTAACGGGGTTGGCGGGTAGCCTGTTTGAGATAATTTGGTGAGTAGCTAGATTATCTCAAAAATATGGTATCCTTTTTGAAATAATTTGGTGGGTAGCCAGATTATTTCTAAAATGTCTGCGACGCCTGATAACTTGGTGGTTAGCCAAGTTGTTAAACCTTTGGTGGGTAGCCATGTTGTTATTCCTTTGGTGGATAGCCAAATGGAATTGCGAGTGAGTCTAAGTAAACTAATTTGTTTTGATGTTTGAAATGCGAATTAAAAAAATTACCAGAGCCTATTGATTTGAGTACACCTTGATAATTGATTTTAGTGCGCTTTTGATTACTGATTTGACTACCCTTTGATTATTGATCTGAGATCCTTTCGCGACAACTTTCTTCATTGACTAATGCCAGTGATGGCTATCCTTAGGGGGACATATTTCCATTGGAGACTATTAATTTAGGTCATGACATTGTGACATTTATGTTGGTTAGTGTTTTCATTCAAGTGAGTTGATTCAGTTTGTTATAGTCAGGATGGACGAGCGGTATGTCTGAGAATAGTTAGTTTCCTTCGATACACGTCAGCCGAGGACGTCTGACTTGTCAGAATGGCCGTGTCGGAGATTGATCAAACTCTGGTGGGTATTGGCTGAAATGATTTGACAGTTCGCGTTTTGTAATTATTTTCTTCCGTTCAATTGCTATTTGATTCTTGTAGAAACGAAACGCATAATCGCTGGCAACACTCAAATAGGCGATGCGCTTTATTCGCGCGCAGTTAGCTATCGACTGTCAGATAGACTGGAGTGACGTTAAAGGCGTTGTAGTGCGTTCTCACAATTCATTGTTAGCTGTGTTCGTGATAAAGAAACGGAACTCAAATGGGCTATGGAGTAAACAACTTTGACAGTTCCGGTTGGTCTGTCGTTCGAGGTGGTCGTTTTGAAGTTAGGTTTAGAATCTGGTAAAATCTTGGGAATCCTGGAGTGTTTGGAGAAACTGTAGTCATCTAGCGATGGCGGAGCCCTAGATTCGTATTGCCAGTGGAATATTTGTGGAGATCATGAAGTGTGTGTTGGTTATTGTCGTATTTCCCCGAGGTTGTAGCCGAAGTTGGTGAAATGCAGAGATTGTACGAGGTTGGTGACAGTTGCTGCTGTGGTCTCTTTGTAATCCTGCAGGCTGTGGATTCCAATAGTGTTCAGTGTTGAAGGTTAGTGTCAATCGGTATCTTTGGTGTTGTCATGACACGTTGACGTAGATCAGCGTTTGTCTCAGTTTCTTAAGTTGGTTTGGTAGACAGGTCGGTTGTAGTACGGTTACACCGTGCCTGACGATGACCTGCCAGGTCGAAACAGCCTCACCGTGGGAATTGACTGCGTAATGATATCGACGTTGTGGTTAATCATTTCAGTGGCTAGCGATAGCATTTGGTGATGCAGTATTCTACAGGGTTCGATGATTATACGCCCACGACGTTTTGTTCTGTATCCTGACGAAAGGTTATACTTCCTCAGTGTTTAAGTATCATCCAGACTTGCTGGTTGATTAGTTTTGGGGTCCATTCTTTATTGTTTTCTATAAAGGACCTGATGCAGTGTGATCCTGATTTATCGGCATCCTGATTTTCACAGCACGTGTATGCCTGTACGTGTCCAGGCTCCTCTCTTTTCCATTGTGTTCTCTTCTTTCTTCTTTTATCTTCTTCTGTTCTCTTCTCTTCTTTTTCGACATGTTCTCTTCTTTCTTCTTTTATCTTCTTCTGTTTTCTTCTCTTCTTTTTCGACACATATATCACGCCTATAATCCCTTGCGGGGTAGGCAGAGCGTAAATGACCGCAAAAACGGACATTTACGCCACGTCTGACAAATATTTGAGGGACATTCTGAAAATTGTGTATCGCCATAGTGACAGGTTGTCAGCCCATCGCCTAAAATTGCAATACACACCCTCGAGTCCCTAAGTCGCCTCTTACGACTCCCCCGGGTAAGAAATGGGGTAATGCTATTCTAAGCCGGCATCACACGGCAATTTTATTTCTTACAAATTATGATTACAAACATTTTGTTATGGGTGTCGTTATTTCTTTAAAACTAAAGCGCAGCTATTTGATACTGGCTTTGATATTCTTATTAACACAGCAAGGGCATAGATATTATACATACTATAATATAAGTACATATTTATATATACTATTACAATTATTACTTGCTATAGTGAACATTTAGATTATTACTTATGCTACGTATTGTTAAAGGATACCGTGTTAGGTATACAATTTTTTAAAACTTGCAAAATTTTCAAGCACGGCAGCATTTGAACCTGCGACTTTCGCATTACTAGTGGCGACGCCTCTTCCATCTGGGCTACCGCAGCTCATTCCTTGCCCGCCAATTAGTAATGCGAAAGTCGCAGGTTCAAATCCTGCCCGCGCTTGAAAATTTTGCAAGATTAAAAAAAATTAAAACAAAATGGTTCTCATTATAAGTAGCTAGCTAAAAACAGTGATGCGTCTTTCAAAAAGGGCAAGATATTTATTATCTACTAGCGACCCGCCCAGCGGTTTCACCCGCTGCTAACCGATTTCCCACGTGAATCAGACCTTCTCCCGACATAAACCCGTACTAATATTATAAATCTGAGAGTTTGTGTGTATGTATGTTTGTAACATCTTCACGCTCAAACGGCTTGACCAATTTGGATGAAATTTGGAACACACAGGTCTAATATAACCTGGAATAACACAAAGGCCAGGCTATTACCACGGGAAAATGAGTGGCAACGGGTGAAATCGGTGGGCGAAAATCTAGTTATACATAAAAACTTTCCTCTTGAATTACTCTATATTTTTCAAAAAACCCCAGAAATCCAGATCCTTTAGGTGGTTTTGAAGATTTAAGCATACATACAAATAGACATAGGGACAGACGCGGGAAGCGACTTTATACTATGTAGTGATATAGCGACCCGCCCAGCGGTTTCACCCGCTGCTGCCCGTGTTCCCGTGGGAATGTAACTTATTTCTTGTACATAACAATTATGTCTTAAAACGTTCCTTTTGAATCACTCAATCTATCAAAAGAAATTGCATCAAAATCCGTTGCGTAGTTTTTAGAACCTAAGCATACAAAGGTACACGGGAAGCGACTTTATTTTACACTATGTAGTGATGGTTTACCGCTTACAATGAATGGCCTATTTATCATCAAAATGACAAAATGTGTTATTTGATAATAAACTTACTTTTTATGAAATGAAATGTTTATGAACACTCATTTTTGTCTAGTGGTAAGTTTAAAACCAGCAGAAAAATATGACCTCCCATCAAGATGAACTGACAGCAATAACTATAGGAAGGCAATTTTTTTGACGTTTCCTGAAACTTTCAACTTACCCGCATCAGCATATAGAGAGGCCTTCATAAGTTGCACATTATGACTCTGACGGTGTTCCAACCGAGCCAGTTCACTCGTAGGACTCTTCACGCCATACGCTGAAACCAGAAACATAGTATTTGACACAGCTAATACGATATCAAAATCATTTATCACGCTTATAATCCCTTGCGGGGTAGGCAGATCGTAAACGGCTGTAAAAATAACGAACATTTACGCCACGTCTGACAAACGTTTGAGGGTAATTTGGAATATTGTGTATCTCCATAGTAAATTTGCAATACACACTCTCGAGTCCCTAAGTCGCTTCTTACGACACCGACGAGAAAGAGATGAGGTGATGCTATTCTAAGCCGGCGTCACACGGCTACAAAATCGAACCTAAGAAATAAAGTAAAACCTCTTGAATGGTCATCCACAGATCTCCGTGAACTAATTTAGCTGAAGAAATAAATCCGCCTGTTTCAACTATTTCAAGCGCTTGTCAAAGAATATTTCTCGAAAATACTGGACCACTTAACGTCAACATCGATTGTCTCTATTAATGGTAAAATGACAATAATATTACCTCTATGACTGTCTTGATATAAGCTCTGTGTTTCTGTATTGTCCTCTGTGGTATCCATTTCGAAAGCTAGAACAAAGAAACAATAATTTTATTAATAAAACTAGCGGCCCGCCCGGCGGTTTTACCAGACCTTTTCCCGACATGAATTATACATAATAACCTTCCTGTTGAATCACCTTATCTACTAAAGAAAACCGCATCGAAATCCGTTGCGTATTTTCTAGAGATATAAGCTTACTTAAGGACATAGGGACACGGGAAGCGACTCCATTTTATACTATTTAGTGATGCCCAATAGTTTTATATGAGGACCTGTCACAGGAGACATTTACACGCAATTACTAACACTGGCAATGACACATTAAGGTGGTTCGAGGAGAAACAAAACTGAATTTTTCAAACTAGATGGCGTTAGTGAGCAAAATTTGGATTTTTACCAATTATTTCGTAATTTAGATAAGTTTGAAACAAAATTGATATGTCCGCGAGCCCTTGCATTTAACTTTTACTGATTTAGTTATATTATACCGTTAAATATTGTTTTATTCGCCCGGGTATTGGTCAAATGCGAAAAATACTGTTCTCTCGCACACAAATACACGCGAAATGTGAGTGTGTGCGTAATTCATTCATCAAAAATTTGCGAATCATCCGTCAGTTTGCCGATATACGGAAAAACTAAATAGGAATATTTGTGAAGAACTAAATAAGGAAATGCCTGAATTACGATTTTTATCTACACTAATATAATAAAGAGGAAAGATTTGTTTTTTTGTTTGTTTGTATGTAATCGATAAACTCCGAAACTACCAGACCGATTTCCAAAATTCTTTCACCATTAGAAAGCTACAACATTCCTGAGTAACATAGGCTACTTTTTACTACGGGAAAATTCCTCATTCCCACGGGAAAGCGGTTAGAAGCAGGAAAGCGGGAAATATAGCGGATATTACCCAAATTAGCCAAACCGATTTAGTGGTATATTGAAAAAGGACTTGGACTACTTTTTGTCAGCACTTGAGGATCTGGAGTACCTGATGGAGGGCACCAGGAGCACAGCTAAACTATAAGAGATACGAAAATGGCTTCATAGTAAAAGTTGTTCAGCATGACGGGGCGCTTCTGCTGACACATGGTTATCGAGGATCTGGAGTACCTGATGCAGACCACCAGCATCCCATCTAAACTATTGGAGATACGGTAATGGTTTCAAAGTAAGGTTGTTTATCTTGACGGGCCGCTATTGTTGGCACTTGGTCATTGAGGGTCTGGAGTACCTAAAGCAGACCACCAGCATCCCATCTAAACAACAGGAGATAAGGTATTGGCATCAAATAAAAAGTTGTTTAACATGACGGGCCGCTTTTGCTGGCACTTGGTCCTGTTGTGTCACTTCTGCTGGAACGGGGTAAAGAAGTAAACTACTTTTTACTGCGGGCAAAGATCCAATTTCTACAGGAAAACTGGTAAGTAGCAGCGGGTGAAACCTAGTGATGAATATTTTAAGATTTGGGAGAAAATAAAGAATTTTAATTTTTTTTCATTTTATATTTTGTCCTTACTTGAAACAATTAGTGATACTTACCTAAAACCTCAATAGATCTGGGGAATTGAAACTACGATATCCGAGCCGGAACAACCAGGGTTCAGTCGCTTTACATTTAGATTTATTAATTTTAGGTAGGTATCATTCTTTATAGGATTTATAGGGGATACCTACATACATACATAAATCACGCCTATATCCCTTACGGGGTAGGCGGGATACCTACTTATTGAAAAAATAAATAAATACATATCAAAATCATTTTTAGAGACAAAGGTTTTTATTTCTTTTAATTTATGTATATACAATACATAGTACCTAATACAATAGTACCTACACAGGTGCACGCTTGTAAATTTACACATGTATAATAGAGCAAGAATATGGATTGGAAAAATATTCTTCACGTCCAGTGGAGCTGTGTGTTTGCAAGCCTGTAGTCATGACTTCTGTGTTGCTGACACTATCTTCAGACCGAACTTGTACATGCCTCGTCAAGACCCGTCTTCAGCTCTTGTTGAAAACAAATTATGGATATGATATCAATGAGGCTTTTGTCTTTGCTCCTACGCTGGCTTCTACTTTTTCTATCCTTTTATTACGCGCAGACGTAGGAGGGTCCCTGCACATGTAATTTGCTGGAACACGTCGTAACAGTTTCCGGAAAAACACATGTTTTGTAAAAATCCACAAGTTTTTCCAGCATTTGTTTTATAAAAGTCTCGTCCCTTTTTATTTCAAATTTACTAATATATTCATAAAATCAAAGCACAGAAAAAATTAAAAACTATTCTAAACTCTTTGAATCGGCCCGACGCCATCAAAAATTGAAATGTCAGATGACTGACAAATGTGTGTTCAAAAATCATTAGCGCATTTTTCAAAACTAAAAAAAACATGAAGTATCTTTGTATTTGCTTTGTGTAAATAAATGTCTGTATAATTTTTAAAATGTTTCTACCCATAATTGCGGCTTAATTAATTAAAATAAACATAAGATATTGTACTTAAACAATTTAAAATATTTTTCACAAAACACAAATAAAGGAGTATTTCGTTTCAGAACACGCTATTCACGAATAACTTTACGTGGACTTACGTATGCATGTTGTGTAAAACTAACGCACACAAACTTAACAGGGACATAATTTCATCAAGTTTTTAGATCAAAATAACTTTGTTATTTATAGATGTATCGCAAATTAGATTTGTTTCGCGAGAACTAGATTTTGTAAAGAATTTTTCGACATACTTTGATAGCATAAAACTATAACACACACAGTGTATATTGGTCAAACGTTTTGTATGGAAATGTCAGCTCTCGAACCACCTTAAACTGCTTGCGGTGCGGTAGCGAAAAAAGTTGTAAACGGCTTTGACGCTCTGCCTACCCTGGAAGGCATAAAAACTTGATACATGCACATATCACGCCTTTACCCCTTGTGGGATAGGCAGAGAGTTAAGGGTCTCAAAAATACGGTCGCTATCGCCATGGCTGACATATATTTGAGGGCCGTTTCATAAAAATCGTGTATCACTATAGTGACAGGTTGTCAGCCTGTCGCCTAAAATTTATGCCTGAATAAATGTCCTTTTATTTTATTAGATTATGTATAATTTCGACTAAGATACAATCAATCATCTTTTGCATTATCAATTCACTCCTCAAACTTTAATACACATGTAACCTTCGAGTCCCTAAGTCGCCTCTTTCGACACCCGCGGGAAAGAAATGGGGTGATGCTATTCTAAGCCGGAATCACACGGAACAATATTATAAAACCGTAATGTAATGTGATGTACTGAATACGGTATCAGATAGCACGTGTTATTATGTCATATCTCCAGACATATTATCTACAAGGTGATTGCATAATTTATGCATGAAAATGACAATGTTAATGCTAATTTTTAAGTCTTGTTTTGGATAATCATAAGTCCTAAAAGGTGGATCTTATCGATCAAAAAATACAAGAAATAAGCGAAGGGGCTTTGCAGTTCGTATCAGCGTTCTTTAGTGGATTTGCCAAGGCGTGGCCTCCACTCGAGAACCTGACCTGAACCTACGACAGATGTGCCCAGCCCACTGCCAGACTATGTCTGATACTTTGGTCTTTTGCGGATAGTCTTATTCCGGATTTTATCCAATATAGAGATACCGAGCATAGAACTTTCCATAGTCCGAAGGCATAACGTAATATAATCTTTTTATCATTTAAGCAATGCAAACTAGCAATGTGCCGTTCCCATTTAAGTAATTACTGGGAATATTCCCAATAAACTTCTAAATTTCCGAGAATATTGGAAATATTCTCCAAGAATTTATTTGCAATATTTCGACCTAAGTTTCTTGGGCAAAGTTGTATATAATCACGACCCAAAAAAAACTCTTCAGTATCGTGCACTTGTCAAAATGCACCCTACAGAAATACATGCCGTCGGCATATTATTATTAGAATTGGTAATCCCTAATTACATTATTTAACTATAAAATACCTAAAATGATCGTATTTTGCCAGAAATTGTCGAATATTCACCAGATTTTATGATGGCTACCCACTTATTTTACTTCAAAAAAACACTTAAAAACAAACCTACTAAAAATATATAACTATTATTAATTAACAAGATCTTACATTGGAAAAAATTGAAAGAAATATTTTTTATTTGCAATGTTTCTATGTTTCCGGGAATATTCCTCGTACCCGAGAGAGATGTTACCGGGAACGGCACATTGCTAAATGAAACTCAATAGATTTCTTTGACGGTCGAGTAAATCCTAATTTAACATTGCCGGCTCCTCGACTATTTAGAGCGTCACTTCTCTAATGTGTAACTTTCATAAACAAATATTGTATCAAAACAATGTCTGCCAGGAGGATGGTACTTGTAAAGTACTTCAAATTATCCCTATTTATTTTATCAAATGCGTTATTAGGGGTCCAGCGAGATCAATGACCTTAACCTTTTCTTTTGATAATATAATATCTGTTTTTTTACAACATGTCTATCTACTTGATCCGCGGGTTTATCAGAAGAACTGCTGATTGCAAACTTGTAAAATAAAAGTTTTTGTTATGTAACTGATAGATAAGTGTACAAACCAATTAAAATAGCATCATAGTATACAGGATGTAAGAATAATATTTGCTAATATTTTAGGGGTGAACTAGCCAACAATTTTCTCAAAGAAACATAGGTCGAAATATAAAAAATAAATTTGGACATCCCGTACAAAATGTAATTCGCAAAAAGACCAAAGTAACGGACATAGTCTGGAAGTGTAGCAAACTGAAGTGGCAGTGGGCTGGGCACATCTGTCGTAGAACCGACGGACGGTGGGGTAAACGGGTTCTCGAGTGGAGGCCACGCCTTGGCAAGCGTAGTGTTGGACGACCTTAGGCCAGATGAACCGATGACTTAAAGATGGCGGCTGGTAGTGACTGGATGGCGAAAACGGGAGATCGTGCCCTATGGCGTACCCTGGGGGAGGCCTACGTCCAGCAGTGGACTGCTATTGGCTGATGTATGTATGTATACAAATGTTTCAGCCGACCGGGTCAATTTATATGGGAGGTCCAATTATTTTTAATATTTCAACCTATGTTCCGTGGGGAAAGTTGTTCAGTATCATGGGCTGGTTTATCTCTTAATGCAGCAAATATTTTTACATCCTGTCGTTATCTGTTGTCGTGCATTTGTTTCTTAGTCAACGTAATGACCTCCGAACTTTGATTTGAGAGATCTTTCTATGATGATGATGAAGACTTCTTAGTCCTATCTTTAGGTAACGCGTTGATATTATATCCCAAAAATTAATATCATAATATCCCTTCCGCTGTGGACCACTTAAAAATACTATCAAGAGCAATTAAAGGCAGGCTTATAAAGGGTAAAATTTGACGAAATCTCAAGACGGGCTGGTGATAAGGAATAACTTTCCCTAAGAAACATAGGTCGACATAAGAAAAAAAATGTGGAGCACCCATACAAATTGCCGATCAGCGGATTTGAGTGACAGCTGATCGTCTGTCATATATCAACTTACGTTCCCTGGGGAAAGTTGTTCCTTATCACCAGCCCTTCTTGAGATTCGCTATCGGTCACTAGTAAATTTTCACCCTATATTGGCAGTTTAAGTAAATCTAAGTTATCAATATGTTTGAAAAGTTAAGCTTCCAATAATAATCAGTAATTTATATATCAATTTATTTAACTTTTATTTCTTTTAATAATATATCAATATGACCGTTTTCACAGCTATTTGCGCCTTGCCAATTTTTTTATATTTCGACTTATGTTCTATGGGGAAAGTTGTTCAGTTTCATGAGTACTTGACAACAGGGTTCATCGGGTCGTTGGACGACTCGGTGTCCCACACGAAAAGAAGAAGAAGATGAGTACTTGATCTCCTTTCGGATTGTTACACCCTTTTGATACTCCTTGTAGTTGAAGTTTGGCCAATTCAGGGATGAGCGAATTTTTTTAATTCAACATTAGAATTCCATCTGTTTGTTCTGTAAATAAAATTACTCATAGACGTTTGAGATTTTATTAAATCGAATGTATACTCTTTTGTGTCTAAAACAAAACCGGCCAAGTGCGAGTCGGACTCGCGTACGAGAGGTTCCGTATCATTATCTATAGAAACGCGCATAAAACACGTGTTTTGTATGCCAGCCCTCATAAATATTTATTTTATGAAGAATTTCAACTGTCTAACTTTCGCGGTTCATGAGATACAGCCTCCATACAAAAAATACAAGTTTTTTGTATGGGAGCCCCTTTACATATTTACTTTATTATAATTTTAGTATTTATTTTTATTTCTTTATTTATTTACGATTTATTGTACACAGGAACAGTAAAGAGACAAACACATAAAGAATACAGACACAACAGGCACTGCTTATCTCCAATAAGAAATTTCTTACAGCAGACCTAGGGAAGAGTAATGGTATCCAACGAAAATTTATAGCGGCAACAGAAATACATAATCTGTGAAAATTTCAACTGTCTAGATATAACGGTTCAGGAGATACAGCCTCGGAACTGTAGGACAGACAGACGGACAGCCGAGCCTCAGTAATAGGGTTTCCGTTATTACCCTTTGAGTACGGAACCCTAAAAACGGAAGCGTCTCGATTTTCTCGACGAGAAGTGTAGTATATCTCATCGGTTCGTATATAAATGGCTGGCGTATGCCTCGTGCAAGTATTTGCGCGGTGCACGGCCAGTGAGTCGTCCGTGAATTGTCAAAAATGGCCGCCAGGGATCCCGCCTCCGACCAACTGGTCAACTACAAGAAATCCGTCAAGGTGCGTTGTGTTTTAGCTAATTATTTATTTATATTTACTGTTTAATAATATTCTACTGCAGTCCACTGCTAGACGTAAGCATCCCCCAGGGTACGCCATAGTGTACGATATCTCGATATTATTAAACAGTAAATATAATAATATTTATTTATTATTAAACATAAGTTATTTATTTATTATAAACTAAGGGACACGAGGGTGTGTATTGCAATTTTAGGCGATGGGTTGACAACCTGTTACTATGGCGATACACAGTTTTCCGAATGACCCTCAAATATTTGTCAGACGTGGCGTAAATGTCCGTTTTTTGCGGCTGTTTGCGCTCTGCCTACCCCGCAAGGGATTTAAGGCGTGATATATGTATGTATGTATTACCAAACATACATACGAGGGTCGTGGGTTTGATCCCCACAAGACACAAATTGCACTTATCAGAATAAGTCATTTTCATATATTTTTGTTTAGTCTGGGTGCTTTCTGTGTATAATATGTATTTATTTACAAAAAAAGTATTTATTAATATTGATCAGCTATCTAGTTCCCATAGTACAAGCTCCGCTCAGTTTTGGCCTAGATAGCATTGTGTAAATTGTCTAGAATATTTATTTATGAAACTTAATGCATGATGTAAATGGGCAAACTTAATGCCGATATTATCTACCGGTCTGCTTTAGGGCATGTAGAAATGGGCGAGGCAGGTGCAAAATAAATCTAAAATGTTCCTTAATAACATTATTCTTAAAACATAATAATAAATAATATCTACTCCTTGTTAATATTCTAAGTTTTTGGTGTCGATTTAAGCGGTGCCTATGGACTTTGTGAGTTCTTCGATTTCACCAAAAGATCATGATGGGGTGATGCTATTCTAAGCCGGCATCACGCAGCGACTAAGGGATTCGAGGGTGTGTATTGTAATTTTAGGCGATGGGCTCTCTTCTCTTTTCGTGTGGGACACCGAGTCGTTCAACGACCCGATGAACCCTGGTGTCAAAGTTTTTTCAACCGCCTACTACCACTAGTAGGCCTCTGACATGGTTGTGTTACGACCGCCGTCTAAGTAATCATAGACAGCAACCGGGACCGACGGCTTAACGTGCCCTCCGAAGCACGGAACCATTTCTTTTCGGACAATCAGTTGGTTCACCCTGCAATGTCCTAACCAGACCGGGAACAAATTCACAAAGAGAAAAATTTTAACTTTTGTGAGTGTCCCACCGAGAATCGAACCCGGAACCTTTGCGTCACAGGCAGTCGCACTACCACTGCGCCACATCGGTTGTCGGCGATGGGCTGACAACCTGTCACTATGGCGATACACAATTTTCCGAATGACCCTCAAATATTTGTCGGCCGAGGCGTAAATTATCGTTTTGCGGACGTTTACGCTCTGCCTACACCGCAAGGGATTATAGGCGTGATGTATGTATGTATGTATTAGTTTTTGAAAGAATTTTGTGTTTTAAAAGGTAATAAACTACCAAACTGATTTTAAAAATTGTTTTATACCTATCTACATTACATTGCCATTAAAGTTACATTATCTCGGACTAAACTACACTTTGTTTTGCTTTACTTTCATTCCCAATGGAAAATTTGGTGAAACGACAGCAAGCAAATAATTGCAGATTTCTGTCTCCTTTTTCATAATTTACTGAGTGATTTTTTGCTCTCGTAATATTAAAATGCGTAATTAACTAAATCTCAAGATTCAATGCCATCGCACAACGTCTCAATAAACCATGACGTAACATCTCGTACTTACATACGTAAATTATTTGAACTTATAATCTTATTTTTATCTTAGTTTGGCCGACCCGGCCGTTTATCTACTATTTATTACTATATTGTTATCGGTATGCAATAATTTATCTTTTTGCAATATTAGCCTTCAAATTATGGAATTATCTATAAACTACATTGAGACCAAGGCCCCACTTCGCTGATTTGCTTGAGTATAGTTTTAACCTATGCTAATACCGAACTAAATAAAAGACACACCTTTTTATAATATTAATTGTACCGACTTCAAACTTGATGAAGAACCCTTGCTAACCTATATGTTATGAATCTACAGGCTACAAGTGTACATGTAAAATGTAGTACCTTGCGTAGCCAGTTTATTATCCTGGTTTCATAATGGCAACCCTACTATGCGATGAACATCGAATTTCACCTGTAAAGCTGCAGCCTGTAGTTTGATAATATCGGGCAGCGGTGCATATGGGACTTCCTTGGAAGTCCAACCAACCCTTGTAATTCTAAAAAAAAGTATCATATGCGTACGCAAATTTACACTCAATCATTTATTTACAAATAAAAAACTCTTTGTTTCAGGAGCCTCCCTTCATCACCCTCAAGTCCGGAAACCCCGTCGGCGTCAAGACCGGAGCCCTAACCGTCGGCAAGCGAGGCCCGATCCTGCTGCAAGATGTGAACCTCGTTGACGAGCTGTCATCTTTCGAAAGGGAACGCATTCCGGAACGCGTTGTCCACGCTAAGGGTGCCGGCGCTTTTGGCTACTTCGAAGTCACACATGATATCACTAAGTACTCCGGTGCTAAGGTTTTCGAAGCCATTGGAAAGAGGACTCCTATCGCTGTGAGATTCTCGACTGTTGGTGGCGAAAGCGGTTCCGCCGATACCGTGCGTGATCCTCGAGGGTTCGCAGTAAAGATGTACACAGACGATGGCAATTGGGACATCGTCGGGAACAACACACCGATCTTCTTCATTCGCGACCCGACACTGTTCCCGAGTTTCATCCACACGCAGAAACGCAACCCTGCCACGCATTTGAAAGACCCCGATATGTTCTGGGATTTCATCACCCTGAGGCCTGAATGCATGCATCAGACGATCTACCACTTCGGTGACAGAGGCATCCCTGACGGCTACAGATTCATGAACGGATACGCTTCGCACACGTTCAAGCTTATTAACAATCAAGGCGTGGCACACTGGTGCAAGTTCCACTACAAGTCCAACCAGGGAATCAAGAATCTTCCCGCTAAGAAAGCTCTAGAACTTTCTGCGACTGACCCTGACTATTCTATCAGGGATTTGTACAACGCTATCGGCAAAGGAGAGTTCCCGTCGTGGACCTTGAACATCCAGGTGATGACGATGCAACAAGCTGAGACCTGCAAGTTCAACCCATTCGACATGACCAAGATCTGGCCTCACTCTGAATACCCGTTGATCCCTGTGGGTAAACTGGTGCTAGATAGGAACCCAACGAACTATTTCGCCGAAGTGGAGCAACTAGCGTTTAACCCATCGAACCTGATCCCTGGTATCGAGCCGTCTCCCGACAAGATGTTGCAAGGTCGCCTGTTCGCGTACGCCGACACGCACCGTCACAGACTCGGCGCGAACTTCCTGCAGATCCCTGTCAACTGCCCGTACCGCGCGAACGTAGCCAACTACATGCGCGACGGCCCTCAGACGATCCACCATCAAGGAGGTTGCCCGAACTACTTCCCCAACTCGTTCAACGGTCCGCAAGAATGCCCGCGCGCTAAGCGTCTGCAGCCAGCGTACAGTTTGAGCGGTGACGTCGACCGTTATGACAGCATTTCTGACGACGACTTTACCCAAGCCGGCGTTCTATACTCCCGCGTATTCTCTGACGCAGAGAAACAGCGTTGCGTTGAAAACATTGTGGACCATCTTAAGGAGGCTGCTGCCTTTATTCAAGAGCGCGCAGTCAAACTGTTCACACAGGTGAACGCGGATTTGGGACGTAAAGTTGCGTCTGGTTTGGCCCCATACAAAAAATACCACGCTAACTTGTAAAAAATTTACTAGCATTTTGTGATATTTACACATCTAAAAACATATTTTTAAAATAAATGCCGTAAAATACGGGGTAGCTTTAATAATGTTTTTGTACTTTTGTATATACTAATGAATAATTTACATATTTACTAACAAAATTGATGTTTGAGTTATTAAAATACATATTGTTATTATTTTATTATGTGCATAATTCTCCAAATCGGAAAGTTCCATGCGATTTCCACAGAGTATAAAATACTGTTTTCATTAAATAGGAAGCCCTAGAATGTTGACATTCAATATTGTTTCATTATAACTTAAAAAGAAGAGGATATAGAGAAAAAAAATTCACAAACAATTTGATATACTTATACTCAATCCAAGTAGGTATTTGAATATAAACAAACTAGAGAAAGTGCACCCGCTTCTTTCTCTCTCTGTTTACCTTCTGGTTGGCCGGTAGAGAATGCCGTCTGGCATTAGGCCCGCCTTTTGTACGATGTGCAATAAAGTATAAATAAATAAATAAAGAGGGACAGTATTATTATTATTTTTATTGGTGTGGCAAAGCCACTGGCTTCACATCTCGTGAATTGAGATATATTTCGCCATTTATGTCATGTTAGTTATGTCAAGTCGTTGTAAGGTTATATTTAGTCATACGTAAAGTGATTTGGCATTACGCCGAGGGAGGCTACAACACAGAGATTCTAGTCTTACGACTAGGGGCTTTGACAACATTATTCCGTGCGATAAAAAGTGATTGTTGTCACTCAGCCATAATACTATTGTTAACATTCTTTGAAATACCCACTTTGAGAATATATAACATTTATTAGCTACCGATTCCATTAAATGAACCTATATCCTATATATATATATCCTATGACCTATAACCTGTCACTATGGCAATACACAATTTCCCAAATTACCCACAAATTTTTGTTAGACGTGGCGTAAATGTACGTTTTTTGCGGCCGTTTACGCTCTGCCAGCCCCGCAAGGGATTATAGGCGTGATATATGTTTGTATGTATGTGTAAACAAAGGATCTCCCGAGACGATAAATTTGACTGTCTGTCAAATTCTTTCCCGTAGTTTGGTATCGTAAGTGGCGACTAAGGGACTCGACGGTTTCAAATTAATCACAATTGAAGGCGACGGCTTGCAAATCTCTCACTACTGTGATACCACAGAATATATAATAGTGATACACAATATCTGAAATGACCTTCATTTGTATCAAACGTTGCGTAAGGACCGTTTTTTCACGACTGCTCAACTAAAAAAAGGAGTGTAATGTTTTTAGAGTTCATATATGAATATAAATGTGCGATTCTTTAAAGTGCTGCAACTTGTTAACCATTGAACAGATTCGAATGGGAATAATATCGGAAGAATCCTTACAATATCCAGAGTGTTAAGCTTTATCTCGCAAAGCAGTCATGTCTTTAATTTTTTATATTTTATTATGCTCTTCTGCGGCTGCTGTCGCTCTGCTTACACCGTAAGGATAAAAACGTGATTTTTTTATCACCTGTCTATATCAACTTCAATAACATAGAGACAGAGAAGTAGATAGATACATTATATTGGCAACTTAAGTAGTTTGGTTTCACCCGCAGCTGTTATTCGGGTTTCCCTTGGGAATAATACCTTTTCCTGCGGTAAAAAGTAGCCTATGTGTTATTCCAGGTTACACTCTATCTGTATACAATACAATACAATATACTTTATTTGTACAAAACACAACTAAACAAACAGATACAGAGAAAGAAAAAAAAACGGTACAATTTAGGCGGCCTTATTGCTGAGGAAGCAATTTCTACCAGGCAACCTTTGGGTGAAAAAAAAAGGAGTATGTATGGTAAGCGGGATAGTGCATAGGTACATCTACATATACTAATAAACTATTTTACATACTAATGCATAAGTACCAAATTTCACTCAAATCCGTCAATCCCTTTGAACGTAAAGTGGTAAGAAATTCGCGGATTAATTATATTCATAATCATCTAATAATCATAATTTTTATTGCATATCATAATCAATAATGTACATTCTTACGAATGATATTAAGAATGGATTTTAAGCCAACATACCTTTCCCATGGAGTTCGGTCCTTGTGTCTGAGTGCACGTTGTACAAGTCGGTGTGTGGCATCGCAAGGCCAGCTGTGGGGGCCATGGGGGCTATAGTGACCCCCATGGGGGTCACTGGGAACATCGCACCCCCCAACCCGCCGAGACCACCGGTTGCTGGTACTTGGATCGGTTTTGGTGGGGCTGAAATAATTTAGATTATACTAGATTTCCGCCCAGCAATTTACCCGCTGCCACTCATTTTCCCGTGGTAATAGTTGTTTTCCCGCAGTAATGGGAGTTTTTCTGTTGACAGTTCTCTTGATAGTTCTGAATGTCAAACCAGAGGCCGCTGTGCTAAACTGAAATTTTGACGTTTCAATATGGCTGGCGGCAGCTATAGTTTTGTCACAGGTTCCGTTTCACGCTATTTTCGTTACAAATTAATTATGTAAGTTTGATTTATTACAAAATAAACTTATCGCCTTTCTATTATATTGAGTGTCATTCGTGTAGTAAACAAATCACCAATAAGTAATAAATTTACAACAATTCAATAAATACAAAATAAAAAATAATTTATAAATTGGTACAGTTTTTGTGTAAAGAAACGTTATTTCAATTAAGCTCAGCACCCTCTACATGACACTCTAGAATCCCTAGAAAATTTCCCATTCCGAATTAAGAAGGAGTTCCGATTTCTGATGAGAATTATAGATATACAGGGGGTAAGGGATGGTGTACCGAAAACTTTAAAGGCATGATCAGACCATGAAACTGAACAACTTTTTCTATGGAGAGGATGTTGGTAAACTAGAAAAAAAATTGACCTCCCATACAAAATTCCCAATCTGACTGACTATCTATTGAAACTCGAAAAAATAATTCGTTTCCCACCGTAGCCTCCATAGTAAAAGTTGTTCAGTTTCATGGTCTGATCATGCCTGCAAAGTTTTCGGTACACCGTCCCTTACACCCTGTATATCTAAAATTCTCATCAGAAATCGGAACTCCTCCATTTCGAACATGAAAAACAATATGCCATGTTTGGGTTCCTCTATTTTAATTTCTATACATACATACATACACATATCACGCCTATTATCCCTTGCGGGGTAGGCAGAGCGTAAACGGCCGCGAAAAACGACCATTTTCACCACTTCTGACAAATATTTGAGCGTAATTCGGAAAATTGTGTATCGCCATAGTGACAGGTTGTCAGCCCATCGCCTAAAATTGCAATACACACCCTCGAGTCCCTTAGTCGCCTCTTACGACTCCCACGGGAAAGAAATGGGATAATGCTATTCTAAGTCGGCGGCGCAAATAATATAATAATTTCTATAACATGTCTTTTTTGTATTGAAACGTAGAGAAGCTAATAATACTAACCTATAGGCGCGGCTTTCTGCAGCTGTTGGTTGACAATCTGCCGCTTGAGCACTTCAGGCGTGATTTCATCTTCCTCGTCCGAATCTGTCAGACTGTACTTGCTGAAGTGTTCCACCTGTAATGCATACAACATTCTAGAGCCGGGTCTATGTTTTGTTGTGGTTCTAATGCACCTGTTCCCGCTACCGCGAATATCGCCCAAAATACTACCGCGGAAGTATCAACGCGAGTGTGTTCTCACACTGCCGATATACTCTTTCCGGAGCAATACGAGTGAACGTGATTGCAATATGTGCGCGCTTAAAAAACTACAATGGTTTAAAAAACTAACATTCAGAAAAACTTGTGTCTCTTTAGAGGGCCGGAAAGTTCAAGAAAATCTCTTAAAAACATAATTTCATCTGCAATGTCAAATGTATAATCCAGATGAACCCTGGTGTCAGAGTTTTTGAACCCCCTACTACCCTTACCGCCAGGCCCTTAGTCGCCTCTTACGACTCCCACGGGATAGAAATGGGGTGATGCTATTCTAAGCAGGCATCACACGGCCATTATGCAAGTCAGTAATGGAAATAGTGTACTTCGGAGAGTGTGCTCAAGAGCTTCACGACCTTGTTCCACCAGCTCCCTTCTACCATCGGACATCCAGACGCACCGCCGGATACCATCCGTACCTGGTAGCCTTTCCACCAATTCGGACTAAGCGCTTCCAGTCATCATTTATAATGCGCACTGCTAAAGAGTGGAACTCACTACCTGCGTCTGTGTTTCCAAACGCATACAACCCTAATCTCTTCAAAGTAAGAGTGAACTGGCTTCTTCTGGGTGAGCTCGCTCCATCTTAGACTCTGTCTCTGTCCTATGACCTAGACTAGAGTCAAGAGCAAACCCATCATTAATTAACTTACCCTGAACACCCAACTGCCAGTCTGTGGGCGGTATTCAATGAATTTGGTGTCGTGTTTGTCGCACACGCGCCGAAGCTTGCCTTCGTAGTCCATCGCTAATAATCTGTATAGAGGAAAGTAAGTAAGTAAGTAAAAACTCTTTATTACACACAAATACAGGATAATAAAAAAACTGAAAGTCATCTAAAGTGCGCAAAGGCGGTCGTACCGCTGAAAGCGATCTCTTACAGACAACCTTTGGGTAGAGGAAACTGGTAAAGAAAACAGAGCAGTGCATTAGAATTATAGAAAGAATTAAGAGGCCGTACATGAAATTGCGCTGGGCGAAAGTAGGTAATTAGCATTAGAACGCGTCATCGTGCAGCCGAGCGGCGGCGATATGCAGACCCAGCGGCGCACGGCAGCGTATAGTTCGATCAATCAGTTTTGATCCTATTTATAGTTTTTGTGGCAATTGTATGAAAAAGTTTAAAATTATTGCGTACCTACTAAGAATTTTGGGATTTGTGGAATGTTATCGAAACTAATTAATTACCGACTACTATTCAGGGGTGTGCCCATGTACCAGCATCTTTTTTTCGCTTAACAGCGCCGAATTTATATTTATTGCCTACTAGCTTTTACCCACGACTTCGTCCGCGTTAGATAGTTTTTTTTGGCAGAAGTTCTAAAGTAGGTACCTATGTGTATTCATAGTAGGTAAGTGTGACAGTGATATTAGAACAGTTGTTATCTCTACTGTTTAGAGATAACTTGCTTGCTTCTGTTGTTAAAGGGACAATTCAAGATTTGCTATCCGGCCTGAGAGACCAATATTTATAAAAATTGAATATAAAAGTCAGTAGATAACAGAGTACTTACTCCAGGAGTGCCGATTTGAGAACACTAAAATCGTCAGCATAAGTAGATAAGACAGATAAAAAGGTATTTTAAGTTACTGTAATACATTTTTATATACCACATTTTTTGTTTTTCTGTATTTTGCGAAAACAAAGATTTTGTGGGTTTGACACTCGTGAGTCTGCCCTCGCGTGTATGCCCGTTCGGGTAGCCGCACCCTGTCGCGCCCTCCCCCTCCGCCCCGCATCGCCGCCAAAGCGCGCGCGCCGCGCCGCGCCGGATCGGCCAGTGCGCGCGGCCGCGGTCATAAGACCGGGCATTATTTATTTAGTTGCTGTGTATTTTCAATACATATCCATAACGCATGCGTATGTCAGACGAAAGGAAATCGCGAATTTCTATTTTACTCCCTTACACTTACAAAATACGCCGCATCGGACGTCAAATGTGATCCCTGACTTAGGGGAGAGTTGGCTATATTGTACCTGCAGATTAATCGTACCACCTACCTATTTTCTTCAAAATCACGTTTTTATTTAATCCAGCAACACTAAATAGTAGTTGGCAACACTCTGGAAGCCATGACAGTTTTTGACGGCGCTGCGTAGGAATGGTTCATTGTAATTAAATAATGAAGATTTCTATTGGTGCTGATAGTGTTTTTTGGCTGAAGAATCTAAGGATTAACAAAAAAACGGTAAGCTTTTTGAATGTTGCTATTTTATCACATTAAAGCTTGGTTATTTCCCTTTTTCTCTGCATTAATGAACCTGCGCAACCAAGTGAGGTTATGAAATAATAAATAGTTTCTGCAAAAAAAAGGTTGTTTTCTAAATTGTACCGATCCGTAGTTTTTTAATCGTACCGGTACAATTTAGATACTTTAGGAAAATATTGCTTTATAAATTATTAAATTTATTAATATATACGGTAAATTTTGGTGAATAACAAATTATTTATTGCTTTAAATAAGTAAAGAAATGCCTAAATATTAGTTAGAATTTTGATATTTCATAAGTTTTTGATATTATTGCAGATGAGTGAAAAGAAAACGAAAAGAAAATATTACAATTGGTCCCAAGAAGATTTAAGGCAAGCGTTGAGGACATTAAACAACAAAACGTTGGATCTCAAATCAGAGGACTATGATTGAATTTTTTTAAATTTCTAAACAAAATAAATTTGTACAAAAATCACTTTGTTTTATTTTCGGTGTTTGTATAGAAATTCTCAAAGTACGATCTAGAGACCTCGCGGTACGATTAAACGTACCCGTCTCTAAATCGTACCGATAGCTACTTTAAAAAAAAAGATCTCTTGTGAGTAAAGTACTCACTTAATTTAAAAATCATTTACGGTATAGTTAAGCCAATCAACTAAACTTCATTACAAACAGACAAACATTAGGATAACCCTTACAGTTTACTCGCAAATCTCGATAGAAGTTAGGGGGGACAATATAGCCAACTTTCCCCTAACGTGTTATGTGGATGATACTTTTCAGTTCAGAACATGGTAACGTATCACCTAAGTAGATATGCCTAATTACAATGAAGGTAGTGCATACGATGCAAACGGCGGCGGCACAGCGGTATTTTTCAGTAATGACAAAAAACCCTCGGTAAAAGTAGGCAATGTCCTTTCTCAACTTATTCCCATCATACTGAACAACTTTTGTTTTGGAACCATTTCTGTATCTCCAATAGTTTAGGTGGGCTCCTGATGGTAGACCTGGTGGTCTACATAAGGTACTCCAGATCCTCAAATGTTCTTGTAAAAAGAAGCGGCCCATCATACTGAACAACTTTTGTTTCAGGACCATGCCTGTATCTCTAATAGTTTAGCTTGGCTCCTGATGGTACACCTGGTGGTCTACATCTATACTCCAGACCCTCAAATGGTGATAATAAATAGCCTATGTCCGTTCTCGGTATGCTAGCAATCTCTGTGCCAAGTTTCATGAAGATCGTTTCAGCGGTTTCGCCGTGAAAGCGTAGCAGACAGACAGACAGACCGAGTTACTTTCGCATTTATAATATTAGTGTGGATAGTTAAATCTGTAATGTATCATTATAGTCCGTTAAAATGGCCATTTATTTGCAAAATCCCGAAATTTCAAGTTATTTATACTCTAATAGGAAGTAAAATCACAATATCTAGTTCAATTAATTTAATCAATCATAAATCAATACCGCACTGAAAAAAATACTTACAGGATCAAAAAGTATCGGTCGCACTATAATTCCGCCTGTGACGCGTGATCTACTGTCCTCTACGCGCGCGATCGACACACATTCGTAATTTTGTATGTGTGCGTGAGTGTGACGCAGCAGGATACACGTCCTTCTCCCAAGAGCGCGGCGCGCGGTCTGCCGAAACAGCATTTGCGCTCCCGTATATAATTGATAATTCCGGAGAACTTTAAAATATTCGATAAATTTCATAAAATACATATTTGCAATTTTTTTTATAGCTAATGTGTTAGCATGAATCTATTTTTCAATGTGAGAATTGATTTTTTTAAAAACGTGTTGTATTGTACTAGAAATCCGACGCTGTATACGTTTAAAATTTCTTCAAAGTAGGGCCATTTTACTGCAGTTTTTCTTTGAATTTTTGAATTAAATTACTAAAAACTCCTCGGCCAATTTTTAGCACTTTTCAATGTCTTTATTGCTGTATACTTTATAAACCACTCCATATTTTAAAATTCATGTAAACAATAATGATACGAACGTCACGCATCGAAAACAATTAAAACACGTCTCAGGTTATTAACTATTAAACAAACTGAACAATCAAAATCAATAATTTGTCTGGGCCAATTTTTAGATATTGAATTAATCTTCAATAAAACATATCATATTACATTGTTACTTATTCTGTTTTTTTAAACGAGGTCCTACAGAATTGAAGAAACAAGACAAAATTACTCAAAACTATGTACGGCCTCTTAATTAAGGAGTTATAGAAAAATTACTGATTTAATTTTTATTTGACGTAGTCTATTTTTACACACATACAAACACACACAAACCACACATTAAAGTCATTATTATTTCGTAGATATTTGACTTTGCGAATGCAGTCAGGATTTTGAATGTAAGGTCGTTCTTTTTGTCCTTTCCTGACACATGTTTCTAGGCAAAAGTTGTTAAGTTTCATGGTCTAATTGCACCCTATCAGTATTCGGAGGGCTGTCCCTTACACCCTGTATAATGACTTACCTTTCTGGATCAGTGATGGGTCGTTTCTCCGTCTTGTCCCGGGGCCAAATCCGGTCCAAAGTGACAATGGCCCGCCGGTTCAACCCCTGTCCGACCGGCGGCTTGTCTGAATCGTCCGGGTATATTGTTACCTCTTTATTTAGGAAGTGTACTGTGGAAATAAATTAAAGTTAGTTTTCTAGTAAATTCCTTGAATCTGACTTACAGTACCTACATAATGATATCTTTACTCAGGTGCCGTGTGATGCCAGCTTAGAATAGCATCAATCCATTTCTTTACCATAGCGATAAGGGACTCGAGGATTGCATGTGTACATACAGGATTTTTCTGAAACGACCCTCAAATGTTTGTCGTATTTTTACGGCCGTTAACGTTCTGCCTACCCCACAAAGGATAAGGCGTCATCTGTGTGTTACACGGATACAAATGCACAATCACGCCCTTATCCCTTAAGGTGTAGGTAGAGTGTACCTGGCATCAACCCTGGTAGTTTTTCCTATGCCTGCCTAAAGTTATGAATTGGTTTATATTACTCAGTAGCGGCCAGCCCAGCGGTTTAACCCGCTGCTAAATATTTTCCCGCGGGAACAAGACATTTGAATGTAGACTATGTTCATCAGGAATAAGGAAGGATTCTAATGGTAAAAGATTTGTTTAAATCGGTCCAGTAGTTTCGGAGCCTATTCAACTCAAACAATCAAATATTTCCACATAATTATGTTAGTGTAGATGTATCATTGTAGTGACAAGTTGTTAGACTAAGACAGCAATACATTAATAGGGTGTCCTTGCGACACTCTACGTAAAAAAAATGGGGTGATGCTATAACTAAACTAAAACCGCATCAAATGGCGGCATCACGCAATGCTGCACAAAAAAGATTAAAGTGTTTTAATATCAATATAATGTCGTGTCGTGTGATGCTGGCTCAGAATAGCATTACCCCATTTCTTTCACGTGGGAGTCGTAAGAGGCGACTAAGGGACTTGAGGGTCTTTATTGCAATTTTAGGCGATGAGCTGACAACCTCTCACTGTGGCGATGCACCATTTTTCGAGTGACCCTCAAATATATGTCAGACGTGGCGAAAATTACCGTCCTTGTGGCCGTTTACGCTCTGCCTACCCCGCAAGGGATAATGGGCGTGATATGTGTAATATCAATATTGTTTTATCTATTGCAGCCGCGCATATTAAGTTTTTTAATAGTCTGAGTGTTCAATCATGCATGATACATGTGTATTACCTACTATATTATTAAAAACAGATAATCTTTATTTTGATGATTAGTGAATTTATTTTGACAGATCTTGATATATTTGGTTAAACAGTAGATCGATGGTCTAATCGTTTAATCGCATAGATAATTATATTCTTCATTGAAATATAAAGTTGATATTATCTGGCATAAGCCTGATCAAACGTCTGAAGACTAAATTGTCTATTATATATTATTATATAAATATTATTATATAAAACAATAAATGACTATTAAATCTAATTACATACACTATAATAGTACTTAATTTTATAAAAATAACCCACAAATATATCACACGCGCCGATAACGACCGTTTTTCTATCGCCGTTTACGCTCGGCCTACCCCCCCCATAAGAAATACAGGCATCATATGTATTCTATAGTAGTATAGGCATATTACATTACATACATAGTGTTTACCGTGTGAGCCGTGTGATGCTGGCTTAGAATAGCATCACCCCATTTCTTATCCATGGTTGTCGTAAGAGGCGACTAAGGGACTCGAGAGTTAGATGTGTACTGCAATTTTAGGCGATGGCCTGACAACCTGTCACTATAGTGATACACAGTTATCTGATTGACCCTCGAACTTTTGTCAGACGTGGTGTTAATATACGTTTTGCGGCCGTTAACGCTCTGCCGAACCCCGTAAGTGATATAGGCGAGATTAATGTATGTATGTATGTACATAGTGTTTGATTGTTCACTCACCTAGCGAGTCGAGATCTAGGCCTGCGACGTCTATCTCGCAGTCATAGTAAACGTTCCCATAGTTCTTGCGTCCGATGGTAAGGTGCGGCACTATGCATGAACCGTCTGCGCGCATGTATTCTGTGGAAAGAAATTACTGTAAGTTAAACTGTTTTTGCCGTATGGGAAACAGAGTTGGCGAACGACTCGATGAAGCCAAGTGTTTGGAGGTTTTTAACACACTAGTCATGTTTAGAAATGTGTACATATCATACATTTCCACTTACATGTAGTCGCCAACCTTTTCGCTTGCCGCTTTAAATGAGTAACAAAAAATCGATGATGGAAATTGTGGTTTTAACAATTTTTCATTTTAGCCCCGGGACTTTAAAAACCCAGGCCTGTCTGAATGGCGGGGAGCAAGGGCGGAGAAGTTTGTGTAGTTGTTCAAACCAGCCCAATCGCGCCCTTAGGCATGACCTGCAGCATGTTTAGATGCGAATCGAAACTTGCGTGAAATACGTCTAATTATAAACAACTAGCTGTTACCCGCGGCGTTGCCCGCACAACCCTTCGAGTGGTGATAAAAACTATCCTATGTGTTAATCCATGTTACCTTCAATATTTGTGTCAAATTTCATTAAAATCGGTTTAGTAGTTTTAGCGAGAAGAAGTAACAAACAAACAAACATACAAACTTTCACATTTATAATATTCGTACGATTTTAATCCCAATTTTATCCTATCGATTGTAGGCGGTCACGTGGAATGGATTCGACTTACTGAACATGTCATCCAATGAGGGAATGGTGTAACATCGGCCGAGGCAGAACATGTTCCTCCTCCAATGACACTGTCAAACACTCACTGATCATGTCATCCAATGAGGGAATGGTGTAATATCGGCCGAGGCAGAACATGTTCCTCCTCCAATGACACTGTCAAACACTTACTGATCATGTCATCCAATGAGGGAATGGTGTAATATCCAGGCCGCGTGAGCTTCACTCCGGTGGGGTGTGGCGGCATCGGCCGAGGCAGAACATGTTCCTCCTCCAATGACACTGTCAAACACTTACTGATCATGTCATCCAATGAGGGAATGGTGTAATATCCAGGCCGCGTGAGCTTCACTCCGGTGGGGTGTGGCGGCATCGGCCGAGGCAGAACATGTTCCTCCTCCAATGACACTGTCAAATAAATTAATAAAATTATTTTTCAGGATCCATATTAATACAGAACAAGAATTGGATTACGCTTGTGATTGCAGAAAAATAAAATACAAGTATTTTATGGTAATGTGATCAATACTTTTGGGAATATTTTACGTTTTACACTGATCAAATTTTCTAATAATTACTGCCATGAAAAATTTGCCATCAAAAATCACATTCTATTCAATTTGGTATATAAATTCACCTAACTTACTTTAAATTGGTGCTGTCACTTTTTGTCAAATAGGTTTAGAAAAGGGTAGGAGATAATAAATTAGTCATGTCTTATAATTTGTCGCAAAATACTTGTATCTGTCAAAATATGGCCACGATTAAAACAACGAAAACTAAGTTGTGAAGAATCCATTGCATTTTTTTAAATATGACAAAAATTAGAAATCTCCTATCCTTTTCTAAAAATATTTGACAGACGGCACAAATTTAAGGTAAGTTTAAAGAATTTCTATCACGAATCGAGGGCATTGTACAACTAAATAATCTTACCATCTTAGTAATTTACAAAATTACTATACAACAACCACCTCACCAACTAAATCAGCTACTATGGATATACGCCAGCAGTAAAGTGTATCTTAAATTTTATAAACGATGGCGGTCAAAATATCTACAAAGGTAGTCTAATACTATAGAAACAATATCCTCTATGGAAACGACAAGATTCTATCCAGTACGCGACACCGCAAGGCTTGCTTCGTCTAACAAGACTACTTATACTCTTTCCGCGTAGGTATTTAATAGTAGTTTATGCAACTGTCATATAATGGGGGTCATTAGAATGCGAGTGTCTGTTTATCACACGAGGCGTAGCCGAGTGTGATAATAGATTGACACGAGCATTCTAATGCCTAATTATATGCAGTTGCATACACTATTTTATCTACACTCTAAAAAATAACTCAGTTGAACACTTTTCCAAACGTCCGCACCGGCGGCGATTGCAAGGCCCGATGCATGGTCAAATTCAATACGAGAACGTAATATGGCTTGATATGAATTTTTGAAGATTCTTTACCAACAGTTGTTTAGATGTCGAGTCTCAACAGCAAATAACTAAACAACTGAACAACACTGAACAACAACTGAACAACACTGAACAACATCTGAACAACAACTAATCAACATCTGAACAACAACTGAACAACATCTGAACAACATCTCAACAACAACAGAACAAAAACCTATTAAAACAACTGAACAACATCCGAAAAATTACCGTACAACAACAACTGTCAGGTGCGGCGGAAGATAGCGATTTGAGTATTGGAAAAAAAAAACTTCGTTTCATTTCTCAACTCTACAACTCTAGTTTTTATAGGCAGAATGCATAAAGTAGGTCATTATGCATCTGTTTTCGAATTCATAATTCGAACATTATGAGACGAGTGTAGATAAAAGAATGTAAACAAACTAGGCCCTATTGAACCCACAGCGGTATCTGCTGGGTACATGGTAAGTGGACCTTAATCGCTTAGCAATTTGTTGGAAAGTTGAATAAAGCTTACAGAGGGACAACATTATGCCCTGCGACAGAAAAGGGCAGAAAATCATACCCGTCAATCACCCGTAATACGCCTGTAATCCCTTGCGGAGTAGGCAGAGCATAAATGGCTGTGAATGACTGACATTTACGCCACGTCTGACAAACATTTGAGGGTCATTCGGAAAATTTTGCATCGCCATTGTGACAGGTTGTCTGCCCACCGTCTAAAACTGCAATACACATGTAACCCTCGAGCCCCTTAGTCGCCCCTTTCGGGGAGATGGTATTATAAGCCGACATTACACTGTTAACATTCTTTTAAATACGTTTCAATTTATTTATTCAATTTTTTCAACGGCGTACCAATTACTTACTTGGACAAAGTATAAATACATCCCGGCACCCTATTTTTACATCTACTTTTAGTATTTCTGAATAGTGATATTTTTTTATTTCTTTGAGTTGTATATCAAATTTTAAAAACACTTCCCGTGTTTGGTATACAATTTCAGATCAAGATTTGAACCTGCGACTTTCGCCATCACTAGTGGCGTCGCCACATCCATCTGGGCTACCGCGTCTCATTCAATGTTCGCCAATGTTGATGGCGAAAGTCAGGTTCAAATCCTGCCCGCGCTTGTAAATTTGGCAAGTTTTATAAAATTCTTTAAGTTATAGTATAAGCAATAAACTGTTTATCTATCTACCTATCTACAACACAGTGAACGGTATAATACCACAAGAGTTGATTTGTTTAGCTATTTGTTCACACCGCGGACAGTGGCAGCATAGGGACGATGAACCTTTAATACATCAAAATATACGATCACTCCGCAGTTTAAGATGCGTTTGTAACATCATTATACAGGGTGTTAGGGACAGCCTTCCGGATACATATAGGGTGCATTCATAAAATGAAAATGAACAACTTCCTATGAAAAAATATTACAGGAAACGCGAAAATTTTTTGACTATCCATAGTAATTGCAGATCTTGTTTTTGTAAGGGAGGTCAACACTTTCTTGTCGTTTCCTGACATGTGTTCCTGTGTTCAGTTTCATGGCCCTTCACCTAAACATAAAACACGACAGAAACAATATAGTGTGAAATTTTACTAATGACCGATAGCGAAAACTCAAGACGTGCTGGTGATAAGGATCAAGTTCCCTCAAGAACATAGGTCGAATGACAAAAAATTAGTTTCCACAGTAACTCAAATCAGCAGATCGGCAATTTTGTATGGGAGGTAAAAGGAGGTTTTTTTCGACATATGTTCCTTGGGGAAAGCTGTTTCTTATCTAAAGCCTGTTTTAAGTTTTCACTATCGGTCATTAGTAAAATTTCACTCTATATTGTTTCTGTCTTGTTGTTGTTTGCGTGACGACCGCTATTTACTAAATTTTTATACGTTATTGCAAAATGAACAAAAGGCGAGCCTTATGACACGCAGAATTCTCTACCGGCTAACCAGATGGAAGTAAACATAGACAGCAATCGGCGATACCGATAGCTTACAAGCCCTCTTAAGCATATGTTATGTTCACACAATGCCAATAAGGGCAGGGAAATAGTAAGGGAAGTGGGCAGCGCGAATATGTAAACAGGTTACGCGCGCTGCTACTCGTCATGCCGCTGCCACTTCCCGTGCTCCCTCGAATATTGGCTTTTCGTGCGCGAGTCAAAGGAACGGCAGCACGAACGCGTGTGGCATGTATTGCTATCTCGCTCACTCGTATTGGTGAGAGAAGAGTATAACGGCAGTGTGTGAACAGTCACTCGCGTTGATACTTCCGCGGAAGTATTTCGACCAATATTCGCGACATCGGCAGGAGCAGGAGTTGGCTTTTCGTGCGCGAGTCAAACGGCAGCACGAGCGCTAGTGGAACGAGTATAAATTAATAGCATTTTGTCATACATACCTGAGAACGTGTCAACATTTTCCTTATCTTGCGACCTGTCTTGTCTCAGCCCCAATTCTCTGACGGAATTTTCCGCCGATTCAGGGTTGCCAGCTAGCGGCTTGCGGAGAGGCTTGGTCGTTAACCTAGTGGAACAATAGAATGTATTTATATATATTGGCCTCAATTTGGGATATGAATTCGCTTATCTTACCTTAAATTAGTACCGTTACTTTCCCTCAAATAGGTTTACAAAAAGATAGGAGATATTTTAGTCGTGTCATGTCTTATAATTTCATGCAAAATACGTGTTATCTGTCAAAATAAGGCGACGATCAAAACAATGGCGACTAAATTGACTAGAAAAGGCGAAAATACCAATGACGTTTTTAAAAATGACAGGACTTAATTATCTCCTATCCTTTTTATACCTATTTACAGAAAGTGACAGCCGTAATTAAAGGCAAGTAAGGAGAATTTATATCACGAATTGAGGGCATTATTAAACACGAAGAGAAAGACTCGGCATAATATAATAGAAAACTCAAAACACTACTATTACGAAAGGAGTATTATACAGTGGAAGAATTTATGTGCGACATACATATCACGCCTCTTTCCCATAGGGGTAGGCAGAGACTACATCTTTCCACTTGCTACGATCCTGACACACCTCTTTCGCTTCTTCAACATGCATCACCTTTTAATACATGCTCGTCGGTTTAGGGTACTCTTGACTTTTACTCTATATGCGACGACAAGTTGTAAAAAATAAAAGATATACAAAATCGTAGACTAATATTAATGTAACATACATATATCACGCCTATAATCCCTCGCGGGGTAGGCAGAGCATAAACGGCCGCATAAAACGGACATTTACGCCACGTCTGACAAAGATTTGAGGGTCATCACCAAATTGTGTAAAGCCATAGTGACAGGTTATCAGCCTGTCTTCTAAAATTGTAATACACACTCTCGAGTCCCTTGGTCGCCTCTTACGACTCCCACGGGAAAGAAATGGGGTGATGCTATTCTAAGCCGGCATCAAACAGCAAACACTTACCAACTAGCCCGCCGCTCTGTCTGGGCGGGAAGTTCTTTGTCTGAAACAAGAAATGATAATTGCAAATATCTAGATTTTCGATTGATAAATGAAAATAATAAATTGAAAATTTGTTAGCGCCCGCCGGGACTTGAACCCGGGACCGTGGGGTACCGTCTCACTGCTCTGCCAACTGACCTACCGGCGCCTTGACAGACATTTCCAAATTTTCAATCTCTTGGTACTCTTCTCGAAGCGACATCTAGCATAAGTAATTGTAACGAATTAAATAGGAATGGAATTGTATTTCTATTCATCGGTTGAACTTACATTGTTATCTCAATTGTCAAAGAGCGTTGTCACGGATCAAGCTAAGCGCTAATCTTTTTTAAATCTAACTCCTGTTAACACAATTTTACTCTCTTAGGGGGATAACATAGGCTAAGTGCTGCCCCCATCACTTTAAAATGTGTGCCTATTCAAGGGATCCTAGTGGATGCTATGAGTGTGTTTGTTTGTTTTTTTCTTTTGATATTTGACAAGTGACCGATAGCGAAATCTCAAGACGGGCTGGTGATAAGAAACAATTTTTTATTTTGGAATTGAATGTGTAACGACCTCTGGGAGCTACGACAAGAAGCTCACTCAAAGTGGTTCACGAGCAAGCAAGACGCATCAGAAGTTCCAACATATCTGCAAGATGGCGCCACGTGACAGAACAAAGAGCCTGAAACGCGGTATCGAAGTGTTTAACCGCGCAACGCATATATACAACTTCCAATTCTATCCAGGTGGAGCAGTCGGTCCCCTGGCCACAACACCCGGCCAGGCGGGTAGCTACCCTTTTCCCGACTCCACCTGGAACCCTCCATTCTGCCTATTGGCATCACTCCTGTCACCCGCTATAAATCATTTTAATTATTAGACCGGGTCTATCGCGATAGTATTTAGGTAAATATTAGTAATTTACCTGTGTCCCGACGTTTCAACACAGTTTCATGTATTGTGGTCGCGGGTTGACTGACGTCCCAGCGAGTTGTCATCTAGGCGGCGGGTGACGAGATGTTCTGCTACCCACATTTGTCTTTATAATTTTAATAATTATTGATTGTTTGTAAACATTGCACTAGGCTGCCGGCACACAACACTCACAGTATCCGACGATTGTTCCGATGATAAATCGCGCGGTTTCAACTTATCAATGACTGGACTCCATGCGGATGACAATTTAAACCCGTCCTCCCGGTTGAAATTATTAGGGTTCTTCTTAATTTCAATAGCCTCGCGAACGATCCTTGGGTAATAGTGGCGTTCCACAGAGAGGATTTTCGGGGCATGAAGTTCAATCCAATGATTCGGACCGGATGATAGAAGGTGTTCTGCTATTGCCGATTTATGCATCTGTCGGTTTTTTACAGCTGCGATATGTTCTTTGACCCGTTCGCTGACACTTCGCTTCGTTTGGCCAATATAAGATTTACCGCAGCTGCATTGTACTTTATACACTCCTGCATTCTGAAATGGAATGACATCCTTCGGCGTGCGTAAACAGTGTGATACTTTCGACAATGGACTGAAAACAGTCTGTATTGAATTTTTACTCAACACTGTCCCAATCTTATCTGTTACTCCTTTCACATAGGGTAAATACGCTGGCTGTCTGTTCACCTCCGGATGTTTTTCTTTCCTGGTTTTCATGCGACGCTGAGCTCCTGAGTAGCCATTTTGAACCAGCACTTTTTGTACATGGTTTAACTCGTCGTTTCGATGTTCTGAGTCACACAAGTCGTATGCCCTCTTTGTCAGCGTCGACACTACAGACTGCAGGTGGCGCGGATGGTGATGGGAGGTCGCGTGTAAGTATCGATCTGTGTGTGTTGGTTTTCCGTATACAGAATGTGCAAGAGACCCATCAGGTCTCACCATTACCTTGACATCCAGGAAGGCCAAAGTTCTATCATCTTCTATCTCACATGTGAATTTGACTTTTGGATAGATAGAGTTTAGGTATTCTACATACTGCTTCACTGTGTCAGTGTTTCCTTTGATGACACTGAAAACGTCGTCAACATATCTCTTCCAGAGCGTAATAGTTGAAGGACCGGCACCCAATGCCAACTCTTCTAAGTATTCCATCCAGATGTTGGCAATAACCGGTGCCACGGGGCTACCCATTGCCACTCCATCGATCTGTAGGTAATACTGCTCACGGTAAAGGAAATAGTTGTCCTCCAGACATTGCTCCAGTAAAGTGATGTATCTTTTAGGAATATTTTTCTCTCTTATCCTGCCTTCGATAACCTTCAGACATTCTCTTATAGGAACATTGATGAAGAGTGATTCAACGTCAAAGCTCACTAAGATCTCATCTGGTTCCAGTCTTAGGTTGCCTATAATGTCAATGAAATGACGAGAATCCTTCACATAAGATGACGTCTGACCAACCAAAGTTTGTAGTACACTTGCGACATGTTTCGCGAGATCGTAAGTAGGTGAGCCGATTTGACTCACAATCGGACGCAAGGGAATGTTGGGCTTATGTACCTTGGGTAAGGTAAGGTCTCTTGCACATTCTGTATACAGAAAACCAACACACACAGATCGATACTTACACGCGACCTCCCATCACCATCCGCGCCACCTGCAGTCTGTAGTGTCGACGCTGACAAAGAGGGCATACGACTTGTGTGACTCAGAACATCGAAACGACGAGTTAAACCATGTACAAAAAGTGCTGGTTCAAAATGGCTACTCAGGAGCTCAGCGTCGCATGAAAACCAGGAAAGAAAAACATCCGGAGGTGAACAGACAGCCAGCGTATTTACCCTATGTGAAAGGAGTAACAGATAAGATTGGGACAGTGTTGAGTAAAAATTCAATACAGACTGTTTTCAGTCCATTGTCGAAAGTATCACACTGTTTACGCACGCCGAAGGATATCATTCCATTTCAGAATGCAGGAGTGTATAAAGTACAATGCAGCTGCGGTAAATCTTATATTGGCCAAACAAAGCGAAGTGTCAGCGAACGGGTCAAAGAACATATCGCAGCTGTAAAAAACCGACAGATGCATAAATCGGCAATAGCAGAACACCTTCTATCATCCGGTCCGAATCATTGGATTGAACTTCAATGCCCCGAAAATCCTCTCTGTGGAACGCCACTATTACCCAAGGATCGTTCGCGAGGCTATTGAAATTAAGAAGAACCCTAATAATTTCAACCGGGAGGACGGGTTTAAATTGTCATCCGCATGGAGTCCAGTCATTGATAAGTTGAAACCGCGCGATTTATCATCGGAACAATCGTCGGATACTGTGAGTGTTGTGTGCCGGCAGCCTAGTGCAATGTTTACAAACAATCAATAATTATTAAAATTATAAAGACAAATGTGGGTAGCAGAACATCTCGTCACCCGCCGCCTAGATGACAACTCGCTGGGACGTCAGTCAACCCGCGACCACAATACATGAAACTGTGTTGAAACGTCGGGACACAGGTAAATTACTAATATTTACCTAAATACTATCGCGATAGACCCGGTCTAATAATTAAAATGAGTGAAAGTGATCGCGAGTGCTTAAAAAGTTATACCCGCTATAAATGTTTAATTTTAACTTGAAAGATGATAAATGTATCCCTTCTACTACACTACTTACGATCTTGTATTTGTTAAACTGTTTCTGGTCGCCCACGATACAGGTTTTCCTAGTGTGGGGACCGTTGGTAAACCCATGTTTGTCAGTATATTTTTTGGTGAATAAAAAATACATACATATATCACGCCTTTATCCCTTGCGGGGTAGGCAGAGCGTAAACGGCCGCAAAAACGGACATTTACGCCACGTCTGACAAACATTTGACGGTCATTCGGAAAATTGTGTATCGCCATAGTGACGGGTTGTCAGCCCATCGCCTAAAAATGCAATACACACCCTCGACTCCCATCGTCGCCTCTTACGAAGTTGTTCCTTATCACCAGCCCGTCATAAGTTAGCTATCGGACACTAGTGATTTTTTTTATTTACATTTACATAGCGCTAGTTACAGAAAAGATGAAAAGTAGTCGTTTATCGTGGTATGGGCATGTTATGAGGAGGGATGAAAATCATGTGACAAAAAGAGTACTGAATATGAATGTGGATGGATGCAGAAGGAGAGGAAGGCCTAAAAAAGTTTCGATCGATTGTATAAAAGATGATATGAAGCAAAAGGGTGTAAACGAAGATTTGACAGCTGGTAGAGATGAATGGAAGAAAAAAACATGTTGCGCCGACCTCAAATAAATTGGGATAAGGGCAGGCAGATAATGATTTACATACCTAAGTTGGGATAAAGCCGTGGCGTTGGTTCATTATCGAGTGGTTTTTCTTTCTCCGCACTCCACTGGTGTTTTGATGCGTTCAACCTGAAATGTACCATCATATATCTTACTAGATTTTCGCCCAGCGGTCGCACCCGCTGCCACTCATTTTCCCGTGGTAATAGTTGTTTTCCCGCAGTAAAAAATTGCCTATGTGTTATTCCAGGTTATACTCTACTTGTTTTCCAAATTTCATCCAAATTGGTCAAGCCGTTTGAGCGTGAAGCGGTAACAAACATACATACACACCACACAAACTCTCAAATTTATAATATTAGTACGGATCATAAATTTACAATAAAATGAACGAAAGTAATTTTCCGTTGCGGGGTAGGCAGAGCGTGAACGGCCGTAAAATACGATCGACAAATATTTGAGGGCTATATCAGAAAAATCGTGTATCACTATAATGAACTCTCGAGCCCCTTACTTGGCTCTTACGACACCCGCGGGAAAGAAATGGGATAGTGCTATACTAAACCGGTTTCTTCTTTTTTTCGTGTGGGACACCGAGTCGTCCAACGACCCAATGAACCCTGGTGTCAAGAGTTTTTCAACCGCCTTCTACTAGTACTAAACCGGAATCACACGGCAACGAAAATAAAATACTTATAAATAACTTGCCGTGTGATGCCGGCATAGAATAGCATCACCCCATCTCTTTCCCGTGGGAGTCGTAAGAGGCGACTAAGGGACTCGAGGGTATGTATTGCAATTTTAGGCGATGGGCTGACAACGTTTGACTATGGCGATACACAATTTTCCGAATTCTCCCAAATATTTGTCAGACATGGCGTAAGTGTCCGTTTTTGCGGGCGTTTATGCTTTGCCTACCCTGCAAGGGATTATAGGCGAGATATGTGTGTACGTATAAATAACTTACCAACTGCCATGTCTATCCGCACTCGTATCTAAATCTGTAAATAATAAAAATACGATTAAAATTTCGATTACACCCTTGTTCTTAAAATTATTATTTAGAGGATATAATTTTAAAAATAGTAAAAATACATGATCGCTGTTTAATAGGGGCATAAATAAATATCACGCCGGTTCTTTTTCAGCACAGACACTAGGTTTTTTTTATTTAAAACTAGCTTTTACCCGTAACTTCGTCCGTATAAGATAGTATAGCAACTATATATTGCCTGACACAAAAAGCAAAGCAATCCACACAACGAATCCTCGTCTGATGATTTCATCGGCGTTATGGACTATGTTTCTTATGATTTACTTTGTTTCCCGTGGGATTGATAGATTTACCTGCGGTACAAAGTATCCTAAGTCCTTTCTTAGGTTCCTGTCTATGTTTATGCCAAATTGTATAAATTCGGTTCTGTGGTTTAGGCGTGAAAACGTAACAGACAGACATAGTTACTTTGGAATTTATAATATTAGTTCGATTCGATAATAACTCACTATGATTATCAGCGAAATTGGAAGTATCTCTTCTCTCCCTCAGTCTGTCGTCCTCAGAGGTGGATTTATTATTTGCTATCTCGCTCTCTCCTTCTTTATGGGTTCCGTTCATATTCGCGGAAGATTGTGGCTCTTCCAGGGATCTGAAATAATCAATCAATCAGTCGTCTCTTTGGCGTAGAATTGATTGTTTTGGAGGTTTTCTTTCCTTTGTATTCTTATTTTAAGTGACAGAAATAGTCAAAAGTAGCTCGGAAAATGTGCTTCAAAATGGGGAGGTAAACTCAAAGCTCGACTAGGTTTCCCACTCTAAAATAAGCTTTTGCAGATGGCAGCAGGCGAACAAGTAACTGTATTTTGACATCGGTTTAGGCGGAACGCTACAAAGAGTTATGCTTTTTCGTGAGTGCAGCCGGTGTACATTGATTTATAATGCTATGCATTGATTTAGAATGCGGATTGTTACCCGCATAAGTTGTGAAAAAAACTATCCCATGTGTTAATCCATGTTACCTTCTATATATGTGTCAAATTTCATTAAATCGGTTCAGTACCTTTTGCGTGAAGAAGTAACAAACATACAAACTTTCGCATTAATAATATTAGTAGGATTACCATGTCGTGCCGTGTGATGCCGGCTTAGAATAGCATCACCCCATTTCTTGCCCGTGGGAGTCGTAGAAGCGTCAAAGGGACTCGAGGGTGTGTATTGCAATTTTAGGCGATGGACTGACAACCTGTCACTATGGCGATACACAATTTTCCGGATGACCCTCAAATGTTTGTCAGACGTGGCGTAAATGTCCGTTCTATGCGGCCGTTTACGCTCTGCCTACCCCGCAAGGGATTATAGGCGTGATATGTGTATGTATGACTGGTATGAAATCTATTACAGGCGTTCATAACATAAAAAACAACACATTATTTTACCTGTTCCTAACATTGCCATCCGTAGAGTCTTCCGAGTTAGCTTTCGGTCGCAAAACCAATCGTTTTCTGCTCGGCTTGAGTGACAGCTTGTCTTCGAGACTCGGGTCCGATTCCTCCAAGCCATCGAATAAGGATTTCTGTAAAAAAATGCAGAATTTAAGAAAGTTAGCTAGCGTAAGGAAGGGCTAGAAAGTCTAGAAACAAAACATGTAAGACGTTTTGCTGAGGTAAAATACATTCTAGAAACATAACGTTTTACCGTTGAAATACGGAGTTTTGCTGTGGTAAAAGGAAATTCTAGAAACATAACGTTTTACCGAAGGCGTTTTGCTGTGATAAAAGGAAATTCTAGAAACATAACGTTTTACCGAAGGCGTTTTGCTGTGATAAAAGGAAATTCTAGAAACAACGTTTTACCGAAGGCGTTTAGCTGCGATAAAAGAAAAGTCTAGAAACATATCGTTTTACCGTTGGAATAAGGCATTTTGCTGTGGTAAAATCAATTCTAGAAACATAACGTTCTACCGTTGAAATATGTCGTTTTGATGTGGTTAAAGTAAAGTCTAGATACATAACGTTTTACCGTTGGAATAAGGCATTTTGCTGTGGTAAAATAAATTCTAGGAACATAACGTTTTACCGCTAAAATAAGGCATTTTGCTGAGGTAAAATAAATTCTAGAAACATAACGTTTTACCGTTAGGATAAGGCATTTTGCTGTGGTAAAATAAATTCTAGAATCATAACGTTTTACCGTTAAAATAAGGCATTTTGCTGTAGTAAGTTTGAGCAGCTAAGGTATAATGCAGCTTTCTAATAGTGAAATAATTTCTAAAATCAGCTAATCGCGCTAAATCAGTCCGTGCAGGAAGAGAACGGGTGTTGTATTTGAGAGCGCCTCTGTGCCTTAATAAGTTAAGTAAATGAAGTGCGTGATATGAGAAATTTCATGGCAACCGTTAATTGGTCTATAACCAAATGATAAAAAAAATAGCATAGAATAGTCACTTTTTCCCACGCCTGTTTTTTTCTGCACAGACTACGTTCGGAGACTATAGATTACAAACAAAATTACAATCTATCCATTTTGGTGTAATAGGTAATGGTGTTTACCCAGATAAAGGAAAAAGTCAATGTCGTGTCGTATCAAGAGGTCAAGTCACTGGCGGAGAGGAGAGCAGATTGGAAGTCACTCCACCGACAAGAGTTTGACTCTTAAATTTGAAGAAGAAGAAGGTAATAGTGTGATGTGCTGTCATAGACTTACCTTGTCATTATGGTGTAGCTTGAGCCGCGCACTGGAGTTTGTCATACGATAGTTGTTGGCTGAGTCTAACACCGCTTTCATCGCTGCTGGATTCGTAGGTTTCAGCACTTCTGTTGATGTGGCTGTAAAAAGTCATAATTTATACATGAGATATTATTAGTTGCACAGTGTCCTGGGAACCGATTCTCATGAGCAATACCGAAGACCATAAAAAGATTTTTCTGATACTATCTACTATTTGATTATTTTGATACTAAAAAGGGACTCGAGGGTGTGTATTGCAATTTTAGGCGATGGGCTGACAACCTGTCACTAAGGCGATACACTATTTTTCAGATGGCCCTCAAATATTTGTAAAATGTGGCGTAAATGTCAGTTTTTCGCGGCTGTTTGCGCTCTGCTTACCCCGCAAGGGATTATAGGCGTGATATGTGTATGTATGTATGATACATGTATATATGTGTATTGCAATTTTAGGCGATGGGCTGACAACCTGTCACTATAGTGATACACAATTACCTAATTGACCCTCAAACTTCTGTCAGATGTGGTGTTAATATCCGTTTTACGGCCGTTAACGCTCTGCCTACCCCGTAAGGGATATAGGCGTGATTTATGTATGTATGTATGTATGTATGATACTAAAAACATTTTATTGGAAATTTTGACAAAGCGGGTTCTCGAGTGGCGGCCACGTCACGGCAAGCGAAGTGTTGGACGACCTCCGGCCAGATGGACCGATAACTTAAAATAGACGACTGGATGGCGAAAACGAGAAATCGTGCCCTATGGCACACCTCGGACACTCCATACAGCGGGCTCGTTATAGACAACTGTCATTTCTACATGTGCATGTGTGGGTGATCACAGATGTGTGAGTTGCAGGGTGCAGGGTTGGCATGCAGGTTGATTTTTATACCTAACCTGATGAATACATACAGTAACTACCAAAGAGGATTTAACAAGCCCAGTGCTAGTTTCTACTTAATTCTCCACTGGTATTTTGACATTTCTCGGTTGAGGGCGGGTCGGGGGCTAGGGTGCGGGGAGGTGAGTGTCCGTTCTGTATGCTGTGATGTATGGGGTAGATGTAAGATCTATCTTTGATTATAAATAATATAGTGGGTAGTTTATTTTCTGTTCCTCGATTAAAGCCGTGCTATCGAATGGACGTGTTTTCTGTTGCTCTCCCTAGTTACCCCGTATTCCCAGTTTTCTCATATGCATAATATATACTACATACTATTGGTTATTCTGTGCCTATGGCGTACCCTGGGACGAACAGTAGACTGCTATAGATGTATGTAAATAAATATAAATATCCTGGACAATTCACACAGCGCCATCTAGCCCCAAACTAAGCAAAGCTTGTACTATGGGAACTAGATAGCTGATATTAATACTTATATCATGGACTAATTAATACTAGAGGACTTACAACCCAATACAAAAGAGCGTAATGTCGTTGACTAGTTCACGAAAAAAAAATAGATGTCTCCGGTAGTAACATTTGTAAACAAAATTAGACTTATGAAACTGAGCCGCCATGTATGAGCTACACAAGTGCGAAATAGTTTAAACTTTTTATGATAGATGTCACCGCTCCAGTACAACCGCTATGGAGGTATAAATATTTTTACACATTTACCCTCTTTACTCTTGTTTTCTTTGAACTTGACTTTGGCAGAATTATCGTCCGAAAGCAATCCGAAGCAGCCTATCCTAAAAAAAACATCACAATATTGTTGTTTTGATTTCAGCGGCACAAATTGGATGTGGTAATGCCATAATGATCCAAGTGCAAAATGATGGTTTTGAGATATAGCAAAATTTGGTAGTCAAAGTTTGGGAGTTGACAGCTCCTCGAGTAATAAGTCTACCAGTATGATTTTATCATGCAAGTGTAGATAATTGTGCACATTTTTATATTAATAAATAAAAAAATGATTTGTTCGTAAATTTGGAAAATAACCTTATTTTCCAAATATATTTATTTTAAAAAATTCACTTAGATCGTTTGGTAAAAAAAAAACGTTTTTTTATGGTGCATAATTTTCAGTATTTTCAGTAATTATCTAGATGTTTTTTTTATTATAATAATGTATTCGTCATTCGTGGTAATTAAAATGCTTGTTTTAATATCTATAATCATTTTGAAAAGGATACAAGGTATGCGTATAAATATAATAAAAAAAGATTATCTCCTTATTTTAATCATTTTGTCTGACCTAGTCGGCATGCAAACTAGAAAAGGCGGCAATAGACCTAGCTAGTAGACAGATAAAGAGGTGGAGGCGTGACGAATGAAAGGCATATATGTATAAAGTCGAGGATGTCTTAGTGATCAATCAGTTCAATAGCGGAAGCTATCACTGACTTGTAAGGCACCCTAGATATCAACATCAAGCTGGAAAGAGGACGCACCTTGTGAGCGAGACCTAGGAGCTGATACGACGAAGCCGAGAAATACCAGAGAATGCTTTATCAAATTCCCATTTACTTTACAAAAACAACCTAAGTATGGTGAGACGAAATATTTTGAATTGTTTTGATATTTAAAAAACAGCTTTAAAATATTATTGCAAACTAGATTCAAGTCGTCCATGTCGCTGGCACCCTAAAGTATATAAGGTGTAAAAAAATTAGCTGAGAATATTTTAAGGGGTGAACCAGTACGTGAAACTCAACAACTTTCCCCAAGGAACATAGGTCGAAAAACGAAAAAATAATTTGACTCTCCCATACTTTGTGTGTTACCCGGCCGGGATAATTTGTATCGGAGGGCAATATTTTTTTCATATTTCGACCTATGTTCCTTGGGGAAAGTTGTTCAGTTTCACTTACTGGTTCACCCCTTAAAATATTCTCAGCAAATTTTTTTACACCATGTATATTTTTCAAAGCTGAGAGGCCTGAGAGGCACATTTCCTTGGCATAGCCACCATTTTGGCACATTGTGCCGTAAACAAGTAATCTGATGATTTCTCTGAAATTTTAACCTAAAAGCATGTCGATCACTCCCCCATTTCTTGACCTGAGATCTCAGTCGAGATAGCATCAAATTTAAAAACCAGTCTTGAAATAAGAGTCCATCCATTCGTCAGAAACGTTTAGAGCCTCTCAGCTTTGAAAAATATATACTTTGTTTGGGGTGCTAGCGACATGGACATGATTCAACTGACTTTGAAAATGTGCTTACAAAATATTCCAAAAGGATTTATTGTATTTCGAATCATTATACAAAAAAAAAGTATCCATTTCGCCAATATGCGTTACACCTCACCATTTCTACAGATTAAAATATATCTTAATGAAAGTTAGAGAGCACCTAGATTAGAACACGTCAATCCTGATGGTGTCCCTAACTCATTTTTGATCCAAAGTCACCTGGATCATTATGGCATAACTACGTCCAATTTATAATGAATGACAGATCCCGTCTAGAGCAAAAAACAGAACTGAAATTATGTATACACGCCATCTATCCTTATATTGAGTATGATTTGAGACCTGCAGCTGTCTAAGCGCTTACAACGCCATCTATTGATATTCGTTCTAATGCGGCGAAATGGGTTGTTACAACAAAATTAAATAATAATGATTTTCCGAGTATTTTGTGACACTAAATAATTCCAAAATGACTTTTTGTTCAATAAAATTAAAAAAATGAGCTACAGTTCATGAGCATACGCAAGTTTTATTCATTGGGTAACTATTTTTTAGCGCCATCTAGGTTTAAGACCAAAACAGTAAGGTACTATGGGGCTGCCAGTCCTCTAGTATTAATTGGTCCATGCTTATATACTTTTTTTTTTGTAAATAAATACATATTATACATAGAAACGTACATTTGCCGTGTGATGCCGGCTTAGAACAGCATCACCCCATATCTTTCCCGTGGGTGTCGTAAGAGGCGACTAAGGGACTCGAGGGTGTGTATTGCAATTTTAGGCGATGGGCTGACAACCTGTCACTATAGCGATACACAATATTCCGAATAACCCTCAAACATTTGTCAGACGTGGTGTAAATGGCCGTTTTTTGCGGCTGTTTACGCTCTGCCTACCCCGCAAGGGATTATAGGCGTGATATGTGTATGTATGTATGTATGTAAACATACATTTACGTGACTTTATTGTAGAAATCCAGGACGGGATATACGATTATCTTGTCAAAGAAAAATGCGTTTTTTGTATTCATCAATCGACTTATTGTGATTTTCCGGATATCGACTTCTATATAAGTTGTTCGGTTAAGAAGATTGTTTCAGATGTCAAACACACGTGCAATACTCACGGTTGTCACTGGATATGTCTTTGAAGAGCGGCGAGTCTCCGTAGGGGCGCGCGACCAAGTTCAGTATCTGTTCGTGCACGTTGCCCGCTGCCGACGCGCCCGACAGATTCGCGCTGTTGAAAACATTCTATTAGGTTTTTTGGGCTCATAATTTTTTGCTTAGAAACAAGTATTAGAAAATACAGCAAATATTTTCACCATCCAAAGTCTAACGAAAGGTTAAGAAATAGGGATCTTTCTGAACTTGTGCTGCCGGGCCATAAAACTGCACTATACAGAAACAACTGCTACATAATGACAATTAAAGTCTACAATAAATTGCCTACCGCATTCAGACACCTGACGACAAACCTTTTTATAAAAAAACTACGTACATGGCTTATTGATAAATGCTACTACAGTATTGGTGAGTTTTTTGGAGATGATGTCACTTGATTTGTAACTTATGAGTATTGTGCTGTTGGCTGACGTACTGGGTTACCAATTTACATTTCATATTGATTTCACATGATTTTTTGCATGCCATGTTATGGTAGAATATACTGAGACATTTTTAACCTGTAATATTTGACATCTTTAATACGTGTGTTCTATGCAAATAAAATATATTATTATTATTATCAAGAGATTGGAAATTTAGATGTGTTCGAGCAAGAAGGTTGCTCATTTGGCAGAGCAGTAGTGGGTCGCGGTCGGCTACGGTCGGGCGTAGACTGCAGGACCTAACCTACCCTACCGTGGTAACGTATGTGCTCGAGACGCTGATAGTCAATACACTTACACAATATACTAGAATAGTCAATACACTTACTCAATACACTACAATATATATGCTACAATAGTCAATACACTACATTAGTCGATACACTTACTCAATACACTACATTAGTCAATACACTTACTTAATATACTACAATAGTCAATACACTTACTCAATATACTACACTAGTCAAAATACTTACTCAATACACTACATTAGTCAATACACTTACTTAATATACTACAATAGTCAATACACTTACTCAATACACTACATTAGTCAATACACTTACTCAATATACTAAAATAGTCAATACACTTACTTAATATACTACAATAGTCAATACACCTCAATATACTACAATAGTCAATTCACATAAAAAGTTACTGATTGTGACTCACTTGATAGGAGCAGCCGATCCTCCCATGCCTAATCCGAGACCACCGCCTCCCAATGCAGTGTTGCCGAATAAGCTGCCTCCGCCCAAGCCGCTGTCCAAACCTGGATGAAATTGTTCACATATTAGATTATACAAGATCACAGTTATATGTTGTCGAGTCTCTAGAGAGAGAACGGAGGCCAGCCTTGGCAAGCGTAGAGCTGGATACCCTTCTGTCAGATGGGTCGATGTCTTGAAGAGGGCGGCTGGTAGCGTTTGGATGGCGGAAACGGGAGATCGTGCCTTATGGCGTACACTGGGGCAGGCAGCAGTCCAACAGTGGAGTATAATGTTTCAAAGAGCACTTCTCATAAAAACGTATGAAATCATCACATCATAGCACATACATACATACATAAATCACGCCTATATCCCTTACGTGGTAGGCAGAGCGTTAACGGCCGTAAAACGGATATTGACACCACGCCTGACAAAAGTTTGAGGGTCAATCAGATAACTGTGTATCACGATAGTGACAGGTTGTCAGCCCATCGCCTAAAATTGCAATACACATCTATCCCTCGAGTCCCTTAGCACAGAGCACCGAAACGTCATTCGCGCGGAGTTTATTGGTCTGTGCATCATAGGCTGATGTGATGATTTGATACGTTTTGACGTGACAACGTCTTAAACTAGGTTGTGGCTCGGTGGCATGCACGGAAAAATATAACACCCGCTCACGTCTGTTACAGTGAGTCATGACCGAAAGAGAGGCACGCTGAATGCCGTCTCTCTCCCACTCAAGCATAATCGGTGCGCTGCGCGCGCAGCATTCGAGAATTACGTTGTCACGTTCAAACTTCGCCCGTATACCGACTTTTTATGAGAAAAGCTCTTTGAAACAAAAAAACAAGACATATTCAAAATGGGATAGATTCAAACTGCAACTTAGTTTTGTTGAGGATTTCTTAACGATAACTTTTGCTGTACTGATTGCTTGGTATTTGGTCTCTTATTATTTTTATATCAATGATTTTCAAATAGTTTTGACAGCTATAATCTCTTGTGTTCCCTGTAGTGGGGTTCCAAAGATACACAATAACACGCTAAAAGAACAATATATTATTATCGGGCCTAAGAAAGCAACCAACGCACGAAGAACACCCAGACCCAAGTTCGTTTAACTAAGTTCATCATTTAAATGTCTTTCCTGGCCGGGAATCGAACCCAGGATGTTCGGGTAACAGGCAGACGCATTACCACTGCGCCACATCGCTGATAAAATAAACAAGTCTCAAGTCCATGTTACCGACTAATATTCATTACTTAAATAGCACTATCACTTCGTTAAATAGGCTTGGACATGAATAGAAGATGATCGCCTCTTAAATTGTCTATGATCTTACGTATTTTACGCGGTATCTGTCAAAATAAAGCTGCGATACAAATATGGCGGTTAAACATACAAGGAAATATGAGAAATGGCGCGGTAAGTTATAGACTTTTTAAGACAAAAATGTATGACATCTACTATGTTTTTCTCAACTTATTTAACGGAAAGTGAAAGTGCTTGTTTTCAATAAGTCGTTTTAGTCGGGACAAATGTATCCAATAAAAAAAAACTACCTTACTTGCACAAAATGTAGATTGCAGCACACAGCAAGCTTCTGAACGAACAATCCACTTACTCCTTTCGTTAATCCATGGAGTATATTTTGATGTTAATCGTATTCCATGGTGAGATTTACATGCTCTGGCGATTACACTCGTCGTTTATAGGATTTTAGCTGTTTATTTACATGCTTTGACGACTATACTCCAGACGTTTTGAGAAAAAGACGATCTAGTCCTTGGAAGCTATTTCTATTTGCATGCATTGTCAGTTCCAGTCGTGTATTTCTTCACAGCTACTTTGAGAAGGAAAAGTAAAACGATAAATTAAAGAAATAATTTCAAAGTGGAACCTTACCCTTACCTGGTTGGAAGGTGTTGGTGGCGGGGGTGTTAAACAAGGAGCCGCCGAGGTTGCCGAACGCCGGCGCCGCGGGCTTCGCTTGGAACGAGTTCGCGCCCAGACCGCCGCCTAGGCCTCCGCCTGTGGATAATGAATAGTAGTTTATAATATTTTTAAATAGCATATGATAAATATTTAGAAAATTACCTGAGATACAAGTAAATATATTTTGTTTTTACTTAGTTTATGTATAGTTATTTGATTTAATTCACTATTTGTATGCACAGTTTTATTTAGATATAAATAATATTTTTTTTATTAATTAAATAAAACTGTGCATACAAATAGTGAATTAAATCAAATAACTATACCTAAACTAAGTAAACACAAATTTGTCTTATCTCTTTTATCTTTATCTTCTAACATTATTTCCACTAAACACATAAATTAAAGAAACTATGGGAAAACCTATTCAAGTCTGCAAGGGTGGAGTTTTTTTTTTGTGAAAGCTGTTGGCAAAGGAAACATTGTTTTTTTTTAATGTGTAAACAGTTAAGGATACAAAAATTTGTTTTATTTCTAATTTCACGATATCTCGTGATGAAAAACGAAAAAGGTATTTTTTTATACAGGTTATGGTTTCTTCATGAATTTCTTTTTAATATAATGTAGAAGCAAAATAATCTTTATACCACTTTTTTCCAATTTATAATACGAACAATACGAAACGAGTGTAGATAAAAAACAATTCATTCCTTTTATGTAAAGCACCGTGTCGACAATGTTATTGCCGCGTATTAATCTAGATAGATTTTTATGGTTTCAATAGGGAGGGAAACTAAAACCTTATTGCTAGGCGTGACTGTGCCTAAACACACGAATAACTCATTCTTTATTGACACATTTTCGACCAATCACAGAAAAAAGCCACAGCCGAGATTAGCGCCATTAATTTCCCAGTTTTCATTCACAATGGGATATATCATATTGTGCAACAGTGGACAAGGATCCAATTCTTTGATGTGAATTTTAAATACATAAAACTTGAATAAAGTAATAATACTAGACACACTTTAAAGAAAATATTATGGAAAGTTTGCCCCATCAATCCATCATTTTATCCAGTGATGCAAAAAGTAGCTTACTGTACGATCCCTGTGTTGATTGACTTGATAGAAGTTGTTAGTGGCTCGCCGGCTCACCATCACACTGCCACTATGGGCTACGGTCGGGCATAGACTGACCGGACAAACTCCCTATCCTACCGTGGTGACGTATGTGTTCGAGACACTGATAGTCAATACACTTAATCAATATAAGTACTACGATAGTCAATACACTGACTCAATACACTTACTCAATATACTACGATAGTCAATACACTGACTCAATTTACTACGGTAGTCAATACACTTACACAATATACTACGATAGTCAATACACTTACTCAATATACTACGATAGTCAATACACTAACTTAATATACTACGGTAGTCAATACACTGACTCAATATACTACGATAGTCAATACATTTACTCAATATACTACAATAGTCAATACACTTACTAAATATACTACGATAGTCAATACACTTACTAAATATACTACGATAGTCAATACACTTACTCAATATACTACGGTAGTCAATACACTGACTCAATATACTACGATAGTCAATACACTGACTCAACATACTACGATAGTCAATACTCTGACTCAATATACTACGATAGTCAATACACTGACTCAATATACTACGATAGTCAATACACTGACTCAATATACTACGATAGTCAATACACTGACTCAATATACTACTATAGTCAATACACTGACTCAATATACTACGATAGTCAATACACTGACTCAATATAAAACTATAGTCAATACACTGACTCAATATACTACGATAGTGGTACTTTAAAATGTATTTATGTTTATTCTCCGTCCATATGGCTTTACAGAATACCAGCGCTGTAGATAGCTACTGCTATCTGCCGCACATGCTGAGTGAGGTCCATTTTCGGTGCATATGCGCAATAACCTGTGCTTACGATAGCTTAAGTTTTAATGTAGTCCTTTTTGTTGTTGTGTTGTGTGGACCGAAATGAATGTGTTTTCTTCTTTCTTTCTTTCTTCTTTCTTTTTAGTCAATATATACTACGATAGTCAATACACTACACTTACCAAGCTGTGTGTTAGGAGCGTTGAACCCGAAGGCAGGCTGGCTGGTGGCCGGCTTACCAAACGTGCCGCCGCCGAACAGCCCGCCGCTCGTGTTCGCTGTGCTCGTGCCGAATCCGCCACTTCCCAACGTGCCGAATGCTACGAAGGAAATTGTAAGTGGGATCAGTAAAACGTTAGGTTAGGTTCACAGATATTTACATACATATATCACGCCTATAATCCCTTGCGGGGTAGGCAGAACGTAAATGGTCGCAAAAACGGACATTTACGCCACGTCTGACAAATAGTTGAGGGACATTTTGAAAATTGTGTATCGCCATAGTGACAGGTTGTCAGCCCATCGCCTAAAATTGCAAAAACCACCCTCGAGTCCCTAAGTCGCCTCTTACGACTCCCACTGGTAAGAAATGGGGTGATGCTACTCTAAGCCGGCATCACACGGCAAAATGGGGTGATGCTACTCTAAGCCGGCATCACACGGCAAACAGATATTTATTTTTTCATTAAAAACACAACGTCACTTACATGAGAATAAACAATTATATACATAAAAAAAATAGAAGAACGTCGTTCAATTCGTCACATACAGTCCAGATTCTCAACACATAACAGCGATATGGAACTACTTTTATCTATTCCGTAGGTTAATGACGTCATATCACAGCAGTATTATAATGAACTATTAAATGCATACAAAAAATTACAGTGTCGTGTGATGCCGGCTTAGAATAGCATCACCCCATTTCTTTCCCGTGGGAGTCGTAAGAGGCGACTAAGGGACTTGAGGGGGTGTATTGCAATTTTAGGCGATGGGCTGACAACCTGTCACTATAGCGATACACAATTTAACGAATGACCCTCAAATATATGTCAGACGCAGTGTAAATGTTCGTTTTTGCGGCCGTTTACGCTCTGCCTACCCCGCAAGGGATAATAGGCGTGATATGTGTATGTATGTATTGCAATTTTAGGCGATGGGCTGGCAACCTGTCACTATGGCGATACACAATTTTCTAAATGCCTTCAAATGTTTGTCAGACGAGGCGTAAATGACCGTTTTTACGGCCTACCCCGCTAGGGATATAGGCGTGATATATGTATATGAACAGTTGTTGGCTAAAGAAATGAAAAACCTTTTATTTTTTTTTTTGTAATAATCCGGTAAGACCCTCAACCTACCTGGTGTAGTGGATCCGAAGGTAGGCGCGGTGGTCTGCTGCGGTTTGGCCCCAAACAAGCCTCCGCCGGTGCCAAATCCTCCAAAACCTATAGATAGATAGATCTACACTAAGAATAGAGGTTTTTTTATTGATAAAATAGACTAAAGCAGTGAAAATTCATTTCTAATGGATTGGACAAGGTATCAAACTCAACTAAATGCGTAAAAACACGAAATACAAAAGCTTTTTTAAATTTTGTGAAGTATTTCGTCTTATCGTGTCGTGCCGTGTGATGCCGGATCAAACAGCATCACCCCATTTTTCCCTGCGGTTGTCGTAAGAGGCGACTAAGAGACTCGATCGTCTCAAGTGTATTACAATTTTAGGCGACAGGCTGATAACCAGTCACTGTAGTGATCTAGTGATACTCGATTTTTCTGAAACGGCCCTTAAATATTTGTCAGACGTGGTGATAGCGACCATATCATTGCGGCCGTTAACACTCTACCTACCCCGTAAGGGATAAGACGTTGTATGTGTATTTTGTCTTGCCTCTGTTTGGCAGTCTTTGTATATGACAATTTTTTATGGTTTTCTCTAGCTCTACCTGTAAAAAACTTATTTGCTACAATACAACACAAAAATCTCTTGACTATTAGTATTTCAGGATATAAATTATCATAACTTACAATAAATTAGTGCTGACACTTTTCGTCAAATACGTTTACAAAAGGATAAGAGAGTAAGTCCCTTTAAAAATGTCATAGGGTTCTTCGCAATTGCTAGTCAATTTAGTCGCCATTGTTTTCATCGTCGCCTTATTTTGACATATAACACGTATTTTGCGTCAAATTATAAGACAAGACATGACATGACATGACTAAAATATCTCCTATCCTTTTCTAAACCTATTTGACGGAAAGTAAAAGCACAAATTTAAGGTAAGTTTACAGAATTTATTTCCCCAATTGAGGCCAATATCAACTTTGTAGGTGCCCCACAGGGATTCGAACCCGGAACCTTTGCGGCGCAGGCAGTCGCACTACCACTGTGAAACACTTATTAGCTACAACACAATAATCTCTTTGACTAAAAGTACAATACCTGTGCTAGCCGGTGTGGCGCCGAAGCCTGTGGTCGCTGGCTTAGCACCAAATAGACCGCCCGTCTATAAAAAAGTTCAAAAGCTCTTTATTTGTTTAATGATGACAATGATTTTAAATATGAGAAAAAAATGGTCTTATATCTAAAATCCTTGAACTATATTATGTAACTATACTACAATGTAGCATTGATTCATCATAATATGTATAATGTATGTGACTAAAGCAAATTCAAGGAGAATTAATTATTAGTGACGGTGCTACGAAAATAACGTCATACTCATTTGTGAACCTTTTAAAAAAAATGAAGGAAAAGAAAAAACCAAAACTAACACAAATCTAGATGTCTTTTTGACTATCACAAGTAGACTCAACGTCAAAATTTTATGCATGAATACCTGTTATGTAAAACTAAACATCTTTTTTATTACACAAATTTATTCTGGTACATATATTCCTGCTTCTGCCAATAATGCTATATAATAATAAATAAAAACAATAATACAATTTGTTTTTATTTTCTTCCAAAGATAATGCAATATTTATTACACATTAACAATTTTATTGTAATTGTAATAAATGTGTAATTAACAATTTGATCACACTTTTGTGTCATATATATTTTGTGAATAGGAGACAGGAGTCTAAACTAGAATTAAACCTGTGTCATAACTCTGCTGGACTCTACCCTCGATTTACAGAAAAATAAATAAATTTAAAGGGAAGAAGTTATACTGTTTGAATGCAATATAAATACCTGATTTTGTGTGTTTGATCCGAAGCCAAAGGAAGGTGCGCTGGTAGCGGTGCCGAACGCCGGCGCCGCCTGCGTCGTCGCCGCGCCGAATAGACCTGTACCTGCAATTAAATATGTAATTAATTTATTATTATTAGCCTGAGAGATCCCACTGCTGGGCAAAGGCCTCCCCTGCGGTCTTCCATTGAAAATGAAAAAATGAAAATGAAAAAACTTTATTCCATGTAGGATAGTTATTATTGACGTCATGATCCGTCATTGTAAAAAAAAGAAATTTGTATAACGCAATTTTCTTTTTTTATAAAAATTTTGTAGGTTTCCTTATAGAAAACTGACTCGGGCGGGATAAAAAAATTTAAATAAAGGCACTGCCTCGTGGCTGACCAGGTTAATTACACAGCACGTAATACTCGGCGACTAATTCTATCTTTACAGATTGAATGTAGTCTAAGCGCTGAAAACCCGCGATAAATTGAATACCAAATTTTTAAAACACTTCCCGTGTTAGGTTAGGTTAGACTACACGCTTAGACTACATTCAATCTGTAAAGATAGAATTAGTCGCCGAGTATTAGTTGCAAAACTAACCCGGTAGATGGAGCCTTGCCACGCGTTACTGGCATTAAAATACACTTGCAAAATTGGCGGGCCAGGAATGAGCTGCGGTAGCCCAGATGGAAGAGGCGTCGCCACTAGTAATGCGAAAGTCGCAGGTTCAAATCCTGCCCGCACTCGAAAATTTTGCAAGTTTTCAAAAACTTGACAACGTTTTACCTCCCATACAAAATTATACTGAATACTCTTCACGCTCAAACGGCTTGACCGATTTGGATGAAATTTGGAACACAGGTAGAGTATAACCTGAAATATCACATAGGCCACTTTTTACCGCGGGAAAACAACTATTACCACTGGAAAATTAGTGGCAGCGGATGAAACCGCTGGGCAAAAATCACCCGATGAAGATTTAAGCTTACATAAAAACAAACAGACATAGGGACAGACGCGGGAAGCGACTTTACTTCATACTATTTAATGACGATAATAATGATAATATCTACTGGTAAAACTTGCCTGTAGTGTTGGTAGCGCCGAAGGCAGGTTTGGCCGCACCGAACAATCCCCCCCCGGTAGTATTTGTTGCATTCTGAGTGTTGTTCCCGAACGAGAAAGTACCTGCAAACATAATCAATAATGTAGGTCACATACATACATACATACCTCTTGCGGGGTAGGCAGAGCGTAAACGGCCGCAAAAAACGGACATTTACGCCACGTCTGACAAACATTTGAGGGTCATTCGGATAATTGGGTATCGCCATAGTGACAGGTTGTGAGCCCATCGCCTAAAATTGCAATACACACCCTCGAGTCCCTTAGTCGCCTCTTACGACACCCACAGGAAAGAAATGGTTTGATGCTATTCTAAACCGGCGTCACACGGGTTAATGCAGGTCAGCTAAAAGTTTTTTTTTGTAGAAATAAGTTGTCCTGTTGTGTCGCCATTCTTTGTATATTATGTCTCTTGTAATGTTTCTTGTGTGCAATTAATGGTTAATAATAATCAAGATTTCTAACAACTTGTAAAATTGCACCTTAGGCAGAGTTCGAACCTGCGACTTTCGGTATCAGTACTACCGACTGGGCTACCGCGGCTCACTTGCCGTTGGTGATGTTATTTTTTTTTTTTTTTTTATTAAGGCAGCGTTTGCTCTTGACTCTAGTCTAGGTCATAGGACAGAGACAGAGTCTAAGATGGAGCGAGCTCACCCAGAAGAAGCCTGTTCACTCCTGTTCACTCTTACTTTGAAGAGATTAGGGTTGTATGCGTTTGGAATCACAGACGCAGGTAGTGAGTGAGTTCCACACTGATGATGACTGGAAATTATGCAAGTTGAATACAGCTGAAAACCAGTGTTGCCTCCTGGCTAAATACACTGAGCTTGAGCCCTTTCACATCACTGCAGCACACATGTGTGCATTTTGTGGGATAAAATTGAATGCGTTATAATTTTAAGAATTTGCATTTAATATAATTGTAGCGACCTCTGGGAGCTAAGACAAGAAGCTCACTCAAAGTGGTTCACACGCAAGCAAGACGCAACAGAAGTTCCAACATATCTGCAAGATGGCGCCACGTGACAGATGTGCAGAGAAACAAAGAGTCTGAAACGCGGTATCGAAGTGTTTCACCGCGCAACGCATACATACAACTTCCAATTCTATCCAGGTGGAGCAGTCGGTCCCCTGGACACAACACCCGGCCAGGCAGGGGACCCATTTCCATACACCACCTGGAACCCTCCTATCTGCCTATTGGCATCACTTCCTGTCACCCGCCATATAATTTTACCTGATTATCTTATAAATGTAAATATGTGTGATGCAGAAATATGAATAAAGCATTTTATCTATCTATCTACATCTGTAATTAAAGTTGTCAGAATTTTTGCACATTCACGACCCGCCTTCAAAGTTTGATATGTTACCCCACCGAAGTTGACCTATAGCGGACAAATACACAAGCTATAAAAAAAACTAAATACTCTTTCGCAATAAGAGAACATTATTAATTGATTTTGCCAAGTGATGCCGGCTTAGAATAAATAGCATCACCCCATTTCTTTTACTTGGGAGTCGTAAGATGCGACTAAGAGACTGGATTTATTGCAATTTTAGGCGATGGGCTAACAACCAGTCACAATGGCGATACACAATTTTCCGAATGACCCTTAAATATTTGTCAGACGTGGCGTAAATGTCCGTTTCTTGCGGTCGTTTACGCTCTGCCAAACCCGCAAGGGATTATAGGCGGGGGTTATAGGCGTGATATGTGTATGTGTACTTATTTATACATTTTACCCAGGTAACCACTAACAAAAGAACTAGTTCAAAGCATATGGAAGAGGTTCGGCAGAGCAGTAGGTTGAGTACCAAATTTTAAAACACTTCCCGTGTTAGGTATACAATTTTTGAAAACTTGCAAAATTTTTATTCAATTCAATTTATCGCTGGTTTTCATCGCTTAGACTACATTCAATCTGTAAAGATAGAATTAGTCGCCGGTTATTAGTTGCAAAACTAACCCGGTAGATGGAGCCATGCCAAGCGTTACTGGCATTAAAATACACTTGCAAAATTGGCGGGCAAGAAATGAGCTGCGGTAGCCCAGATGGAAAAGGCGTCGCCACTAGTAATGCGAAAGTCGCAGGTTCAAATCCTGCCCGCACTCGAAAATTTTGCAAGTTTTCAAAAAAAAAAAAAGAGCAGTAGGTACCCATTACAGAACTATTAATAAAGCTATAGAAACCAGACTAAAATAACAACAGATTAAATCATCTCACCCTATTTTACTTATTGCTCTTTTAATGCGCTGAAACACAAGTTTCATTTACTATACGTCAGAATTCAGTTGTCATAAACAACGCCAGTAGTACTACAAGCAGTTTTTACCTTCTTAAATTGTTTGGTTAATTGGTCTCCAATGGCATGCACTTCATTCTGGCCGGTTGTAACTGGTGACATGCACGAAAATAATAAAAACAGTCGGTCTTTTGCATCTTGCTTATACTTTTTTTTTTTTTTTTTTTAATGATGGGTTTGCTCTTGACTCTTTTCTAGGTCATAGGACAGAGACAGAGTCTAAGATGGAGCGAGCTCACAGGCTTCCTGTTAAGGCACTGGCACTCCCACACACTGACGGAACGCAGCAAGCTACTTGGCGCCAGACTTCGGTGGGATGGTGGTCGCGAGCCAGGCGGCCCCTTACGGAGCCTTCCACCGCGCACGTGGGATCTTTCAGCCGGACTTATCCACAGGCAAGCCTGTGTTGCCGTTGCCCGGGGAGGAACGCTATGAGGTAGATCCCATACCACCCCAAACTTGCACCCCACTTGCATATGCTAATGAAGCAAAACTGAATAAGATATAGTTATTTTCGTTCGTCTTAAAGTAAAATATTGTGTAGATTCTGTAGCTTTAGTCATAGTTCTGAGGTACCCATGGTTACAGCCCCCAAGAATGAGGCATAGCATAGCAAGGCAGACTTATAGGAAAAATAAATAAATATCTTACGACTTTTCACACAGAGCCATCCAGCCCCAAACTAGCGTGTACTATGGGAACTAGACAGCTGATATAATACATACATACTTTTTCTTTGTGAATAAATACATACAATAGAAAACACCCAGACTAAACACAAATTTCGAACCCACGACCCTCGGCGTAGCAGGCAGGGGTACTATCCACTAAGCCATCGGGCCAGAAAACTTACTGGTTTGTCCAAATCCGCCCGTGGTGGCGAGTCCGCCGCCACCGAATACGCTGGAAGCTGTTGTAGTAGCTGGCTGACCGAATGCAGCTAAAGAAAAAAAAATAAGTTATTTACACTTATTGGCTATTTCCTAAAAAGATAACTCAAAGCCATGGAACTATAGATCAACCTGGAAGCCGTACCACAGAATATATAATAGTACTAACGTACAGAAGAATCACTCCCTAAGAAAATACATGTTTAGGTATAAATTAATACCTACGCTCGGGGTCCCTACCGCTCACAAACAAAATTGAAAGTTATGAACGCGCGCGAACGCTCAATCTCCCTTGCGCATCGCAGTTTTATGACTGAGCCGCCGGCGAACTCCAAGGGTTGTAACTTGTCATCATGTTATTCGTGCACAAAAAATTTTCATGTTACTGATTTTGTTATATATCTTATTTGTTCACTTAATCTACGTAAGAAATTGTAAGATTAGTAAATATTTATAAACCTAAACGAAATTATTAATGAGTACTGTTTATATAGAAAAACAATTAACTGTTCTTGTGTCTAACTGTTTTTTTTTATCGAGTGGGACACTCTTATGACCATGAGACGACATCTTTTAACGAATAAACGTACTAAAACACAGAAAATGTCAAGTAAGTGTGCGCGCGAGCAGTACGTGCGTGCGAACAGTGCGGCGGCTAGCGGCACACCACTGGCGGTCTGGCGACGACAAGTGACAACCCGCGGAGATTAGTTCCCGTAGGGAACCCGCCGGCGGAACATACCTAAACCGTGGAGTGAAACCCCCCTGGCCATACTCTGTTTTGAACAGTGAAGTGAGATTATTTGACCGATACGAGGCTCAGTTACGTTTCTCTTCTCCCGAGTGTCCGCGACGTTTGCTTACGATAATAGGGTGACCATAACATAATGTAATCAGTTTTTGAAACCGGTATGCATACCGAAAGAAATGAGGTACGTAATCTAAACGAAAAAACCATTTTGAAATTGACAATGTAGTAAGTTCATTACTTGGATCATGTTTGTACTCAATAAAATCCGAACACAATGAATATTTTGTAGATTGACGTTTTTTCAAGTTTATAAATACAAGCTTTTCTAAAGAGCAAAAAAAGTATGTTTCCTTTTAGTATCTTGTTTGTTTGGAAGAAAAATAGTCCCGGTTACTTCCGATATGAATTAAACTACATTCAATTAAACTACAGTCTTATTTCTTGACTGCACTCCTTGTTTCCGAGTACGGACTCCAGTTTTACCTTAAAGCTTCTTGTTCAAAGCTTATTGCAGATGTTTGCAGGCGCGACTGTGCCTAAACGCACCAATAGCAAATAACTGAACTTTGTCATTGACACATTTTCGACCAATCCGGAAAAAGGGACAGTCAAGAGCGTCATTAGTATAGTAGCTTCAATATTGGTAGTCTGCACGCAACTACTTACACACATAAACCGAGACGCTCCTCACGCACATATTTACGTTTCATTAATACAACCATTCATACATTTGTATACCTACCTCATATGCAATATCATCTAGGTACACACGACTCACTTCAACACAACTTTGCTACCTTTGTTTTCTGTTTTGATTTATTTATGTATTCTTGTCTGTACATGTGTCACTAATTACCTATCTTCTGTAATACTGATCCTATACTTTTATTTTTATTGAGTCAATTAGGAAGAGCGGGGTATTCCCATAACAAGTGTCTTGGACTACTTAAAGGGAAGCCTCCAACCACTATGTTCAATAGGATTTTTTGAAATAAAGATATTTTTAATTTTTTTTTTTTTTTAAATTACTTCCCTAGTCAGTTTACTTCTTTATTCTTGATTTTAATTAAAGTTTTAATCACTGCTTTAATGAACTTGAATTTAAAAAATATCTTCAGAGTGCCAAAAATAAATGTTTGGCAACTTGAAACGTTATTAACAACAAAAAGACTCATTATAATAATGACTTCATAGAATTCCTCACAGTTAAAAGACTTAGTGGACATCACATCACTACATAGTATAAAATAAAGTCGCTTCCCGTTTGGTGTCTCCTTATATCTTTAGAATTAGCGAACGGATTTTGATGCGGTTTTTTTTATTAAATAGAGTAACTTGAGAGGAAGGTTTATAAGAATAAACTATTCCGGGAAATTGTCACATTCCCATGGGAAAACGGGTATCCCAACTGGTAGTAAACTTTTGACCCCCTTTTGACACCTTTAAGGATTAAAATTTCAAAAAATGCTGAAACACGTATTTAATTTTTGTAAGTTATGAGTCTAATCAGAAATTTTGAAATAGATCACATTTAAGATAAAAAACTTTCATACAAACTTTTAACCCCCTTTTCACCCATTTAAGGGTTAAAATTTCAAATATGCTGAAACACGTGTTTAATTATTTGAAGTTATAAGTCTAATCACTAATTTTGAAACGGATCACACTTAAGACAACGAACTTTCATACAAACTTTTAACCCCCTTTTCATCCCTTGGAGGATTAAAAAAAGAGTGATTCAAGAGGAAGGTTTGTATGTATGATTTATGTCGGGAGAAGGTCTGTTTACCGTGGGAAATCAGTTAGCAGCGGGTGAAACCGCTGGGCGGGCCGCTAGTGTGAAATAAATAATAGTTTCATTAATATAACAAACTCAGCCTACAGTTTAAACAATAGTGATCTTAAATAATTGAAGGCGATCAAGTCATGTATTTTTAGCTTTAACCGACTCTTTTGAAATACAAAAAAATATTAGATTATTGAACAACTCGAAATGTACTGGAACTGACGACATCAATACTAAAATAATAAAAAACTGTGGTAATTTATTAGCACCATTGTTGTCGTTTCTGATTCATCTTTCATTTGAACACGGTATTTTTCCAAATACTTTCAAAAATCGATAGTTAAACCGCTGTTTAAAAAAGGAGATAGGTGTGAAATCGATAATTAACGCCCGATAGCGTTAATACCGGTACTATCGATGGGACCACCATACAGAACTCGTTTGCAATAAGATTAATAGATTTGTGTTTGCGTTGTACCGATTAAAAAACATATGTGACCAAAAAACAGCTCTGACTGCCTATCACGGCTATGCGGCTTCCGCTTTGAGATATAGGATCATCTTGTGGGGCAACTGTGTTGAAATAGAGAGTACTTATTATCCAAAAAAGATGTATTAGAGATATTATAGATATAGCTGTAGACCTTTATTTAAGAAACTTAAATTACTGACTTTGCCTTGCCTCTACATCCTAGAGCTATGAATATAAGTTCAAAAACATAATTATTTGTTTAAAAATAAACAATTGAACTTTTCAAATATTCACTCGTCTGTTGCTTCATACTATAACAATTTCATTGGTTTTGAATTTTATTGTGGGTAGTTAAGGTTCAAAATTGTTGTTCGGCTCCCGGTACGTGACAGACAAGCGGCTAGATACTACACCCTGTATATAACACTCACTGGTGGCTCCAAACAAGGGTTTCTGCTCGGTCTGCTGGAAGCCGAACACCCCGGCGCTCGCGCTGCCTTTCCTGCCGGCTGTGTAGTCTTCTAGGCGCAACTCTTCCAGCGATTTGGACTCGTATTCCTGGTGAAAATAACAAACATTATTATTTTATTTATTTAACCATTTATAAACCGACAAAAAAGAAACGGGGCAGTTTCTAAATTGATCAAGGACTTTTAAATTTATCCCACTTAAAAAGATAGATAATAAATACACAACAAGCGGTGCAGAATGTTTCATCTGATTGACAATACAATCATAATAGCTAAGTTTGATTAAATTGATTGGATGGGACTCGAGGGTTTGTATCGCAATTTTAGGCGATGGGCTGACAACCTGTCATTATAGTGATATACAATACCGAATGACCCTCAAATGTTTGTCAGACGTAAATGTCGTAATGTTGTTTGGCGTAAATGTCCGTTTTTTGCGGCCGTTTACGCTCTGCCTACCCCGCAAGGGATTATAGACGTGATATGTGTATGTATGTAAAAAGATAGAGAAAAAATACACAAATGGCACTGCAGAATGTTGCATCTGATTGACAATACAATCATAATTGCTAAGTTTAATTTGATTGACATTGCAATCATACTTTCTAACTTTAACTTAATTTAATTGCCAACGCAATCCTGTTTTCTATGGTTCATTGAATTGAAAATGAAAATGCAATCCCATTTTCCAAGTTGCATTTAATTGGCAATACAATCAAATTTTTTTGTTTTAATTGAATTGACAATGCCATCCCATTTTCTAAGTTTCATTTAATTGTCAATGCAATTCCATTTTCTAAGTTTCATTTAATTGACAATGCAATCTCATTTTCTAAGTTTAATTTATTTAACAATGTAATCTCATATTCTAAGTTTCATTAAATTGAAAATGCAGTCTCATTTCTATGGTTCATTTAATTGAAAATACAATCCCATTTTCTATGGTTCATTGAATTGAAAATGAAAATTCCATCCCATTTTCTAAGGTTGATTTAATTGAAAATGCAATCTCATTTCTATGGTTCATTTAATTGAAAATGCAATCCCATTTTCAACGACAAATGGCCTCAATGCGGGGAAAACTCTCGTAACTAACCTTAAATTAACGCTGTCACTTTCCGTCAAATAGGTTTAGAAAAGGAAAGGAGATATGTAAGAACTGTCATGTTAAAAATATCAATAGGTTCTTCGCAATCTAGTCAATTTAAGCGCCATTGTTTTCATCGTCACCTTATTTTGGCAGTTAACGCGTGCTTTGCGTAAATTATAAGACATGACATTGTAGACAAACCTACCTTCATACAAGTGATGCAATGGTGTTTGATGTTGACATTCTGGCTCGTGCCACCCTTGACCACCACGTCTGTGCCCACTACTGGACTGTACTTGACGTGGGCTGTGCCCGCGGCTTGTTGTTGTTGCCCGAATGTACCTGTCAAAATAAGGAACATTTATTTTTATTCAAGAAGGCAAAAAATTGAGTTTTATTGCTTATGCTACTCTAATCAACAACAATATTTTTTCCATATCGTAGAAGGCATTTCAAACATGATGAAATAGCCCAAGAAATTTATTTCATATCCTAAGTTCCTTGATGAAAATTATATACGAAGCATTTTTTTTACATTCTGTTTGTAGTGGTTTTTTTCTACAAGTCGCAGGTAAGTAAGTACATACTAGTGTTACTCGAGAATAGTCCGCCTCCAAGCGTGTTGTTTTGTTGCCCGAATAGGCCTCCGCTGGCGGCCGGGGTGGCCCCGAATAGGCCTCCACCGGTGGTCCCTGTAGTCGTAGTGCCACCAAAACCAAAACCTGAGAACAAAATACAATTGTTACTTTATTTCATGATAACATATCGTGTGATGCCGGCTTAGAGTAGCATCACCCCATTTCTATCTCGTGGGTGTTGTAAGAAGCGAGTATGGGACTTGAGGGTGTGTATTGCAAATTTAGGCGATGGGCTGACAACCTGTCACTATGGTGACAATATTCCAAATGACCCTCAAATGATTGTCAGACGTAGCGTAAATATTCGTATTTTTACAGCCGTTTACGCTCGGCCTACCCCGTAAGGGAATATAGGCGTATGTATGATATGAAAATGAAATAACTTTATTCAATGTAGGATAGCATTATCACTTATTGCATAACGCAATTTTCTTCTTTTTATAACAATTTTGTATTGTCCTAATAGAAAACCGGCTCTATATTAAACTAGCTTTCCACCCGGCTGAAATAAGATGTTTTCCTGCGGTAAAAAGTATCCCACTCTCCAAAGCCTCTCAACTACACAAAATCATAATATAATACTAGTCCATACATGCATACATACATAAATCACGCCTATATCCCTAATGGGGTAGGCAGAGCGTTAACGTCCATTGTGACAGAAAATAAGGCCACACAAACAAAATGCCGTATAGTCGTAGAACCGATGGACGGTCGAGTAAGCGGGTTCTCGAGTGGAAGTTACGTCTCAGCGTTCGACGCCCTCTTAAACAGGACTGCTGGTAGCGACTTGATGGCGAAAACGAAGTCCAGGACTCTCTTTTCGTGTGGGACACCGAGTCATCCAACGACCCGATGAACCCTGGTGTCAGAGTTTTTCAACCACCTACTACTAGTAGTAGGCCTCTGACATGGTTGTGTTACGACCGCCGTCTAAGTAATCATAGACAGCAACCGGGACCGACGGCTTAACGTGCCCTCCGAAGCACGGAACCATTTCTTTTCGGACAATCAGTTGGTTCACCCTGCAATGTAAATAACCTAACCTAACCAGACCGGGAACAAATTCACAAAGTGATAAATATTAACTTTGTGAGTGTCCCACCGAGAATCGAACCCGGAACCTTTGCGCCGCAGGCAGTCGCACTACCACTGCGCCACATCCGCTGCCGTTGCGCCACTCCAGGACTGCTATAGGCTCTTTTTTATAATGATGGGTTTGCTCTTGACTCTAGTCTAGGCTGATGTTGAAAAAGCCTGAAGCTGTCAAACCGGGCTGTTTAAACCGGCCCAACTGTACTTACTTCCAGCAGGCTTAGCCCCGAAGGCGCTGGTGTTCTGCGCATTGCCGAAGAGCCCCGTGGACGTGGTGTTGGAGCCGAATAGGCCTCCGCTGGACGTGCTGGCGCCAAAGCCCCCGAACCCAGTCGACGCTGTGCCTAATTTAAACAATGTAATGTAAGAACTAGCAATAAGCCGTTTCCGGTTACATTGGGAATATTCCCAGTATATTGAAAATAAAAATAATTTTATGAAATTTTCTAAAGTACTTTTTTTTTTGTTAAAACATTAACATTTATATTTTTTTAAGTGTTTTTTGAAGTGCAATTAGTGGGTTGGTATCACCAAATTAAATATTATAGAAAAAAATTGACAGATTGTGGCAAAAAACGATCATTTTGGGTATTTTATAATAAAATAATGTACTTAGGGATTAGGGATTACCAATTTGAATTATAATTTGCTCTAGGCATGTATTTGTGTAGGGTGCATTTTGACATACTTATGGGTTTACTTACGTTGTATGTAATCACATACAACTTTTCCCAAGAAAATTAGTTCAAAATATTGAAAATAAAAATAAAAAGTTCTTTGGGAATGTTCCAAATATTTCCGTCAACTTAGTAATTTACTGGGAACTTCACATTGATAGTAAGAACTCTTAGATGTTCGAAGGCATATTGCAATACAGAATATTAATGAAGATGTCTGGTCAGTAAACAGTTGCGCCAATTATGAGGATTGGATACTTAAATTTGACATTTGTTTGACATATATACCAAGACATGTATTTTATATATTACATCAAAGTTTAGTATAGTATTAAATTTAAAGTACTAAAGTGATGATAATAAGCCCAACTTTAAAGCAGGCAGTTTCTTACTATAAGATATGCCAACAAAGGAAAATGGAACCTCTGCCATACCATTTAGCACGAATCTGACAGCTGTCAAATCGGACTCTTTAAGCTACTGTAGATTGTATCTTACCGAAGGCCGGCGCGGCAGTCGATGTGGACCCGCCAAATAGCCCTGTTGACGTGTTAGAAGCGCCGAAAAGACCTGGAAAAGGTTTGATGTAATTATAAATAACTGCCTTTTGTGAGGCCGCGTGCGTTTTGCCGCAAGAAAAATCCCTGGCCGGACACGCTAGTCATCTAGAAATCACAGTATCAATTCACAGCAATAAGTAACTATACAAATGTTATATAGAATCAATAATACCTTGTAAAAACTAAGCGCTATAGTTATGTATTTTAATTTTGGAATACATAAATAAATTGCACAGTTTGATTTCCAGATGACAAGCATATTCAGCCAGGGATTTTTTTCCTGTTTGGTGGCGCCACTGGGCTCTCTAACCACTTTAAAGATTAGTTACCACCGTACCGCCAAACTTTATCAAAATATGTTTCTCCCAAAACTCATTTGCATGGCGATTCATACGTACTACGCCTTACGAGAAACCAGTATCCAACCAACAATTCACACAAAATCTTACCTCCAGTGGCGGGCTGAGTGGCCGCAGCGCCGAAGGAGGGCGGAGCCCCAAACGCGCTGGTGTTGGCGGCCGGCTTGAACCCGCCAAACGGAGACGCGGTTGCCGTCGCGCCAGAATTGAAGGAACCTGGCAGAAATGACATACATACATACATACATAAATCACGCCTATATCCCTTACGGGGTAGGCAGAGCGTTAACGGCCGTTCAACGGATATTAACACCACGTCTGACAAAAGTTTGAGGGTCAATCAGATAACTGTGTATCACTATAGTGACAGGTGGTCAGCCCGTCGCCTAAAATTGTAATACACACCCTCGAGTCCCTTAGTCGCCTCTTACGACACCCATGGGTAAGAAATGGGGTGATGCTATTCTAAGCCGGCATCACGCAACACCTATACTCTGCCCAAGTAGGCATAAGAATGCTAAGAATTCGGACATCCAGACGCACCACGGTCCATCCATACCTGCTAAAGATAATGCACACTGCTAAAGAGTGGAACTCACTACCTGCGTCTGTGTTTCCAAACGCATACAACCCTAATGTCTTCAAAGTAAGAGAGAACAGGCTTCTTCTGGGTGAGCTCGCTGACCCTGTCTCTGTCCTATGACCTAGACTAGAGTCAAGAGCAAACCCATCAATATAAAATAAAAAAACTAGATAAACAAGGACAAAAATATGCCCAGCAACAGAAAAGAACAGAAAATAATAGCTGTCACTCATCCATAGTAACACAGGTTACATGCTTTGAAATACCTACTTGGACAAATAAGTAAATAATAGTGGCAACCCTAGCATTGAACATATAATTAATTTACTTTAGCTGTAAATTATTTAAAAATATATTTACCAAACCCTGTGGTGCCGGTGGCCCCGAATGTTGGTTTATTGAACATCTTGATTTATTTCCTTTCCTGCTTCAATTTCTCAATTCTTTTACAGCTGAATGTCAGAGATCCCCACACATTTTTGATTTTCTGTAATACAAACTTACATACATCAAGACGGATATAATCATACTTGAAAAGGTACAGAGAAGAGCAATGAAAATTATATTTTGAATAAAAGATAAATCATATGTAGAATGGCTTCGAAAGAAGGTGGAAACCGGGTGACCTGATTGAATGTTATTCTTATTATATAGGATACATTTCGGGGAGTGTGCACAGTCTCTACATGACCTGGTTCCTCCGTCACCATTCCATCGCCGGGGCACGAGACGCCGGTTGGGATGCAAGTTCGCACAAAGCACTTTGCTTCTACATTTTAAATGCGAACTGCTAAAGAGTGCAACTCCCTGCCTGCGGATCGGTTTCCGGAACGTTACACCTAGGCCTTTTCAAGGTGAGAGTGAGATGGCAGAAAAATGTTTACCTATTATTTATTAAAAAAATTAGCAGGCAGGCAGTTGAGACAACAGTTAGTTGCCTGTATCCAGTTATCCATTGTTGGTTACTTGTTGGTCATAAATTTATCAAGTTTTTTTAAAAATGGTTCATGGATTTACAATGTTTTCTGGCAATTTATTCTAGACCTCCACCACCCTGTTGCTCAAAAAGTGCTTTCTTGTGTTGTTATTTGCTCTAGTCTTGGAAAGTTTGAAATTGTGGCCCCTTAAACATGAGTTTTGAGTTGGTTCTTACAAAATATTAAATGGCTATTATAATGTGCCTAACATCCAACACATGTATACTTTGCACAATAACACACATGTAAGAGAGCACTCTATGAAGTTATGGAAGACCAAAAGTGCTAGAAATCCAAGGAAACACTTCTTGCCTAACCCTGTTGTAGATCTCTGGAACACTCTCCCAGAGACAGTAGTCAGTGTGAACAGTTTAAAAAACAGTCTTGTCATTCATTTAAAAACTAAATAATCAAAAAATTAAGACACAAATGCAGTGATGTACATGCCTCAGCGCAACGGAGCTCCTAGTGCATTAAATATAATAATAGAATAGAAAAAAAAAGTAAGAAAACTTTAAAAAGTGTTAGTATAGATATTTGTGTAGTTTACAATCATTGCATCATGTTTTGAAAACATTGCATGAATAATTAGTCATCAATGTTTATATACATTGCACTGACGCAGGAAAGTTGTTCATGCATTTAGGGGGCACCGCAGTACCTTTGTACAAAGAGGATATAATAAAACTATAAGCTTTTCTTTGGTATGCATTTTTTTTAACCTAAATACCAAAAGTTGGTAGGAAGCAACTCAAATATTTTGACAATAATCGATGGGCTTCGTTGTTATTATGAAACGTTATTTGTATGTAATATGCCAACATTCTAACAGATTTATGAAAAGAAACATGAAGGGACGATTTCGGCGTTCAAACATAACCTATATTTTGTATGTGAATACAGTTTTATGTTACTCACCTCAAAACATCGTTAAACTGTATTTATCAAATTTATAAGCCCAAATTTTTCTTTTTATTGCGTTTTCAAGTAAAATAACACGAGAATTTCGAAAAATATCAAATTGACGTATAACCCTATCAATTCTAAGAGAAACGTATGATTGAGGTGCGTTCAGAACATCGCGCCGTATGTATAGGATCACCAGCGATTTACCTGACACAATAACTAAATAGCAAGCAATTTCAAACTGGTTCAGATGCACTGTAAGATCCAAACGTTGTAATCACACAGTTAACTTCATATAATTTTCCCAGCAACCAATTTACTGAACTCTACGTTTACCATACATACCTAACGGCTAGTATTCAAAATTCGTGATCTCTACAATTTGGCAGCATTATATCTCATGCGACGATATTTTGGATTGAAAAGTTACTTACCACTATAGCAAACAGAATTCTCTTAGTAACAAGCACACACTTTACACTTTAATAATCACTTAAATGCGCACTAATACACAAAAACAATGCGACGAAAACATTGACGAAAATCGAAATACACTGCCACCGCTTGTATTATTTGAGGGGTACAGTGCACAGATCTCTTATATATATGTCCTAAAGGGTACAGTGACAGATGAAGATTGAAGAATGGTGTCTATTTTATTCTAGGGTCCACAGCTTATTTCAAGATTCTGCCTTCACAAACCTTTTGTACCTTTGTTAAGATTGCTTATTTTGGTAATGAGAAGATTTGTACCGCAAGGATTTTAGAAATATCGCCATTTTACAGTGTCACAGGGACCAAATGTTTTTATAACCTCAAAATTGGAAAAGCTTCAATATCTCTGCAAAGGATTGATCTAGAAACAAAATGATCGCATGGATGCCGTTACAAATCGCAAATCTTTATTTGTACCGCTTTTTCATACCTTGTAAATACCAGATAGAGGAGTAAAAGGCGATTAACGCTCATATGGCATTTGGTTGTTGGGCTTTCGTATATCTCCGTAAATATAGCGGTACAAATGTTCTGAAAGAAATCCCAGTAACAATACAAGCGGTACACTACATAGCTACAACCAAAAAAGCCGTATCTGCTCTAATTTACGAGAAAACAACACTGTAAAATTTGCAAGAAAATTATATGTACATGACCAAAGCTCGGCCACGGTGTTCTACTTTTAGACCTTTAGCAGCGGATTAATGCGAATTTCGGATTCTGGACTTCGATTTGCACTCCACGACTTCATACTGACCGAAATATATTTCATTTTCTTCAAGCAAGTAGGTACCTAATAAATTGGTTGACCGTCAAAGGATTAAAATTTGTATGGCGCAGGCCTAATATAGTATTATTCGTCTATTTACATTATGCTGCATCAGTTTACCAACGAGAAGCGTTTAACACTCATATTACCTTCGGCCACTCGTTATTATGGTCAATTCGTAGGGTGACCATAATTAATAAAAAATAAGGGGACCAATCTATACATATAATATAATTAAACAATAAAACCCGTGTATTGAACAAATTTACGAAAAACTAATCGTAGATGATGTTAAAATATGATTAGAACAAATTTCATAATTTATATTTTCAATATTTTTGTCTGTCTGTTTGTCTGTTTCACCGGGCTAATCTCCGAAACTACAGGAACGATTACCGAAGGCAATATGTGTGTAAAACGTTTAAGGTTTGTAACTGACGCGACTGAATTTAAATTTTCGCCTTCACCACACAAACTTTATTTCTTTGACGGTCCATCTATGTATTAGTTACTTGTTTGAAGAAAATGAAATATATTTCGGTCGGTATAAAGTGCAAATCGGAATCAGAATCCGAAATCCGCATATTACCGCTGCTAAAAGTCTAAAAGTGAACACAGTGGCCACACCTCGGACACTGGCGCTCAAATATATGAAACAAACGCGTTGCTACGCACACAGTTTAAGCTCGCGTAGGTGAACGCTAACCATGCTTGTGTGTGTGAGATAAGACATGTCAGGGTTGCCGCCATTTTACCTTAATTTGTTCGTGGTGCGTTCGCGAATCGGGAACACAATGTGCGGCAATAAATATGAAATGACCTTGTAATAGCGGGTTTGAATTTGATTTGCGGGCTTGTAAAAGAATGGCTGGCCGGCCGCCGCCATTGCCCGGTCAGTTCAAGTACGATGACCCCAATTACTAGAAACTCATTGCGCGCGGATTAGGAATAAATAGGAATCATAATGTACTTATGCTGTAAGGTGGATGTCTATGCTCAATTTTTACAATAGTTTCCTATTTCAAATAGTATAAACGGAATAACTTTTTTGTAAATAAATGACGGTCACCAAAATATTACGTAAGTTGAAAACATGATTTTTTGTTCTTATAGAATTTGTTTTGTTTTCAGCGTGAACTGATAGAATAAGGTCTTAAACGGATAATGTCAAAGAAATATAAAACATAAGCGTCTATTCTTTGCTACTAAAACATAAAACGCTTTAAAAATACTTAGATTTGTAAAGACAGGTTTTAGATTTGTCGATTGCAGTGCTCAAACAACCGTACATAGCACAACACACACCGATCACAAAATTATTTCTAATATTAATTAGTTTAGTATAATTTACGCTGCCTTCGCTCGCTGCACCAAGTCGTCGTCACGTCCTTGCTAGCCGGTGTCTGAGCGTCCTCTGTGCGCGGGTGGGCGGCGCTTTTAGGGGGATGCAGGGAGTGACCATACTGTACGCTAGTACTATTAATTATACTGTGCCGTGGCCGAGCTTTGGTCATGTACATATAATTTTCTTGCAAATTTTACAGTGTTGTTTTCTCGTAAATTAGAGCAGATACGGCTTTTTTGGTTGTAGCTATGTAGTGTACCGCTTGTATTGTTACTGGGATTTCTTTCAGAACATTTGTACCGCTATATTTACGGAGATATACGAAAGCCCAACAACCAAATGCCATATGAGCGTTAATCGCTTTTTACTCCTCTATCTGGTATTTACAAGGTATAAAAAAGCGGTACAAATAAAGATTTGCGATTTGTAACGGCATCCATGCGATCATTTTGTTTCTAGATCAATCCTTTGCAGAGATATTGAAGCTTTTCCAATTTTGAGGTTATAAAAACATTTGGTCCCTGTGACACTGTAAAATGGCGATATTTCTAAAATCCTTGCGGTACAAATCTTCTCATTACCAAAATAAGCAATCTTATCAAAGGTACAAAAGGTTTGTGAAGGCAGAATCTTGAAATAAGCTGTGGACCCTAGATTAAAATATACACGAAGAATGAGTGAACGAAATGAACGAATCAGGTGAAAATAGTGTTGTGGTTATTTGTACGATTGTGATGTAATGTTATAGGTGATCGATCAGCTCAGAGAGTAAATTATTATCAAATGTAGCTAGCTATAGTCTGATTCATTTTTTATTCATTATTGTTTTATTTCTACAATAATAACTATAAGCCGTGAATTACTGGATGAAATAATGCATGAAAATCACAAACAATGATACACGGCGGGAAGGGTTTCGTTTTTGGTTTTTAGTTTTTATATTTTTATGCTGATCTCGATCAGGGGCGCATTCATGCTGTTTCTCCTAGTATTTTCTCCGATGACAGGTCATAAAACCGCGTTTTAGCACACCAGTCAGGAGAAATTTTCTACCATGTGCTCCAAAACGCGGTTTTACGAACTATCAAAGTATAAAAGAGCGACGAAAGATATATTATCCGCACATTATCCGTGGTGCATTGAACGCCCCCCAGTGGTTTTGAGTTTCGACTGACCTATCACCGGTTTTTAGTTGTGCTGCTGAATGCTAGATGGCGTACTGTGTTTGCTTACTATCCAAAACTAGATGGTGCTTTACCAGATCTACAAATACAGCCAACCGATTAAATACAACAGCTTTTATTTTAGGCATACTAAAGGTATCCTCGTTGTCCTTTCCGGCAAAATAGCGGCGTACACAAATACTATAATACTACATACCCCACAAAATTGAACTTCAACAGTTAACTTGGCAAGCGCAGTGCTAGATTTTGTACTCAACGCTGCTGTGCTCATTTCCTTGATTAATTCCTTAGTCGACACCCAGGGGGAGAAATGGGTTTATACTATTCTAATCTAAGCCGGCTCCACACGGCAATACCACAGCCGAAAATATTAATATATTAGCGATTCTGCCCGCGGTTTCAATTGCGCATTATTTTTTTCATACGGAACACCCGAGTCAACGAAAAACGTTTTTATAGATACTGGTACGGAACCCTTCGTGCGCGAGTCCGACTCGCACTTTTTAAGGTCTCCTCCTTTACCTTTGGGGGCTAGTATTGTACAATTTATTTATTTAGCTTTTAGATCGGTCGGCTTATTGGATTCTGTGCCGCTGTGTGGCTCGCTTCGCTGGTAGAGTTGGTGTGGCGCAATGTGGCTACGTGTGGTATAAGTGTGGCGCCTATCTTACTTTTTTCGTAACTTTAGATATCGAACTCGCTTCACTCGTAATTAAAGCAAAGTTTAGCACTTTTCATAGGTGATATTGGCTAGTGACAAATGCCAACGTGGGAGCCGTTTGTTATTCTAGCCAATGTCACCATTTCAATTACGATAGATGCATAGGCTTGCCTGTGGATAAGTCCGGCTGAACGATCCCACTAAGCGGTGGAAGGCTACGTAAGGGGTCGCCTGGCTCGCGAACACCATCCCACCGAAGTCTGGCGCCAAGTAGCTTGCTGCGTTCCGTCAGTGTGTGGGAGTGCCAGTGCCTTAACATAACAGGCTTCTTCTGGGTGAGCTCGCTCCATCTTAAACTCTGTCTCTGTCCTATGACCTAGACTAGAGTCAAGAGCAAACCCATCATTATTAAAAAAAACTTTTCAAATTTCTAGTCAAAAGCGCTCGCAAAAACGGCAAGAGCCGTTCTACACTCTGCGGTGGCCCTATGTTGTGTTCATCATCGCTTTAGCGTGAACTTACCTTTATTATTTCTTTTGCTTGCACGATGAAATTAAAAACTTAAACTAATTTGTACCATTTCTTATTTAATTTATTTATTTATTTTAAAGCCTACTATTTTAACTATTTAAAACTTTCAATATTCAAAACTGTCGCAATACGTACAGGGTTTGTGTGACGTAGTATAGGTTGATTATGTTAAACGAAGGAACATTTGGAACTTATGATGGAATTTTCTCGCCATATTCTTGTTCATATTTTTGATGCCTTCAACAAAAATATTTACAAAAGCTTGCATGATCTCGAGAATGTTGTTTCCCAGACCGTCTGAATTCCCGAGAATGTTAGCCCATTGCGTTAAACTGTTCTTTAAATCATTCCATTTAGAAACATTTTCATCCGTCGCAAGTATTTTACCGTCCAATAGGTCGATCAAATCCATAAGCATAATATTTTGATCAACAACGCGTTTCAGAACACTTTGTCTAACAACTAAAGGTTTATTCTTATTAACCAGCATATTTCTGGCCATTGCAAGCAATGTTCTTATTTGGGCTTCTTCGGCCTTCTCCGCTGCATCGATATACGCATATAATTCAGTTTGCATATATTTATCCATCAATTTATCGAGTTTTATGTTTTTAACGACTTCTGTTATCGCGTCAATTGCTTGTTTCAGCTTCGCGTTGTCAACTTGTACGAGTATCGCAATAAATTCTACCAGAAAACTGCTGAAGGTGTACTTTGATCGGCATATTTTCATGTTTTGACACGCTTGGGCATACTCCTGTTTCTCCTCGTTATCAACTCGGTTGCACCAATTTTCTATAAGCCCGTTTCTGTCTGGTATAAATACGTCCTTCATATGATCCATAAATAGATTGAAGAGCCTCCTCATGATAAGATTGGAGGTTTCTATGGTGTTCAACACGACTTTCTGAATTCCTAAACTGGTAGCTATTCGCTGATTTTGATTGCTCTCAACAAAATCAGCAAATTTATCCCTGTAAATTTTTGTCATTGTATCAATTTTCGCTCTTATTTTCGTATTGCTAATTTTTGATTTGATTGCTTTGAAAACGCCTACGTTTTGGCTGAATACGTTCATTGTGAATTTTTGTGCTTTCTCATTGTTTTTAACTAAATGGATATTTGACCGTGTCCATTTGCCCTGTCCATATGGTTCAGCAGTGTATAGAGCCTGCTGAATGTACATCAAGGTTAACTTCGGACCGAACTTTGAAGTTCGCCCTCGCGTTATATCTTTGAATTTGGAAGTATCTTCAGTTTCATCATCAGTTGTTGCAGCTGTAGTACTAGTTTCTCCCTGACGTAAAGCGGATTTAGTACTCTTTTTAAGTTTCTTTTTAGTAACTTTCTTGTAATACAATGCTTTAGCAATAATCGGATGAGTGACCCTTATTGAGCTGGTGACGTCGTAACCAAATCCAGGTGTAACCATTCGAGACAACTTTTTAACTTTTTTCTTCACATTAAAAGTCGATCGTTTGGCATCGTCATATTCATACATCCTAATCTCTCGAAGAATATCCGCTGGGTGACTTTCGGTAATAGATTTTGATTCAATAGGCACCATCGGTTTTAGCGCAGGCATACTATTGACGATAAATGCTTGTATTTCAGCAATTGCCGCTTCTATAGGATTTTGTTTTTTGAGCTTTTTTCTTGGTACTTTGGTGGTGCGGTCTTCGACGATTGACATGTTTTGTAATAACATCATCAATTTGGACAGTGAATTGCTGCGTGCTCCTCTCGATTCAGAAGAGGATTCTGAACTATGATTTTGTTGCAGCCAAGGTAATAGCTTTACCATCGGATTATATCTTAAATGAGAATGCTCGCGCATTGAGGAACTGTTTGAGATTGTTCCAACCGCAGCATTGGATAACTTATCTAAATTATGATCAAAACCGATCGTTCCATTTATTCGCACGTTCACCGCCTGGATTATCGGTATATCTGAAAGACAATAGGTAATTATTAAATATTTTTATGTCCTTTAAAATAAATGCGTCAAATATTCTCTACAAGCTTAACATTATGACCAGGCTTTCCACCAAGTTATCAAATTCTTTGGAAACACTGTCAGAAGAGACCCAGACACTCTGGAGAGGCTGCTCATTACAGGCAGTGTTTAAGGCACAAGGAGTAGACCATCACTCACACCACCTTACAGGCAGCATACGGCACAATACATAGAAGTTTGGTGGAAGCTTTTGACGAAATTACCCTAAGTAGTCACGTTATGAGTCTACGACCGAGAAGAAGATGAAAATAAAATATAAACCGTATAAGAGCTGGGTGATATCTGAAAATATAGTCCAATAGCGTTTAGGGAGTTCATCCATCAACACTTACATAGAAAAAAACATATCAGGCACAACATGTCTATTAGTAAATCAATTTTTCTACACTCCATAAAACCAAACATTAAATTCACATAAACTGCTTTCACAATTGTGCAGTAAGAAACTAAAACAAACGAAAAACATTGTGTGATGCTGATAATAGGATCGACACACATTTTATTGTTATGGAACGCAAGGTTTCAACAGTTTTAACATTCGTAACATGGCATGAATTGAATTATACGAAATAAATAAAAATATATAGTTACTACATTCATTAATTGACTAAGTAATGCTATGTTGTGCCTGATATGGTGTGTTATGCTCTGTAAGTATTCTATGGAGCAAATACTTCTTCGAATAATTTTATGCACTTTAATAAACTGATATTCCAAGGGCATCTCAGGAGAGAATTTCGGAGAACTTCAGATTATGCCAGGATGTCTGGAATTTAATTTCCAAAAGAGTTAAATTTTAAATTGAAATTCAAAAAGGGTAAAACAAGCTGAAAGTAAGTTAAGGTAGTTATGAAACTGAACAACTTTCCCCATAGAACATAGGCCGAAATGGGGAAAGAAAATTGAGCCCCCGTAGTAAAATAAGTTGAATGGCAATATTGTACGGGAGGTCCAATTTAGTTTTAATATTTTGACCCTTTTTTTTTTTTTTTTTGAAAACTTGTATACCTAACACGGGAAGTGTTTTAAAAATTTGGTACTCAATTTTGACCCATATTCCGTAGGGAAAGTTGTTTATTTCCTGAGTAGGTACCTTGACCTCCTTTAAGCTTGTAAAACCCTTTTCATTACTCCCTGTTGAACCAAACGCGCCTCTACATTTTAAAGGACCTACAAAAGTATTTAAATAACCATTTACTTTCAGATACACCGACAAAGGCGGTGAACATGCGTATAGATGGAACGATCGATTTAGATCATAACTGGGGTTATAAATTTCCACCATTTGCTGAGATCTTAAGAATGTCCAACATTTCAGCAACGCCAGAGAATTCTTTAGTAAAATCTGAAGCGAATGAAACGCTGCAGAACATAGACAGTCTCAGCTACATAAAAGGGTACACTGTGACCGATAGCTCGGAGTCTTCAAGCGTGCGTAGCGCAAGAAACAACCCCCTGTCAAAATTGATCCTCCCGTTTCGAAATATTTACATTACATGGGTCGACGATAGCAAAAATGGCGAACGAAGAAATGGGGTAAAAACGAGAAAGCCTTTAAATTCGATAATTGGTAATTTACAAGCATTTATCGTTAATAGTATCCCAAATATGAAAACAATGCGACCGGGACCAAAACCTGCATTTAAAAGTCGTCCAGAAAATTTAGCAGCAGCAGCCAAACCGGTGGCAATACGTTACAGGCTATTCACTAAAGAGAAACGTAGAAAGCGTATTATACTAGTTACACCTAAACTACCAGGCAAGAAAGTCAGATCGGATAGTAAATTAACTGAAGCTACTATGAAATTTACGGACATTACAATAGGGCGAACTACAATGTTCATTCCTTTTGAGAAGAAACATAAAAAACGTTATGATAAATCAGTTACACGTAAGAGACATAGTAATACAGATCCTGCCGAAACTAAATATATTACAAAAAGGCGAACGTCGAAATTCCATCCAAAATTGCCTATGGTCTACTATCAGCAGGCTCTGAGCACCTCTGAACCAGTTAAAAATATCGCACGTTCAAATGTCAAATTAGTTAAAAACAATGAGAAAGTACAAACATTTACAATCAACGTATTCAGGCAAAACATTGGCGTTTTCAATGCATTAAAATCAAAAATACACAACATCAAACTGAAAAATAAAATTGGTTTACTTGCTCATATATACAGGGATAAATTTGGTGATTTCGTTGAGAGCAATCAAAACAATAAGATAGCTACCAGAATAGGAACACAAAAAGTGGTGTTGAACACTATAGAAACCTCGAGTCGTATTATGAGAAGGCTCATCAATTTATTCATAAGTGTTACGGAAAAAGTATTTATACCAGACAAAGGAGGTTTTATAGGTCACTGGAGCAACCAGGTTGATAACGAGGAGAAACACGAGTATGCACAAGCGTGTGAAAACATGAAAATATGCCGATCAAAGTACACCTTCAGCAGTTTTCTTGCGGATATTGTTGCGATACTCCTGAAAGTTAACAACGAGAAACTGAAACAAGCAACTGACGCGATAACAGAAGTCCTAAATAACATAGAACTCAGTGATGTGTTGGATAAAAATATGCAAACTAAAATACCAAAGTACATCGAAGCAATCGAAAAGAGCGATCCTGACAAGATAAAAATAGTGCTCTCAATGTTCAGAAATATGCTGGTAAATAAGAATAAACCTTTAGTTGTTAGACAAAGTGTTCAGAGGAGCGTAATCAATCAAACTGTTTCGCTCATGGATTTGATAGATCTATTGGACGCTAAAATTCTTGCGACGGATGATAATGTTTCCAAATGGAATGATTTGAAGAACAGATTAACGCAGTGGGCTAATGGACAGGGAAGCGAAATACTCGAGATCATGCAAGATTTAGTGAAAATTGTGGTTGAAGGCGTCAAAAAGATGAACAAGGAAAAGTCGAGAAAATTCTATGACAAGCTACAAATGTTCCTTCGTTCAGCCTCATCAACCTATCAGGTTGACCACACCAACCCTGCACGTAATGCGACAGTTTGGAAAAGTGAAATTTAAATACTTCAGAAATAAATTTATGAAATATATTTAAAAATGTACGAACTAAGAAAAAAAAGGAAAAGTATTGCAACATCTTTTTTCTTTTCTTTTTGAATTTTTCTTTTTTTTTATCTCTCCCCTAGTCGCTGGATAGATGGCGCTGTACTTGGTACGTTAACGTAAGGAACGGAACGTCACATAAATTTTCGTTTTTTTTTCACTTGGATGTAAAAGTCGTAAAACGAAAGGTAACTTATCATTGTTACATCACTTTCACCACAAAAATGTTTTCTTTCATGGGTTTTCATGCATATTAACGCAAACTACAACGAAAACAACGTACAAACAAAATAGAGTACTAATGAATAACGAAGCGCGAAAAATTAGGATATAGTCGGAAAGAACAATTACTTTTTTTTCCTACCTTTTGGCTTTGGCATCTAGTAACGTAGTCAGTTCAACGCAATCTACAGAGTTCTTGGAATACTTATCTTCTTTTTAATTCTCAAAAAGAAAAACTCTATTGGCACCAAAAAAATTGATTCTTTTTCACATGTAGCTTAGTCTCATAATTAAGCCGGTTAAAAACCATTTGTTTTAAAAGTTAGGCATGAAAAAACATTGATACAAAACAGTATATTTATTTCTGTATTTACAACTTAAATATGAAACGTAAAATGGTTACATTTTATTATAACTACTTATTTATAAAACGAAAATCAACTTTATATTAACATCACATGCTTAATTTAATTAAGTTTATCAGCCTGACTGATAAAAATAGCCTGAAATGTTTATATATCATTTTATGTATATCTTAATTTTATTTAAAATAGATTTCGTGTTTATTTTTTTTGATGCAGATTTAAACGATCAAATATTGTTGAAATAACTATTTACAAATAGTGAGAAATGATAGTACATTCTTCACTCGTGAAGAAAGAGACTGATAGATATAACAGCTGAGGGCCTCAATACACACGAGTTAGTACTCGTACTTAACGGACAATGATTTTTGAACAGACTTTACTTCCAAGTAATAGATAAAGTCTGTGCTAAAAAAAATAGGCGTGGGCGAAAGTGAACTAATCGTTTTTCATATGTTGCTATGACATTTCTCATACCGAGGCACAGAGGCGCCCTCAATGGGAGTTTTTCTATTGACAGTTCTCTTGATAGATCTGAATGTCAAACCAGAGGGCACTATGCTAAACTGAAAATTTGACGTGTCAATTTGGCTGGCGGCAGCCATAGTTTTGTCTCAGGTTCCGTCACGTTGTGTTCGTTACTAATTTATTTCTTTTAGTTTGATTTGCTACAAAAAAACTTGTCGTCTTGCTATTATGTTGAGTGTACTTCATGTAAGCAATCAAAAAATCAATTAGAAATTGAATAAATACAAAATAAGAAATATTTTGTACAGCGGTACAGATTTTCATGTAAAGGAACGTTATTTCAATTAAGCTGAGGGCCCTCTACATGACACTCGAGAATCTCTACAATATTTCCCATTTCCACGCCTATTCTCTTTCCGCACATGCTCTAGTTTATAATACTACACCTACAAGGATAAAAAACATAATGTCCATGTCGCTGGCACCCCAAAGTATATATTTTTCAAAGCTGAGAGGCTCAAACGTTTGTGAAGAATGGATGGACTCTTATTTCAAGACTGGTTTTTAATGTGACGCTACCTAGACTGAGATCTCAGGTCAAAAAATGGGGGAGCAGTCGACATGCTTTTAGGTTAGAATTTCAGAGAAATCATCAGATTACTTGTTAACGGCGCAATGTGCCAAAGTGATGGGTATGCCAAAGAAATGTGACGGAATGTGTGACAGCTACAAGCACATTCAATAGCTATGTGACTCAACTGGTGCTGAAAAATAAGCCATGTAATGTTTCCAACCCATGTCGTTGGCTCCCCAAACAGCAGAATCCAAAATCTTTGCAAATCTCACATAAAATTACTAACCAAAGAGGAATTCTCGATCATTATTTAAGTAAATACTCGTTCTTCAAACAATCGTCTCTAGAATCAGCTTCGTTTTTGAGAAAACACAACATTTGTTTTTGTATGAATATAAGGGTGACTACATCGTTCATCACTTTTTGGGACAGTTTCAGGAACTTAAGGTTTAATTGGGTTGTTCACGTATTCACAAATACAATACAAGATGTAACTATAAGGTTAAAACCGCAGGTAGAAAGGAGGTGAAGACACTTACAAACTAAACAACTTTTCCAAGAAATATCTTATTTCTTTGAAAAAAAAAAACCTAGCAATGGGTAATTAGAGTTGAAAAAGAAACTCCAGCATACTAGAACTTCTAGTGGATGTAAACTCATTTTCTCCCCTTAACTTTGCTGGTGTTACTTTCCTTTCTCATCTCCTCTTGTTAGTTGGGTTAGTTGAGAAACCCCTGGATATTTAACGCCATCTATTGATGTAATAATGCAGTAACTTTTTAAATATGTCAGAAATACCATAAAGCCGTTTATAAATGTGGTTTGGCGAGTTGCCGTTTGACCGTTTCGCTCTTATTCATATAAATTACGCAGATTTTATCTTCTTTTTATGTTTCTTTGGAAACAGCTGTTAATTTATGACTTTAAATTGGCTGAAATTAATGACTCAAAACACAAGAATAAGGTTGTGTGTCCGCGAAAGTTTAAAACAGTTTGTGGCCGAAATTATTTCAAAAGGTAAACAAGGCTACGAAACTGAACAACTATACTCAATGAGCCGGTCGTAAAAAAAGCATGGGAACTCTTATATTGAATGTGTTTATCGAGATGCATAGGAAAAGTTGTTCAGTTTCATGGACTGGTTAACTCCAACAAAAGATTCAGAAGATTTACCTGTTTTTATTACTTGCCTTGCCGTTAACACCTGTTTTAGATGGCCATTGTAATATCAAACTGTCTGGTTAGTCAAATAATTAAGCATCAAAATTGAACTCCTCATCAGATATAGCATCTAAACTTGTCACATTTTTGTTTGTCACAGGTTCGGGCACTAGATCTTCCAATGTTATCTTATCATCAGATTTTTCTGCTAAATCACTTTCTTTACCACCTATTTGTGCATCTAATTCGTCCATAAGATTCTTATCATACAGTTCATTGATATCATTAATTAGATCCGACTGGTTTTCAGTACCACCGTTGCTTTTCTCTGTAACTTCTGTTTGTAAGCCTTTGCCATTCAATAAAAGTTCTGAGTTAGTGAGGTTACTGTCAAGATCTTGACTAAGCTCAGAAGCTGTGCTTTTGTCATCATGGTGTTTAACAATTTGCTTTTCAGAATTAGTATCGTCTATAGACGCATCAGTCTCACTTCCATTATCAGCATTAGATTTTTTTACGCTATCAAATAAATTGTTAGTAAAATTTTGTTCATTATCACTATTTTTCGCATTAAAATCTACCTTTTCATCAACTGCACTAGTTTTTTTATCATCATCTAATAAAGAATCAGATTCATAGTTCGCACCATTAAAATCATTATCACTGCCTTTTACCATTTCACTCATAGACTTAACATCAGTCAACTTAATATTATTCACCGAGAAACTGCTTTCATTATCTTCTGTATCATCACCGAGATTACTTATTATATTGTTTATATCGTCTTGTACATTATCAAACTCAGTTTCAGCGTTATAGAACGAGTCAAACTTTTCTTTAACCTTTCTTAGTTTCCTTGGCACTTTACCGAGACACCGTCTCGAGTAGATGGTCTTCAAAGCTAGCGTGGTGAGACTTGGCACTTTTTTTCGTTTTTCCGTCGGGGTTATCAGGGAGAATTCTTCGTCGGAGCTGAAGTTGTCAGAGTCCCAGTGTACGTAGTCTTCCTCCTTGTAGAATTCGTCTCGAATGTCTTTGTTGATGTGGACCATTCCGTCGAACGCGAGTGGTTCCTGCTTAACGCGCACGAGTGTGCGGTAGGGGTAGATGTGGCGACGCGAGCAGCCGAAATCCTGGGGGAAAGATATTATATTTGTAAGCAAAAATATTATATTAGACTTTATTACTGACCTACCGGCAGGCTATATGCTGGCTTAGTATAGCATTACCCTTGAAGAGCAGGAGGCTCGCTTCAGTTTTGAGGACTTCACTACCAGAACACTGCACCCTTTATTACTAAAACCTTAACGCTTTTATACTACCTAACTACGTGACCTAAAATAAGAGAGAAAAAACGTATCTTCACTTCTTATCGAGAGCGTGATGATACGCATCTCGGCATATCACACCCTATTAGGTCGAGTGTATCATGTGTATCGCCATAGTGACAGGTTGTCAGCCCATCGCCTTTAATTTCAATTGACAATTTGCCAAATGACCCTAAAATATTTGTCAGACGTGGTGTAAATGTCTGTTTTTTTAGGCTGTTTACGCTCTGCCTACCCCGCAAGGGATTATAGGCATGATATATGTATGTAAGTATATCATGTGTATTACGAGAATCATGTGATAAGTATCTCAGGCGATGGGATCGGTTGACAACATGACACTACATACATACATACATACATACATAAATCACGCCTATATCCCTTACGGGGTAGGCAGAGCGTTAACCGCCGTAAAACGGATATTAACACCACGTCTGACAAAAGCTACATGACACTAACGGTCTTTAATACTGTATACGTTAAACCATTCAAAAACAAATCTTTTTCGACACTCGGCCTACTTAAAGGATAAATGAAATAATAAATAAATATCCTGAACAATTCACACAAAGCCATCTAGCTCCCAAACTAAGCAAAGCTTGTACTATGGGAACTAGATAGCTGATGTTAATATTTGTATATATATTTTATACATAGAAACACTCCACACTAAACACAGATATTCGAAAATGTCTTGTGGGGATCGAACCTACGATCCTCGGCGCAGCAGGCAGGGGTATTATTTGTGTGTGTCTATCGGCCAGTCTTCAGGAAAAAGGCATGCAAACATCAGCCTATTGCAGTCCACTTGCTAGACAAAGGCCTCCCCCAGGGTACGCCATAGAGCACGATCTCTCGTTTTTACCATCCAGTCGCTCCCAGCCGCTTTTTGAAGTCATCGGTCCATCTGGCCGGAAGGCGTCCAACGCTACGCGTGCGCACCGGACAGTTTGTGTGAGTACTTATGGCGGGTGACATGAAGTGATGCCAATAGGCAGAATGGAGGGTTCCAGGTGGTGTCGGGAAAAGGGTAGCTACCCGCCTGGCCGGGTGTTGTGGCCAGGGGACCGACTGGTCCACCTGGATAGAATTGGAAGTTGTATATATGCGTTTCGCGGTGAAACACTTCGATACCGCGTTTCAGGCTCTTTATTCTGTCACGTGGCGCCATCTTGCAGATATGTTGGAACTTCTGTTGCGTCTTGCTTGCTCGTGAACTACTTTGAGTGAGTTTTTTTTTTTTTATCAAGTATGTGTTTCCTCTTGACTGTAGTCTAGGTCATAGGACAGAGACAGAATCTAAGATAAGAAGCCTGTTCACTCTAACTTTGAAGAGATTAGGGTTGTATGCGTTTGGAAACACAGACGCAGGTAGTGAGTTCCACTCTTTAGCAGTGCGCATTATAAATGATGACTGGAAGCGCTTAGTCCGAATTGGTGGAATGGCTACCAGGTACGGATGGTATCCGGCGGTGCGTCTGGATGTCCGATGGTAGAAGGGAGCTGGTGGAGCAAGGTTGTGAAGCTCTTGAGCACACTCTCCGAAGTACAATCTGTAAAAAACCGACAAGCAGGCAATCTTGCAGTTGTCTTGTCGTAGCTCCCAGAGGTTGCTACATACGTACTTACCTCGGACAGTGCGTGTGGGTACTTACAGGCGCGAGTCTCGCCACGTGGTATCGGCCGCGTGTGTGCGGCGCGAGCAGCTTGTCGCAGCGCGCGATCAGTACTTGCGCGTGTAGCAGCCGCGTGCGCACCCAAGGGGGCACCCGCGCCTCGGACAGTGCGTGTGGGTACTTACAGGCGCGAGTCTCGCCACGTGGTATCGGCCGCGTGTGTGCGGCGCGAGCAGCTTGTCGCAGCGCGCGATCAGTACTTGCGCGTGTAGCAGCCGCGTGCGCACCCAAGGGGGCACCCGCGCCTCGGACAGTGCGTGTGGGTACTTACAGGCGCGAGTCTCGCCACGTGGTATCGGCCGCGTGTGTGCGGCGCGAGCAGCTTGTCGCAGCGCGCGATCAGTACTTGCGCGTGTAGCAGCCGCGTGCGCACCCAAGGGGGCACCCGCGCCTCGGACAGTGCGTGTGGGTACTTACAGGCGCGAGTCTCGCCACGTGGTATCGGCCGCGTGTGTGCGGCGCGAGCAGCTTGTCGCAGCGCGCGATCAGTACTTGCGCGTGTAGCAGCCGCGTGCGCACCCAAGGGGGCACCCGCGCCTCGGACAGTGCGTGTGGGTACTTACAGGCGCGAGTCTCGCCACGTGGTATCGGCCGCGTGTGTGCGGCGCGAGCAGCTTGTCGCAGCGCGCGATCAGTACTTGCGCGTGTAGCAGCCGCGTGCGCACCCAAGGGGGCACCCGCGCCTCGGACAGTGCGTGTGGGTACTTACAGGCGCGAGTCTCGCCACGTGGTATCGGCCGCGTGTGTGCGGCGCGAGCAGCTTGTCGCAGCGCGCGATCAGTACTTGCGCGTGTAGCAGCCGCGTGCGCACCCAAGGGGGCACCCGCGCCTCGGACAGTGCGTGTGGGTACTTACAGGCGCGAGTCTCGCCACGTGGTATCGGCCGCGTGTGTGCGGCGCGAGCAGCTTGTCGCAGCGCGCGATCAGTACTTGCGCGTGTAGCAGCCGCGTGCGCACCCAAGGGGGCACCCGCGCCTCGGACAGTGCGTGTGGGTACTTACAGGCGCGAGTCTCGCCACGTGGTATCGGCCGCGTGTGTGCGGCGCGAGCAGCTTGTCGCAGCGCGCGATCAGTACTTGCGCGTGTAGCAGCCGCGTGCGCACCCAAGGGGGCACCCGCGCCTCGGACAGCGGGTCGCCCGCTGGAAATAAACACATTTTAAAATAGTGGTATTTTTTTTTATAAATTTTATTTTCTTGAGTTTGCACAACTATTACTCATCACAATAAAACAATTTTAAACGGATTTAAGTTGTGTTTATTTTGTATTTTACAACTCCTACGTTTCGAGCTCTGTTTGTAACAAAAATTTGTTTGTTGTTTTGTAACAAATATAATTTCAATTCTAAATAATGACGTCTAACACCTTAGTCTCTGTTAAGAGCTCGAAACGTAGGAATTGTAAAATACAAAATAAACACAACTTAAATCCGTTTAAAATTGTTTTATTGTAAATTTTATTTTATCTAGTTAACATTCATATTTTATTTCAACAGACATTATTATTCTTGATGATATGCTTTTTGTTATTGTAATTAATTAATTATCTCGTTGTGGACTTTTTTAATTTTATTTTTATGTTTAATATTTTGATGGTTGTATACTTTCGCACTCAGTGTAACTGTTTAATGAAATAAATAAATTGAATTGAATACTGGTTGTATGGTAGAAATAGCTACCTAGCTATAAGGCCACCTACATTGTAGCCTTTCTTTTATATCTGTATGTCTTGTTTTTGTGCAAAAATTATATTTATGTTATATTATAATATCACTGTATTGTCTACGAAGAAGAATATTTCCGAGTATATTTCTTAAGTTTTTATGATTTCATTGCGATTGCAACTTTTGTAACAAGTAGACTTCAACCAAACACTATGTTTGAATTTTGAATTAATATTTTCTTGAGTTTGCACAACTATCACCAATCACAATAAAACAATTTTAAAAGGATTTAAGTTGTATTTAGTTTGGATTTTACAATTCCTACGTTTTTAACTCTTTACAGAGCACGTGGTCACGAAAGACTATGACTGTTGAAATTATTTTTGTTTACATACTACAAGACCTACTACACAAGATACTGTTTCAGCATTTTGCGTGGAACCCGGACGTTACGCTAGGCAATTAAGAAATAGATGGCGGTAGAACAAAAATAATTTATATTCTCAAAAATGACGTCTAACACCTGTCATCCGTGACCACGGGCTCTGTAAATAGCTCGAAACGTAGGAATTGTAAAATACAAAATAAACGTAAAATCCGTTAATTTTATTGGCCCAATAGAAAACTGGCTCGGGCGGTATAAAAAAATAAATAAAGGCCATGCATCAGGGCTGGCCAGTTTAACCACACGGCATGTAACTTTACTCCACCTGCACTAGTAACCGACATTTGTTTCACATTGAAGTCAAGATTTTCAAAGGGTGTTATATATTTTTAATTATTATCAATACAGGGTGTAAGGTTTACCGTGTGATGCCGGCCTAGAATAGCATCACCCCATTTCTTACTCATGGGTGTCGTAAGAGGCGACTAAGGGACTCGAGGGTGTGTATTGCAATTTTAGGCGATGGGTTGACAACCTGTCACTATAGTGATACACAGCTATCTGATTGACCCTCTAACTTTTGTCAGACGTGGTGTTAATATCAGTTTTACGGCCGTTAACGCTCTGCCTACCCCGTAAGGGATATGGGCGTGATTTGTGTATGTGTGTATGTGTATGTGTGTAAGGGACAGCCCTCCGAATACTGGGTGCATGCAGACCTTGATACTGAACAACTTTCCCCTAGGAACATATGTCAGGAAACGACAAAAAATATCTTCATATATAATACCTTCCATACAAAATCTCGATCAGCTGACTGCATTTACTATAGGAAGTCCAAAATTTTTGACGTTTCCTGAAATATTTTCTTACGAGAAGTTATTCTGTTTTATGGTCCAATTATGGCACCCTATCAATATTCGGAGGGCTGTCCCTTACACCCTGTATATTTTTAATTATATGACTTACATTTTTTCTTGGTCGTGCAAGCGCTTTCGTGTTTCTTGAGTGACTTCAATGTTTGATAGCTCCGACTGCACTTACTGCATTTACCTGAAACGAAATAATCTTAAATTATGAATACAGAAGTATCTTCTCTTTTCGTGTGGGACACCGAGTCGTCCAAGGACCCGATGAACCCTGGTGTCAGAGTTTTTCAACCGCCTACTACCACTAGTAGGCCTCTGACATTGTTGTGTTACGACCGCCATCTAAGTAATCATAGACAGCAATCGGGACCGACGGCTTAACGTGCCCTCTGAAGCACAGAACCATTTCTTTGGTTAGCAATCAGTTGGTTCACCCTGTAATGTCCTAACCAGACCGGGAACAAATTCACAAAGTGATAAATATCAACTTTGTGAGTGTCCCACCAAGAATCGAACCCGGAACCTTGGCGTCACAGGCAGTCGCACTACCACTGCGTCATATCGGCTGTCTTAAGCCGGCTTAGAATGGCAACATTTCAGTTCTTTCCCGTGGGTGTCGTAAGAGGCGACTAAGGGACTCGAGGGTCATATATGTTTTGCAATTTTAGGCGATGGGCTGACTACCCGTCACTATGACGATGCACAACTTTTGAATGTCCCTCAAATGTTTACCAGACGTAGCGCAAATATTAATTTTCAAGGCAATTTACGCTCTTGCCTACCCCGCAAGGGATAAAGGCATGATATGTGCATGTATGAACAAATTGATATCTTTTACAAACAAGTATTTCTATTTCATCAAAAAAATCCTCTAGTGAGTTCTCAAACTATGTTTTCAAAAATTGTTTACCTAACACAGGAATTGTTTACCTAACTGTTTTAATATTTGGTACTCAAAATAGCTATTGTTTAATTCCAGCAACCACACATTTTTTATTGATATGTCTCCAATACAACTGTGGAATTTCAGTTCCATTTTTCTTTTTCTTTGTAATAGTTGCATTCCATACCTCCAGGCCTGGCGTCCCTGCCGGCGCAGCGGTGCTGTGTCCGCAGGTTGTCTGTAGGAAACGTCTTCCAGCACTCCGCGCACTTCACGTCGGGAACCTCCGTCCACGGCACGCAAGAGGTATCCGCTATGTGCCTGCAAATTAAATAATAATAATTACTTTGAAAACAAAGTTTTAAAACACTTCCCGTGTTAGGTATACAATTTATGAAAACTTGCAAAATTTTCAAGCGCGGGCAGGAAATTTCGCAGGTTTTCAAAAAAATAATAATTACTTTATTTGCCAGAATACAGTAGTTAATTAAAATGTTACAATATAAAACGTCCTTGTACTCTTCATGTGCCGTGTGATGCCGGCTTAGAATAGTATCACCCCATTTCTTTCCCGTGGGAGTCGTAAGAGGCGACTAAAGGACTCAAGGCTGAGTATTGCAATTTTAAGCGATAAGCTGACAACCTGTCACTATGGCGATGCACAATTTCCGCATGACCCTCAAATATTTGTCAGTCGTGGCGTAGATAGACCGTTTTTGCGGCTGTTTGCACTCTGCCTACCCCGCAAGGGATTATAGGTGTGATATATGTATGTATGTTTTTAATGTGACGCTACCTAGATTGAGATCTCAGGTCAAAAAATAGGGGAGCAGTCGACATGCTTTTAGGTTAGAATTTCAGAGAAATCATCATCATCCTATAATAGGCGTGATATATGTGTATGTGTAAAAAGTAGCCTATGTGTTATTCCGGGTTATACTCTACTTGTGGTCCAAATTTCATCCAAATCGGTCAAGCCGTTTGAGCGTGAAGAGGTAACAAAACAAACATATACACACACAAACTGCCAGATTTATAATAGTACAGATTGCTTACTCTTGTGCCGTGTGATGCCGCTTAGAATAGCATCATCCCATTTCTTTCCCGTGGGTGTCGTATGAGGCGACTAAGGGACTCGAGGATTATATATGTTTTGCAATTTTAGGCGATGGCCTGACTACTTGTCACTAAAGTGATACATAAATATCTGAATGACCCTCAAATGTTTGTCAGACGTGGCGTAAGTGACCGTTTTTTTGCCCGTGTACGCTCTGCCTACCCCGCAAGGGTATAATCCGTGATGTATGTGTATGTGTAAAAAGTGGCCTATGTTTTATTCCAGATTATACTCCACCTGTGTTCCAAATTTTATCCAAATCGGTCAAGCCGTTTGAGCGTGAAGAGGTAACAAACTCACAAACTCTCAGATTTATAATATTAGTACAGATTTCTTACTGGTTATAATCGTTGTACTGTCTAAAGTGGTGTTGACAGCCGCGACACTTGTACGGCTTGTGTTTGTTCTTGTGTTGCTTGTGGTGCGCCGTCGTCTCCTCCGCACTCGTGAACCATTCGCCGCATGCGTTGCAGGCGCATCTGATAATTAATAATGTAATATTTCATACAAATATTGCATTTAAATCAAATTTCAAAATTCAAATTGTTAACATTTACGACAATTGGCCCTTTATTTTTTTGTTGAAAAATAATACAAACTGACATTCAAAAGGCCAAAATTATACAGGGTGTAAGGAACAGCCCTCCGAATACTGATATGGTGTATTCAGACTATAAAACTGAACAACTTTCCATAAAACTCAAAAATGTAGGACATCCCACAGTAAATGCAGTCAGCTGATCGTAATTATGTATGAAAGTTTTTTTTGTTGTTTCCTGACATATGTTCCTAGGGGAAAGTTGTTCAGTTTCATGGCATGCATGCACCCTATCAGTATTCGGAGGGCTGTCCATTATACCCTGTATAACACAAATATTTTCAAGAAACTTGCTAAGCTCCCTACTACGGGTAGGATTTAAACCTGCAACTTTCGCCATCACTAGTGTCAAAAAGTCAACACAATTATGAAAAATAATCAACACAAATAATGAATAATTTAAAAGTTCCGTGCTTCGGAGGGCACGTTAAGCCGTCGGTCCCGGTTGCTGTCTTTGATTACTTAGACGGTAGTCGTTACACAACCATGTCAGAGGCCTACTACTAGTAGTAGGCGGTTGAAAAACTCTGACACCAGGGTTCTTCGGGTCGTTGGACGACTCGGTGTCCCACACGAAAAGAGAAGAGAGAGAGATTTAAAAGTTCTACAAAATTACTTTTTCCCTGATTTTAATAAAGACGACGCAACGGTCTCATAGGTAATTTATTACAAGATGATAAATATAATAAGAATTTTTAACTATGGCTGTAAAAGTCAGACAAAGTGTTTTTATAGAAAAAAAATATTATTATAATAATTTTTATACTCGGTGTTAATTTAATTAATATTTGCGTAGTAATCAGAAAAAGTACCTAAGCAAAATAAAATAAAACTTATTATATACTCACGTGGCAGGTGTATATTTGACAATGTGTTGTGATCTTATATGACTTGTCAACCCCTGTACAGCTTGGAACACGCCTTCACAGATGTGACACACATGCTCCGGTGCCGCAGGCGACGGCGGACGCCTTGACTTAGGCCCGGGTTTGTGTGATTCCACTTTGGAAGATTTCGGGCCAGGTTTAGGTTCTATTTTAGAGGATTTGGGGACAGGTTTGGGTGATTCTGTTTTGGAGGATTTAGGACCGGGTTTAAGTGATTCTATTTTGGATGATTTAGGGCCGGGTTTAGGTGATTCTGTTTTAGAAAACTTTGGGCCAGGTTTAGGTGATTCTGTTTTAGAGGATTTAGGGCCCGGTTTGAATGTTTTAGGGCCGGAAGGAGGTAAAGGGGGTGATTCGGCCACTTTAGTGCATTTGGGACCCGGTTTAGGTTTGGTTTTAGGCGGAGTCGGCGGCCGAGGCGGCAGTTTGATGGTCAGCCTGTTGAATAAAGAAAATGTATTAAATAATAGAGAAATTCGTGTAATATTGCACTATGAGAGCAATATAATTACAATATTAGGCTAGGCGATAGGCTGACAACCTGTCATTATAGTGATACACGATTTTCCAGAAACATACGCATATCACGACTTTAATCCCTTACTGGGTAGGCAGAGCGTAAAAGGTCGCAAAACGGTCATGTACGCCACGTCTGACAAATATTTGAGGGTCATTCGGAAAACTGTGTATCGCTATCGCCATAGTGACAGGTTGTCTGCCTATCGCCTAAAATTGCAATACACACCATTGAATCCCTTAGTCGCCTCTTACGACTCCCACTGGAAAGAAATGGGGTGATGCTATTCTAAGCCGGCATCACACGGCGTTTCCAGAAACAGACCTCAAATATTTGTCAAACGTGGCGATAGCGACTGTATTTTTACGGCCGGTACCGCGCTGTCTACCCCGCAAGGGATAAAGGCGTGATATGGGTATGTATGTATTCCGTCTTATTGCCGTGTGATGCCAGCTTAGAATAGCATCACCCCATTTCTTTCCCGTGGGAGTCGTAAGAGGCGACTAAGGGACTTGAGGGTGTGTAGGTATTGCAATTTTAGGCGATGGGCTGACAACCTGTTACTATGGCGATACACAATTTTTCCGAAGACCCTCAAATATATGTCAGACGTGGCGTAAATGTCCGTTTTTGCGGCTGTTTACGCTCTGTCTACCCCGCAAGGGATAAAGGCACGATGTACGTATTCTGGAATATTCCACGACTTACTTGATTTTCTTTTGCGGCGTATCTCTACTGTCCGTATTGTCTCGCGCTCGTTTCAAAATCGGCGCCGCCTCTTCGTCTGTGTCCGATGGAATCTACAAAAATAAATAAAAAATAAAATTATTTACTACTAGCTGTTACCTGCGGCGTCGCACGAATAAAATAAAAACTATCCTATGTGTTAATCCATGTTACTTTCTATGTGTGCCAAATAAACATACAAACTTTCGCATTTATGTGATGTGTGATGTCGGCTTAAAATAGCATTAACCCCAATTCTACCCGTGGATGTCGTAAAAAGCGTCTAAGGGATAACCTTATCCAGGAAATGGGTAGCTACACCTTGCACTGCACTCGCCAATCCACCTGCAAGCGTCCCAAGAGGCCCCTGTCCAGCAGTAAACTTATATGGCTACTAGCTTATACCCGCACAAGGAATAAAGTGACGTTTTATTCATTAAAAAGATTACCACGGAATGATTTAATGGCCTGAACTAAACATGCATACAGTACGGCCAACCCCTAAGCCATATTTGACAGCTGTCAGATTCATGCTAACGCTACGACAGAGGGTCCATTTTCCTTTGTTGGCATCCCTTTTAGAGATGAAACCTTTCAAATATGGCTAATTGGAATGGCCTAACTTTTATTGAAATTGCATACCTCTTCTTTTAGTTTCTTTAAAATTGATTTTGATTGTGTAGAGTCATTTTTACTTTGCTGTTCCTGTCAAAAATTGGCATTAATAAATAACATAGTATTAATATATTTTTCGTTATTATATTTAGCATACTAGCTGTTACCCGTGGCTTTGCCCGCGTACTTATAGGGAGTAAAATAACAATGAGTTGTGTCATTTGTTAAAAGATCCCTCTCCGTCTCCCTAGAAGGTCTCGGCCTATCAAACTGAACAACTTTTGCTTTGGTTCCATATTTATATCTTCTATAGTTTAGATGGGCTCCTGGTGGTCTACCTTAGGTACTTCAGACCCTCGAGTGGTGATAAAAACTATCCTATGTGTTAATCAATGTAATCATCTCTTTGTGTGCCAAATTTCATTACAATCGGTTCAGTAGTCTTAGCGTGAAGAACAAACATACAAACAAACAAACATACAAACTTTTGCATTTAATATATTAGTAGGATTTGCATGTAGGTTCATTTTATTGGCATTTTTTTATTTAAATACGTTATTGTGCACGCCCAATCCGCCTGTCTTGTAAGTCTCACTTTCGGTAGGTCAGCTGGAAGAAATGTCTTAGCAGAAATAAGTTGTCCTGTTGTGTCGTCATTCTTTGAATATTATGTCTCTTGTGTGCCATAAATGGTTAATGATAATAGTATTTTTTTTTGTAAACTTGCAAAATTTTCAAGCGCGGGCAGGACCTGCGACCTTCGCACCACCAGTGGCGACGCCTCCTCCATCCGGGCCGCCGCAGCTCATTCCTTGCCCGCCAATTTTGCAAGTGTATTTTAATGCCAGTAACGCGTGGCATGGCTTCATCTACCGGGTTAGTTTTGCAACTAATACCCGGCGACTAATGCAAATAATAAATTTTTTTGCAAGTTTTCAAAAATTGTATACCTAACAGGAAGTGTTTTAAAATTTGGTATTCAATAATATATTAGTTATTGCTGGTATAATTTAGGTTTTTTTATTTTTGTCGTCTCTTTAATTCATGTGATTGCACGCTTTGGGGTTAGTTCTCTACATCTTTGATAGTGTTAGCCTTATCGGTCGTCCTCAAATTACGTAACGCATTTTTTTAACCCCTTCCCTTACCCCTTGTAGTAGCGCCCTTTGAGTATGACGTTTGGTCTGGTCAGACCCCCCTCTAAATTGCATTACGTACTTTATTAACGACCCCTTATCTGACCTAGAATCAAGCACAAACTCATCATTATTTTACGCGTAAGTAAATTGTTGTATTATTCAAATTGAATATCTTAAATGTTCTTATTATTTTGAAATTATTTGACTGGTCTATGTGAATGTTTTTATAAGCATAAATATGTATGAATTAATTTAATTTATGTATAATCATTTACTAAATGAGAATACATACATACATCAGCCTGTAGCGACCTCTGGGAGCTACGACAAGAAGCTCACTCAAAGTGGTTCACGAGCAAGCAAGACGCAACAGAAGTGCCAACATAGCTGCAAGATGGCGCCACGTGACAGAACAAAGAGCCTGAAACGCGGTATCGAAGTGTTTCACCGCGCAACGCTTATATACAACTTCCAATTCTATCCAGGTGGACCAGTCGGTCCCCTGGCCACAACACCCGGCCAGGCGGGTAGCTACCCTTTTCCCGCACCACCTGGAACCCTCCATTCTGCCTATTGGCATCACTCCTGTCACCCGCCATAAGCCTATAGCAGTTCACTGCTGGACGTAGGCCTCCCCCAGGGTACGCCATAGGGCACGATCTCTCGTTTTCGCCATCCAGTCGCTACCAGTCAAATCTATGCCACTTAATGACAAATGTAAATGTAAATGTGACTTGGGAAACTGTAATGTTACATGTCGCTACCAGTCAAATCTATGCCACTTAATGACAAATGTAAATGTAAATGTGACTTGGGAAACTGTAATGTTACATGTCGCTACCAGTCAAATCTATGCCACTTAATGACAAATGTAAATGTAAATGTGACTTGGGAAACTGTAATGTTACATGTCGCTACCAGTCAAATCTATGCCACTTAATGACAAATGTAAATGTAAATGTGACTTGGGAAATTGTAATGTTACATGTCGCTACCAGTCAAATCTATGCCACTTTATGACAAATGTAAATGTGACCTGGGAAACTGTAATGTTACATGTCGCTACCAGTCAAATCTATGCCACTTAATGACAAATGTAAATGTGACTTGGGAAACTGTAATGTTACATGTCGCTACCAGTCAAATCTATGCCACTTAATGACAAATGTAAATGTAACTTGGGAAACTGAAATGTTACATGTCGCTACCAGTCAAATCTATGCCACTTAATGACAAATGTAAATGTGACTTGGGAAACTGTAATGTTACATGTCGCTACCAGTCAAATCTATGCCACTTTATGACAAATGTAAATGTGACCTGGGAAACTGTAATGTTACATGTCGCTACCAGTCAAATCTATGCCACTTAATGACAAATGTAAATGTGACTTGGGAAACTGTAATGTTACATGTCGCTACCAGTCAAATCTATGCCACTTAATGACAAATGTAAATGTGACTTGGGAAACTGTAATGTTACATGTCGCTACCAGTCAAATCTATAATCTAATGTCATTAAGTGGCATAGATATTTTTTTTTTTTTTTTTTTTTTTTAATGTAAATGTGACTTGGGAAACTGTAATGTTACATTTGATATTGAATAAATAAATTAGTAGTTTTTGAAAACTTGCAAAATTTTCAAGCGCGGGCAGGATTTGAACCTGCAACTTTCGCATTACTAGTGGCGACGCCTCTTCCATCTGGGCTACCGCAGCTCATTTCTTTCCCGCCAATTTTGCAAGTGTATTTTAATGCCAGTAACGCGTGGCATGGCTCCATCTACCGGGTTAGTTTTGCAACTAATAACCGGCGACTAATTCTATCTTTACAGATTGAATGTAGTCTAAGCGATGAAAACCAGCGATAAATTGAGTACCAAATTTTAATACCTAACACGGGAAGTGTTTTAAAATTTGGTACTCAAATTAGTAGTTATGAATATATCCAGGTGTACCTTCGAGCGTCCCAAGGAGTTGTCGCCGGTGTCATGGGTGTCGTTGCCGTGTGATGCCGGCTTAGAATAGCATCACCTCATTTCTTTCCCGTGGGAGTCGTAAGAGGCGACTAAGGGACTCGAGGGTGTGTACTGCAATTTTAGGCGATGGGCTGACAACCTGTCACTATGGTGATACACAATTTTCCGAATGACCCTCAAACATTTGTCAGACGTGGTGTAAATGGCCTTTTTTGCGGCTGTTTACGCTCTGCCTACCCCGCAAGGGATAATAGGCGTGATATACAGGGTGTAAGGGACGGTGTACCGAAAACTTTGCAAGCATGATCAGACCATGAAACTGAACAACTTTTACTTAGGAGCCTATGTTAGGAAACGAATTTTTTTTTTCGACTTTCCATAGAAAGTCAGTCAGCTGATCGGGAATTTTGTATGGGAGGCCGAAAAAATTTTCGCGTTTACCAACATAGCTTCCATAGAAAAAGTTCATGGTCTGATTATGCCTGCAAAGTTTTCGGTACACCGTCCCTTACACCCCGTATGTATGAAAATATCCAGGTGTACCTTCGACCGTCCCAGGGTCATGTCGCTGGTGGCGGACTGCCTGGTCTCCCGCACAGGGGTCGGCGAGCTCCTAGTTCTGCTGGAGCGGGAGCTGGAGGAGCCCGCGCGGTGATCGCGCCGCGTCGCGCGGCCGTCGCGCGTGCTGCGGGACACGCTCTCGGTCTACGCAAACACACACTCTATGCTATTTGGGAATCATATATCACAGTTTTATCTACACTCGACTCAATTATGAATTCGAAAACAGTTGTTTAATGGAAATTACAGACGCGTAATGTATTAATGAGAAGGGCCTTACTTCGATTAAGTTGAGAAATGAAACGAAGTTTTTTTTGCCCAATACTCAAATCGCCATCTTCCGTCGCACCTGTCAGTTGTTGTTGAATTGTAATTGTGCAGTTGATGTTGTTATTTTATAAGATTGTTGTTCAGTTATTGTTATTCAGTTCTAATACCGATATTGTTCAGTTGTTTAGTAAGGTGACTGTTTAGACTCCACATCTGAACAACTGCTAAAGTACAGAAATTTCAAAAATTCATATCAAGCCATATTACGTTCTCGTATTGAATTTGACCTTGTATCGGGCCTTGCAATGGCCGGTGCGGACGTTTGAAAAATGGTTAAACTGAGTTTTTTTTGGAGAGTGTAGATAAAATAGTGTATGCAACTTCTATAATTAGGCATTAGAATTATTATTATTATTTATAGGACAGGCAGCAATACATGCTGATAGGTCCTTGCAGTGTTGGTTTTGTTAATTAATAATTTATTTTTTTATTTTATTTGTTCACACACACACGCGCATATTTTTGTTTATAAAGTCTTTATTTCAGAATGCTGGTGTCAAACTATTATCACACTCGGCTACGCCTCTTAAACTATTATGCAACTGACACTCGCATTCTAATACACAGTTGCATATACTACTAATCTATGCTAAAATTTAAAACACTTGAATGAGTTAGGAAAAAAAAATTGAGAACTTACGAAATGGGAAATTTTTTAGGGATTCTCGAGTGTCATATAGAGGGTGCTGAGCTTAATTGAAATAACGTTTCTTTCCACAAAATCTGTACTACTTTATAAATTATTCTTTATTTTGTGATTATTGAATTGTTCTAAATTTATTATTGGTCATTTGTTTACTTACACGAATTACACTCAATATAATAGCAAGGCGAGAAGTTAATTTTGTAGGTATTAACATATTTAATTTGTAACAAACACAACGTGAAACGGAACCTGTGACAAAACTATGGCTGCCACCAGCCATATTGAAACGTCAAAATTTCAGTTAAGCACAGCGCCCTCTGATTTTACATTCAGAACTATCAACAGAACTGTCAACAGAAAAACTCCCATTGCACCACAGGCAGGATTTGAACCTGCTAGTATCTGCCTCCCCCGCAAGGGATTATAGGCGTGGTGTATGTATGTATGTATGTAGCCTAGGGTTGCCTGCTCTTTGCACCAACATGCTTCTTATACTTTCGTTTATTTTGTTCACTAGTGTTTATTTTTATGTTTTGTAACTGTTGGCCTGAACTGTTTTGGAATAAATGTTTTCTATTTATCTATGTATTAATAGCAATTTACCTTAATCAAATTCTTTAGCTCCTTCTTCAAACTCTTAACTCTGTCTTTCTTCTTGTCCTCCTTCCTCTTGGACGGGGGCGGATTCCCCGCTTGTCTCCGGGACAGCGGCTCATCGTCATCATCTTGCACGAACACCGGCTCCGTTACACCGAGAATACAATCGTCTCCTTCAGACTGTAAATGTTAATAACATGATGTATTTTTAGTTACCATGTACAATAATTGATAAATAAATTAATTTTTTTAATTTTATTTATGAGTGAAATCAAAACTTTTTAATGTTTTCAGTCTCATACTGTGTAAGAAATCACTTATTAAATTCATACAACCTTTGACCTATTGTGAAACAGAGGCTTTATTTTTATGCATGAAATAAACTAAAACACACACACACACACACACACACACACACACACACACACACACACACAGGTGTCATATTACAACCATAACCAAGAAAGCTAAGAGATTCATATACCTGATTAGAAAAGCATTTGGAATACTCACACCGGAAATGATATTAAAAATTCTAAAGACATATATTAGACCAATATTAGAGTATGCGTTTCAAGTCTGGAGTCCATACTTTGTTAAAGATATTTACTTACTTGAAAAAGTCCAGCGCAGCTTCACTAAGGTACCCAGGCAATTAAAGAACCAAACTTATGAACAACGTTTGGAGGTGCTGAAGCTAAGCACACTACAAGCAAGAAGAGAGCGCGGAGATTTAATAGAGACCTACAAGATCCTACACGGGCACTACGACCTCAAAGATTTTGACGCCTTCTTTAACTATGACCAAAACACCCGTCTGCGAGGGCACAGCCTTAAGTTAAAAACCCGTTTCTCTTACAATAATCCGCACAAAAACTTTCTCGCAAATAGAGTGGTCGCAAACTGGAACAAGTTGCCTCAAGATGTCATATCAGCACAGAACACCAATATGTTTAAAAACAAACTTGATAAACACTTAAAAATATAAAATGGAAAGAGATAAAGTGAACTATGAACAATGTGATACAGGCATCATCAGTTGTTACAACTGCCTGCCTGATAAAATATAATAATAATAATAATATTATTATTACTACCTATGCTATCAGAAATAAGCATAATTAAGCATGAATGTATATAATTATGTATATCTACCATATGGCCAATGTACGTACAGTACTGATTGAAAGGGAGGAGCAGTATCTCCAAACACAGGCCTTTGCAGCTTAAATGGAGATACTATGTGCAATTGTCATAATAGGCTAAGTTTTAAGTGAAATAAACATTTTTGATTTGATTTTGATTTGATACTGCTTGAATTGCTACTATGTGAATTGTATTATACACCCTCATGTTTGTCAAACGTTTTGCGGCCGTTTACGTCCTGCCTACTCCGCAATGGATATAGGTGTGATATATGTGCATTTGATTATTTGGGAATAAAAGGCTTAACATTAGCTGGACCTTCCCCATACTCGCCATGCTTAACAATAAAAAGGCTTAGTTATTATTAATTATTTATTACCCTAAGTATTATTATTATTAATACCCTAATAATACCCTAAGTAGCTTTTTACTAGTCCATGATCGGATAAGCTAACTAAGTTGGCACCACACGGCTGTTATCTGTGCAACGCACACTTCATATAATCCAGGTGATGCTGGCTTACAATAGCATCACCTTATTTGTTTCATGCAGGTGTTGTAAGAGGCGACTAGGGTATTAATTCTCAAATATTTGAGACGATAGTGACCATTTTTTACGGCCAGTACGACTATACCTACCCCGCAAGAGATAAAGGCTCTATATGTCCATGTATATGTGAACCACTAGCCCAATAACAGAATAATTTTCACAGCACAATTTGCATTTACTTTTTTCCCTAATTTTAATAAAGTATGTAAAATTTGTTTTTACAATAAATTAGTAACCTCCACCATTTGGTTCATGCTAAATAAAGATCAATACAGACATTTTCTCTTACTGAGCTTTGTGGATACGGTTCTGGCAGACCGAGGCGCTGACGGGTTTTGACGTTGGTCTCTCGGCACATCAGCAGGAACTCGTAGAAATCATTCACTTTGTCCACACACAGCTCACATATCAATGGGGGCATTTTGTCATCTTGATTCACCTGAGAATTAAATAAAAAACATGTTTAGTTTTTTATTGTTTTTTCATTGTTAGTTGGGCTGGTTTACTTGCAATTCTTATTAAGGTCTTATAAGTAAGGCCTGCCCTATACCATTAACTGTTTGTTGTGCAACATTACAAGATACATATCTAGTCAACTGCGGACAAGACTGAACCAGTCACCTGTCAAAAATCCTTGAACTGGGGGAAAGAATGATAAAGTCGCATTAGCCAACCCATAGCTGCTCGCTCCGCAGAAAGCCTAATATTTTTATTAAATGATCAAAGTTGTGAATACTTTTTGGGACGAGTTTCGTAAGTAATTAATTGAAATGTCATATATTTTTTCGATTTTTGATAAAGTTTCAATTCTGCTATTTGCAACTAATTTCCACTGGGTAACTTCTTCCAGATAACCTACAGAAATAAGCCTTTTACAAGACAGGCAACCTTATGTTCTTTGAGAGAGCAGAAGCCAAAGGTTAGAAAACATATTTATAAGCCAGAATAAGAATACCAATAAGACTATTTAGATGCTTGATTAGTAAATAGATCAATCAACAGCACAGCATCTAACCTATATTTATTGTCTACAGAATTTTATGACAGTCCACTAGGTGATGGAAACTAGTTTAACGGGCGTCATTCCGTGAAGTGAGGTGAAAACGAGCTACGAGAATGCATTTTATACACAATCTAAGACACATCACTGTCAACTAAATTTTGTTTTTTAATCTTCAAGATATGAGGAATAAGCCAGGGCAGCGCAAAATCTCATTTTATATTTAATTACGGAGAAATTAAAATTTGAAGTTACCTCTATTTTTCAGTGATGAAGCGTGGTGTAAGAGATTTCCTCCGCCAGTGCTTATCGAACTGTATTGATCTTAGTATGATTATTAATGGCAATTTCACGTTGAACCCGCCCGGGCGGCTATTTTTTGACAAAACAACTTAGTTATTAAGAAATTGAGCAAAACACTTACTGTTTCCGGCTGCTTTACATACATACATACATACCTTATACATACCTTGGGAATAAAAGGTTTTTGTTTTGATGTGTTTCCTCTGCTGTCAAAACTGACGTGGAATTGATCATAGATAAACGGAATATGATGCAGACGCGACACACTGTACATTTGTTCAATATTTTGACCGTGAAAAATTATTGTAGCTAGAATTTTGCCCTAAAATATATCAACTACTTATCTACAACAACGGCATTCTATCCGCTATGGATAATTTTGCCAATGTCAATACTACGTTGATTGATACATCGAACGAAACGCAAAATATGAACCGATTAGACGTAGGTATTAAAAATATTTTTACGATCAAATAATAGGATGACGTGGTTGTTAGTGCAGATTAGTATGAACTAGTAAGGTTCGATTTATATGCAACACTAGACGGCGGCACGGCGGCACAAAAGCAGTTTTTTGACCGCGGCGGAAATTTTTAATTGTATATATGGAGCGCTGCGCATACGGTCACCACTAACCACAGTTTTAGAACAAATTATAAGAAAGCAAGTATAATAGTTATGTACATGTACTTACGTACATACATACATACACATATCACGCCCATATCTCTTGCAACTTGCGTACCTAGTATACAAAAGTATTATTTATGTAGTAAAAGATTTTTGTCAGGTTTCAGTTCAAGACTGGGATCAATTGATTCGGAAGGTTTTAAGTGTTATGGGGTAGAAAGGTTCTAGAGTGGCACTGGGTCAAGATGTTCATGCTAGGGTAACACTGGATTGAAAGGTTCTAGACTTATACCTAGCTGGAAAGTCCTAGAGTGTCACCGAACAAAATGCCAATACTAATGATAAAATTAATTTCCAGGTAATTATCATTTCGGGAAGGTCGAGGGTATCATTATATTAAAGGTTGTGGTCACCCTGGTTCGTTGGTAACACTGAAATATACCAAACTTTGTATAGGGCTATAAATCCCTTTTCTAAAAATACCAATATCAAGACCAAAAATTACAGGATTATCCAGATAGAAATGGATTAAAAAAACAATTAGGAGCATCTTCGATTTTAAAATTTTCTTAGTTACCTACTTTAATAGATATCACCAAAATGTATGATAATTTTTAACTATGAAGCAATTCAACTAGTGTCGGTGATTAAAGGAAAAAGATTGTTAAAGATGTTCGAAGGTTTGAAAATGTTAAAGCATGTGGCTCTGTGTATGTCTGATGGTCAACAAATATTGTTCAAAAACTAATGAACGGTGCAAGAACGCGACCGCCATACATTATCAAAATATCATACTCGGATATATGGCCGTCGCTAATTGTTTTTTGCTATTTATATTTTGAACAGTATTAGTTGCGAAACTCTCAATGACGAAAATGCCATGCGAAAATGACAAAGAAATATCCAAAAAGTTTCTTAATGTCGAAGTTCGCAAAAAAATGTACAATACCAGGATGGACAAAAACAAAACAAATATTTTCGTGCGAAGTGCGTAACAAACATGATACTGGCCACTTGCATTTTTAAAACTGAACTAATTAGTTGACTTTAAGTAGTCTAATGATTTGTTTCTTCTGAAATAACGTAAAACTAAAAAGTTGTAGATATGATTTGCGATGTTATGAAGATAAGTGTTTTGTGAACTGATTAAACCCATATTTGTACATGAATTCTTTTCATTAACTGAAAGTGAAAGAGAATAACAAACAAACAGACAGTACAGTTACGTTCAGTTTGTAGAGTTCATAATTAATATGGATATTATGCCTTCAGCTAAGTCTTGGCGAATGGTTCAGCTTATTTCAAAATATGGTCCAAATAATATAATGTTAAAATTATATTAACAACTTTGTGAGTAGTCCAACGAGAATCGAACCCGGAGCCTTTGCGTCGCAGGCAGTCGCACTACCATTGCGCTACATTGGTCGTCAAGTATTGTATCGTAGTATTGTATCAGTACCAGACTAACATTATATGAAACGTCGACACCTCTATAATATACTCTTTAACACGACTTCCGAGTTTCATTTGAATTGTGTTCGTTCCGTCGAAGTACAAGCCTTAATCTTGGATATAAGGATGAAAGCTGTTTTTCTGTAAACTTTATCTCAGTAATATCAGAAATATATGTCACACTGTACACTTCTTGTTTGACAACAAAACGAACGCTTATTTTTGTTTTACCCGGATTTTGCAGACGTTGCAATGCATTTACAATAACGGAAAAATATATTTCTTTATAAAAAACAAAATTTTTACCTCAATTTGCACGCATTCTTTTAGTTTTTGGCGTAATTCTATGTCGGCGCAGTCGAACCCCACAACGCTTGGTATTATGGGCATTTTGTAGCCGCCACCCGCACCACATAGACGACATGCTCGGAATATTTCATAAATTGTCTTTGTATCGAGATTTTGAGTCATTTTTCAATGTGTATTCGTCATTAGACCACTAAACAAAATAATACACGACAACGCACGTCGCACGACAACTTGCCGCTTTCAATACGCCATTTTTGATTTTCACAGACTAATGTAATGATAGACTATTTTAGAGATCATGGCAGCAAGACAGCTAAAAGGCAAAAAAGTTTGAATCCAAGTACATAAAAAAAGTTGAACATTGTGTATGGGTGGTTTTAAAATCTTTATAAAAGTACTGCTATTGAGCAATAGACGGCACTGAAGAATATGTCTATCGTTAGTTAAACTATTCATCGCTAGATGGCACTGACGTAAAAAAGATTGTTCAGTTTTCAGCATAATAATTCAGACGCCCGCGTCGATCTTTCTGTTAATAGTACATTGTTGTCGAGGTATGGAAAATAAGACGTTGCTGGACGAGTATAGTTTGAAGTCCGAGCCGCAGGCGAGGACTTCAATTATACAAGTCAAGCAAAGTAATTTTCCCCGATGCTTACATAGTGCTTTTCTCAAAAAAAGGCTAGGAAATGAAAGATTGTACTTCTTATAAAAGTTAGCTAGCAACCACAACACAACGAAACAAATAATACAATTTCCCACCAATTGTATTTTTTTTAAATAAATTCGCCTGTAAGGCACATTATTACGTAATATTCAGCCATACTAAATGTTTAGTTCATTCTTTTCTTTTTTAATTCTGGACAGGCAAGGGTCTTCACATCATACAGCCTCGTCATTAGTTATCTGTTTCATACAAAATGACGTTCCGTTTCTATGAGAGACAAAATTTTGAAATCAAATTATGTGGGTTTAGCGTATAACGAATTTATCTTAATGGACACCAGCAAAGGATTTCCATACAACTTTGCTGGCGTGATCTGAGACGTGACAAACAATGTGAAACTTCGCGGTTTCTTTTTTTGAAAGAAATGAACACATTTCCTAGCATGTTTGAGAAATACATATATACTTGCCTATATAGGCCTGGGTATTTGAATTCCTCGCTTAGGATAGAAAGTTCTTCATCTTCAAGGCTGGTAGGTAGGCTAGAAAGGTCATTCCAATAAGGCATTTTTGATAGCTCTGTCATCTCCATACTAAAGAGATGTCAACAAAGGAAAATGAACCTTCTGCCATTGCATTTGGCATTTGCTCGAATCTGACAGCTGTCAAATAAGGCTTATTGGGATCATAGATGAATAAGATAATGTACTATTGGGTGGGATCAATTGGGATGGACATACATGGTTTATTTTAATATATAGGTAAATAAAGTATAAATAAATGTAAAAAGAATTATAAACTTGGCATTTTATTTCAGATAAAACTAACGAGCGATCAAAATAGCTGGGTAAACCTACCTTACTTAATTTGTACCTACCTGTATAGAAGTAAATTCCTTGATTGGTTGTTATAATTGTTTGGTCGCTAACGACCTAGGTTATATAAATTCCAGTTTTTATCGAACTGAATTCACTAGTGTAATTGCCTTGTTGTTACGGACATGAAGAAATTAGTTTTAATTTTTCTGGTAAATTTAGTATTTTTTGTGAATGCCTCATATCCGCCGGTAAGTTGTACTTACAATAACTACAGATTAAATAATGTACAGTCAAACTCACGTACGGCAAGATACTCAAACTGCCAATGTAAATCTTATGCGCGCGGCATAAGAACGGTCCAAAGTTCAAACTGTCTAACCCAATATGATCTAGACAGTATCAAATAAGGGCTACCTTATTTTTTTACTAACTACCTGACTGGCAGATTTTTAAGAAAAATGCTGTGATTATTTGGAATAATAAATTAGGTATATTAATTTATTAGACTTTGTAATTTATGAAACAAAATTGCTGTAGATAATAAAACCACTCACAAATGGCATTTTGGCCTTATTGGGAACTCTATGTTCTATTAAGGCTTGAATTAAAATAAGTATAATAATAAATTAATATGAAACTAAATGAAATTAATATATTTATTATTGGTGTAATTAGCCTATGAACATAAAACAAGTCGCCATCCTACTAATATTATAAATGCGAAAGTTTGTATGTTTGTTTGTTACTTCTTCACGCAAAAACTACTGAACTGATTGTAATGAATTTTGGCACACATATAGAACGTAACATGGATTAACATAAAGGGTAGTTTTTATTTTATGAGTACGCGGGCAAAGCCGCGGGTAACAGCTAGTATACAACAAAAGAGGTGAAAATGGTTTGCTCTCCGCTTTGCGACTTTTTTCGACTACAGGTTCCAACACGGTTGTGGTACGGGCCTTTTGCTGTGTTTATACACTTCTACAAATAATAGTGGCTACTTGAAATAACATAGCGGGAAATATGACCAATAGGCCTTATTAGGCCCTAGGCCTTATTTGTGTTAGGTTTTTACTTTTTTGTCGATGAATTTGCGTGAAACGAAATGTAATCAGTAGTTTAAGAATTGGCAGGGCTAACTTGTCTCTGATTGGTTGTTGGGTTTTTAGTCCTGACCAATAGAAAGATCATATTTTCCCGCCCGAAGGTGGAGGGAAAATATAAGATTTTTTTATCAGAGAGGTCATTCTGGGGATAGTTGGTTGGAAAGGTTATACGTGCTGGAAAGTGTAAAATAAATTAAAATAATTATATTATAATAAATTAAAGTTGAATTATTAATAATCAGTTTTATTTCAATTAGTTATAGTTTCATTTTAGAATCAGTGATATAATTATACTTCAGAGGTGGAAAGACGGCGCTAAAACGCGTAAGTACACGCCCTAAATTATATTTCCTTTGTGAACGGTGAAAAGTGTTTTTGAAAGTTTAAATACGTGTTCCGTTTATGCGCTTGCTTATATCAGTGTTAACAGATTCAAATTGCTAACGATAACGATTACTTGACGGTGATTTATAGCACCACGTGTCTGTTGTAAGTTTTCTTCGGGTATTAAATTATTAATATATAATAGTTTTGCTAAATTTAAAATATTTTAATTTTACAAACGAAAAGATATACTTATATTTCATAGAAAATAGTTTTTAAATTCTTATGTGTATTGTTTTTTATCGAAGATTTCTGGTTTTTGTTAAATAAATGCCATTTGCAATTATTACCTACTTATATATATATATAAAAAAAAAAAAGATTTTATTTCAGGTCTTTTTTTTTCGTTTTTAATTTAAATAATTTTTGTAAGCTTGCATTTAAAATTATCAATAATTAATAAATTAATATAAAAAAATATATACATATAAAATTGAGAAAAGAAAAGAATAATAATAAAATAAAAATTATATGTATAAAAAAAAAAAAATCGAGATATTCAAGAAAAAAGTAAATAATATTTTACTAATTATCCATATATATTTTATGCTATAATTTTTTTTTTTTTTTGAAATTTCTATTCTTATTTATTGTTATTAGTATAAAGGATTTCGTTTTTAAAGATCTACTTAATTTAATTTTTTATAAATATTTATATTTAAAACAGAATATTTAGTAACACTTTTGTTGATTTTCGGGAGAAACCAAATAATAATTTTATTTAATATTTTTTTTTAATTATTAACAAAAGTGTACATTATTAATAAATTATTTTGCTGTATTCATAAAGAAAAATCTTGCAATATAATATTAATTTAAATAAAATAAAATATACTACTTACTTGTATATTCTATTATTTTAGTTACTAATATATTTTTTTTTTATGTACCTACGTAATTTACATTATAATCAGTGCTGACTTTGTTTACTTATAGTGATGGTTTTCTAATATATATATTTTTTTGTTTTTCCTTCGAGGCACGCCTTGAGCATGGGTGATCGTGATCACAATTATGCTCGTAGGCTTGAGTCCCCTCGTGCAGATCGAAGGCGAAGCCGAAGCCGGCAACAGCACAATGAAGGCCAACAACGGGAGAGAAGCCGGAGCAGGAGGACCAGGCGCAGCCATTCAAGGGGGCGCAGTTCTGGACGGGAACGGGTCAGGGAGCTGGAGGCGCAATTGCTGGAGGAACGACAGCGACTCTTGGAAGTTGAAAGGCGTTCAAGGCGTTCACGTTCGTCAGCCGGAAGGGAGCACCACCGTTCGAGGAGCCGCCATAGCGACGCTGGATATAATATCAGGTCAGGTAGTCCCACATTTTCAAAAAAAGATGTCGTTGAAATGTTCAAATGTGTTAAGGATAGTTTACCGTCCCCTTCGACAAACCAAGGCGCACCTCAACCGTTTCAAAAATTTGAACATAAAAATATATTGCCGGAATTCGATCCAACCCAGAAAAGTCAGCGAATCGACATATGGCTGAGAAAAGTAAACGAGTGCGCCTCGGTTTACGGATGGGACGATCGTACAACTACTCATTTTGCTATGCAGAAACTTCAAGGTCTAGCCAAGACTTGGTATGAAGGGTTAAATTCTGTTTTGTTTAACTGGAAAGAGTGGCAAGAGAAATTGTTAAGTGCATTCCCCTTTGAACAAAATTATGGCCAGACCTTGGAAGAAATGCTTAAACGGAAGACTAAATTCGGTGAGCCAATAGAGGTTTATTATTATGAAAAATTGGCTTTACTAAATCAGTGCGAGATCGAGGGTAAGCGGGCTGCAGATTGTATAATACATGGAATAACCGATAGAAACTTAAAATCCAGTGCTTTAGCGCTACGTTGCTCTCATCCTGATCAGTTATTACAGTTTTTGATGAGCAGCAAAGAGACAACACATTATGCAGATAGGCCGCAGGTCAAGAACAGGAATGATAGCTCTAGTAACAGTAATACTCAGTCTTACCAAAAATTTAGCAACCGGACTAGCCAATCTACCTGTTACAATTGCAAAGAACGTGGTCATAGTTTTTTGCATTGTCCTAAGCCCCTCATAAAGTGCACACAATGCAATAAATTAGGCCATATTTCTGAGAAATGTTTTGTGAAACCTCAAAACAATAATGATAAGACAAGTGGCGTACAAAAAACTATGATCATTGATTCAGTCAATAAATCAAATGAAATACCTAAATCGAAGTATATGAAAGACGTCATAATTAATGATAAGACTTTTGAAGCGTTCATAGATTTTGGGAGTGAAGTAACTCTCTTAAGAGATTCTGTTATGCATGAACTAGGCCTAACGCACGATGAGGTACCGTCTTTGATGAAAGGATTTGGGAATAGTGTAGTACAATCATTAGGAGGACTCACTCTAGATATGGCTGTGGATGGCGTAAAAGCCACGGTACGGTGTAAAGTTGTAGAAGATAACTTTTTAGACAAGCCTATTTATGTGGGACAGTCTTACACTGAGCAATCACACATAGCAGTGTACAAGGATGCAACGGCACTTAAATTTTTAGAGTCCGGTACAGACATGTTACGAGTTGAGTATGAACCCGTCAATGAATCTTTACTCCAAATCAAACCAATCGGACAAGTACAAATTTATGGGGCAGCATCTTTAAGAGTGCAAGTTGAACCCACATTCAATGGCAAGATTCTTTTAAGAAGTAATATCGCCGGAAAACCAAACAAGCAGTACATCGTTAACGGTGGCACTTATACGTGTCAAAACGGTCGCACTAACGTTACGGTCATCCCATGTAACAACTCTTGTTGGTTTCCGGATGATTCCGTAATATGCCGGGCAACAAAACTGAACAATGTGAATAGAATTCTAGTCGAGGCATCCGATATCCCAGTAACCTTCGAAAGCGACTTTGATGAGAACAACGTTTGTGTAAATGACAAAGTATCTGACAACGTTAAAGGCAGGTTATTTGCGGTCCTAAAGAAATACAAACATTGTTTCTCATCCTCTCTCGAAGGTTTAGGTTGCACAAATGTCGCTGAAATGTCCATAGAACTTAATAGCAGTCGTCCAGTGGTCTATCGTCCGTATAGATTGTCAAACCACGAGAGAGAAAAGGTTCGCACGATAGTATCGGAAATGTTAGAGGCAGGGATCATTAGGGACTCCGTTTCCGAATACGCCAGTCCGATTGTAGTCCTCCGGAAAAAGGATGGTTCACCCAGACTGTGTGTTGACTTTCGTTTACTAAATTCAATAACAGTGAAAGAGAGATATCCTATGCCCAATATTGAGGACGAAATCGCTCGTCTATCAGGCCAAAAATGTTTTATCTCTCTTGATCTTGCGTCTGGCTACTACCAGGTGCCGATCTCAGAACAAAGCAAGCATCTTACTTCATTCGTCACCCCAGACGGACAATATGAATTTAATCGTGTACCGTTTGGCTTGGCGAATGCCCCAGCTGTCTTTCAGCGAATGATGAACTCGGTTTTGGGATCGGCGCGTTTTAGCAAAGCGACCGCGTATATTGACGATATATTAATATATGGGAAGGACGCCGATGAATGTATTGAAAGATTAGAGGAAATTTTACAGAAAATAGAAAAGGCAAACCTGACATTGAATCTCTCAAAGTGTGCATTCCTACACGACAGTATTGACTATCTCGGATATGAAATCAGTGGTACCGGGGTGAGGCCAGGTGAAAAAAAAATACTGAGTGTGTCGCATTTTCCTAAACCAGAAAATGTTCACAACGTTCGCCAATTCCTTGGCCTGGCTAGCTATTTTCGAAAGTTTGTACAGGGTTTTGCACAGATCGCATATCCCCTGAATAAGCTATTGAAAAAAGATGCCGCGTGGGAGTGGGGTCAGGCTCAGGAAGATGCTTTCCAAAATTTGAAGGCTAGGTTGATTGATAGGCCTATACTTGCAATATATGATCCGTCGGCGGAAACGGAACTACACACGGATGCGAGCAAAGTTGGCGTGGGTGGAATATTATTGCAGCGGTTAAGCAGCAATGAAGATTTCCGGCCTGTCGCGTATTACAGCAGGCAAACCTCGCCTGAGGAAAAGAATTTCCACTCATACGAGTTGGAAACTCTAGCGGTTGTCTGCTCCCTACGAAAATTCAGAGTGTATTTATTAGGAAATCAGTTTAAGGTTGTAACAGACTGCAGTGCCCTCCGCTCCACTTTTTCAAAACGGGATCTGATTCCTAGGGTAGCGCGATGGTGGCTGTTGTTGCAAGAATTCCAATGCACAGTGGAATATAGGGCAGGTAATAAAATGAGCCACGTCGATGCATTATCTCGAAATCCAGTTGAGGACACGGATGAAATATCCACAGATCAGTTTCCGTCTGTCATGCATATCAGTGCCGATGATTGGTTGCATACCTTGCAACTAGGCGACACTGAGCTTTGCAGAATCAGAGACATCCTGGATAGTGATTTAGATGAAAAGGGCCTCAAATATATCAAGGATAACTATACCATCAAAGATAACAAGCTGTTTCGCTATTTAGATGGAGACAAGGATAATATTAGATGGGTAGTGCCAAGGGGCGCAAGGTGGCAACTATGTCGTATGAATCATGATGACATAGGACATTTTGGGGTCGAGAAGACCCTCGAGAGATTAAAAAAAAGTTATTGGTTTGCAAAGATGACAAGATTTGTAAAGAAGTACGTAAACTCATGCATTGAGTGTGCTTATGCAAAAAATAACTCGAATGCACGAGAGGGCCTTCTCCACCCCATACCTAAGGTTGAAGTGCCATTTCATACTCTTCATGTTGACCACCTTGGGCCCTTTGTAAAGTCCAAAAGGGGATATACCTATCTACTTGTTGCCGTAGATGGGTTCACTAAATTTTGCATTATAAAGCCTGTGCGAAATACCAATAGTTTGAATGCAATTCGAGCACTTGATGATATATTTTGCACATTTAGAACTCCCGAACGTTTAGTAAGCGATCGCGGTAGCTGTTATACATCGCATGCTTTTAAGCGTTTTTGCCGCGATAAAGGGACAAAACACATACTCAATGCGGTAGCCAGCCCGAGGTCAAATGGACAAGTCGAGCGCTACAACCGCACTATCCTTGATTCGATGAAAGCTATGACAGTGAAATATGGGGAAAAAGATTGGGACAGTCATTTGGGCAGAATTCAGTGGGGACTGAATAATACTGTTCAGAAATCAACAGGTCGAACACCTTCAGAAATATTGTTTGGAACTAACATGAGTAGCGGGGTAAGTCCAATCCTCAATGAAATCGTAACAGAAACGCGCATTGAATGTGATATATCCGCACTACGTAAAGAAGTCAAAGATAGGATTAATTCCGAACAAATTAAACAGAAAGAACACTTTGACAAGGGTCGAAAACCAGCGCACAACTATAACGAAGGAGACCTTGTCAAAATTACGAAGACATGCTTTAATAATGAAGGACAAAGTAAAAAACTAATGCCTTCATATATAGGGCCTTATCGTGTCACCAGGGTACTTGGCAATGATAGGTATCAGATAGCTCCGGTTCCAGGGCTGGTGAGCACAAAAAGTAAACGACCAACAACTGTTGCGGCAGACCGCATGATGCCGTGGATCCATATTTCGGCTCTGGAGTTAGATGGAAATGACTCGGATGCTAGCATAAGCGATCATGAAGTCTAATGATGACACTTGTATACCTACATTTTTATTTATTTTGCCTATTGTTTTTATTATCATATATGTATACATGATGCTACAGAACAGTTACTTGTTTCAGGTCAGCCACGAGAATTGATTGGTTCGTGTCTGACATCGAACAAGCACCGCTTCGAAACCCGATAATCGATCTCGGGGTAGTCGATAATAGAAAGTAGGTTTCTCAATTAATCGATCGTTGGGATTCCGATTATTAAGCACGAGAATCGATTGGTTCGTGTTTTAGTATGTTATCTTTATTATTAATCGATCGTAATAAAGATTTCAGTCAGAACTTTTTGAATTAATCAAACTAAGGAGAACCGATTTAATCGATCAATCGGTTGTCAGTTCAGTTTGTATTAATAGGATAGATTTCCTTTTATGCATAAAACATAGAAAAGTGAGTAGTTGTTTGATGAGCGTTATTAATTAATTATTATTGCCTTGTATTACCTAATCAATCAGAATAATCTTTTTAATTATTTGTAATTGTAATATCTTGAAGTAAATATGTATTCTGCTAGATTTATTGCCGAATAAAATGTTTATTTTGTATAAAACACAATTCTATATTTAAAAAAAATACTAATGTTATTAAAATATATTAGGTATTGTATGTGTAGGTTTAAATCGTTACTTTGTTGCTGTTCAAAATTTCCGATTGTTAGGTATGTTAGCCACATGGCGTCGTGTGCGAGGGCGCACACGGTGTCAGGACGGTCGATTGTTAGGTTTTTACTTTTTTGTCGATGAATTTGCGTGAAACGAAATGTAATCAGTAGTTTAAGAATTGGCAGGGCTAACTTGTCTCTGATTGGTTGTTGGGTTTTTAGTCCTGACCAATAGAAAGATCATATTTTCCCGCCCGAAGGTGGAGGGAAAATATAAGATTTTTTTATCAGAGAGGTCATTCTGGGGATAGTTGGTTGGAAAGGTTATACGTGCTGGAAAGTGTAAAATAAATTAAAATAATTATATTATAATAAATTAAAGTTGAATTATTAATAATCAGTTTTATTTCAATTAGTTATAGTTTCATTTTAGAATCAGTGATATAATTATATTTGTGTCAAGTAAATTCATCTTTTCGTGTGGGACACCGAGTCGTCCAACGACCCTTATATGTAGACTAGCTAACAATGAAGCCTCGTTCTTTCTGAGGCAGTCGGTAAAAACCAAAACCTACCAACTAAGCCTACCACCTAGTTAAATCGATACCTCCAGAATTTCATAATAAGACCTTGGAGGTATACTAAGGATACCCTAAAAACTATTTGTGACCGTTTCGTGAGTTAGAGTCAAGCGTGGCAAAATAACAATGTAGAATAGTGACGAAAGAGCAAAATGTCAGAGCGTAACTTCAGAATGAAAGCCGCCCCATCCCGCGGAATCAAACCCGGGTCCTCGGTGTACTGAACTAGCGCTCATCTTTTTTTTCACACAGCGTCATCTAGCCCCAAACTAAGCAAAGCTTGCACAAAGGAACCTAGATAGCTGATATTAATACTTATATACTTTTTTGTAAATAAATACATATTATACATAGAAACACCCAGACTAAACACAAATATCTGAAAATTACTTAATAAATCGTTGTGGTTTGTGGGGATCGAACCCACGACCCTAGGCGTAGCAGGCAGGGGTACTATCAGCTACGCGATCGGCCCAGGGCCCAGTCTTTATGCTATAGTGCATTAAGTAAAAATTGTACTTATATACATTTTAATAAGTACCCACTAAATTAAGTGTTTTGTTTAGCATGTAGGCGCTTTGGAATTTTAGTCTGTAAGCTTATATTGTATTTTTTTAAATAAATAAATAGTCTCTCGTTATTTTCGCAGACGGGTGATGAAGTGTTGCCAGGAAGCGTACTGCTGCCAGCGAGCCGGCGCGGGCGGTATTTAGCCAACATCGTTCGACGTCAAGCTGTCGTAAGTAATACCTATTATTTTATGTCACTGAGCACCGAAACGTCACAGGGGCGCGAGCCGAGTTTTTTGGTCTGTGGTTTATGTGCTTAAAAGTGTATAAAAAATTTACTGCAAATATTTCAAGGCGAAAACTAGCTCTTGTAACTAAACAACAGGTTCAATTTTCTTATGATCGAAATAAGAAAATTGAACCTATGTTCCAGCCGACCGGGTCAATTTGTAAGAGGAACATTCTTTGGGAAAGTTATTCAGTTTTATGGACTGGTTCACCCCTTAAAACATTTTCGGCTAATATTTTAAATCCTGTAGACGTACATACTTGAAGTTTTCTTCTGTAGTGTAGAATACCGTGTCGTATCGATGAACGACCTGATGAACCCTGATGTCAGAGTTTTAAAATCGCCTACTACTAGTAGGCTTCTGACATGGCTGATAATTGAAACACATTCTACCGATTTTCGGTAATGGCAACCCACACTAAACTTAGGCAATACGAGTAGGAAACAATAATAAAAAAATAAAACCAAAACTATTTTTCAGGACGGAACCGGAATAAAATTCAATAAAGATGCAGATCGGGTGAGTTACTTACATATTGTCACAAATTAGGGATGTTGTGGTAGGAAGTTTAGATGTTATTTATTGCTCTTGTATTGCTTTCTCGTTCTTTTTGTTGCGAGAAGAGTATGACGGCAGTGTGTGAACACTCACACGCGTTGATATCGCGGAAGTATTTCGGGCAATATTCGCGGCAGCGGCAAGAATAGGAGTAGGAGACGAACCAGGAGTTTAGCATAATAATTTTTTATGTTCTGTTGTGTAGATGAACGCCGAAGCGAAGAAGAAAGTGGACGTGCTGTCCGATGAGCTGCTGCCGTACATCATAGCGGAGCAGGAGAGGCGCACGACGCTCTACAAGCGCATCATGACCGCCATACAGAACGGGGAGAAGGGCGTCACCATCGCCGAGATCAGGAACAAGCCCCCGCTACTGATCAGAAAAGGTCAGGGCTTCCTACTTCTAATCCTACGCATACGCCAAAACCTACTCCTACTCCTACTCCTACTGCTACTCCTGCTCCTACTCCTGCTCCTGCCTCTACTCCTACTCCTACTCCTAATTTACTCCTACTCCTATTCCTACTCCAACCCCTATTGCTACTCCTACTCCTATTTCTTCTCCTACTCCTATCCCTACTCCTATCCCTACTCCTATTTCTACTCATACTCCTACTCCTACGCCTGCGCATATGATCACTTCCATTCAAGTCCTACTCATTCCAGCTCTACTTCACCTCTCTTTATCCTTCTACATGTATTCCTAATCCTAATTAGATAATGGTACTCTTACGCCTACTCGTACCCTCGCTTCCATTCCTACTCCTACTCCTACTCTGTTGTCCACTCCCACTCCTACTCCAACTCCTACTCTCACTTCTACTCCTACTCTTACTCCAACCAACCCCTAATCCTCTTCCTCCTCGTTATTCTGCGTCTCCTTTTCTAATCTCCTTTCCCCCTCTTTCTAATTCTTCTTCTAATTCTATTCTAAAATCTATTTCTCTGGAGTAACATGATTGGCCTCCCCAAGCTTTTCACCACAAACATATTAACAAAATTTAATTTGTTTAATACGAGGGGTGCACTGACAAGTACCGTATATCCTGGTACAATACAACTTTTTTTATCAGAAACTCCTTTGCTTTATTTATCGAATTTTATTTATTTGATTTTAAAATAAGAACGCGTTCACATCACAAATTCTTGTCGAACTTAGGTATCTCGGTGCGAAAATGGAGTTGACTCATTCTCACCACAGATCAAAGAGCATATAACCACTAACGTTCTAAGAGTTGGCACTTTCCTTATAGCTAGTGAACCGAATTATGAACGTACTTACTACCAACTTTACGATCATCTACTACCAACATAAAGAATCAAACTGTCCACATTTTGACATAAGGGATAGGGATTGCCACACTATATAATAAAATTCTATCGATATCGATAAATTTGCGATTACGCTCGCTTGGATACATTGAACCATCAAAATTAGACAGGTAAATGTAATTTAATATAAATAAATAATTTAACACACTAACATTCGTTTATTTGTCTTAAATACAATGCAATAAATTTTTTCTAGTCTTCTATTTAACAACAATATCCAGTTTTATCTGAAATTACTTTCTTTCTTCTTTAAGCTACCAAATACATCCGTCGTACACATGGAACTATAGCTGAACCGTCGTACACCATTCTTTGTTGCTGAAAAAAAGGTATAATTTTATAAGGATACTGAAATTCAAGGATATTTTGAAGAATAGAAGACAAATATTTAGAAGGCAAAATCATACATCACTGTCCAATTCAATATGAAATGATCTTTTTTCTTCTGAAAGCTTTCCACAGATGAATTTGTTTTCATTTAATCTCAGTATGGGTAAATACGCCAAGTCCTCATTTTCAGTTAACTCCATCTATAGCCGACATCTGAACTGAAATAACATTTGTCGATAAATTTAAGCACATCACTATTTGTTATGAGGTTTCATTTGAATTTATAAGAAAAGAATGCAGTATATTAACAGAAAACATGAACAACCAGACATAAAATCAACTAGATTTAGATGTTATAACTGCTGCAAACTCATTAATATGCAAATATTGAGATCTTAACGATTATTTTACCTGTCGGGGTCCGGTGGGAATCTAGCCATAAATATGTCCAAACTTCTTCTTCTAACACCACAAACTTCACATTTCCGTAAAGATTTACACCCCATTTTGTAAATACAATGCCCAAACACGACAAAACAATACAATTTATCGCAAATATCGCAACTTAACCTGCACGACAAAACCAAGACAAAACAAAATGGACGGGAGGATGAGCCACAGATTAAAGTAAAACCCAACAGGGCTACCAACAGAACCATATGTACTATAATGTGTCTAAAATGAGTTGTTGATATGACTCTCAGTTCTTAGAACGATCAGAACACATTTTAATTTGGTAAGAATTTTTTGTTCGTTATGTTGTTGTCAGATACGTTCATAATTCCCTATAATTTCTTAAATGAAGGCAGTGTCGACGGCCTGCCACAGATCTCTTATATATTCTCACTCATTTCTCGCAAAGAGAATACAATAGATTTCTCGTATGTAGGTATGCACTGATCTCTATTATACTAATTAGGTATGTTTTATTATTTTTCCCAGGTCTGATGTATCGCTGTCCTTCAAACCGTGCACCCAAGGAGCCAGACGGGTCTGGTACACTCATGTGCGAAGAGGATATCGAGCCGACACAGGTTGGGCACATCAACATACATATACATATACAGGGTGTAAGGGACAGCCCTCCGAATACTTATAGGGTGCATATTAATATATAAGTTATGAAATTTAGTTCCTAATAACTAAATTGTTTTACTTATATATTTATTATTTTAAGGGACATTGTTCAGTTTCATGGACTACATGCACCCTTTCAGTATTCGGAGGACTGTCCCTTACACCCCATATACATGGTGTAAAAAAATTAACTAAGAATATTTGAAGGGGTGAACCAGTACGTGAAACTGAACAACTTTCCCCAAGGAACATAGGTCGAAATATGTAAAAAAAATTGGCCCTCCCATACAAATTATCCCGCCCGGGTAACACACTTAGTATGGGAGGGTCAAATTATTTTTTCATATTTTGACCTATGTTCCTTGGGGAAAGTTAAAATATTCTTAGCAATTTTTTTTACACCATGTATATATAAGGTGTAAAAAAATTAGCTAAGAATATTTAAAGGGGTGAACCAGTACGTGAAACTGAACAACTTTCCCCAAGGAACATAGGTCGAAAAATGAAAAAAAAAATTGGCCCTGTCATACAAATTATCCCGGCCGGGTAACACACTAAGTATGGGAGGGTCAAATTCTTTTTTCATATTTCGACCTATGTTCCTTGGGGAAAGTTGTTCAGTTTCACGTACTGGTTCACCCCTTAAAATATTCTTAGCTAATTTTTTTACACCTTATATATAACGCCTACATCCCTTGCGGGGTAGGCAGAGCGTACACGGCCGTAAAAAAACAGTCGCCATCGTCACGTCTGAAAAATATTAGAGGTCCATTTCAGAAAAAAACGCGTATCACTATAGTGACATGTTGTCAGCCTGTCTCTTAGGGGCCTCTTACGACACCCACGAGAATGAAACGGGGTGATGGCAACATCGACAGCCAAAACAATACATTGCTGAACATGTGCCTTCCCCTTTTGGGAGGTATTAGCCATACTTACCAGGCGAATTGGTGAGCGCAGTGCAAGCTGTTGAGTTCACGGGGAACGTTTCTGCCCATTTCTGGATTCATCCCTTAGGTTTACGTCACTCAAGGGTATGGATAGGTGGAAACTATTCAGAGGATTACATAACAGAATATGCTTTAAATATGCTACATGTCTACAGGTGAAATTCTTAGTACATTGCGTAGCCGGTTAAAATTCCTGGTATCTGACTAACCGACTACGCAATGAACTTCAATTTCACCTGAAATATTGTAGCCTGTAGTTAGATAATATCATGGCACAGATGTCTGACAGGTGAGCGATTGAGCAACATTTCGGCGTACAAAGTTATCACATCATCATCATCCGTGTAGACTGCGCATTTCACCCACGCAGAACCAGTTCTCAACCCGCTTACAGCACGCGTTTTGTCCGCGTACGTCTAAATCCGCCAAAAAAGGTGAAAAAGCTTACAATGTCTCACTGCCCAGCTTCATTTTTAGATGCAAAAGGTCGGAGCTTAAGAAAGTTGTAAAAAATATTTTATTACAGGTGATGTATGATTCCTGCCTGAGTACAGAGGACAAGGATCTTTACAACGCAGACGGAAAATACTTCTTTTGTAACAGTGAGTATTTAGTTTATCTTCTTTTAGGGGCAACTCTGACACCAGGGTTCATCGGGTCATTGGATGACTCGGTGTCTCACACGAAAAGAGAGAGAGAGAGGGGCAATGGCAATGAACCCTGGGACACTCCACTGTCATTATAATGCCACTGTGATTTTCTATAGCTGCAGAATACGAAAGGAACAAAACTGTCCCACTCTCTCTCTCTCTCTTTGCGTGTGGGACACCGCGTCATCCAACGACCCGATGAACCCTGCCATTGACACACAAATGAAACGATTTTTATTTAGTTAACCTGGTATTGACCCTGGTTATGACATATGAGTAAGGGATATATACTACTTATGATATGAGTTAGGTATGTCATGAGGTAGCTACTTCGTCAATATTTTTAGTATTTTCATTTTGGTTGAAGTTTGTAGTTTATTTGGCACTCACAAAGTTAATATTATCACTTTGTGAATTTGTTTCCAGTCTGATTAGGACATTGCAGGCTGAACCACCTGATTGTCCGTAAGAAATATAACTCCGTGCTTCGGATGGCAAGTTAAGCCACCGGTCCCCGTTGCTGTCTATGATTACTTAGACGGTGGTCGTTACACAACCATGTCAGAGTACTAGTAGTAGTAGGCAGTTGAAAATCTCTGATACCAGGGTTCATCGGGTCGTTTGACGAGTCGATATATTTGATGATCTTATAATTAGTGTGTATTTCTCAGGGCACAAAGTGGAAGGGCCAGATCTGCCAAGGAATGGCTCCTCAGTGATAGGATGTGCGCCAGAAGAGCGTACGTCGCTCAACTACACGACCACCAAGTGTGCGCTGGAAGACACTGAGGAGGTGGTCGTCCATTACCGGTACTATCCCGATCGGGTGAGTTAAATACAGGAGTATTTTTATTCAATTCAATTCAATTCGACTCGACTCGACTCAATTTAACTCGATTCAATTCGACTCGATTCAACTCGATTCAACTCGATTCAACTCGATTCAACTCAATTAAACTCAAATCAACTCAATTCAATTCAATTCATTTATTTGCTTTCATGTACAAAGGGTATAGGTGTTAATTACATTTTGCTAGTAAAAGTACATGAGCCCCGTCAGGGCATTGCAAATTAAAACGGATCGCATGATAATATTAATTTATTCCACATTTTTACACTAAATTCTTTAGAAACACATACATACATATATCACGCCTTTATCCCTTTCGGGGTTGGCAGAGCGTAAACGGCCGCAATAAATGGAAAGTTACACCACGTCTGACAAACATTTGAGGGTCATTCGGAAAATTGTGTATCGCCATAGTGACAGGTTGTCAGCCCATCGCCTAAAATTGCAATACACACCCTCGAGTACCTCCGTCGCCTTTAACGATACCCACGGGAAAGAAATGGGGTGATGCTATTTTAAGCCGGCATCACACGGCATGGAAATTAATACTAGTTATTTGTATATTATTATATCATTCATCTTTTAGAAATTATTTTATTGTATAATATCCTTTTTGTAAAAGGATTTTTAAAAATGTATTATTAAACGATGTTGATTTTGTGTCTTCTATTATGTGTTTCGGTAATGCGTTAAATATGGTTAGGTTAGGTATTGTTTGGACTAGATTTATACAATTTCATTTATTATTATCCGTATGATGCCGGCTACGAATAGCATCGCTGCATTCCTTTCCCGTGGGTGTCGTAAGATGCGACTAAAGGACTCGACGGTTACATGTGTATTGCATTTATAGACGACGGGCTTGCAATTTTCTGAAAGATTACGGCAAAATTTTCGTAAACCTCTTCACCCTTTCCACAGAGCTACAAATTCGTGACGGAATTAGACCCGGACCACGAAGTATGTGACCACTGGAACCCCTGTCAGATCGGGTACATCTTCACACTGCCCAGTGCAGACATGGCGGCACCGGCCAACGAGCTGTGGCGTAAGTTATATTAAATAAAAATATATCAATGCGTTTATTTACAAGATCACATGTACTGGACCACTGGAACTCGCGCAGACATGGCAATACCACCCAACGAGCTGTAGAGTAAATACTGGCAACATTTCAAGATTACATATCTAGTTTTCTTCCATTTCGACGAGAAACCAATATTGTTTTTATAATTTCGTCTAGTTTCAACATTATTTTTACTATTGCAGGAGGCTACAGTAAGTACCTACAAATAATACATAATTATTAATCTTATACATATAATAAAACAGAAACGAAACCAATTCTGTACATGAAATAGATTCAAAAAAGGGTTTTTGCTTCTAATTGTGTTCAAGATACAAACATCAAAACAGAGGTAAAATTGATTTCTGTCTGTTTGTCTGTTTGTCTGTCGGTATGTTTGTTATTCTTTCACGTAAAAACTACTGCACAGATTTCTACAAAATTTTATACTGTGGTAGCTTATTACCCGGGTCAACATCTAGGATACTTTTTACCTCGAAAAAATCTTTCATTCCCATGGTAAAACACAGTAACTGGTTCCGCAAAGCGAGTTCCGAATTTTTTTCCTAAAAAATAATATAGATGTCGCTGTTAGTTTTGTAAAACGCGGTATTGACCACGTATTGACTGACATACGATCTGAACTTCTAAACGACCCCGTGAAACGACCTAACCAAACAAAAAACAAACAATCACACATTTAATCCTTGCGGGGTAGGTTGAGCGTCAACGGCCGTAAGTATTTTATCGCTATCGCCACGTCTGACATATATGCGGGCCGTTCTAACTATCACAGAAATGTTTCGGACTTTTACTTTGACCTTTGGTCATGGTCAAGGTATGTGATGGAAGACAGATGAATTGTGATATTTTCTTGAGTTTGCACAACTGTTACTCATCACAATAAAACAATTTTAAACGGATTTAAGTTGTATTTATTGTGGAAACGTAGGAATTGTGAAATCCAAAATAAACACAACTTAAATCCGTTGAAAATTGTTTTGTTGCGAAGACAAATTATGATTTGGGTAAAATTAGTTAATTTTTTACCACTACAAGAGGCCGTTGGCCTGAGTTAAAGGTTATAATACTTTTAATTTTAACTCGACATCTCTATGTGTAACCGAGATAGTGAGTCTTGAAAGACAGACAAATGGACAACAAAGTGAGTGAACCTATAAGGGTTACATATTGCAGCCTAAAACCTATTTACCAATATAGTTTTTATTTTAACTCGATATCTCTGCGCATTCCCGAGATAAAGCGTCTTACGAGACGGATGGACGGACGGACGGACAACAAACTGATCGTATAAGGGTTCCGTTTTTTTGTACGTTTCTTTTTGATGTACGGAACCTAAAAAAATATAAATACCTTCATTAGTTAGAATCAAAAATGTTAGAGTAAAATTTGTTTAAAATTACTTCATAGATGTCGCTGTTAGTTTTGTGAAACCCGCTAATGAAATGTTTTCTCCAAAATTATATAACAAAGCCACTGACAGGCGGCAGGTTTTCTAAAAAAACAATAATATAGTATTGTAAACTATGCCGTGTGATGCCGGCTTGCAATAGCATCACCCCATTTCTTTTCCGTGGGAGTCGTAAGTGGCGAATAAGGGACTTTCACATGGGCGATGGGCTGACCTGTCACCATGGCGATACACAATTTTCCGAATGACCATCAAATATATGTCAGACGGCCGAAAAAACGGACATTTACGCTCTGCCTACCCTGCAAGAGATAATAGGCGTGATATACGTATGTAAGTATAAACTTGGGCAACGGATATTCTGATAGATTGTTTCTTTAAAGATAATCTTTTTTTGTGAAGTGGCGCCACTATCGAGGTCGTTCACGGTTGCACTCGCCTTAAACATTTTTGCAGAGATCAGAAGGCAAGGAAGGATTGCACTTGCTGTAGTATCTTCAAGTATCGCTGCCACACTGCTTCCAGGAGAGAAAACGGCGCATACAACTTTCAAAATACCAATCGATTTGGACACAAACGATACTCCAATATGTGCTGTATCACGTAATAGTTACAAGGCAAAGGTTTTCTGATATTGTTGTCTGGTAGTTATGTGACGAGTGTACGATGGCCAACAAAAAAACGGTAGAAGCTATGGATAGGACTTTGAAAGACATACGCAGAGATAATAGGGCCATGGGCCATATCACTGTTCTTTTTTCCAGTGACTTTCGCCAAACACTTCCAGTTGTTACTCGAGGTACCAGGGCTGATGAGGTGAATGCCTCACTAAAATCATCGGCTCTTTGGCCACAAATTCACAAGCTGACCATGACGGTGATCATGCGAACCCGTCTCGGATGTAATCCACGGGCTGAAGAGTTTTCACAAGCTTTATTAAAACTCGGCAGAGGTACTTTACCAGAGGATAACGGTCAAGTAAGTCTGCCTGAAACGCTTTGCCAAATAGTTTCTGGTCTAAAGAGAATCATTTCTTCTGTGTATGGCGAGCCTTCCTTCCTTCAAAAGAAAGATTCGTAGCTACGTGGAAGAGCTATTTTTGCACCCAAAAATGATCAGACTGCTTCAATAAACCATACCATTATGTCACAAATCACTGAGGATATGGTGGTATACGCGTTAATTTCCACTGTTATGAATCAAGACAAAGCCACTAACTACCTAATAGAATTCCTAAACTCCTTGAGTGCGAATGGTCTTTCTGCACACTAAATATTACCTTAACTTGGTGTTCCTATCATGCTTCTTTGCAATCTCACTCCGCCAAAGCTGTGCAATGGAACCAGACTGAAGATCTTAAGCTTAAAGATGAATGTATTCGAGGCGGATATTTTCACTGGTTGTGGCGCGTATATCACTCATTCCCAACAACTTTTTATTTCAATTTCAGGGCATTCAGTTTTCCGTCAGCGTTTTCTTTGCAATGACTGTAAACAAATCGCAAGGACAGACGCTGAAAGCCGCAGGCGTAGGTCTTACGATTCCCTGTTTATCACACGGGCAGCTATATGTCGCTTGCTCTCGAGTCAGTTCTCCTGAAAATTTGTACGTTTTAGCACCCGATGGTAAAACTACCAAAGTAGTTTATAATGATGTTTTGTAGCTGATGTCCATAGTATCACAACCAAGTACCTAACCGAAAAACAAGTTAACCAGTACCTATTCATTGCACATCTTAAAGAGAAAAAACTTTATACAAACATGATATTAATATTAAACAATATGCATACATCAACTTCACTAACTCACAAGTCACTACACCATGCGTACGAAGTCGCGGGCAACAGCTAGTTAATAGATAAAGTAATAATAATTTTTACCTAACAAAACTTTATTTTTTATCGTAAAATGTTTTTTTTTACATTTCAGCCGAGCGTAAGCATTTTTTTTTAACTGAAAATTCATAATATTTTAATGATGATTATTTGATGAATGCCAAAAGTTGCTTTACAACTTTTGAAATACTGGATTGCAATATAGAAAAACTCTTTAAAACTCCCTTAGTAAAATTAATTTCAATGATTATGAACTATTCTTGCATCTCTCTCGATTAATCAAGTTTCGAATTATATGCGTAAGTCAATAAAAAAATACCCTGCCATTCCCTTTATTTTTTGATTGAACAAAGTTATTTTATGCATTATTCGTAGCTCTTCGTAGCAAAATACTACACCATTTTGTAGCCCATAGTAAAATGCTACGCCGTTTTGTAGCTTGTTGTAAAATGCTACAAAGCTCAAAATTACACCTTTTTCCCTTTTTGCACGACTTTTGTAACGGCTACACAATAATATTCTGAAAAAAAGATTAAATAATTTTCTTTTCCATACAGGTTTTGGAGGTAAGGTTTAAATGTTATATACTCATCTCCATTAGAAAAAAAATTATTTGTTTTTTATAGTCTTCTATTATAATATATATTCTATTAGTTCGGTGGCTATGAATGTGATTACGTGATTTATAGCTTCCTTTAATCCAGGCAACTGGACTGTCGTTACTTAAGGAGGAGCTTTAGTTAAAAAGTTTATGACTAGCTGCAGCTTGTATAAAATGTCGTATAATCAAAAACTATAATACATAAAAGATGAAGATTATAAAAAAGCGACCCGATTTACCCTTGTGTTTGAGTTTTTCAACTGCTAGGTGACTTTGAAATGTTTTTCTTTGTCATTGTTCTTTGAACAGTGGTAATTAATCAAAACTTTTTATTTCAGATTACGAGCGTACGTTATTTGTATTGATATATTTATATATTTTGAAATGGATAAATAGAAGTTAAATATAAATATGTGAAATTAAATATATTTTTCTTTTCCTTCAGGTGACGGTAACATATTTAAATTTTCTACGATTTTTATGTTTTTTTGTTTTGAATAAGTTATGTACCTACTCACTAACGATAAAAATAATTATTTTAATTTCAGAAATTGTTCCTCGTAAGTTCATTTATTTATAATTCGAAAACTGGAAACTGATTGGTGCCACTCAAGACTGTACCTTTTATCTGTGATTGGTCGAAAATGTATCAATGTCAAACAAAGTAAAGCAACTTCTTATTGGTGCGTTTAGGCACAGTCGCGCATGGCGCCATCTGCGAAATAAGCTTGAAATCTTAAGTTTCTCTTTGGTTAAACTTTTTCTTATTTTTATTATAGCAATACCGGGTAAGAGAAAATATTAATTAGGGTCGAAGTATCAGTGCCAAACAAGTTTGTTCGAAAGTACAAATAATATATGTTTCAATTTCAAATCGTTGTTAATCAAATTAAAGCATCCCAGACATAATGAATTGAGAACTTTTGTCGTAAAATCTTTATTTTATTAGTTTTAAGTGAAATCAATGGGTGGTGTCTAGTTTGGGTCTGGTACCTCCGCCCTATGATCCGTACTAATATTATAACTCTGAGAGTTTGTGTATGTGTATGTATGTTTGTTACCTCTTCACGCTCAAACGGCTTGACCGATTCGAATGAAATTTGGAACACAGGTAGAGTATAACCCGAAATAATACAAAGGTTTTACCGCGGGAAAACAACTATAACGGGAAAATGAGTGGCAGTGGGTGTACGGCTGGGCGGAAATCTAGTATTGATATGAAATTAAGTAATCTAGAAAACTTGGTAAATTAAAGCATCGGATTTTTTTCTAATCATGCAATGCGTTCAGTGCAACCGTGCCATACGATCGATTCAATAAAAATGTGAGATTATTCGAAGTTAAGGTAATCTTAAATTATGTACAAATAATCTCAGGATAAATTCTATTCGTGAAACTGAACAACTTTTCTTAGTATCACTACATAGTGTAAAGTAAAGTCGCTTTCCGCGTTTGTCCCTATGTCTGTTTGTATGTATGCTGAAATCTTCAAAACCACTAAACGGATCTGGATGGAGTTTTTTTAAAAGATAGAGTGATTCAAGAGGAAGGTTTTTATGTATGATTTATGGCGGGAGAAGGTCGGTGAGCAGCGGGTGAAACTGCTGGGCGGGTCGCTAGTTTATTCTAAATGCGAAAGTATATTTTACTTTTTATGAGAGATCCAATTTTTTTTGCTTATTTCGAAAAAAATATTACTTTGAATCAGTTCAGTTTCACGAGTAGACCTCACCCTGAAAATATTGATACTTGATTAAAATAAATGTATAAATTGCATCCGCTGTGATGAAAAATCGAATTCCTCTCAGAGCAAGAACAGTTTCAAAGTGCAACCTACAAACAACCAAACTGAAGCCGAAAAAGCTTGCCGCAATTAGACTTCACTTGACGTGTACAAAAACACAATATTAGTCGCTTCCCATATCTGTCTGTCAATCTCTACAATCTTTAAAACTACGCAACGGTATTCGCTTTGAAAAAATAGATTCTTAGTTCGATTCAAGAGGAAACTTATGGAAAATGTCTTGTTCCCATGGGAAAGCGGTTAATAACGGATGAAACTACACTGGGCGGGTTGCTAGTATAACATGCTTTTTTAAGATTTGTTTTTGCAACCGCCTAGTTTGATTGTGACGAGTCTTTTTTCGACTTCATTCAAACCCTTTGTAAAATTCTTTCTGAAATATTTCCTTGATGCGATGAAGATATTGATAGAATAGAATATTTTTTAGAATATTTTTTTATTACCAAAAACATGCTTAAAAATAACAAAAGGATTACATTTTCTCTTAGCTTAAACAATTTTTTGTGTGACACAGCGGACCCTGCACTAAGCAAAGCTTGTATCGCAGGGGCCTAGTATTGCATTAACATTTTTGGGTGTACACTCGGACACAAAGTTTATTATTATTAATAAATAAAAACAAAATTATTTTATTACAAAATGGATTTCATTACAGAGGATTCTATTGATGAGTTTGTCACCCCGACCGTTGGCGAATACGAGACCAGCCCTCGTCGTATCCCCATCCCTAAAGGGTACAAGTTCTCTAAGCTGTGGGCGAGACGGAACAGCGACAGTTTTGACTGGAACGTGAGTCTTTTGCCTTTCTATTAATGATGGGTTTGCTCTTGACTCTAGTCTAGGTCATAGGACAGAGACAGAGTCTAAGATGGAGCGAGCTCACCCAGAAGAAGCCTGTCAAGGCACTTGGCACTCCCACACACGGAACGCAGCAAGCTTCTTGGCGCCAGACTTCGGAGGGATGGTGGTCGCAAGCCAGGCGGCCCCTTACGGAGCCTTCCACCGCTTAGTGGGATCGTTCAGCCGGACTTATCCACAGGCAAGCCTGTGTTGCCGTTGCCCGGGGTGGACCGCTAGGAGGTAGATCCCATACCACCCCACTGACGAGGAAAATTAGGAACTAAATGGCGCCATTTGCGTGACTTTATCTGTTGGTTGAAAGGTGTTTCTAGAAGAAGTGATGAGGCCAGTAGGCCAAGTGACGACTGTAATGGGCAGGGAAATAGTAATGGAAGTGGGCAGCGCGAATATGTAAAAAGGTTACTGGCGCCGCTACTCGTCATGCCGCTGCCACTTCCCGTGCTTCCCGCAAGTGTCGGCTTATCGTACGCGAGTCAAAGAAACGGCAGCACGAACGCTTGTGGAATGTTTTGCTATCTTGCTCACTCATATTGGTGCGGGAAGAGTATAACGGCAGTGTGTGAACACTTACTCGCGTTGATGCTTCCGTGGAAATATTTCGAGTAATATTCGCGACAGCGGCAGGAGCAGAAGCAGGTGCATGGTGTGAACGTGCTATAAGGTAAAGGTTGAAGGTAGGTCGGGTGACCAGTGGCCGATATTGTCAAACTACTACTAGACTACAATTTTACAAATGAAATTCGATGTTCATTGCGTAGTCGGTTAGCCATTATGATACCGGGAATATCAACCGGCTACGCAATATACTAGGAATTTCACCTGTAGACTTTTAGCCTGTAGTTTCATAACATAGGCCACGGGGGAACGATTGTACCAACCAGACATGTTTGGAAGTTGTATATATATAGCGATCGGCGGAAACACTTCGATACCGCGTTTCAGGACTTGTTGGTTTATGAAGCGCATGCGCACAGCCACACGGTCAATGTCAAAGTAGAACGACTTCTTATTGTTTTTCTTAAGTACAGTCGCGCCTGGCGCCATGTGCAATATGGTGTAAGTTTTTTTTTTCTGATGACTGAATCCAGTCTATAACTAATCAGGGCTCCGATTCCCTAATTATTTAGTTATTCCAATGCCATCGAATCTCAATTATCATTCTATTGCCCTTGTGACTTTCTATACGTCAACCTGTACGCGGCCAAAACCACCAAACTGACACTCTACTGAAACACAACTGCGACGATTTTCAAATAGCGGAATACAATCCCAGTACAGTAACCGTATATTCTTTTCAGCCCGTAAAGAACGACTGGAATTCTAAGGCGGACATCAAAATTGAAGAAGACGCCGTCACCGTTAAATTGAAGTAAGAAAATTGAAATTGAAATTCTCTATTCAATTTAGGATAGTCTCTCTCTCTTTTCGTGTGGGAGATAGTAAATGATAGTATTATCACTTATTGACGTCATGATCCGTCATTGAAAGAAAAAGAAATTTGTATCACACAATTTTCTTTTTTTTATAACAATTTGGTAATGTCCTGATAGAAAACAGGCTCGGGCGGGATACAAAAATAAAAATTAAGCCACTGCCTCGGGGCTGGCCAGGTTAATCACACGGCATGTAACTTTACGCCACCACCATCTGAAAACGATATTTGTTTCAAATTGAAGTCAAGATTTTCAAAGCGTGTTATTTACATGCGTATGATTAAATAATATTCGTGTTTTAGTTTGTTGTGATGTGACCTGTGCATTTATAGTGCAGCTACTAAAGGTGAATTCTTCCCACACTCCTCATTCATACACACACATCACGCCTTTAACCCTTGCGGGGTAAGCAGAGCGTTAACGGCCGCAAATATGTGATCGCCATCGATACGTATAACTCGAGTCTCTCAGTCGCCTGTTACGACGCCCGCGGGATAATAATGGGGTAGTGCCATTCTAACCCGGCATCACTCGGCACACTGCATATTGACAACAGTTGACTATGAGTATCGACTTAAGCGTAGTGTTGGACGACCTCTGGCCATCTCATGAACCGATGACTTGAAAAAGGCGGCTGGTAGCGACTGGATGGCGAAAACGGGAGATCGTGCCCTATGGCGTACCCTGGGGGAGGCCTACGTCTAGCAGTGGACTGCAATAGGCTGCTGTATGTATAATTCTTATTTTTGACTTTCTTACAATTAGGTTACGTCGTTTATAGCAACAGGATATACAAACGGTGTTACAAAGTTAGATAGCCGCGTGGTGCCGGCTTAGAATAGCATCACCCCATATGTACTAACCTCGGCCTTACTTTTTGTCATGACCAACCACGATTACATACTCACGCTATGAGCAAGGAAATAGTAAGGTAAGGCGGCAGCGCGAGCATGTAAACCTTTTTGTAATGCCGCTGCCACTTCCCGCGCTCCCGCTAGTGTCAGGTCCGTCGTGTTGGTGCGTAAGTGGAGTGTATTCAAAGTTCTATTATGCAAAGTTTTTTTATTTAACAGTAATCTTAAGCCTATTACAATTAACCTTTGGATCCCGCACTAGGAAAATCCTGTACCGCGGGAATCCGAGTAATATCAATTTCCATTTTAACATTTTGATAAGCGAACCTTACTTAACTTAAGAGATTATTGCTGTCTCGCTCACTCACAGTTGTTAGGTGAAAGAGTATGACGGCAGTGTGTGAGCTATCTCGCGTTGAAACTTCCGCGGAAGTGTTTAGGGAAATAAATGCGGCAGCGACACGAGCAGTACGAGTGTGTGATAGTACCATTACATATTGTACCAAAATGCACGCTATTTAAATAAATTTATAATTAAAATTAAATATGCCGTGTGGTGCCGACTTAGATTAGCACATACACACACACATATCACGCCTATAATCCCTTACGGGGTAGCAGAGCGCAAACAGCCGCAAAAAACGGACATTTACGCCACGTCTGACAAATATTTGACATTCATTCGGAAAATTGTGTATGTAAATAGTGTGCGTGTAATTGTGCCCACTTAGAATAGCATCACCCCATTTCTTGCCCGCGGTTGTTGTAAGAGGCGACTAAGGGACTCGAGCATTTCATGTGTATAACAGTTTTAGGCGACAGGCTAACAACCTGTCACCATAGTGATACATGATTTTTTCTAAAAAGGTCAACAAATATTTGTCAGACGTGGCGACTGCGATCGTATTTTTACTGCTACCCTGCCTACCCCGCAAGGGATAAGCGCGTGATATGAGTAATTAAATTTCTGTTACAGGTTTCCAGAGATGAACGAATTCTTCTATAGCACTTACTACGCGGTGTTCAAAAAGGCGGGTAAAAAAAGGAGACGGTGCTTAATTGGAATTTGCGACATTATAAGTGCCGTAACGAAAGCCGTCAAGTTTGTAGCTCTCAGTAAGTACTTATTTGCATAAAATAAACATAAAATACATCATTTATTTTTGAGAATTCGTTGAACATACATACAATACATACATATATCACGCCTGTAATCCCTAACGGGGTAGGCAGAGCGTAAACGGCTGTAAAAAAACAGAAATTTAAACCACGTCTGACAAACATTCGAGGGTCGTTTGGAATATTGTGTATCACCATAGTGACAGGTTGTCAGCCCATCGCGTATATTTGCAATACACACCCTCGACTCCCTTAGTCGCTTCTTACGACACCGGAAACCGACACGGGGAAGAATTGGGGAGATGCTATTCTAAGCCGGCATCACACGGCATCGTTGAAGGTTTTCGTTAATATGCAGGGAAACCCATGACCCCCAAGACTAGGATTTCTGTGTTGTGGACTCTCCTAGGCTTAATGCAAAACCACCTTACATATGACTTAAATAACCTATAAATGACGAAATACGTCTCAATGGGAGTTTTTCTGTTAACAGTTCTGTTGATAGTTCTGAATGTCAAACCAGGGGGCACTGTGCTAAACTGAAAATTTGACGTTTCAATATGGCTGGCGGCAGCCATAGTTTTGTCTCAGGTTCCGTTTCACGTTGTGTTCGTTACTAATTTACTTCTTTTAGTTTGATTTGCTACAAAATAAACTTGTCGTCTTGCTATTATATTGAGTGCCATGCATGTAAGCAAACAAAAAATCTATAAGAAATTTAGAACGATTACATAAATAAAGAATAATTTATAAAGTGGTATAGTTTTTGTGGGCCTTTGCCCTGCAATGGGACAGCCTGGGCCCTAAAATTATAATAATAATAATAGTTTTTGTGTAAAGAAACGTTATTTCAATTAAGCTGAGCGCCCTCTACATGACACTCGAGAATCTCTAGAAAGTTTCCCATTCACATGATGTGAGCCAGTGGCTTTGCAACATCAAAAATAGTAATAATGGGTTTCTTTAGTGGTTTCTTCTGTGCTTATTTGGGGTGCGCACAATATGCGACAAAAACTGTTCAAACGCAAAATGTGCAGCAAAATATTTCGCGTCATGACAAGGAGTGTGCCAGATAATCTATCTATCCTTGTCACACTTAGGCAAATTTCATATTTTTGTCCTGCTCTCAGACGACACTCGTCAATTTGACGTGTAATATTTGCTGCACACTTTGTGTTGACCATTTTAGTTTAAACGATTTTTGTCGCATATTGTACGCACGCATGCCATAATTGTATGTCCTCATATCATAGACTAAGAAAATTACTATGTTGTGCAAGGACATTTTTTTTTGAAGTTTGGCTTCCATCGCCTTGAGACGATGATTCTGCCAGAGTCAAGGTCAAGGAAAACAATACTTAAAAAATAAAATTACATCAAATACGACAATTTCCATTTACTGTGGTGTTTTTTTACCCTAAACAATAAAAAATAGTAAAAATTAAAGTTGACAGAGTTGAATAAATGTTTTTTAATTGTTTGACAGCTGTCGCTACAGCGATCGTGACGCCGCTCCAAATTTTATCATCCTGCGGTGGCGGACCATTAATCCACATTGGAGGGTCTGATACTTACGGTGGTCCGCAACACAACCAAGCGGGGCCTTACTCGAAGCCCAATCCTTCAGACGCCGTCCAGAATGCAACAACGGATATACCGTACAGGTGCCCGCGATGTCACCTACAGGTTCGTACCAGCATCATCATTAGAGACCGGACTACACACACACACACACACACACACACATATCACGCCTATAATCCCTTGCGGGGTAGGCAGAGCGTAAACAGCCGCAAAAGACGGCCATTTACACCACGTCTGACAAATGTTTGAGGGTCATTCGGAAAATTGTGTATCGCTATAGTGACAGGTTGTCAGCCCATCGCCTAAAATTGCAATACACACCCTCGGGTCCCTTCGTCGCCTCTTACGACTCCCACAGGAAAGAAATGGGGTGATGCTATTCAAAGCCGGCATCACACGGTAATAGAGACCGGACTATATGCATATTTATATGAATTTTTGCCGTGTGATGCCGGCTTAGAATAGCATCACCCCATTTCTTCCCAGTGGGAGTCGTAAGAAGCGAGTAAGGGACTCGAGGACTTTAATTGTAATTGTACACCTAATAAGGTAGCTGTAATGATACTTTAAATACATATTCGATCATGTAATGATACTTATAGCTAGGCAATAAATTATTTGAATTATTTGAACTTTGAGGGTGTGTATTGCAGTTTTAGGCGATGGGCTGACAACCTGTCACTATGGCGATACACAATTTTCTAAATTACCCTCAAATATTTGTCAGACGTGGTGTGAATGTCCGTTTTTTGCGGCCGTTTACGCTCTGACTACCCCGCAAGGGATTATAGGTGTGATATGTGAATGTATGTATGTATATTTGAGTGGATTTCTCAAGCGGAAATTTTTTATGTCCTCGCTGAAAACGAGGTGACGCTTTGCAGATGTGACTATGATATATTTTTTTCCAAATATAAGACATTTTTTCCGATATGAAGCCATATAAATAATGTTTGGAAAGTTATTATTTTTTTGGATAAAAATTAGTAAGTGTCGAATTTCAATGTTCGGTGGCTTGTCCCCAATCCCTTTTTTACAACATATTCATCTCTCAGGAAAATTGTGGCCAACATATTTAGAAAAAATAATTTTGATTATGTTAAGGATGAGTGACCCTACGAGAAATTATAAAAAAATAAATTTTTAGATGAATAGTTTATGAACTGTGGCAAAACTAGATTTGTCCCAGCAAAAATAGCAATATCGGTGGCAATTTTGTTTCGACGCTTTCTGCTCATACTGTTGGGTATATCCAGGCCTAAAACCCCTCCCCTGCTAGGATCAGCCGAGCACTCATGCGCAGTGTGAGCGGTTGTGCACTACCTCCTTGCGTCTTTCCGCCAAAAATAAAAGTACATGATTTCAGTTTACTCGGAACAAAATTTTGCAATTTCGGTGCTCGGGATTAAAATGTTTCCTCAAGGTTTAAAAAAATAACAGTAATGCATTCTAACTAGAGTTTAGGTACACTTTTGAGATATAAGTCGCAAACTGGAATAACCTTAATACTTTTGTATATTTTTTAAATAAATGACTAGTTTGCAATTTCGGTGGGCACATTTCGGTGGCTTTTATGGCTGCTAGAAGCCCACCGAAATTGCAAAGCTGCACCGAAATTGCTCAATTGATACAAATTACAAACATATTTAGAAATATCACGCTTACACTCCTTGCGGGGTATACAGATCGAAAAAGCCTGTAAAATGCGGTCGCTTTAGGTCGTTTGTTTGACAAAAAAATTGCGGTTATTTCAGAAAAACCAAAATCTGCGTCGTAAAAGAAGACTAAGGGATAAATTCATTTAGGGGAACGGACAACAGCGTTCCCTCTGAATGCAAAATTTTGTGCTGCGCTCGCCTATCCTAGCTCGTGGCCCTCCAGCCCGGCAATCCCTCGTGGCCCTCCAGCCCGACGCTCCCGCGAGGTCCTACTGCCCGGCGATCAATCGTGGCCCTTCAGCCCGGTGCTCCCGCAAGGTCCTCCTGCCTGGCGATCCCTCGTGGCCCTCCAGCCCGGCGATCCTCGTGGCCCTCCAGCCCGGCGATCCCTCGTGGCCCTCCAGCCCGGCGCTCCCACGTGGCCCTCCAGCCCGGGGCTCCGGCGAGGTCCTACTGCACGGCGATCCCTCGTGGCCCTCCAGCCGGGCGCTCCCGCGAGGTCCTCCTGCCCGGAGATCCCTCGTGACCCTCCAGCCCGGTGCTCCCGCGAGGTCCTCCAGCCTGGCGATCCCTCGTGGCTCTCCAGCCCGGCGCTCCCGCGAGGTCCTCCTATCTGGCAATCCCTCGTGGTCATCCAGCCCAGCGATCCCTCGTGGTCCTCCAGCCCGGCGCTCCCTCGTGGCCCTCCAGTCCGGCGCTCTCGCGAGGTCCTACTGCACGGCGAACCAATACAAATACAAATTATTTATTTAATAAACATAATTACTAATAGGTAAAACTATACAAAAACAATTATGAGGCTTAACTATTTCCTAAACTAAGAATAGTAATTCCTGTGTCTTAGGTAAACAGTTTACCTACATAACTGTTCTAAATAATAAAATATAAAAAAAATACGATATACGATTAGAATAAACTTAAATACACTTTAAAATATTACTATTCTAACGGTGAAGCCGTGAGCGGTAGCTTCCCTCGGAAGCGGCGAAACACGACTCCCTGCGGCCAAAACTCCGGTGACGTGAAGACGCTCACAGTAGCGGTCGGGACTCGCACCACGAACGAGTTGAAACCCACCCAATGGCGCGACTTCAACGGCTCCACGTATACTCCGAGTCTTGGCGTATCCTTGAAGGCACCTGCTTAATGCCTCGCGAAGATGTAGTCCAGAACGTCTTGATTGGTAGTAGAGTGCCAAGCAAGACGTGCAAGAGTGCAGGCGGGAGACATAAAGGGATGTCCTCGGCGTGAAGGCGCGCAGCTGTAGATTGGCCTCGACTGGGGCGGTGCCACACTTGTTAAGGCGGGTTTGCCTGCTGCGTTTCTTCTGAACCAAAGTAAACCCATCCGCGTCTACATGGTCACAACGCTTGTTAAGGGGTGGCTCACAAAGTGATAGATGAGCCATGCCCTTTTTGTTTACCGCTGCTGCAGCGAGCGGCTTAGGAGGCCTGTTAGCGATGTTCCGGCGCCGACTTTTAGCCGTGTCAGCAGCATTTCCGGGCGCAGCTGACAGCGTTTGTGCAGCGGGGCGGGGTGGGTCGAGCGGTGCGGCGGCGGCGGGGGTCGCGGGCGCACGCTGGTCGGTTCGCTTGGCGGGGGAATTAGCTGACGATGTGCTTGTCGTTGATGCATATGATTCACCGACGGCACGCACTTCGCGTTGTTCGTTGTTAGCAGAACTCGAAGTTTCAGCTGACCTAGTTGCTGAATTTCGTAACAAATTTACTTCGGCACGTAGTTCAGCAATAGTTTTCTGTGAGCATTCGACTTTCCGCTGAAATTCTTCCAGCTTATTCCCCAGGTTCTTGACGTCCCTTAGCAGCCGGGTAACATCCTGCTGGTCGAGCCCGGCGATCCCTCGTGGCCCTCCGGCCCGGCGCTCTCGCGAGGTCCTACTCCTACTGCACGGCAATCCCTCGTGGCCCTCCAGCCCGGCGCTCCCGCGAGGTCCTACTGCACTGCGATCCCTCGTGGCCCTCCAGCCCGGCGATCCCTCGTGGCCCTCCGGCCCGGCGCTCTCGCGAGGTCCTCCTGCTCAGTCATTGACACCCGTCAGTGATAGCCGAAGTCGTGGCTACTATTTGTAGTCGCAGGTATCAGTTGATTTGTCGACCGGCAGGTGCTATCAGGTGTGGACGGCTACCGCTAACAGAGGTCTACGGCTATCTTCAACACAATGCCACCCATTTGTAAGCAGCCAAACAAGACATCTGAGGCACAATGCAACTTCGGTGGCACAAACCCAATTTCGGTGGCATGAATTCAATTTCGGTGACAAGGCAATTTCGGTGACCCAAATAACTCTCCAAATACTATTGTTACATATTTTCCTGTTAATATATTATATTCAAAATGAGTATCTTTTGCTATACAGCTACAAAAAACATCAAAAAAGCAGAAAATTAAAAAATCCACCGAAATTGTCAAAAATATGCAGTTGTTGAAAATGACTCATTTATATGAATTTGCATATTTCCATTTTATACGTTTTGATGGCACACACAGTAAAATCAGTCAGCCGATTGTAATTTTGTTGCAGGTCGATATTTTTTGTCGTTTCCTAGGAACAACTTTGTTCAGTTTAACGGTCGGAATGCACCCTATCAGTATTCGGAGGGCTGTCCCTTACACCTTGTTTATAAATAAATATATATATTTTTTGTGCCATTGTAATTTTCTGTAATTCATCAAACTGTTAACGGAAAACGAAACGGCCAAAACCATTCATCTGACACTATACAATAAAGACGGTTTTCAAATAGCGGAAAACGGCCCTAGTTTTATTATTAATAAATCTTTTATTGTAACGAAACAAGTAAACATACTGCTAAAACTTAAAATTAACACAACAGACGAGCTCTTTCAGAGAACTCTTCCAGCCAACGTAGCATTAAAGTGATAGATATGGGTGTAAAAGAAACAAAAATCCGTCAATGATAGAAACAAAAAAAAAAATGAGTGTTTTTTTGTAAGGCCCGATTTTTTTTTACTGCATCCAAGGCATACGTGATGTGTGTGTGTGATTTGTCTGTAAGTTGTAATTAAATAAAGTTAATAAAGAATTACCAATTTTTAAAGCCGCGCTCCCCAGCCGGACGATGTCTGATATTGGTAGATTTTTTTGTTACATACCATACATAAATCACGCCTGTATCCCTTCCGGGGTAGGCAGAGCGTTAACGGCCGTAAGACGGATATTAACACCACGTCTGACAAAAGTTTGAGGTTCAATAAGATAACTGTGTATCACCATAGTGACAGGTTGTCAGCCCATCGCCTAAAATTGCAATTCACATCTAACCCTCGAGACCCTTAGTCGCCTCTTACGACACCCATGGGTAAGAAATGGGGTGATGCTATTCTAAGCCGGCATCACACGTCACTCTAAGCCGGCATCACACGGTACAAAAAATTTACAGAAATTTTATTTTTCAGAGCATCTTGATACGTTCAAGTGAGGGTCACGTTTACAATCTCGATCCAGCCTACTACAAGATTAAGGATGACAGGTAGGCACTTAAACAAGATCGAGACGATTAAAATAATCAGGAGCCCAGCTAAACTATTAGAGATACAGACATGGTTCTAAAACAAAAGTTGTTCAGTATGATGGGCCGCTTCTTTTCACAACGACATTGAGGATCTGGAGTACCTTATGTAGACCACCAGGTGTACCATCAGGAGCCCACCTAAACTATTAGAGATACAGAAATGGTTCCAAAGCAAAAGTTGGCCAGTATGATGGGCTGCTTCTTTTCACAAGGACATAGAGGATCTGGAGTACATTATGTAGACCACCAGGTGTACCATCGGGAGCCCAGCTAAACTATTAGAGATACAGGCATGGTTCCAAAGCAAAAGTTGTTCAGTATGATGGGAATAAGTTGAGAAAGGACATTGGCAACTTTTTACTGAGGATTTTTTTGTTATCTACTGACTTTTGTATTCAATGGTTATAAATACTAAATAGCAACACCGGATAGCAAATTTTTAATTGTCCCTTTAACAACAGAAGCAAGCAATGAATATACATATCTACTTTAGAACCTGTTTCTAAAAAAAACTTACTAAACCGGACGAAGTCGCGGGTAAATGCTAGTTATTGATAAAAGTGTGAGTAAAGAACTGATTGGAAGAAGCCAGTTGGTCCAATGCTGCATTATGGAAAATGGGAATTCCTGCAATAATCAATATCCCGAAAAAGGGTTAAAAGTTAAAAGGGTCACCTTCCTTCCACTGATTTTCCAACATAAAACTCGTGATTTTTCGGCTTGTTGCGACCTATTTCGCGTTACTTTGCTTCGTCGGCTTATATTTTTCGTTATCTATCATATACAAGTACTCGGTCAGTGTTGCGGACACACACGTCAAAACTCGTGATTTGTCAGTATTAGCACTATAAGCCTATCAAAATGAGATGGTAGGTTGAATAAAATATGGTTAGGAAGGTGTCTAATTTTGAAAAGGGAAGCCGATTGGAATCGTGTTGTATGGACCCAATTGCATATATTGTAGTATATGAATGTATAAGTCATTTATTTACAGGACATTAACAATAGACGTGGGAAACCTGAAACCTTGGCAGTTTGGTGACTTCTTCATAGTCACTCAGAACCCCGAGGGTGTCGAGGAGAGAGTCAAAGCACTCACTGTCAATAGTGAGTAGTCTCAAAAATATTTTTATAACATTATTTTATTACTTTACTCAGGGTTACTGGCAAAATTTGTCACGATTCCGTCAAAGAGTGAACAAGCTCATGAAATTGAACAATATAAAAAATATATTATAAGAGTAAAGTAAAATTCATATGTTTAAATAATAAACAAGGTGTTAAGAAATCAAGACCAAGACAGCTGTAAGTAGGTAAGTATGAAGGAAATGAATCGTAGCTCATTTTCCTATACTTTGTACTAAGTACCTATTATCAGCCGAGGTGAAAACGATTATTTTTTTGGGATGACGTAAGTAACTAAAGTCCTTTAATATCCACCAAAATGTCCAGTGGTGAATAAATGACCAGTTTGCAAACTGGACATTATGGAAACTGGTAATTTTTTCATCACCGGACATTTTGCAAAATGGACATTATGCACCTAAAGGACTAAGGTGTTTTAAATATTATTTATAACCCAATATACTAACTATATGTTTTTATATTACAGCACCTCGTAAGTACTTTAGCATTAACATTAAACAGTTTAATTTTAGGTATCAAATATATTTGATGGCCGTGTGATGCCAGCTTCGAATAGCATCACCCCATTTCTTTCCCATGAGTGTCGTAAGAAGCGACTAAGGGACTCGAGGGTGTGTATTGCAAATTTAGGCGATGGGCTGACAACCTGTCACTATGGTGATACACAATATTCCAAATGACCCTCAAATGTTTGTCAGACGTGGCGTAAATGTCCGTTTTTTACAGCAGTTTACGCTCTGCCTATCCCGTAAGGGATTATAGGCGTGATATATTTACCAAATATATCATCAAAAAGTTAAACTAAACTGTATAACTGAACAACTTAAAAAATATAGCTTAATTAAAATGATTCTTTAACAAAATTATTGAGCTATGAGTAATTTCAGTTGCTTGGGAGTTTTGTGTATTTGTTTGTATTTAACTGAAACATTTTTTTATGATTTTCTTTACAGAATTAGGTATGAAAAAATACATAAAATTTTAAAAATTTAATTTGAAACCAAAAAACTGGTTATAACATGTAGAACTTAATAAATCATTAAATAAATATCGTATTTTTTTACTTTTTCAGATGAAGGTAAATTGCGGCGTTAAATGTCTACTAACATGAAATATTATAATAAAAACATATTTTCCGATGACTAAACATTTTTTTTTTACTTGCAGACAACGGTAAGTAACCAAATGGCCTGAGCCTGTCAGGCGTATTGCTAAAATATATTAGTAACGTCATTGAGCCCTGAACAGATAAACTGTTTGGTTTTTACAAATTAAAAACTATTTTATTTTTTACTGCCAAAAGATGGCGCTTCTCACATTAGGGTGTAAATTCTGATCTGCTTTGTGTGATTTAATAAAATTTTACATGTATGAGCAAGTTGTTTACAAAAATTATGTAATAACGGGACCCTTTCTTTAATTAACGAATTATAAGCATTCGCATCAAAATTCGAACCATTCACTTTTAGTGACCCAAATTTTCGAAAACATAATAAAATAGTACCGGCGCGCAGCCGCCAATACTTACTTTGTGATAGTACTCAGAACAAAAAAAAATTTTTTACTATAATTATACTGCTAAACCTGATAACGATATTTAAAAAACTGCTAGGGCGGATTTTACACGTATACGCATGCTGTACGCGTGTTGAGCGTGTGCTAAGCGCGCGTTAGTATTAAAATTATACGCGCAGCAACGCGTTGTTCCCGCGCTCAACCAACGCAGTGAGCGCGTAGGATTCGCGGGTAGACTATGGACTAATACGCGCTCAAAAAGCGCATTTCACGAGTTTATCCGGCACGTACATACCCCTGAACCCTTCATTATTGGCAGATACGGCAGTTCGCCAACAAATTCTAATTTTTTTAACCTTTCCAGAGATCCAAATCGACCGCAAGACCGCGTCTCTACCCCTGGGCGCGCAATACGATCAGCCGATGGAATGGAAATGTGACAACGACCCCGACTGCACCCTGACCGATGTGATGTGCAACGGAGCCAGCGCCACGGCGAGCGGACACGTCGCTATCACGGCTATATCGAAAAAAATCACATTCAGTTTTCCTTCGTAAGTCTTTGAATGAGGTGGCGTCAACCTATGCATCTGCTCCTGCTCTTCCCACTGTCGCGAGTATTGCTCGAAATACTTCCGCGGAAGTATGAACGCGAGAGAGCATTCACACACTGCCGTCATACTCTTCTTGCACCAATATGAGTGAGCGAGATAGCAATACATTCCACACGCGTTCGTGCTGCCGTTCCTTTGACTCGCGCACGACTTTCGAGTGAGCATGGGAAGTGGCAGCGGCATGACGAGTAGCAGCGCGAGGAACCTGTTTACATGCTCGCGCTGCCCACTTCCCTTACCATTTCCCTGCCCATATTGGCATTGTGTGAGCGTGTTGATAATATAGCCGTCTGACGCGTTCGAGTGTCAACCGAAATGTCAAACTGCTACCGTCAAATTTTGAAGGAAGCGCGTGATTAATGAGATTACGTAGACAACTGCATATTTTATGTTCGCATGGATCTCGACTCTCCACGCGTCTGACGCACGCGTTTATTAAGACGTTGCCTTTAACTTTAGAACTTCTTTTACCAGTGTATTAAATATTAGCTCTGCTATATCAGTGTACTTTAGCTGCTATAACTAAAAGAGCTCAAATCCCTTTTAGTTCATGATTACCTGCTACGATAGCAGCTCCTACTCCTGTATCAGCTTTAGTTCACTCTTCAACTTTAGTAACTTCGGGGGTTTATTTATTAATTCGGTTAAATATGTTTTTAGTTAATACTCTTTAATAAAAAATATTACTTTTATTATCTGGACTTACTATATTTATAGCTGGGGTTTCTGCTAATTATGAATTTGATTTTAAAAATAATTATTGCTTTATCAACTCTAAGTCAATTAGGTTTAATAATAAGAATTTATAAGAATAGGATTACCAGATTTAGCTTTTTTTCATTTATTAAGACATGCTATATTTAAGGCTTTATTATTTATATGTGCTGGGGTCATTATTCATATGATAAATGATATACAAGATATTCCTTGTATGGGGGTATTAGATTTTAATTACCTTTAACTTCATTATGTATAAGTATTTCTAATTTAGCTTTATGTGGAATTTCATTTTAGCTGGGTTTTAAAAGATTTTAATTTGTCGGTATTTTTATAGGTAGGTATCTTGTTAACATTCGCAAGTAGCTGAAGATTCAAATTTTGAGTGAAACCTTAATTTTCCATTTTCTTAATTTTTCAGTTTTGGATTTTCTGACGCTTGTGTTTACATGGGCGAGTTCAAGGCCAACGAAAAGCTTATCAAGAAGATCCTCTTGGTTACAGAAAGTACGTTAAAAAATGTAATATTTAAAGTGCAAGGGGTGGAAAGGCCCATAAATTTTTTTGAAAACTCAGGTTCAACCACTCGTCGTTCGTAGATGTGTATTTTTAACGCACCGTAACGCATGCGTCTGTCAGACGAAAGGAGTTTGCGATTACCGATCTTATTTCCATACAATTACGGCTACGGTGTGTTTACGGTTGCGTCTGTCAAACTATTCATATGAAAATAAGATCGGATATTGCAATTTATTTTCGCCTGACAGACGCATGCGTTAAAAAAACGCAGTGACGGATGACAGGTGGGAAAACCGCTTAAGTTCCAACTCTTTTTGATTCTGCCATACACAAACTAATCCGTACTAATATTATAATTCTGAGAGTTTGTGTCTGTCTGTGTGTATGTATGTTTGTTACCTCTTCACGCTAAAACGGCTTGACTGATTTGGATGAAATTTGGAACACAGGTAGAATATAACCTGGAATAACACATAGGCACTTTTTACCGCAGGAAAATAACTATTACCATGGGAAAATGAGTGGCAGCGGGTGAAACCGCTGGGCGGAAATCTAGTACGTCACTAAATTCAATCTCTTTTTTTGCAGTACAGTGTAAGTTATTTATTTTAATGGATATTAGTAAACACAAAGTTATTTATTTTAATGGATATTAGTAAACACAAAGTTATTTATTTTAATGTATATTAGTAAACACTAGCTGGCATACAACTTTTGCGAGACATTTTCGTATCTCTTTTTTAGTTGTGGTCCTGGTGTTCCACGTCAGGTACTGCAGACCCTTGAGTGCCGACAAAAATATCATAGATGTTGATTAGGAAAATTAGTTGACCCCGTGTGATGCCGGCTTAGAATAGCATCACCCCATTTCTTTCCCGTGGGTGTCGTAAGAGGCGACTAAGGGAATCGAGGGTTAAATGTGTATTGCAATTTTAGGCGATGGGCTCACAACCTGTCGTTGATACACTTTTTTCTGGATGACCCTCAAATATTTGTCAGACGTGGCGTAAATGTCCGTCTTTTACAGAAATTAACGCTCTGCCTACCCCGCAACGGATACAGGCGTGATATATGTATGTATGTATGATTAGGAAAATCAGCCATCACCATACCAAATTAAAGTTTTTTGCATTAATTCACAATGTTATTATATGTTAGTACATATATGTATATACAGGGTGTAAGGGATAGCCCTACGAATACTGATAGGGTGCATTTAGACCATAAAACTTAACAAGATTTTTGAGGAAACGAAATTTTTTTTTAATTTCCTATAGTTAATGCAATCAGCTGATAGTGACTGACTGATTATGTATGGGAGTTAGATTTTTTTGTCGTTTCCTTACATATGTTTTTAGGGGAAAGTTGTTTCAGCTTCATGGTCTGAATGCACCCTATCAGTGTTCGGAGGGCTGTCAGATTATTTTTGTTGAAACGTGGATGGTGCATATTTATTTTCTGGATTATTAAGATATCTAAGTAAGACGGTTCTCGCACTTTGACGGACTGACATACACATACACACATAACACGCCTATTGTCCCTTACGGGGTAGGCAGAGCGTAAACGTCCGTAAAAAACGGCCATTTACGCCACATCTGACAAATATTTAAGGGTCATTCGTAAACTTGTGTATCGCCATAGTGACAGGTTGTCAGCCCATCGCCTAAAATTGCAATAAACACCCTCAAGTCCCTTAGTTGTCTCTTACGACTCCCACGGGAAAGAAATGGGGTGATGCTATTCTAAGCCGGCATCACACGGCCCGGACTGACAGACGTATTTTTGTGTCCCTCAAGCTGTAATCCTCACCTATGAAAACTTACCGAAAGGCAATTTTGGTTTTGTCAAAAAATAGTGCTGAAATAGTGACAAATAGTGACATATGCAAGAAAATTTGAGACTTCATATTTCCCAAGATATGGCTATCGTTTGGTGAGGATTACAGATCGAGGCTCACGCTGTAATCCCAACTCTCGTGTGAGCAAACGGTGGGGTATTTTCACTTGGTCTACATTCCAAAAAATAGTGCCTAATTAGTGACTAATAGTGACAAAAGATGAGAAATAGTCGCTTTATAATTCCGAAGTTATAAAGGCATCTTTGTGAGGATTATACCTATAGCAATTTTTGCTGTAATCCTCACCTCATTTCTGCTAAACGCTTAGGTCTTTTGACTCAAATTTAGTATCAAAAATAGTGCTGAAATAGTGTTCTTAAACTGCATTGATATTTATTTAGTTTATGTAGTAGAAGCAATAAAAAAAACCGTAAGAACTTCTCCATACAAAATGGTCAGGTACAGTCGCGAACAATACTTCGTAGAATACAGACTTGATTTTTGCTTTAATTTAGGTAATGTCATTTCTGCCAATATAGGTAGGTATTAACTTAAACATAAGTTGAGCCACTGACATTATTTTGGTCTATTTTATGAGTAGGTATTTTGGTTGACTATTTTTTAACGCCTTGAACTTTTTAACGGTTTTATAACAATAAAGTATTCAGATCAACACATCGCATTAATTTATCACATCGTATTCTCTTAAGTCTGAAAGCCCTGTTTGGTCGCGCCACCGCTAAACAAAACCGGTTTGGCCGAGCCTCGAAAACTGAGCGCCGCGCGTGTGAGCGAGAGGGTAGACAATAGTGAAATTATTGCATGCACTTCGCCTGCGTGGTATTTTTTGGTTTCATCACGTTACGCGATATTGAGTATTATGACAACTCAAATATAAAATTTTTTAAATAACAAATACGCCACTTACGATTATTAAGAAAAATTAAAATAAAAACGCACGTTTTGAATATAACAAAAAATATTATTTAGGTATAATTAGGTACTTATAGTATTAATCTTCGCCTCGAACGTCGTTAACTATATAGGGTTAAATCTATTTAGTGACCGATAGCGAAAACCCAGGACGGGCTGGTGATAAGGAACAACTTTCCCCAAGGAACATATGTCGAAATATGAAAAAAAATTGGAACTCCCATAGTAACCCAAATCAGCTGATCGGCACTTTTGTACGGGAGGTCTAATTTTTTTTTCATGTTTCGACCTATGTTCCTTGGGGAAAGTTGTTCCTTATCACCAGCCCGTCCTGGGTTTTCGCTATCGGTCACTGATTAGATTTCACCCTATATACCTACTTTCATTTATTTATGAGTTCAATGAATTTTACAACATAAATATGTTTTTTGTTCCATTTTTACCAAACAAGTTAGGTACCTATATCTTTTATGTATTTATTTATGTACTACATAGATACAAACATATATCACACCTTTATCCCTTACGGGTTAGGCAGAGCGTTAACAGCCGCAAAAAATACGGTCGTTATCATCGCCACGTCTGACTGATTGAGAAATATTGTGTACTGTCAGATATAAACAAAATACTTGAAGGAAATAAATTTGTTTGATTACGTTCCTACCGACATAACAAACCAGTATTGAGCTTCAAATACGACAATACGAAGTATTGTTCGCGACTGTACCTGACCATTTTGTATGAAGAAGTTCTTACGGTTTTTTTAATTGCTTCTACTACATAAACTAAATAAAAATCAATGCAGTTTAAGAACACTATTTCAGCACTATTTTTTGATACTAAATTTGAGTCAAAAGACCTAAGCGTTTAGCAGAAATGAGGTGAGGATTACAGCAAAAATTGCTATAGGTATAATCCTCACAAAGATGCCTTTATAACTTTGGAATTATAAAGCGACTATTTCTCATCTTTTGTCACTATTAGTCACTAATTAGACACTATTTTTTGGAATGTAGACCAAGTGAAAATACCCCACCGTTTGCTCACACGAGAGTTGGGATTACAGCGTGAGCCTCGATCTGTAATCCTCACCAAACGATAGCCATATCTTGGGAAATATGAAGTCACTAATTTTTTTGCATATGTCACTATTTGTCACTATTTCAGCACTATTTTTTGACAAAACCAAAATTGCCTTTCGGTAAGTTTTCATAGGTGAGGATTACAGCTTGAGGGACACGTATTTTTGAAGCGTTCGGCTGTTTTCTTACAATATTCCCATACAAATAACGGATATCATGGCACTCTGTAACGCATGCGATTGCACCAAAGTGTTGGACAGATGAATCCATCAGTCCGGCATACTGGGGATTCGCCTAAATAAATTAGTTACACAAACATTATAAATTAATCAACAATATATTTCTCTTTTTTAGCCGATGGTAATAATATAATAAGATAAAACTAATAAAAGACTGACCAAAACTTCGAGCAACGCGGCCTTCGGTCCTGGGAAATGCCGCGTTGATCGAAAAACCCAAAGTTTATTATAATTCAGGGACTACTTGGGTCAAAATATGCAATAAATATTTTAAGCTTCCACAGTCACCCAAATCAGCTAATCGGCAATTATGTGTGGGAGGTCCTGTTTTTATAATGGGAGTTTCTCTTTTGACAGATCTGTTGATATAACTTTTTAAGCACTCGCGATCACTTTCACTCATTTTAAGTATTAGACCGGGTCTATCGCGATAGTATTTAGGTAAATTACTAATATTTACCTTAATACTATCGCGTTAAAAAGTTATAGGTATCAACAGATCTGTCAACAGAAAACTCCCATCGCGATTGACCCGGTCTAATACTTAAAATGAGAGATCTGTTGATAGTTCTGAATGTCAAACCAGAGGGCGCTGTGCTAAACTGAAATTTTGACGTTTCAATATGGCTGGCGGCAGCCATAGTTTTGTCACATGTTCCGTTTCACGTTGTGTTCGTTACAAATTAATTATGTTAGTTGGATTTAACACAAAATAAACTTATCGCCTTGCTATTAAATTGAGTGTCATTCGTGTAAGTAAACAAATAACCAATAATAAATTTTAGAACGATTCAATAAACACAAAATAAAGAATAATTTATAAAATTGTACAGATTTTGTGTAAAGAAACGTTATTTCAATTAAACTCAGCGCCCTCTACATGACACTCGAGAATTCCTGGAAAATTTCCCATCTGGAGCCATGAAAACTGACTGTATGACTGTATGATGGGGAGCAGGAGCTCACCCGGATAAGTTTTGTGGTTGTTCAAACAACCAGCTCAATTGCACCCTTGGGGCGCGACTGGGCTTACGAGTTGTTCTGGGATGAACGGATGGGACTGAATCTACCCGGAACGTGCCGGTAGTTCCCAAAATGGGAAACAAATGAGGGACCTCGGTTGCTTGAGGATGGGAGGTCCAGTTGTCGCTATCGGTCACTAGGAAAATTTCACTCTACCTGTATATACTGGTAGGTAGCTTACTCTTATACCAGCGGTGCCTATACTATTTTATAAGAAGATCGACCTAGCAAAAGTTTATGACTAAGAAATCGACATTTAGAAAAATGCATAAGTAAGACAACATTATGTGAAAGTGCAAAGTAGCTATTCTGAGCTGCGCTGAGCTGACGATCTACTGCGGGCGTTCAATCTCACGAAAAACACCAATTAGATAGTTTATTTTTATTTCATTCATGTTTCTGTACGTAGCTTTTTACTTTAGCAAAAAGGTACAATTTTAAAGTCAATCACTGATAATTTTACGTACCCTTGGCGATCTACCTTAAAAGCTCTCGCGATCGACCGTATGGGCACCTCTGTCTTATCCGCAATCAAGACGTGATTAAAATTCCAAAAACCATCATGACCATGACAACGAAACACCGTTTCGAATACCAAATTTTAAAACACTTCCCGTGTTAGGTATACAACTTTTGAAAACTTGCAAAATTTTCAAGCGCAGGCAGGATTGGAACCTGCGACTTTCGCATTACTAGTGGCGACGCCTCTTCCAGCTGGGCCACCGCAGCTAAAGGGCGGGCCGTGAGAAAAATGGGTATTTTTGGATGCACGCAATTTTGTTGGTGGATACGATAAACACTTTATTTTTATGTATAATGATTTTTCATTATATTATCTAGATTTTTGTCGCAGGAAAACACGATTAAAGAAAGTTTGCTCGATAGATTATTTTTTTAAAGTTTGGTCTATTTTTACACTTTTTTGCGTTTTGTATAGCAATCTTATGATAATAACACATAATTTTTTGCGAATACGATACGTCTTATATATTACTAGATTCTTGTCGTACAGTTTTTTGATTACTTGTTTATTTGGCGAGAAATTTCCAAAAGAGTGAAAAATCGTCTAAATATGGCGATTCCGCTCTGTTCTCACACACAGGATTTGCCATTAGTGGGAAAGGGACGTTTAAAAGTTCGAGGCAGGCCCTTAATGCCAGTAACGCGTGGCACGGCTCCATCTACCGGGTTAGTTGGAAGATGCGTCGCCGCTAGTAATGCGAAAGTCGCAGGTTCAATACTGCCCGCGCATAAAATTTTTGCAAGTTTTGAAAAAAAGCGTTTTGTTTGCTCCGTTCTGTATTTTCTAACGGAATGTTATTGTAATTTTCTAGCGGCGAAAATCAAGGATGTTGCGAAGTTGCCATTACCGAAGCGAGGCGAACAGTTTGAGCACATCGTCAGTTACGAATGCGCTTCGGATTGTACGGTCGAAAAGGTTATCTGTTATTTATTACATTTACACACACATACATAAGTACCTACATATAACACGTCTATATCATTTGCAGAGCAGAGGCAGGGCGTAACTTTCCGTAAAAAATGAACATTTACGCCACGACTGACAAACATTTAAGGGACATTCAGAGAATTACATTTACTAACTACAGGGTTTATTTGATATTTAAAGTATTCTATGTTTCGGGCACTATTATTATTAGCCCATATCGTCCCACTGCAGGGCAAAGGCCTCCCTCCCTTTCTTTCATTCTTCCCTATTTTGGGCCTCTTCCATCTAATTTCGGTCATGCGCATGCCATTTCGGTACACAGTTATAACCACACCTCGGACACTGGCGCTCAAATGTATGAAACAAACGCGTTGCTACGCACACAGTCTAAGCTCGCGTAGGTGAACGCGGACCATGCTTGTGTGTGTAAGACAACATGTCAGGGTTGCCGCCATTTTGCGTTAGCGAATCAGGAATGTAATATGCGGCAGTATGAAATGACCTTCGTCGTCGCGTCCTTGCTAGCCTGTGTCTGAGCGTCCTCCGAGCGCGGGTGGGCGGCGCGGCGCTTGTAGGGGGAGGCAGGGAGTGACCATACTGTACGCTAGTACTATTAATTGTACTGTGGTATAACAAAACATATAGATCAATACACAACAGTTCAGCGTATTTCTAAAAAGAAACCACTTACAGCAGACCTAGCGTAGTGAGAAGGTATAAAGTGAGGCAGTTGACGTGTACAACTTACTTAGTATGATAAAAATAAATTTGATAAAACAGTCCTTCCATCTCTTATGAGGTCTACCGCGCGCGCGCTTTGCATTAGGATTGACCCAGATGGTGCATGTTATGGCCCAAAGTTCAACTGGCATTCTGGCAATGTGACCAGCCCAATCCCATTTTAAGAATGCTATCTTTTGACCAATATCGACATTTTTGAGTGCAGGATCGCAGCGTCGTGCTTCTCACTCGGTCTAGTACCCTAACCCCGAGTATGCTTTAATTTCTAGTGTATTGAAAGTGGTGATAAAGACAGTATTTTACGGTCGTTAACGCTTTGCCTACTCAGCAAGGGACAAAAGGCGTGATTTGTGTGTGTCCGTAAAGTTTTGGTTGTAGAAAAATGCACTTCAGTGGTTTTGTGTCACAGTGTAATAAACACAGACCAAAGACTCGCACGGGGGTGACAACGGGGTTGTACGTGCTCTGTGGTAATAAACATGACTTAAGAGAGAATCCACCAGAGCTGTGCGAGTAAATGTCTAATACGAGGATGTGTAGCGGAGCTGTCAAAATGCGGTGCGAGGATGCGTTGCGAAGCTGTGAAATGTGTTCAAAGTTGAAAATTCTTTATTCAAATTAGTAAATTTTCAACGCATTCCTCGCAGCACATTTCTCGCAACACATCCCTCGCACACATTTCTCGCTTGTTTTGTATGTGGAACGGCCTAATTTCGCTTTACCCTATTCCACCAGAGCTGAGCTGAGCGAGGCTAGGAAAATGAAGTGATTCTATTGGTGGATTTTTTCCTCGTACACCGCTTAGCTACCTCGCACAGCTTTGGTGGATTCGCAGCCTAAATCAGTTAAATGATGATGATTTATGAGTATTACTTTATGCCACATGAAGGAAATATTACTACAGGGTTATTTGTAAGTCCAGACGAACATCTTTCTGGGTTATCACCCAGATAGAAGATGTCATAGAGTTTATGTTGAGTTTGAGTTTTGACTGTTTTATTGTGATGAGTAATAGTTGTGCAAACTCAAGAAAATAATACGTCATAAACTATTTTTAGCTGTCAACCAACCGATGCGTGCGTAGCGCGCTCCGATAATCGATCAAAAATCTCGCGATACAGTTGTCGTTCGTTTCGGCGGAAGTGGTAATTGTGCTAATAACATCCCAGTGCACACCAAGTTGTGTTATCTCAGTGAATAACATATAATTAAGTGCAAAATACGATTAGAAAACCATCCCTGATCGTCCAAGTTTTGTGCATCTACCTTCAAATCATAAAATATATTATGTTGTCAAAACCAAATTCTACAGCAGTGACCTAACACCTGACGCCTTTGGTGTTGCCAGATATGGAAGCAACTCCCCAAAATCAGGGAAACCCCATCGCCACGGGGAATAAAATCCTCGTACAACAAGTATTCCACAAAAGCATTTTCCAGGGTACACCAAAACAACAGCAAAACAAAGGGTCAATTAGCGATGACTCAGCCAACCTGCATAAAGGCGTCCAGCCTTGGCAAAGCGACCATATCCCCTCAACGAAAAGGAAGAGAATGAGTCCAAGCCCTAACTCGAAAAATATAAATAAAGTAGCTAAAAACGACCACACTATCAATATTCCTACACACAATCAGTTTGAAGTTTTGAACAACACTGAACAAGCAGAAGACCAACATAATGAAGAGCCTATAGCGAAACCGATACCAAAACCTGAACCTATCTTTGTGACAGGAGTAAATGATATATCAGTTCTTAGGAACAAACTACAACCACTCGTTGAGGGAAACCTATTCACCATAACTACACTCAGATCAGGCCACATAGTGAAAATCATGCCAACAAATATTGAAACTTACAAAACCATCCGGGAAAAGTTTGCAGAAGACAATATTAGTCACTACACATATGCACTAAAGAGTGAGAGACCATACAGAGTTGTTTTACGCGGCTTGCATTCCTCAGAAGAAACTTCTGTCATATCAAATAAGCTTAAAGAACATGGACATGATGTACGACAAGTAGTTAATGCACGTCATAGAAAAACTAAAGAGCCACTACCCCTTTTCTACGTGGACCTTGAACCTAAAGAAAATAACAAGGAAATTTTCAACATCAAACGACTTAATTATACAGTGGTATCTTTTGAAGCTCCATATAAAAAGAAAGAAGTACTACAGTGCAAAAGGTGCCAACGCTTCGGGCACTCCAAGAATCAATGCTACCGACCCTTCAGATGTGTCAAATGTGGAGATGAACACCCAACTGCATCATGCACCAAGAGCCCTCAGACGGAAGCTACATGTGCTAATTGCTCGGAAAAACATCCAGCAAGTTATAAAGGCTGCCTAAAATACAAGCAGTATAAGGAACGTATCTACAAGAAACCGTCAATCTCAACAAGGAACACAAAACCTACCTACCAAAACTCAGCCAGAGACCAAATTCAAGAAAACTCAACCATGCCTACAAATATGACTGACACATATGCAAACATAACAAAAAACAAAGAAAATGAATTTAAAACAAAAAACAATGCTAATTATAAAAACGTTAAAGATTCTGAAGATATAGCATTCTTTAGCATGCTCAACATAATGTTTGAAAGATTTGAAACAATCATGAAAACCATGATGGACAACATGATGGATCGTATGGTCCAGCTGATCGGAAAGGTAATTGCGGCCTCAAAATGATCCTCAACCTAAGAATAGTCACATGGAACGCCAACGGCTTAAGAGATCGTACCCAAGAGCTTGAATTATTTCTAAACAATGAAAAAATAGACATCGCTATGATATCCGAAACAAGACTGACAGAAAAAACATTTGTTAACATCAAAAATTATATCATCCACACAACCAACCACCCATCTGGAAAAGGACATGGTGGCTCGGCGCTGTTAATCAGACAAAACATAAAACACTTTCCAATAGATAACCTCTGCAATGCAAAAATCCAATCAACTACAGTAATCTGACAAGATAATAACATTGAAACGGCTATATCAGCAATATACTGCCCACCTAGACATAAAATATCCTCAGATGAATTTAAGGAATACTTCTCCTTACTCGGACCAAGGTACATCTGTGGTGGTGACTGGAATTCCAAGCATGTGATCTGGGGGTCAAGACTAATAACACCTAGAGGGAGACAATTATTTAAAACTATTGAAGACCTAAAGCTACAGACAATCTCACATGGAAAACCAACTTACTGGCCGACTGATCGGGACAAGGTGCCAGATCTCCTAGACTTTTACATTTCCAAAGGCATTCCACCTCACAAAATGAAAGTTGAACTATGCATAGACTTGTCATCCGATCATACTCCTGTAATACTCAACATAAGCAGTAAAATGCCAATGACAGAACCTACAGCCAGATTATACTTTAAAAACACAGACTGGGAGAACTTCCAAAATATAATCGAGACAAATGCTAACCTTAATATAAGACTCAAATCTATAGAAGACATTGAGATGGCTATAGAAGATCTCAACAGACTCATCCACATATCAGCTGATAAGTCAACCATGGTAAAAAAGAATAAACAAATAAAACCCCATTCTTATCCAAAGCTTATAAAAGACAAAGTGATTGAAAGACGAAACCTTAGAAAACAGTGGCATAACACTAGATATCCCAGCGATAAAAAAATATTCAACAAGGCATCAGAAGATCTAAAAACATTAATAAATAACTTGACCAACCAGAATATGCAGACATACATCGAAAACTTAACACCTACATTAGATACCAACTACTCTCTATGGAAGGCAACCAGAAAAGTACAAGGACCCAAAGAGCACATTCCACCTATCAAAAACCACACTGGTAAATGGGCCAGATCAGATATGGAAAAAGCCACAGCATTTGCAAAACATCTGCACACTGTGTTCCAACCACTAAGCAGCACGAGAATGGAACATGACACTGAGATTTACAACTACCTCGAGTCTCCGATACAGATGTGCCAGCCACTGAAAAGCGTAAGCCCTCAAGAGTTAGTAAAAGAAATCAAACAACTACAAGAAGGTAAATCCCCGGGATACGACTTGATAGATGCAACATTATTGAAAAAATTGCCAAGAAAAGGAGTCATGTTGATTACTGCAATATTTAATGCGTGCCTTAGACTGGAATGCTTCCCGAGCCAGTGGAAAATTGCTCAGATAGTAATGATACACAAACCCGGCAAACCTCCTACAGAAACATCTTCTTACAGACCTATTAGTCTTCTACCAGTACTGGGCAAACTGTTTGAAAGAATTCTCTTAAACAGACTGAAAACTCACCTGCAAAATGTCATACCAAAACATCAATTTGGATTTAGAGAGAAGCATGGAACCGTTGAGCAAGTTCATCGCCTCGTAGACAACATCAACAGAGCCTTTGAAAACAAGCACTACTGCTCAGCAGTCTTCATAGACATCGCACAGGCCTTTGATAAAGTATGGCATGAAGGTCTACTATATAAAGTTAAAAACACATTGCCTCATTCGTTCTTCCCCATCATAAAATCGTATCTTGCCAAAAGATGTTTTGAAGTAAGATACAACAATGCAAACTCAGATCTACACGAGATCAAATCAGGAGTACCACAGGGCAGTATTCTGGGGCCAATCCTTTACCTCATATACACTGCTGACCTGCCAACAAGCGAAAATACCACAACAGCAACTTATGCGGATGACACAGCTATACTATCGTCAAACGCGAACCCTGTCACAGCTTCCAAAAATCTGCAAAGCCACCTACAGGAAGTAGAGCAGTGGTTGCATCTCTGGAGAATAAAAGCGAATCAAAGCAAGTCAACACATGTAACATTTACATTAAGACATGAAACATGTCCATCAGTCAAATTGAACAATGATGACGTCCCCCAAGCTGATCACGCCAAGTACCTTGGTTTGCACCTAGATAGACGACTAACGTGGCGTAAACATATATGGACAAAACGTAAACAGCTTGACACAAAATTGAGAACCATGCTTTGGCTCATAGGCAAAAAATCTAAACTGAACCAAAACAGCAAATTATTAATATATAAAGCTATCTTAAAGCCAATATGGACTTATGGTATCCAATTGTGGGGTACAGCAAGCAACAGTAACCTAGAGATTCTGGAAAGATTCCAAAACAAAGTGTTAAGACTAACATTTAACATACCACCATACATCAGCAACAAATACATACAAATGGACCTAGGTATTAATACTGTTAAGCAGGAAATAGCACATTACAGTACAAAATACCAGAACAGATTATCTCAACATGTAAACCAACTAGCCACAAATCTGAAGGGGACAGGCAGTATATGCTTCTCCAGATTGAAAAGACACAGTATATCAAACCTAGCCCATAGATTTGACAGGGGTTTCAGAGATGGATCAATGGATTGTCTCTAAAAATTGAACAACAACACAGGAAGAATAGAATTCGTTCAAACAAGTGGCTCATTGTTTTCGAAACAGATTGCCATGTTGCGGAAAAAAGAGAAAAAAAAAAAAAACTATTTTAGTCACGTCTGTCTTAAATAGTATATAATTTCAGCGCCATTTTGGAGTTTTCCTTGTATGTTTAACCGCACTCGTAAAATTATTGATTATTTAAGAGGCGCTTTTTCTATCCTTGTCCAAGCCTATTTACCTGAAAGTGAGAGTGTTATTAAGGGTGATCAACCAGAAAGATTTATCGTCATAATAGTCCATATTACAGACTAATATCTTTAACTAAAAATAGCACTGTAATTTTCAGGTAAATAGGCTTGGCTTAGACAAGGATAGAACATATTAATTTATTATTAATTATTTATTACTTTTTATTCATTTATTTATTATTTATTTATTAAATTCTGGTGATTGTCAGGAATGCGCCTCAAGTTCGCGTTGCATTATATTATCTGTGGCGTTGTTTAGTATTTTTATGGATTTTGGCGTCATATTTTTTGTGAATTCAATTCATTTTATTCAAAAAACAGTACAGACTGTGTGCGAATATAATATTCTTAAACTAACGTCATGAGATTAGAGTAGGTACTTAAATAAACTATTTAATATCACAATGAGATATTAGAAAAATACGTATTAAAATGTCATAAGTTATTATTAAATAAATTAAAAATAATAAAAATAATTATTCGTTTAGGTCACAGTGAACGGCATACCCCTTGAAGTGCAACAAATGAGCCGACGGAGCAACGGCGGCCCCAACTCAGGGGAGTCCATCGCGTTTTACGTGCTCGGTGACAAAACCATCACTATAAGGTATGTTAGGAGGAGTGATGATGAGATTTAATTCAATTCATTTTATTTATGCTGGACATGGCTGCGTTTAACATTAACCATCAAAGCTGGGAGAAGCTTGCTGAGGATAGGGACGAATGGCGTAAGGGTGTGTTTGATGGGCGTAAAACACACGATAATGCCTGGTTTTCTGGTCTCGCTAACAAAAGCAAAAACGTCATCTAAACATGCATGTGTCAGTCTCAAATTCCACCTTCACTTGTAGAGCGTGCGGAAAATTATGCCGCTCCCGTATCGGCTTATACAGCCGTGAAAAGTCTTGCCTCAGACACTGAATAAATCGTCTGTCACAGACGTGTGAGGCCAATGATGATGATGATGATGAGGCATGGACGTACTATTAAAACAGGACTGATTACTTCAAAAACAGTTATTTACAAATAGTAACTTTATTATTACTATTATATGGTCTATTTTACATTAACTCTTTCCCAGAGGCTAATCCAAGCCGAGAGAGATAGCATGTAGAGGCTGTGTGTCTCGTTCTTTCATATTGCCAGTGTAGAAATTACTGGAGATAAGATTTTTGACTAACTTATTTTTGACAAATCCACACTAATATTATAAATGCGAAAGTAACTCTGTCTGTCTGTCTGTCTGTCTGCTACGCTTTCACGGTCAAACCGCTGAACCGATCTTCATGAAGCTTGGCACAGAGATTGCTAGCATACCGAGAACGGACATAGGCTACTTTTTATCGCCATTCGAGGGTCTAGAGTACAGATGTAGACCACCAGGTGTACCACCAGGAGCCCAGCTAAACTATTAGACATAAAGGCATGGTTCTAAAACAAAAGTTGTTCAGTATGATGGGCCGCTTCTTTTCACAAGGACATTGAGGATCTGGAGTACCTTATGTAGACCACCAGGTGTACCATCAGGATCCCAGCTGAACTATAAGAGATACAGGCATGGTTCTAAAACAAAAGTTGTTCATTATGATGGGCCGCTTCTTTTCACAAGGACATTAAGGATTTGGAGTACCTTATGTAGACCACCAGGTGTACCATCAGGAGCCCAGCTAAACTATTAGAGATACAGGCATGGTTCTAAAACAAAAGTTGTTCATTATGATGGGCCGCTTCTTTTCACAAGGACATAGAGGATCTGGAGTACCTTATGTAGACCACCAGGTGTACCATCAGGAGCCCAGCTAAACTATTAGAGATACAGGCATGGTTCTTAAACAAAAGTTGTTCAGTATGATAGGCCGCTTCTTTTTACAAGGACATTGAGGATCTGGAGTACCTTATGTAGACCACCAGGTGTACCATCAGGAGCCCAGCTAAACTATTAGAGATACAGGCATGGTTCTAAAACCAAAGTTGTTCAGTATGATGGGCTGCTTTTTTTCACAAGGACATTGAGGATCTGGAGTACCTTATGTAGACCACCAGATATACGATCAGGAGCCCACCTAAACTATTAGAGATACAGAAATGTTTCCAAAACAAAAATTGTTCAGTATGATGGGAATAAGTTGAGAAATGACATTGGCAACTTTTTACCGAGGTTTTTTTTGTTATCTACTGACTTTTGTATTGAATGGTTATAAATATTGATCTCTCAGGGCAGTACATCGGATAGCAAATTTTGAATTGTCCCTTTAACAACAGAAGCAAGCAAGTCATCCTTAAACAGTAGAGATATGAACTGTTCTAATATCACTGTCATACTTACAATGAATATACATAAATATCTACTTAAGAACCTGTTTCTAAAAAACTGTCTAACGCGGACGAAGTCGCGGGTAAAAGCTAGTATAATTATAATTTAAGTAATATAATAAAACAATATGCGTCAGAATATCAAAAACTAGTTTGAAATCATAAAATTATACACTGATAAATTATAATTGTGTAAAAACTATTAATCAAATAATTTTCTTATGGTATTCTTATAAGTTTTCATTTTGGCGGTAAGTTTAAATTTTAGCGGCAGATGAAAAAAAATTACATTCCTTATTTATTACTTAAAATCAGTATTTGACGAGATTGTTCACTCAAAATGGTGAAAAAATGTTGTGTTCGAGGTTGTCCAAGTGAATCGTATGTATGTAAATTTCCCTATCTTTATGCTCATTGTAATAAAAAATATTGATACCCTATTAGAAAGAGACGAAAGCCTCAGTGTATGCCGTCTCGCTCCGCTCGTTTTGTCTGCAACAGTTATCAGTCCTGTTTATATAGTACGTCCATGTGATGAGGCCAGTAGGCCGAGTGACGACTGTTAGGAAAAGGGTAGCTACTCGCCTGGTCGGGAGTTGTGACCAGGGGAACGACTGTTCCAACCGGACATGTTTAGAAGTTGTATATATAGCGATCGGCGAAATAACTTCTATACCGCGTTTCAGGACTTGTATGTGGAGCGCATGCGCGCCGCCACAGTATCTTGTAGGTATATATGTTCCGTAAATAATTGATCAACAGTGAAGTTATCATTGGCATCACCCGTGTGATGCCAGCTTAGATTAGCATCACCCCATTTCTTGACTCATTTCGTGGAAATTTTGTGTTCTCGCGTTTAACAAGAGCAGCATAATGAGAATTTCCATTTTAAGGCGAGTGTACCCGTGAACGACCTCGACAGTGGCGCCACTTCACAAAAAAATATTTTCTCTTTATACAAACAATCTATCAGAATATCCGTTGCCCAAGTTTTTAGTATTGTTCTTAAGTAAAATTAGAACCTGCAAACTCAATGAAATATTCGTTGTTAATAAAGTTATGGCAATTAATACCAAAAGTGGCCGTTTTGTGTACTTTTTTCCATAACTTTAATTACAGCGAATATTTCATTGTGTTTGCAGGTTCTAATTTTACATAAGAATAACAGCAGGGGGGTTTCACTCCACGGTTTAGGCACAGAATATATAATAGGTTTAGGTATGTTCCGCCGGCGGGTTCCCTACGGGAACTTATCTCCGCGGGTTGTCACTTGTCGTCGCCAGATCGTCAGTGTGCCGCTAGCCGCCGCCGCACCGCACTGTTCGCACGCACGTGCTGCTCGCGCGCACACTTACTTGACTTTTTTCTGTGTTTTAGTACGTTTATTCGTTAAAAAATGTCGTCTCATGGTCAGTTGAGTTTTTTTTGTGAAGTGGCGCCACTGTCGAGGTCGTTGACGGCTACACTCGCCTTAACGATCATGTCGATTGTTGCGCTGCAAGTTTTCGACAAAATAAAGAATCATACGCCTTTTTTTTTTAGAATCACAGAGTTCTCGGCAAATTTATGGGCAGGCGTGTACCAAGCCAAGTTTGTTGCTGATGGAGAAGAAATTACCAAGACGATCCTAGAACTTAGCGGGTAATAAACTTTTTATATACAAAATATTTTACAGTATTTTACCAAAAAGAATAATAGAGCAAGCAAACTGACTGGCAAAGAGGATTAAATAAAACTAGGGGTTTATGCTTTGTGCCTGGAAATATGTACCGCAAGGCACGCTCCTGTAGGGCTGACAACCTGTCACTATAGTGATACACAATTTTCTGAATGACCCTCAAATGTTTGTCAGATGTGACATAAGTGTCCGTATTTTACAGCCGTTCACGCTCTGCCTACCCCGCAAGGGATTATAGGCGTGATGTGTGTATGTCTATGTATGTAGGCGCACTGGTAAAACTATGAAAAACAATAGCCGAGTGAGTAACTTTCTATGGAAGAATTAAATTTTTAATTATGAAAAAAATGCCTTGTGATCTGATGAAGAATCAGTCAAAAATACAGGGTGTAAGATAAAGAACTGCGTTCCTTTTAAGGATTATCCAGCCTATGAAACTGAAAAACTTTCCCCAAGAAACATAGGTCGAAATATGAAAAAAAAATTGCCCTCACGAACAAACAGACTTGGTGGTCTGCTACATTTTGTATGGAAGGTCTAAGTTTTTTTTTCTTATTTCGACCTATATTTCTTGGGGAAAGTTTTTCAGTTTCATGGGCTGGTTCATTCCTTGAAAGGAACGTTGCGCTTTTCCTTACACCCTGTGTAGAACTGCCAGATAATCGAAGAGTAAATTTGTTTACAGGGACGATAAATCAGGTAAGCATAGATTATACCGCGTGAGAGTAACGGTGTCAAGTGAAAGGGTCACTTGTAAAGAGGCTTTTGACAAAAAAATAAGTGTCGACGCCAAAGGGTAGATGGCCGTGGACATTTACAGAGCATTTGTAGGCTCAGTAGAAGATGTGGATAGTTCGTTTTTTTGGTGTGGAATTTAACTCCGTTTGGTTAGTTTGCGAGTTATGTCCACATTTACAAGTTTGGACACTTATTATTATAGGTAAATATTAACAAGTAAAAAATACGGCTTGTTGTATAGAAGCCAAGATTGAGAGAGAGTTGAATGAAGAATGGCGGGGAAACGCCCGCGCTCATTTGTCGAGCCCTTGACGACGCGGTCTTCTGATTGGTCCGATACCGGTTGCCGCCATTGTCGTTAGTTGGCTAATGGTTGGCTATCGTCGTGCATTCTGTGCAGTGCATATAGATGTACTATCAATCCATCATTGGTATAAAGTATTAAAGATGAAAACCAAAACTGTTTGCGGTTGGCGCGAACAATAAGCCATAGTATTGCTTTTAAAAATGACGAAAAACTACGTTTTAAATCAAATTAGGTTCACAAAAAATTATCGTTACATCGGAGCTTTATTTTGTCAATTTAAAGTTCAACTAAATTTGCCGATATGCATTGCTAGTTATTTCATGGGTGTCATTTCAAACTGAAGATAGCCAGCATTGAATGCCAAATTGAAGTTCGTTGAAAGGAAAGTGTACCTGACCTGTACTAGTGATGTGATTATTTCGTCGCCTGATGATAATAATGGATAAGTCCGGCTGAACGATCCCACCAAGCGGTGGAAGGCTCCGTAAGGGGCCGCCTGGCTCGCGACCACCATCCCACCGAAGTCTGGCGCCAAGTAGCTTGCTGCGTTCCGTCAGTGTGTGGGAGTGCCAGTGCCTTAACAGGCTTCTTCTGGGTGGGCTCGCTCCATCTTAGACTCTGTCTCTGTCCTATGACCCAGACTAGAGTCAAGAGCAAACCCATCATTAATAAAAAAAAAATGAATGTGTTACTTCATCAAAAAAGGGTTGGTGTAGACTGATTGTTTACTTTGTGAGTGTTCCCGCTTCGTTGCTGAGTGGTTTGTTTGCGATGAGTTTACTCTATATGTTTACATGCATTATTTATATTCGCATTGAGGAAACTCCAGGTCTGTTCATACACAAATTATCAAGTTAGCACATAAGCTTATTTGTGACTGTTTGTGTCTAATTAAAAATTAAATAAAATGAATATATTATATATTATTATTTTTGGGTTATTTTGTAACCTTGTACTCATTTTTTATTATTAGTTACTATTTTTACTACCATCCCTACGTACTTTTTTCATTGCAGTCAGGTGTATAGGTTTCAAAGCCCCGGGGCTAAAATCGAGGAGACCAAAACTTTAAAAAGAAAACGTTTTTTTGGCAGCGTCTCGAGTTACCCATTAAAGGGATCATCAATAGAGGTATTGGTCGTCATGGCCAAGTGTGACAGATTGTCAGCACATTTCCAAAATTTGTAATGCACATTAACTTGAGTACCTCAGTTGCTTCCTACGACAACCTTGGGAAAAAATAGGGTAATGCTACTCTGCGCTAGCAACACATGGTAGAAATCCATACTAATATTATAAATTCGAAAGTAGCTCTGTCTGTCTGTTACGTATTCACGCCTAAACCACTAAACCGATTTTGATACAATTTGGCATAAACATAGACAAGAACCTAAGAAAGGACATAGGCTACTTTTTACCGCAGGAAAATTTATCAATCCCATGGAAAACAAAGTAAATCATAAGAAACAGCGCATGACGCTGAAGAAAATCATCAGACGAGTATTCGTTGTGTGGATTGCTTTGCTTTTTGTGTCAGGCACCTTTTTTACAACTAAACATACTATCTAATGCGGATGAAGTCGCGGGTAAAAGATAGATAACAATAAATAGCAACAATCATTAATTCTGATTCCAGGTAGTGGAGATGGAGGTGAGATACAAATCAAAGTTCAAAAAGACTTTTTTTGTAAATACAAAATAATACCAATAAAAATAATTAAGGGTCGAAGGTTTCACTTATGCAATCGAACCATCTCAAAAATGAAGTTTTTTTTTATTTTTTTTTATTTAAGGTTGGACCCTTTTTAATTACCTAATTAATATTTAAATAAACACTCCCATAATGTGGATAAAAAGACACTATGATCTATTCATAAATGAAAATAAGAAATGGAAAAAATTATAAGTAACTTACTATCTAATGAGGACTAAGTCGCAAGTAAAAGCTAGTTATCAATAAATAGCAACAATCATTAATTCTGATTCCAGGTAGTGAAGACGGAGGTGAGATACAAGTCAAAGTTCAAAAATACTTTTTTTAAACAAAATAAAACCTTAGGAAATTTGGTCCAATCCAACTACTAAGAAAAAGATAGTATGTCAAAAACAATTTTGCCATGGAACCATTTAGATAAAGGAAGTGGGTCGAAGGTTTCACTTATCCAATCGAACCATCTCGAAAAATGAAGTTTATTTTAGCTTAACTATGTGTAGACCCTTTCGTTTTAATTTTATATTTACTTACCTGAATAAACACTCCCATAATGTGGATATTTAGCAATAATAAAAAGATATTATCAAAAAACTGGAGGTCCTGACAAAGTAACGTATAGATATAGAAAGAAAATGTTATCAATAAATAACAATAAATAGCAACAATCATTAATTCTGATTCCAGGTAGTGTAGACGGAGGTGAGATACAAGTCAAAGTTCAAAACTACTTTTTTTAAACATAATTACCATAGGAAAATCATGATAAATTAAAATAAGACTGAGTAAACATTGCTACTCAAATTAAGGTAATCATTATGGAATTACCCTTTACCTCTTTTAATGACACACAAACATTGGTTGTAATGTAAAAAAAAAACTATTTTTGTATTTGTTTCACTTAAGCAGAATCCGTCCATGTTTTTTCAAGATGCACCCTCTTGGTCAGATCATGTTCAGAAATTAATCCCGTGAAAATCATTTACATGTTTTGTGCAGTTGAAGAACAAAGATTTTATTTATTTTAAATATTTTAGACACCACTGCAGGTAAGTAATTACATTTATAAAATATGCCACGGAATCTATGTCCGTAAATAGTGGACATCAAATAACTCTGAAACTAGTGGTCCAACAACCGGGCAATTTCAATCTAGTGTTTGAAATGAGGAAAACTTTGATAACGTTTATTCAATTATCAAAAAACTAAATTTGAAAAATGTCATGGTAGTGAGAAAATTCCGGGTTATGATAAGAATGATCCAAATCAAATAAGATATTGGAAAATTGTTAGCATCGGCTGGGACCTAAATCCTGATAAATTTTTCAATTCGTTATTTTTATTTGGAAAATGGACATGAGTCTCCTCTTATTGAGTGAGTATTGCCACACTCACCACGTTTGGTAAGCAAGTTGGCGAGCACAGTGCAAGGTGTTGTATTCACAGGGAACGCTGCTGCCTGTTCCCTGGATTATGATTCCTTATCGATGCTAAAATAACATAATTTTTATAGCTGCTGCAGACGCAGAGGCGACTGAACCAGCTGGTGGCACAGATCCTGCCGCCGAGGAAACCAGTGAGATTTATTTATTATTAGCCCATAGGTGTCCCAATGCTGGGCCTTCCTTTCCTTCTTCCACTTATCCCTGTCCATTCCCAAATTCCACCAGTCTTCACAGTATCAGCTCTGATCATCACTCCATCTTTTACGGGGTCCACCTCTTCGACGATTTCCATCATGTGGTGTCCACTCTGTGACGATCCTACCCCACTGTGTCTGTTCGCGTTCACTTTGGAGTCGAAGTCTTTCAGTATCATGGCGGCTAATGTGGCGCAGTGACTGCCTGTGACGCCAAGGTTTCGCATTTGATTCTCGGTGGGGCACTCACAAAGTTGATATTTATCACCTTGTGAATTTGTTTCCAGTCTGGTTAGGACATTGCAAGAAAGATGGTTCCGTTCTTCGTAGCGCGTGCTAAGCCGTCGGTCCCGGTTGCTGTCTATGATCACTTAGACGGCCGTCGTTACACTACCATGTCAAAGGCCTACAACTAGTAGTATCAAATTTATAAATGAAAAATTCAAGGCGGTTGTAAAAAATCTGATACCCGGGTCCATCGGGTCATTGAACGACTCGGTGTCCCACACGAAAAAAAAGAAGAAGTATCATGGCAGAACAATGGGATCGCAGTTGGGGTGAAGAAACTTACAAACCTCAGATTCACTGATGACATAGTCCAATTTGACAAGATCTGAGCAATGCGAGCCTTGGGGTTGGCCTGATGATGAATCTGTCAAAAACACAGGTTCTGACTAATAGCACGAAGCGTAGGGTCTACGTAGACAGGACAGATAGTCTCTTTCAAGGACAGGCCAGGATATTCTGATAGATTGTTTGTATAAAGAGAAAAATTATTCTTTGTGAAGTGGCGCCACTGTCGGGGTCGTTGACGGTTACACTCGCCTTAAAATGAAAACTCATCGGAATTCTCTCAAATTCTATAAAAGTATCTATAAATGCATAGTTTTCTTTTATTTCTTATCTTATAATAATAATCGTACTGTCTTCTGTTGTTTTCTTTTCCTTTTAACCTATTGTAGTATCCTGACTTCCATAGTTTAAGTATATGTATATGTAGCAGCCAATTAATTAAAAGCGCTGTTCTATTGCACAGCTAGCTCGTTAATCAAACGACGCCATTCAACTACACCACTAAACGTTCATCAGCTAAGTGGTTGAAGGAAACGTTCTACAATACAGCTTAACGACGCCTAGCCCACTGGTTAACGTTCAATTTGCAAGGGTGACAATCAATCAGTGTTAGGATGGATTCAGACGTACGCGGGCGCTATGCGTACTCCATGGTTGCTCTACGCATGTTGTGCGTGTTTTAGTACATAGTCACTCGTGCAGACAACGTGTTCAATAAAGTGGTTATTGGCAAAATAAAAAACTCCAGCCAGAAACCCGACGCAGAGGGCCAGATTGAGGCGTTAGTCAGCCAGAGAGATGACGCAGCCAGAAAGAGCGACGCCTCAGCTGGTCAGAGAAATGACAGCCAGCTAATGTGACGCCTTAGCTAGCCAGAGAGCAGAGACGCAGCCAGCCTCAGTGACGTCTCAGCCAGTCAAAAAGATGACGCAGCTGGTTAGAGAGATAACCCGGCCAGCCAGAGTGACGCCTCAGCCACCCAGAGAAATGACTCAGCCAGTCAGAGAGATGACGCAGCCAGCCCGAATGACGCCTAAGCCAGCTAGAGATGACGCAGTAAACTAGAGAGTTGACGCTGCCAGTCAAAGTGATGCCTCAGCCAGCCAGAGTGATGTCGCAGACAGCCTGAGTGACGCCTCAGCCAGCCAGAGAGTTGACGCAGCTAGCTACAGAGATGAGGCAACCAGCCAGAGTGATGCCTCAGTCAGCCACAAAGACGACGCAGCCAGCCAGGGAGTTGACGCAGCCAGCCAGAGAGATGACGCAGGTAGTCAGAGAGATGACATAGCTAGCCAGAGCGAGGCCTCAGCCCAGCAGAAAGACGCCGACGCAAACAGCCAAAAAAGCGACACAGCCGGCCATAGAGATGTCGCGGCCAGCCAGACAGTATGTACATACTCTTGAAAACATAACCCTCCTTCTGAGGTAGTCGGGTGACAATAAAGAAAACACCATATACATACTAAAAGTTATAGCCCATTCAGATGTACCCCAGTCTCCCAAAAAGTCTTATAGTTTGTACGTCACCACTACTACTACTACATCACTGAATTGAAATTACGCGACGGATGATTACGTTACAATATATTGTGTTTTTTTGGCAATCGTGCTGGTTTATTAAACATTTATTGGCTCAAATTTCGTGAAATAATAACAAAATTACCTTGATGAATAATTTCATATTCTCGCAGTATTTCTTTAAAGTTCTGCTTAAATGTCACCGCATTTGGGTGGGTCGCCTGTAGGTGCCTCTATTATAATTAATTGTTGAGCTCCATAGATATCAACTGTTAATATTATTTTACCTTAAAATAACAAAATACGATCAGTAATTTTGTGCGGCTGACGCCATCTTGTAATCAAAACCACACTAGCGCCGCGGTGGCCGATAAACGTACTGATTCAATTAAACAGCGGATTTTCGTTTAGTTGCTGTGTTGAATGTTTCAAATGCGCCAAAATTTAACCACTCAAATGGCATTGTTTGAGGAAGGAGCTAGCTGTGCAGTTAAACAACGTTTATAACCAGTTGACTGCGACATATATATATATAGATGTGTGCCGTGTGATGCCGGCTTAGAATAGCATCATCCCTTTTCTTTCCCGTGGAAGTCGTAAGAGGCGACTAAGGGACTCGACGCTGTGTATTGCAATTTTAGGCAATTGGCTGACAACCTGTCACTATGGCGATACACAATTTTCCGAATAACCCTCAAATGTTTGTCAGACGAGGCGCAAATATCTGTTTTTTGCGGCCGTTTACGCTCTGCCTACCCCGCAAGGGATTATTGGCGTGATATGTGTATGTAGGTATGTGTATATTCATTGTTTTGTTTACACAATTATATATATGTATTAATGTGTAAAATTGTTTAAGTAGTACATTTTGTGTATTTTAGTGCTCGTAGGTAATATTTGCACTACCCCGCTTCCATTGTCGCACTCTCTCTTTCACCCTAAGGTTGCCTGGTAGAGAATGCTACCTAGCATTAAGGCCGCCTGGTTGTACTGTTTCTTTTATTTGTGTTTATCTATTGTTGTATTATTTATTTAATGTGCAATAAAAAAAATTGTTATGTTATAAATAATAAAAGTTCTTGGTTTCGAATTAGGACAAATTCCTAGGATTTTTTCCACATTTCTAAAGTTCTTGAGGAATATGGCAAAACGAGGTACAAAAATACTTTTTTTTAAATTACAGTGTCGTCTTGACAATTTATTTCTTTACTTTAAAATGAAGTAAAACTTACAAAGGATAAAAACATGAAATAAAATTTTACAAAGTTTGGAACCAAATTATTTTAACGTCTGTTGGTGATTGTTTACAAATTGAAAGATTTTTTTGCATTTTTGGAGGTTTTCTGAACTTATGAACTACGTTTTGCCATATTTGTATTGTAAGCCAATTTAGAAATTCGGCCAACATCCTAGGAATTTTGACGAAATTTTAGATTTATTAAGTAAAGTGGTAAAAGGAAGTCTTATACTTTCTTGAGTGTGCACAACTTTTATTCATCACAATTAAACAACTCCAAACGGATTCAAGTTGTGTTGATTTTGGATTTTACAATTCCTATGTTTCGAGCTCTTTACAGAGCTCTTGGTAGAACAAAAAATAATTTAAATTCTAAATAATTACGTCTAACACCTTAGTCATCCGTGACCATGAGCTCTGAAAAGAGCTCGAAACATAGGAATTGTAAAATCCAAAATAAACCCAGCTAAAATCCGTTCAAATTGTTTTATTGTGAGAAGGAATGTCTCTACGATATGTCTATTTTGCCACATTCCGACCTTTGACCAGATACCTAGTATTTCGGACAAATTCCTAATTCTGCCTTATAATGGGAGTTATTCTGTTAATTGTTCTGAATGTCAAACCAGAAAGCGCTGCGCTAAACTGACATTTTGAAGATTCAATATGGCTGGCGGCAGCCTTAGTTTTGTCACAGGTTTCGTTTCACGTTGTGTTCGTTAATTATTAATTTTGTCAGTTTGATTTGCTACATAATAAACTTTTTGTCTTGCTATTATATTGAGTGTCATTCACGTAAGTAAACAAAACAACAATAAGAAATTTAGAACGAACAAACAAAAAATATAAAAAATATTTATAAAGTGGTACAGTTTTCGTGTAAAGAAACGTTATTTCAATTTGGGTCAGCACCCTCTACATGACACTCGAGAATGCCTAGAAAATTTCCATTGCGAAACATGTATGCCGTTGAAGTTCTCTAAACTTCAGTTTATTCCTGATCTGACCTTATTGTATCATTTGCAACAGCTGCTGCTGCTGAAACTACGGTGACAAGTGAGTTTCCACATGTATAATATTCATAAGAGGCATGTCAGTCTGAAATTGAAATTTATTTTGTTAGTTTGATTTGCTACATAATAAACTTTTTGTCTTGCTATTATATTGAGTGTCATTCGTGTAAGAAAACAAAACAACAATAAGAAATTTAGAACGATTCAATAAGCACAAAAAATAAAAAATATGTATAAAGTGGTACAGTTTTTGGTAAAGAAACGTTATTTCAATTTGGCTCAGCACCCTCTACATGACACTCGAGAATGCCTAGAAAATTTCCCATTGCGAAACATGTATGCCGTTGAAGTTCTCTAAACTTCAGTTTATTCCTGATCTGACCTTATTGTATCATTTGCAACAGCTGCTGCTGCTGAAACTACGGAGACAAGTGAGTTTTTGATGTATAATATTCATAAGAGGCATGTCAGTCTGAAATTAAAATTTATTTTGTTAGTTTGATTTGCTACATAATAAACTTTTTGTCTTGCTATTATATTGAGTGTCATTCATGTAAGTAAACAAAACAACAATAAGAAATTTAGAACGATTCAACGATGGATAAAAAAATAATAATAAAGACACTGCCTCGCGGCTAGGTTAATCACACGGTATGTAACTTTACGCCGCTACCATTTGAAACTAAATTTCTGGATATACAGAATGTGAAAAATGCTCATTGATACTCGAGACATGATTTTGACAAGATGATAGGTTTCAAGAAAAATTCGTTCAGTAGCACGATTTCCTAAGTACTTACTAAAAATTTTACCAACATTCTCATTCGTCATTTGGTCTCTCACGAAATCTCTCTCTCAGTAGAAATCTGTATTGCCATTTTATTTAAATTTACCTTGACAATCGGCTGTTTTGGAGGGTGGTAAATATGTTTCACGGTTTGATACGAGTGGCCACGAGTTGCGGATCACTTGAATTCACGGGGAGAATCCACGGTTAGAAAATAGCAATTTTGGGATTGCTCATGGGCAAAGGGCTATTACTTGCGGGATTTCAATTACAAATACTTTGGAAAATCGAGCTTCTGGTGCCTTTTCTGTGCCGTCGTACTAAATAAGCTTATTTTTTACAGCAACAGAACCACCGGCCGGGTAAGTTTTTAAAATCGTTAATGCATGCCTAAACTAGCGACGATGTTATAAATAATTTACTTATGGAGATTACAGTCTACATAAATATATTTCGGTCAAGTATTTAATATTTTTAATGGGAATTTTATATCTGAAATCTTAAAATTAATTAAATTTAACGCGCTGGCAGGATCCTGCCCAATCCTTTCAATGATTGTATATCTAACACAGGAAGTGCTTTAAAATGGTGGTATAAAAATGTAATGGGACACTTCATATTTTGAATAACAAATTTTTAAAACAATTCCCGAGTCAGGTTTAAAATATTTGAATACTTGCAAAACACGGGCAGGATTTGAACCTGCGACTTTGGCTATCACTAGTAGCGCCGCCTCTTCCATCTGGGCTACCGCGGCCCATCCATTGCCCGCGAAATTATGCAAATGTATGTCGATGCCAATGACGCGTGACATGGCTCCATCCACCACCGGGTTAGTTTTGCAACTAATTTCCCAGTAACTTATAAGTCACGAAGAAAATCACAAAAACATTATATCCTACAACGCAATGTTGTTCAGTTTTACCCGACTCTCTCTGTTCATGTTTATTTATATTTTTGAATTTTGATTAATTTAGGTATATGATCATAATTTATTTTTTATTGTTAAACAGATAAGGACTGAAATTGGGATTGCTGGCAAGTACAAAATAATAAATACTTTTTAAACCGCTATCAAAATTAAAGGTTATATGAATTATTATTTCGGCCTGTAAGTACATAGGCATTAAAATTCGACAGCTGGAACAGGTACAACAATACGTATACCTTGGACAGCTTATCACACTTGGCCGTGACTCTCTAGGAGCAGAAATAAAGAGAAGGATCCAGTTGGGATGGGCGGCATTCGGCACGCTGAAACATGTACTGGAGTCTAAGATACCCCAGTCCCACAAAACGAAGGTGTATGACCAGTGTATCCTCCCAGTCATGACGCACGCGTGCGAGACGTGGACCTTAACAAAGGGTATGATCCACAAGCTCCAAGTCATGCAGAGGAGCATGGAACGCAGAACGCTGGGAATATCTCTGCGCGACAGAGTCCGGAACGAAGTCATCAGGCAGCGTACTCGTGTAGTAGATATCGGATACCGAGTCGCCAAGCTGAAATGGGCTTGGGCTGTACACATGTGTCGCCGAAGAGACGGGAGATGGAGTAGATGCGTTCGGGATTGGAGACCCCGATTAGGGAAACGCAGCGTAGGCAGACCACCCGCCAGATGGACCGACGACATCAAGGATCGTGCCGAAACATTATAGATACAAAAAACGGAACTCCGCGCAGAATGGAGAACTTTAGGAGAGGCATATGCCCAACGTGGGCGGAACCGTGCTGACGAAGAAGAGAAGAAGAAGAGGCTCGGCTGTCCGTCTGTCTGTCCGTTCGTCCGTCTGTCGTCCAACACTATGCTTGCCGAGGCGTGGCCTCCACTCGAGAACCCGTTTACTCCACCGTCCGTCGGTTCTACGACAGATGTGCCTAGCCCACAGTTTGCTACATTTCCAGACTATGTCCGTTACTTTGGTCTTTTTGCGGATAGTCTCATTCCGGATTTTATCCATTATAGAGATACCGAGCATAGACCTTTCCATAGCTCTCTGAGTGACATGTAACCGGTGGGTGTATATTCAGAAATTCACTAGTAAACACCATTTATTTACATTTGTATTTATAAGTATTAAATTATTATTGCTGTTTCAGGTGCATCGGACTCGCATCGAAACTTGAATATTTCAAACAAATAAATTATTGAAAATAATTTGGTATTTGATTTCTCTAGAATGCAAATATTTTAAGGGGTGAACCAGCCCATAAAACTGAACAACTTTTTTAAAGGAACATAGGTCAACATGAAAAAAATGGGCCTCCCATTCAAATTGACCCGGTTGGCTGGAAAGTTTTGTATAGGACCAATTTCTTTTTTCATATTTTGACGGTTAAAATATTTATTGTACCGCACCGATTCAGCTGGTATGTAGTTATATTTTTTTTAATTAAATTATCGCTAAGTTGAACTGTTGCCAAATATTGAATAAACCTAGATAGGTCTGCATTTTGTAGTGCAATAGGCTTAGTTCTGTAGCTTTGTGCTACGGGCTTAGTTCTGTAGCTTTGTACTACGGGCTAAGTTCTGTAGCTTTGTGCTACGGGCTAAGTTCTGTAGCTTTGTGCTATGGGCTAAGTTCTGTAGCTTTGTGCTACGGGCAATGATCTGTAGCTTTGTGCTACGGACTAAATTCTGTAGCTTTGTGCTACGGTCCAGGCTTGACCTTTTATAGTACCAGCTATCCGCTTTTTTGAAATCCACAACATTTCATGTTACGTTAGATACTAAAAAATATATATCGTTTAGAGTGTTTGGGATGCATAATAAGATACACATATTCTCGTTATTTTTAATGTAATCGTTTCTGAATTATTTTGAAAAGATGTGAATACTTCCAAAGTTAGGATTACCCTGAAAATATACTTTGCTTATAGTAGAAAAAAATAGATTGAGGCAGCATGATCTTGGACCTTTCCCTGTCCAGAATACACAAAGTAAAAAAAAAACTCAATAGTCAACCAAAGAGAAAACGATCTGTGGAGAAAACTTCATACATTCATCTGTCATCTGTTTTTAAATAAACATCATTTTTGTGATAGGCAAATGAATTTTGTTTTCAGCAGCTTAGTTGTTGGAGCTAAACTAACGCACTTTTTAAAATTTCAAATATCCGATTATGAAACAAAATAAAATAAAAATAACATGCTTTTAATTTCATGATGCGATAAACTATCTATTGAAAATATTATAAAGTCTTGGAAAAAATTTGAAATGTTGTGGATTACCTAAATGTTTTTTCATGCTACAAAATAGCCTATGCCTCTCTAACAACACACACACGCACACACACACAAATCGTAACAAAAAATCACTTCATTGCGAAAAGAAAAAAAACAACCACACAAGTTCATTTAAAAATTTCTTATGTTTGTCAGGTGGTAGGGTACAGTACAATGCCCGCCTGGGGAAGTACCACCACCACGCTTATTTCTGCCGCCAATCGGAAGTGTTCACACTTCTGCGTTCCGGTCTGAAGGGCGTGGGAGCCAGCGACATTACCGTCAGATAACTTTTAATAAACTTGTTTATCTAAATTTAAAAATATAGTGAGTGTAAAGGACAGCCCTCCGAATGCTGATTGGGTGCATTTAGACCATGAAATTGAAAAACTAAATATTAAAAGAACGTCATAAATTGTTTGACTTCCCATTGTAAATCCAGTCCGCTGATTGTGATTTTGTATGGGAGGTTGATTTCTTTTTGTCGTTTCCTGACATATGTTTCTAGGGAAAAGTTGTTCAGTTTCATGGTCGGTATTCGGAGTTAGTATTCGGAGGACTGTCCCTTACACCCCGTATATTATTACATTCACTTCAAAATCTTAAAATTTATTTATTATTTTTGCTTATTAGACAATCCTTTTTGTGAGTCTTACAGTGTGGAACATATTTTACGATGCAAGACCGGACTGCGGACCGTACGCTTGTTTGCCATTGCTTTTCCAAAAAAAAGACATGCAGTCTTTCCAAGTCAGCCTAAAAAGAAGATCTGCAACACAAAGGCGGCGATATGGCAGCGATGTTTGTGACTGCTCTTATTGATAATAAAAAAAACGTCACAGTGCGTTGCAGAGTACCAAAATAACGTAGATACTCGTATCGTGGAACTTATTTATTTATTCAATATAGCCTTTTACAGCATGACAGCCAAAGCGTGCGCTATAAAACTAATTAGTTAGTTACAAATCAAAAACAAAAACTAGATAACATTAATTTACACATTTTTTGTATAGCAAAGACACACTCAAGTTTAAGTATGCAGTCTGCAAACAAGTATGTTTGTGGCGATATATCCAACAGTTAAGTAGGCTAAACGCAAGCATCAATGGAGAGTGGAAATGATAATAATAAGAAGAACTTATTTGTCTTCTGTAATCTCCATTTCAGCAGTAATAGCCTGTGTATGGAGAATCAGCTCTTCAATAGTTAGCAGTTAAAACAAATAAAAAACTTAAAAAATATGCACTCTTAAACTAACCGTGTTATTACAAAAAATCTAGACGAGCACTTATTTTTCCTTACGTTTTAACAACGTCAGACTTTGATACTTTTTAACATTCTTTTCGTAATAACACCGCAAACCCTTAGGTGAAATAAAAGATTAAAACTAAAAACCACAGCTAAAAACTGTGACAAACATCTAAAAGTGAAACTCTGTGTGTGTGTGTGTGTGTTTGATTTGTGATATTTGCGATATTGATTCGTTAATTTCGTTATCCGCTTTTGACAACCACTCACAACAGGTAATTCGACAGCTAAGTCACAGAAAACGCCATTGCAGAGGTAAAGGCACACCTCGGACACTCCATACAGCGGACTCTTTATAGACAACTGTCATTTCTACATGTGCATGTGTGGGTGATCACAGATGTGTGAGTGCAGGGTTGGCATGCAGGTTGATTTTTATTTGTTTTTATACCTAACCTGATACATACAGACATACAGTTACTACCAAAGAGGATGCAACAAGCCTACCGCTAGTTTCTCCTTGGTTTCTACTTAATTCTCCACTGGTATTTTGACATTTCTCGGGTGAGGGCGGGTCGGGGGCTGGGGTGCGGGGAGGTGAGTGTCCGTTCTGAATGTATAATATATACTACATACGATTGGTTATTCTGTGGTAAAGGCGTGGTTTATTCATAAACTGGTGATAAATAAGTATTGTTTTAAGACATTCGACGTTTTATTTTTGCATACTATGCGGAATGCATCTTGGCGGACGGTTTCGCATTGTATGTGAAATAAAAATCGCATGTTCATGAATTAAAGATGAACCACATCTTTCCAAGGCTTAGGCATGCTGACGCAAATATAATTTATCCTTATGTAAAATGGTGAAATTTTACTAGTGACCGATACTGCTTGGTCTTATGGAACAACTTTCCGCAAGGAACATAGGTCGATTGACAAAAATATTTTGAGCTTTTATTGTAACCCAAATCAGCTGATCGGCAATTTTGTACGGGAGATCCAATTTTTTTTTCATATTTCGATCTTTGCTCCTAGGGGAATGTTGTTCCCCATCACCAGCCCGACTTGAGTTTTCACTATCGGTCACTAGTAAAATTTCACCCTATATAACAAAAAACTCATTAAAGATACGTCATAAACTGTATGAAGGTAACGTAACTTTGTTTTACACTTAAATTGTATTTGGAAAGGTGAGAATACGCGTCATTATAATACCCACCTTAGTACTTTTACAAGTAACATTGTATATTTGTATTCATATTACCGAGATTATATTCAAGCCTTTCTTTAAAAAAAGTTTGTTAAATGCACCTGCCTTGACCCTTTCCACATGCCCTAGGGTAGATAGAAGGGAGATAACGCTTTTGGCGTAAAGTCCACCCGTGTTCATTTTGGTGCATAAAGTAAAAAAAATATAGTTACACAAATACTTATACCAATAAATAATACTTAAACTTACATACATAATCAAATATAAACAAACAAATTGTTCAACTACCCACTCTCACCTTTGCAAATATACCATGTTTTTTATGTCGTTGTTCTAATCAATAATTAAGCATTGATATTTCAGACACTGGTGCAGATGAAGCCGCTAAGGATGAGAACGTTGAAGGTGGCGAGGGTAATAATCTTATTTTATCTACCTATTAATATATATATCTTGCCGTGTGATGCCGGTTTGGAATAGCATCACTCCAAATCTTTCCCGTGGTAGTCGTAAGAGGCGACTAAGGGACTCGAGGGTGTGTATTGCAATTTGAGGCGATGGGCTGACAACCTGTCACTATAGCAATACACAATTTTTCGAATGACCCTCATACATTTGTCAGACGTGGTGTAAATAGCTGTTTTTTGCGGCTGTTTACGCTCTGCCTACCCCGCAAGGGATTATAGGCGTGATATGTGTATGTGTATGTATGTATCTACCTATTTCCCTGACAGAGTGCGGGGGAACACCCCTTTGTGCACTTTCGTAACTAAGATTTACTTAACTAGCCGCAAAAAGACACTTTTAATCACTGTTTCGTAACTGGTTACGAATTAACACTGTTTTTTTCCACGTTCGTAACTTTTCGTAACTATTTTTTTTTATTAATGTTGGGTTTGCTCTTGACTCTAGTCTAGGTCATACGACAGAGACAGAGTCTAAGATGGAGCGAGCTCACCCAGAAGAAGCCTGTTAGGGCACTGGCACTCCCACACACTGACGGAACGCAGCAAGCTTCTTGGCGCCAGACTTCGGTGGGCCAAGGTGGGCAAAGATCGTCACCGAACAATGGGTTCCTCAAAACGGGTCCCGACGTAGAGGTACACCCCGAAAACGTTAGCGTGACGATCTTGACGCCCATTTACAGGAGTGGATGACGGTGGCATTAGACCGCAAAGAATGGAAGATTGCGGGGGAGGCCTTTGCCCTGCAGTGGGATCAAGCAGGCTTGTTATAAATAAATAAAAATAAAATTTCCCTAGTCGTAGTTCTTTTGGAGTACCCCTGGTACCTTATGTGCTACACAACCGACTGTAAACTACGAAACGTTTCTATGGAAAATGTATTTAAGATATTCCAGATTTCTTGTTTCTTACTTTTTAGAGCGCGATATCTCAGTAGTCGGGTGTTAGTTTTTGAACTGGTTTTTATTTTTATTATTTTGGGATTGAAGGTAAGTTTATTTGAACTGTGCTTATTAAGCCCTTTTATTTGATACCCAACACGACATTACTAGTAGTATAAACTTTTTCAATTCTTAGCTCTAGAGGGCGCCATATGTAATGTATAGTCACATAACTTAGCTTACAACCAGCGGACTATTTAGACGCTTCAAATGATACCTCATTTATCAATTCTGATGAGTTGTTTAGAAGTTAGGACGGAACAAACGTTTTCGTTTCCACATACATACATACATACCGGTCAAAATCATAACCCTCCCTTTTGCTTTGCCGTAGTCGGGTAATAAGAAATTGTATCATACAATTTTCTTTTTATATAACAATTTTGTAATGTCCTAATAGAAAACCGACTCGGAAAATCGTACGTAATTGAAATAAAGATGACATTGCCTAGAATGAAAACCGCCGCCAGTTGTAACCGGGCAAATGACACACAAACATTGGCTGTAATAAAAAAAGAAACTATTTTTGGATTTCTTTCACCTAGGCAGAATCCGTCCACAATCCGTCCATGTTTTTCAAGATGCACACTCATAGTCAGATTATGTTCAGATATTAATCTCGTGAAAGATATTTTCATGTTAATTTTGGGCAGTTGAAGAACAAAGATTTCATTTATTTTAATTATTTTAGACACCACTGCCGGTAAGTAATTACATTTATAAAATATGCCACGGAATCCATGTCCGTAAATAGCTCTCAAATCAAATAACTCTGAAACTAGTGGTCCAAGAACCGGACAATATCAATCTAGTGTTTGAAATGAGGAAAACTTTGATAACGTTTATTCAATTATCAAAAAACTAAATTTGAAAAATGTCATGGTAGTGAGAAAATTCCGTGTCATGATGAGAATGAAACAAATCAAATAAGATATTGGAAAATTGTTAGAATCGGCTGGGACCTAAATCCTGATAAATTTTTCAATTCCTTATTTTTATTTGGAAAATGGACATGAGTCTCCTCTTATTGAGTGAGTATTGCCATACTCACCACGTTTGGTAAGCAAGTTGGCGAGCACAGTGCAAGGTGTTGTATTCACAGGGAACGCTGCTGCCTGTTCCCTGGATTATGATTCCTTATCGATGCTAAAATAACATAATTTTTATAGCTGCTGCAGACGCAGAGGCGACTGAACCAGCTGGTGGCACAGATCCTGCCGCCGAGGAAACCAGTGAGATTTATTTATTATTAGCCCATAGGTGTCCCAATGCTGGGCCTTCCTTTCCTTCTTCCACTTATCCCTGTCCATTCCCAAATTCCACCAGTCTTCACAGTATCAGCTCTGATCATCACTCCATCTTTTACGGGGTCCACCTCTTCGACGATTTCCATCATGTGGTGTCCACTCTGTGACGATCCTACCCCACTGTGTCTGTTCGCGTTCACTTTGGAGTCGAAGTCTTTCAGTATCATGGCGGCTAATGTGGCGCAGTGACTGCCTGTGACGCCAAGGTTTCGCATTTGATTCTCGGTGGGGCACTCACAAAGTTGATATTTATCACCTTGTGAATTTGTTTCCAGTCTGGTTAGGACATTGCAAGAAAGATGGTTCCGTTCTTCGTAGCGCGTGCTAAGCCGTCGGTCCCGGTTGCTGTCTATGATCACTTAGACGGCCGTCGTTACACTACCATGTCAAAGGCCTGCAACTAGTAGTATCAAATTTATAAATGAAAAATTCAAGGCGGTTGTAAAAAATCTGATACCCGGGTCCATCGGGTCATTGAACGACTCGGTGTCCCACACGAAAAAAAAGAAGAAGTATCATGGCAGAACAATGGGATCGCAGTTGGGGTGAAGAAACTTACAAACCTCAGATTCACTGATGACATAGTCCAATTTGACAAGATCTGAGAAATGCGAGCCTTGGGGTTGGCCTGATGATGAATCTGTCAAAAACACAGGTTCTGACTAATAGCACGAAGCGTAGGGTCTACGTAGACAGGACAGATAGTCTCTTTCAAGGACAGGCTAGGATATTCTGATAGATTGTTTGTATAAAGAGAAAAATTATTCTTTGTGAAGTGGCGCCACTGTCGGGGTCGTTGACGGTTACACTCGCCTTAAAATGAAAACTCATCGGAATTCTCTCAAATTCTATAAAAGTATCTATAAATGCATAGTTTTCTTTTATTTCTTATCTTATAATAATAATCGTACTGTCTTCTGTTGTTTTCTTTTCCTCTTTAACCTATTGTAGTATCCTGACTTCCATAGTTTAAGTTTATGTATATGTAGCAGCCAATTAATTAAAAGCGCTGTTCTATTGCACAGCCAGCTCGTTAATCAAACGACGCCATTCAACTACACCACTAAACGTTCATCAGCTAAGTGGTTGAAGGAAACGTTCTACAATACAGCTTAACGACGCCTAGCCCACTGGTTAACGTTCAATTTGCAAGGGTGACAATCAATTAGTGTTAGGATGGATTCAGACGTACGCGGGCGCTATGCGTACTCCATGGTTGCTCTACGCATGTTGTGCGTGTTTTAGTACATAGTCACTCGTGCAGACAACGTGTTCAATAAAGAGGTTATTGGCAAAATAAAAAACTCCAGCCAGAAACACGACGCAGAGGGCCAGATTGAGGCGTTAGTCAGCCAGAGAGATGACGCAGCCAGAAAGAGCGACGCCTCAGCTGGTCAGAGAAATGACAGCCAGCTAATGTGACGCCTTAGCTAGCCAGAGAGCAGAGACGCAGCCAGCCTCAGTGACGTCTCAGCCAGTCAAAAAGATGACGCAGCTGGTTAGAGAGATAACCCGGCCAGCCAGAGTGACGCCTCAGCCACCCAGAGAAATGACTCAGCCAGTCAGAGAGATGACGCAGCCAGCCCGAATGACGCCTAAGCCAGCTAGAGATGACGCAGTAAACTAGAGAGTTGACGCTGCCAGTCAAAGTGATGCCTCAGCCAGCCAGAGTGATGTCGCAGACAGCCTGAGTGACGCCTCAGCCAGCCAGAGAGTTGACGCAGCTAGCTACAGAGATGAGGCAACCAGCCAGAGTGATGCCTCAGTCAGCCACAAAGACGACGCAGCCAGCCAGGGAGTTGACGCAGCCAGCCAGAGAGATGACGCAGGTAGTCAGAGAGATGACATAGCTAGCCAGAGCGAGGCCTCAGCCCAGCAGAAAGACGCCGACGCAAACAGCCAAAAAAGCGACACAGCCGGCCATAGAGATGTCGCGGCCAGCCAGACAGTATGTACATACTCTTGAAAACATAACCCTCCTTCTGAGGTAGTCGGGTGACAATAAAGAAAACACCATATACATACTAAAAGTTATAGCCCATTCAGATGTACCCCAGTCTCCCAAAAAGTCTTATAGTCACGTCACCACTACTACTACTACATCACTGAATTGAAATTACGCGACGGATGATTACGTTACAATATATTATGTTTTTTTGGCAATCGTGCTGGTTTATTAAACATTTATAGACTCAAATTTCGTGAAATAATAACAAAATTACCTGGATGAATAATTTCATATTCTCGCAGTATTTCTTTAAAGTTCTGCTTAAATGTCATCGCATTTGGGTGGGTCGCCTGTAGGTGCCTCTATTATAATTAATTGTTGAGCTCCATAGATATCAACTGTTAATATTATTTTACCTTAAAATAACAAAATACGATCAGTAATTTTGTGCGGCTGACGCCATCTTGTAATCAAAACCACACTAGCGCCGCGGTGGCCGATAAACGTACTGATTCAATTAAACAGCGGATTTTCGTTTAGTTGCTGTGTTGAATGTTTCAAATGCGCCAAAATTTAACCACTCAACTAGTTGTGTGGTTGAATGGCATTGTTTGAGGAAGGAGCTAGCTGTGCAGTTAAACAGCGTTTATAACCAGTTGACTGCGACATATATATATATAGATGTGTGCCGTGTGATGCCGGCTTAGAATAGCATCATCCCTTTTCTTTCCCGTTGTTACGGACTTTTTGGTTATAGTGATATTTTATTTAAAATCAAATAAGAAGTGTCAACTTTTTGTCTTGTCATTCTTCACCAATCTCTGTAGCAGGCGTAGACAGAGAATACTATAGACTGCTGGAAATCTTTTATTTCACTCGCACAGAAAAAGATAGAAATATACAATTTGTGTGTAAAAGAAAGTGACAGAGCGTAACGTTTTTTGTCCCTTATTGCGTGTCACGCATTTCAAGGTCCGCACATCATGAGCGAAACAAAGTTTGACGTTTGACGCGCGTTCGCAAGAAATTTGCAACAAAATTTAGATTTATTTTATTTGCCGTTTTGAGTTTTATTTTAATTTTGTGCTCAAAGTGTAGAGGATTGACGTAGGCATTCCGTCAATATGGTGCGTTGCAGTATTTTTGGCTGTAAAAGTGACGGTGAGAAGAAAATTCCCGGATTGTCTTTTCATTCGTAAGTAGCTATTTATTAAAGTTTATTTCAACTTTTTCATAAAAGATTCAACTAGTATGGATGTTGAACTGTTGGACTTTACAGACTAATGTGATAGAAGATACAATAAAGTCGTGATTGTGAATGAAACTTAAAATCTTATTTACATAACCTCAAAACTCTAGTGTTGCCAGTAAGTCAAGTAGATATTACCAAAATATTACCCTATTTTAGGGGTAAATTATATGGGTACTGTTAAAGTATTTTTTTTTATAAATATTTGTGAATTTGTGAATAATTGTTATTATTACTATTATCCTAAATTGTAAATGCGAATAATAAAAAGAAAAAATACTTCTCACAATTCTTTTTTGTATTGAGACTTAGATATTTTTTTTGGATCGGTAGTCTGTCATAATCATAATGATCCCTCATTAATGAGGTAGCTCATCCATTATTAAAGTAAAGATTGACGTGGCCCTAAGTAAACAAATAAAATATGTATTTAAAAGTATTATTATCGTATGAAACTTCCCAGATTCCCCGCCCATCCAGAATTACGGAATAAATGGATAAAGGCAACAAAAAGAAATAACTGGGCCCCAAAAAAATATTCAAGAATATGCAGCCATCACTTTCACAAAACAAGTTTTATGAAAGTAGGAAATAAAACGTATTTAAACCCTGAAGCTGTTCCTCTTGAGGTAAGAAGTGTCGTTTATTTTTACTTTGTTAGTCATTTTGTTGGTGTCTGATCCACAGGTCCCAGCACTCAACATTTTGATATTTATCACTTTGTAGTACCCAGTTTTGTTAGGACATTGCAAGCTGAACCATTTTGATAGTCCGAAAAAGAAATGTTACCTTATAGAACCTTAGATACTTAATATTATTACAGGTTAAAAAATTGACAAATCCTGTTGCATCAATGTCCGCAACACTAATGGATATTGAAGAAAACTTAGCAAATACTTCTGGTGCATCATCATCCGTAAGTACCTGCATACATTTACCTACATAATCCCTAAGTTGCATTGGCTTTTTTATCGCGAGAAAACGGGTAGCAGCGGGTAAAACCACTGATTTGACATCTAGTCTGCATATATTGATTAATGCTACGGCAAACCCTACTGTATCAACAATGGCATTAAAAGATTTAGCTGTTTCAAATTTAGAAAATACACGCGAATTACTTAAATCTGTAGGTAATCTAATCATTTAGAAAATACACGCAAATAAATATACAAATAACATTAATTCGTTTTATTTTTAGATGGATAAGGCTGATGCTATTGCAAACCCGACCGTATCACCAATAGCATTAAAAAATTTAAGCATTTCTAATAAAGAAAAATCACGCGGAGCACTTAAAGCTGTAAGTAATATAATCATTTAGAAAACACAAATGAATAAATATAATTATAAAAGTATTTGTTTTAATTTTTAGATGGACAAGGCTTGTGATATGGCAAGCCCTACCGTATCACCAATGGCATTAAAAATTTTATGTGTTTCAAATCAAGAAAATACACGCGGATCACTTAAAGCTGTAAGTAATATAATCATTCAGAAAACACATGAATGAATATACACATTATATTTATTTGTTTTAATTTTTAGATGGACAAGGCTGATGGCAGGCTAGCAAGTCCGACTGTATCACCAATGGCATTAAAAGATTTAAGTGTTTTGAATGCTCAAAATATACCTAAAACATTATCGACAGTAAGTATTTTCTGGATCTACACTATTACATTCGTGATTCTGTATAGCACAATTCAAATAAATAATCAGATCAAAATTTATCTCATTTCTGTCTTAACTAAGAATTAGGTAAATATGAACAGCACCGAATATATTTTTTATTTTTAGATTTCTTCTCCTGACTACTCACCACGTACACTTAAGAGAAAATGGAAGAGCGAAAAATAATTAGCTGATCGACGATTGAAAAAACTAAAGGCTATAAGAGAGAAATCTCGTAGATTAACGAAAAAAGTAGCAGATTTAGAACAAGTTCTTTTAGAACTAAAGTCAAAACTACTAGTTTCTGAAGAAGATTGTGATTTGCTTGCATCTATTGACACTGTCAACAAAGATTTTCTGAAAAAATTCTTAAATCCGGAATCGTGTAAAAAAAAGTACTCGCCATCTCTAAGAAAGTTTGCCCTGTGCTTACATTTTATAAGCCCACGCGCGTACACCTTTGTTAGAAAAACATTCAATTCTTGCTTGCCACATCCATCAACACTACGCTCTTGGTACAAGAGCATTGATGGAAACCCTGGATTTACTCAAGAATCTTTAGATTGTATTAAGCTTCTAGTAAAACGCGCACAAACTCAAGGTAAAGCTGTGTATTGCGGGTTAAGCATGGATGAAATGGCTGTTCGTAAACATGTACAGTGGGACGGAAAACAGTGTGTAGGGTTTGTTAATTTTGGGCAAACATTAGACGGTGACAGTGTAGCTGTTGCAAAGGATGCGTTAGTTTTTATGGTGACATCCGTTAACGATTCCTGGAAAATACCCGTAGGGTACTTCCTTGTAGATGGTTGTAGTGGCGAGCAAAAAGCAAATTTAGTGCGACAGTGTATCGAGCTTTTGACTTTGACTGGTGTTAACACTATTGATTTTACTTTTGACGGATGTCCTGCCAATTTTGCAATGGCCAAGGCGCTTGGATGTAACATTGAACCCACGAACATTGCTAATCTTAAAACTTCCTTTAAAGTGGGCGATCAAGAAGTTTTTATCACTCCAGACCCAGCCCACATGCTCAAATTGGTAAGGAACACGTTAGGAGAAAAAAAACAGCTCACCAATTCAAACGGTCAAATAATTTCCTGGGACTATATAATTAAACTTCATGAATTACAGTCAAATGAAGGGCTTCACTTAGCAAACAAATTACGTAATCAACATATCAATTTTTCCAAACAGATAATGAAAGTTAAGTTGGCAGCGCAAACATTCAGTAATTCAGTTGCTAAATCTATAACGTTTTGTAATAAAAACTTAGGATTGTCTGAATTCCAGGACTCTGAAGCCACTGTCGAATTTATAAAAAATATGAATGATTTGTTTGACGTTTTAAATAGTCGCAATTTCAACAGTTTTGGTTTACATAAACCTATGAGTAGGTACAACTTTGCCATTATAGAATCATTGCTTACTAAAATGGAAAGTTATTTGCCTGGGCTCAAATTATACAGGCAACCAATTTTGCAAACAAATAGACGGACTGGATTTTTTGGATTATTAATTTGCATCAAAAGTATCAAAAATATCTATCGGAATTTTATTGCTAGCGGAGCACTAAAATTTATACCCACGTATAAATTTAGCCAGGACCATTTAGAGTGCTTCTTTAGTGCCATCCGAGCTAAAGGTGGATTTAATAATAACCCAACAGCGTTGCAATTCCAAAGCGCCTACAAGCGCCTTATAATTCACGGCGAAATTAAGAATTTTACGACTGGCAATTGCATACCTTTAGAAGAAATCAAAATACTCACGTTTAGTGACGTCCGCCCTGAGAAAAAAATAAACCTGTACACTAAAATGTGTACAGAAGAAGATACTCCAGAATGTAGTGACCCAGTCATTGACGATGAGCATGACTACTTAGCTGACCCTACTAGACTCACAGTTTATACACGAGAAGTGATTACGTATATTGGTGGTTTCATTGTGAGAAAGCTACGTAAAGTCGTAAAATGTGAAGATTGCCTCCTGGCTTTAATCACGAATAAATATTCCGGTTTAATAGCCACAAAAGATAATGGGGGCCTTATTTACCCATCCAATGACGTTTTCAAAATTTGTGAATGTGCAGAAAGAATATTCCGAGCCCGATCACAAAAAGGCCTCTCATTCTTCAAAGAAAAAAACTTATTGCAAAAGATGGTGTTGCTCTGCTTTAAAACAAGTACTACGCGTTCAAATTGTAATATTTTTGAAAATAATCATTTTGACTCGCAACCATTAATAGGTAATCACAGAAATTTGCTTATTAAAGCAATTGCTATGCATTATTTTGAAATTCGCATACACTATGCGACTAAAGAAACTTTTGCTCCTAAAGAAATAATTCGCAATGTGCATACAAAATTAATACTTTTCCAGGGACAATAAGTGCACGTATAAATGTTTGTATAAATTTCAGAACAATGAGTGTATATACAAAATGTACAAAATTGCTTATAGGTACAAAAATGTATAAATATGTTTTATTGATGAGTTATATAAGGGCCCTATTAAATTTAATGAAAATATTTTTAGGGTGAGCTCTACTCGTACAACTAAACAACTTATCTTGTATAATTTTTTTGAAATATAAAAATAAAATTGGACCTCATATACAAAAAAAATTACAAAGCAATGTGCATCTTTGCATGGGGGGCAAACATTTTGTGCTACGAAAAATTGTTTCTAAGAAAAGTTATTCAGTTTCACGACTAGAACTTACCCTGAAAATATTTGCACTGATATTCATCACATCATCATCAATCATCGTTTCGGCCATAAGACGTGCACTTAAATTTAATAGGTCCATAAATAACCTTTTGTAAAATTTTTATGTTAAGATATGAACAGTGTGTATTACATATATACAAAATTATAATTGTATGCATAAATTGTATGTAAAATGTTTTGTAGTTTATACTTTTTATCATCCAAGCGCGTCGAGCGCCCTTCGCATTACGCTTCGTTCCATTTTTAGCCGCATCCAGCATCACTCAGCTCTATTCAGCACTATTCTGCCTTATCCATTTCCATATACCCAAAGGTAGACTGGTAGATAATGCCCAAGGCATTCAGTCCGCCCATGTACATTTTGCATAAAGTTAAATAAATAGTTATATAAATTAAAAAAATCTGCTCTATCTTGTTCCATCCAGCTTACTTTCACAACTGTCCAGCACACTCTCAGAACTATCCAGCACACTCACAGAACTATCTAGCATACTCCCAGAACTATCCAGCACACTCGCAGAACTATCCACCACACTCGCAGAACTATCTAGCATACTCTCAGAACTATCAGCACACTCTCAGAACTATCCACCACAGTCTCAGAACTATCCACCACACTCGCAGAACTATCCACCACACTCGCAGAACTATCCACCACACTCGCAAAACTATCTAGCATACTCCCAGAACTATCCAGCACACTCTCAGAACTATCCACCACACTCGCAGAACTATCTATCATACTCTCAGAACTATCCAGCACACTCTCAGAACTATCCACCACACTCGCAGAACTATCTAGCATACTCTCAGAACTATCCAGCACACTCTCAGACTACCCAACACACTCTCAGAACTATCCAGTTCCATACCCACATTACTAAAACATTTCTAATTTGTCCATTTACCAATTTGTCCATTTACTGGAATCGTTAATTAATAATAAAACAAAGGTCAGTAAAAGACAATGGTCACATACTAATCGGGGTAAAAATCTGTGTGTAGAGGGTAACCCCAACGATTCAAACCTCGCGATTTTCTGTCCCTTTCAGTGGCACGCTATGCCGCGGTCTATTCCACGTAAGTGGTATATTATAAGTCTATGGTAGCAGGCAAGATCAATTTTCAATACAGTTTTTCATTATTATAATACTTGAGTTTCATTTTCTTAAGTGTTAGGCCTGCTACGCCACAGTTTTTGGTCGGCTTCGAACCGAATGAAGAATCAGCGACCTATAACAAAACATCGTTCGTCAAGAGACCCAGTCAATAAGGGTCAATCATCAACAACAACTGCAAGCTGTTCCGTAAGCAAGCGGTGAGGCATCAGCACTCGAAGGCAGATCCAGCTGCGCAAGGGTAGCGCTGTCGGCGGGCATCATCAGTTCAAAGTCCTCATCGAGCGGAAGCAGCGTTCAGCAGGCCACCAGGCAAGCAAGGAAGGCAGGCTAGTGGGAAAGTGATTTTCATACTATCATTTTCATATTTTCTGCCCTCCATTCATTTTACTATATTCATCAAAATTTCATTCAATAAATTTCATATACAAATCGGAAAAATTTCCTTACAAAATTCCGAAATTCCATCAAGATTTTTCATCATTCATTCAAATTCAATTGTTTGTTTTTGACAAATTCGATTCTTTCAATTTTAAATATTCTTTTTCAATCTTGTGCTCTTTGATTTTGATTACGTCAAAACGTCAGATGACATGTGATGCCTAATTTTATTGTTAAGGGGCATATATACTGAAATTATTTAAGGGCAGTACACATACTTTGTTTACCTATTTTTTTCAACAATTTTTTTTATGTTCTCGCGTTTCTTCTATGCAATAAACATGTCAGAAAAAAAAGTTTCCGTCGATGAGCTTATACGCCAACGAGGTGCTATTAAGGGCAGCCTTACCAGACATGAAAATTATTTAACCGGTTTCAGTCCCGATTCCCAGCTTACACCTGAAGTCAGATCTGAGGTAGAGGTTCGGCTAAAGAAATTAGAGCCATTGTACGAAAACTTCGATGAAATTCAGTTGCAAATTGAATCTTGTCGTGATAATGTGGAAGGAGACAGCGAGGAACGCAACAATTTTGAAAGTAGGTACTTTAAAGCCATGGGTTTTGCACGATCATTGCTAACTAGAACATCGAGTCGCACTAAATCAGGTTCCGATTCTGCCGGGTCAAAGTCTGCAAAAGCTGCAGATTCTGAGTCTGATGGTGAAAGTAAATGTGGTTCCCCAAAGGCTAGGCCATTTAAGATAAAGTTACCTACCATTACACTTCCCAAGTTCAACGGAACTTTTAACAGTTGGCTTGAGTTTAGGGACACGTTCAACTCGTTAGTTCACAACAACGATGATATCGACAACATTAGCAAATTTCACTATCTAAGAGCAAGTTTGGAAGGTAGTGCATCAATTCTCATCAGTTCAATTGAACTGACATCTCAAAATTATAGTATTGCATGGAAAAGCCTTATCGAGCGTTTTGACAATAAACGTTTGCTTATCGACAGCTACATAAAAGCGCTTTTTGATCTCAAACCATGTCAAGCAGCAGCAAAAAGTCTACGTGACTTGATCGATGTATTTAACAAGAATCTTCGCTCTCTATCATCATTAGGAGAGTCCATAGAAGGTTGGAATACATTGCTTGTTTATATAGTAACAACAAAGCTTGATGCCGATACCAACAAGGAATGGGAGGCACACAGAAACCGTCTTGAAAAGGTAGACTACGAAGCAATCAATCAGTTCTTAAAGAACAGAGCCGACCTTCTCGAGACTGTCGCGTTTCGTGATCAAGCAAAATCAGGCACTAGTAACGCTTCGAAACCCAAGTTTCAATCAAACAGAGGTTTAGCTGCAACTGATGTAACATACTCACAAAGCAAATGCAGCCTGTGCAAAGGCAGTCATCAAATTTATTATTGCTCTGATTTTTTGAAAGAAGCTCCAGCAAAAAGGCGTGACATAGTAGCTAATTTAAAGATCTGCACGAACTGCTTGAACAAAAACCACACAGCAAAAAAGTGTCGGTCATTTAGAAAATGTCAGTTATGTGGCCAGCAACACAACACGTTACTGCATGAAGCTAAAGTCGAAGACATTCCAGCTACTACAGTAGCATTATCAGCAAACATTCACAAGCAATCATTTCTGTCAACGGCTTTAGTCAAAGTTTACGACTATTCAGGCAAAATTCATGCTGTACGTGCATTGTTGGACAACGGCGGTACTTCTTGCTTAATCACCGAGCGATTAGCAAATACCTTGCAGCTCAATCAGGTCAAAGTGAATGCTACAGTATCTGGCATTAACTGTGTACCAACGGCAATCTCAGCCAAATGTGTGGTGCAGTTTCAATCTATGACAGATGACTATCAATCATCTGTTCACTGTTTCATTCTACCTGAAATAACTGAGCCATTACAAACATACAGAATGTTCAATGACAATCTAGAGATTCCCGAATCAGTACAGTTGTCTGATCCAGGCGCGGTTTCAACGACTCCTTTGGAAGTGGATCTGGTACTTGGAGCTGAAATCTTTTGGCTTTTTCTTTTGCCCGGAAGAATATATTTAAGGAAAGACCAACCACTTTTGCAAGAAACCAAGCTCGGATGGATATTGGCCGGTGGTGCATATTCTTCTTCGCATGTTCAATGTAATTTTGCATCAACAATTGACGTTCAAGATCAGCTTGCAAAATTTTGGGAAATAGAAGAAGTCCCCGAGACCAAACCATGGACCCAAGAGCAACACGAGTGCGAAAACATATTTCAAAAAACAACCGAACGTCTTCCTGATGGCAGATTTGTAGTTCAAATTCCAATGAAGCAAGATGCCTCTACACTCGGCGACTCTTTGGAATCTGCAAAGAAAAGATTTTTTTTACTCGAAAGAAAGCTTGAACGGGATCCTAAACTTTATCAAAGATATAGAGACTTTCTTCACGAATATGAAAGTTTATCACACATGACCAAAGTGGAAAAGCAAAAGGAAGATGCCACAAAAAGATTCATCTTTCCACATCATCCAGTTGTTAAAGAAGATCGCGTAACTACCAAGGTCAGAGTAGTTTTCAATGGTTCGTTTTTGACATCTAATGGTCTATCATTTAACGATATTCAACTCGTCGGACCAACAGTCCAAGATGACATTTTGTCTATTTTGCTACGTTTTCGTCAGCACACTATTGTTGTGTCTGCTGACATAGCCAAAATGTATAGACAAGTGTTAGTTACAGATACTCAGAGGCCACTACAAACAATTCTATGGCGTGATAATAGCTCTGAGCCTTTACAAATGTATCAGTTGAATACCGTTACATATGGTACAGCTTCAGCGCCATTCCTGGCTATTAGATGCTTGAAACAATTGGCAATTGAGTGCCGTGATCAGGAAGTTTCTCAAGTTATAGAAAGAGATTTCTATGTTGATGACCTTCTTTCTGGCGGGGAGGATATAGAAGAGACAGCTAAAATGTGCCAAGCTGTCACACAAAAACTAAAGTCTGGTTGTTTCGAACTACGAAAGTGGAGATCTAACAGCCCTGAAGTTCTCACGACTCTATGTGATACAGATGCTAAAGATGAGCATACATTCAATGAATCTCCTGAAGCCAAGACTTTAGGTATGATGTGGAACAGTCAAAAAGACATACTGTCATTCACTGTCAAGACCATCCCTCCGGAAAAGAATGTCACCAAAAGAAATATATTAGCAGTGGCATCGCAAATTTTCGATCCTTTAGGATTGGTGTCACCAACAGTCATTCAAGCAAAGTTATTACTTCAAAAATTGTGGCTACAAAAACTCGACTGGGATGACGCAATTCAAGATCCTGAAATCCTCAATCAATGGCATGGGATTCTTGAAGTGCTGCATCATCTCAATGAACTGCAAATTCCAAGACATGCATTTTGTCCATCACCAAAATCTGTTGTAATTCACATATTTTGTGACGCTTCAGAAATGGCATACGGTGCATGCGCCTATAATCGTACAGTAGATTCAGAAAAAACAGTCCACGCTCAATTACTTTGTGCAAAAACCAAAGTAGCTCCTTTGAAAACATCTACAATTCCAAGGCTAGAACTCAATGGTGCTTTAGTCGCAACTCGGCTATATCAAAAAATTAGTAAGTCACTCAGACTTAACAATGTGCACTATGTGTTTTGGTGTGACTCATCAATCGTACTGGGTTGGCTGAGACAAGATCCAGCTTCTCTTAAGACCTACGTAAGAAACCGAGTTGCAGAAATTCAAGAGGCAACAGCACCTTTTTCATGGAGATACGTACAAAGCGAATCAAATCCAGCTGATGTACTATCACGAGGTACAAGGGCCGATATGATTAAAAATAATACTTTGTGGTGGCAAGGTCCTTCTTTTTTAACATTAAATGAAGATCATTGGCCAGTTCATGACTTCATTCGTACTGTTGAATTGCCAGAACAAAAGGTCCTTTCACATGCTACAACAGTTACGTCGTCGGCAAACAGCTTGGTTGAACAGTCTTTGTTGCGATACTCCAAACTCATCAAACTAAAACGTGTGATTGCGTACGTCATGCGGTTTATTTATAATTTGAAATCTTCAAAAAGCAATTTGAAGTGTGAAACTGGCCCTTTAACGTGTAATGAGTTGAGATTGGCCTTAGGATTTCTAATTAAAGAAATTCAGTTTCAAGCATTTCAAGCTGAAATCCAAGCTTTAAGATCAAAAGCTGGTTTACCATCAAAAAGTCCTCTTTTAAAACTGCAACCATTCATATGTGCAGAAGGATTTTTACGTGTTGGTGGCAGGCTAATTCAATCAGATATGAATTATAATGCCAAGCATCCGATATTATTACCAAAGAATAATATATTCACGACAAGAGTGTTCGAGGACGAACACAGAAGATCGTTGCATGCGGGACCTCAGCTTCTTCTAGCGAATGTACGCCAGAGGTATTGGCCAATCAATGGGCGCAACATAGCTCGTTCCGTATTCAATAACTGCGTTTTGTGTACAAAGTTAGCAGCTCGTATTACGACTCCTTTGATGGGTAACCTCCCACAATCGAGGGTTACACCGTCGTTACCATTTTCAGTTACAGGGGTTGATTATGCAGGGCCAATCCAAATAAGCAGTAAGAAAGGCCGCGGCGCAAAATATGTCAAATCTTACATATGCTTGTTCATTTGCTTTTCAACAAAGGCAATACATTTGGAACTTGCTACAGACATGACGTCAACTGCATTCCTATTGGCTTTAAAGAGGTTTACAGGCCGAAGAGGAAATCCAACACACATTTACTGTGACAATGGGTCCAATTTTGTTGGAGGCTGGAACCAAATCCAAAAAACTATTCAAGACACGTTTTCAGACGAACAAATTCAATTTCATTTTATTCCACCTCATGCACCCAACTTTGGTGGCTTATGGGAAGCGGGAGTGAAATCCGTTAAATATCATTTACGGCGAATAATGGGCACGACACATTTAATTTACGAAGAGTTGGCAACGGCACTTTGCCAAATCGAAGCTATCTTAAATTCACGACCAATCACCCCATTATCAACATCACCTCATGATTTTCAACCATTAACTCCTGGTCACTTTCTCATTGGTCGGCCTCTCAATGCTTTGCCTGAGGCCAACGTCACCGCAAGAAGCCCGCCGCGATACCATCTTATTGAGCAGTTGCGGCAGCATTTTTGGCGCCGATGGAGCCACGAGTACCTTAACCATCTTCAGCAGCGCCACAAGTGGACGGAGTCTGCAGCAAATATTCAAGTTGGACAGATGGTCGCTGTTAAAGATGACCAGCAGCCCCCACTCAAGTGGCACATTGGAAGAATTGTTGATGTCCATCCTGGAAATGACGGCGTCGTCCGTGTAGTAACAGTGGAAACAGCAGCTGGACGCTTAAGGAGACCCTTGACTCAGCTGTGTCTTCTACCAGTTGGACCCTAGAGGTCCAAGGGGGCCGACATGTTACGGACTTTTTGGTTATAGTGATATTTTATTTAAAATCAAATAAGAAGTGTCAACTTTTTGTCTTGTCATTCTTCACCAATCTCTGTAGCAGGCAAGATCAATTTTCAATACAGTTTTTCATTATTATAATACTTGAGTTTCATTTTCTTAAGTGTTAGGCCTGCTACGCCACACCCGTGGAAGTCGTAAGAGGCGACTAAGGGACTCGACGCTGTGTATTGCAATTTTAGGCAAAAGGCTGACAACCTGTCACTATGGCGATACACAATTTTCCGAATAACCCTCAAATATTTGTCAGACGAGGCGCAAATATCTGTTTTTTGCGGCCGTTTACGCTCTGTCTACCCCGCAAGGGATTATTGGCGTGATATGTGTATGTATGTGTATATTCATTGTTTTGTTTACACAATTATATATATGTATTAATGTGTAAAATTGTTTAAGTAGTACATTTTGTGTATTTTAGTGCTCGTAGGTAATATTTGCACTACCCCGCTTCCATTGTCGCACTCTCTCTTTCACCCTAAGGTTGCCTGGTAGAGAATGCTACCTAGAATTAAGGCCGCCTGGTTGTACTGTTTCTTTTATTTGTGTTTATTTATTGTTGTATTATTTATTTAATGTGCAATAAAAAAAATTGTTATGTTATAAATAATAAAAGTTCTTGGTTTCGAATTAGGACAAATTCCTAGGAGTTTTTCCACATTTCTAAAGTTCTTGAGGAATATGGCAAAACGAGGTACAAAAATACTTTTTTTAAATTACAGTGTCGTCTTGACAATTTATTTCTTTACTTTAAAATGAAGTAAAACTTACAAAGGATAAAAACATGAAATAAAATTTTACAAAGTTTGGAACCAAATTATTTTAACGTCTGTTGGTGATTGTTTACAAATTGAAAGATTTTTTTGCATTTTTGGAGGTTTTCTGAACTTATGAACTACGTTTTGCCATATTCGTATTGTAAGCCAGTTTAGAAATTCGGCCAACATCCTAGGAATTTTGACGAAATTTTAGATTTATTAAGTAAAGTGGTAGAAGGAAGTCTTATACTTTCTTGAGTTTGCACAACTTTTATTCATCACAATTAAACAACTCCAAACGGATTCAAGTTGTGTTGATTTTGGATTTTACAATTCCTATGTTTCGAGCTCTTTACAGAGCTCTTGGTAGAACAAAAAATAATTTAAATTCTAAATAATTACGTCTAACACCTTAGTCATCCGTGACCATGAGCTCTGAAAAGAGCTCGAAACATAGGAATTGTAAAATCCAAAATAAACCCAGCTAAAATCCGTTCAAATTGTTTTATTATGAGAAGGAATGTCTACGATATATCTATTTTGCTACATTCCGACCTTTGACCAGATACCTAGTATTTCGGACAAATTCCTAATTCTGCCTTATAATGGGAGTTATTCTGTTAATTGTTCTGAATGTCAAACCAGAAAGCGCTGCGCTAAACTGATATTTTGAAGATTAAATATGGCTCGCGGCAGCCATAGTTTTGTCACAGGTTTCGTTTCACGTTGTGTTCGTTAATCATTAATTTTGTTAGTTTGATTTGCTACATAATAAACTTTTTGTCTTTTTTGTTTTGTATTATATTGAGTGTCATTCACGTAAGTAAACAAAACAACAATAAGAAATTTAGAACGAACAAACAAAAAATAAAAAAAAATTTATAAAGTGGTACAGTTTTCGTGTAAAGAAACGTTATTTCAATTTGGCTCAGATCCCTCTACATGACACTCGAGAATGCCTAGAAAATTTCCCATTGCGAAACATGTATGCCGTTGAAGTTCTCTAAACTTCAGTTTATTCCTGATCTGACCTTATTGTATCATTTGCAACAGCTGCTGCTGCTGAAACTACGGAGACAAGTGAGTTTCTTGATGTTTATTATTCATAAGAGGCATGTCAGTCTGAAATTGAAATTTATTTTGTTAGTTTGATTTGCTACATAATAAACTTTTTGTCTTGCTATTATATTGAGTGTCATTCATGTAAGAAAACAAAACAACAATAAAAAATTTAGAACGATTCAATAAGCACAAAAAATAAAAAATATGTATAAAGTGGTACAGTTTTTGGTAAAGAAACGTTATTTCAATTTGGCTCAGCACCCTTTACATGACACTCGAGAATGCCTAGAAAATTTCCCATTGCGAAACATGTATGCCGTTGAAGTTCTCTAAACTTCAGTTTATTCTTGATCTGACCTTATTGTATCATTTGCAACAGCTGCTGCTGCTGAAACTACGGAGACAAGTGAGTTTCTTGATGTATAATATTCATAAGAGGCATGTCAGTCTGAAATTGAAATTTATTTTGTTAGTTTGATTTGCTACATAATAAACTTTTTGTCTTGCCATTATATTGAGTGTCATTCATATAAGTAAACAGAACAACAATAAGAAATTTAGAACGATTCAACGATGGGTAAAAAAATAAAAATAAAAACACTGCCTCGCGGCTAGGTTAATCACACGGTATGTAACTTTACGCCGCCACCATTTGAAACTAAATTTCTGGATGTACAGAATGTGAAAAATGCTCATTGATACTCGAGACATGATTTTGACAAGATGATAGGTTTCAAGAAAAATTCGTTCAGTAGCACGATTTCCTAAGTACTTACTAAAAAAATTACCAACATTCTCATTCGTCATTTGGTCTCTCACGAAATCTCTCTCTCAGTAGAAATCTGTATTGCCATTTTATTTAAATTTACCTTGACAATCGGCTGTTTTGGAGGGTGGTAAATATGTTTCACGGTTTGATACGAGTGGCCACGAGTTGCGGATCACTTGAATTCACGGGGAGAATCCACGGTTAGAAAATAGCAATTTTGGGATTGCTCATGGGCAAAGGGCTATTACTTGCGGGATTTCAATTACAAATACTTTGGAAAATCGAGCTTCTGGTGCCTTTTCTGTGCCGTCGTACTAAATAAGCTTATTTTTTACAGCAACAGAACCACCGGCCGGGTAAGTTTTTAAAATCGTTAATGCATGCCTAAACTAGCGACGATGTTATAAATAATTTACTTATGGAGATTACAGTCTACATAAATATATTTTGGTCAAGTATTTAATATTTTTGATGGGAATTTTATATCTGAAATCTTAAAATTAATTAAATTTAACGCGCTGGCAGGATCCTGCCCAATCCTTTCAATGATTGTATATCTAACACAGGAAGTGCTTTAAAATGGTGGAACTCACTTCCTGCGTCTGTGTTTCCAAAAGCATACAACCCTAATCTCTTCAAAGTAAGAGTGAACAGGCTTCTTCTGGGTGAGCTCGCTCCATCTTAGACTCTGTCTCTGTCCTATGACCTAGACTAGAGTCACGAGCAAACCCATCATTAATAAAAAAAAAAAAAAAAATGGTGGTATAAAAATGTAATGGGACACTTCATATTTTGAATAACAAATTTTTAAAACAATTCCCGAGTCAGGTTTAAAATATTTGAATACTTGCAAAACACGGGCAGGATTTGAACCTGCGACTTTGGCTATCACTAGTAGCGACGCCTCTTCCATCTGGGCTACCGCGGCCCATCCATTTCCCGCGAAATTATGCAAATGTATGTCGATGCCAATGACGCGTGACATGGCTCTATCCACCACCGGGTTAGTTTTGCAACTAATTTCCCAGTAACTTATAAGTCATGAAGAAAATCACAAAAACATTATATCCTACAACGCAATGTTGTTCAGTTTTACCCGACTCTCTCTGTTCATAAACATGAATCAAAATTCAATAATATAAATAAACATTTATATTTTTGAATTTTGATTAATTTAGGTATATGATCATAATTTATTTTTTATTGTTAAACAGATAAGGACTGAAATTGGGATTGCTGGCAAGTACAAAATAATAAATACTTTTTTAACCACTATCAAAATTAAAGGTTATATGAATTATTATTTCGGCCTGTAAGTACATAGGCATTAAAATTCGACAGCTGGAACAGGTACAACAATACGTATACCTTGGACAGCTTATCACACTTGGCCGTGACTCTCTAGGAGCAGAAATAAAGAGAAGGATCCAGTTGGGATGGGCGGCATTCGGCACGCTGAAACATGTACTGGAGTCTAAAATACCCCAGTCCCTCAAAACAAAGGTGTTTGACCAGTGTATCCTCCCAGTCATGAGGCACGCGTGCGAGACGTGGACCTTAACAAAGGGTATGATCCACAAGCTCCAAGTCATGCAGAGGAGCATGGAACGCAGAACGCTGGGAATATCTCTGCGCGACAGAGTCCGGAACGAAGTCATCAGGCAGCGTACTCGTGTAGTAGATATCGGATACCGAGTCGCCAAGCTGAAATGGGCTTGGGCTGTACACATGTGTCGCCGAAGAGACGGGAGATGGAGTAGATGCGTTCGGGATTGGAGACCCCGATTAGGGAAACGCAGCGTAGGCAGACCACCCGCCAGATGGACCGACGACATCAATTATTATTATTATTACATTATGGATACAAAAAATGGAACTCCGCGCAGAATGGAGAACTTTAGGAGAGGCATATGCCCAACGTGGGCGGAACCGTGCTGACGAAGAAGAGAAGAAGAAGAGGCTCGGCTGTCCGTCTGTCTGTCCGTTCGTCCGTCTGTCGTCCAACACTATGCTTGCCGAGGCGTGGCCTCCACTCGAGAACCCGTTTACTCCACTATCCGTCGGTTCTACGACAGATGTGCCTAGCCCACAATTTGCTACATTTCCAGACTATGTCCGTTACTTTGGTCTTTTTGCGGATAGTCTCATTCCGGTTTTTATCCATTATAGAGATACCGAGCATAGACCTTTCCATAGCTCTCTGAGTGACATGTAACCGGTGGGTGTATATTCAGAAATTCACTAGTAAACACTATTTATTTACATTTGTATTTATAAGTATTAAATTATTATTGCTGTTTCAGGTGCATCGGACTCGCATCGAAACTTGAATATTTCAAACAAATAAATTATTGAAAATAATTTGGTATTTGATTTCTCTAGAATGCAAATATTTTAAGGGGTGAACCAGCCCATAAAACTGAACAACTTTCTCCAAGGAACATAGGTCGTCATGAAAAAAATGGGCCTCTCATTCAAATTGACCTGGTTGACTGGAAAGTTTTGTATAGGACCAATTTGGCTAAGTTCTGTAGCTTTGTGCTACGGACTAAATTCTGTAGCTTTGTGCTACGGGCTAAATCTGTAGCTTTGTGCTACGAACTAAGTTCTGTAGCTTTGTGCTACGGACTAAGTTCTGTAGCTTTGTGCTACGGGCAATGTTCTGTAGCTTTGTGCTACGGGCTAAGTTCTGTAGCTTTGTGCTACGGGCTAAGATCTGTAGCTCTAGTTTCTGAATTATTTTGAAAGATGTGAAAACTTCCAAAGTTAGGATTACCCTGAAAATATACTTTGCTTATAGTAAAAAAAAATAGATTGAGGCAGCATGATCTTGGACCTTCCCCTGTCCAGAATACACAAAGTAAAAAAAAACGCAATAGTCAACCAAAGAGAAAACGATCTGTGGAGAAAACTTCATTCATTCATCTGTCATCTGTTTTTAAATAAACATCATTTATGTGATAGGCAAATGAATTTTGTTTTCAGCAGCTTAGTTGTTGGAGCTAAACTAACGCACTTTTTAAAATTTAAAATATCCGATTATGAAACAAAATAAAATAAAAATTACATGCTTTTTATTTCATGATGCGATAAACTATCTATTAAAAATTTAAAAAAGTCTTGGAAAAAATTTGAAATGTTGTGGATTACCTAAATGTTTTTTCATGCTACAAAATAGCCCATGCCTCTCTTACAACACACACACGCACACACACACAAATCGTAACAAAAAATCACTTCATTGCGAAAAGAAAAAAACTACCACACAAGTTCATTTAAAAATTTCTTATGTTTGTCAGGTGGTAGGGTACAGTACAATGCCCGCCTGGGGAAGTACCACCACCACGCTTATTTCTGCCGCCAATCGGAAGTGTTCACACTTCTGCGTTCCGGTCTGAAGGGCGTGGGAGCCAGCGACATTACCGTCAGATAACTTTTAATAAACTTGTTAATCTAAATTTAAAAATTTAGTGAGTGTAAAGGACAGCCCTCCGAATGCTGATTGGGTGCATTTAGACCATGAAACTGAAAAACTAAATATTAAAAGAACGTCATAAATTGTTTGACTTCCCATTGTAAATCCAGTCCGCTGATTGTGATTTTGTATGGGAGGTTGATTTCTTTTTGTCGTTTCCTGACATATGTTTTTAGGGAAAAGTTGTTCAGTTTCATGGTCGGTATTCGGAGTTAGTATTCGGAGGACTGTCCCTTACACCCCGTATATTATTACATTCACTTCAAAATCTTAAAATTTATTTATTATTTTTGCTTATTAGACAATCCTTTTTGTGAGTCTTACAGTGTGGAACATATTTTACGATGCAAGACCGGACTGCGGACCGTACGCTTGTTTGCCATTGCATTCCCAAAAAAAAAGACATGCAGTCTTTCCAAGTCAGCCTAAAAAAAAGATCTGCAACACAAAGGCGGCGATATGGCAGCGATGTCTGTGACTGCTCTTATTGATAATAAAAAAAACGTCACAGTGCGTTGCAGAGTACCAAAATAACGTAGATATTCGTATCTTGGAACTTATTTATTTATTCAATATAGCATTTTACAGCATGACAGCCAAAGCGTGCACTATAAAACTTACTAGTTAGTTACAAATCAAAAACAAAAACTAGATCACATTAATTTACACATTTTTTGTATAGCAAAGACACACTCAAGTTTAAGTATGCAGTCTGCAAACAAGTATGTTTGTGGCGATATATCCAACAGTTAAGTAGGCTAAACGCAAGCACCAATGGAGAGTGGAAATGATAATAATAAGAAGAACTTATTTGTCTTCTGTAATCTCCATTTCAGCAGTAATAGCCTGTGTATGGAGAATCCGCTCTTCAATAGTTAGCAGTTAAAACAAATAAAAAACTTAAAAAATATGCACTCTTAAACTAACCTTGTTATTACAAAAAAGCTAGACGAGCATTTATTTTTCCTTATGATTTGACGTTGTCAAAACGACTTAGATACTTTTTAACATTCTTTTCGTAATAACACCGCAAACCCTTAGGTGAAATAAAAGATTAAAACTAAAAACCACAGCTAAAAACTGTGGCAAACATCTAAAAGTGAAACTTTGTGTGTGTGTTTGATTTGTGATATTTGCGATATTGATTCGTTAATTTCGTTATCCGTTTTTGACAACCACTCACAACAGGTAATTCGACAGCTAAGTCACAGAAAACGCCATTGCCGAGGTAAAGGCACACCTCGGACACTCCATACAGCGGACTCTTTATAGACAACTGTCATTTCTACATGTGCATGTGTGGGTGATCACAGATGTGTGAGTGCAGGGTTGGCATGCAGGTTGATTTTTATTTGTTTTTATACCTTACCTGATACATACAGACATACAGTTACTACCAAAGAGGATGCAAAAAGCCTAGCGCTAGTTTCTCCTTGGTTTCTACTTAATTCTCCACTGGTATTTTGACATTTCTCGGGTGAGAGCGGGTAGGGGGCTGGGGTGCGGGGAGGTGAGTGTTCGTTCTGTATGTATAATATATACTACATACTATTGGTTATTCTGTGGCAAAGGCGCGGTTTATTCATAAACTGGTGATAAATAAGTATTGTATTAAGACATTCAACGTTTTATTTTTGCATGCTATGCGGAATGCATCTTGGCGGACGGTTTCGCATTGTATGTGAAATAAAAATCGCATGTTCATGAATTAAAGATGAACCACATCTTTCCAAGGCTTAGGCATGCTGACGCAAATATAATTTTTCCTTATGTAAAATGGTAAAATTTGACTAGTGACCGATACTGCCTGGTCATAAGGAACAACTTTCCGCAAGGAACATAGGTCGATTGACAAAAATATTTTGAGCTTTTATTGTAACCCAAATCAGCTGATCGGCAATTTTGTTCGAGAGATCAATTTTTTTTTTCATATTTCGATCTTTGCTCCTAGGGGAATGTTGTTCCCCATCACCAGCCCGTCTTGAGTTTTCACTATCGGTCACTAGTAAAATTTCACCCTATATAACCTTCTATAGATATACCTAAAAAGTTATTAAATATACGTCATAAACTGTATGAAGGTAACGTAACTTTGTTTTACACTTAAATTATATTTGGAAAGGTGAGAATACGCGTCATTATAATAATACCCACCTCAGTACTTTTACAAGTGACATTGTATACATATTACTGAGGTTATATTCAAGCCTTTCTTTAACAAAAAGTTGCCTGCCTTGACCCTTTCCACATGCCCTAGCGTAGATAGAAGGGAGATAACGCCTTTGGCGTAAAGTCCACCCGTGTTCATTTTGGTGCATAAAGTAAAAAAAAATAGTTACACAAATACTTATACCAATAAATAATACTTAAACTTACATACATAATCAAATATAAACAAACAAATTGTTCAACTACCCACTCTCACCTTTGCAAATATACCATGTTTTTTATGTCGTTGTTATGATCAATAACTAAGCATTGATATTTCAGACACTGGTGCAGATGAGTCCGCTAAGGATGAGAACGTTGAAGGTGGCGAGGGTAATAATCTTATTTTATCTACCTATTAATATATATATTTTGCCGTGTGATGCCGGCTTAGAATAGCATCACTCCAAATCTTTCCCGTGGTAGTCGTAAGAGGCGACTAAGGAACTCGAGGGTGTGTATTGCAATTTGAGGCGATGGGCTGACAACCTGTCACTTTAGCAATACACAATTTTTCGAATGACCCTCATACATTTGTCAGACGTGGTGTAAATAGCCGTTTTTTGCGGCTGTTTACGCTCTGCCTACCCCGCAAGGGATTATAGGCGTGATATGTGTATGTGTATGTATGTATCTACCTATTTCCCTGACAGAGTGCGGGGAACACCCCTTTGTGCACTTTCGTAACTAAGATTTACTTAACTAGCCGCAAAAAGACACTTTTAATCACTGTTTCGTAACTGGTTACGAATTAACACTGTTTTTTCCACGTTCGTAACTTTTCGTAACTATTTTTTTTTATTAATGTTGGGTTTGCTCTTGACTCTAGTCTAAGTCATACGACAGAGACAGAGTCTAAGATGGAGCGAGCTCACCCAGAAGAAGCCTGTTAGGGCACTGGCACTCCCACACACTGACGGAACGCAGCAAGCTACTTGGCGCCAGACTTCGGTGGGCCAAGGTGGGCAAAGATCGTCACCGAACAATGGGTTCCTCAAAACGGGTCCCGACGTAGAGGTACACCCCGAAAACGTTGGCGTGGCGATCTTGACGCCCATTTACAGGAGTGGATGACGGTGGCATTAGACCGCAAAGAATGGAAGATTGCGGGGGAGGCCTTTGCCCTGCAGTGGGATCAAGCAGGCTTGTTATAAATAAATAAAAATAAAATTTCCCTAGTCGTAGTTCTTTTGGAGTACCCCTGGTACCTTACGTGCTACACAACCGACTGTACACTACGTAACGTTTCTATGAAAAATGTACTATAAAATAAATAATAAATAAAATTTATTTATTTCAGTCTTTTACATCCATAGTTTAAATTTAAATTACGTTCATATCCAGCTATAACTAATAAAATTAACATTTATAATTTGAGACTTTACAGATTTACATCAGTAGTTTAATAGTAGTTTATGCAACTGTCATATAATGGGGGTCATTAGAATGCGAGTGTCTATTTTTTGTGATAATTAGTTATCCTAAAGTAAAATTTGAAACTGCAAACTGAATGAAATATTCGCTGCAATTAAAGTTATGGAAAAAAGTGCCTAAAATCGGCCACTTTGGTATTAATTGCCATAACTTTAATTACAGCGAATATTTTATTGAGTTTGCAGGTTCTAATTTTACATAAGAATAATACTAAAAACTTGGGCATCGGACATTTTGATAGATTGTTTGTGTAAAGAGAAAATATTTTTTTTGTGAAGTGGCGCCACCGTCAAGGTCGTTGACGGCTACACTCGCCTTAAGTAAAATTAGAACCTACAAATTCAATGAAATCTTCGCTGTAATTAAAGTTTAAATTAATACCAAAAGTGGCCGTTTTTAGGCACTTTTGATATTAATTGCCGTAACTTTAACTGCAGCGAATGTTTCATTGAGCTTGCAGGTTCTAATGTTACTTACGGATAATACTAAAAACTTTACGGATATTCCGATAGATTGTTCGTATAAAACGAAAACTTTTTGGTGAAGTGGCGCGCTACTGTCGAGGTCGTTGACGGCTACAATCGCCTTAAAGGGCGGGGCTCACCGGCTCCGTATCCGTTCCGTATCCAGCTCTCGTCCGTAGTCACGCACGAACTTTTGACGTTGTAATGTATGGGACTGTATGAGCACAGTATAATTAATAGTACTAGCGTACAGTATGGTCACTCCCTGCCTCCCCCTACAAGCGCCGCCCACCCGCGCTCGGAGGGCGCTCAGTCACCGGCTAAGCAAGGACGCGACGACGAAGGTCATTTCATACTGCCGCACATTGCATTCCCGATTCGCGAACGCAAAATGGCGGCAACCCTGACATGTTGTCTCACATACACAAGCATGGTCTGCGTTCACCTACGCGAGCTTAGACTGTGTGCGTAGCAACGCATTTGATTCATACATTTGAGCGCCAGTGTCCGAGGTGTGGTATGAGATACGGCACACCGCTTGCGTGCAGCACGGAGTCCCATATATTACAACGTCATAAGTTCGTGCGTGTCTACGGACGAGAGCTGGATACGGAGCCGGTGTGCCCTTAAATTAAAGTTCTTCCTGAGTTCATTCCTGAGCCGATCTGATTTATGATTTGCACCAGATGCTGGTGAAAAGCTTGGTGATGTAACTACACCTGGTGGGGACACTACTGCAGATCAAAACGCTGCTGGGGAGACAAGTGAGTTTTCACATGTATTTTCATTGGCGTGTGATGCCGGCTTTGAATAGCATCACCCCATTTCTTTCCCATGGGAGTCGTAAAAGGCGACTAAGGGACTCGAGGGTGTGTATTGCAATTTCAGGCGATGGGCTGACAACCTGTCACTATGGCGATACACAATTTTCCGAATGACCCTCAAATATTTGTCAGACGTGGTGTAAATGGCTGTTTTTTGCGGCCGTTTACGCTCTGCTTACCCCGCAAGGGATTATGGGCGTGGTATATTCATATGTGACACGTTAGTCTGAGTATACATACATACACATACATACATGTATCACGATTTACGCCTACTATCCCCTACGGCCATTTACGCCACGTCTGACAAATATTCGAGGGCCATTCGGAAAATTGTGTGTCGCCATAGTGACAGGTTGTCAGCCCATCGCCTAAAATCGCAATACACACCCTCGAGTCACTTAGTCGCCTCTTACGACTCCCACGGGAAAGAAATGGGGTGGTGCTATTCTAAGCCCACACACACATATTTAATTTCATATTGATAAAGATAAAGATAAAATACGTTTATTTTAGTCACATTAAATTAGAAACTAAACTAAAATACAGATATCTGAAATGTAGGTACTTATGCGACTAAAAAAGGTCTCCACTCAGCATATGTCACAAGCAGAGTGAGCTGCCTGTAACGCTGGTCTTCCGTGAAGCCAGATGTACACAGCAAAAGTGTATAATAAATGAGTATATAACACTTATGAGAAATATAAAAATAATAATAATAATCTTATTAGGTATATGTCAATTTGATGAATATATGCTCAAATATATATTTTTCATAACAGCTAAAGACCCGAATGGCGGCGGTGCTAATGAAGAAACCACTAAAAAAGCTGAGAGTAAGATATTATTTTATTTAAATACACATGTCACGAATATAATCCCTTTCGGGGTAGGCAGAGCGTGAACGGCCGCAGAAAACCGTCATTCACGCCACGTCTGACAAATATTTGGGGACCATTCGGAAAATTGTGTATCGCCGTACCATCACTTAAAATTGCAATTTATTTAAATTATTAGGTATCTTTATTTACTTGCTTTTACTTATACAAGGCATTCGGTTTAGAAACCAGGGAAAACTATTAACAGAACTTAGGCTAAAAAAAAACCATTTATCTAAATTAGACTAATCAAAAAGACATAGTGCGCCCTGACGGCCGATGTGGCGCAATGGTAGTGCGAAAGGTTCCGGGTTTAATTCTCGGTAAAGCACTCACTAAGTCCATATTTCTCACATTGTGAAATTTTTGCCAGTCTGGCTAGGGCATTGCAGGTTAAACCACCTGATTGACCGAAAATAAAGATGGTTCCGTGCTTCGGAGGCTCGGAGGGCACGTTAAGCCGTCGGTCCTGGTTGCTGTCTATGATTACTTAGATGGCGGTCGTCACACAACCATGTCCCACCTACTACTAGTAGTAGACGGTTGAAAAACTGTGACTGGGTTCATCGGGTCGTTGGACGACTCGGTGTCCCACACGAAAATAAGAAGAAGGAACGTGCCCAATATGCTAGCCGCGTTCCCTCTTTAGATCGCCAGCGAGACGCGCTGGTTCAAGAAGAACCCAGGGTTTCCTCCTTTCTGTCGGATTCTGGCTTATGCTGGCGATCATCTGATCCCCAAGGTCTGGTCGTCTCCACGGTAAACGGCAGGAAGTCATACCTTGATTCTAGGGCAGAAATATGAAAAAAGAATTTGACTTTCCTTACAAAATTACACATTTTTTAACAGTATGGGGAGCATTGATATTAATCAAAATATTGCATTACCAAATTTAATTGTAACGGTAGCAGCTATATACTCGATTTTATCATTTGTCAAAGAAGAAAAATAGAAGTGACTAAGGATTATTTTATTAGTTTGGCCGCTGAAAAGCGTAGTTCTTGATAAACTATGAACCAGTTTGGAAGAAAAAACTTTATGATAGGAACTGGTTAAAAGAATACAAGAAGTAACTGTTTGTAATGTAGGTAATCCAAAATATGAACTTGGTCCCGCCATTCTGACATTCACCGATATTTATGTTCATATTTCGACCTATGTTTACTGCGAAAAGTTGTTCAGTTTAACGAGTAGAACTCACCGTAAAAATATTTACATTGAATTTAGTAGTACCTTATACCCTGCAGTGGGTGGATGTGGGCTGAGGATGATGATGATGATTATATTAGGAAGCATACGAAGCGAAGCTTATTCGTTAAGGTTCAAGCGAAATAATTTCGCAAAATAAAAATAGATATTTATATGCTTTCCTCGATCAGTTGTGCAGCAGTGGTGTGTTTGAGAATGTGACAGTAGTTTATCCTATTCCAGGGCATTCAATGATGCCCGTGGACAGAGATTTTGCCCAAATTGAAAAGAGGAGACTGAAGAAGCAAACGATCTACTCAGACGAGTATTATGTTGAACTGATTAAAAGTAGCAGAATCTCTCAGCCTTTTGAGATTGTGTTCATGCAAAGAAATCTCAGAAAAAACGTCGAAGATGAGAGAGTTATTATAGTGAAAGACTATAAAAAGCTGTACGAAGAGTACGTAAAGCCTGTCCCAGGTATATCTGCTTGTAGAGAGGTGAAATTTAGCAAACTGAATCGACCAGCTTTACGTAGTGCAATGAATGGTCCTTTTAAGTCATTTACGTTTTATCGTACAGGTATGCCAAGAAATATAAGAAAAGAACCTGAAAATGCATACGATGGTCCTTTAAAGCTAAAGCCTGGAAAAATTAGAGACATCATTCACTTGCTTAAGTTTGTACCTGATGAAGAGTTATATTTTTACTCAGACATACTGACTACTAACGAAGCTAACGTTGCAAGTCAAGTGATAGTAGATTTTGAAGATGACAATGAATGATCTTCGTGTGTTTTTATAAACTGATTTAAACTTTTAAAATTACTTTGGCAGAAGTCTTTAAGTCCATTTAGTTTTGTTGTTTTAGTTATAAGTCCAATAAATACTGCGTTAAAAGTTACTTACTTACGAAAAATATTGTAAAAAGAGGCTAAGTCCCCCTGTTAGGACTTAAGTCCATGACATTAAAAGTTGATATAATCGCTATTAAGTGTGTAATCACAGTCTTTTTTTAAACTAGATTACAATTTAAAACATTTTCTACACTTTGGCGTTTCTTTTTTTCACTATAACCTGATAGAATTATTTCCAAACCAAATGACAGTACTTTTTCCTTCGTATTGTAAAACGTTTTTTTGGGACTTAGGGACTTTTGCAACTGGGCCCTTCAATTGGTTCAGACTGGTGCGTAGCTGGAGCACTTTTCCAACAGAAATCTAATCTAAAATTAAAAAACTGATTCAATTCAATTTCTTGGTGTTGATTTCGCCAGTGTCAAGTTTAAATTAGACTGATAAACTTGACAGTTGAGGATATTCATATCTTATCTTCATATCTTGCTTGACAGTTGTCTGTCTGACAAGCGGCTCTCATAGACGCCGGAGCCGTTTGTGATTTCAGCCAATATCGCCTTTGTTTCAATTACAAAACGGGTCATTTCCGAAAGTTTTACAGATACCTAGTTATTGTCATTTTTATTTAACCGCTTGTCTGTCACGAACCGGGAGCCGGACAACAATTTTGAACCTTAACTACCCACAATAAAATTCAAAACCAATGAAATTGTTATAGTATGAAGCGACAGACGAGTGATTATTTTATGTAAGCTTCGTGACCATCAGCTTAAAAATAAACTTAAAAAACATTAAGTGACTTATACACTAGACTAAACTAAAACTAAAAACAAAAATTATATTAAAATCAAAATATGAACTTGTAATTTGTACAAATTATTTTGACATTTTGAGGGGCGATAATTTGGGTTATTTTGAAACAATTTGAACAACAACTACCTATAAAGTAGCGACCCAGCCAACCACAAATTAACTATTATGTAGACTAGCTACAGCCAAGGACAAGTCAAAACGGCTTGCCGGCGATTACTGCCGTTTGTTCACAATTTCCTATCTAATAGCCTAAAGATTTGCCCCCGTGTCATTAACTAAAGTACCGCCGTTCCAATAAGTCGTATTTGACAGCTGTCAACTCCATAATAAAAGAGAAGTCAACGAAGGAAAATGGACCTTCTGCCATAGTATCGTCACGAATCTGACAGCTGTCAAATACGACTTATTGGAACTAAATGAGCTTATTTTTTACAGCAACACCGGCGGCCGGGTAAGGTTTTGAAAATCGTTCATGGATGGCTAAACTAGTGACGATACAACATGTTTATTAATTACTTTTATAAAATGCAGTCTACAGGTTTCGTCAAGTGTAAAATTTTTGCGCAGTTGTTGTGCGACTGCCTGCGACGCAAAAGTTCCGGGTTCGAATCCCGGTGGGCCGGTGGGGTACACTCACAGATGATATTATACATACACATATCACGCCTATAATCCCTTGCGGGGTAGGCAGAGCGTAAACAGCCGCAAAAACCGGCCATTTACACCACGTCTGAGAAATGTTTGAGGGTCATTCGAAAAATTGTGTATCGCTATAGTGACAGGTTGTCAGCCCTTCGCCTAGAATTGTAATACACACCCTCGAGTCCCTTAGTCGCCTCTTACGACTCCCACGGGAAAGAAATGGGGTGATGCTATTCTAAGCCGGCATCACACGGTATGGTATTAAGACTTAGTGAATTTGTTGAACCACCTGATTATCCGTAAGAAAGAGGGTTCCGTGGTTCGGAGGGCACGTTAAGACGGTCCCGGTTGCTGTCTATGATTACTTAAACGAAACCATGTCAGAGGCCTAGTAGTAGTAGATGGTTCAAAAACTCTGACACTAGGGTTCATCGGGTCGTTTGACGACTCGGTGTCCCGCACGAAAAGAAGAAGAATAGTTACATCAGCTAAATTTTTGCTATTTCAGGTAATACCAGCGGCTCCAAGTTTTCTCCGAGTTATAAATTCACAAATAAAAGAAGCATTTTACAAAAGTTGCTTTATGATTTTATAATAATTTCGACTGACTGCCCACTCTTACTTTCCTTTAATTATATATGGTGAAATTGTACTATAGTGACATACATACATACTCATATCACGCCTTTATCCCTTGCAAGGTAGGCAGAGCGTAGACGGCAGCAAAAAACGGTCATTTACACCACGTCTGACACACGTTTGAGGGTCATTCGGAAAATTGTGTATTGCCCTAGTGACAGGTTGTCAGCCCATCGCCTAAAATTGCTAAACACACCCTCAAGTCCCTTTGTCATGTGAAATTGTACTAGTGACCGATAGCGAAATTTCAACTTTCCCCCAGAAACATAAGTTTAAATATGGCAAAAATATTTTTAGGCGAGTGTACCCGTCAACGACGTCGACAGTGGCGCCACTTCACAAAAATAAAGATTTCTCTTTATACGAACAATCTATCAGAATAACCGCTGCCCAAGTTTTTAGTATTATCCTTAATTAAAATTAGAACCTGCATACTCAATGAAATATTCGTTGCAATTAAAGTTATGGGAAAAAGTACCTTAAAACGGCCACTTTTGATATTAATTTCCATAACTTTAATTACAGCGAATATTTCATTGAGTTTGCAGGTTCTAATTGTACTCAAGGATATTACTAAAAACTTGGGCAACGGATGTTCTGCTAGATTGTTTGTATAAAGATAAAACTTATATTTTGTGAAGTGGCGCCACTGTCAAGGCCGTTCACGGCTACACTCGCCCTAATTGCAATATTCCACTCCAACCCTTCACCCCCGTAGTCCACCTTTTGGTCCATCTGGTGGACCACAGCACGGGTATAATTTTTTTCCCCATGGTCCACACTAGTCCATTTGATATTGATCTAGGTATCACGAACATACATTACTCACAAGTGAAATACCTAAAAGCTTTTAAGAAAAAGAAGTGAATTTACTCTAATTATTTACTAATAATTGTTAGTTGTACACTTTCAATGTATTTCTAGAATACTTTCGAGAAACTTCTCGCAGCGACTGGATTAAACTTGTGAGAACTTTATTGGAGGACAGGATTTTATCGAAAAGCTCCAACATGTTGTCTTCCCGCAGAGCCATCTGGCTTTCCATCTCGCTTCGCAGGTTCATAATGGCTGCTTCAAACCTGTCGAATAGAATAATATGTATAGAATCCGTAATATATGTATCAGCCCTAATCTCTTCAAAGTAAGAGTGAACAGGCTTCTTCTGGGTGAGCTCGCTCCATCTTAGACACTGACTCTGTCCTATGACCTAGACTAGAGTCAAGAGCAAACCCATCATTAATAAAGAAAAAAATTACTAAGTAATAATATATTTTTCAAGCGCGGGCAGGATTTGAACCTGCGACTTTCGCATTACTAGTGGCGACGCCTCTTCCATCTGGGCTTCCGCAGCTCACTCAAATCCTGCCCGCGCTTGAAAATTTTGCAGTTTCTCAAAAATTTTATATTCAGCACGGGAAGTGTTTTAAAATTTGGTATTCAATTTATCGCGGGTTTTCATCGCTTAGACTACATTCAATCTGTAAAGATAGAATTAGTCGCCAGGTGTCTCGGCACCATTCCGCAAAGGTACAATAATCAAAACAGTATTACAAAATTTCAAAGTCATACAAAAAGTAAACAATACAAAATTTTGTCTAATTAGGTCATGAGTTCATGACCAAACTTAGCGAAAACTAAAAGTATATTGTATATCTGCGCAATTACAATGCAGGCGCATCACACATCGCTACCGCTATTTTAAAGTTAGTACTCAAGTTATAGAATAGAAAAGAATAGAAATCATTTATTTCAGTGCAATACAAAACTAAAAAGTATAGTTATTATAAACAGGACTTATATTTAATACTTATAAAGTAAAGTATTACACCAAAAAAGGCAACCACTCAGCATTGTGATGTAGCATAATATACTACAGCGCTGGTCTTCCGTGGTACCCTAATTATGCTTTGCAGCACCAGCGAGACAACACGGTAATAAAAAGTTATCTAATAAAATTTTAATAACATAACGAAATTGACAACAAAAATCAAATAAAATAACGATGACATTTTTGGAATTTATCAAAAAATAGTCATGAGAGACTTACTTGTCAATGCTGGCCACCAAGTAGCCCATTCTAAACATTTTGTTGTTCGAGTATGCTTCTTTTATCTGAAAATGTGGAACTTGTGAAATGTTAAGGTCACCTTTATTACCGACTGGCCCGATGGCGTAGCGGATAGTATCCCTACTTGCTACGCCAAGGGTCGTGGGTTCCATCCCCACAAGACACAAATGCTTGTCAAATAAATTTTCAGATATTTGTGTTTAGTCTGGGTGTTTCTATGTATAATATGTATTAATTTACAAAAAAAAAAGTATATAGTAGTTTATGGCTAGATGGCGCTGTATGAATCTTCCAGAATATTTATTAATTTTTTATTAAGATGTATATGTCGTGGGCTTATCGTTAGATTGGCCAGATCGAGATATGCCCGGGCACTTCTTGAAACGCCGGCACATCGTGATTCAGCCGGGCATGTTGCGATGCGCCAAGTAAAAGGTTGGGCAGATCGACGAGACTAACGAGTATTTGTCGATATTCCGAGCTAACCACACGGCGGATCGTGAAATAGTTGCATTTCGCGCCGATAGTGGCGCTGTCTTCGCGCGCTCCGCTTTGTTTACGCGAGTGGAAGATGGCGGCATTACAAACAAGTGAATGTGGTGTAGATATTATCAAAATGGACAGTGAAAACGAAACAAAAAGTGATTTAAAGAACAATATTACCATCAGTTACCTACTTGATTTCTATGAGGGACATAAAGATTCTTCGCACAATGTAAAAAAACCGTTAGTATTTACCGTTGCTAAACAAGTGTTTATTTTTGCATAATAATGTGTAGGTGATGCGTTTCTCTCATGTCATTATGTATTAAGTACGCTAAAGTTCCATTTTATTTTTTAGGTTATTGAACAAATCAAGAGAAGTAGAGTGACCATGCAGCGGGTCTCTTCGGACTATTATTGGAGTTCAAAATATGATGTCATGGAAACTACTGACAAAGATTACTTAATATTCAAAAGAAATACTGTATTATTTGAATGAATAACCCATTTTGAATTATATTTATTATTTTTTTACATTTATATTTAATTTAAACTGTTGCTTCTCTACGTGATGGTTGTGTTAAGATTTTATTAAACCTTACTGTTGAATTGATACTTAATTTGCCTCAAATTGGCGTTTTGTTATTTTCTCTTGATATAATTATTTTGAATTTTTATAAACATTTAACTCTCAACTTTATTTTTATTTGCTAAAACCTTGGACACCCTACATAATCGATATGCCTAAAGTATCGCTGGCCAAATCGCCAAACGTTAAGCGTTGAACGATACGCCCTATGTTGGATGGCCAGATCATGATGTGCCGGAGTATCACGTTATGCCCGGGCATATCTCGATATGGCCAATCTTACGAAAAGCCCACGACATATACAATACGAACAGTTCAGTTAGAACTATCTATAAATAAAAATTTTCGTTTAACACCCGCAGCGGGGCAAGGTTCCCAAGACACTGGAAGCGGATTACAATAGTATAACATCACCTCATTTCTAACCGTGGGCGTCGAAAGGGACTTTGATATGACAACCTGTGACCTTCAATTATTTGTCAGATGTGGTCGTGGCGGGCGCGGGCGATAATGACCGTTACGGACGTTACCCTACTCCGTAAAAGGGTAAAAGCGAGTCTCTTGCGCATGTTTTTCGTCAACAATTCCAAGATAAACACAAAAAATTTGCTTACCATTGGTCGCGGAATACAAAAATGTCTTGGTCCTGGATGTTTTGGATTTGTTTGGAAAAACTGTTGCAAGAGACTCGACTTAAGGGATAAAGGCTTGATGTTTGTAAACTTACAGCTTGTGTTGTGCCTGTATGCACGTACCACTGACCTCTATAGAGCTAGCACGTACCTACCTTTTGAGCGGGTTGGACGTTCATCGGCATATTGTCAAAAGTGTAGTTCAACAACGTCAGAAGTTTATGTTTTGCGACCGGGTCTATTTCTCCGAACATGCGTCGCGCGGGACGACGCGTGGTTTCCGTCTGTGAGTCTGCATCAGCATTTGTCGTGTCGGCTAGGACAGGGCTTTCTTCTTCTGTCATGTGGGACACCGAGTCTACGAAAGACCCGGTGATAGCTCCTGGTGTAGTGGAAGGATCTGAAACTGGTGCAATCCTACTACTTATGTCGATTTTAACACCTTTCTACACCCTATGAAATTTCGTATGCTTCTTTCGTCAAAACACCGTATTGAGAAAAAGACGGCAAAATCATGCGATGCGTGTGTTTCCTGCCTTATTTGAACGTGACGTGACTGAACACTGGCTGTCTGATTTTGCCGTTTACTTAATGCCCTGTCTGTTTACAAACGAAAAGCCATTTGTATTAGTCATTGCCATAGTGAGAGTATAGAAAAGCCTTTGGGCATTGACAACTAAATGCATAATTTCGTTATTATGTATACCGCAAAAACTTTAAAACTTCCGTTTGAATAATTGCCAAGCCAGAATTATTGAAATAACTCTAGTTTTTTTTATCCTAAAATTGGCAAACGCCTATGTCGTCGCCTTCGACACACAGTGCCCAATATTATCAAACTACAGGCTACAATTTTACAGGTGAAATTCGATGGAGTCGTCGGCTAGCCGTAATGATACCAGGAATATTAACCGGCTACGCAATGTACTAAGAATTCACCTGTAGATTTCAGGGAGTAACAAAAAAGGTATGGATGTCAAGGTACTCCTTATTTACTTACTAACATACATACACATATCACGCCTATAATCCCTTGCGGGGTAGGCAGAGCATAAACGGCCGCATAAAACGGACATTTGCGCCACGTCTGACAAACATTTGAGGGTCATCCGGAAAATTGTGTATCGCCATAGTGACGGGTTATCAGCCCATCGCTTAAAATTGCAATACACACCCTCGAGTCCCTTAGTCGCTTCTTACGACTCCCACGAGCAAGAAATTGGGTAATGCTATTCTAAGCCGGCATCACACGGCTGATTTATTTACTTAAACATAATAATTTAACCTACCTGAATTTTCTTTCTTTATTTCGTCTTCAGAATCTAAGTCTTTTGCGTTCCTTTTTCTTCGGCTATAACGATTCTCTTCATAAATATCATTGAGCGGGACCACTCTTAAGGGGTTCAAATTGTTCTGTAGCTCAACATTCTTATTTAGCCTTTGTAGTATATTTGTCACCTTCTGCAGTACTTCTATGAGGGTGTTACACAGTGATAAACCAGCTTTGGATATGGGAAGTGGAGTTGTGCTAGTAGTTCGTCTCCATTTGAACCAGGATCTTCGTGATGGGATTGTTCGACTCCCGTCAGAAGCATTTTGTAGCATATCTATAACTTTTATAGTGTCTGCGATTGCTGCATCTAAGTCTTGTGGCGATTTTCTGTTTGTGTCGGGACTGCTCTTGTTTGTTTGTTTAGGTACAAACATAGCATCAACAGCCAACGAGTAGATCAGGACTAAAACAAAGACAATGAGACGGTTCTGGCGTCCGTGCAAGGGCGCGTTCAATGCACCACTAATTATATATCTTTCGTCGCTCTTTCATACTTTGACAGTTCGTAAAACCGCGTTTTGGAGCGCATGGTAGAAAATTTCTCCTGACTGGCGTGGACAAACGTGGTTTTATGACCTGTCATCGGAGAAAATACCGACTAGGAGAAACAGCATGAACGCGCCCCAAGCCATTCTAAAACCAGGCACATATATCTACTCTCTTTTAATAGGATACAGTTATTTTAGTTTAATAGAGTCATAGAAAGGCGATTCTCCCACTTGCAGTCAATCGCTGCGTATTTTTAACGCACCGACGACGCATGCGTCAGACGAAGGAAATTGCGAATTGCGCATGCGTTAAAAATACGCAGCGACGGACTGACAAGTGGGATAGCCGCCAAAGGCACGTAAAGTAGGTAGGTATACTCAATTTTGTTTTTTACATTTTTTAGCCGGAACAAATTAAAGGTCACGCCACAAACCACCAACGTAGCTACCTATAAATCACGCAGTGTTGTAGTAGTTTTACTTCTCGAGAATCTCTTCTTGAACTACGATTTTAAACTATCGAATGTCAACAACACTACGACATCTATGGCTACGTTATGTTAGTGGACACCTTAAAGCTGATAAACGCCATTTTTAGAATCAAATATCTCGTGACAGAAATATTAAATGTTGTTCCAAATAAACCTTCCTGTTTACAAGCCCTACATTTATATGCTGAGTGTAAGGAACAGAAATTAAACTGAACTACTTACTTTCCCTTAGAAATATATGGCAGGAAACGACAAAAAAATTACCTCCCATACAAAATCAAGATCAGCTGACCTCAATTACTATGGGAAGTCCAATTCTGAGGGCTGTCCCTTACATCCTGTATATAACAATACCCTACTCAATATAGACAACAACAAAAAACATCCTGCAAAGTTTGCGTTCTGAATCAAAATAACCCTGTATTTGATACTAGACTTTAATTACTTTTTTCATACTTACAAATGGTAAAGAAAAACGTCATCATATTTAAGCGAAATAACAAACTCTGTGGGTTTTTTCATAGCAATTACCTTCATGAATTCCCAATTTGTACGTAAATTGCTCATTAGTGGTAACATGAGATATAATCTAATGATAAATCTCGACGAACTCTATTCTGACGGGACTTTTCTTTAGCAAATTCAGTTAGTAGTTTTTGATCTGACATTGGTCTCGATTCATTACCGTCTAATATCGCTAACTAAAGATAGCGACGTCTCATATACATATCTAGCCTTTATCCCTTGCGTGGTAAGCAGGGCGTTAACAGCTGTAAAAATACGGTAAGTATCGCCATGTCTGACAAACATTTGGGCGCCGTTTCAGAAAAACTGTGTTTACTATAGTGACAGGCTGTCAGCCTGTACCCCAAAATTGTGATACAACCTGAAACGCTTCGAGTCCCTTAGTTTCCTCTTAGGATACCCACAGGAAAGAAATGGGGTAATGCTATTCTAAACCGGCATCACACAGCATATAGCGTGGCCACTTTCCGATAAAGTTAACCCATACAAAAACGGCTTCGGTGGGTTTACGTTTACGGTGCGTAACGGAGGCGTCTGTCAAGTAGTTTGACACACGCGTCCGTTACGCACCGTATATCCACCGTAGCCGTATTTGTATAGGAATAAGATTGGAATTTGAAATTTCCTTTCGTTTGACAGACGCATGCGTTACGTTGCATTAAAAAAACGAAACGTCGGACGATAAGTGACTAAACCGCCTAAGGCGCGTAAGCAGCCAGTACCCGATATTATCAAACTACAGGCTACAATTTTACAGGTGAAATTCGAAGTGCATTGCGTAGTCGGTTAGCCATTGTGATACCAGGAACATGAACCGGCGACGCAATGTACTAGGAATTTCACCTGTAGACTTGTAGCCTATAGTTTCATAACATAGGCACCAGGCCGTTTTTCACGAGATAAAAAGGACATATTTGTAAATAATTATACGAACTAATTGTGTATAATAATGTACGATACGCAGTATAGTTTGTTGCAAAAAATTCCTTGTCATTTCGCGAAAATCGTCCTGGCCGCTTTCGCGCCGCAGCAGATGGCAACGTGGAATCGACTCCATTTTCGGTCTAAAAAGTTTTAACACGGGTACAGAGATTTGTATAAAAAACACACAAACAAGTCTGAAAAATAATTTTACTTTTAGTAAATACATCAGTCTCTATGAAAACAATAGGTACTATAAGTAGCACCGCACCTCAAAATGCCGTTTATCCATAAACTTATGAACTAACCTTTAAAAGTATTAACCAGTGCCCGATACTATCAAAATACAGGTTACAATTTTACAGGGCCTGAAGTTTGTTAAATGAAAATCGTTTCAGTTGTGAGTCAATCAAAAGGACAATTTTGGTCATTTCATATTCTGCAAACAGTTTGAAGTTTAGGGAATCAAAGTGGCATTATAATGACAATTGACATTCGATACCATTACAGTGACTTAAAAAAATTGAGCATCGGGGCCCAGGTGAAGTTCAATGTTCATTGCGTAGTCGGTTAGCCATTATGATACCACGCACGAATGTTAACCGGCTACGCAATGTAGTAAGAATTTCATCTGTAGCCTGTGGTTTCATAACATAGGTTACTGGTTCTCCAAAAACTCCTAAGGATTTCTGATATGAATAGCTCAATGTGTAGCCGATAGTACATACAATACAAGTAAAGCAACTTTGTTCAAAATATACTTATCTATAAATAAATACAGCTAGTATGGGAGTTTTTCTGTTGACAGTTCTGTTGATAGTTCAAAATGTCAAACCAGAGGGCACTGTGCTAAACTGAATATTTGACGTTTCAATATCGCTGGCGGCAGCCATAGTTTTGTCTCAGGTTCTGTTTCACGTTGTGTTCGTTACTAATTTATTTCTTTAAGTTTGATTTGCTACAAAATAAACTTGACTTGTCTTCTTGCTATTATATTGAGCGTCATTCATGTAAGCAAACAAAAAATCTATAAAAATTTAGAACGATTACATAAATACAAAATAAATAATATTTTGTAAAGTGGTACAGATTTTCATGTAAAGGAACGTTATTTCAATTAAGCTGAGCGCCCTCTACATGACACTCGAGAATCTCTAGAAAATTTCCCATTACATGATTCATTTGTCGAAGGCACTAAGTTACATTCTGCCATCTACCGACAACCGCTCCACCCTGCCCAGCTTATAATTCTAGATAATGTCACCTTTATGTCAATTTAGTACAGTTCTCCTGCTATATTTAAATCGAAATTTTACAATTATCTTCTTTTGAAATCAGTAAGTATTTAAATGTCCAATATCATGTGTATTTAAAAAAATATATGGGTATGTATTTTATAATATACATGTTTAATTTAAACATGTAATTATTTTTAGTCATATTTGTATGTATGTTTTTATGGATGTATGATTTTAAGTTTACTAAGTACATAAGTGTTGTTATAAAACTTAAAAAATTACTGAAAATTTGCTTATGCAACTATTTGCAAATCTTTTTACTTTTGTCTCTATTTTAATGTAAAGATTGCCTGGAAGTGATCGCTGCAAGCAATAAGGCCGTCTTTGCTTACTTTTAGTCTTAAGTTTTCTGTATTGTTTTGTTTCTGTTGTGTATGTTGTAAGCACTCAAAATCAAAATCAAAATCAAATAATTTATTTCTAAGTAGGAATTTACAAGATTCTCTTTTAGAAAGTCATATCTAGGTACTTAACATAATACATAAAAAAAAGAATAGTAAACTTACAGTAATGTAAAAAACAAATACATGTCAAAGTTAAACCTATGTCAATGTTATTAAATCTATGTCAAATTGAAGTTTAAATATGATATGTCTATCTACCTGATACATTGTGTTGGAGCTACAGTTGGTACTGACCAGACGTCTTTATCTGTAAGATAATTTTCTGGCTTGTAATATGCCTTTGAACATAAAATATTCTTGATTTTTGTTTTGAATTGATTATCATTCAACTGTAAAATTTCGTCTGGTATTTTATTATAGTAACGTATACAGTTCCCCATACATGATTTTCTGACCTTACTTAATCTGGTTTGCGGCTGTACAATTTTATTTTTATTTCTTGTGTTTCGACAATGAATATCAGTGTTTCTTAAATATGAATTAGAATTCTTACGCACATACATTATGTTATCAAAAACGTACTGCGAAGGAAGCGTAAGAATGCCTATTTCTTTAAACAATTCTCTTAAGGAATCACGACCTCGCAATTTATATATAGCTCTTATAGCCCTTTTTTGTAACACAAATATAGTTTTAATGTTAGCGGCTTGACCCCATACTAATAATCCATAGGACATTATACTGTGAAAATAACTAAAATACACAAGCCTGGCTGTAGCGATATCGGTCAACTGTCGGATTTTTCGAACAGCGTATGCCGCAGAGCTAAGTTTACCAGCCAATGCTAGTATTTGAGGGTCCCATTGAATATTTGGGTCGAGTGTGATTCCCAAGAAAACTGTTTCAGTTACGTAATCTAGTTTTTCATTATTAAGAACAATATCATGTTTAATACTTTTTACATTAGGAAGAGAGAATTTAATACATTTAGTTTTCTTAGAATTTAATACTAAATTATTAGACGTAAACCATTTATGAATTTGATCAAGTGCAAAATTCACTTCGTTAATATTTTTAGCCTTTCTGTCCACTTTAAATATTAAAGAGGTATCATCTGCAAAAAGAACTATCTTGGCCAGATTCTGTACCATGAAGGGCAAGTCATTTATGTACACCAAAAACAGGAACGGTCCTAAAATTGATCCTTGGGGTACACCAATTTTGACTGTAGATCCCAGTGACTTCGCACCATTTATCTGGACTGTTTGCGTTCTACCTACAAGATAGGATTCAACCAAATCGAGCGCTTTTCCTCTTATCCCGTAATGGTCAAGTTTTAACAATAGTGTCTCATGATCAACGCAGTCAAATGCTTTGGATAAATCGCAGAACACCCCTATCACATCCTGCGATTCCTCCCAAGCATTGTATATATGTTCTAGAAGCTTGACAGCAGCGTCGGTTGTCGAACGCCCTTTGGTGAAGCCGAATTGTTGATCATGTAGTAATTTGTTTAAATTGAAATGTAGGAGCATTTGATTTAGTATAATTTTCTCAAAGACTTTACTCAAAACCGGTAGTACAGACACTGGTCTAAAGTTACTGGGATCCGTTTTATCCCCAGCTTTAAAAAGAGGTATGACTTTACTGTGTTTCATGAGATCAGGAAATATACCATGATCAATACAAGCGTTAAATATACTGGCTAAGTATGGTGCTAATGTATCTATTAAAGAATTACATACTTTTACTGACATGCCCCATAAATCCTCTGTTGTTTTTGATTTTATATTTTTAAAAGTTTTTATTATTAGATTTGCATTGATGTGCCTAAACTCAAATCCCTTTACACATGTCTGGACATTCGTTTTTAAAAGAGCTGACGCAATGACAGGCGAAGAATTAAGAAACTCAGTAGTTTTAAATGGTATATTACTGAAAAAGGTTTCAAACTCTTTAGCTATCTCGGTGTCTTTAGTAACAATACCCTGAGTAGTCTTTAAAGAATGTGATTTCTCAATTGGTTTAGTTCTACCAGTCTCTGAATTAACAACTTTCCAAACGGTTTTAATAACATTTTCAGCTGAGTATATTTTATTTTTGGTGTAAATAGCTTTAGCTTGTAAACAAACATTTTTGAAAATTTTCGAATATTTTTTAACATGTTCAACAAAAGTTTCACTGTGATTATAAGACTTTTCGTCATACAGCTCGAATAATTTACTCCTACTTGTTCGAATACCTACAGTTGCCCAGTCACTGAATTTAAATTTAGGATTAATTGTTACTTTCTTAACTTTGAATTTGTCTTCAAATTCATCACGTAGCGTTAAAAAAAGTTTTGTATAAAAGTTATTTGGATTATTAGTATCATAGTCAAGAACTGGTAGTTTTTCTGATAGTGCGTCATGGAGTTTTTCTACTTGGTTGGAATTTATGATTTTTTTACTAATAACAATCTTTTCATCCTTAGGACGACATGGAAAAAGCACAGATTGTCCATTGTGGTCTGATTTGCAACAATTTACTATTTCTTGGTCTGAATAGCCACAATCACAGTAAATATTGTCTAAACAAGTAGCTGTGGTTGCAGTTATTCGAGTAGGTTCTTTAAATATGTTATTAAGGTTAAATGATTTAAACAAACTGACAAACTGACTTCTGAACGTAACATTTTCTAATATATTTATATTGAAATCTCCACAGACTATATGAAATTTATTCTTTGATTTTAGCAATATCTTTAAAACATCTTCCATGATGCGTTCAAAACTCTCATAGTTACTATTTTTAGGGGGCCTGTATACGCACACTATAATATGTTTCTCCAACTCAACGCACGACAGTTCACACACACATTCACTCGAAAGTCCAACAATATCTTTTCGTTCTTTAGCCTTTATATTTTTGTTCACAAGTATAAGCGTGCCTCCACGAGTAGTGGACTTTCGATTGAAGGCACTGACTATTTCATAGTTTTCGTAATTTATGAGCATTTCATAATCTTTCAGCCAATGCTCTGAAATACATAAAATGTCACATTTTCTTGACTCCAGGAACAACTCAATCTCAAGTTCTTTGCCGGGAAAGCCCTGAATATTCTGATGAATAATACTAAGTGGCATTCCCTCTGTCTTTCGGTTTAGTTTAAATGTTGAGATTCATTATTTCTGGATGCAAGAGGGCTAAGTATAATGTTATCTGGTATACAATGTAAAACCGGGTCAGAAATATTCATAGCTAACAGATTAGCTAAACGTTTGCGGTAAAAAAAAGATAAGTACAAAGTACTGTTGGTCAAAATAAAATTATTGAAAACATTAATGTCGACTGTATATAAGTTGTCACTATGACTACATGTCAGATTATACAACATGGTATTAAATTTATAAATACGACTATTATATTCATCTTGTCCCTTAATGTAAGGTAATGTGCCTATAATACAGTTATGGACATTTAGGGTGGCACATGAATTAATAAAGTTAGTCAACGCCTGCTTATCGACACCACTACTATGACTTAGTAATAAGATGACTGTGGTGTTTTCCGAATAGGTATAGTTTAGCATTCGGTCAGTAATTTGTTTAAATGAAGCCTGAGGTAAACAAACATTTTCAACAACCTGATTAATTTTATTATGTAGTAAGTAACCTACACCTTTTCCTATATTGTCACTAAATATAACCGTCTTAGAAGGATTAGTGTCCACGGGCTTGGGCAGCTGCTGAACCTGATGGCTACGAGCACTGGGCGTAGGCGTGCTAGTATGCAACGCTGCTGTGTTGCTGCCGCGCTGAAGCAGCGACGCGCGTTGGGCTCCTTGCCCGGCGGCGCGCGGCGTGAGCAGATCCGAAGGCGCTCGAGCAGCAGGCGGCGCGCGCAGGGCGCACGGCGGCGGCGGGGCGCGCGGGGTGAACGGTGACGACGCATGTGGGGCGTGCGGTGTTACTAGCGAGCCACGTAGTCCATGCGCGGGGTTACCTAGACCTAGATCTGCTTGTGGCCTGGAAGTACTGGGTTCCTTTTTCTTCTTTGCTGAACGACGGCGTTTCCTTCTCTTCGTCATGGGGGACCCACTGTCATTTGAAATTCCAGACAGGTCCTCTGTGTCAGTTAGCAATGCAGCATCTTGTTCATTTATGTTATCTTGCAGCAAAGCCATTATTTCATGACATTTTTTTATTACTAAATTATTATTTCTTGGAGGTGCAGAGGTAGAATATTGTTTGCTCAGCCTATTTCGAGCTTCTTTATGTTGCTCAGATAAAACTGAATAAGCTGCCTTAAGAGAGTTTATCTCCTGATGCAATGCTACCCGTTTAATTAGAATGTTTTGTTTCTTCAATTTCTTTTTGTGCTGTTTTCGTAGTAATCTATTGGCATTCAAAGCTTTTAGTAATTTTGCTTTAACTTGCTGTGGTCTCCTCGGTCTTTCATGGTTTTGCAAATTTTCTGTAGTTGGGTCAGTCCATTGTGCAAACTGTTGGTCACTGGTTACATTTGTAAAAGATAGTTCCTCGTGTAGGGCAAACGACAATTCGTTATGAAGTGAGAATGACTGGATCTTTTCTGTGTTACACTTCTCTTTTTGCAAGCTATTCAAGCTGCTGTGCGCTTCGCGAAGCTGTTCTTCTAAGAGTCCTACACGGTCTGAAGTGGCTTGCAGTTTACAGTTCTCTACACGTAAAGTGTCAATCACTGCTTGTTTGTGGTCATTATCCTCCTTAGATTCTTCAAGTAAGCAGAGGGTGTTCGTCAGTTTTAAGTGAATTGTCTCTTTGCTGGACTTTAACATTCTCATTTCACACTGTAGGTTGTTTCTTTCCTCAACTAGCCGGTCAACCTGAGCTTCAAAGTCCTTGACTTCTATCATAAGTCTCTGTAATTTCTGCTCCCTAGCCATGGAACGGGTTTCAGGCATTTTGGAACTGCTGCCGGAGCTGAAATTACAAATTAAACTTTTTAATATACAATTTACAATTACAAGGAAGTTAGCGAGGAGGTAATCTAATTAATTTAGCAGTTTGGTAAGTGTAGCAAAGTAAATAACTGTTCAAATGTCATCAGCTTCACTTCCCAGATTGTTAAGCGAACTGAGACACTTTAAAATCTAGATTAAAACAAACTATGCAGAAAAGCATGAAATTAATGGTGTGCCTAAAGGTGTGCAGTATTTAATGAATAAGTTGTCTGAGCGGCGGTTGACCTTCCCATCAGATAAACTTCGATTAAAGTAAGCTGAGGCAAGTTCACGGCGCTATTTGTGAGTGTAGGTAGTACTTTCCTATAATAGTGAGCAATGTGCAGTTATGTGCTTGGTTTAGCAGTGATATTGTAAGTAAAGACTGTATATTGTTGGTAATATTAGCATAAAAACAATACTCCCCGGGATTAAGTATCCGTTATTCATTCGAATTGTTCGTTGACAGTTGGCGTATTTCGTATCTTCTTGCACGAAAATGCCACAGTTTTGTCTTTCACTGTTTTCGCACTTATTATCACACTATAAATTTTCACTTTTAACACTTAAAACACTCAAATTACAGTAAAATATAAGCAAAATCTAATAAATACTTTGAGCAGCTGTTTATGACCACTAAAGTGTTCATCTATCTATCTTTTTTATATTACTATGAAAAACACTCGAGCATAAACGTACTGTTGGTCTGTGGGAGCCCTTATACTGCCATTACATTTCAATGTCAAAATATTATGAAACGATTATCACAAGTCAGCAAAAGTGGCTAAAGACAGCGCAGCCAAGAGTGTGAAAAAGAAGATTAAAAGTAAGTTACTTTGAAATAAATCGTTTAATAATCTAATCAATTTATTTTTAAAAACAACCTTTAAAAATCGATACATACATACATCAGCCTATTGCAGTCCACTGCTGGACGTAGGCCTCCAAGGTACGCCATAGGGCACGATCTCCCGTTTTCGCCATCCAGTCGCTACCAGCCGCCTTCTTTAAGTCATCGGTCCATCTCGCCGGAGGCATAAGAATAGATAACGGAGGTCATCCAACACTACGCTTGCCGAGGCGTGGCGTCCACTCGAGAACTCGCTTACTCCACCGTCCATCCGTCGTTTCAATCGATTGTGCAATTTAATTATTAATCGATTCATTTCAAATTTCTAAGTGTAGGTGTTCGTTTCTTCTTTTTTTCGCGCTTCTTGGGCTTATTTTTTTCGGGCTTTGCTTAGGTACACACATCAGCCTATAGCAAGCAGTCCACTGCTGAACGTAAGCCTCCCCCAGGGGAAGCCAGGTGGGCATCAATCAAAATACACGATACCTTATTGTGGGTCTGTAATAAGATTTCGTTATGTTTATTTTACTTATGTCCGATGTGATGCCGGTTTAGAATAGCATCACCCCATTTCTTTCCCGTGGCGTAAGAAAAGACTAAGGGACTCGAGGGTGTGTATTGCAATTTTAGGTGATGGTCTGACAACCTGTCTCTATAGCGATACACAATTTTCCGAATGACCCTCAAAAGTTTGTCAGACGTGGCGTAAATGTCCGTTTTTGCAAAGGGATAATAGGCGTGATGTGTGTGTGAGTGTGTGTATGTCCGATGAGTTTTTTTCCGTAAAATCAAGTAAAATATAAGCAAATAATCGATAACTAGAAACTATTTTTTGTTTGTTTCTATAGTCACATCGCTAGTAAGTGCTAAGTAAAATTGGAGAAGGGTTTGAGACTGGGTTCCTTCTTACTGTTATCATTTTGTTTCTTATCTTGAATTGTACTAATTGTACTTCGAATTATTTTTACACCTTACATTTCTTTTCACGTATTTTAAGTATGTGCTATTTATTTTATAGTCCATTTTCACTTGACCCCTTGCAACATTAGCACTACAATTGACTCGATCGATGTGTGGAGCTCACGCTCTGGTGGCCGCTTGGGACTGGGATTTCCTAATGGGAGCGAGGATAGACTCCATCACAACGGCCGCCGCGTCCACTTTACTGCACCTGCGAATTGGAGACACTTTTGTCATCATGTCCTGATTTGCTGCAAATTATTGGTAAATAAACGTAAAGGAACAAAAATGGGTCAAGAATGAGATAGACTCGACCACTGAGTGTTCTGTAAAATGCACATCAAGGCATTTCATATAATAACCCCACTTGAACTACTAGACTTAATTTAAATTTTTATTCTAAAAAAGACAAATTAAGTGTTTTTTTTACTCTTGCACCACTGAACCCTATGAATTGTTTTCCTTGAGAGGGTGCTTAAATCACAGGCTTAAACAAACTGTTCTCTTTTCTTTTCCTTTATTTTCCACGTTCAGTTTACGTACCTTTAAATACAAAAAAATAAGAAACTCCACACTACCAAACTACAAAAAAATCCTGTACCTTTTTATATAGTAAAAATTAGATCTGAGTTTAGGAATGGATTTAATTTCAGCCCGATATCTCTTTGTCGCGACAGACAACAAAGTGATCCTATTAGGGTTCCTTATTTTACTTTTTGAGGTATGGAACCATAAAAATAAGCACGGTAATAACCTGGGGAACATGTCGACACAGCGCAGGTCCGTCCAGCCCGTCAGTGCTTCGTAGAGCATGGTGTCCAGCGCGTGCTCGGCTGACAACTCGCCGGTCAGCATGCGCAGTGCCATACTGAAAACAATAAATAAGTATTTCTTGCATCATGTACAAATAATAAGAAGTAGGTACGGCAGGCGTATATTTACACAAATAACAGAAGTTCTCAACAAAATCTCAAGATGCCGCTACGTTATAGATCAATGGGACTGAATACTCATACTCATTTATAATGCGCACTGCTAAAGAGTGGAACTCACTACCTGCGTCTGTGTTTCCAAACGCATACAACCCTAATCTCTTCAAAGTAAGAGTGAACAGGCTTCTTCTGGGTGAGCTCGCTCCATCTTAGACTCTGTCTCTGTCCTATGACCTAGACTAGAGTCAAGAGCAAACCCATCATTAATAAAAAATAATTAAAAAAAAGAAACGCGGTATCGAAGTGTTCACCGTAAAAGTTGTTCTTATTTATGAGAAGAATTAATCAATGTTTGCGTACTGACAAAAAATAACCCCGTAGGTATCAAGCATCAAATATATATGGTCCTATTAGATTCAATGCAAATATTTTTAGGGTAAGTTCTATTCGTGAAACCGAAAAACTTTTCCCAAGGAACATAGCCCATAGGTCGAAATAAGGGAAAAATTAACCTCCCATACAAAGTCACACATTTTTTGTAATTTTTGCATGGGAGGTCCTAGGAACTGAATTTTATGGGACCTTATATATTCGATGCTAGATACCTACGGGGTTATTTTTTGTCAGTACGCAAACAATGATTAATTCTTCTGTAGCGACCTCTGGGAGCTACGACAAGAAGCTCACTCAAAGTTGTTCACGAGCAAGCAAGACGCAACACTGGTTCCAATAAAACTGCAAGATGGCGCCACGTGCCAGATGTGCAGAGAAACAAAGAGCCTGAAACGCGGTATCGAAGTGTATCACCGCGCAACGCATATATACAACTTCCAATTCTATCCAGGTGGACCAGTCGGTCCCCTGGCCATAACACCCGGCCAGGCAGCGTAGCTACCGTTTTCCCGACTCCACCTGGATCGCTTCATTCTGCCTATTGGCATCACTCCTGTCACCCGCCATACTTCTAATAAATTTCAATATGAACAACTTTTACGGTGAACACCGCGTTTCAGTCCCATTGATCTATCACGTAGCGCCATCTTGAGATTTTGTTGAGAACTTCTGTAGCATCTTGCTTGCTTATGAACCATCTTAAGTAAACTTCTGGTAGTATAGGGGTTCTTTACATTTCCTTACCCGTTAATCCTGGCCATAGTTCCGTAAGGCGCGTTCAGTTTCGCGGTCGCCATCAAATTCTTGCAGTACAACAACCAAACGCAGTCGAGTTCAGTAAACGTCGTTGTGTTGGCAGCACTGCTGTTGCTGAACGACGTCTGCAGGTGTTCCAAGGCGTGTGTGTTCGCGCCAATGTTGCGCGAGATTTGGTTCTGAATGTTGGCATTAAGGGACTCTCGGTTTGACAGTTGGTTGAGAACGTTCCTGTGGTAAAAATAGCTTGGTTAGTTTTCTCTGCTCCTGTTTTTAAATGCCGTGTGATGCTGGGTTAGAACAGCATCACCCGATTTCTTTCCCGTGGGTGTCATAAGAGGCGACTAAGGGTCTCGATGTGTAATGCAATTTAAGGCGATGGGCTGACAGCCTGTCACTATGGTGATACATAATTTTCTGAATGTCCGTCAAATGTTGGTCAGGTGAGGCGTAAATGTCCGTTTTAAACGGCTGTTTACGCTCTGCCTACCCCGCAAGGGTTATAAACGAGATATCGAGGTCACTTACGCCACGTCTGACAAACATTTGTGGGTCGTTCAGATAATTATGTATCACTATAGCGACAGGTTATCAGCCCATCGCCTAAAATAGCATAACACCTGTAACCCTCGAGTCCCTTAATCGCCTCATACGACAGCCAAGAAAAATAAATGGGGTGATGCTATTCTAAGCCGGCATCACACGGCATTTAACTTACTTGGTGTTATTATAAGCCCTGCCGAGGTGTATAGCGGCCTGGGAGGTGTTTAAATGGGGTGATACTATTCTATGCCAGCCGGCCGAACAAAACGAACATTTTGTTGAACGACTGGCGATGTGGATAGTACCCCTACCTGCTACGCCGAGGGTCGTGGGTTCGATCCCCACACAGAACAAGTATTTATAAGTTACTTTTCAAATATTTGTGTTGAGTCTGGGTGTTTTCTATGTATTGTATGTATTTATTTACAAAAATAGAAGTATTATATCGGCTATCTAGTTCCCATAGTACAAGCTTTGCTTAGTTTGGGTATTATTCTGTGGTTTGGGGATTATTGATTTATGACGGTGTATGTTTAATACTAAATAAATGATATGATATGATAGATGGCGATGTATGAAATGTCTAAGATATTTATCCATTCTTTATTTATTTAGGCAACGTTTTGAGGGTCATTCAGGAAGTCATGCATCGCCATAGCGAAAGTTATCAGCCCAACGCTTAAATTTGCAATTCACATGTAACCCTCGAGTCCCTTAGCCGCCTCTTACGACACCCACGGGCAAGAAACTACTTGGTTATTTTCATTAACTTACTTGGTGTTCTTATAAGCCCTGCCGAGGTGTATGGCGGCGCGCGCTGTACTCATTCCAGCTTCCAAAACGTTTTCTAGCAACGTCTTGCCTATGTCGAACTCGTCAGTACTTTCGGCGCGGAGGTATGGCCGCTTCCTACAACAAAAGAGAATGTTAAATCAAATCAAATATATTTTTTGCATAAATATACGTATGTACATAATCAGGTGTAACAAAAATTCAAATCCAACTATTAGTCTACCATAGACTTCGATCAACGCGGCCGTACCCGTCGGAACGAGACTTGACTATATTATTAACTCTGAGAAAAGTCGCAACCCGTAGGACCCGTTTTTTCTAATGATAAGTAGAGCTCGAACGTAGGATATACAGGGTGTAAGGGACGGTGTACCGAAAACTTTGCAGGCATGATCACGAGATTTTTTTTTCGACCTCCCATACAAAATTCCCGATCAGCTGACTGACTTTCTATGGAAACTCTAAAAAAAAATCGTTTCCCAACATAGGCTCCATAGTAAAAGTTGTTCAGTTTCATGGTCTGAACACCCTGCAAAGTTTTCGGTACACCGTCCCTTACACCCTGTATAAAATCCTAAATAAACACACACACACACATTGGGGCTGGCCAGGTTAACTGTCAAAAAACTGAAGGAGCTTTTCGGGTCGTTCGTCAACTCCGTGTCCCAAGCTACTTACAGTAGGTTCTCGTGGTGGTGCGTAACTTCGTTCTGGACGACTTCCACTTTGTTGGGCTCCAGGAAAAGCGCGTTGAAGGCAAACACTTCAGGGTCTTTCATCATCTTCGCACGAGCTGCCTCCTGGAAAAAAACCATGTCAATATTCCTTCCTTCCTTAATGTTCAAAATTCCGGGTCTTTGATTGAGATGCTGATATTTAGGTACTTATCTAATTTAAAACACTCAAATCTTTCGGTCCACTTTCGGTCTCCTTAAAACCTTCATGCAAACAAAACAAGACAGTTTTGAAAGCATAAGGTGGTTCTCAGTGGTAGCCGTATTTGTATGGGAATAAGATCGGAAGTCGCACTTTCCTTTCGTCTGACAGACGCATGCATTACGTTGCGTTAGAAAAACGCAGCGACGGACGACAAGTGGGAAAACAGGGTAGTCCTAACTTCGAAAGTCATGCCATAAACGGAGGTATCAAAGAATCACCCTCGTTAAGATATGCTCCGCGATTTTTCATAGTTACCAAGTTATTTAACTTTTAAAGATGTATTTGAAATTTTCGACTAGCAGGTTTTTTATTTATTTCTTGAAGTATTAAGAAAATTATATTTGCGTCACTCCATTAAGCCAATTTTGGCATCTGTAAAACCCGGGTCGGAACGAGACGGAAGACCGTGTTGCTCGAAGGTAAAACCCAATCAAGGTCAAAAAAGAAAAATAGAACTTATGTTTAAAGCATTAGCATGATTTTGACAGCTGCCAGAATTGGCTTATTGGAGTGACGCGAATATAGTTGACTTTACCTGGTTTTCCCAGGCCATCAGCTGAATGTTGTGCAGCAACATCACATCCAACGTCAGAATCCCAAAAGACAGGAGATCCGTACTGTTAGTCAGCAATACTTTCCTACTGTGATTCGCGTGTGTGTAATTTTCACCAAAATATAAGTCCTTCAGCTTACTCATTATTATAGTAACATTTCCTTCTATCAGTGTTTCGTTGAGAGCTTTCAAAAGGGTTCCAAATTCATTGCCAGGGTTGTCTTTCTTGGTAACATTGTTATTTTCATTTAAATCTGGATCAGTAACGATCCAATCATGTAGCTCCTGGACTTTCTCAATAAGATAACTTGTCATAGTGTTGCTTTGCATATAATCGTCATACAAATTCTCGTTGTTGTAATCATACTCCTCGTAATCTACGTCTATCTTTTGCGGTCCTGTGAGACCGATGATTTTGATATCTTTTCTATCGAAAACAACTTCAGGTAGGGTCGGTTTGAAGCTCGGTATAACAGTTTTAGTGATTTTTGATTCTTCGATTTTGATTGGATAGTTGATAGGATAAATGGCTTGGTCCTTTTTCTCGATCCTCTTTTCCGGATGGTACAAAGACGTGTCGTGCATAGGATGGATTTGAGGTTTAGACGCAAGTGTCATTGTATCTGTTTTCATTATTTCGTGTGCTTTTGTTTTGTCGCGATTATTGACCACGTTTTTGAAGAACTTTTGTAGTATGGGGATTTGTAAGTCTTTTTCGAGTTCGTCTGAGCTTAGAGAAATGTCAGCTTCAGTGGTTTCTACGGTATCAGTGCTGGGTTTTTGTGACTTTGGTTGTGGATACGGGAAAGGCGGAGAGTACACTGGCTCCTGAAAAATATAAAATGGGCATAAAATGAAAAATGAGGTGTCAGAGGCCTTCTAGTAGCTATAGGCGGATGAAAGACTTTGTTACCAGGTTTTATCGGGTCATTCATCGACTCGGTGACACAGACGAAATAAGAAGAAAAAGAGATACATATTTAGAAATCAACAGAGGGACATTAAAACAGTAACCGACCTTATATATGGCATTAGGTTTACATATGGCATTATCTTTTGGGGGAATTACACAGACAGAGAAAACATTTTTATTTTCCAAGAACAACATTGGGGGAGGCCTTTGCTGAAAAGCACACAGATAGAGAAAAATAAAATAGTAAAAGACGGACGAAAAATAATGGAAATCTGATTAAAGGCTATAAATAAAAAGAACAACATTGTACATTAATGTCATAGTTACCGGCAGCTCATACATCTGGTGTCTCGTGAAGGTGTCAGATGTACCCCATTTTGTAATGACCACCGTCGCCAGCACCAGCGCCGCGCACACTGCAAAGCAGGACGCGCTGGCTATGATCCACACCTTCAGTGGAACCTGTAAGAGTATTGAAAAGGAATGCTTAAGGCGGGGAATATAGCGTGAGCAAGATTTTTTCCCGCTGGCGGGGGCGCGGAGGTTCCTCATTTGTTCCTCATTTTGGGAACTACCGGCACGTGCCGAGTAGATTCAGTCCAATCCGTTCTTCCCAGAACAACTCGTTACAACTACAAAACTTCTCGTGGTTGTTTGAACAACTACAAAATTTCTCCGGGTGAGCTCTTGCTCCGCACCATACAGTGAGGTGTAGAGTCCAAACTAAAAAAATTAAATTAAAAAATGCATGGATGATGTCTATATTTTGGTATGTATAGTTAAACTAAATTTTTTTCAAGAATAAATCATTTTTAAAATATCATTTTTTAAAGAATAAACCATTTTAAGAAACTTGTCTAGTTTTTTTGTTTATTTGATTATGCGTGAATTTATAAGTAATACATTGAATACCAAATTTTATAACACTTCCCGTGTTACATACATACATACATACATAAATCACGCCTATATCCCTTACGGGGTAGGCAGAGTGTTAACGGCCGTTCAACGGATATTAGCACCACGTCTGACAAAAGTTTGAGGGTCAATCCGATAACTGTGTATTACTATAGTGACAGGTTGTCAGCCCATCGCCTACAATTGCAATACACACCCTCGAGTCCCTTAGTCGCCTCTTACGACACCCATGGGTAAGAAATGGGGTCATGCTATTCTAAGCCGGCATCACACGGTAAACTTCCCGTGTTAGGTATACAATTTTAGAAAACTTGCAAAATTTTTTTTTGACGTAATATGGGAACAATCATTGTAACGAACAACGCCATTCGTAAAAATTCCATTAAATCAGACTTCGTTTAGGTATCTAGGTACATAATTTTTTTTCTTTCTTGTTTCTAATGTCAATGGTTATCTTGAAAGGAATTCGTTTTATTCTTGGTCAGTTTGACATAACACAGGTCAAATGAAGATTATTTAGGTTTCTCATAAATAAGAGTAATCTTTAACTTTTTCTTACTAAATATAAGAATTTTTTAATTAGACTAAAATATCTCTAAATGGTTTTCTTGTTTTATGTCTTCCAGCTAAGCTACATACCCAATGGGAGGTTTTCTATTGACAGTTCTGTTGATAGTTCTGAACTTTAAACCAGACGGCGCTAAACTAAACATTTTACGTTTCAATATAGCTGGCGGCAGCCATAGTTTGACCCAGGTTCCGTTTTCGTTACTAATTAATTCTAATAGTTAGATTTGCTACTAAATAAACTTGCCGTCTCCCTATTATAATGAGAAAACAAATCAGTAAGAAATTTGTAACAATTCAATAAACACAGAATAAAGAATATTTTATATAGTGGTACAGATTTCGTCTATAGAAACGTTATTCAATTAAGCTCAGCGCCCTCTACATCACACTCGAGAACCCTAGAAAATTTCCCATTGGCCGTGCAGTAACGGACCGGCGGCGCGGCGGCGCAAGTAGGCCGGCAACGCGCATGCGCCAAGCGCTCTCTTCCGCTCGGCAACGCAACTTACCGCTCAGTTGCCCAACGCTAGATCATTACCTTTAATCACTGTGTATGATCGGCTAGGCATTCTCCGGTATGAGCCTTGATAACAGTGTTTACCAGTAGGAAATTCAATTTTGTTGAAATGTTTTTGCTGTGTCGCTACAACATTACAGGTTACCGGGGTAAAGTACAACCGTCTTTTATTGTCTTTTATTGTCGGGAGATTAACTGGGTCAACAGTTATTGTTAAGTCAAAAAGTGTGTGTTTTGTATGTCAGATCAAAAGCAATCGAGTCTGCAGAAGGTCCAGCATCTTTAAACGCTCGCTGGGGTAGCTGCGACTGTCAGTGGGGTTATACCGTTCTTCAGTGGGGTGAGACTGTCTTTCATTGGGGTATCTTAGTCCCACAATGGAAGACTGTCTTTGAGGTGAGTAAGACCATCCTTTATTGGGGTAGATACGTGCATCCATGACGGAAACTTACTTTTAAATAGTCGTTGCGTAGTCATAATACCTAGATACATTTAATGCTACGTTCACACTATACACCTGCTCCTGCTCCTGCCGCTACCGCGAATATTGCTCGAAATACTTCCGCGGAAGCATCAACGCGAGTGAGTGTTCACACACTGCCATACCTACTCTTCTTGCATCAACTCGAGTGAGTGAGATTGCAATACTATCCACTCGCGTTCGTGCTGCCGTCCCTTTGAAACGCGCACTAAAAGCTGACATTCGAGGAAGCAAGGGAAGTGGCAGCGGCATGACGAATAACAGCGCGGGTAACGTGTTTACATACTCACGCTGCCCACTTCCCTTACTGTTTCCCTGTCCATATTGGCATTGTGTGAACGTGTCATAAAATGACAAAAAGAATGATCGAACATGACTCACTGTAGTTTTTGTAGGAAGCGTCTCGACGATTGGTCGCGGCGGTAGAGGCCGCCTTGCTCTCTCAACGCTCGCACGTACAGTTGTGGCTCTGCTGGGGTGGCTGCAACTTTCATTGGGGTGAGGCCGTCCATCAGTGGGGTGGGACCGTCCTTCACTGGGGTAACTTCGTCCGTCTTTGGGGTAAACTCGACTCCAGTCTGTGGTCATTGTGGCGCGACTGTCGCACGAGCCGGCAGATGGGGGCCGTTTCTCAAATTCGTATTGGAACATGTCTGTTGACAATAAAGATAAAAAAAGCTTAGAAGATGAGATTAAAATATTTTGAGGGGTGAACATTCAAACCACAAATTATCATCAGTTTTGTACATACATACATAAATCACGTCATATCCCTTACGGGGTAGGCAGAGCGTTAATGACCGTAAAACGGATATTAACACTACGTCTGACAAAAGTTTGAGGGCCAATCACATATCTGTGTATCACTATAGTGACAGGTTGTCAGCCTATCGCCTGAAATTGCAATACACATCTAAGCCTCGAGTCTCTTAGTCGCCTCTTACGACACCCATGGGTAAGAAATGGGGTGATACCATTCTAAGCCGGCATCACACGGCATCTAACCGGCATCAGTAGTTTTGTGTAGGTACTTATCACTATGAAAGAGCGAAACTTTATAACTTAAAAGTAGGTTCCAGCTCTAAAACCTTTACTGTACTGTATAATTACGAAATAAATCAATTTTATTATTATTACTTATTATAAATTAAGTATTGGCGAGCGCTTTTATAAGCTGCAAATACTTTAAGGGGTGAGCCAGCATTTCAATGAACCTCCCATGGAAATGCTTTTTTTTGCCCTATGTTCCTTGGGAAAAGTTGTTCAGCTTCATGGACTGGTTCACCCCTTACAATATTTGCTGCTAATATTTTTACACGCTGTATAATGAAACTGAACAACAACTTTGTCCATGGAACACTTATGGAACATAGAACAAAATATGAAAGTTTTTTTTTGTATACCGCTAACATAACTGCTCCACCAGCTCCCTTCTACCATCGGACATCCAGACGCACCGCCGGATACCATCCGTACCTGGTTGTCATTCCACCAGCTCCCTTCTACCATCGGACATCCAGACGCACCGCCGGATACCATCCGTACCTGGTAGCCATTCCACCAATTCGGACTAAGCGCTTCCAGTCATCATTTATAATGCGCACTGCTAAAGAGTGGAACTCACTACCTGCGTCTGTGTTTCTAAACGCATACAACCCTAATCTCTTTAAAGTAAGAATGAACAGGCTTCTTCTGGGTGAGCTCGCTCCATCTTAGACTCTGTCTCTGTCCTATGACCTAGACTAGAGTCAAGAGCAAACCCATCATAAATAAAAATACAAAAAATAAAAGTCTACACTTACACTTACTACTGAAACCTACCTATGGTTTAAAACGAGTTGTATTGTATTACCATGGCTCTCCTTTACATATGTATCTATCCAGTTATGCACCTATTAGTCCATTAGGCATCAATTGTGATGTTTTCTACCAAGAAGCCCAGCTGAGCATGAAATCTCGGTTAGCTGGGTTCCCACGCATAGGACGCTAGGCTCGTTGCACATGGCGGGATAAATTACTACAATTTCTAGTAAAATCCTAACTGCTTCCGTGGTCCAGCGGTCTGACTGTGGTCTAAGAATCTGGAAGTCCGATTTTTTTATTTAAATTTTTCTTAGAAAGTCAGTCAGATGATCGGGAATTTTGTATGGGAGGTCGAAATAATGTCTCGTTTACCAACATAGTCTTCATAGAAAAAGCTGTTCAGTTTCATGGTCTGATCATGCCTGCAAAGTTATCGGTACACCGTCCCTTACACCCTGAATTTATTTCGATAAAGGGATCCATGCTAATAATTTTTATAAATCCGAGAGTTAGTGTGTATGTATTTGTGATGTAACGAATGTCACTACGAATATTTATGATATCGACATTCGTGAACACGAAGAACATACATACATACATACATCACTCCTATATCCCTTACGGGGTAGGCAGAGTGTTAATGGCCGTACAACGGATATTAACACCACGTCTGAAAAAAGTTTGAGGGTCAATCAGATAACTGTGTATTACTATAGTGACAGGTTGTCAGCCCATCGCCTAAAATTGCAATACACATCTAACCCTCGTATATAAATCACGCCCATATCTCTTACAGGGTAGGCAGAGCGTTAACGGCCGAACAACGGATATTAACACCACGTCTGACAAAAGTGTGAGGGTCAATCAGACAACTGTGTATTGACAGGTTGTCAGCCCATCGCCTAAATTGCAATACACATCTAACCCTCGTATCCCTTAGTCGCCTCTTAAGCATCCATGGGTAAGAAATGGAGTGGTGCTATGCTAAGCCGGCATCACACGGCATGAAGAACAGAACAGAATGCTTATTATCAGTTTTTGGTTAATTTGTGCCTATAGTTATGGTTTGGCATAGCAGTATTGAGTGTGGCACGAGGTGCAATCCGTTTGCTTCATCCGAATAAATCTGAACTAAATCCGATGTGTCTCACCACTGTGGTCTACGGGTAAATAAAAACAAGTGGTTTTTTTATTATTATTCTTTATTGTGCATTAACAATACAATACTTTTTGTTTTTGGTTTTATGGTTCGTGTGATTTGAAATACATCCGAGCCGTTTGAAATGCGTAGAGGTGTTCGCCAAGGCTGCGTGTTGGCTCCTACCCTGTTTGCTATTTTATTTTCATTGCTTTTTAAAGTAAATTTCGGCGATGACCAACAGGGTATCCACCTGCACACGAGGGCTGACGGGAAGCTGTACAATCTCGCTTCTTAAGCCTAAGCGAAACCGCGATGACTTATTCGTCGATAGCCTTCTGTTTGCTGACGATGCAGCGTTTGTTGCTAATTCTCAAAGTGAGCTTCAAGTCATTGTCGATAAGTTTTCCCATACATGTACTCTGTTCTCTATGACCATTAATGCCAAAAAAACAGTAGTGCTAGCTCAAGGCGCAGATGCACTACACATCATGCTAGCCGGTGTTGCCTTGAGCATAGTCGATAAGTTTTGCTACCTGGGGTCGACTGTGTCAAATAATCTCACGCTCGATGCTGAGATCGATACGCGAGTCGGCAAGGCGGCGACCATGTTCGGAAAGCTCAGTACCTACACGAGTATGGAACAATAAACACCTGACCACAAAAACCAAGATTATTGTTTATCAAACTTGCGTTTTAAGCATACTCTTGTACGAAGCTGAAACCTGGACATCGTATGCAATACAGGAACGTCGACTCAATACATTTCATATGCGCTGCATAAGAAATATCTTGCATATAACCTGGCAGGACAGAGTCACAACGAGCGAGTTCTAGAAATTGCGCAGCTGCCTAGTTTTACCGCCCTGCTTAAGCAGAGATGATTGCGGTGGCTAGGGCATGTGCACCGGATGGAACCTTCGCGTCTACCACGGCGTGTTCTGCTTGGCGCTGTAGCAAACGCTAAAAGAGGGGTTGGAAGACCTATGCTGCGTTTCAAAGATTGCGCCAAACGGGACATGGCTGCGTTTAACATTGACCATCAAAGCTGGGAGAAGCCTGCTGAGGATAGGGACAAATGGCGAAAGCGTGTGTTTGATGGGCGTAAAACACACGATAATGCCTGGTTTTCTGGTCTCGCTAACAAAAGGCAAAAACGTCTTCTAAACATGCATGTGCCAGTCTCAAATTCCACCTTCACTTGTAGAGCGTGCGAAAAATTATGCCGCACGCGTATCGGCTTATGCAGCCATGAAAAGGCTTTCACAGACGTGTGAGGCCAATGATGATGATGATTTGAAAACATGAGTACTACAATTTTACTTATTTAATTTCAACTTTATTATCTTTATATCGTGTTCAAATCAAATGTTTTATTCTGGTGTTCATGTTCGCCAAACATTCGCTTAAACTTTGCGAATGCGAATATCGATAAATATGCGAATATTCGCGCGTTTCATCACTAACGACGGATGTGGATGAAATCTGGTACACATATAGAATAGAACCTGGGAAAGCATACCATTCCCACGGGAAAATAATAAACCAGCTGGAGGTAAAACCCTAGGGCAGATCTCTAGTTTATTTGCTTAAAGGGATAGCGGTACGAGCTTATCATGCAAAACCGCAACATTGCCTACAGGTTTGACTATGAGTATTTCACAGTTATACACTATCTATAGAAATTCTACTTTATGTTCGCAAGTGAACTTACTCCACGTTATAGCAAATTGTGCATTTATGTAGAAGATGAGGCTCTTACTAGTATAACACGTCTTGCATCTAACAGAAAGATCACTTGTCGTCATTTTCGATTCTGCTGAAGATTTTATAGAACTTGTAATGGTCGTTTGTTGGGTAGATTTCAAAGGTAAACCACCAATAGGCACTTAGCGCAACTTTCGCTCGTAGTAGTAGGTAAGAAAGAAGTTTTTTAAAGGCTGTACAACGTTGTTGCTGCTGCTGCCGTGTGATGCCGGCTTATAATAGCATCACCCCATTTCTTTCCGTGGGTGTTGTAAGAGGCAACTGAGGGACTTGAGTGTGTATTGCAATTTTAGGCGATTGGCTGACAACCTATCACTATGGCGATACACAATTTTCCGAATGACCCTCAAATATAATGTCAGACGTCCCTTTTTGCAGCTGTTTACGCTCTGCCTACCCCGCAAGGGATTATAGGCGTGTTATATGTATGTATGTACATTGTACAACGTGTTACAAATACCAATATAGCCAAGTGTAAGCCCTAAATTTAAAATAAACATAATATAACAATTATAATATGAATACAGTTGACAGTTCCATATTATTAGGAATCAGCATATTCATGTCATGGATATTTCATTCATGTTATAAGAAAACGTATTTCATTCATAGAAAATACGAAAATCTTTATTTGGTCACTAGTTAGGGGATGGCGAAAACGGGATCGATCGACGGAACGTCGTGTCTTATGGCGTACCATAGGAGAGGCCTACGTCCAGCAGTGGACTACTATGGGCTAAAATTAGCTAATCATATGGTTTGACTGGGCCGATGGCGTAGCGGATAGTACCCCTGCCTGCTACGCCGAGGGTCGTGGGTTCGATCCCCACAAGACACAAATATTTGTTAAGCCATTTTCAGATATTTGTGTGTAGTCTAAGTGTTTCTATGTATATTATGTATTTATTCACAAAAAAAAGTATTTATGTATTAATATCAGCTATCTAGTTTCCATAGTACAAGCTTTGCTTAGTTTGGGACTAGATGGCGCTGTGTGAATTGTTCAGGATATTTATTTATTTAATTAATAGATGATAATCAAGAAAAAATATTTTAGTTCATTTTGTAACACGTTTTTTTTATCTCCTAAATTAAATCATCATCATCACAGCATTACATCATCATGATTTCAGATATTCATATAAACTTTTTTTCTATGAATTAGGTATGGGTCGTTACAAATTTTTGTCGATATCGATAATTGACAAACTACTATACTATACCAGCCACAACAGTCCACTGCTGGACATGGCCCTCCCCCTCTACCCTATAAGGGGGGTATTTGCCATACTCACCACGCTTGGGATTGGCGAGCGCAGTGTAAGATGTTGTAGGTATTGACAAACGTTCCAGCTTAAATAAATAATCATTATTCTATTACAACAATTGCTTCCGTAACTACTTACTACCTATTTAGATAGAAATCTTCTTAGAAAATAACGAATAATGTGTGGATTCTATCATGGGAGAAGTATCTACATTGTACAATACCCGTTCACAATACAATGGACGCACTTGAAAAACTATTTAGATAATTATAAAAAATAATTACATATGTTTTAGACAATTAACAAGGTTTGTTGAACGTGCGAACTGCGACTACAGGAAGTGTGTATAAAGAATAAGCTTGAAAAAAAATTAATTAGTGTGATTGTTAAGGCACCGATTCACCTGAAAAGTTTATCCCTTTCATTCGCGCTGCGCCAGAAAGAAACAGACACTCATTTTGCGCTAAATTTTCGCGAGATTTTGCAGTTTTTCCGACATATAAACTATAGAAATACCGTTACAATGTCTTATTTAGGTATTCGTACTAGAAAAAGTGTGTATCTAAATTATAGCATAATTATGATTGTAAGTAATAACTTTAAAATTGTAGACACAATATTGAAAAAATGCTTCAAATAGAGGTTACTTTAGTTTTTTTTTCTATCGAGTTATGTTTGTCAAATTATGTAACTGATAGGTATATCTGTTAGATCCTAGATATATTTTTTCAGTATTTTATGGGTGTAATTGTCTAAATAAAACTGGTTTAAAAATCTTGCTCACGCTATATCACCGCCTAAATAAACTATTTATTTTATTAAATAAATAATGACAAAGTTGTCTTTGATCTTAAATACGTTATTAATGGAGGTAATAATGTATTTTTTTAATATTTTAGGCGTAAGGTCTACCCAGGGTTGAGCGAATAGGTATGACAAAAAATCTACGCTGGTAGTCTTATCAGCAAAAGATGAATTATAATCAGTAAAATAAAGGCAAAGGCGATGTTTAATCCTACTAATATTATAAATGCGAAATTTTGTATGTTTGTTTATTTATTACTTCTTCACGCAAAAACTACTGAACCGATTGTATTGAAATTCGGCGCACATATAGAAGGTAACATGGATTACCACTTAGGATAGTTTTTATGAGTACGCGGGCAAAGCGTGTATGTACAGCTTGTATATTGTATATGTATATTAACGGCCGAGATGCCGGCTTAGAATATTGAAATTGAAATGATTTATTAAAAAGAGAAAAACACATGTTGATACACTTAACAGTGGCTCTGCACTAAGCTCTGGGCTTGTATCGCAGGAACCAAAACAAACAATTAAAAAGGTAAATAATTAACAGGTTGACGACGGGTTACTTAATAAGTACAAATCTAACTTAATGAAAATAGAAAACATTAATCTAAAAATGCATGCAAAGAGGCGAGAAGCTGTGTGAATGAGTGTGTGTGTGTGTGTGTGTGTGTGTGTGTGTGTGTGTGTGTCTTCAATCCAATGATTTTAAAATCTCCTCAGTCTGTAGGTAGTCAAGGGCCAGGAACAAAGATTTAGCCTTCCTCTTAAATGTTGACACTGGAAGGGATCTACACTCTGAATAACATCACCCAATTTCTTTCCCGCGGGTGTAGTATGAGGCGACTCGAGGGTTTTATGTGTATTACAATTTGAGGTGACAGGCTGTCAACCTGTCACTATAGTATACTCTATACACAATTTTTCTGAAAGATCCTCAAATATTTGACGGGTGGCAATAGCGACCGTATTGCGGCTGTTATCGTTCTACCTACCCTGTAAGGGATAAAGGCTCGATATGTGTATGTATGTAGGTATTTTATAATAATCCGTACTAATATTATAAATCTGAAAGTTTGTGTGTGTATATGTATGTTTGTTACCTCTTCACGCTCCATCGGCTTGACCGATTTGGATGAAATTTGGAACACAGCTAGAGATTCGGAAGGCTATCCCTTACACCCTGTTTCACCTAGAATAACACATTGGCCAATTTTTACCGCGGTAAAACAACTATGACCACGGGAAAATGAGTGGCAGCGGGTGAAACCGCTAAGCAGAAATCTAGTATACAATAAATGGAAAATCGTCAACCTCAAGTGATACGACACGGCCATGTGTGAAGAGTCCGCGATGAAACGTGATAACGCGAACTAGCTCAGATCAGCTGATCTTCCGGACGTCGACAATCAGGCCGGAACTCGCGTGCGCCGCGTGAAATCTCACACCGCTGCCAAATGCAGGGTGGTGTGATAAACGCACCGGACAATATTGCGGGCTGTGTGACCACCATACAAATGATAGCCTGTGGCAGCTGCAATTCGATTATATACATAATTTTTGGGTTTTTGAATGGGATCTCGTAAACTAATTTCGTCAATAAACTGGAGCTGAGAAAATACTGGAAGTTAATGTGCTTATGAGAAAATGAAAATACACACAAAAACACACACAAATCATGCCTATAATCCCTTGCGGGGTAGGCAGAGCGCAAACGACCGCAAAAAACGGACATTTACGACACGTCTGACAAACATTTGAGGGTCAATCAGAAAATTATGTATCGCCATAGTTACAAGTTGTCAGCCTATCGCCTAAAACACACACACCCTCGAGTCCTTTAGTCGCCTCTTACGACTCCCACGGGCAAGAAATGGGGTGATGCTATTCTAAGCCGGCATCACACGGCAATATCAAATTCACTATACATGAATAATAAAAAAAGACTATAAAAATCAATCCGATCCGAGAAAATACTGGAAGTCAATGGTGTGCTTATGAGAAAATTAAAATGTAACCCATCAGTCCTGTTTGAAAAAGAAATTATGGGTTATTTGAAAAGTTGAGTTGGAAATTATACGAGTTGTTTGTAGTATAATAAGCGACTCAAAAGAGGCACCAATCTCTAGTTTTTATTACATTAAATATCTATATATAGACTTTTGGTAATCGATTAGTAACATTTTGTCATACAAAATAATAAAAAAAAAAAAAATTGTACGAGTAATACGGACTTTTGGTAATCGATTAGTAAATTTCGACATACAAATACCTATAAATGTCATTCGAACAAGATCATAAATAAGATAAGATCATAAAATAAAATATAATGACAGAGGAATGTCATTGGCATTGCAAAGGTAAATAAATAAGAGAATCCGGGCCGTATAAATTAGAAAAATTATCGATATCTTTTAGATATAAAGTCCGCATTACTATTGGCTAGTCTACATATAGTTAATTTGCGATTACTATAGGATAGACCCAAGTAGCACTTCCTTCTTTTGATATACATCAGTGAAATTATAATTTTAACTAGCGGCCCGCCCAGCGGTTTCACCCGCTGCTAACTGATTTCCCACGGGAAACAGACCTTCTCCCGACATAAATCATACATAAAAACCTTCCTCTTGAATCACTCTATCTTTTCAAAAAAGTTCACCCAGATCCGTTAAGTGGTTTTGAAGATTTAAGTATACAAACAAACAAACAGACAGGGACAGACGTGGGAAGCGATTTTACTTTAAATTCCGTTTTTTTTTAATCCCCCAAGAGATGAAAAAGGGGTTAAAAAATTGTATGTTGTTCGTTGTATTTTGTTGTAGTTCGTTGTCTTAAGTGTGATCCGTTTCAAAATAAGTGATTAGACTTATGAATTAAAATAATTAAACACGTGTTTCAGCATATTTGAAATGTTAACCCTTATTAGGGTCAAACGGGGGTTTAAAGTTTGTATGAAAGTTCGTTTTTTTAAATGAATGTGACCTGTTTCAAAATTTGTGATTAGACTAATAACTTAAAATAATAAAACACGTGTTTCAGCATTTTTGAAATTTTTACCTTTAAATGGGTGAAAAGGGGGTTAAAAGTTTGTATGAAAGTTTTTTATCTTAAATGTGATCTGTTTCAAAATTCCTTAAAGGTGTCAAAAGAGGGTCAAAAGTTTACTACCAGTTGGGCTACCCGTTTTCCCATGGGAATGTGACAATTTCCCGGAATAAATTATACTTATAAACCTTCCTCTCAAGTTACTCTATCAAAATCCGTTGGGTAATTCTAAAGATATAAGGAGACACCAAACGGGAAGCGACTTTATTTTATACTATGTAGTGATTGTTGATACTATTTAAATGACGTATATCTGATTTAGAAGATAATACATACACAAGTTTACCGTATGTAATTATCATAATTTATTGATGCGTGGACACATACATAGCTTCTTCTTCTTCTTTCGTGTGGGTTACCGAGTCAACGAAAGACCCGATGAACCCTGGAGTCGCGAGTCTTTCACCGCCTACTACTACTAGCAGATCTCTGACATGATTGTAAATCGACTGCGGTCTAAGTTATCTTAGATAACGACCGGGACCGACGACTTAACGTGCCCTCCGAAGCACGGAAGCATCTTTCTTGCGGACAATCAGGTGGTCAGCCCTGCAATGTTCTTACCGAACTGGTAATAAATACACAAAGTGATAAATATCTACTTTGTATCTCCCGGCAACCGAACCTGGGACCTCCGGATCCTGAAACGAACGCTTAGATCACTACACCACGGAGGCAGACACTTCGCTGCATTTGAACATAATTTCTGCTATATAGTACATTAGCGGCCATGAAAAAAGACCTTTTTACGGCATGAATCCGTACTTAATAATATTAATCTGAGAGTTTGTGTTTGTATGTATGTTTGTTACCTCTTCACGCTCAAACGGCTTGACCGATATGGATGAAATTTGGAACACAGGTAGAGTATAACCCGGAATAACACATAGACCACTTTTTACCGCGGGAAAACAACTATTACCACGGGAAAATGAGTGGCAGCGGGTGAAACCGCTGGGCGAAAATCTAGTTATACGTAAAAATACGTTGCGCACTTTTGAAGATCTAAGCATACGTAGTAGGGACATGAGACACGGGAATCGACTACATTTTATACTACTCGTATTTAGTGATAGTGAAAAGAAAAAGACAGAGGCTGAAACTTCCATAAGGTGGTCCGTTTTACATACAAGCGAAAAACTGAAATTCAATGGACTTGTACATGCGATGAAGAGCAATTTTTTTACAATTGCTTATGCGAAATGATGAAGGCCCACGTAAATTTGGCGACTACTTTTGGTTAAAAGATAAAGAGTATTTGGTCCACAATAAAATCTCTTTTTTTTATGATACGTTTGCTCTTGACTCTAGTCTAGGTCAGACAGAGACAGAGTCTAAGATGGAGTGAGCTCACCCAGAAGAAGCCTGTTAAGGCACTGGCACTCCCACACACTGACGGAACACAGCAAGCAACTTGGCGCCAGACTTCGGTGGGATGGTGGTCGCGAGCCAGGCGGCCCCTTACGGAGCCTTCCACCGCTTAGTGGGATCGTTCAGCCGGACTTATCCACAGACAAGCCTGTGTTGCCGTTGCCCGGGGTGGATCGCTAGGAGGTAGATCCCATACCACCCCAAATCATACTCATTGTCTAATTCCAAGCTAAACTCCCGCAGTGGAAGCGATTTACACAGGTAAATTTCGAACAAAATACCAGGAGTTCAACTGGAGGCAGACAATGGCTGCGTTACGCAGCGCTAAATAGCATACGCTGCACAATATAGCAGCGCATACTATGAATTAAACGTGAACCTAAATCTATTTAACTTAATTAACTAAGTTGATTGAAATTGGCAAATGATGTGTTCCAACCCTTACATAACTCAAGTCGGTAGTAAATACCGTCTGCCGATCTGGCGTTACGTCACACGTATTAGCACTAGATTATAAGTAAGTACCTCCAAATTATATCACCCCACGAATTCCGCAATTCGTACTAAGGAGTCACAATGATATGGTACAACAAATATGACTAAAGGGAACACACCATTAACACGAATAAACAGGTTTACACTTACAGTCAACGTGCCGGTCCAAATGCATAAAATACCCAACGGAGAAAGGAAGTTCAGGGAATGGATCAAATCGGGATTCCGTGGGTACTTACAGGGCTGGGTGGAAAAGATATCGACACCCAGCATTCCACTACAGCCTTGGCGCGTTATTCACGTCAAACCACTCACAGCTTCTGTTCGTATTCCACTTTGATATTAGTCATTACGCGTGACCCAACCCGAATTTGGGCCGTACAAACGCGGGCCAAAATGGCCACCTGATGCCTATTCAACGCGACGCTCACGTGGAAGACGTCGAGACATCCAACAATCACTAAGCCTGGCATTCCAGTACAACCCAGGAGAAACGCAATAATACGATGCATCAACACGCGCGATCTCAAATTGAATCGTCCATTACACGCGGCATCACAAAACGCGTGGCGGGAAATCCGCACAATACGATACCCTCCTGTCCGAACGGTTTTGATTGACTGACTGCGGTGCAGAAATCACCGCCTGGCGCCTACCAGGCGATCTGCGCGCACGTCGCCAGTCTCGCCCTGCGAGTGAGAAAGGGACAACACACGCCCAGAGCGACGCGTGCGATCGAGCACCGCGCCGCATTCATAGACCGTCACTAATACCTAACCCACCCCAGCATAACAACGCTAAATATTAAACATTCACCCGCCCTAGGCCGAATCCCTTAGGCCTATTCACTACTGGGGAGACGAGATAGCGTTGCTATTGCTCGCTTAAGAACTGAATCCCCTACCTGAACTGTCGCGACTCGAGGAGTGCCATCACTACCTGGGAACAAGTTGAGAATGCGCCCTCTGCGCCATCGCAGTGGCGGCAGGTTGGCATCCTTAACCAGAACGAGATCTCCGATGCGAGGGGGTTCAGTTCTGTCCGTCCACTTAAGGCGTTGCTGCAGAATGTGCAAATACTCAAGCGACCATCGCTTCCAAAAATTCTGAGACATTTGCTGCAGCAACTCATAACGCGTCAAACGATTGCTACTGACCTCTGTGTAGGGGTATTCTGGCAAGGCGTTAAGTGGTCGGCCAATTAAGAAATGCCCTGGTGTCAGGGCCTCCAGATCATTCGGATCTGAGCTAAGCGGACACAAAGGACGTGAATTGAGAACGGCCTCAATTTTACAAAACACGGTCGCTAGCTCCTCAAAGGTTAATATCGTTAAACCTATAACGCGCATCAAATGCGTCTTAGCGGACTTTACAACCGCTTCAAATATACCACCCCAGTGGGGGCATCCTGGTGGATCGAACACCCAGTTAATGCCCTGACGGGAGAGACTCGTGCCGATAGCTTCCTCGTTTTCCGATAAAAACGTTATAATTTCTTTCATACATCGATCAGCGCCCTTAAAGTTGGTACCACAGTCCGACCTGATCAGCGCTGGTCGCCCTCTTCGCGACACAAATCTATCTAAAGCTGCTAAGAAAGCCTCCGTAGTGAGGTCGGCCACGAGTTCCAAGTGGACGGCCTTGGTTGCTAGGCACACAAACACGCACAAATACGCCTTGATTGACTTCGCGTTGCGAAGGCGTGATGCCTTTACCATAAAAGGCCCCGCAAAGTCCGTTCCCACACCCGCAAACGTCCAGGCTTCCGTCACCCGGTCCGGTGGGAGGTCTCCCATCTGAGGTTGCATTGTGGCTGCCTTCAACCGATAGCAAGGCAAGCACCGAAACACAATGCTCCGTACCGTACGTCGTCCAGACAAAATCCAAAACTCGCGCTGCAGAATAGCCAAAAGTGCATTGCAGCCCGCATGCGAGTTTTTCTGGTGACGATCCCTAACTATAAGTTCTACCAAAGGTCCCTTCTTTGGGAGTAACAGCGGATGCCGTGCTGAAAAGGGCAGGTTAGCGTTCCGAAGTCTACCTCCAACCCGGAGCATTCCATGCTCGTCCACGAACGGGTTGAGGCGCACAAGACCTCCCTTCAGCTTTCCACGGCCATCCCTGAGCAGCCTGGCCTCTTCCTCAAAATGTTCCGCCTGGACGACCCTAACCAATAAACTTAGAGCCGCATTCCGCTCCGCAGGCGAGAGGACAGGTGCCAAGTTCCGTTCTGCTTGAGGTTTTCTACAGTTGTTCACGAACCGTTTGATCCAACCTGTCACCCCTAGAAGTTTGTCGAGGGAGCTGTATCGTTCCAGCAAGAAAGCCGCACTAGGCTTAGGTACGATCTGCCCTACGTTCACTCGCAAACCTCGATCAGGTGGCCCAAGCGGCGACCCGCACTCATTGTATGGCCATCTCTCAGGTGACTCAGTCAGCCACTGAGGTCCCCACCACAGTGAGTGACCTACCAAATCAGGGGCCCTACATCCCCGTGAGGCGCAGTCCGCTGGGTTCTGTTCTCCCGGTACGTGTCTCCATACCAACGGAGTTTCCGATCCTTTAATCTGTGACACCCGATTTGCCACGAAAACCTCAAGAGTATGTACCGACGTCTGTAACCAGCACAGAACTATCCTACTGTCGGTCCATGCGTACACCGTTTCATCCAAAGTGATGGTACCGCGTAGATTACTAGCGACATAATGTAGCAAGCGCGTGAGAAGCGCTGCTCCCGCCAATTCCAACTTTGGAATGGTCCATCTTGTCCTAACCGGAGCCACCTTACTCTTGGCCATAACTAGACGCACGTCTACAGTTCCCGTTGAACTGACTGTCCGCAAATAGACAGCTGCCGCGTACCCTCGCTCCGAGGCATCACAAAACCCATGTAGGGTAGCCTTACATCCCACCGATGGGAGCATCTTGCGAGGTATGGCGATGCGTACGATCCCTGGTAAGGTGGTCACAAACTTGGTCCAATCATTCAACAGCTCTCCGGAGAGCTGGTCGTCCCAACCCAAGTTTGCTATCCACAACCTTTGCAAGAAGCACTTCGCCATGAACGTCACCGGTGCGATCCACCCGTTAGGATCGAAAGTTCTGGCGATCGTCGATAATACCGAACGCTTCGTCCAAGTCTTCTGCAAAAGGTCTGGCTCGATCTGATACGTAAAGACATCATGCGTTGGCCTATATTGCACCCCTAGGATGCTCAACGTATTTGAATTGTCCGGGTTCTCGAAAAGGTGCGGGTCCTGCTGGAACTCACCTGGCAACCCGGCCAGGAGCTCTGGACAGCTGGACAGCCATTTCCGCAACTCATAACCTCCTGATTCCATGATCGCGATCAGCTCGTCTCGTAGTAGCAGTGCTTGTTGCACGCTATCTGCACCCGTGCAGATGTCATCCACGTAGACGTCGCGATCCAGTACTGCTGCGGCTCGAGGGAATCTTACCCTTTCCTGTGCGGCCAACTCTCGCAGCGTGCGTACTGCCAAAAACGGACTTGGCTTCAGACCATACGTTACCGTGTTAAGCTCATAAGTGACCATCGGCTCGTCAGGGCTCTCACGCCACAAAATCAGCTGGTACCGACGGTTATCCGGGTGTATAATTGTTTGGCGAAACATCATTTTGACGTCTGCGACGAACGCTACTTGGTGCAACCGAAAATCTGTGAGGATGTCCACAATGTCCCGGTTCAACTTGGGACCCGCGTGCAGACACTGGTTCACAGACACACCATTCGATGTAGGAGCAGAACCGTCAAACACTACCCGTATCTTCGCCTCCGGTGACTTCAAAACAGCCAGGTGTGGTATATAGTAATGCTCGACACACCTCCAATCTATGCTGGACACCGACATGTGGCCTAACTCTAGGTACTCCCTCATGAATTCGATATACTTCTGCCGAAGTGCTGCATCTCGCTTCATCTTTCTCTCCATAGCCAGTAGTCTCCGTTCCGCGATCTGTCGCGAACTACCTAAGGAGGGGCGGTTTGGGAGAAATGACAGCCTGGTAACAAACCTACCTGACGAACTTCGTGCAGTGTTGTACTGATAGAACAGCTCGCACTCGTCATCCTCTGGCTTCCGTCTATCCGCTGTGGGTGGCTCCTCAGACTCCCAAAACCTCTGCAGCACCTCCGACAACACACTACCATAGAGAACCGTATCGCCCTCTGGTAGGTCCTGAGGTCTCCAAACTGGGCCAAAAAAAACATACCCCCCTGTGGTATCAACGGCCACTAAACCAGTTTGCTGAAGTACCCGTTTTCTGCCACACCAGAATCTCCCGAGGACGTCTGACCCGAGGAGAACGTCCACCGTACCAGGAGTATCAAAGTCAGGATCAGCTAGCTCTAAGCCTGTGGTTAACCCTCGTACCGTTGACGGTAACCGAACCTGAGGAAGTTTCCCTACCACTTCATCCAGCACCACTGCTGAGGCATGATAGCTGACCCCTGTACCTGTATTACCTAATGTGAACTCGAAGTTCACCTGACCCCGAACGTCAGGCACATCTACACCTCCAATACCTACAGCCCCATCCGTTGTGGGCCTTATATTTAAGCGTAGCCTACTCACCAGCTTACTAGACACAATACAACCCTGAGCCCCTGTATCTAACAAGGCTCTTACCTGTATGCTGCGGCCACCGTATCCCCATACCCAAATCATTGCCGTAGGCAACAATACCGTAATTGGCCGGGGGGCCGAAGCTGGCGTGTAGGCGGCGATTACCTAGCAGGAACCTAAGCGCGGAGTGTCCGCGTCCTGCGGGGGGGTCCCCTCTCTCCGTACACCTTCGAGTGGGTCCCACTCCTGCTGATAGGGACCTCTGGTCCTGTACGCCATGGCTGGCAGCCTATAATAACCCTGCGGCAGGCGCGCGTACCGTGGATGCGCCTGTAGCCGCGGGTGCTCAGCCAAGGGGAGAGGCATGCGTGGGTCATGAGACCTCACCATGTTGTTCAGTCCCGCCGAGTACTGCATGTACTGGCCCTGGTATTGGCACCCGCCCGTAGCATCACGTATCTGTGATGGGTGCCCCTGACCTTGGACCTGTGACCACCTACCCTGTTCCGGCACCTGCTGCCGAGGTGGTGACTGTCTCGCGCGTGGTGAAGGGGGCATCACCTGCTGATGTCCCTGGCCTCGTCCCTGAAACCCTGGTGGAAGAGGACTCCTCCTGGGAGGGGGTGGGGAGCGTTGCTCCCGTCTAGGTAGGGCAGACTCCGTCCGCTGACCCGCGTCAGCTCTGCCTCCGTAATCTCCGCTGCGGTTCATGCATAGGAGCTGATGGTGGGCACCCTGGCAGTACCTGCAGTTGGTGCTTGATGGGCACTCTCGCACCTGATGCGGCCCCATACACCTAAAGCACCAACGCCGTTGCTGCACCACACCACGACGTTTCTGCACCCGCTGTGCAGCGAACTCCTCACACGCAGTCACCTGATGCCCCGCCTCTCTGCAGTAGGCACACCTCAATTCCAAATTAGCGACATTGTATCGCCTGGGTGGCCTACTCTTACCGTCTCGCGCCTGTGCACCCGGCCGTTCCGGGCGGCGAGCGGCCGCAGACTCCGCGTGAGGCGACTCTCCAAATTGGGCATCTACCCGTCTGCACTCGGCCTCGAGGAAGGACTTGAGCTCCTCGAAGGTCGGGAGGTAATCAGATGTCTTACCTCCGTGCGACTGTTCAAAACGAGCGGCCATGTCGCTCGGCAGGCGGCGCAACAACGTGTGGACCAGGATATAATCATAGCCTGACACCGGCATCCCCTGTCTCTCAAGAGCGTTCACTGCAACGCAGACAGGGTTGAGGACCTTGGCCCTGAGGTCCGTCCCTCGTGTGATGGTCGGCACGGTGAGCCACTGTTCCAGGAGTTGGTCAATCATGAGACGTTTGTTGCTGTATCTCTCGATCAGCAAACCGCGAGCCGTCTCGTAACTTGCATCATCGACTGGTAGATGCTTTACCAGCTCATGGGGCTCACCTTGCAGCTTGGCCATCAATTGTGCCATTTTATATGCCGGCTGCAAGTCAGTGCGGTTATGAATCACACTGTCAAACAGATCCTGGAATCGGGTCCAATCCGTGTAGTCCCCGTGGAAGACCGGAATCGCCACAGCCGGCAGGGGCACTTGCACCCCCGGTCCCCGCGGACCATGGGGTGGGTCCGGCTCCCCAGCTCTACGCCTGGTGATCACAGCAGCCGCCTGCTGGATCTCCTGCCCCATCTCCATGCACTGGGTCACATTCGTCTGGACCGTAAGTTTGACCTCCTCATCAGGCGTCCCATCAAATAACTCCTCGCATCCAGTGAGGCAATCCAACACCTCCGCGACCCGTTCGTCAATCCGTTGCGCACAAGCGATGAGTGCGTCCTCTCGGTCCCCGCGACCGACCATCGCCTGCTTAGTCGCGAACCAAATTAGGTGCGTTCTAATTTTTGCCTGAAGCTGTGTAATTGTGGGAGCCATGGTACCAACTCAAAGTAACACCGAACCTTACAATAAAAAAAAATAGACAATCGGCCCTGATCCTACCGTTAGGATATCCGCACAGGGTAAACACAACGATAATAACAAGCAATTCACTAATTGATTGGCCCTGATCCTACCGATAGGATATTCTACACAGGGCACACACTACAATCACAATAAATATATATTTTTTTTTATGTAGGTAGATTAAAAATCTTATACTAAAATAATCTTAAATCTAGTGGTTTTCTGAACCACGCTCTGCTACCAAAAATTGTCTAATTCCAAGCTAAACTCCCGCAGTGGAAGCGATTTACACAGGTAAATTTCGAACAAAATACCAGGAGTTCAACTGGAGGCAGACAATGGCTGCGTTACGCAGCGCTAAATAGCATACGCTGCACAATATAGCAGCGCATACTATGAATTAAACGTGAACCTAAATCTATTTAACTTAATTAACTAAGTTGATTGAAATTGGCAAATGATGTGTTCCAACCCTTACATAACTCAAGTCGGTAGTAAATACCGTCTGCCGATCTGGCGTTACGTCACACGTATTAGCACTAGATTATAAGTAAGTACCTCCAAATTATATCACCCCACGAATTCCGCAATTCGTACTAAGGAGTCACAATGATATGGTACAATAAATATGACTAAAGGGAACACACCATTAACACGAATAAACAGGTTTACACTTACAGTCAACGTGCCGGTCCAAATGCATAAAATACCCAACGGAGAAAGGAAGTTCAGGGAATGGATCAAATCGGGATTCCGTGGGTACTTACAGGGCTGGGTGGAAAAGATATCGACACCCAGCATTCCACTACAGCCTTGGCGCGTTATTCACGTCAAACCACTCACAGCTTCTGTTCCACTTTGATATTAGTCATTACGCGTGACCCAACCCGAATTTGGGCCGTACAAACGCGGGCCAAAATGGCCACCTGATGCCTATTCAACGCGACGCTCACGTGGAAGACGTCGAGACATCCAACAATCACTAAGCCTGGCATTCCAGTACAACCCAGGAGAAACGCAATAATACGATGCATCAACACGCGCGATCTCAAATTGAATCGTCCATTACACGCGGCATCACAAAACGCGTGGCGGGAAATCCGCACAATACGATACCCTCCTGTCCGAACGGTTTTGATTGACTGACTGCGGTGCAGAAATCACCGCCTGGCGCCTACCAGGCGATCTGCGCGCACGTCGCCAGTCTCGCCCTGCGAGTGAGAAAGGGACAACACACGCCCAGAGCGACGCGTGCGATCGAGCACCGCGCCGCATTCATAGACCGTCACTAATACCTAACCCACCCCAGCATAACAACGCTAAATATTAAACACTCATTATTTGCAGCAGTAGCTCCATCTATTGGCGTAAAGTGTGCGAATCGGTTTAAACACGGGACACTTATGGTTTACAATTTACTTTTATTATTTTGCGAAAATGTTATATCAACGCGGGACTCCCATCGAGTTTTTTAATTAGAAATTTGTCTCCTTTAAAGACGTAAGTCCATTTAACATTCGCATGAAAACGTCTCACCTTAAGGCGAGTGGATTCGTCAACGACGTCGACAGTGGCGCCACTTCACAAAAACAAGGTTATCTCTTTATACAAACAATCTATCAGAATATCCGATGCCCAAGTTTTTAGTCGTACGAGTATCCTTATGTAAAATAAGAACCTGCAAACTCAATCAAATATTCGCTGTAATTAAAGTTATGGCAATTGATACCAAGAGTGGCCGTTTTTAGGCACTTTTTGCCATAACTTTAATTGAAGCTAATATTTCATTGAGTTTGCAGTTTCTAATTTTACTTCAGGATCATACTAAAAACTTGGGTATCGGATATTCTGATAGATTGTTTGTATAAAGAGAAATCCTCTTTTTGTGAAGTGGCACCACCGTCGAGGTCGTTGACGGCTACACTCGCCTTAAGCAGGAAAATTTAATTTCGCTGTTTTCTTCTAGTTACTTTGTGGATGGTTAAACCGGCTAATCGTTTGAAACAACACATTAATCTGTTTAGCTTTTCTTGTTCCTATAATTGATGATTTCACGCCTTCACGGTCGCGGTGTATTTATCGATGTCCATTCGTAGAACCGCCGATCGATGGGGTCGGAAGGGTATTGAGTGGCTACGCATTCAAAAGCGTAGCAACCGAAAACCTTGTAAGGATGTTCGGCAGACATAAGGTGGTTTAATTTGCATTGTAATATTGTAAATAAATCAATTACTATACAGGGTGTAAGGTACGGCGTACGGTGGCGTGAAGAAAGGACATTCGACTTTCCAAAAAATTGCCGATCACCTGACTAACTTTTTATGAAAACTCGAAAAACAAACATTACCCAACATAGGCTACATAGTAAAACTTGTTCAGTTTCATGGTCTGATTATGCCTGCAAAGTTTTCGTTACACCGTTCCGTACACCCTGTATGTTTAACGAATTTCATCGATAAAAATCGAATTTCACGGGCCTACTGTACCGTGAATACTGATCTGAAAATTATCAAACACTCACACATATCACGCCTATCATGTGGTCAGCCCATCGCCTAAAATTGCAATACACACCCTCAAGTCCCATAAAGAAATGGGGTGATGCTTTTCTAAACCGGCATCACACGGCTGATTATTATGATTTTTGATAAGTGATTTGGTAACACAATTCACCTGTAGACAAAAATAAATACATACACAAAATTCTGTAGTTTTTCAATGGTAGGTACAGATTTCGTTTAAGCCTCGCGACTAACCAGTAGCGGCATATATTTTGTCTAATTCCAAGCTAAACTCCCGCAGTGGAAGCGATTTACACAGGTAAATTTCTAGTAAATACCAGGAGTTCAACTGAAGGCAGACAATGGCCGCGTTACGCAGCGCTAAATAGCATACGCTGCACAATATAGCAGCGCATACTATGAATTAAACGTGAACCTAAATCTATTTAACTTAATTAACTAAGTTGAGTGAAATTGGCAAATGATGTGTTCTGACCTTTACATAACTCAATTCTGTAGTAAATACCGTCTGCCGATCTGGCGTTACGTCACACGTATAAGCACTAGATTATAAGTAAGTACCTCCAAATTATATCACCCCACGAATTCCGCAATTCGTACTAAGGAGTCACAATGATAATGGTACAACAAATATGACTAAAGGGAACACACCATTAACACGAAGAAACAGTTTTATACTAAAACAACTAGGTTTAACACTTACAGTCAACGTGCCGGCGCAAATGCATAAAATACCCAACGGAGAAAGGAAGTTCAGGGAATGGATCAAATAGGGATTCCGTTGGTACTTACAGGGCTGGGTGGAAAAGATATCGACACCCAGCATTCCACTACAGCCTTGGCGCGTTATTCACTTCAAACCACTCACAGCTTCTGTTCGTATTCCACTTTGATATCAGTCATTACGCGTGACCCAACACGAATTTGGGCCGTACAAAACGCGAGCCAATATGGCCACTTGATGCCTATTCAACGCGACGCTCATGTGGAAGACGTCGAGACATCCAACAATCACTAAGCCTGGTATTCTAGTATAACCCAGGAGAAACGCAATAATACGATGCATCAACACGCGCGATCTCAAATTGAATCGTCCATTACACGCGGCATCACAAAACGCGTGGCGGGAAATCCGCACAAAACACAATACGTTCCCGTCCGAACGGTTTTGAGTGACTGATAGTGCGGTGCAGAAATCACCGCTTGGCGCCTACCAGGCGGCCCGCGCGCACGCCGCCACCCTCGCCCCGCGAGTGAGAAAGGGACAACATATGCCCAGAGCGAATGCATGCGAACGAGTATCGCGGCGCATTCATAGACCGTCATTAATACCTAACTTACCCCAGCATAGCAACGCTAAATTAAACATTCACCCGCCCTAGGCCGAATCCCTTAGGCCTATTCACTACTGGGGAGACGAGATAGCGTTGCTATTGCTCGCTTAAGAACTGAATCCCCTACCTGAACTGTCGCGACTCGAGGAGTGCCATCACTACCTGGGAACAAGTTGAGAATGCGCCCTCTGCGCCATCGCAGTGGCGGCAGGTTGGCATCCTTAACCAGAACGAGATCTCCGATGCGAGGGGGTTCAGTTCTGTCCGTCCACTTAAGGCGTTGCTGCAGAATGTGCAAATACTCAAGCGACCATCGCTTCCAAAAATTCTGAGACATTTGCTGCAGCAACTCATAACGCGTCAAACGATTGCTACTGACCTCTGTGTAGGGGTACTCTGGCAAGGCGTTAAGTGGTCGGCCAATTAAGAAATGCCCTGGTGTCAGGGCCTCCAGATCATTCGGATCTGATCTAAGCGGACACAAAGGACGTGAATTGAGAACGGCCTCAATTTTACAAAACACGGTCGCTAGCTCCTCAAAGGTTAATATCGTTAAACCTATAACGCGCATCAAATGCGTCTTAGCGGACTTTACAACTGCTTCAAATATACCACCCCAGTGGGGGCATCCTGGTGGATCGAACACCCAGTTAATGCCCTGACGGGAGAGGCTCGTGCCGATAGCTTCCTCGTTTTCCGATAAAAACGTTATAATTTCTTTCATACATCGATCAGCGCCCTTAAAGTTGGTACCACAGTCCGACCTGATCAGCGCTGGTCGCCCTCTTCGCGACACAAATCTATCTAAAGCTGCTAAGAAAGCCTCCGTAGTGAGGTCGGCCACGAGTTCCAAGTGGACGGCCTTTGTTGCTAGGCACACAAACACCCACAAATACGCCTTGATTGACTTCGCGTTGCGAAGGCGTGATGCCTTTACCATAAAAGGCCCTGCAAAGTCCGTTCCCACACCCGCAAACGTCCAGGCTTCCGTCACCCGGTCCGGTGGGAGGTCTCCCATCTGAGGTTGCATTGTGGCTGCCTTCAACCGATAGCAAGGCAAGCACCGAAACACAATGCTCCGTACCGTACGTCGTCCAGACAAGATCCAAAACTCGCGCTGCAGAATAGCCAAAAGTGCATTGCAGCCCGCATGCGAGTTTTTCTTATGACGATCCCTAACTATAAGTTCTACCAAAGGTCCCTTCTTTGGGAGTAACAGCGGATGCCGTGCTGAAAAGGGCAGGTTAGCGTTCCGAAGTCTACCTCCAACCCGGAGCATTCCATGTTCGTCCACGAACGGGTTGAGGCGCACAAGACCTCCCTTCAGCTTTCCACGGCCATCCCTGAGCAGCCTGACCTCTTCCTCAAAAATGTTCCGCCTGGACGACCCTAACCAATAAACTTAGAGCCGCATTCCGCTCCGCAGGCGAGAGGACAGGTGCCAAGTTCCGTTCTGCTTGAGGTTTTCTACAGTTGTTCACGAACCGTTTGATCCAACCTGTCACCCCTAGAAGTTTGTCGAGGGAGCTGTATCGTTCCAGCAAGAAAGCCGCACTAGGCTTAGGTACGATCTGCCCTACGTTCACTCGCAAACCTCGATCAGGTGGCCCAAGCGGCGACCCGCACTCATTGTATGGCCATCTCTCAGGTGACTCAGTCAGCCACTGAGGTCCCCACCACAGTGAGTGACCTACCAAATCAGGGGCCCTACATCCCCGTGAGGCGCAGTCCGCTGGGTTCTGTTCTCCCGGTACGTGTCTCCATACCAACGGAGTTTCCGATCCTTTAATCTGTGACACCCGATTTGCCACGAAAACCTCAAGAGTATGTACCGACGTCTGTAACCAGCACAGAACTATCCTACTGTCGTCGGTCCATGCGTACACCGTTTCATCCAAATTGATGGTACCGCGTAGATTACTAGCGACATGATGTAGCAAGCGCGTGAGAAGCGCTGCTCCCGCCAATTCCAACTTTGGAATGGTCCATCTTGTCCTAACCGGAGCCACCTTACTCTTGGCCATAACTAGACGCACGTCTACAGTTCCCGTTGAACTGACTGTCCGCAAATAGACAGCTGCCGCGTACCCTCGCTCCGAGGCATCACAAAACCCATGTAGGGTAGCCTTACATCCCACCGATGGGAGCAACTTGCGAGGTATGGCGATGCGTACGATCCCTGGTAAGGTGGTCACAAACTTGGTCCAATCATTCAACAGCTCTCCGGAGAGCTGGTCGTCCCAACCCAAGTTTGCTATCCACAACCTTTGCAAGAAGCACTTCGCCATGAACGTCACCGGTGCGATCCACCCGTTAGGATCGAAAGTTCTGGCGATCGTCGATAATACCGAACGCTTCGTCTAAGTCTTCTGCAAAAGGTCTGGCTCGATCTGATACGTAAAGACATCATGCGTTGGCCTATATTGCACCCCTAGGATGCTCAACGTATTTGGATTGTCCGGGTTCTCGAAAAGGTGCGGGTCCTGCTGGAACTCACCTGGCAACCCGGCCAGGAGCTCTGGACAGCTGGACAGCCATTTCCGCAACTCATAACCTCCTGATTCCATGATCGCGATCAGCTCGTCTCGTAGTAGCAGTGCTTGTTGCACGCTATCTGCACCCGTGCAGATGTCATCCACGTAGACGTCGCGATCCAGTACTGCTGCGGCTCGAGGGAATCTTACCCTTTCCTGTGCGGCCAACTCTCGCAGCGTGCGTACTGCCAAAAACGGACTTGGCTTCAGACCATACGTTACCGTGTTAAGCTCATAAGTGACCATCGGCTCGTCAGGGCTCTCACGCCACAAAATCAGCTGGTACCGACGGTCATCCGGGTGTATAATGGTTTGGCGAAACATCATTTTGACGTCTGCGACGAACGCTACTTGGTGCAACCGAAAATCTGTGAGGATGTCCACAATGTCCCGGTTCAACTTGGGACCCGCGTGCAGACACTGGTTCACAGACACACCATTCGATGTAGGAGCAGAACCGTCAAACACTACCCGTATCTTCGCCTCCGGTGACTTCAAAACAGCCAGGTGTGGTATATAGTAATGCTCGACACACCTCCAATCTATGCTGGACACCGACATGTGGCCTAACTCTAGGTACTCCCTCATGAATTCGATATACTTCTGCCGAAGTGCTGCATCTCGCTTCATCTTTCTCTCCATAGCCAGTAGTCTCCGTTCCGCGATCTGTCGCGAACTACCTAAGGAGGGGCGGTTTGGGAGAAATGGCAGCCTGGTAACAAACCTACCTGACGAACTTCGTGCAGTGTTGTACTGATAGAACAGCTCGCACTCGTCATCCTCTGGCTTCCGTCTATCCGCTGTGGGTGGCTCCTCAGACTCCCAAAACCTCTGCAGCACCTCCGACAACACACTACCATAGAGAACCGTATCGCCCTCTGGTAGGTCCTGAGGTCTCCAAACTGGGCCAAAAACAACATACCCCCCTGTGGTATCAACGGCCACTAAACCAGTTTGCTGAAGTACTCGTTTTCTGCCACACCAGAATCTCCCGAGGACGTCTGACCCGAGGAGAACGTCTACCGTACCAGGAGTATCAAAGTCAGGATCAGCTAGCTCTAAGCCTGTGGTTAACCCTCGTACCGTTGACGGTAACCGAACCTGAGGAAGTTTCCCTACCACATCATCCAGCACCACTGCTGAGGCATGATAGCTGACCCCTGTACCTGTATTACCAAATGTGAACTCGAAGCTCACCTGACCCCGAACGTCAGGCACATCTACACCTCCAATACCTACAGCCCCATCCGTTGTGGGCCTTTTATTTAAGCGTAGCCTACTCACCAGCTTACTAGACACAATACAACCCTGAGCCCCTGTATCTAACAAGGCTCTTACCTGTATGCTGCGGCCACCGTATCCCCATACCCAAATCATTGCCGTAGGCAACAATACCGTAATTGGCCGGGGGGCCGAAGCTGGCGTGTAGGCGGCGATTACCTAGCAGGAATCTAAGCGCGGAGTGTCCGCGTCCTGCGGGGGGGTCCCCTCTCTCCGTACACCTTCGAGTGGGTCCCACTCCTGCTGATAGGGACCTCTGGTCCTGTACGCCATGGCTGGCAGCCTATAGTAACCCTGCGGCAGGCGCGCGTACCGTGGATGCGCCTGTAGCCGCGGGTGCTCAGCCAAGGGGAGAGGCATGCGTGGGTCATGGGAACTCACCATGTTGTTCAGACCCGCCGAGTACTGCATGTACTGGCCCTGGTGTTGGCACCCGCCCGTAGCATCACGTACTTGTGATGGGTGCCCCTGACCTTGGACCTGTGACCACCTACCCTGTTCCGGCACCTGCTGCCGAGGTGGTGACTGTCTCGCGCGTGGTGAAGGGGGCATCACCTGCTGATGTCCCTGGCCTCGTCCCTGAAACCCTGGTGGAAGAGGACTCCTCCTTGGAGGGGGTGGGGAGCGTTGCTCCCGTCTAGGTAGGGCAGACTCCGTCCGCTGACCCGCGTCAGCTCTGCCTCCGTAATCTCCGCTGCGGTTCATGCATAGGAGCTGATGGTGGGCACCCTGGCAGTACCTGCAGTTGGTGCTTGATGGGCACTCTCGCACCTGATGCGGCCCCATACACCTAAAGCACCAACGCCGTTGCTGCACCACACCACGACGTTTCTGCACCCGCTGTGCAGCGAACTCCTCACACGCAGTCACCTGATGCCCCGCCTCTCTGCAGTAGGCACACCTCGATTCCAAATTAGCGACATTGTATCGCCTGGGTGGCCTACTCTTACCGTCTCGCGCCTGTGCACCCGGCCGTTCCGGGCGGCGAGCGGCCGCAGACTCCGCGTGAGGCGACTCTCCAAATTGGGCATCTACCCGCCTGCACTCGGCCTCGAGGAAGGACTTGAGCTCCTCGAAGGTCGGGAGGTAATCAGATGTCTTACCTCCGTGTGACTGTTCAAAACGAGCGGCCATGTCGCTCGGCAGGCGGCGCAACAACGTGTGGACCAGGATATAATCATAGCCTGACACCGGCATCCCCTGTCTCTCAAGAGCGTTCACTGCAACGCAGACAGGGTTGAGGACCTTGGCCCTGAGGTCCGTCCCTCGTGTGATGGTCGGCACGGTGAGCCACTGTTCCAGGAGTTGGTCAATCATGAGACGTTTGTTGCTGTATCTCTCGATCAGCAAACCGCGAGCCGTCTCGTAACTTGCATCATCGACTGGTAGATGCTTTACCAGCTCATGGGGCTCACCTTGCAGCTTGGCCATCAATTGTGCCATTTTATATGCCGGCTGCAAGTCAGTGCGGTTATGAATCACACTGTCAAACAGATCCTGGAATCGGGTCCAATCCGTGTAGTCCCCGTGGAAGACCGGAATCGCCACAGCCGGCAGGGGCACTTGCACCCCCGGTCCCCGCGGACCATGGGGTGGGTCCGGCTCCCCAGCCCTACGCCTGGTGATCACAGCAGCCGCCTGCTGGATCTCCTGCCCTATCTCCAGGCACTGGGTCACATTCGCCCGGACCGTAAGTTTGACCTCCTCATCAGGCGTCCCATCAAATAACTCCTCGCATCCAGTGAGGCAATCCAACACCTCCGCGACCCGTTCGTGAATCCGTTGCACACAAGCGATGAGTGCGTCCTCTCGGTCCCCGCGACCGACCATCGCCTGCTTAGTCGCGAACCACATTAGGTGCGCTCTAATTTTCGCCTGAAGCTGTCTAATTGTGGGAGCCATGGTACCAACCCAAAGTAACACCGAACCTTACAATAAAAAACAATAATAGACAATCGGCCCTGATCCTACCGTTAGGATATCCGCACAGGGTAAACACAACGATAATAACAAGCAATTCACTAATTGATTGGCCCTGATCCTACCGATAGGATATTCTACACAGGGCACACACTACAATCACAATAAATATATTTTTTTTTATGTAGGTAGATTAAAAATCTTATACTAAAATAATCTTAAATCTAGTGGTTTTCTGAACCACGCTCTGCTACCAAAAATTGTCTAATTCCAAGCTAAACTCCCGCAGTGGAAGCGATTTACACAGGTAAATTTCTAGTAAAATACCAGGAGTTCAACTGAAGGCAGACAATGGCCGCGTTACGCAGCGCTAAATAGCATACGCTGCACAATATAGCAGCGCATACTATGAATTAAACGTGAACCTAAATCTATTTAACTTAATTAACTAAGTTGAGTGAAATTGGCAAATGATGTGTTCTGACCTTTACATAACTCAATTCTGTAGTAAATACCGTCTGCCGATCTGGCGTTACGTCACACGTATAAGCACTAGATTATAAGTAAGTACCTCCAAATTATATCACCCCACGAATTCCGCAATTCGTACTAAGGAGTCACAATGATAATGGTACAACAAATATGACTAAAGGGAACACACCATTAACACGAAGAAACAGTTTTATACTTAAACAACTAGGTTTAACACTTACAGTCAACGTGCCGGCGCAAATGCATAAAATACCCAACGGAGAAAGGAAGTTCAGGGAATGGATCAAATAGGGATTCCGTTGGTACTTACAGGGCTGGGTGGAAAAGATATCGACACCCAGCATTCCACTACAGCCTTGGCGCGTTATTCACTTCAAACCACTCACAGCTTCTGTTCGTATTCCACTTTGATATCAGTCATTACGCGTGACCCAACACGAATTTGGGCCGTACAAAACGCGAGCCAATATGGCCACTTGATGCCTATTCAACGCGACGCTCACGTGGAAGACGTCGAGACATCCAACAATCACTAAGCCTGGAATTCTAGTATAACCCAGGAGAAACGCAATAATACGATGCATCAACACGCGCGATCTCAAATTGAATCGTCCATTACACGCGGCATCACAAAACGCGTGGCGGGAAATCCGCACAAAACACAATACGTTCCCGTCCGAACGGTTTTGAGTGACTGATAGTGCGGTGCAGAAATCACCGCTTGGCGCCTACCAGGCGGCCCGCGCGCACGCCGCCACCCTCGCCCCGCGAGTGAGAAAGGGACAACATATGCCCAGAGCGAATGCATGCGAACGAGTATCGCGGCGCATTCATAGACCGTCATTAATACCTAACTTACCCCAGCATAGCAACGCTAAATTAAACATATTTCAATGTAACTGGCTGGCGGCTAGCATTCTACAAATTCAAAAGTTTTAAGTTCAATGACAAAATATTCGACACTGTCTACTTTGCTGTCAGGCTTATGTAGTTATGTTTCTAGAAAATTAATATATTTTTACACGACTGCCCCACCAAAAAGAGGAGTGTAATGTTTTTAGAGTTCATGTATGTATGTATGTATATGCGTTTCTTTAAAGTACTGCAACTCGTTAACCATTGAACTGATTTCAATGGGAATTCTATCGGAAGAATCCTTACATTATCCCGAGTGTCATATTAGGCTATCTCAGAAAGAAGTCGCCTTTTTAAATCTTTAATTTACCTTCTTGTGTACACAAAGAGTGTTATTTTGAATATCATTTTATTATTTATTCAAAATATAATAGAATAATGAAGTAAGTATTTAGTTTAGTTTAAATAGTTATTGGCTTGCTATTAAGAACCTCTTTTTTTACTGCTATTGATTGATTGCTTGATTGATTGATTGCTATATTCCACATTTGGCCGTGTGTGATGTGTAATGCCGGCTAAGAATAGCATCACTTCATTTCTTTCCCGTGGGTGTCGTAAGAGGCGACTAAGGGACTCGACGGTATCAAGTATATTACAATTTTGGGGCGATGGGCCTGTCATTATGATACACAATTTTCTGAATGCCCCTTAACTGTTTGTAAGACGTGGCGTGAATGTCTGTTCTTACGGCTGTTTACGCTCTGCCTACCCCTCAAGGGATTATAGGCGTGATATGCGTGTGTATATCCCACATTTACTAGAAATTGTTATTGCTGTGTCAGTCTGTATTCAGATAATTTTAATCAGATTTTATTATAAAAAATTAGCCAATCCAATTGTTAGAAACAGTCCACTGTTGAGTGTTTACCTAATTACAATTGCAAAGTACGTTTAACATGCGACCTGTATCGCTCTGTTCGCAATTGTCTTCTAGTTACCACGTATTTACAATATCACACAAACATTACAAGGAATTTTCCTTAATTCTTGCTTAAAACTGCCCTAAATATTTTCTCTTTCAGAATATTCGTTGCCCAAGTTTTTAGTATTATAATTAAGTAAAATTAGAACCTGCAAACTCAATTAAATATTCACTGCAATTAAAGTTATTGCTATTAAGTGCTCGTTAGGTACTTTTTCCATAACTTTAATTGCAGCGAATATTTCATTGAGTTTGCAGGTTCTAATTTTACTAAAGGATATTACTAAACTAGGGCCACGGATATTCTGATAGATGTATGTATGTAATAACTTTATTGCACCAAATAAATAACACGAAATACACAAATAACAAAAAAGGTAAGGCACAAAGGCGGACTTATCCCATTAAGGGATCTCTCCCAGTCAACCTTTGAGGAATCCAGAGGACATGGTGTGCGCAGATGAACTATGGATATAAGTAGATTGTTTATAAAGAGAAAAGTTATTTTTTGTGAAGTGGCGCCACTGTCGAGGTCGTTGCCGGCTACACTTGCCTTAAAATATTTTACTTCGTAAATGTTTACATTCAGTTTTGGTTACAACCTAGTCTGATTCAATCAATACATTCGTAACTAGGTACATTTAGTTTACTTTTTTTTCTTTCTTAATATACATTTACAGTGAAATGAGTTTCCTATTTCGACCTAATAGCCCTCAAATAACTTCATCCGTATCGAAATACCTTTAAGTTCATTGAGTAAATGTAGGCTTAACTTAACTTCACTTAGACTTAGGTACCTACAGAAGGTATAGAGAGTTAAGAGTACAGTAATAATCTGTGCATTACCTGCTATAGCAATTTCAAGAGTAAATCACTGGCGAAATTGCTCCATATCATGAGCTCAATTATGCATCATCATAAATCGCAGGGCTTTTTGTGGCCCTTTTTTAACTAAAGTGAAATATATAAGAAATTACATGATAAATTTTCTTATCAAGGATTATTTTTTATTATAAGATTTATGTTGTTTGTAATTCAAGTACTTAGGAACCTACGTTCCTACTACACTATAGTTATGGAGATTTAGCTTAACATATCTATTAGTAGTTTATGGTGATACTAACATTTAATCCATATTGTAAAAACAAAATTTTATTTCAACAAAGTAATAAAATTAAAATACCTCCAGCAGTAATTTCAAGTCAAAGAAAGTCACTTTTATCGATAACAGCACTGCACGGTCACATCACTACTTTAAATTTTACAGTCCGATTCGTACATTCGAAAAAAAGAAAAACCGAAAAGCGGCCAGTGTTTTTCTTTTATGCTTTTTCGCGAAAAGGCAATGTCCGTGTACAGCCAAGCGTGCGGTCAGTACGACGAGTTTTGTTGAACTAAAAACAGTTAGTACAGTAAAATGTCACCGTTCCCAGCGAAAGTAAAGTGCAAGATTCGTTTACCTGCTATGTATAAACAAATAATTTGCCACAGACATTTGTGGTTGTGCTGTGAATAGCTTATAAGTAATAAATAAGAAAGCACTATTTTTAAAAGAAATTTGAACGTAAAATACTGGGGAAAGTAGGCTAGCGAATCGTGGTCAGATACTGATGCCCCAAATCGAAGTTTTTTTTAATAAACGTACTTGCCGTATGCCGTGTGATGCCGGCTTAGAATAGCATCACCCCATTTCTTACCCATGGGTGTCGTAAGAGGCGACTAAGGGACTTGAGGGATGTGTATTGCAATTTTAGGCGATGGGCTGACAGTCTGTCACTAAAGCAATACACAATTTTTCGAATAACCCTCAGGTATTTGTCAGACGTGGCATAAATGTCCGTGTTTTGCGGACGTTTGCGCTCTGCCTACCCTGCAAGGGATCATAGGCGTGATATATGTGTGTGAGTTCTTCTTCTTATGAGTACTATGAGTAGCCGTTAAGCGCAGCGACCCGATGAACCCTGTACCTACTCTGGGAGACATAACAAAGTCTTGAAACTATCATCTAGGCAGCAATCGGGATTCCACGTACCCTCCGAAGCACGAGTATCCTGGGCCTCTTACACAGTGGGTTAGCCGACAGTAATTTAGAAAATAGGTCAATGTTTTCTCGACGACTAAGGGAGAAGAAGCAGTTCTATGAAGAGGCGACTAAGGGACTCGAGTTTGTGTATTGCAATTGAAGGCGATGGGCTGACAACCTGTCACTATGGCGATACACAATTTTCCGAATGACCCTCAAATATTTCTCATACGTGGCGTAAATGGCCGTTTTTTGCGACCGTCTACGCGCTGCCTACCCCGCAAGGGGTAAAAGGCGTGATATGTGTATGTATGTATGTATATGGCAAGTGTGGATGGGAACGTCGGAAGGGGAAGACCTCGACGAACGTACCTCGATCAAATCGGGGACGTGCTAAAGAAAGGCCAGAACCCGATATTATCAAACTACAGGCCACAATTTTACAGGCGATATTCGATGTTCATTGCGTAGTTGGTTAGCCATTATGATACCAGGTATATGAACCGGCTACGCGATGTACTAAGAATTTCACCTGTAGACTTGTAGCCTGTAGTTTCATAACATAGGCACCAGGTCAAGAGTACCCTAAACCGACGAGCGTGCATGAAGAGATTGATGAATGTAGAGGAGGCGAAAGAAGTATGCAAGGATCGTAAGAGAAAGGAAGTAGTGTCTGCCTACCCCTCCGGGAAAGAGGCGTGATTTATGAGCTGAGTTGAAATAACGTTAGCGTCAACGTTCCAAGCTTTTTTGGACTTAGGATCCGGAGTTCGGAACACCCTGATCCGTTTCCTGGCTAGCTCGATCGATTTATCGCGATTTTGGAAACGGCTCCACCTATTTTCATGGTATTTTTTTGTTTTTTAGACGGCCGATGTGGCGCAGTGGTAGTGCAACTGCCTGCGACGCAAAAGGATCCAGTTCCGATTCTCGGTGGGACAAATGATAAATATCAACTTTGTGAGTGTTTGTGAATGGTTCCGTGCTTCGGAGGGCACGTTAAGCCGTCGGTCCCGGTTGCTGTCTGTGATTGGTTACACGGCGGTCGTAACACAACCATGTCAGAGGCCTACTAGTGGTAGTTGGCGGTTGAAAAACTCTGACACCAGAGTTCATCAGGTCGTTGGGTGACTCGGTGTCCCACACGAAAAGAGACTTTGTGAATTTGTTCCCGGTCTGATTAGAACATGGCAGGGTGATCTACCTGGTTAAATTAAATTAAAACAAAAAAGTTTTTTTTTCTTTTGTCCGGAAAGAAATGGTACCGTGCTTTGGACGGCACGTTAAACCGTCGGTCCTGGTTGCTGCCTATGATTACTTAGACGGTGGTCGTTACACAATCATGTCAGAGGCCTACTAGTAGTAGCAGGCGGTTAAAAAACTCTGACACCAGGGTTCATCGGGTCGTTGGACGACTCGGTGTCCCAGATGAAAAGAGAAATGGAATTTTGTATTGTAAAATTTTACAAAAATCTTACCAGTAAAAAAAGCCATGGTAGGTGCTACAGATATAGGTATTCAAAAATTGCTCGTTTAAATTCAGGGTGTAAGGGACAGCCCTCTAAATAATGATTGGGTGCATTCAGACCATGAAAGTGAACAACTTTCCATAAAGAAATATTTTAAAAATCGTCAGAAATTTTTGGTTTTTCCATAATAAATCTTTCTATTCGTTTCATCTTCGGACTTCGCAAATTTGACCATGTTTCTGAATTTCGTGCTCAGTTAAAATGGCTCCCAATCCGCCGTCGCCGCGATGTGCACATCCTATCTGTCCTCTACAGGATCCTTAAAGACCCATCCTCTCCTGATTATCTTCGCTCCCGTTTCCACGTTTTACCTCCTGATCCCAGGCCTAGGCGCGCATGTATCACCAAGGTACTTGAGTGTCCCAGAGCCAATACCAAATTCTTTTTTAATTCCTTCACGGTTCGAGCTACGCAATTATGGAACACACTTCCAAAGTCCATTCAGGATTCTCCAAGTATAACGTCATTTAAACGCAGAATAAAAGAGCACTATTTATCGGAACAATCTTGATGTATGTGTATAAATTTAAATATATAATTTATTTATGTATTTATTAATAAGTATGTATTGTTTATAATATATTATATGCTAGTCCCTATCTGTATGTGTACACGGTTTTGTCATTCCCTAATATAGTATTTTCTAATTCCACTGTGCAGGTTGGCTGGAAGAGATCTCTTCATAGAGATAAGCTCACCTTTGTGACTACGTTTAATATTCAAATTTATTGTAATAATCTGGTACACAATAAAGAATATATATAATAAATGCAGTCAGCTGTGATCGTGATTTTGTATGGGAAGTCGAATATTTTTTGTCGTTTACTGACATATGTTCCAAGTGGAAAGTTGTTTAATTTCATAGTCTGCATGCACCCTATCAGTATTCGGAGGGCTGTCCCTTACACCCTGTATATTAGATAGATTTTATGCGTTATGTTTTTGACATTGTTCCCAGTTTGGTTAGGAAGTTGCAGGCTGAACCAGAGGGATGTTTCCTTGTTTTGGAAGGCACGTTAAGCCATCGGTCCCGGTTTTTCTAGTTTAGGTTTTAAACCACCTACTGCTGGGTATCACTAGTGGGCCTCTGACATGGTTATGTAACGACAGCTTAAGTTATCATAGACAGCAACCGGAACTGAGGGCTTAGCGGCCATCCGAAGCACGGAACCATTTCTTTTCGAACAATCAGGTGGTTCACCCTGCCATGTCCTAACCAGACCGGGAACAAATTCACAAAGTGATAAATATCAACTTTGTGAGTGATCCACCGAGTATCGAATCCGGATCCTTTGCGTCGCAGGTAGTCGCACTACTACTGCGCCACATTGGCCGTCCAAAATACAATAAAATTCTATTATAATAGGTGGAGCCGTTCAATCAGTGTCCGATATTATCAAACTACAGGTAACAATTTCACAGACGAAATTCGATGTTCATTGCGTAGTCGGTTAGCCATTATGATACCAGGAATAATAACCGGCTACGCAATGTACTTAGAATTAAACCTGTAAACTTGTGGCCTGTAGTTTTATAACATAGGGCACAGGTGGTTCAGCCAAACCGGGAAAAAAGTCATTTAAAGTACCGCCGTTCCAATAAGTCGTATTAGACAGCTGTCAGATTCGTGATATGGCAGAGGGTCCATTTTCCTTTGTTAACATCTATTTAGTATGAAGATGACAGCTTAGAAATACGACTTATTGGAACGGCGGTACTTCATTAACTTTTGACGGTCACCGGGAATCGAATCTGAGACCTCCGGGTTCTGAGGCGAACGCTCTGACCACTAGACCACAGAAGTTTCCAAGATCAAATATTCATCATCATAAGAAAATACCCGAGCACTTAGAAAGGTGGTGACGTAAGTAAACCTTTAGTAAGTAGGAAGTTGGACTCTTGGGTCGTAACGGGTCACCACGTTAGCTAGGCTCCGTTAAATAGATGACCGTTATGTAGGTAAACTAAAAGTACGGCCATTCAATGGCAAATTTTCTAGGGATTCTCGAGTGTCATGTAGAGGGCGCTGAGCTTAACTGAAATAACGTTTCTTTACACAAACACTGTAGCACTTTATAAATTATTATTTATTTTGTGTTTATTGAATTGTTCTCAATTTATTATTAGTTATTTGTTTACTTACACGAATGACACTCAATACAATATCAAGGCGATAAGTTTATTTTGTTGTAAATCAAACTAACATACCTAATGAATTTGTAACGAACACAACGTGAAACGGAACCTGTGACAAAAAGATGGCTGGCATTCAGAACTTTCAACTATATAAATATGGCATATATATAAATATTCTGTCAACAGGGACAATTCTGCCAATGTCGAGGTTGGAAGATACACGGGAGTTTGAAGAATAGCCAACCCTGTAAGCCATATTCGACATCTGTCAAATTCGAGCTAATTCAATGGCAGAGGATCCATTTTCCTTTGTTGGCGTCTCTTTTAGTGTTGGAGATGGTAGCTGTCAAATATGGCTGTTTAAAATGGCCTTACTCTAAGTGCCGTGTGATGCCGGCTTAGAATAGCATCACCCCATTTCTTTACCGTGGGAGTCGAAAGAGGCGACAAAGGGACTCGAGGGTGTGTATTTCAATTTTTAGGCGATGGGCTGACAACCTGTCACTGTGGCGATACACAATTTTCCGAATGGCCCTGAAATATTATATATATTATATAATTAATAAATACCCTAATTTATATATGACCATAATATATAAATTTGTCAGACGTGGCGTAAATGGCAGTTTTTTGCGGCCGTCTACGCTCTGCCTACCCGGCAAGGGATAATAGGCGTGATATGTGTATGCATGTATGTGCTTTTTTTAAGTAGGTGCGTTTGTAACGCTAAAAAAGAGATTTATTTCAGGCCGGCTACAAATTTGACGCTAACTGTTTTAGCGTGTGTTGCTGGCTTAAATTAGCATCACCCTATTTACGGATAGAAACCTGTAATAGGTGTAGTACTAAGGGATAAATTCATGCACGTGACGACAATAAGTGATAATACTATCCTACATAAAATAAACTAGATTTCACTCTCATTTTATCATTTTCATTTCACTGAGCCATTCTATTTCGTGTGGGACACCGAGTCGTCCAACGACCTGATGAACCCTGGTGCCACAGTTTATCGACCGCCTACTAGTAGTAGGCCTCTGACATGGTTACAGCAACCGGGACTTTGAAGAACGGAGCCATCATTATTTTCGGTCAATCAGATGGTTCAGTCTGCAATGTCCTAACCAAACTGGGAACAATTTCACAAAGCTTCGATCAACGCGGCCTTCCGTATCCGTGAGACGGAAAATCGCTTTGTTCGAAGTCACAGAGTGATAAATATCAACTTTGTGAGTGTCCCACCGAGAATCGAACCCGGAACCTTTGCGTCGCAGGCAGTCGCACTACCACATCGGCCATCATAGTCATAATGATGATGACTGTTAATCCACCAACCCCGTAAAATAACTGAAAACATGACTGCAGGTATGCAGCCTCATTTTCACAGAAATTGTCGGCGCTTACCTAGCGTCTATACTGCCTGCGACGCAAAGGTTCCGGGTTCGATTCTCGGTAGGATACTTACAAAGTTCATATTTATGACTTTGTGAATTTGTTCCCAGTCTGGTTAGGACCTTGCAGGCTGAACCACCTGATTTTCCGGAAAGAATGATGGTTCCGTGCTTCGGAGGGCACGTTGAGCCGTCGGTCCCGGTTGCTGTTTATGATTACGTAAACGGCGGTCGTAACACAACAGAGGCCTACTAGTAGTAGGCGATTGAAAAACTGACAACAGGGTTCATCGTGTCGTCTGACGACTCGTTGTCGTACACGAAAAATAAAAAATTATCATCATCGTTAAATGGGGCTGCCGCAGACTAAACGTACTTTTTTGCGAGCGCCACCAAGAGCACTTTTCATAGAAATCCGAAAATGAGCCGAACGCAACTAAAATAAAGGTGATATTGGCTAGAATGACAATCGCTGCCAGGCGACAGTGAGAGCCGTTGTAAGTCGTGATAAGATAAGGAACAACTTTCCCTGAGGAACACAGGTCAAAATACGACAAAAAATATAATCTCCCGTACAAAATTACCGATCAAATGATTTTTTGAAATATTTCAACCTATGTTCCTTGGAGAAAGTTGTTCCTTATCACCAGACCATCTTCAATTGGACCTCCCATGCAAAATGTACCAGCCAGCTATCTAAGTCAATTTGTATGGCAGGTTAAAAAAACATATTACGACCAATGTTACCTGGGGAAAGTTGTTCATTATCTCCAGCCTGTCCTGAGTTTTCAGTATTGGTCACTAGTAAAATTTTACTTTATATATTCACGTCATCAAGCCGCAAATTTCAGGAAATGTGTGATTTGTTTTCTGTGTGTAGGTATCAAATTATAGTTTACATACCTATTACATTTTTCATGGGAAAAAACCTGTTTTCTGGCTGCAGAAAAATTTTCATTTTTCTTTTTCTCAATTACTTTGTCCAACCTGCATACAAAATATTTTCTGTGAAACTGCTCAGAAAACAATAAAATCCTTAACAATAAATTTATTTCAAACTTAGTACTTAATCACAATGAATAGCCTTATACTTAAATTATTTTCAGCTGTTTTGTATGAACGTTTCGACACTATAGTGTTCCCTGGCAAGCTTGATGGCTTTAAGTCTCTGCTGAGGGTCTGTCAGCCAGTCGTAGCCGTGGCTGCGTGGGACTCCGAGCCTGCCCATCAGCCATCGCATCATCTCCAACTTGCTCACTATTGCTGACAGCTTCCTGAGACAGAATGATAAGAAAATCTTCCTTTAGCAGACTACAAGCAGTATATGCCAAATTTATAAATTGTCACATTTTTGTAAGAAATGACTATTGCCGGCCATGGCTCCATTTTGTACTGAAAATGGGTCACACCATATGGCAAATGGGACATATACCACAAAGTAAGTATTGGCAGTGGCGCGCCGAATACATCTTCTTTGTCCTTAAATGTATTTTAAAAGAATGTACACAATGTTATATTATGGGAGTGACAGCTATTATTTTCTGTCCTTTTTGTATTGACATATAACTTTGTCCTTCTTTGTCTAGTTTATTAATTTTGCTTTTAATACCTGATTAAGTTCAGATAAGTACATAGTTACTCACTGGTATAGTGGGTTGTCAACATCAGTGGTAGGTGCAGCGGTCTCTCCTTTCTGTTCCTTCATCATCGTCAGTTCCTTGTCCCACTGTGCCTGCAGGTCGGCTAACGCTGACTCTTTCTCTTGCAACAGGGAGTCAAGGTGTTGGACGCTCATCTCTTGTTCTTTGTATGCGGCAAGCGCTGATTTTATTTTCCTATAGATGCAAAGAATGTTTATTTTATTTAAAGCTGTATAAAAATAAAATACTGAAAAAACTGAATAGGTATGTTATGTTATACAGTTAAGTCTAATCTACTATGAAATAAAAATGCAAATATAAAAAACCATGATGCTTAAAATAGCATCACCCCATTTCTACCCATAAATGTCATGAAAGACAAGTAAAGAGATTAATCCATGAAATGAGAGGCAGTTCCTTGTGAATACATCACTTTGCACCAATCTTAACTAAGGAATCTTGCTAAGATTACACACAACTACTCCCTTGCGGGGTAGGCAGAGTGCTGACGACCATAAAGTATGGTCGATATCACCACGTCTGTAATTATTATTATTTGAGAAGTAGGGTTTGGGCCTAAAGGACCAACTGCCACCTGCAACCTGTGCAGATCTATTGTGGCTGACACACTTTTGAGGCCCATTTCAGAAAAAATGTGTATCACTATATTATCAGCCTGTTGCCCAAAATAGCAATACACAAAGTCCCTTAGTCGCCTCTTACGACACCCACGAGAAATAAATGGGGTGATGCTATTATCAGCCGGCATCACACAGCTGCCAAGCTTGGTAAGTACATATGGCAAATATATAATAATTGATTAGGTAACTAGATAAGGTAGTAATTGATTGATAGGTTTTGTTATGTGCAATCTAAAAGATATAATATACATAATATTTGTTATTATGTATTATATTAGCTATAAGATTTTTAAATATAATGATTTAAGGCTCTCTCTCATAATGTTGCTGTGCCCTAACAGGGTGTCATTATACGGGTATATAGTGTTCGCACATTGTGTGACATTGTATTACTTATATCTATGTATACTGATTTATGCAATAAACGTTTGAAATCTTGAAATCTTGATTAATTCTAATTTACTCTCATATTTGGAACCTACTCTTTTCTCTCAACCATCTCCGGGTCGAGAGTGCGGTCTGACGCGGTGACAAGCGTCTTTACGGCGTGGGCCTGCGTCGCCGATTTGACAAGCTGCTGCTCGATGATCCGCGCCGCCACCGCGTCCCCGTAGGCCTCCAACGTCGTGTCCTCATCGCGCTCATGTTCTGATAGTTGAGGTGTCTCTGGGATAATAAAATAAATAAAATCTAATAATAAGTCATAACTGTGACGTAGGCATTGGTTGCTTAGCCAGAATACATCCCCCAAACGATTCTAAGACTACCACCAATTAACATGAAATATGATTATGATTGCATATACTTACGAGAGAGTGGTTTCGCTAGCAATAGCCTCAATTTTGCAGTGTAAATTGATAAGTCACGCAATTTCTTCGAAATGTGGTCTTCAAATGATTCTTCGATTTTGGCGGAAAATAACTCATTAGAAACTCGCCGCAACTCTTCCTCAAAGTTTTTACTAGCATCTTTTAGTGCTCGAAATGCGGACATCGTGATTATTCGATAATATAAAAGTAGAATGTTTTGTTTATTTTGATTTTGAAACGGCCCGTTTTTTTTTTACTTCTTACCACAGAATACTATATTCTATGAAATCAACAAATTCTACTTTGTCTATGGATTCTACTCTGTTTCCGGGTTTTAGTTCTGCTATTCAATACTAGATGGCAGTAAATCAAAACCACCCATTCACAAAAAACTGGAAATGAAGTTTTTTTTTTGTGGCTGGCAACTTATTGTGTCAACCAGTGAAAAAAAAATTAAGCGTAAATATTTTCATCTGCGCAAAATCATAAATAACAAAATGTATTAATTAAAAACTCTGTGAAACTTATGTCCATCAACATCTTGCCGTAAAACTAAGTAATTGAAAGCCTTCAGAAAAACATGACACAGAACTCCGATAAAACTTCTATGTTGTACTCTTTGCCTACAGAAGTTTTGCTGTACATTTTCACGTATCTCCCTGCCAAACAACTCGTGAAGAGCCGTGAGGTGTGCTTACGTTGGAGGAATATCATCGACGGGGTGACCAGAAGCGACTCCTTGTGGCGGAAACACTGTAGACAAGACTTCAACGATGTTTACAAGATCGCGAGGTCAAAGGCGAGAGTGGGCATGCTATGGTTCAACATCTACCGTTCCTTGTCGCTGTGGCCAAAGCTCGAACAAGCCAGAGTTATTCGAGACGAATTCGCATCAGCGACTTGTGTAAACGATGAAATCCAAGGCTTCGAAGTACTGAAAGACGGCATTATAGGTATCCACAAACGGGGCGCAATAATTTACTACGATATAGAAACTTTAGAACCATCAAAACGTGGCCCGATCACTGGCGATTACATGCACTACACGGAGAATAAAGACACCATCATCATAAGAAGCTACCACTTGCATCTGTTTATAGTGCGGAAAATTATTGAAAACCCACACTATGAAACCAATGCCACTTTCGATAACGTGAAAATCTGTCTTCTGTTCGATAGAGAACTGTATTATGTAGACCTGAACAATGACATTTATGTCTGCAAACTTATTGATGGAAATTTGTCTGCAAGATTTCTGAAACATAGTGATGAATCAGTTTTGTGCCTGGGTTACAGCAATCACCTGAACATCCTGACATTCCAACGCAATATATATTCTATAATTAATGGAGACATGGTGCTCTCCTGCAATTTGGATGAAAGCAGTAACTTAATCCATGAACTCTACAAATACAAGCTGGTTGAAACTGTTGATTGGGGCATTTTCTTCCAATGGATGTGTCTACTGCGCCGCCGTGTCCCTGAAGGTCCGCTGCAAGAAATATTAACAGTGAGAATGTACGGAGATATTGTCCTAGTTGGATGCAACTGGGGAGTATTCCGAATCTACTACAAGCCATTTTCAGATGGTGAATTTGATTTATATAATGCTGAACCAGTGAAACAGTACAATTTTATGGAGCGTTCAGACTGCCCAGTGCTCACTATGTGCCCGATATTAAAAGTAGATGTACTGGAAGCTGAAGACGGTCACACGATTATAGTTGCAATGCCTAAGAAGATAGCTATTCTTGATTTCATACACAGCTTTAAGCGAACTGCATCAGTTGCAATGCTGCCGTATGCTGATATCCAAAGAGTGAAACTATTCAGGGTTGAAGATCATACTGTAAATTCTATTTAGATCAATATACCAACTAGTTTAATTGAACAGTCTCAATAGACATTTTAATTGTGTTTTATGGTTTTCATGGCTTCCAAAAGAAAACTTTGCAATTTCTTATGTATTTTTATAGGCTACAATTGTAACTTCAACCTAATATAAGTTTTGCTGTTAGGTCTTATCTAATGCTGTGACAAGTACATTCAAACCATGATAATTTGTAATGATGAAAATTAATAAAAACTAAAATTAAAATGTTACTAGTAGAAATAGGTACCCAGTACAAAATAATTTAATTATTTTTGGTAAGATAGTATTATCTGTTGTGGCATTTAGGTAAGGACTTTGCTAGAAACTTGTTTGGCTAATAACTCTGTCACTCTGCCAATATTTTATCTATTTCTAAATTGTCAGCTTAGTCACATGATACAACTTCAAGGTGTTTCATTAATACCAGAACTGTTCAGTAAGGGTTTATACGCGCGTCGCGTCGTCGTCACGCGAACTTTTCATCCTTCTTTTTTTAAATTTTCACTCATACTGTGCGGCGGCCCTAAGAAACAAAACATCATGTGTTTGAGATCATGAATTCTCCAGCACTTTTGTTCATCACTGTAGTTATACTGCAGCAAGTAAGGGATATCAACTTAGACTACAGTAAGGTAATCCTCTTATGCCTTATTTTACAGTTGTCAGATTCGTGCTCATGCTATGGCAAAAGGTCCATTTTCTCACCTTTAGTACAGCTGTCAAATATGGCTTATTGGGATGGCCTTACTTTAGTAACATTAGGCATATCTGCCGATTTCCTAAGTAGCATGGAGTACTCCCAGGTTCGATTTCTGGCCAACTTAGCAGATATGAACGTAATATAAATAAATAAATAAATATCCTAAACAATTCACACAGGGCCATCCAGCCCCAAACTAAGCAAAGCTTGTAATATGGGAACTAGATAGCTGATATTAATATTTATACTTTTTTTTGTAAATAAATACATATCCGAATAGAAACACCCAGAATAATAAACACAAATATCTGAAAATAACAAATATTTGTGTCTTGTGGGGATCGAACTCACGACCCTCGGCGTAGCAGACAGGAGTACTATCCGCTACGCCATCGGCCCATATGCACAGAGTAGATTAACTCTGAACTAACTTTACCATTAACAATTTTAAGCGCCAACGCTGCGTCGAGTGGGCTGACAAAATACAAGAGTAGCGCTGCTTGACACAGATTTGTCCAATCAAGCCCGCGCGTGCAGCACGCCACACGCAGCATTGGCGCTAATAGTAGAAAGCACCGTTTTGGAGTTGTACTTAGCTTGCTTATTCTTTGGTAAGCAGGCCTTACCTTACCTACATACCGACGAACTTACCTACTTCATATAGAGTTTCAAGCATTGCTCCTTAATTTGTGATATCAGATCTTAGTTTGTTATTAAAGAAACTACTGAGTAGTTTGTTAAACTAAAAGTTTGGTTTTGATTACAAAACTAGCTTAAATGGATACCTAGTACCTACCCACTATTAATAAAAATATATTTAATTTTACATTATTTGATTGTTGTTTTATTTTACCCTTACAAATTAATGCAAAATCTCTCCCGGGTTTTATAAAAGATCGCGGGTCGTACTCGCCCACCGAGAAGGGTTTCGAAACATGCACATCAAGCCCTTTATTTATTTATTAAACCTTATTGCACAGAACTTGACAGAACGTACCAAGGGTGGGCCAAATGCCGGCATTCTCTACCGGCCAACCAAAAGAAAAACAGAAAGAGTCACAGCGTGTGCCCATACACAAACAAAAAACTAAATAAATAATCGTACGTAAAGTTCTTACTAAAGGTAGCTATGAAATACATAAGAAGAAATAAACAAAAATAGAAAGTACTTTTAACATAAGCGCTTACATATATATGGATACCCAATTAAACCACTAGCTTTAGGAGAGCTTGATGTATTTAGCGTCAACGCTGCGTCGCGCGGGCTGCACGCGCGGCGAGCCGGCACATCTTGATATTATTATTCGTCCGAATTTAGAAGGCGCACGCATCTTTCGTAAGGCGTAGTCGGGTAGGTTCGGACGGGTCGTGCCCGCGTTGCGTGTTGGCGGCCCGCAACGAAGGCTGGGCGACCCGCGTCACGCAGCGCCGCTCTAGTATTATGCCGAATCTAGCCCGCTCGACGAATTTAGATGGCGCTTATAACTACAAGCGGCTTGATAAAGCGCCGTGCTCGTGCGTGGCGTGAGCGGTGAGCGTAACACACGGACGGGCAACAAAGTTATCTTAACCTAACCTAACCTCTAACCCGTTGGGTTTCCTTTTTTCCCTTTGAGGTACGGAACCAGATATCAAAGTTTATACAGTGTGCCCTTCTTTAATGGAACAAACTCCAGTTGAGAGCAATTAATTATAACTGTGCTTTCGGTAAAAGATTATGGTCGATATTCAGATTTTGAGGGATTTTTATACTTTGCAAGTGTATCTTGATGCGAATAACGCGTGGCACGGCTCCATCTACCAGGTTAGTTTTTGCAACTAATACCCAGCGACTACCTAAGTAAGTCATTCTTTACAGATTTAATGTACCTAGTATAAGCGATGAAAAACTGCGATAAATTGAATAAGTACCAAATTTTAGAACACTGCCCATGTTCAGATACCTATACAATTTTAACAGATTTGCATCATTCGGAACAATCTGTATCGCCGTTGTGACAGGTTGTCAGCCCATCGTATAAAATTGCAATATACATGTAACCCTCGATTCCCTTAGTCGCCTTTTACGACACCCACGGGAAAGAAATCGGTGATGCTATTCTAAGTTGACATTACACGGCATTGCAAGTACACGATCTAGGTTATTTATTCCCATGGCTGAACTCAATAATATTTTAATTTGGGCTAAATCGTTTGGACTCAAGGTCAATCCAAGCAAATCTTAGGCATTAATAATGGGGAGTCCCTACATGACTCGCCTTTCTGGATCACGCTACTCTGCCAGCTATTGTGTTCAATGATGTTCCTATCTGCATCACTAAATCGGCAAAAAACTTGAAGTCACAATGGGCTAAACTTGGACCTCTTATGTTAAGGGCCTGCCTCGAACTTTTAAACGTCCCTTTCCCACTAATGGCAAATCATGTGTGTGAGAAGTGAGAACAGAGCGGAATCGCCATATTTAGACGATTTTTCACTCTTTTGGAATTTCCAAATAAACTCTCGCCAAATAAACAAGTAATCAAAAAACTGTACGACAAGAATTTAGTAATATACAAGACGTATCGTATTCCCAAAAAATAATGTGTTATTATAATAAAATTGCTATACAAAACGCAAAAAAGTGTAAATAAAATTATGTAAAAAAACTTTTAAAACAAGCTTTTATTTAAGTGCTCAAAAAGATGAAAATAAAATTTTGAATGACATTAACCACATTCATTTATGACTTTACAGAAATGAAAATATAATAAAAGCTTGTCGCGATGCCTGGAAGAAACTACCTAATTACAGTTAGGTGCGTACCTTATTACAAAATTTCAATCACAAATTGAAAGTTTCGCGACAAGCTTTTATTATATTTTCATTTCTGTAAAGTCATAAATGAATGTGGTTAATGTCATTCAAAATTTTATTTTCATCTTTTCAGAGCACTTAAATAAAAGCTTGTTTTAAAAGTTTTTTTTACATAATTTTATTTTATATTTTTTAGTTTATGTTACGATAGTTATTGATCAATACGAAAGTCTTTCTATAAAACGGAGAGACCTTCAATAGAAAAACTTAAGGCACGGGGAAAACTAACATTAGGATAAAGTATAATTATCTCTTTTATATTCTATAGAAGTAGGTTGGTACCTACTCCTCCGGCATCCCTAATAGAAGAATTAGCTTGTAATATGTCTTAGTCTTTTCATTTCATTGATGGCGTCATTATTGCCGTGGCACCGATTGCCATTAGTGCCGTGTGATGCCGGCTTAGAATAGCATCACTCCATTTCTTACCCGTGGGAGTCGTAAGAGGCGACGAAGGGACTCGAGGGTGTGTATAGCAATTTTAGGCGATGGGCTGACAACCTATCACTATGGCGATACACAATTTTCCGAATGACCCTCAAACGTTTGTCAGACGTGGCGTAAGTGGCCGTTTTTTCGGTCGTTTACGCTTTGCCTACCCCGCAAGGGATAAAGGCGTGATATATGTATGTATGTCATTATTACATGGCCGAGTCCCAGTTAATTTCGAACAGTCTAATTCTTCTATCAGGAGGCCTTCTATTGACGTGACCCTAATTCATGGTGGGCCTACCAACTGCCTATCATGAACGAATTCGTATACAAAATTGCAAGTCCCAGCAGTTGAATATTGAGGAGTTCCATAGTTCGCAGACAACCCTGGATGTAGCGTCTAATTCATGGTGGGCCTACCAACTGCCTATAATAAACGAATTCGTATACAAAATTGCAAGTCCCAGCAGTTGAATATTGAGGAGTTCCATAGTTCGAAGACAACCCTGGATGTAGCGTCTAATTCATGGTAGGCCTACCAACTGCCTATAATAAACGAATTCGTATACAAAATTGCAAGTCCCAGCAGTTGAATATTGAGGAGTTCCATAGTTCGAAGACAACCCTGGATGTAGCGTCTAATTCATGGTGGGCCTACCAACTGCCTATAATAAACGAATTCGTATACAAAATTTTGTGTCCCAGCTATAAACCGCTGAGGAGATCTCTCGTACGGAGCCGATCCTGGCAGCAGCATCAGGTCAAATTTATGATTAACATGCATTGTCATTGTCATCGGTTTTGGACCAACATGAAAAATTTCAACTCAATCGGATACCGAGAAGTGGTTCAAATTGAACTTGCAAGAAAACATTGTTACTTACATACTTACATACACTGCAAGTTAAATAAAAGCTTTTAGGTGGAGTGATGATAAGGCCAATAGGCCGAGTGACAACAGTGAGGAAAAGGGTAGCTACCCGCCTGGTCGGGAGTTGTGACCAGGGGAACGACTGTTCCAACCGGACATATTTGGAAGTTGTATATATAGCGATCGGCGGAATAACTTCGATACCGCGTTTCAGGACTTGTATGTGGAGCGCATGCGCGCCGCCACAAGCTTTTAAAATAGACCAAACTTTAAAAAATAAATCTATCGAGCAAACTTTCTATAATCGTGTTTTCCTGCGACAAAAATTTAGATAATATAATGAAAAATCATTATACATAAAAATAAAGTGTTTATCGTATCCACCAACAAAATTGCGTGCATCCAAAATACCCATTTTGCTCACGGCCCGCCCAGTAAAAAAGTTAATTTCTCCTTTCAATCGCTCAAATGCTTCCCTAAGCACAAAAATTTCCCGAAAGAAAGTAAAGTAAAGAACATTATCTTTCTCTCTCAAATTAATCCGTATTATATTTTTACTTATTAGTTTATGTAGGTATGTATGTTTATGTATAGATATAGATTGAATGCTCCGTCAGTCCGTCACTGTCACATCATAACGTCACATAGCCATAGCATAGCCATCACATGTCATATTCTATTCAATAACAAAATCTATCAAAACAAAAAATACAATGCAGATTTATAAATATAAAAATACGTAACCAAAATTTGTTAAGTCCAAAATGCACATATAACAATACATTTATTAGAAATATTTGCAACAATTTATTCAAAAAATGTACAATATATAATGGAGCACAAAAAAATTGTGGGCAAATCGAAATCCTCTGACATTGGGACAGCTCCGGAGCTGACGACTGCGAATAAAAAAAGTTGGAGTAGCGCGCGCTTCGCGTATAGCCACTCGAAGAAGCGAGGTGTGTACGTAGAGAAAAAGGCTACGGTAGCTGCAGTACCTTCAAGAGCTAAGCCAGGTAAGCCCTTTGAAATACTTATATTAATATATATCTGAGAATCTTTATCTTCATCAAGCCTAAGTAGTTGTAATATAATGTTCACCTGGATCCTATGTTATGAAACTACAGGCTACAAGTCTACAGGTGAAATTCTTAGTTCATTACGTAGCCGGTGCATATTCCTGGTATCATTATAGCCAACCGACTCAGCAGTGAACATCGAATTTCACCTGTAAAATTGTAGCCTGTAGTTTCATAATATCGGGTAGGTACTGGTTGTACTTACGGGTAGTTGTTGTTGTTGGTACGTACGGGGTTGCGGGTTGAGCTATCCGCGTCACGCAGCGCTACTCTTGTACTAATTTTCCCGAATTTAGCATGCGCACGGTCAGCCTGCGCGTAAAGATCGCTCGACGCAGCATTGGCGCTTAAACATGTACCTAGGAACTTGCTGGTATAACGCAAAGGAAACACAAGGGAGGTACCTATAAGTACATAGATTTTTAACAATTAACAAAATATTACATTAGGATTAACAGCTACAACAGTCCACTTCTGGACTTAGGGGGAACCCTATAGGGGGGTATTGCTATACTCATCAATAACAGTTTAAAAAAATCTGCCGCCAGATACCGTATGACCACATTTGTGCTAAGATACCATGTCATTTCAGGTCCATCGGATGTGCCAAATATACCAAGAACTTCGACGGTAGAGCGACGACCTGACAAAAACTTCATTACTCGTTGTCTCAACATCCTGTCGCAAGAAACTATAGCTACGCAGTACCCAGAGGACGAAGTTCCCAAATCCCCAGTGCATAATAATACTCCGGCTTTCACTGTGGACAAGGGCAGTCAAGACTTAGATGCCATGTATGCGAGTACTGATAACGACTCGCCGCAAAGAAGCCGACTCTATCCGAGACGTCAGCCTGTACCACCACCAATCAAACAAAGGAGACCGAAATTTAGATCCAAAGCGTTGAGTGAAAATTTCAGTGATCTACACGTTATTCAACCACAGAAGTCGGCATCGCAGTCGCCCGATGTGAGAAGCCGGATGTACAGCACCAATCGGAGTTCGAAGGTAAAGCAAGAACGGACAGCGCTGCTATCATCCAATCTTGTGGAGGATAAAACTAAGTCTATTTCGGATAAAGATGAAAAGTCTGAACACTCAACGGAATCAAGAAAACGTAAAAAAGTACAAATTGAATCTACAGTTCCAGTAGAAGATGAATTCAAAGAGAATCCGAATAAAGATGGCAAAAAGTCTCAACATTCGACAGTATCGAAATATCGTAAAATACTTGAGATTGAAAACGATAGAGCGAGGCCAAAAGCAGCAATATATCCAGAAAACAGCGACGTTATTTTAATTAAAGAAGATGCCAAGAGACTTAAGACAATATTAAAAGAAAATAGTCAGCCTCGAAGCGCTACACCGGCTTCGGAATTTGACGAGGTCAAATCTAATGCTACAAATGACTCTGAAAGAACACTAAAAGTGAAAAAGAAAATGCCTACCGAAAAGCCCAGCACACATGTCGGCGACCACAACTCCAGAAACAAAAGTCTTTACAATTTGTTCGTTGACCTTTTAGAAACCACATTCAACGTATATAACGTTGAGTCGAAGTACACAAATGCCCCAATTCTTACTTTTGAAGTAGAGGAAAATGCAAGCCATAAAATGAAGACAACTATGTCTCAAAATAAGGCTGGTGTCGATAAAACGGTGGCGCCAAAACAGAGAGTATTTTTTAACTATGTGGAGGATGTGGCTGAAAAAGTAACTGTCTACGACGCCCAACCCAACTATCGCGCCTGGAACCCTCCTCCCGCTACTACAAAAAGAATCCCTTTTAGAAAAAACGAATATGGAATACCCAGAATGAGCTATGAAAGAAGTTACGGGAACTACAACGTACCAAGTAAGTCCCAATCATTCTGGAATACTCAGAAGCGCAACACTGTAGTAGCTGCCAAACCAATACGCTCACTGTTACCTAAAAAGTATGCACAGCATAAACAAGATAAAAATCAGAATTTACTCAATATTCTTAAAAAAGAATTGCAGATGGAAGATGACTATTATGAAGAGCCTGGGGACTTTCATCAAGCGCTAGCGAAAATTGCTAAAGAGAAAAAACGCACTCGAAAATTAATATGTTTTGCTGAAGACGACGGTGGTGGAGCTGTCAGAAGCGGAAAATCTGAATGTTTTAAAAGGCGCAAAGTAATTTCTGGCAGTACAAAGAGCCCCAAGAAAAAGTTACGGAAAACAACGTTTATAGACCCTTTAGGAGATACATTTATGCCTCTAGAGTATGCTAAGTCCATGTACGACGATGAACCGTCTTGTCATTCGATTGAAGTGATGGCTTTTGACTATGAACCCAATCAGCATCTACGGCGCATGGATTTAACAAATAAAGAGTTAATATACACTACTATCTCTGAGACATCCCTAGGGTCGGATAGAAAAAGACACGACGACGATGACGACGAAAACAACAACAACGACACCGACAATGACCCAGTTATTACTGCTAGTTTGAAAGATTTAAATATTGATTACCTGAAACTTTTGTCTGGGCAATCTTCAGAAACCGCTTCAACAACTATAAGTCAGTTACTGCTCAGAGACGTATACAATATGTATTAAGAGTGCGGCAAAAAAAGAATTCCTTGAAAAAGAAGATTCCTTACCTAAATCGTATTTTATCGTATAAATCAATAAGCCACCAAAATATAAGCATCACAACTACTTATTACGCAACTCATCGTATACGGTACAAGTTAACATTGCACTTCACGTAAATTACTATCAATCAACTGACCCAACACACTCCAAACATATTGTATTATCGAAAACAATTTTAGGCATTTTACAATCTCACAATAAAACAATTTTAAACTGAATTAAGTTGTGTTTATTTTGGATTTTACAGCTCTTTACAGAGCTCGGTATCGTGTTCACATTGTGCAGGCAGCGTTGTCGTCGTTGCATCCAGCGCAGTCAGCGCATTCTGCACAGAACACTTATACTCCTGGCATTCTGTGTGCGGCGCGCGCTTCATATTTCTTTGCAATCTGCGCCGCTACAGATTAAAAAAATATGCATTGTTTACGGACGAGTATTATTGTTGTTTGAGGGCACTTTGAGGGGCAGCGCGGTGGGAAGGTAGTAGTTATAAGCCGTGTCAAAGATTTAAAATACTAGTTTATAAAATTTATTCGGAGACTTTGAGCAACTCTGTCTTCCGTCTCGTGGAAGGCCGCGTTGATCGAAGATTCGGAGAGGACGAAAATTTTACACTTAGAATAAAAAAAAATCACGAATTTGTTCTTATCAATCTTCGATCATGGCGGCCTTTCCGGGTCAGAACGAGACGGAAGACCGCGTTGCTCGAAGTTATCAATCAATGATCGGTATGAGACACGTATGAGATGAGAAGGTCAACTTAGGTAGGTACTTTTTTTTAAAATTTTCGGGGACAAACCTACAAAAAAGAAAAAGAATTTGAAAAAGTTTGTTGAAAAAATCTACACGCAACGCCAAAACATGTCAGGGTGACATTTTCAATATTGTTCGGCGAAGATCAAAATTTTTTAGTGTAACACGAGATTTTTAAATTAAATTTAAAATTAATAAAAAGCACTTCAGGAAACCAAAGCCCGAACAAAGAATGAGGCCCTTGGACAACAAGCCAAAAGACCGTGGGGACCACACAAGAAAAGTAGTAAAAATTGCTAAAAATTTAGCGCCTAAGGACACACAGGTTGGTCGCATTACTTCATAGTGAGATACCGTGTGATGCCGGCTTAGAATAGCATCGCCCCATTACTCTTCCGTGGGTGTCGTAAGAAGCGACTATGGGACTCGAGGGTGTGTAATGCAAATTTAGGCGATGGGCTGACAACCTTATGGTGATACAAAATATTCCAAATGACCCTCAAATGTTTGTCAGACGTTGCGTAAATGAGCGTTTTTTACATTTACGCAAATACATCCATCCATCGAGTTATATTGCAATATACATGTAACCCTCGAGTGCCTTAGACGCCTCTTACGACACCCACGGGAAAGAAATGGGGTGATGCTATTCCAACCCGGCATCATAATGGTACGTTGGTAAGTAGTGTGATACAATTAGAGTTGCTAGGCCACTCATTATAGATAGATGAACACTTTATTCCTTACAACAGAAACAAAACAGTACAGAAAACTTAAAACTAAGAGTAAGCAAGGGCGGCCTTATCAGTTGCAGTGATGTCTTCCAGGCAACCTTTTCAATAAAAAGAGACACATAGAAAAGATTTGCAAGTAGTCGCAGAAGTAATTTAACAGTCAAATTATTATATTTTCAATTAATACCTACAAAGTATATGTAGTAAGTATACTTAAAATTACACACATAGTACATACAAATATTTTAAAATGTACTAATTAAAAAGCTAATTAAAATTAAAAATAATTGAGATGCCAGATATACAGGGTGTAAGGGACAGCCCTCCGAATAATCATAGGGTGCATTCAGACCATGAAACTAACAACTTCCCATAAAAAAATTACAGGAAACGTCGACAAATTTTGACTTCCCATAGGAGTCCTGACATATGTTTCTAGGGGAAAGTTGCTCAGTTTTAGGTCTGCATGCACCTTATCAGTATTCGCATGGCTGTCCCTTACACCCCATATATATGTATATATTTTTCAATTAGATTAAACCGGAGACGAAAATATTCTACGATTTGCAAAACAATCACGTAGAAGACAAACACGATTACTTGTTCAACGTTGAAAATGAAGCCCATGTAGACCGCGGCGATGCAGAAAAAATACAACAACAGAAAAAAGTTATAGAGGACAAGAAATCATACAAATTAAAAAACACTCGCAACATGCAGCTGAACCAGTATGGTAGCGTCAGACTGCCAGAAAAGATACTAAAGAAAATATATGATAAAATGGCAAAAGTGGTCGAACCTTTAGATATTGAAAAAAGGCGGAGATTATACCACATGTACACTTTCAGGAAGCCAAGTGAAGATATTGCCAATAACTATACCAAGAAAGATGATTCTACTGAAACCGGTAAGTTTGGGTATTAACATATTTATTATGCTATGTTCACACTATACACTAGCCACGAATATTGCTCGAAATACCTACTTCAAAATTTTATCTTCTAGTATCAACGCGAGTGAGTGTTCACACGCTATTGTCATACTCTTCTCGCAGTGATACGAGATAGCAATACTTTCAAATCGCGCTCGTGCTGCCGTTCCCTCGAGTCAAAGGCTTTGACTCGCTCACGAAAAGCTGACACCAGCGGGAGAAGCGGCATGACGAGTAGCAGCGCGAGTATCCTGTTTAAATGCTCGCGCTGCCCACTTCCCTTACTATTTCCCTAGAAGAAGAAGCTCACAGGCATAGGACATCAGGCAAAACTAAAACGACGTCGGGCGGCACTCCTCATATCAGGCCCAACTTGTTGACCATTACCAACAGAATCTATTAATTTTCAGAGCTACCAGTGAAATCCTGCCAGACCATACATCATTCATTAACAGAGCGCGTCCACTCAGAGTTGCCTACACCGCATTCGGTAAAACCGCCAAGCGCTCCGAGAATACAAAAAACGTCACCGAAAACTCGAATCATATCGCCGGCGCGTTACAAACGAAAACCAATCATCAAAACTATAACGGCTCGTGAGGGAGACTCAAAAAGGATTTATAAGTCGGTTTCTTTCGTCCAGCAGCAGAGTAAAGTTCCTCTGAAGATTCACACGGCGCCGAAGACAGTGAGGGCAGCCAGGACGCGGTCGCCACTTCGAACAGGCAAGAACAAACACTCTTCTCCGCACTCACAAAAATCTAAACACTCTGATCCCTCTCACACCGACACTATCTGCACAGATGCCACTTCAAAAGTGGCACACCGAAATAGCCTCAGCAGCGTTCAGAAGCTGGTCATGAATCGAGGGTGTAAATCCAAAAGAAGACGCATTAGGTACTGTTCTCCCGAGGATACCGTCGCCCCGCCGCCTCCTGTCACTGAAATGGCCAAGTGGGCGCCACAGTCCGTGAACGATCACACGAAACATTACTACGAGGCCTGGGTGAACACAACCCTAGCAGCTATATCCAGTGATAGCGAAAAAATGCGGAGAGAAAAGGAGCTAATAGTTAAACAGATGCAGATGAAGCTGGAGTATCAAGCTGCTATGGAAAAGTACGATGATGATTTTTCCGATGAGAAATATACTGGCAGGATAGTAATTCGTAGATAACATTTGTCAAATAACGCAGTATATAATAGAAAAACCACAGTTGAATGCAGTGGCGTAGTTAAGAATTTGATCCGTCCGTAGTCCGTGCCCGCGCCCCAGGCTGAGCGACGCGCGTCACAGCGCTGCGCTTGTATTTTGCCAAATCTAACCTATTTAAATACGCCCCTCCTGGTTGATTGAAAGCGAAAGCTTCAGCTGCTACAAGCTGTGATGACATAATGTCTTTCTTTTTTTATTACGCTGCAGCCTTTCCCTGTGGAAAAAATTACGTCAGTAAAGAAACCATTGGTAGCCTTGGTAATCTTTGACGAAACAATAATATAATAAACCGCAGGTTGGGCGAATCTGCAAGAAATTTTTTGATGACGAGGTAGTTCCTGCAAATATAAGTATATTTTGTAAATAATCGTCTCTTTTTCGGTGAAATTATAAGTAATACTTACCTAAATAAAAATTTAATTCTACCTCAGTAAAATTAAGTTCTACCTCTGTAAAATCAAGTTTTGTGGTAAAGTACGCCATTACTACCGGGTTTAAAGTTTGATGTTTTAGAAAGATTATTAAAAGGATTTTTTTTAAGTGTAATTCGGTAGGGTCGCCTAAAATCTGGCAAACCTTTTTCGAATTTATCGCATATTTAATTGATGAATTTATTTCCCGTATGAGGTCTGGTTCGCCATTTAATTTGTGGCAGCTAGCTTTATCTGCAAGACGTGCATCAAATTTTACGGCTACTCCGATTTTAGGCGATACTACCTTCTGTTTTCTGATTTTGAGTAAACTGTTTTAGTATTTTAAGTAAGTAATTTAGGTGATTGTAAAATAAAATAAATTCTTTATGGTTTTAAAATTATTTTATTAATCAACCAAGTCAACTTACTACTAAACATCAGTTATATTATAAATCATGTAAAAACGTAGAAAAAGAAGTAATTTTAATGAAAAATTTTAACATTCTAGATCTAGGATCAAAAAGCACAGATAAGCGTGAACAGCGAAAATTCTCTGTTAAAAATATCTATCTTTAATAATAAACTCTACTATAATAATCATAGATAGCAATTGAACAATATTTACGAAATACTGCTAAATGTTGCTTATCACTTTCTGTAGAACAGAGTATTATTAATTATACAAAACATACCTACTATTGATACCTACTCAAGGTATGTAAATAAAAAACTTGCCAACTTACTTACTTAGGTGAACATACCCCTATCTTGTTTTGGCAAAAAAAAATGTTACGTTCTTCGTATTGTCGACAACGATGTGTCTATAGTCATAAAATACCATTATTGAGACATAACTTGAACTTTTAAGAAAAAAAGTGTCAGGCGAGATGCACGAGCGTGCAGCGGCAGTCAGCCTGCGGAAGGACCACTGGCTGGTATACGTTAACGAGCAACAAAATTAAAAGTGAGTTCGATCCGTGTTTTTCATAAAATACCAATCGCAAAATTTATGAATCTCTACTTTTCAGTAAGATCTTACAATCAATGAAATTAACGTGCAGTGCCCTATGTTATAAATAACAGGCTACAGTTCTACGTGTGAAATTCTTAGTACATTGCGTAGCCTGTAAACATTTTTGGTAACAATGGCTAACCGACTACGCAATGAACATCGAATTTCACCTGTTGTAGACTGTACCATGGACAAATCCTGTACTTTGATAACATCGGGCACTGGTATGTCAAACTATATGTTATCAACTTATGAACCTACAAGGAACGCAATGAAAACTACATGATACAATAACACTTTTATTGCTTAAATATATGTAATAGTAATAGAAAAACTAACTAATTACTTAGAAGTACTTACTTACTATAAATTTACCACAGATAATAGTGGGTGTCAGGACAACTTTTCGCATATTGAATGAGAATTCAGTCCTAAAACTGAACAAATTTTTATAGTATGTCCTGAATATCGTCAACATTTACGAAGAATAATCATGGCAATTGTTGCACAAAACAGAGAAAATAATTTAATTTCTAAAAGTTTATCAACTGTTAACCATTTTCACTTAAGATTTTACTGTGGTGTGAACCTCTTTCAGTTCCGAAGAGAGTTAATTTAGAACGAAACGCATGAAATCAACTCAAACATCAGCACTTGTCTCGTTGAATAGAATGTTTGTCTTAATTAAATAAACATCTGTTAAAAGAGTGAAGCAATAATCAGACTCTACAATTATTTAACATTGGCTTTGAGGCGAGGCCTGAATTTGGTGTCGCAAGATTGATGCATAATCAAGCATCCATACTTTCGTGGGCATGATGTTTTATTTTATTCAAAATGTAGTGACATTGGCAAAGGAACCAACCAACAAGTTTGTTCATAGGACAGTCACTATCTTTCGTAGTAATAGTTCTATGAAGCGGGGATAAAGATCTTACTAATTGTCACATCAGAAAGGGTATAAATGTCCACAAAATGTCCTTAAACTCTGCAGACAAAAAGCCTGCATGCAAACTTGCTCTGTGCCCAAGACAAAACAAGCGCACAAAGACGGTAGCATAAGGTTAAATGCTGCAGGCACAATTTGTTCTACGCCCATGGCAATACAGGCCCGCAAACGCTGCTTCTTAAAAAAAGCCTTAAAAGGCGGTAGACTAAAGATCAGGAAGTGCAGGCATAATTTCCCTATACTTCTTAGGCCGTACGCTCGCTCACGCGGTTTCACGCGCGGGACGGCCCGCGCGGGCCAGATTTGACAAAACACAAGATTGGCGCCCCGTGACGCGGCCTGCGGTCACCCGCGCCGCGGCTTCAGCAACCCGCGACATAATATAACCCGTACGAACACGACGACACTTGCCATATTACAACTACCTAGGCACTATGCGCCTTCTAAATTTGGACGGGTTATAATGGCGGCGATGTCAGACCGCCGCGCGGATCCCGCGAGTCCGCGCGCGGCCTCATGCGCGGGCTGGCCCGCGCGTGAAACCGCGTAAGCGAGCGTACGGCCTTAATAAATCGGATAACCTTGAAAATAGCAGAAACGCTGGATGTTTTCATTTTTATCAGCTTTTATATCCGTAAGCTTAATGACGTATGTGATATTTCATAAAAAATATTTGTTATTATTTTATGCCAATGGCAAAACAAGCTTACAAACGCTGCAGACTTTCAAAGACAGCAAGAAATAGGCAAATAAGTGCTCAAGACATAGAGCATTATGCCCAGTAAATCTACGTAAGAAATATCCGATTTATATGAACTTCGGAATTAGATACGTACAATTCGAAATCTGATACAGATGTCAATCAATGATGCAGACACAAGTGCCCCAATGAGATGCATAGAAAACAGCAGGAATAATGAATAACAGGCCGAAAGTGTGACCGGCAAAATGTCTATAATGGGGCATGCATAAGTGCCCCGAAGACATAAAAAGGGCTGCAAAGTGCAGACTACGAGGGGTGCACTGAAAATTGTGGGAATAGACAAGTACCGTTCCTGGTACAATACAACTTTTTTATCAGAAACTCCTTTGATTTATTTATCGAATTTTATTTATTTGGTTTGAAAATTAGAACGCGTTTACGTCACATATTCTTGTCAAACTTAACAAGTCGGTGCAAAAATGGAGTGGACTCGAGAAAATTCAAGAGCTATGATTTATTACGACTTTCGAAGTGGTTTAACACAAAAACAGTGTGTCGCTCGGATGATTTCTGCGTTTGGTAGTGAAGCTCCATCTAAAACGACAATCTATCGCTGGTTTGCGGAATTCCAACGTGGACGTGCCAAGCTCTGTCAAGGCCGCCCCAAAACTGCCGTCACCAAAGAGAACATTGATGCTGTCCGTAAATTGATTGAGGAGGAACGACATGTTACATTATCGAGAAATTCAGGCTTTTTTATTTCAGGTATGAGTCAAATACAAATAATTTTGTATAAAGAATCAGGTGTGAAAAAGTTGTTTTCCCGGTGGATACCATGTGCTCTCTGAAGAGATGATGGCGGCTCGCGTTGATTGGTGCACCAGAACTCTCGAGCGATTCAATGGACGATCTTCAAATGCTGTATACAACATCGTATCATTTGACGAAAGTTGGATATATGTCTACGAACCCGAATCAAAGAATCAGTCACGAATTTGGGTCTTTGAAAATGAAATAAAGCCAACCAAAGTTGTTCGGTCACGAAGCGTTGCCAAGAAAATGGTGGCCACGTTGTCTACACTGGCCATGTTGCAACTATTCCTCTTAAGGGACAAAGAACAGTTACTGCGGAGTAGTATGTCAACACTTGTTTGCCAGCTGTCTTCTGGGAACTCCATAAAAACAACTGCAACCGCCGCATCATCCTCCACTGCGAGCGATGCGAGCTCGCACCCCGCCCACAAAACAAAAGAGTTTTTGGAAGGTGAAAATATTGAATTATCGGACCACCCGCCGTACAGCCCTGACCTGAGCCTCAATGATTTCTGTACTTTTCGAAAAAATAAAAATAAATTGCGTGGTCAACGATTTTCGTCACCTGAAGAAGCTGTAGATGCCTACAAAATGGAGTTTGAGTACCCCAACTTCAGAATGGCAAGAGTGCTTTATTAATTGGTTCCATCAAATGGAAAAATGTCGCCAATTCACGGGAATATACTTCGAAAAGCAATAAATATGTTTTCCACAATAACAGTTGTATCAGTTTCTTGATTCCCACAATTTTCAGTTCACCCCTCGTAACAGCCTGACAAAAAGTCAAAACGTAGGTATTGTAAAATCCAAAATAAACAACTTAAATCCGTTTAAAATTGTTTTGAGTAATAGTTGTGCAAACTGAAGAAAATATTACGACAAAAAGTCGATAAATGCAAACATACGTGTTTGAAAAACGACTGGAAAGACTGCAGGGAACATCCCGAAAACGTAATTGACCAATAGTCCTAAAATTCTACATGCCTAAAGTAATAAGACATGAAAAAGGTCTGAAAAGTCTGTTGGCTAACAGTCCGAAAACGTGACAGACAAAATGTCCTAAAATGCTGCATGCCTACGTGATCATGAGATATGAAAAAGGTCTGAAAAGTCTGTTGGCTAACAGTCCGAAAACGTGACAGACAAAATGTCCTAAAATGCTGCATGCATACGTGATCATAAGACATGAAAAAGGTTTGAAAAGTCTGTTGGTTGACATGTCCGAAAACGTTACAGACAAACAGTCCTAAAATGCTGCATGCATACGTGATCATAAGACATGAAAAAGGTCTGAAAAGTCTGTTGGCTAACAGTCCGAAAACGTGACAGACAAAATGACCTAAAATGCTGCATGCATTCGTGATCATAAGACATGAAAAAGGTCTAAAAAGTCTGTTGGCTGACATGTCCGAAAACGTTACAGACAAAAAAGTCCTGGAATGCTAATCTCATACCCAACGACATGGAAAGAGCTGCAAAGACTGCAGGAAACACCCCGGCAGGCAAAAGCAAGACTCTTAATGGCTGCAGCCCTGAGCCTTGGATAAAAAAGGCTGCAACGGTAGCAGGCAATAATTTTAAATTTGGTCAAAGGCATACTTGCCCCATGCCAAGCAAATACTGCTGGTAAAAATCTGGTTTGTTCTTTTGCTTCGAAAAATGTAATAGAGCGTTGGCCAATTTGTCTTTTTGATAAATAACCTCCGCACTTTTTAAATAAAATATATATTTTCGTTCTTCGAAAATGAGTATGAAAATGTTACGACAAAATGGTGGTTACGAACAACGATGTCTGGAATACTAACTGGATCAATGAGCAACATTTAAATTACAACTGATCAATATCTTGGGTTCATTATCTGTGGTTCACGAACATCAGGAAATTGCTCTCTCTCTTTTCGTGTGGGACACCGAGTCATCCAACGACCCGATGAAAGCTGGTGTCAGAGTTTTTGGAAATTGCTGAAAATTTGACATGTGCACAAAGCAAGATGGAAAAATCTTTGATCATCAGAAATCTGTATTGAAATACAGAGGAATTGGAATACATTTTAATTTCAAAAAGTATCGGAACGGCGTGGAAATATGCCAAATGGCATGGAAATTTGTACGAAGAAATCTATTCTCGTTCGGAAAAATTCAGATACATTTTCGGGTTGTGTTATAGACGTGAAACTAACAGTTTTTTGGTGAAAACATTATTTATAACCTTATACAGAGTGTAAAGGATAGCCCTCCGAATACTGATGGGGTGCATTCAGATCGTTATACCGAACAATTTTCCCCTAGGAACATATGTCAGGAAACGACAAAAAAATATCGACCTCCCATACAAAATCACGATCGGCTGACTTTACTATGAGAAGTCAAAAATCTTTTTACCTTTCCTGGCATATGTTCCTTGAGTAAGGTTGTTCAGTTTAATGGTCTGCATGCACCCTATCAGTATTCAGAGGGCTGTCCCTTTACACCCTGTAAATTCCTAAATATTCAAATTCAAACATAAAGATCAGCACATACATTCGTCCAAATAAGTAAGGATAGTAAAAAATAATGTGTAACCAGGAAATTGTAATCATAATCACCAGTTTCTCCATGTTTGTGTGTGATCTAATCTTTGATACTATTATAACAAAAAAAACTGTCTTAAATGAACGTCAAATGATATAAAAACTTAACACAACTAAAGTTTACACTTAATTTACATGATGTAAAAAATGCTGGAAATATTTGGTTAAATATGCACCCGCCCATATAAAACATTTATAACGCAGTGAAAAATGAAAATAACTTCAAAATTTCAGTGTAAGAGAATCTTCCTTACACTAATGAATTGAGTATTTTTTTTATAACCCAATGGGATTTGAAGAAACGAATCCGAAAGAAGGCATAGACTTCGCCGGATTAGTTGCCAAATTTTGACAGTTATTCCGAATCAGTCAATGGCGGCGCACCATCTATCGGATAAGTTTCTTAAAAAAACGCTTATTATTACAACCAAGTACGAATATATGCAACTTTTTCGAGTTTCGTGAGCAGGTTGGGTATACTTCCAGTTTTTTACACATGTGTAAGTTACTAACTAAATATACATAAAGTCAAAATAAATGTTGTCAATAAATGAATAAAGACTTAAAATAACGTACTTAACTGGTACATATCAATAACTAAACAAGACAGAAAACTTAGATAAATTGAAAAAAAATTACTGGAATAAAATATCCTAACTATGCACTCACAGTGCTATATCATTTTCATAAATGAAACTAACAGCACCGGGTTCAAGCCCCGACGGGCGCTAATATTTTTTTAATATCTTATTTTCATTTATGAAAATATCCCTACGTTTAAAAAACTAAGACTCGATTGGAGCAAACTCTCTGCGAATAGTATCATTACACTATCACTGATTTTATGCATATTTTTGGTAACTTCACTGCGAATAAAATAGGCTATTCATTCGTAGTGAAGAATGCTACGTACGCATGTGCATTGACAATTTAACAAGAAAATATATACGAAAATATTTTAGGTAGACTGGTCTACCTAAAGAACTGAACAATTTTACCAACAAAATATCGAATCAATTTGGACCTTCCATACAAAAAGACACAATTTGTATGGGAGGTTCAAATAAATGAGAGGTTGATACCTACCTATTTAGCTCCGAGCATAGGTTTTACTATACTTGTTCCAATTTCAATTATGTATAGGAAAAAATTAACAATCTTACTATGACTGAGTGCTGTCCTTATAAAAGATCCAATTAAATTCAATGCAAATATATTTAGGGTTTATCTTCTCGTGAAACTGCACAACTTTTCCCATGTATAACGGTCGAAATATGAAAAAATATTTGGACTTCCCATAAAAATTTTCAATTATGTAAACATTTTGTATGGGAGGTCTATATATTATATTTCGACCTATGTTCTATGGAGTAAGTTGTTAAGTTTCACAAGAAGAACACAGCCTAAAGATATTTGCATTTAATTAATAAGGACCTTATAAGTCGCAGAGTCGCGTTGTTACTTTTATTTTAATTACATTTTTTTTTCAGTACCTACTTGGATTAAGTATAACTTTCTGGCATGATGTGATGTGACATTATGATAGCTATGTATGGTGAATTTACAAGTGAGAGATAACATAAACTCAAGACTGGCTGGTAATAAGAAACAACTTTCCCCAAGGAACATAGGTCGAAATTCTAAGTTGCTGTGGAAAATTTGAGTTACTATGGAAACTCAATGTTTTTGTCATATTTCAACTTATATTCCTGGGGGAAAGTTGTTCCTTATCACCAGCCCGTCTTGAGATTTCGCTATCAAGTAAATTTCACCCTATTTACAAAGTAATCTTTAAAAAGATAGAGCTTGCTTCATGTTTTAAGGCACTTTCAAATTTGATGAATAATTGTAACATGAACTTTCAAAATCCAATGTTAATTTGGAAGGAAATAATGTTTTGATAGATATTGAAAACTGATTGTATATATTAATGGTTCAAAATCGAACGAATTTGGTGATAAATTATTTACCATTATATCTTATAAAGAGATAGCAAATTATGTCCTATTCGTTTTGTATGAAATCAGATGGTTGTATAAAGAGGAAACTTTTTTTGTGAAGTGGCGCCATTGTCGAGGTCGTTGACGGCTACTCTCGCCTTAAGGCACTTTCAAATTTGATGGATAATTGTAACATAAAAAATGATAGTTATCACGAAATAATGTTTTGATAGTTAATGAAATCTGTTTGCACATATTTTTATGGTTCCAAATCAAATTATGTTTAGTGATAAATTATTTCCAATTATCTTATAAAGAGATAGCAAATTATGTCCAATTATTTTTATATCAAATCAGATTTTTCGATGTTAATAGTGGTATACATCTATTCACCTCCTCGCATAGCTTTGAGTAGTTGTGGCGCTTCGACGGTGTACAGGCCGGGCCCGTCCTTGCGGCAGGCGGTGACGGTGAGGGAGCCGCGCCCTTCCTCGTCTAGGTTCAGGTGTTGGAGGGCGCGCTCTATCATCTCAGCGGTCGGCGCCTGGGGGAAATCTGCAAGGGAAATAGTTAAAAATAAAATAATTTATTTTTCTTTAACAATTAAAGCCTTAATCAGATAGGTGTTGGTGTCTCTATTTAAGCGAAAATAGCCTGTGTTTAGAGACACCTCTCCTCTATAACAATAATTACAAATAAGTGAAGGCCGACGGTGATATATCTATACAGAAAGGCAAAGTTAAGTTTTATATGAATTTAGAAATATATATTTTGAAAAAAAGAATAATTCCAAGCATGCATACGCCTGTGTGTGCGTGTGTGTATGTGTGTGTGTGTGTGTGTGTGTGTGTGTGTATGTATGTGTGTGTGTGTGTGTGTGTGTGCTTGCCATGTTATACTACATGATCCATCAAAATCTCAACTTCTTCATACAATAGTTATAATTAATTCTTCTGCTTCTTCGTGTGGGCACTGAGTCGTCCAACGAAACGATTAATTATAGTTAATAAATAAAGATATCTTATTACTACAAAAGTTATAACACAAAGGTTACGTGTTTTCATCTGGTCGTTGGACGACTCGGTGTCCCACACGAATAGCAGCAGCAGCAGCTGTTTTCAGTCTCCTCCAATACTTATTTCGCGCGGTATTTACGGGGTAGGCAGAGCGTAAATAACGGACATTTACGCCACGTCTAACAAACAGTTGGGGGATTGTATATCACCATAGTGACAGATAGTCAGCAAAACGCCTAAAATAGCGACATGTTACCCTTAGAAAAGCATCACCCCATTACTTTTCCGTGGGAGTCGTAAGAGGCGACTAAGGGACTCGAGGGTGTGTATTGCAATTTTAGGCTATGGGCTGACAACCTTTCACTATGGCGATACAATTTTTTCCGAATGACCGTCAAATAATTGTCAGACGTGGCGTAAATGTCCCTTTTTTGCGACCGTTTACGCTCTGCCTATCCCGCAAGGGATTAAAGGCGTGAGATATGTATGTATGTAGGACCTGGACTCTAATGGTAAAAGATTTTATTTAAATCGGTCCAGCAGTTTCGGAGTCTATTCAACTCAAACAAACAAACTTTCTTTTTTATAATATTAGTGTATCTGATGTTATCTGATTGACCCTCAAACTTCTGTCAGAGGTGGTGTTAATATCCGTTTTACGGCCGTTAACGCTCTGCCTACCCCGTAAGGGATATAGGCGTGATTTATGCATGTATGTATGTATGTAGTATTAGTGTAGACAATAATACCTTTGATCTCAACAGTGGTCGCGATGGCCGGCAGGTCACGCATGAACTCCGGCAACATTTTCCTCACTAGTGTGACGGGCACGCTCTCCATGTTGCCGTAGTCGATGTAGCAGACGGACGCCTCCGGTTGGCCCACTTTGTGGTCCGCGAACACCGCGCGGAACCATTGCGGGTCTGGAATGGATATGAATGTTTGTTTTAATGATCAGCTGTTTCGATAGCGCAGTGGTTGTGCGACTGCCTGCGACGCAAAGGTTCCGGCTCGATTCTCGGCGGGACACTCATAAAGTTGATATTTATCACTATGTGAATTTGTTCCCGGTCTGGTTAGGACATTGCAGGGTGAACCACTTGATTGTCCGAAAATAAATGGTTCCGTGCTTCGGAGGGCACGTTACGCCGTCGGTCCCGGTTGCTGTCTATGATTACTTAGACGGCGGTCGTTACGCAACCATGTCAGAGGCCTATTACTAGTAGTAGGCTCTCTTAACATTGCTCCCTCTGTGATCCAGTGGTTTCGGTCGTATCTCAATGGTCGTCAGCAGTGTGTGAAAATCGACGATTTAACATCAGATTGGTCTACCCTCACTGCTGGTGTTCCACAAGGCGGTGTCTTATCTCCATTGCTTTTTTCTATTTTCATCAATAATATTTCTCGAGTCGTCTCTTCTCCCTACCATTTGTATGCAGATGATCTACAAATTTACAGGCATTTTTCCCTATCGGATATTTCTGAAGCTGTTGATGCCATTAACCTTGATCTTAAGGCTATTCAGTTGTGGGCTAAGAGTTTTGGTTTACTGGTGAATCCCACTAAGTCACAGACAATGATAATTGGAAGCAGTTACCTAAAGTGTAGGCTTGTTGGTGCAGATGTCCCTAAAATCTTCTATGACGGTGTCCTTATACCTTACACGGACAAAGCAAAAAATCTGGGACTTATATTTGACTCCGATTTATCTTGTTCACCGCAAGTCAATGCGGTTAGTAGCCGCATGCACTTCTCTTTTCACTCTCTCAAACGGCTCCAGACCTTCCTACCCCTTCAGACTAAAATCATGCTTGCTGAAGCACTTTTGCTTCCTATTCTTGATTATGCTGATGTGTGTTACTTGGATGTGACAGAGGAGCTATTAAACAAACTTGAGCGTCTACAAAATCTTTCTATTCGTTTCATCTTCGGACTTCGCAAATTTGACCATGTTTCTGAATTTCGTGCTCAGTTAAAATGGCTCCCAATCCGCCGTCGCCGCAATGTGCACATCCTATCTGTCCTCTACAGGATCCTTAAAGACCCATCCTCTCCTGATTATCTTCGCTCCCGTTTCCACGTTTTACCTCCTGATCCCAGGCCTAGGCGCGCATGTATCACCAAGGTACTTGAGTGTCCCAGAGCCAATACCAAATTCTTTTTTAATTCCTTCACGGTTCGAGCTACGCAATTATGGAACGCACTTCCAAAGTCCATTCAGGATTCTCCAAGTATAACGTCATTTAAACGCAGAATAAAAGAGCACTATTTATCGGAACAATCTTGATGTATGTGTATAAATTTAAATATATAATTTATTTATGTATTTATTAATAAGTATGTATTGTTTATAATATATTATATGCAAGTCCCTATCTGTATGTGTACACGGTTTTGTCATTCCCTAATATAGTATTTTCTAATTCCACTGTGCAGGTTGGCTGGAAGAGATCTCTTCATAGAGATAAGCTCACCTTTGTGACTACGTTTAATGTTCAAATTTATTGTAATAATCTGGTACACACAATAAAGAATATATATAGGCGGTTGATAAAACGCTGACACCAGGTTTCATCGGGTCGTTGGAAGACTCGGTGTGAACACGAAAAGAAACGTATTTCTAATCTGGTCAAAAAGTATGTGACAAAAATATCAAAGTTACACTTTGTGTTGTGATTTATTGATAGAACTCCATATTCTAGACAAATTAAAAACTTTTACACTATTTCCACAAATATATTTTGTTAAGAAACCTGTCGCATAATAGTTTAATTTAAAAATCTATGCATGGTGAAAAAAAAATACTGCAAATATTTTAAGGGAAGAACCAGTTCGTGAAACTGAAAAACTTCCCCCAAGGGACATAGGAAAGGGACCTCCCATACAAATTAACCCGGGGCCGCCTAGTAAGGGACCAAATCGTATTTCGACTTATGTTTCTAGAGGAAAGTTGTTCAGTTTTATGGGCTGGTTCATCCCTTTAAATATTTGCAGTTGATTTTTTTACACCTTTTATTAGTAGAACTAGTGAAAAAAGCTTTTAATTTACTTTAAAATATTAAAGATAAAAACCTATTCCCAATCCTTTAGTGGCGGGTGAAGAGATAGTTTTAATCATACAATTATAACAAGAAATGCGTGAGACTTACATGGAGGCATCTGTGCAATGCAAAGCTCTTCGATTTTAGGCAGATAGGGCTCGCGACCGAGCTCGCTCTCGCAGTATTTAGCCATCTGAGAATAAAAATAAAACATTTGAATTTTAACTGATGATAAGACACATCTTTGACCTAACGCAAGTTTTCTCTAATTGATCTTTCTTCTTTGAATTTCACATAGTGAACACCCAAGCGCGTTGATACTTCTATGGAAGTATTTCGACCAATATTCGCGACAGCGGCAGGAGCAGGAGCAGGTGCATGGTGTGAACGTGCTATTAGATTTACTTGAGGCAGGTTTTCTGAAGAAAATGATAAAACTTTATTCAATGTAGGATAGTATTACCACTTATTGACGTCATGATCCGTCATTGTAAAGAAAAGAAATTTGTATAAAACAATTTTCTTTGTTTTATAACAATTTTGTATTGTCCTAATAGAAAACCGGCTCGGGCGTGATAAAATAAAGGCACTGTAACTGTAGGAGCGATAAACCCTAGTGGAGGCGGGCGTCGAACCTGACTGTTCTTTTACCTGCTGCGAAGTCCTTACTACAGCGTCTGTACACCTAAATCTTAAGGCGGCGCCGACCGTCCAGTGGCGCCCTCTAATGTTTTAAATTAATTTCTTTTAATCTTAAACAAATATTAAAAATCTATGACGAATAATCTATGACTAACTCAGATTTGAAAAAAATAATTAAAACATGTGAGGGCGCCACTGGACGGTCAGATTACGCTCGGTGCAGGCATAAGACGACGGATTGCAGGTAAGGTGCGCGCCCCCTTACCCTGTGCGTGATGTTATCCAGCTTGTGGTACATGTGGGGCGTGTCGGGCGCGACGGACAGCGTGCCCCCGATGAGAGCTCCCACGTCGGTCACCAGCAGTTTGCACGGCGGTGTAGGTAAGGTCCGCGCCCCCTTACCCTGTGCGTGATGTTATCCAGCTTGTGGTACATGTGGGGCGTGTCGGGCGCGACGGACAGCGTGCCCCCGATGAGAGCTCCCACGTCGGTCACCAGCAGTTTGCACGGCGGTGTAGGTAAGGTCCGCGCCCCCTTACCCTGTGCGTGATGTTATCCAGCTTGTGGTACATGTGGGGCGTGTCGGGCGCGACGGACAGCGTGCCCCCGATGAGAGCCCCCACGTCGGTCACCAGCAGTTTGCACGGCGGTGTAGGTAAGGTCCGCGCTATCTTACCCTGTGCGTGATGTTATCCAGCTTGTGGTACATGTGGGGCGTGTCGGGCGCGACGGACAGCGTGCCCCCGATGAGAGCCCCCACGTCGGTCACCAGCAGTTTGCACGGCGGTGTAGGTAAGGTCCGCGCTATCTTACCCTGTGCGTGATGTTATCCAGCTTGTGGTACATGTGGGGCGTGTCGGGCGCGACGGACAGCGTGCCCCCGATGAGAGCCCCCACGTCGGTCACCAGCAGTTTGCACGGCGGTGTAGGTAAGGTCCGCGCTATCTTACCCTGTGCGTGATGTTATCCAGCTTGTGGTACATGTGGGGCGTGTCGGGCGCGACGGACAGCGTGCCCCCGATGAGAGCCCCCACGTCGGTCACCAGCAGTTTGCACGGCGGTGTAGGTAAGGTCCGCGCCCCCTTACCCTGTGCGTGATGTTATCCAGCTTGTGGTACATGTGGGGCGTGTCGGGCGCGACGGACAGCGTGCCCCCGATGAGAGCCCCCACGTCGGTCACCAGTAGTTTGCACGGCGTGTAGGTAAGGTCCGCGCCCCCTTACCCTGTGCGTGATGTTATCCAGCTTGTGGTACATGTGGGGCGTGTCGGGCGCGACGGACAGCGTGCCCCCGATGAGAGCCCCCACGTCGGTCACCACCAGTTTGCACGGCGGTGTAGGTAAGGTCCGCGCTATCTTACCCTGTGCGTGATGTTATCCAGCTTGTGGTACATGTGGGGCGTGTCGGGCGCGACGGACAGCGTGCCCCCGATGAGAGCCCCCACGTCGGTCACCAGCAGTTTGCACGGCGGTGTAGGTAAGGTCCGCGCTATCTTACCCTGTGCGTGATGTTATCCAGCTTGTGGTACATGTGGGGCGTGTCGGGCGCGACGGACAGCGTGCCCCCGATGAGAGCCCCCACGTCGGTCACCACCAGTTTGCACGGCGGCTCGGGTAACGGCAGGAACTCCACGTTTTCGTACATCAGGTGTTCTACTTCTGTAACGAACAATACATTGTCATTTTATTATGTACTACATTTCCGCCCACTTGTCTCTTTTCACGACTTTCATGGGAAAGAAATGGGGTGATGCTATCCTAAGCCGGCATCACACGGCTCAAAACTTGAATTTTTTATTTAAATTTGTTACCTCTGTCTGTATGTTTCTTTGTTACCTCTTCACGCTTAAACGGTTTGACCGATTTGGATGAAATATGGAACACAGGTAGAGTATAACTTGGAATAACACATAGACCACTTTTTACCGCGGTAAAACACTATTACCACGGGGAAATTAGTGGCAACGGGTGAAACCGCTGGGCGGAAGTCTAGTAATTTTATAAATCTGAGAGTTTGTGTGTGTATGTATGTATGTTTGTTTGTTACCTTTTCACGCCCAAACGGCTTGACCGATTTGGATGAAATTTGGAACACAGGTAGATTATAACATGGAATAACACATAGGCTACTTTTTACCGCGGGAAAACAACTATTACCACGGGGAAATTAGTAGCAACGGGTGAAACCGCTGGGCGGAAATCTAGTAATGTTATAAATCTGAGAGTTTGTGTGTGTATGTATGTATGTTTGTTACCTTTCCACGCCCGAACGGCTTGACCGATTTGAATGAAGTTTGGAACACAGGTAGATTATAACCTGGATTAACACATAGGCTACTTTTTACCGCGGGAAAACAACTATTGCCACGGGAAAATGAGTGGCAGCGGATGAAACCGCTGGGCGGCAATCTAGTGTAGTCATAAAACTATGTAAAAATAATGTTTTTATGATTAGCAGTACCCATATCGTATATCTAATCTGGGAAAATATATTACAAAAAATATTGAAAATAAACACCTATCCCCAATCCATTAGCGGCGGGGGGGAAAGCTAGTTATAACATAAGGGCTTCTTTACGCCAGTAATGGGGTTAAACATCTGGGGGTTTCTCAACTAGCCACGCAAGGTAATAAAATTAGTTGTGAAGTGTGAACTCATTTCTTTCTTGTAACTTTGCTGATGTTTCGTTTTCGAACCCGCAGTTCTTATTAATTTTTAGCAACATCCAAATACGCTTAGCGCACGTTTGTGTGTGTGTGTGTGTGTGTGTGTGTGTGTGTGTGTGTGTGTCGGAAATCTAGTATGAATATGAAGCGGGCACACACCGACGACGTCGCCGCCCCGCTGCTGCAGCTGCGCCCACTCCGGCGTGCACATCTCTTGCACTCTCTTGTTCACGTTCTCGTTTCTGCTCGCGACCGTCAATGTCACTTCGGAGCCGTTGGGGGCCGTCTTAGCGCCATTGGGTATGGTCTAGAAAAAAATGAAATCATTATTTAGGACTCTCGAAAGTGAAAAGGAAAAAAAAACGGAACCCTTATAGAATCACTTTGCTTTGAGCGAGCTTTCATATCATTCATTGGCAATTTTAATATCCTCCGAGCCTCTCAAAGATTGACTGGAAAAGATACTTAATGGGATAAGCCTGCCTTTGTGCCTCTGTTTTCATTTCTTCCTTTACTGTTAAGGCCAATTTGTTTTGTGTTACAATAAAGCTACATACATTCATTGTTGTCTGTCATGACCCTTTATCTCGGATGCTTAGAAATATGGAGTTAAAATTAAAATCATATACTCTGGTGTAAGACTGCTTGTAGTTGTAAAAAAAAAGATACGGCCGTCAATTATGGGAAAGGTATTTGACCCTCTCAAGGGAATCACAATTCATAGGGTACTTCCCATGGGCCTTGAAAACCATAAAATTTAGCAACAAGCTTTGTTTTGATGTACAAGTTTAGGAAAGCAATCAAAAATATAATACATACATACATAATTCACGCCTATATCCCTTACGGGGTAGGCAGAGCGTCAACGACCGCAAAACGGACATCAACACCACGTCTGACAAAAGTTTGAGGGTCAATCAGATAACTGTGTATCACTACAGTGACAGGTAGTCAGCCCATCGCCTAAAATTGCAAAACACATCAAGAGGGTTACCTCGAGTCCCTTGTCGCCCTTACGACACCCATGGGTAAGAAACGGGGTGATGCTATTCTAGGCCGGCATCACAAGGCAAAAATTTAATTATTTCAAATATATAGGTTTAGGGTTATTATAGGTTTTTTTAGCAGTCAATAAAGAACAAACTTTTAAGGCTGCTAGTTAGTAATTTAAGTGGGGTATTAGCAAGCATATATACAGGATGTCCAGGACTTAATGGATAACCATTAATTCCAGAACACCTTGTACAACTAATCGACATATTGTTAGACGATAGTTTTGAGTGTCCCTTAGACAACGGACAAAAGTTGTATTGACATTGATTGACCCAAATACATACCAACAAAAGTTCCACATTGTCATCCTTGAGCTTATCGAGGTATTCCTCGGCGGCGGGAGTGAGTGGCTGCTGCGAGGACATGGCGAGCGCAACGCGGGACGTCATCGGGGCGATGGTGTCAGGGTGCAGGTTAGCGGGGAGTGGATAAAGGTTCTCTAGTTGGTTGATGTGGCTGTTGCCTGGGAAAAAAAAAATTTGCTGTAGAAATACATACATACATATATCACGCCTTTATCCCTTGCGGGGTAGGCAGAGCGTTAACGGCCGCAAAAAACGGACATTTACGCCACGTCTGACAAACATTTGAGGGTCATTTGGAAAATTGTGTATCGCCATAGTGACAGGTTGTCAGCCTATCGCCTAAAAATGCAATACACACCCTCAAGTCCCATCGTCGCCTCTTACGACTCCCACGGGAAAGAAATGGGGTGATGCTATTCTAAGCCGGCATCACGCGGTATAGAAATAGTTGAACGAATAGTTGATTAATCAGCCTCACCTTATGATATCTCTCTACCGTAGGACTGCTGGAAGAGATTTCTTTTTAGAAATAAGTAGTACCTGTTGTGTTGTTTTTCTTTAATGTAATTGTTCTGTGTTTTATCTTGTGTGCAATAAACAGTTAAATAAATAAACAAAATAAGTTGTACGTGAATACCAAATTTTAAAACACTTCTGGTGTTAGGTATACAATTTTTTTAAACTTGCAAAATTTTCAAGCGCGGGCTGGATTTGAACCTGCGACTTTCGTCATTACTAGTGACGACGCCCCTTCCATCTTGATAACTTGTACGTGTTTACACAGAAAAGAGACGCTGAAATTGCATAGCTGCGTATCGTAACAGTACGCTTGAATACTATTTTTTAAATAAATACATATTATACAAAGAAACACCCAGATTAAACACAAATATCTGAAAATTACTTTAGGCGAGTGTAGCCGTGAACGACCTCGACAGTGGCGCCACTTCACAAAAAAAGATTTCTCTTTATACAAACAATCTATCAGAATGTCTGATGTCCAAGTTTTTAGTATTATCCTTAGCTAAAATTAGAACCTGGAAACTCAATGAAATATTCGCTACATTTGAATTTATGGCAAAAAGTGCCTAAAACGGACACTTTTGGTATTAATTAACATAACTTTAATAAAAGCAAATATTTGATTGAGTTTGCAGGTTCTAATTTTACTTAAGGATAATACTAAAAACTTGAGCATCGGACATTCTGATAAATTGTTTGTATAAAGAGAGAACGTTTTTTTGCGCCACTGTCGAGGTCATTCACGAGTACACTCGCCTTTTTGTGGGGATCGAACCCAAAACCCTCAGCGTAGCGTAGGGGTACTATCCACTACGCCATCGATTCATCAACTGTCAGCGTAGCAAGCAGAGCTCTATTGTTATAAATATTGTCCGTCAGTCATCCTGTAAAAATAAATTTAAAGAATAGAACCATCCGTACCTGGTTGCCATTCCACCAATTCGGACAAAGCGCTTCCAGTCATCATTTATAATGCGCACTGCTAAAGAGTGGAACTCACTACCTGCGTCTGTGTTTCCAAACGCATACAACCCTAATCTCTTCAAAGTAAGAGTGAACAGGCTTCTTCTGCGTGAGCTCGCTCCATCTTAGACTCTGTCTCTATCCTATGTCCTAGACTAGAGCACAGTATAATTAATAGTACTAGCGTACAGTATGGTCACTCCCTGCCTCCCCCTACAAGCGCAGCCCACCCGCGCTCGGAGGACGCTCAGACACCGGCTAGCAAGGACGCGACGACGAAGGTCATTTCATACTGCCGCACATTGCATTCCCGATTCGCGAACGCAAAATGGCGGCAACCCTGACATGTTGTCTCACACACACAAGCATGGTCCGCGTTCACCTACGCGAGCTTAGACTGAGTGCGTAGCAACGCGTTTGTTTCATACATTTGAGCGCCAGTGTCCGAGGTGTGACTAGAGTCAAGAGCAAACCCATCATTAATAAAATAAAAAAAAGAAAATATAGAATAAAATAAGCTTACCATATTCGATATACTCGAGCAAGTATTTGTTCTGCTTGATGCTGGTGCGTTTGACTAATGCTCTGTAATGGCAGCCATCGGTATATTTGCTGATCACGTAGGAGCCGGCTATCGGTGGTTCGGTTAGAGGTTTAGCTGGAAATAAAATGCAATATTGAAGTCGATGCGGTAATTACATACATATACATACATATCATCACGCCTTTTTCCTTTTCGGGGTAAGCGGCCGCAAAAAACGGACAATTACGCCACGTCTGAAAAACATTTGAGGGTCATTCGGAAAATTGTGAATCGCCATAGTGACAGGTTGTCAGCCCATCGCCTAAAATTGCAATACACACCCTCGAGTCCCATAGTCGCCTTTTACGACACCCACGGAAAAGAAATGGGGTGATGCTATTCGAAGCCGGCATCACACGGCATCAACGGTAATTTCATTCATACATATAATCACGCCGCTTTCCCATAGGGGTAGGCAGAGACTACATCTTTCCACTTGCTACGATCCTAACACACCTCTTTCGCTTCTTCAACATGCATCAATAATTAGTCTTAAGAAGCACAGAACTATGACTAAAGCCATAGATAACCATCACAATATTTTACTTTTAGATGAATGGAAATAACCATGTCTTGTTTAATTTTGCTTCATTAGCGTGCAAGTATAAGCGAGACGCAAAAGACTGTTTGTAACATCTGGTATCGCTGGGGCCGAAGCTGCTGCAGGATTGTTACTAATGATACTATGGCGGGTGACAGGAGTAATGCCAACAGGCAGAATGGAGGGTTCCAGGTGGTGTCGGGTAAAGAGTAGTACCCTGCCTGGCCGGGTGTGGCCAGGGGACCGACTGGTCCACCTGGATAGAATTGGAAGTTGTATATATGCGTTGCGCGGTGAAACACTTCGATACCGCGTTTCAGGCTCTTTGTTCTATCACGTGGCGCCATCTTACAGATGTGTTTGGAACTTCTGTTGCGTCTTGCTTGGAACCACTTTGAGTGAGCTTCTTGCCGTAGCTCAGAGAGGTCGCTACAATCCTAATACCGTCAAGTCCGTGCACGGCCACGTCGTGTAGCGCGGCGTCGAAGGCGCGCTTCCCCGCGGCGCCGGCGGGGCTCACGTATATGTTGCTCGCGTCCGTCACGTGCACCATCAGCACGGCGGAGTTGTTCCTCACTTCCGGTCTGCACACTTCCGGTATCGCCGGGGCCGAAGCTGCTGGAAAGGTCCGAAAAGGACGATTAAGTTACAGCTATATTGTTATTATAACTTTTTAAGCACTCGCGATCACTTTCACTCATTTTAAGTATAAGACCGGGTCTATCGCGATAGTATTTAGGTAAATACTATCGCGATAGACCCGGTCGCGGGTTATATTGTGGTCGCGTGTTGACAGTCAACCCGCGACCACAATACATGAAACTGTGTTGAAACGTCGGGACACAGGTAAATTACTAATATTTACCTAAATACTATCGCGATAGACCCGGTCTAATACTTATATATTGTTATTATTTAAGATTTTGCCGTGTGATGCCGGCTTGGAATAGCATCACCCCATTGCTTTCCCGTGGGAGTCGTCAGAGGCGACTAAGGGACTGGAGGGTGTGTATTGCAATTTTAGGCGATAGGCTGACAATCTGTCACTAAGGTGAAACACAATATTCCAAATGACCCTCAAATATTTGTCAGACGTGGCGTAAATGTCCGTTTTATGCGGCTGTTTCCGCTCTGCCTACCCCGCAAGCGATCATAGGCGTGATATATGTATGTTATTATTTAAGACCACTGTACAGTTAATCGCAATAAAGAATTATTTTAATTGAATTGAATTGAATTGAAATATACACGGTGTAAGGAACGAAGAGAATGAAGAGGCCTATGTCCAGCAGTGAGCTAATATAGACTAATTAGATAGAAAGAAGGGACAGCCCTACGAATACTGAATACTGATAGGGCGCATTGAGACCTTGAAACTGAACAACTTCCAATGAAAAAATATTTCAGGAAACGACAATACATTTTTGATTTCCCGTAGTAATTACAGTCAGCTGATCTTGATTTTGTATGGGGGGTAATTTTTTTTGACGTTTCCTGAGCAAGTCATTAAATTACTTCTTATTGGCGCGTTTAATTAGTTTAATTACAATGGACGGCCGATGTGGCGCAGTGGTATTACGATTGCCTGCGGCGCAAAGGTACTGGGTTCGATACTCAGAAAGTTGATATTATTACTTTTTGAATTTGTTTCCACTCTAGTTAAGAACATTGCAAGCCAAACCACCTGATTGTCCGTAAGAAATATGGTTCTGTGCTTCGGAAGGCACGTTAAGCCATCGGTAACGGTTAATGTTTATGATTATTTAGACGACACTCGCAGCCAGATGACCCCCATTATATAAATATCTTGGACATTTCACATAGCGCCATCTAGCCCCAAGCTAAGCAAAGCTTGTACTATGAGAACGGGATAGCTGATTTATTTATTTATTTATTTATTCAATTACAACGGTGCAAACCAATTACAGTAATTGTATATACTGATATAATACGTACATACTTTCTTTATTAATAAATACACACAATACATAGAAAACACCCAGACTCAACAGAAATATTTTAAAAGTAACTTACAAACACTTGTGCTGTGTGGGGATCGAACCCACCCACGGCGTAGCAGGCAGGGGTACTATCCACTACGCCATCGGGCCAGACCATCATAACCTTAACGGGGGCTCTCGTACAACATAAATCATACATACATAAATCGGCGACTCACGTTGTACAGGGGTCGATAGCGCCTGAATACGACTCCCTGTGGCCAGAAATCTGTTTGTGACAATAAAACAATTTTAAACGGATTTAAGTTGTGTTTATTTTGAATTTTACAATTCCTACGTTTCGAGCTCTTTACAGAGTCAATCGACGTCGTTATTTTTGTTCTACCGCCATCTATTTCTTAATTGTCTAGCGTAACGTCCGGGTACCACGCAAAATGCTGAAACCGTATCTTGTCCGTAGCTGTGTAATCGGCGGAGTCAAAGTTGATGAGATTCCCCATCCAGTATCTCTGTTTTCGGATGTTTTTAATTTCTATGGCTTCTCTTCTCTCTTGCTAGGATTGCTGCCATATTGAACCATGATTATCCATCCCACCCATCATGGCAGGATATGTTCATACACTGTTGACTGTCTGACACAACTTAAATCCGTTTAAAATTGTTTTATTGTGATGAGTAACAGTTGTGCAAACTCAAGAAAATATTAAAATCTGTTTGCATGAATTCGAACACGCAATGTCACCTGACTCGCACCTGGCTGAGTTTTTATACAATTACCTGCCGCGGGGGCGGGGGCGGCTGGGGCGGCCGCTCTGACAGGCGCGGGGTGCTCCACAGCGGGCAGCCAGCGCGACACCTCGCCGTCGCCGACGCGCGCGCCGCTCTCCGCATTCTTCAGCTCCACACACCACCCGTTGCCGGTCTTGTTGACCAGCGTGCAGCGTAGACTGTCCGACACCTGCGGGCAATGAGTCGGCTTAGAATAGCATCACCCATATCACATATACATACATTGTATCACGCCTTTATGCCTTGCGTGTGATGCCGACTTAGAATAGCATCACCCCATTTCTTTCCCTTAGGAAAAAAAAGAAGTGAAATCGACACTAAATATAGCTGCTGTAGAATAATAATTATTTTAAGTAAATGTGATATGCCGTGTGATGCCGGCTTAGAATAGCATCACCCCATTTCTTATCTGTGGATTGGACAAATTATTGTCCAATAGGTTTTTTTTTTTTCAAGGAACAACAATAATCTTTATAGTTATGCTTCTATACGGAAAATGGTAGCCACCATAAACCGTTAAATTGATTTAAAATTTAAAACACAAGATATCTTGTAATGACCGATGACTTAAAAAAGGCGGCGGGTAGCGTACTGGATGGCGAAAACGTACGGCGTATCCCGCGGAGGATTATGTCCAGCAGTAGACCACGACAGCCTGATGTATGTATGTATTTTTAAATAAACTTATCGTATATATTTTTGTTATTTGATTCAGATTTGAAGAAATTTATTACTAAACATGTGAGGGGGCTACTGGTTGGTCGTATTTCCCTCAGCGCAGGCTCAATACCTTGACGGTCGCCTGCAATAGCGTGGTGAACTCCGGCTGCCGCTCGAATGCGGCGGGCAGTCTAACAGTGCGCGCGCCAGCCAGCGGGACCACCTTGCTGGCGTCTAAGAGTGCGCCGTGAGCGGGGGTAAGACAGCGCGCCCGGTACCATCCCCCGTCTGTAGGGTCCAAGTAGGAGAACGTTTCGCCTATGGCAGGCCTAGAACAATAAAGGTACGAAAACATTATAGAACAGTAAGAAGAAATTACTTAATATTTTCTTGAGTTTGCACAACTATTACTCATCATAATAAAACAATTTTAAACGGATTTAAGTTGTGTTTATTTTACCTACGTTTACTTAAATCCGTTTAAAATTGTTTTATTGTGAAGAAATTACTTATATCAGACTCAACATCAACAGCTACAAAAACAATTGTTTCGGTTAAAACGGACTGGGTATGACGTCATTCATACAGAAATATTGCGATATCATATCGTTTTGGTAGCGATTTTTTCTGTTACTGCTTCGTTTACGGTACCTAAACCGTTATCAAAACAGTTTTCTAAGTACATTTTCAATTACTAGGCAATTTCACTCGATAATGCGCAATGTATAATTCTATAACGATATTATTTCGGTAATGGTAACGGTAACTGGCCCGATGGCGTAGTGGATAGTACCCTTGCCTGCTACGCCGAGAATCGTGAGTTCGATGTTTTATACGTGTTGTATGTATTTATTTACAAAAAAAAAGTATCTATATATTATATCAGCCATCTAGTTCCCATAGTACAAGCTTTGCTTGGTTAGGGGCTAGATGGCGCTTTATGAAATGTCCAAGATATTTTTATTCTACCGGTACCATAACCATTAATCATAATTAACCTTTTACCGTTTACCTACGTATACTGGTTGGTACCGATATTACACTCGTATCTTAACCTTGTACCTTAGTTTTCCAAAAACAATGCTTGGACGAATATAAACAGGTATTTCAGTTAAAATTTTGCATCCTATAGTCACACCTCGGACACTGGCGCTCAAGTGTATGAATCAAACGCGTTGCTACGCACACAGTCTAAGCTCGCGTAGGTGAACGCGGAGCATGCTTGTGTGTGTGAGACAACATGTCAGGTTTGCCGCCATTTTGCGTTCGCTAATCGGGAATGCAATGTGCGGCAGTATGAAATGACCTTCGTCGTCGCGTCCTTGCTAGCCGGTGTCTGAGCGTCCTCCGAGCGCGGGTGGGCGGCGCTTGTAGGGGGAGGCAGGGAGTGACTATACTGTACGCTAGTACTATTAATTATACTGTGCTAAAGTGGTACTCACGTGTACGGTGCCTCGGCTTCGCAGGCGACACCGTAGTCATCGCAGAGTGCGGCATAGTCTGCTTCATATTTCTCGTTCAAAGTGGTGCAGAGGAAGCCGGTGGAGTCCGTGTGACCCTCGGAGGCTGGTCGGTCCACGGAGAGGACCACCTCGTCTCCTTTGGAGAGCAGCTCTATCAGGCAACTGGGGGGAAAAGGAAAACACGGGGTGTAAGGGACAGCCCTTCGAATACGGATAGTGTGCATGTACAGTCGGTTCTAGCACATAAGGTACCAGGGGTACTCCAAAGGATCTAAATTATTTTTGTCACCAGCAATCATTTTTTCTTGACATGATTGGTATTTGTAGAAAATTACTTCTTTTATAAGAATAAGTTAATAAAAAATATTAACTGGGGATAAAAATGATTTAGTTCTTTTGAAGTACCCCTGTTACCTTATGTGCTATAACCGACTGTACACCAGGAACATATGTCAGGAAACGATAAAAAGAAAATGACCTCTCATACAAAATCAAGATCAGCTGACTGCAATTACTATGGAAAGTGAATTTTTTTTGGCGTTTCCTGAAATATCTTTTCACGGTAAGGTGTTCAGTTTGATGGTCTGAATGCACCGTATAAGTATTCGGAGGGCTTGTCCCCTTACACCTTGTATAGGGTGAAATTTTACCAATGACCGATAGCGAAATCTGAAGATGGGCTGGTAATAACTTTGACATGTACATAGACATAAATATGTCAAAAATATTATGAGTTTCCAATGAAACTCAAATCAGCTGATAAACAATTTTATACGAGATGCCCGTCTTGAGTTTTAGCTTTTGGTAACTAGTAAAATTTCATCGTATAGATATTATAATTTATAAAGATGAGAAATATTACTTAAAGATAAACCAGGACATAAATATAGAAATAATAAAAAAATTGTGATGAGATCATAAAGTTAAACATGTTTAAGGTATTTTTGATTTCAAGTAGGGATAAACGTTAGTATGAAAATTATGGGCTTTTGAGACAATCTCCTTTAAATTGTGGGATAAAACAAAAAACTACAGTAATAAAATACGCGATACAGCATTTACTAAGTTATAACCCAAAAAGGAGATAAAAATTCTGTACGTTATTTCTTTTTTTAATATTTGATCTAAGGAAATAAAATAATAAAGTACGTATTAAAAATTTTAAGTAGGTTTGTCGGGTTGTTAATTGACTCTGTGTTCCGTATGAAAAAATAATGCTAGTGAATCATAAAAAATACAGTTATAAAACAATGATAAAACCTAGCCAAGTGAAAAAACACTAACTTCTTGGGAATCAACTTCCTCGCTGGCGTAGAATCGGCAGCACTAGCGGGCGGCCTGACAGCCGGCGCTGCATTCTGATTGGCTGCTGGAGATTTCACTGCGTTCTGACTGGCTGCCGGAGCTTCACGCTGATTGGCCGAGCCTGGCGCTGGCTGCGCGCGATTGGCCTGCACTAATGGCGTCTGGTTCACTGGGACTGGTTTAGGCTCCTCCTTGGCCGGTGGCATTTTCGGCTCGGGGTTTGCAGCTGAAATATTTTCATTATTTTTAGGTTTTATGTACTATATGCAAGCACTGTAGACTGTTGTAACTGTTATAGTAATAGTAAAGATAAAAGATAATTAATTTCAAAATAAAACTGTACATACAAATAGTAAATTTAAAGATAATAAAAAGTTGTGCATATGTTTATTAACTTAACCCAAAAATAAGTAGGTTAATACAAAACATATTTACATGTATCTCAGGTAATTTTCAATTTTTTTTTATAATATAAAAGCTAGTCAAAAATATGTAAATTTACTCAAACAAAAACATTTTTATAATAGTAATAGTAGTAGGCGAGCACTTTTGTATCCTTAATTATAAGCCAATGGGAAAATCTCATTGTATCTCGCTTCACCAAGGGCTACTAGCTAAATAATTTAAAAGTAAGGTGCATGAGAGTAAACAAAGAAATTGTGTAATAATTCACATGGCAAATTTCCCGTCACAATTCCAAAAGCCCTTACAACTAACACTGCTGGCTACAACGTTTGATAGAATCGAAAAGCACTGTGAACTAGGGAACTAAGCGCTTTATCGATTAAGCGCAAAATTTTCCAACACCGTGTCTGAATACCACAACTTAAACGACTTTCCACTTCAACTCGTTGCTGTTTCATTTGCTTCAAGTTTATCGAAAAGGGAACCCTATGCTAAAACCCTGTATATGTAAACGATTTATAGGTATTTCGTGCGCACACACTGCAATGAAATTATGCGCAAGGCGAGCATGTTGCGGGCTTTGCGGCAACTTCAGAGCAACTGGCTCGCCGTCATGTGATGCACGAGCAATAGTAGTTTGTATAAAAAACACGTAGGGATAAAATGTATATCAAAGCCGTAAGGGAATAAGGATAGTGGTTTAAAAGGGTTTTGAAAACCTTTAAAAAAGCGAATTAAAAGCCTTTGAAATGGATTTTGACGAGATACGAATATGGAGAGTAAACCCATTCGTAAAACCTAATCAATAAACCATGAAAGACTTACCAGTACGGTCCCTGCTATAAATATACCGTAAATATACTGAGATATAATCTAACCCGGCACAGACTTACCAGCTTCTCTGCTGCTCCATTTTGGGTAAGTATTGTAGCGATAATCTGGATCTAAGGGTTGTAAAGGGTGGGTTGGTACAATTCTAATGCGGAGGAAAGCGCAAAGATTATTGTAGATGGCACTTGACGCGACTGTGAATATTTGTTGAATACAACGTCGAAATTCTACAACATACCTATATGACTAGTCTATGCGGAAAGAGATTAGGCGTGGGCAAGAACTGAACTTATCATTTTTTCATATAAATGTTGCTAAGACAACTCATACGAAGGCACAGAGGTGCTCCAAATCTCACGCTGGTTTTGCTGGCTTTTTCCGCACATACTCTATATCCTTACTTTATTACACGACTGCCTCATAAAAAAGAAGGGTAATGTATTTAAAGTTTTGTATGTTTATATGTGCGATTCTTTAAAGTACTGCAACTCGTTAACCACTGAACAGATTCGAATGGGAATTGTATCGGAAGAATCCTTACATTATCCCCAGAGTCATAGGCTAGACTTGTCTCTCAGAAAGCAGTCGTGTTTTTAAAATTTTGTTATAATTTTGAACGCGTTTCTTTTCCCTACCCGTACAATATGGCATTGACACATTTTCGATTTATCACAGAAAAATAGCACAGTCGTGTTAGGTACCATTTAGTTCCAAGTTTTCCTCTCCATTGCAATCCAGCACAGACTTACCGCCATTTTCATTCCCGATCCAGACCCAATTTTCAAGGTCGTTGTTACTCTGCAGTCGGTTGATCTGCCGCTTTTTGTCCAGCCAACTGCCGTTAGATTGCTGGTTCGGCTGGTTTTGTTGATTCTGCTGCCTGTCGCGGTAACTTGGACCTTGAGGTCGGAAAAAGTATGCTCGTATATGCGCGGTTCACCAAGACGAACTTATTTAAATCTGGGAGTATACTAGATTTGATTTGAATGAAGTGTAGTGCCGGTTTAGAATAGCATCATTCTATTTCTTTCCTGTGTCGTAAGAGGCGACTAAAGGACTTGAGGTTTTCAAGTGTATTACAATTTTAAGCGACAGGCTGATAACTTGCCACTTTAGTGATTCACGATTTTTTCTTGGAAGGGATTAAGGCGTGATAATAGGCGGGATGTATGTATGTAAGTATACTAGACCCGGACCTTTTAGCAAAAATAGGCGGTTTAAACCTCTGACACCACGGTTCGTAATTGTTTCTAGACTAGTTCTCTCAAACACAAAGCAAGACATTAAAATTACGAGTATATCTTGCCGTGTGATGCCGGCTTAGAATAGCATCACCCCATTTCTGACCCATGGGTGTCGTAAGAGGCGACTAAGGGACTCGAGGGTATGTATTGAAATTTTAGGCGACGGGCTGACAACCTGTCACTATTGTGATACACAGTTATCTGATTGACCCTCAAACTTTTGTCAGACGTGGTGTTAATATCCGTTGAACGGCCGTTAACACTCTGCCTTCCCCGTAAGGGATATAGGCGTGATTTATGTATGTATGTATGTAGAAAAAAAGAAAGAAAATATACTAGCTCGTCTTGGTGAATTGATTATATAGTAATGTTATTTACCTTATATAAGTAGTAATCGCACACAGCACACGGCAAGCGGTGACAAGATGCGAAAGCAGTACCAGCACACGAGAAAACCAGAACCACGGTAAAAATCAGGGCTTGCCGAGAAATTATGTGAGGTTGCCGATTAATACAATCGATTATCAAATTAAGTAAGTACATTTTGTTATTTATTAGTGAATGTAACTAGTAGTTATGATATAGGTTTACGAGACTGACTGACGTGACGTATTTGATCTGTCGACGTCGACCTCCGTCAAGAAGGATGGCTTAGCCCTCAATTCGGGATATAAATTCTCCTTATTTGCCTTAAATTAGTGCTGTCACTTTCTGTCAAATAGGTTCAAGAAAGGATAGGAGATATTTAAGTCACTTAAGTCTCTAACTTAAGCAGCCGAAGTCTAATCAAAGAAATAACAAGTAAAGTCGCGTAAATCTACATCATGAGTGATACTTGTTCGTTTAAAAGTGAGTAGTTATTTTCTTAATTTCTCAGCAAACCAAGTGACGCAACACTCACATTTTTTTATGAAGACGGTTTGGAAGCAGTCTCAAAAATGGTTTAACACCAAACCCACGACTACGTACAATAGCAGGTACGAGAATATTTTTTCAGAGTTAAACCACGATCTAACATTATAATTACAGTACAGGCTATCCTGCCTGCTACGTCGAGGTTTGTGGGTTCGATCTGTAGATCAATGGTTCGATCCCCACTAGACACAAATATTTGTGAAGTCAATTTTTAGATATTTGTGTTTAGTCTAGGTGTTTTCTATGTATAATATGTACAAAAAAAAAAGATTATGTAAGTATAAATATCAGCTATCTAGTTCCTATAGTACAAGCTTTGCTTAGTTTGGGGCTAGATGGCGCTGTGTATTCACAATATTTACAGGTAATATTTTTACAACCTGTTTACTGAAATGAGTGAAAATACATTGAAAGCTGACACACAGAGGCACAAATTAGCCACTTACGTTCCCAATCCTCGTCATCGTCGTATGTATTATTGTACTGTTCTTTGTTCTGTGGTCTTCTAGCGTTCGGCTTTTGACCTTTAAATTGGATAAGTTACTAATATTGATCGAAACTTAAACCTAGATTCTAAATTATTAGTTAAACCTAAAAACCAATTTATTGTCCATGCAAGTACAGTTTTTTTTTCAAGTATTTTGTCTTATTAGTCTAAATAGCCACTAAATGAGTATTCTATATGTTAAATACTCCGTAGGTCCACCGCCCCCAAATAGAAGACTTCTCATGCCCTACCCATACTAATTCGTCTGAAGAACATGCCGTACAAGACCTAATATGGAAATAACACAAAAAACGGCTCCAGACGAAAATTATGCAAACTTGTTAGATAAAAATAAATTGAAACTTTTTTTCAAGTGTTTTTGCAAGTCAAGTCCCAACGGGCGCTAACATTTTTTTATATTTAACTCTTGAGTAATAATTTACACTTTGTGTTGTGATTTCTTGATGGAACTCCATAGTATTCTAGGTAATAAAACACTTTTTTATGATGTAACGAAACCGGTCGCTTTAAAGCATTTTAATTTAATATATAGTGGAACTAGTGTAAAAAAGTGTTTTATTACCTAGAATCTTGAGTAATACATTTAAATAAGCAAAGAATCATCGCATGATTTGAATTCCTACTCCTAATTGTGAGCTAACCATAGTATTCGGTACTATAACTTATACTAGATGTTGTTTGTCCGTCGCTTTAACATGAGTACCAATCGTCTCGTCGCCACATATACCTCTGCAATCTCCAGATTCGAAAGTGTCAGTCGAGGCGCTGGTAGCTCAGTTGGTAGAGCAATGGGACTGTACCCTACGGACCCAAGTTCAAGTCCTGGCAGGCGCAAAAATTATTCATTTCTAGAATACCAAATTTTAAAACACTTCCCGTGGTGTGGGTAGAAAAAAAAATAAAAAATCCATGTGTTTCTAATTTAAGTTAAGTTTGCTTTAAGGTGCTTTAAATTATTGTTATATTGTATTTTGAAATTGATAAATAAATTGATTGATTGTGGTAGGTATACAATTTTTGAGGCCTCGCCACTAGTAATGCGAAAGTCGCAGGTTCAAATCCTGCCCGCGATTGATAAAAAGAAATATTTTTAGTTTTCATTTAGTCTTAAAACAGCTTGAACAAACACTTACCAGGCCGTTCACCATCCTGTACCGCTTGAGGTTTTCGCAGCGGAGGCCTGCCGCCATCTTGGCTCTGGCGGTTGTTGAACTTGTCAAACTTGGGCCTGTCACCGTTGTCAGAGTTCCTGTGCAATACAATACATTTTTCGTATTTCGTCCTAGGGTCCTTGGAGAGAGTAGTCCCATATCAATACCTGCGTCTGTGTTTCCAAACGCATACAACCCTAATCTCATCAAAGTAAGAGTGAACAGGCTTCTTCTGGGTGAGTTCGCTCCATCTTAGACTCTGTCTCTGTCCTATGACCTAGACTAGAGTCAAGAGCAAACCCATCATTAATTAAAAAAAAATCGCCAGCCCGTGTTAAGTATTCGTTATCCCCGGCGGGACGAGCTGGTAATAAGGAACATAGTACGAAATAAAATTTTTGGACCTCCCATAGAAAATTGCCGATCAGCTGATTTGAGTAACTAGGGAAAACTCGAAATATTTTTGGCATATTTCAACCTATTTTTCCTTGAGAAAAGTTGTTCCTGATCACCAGCCCGACTTGAGATTTCGCTATCGGTCACTAGTAAAATTTCACCCTATACATGGTGTAAAAAAAATTAGCTGAGAATATTTTAAGGGGTGAACCAGTACGTGAAACTGAACAACTTTCTCCAAGGAACATAGGTCGAAATATGAATAAATATATTGGGCCTCCCATACAAATTAACCCGGCCGGGTAACACACTAAGTATGGGAGGGCCAAATTTTTTTTACATTTTCCGACCTATGTTCCTTGGGGAAAGTTGCTCAGTTTCACGTACTGGTTCACCCCTTAAAATATTCTCAGCTAATTTTTTTACACCTTGTATACTACAGAAGAGGAAACATGCTGGGACACTTGTTACGACATGACGACCTACTAAAAACTATAATGGAAGGAAAGATCGAGGGAAGAAGAGGGAGAGGGCGACCTAGACGAGCGTATATGGACCAAATCAATGAAAAAATAGGTGTCATGTCGTATAAGGAAGTCAAAGAGAAGACTGAAAATAGAGCAAATTGGATATTACTCCACCGACAAGAGCGAGGCTCTTAATGATGATGACAACCAGTATACATTATTAATACATACATATATACATCACGCCTATATTCCTTGCGGGGTAGGCAGAGCGCAAACGACCGCAAAACGGACATTTACGCCACGTCTGACGTCTGAATATTTGAGGGTCATTCAAAAAATTGAGCATAGCATAGTCATAGGTTGTAAGCCCATCGCCTAAAATTGCAATACACACCCTCGAGTCCCTTAGTCATCTCTTACAACTCTCATGGTTAAGAAATGGGGCGATGCTATTTTAAGCCGGCATCACATGGCACATTAATGAAATTAAATAATAACCTGTTGGGCCTTTCAGCATTATCAATGGACCTGTTGGGCCTTTCACCATTGTCAAACGACTTGTTGGGCCTGTCACCGTTGTCAAATTGCTTGCTAGGCCTGTCAGCGTTGTCAGGCTGCCTGTAAGCCCTGTCGCCCTGGTTGGGTTTGTTGAAGGCGCGAGTGCCTGCGTTGCGGTGCGCCGCCGGAGCGGACTTCGGCACGGAGAATTTCTAAAAGATAAATATAATGTTATGACACCGGTACTGTTGGTGTATGGTGTTCATTTTTTACTTAAGGCGAGTGTAGTAAATAGTAGAGTAAAATATTTTGAGTTTCTAAAGTAATTTAAGGCGAGTGTACTCGTGAACTGCCTCGACAGAGGCGCCACTACACATAAAATATATTTTCTCTTTATACAAACAATCTATCAGAATCTGTTGCTCAAGTTTTTAGTATTATCCTGAAGTAAAATTTGAATCTACAAACCCAATGAAATATTCTCTGTTAATAAAGTTATGGCAATAAATACCAAAAGTGACTGTTATCAGGCTCTTTTTGTCATTACTTTCAGTACGGCGAATAATTCATTGAGTTTGCAAGTTCTAACTTTATTTAAGGATAATAAATACTAAACTTGAGAAACAGACATTGTAAAAGATTGTTTGCATACAGAGAAAATATATATTTTTTGAAGTGGCGCCACTGTCGAGGCCGTTCACTAGTACACTGGTCTAAGTACCTACATTTGCAGGATGTAAATAAATTGATTTTGCGATCCCAATTCAAGTGATGTCACACTAAGGTACCTTAATGCTAACTTACATTAAGAAAATATGTGAATGACATTATTATTTAATGAGTAGTTTGGTTTCTAGGTATTAATTTACCCGCTTTCCCGACACTCAAAACAAAATGGCGGCGGCAGTGCGATTCGCTGTGACACGAGCGGTACGAGATTCTATGTAGTAGTCGTGTACGTATAGGTCGGTCGGGCGTGTGCATGTGTGAGTGCGCAAACCGGCCGTTAGTATGAAGTTAAACTACTACTCCTTGGTATATTGTGACTGTGTAAATACAATACACACACAATACACACATCACGCCTATATCCCTTGCGGGGTAGGCAGAGCGCAAACGACCGCAAAACGGACATTCACGCCACGTCCGACAAATATCAAATATTTCCGACAAATATCGACATTACAGTCATTTGAAAAATTGTGCATAGCCATAGTGATAGGTTGTCAGCCCATCGCCTAAAAATGCAATACACTCCCTCCCCTCGAGTCCCTTAGTCGCCTCTTACGACGCCCATGGGTAAGAAATGGGGTGATGCTATTCTAAACCGGCATCACACGGCGGGTAAATAAATACATGTATCTTGGAAAATTCCTTAGTAAGTAAGTAAAACACTTTATTGCACAAAATAACAAACAATATTGCTAACATGCGCAAAAGCGGCCTTATCGCTACAAGCGATCTCTTCCAGACAACCTTTGGGTGGAGGAGAGAGTATTGAAAAACAGAGCAGTGCGAGAGTAATCACGAAAGAAAAGGTAACTTGAATAAACGCAATAAATACAGAATACAAAACTATAATATAAATATAAACCTTAACTTAGTATTATTGGTCCGATACGGCTGGCATTATTTGGGGGTAAAACTTATAAAAATTCTAAAGTCGTTTATTTTTTGTACGATTGCGTTATGTGTGTCTGTAAAGCATATATTACATTTTGTGTCATTTTTGACGCTTGCATAAATTTCCAATTCAATGTATGGTAGTTAATTTATTCAATTAAATTTTTTAAACTAACATAATTAAATCTATGAATATTGTCAATGTGACAGTTAATACAGTGTACAAACCCAGTTTGAGTCTTTTTTATCCACTGCTTACTAAGGTATGTTAGCATATACCTAAAATGACACAAAATAATAAATTGGGTTCGGCTAATGGTCCAGAAACTATAAGCCAAAAATAAACAACTTTAATATTTTTACATACACATATCACGCCTATAATCCCTTGCGGGGTAGGCAGGGCGTAAACAGACGCGAAAAACGGCGATTTACACCACGTTTGACAAATGTTTGAGGGTTATTTGGAATATTGGGTATCGCTATAGTGACAGGTTGTCAGCCCATCGCCTAAAATTGCAATACACACCCTCGAGTCCCTAAGTCGCCTCTTACGACTCCCACGGGAAAGATATGGGGTGATGCTATTCTAAGCCGGCATCACACGGCGCTTAATATTTTTGAAACCTTAAAAGCTGGCAATACTGGGCTATTTACCTTGGCAACCCCTCTGTCGGAGCCACTGTCATCGTCCCTCTGGGCGGGCTCGCGGGGCTGACGCAACGGCGCCGGAGCTGGGATGCTGGAAACATATTCAAGGTCATTTCAACTTAGAGGAAATTAGAAATTATTTATTTGCAAGAATACATGTCAATACATAATAAGGTCTTAAATTAGGGTCCAGTACAGTATTCTGCTTGCTTCAAGCGTGCAAATTTAGTTATACAATGTCAATTTAAACATTAAAAAATACAATTTAAATAAAACAAGAAATAGTTCAGTATTGATTAATTATAAAGATGTCAAATAAAAAATAAGTAATTACACAAATGTCAAATAAACAGATTAAATATACAAATGTCAAAGAAAAAAAGATTAATTTTATAAATAGTTGAATTTAATTCATAGGTATAATTAATGTCAAGTATGGTTCATATATTCCCCTTCACTGTAAAAACAATTTGTCAATAACCAGGGAGGTTAAACTATTACAATATACTTATTTCTATAGGATAGAGCAATAGTGTGCAGTTAGCTACATGGGCAGGTTGAGATATTTCAGCCAATTTTTTCATGATTTGTATATTGATTGATTTATTTATTTATCACACAATGGAAATTACGTTATAAAGTTATAGATGTCCATTATAAGAATTTGCGTAGTGCTCGTCAAAATCACATAATAATAATGAAGAAAATTGAAAAATTCAGTAATAAAAACAATGTCAGTAATATAATATAAAAATTATATTACTTTTACTAAGAAAAAAGACTTATCCAGCAAAAGGTTTCTCAGTTGGGTTCGAAACATTTTGTCAGATGTTGAATTTTTCAATTTTCTTTTTTTTTTTAATAATTAAACTTGACTTACCTAGGTTCATCTTCAGGCGCACCATCGACATCCAGCGGTGCGTTCATGCTGAAATAATACACAAAATTGTTTTAATAAAAATGCATACATTAAAGAATAAAATTGCCATCAATGTAAACAAAAGTGAAGTTAAGAATATTGTGAAATCTGATGTTCACTTACGCCAGAAGAGGAAAGAGTTATAATTTGGAATCGAGAAAAGTGTGCTGTTTGTTTTAGGGCTACGAGTAGCGTCACTACAATCCACATTTAATTTTACGTTAGATACAATATATATATATATATATACAACAGCACACTTTTCTCGATTCCAAATTATAACTCTTTCCTCTTCTGGCGTAAGTGAACATCAGATTTCACAATATTCTTAACTTCACTTTTGTTTACATTGATGGCAATTTTATTCTTTTTATATATATATATATCGTTTAGAGTGTTTGGGATGCTTATTAAGATACTCATATTTTAATAATTTTAATGAAATCGTTTCTGAAATATTTTGAAAAGATGTAAAAACTTCCAAAGTTAGGATTACCCTGCAAAAACCCATTGCTTATAGCAGAAAAAAAAACATTGGAGAAGACTGCATTCATTCATCTGTCAATGTCAATCAGTTTAAAAAAAAAAGTCTTAGAGGTGGTAGGCAAATGAATTTTGTTTTCACAGCCTAGTTGTTGGAACTAAACTAAAGCACTTTTAAAAATTTAAAATCTCTGATTATGATCAATGATCAATATAAAATAAAAAGACTTGCCCTTTGTTTAATGATGCGTTAAACTATCTATTAAAAATATGAAAAAGTCTTGTTAGAAATTTGAAATGTTGTTGATTCTACCCGTGGCTGTCGTAAAAGGGGGACTTAAGAGATAAATTCAGGGAATAAAAAACAGTATTTCATAGGCAAAATATAACATCTTTCACTGTGCTCGCCAACTCACCTGCCGTGATTAGTTTGAACAATAGGGCAAAGGGCCGATGTCCAGCAGTGGACTTGCTGTGGCTATTGATGTAATGTCGCTAACACTCACCGCGCGTCTACATTTCTAGCCGTGGGTGACGTTCAAGGGGGACTAAGAGATAAATTCAGGAAACAGACAGCAGCACTTTATAGGGAAAATACAACATCTTTCACAGCGCTCGCCAACCCCTGTTACTCGTCATGCGGCTGCCACTTCATCATGCTCCCGCGAGTGTCGGCTTTTCGTGCGCGATGTAAACGAACAGCAGCACGAGCGTGAGTTGAATGTATTGCTCACTCACTCGTATTTCTGCGAGAAGAGAACGCCGGCAGTGTATGAACACTCACTCGCGTTCATATTTTCGCGGAAGTATTTCGAGCAGCGATAGAAGCAGTATCATGGTTTACACGTAGTAACATGATGAAGATGCTCACCGAGCAAGGTTGTGGCACACCGAATGGTGGCGACCCTGCCAATCGCGCCGCTGACAGCCGGCGGAGCAGTACGGCGTGACGCCGCACCGCGCGCAGTGAGCGTCGGCCGGCGCGCCGCATACGACGCACGCGCGCGCCCCGCGCTGCAGTGCCGGAATTTTTAGCTGCGATTTGCCACGGACCAATTGTACACACATAAACTATGTTATTGTCAAAAATTACTACAGGGTGTAAGGGGCATTCCTCGGAATAATAGGGTAGAATTCAGACCATAAAAGTGAACTTAGCCCTATCCTATTACCTTAGTAAAGGCAAGCTGATTCTAATTTCTATGGGGGGGTACATATTTTTTGTAGTTTTTTTACATTCTGGTCCTCTGGTCCTGTTCAGTTTCATGGTCTGCATGCACCCTATTAGTATTGTGCATTCAGACTACAAAACTGAACAACTTTGCTCTAGGAATACATTTCAAGACACGTTTTATTTCTGTCTTCCATAATAAAGGCAGCCGATTGTAATTTATAGTTTCTTGATATTTTGTTCCTAGGGGAGAACTGTTCAGTTTCATGGTCTGCATGCACCCTATTAGTATTCGAAGGGCTGTCCCTTACACTCCGTATACCCACCCCTTTAACATTTAGCAAGAAAATTCCATTATTTATACCCTTATACTAGACTACTACTAACCGGAAAATGGGTTACGTAATTTCTTGGGACTAGTCGTAGTTTAGTAAAAATATTTAACTAGTACTTCTGAATCAGTAGAAATTCGTTTTAAAATACCACATATTTCGAAGAATTGGTTGGAAAGTTCTATTAACTACACGATTCCATTCGTATGTATTCTTGACATAAATGGAATTGAGTAACAAGCAATAAATCAAAAAAATCAAAACACGACTGCTTCTGAGATAAAATTATGACACTCTGGATAATGTAAGGATTCTTCCGATCCAATTCCCATTCGAATCTCTTCAGTGGTTAACGAGTTTCAGTCCTTTAAAGAATCGCACATATATACACATACATGAACTCTAAAAACAATACACTCCTTTTTTGGTTGCGCAGTCGTGTAAAAAACGGGCCATACAATTTCAACCCCTCCTCGCCTTTTATCACAAATCTGATTTCTAGTGATTCAAAAATACGCTTCCAGGAAGAGTTTGTTTTCATTTTTTGTATATCGGAGCCTTAAGTTCCAAAAATGGCAACTACTATTAGTCTACTTATAAACATGCAACTTAATACTTCCAGCTATGTGTAGCAAGACATCGAAACAGCGCAAAAACAGCAGCACCAACTATTATAATTCCTGTGTAACACTTATACCAAGTCAACTAGACTAACGCATCTAAACCTATTAAAATTGGCTGGTTATTCTGAACATTACAGGACTGACTTTAAGGCGAGTGTAGTAAAAACTTGGGCATCGGACATTCTGACTGATTGTTTGTATATAGAGAAAACTCGTTTTTTGTTAAGTAGCGCCACCGTCGAGGTCGTTGACGGCTACACTCTCATTAACTAAACGAAAGGTAAACTGTTTTAGGCTGCCCGCACACGTCAGACTTTTTATAGGACCAATAATCGGGGTTTTGAGGGTGTGGTTGGTAATGACTTGGGCAGGTGTTACCCTATAAAAAGCTACGAAGATCCAATGATAGCTCTGTCAAATGGCGTGTCAGTGCCGCCATAAAAGCACGCCCCTGTGCATGGAAGCTGCGTGTACAGTAGACTCTTAGGTGGAGGTCGCAGGGACTGGTACAGCTTTGAGTCAATACCGTGACTCCGGTTGTGGACAGCGATGTGGAAGGCAAAGGGAAGACCACCACATTATTATTCCCAGGAAAATCATTATGGCAGTACACACAACAAATACGGCCTTAGTCCCCGGCAGGCCTTTAATGGTCAAAGGGTGCGAAGAATCCCCGGGTGCGATATCAAAATTGCGACATGGAACGTGCAAAGTATGTTTAAACTGGAAAAGCAACGGAATGTAGAGCTAGAAATGAAAAGACTTAACATAGACATTTTGGGAATAAGTGAATCAAGATTAAAAGGCAGTGGTATAGAGGACCTGGGTGATACGGTACTTTACTATAGTGGCAAGGATGACAGGAAACACCAATACGGAGTCGCTTTAATGATTATCAAGAGGCGAAAATTGGAATACTTTGGTCACATAATGCGGAATGAAAAGTATAAACTCCTGCAACTTATTATCCAGGGAAAAATTCAAGGCCGCCGACTACCAGGCAGACGTAAAATATCTTGGCTCAAAAACCTAAGAGAGTGGTACGGAATGAGTACCAGGTCGTTGTTTCGAGCGGCTGTAGACAAAGTGAAAATTGCTATGATGATCGCCAACCTCCGGTAGGGAGATGGCACCCGAAGAAGAAGAATAATCGGGCAGATTTTTCCTCCAATTCTTAAGACCGATTTTGTGACCGACTCAAAGCACACGTCCGTCACTTTGTCTGTTAGTTTCGAGGGAGTAGCACGTCATGGACGGCCGACTGTCGGTGAGTAGTGTGCGTTAACGCATACATTTCCGAGTGTTCCATTTTTCACCGACAATCGGATCGGTCGGGATGCACCGATTTTATTTCTGACCGACTATTTGTAGGATGTGTGCGTTACACCATTGCAATCAATACGTTCCATTTTACTCCTACAAAAAATCGGTCACCGATTATCGGACGTGTGCGGGCAGCCTTAAACTTTCGCGGTCATACCAAATGATTCAAAACACTAAAACAGGGTTCTTACCGTGATACGGTTTTGTTCAATTGTTCGATATTTCACAGAAAAACTGTTCCAACACTACAACAAAATCGAGTATCGCGGTAAAAACTTCGTTTAAATGATTTGAGTTAGCTAAAATTAGCTTGTTTGAAAAGTATGGGTTAAAAATGTTGCACACCTTTCAAACACACGATTGTTTTAACAGGTAGCAAAATTCTCACCAATAAATGGTACAACAGTAGAGGTTCATATCGTCAAGAAATCGCAGAAAGAGTACTCGTGGTGAAAGCAGCTGCCGAAGTCATGGCTGAAGATATACGGTCGCAATCGTAGGAAATTAATCACTTCATCGCTCAACTTCATTCAGTGTAATTTTTAGGCATTAGTCAACTACAACTCGGTAGGTAGGAGTATTGCGGTAAGAGGCCTGTTTCAATGTTCTCAGTCACTAAACGAAAGATTTATTTTAGTTGGTCTGCATAAACTGGGCCTAGGGCGGGAGAACGATAATACTTACAAATCGAATTATCGATGCGAAATCATAATTGAAATGAATGGTGTACCTGACCTAATAATATGACCGTGTACTGAAAGGATTAAGAAACTGAGCAATATTTCAAAATATATACTGGACTGTTGAAGTGTTGAAAATTAGCTTTTGATAGGAAATTTAATAATTTAAACTTATGGGACTGACTAACAACTAACATGCCTTTTGAAATGTTGTTTAGTTTTAAGGTGTTTGAAAAAGTGCGCAAAACGTAATTCCAAAATATATTCACAAGTTGATCTAGCAATGAATAAACTGTTGAATTTTCCCAGCTGCTTATTGATATATAAACTGTGGGAATTGCAAAAGAAAGTAATTGTTACCTAATAACACAGTAACTTTATACATAACTCGTAACGTATGCGTCCTTTTTCTATGGAATAAAAACTTGTTTCTGAAACCTATCGTGTGCGATATCAAATCTTCTTCTTCTTATCTTAATTAGTCCCACTGCTGGGCAAAGGCCTCCCTCTTCTCTTTCCATCCTGTTCTAATCTGGGCCTCCGAGTGCCAGGCAAATAAAAGGTTCAAAATACCACATTATCACATTAATACATTTCAGCTAATTTTTCAACAGAATTGCCAAATACGGCAAAATTCGGAAAATATGATGAACTTTAAAGGCATCGGAAACTACTGGAATCTTCAAACACAGTTCTAATATCATATTGTAGCAAACTTTGCTTTCTTTAAAACTTTTCAGGAAGTCTTTTCTAAAGCTAGTCTAAGGGGGTTATAAAAGACCGATTTAAAAAAAAATACGGTCAGCGCGTTCAAAAACTTGGGTTATTTATGGGGCCAACATTATAAGTATTCAATAATTCTGACACTTAATTTGATGAATACGAGCCCATACATGCCCGAGAAAAAATAACTGTATCATAAATACCTAATTTAAATGAACAAAACTGAATTTATTTATCAATCATTTTATTATTATAAATCATATATCTAAGTATTCGATCAACGCTAAAAACAAGTGCCACTAAGAATAAAATTATCGCTAGAAATACAAACAATACTTACCATAAAACCATGTAAATGACTAAAACATGTAAGGGATTACAACTCAAAGAAACCATGCAAACATAAATTGGGGTAACATTCAAGTAAGAACTAACTAACTAACTAGTAAGCAGCAGCAAACACATAGCAACATTTTCCAGAAAAATTTGGCTATTTTGGCTTTAGTCAATAACAACTTTGCACAATTCTACTTGGAAATGTGTGGGAATGTGTTTTATCAATTCGGAATGTTTTTTTCACGCGGCAATGCGATTGTTGCATGCCAATGTGGGAACATTTAGTAATTTTACGCAATTGACATTTGCTCAAATGGCGTAAAAGCTCAAGTTATTTACTGTGGGTAATATTAGTATGGAAACTTTGAATTAATCTCATGATAAAGGCATTGACCTCTCACATAAACTGACGCCAATCATGACGAGACAGGTTAGTTTGTATGAGGTCAATGTCTTTTTTCACGAGATTAAATCGAACCAGGTATAGTTCAATACCCTAATGACATTCTTTCTTAATATATGGTATTTTAGAATATTCGGTACTAAGAATGACATGCTTGTTCGTAGTATAAAAATACAGTCAAAACCTAATTCTAGCATCACATTGTTAAAACTTGACAATAACTGAAATAAATCTAAATAAAATTAAGTAAAACTAAAAGTAGAATTTAAGTTGTTCACCTCCCACGGTCGGTACAAAGTTTTTGCCTTCGATAATGGCCGCTGACTGTCTGTCCATCATAATGGTGAATTTCCCGTTGTTTGGATAAGGGGCATCAGTGTATACTTTCCATAACTCCGTGTTCAAACCAGGGTTTTTGTCTTCGAGCAAATCGAATATTATGTTCAAATCTTCCCTGTTGTCTGGCAATATGTTCACTGGTATTTTGAGAATAATTTTGCACAAGTCTTGGTCTTTTTCAGGGGGCATTGTGTTTGCGTCAACAGTGCCGACGGTCCGAGCAGAGTCTGGCTCTATGGCTGGCGATTCGGGTGATATTTGGGAGTCGACTGCCGACCGTTGAGTCAGTTTTTCCGTGTAAAAGCTTAGCTTTTCGTGCGCAACGGACAGTCTGAACCCCTGTTTTTCGATTATCTTAGCGGATTCTTCGTCTATTTCCAGATCGCAAATCTGTTGCGTATGTTTTTCGTGCTGGGCTATGACATTCCATTCGTCCACTCGTAGGCTAGGATACTCTTTTCTTAATTCTCTCAATAGTTCTTCGTAAGTTTTTCCTTTAGGGCCGTGCATTGACAGTTTACTCCTCGTGGGCCTAACAGGTTTACATGATATCTGTGTATCTTGGTGTTTTTTTAGCTCTTCTAGACTGGCACTGGGATTGAGCATGGACTGTAAATGACCTAATTTAATCTGAATAGGGTTTCCTTCGATGTACTTGTTGAATCCAGGACTAGACATAACTAGCGCGGACAACTTGTCAATCTGCAACACCGCGTCTAGTTTAGTTTTCGTGCGGATCATACTGATTTTTCTCCAGAATTTCGTTCTGAGTCTAGGGTTTTGAGCTTGCAGTGTGAAAATAACATCGTCAATATCTTTATCGCTTCTGACAACGAGGCTAATAATGCCTACAGCGCCTCGGAACTCTGTGGCTTTCAAATTGAGATGCAGCTCACGATTCAGGTTCGTTAAGTTGTCTTCAATCCAATACCTTGAATACATATTCAGACAGATGACAAATATAACACCATCAAACAAGTACATGTCGTGGAATTTCGGTATTGAGTCTTCAGTCAAATCGCCCCTTTCTAGGCTTTCCATGACGACGTGTTCCAAGGTCCGCTTAGTCAAGTTGAATATATGTTCATCAATGCGGCACTCCGGGTAGCTAGACGGGCCGATGTAAAGTTTCAAGTCGTCCGCAATCAGATCCGAGTAGTGGTTCGTGCGGATCTTCGTTAAAGGTGCATTTAGGATCGCCGGATCTATTGGCTCATAAATGTTCTTGTAACGGACTTCTCGCGTTTGTTTCGCTTCGAAGTTTTTATTGTTTGTGCTCGTATTTGACGGCTCTTCAAAGCTAACGTCGCGCTTCTGTCTGTCAATAATTCTAAAAATGAGTTTATCGCCCTGGTAGGTAGGGTCAAAGTCGGGACTTTTGATCACTTCTAGCGATTCTGGATCTACGCCAAACTGGCGTTTCTGCTTGCCAGCAACATCGGAGTAGTACTTCCAGCAGTTTGGCTTCAAACCAGGATACATTGCCTGGAGTTTGAGAAGAATTTCCAAGGTTTCAACTTGAGCGTGCTCTTTGGGAAGACGCATGACGACTCTGGTATACCTCACTAAATTCTTGATATCTCTGAAGGTCAACTTCAAGCCCGTGGAATTGACGAATTTTGGCAGGACCTCAGTAAGATAGTCTTTAGTTTCAAGACTGTCACAAATGTAGATCACAGCTCCATTGGAAAGATAAATGTCGGTAAACTTAGGAATGATTAAGTTTGAGAAGCGTTGATTCTTCATATCTCTGTGCAAGTATTCTTTGAATAAATGCTTTAGGCGTCTAATATGGGTTCCTTCTAACTTATCTTGAGGATAACCTTCAAGTGTAATGGCAACTTTTAGTTCATTCTCGATGTGAAGGTAGTTAGTGCGCCTGTGATACGCTATACCCCTGTTGGTGTCAATATTCAAGTTGCTGTTCCGACTCATTGTAAGATTGTCGTTGCTTTCGAAAATCGATTCCGTTTTCTCGGACATTGCGATGCCTGAATGAGAATACATCTTAGTTTCATCATCAACATAAACGTCATTTTTATACATCTTGATAGCTTCATCGTTGACGTAAACGTCAGCATCTTTCTTATTGATTTTGTCATGCTCCTGATCGCTGAAGTTTGCTTCGTCGGACCAGACCATTTCTTCTTTGTCGCGTATGTGTTTTATGTCTTTGAGTTTCTTCAACATGTCTTCTTGCAAGGAACTCTCGAAAGCAGCCTGTTCAACAGCAACCATCTCTTGTTCGATCAGTCCACGATTCTTACTTTCAAGGTTTACTGTCTGTTTAGAGTCTGCGACTAATTGATCTCTGGGTGAGTTGTTTTCGGATTTTATTTCTTCTAAAAGTTTGACTCTCGACGCGACACTGGACAAGTCCTCTTCCAAATCGGACAGTAAGCACTCGTAGTAAACCTCTGTGAATCCCAATATTTCGAACTCTATTTCATTGTAGTCAATTACATTTTTGAAGAAAGGACCACGTAAAATTTCGCCTGATACCCTATCAGTCAGGAAGGAAGTTATCTCGACGCCGTTAACTTTCTTTTGAGCGTAGATATTCCACTTATCAGTTTTGAGGGCAGGATTGAAGTATTGTATTAGTTTGAATGTGTCTTGAGCGGTCGCCGGCCAGCTTGATCTCGGCACCTTTAGCACGGCTCGACATAACCGCTTTAGTTTCGCCTTCAGCAATATCAAGTTAATGTTCATACGCTCTTGCAACCCCGGACTAACTCTCACCATCCAATCTCGTGTATCCAAGTCTTTGCAAATGCAAACAATAGCGCCTCTATTCAGGTAATAGTCGAGGAAACTAGGAGTTAATTTCAACAATCCGGCCTTGAGCTGCATGTCCATGATCTCGGTCATGCATCGCTGGAATGCTCCCATTTGCTGAAGCCGCATCTTCGACTTGGGGTACCCGGCGAGAGCGAGCACAAGTTTCAGCTGATCGTCGACCACGCCCGTATAATCGGTGCTTCTCAGTTGTATAAGCCGATTCGTTTCATCCATATCGTTGTCGCTGTCACAAAAAAAGTCGCTGTACTTCAATTCGCACGTCCCATCGCTAATATGCTTGTAGGTCTTCTTAGAACCAGTTTTTTTCCCAAACTTACTGGATTCAGACTTCTTGCTGGTCAAATCGGTAGTTTTGCTGTTAATGGACTTGATGCTTATCGCTGCGGTTGGTCTTTCGGTGGTGTAGTCATACTTGTCTTTGGAGGTTTTGCCGGACTTAGCTTTGTAGTTGGGTCCGAAGGTTCGTTCGGTGACTTTGGTGGTGGAGGGTGTCGAGCATGCGTCTTCGGAGTGGTCGGCGCCCTCCCACTCGTGTGTCGGCACGTCCAACCGCTTGTTCTGCAGACAAACCAGTCGAAGTAAGAGCCTACTCATTACCTACTGATGCTACTGTCTGCCTGCTTTGCTCCACTTTAGTCGGTTTCAAAGCGCTTTTTTGGAGGAAAGTTGTTCATTAGCTCTTACTTTGGCCTTGTGGGTCCATACAAAAAAATAAATTGACGAATGGGATTTGAACCTTCGAGCTATGGCAAACCGTGCCGGGGTTTTAACTGAGCTTTTAGATTTATGGTTGTATCTAGGGTAGTTATGAAAGTTGGACGACCGATGTGGCGCAGTGGTAGTGCGACTGTCTGCGACGCAAAGGTTCCGGGTTCGATTCTCGGTGGGACATTCACAAAAAGTTGATATTTATTTCTTTGTGAATTTGTTCCCGGTCTGGTTAGGACATTGCAGGTTTTACCAACTGATTGTCCGAAAAGAAATGGTTCCGTGGGCTTCGGAGGGCACATTAAGCCGTCGGTCCCGGTTGCTGTCTATGATTACTTAGATGGCGGTCGTAACACAACCATGTCAGAGGCCTACTAGTGGTAGTAGGCGGTTGAAAAACTCTGACACCAGGGATCATCGGGTCGTTGGACGACTCGGTGTCCCACACGAAAAGAGAGAGAGATGAAAGTTGGCATTTCTTTCAGATAAAGCCCTAATACAAATACTTTGAATTTCTTGCGTGGATTTGATTGATTCCTACCAAACGTCTATCTAAAGAAAAGTTTTGTCTAACTTGTTTCGTAGTCGTTATAAAATAAAACCAATTCTGCGTAATTTAAACAGAAAAGCAATACGTAAATATAATAGGCTGGTTTTGTTAATAAATAAATTTTAATTTTATTATGAAAGAGGGTAGCAAGAAAAAGACAAGTGGGAAACACAGCCTGAAGGTAGCACATGAACAAAATTCATAATTTTACTCATCTCCAAAATAAAAGCACTGCAAAACTGTAAAAATTGTAGTCTGTCTGTCTCATTCATTCTGTATGTAGTGTAGAGAGGTATGAAACTATCAATGGCACCACCATTGACTGATATGATTGGTCGAAACATCATTAGTTCTCTCTCATTGGTCAATTTCATCAGACGGTGGCGACATTTGTGTAGCTATCTCTTTCCTCTACCTATTTGAAGATGTAGTCTTTGTAGAATCATGCTCATTTTTTGTATCCCAGTCCAAACCAGCCTTTTTCCTCCCGCAGTCATATAAAAGCGTTGTGTGCATGCATTCGATGATGGGCCAAAAGCTTTAAATTTCGACGTTTTCGCGTCCATTCCAAAATGTGATCAGATGAGATTTCTTCGCAGCTTTAGAATTTTGCCTGAAAACTGGTTCGGTAAACACTAGCACTTTTCAGTAAACGGGTGAAAACCAAACGCGCGTAGAAGTCCGAAAATTGATTTTTGTCATATAAATGCACGACAGATAAGTTACATAAATAGGAGCATACAATACATTATATTATATTAAGGTATACTTATAGGTAATATAATATACGACAGTTGTAAGTAATAGATTAGTATTCAGTAAAATGAAATCATGTACCTGATGATTGCAGAAATGCATAAGTAAGTGTAGGTTAAACCTAGATTATTGTCTTCTTGTATTTCAAAATGATAATTTAATTATAGTGCCTACAATAACATACGCAAAATTGACTTTTTGTATTTTAAATAGGTAAATTTCAAGGACTAACATTCAAAAATAACTTGTGGTGTGGACATTGAGAAACTTTGCTATAAGATAAGTAAAGCAATCTATATAGATATTTTGATAAGACGTTTTTGCGTCTATAACTCATTTACCCTCAGAAATATCACTCAGAATTGGCATTAGTCAAGAAAGCAATCAGCCAAAACTTTATACAGGGATTAACAAAAAGGGTATAACAAGCCCATGTTCCATTGGGAAAGATGTTTAGTTTAATGAGTACCTGTATCTCGTTTCGGCTTGTACTCTACCATTTTTGTTACTCCATGTATAATATAGGTGTTACAAACTGATATATACTTGAAAGTCAGTTCATACTGAGCGATAAAACAACATTCTATTCAACAGTCAATTAAATTTTTTTTATCATCAGATAAATACACCTGTTATAAAATTAGTATACACTTCTAGTGTCACACACACACACAGTGTGTCTCAGTATGAAATAACCCAGTGTGAAAAATGAAGAGGTTATTATTTGTTTTCAAATCAAATCACACACGACAAGTACATAACTGAATGTAACACATTTTCCCCATCAATAGATATTAAAAACAAATAAAAAACTTGTTAACTCTTTCACTGCCAGTCACCTAGTCATGACAGCCAGTCCTTCTAAGGGCCACCGCACAGAGAGATTAGTTTTTGCGTGTGACAGTTCGAAGACTTATTACTAGGGATCCGAAAAAGAACTCGTTCTGAGGTGACATTGGCTAGTTATCTAGTAGAACGGTCGCCTGGCGGCAAGCGGCGACATTTGTCATTCTAAGCAATGTCACTATTATTTCAAATACATACGGTTCGTTTTCGGATTACTTTGAAAAACGGTCGCCTGGCGGCAAGTGGCGACATTTGTCATTCTAAGCAATGTCACTATTATTTCAAATACGTACGGTTAATTTCCGGATTAATATAAAAAGTGCTCTTGGTGTCGCTCGCAAATACGTACATCTAGTCTGCGGCAGCCTTGTGTGCCGCAACTTCATTACTGGATCAGTAAGTCACTGCATGTAAATGAGTTATTCTGTCATGACTAGATGACATAGGCGGTGGTAAGGTTAATATGTTTTTCTGGCGAAGTGTGAGAAACCATCTTTTTCCAAAGACTTTCTCGATAAGCCTTAACATCTAGTTAGCTTTTTTTTTAGCTTAGGTCCACTCAAGCAGATAGCAGCACAGCAAATATTTAAAAGTGTGAACCAGCCTATAAAACTTAACAACTTTGACCAAAGGATGTTTCTTCAAAGAATCGAGAAATAAATAAGTGTTTTTTGGTCCCACCTGATTTGGTTCAAGTTCGGAGGTAATTTCTTTTAAACCACAAAACTCGTATTATACCTTGGGAAAACTGTTTATGTATATGGGCTGGTTAACCCCATATTTCTTAGAATAGTTTGGTACATGTTTTATAAAAATATAGGACTTACCGAATCGCCAGCGCCGGCTGAAAAGCTGCCCTCATTATCGCGATTTTGCTTGGAGCTGTGGACAAATGATACACATTGGTGCTTTATTTCTTAACAAGCCCTATGGGAGTGGCTTAGTTCTGAACCTCTGACATGGTTGAGTAACGACCAATTGTGGACATCAACAGGGACTGATCTTTCTTTTTGGGCTAATTATAAACCGCAGTTTTTACCCGTGATCATGACGTATGCAACAGCGTCGGAATGTCGGTAGAAATCCGTTTAAATTATTAATAATGAATAGTGATTATAGCCATTGAAATGTTGTTTTTTTTTCTAAATAAAACTTACTTATCAGTGGTGTTTCTCAGGACAATCTTGCCATCGGGCAGCACGCACCTGCTGTTCGACTGAGGTTGCATTTGAGCCTGTAACCAAGTTGACAACATCATAATCATATCAATAAAATCTTGTAAAAACTAAGTGTTTTAGTTAAAACTGAAATTTTTATAAAAGTCTTAGTTGAACTTACAGAGTTAAGTTGATGCAAAGAGTTAAATTGACATGTGATTGTATGACCACCATCTAAGTAATCAAAACAACACTCAGAATCAACAACTTATCAGGCTGTCTAAAGAGTTGAACTAACTTTTAGGTCTTCAGGTGGTTGGCCTGGTGGCCTGAAATGTCCTAACCTTACCTAACCTTAGGCAGTAAGCCCATCTCTTTTACAATGCATTAAGCCTTTATTTTGTATGATATGCAATGAACACTATAATATTATAAATTCGGAAGTAACTTTGTTGTACTTCAATGCATTACCTGCTTAAACCACTGAACCAATTTTAATGAAATTTGGCACAAACATAGTTAAGACAGTAAAAACTACATAAGCTACTTTTTACTTTGGCCACACATGACCCACAGGCTGCTAGCAGTCTGCATAACAACCAAACTGATATTAAAATCAAAAAGCTAGGGAAAAATTTCACAGTAATAAATTAACAAGTACAACACTCACCGATTGACCCCGTTTGGCCTGCTTGATGAGCAACCGCTGCTTGCATACCAGCTGCGCTTGCTGCAGCTTCAGTCGCTCTAACTGAAGCCGTTCAAGCTCCAGCTGTAACTCCGGGTCCATTGTATCAATTGACTGAGAAGAAATAAAAACTTTTTACAAAGGTTTTAAAGTGCCAGAACCTTGGAAAGGCTGGCTTTAGAATATTGATCTATGGCACATGATAGAGGAGGCTTATGTCTAGCAGTAAGGGGATATATGCTAAATTTATGATGATAAAGATTCTGAAAAGTGTAAGTGCAGATATGCCTTACACTTTTTGTTATAGATTAAAATGGGTTTGGGCTGATGCACAATTTGTCAATCACTGTAATATATTCATATTCATTTAGTATTTATTGCATAATATCACATGGTAGTAGTACATACAGGTGTTAAAAGTATGACAATTTATAGATACATACAACACATGATACCATTTCTATAGGGTATTGCAACATGAGAGGACACTTATATTACTCATAATTTTCTTATAATACTAGAATTCTTAAAAAGTATGTAATTTATAAAAAGACTAAATAAGGATATAGAATGTACTACATGTAATGTTTGAGTTCAGATTCCTAGGCTGAGTAACAACACAAGAAATTTTCAAGTATTTACCAAACACCACATATTTCAACTTACCAAATCATCATCAAGATCCACCTGGATATCCTCCAGAACAATATTGTCTCCGGTGGCCATATCGTCAGTTTTCCTGGTGAAACAATATCTAGTGTTGGAATTATTACTTCAAATCAAATTCAAACTAGCCAGTATTTTATGGAATGAACTGTATTGTAAGTCAGTGTATCAACAGGATGTCGAACACGGGAGATCGTGCCTTATGGCGTACCCTGGGGGAGACACCAGTCCGGCTGGTCTGATATAGGCTAACATGATGCAAAGATGATAATGTATTGAAATGAAAACATACGCTATTGGTCTGGATGTGGTACCTACGGCTAATGCGGTCGCAACTGGACTACTTTATTTGCTACTGAAAGGGGCAAGGACGCGCACTCAATTATGCTGGCCTTAGTGATGACTAAACTTGATCAAAAGTATTAGAAGTAAGGACACTACTGGAACCAAGCAATAGGTAGGAATTTACGAAACAATGTCTGACGATGTTATTTATAAGGTTATTTGCGTGAAAGATATGTGTTTTGTCAAAGAGTGAAAACGGGAAAATCACGTGTGAAAAAAATAAACGTATCTACCTACATATTGTTTAGAAAAAACGCGAAAAACAACAACATAGATCTAGTAGCATACCTACAGTGTACAAACACAAACTAACACAAACGTAAATTGTGATATTTTTAAGGATACGAAATCCTCAAATCAAATATCGCACGAGTTGGATTGAAACTGAAATAAATGTTGGTTGGAGAGCTAAGTTCTGAGAGCAATGTTGTACCTATCGTAATATAAACATAACGATAAATTCAAAAAGTCAGCTCATGTGTTTATAAGTTTCATATTACATTACAACTAACTTCGCCGCCGGTTCTTTGTCCTTCAGAGACGAAAAATACTTGTTGAGCAGCATGGTCACCGCTGAATCGGCAAATCACAATAAATAATCACAATGTACGATAATAAAGTAAGCAAACTAAAGAGAGTTTGTTAAATATACCAAAAAAAAATCTGTGAAAACTGTTCTAAACAAAGAAAATTAACTTTTCCGCAAGTTCACAACTTTTCTGAAGACTGACGTTGCACTACTCCGGCCATTTTGGATGAAAGAAAATAAACAGAATAGTTGACCAATCAGATCAGAAACGACTTCTGGGGTACGGGCTGATTCTGATTGGTTCCCGTCGTTTGTCATCGGTGGCCGGTTAGGCCAATAACAGAACTATCGTGTATTTTTCTGCGAGGCAAAGGCTACTGTTTTCATTCCGCGCAAAATTTAATTTTTATTGCAGACTTACCGATTGGCGTTATGCCGCCACTGATTAGAGCTCGCCGACCCGGATCGATCCCTGTTGCTTCGCTTACAAACAGTACTGGAGCTTTCACGCTCCCTGGTACTGATGCCTTCGCGTTCCCTGTTACTGTTGCCATCGCGTTCCCGGGTGCTGTGTCCCGCATTGCGGTTCTGAGAGTTATCCTTCGCCTTTCTCTGTTTTTGAAGGGAAAATATAGGTAGAGATCTCCTTGAAACACTTCTCTACCCGAAATCTCTATTAACATCTTAAATAGTTTGAAGAATAGGTACTAACTACAGGGTAAAAGAAATAAACTATATTTTATTGAATGATGTGATTCTCTGATAACATCCATTGGTCAATTCTGTAGGTCTTAAAGAATACATTTTAGATAATTTACTCACTAATGATGATCCTCTCTGATAGGCATGTGAATAAGTACAGATCTCTATGAATACTACGAAATAATATACACCAGGTTTGGGAATAGCATAATCTGAACAAATTTCTTCTGCAAGTAATTAGCTTCCTATGTAAATTGGCCAGAGAAGATGAACACAAAACGGATTTCATTACTGATTATCAAGAAACAAAAAAGTTGTTCAGTAAACCCAAGACACATTTTGTACTACTGCTTTCTTACAAGTTTATTCAAGGAAAAAGTACCACTATTGCATTTAGCTGTAATAAAATATCTTTCGCCTATTTTCATTGAGTTTATAATCATAGCAGGGTAACCATAGCCTACCTCATGAGCAATATTGATGAGAAGTCCAAGTGGTTCAGTTTTGTTCAATGATATCATGGCATGTCTCGCCTCCCTGAGACAAATAAGTCAAAATAAGTTTTATTATATGTAAAGAATACAGTTTAATTACTACTTATCAACTTTAAAAACCTTTATTCAGCTCAGCTACATACACATTTGGTGAGGCTTATTGACTATTGTGTGTACAAGGAGCAACCATAAAGGTATAACAAGCCTAAAGGAAGCAAATCAAATATCAACTTAACCAGCTGATTGGCAATTTTGCATGAAATATATGAATATAAAAAAAATATCCATGGGGAAAATTGTTCAGTACAATGGGTGGGTACCTTGACCTCCTTTTTGTTACTCCCTGTATACTTTCTTATTACTCTATGGGTAGAAGCACAATTTTTGTCTCTACACTTCAGTACACACAGAAAAAAAAACAACAGTTACAGTGTAATTCTATATAGAAATTTCTAGAAAACTCCTTTTTAATAAGAATAATGGCTTATCTTTGATAGTGACTTACGCAGGTCTTTCAAAAGACACAATTCCATAACGCTTTTCAGGGTCCTTGCTGAGAAACACCTCTGTTAATGTTCCAAACTTCTGGAAAGCACTCTCCAACCCGCTATTAGTCAATCCCACTGGAATGTTCCTGATGTAGAGCCGGCAGTGATCCAACTTCACTAAGTCACTGCAACATGATTAGATTTATTTAAGACAACCCCAAAGGTTTCACCAGCTGCTATCCATTTTTACATGGCCTGGTGCTGTATGCTTTGCTCTTTTAAAGTTTTTGCATTAGAATCAGTTCAGTTCAAATCCCCCCAGGACACCAACAGGGCATGTAGTGATACCCATTAGCACCTTAACAATTCAGGATGTACAGTTGGTTGTAGCACATAAGGTACCAGGGGTACTCCAAAAGAACTTCATTATTTTTGTCCCCAGCAATCCTATTTTCTTGAAATGCATATGTAAAGTAGAAAATTACTTCTTTTATGAGAATACGTTCAAGTTTTAAATATGTATTAACTGGGGATAAAAATAATTTAATTCTTTTGGAGTAGCCCTGCTACCTTATGTGCTACAACTGACTGTACATTGGGTACAGAGGAAATCATATACATCAGTCAATCAATCATTTGTATGCAGAGTAATATATAACATCTCAGTCAGTAATATATAATAATTAGGTAGATGTCATGAAACCTTTTGAATATTTCAAGCTTGTAAAAAGTTAGTAAAAAAATTATTTGAACTTGAACTATTATATCCTCTATCTGCTGTTTAGTTTCACTTGGCACAATGCAAGTTATATTATTTATCAATTTACTAGTATTCCACAAAAATCACATTTACATGAAACACTGATAACCAATAGTTGCGTGTAAGATATATTTATATTTCACAAATGCAGAATTGACAACTTTAAAAGCTTTAATATATTCACATCAAATTGCCTTATATCATAAGCATATAATTAAGTAGGTACTACCATAGCATCACATAAGAAACAAAAAGTTGACCTATTCATGGATGCTCCTTTGTCACTAACTTTGTTCAATTGTTTTCAAACACAGCATAGCCAAATTGATGTGGAAGTGTAACACAAATTAAATATGGGCACCGCCTGCTTTACACAACCCTGTTTCTTACACCATTGCATCCTGATTTGCAGAAATCTTATAAAATCAATCAATAAATGTTCTCCTCTTGAGACAAAAAGGCCATGATTTTTCTTTTATAAAAATACCCCATTTTTCGGGATAGAACATATCCCTTGCCTTGCATAAAGGGGGCGGGTGTCGGTTTTTTTTAAATAAAATTTAAAAATTACCCTGAGTTGTCATCTGGATACTGTGATTCAAAGTTGCTATTGTTGTAGTCCTCCTGCATTGGATTCCAGTCTCGGCTGTTGCCTCCATAACTCCGAGACATCTTAGTAGCTACAGCTCTGCAAATTCATTTATATCAACTGAACTTGACAATACGACCCAAAAAGTAATTAATATTATGTTTGGTGTTAATGAGTGCATTCTGATGGGCTACGTGCGGGACTCGCGAAGGCAATCGTAAATGCAGTTTTACCCAGCCGACACAAGGTCACTTACATTCACAATAAAAATAAAAGTAAGACCGGTCAGAGTACATTTGTACATGTATACTTTTCGGGGTGGTGGCTTTTGGATATGTTTGACTATTTTTATTGCTAATAGTACCAAAGCGGCATGTAACTATATTTTAGAATATGTCGTGGTGATACAGAAAGACGGCTTTGCTGTTGTAAGCGGAAGAACAAAGAAGGGTCGGCCTTTACCGGTATGCTGTCGGTGTACACATTTTATGAGGATCAAAGAATACTATACTCACTGGCGTGGAGATGAGGATAATATCAGGAAAAATAGAACATTTATCTAGTATGAACTAAATCAAAAACGTGTTTTTGTAAATTCGCTAGCAAACAACCCGTCTGACAAGTTTTTATGACAGCATTTTGAAAATTTTCGTTATTGAAACAAAGAGTAGGAAAAGAGTTCGAATATCGCGGAATCAACCAAGACACAAAAAATATTTAAATCTATACTTTTATCAATTGATAATCGCCTTAGATAGACAAATGTATGGATACTTACTTTAAATAGGCAAAAATCGTTTGAAAATCCGGCAAAATCGAGCAGAACAAGCAACATACCCCTAATCAACACCATTTGTCAACTGCGTAACGTTTGGATACACAGCTTCATTTGTAATGGTGCTGTACAAAAAAAAAGTATCCGAACACTATCGTTTATTGCGCCATCTTTTATTGGGTAGCAAATATTACAACCCAAACCAATTTTGGGTCTCTCAACGTACTCCTTTTGGAAATGCAATGAAAACAGACTTGTTTTACCAGCTGACATATTTGACTTTTGATTTGACAAGTGCAATAAAATCTAACCTAACTTGTGATTAGATTACGAGAAAATTTGAAAAAAGCTTTTTCCAATTAGTTTTTAAGTATGAAGAATGGATGATAATGCGAAGCAAGTCTCTTCCTACCAACTGGACCAAGAAATACTTGATGGTTAGTCGATCTTCCTTACTATTTTACACTTGAAACATGAGACGTTTCTGGTTCCTAGAATATGCAACAGGTATTTTTTTGTTATGACGCAAAATAGTTTCATTGTAAACATATTTCGGTGCTTATCCAATCCATTTCCATAACCGGAACAGTGAAAGCAGTTGATTATTTGCGAAAACCGATATATTTGTTGGACAGTGGTCCAATTTCAGATTGATGTTGTTGATATTATTCGCCGTAGTTAATTTGATGCATGAATGACTAACACAACTTATCTAATGTTATGTTTCATTGTGGGGCTGTTGTTTAAAAGATTAACTTGCATTTTCCATTACAGATATTTTATTTGCCTACTTCATAGATAAACAACATCCAGTTTTATTATTAAGCCTTTCCAATCTGAAAGTTATTACTTCCTACTAGAAATAAAAAAGAAAAAGAGTTTTAGATTTAAAAATGTTGCAACTATCAAATTTAAATAAAAAGATAAGAAATTAGATCTCTCTTTACTAACCATAGTGGAAACAAGTGGTAAGATTGCTGCTTACCATGGGAATAAGACCTTTACCTGGCATGTTTTATAAATATCATTCTCTGAAATCACTTCCATCTTATAAAAATAACTGCATCAAAATCTGGTCCATAGTATTGAATCACTACATAGTATAAAATAAAGTCGCTTCCCGTTTGGTGTCTCCTTATAACTTTAGAATTACCCAACGGATTTTGATGCGTTTTTTTTTATTAGATAGAGTAACTTGAGAGGATTATAAGTATAATTTATTCCGGGAAATTTTCACATTCCCATGGGAAAACGGGTAGCCCAAATGGTAGTAAACTTTTGACCCCCTTTTGACACCTTTAAGGATTAAAATTTCAAAAACGCTGAAACACGTATTTAATTATTTTTAGTTATGAGTCTAATCAGAAATTTTGAAAAATTTTGAAACAGATCACATTTAAGATAAAAAACTTTCATACAAACTTTTAACCCCCTTTTCACCCATTTAAGAGTTACAACTAGGCGGGCCGCTAGTATACTAATACAAGCTTATGTGTGTAAAATAATTTTAATTAGATACAATATAAAATCCAGTCACAAGAATGGATAATTTATAGAGTATAAGTTTTTATAATGTTTTCTGACAACACTACCAGTTTGGTAAAAGAGCGAGAGGCAGTCAATGCAGAAGATGGAAAAGAGAAGATGAGATTAGGCTGTGATAGGATAGAATATGTCAGACAACAAGAAGACAACAGAAATAAATAATACTTATATATACATACACACATCACGCCTATTATCCCTTGAAGGGTAGGCAGAGCGTAGACAGCCATATACGCCATGTCTGACAAATATTTGAGGGTCATTCGGAAAATTGTGTATCCCCATAGTGATAGGTTGTCAGCCCATCGCCTAAAATTGAAATACAAACCCTCAAGTCCCTTAGTCGCCTCTTACGACTGCCACGGGAAAGAAATGGGGTGATGCTATTCTAAGCCGGCATCACACGGCCAAAATAATACTAATGATCTAATGAATGAAACAATACTTTCAACAGTGGACCAAAAAAAATACAATAAGAAAAAAGACAATTACATAGATTTTTTCATAACTAGAATTACAATTCTAAGCTACATGCTGACAACCTGTCACTAAAATGATTAACGATTTTTCTGAAACAGCCTTCAAATATTTGTCAGACGTGGCGATAGCGACCGTGTTTTACGGCCGTTAACGCACCTACCTACCCCGCAAGGGAAAAAGGCGTGATATGTGTGTGTTATACTTAAGCACACCTCGGACACTGGCGCTCAAATATATGAATCAAACGCGTTGCTACGCACACAGTCTAAGCTCGCGTAGGTGAACGCGGACCATGCTTGTGTGTGTGAGACAACATGTTAGGGTTGCCGCCATTTTGCGTTCGCGAATCGGGAATGCAATGTGTGGCAGTATGAAATGACCTTCGTCGTCGCGTCCTTGCTAGCCGGTGTCTGAGCGTCCTCCGAGCGCGGGTGGGTGGCGCTTGTAGGGGGAGGCAGGGAGTGACCATACTGTACGCTAGTACTATTAATTATACTGTGACTTAAGTGTGTAATGTAATGGTTTCCCAAAATACTTTTTGGTATGTTTCATTTATTCTGTCACTCAGGTGTATTACACCGGCACGGCTATAACTACCATACAATACAGGGTGGACCATACAGCGACGTTAAATGACAACATTTAAATGCTTTATTGTAAGGGGTATCTGAATCATCCCTATGTATGTTATGCAATTTTTCTAGTTTCCGAATTATTCAACTTCCAAAGTTGTATTTAAAAATTCGACTGGCAGAACTTTGGTCTTTTATGTATGCTAGAAAGTAACAATCATAAAGATTATGCCACAAAAAACCAAAGGAAAAATATAATAAAAGTAAATAAAATAAATAAAAAAATTTTTTCCAACACAACTTTTAAAGTTGGTTAACACGGAAACTACAAAAACTCTCGGAACATACGAGTATGTGGTGGTGTTTTAGATAGCCCTCAGTTTCTTAGATTTTGTCTTTTGTTTTGACGTCATAACTCTTAGTTTATTCATCTGTACTATCCATACTAATATTATAAATCTAAGAGTTTGTGTTTTGTGTGTGTATGTATGTATGTTTGTTACCTCTTCATGCTCAAACGGCTTGAACGATTTGGATGAAATTTGAAACACAGGTAGAATATAACCTGGAATAACACATATGCCACTTTTTACCGCGGGAAAACAACTATTACCACGGGAAAATGAGTGGCAGCGGGTGAAACCTGTGCGCGGAAATCTAGTATGTAATAAAAATATAGTAACTAGCATAATGTCTGCGCGTATGTAACACCTGTGTTTCGCAAAGTCGCCCGTATCAAATAGCGAGGGCCTTTTCGAGACACCAATAATACTTAGCGATAAGGCCGCCTTTGCGCATGTTAGCAATATTTTTTCCTGATATTTTAGTTTGTTATTTTGTTCAATAAAGTGTTTTTACTTACTTATAGATTTTTATATAAAATTATATACATTTTGTTTAATTCGTGTGTTCTCGTTGTCTCCGGTAACCGTGTCCCCGTCACGGGGAAAACGGTACGTTATTACTTTAACTTCCCATTGTCCCCGTTATTGAGATTGGGACAATGGTGACAATCGATACGTTTATTGCACATGCTGTTTTCCCCTTTAAAGTGCGATTTGGAAAGTTCGGGCAGACTGTAGCATGGTAAGCCCCACTTTGCCGCACCCTCTACAGTGACAACGGGAAGTATTATTGTTTAAATTAGAGACACACGGTCTCAGTAAATTACTTGTAGGCAAACAAAAGCTCATAATTTTGTTCTTTTTTCACAGCGCGAGGTATCAACATGACAGTGGAGGAGGTGGCGACGTTGCCGACGTGTCGGTACGCGGAGCGCGTCGCGTCGCTGCGACTTGACGCACACGATCTCGCGCTGCTGAAGGGCCTGCGCCGACGGATTAAGAACCGGGTAAGTTTGTGGCGGCGCGCATGCGCTCCACATACAAGTCCTTCTTTCTTCTGCTTTTTCCTTTTTTGTGTGGGTCTAACGACCCGATGAACCCTGGTGTCAGCGTTTTTCACCGCCTACTAGTAGTAGTAGGCTTCTGACAGTGTTGCGTAACCATAGACAGCAACCGGGACAACATTTCTTTTCGGACAATCAGGTGGTTCACCCTGCAATGTCCTAACCAGACCGGGAACAAATTCACAAAGTGATAAATATCAACTTGAGTGTCCCACCGAGAATCGAACCCGAAACCTTTGCGTCGCAGGCAGCCGCACTACTACTGCGCCACATCGGCCGTCAAGTACAAAATACAAGTCCAGAAACGCGGTATAGAAGTTATTTCGCCGATCGTTATATTTACAACTTCAAACATGTCCGGATGGTATATGTCACAACAACAAACCAGGCGGGTACCTACCCTTTTCCTCACAGTCGTCACTCTGCCTACTGGCCTTATCATCACTCCTCCTAAAAATTTACCGGGTTGTTAATCGACTCGTTGTCCCACGCAAAACAGCGAGGTGTGTACCATGATATAAGACCTCCGAAGATCGGAACTATTCTAATTTTTACTATTTCGAACTATTTCACAATGAATATACGGAAAAAAATTTGAACCACCCAGGGGCGCTGCCGCAATGCACCCAGAACTTTGTGCTGTGTGCGTTCACAGCAGTTGAACCAGGGACCTCAAGAACAAGACGCTTATCCTCTAGACTATGAAAGCAGGATTTTATCCAATTCTCTTAGACCCCTAACGATAGATAAACCGTTTATTTCAAAAGCACACATCTAGTGACCCTCAACTGATCGTCAGACGTGACGTAAATGTCCGTTTATTACGGCCGATTACCCTCTGCCTATCCCGCAAAGGATATAAGCATGATATGTGTATGTATAAATGTATGTACACATCTAGTTTACATGTAGAAAACATATTAAAACTTCAAAAAACAGACTAATTGACAAACTACTTAACGTAGTAAACTGATGTAGCGCAGTAGTAGTGCGTCGAAGTTCCAAAAGGTTCCCAGCTGGGGAAGATATTAGAATGCTGAATTTAGAATGTATTTCTCAGGTCTGGGTACCATATTTCTGGTATCATAGCATAGCACTCGAAACAATGGTTCCTTCCGAATTCGTGTAGCGTGGTTCACAAAACTTTAGCACTATTATAATTCTGTGGCGGCCGATGTGGCGCAGTGGTAGTGCGACTGCCTGCGGCGCAAAGGTTCCGGGTTCGATTCCCAGTCTGGTTTGGACACTGCAGGCTGAACCACCTGATTGTCCGTAAGAGAGATGGTTCCGTGCTTCGGATGGCAAGTTAAGCCGGCGGTCTCGGTTGCTGTCTATGATTCCTTAGGTCTTAGATGGTGGTCGTTACACAACCATGTCAGAGGCCTACTAGTAGTAGTAGGCGGTTTAAAAAATCTGATACCAGGGTTCATCGGGTCGTTCGTCAACTCGGTGCCACACACGAAAAAAAAATCGGTGACAAACCGAAAAGGATTTCTTCATCAAGAATCATTCTCGCTATTTTCGGAACATTTTTGTTTGCTACTGTAGTCATTGCAGCCATAATACTATCAATATATTTATTTGGTGCGCAGAACACTTTAGTCCTTTTTTTCAAAGATCAGGAAAAGCATAACCGAAATCATTTCGGTTCAAACGGTAAAGGGTATTACGTCACACTAAAATATTGCGATCATAACGTTTAGGTACCAACATTTTCTGTTACTGGTTCGTTTACGGTACCTAAACCGCTATAAAAACCCTTTCTAAGTACAGCGACTACGCAATTTTGCTCTATAATGCGCTATGTATATTTCTATATCGAAATTATTTCGGTAACGGTACCGCTATTTTCTACCTTTTGACTACCGGTACCATAACTCATATAAACACCTTTTTCGTCTACCTTTAAGACGTATACCGGTACCTACCGATATTACACCGGTAGCTTATTATATTTCTACCTACATTCTACTACGCTCTTTTAGTGGAAAAATATTGTATATTATTTAGTAATATATTCTCATGTAAGTGAATTTATGTAATTCTTTTTGAGAATAAATGTCTTTAAACCTAGCTTAACCCTGTAACTTTATCCTTGCTTAAGATTATTTGAGAACGTCTGTTTCGTATGAAGAAGGTACGGAGTGTATAGACGGCGCACTGTTAGTAATTTATGGCTATCGTAGTGTGCGTTACATAGTGGAAATCGTGACACCATCGTCGCGGCGGCATTGTAATTTCTCATGGGAAAAGTTCAGTTTTCCCGCGAGAGTCTCGTGAGAAGTGCGTTTGTGCTTCACTCCGTGTTAATGTAAATAATGTAATAATGTTAATAATATCTCACTGTAATCATTATAAAATTATTAATTAATATCAGTGCCCTATGTGCTAAACTACAGGCTACAAGTCTACAGGTGAAATTCTTAGTTCATCGCGTAGCCCGTCAATAGTCCTGTACCCGATATTATCAAACTACAGGCTACAATTTTACAGGTGAAATTTGATTCATCAAATTCATCATTCATTCATTGCGTAGTCGGTTAGCTATTATGATACAGGAATATCAACCGGCTACGCAATTTCACCTGTAGACTTGTAGTCTGTAGTTTCATAACATAGGCACCTGGTATCATAATGGCTAACCAGCTACGCAATGAACATAAAATTTCACCTGTCAAATTTTAGCCTTTAGTTTGATAATATCGGACACAGGAAGAGTCTTTAAAAAAGGAATTTTCTGGAAGTAATAAGGCCGCCATTGCTTAAACTTCAATTCAATGTATCATTTTATGTTTTTGTTGTGGTGTAACTTACAGTAAGGTGTTTATTTGTCTATGAAATCTAAACAATGAATCGTCTTAGCCGAAAAGTTAAACAGAAACAAGCACCAACTTCTTACTCGTATTTTATACGTCGGGTAAGTTCGATTACAACTCACTTTAGAAAAAAATACCGCCTTTTACAGCGTAGATACAAGTATTTGCATCTTAAAAATTTTCAATCACATCAGTTGGAATTTGTTTTGACTCTCTAGTGACTGAATCCTATGTTCGAAATAACAACAAAACAATTACAGTCACAACAGTCCACTGCTGGACATGGGCCTCCCCTTATCGGAGGGTATTTCCATACCAAACATATCGGCCGGCAGATTGGCGAGCGCAGTGCAAGATTTTGTATTCTCCAATCTCTGGATGATTATCCCTTGATCACTTTTACGACAAGGCGGGTAGAATTGGAGTGATGCTAGTCTTAGCCGGCACCACACGGAAAACCGGATTGTATATGAGTCATTCAAAGACAATCCCTAAACAAATAAAAAACTCATCGAAATTGGTCAACAGTTTTTTGAGATATGCCATGAATATGATAAGAAAAACGTACAAACACTTCTTAAAAGTACTCTTACTAGGTAAGAGTCGAATGTGTTAATAACCGTCTTTATTGAAGTCAGTTAAGAATTGTCGTTGTTGACTTTGCATAAATAAGTTTAAATTCATTTCAATTCTCTAACGTTAACATTATTATATTCTAACGGGAGCTAAGGTTTAACCACATGTAATTCAATGCCAAACCAGTGGACTCGATTCTGACAGGATATTTCTTCTTGCCACTTCTTTCAGTCAGCAAAAGTATAAAGAAAAAATCTGATTCATCAGTCCGCAAAAGATGTCTGAATGATGAGATGTAGTTTTCCTGTTTCTGTTATTTATGTACTGCTTGCTTTTGTAAAAGGCGACTAACGGCGCTTACACTGCGCTTGCCAACTCGCCTGCCAAGCGTGCCAACGCCCGCTAATACTTAATTGGTGCCCATGTCCAGCAGTGTGCTGTTTTGCCTGTTAATGGTATTAATGTGTTTTAGTAAATAAACCAAGTGGTTAGGTGGACCGAGCTCGCTAGTTATATGGTTTTGTGTATGCCTCAATAAATTGCGATGTTCATAGCAACTATCAAAAATGTGTGAAACACCGATTTATGTAAAACGAAACCTAGCTAAATCGATTTAACGTCCCTAACAACTCCTGTATTCAAACTCTATAAAAATTGTTGGAGCCGTTTCGAAGATCTCAATTACATATAAATAAATATACTAGAATTGCTCGTAAGATATGAGGTAACCTAAGGAAGTGTGCCGTTAGAATCGAAGCCAATACCTCTGTGTTTCCCACGCTGCAGCCGCCGCTACGCGCGTCGCCCATTCATATCAGATTGTGTGTGAACCTAACCTACTAAGCAAATACTATGATGATGCTAAAAACGTTTCGGAACTCAGTTATACAAAACCAATAAAAGAAATATGCATTTAGTGAAGTATGCCGGGGTTTCGTCAGCCGGTACTGTTTTCCCGCGGGAGTAAAATAAATATCATAGTAAAAGTACTTTTACCTCAATATTTATAGGAGTTATGTTAGTAGGGAAAGAATGTTTTGAAGTCCGTCTATTAGTTTTGAGATTAACGATTAAAAACAAACCTTTCATACATGCATTAGGCTTTTGCCGTCCACTACTGGGCATAGCTCTCCCACTGGGTACGCCATAAGGCACGCTTTATTTTCGGCATGCAATCACTACCAGAGCCGCCCTCTTTAAGTCATCGGTCTGAGGGCGATCAACGCTACGCTTGCCCAGGCGTGGCCTTCACTCACTTAATCCAGCGTCCGTCGGTTCTACGACAGATATGATCAGCCAGCCCATTGCAACTCTTCCAAACTAATCTAATTCCGGACTTTATCCATTGAAATTGAAATTCTTTATTCAATGTAGGATAGTATTATCACTTATTGACCTCATGAGATCCCGAGCATAAAGCTTTCCATACCTCTTAGACAGCACCTTTGTCTAATGGCGCATTCACACACACTCGCTATGGGCAGGGAAATAGTAAGAGAAGTGGGCAGCACGAACAGCCGTTACACTTCCCGTGCTCCCCGCAAATGTCGCTTTTTCGTGCGCGAGTGAAAAGAACGGCAGCGCAAGCGCGAGTGGAATGTATTGCTATCTCGTTCACTTATACTTCTGCGAAAAAAGTATGAGTGTTAACACTCACTCGCGTTGATACTTCCGCGGATGTATTTCGAGCAATATTCGCGACAGCGGCAGGAGCAGGAGTAGGAGGACGCGTGCGTAATGGATCTCGACCACAGACCAAAGAACTCGATGGGTGACAGCGTATGACGTTTCTGTGTTCGTATGATTCCGACGGAGCAGAACGGATCGCGCTCACTCTAATTGCTGCGAAAGGAGTATGTTGGCCGCGTGTGAACACGCACTCGCGTTGTTACTTCCTCCGAAGTATTTCTGGTGATAGCGGCAGGAACAGGAGCTGTGGAAAATTTATCAAAATCAACACAACAATAAAATTTCTCTTCGATGGTCTCAATTGTTTTTACTTTTCTCATATTTTTCAAGACAGTGTCATCTATATATTTTTTTTAATTGAAAAGAGTTTTTAATCGGAGCAATTCGAGATTGTGAACGTAGCATAATGTATTAATTGTTCTTATTGCAGCTATAGTTCTTATATGCCGTGTGACGTCGGCTTAGAATAGCGTCACCCCATTTCTTACCCGTGGGAGTCGTAAGAGGCGACTAAGGGACTCGAGGGTGTGTATTGCAATTTTAGGCGATGGGCTGACAACCTGTCACTATGACGATACACAATTTTTCGAATGACCCTCAAAAATTGTCTGACGAGGCGTAAATGTCCGTTTTTGCGGCCACCGTTTACGCTCTGCCTACCCCGCAAGGGATTATAGGCGTAATATATGTATGTATGTATGTTATTGCAGCTAGCGTCGCAGAACAGCCGGCGACGGAGCATGGAGCACCTCCGGCGGCTGACGCGGGAGCTGCGCACCGTGCGGCAGCGCCGGTACGACGTGATCTCCGAGAGGCGCACCCTCACCGCGCAGCGCGAGCACGCCCGCGCGCGCTGCCACACGCTGCGCTCGCACATCGCGCAGGTAAAGCTTCAGTCACACAGAGCGCATCACCGTCTCCGAGAGGCGCACCCTCACCACGCGCGCTGCCACACGCTGCGCTCGCACATCGCGCAGGTAAAGCTTCAGTCACACAGAGCGCATCACCGTCTCGTTGTTTTCTCTCTCTCTTTCTCTTTTGGTGTGGGACACCGAATCGTCTAACGACTCGATGAACCCTGGTGTCAGAGTTTTTCAACCGCCTACTACTAGTGGTAGTGACATGGTTGTGTAACGACCTCCGTCTAAGTAATCATAAGCAGCAACCGGGACCGACGGCTTAACGTGCCCGTGTAACGTGGTTGTTTTAATTTTTCTATATGCTGGCTTACGTAAATGGTTTCGCAACGAGTTTGAGAAAAACCTGTCGGCATATCAAAATAAATAAAAAACAAAGAAGAGCTTAAAAAAATAAAAATAATGCTTCGTATTAGAAAAAGGGAGTCGAAGTAAAGACTTTTGCTTGGTAAAGGCCCAGTAGTCGAACTTATGTCCTTATAATAATTACTATTATTTATTTTCCCCAGGTTTTACTGTCGCGGTCCGACCCCACTGAAGTGCCAAGCATAGACCAAGCTCGAATCACAGAATCTCAATCCAAAGAATTACCCAAAAAGGTCGTCGTCACCGAGACAAAGACGCCACTACTCGCCGAGTGCTTCATAGACAACAAGATAGACAGAGACAAACCTATATTCGAGTGTCGCATCGACAAAATCGTTCAGAACAGCGTCAACCACATGTACAATAAAAACGAAAAAGACATGAAGAAAATATTCGCCAAAACCGTTTTCATATCAAACGAAAAACACGCTAACATCAAATCATTACTGATGAGTAACGTCAGCAGTTCCGACGACGATAAAAGTATGGACACGAAGGTATTCGCGAAAACTGTGTTCATTTCCAATGAGAAACCGAGATCTTTTATAAACCAGTCGAATTCGGAAGGTGAGAAAAGTATAGACGGTTTTGAGGAGAACGGCGTTTTGAATTTGTCGGTTAAGGCTGAGAAGCGGAGGTCTCACGGCAGGAAACAGTCAGCGCCGCGGAGGATCCCCTACGCTTGTATGGAGGTTATGGAGAAAATTGAAAGTGATGGTACGTTTATAAATTCCAGCATAGTGAATACAAGAAAATATAAAAACCAAAAACTTCACACAAGCAGGAACCGTTAATTTCGTCCGAACGAGTTTACAAGGACGGGAGCTCGTGTAGAAGTAAAGACATGGAAATATGATTTTCACCTCTCCAGCTTGAAAATAACAGTTTTGCCGCGTAAATTCAGTGGGCAAAACTCGTTTTTATCCACTCGATTGAGAAAAGTGATTTGAATTAAGAACATCCTCATTTTATCAGAACTAATGCGGCGGTGCGTTCTGAAAACTATGTCAGCCAGTTATTTATTTCTTTTTGTAAGCGGTTTTTCTATTCAATATTTCTAACATTTCTGAATATTGGTATATATTATGTAATATTTCTAAACGAATCATGAAAAAAAATATTTGACGGGAATTTTTATATTGTCTGAGGCATTCGAGCATTACAGCCAGTTTTCCAAACTTGACATTGGCAGAATTTTCTCACTGGTAGAGGTGAAAAGTTGTGTGTACCACACGAGAGCAAATTCATTCGCATCTTGTGCTGTGAATCCCTCACTGAGCTCAGTATACAACTTTTGAATCACTCGCTACGCTTGTGATTCAATTTTAGTATCCTTCGCTACCTTAGGACTTAAAATTAGCACTCGAAGTAAAAATTACCTTTGCTCTCCTGTTGTACAAATAACTATTATTAGTCCGTAATAAAATGGTTACATTGCCTTATATAAGATCAATAAGTATGTCATAGTGCATCTACATGCGCATACTCTATAGTTAGAAGACTCCATAGCGCATAGGTTAGAGCGCGTCGATACGGTACGAAAGTCATGGGATCGAATCCTGCCTAAGTGAAATTTATGGTTTTTAACTCGGTACCGATGTTTTTTTTTGTATTAATGGTACATACCTTCATATTTTTACACGACTGTCCAACCAAATAGGAGTGTAATGTTTTTAGAGTTCATGTATGTATGTATGTGCGATTCTTTAATGCTGAAACTCGTTAACTTCTGAACAGATTCGAATGGGAATTGTATCGGAAGAATTCTTACATTATCCCGAGTGTCATAGGCTAGGCTTTATCCCAGAAAGCAGTCAGGTTATACTTGTTGAATTGATTATTGGGCGGCCGATGTGGCGCAGAGGTAGTGCGTCTGACTACAGAGGTCCAAGGTTCGAATTACCATCACCAGTCAGTACAGTCCTCTGCTTGTCATAGACCTTACCCATTGGAAGGGACTTGCCATACTCACCACGTTTAACAAGCGGGGGTTGGCGAGCGCAGTGTTCACTGAAAACTGCGCCCCCTTTCTGATTTATCCCGTAATCGGTCATACTTTTCGGTTTTCTATTGAAAAGTGCTCGAATCTATTTTCATTTTTAACTGTCGTCGAAAAATGCCCCATTACAACATGAGTTTAATAGATTTTTTTCATATTTTCAGATGGGGTATTGGATTTAAAAATTAAAAAGGAACCGCAGTGAAGAATATAAAAAAACTAGTATATAGGTAAATATATTATTTACGGACACACGCCAGACCAAATATTAACATGTGCATTCAGGTAGATAGGACTAATATGATGTATTTTACAAATATATAAGTTAATGTTTGTAGCAACTTTAACAGTAAAACAATACAAAAAATATTATGCTACGTTCACTCCATGCCGCTGCCGCGAATATTGCCAGGAATACTTCTTCGGAAGTGTCAACGCGAGTGAGTGTTCACACACTGCCGTCATACTCTTCTCGCAGTAATACGAGTGAGCGAGAGAGCAATAAATTTCATTCGTGCCCTTGACTCGCGCTCTAAAAGCTGACACTCGTAGGAGCACGGGAAGTGGCAGCGGCATGACGAATAGCAGCGCGAGTAACCTTTTTACATGCTCGCGCTGCCCACTTCCCTTACTATTTCCCTGCCCATAGCTCGAGTGTGTGAACACGGCATTAAATACTGACAAAAAACTTTTTTGTTTTGGACATAAATGTGTATAAAAAATCACCTGATTCGCAGAATGGTCAATGAGAAATTTAAAATTTTATGTGTTAAAATTCATTCGACAGTATTTGGTTAGGTCCAGGTGGATTTTTGCTTCTAATTCAGTTCAAATTATAGATCTCAAAACAAGATAAAATTATTTTTGCCCATTTGTCTGTTTGTCCACGTTTCACGCAAAAAGTACTGGGCGGATTTCTACCAAATTTTGTATAATGGTAGCTTCAACATCTACGATACTTTTTTCTTCAGTAATATCTTTCGTTCCCGCGGGAAAACACAGTAATTGGTTCAGCGGAGTTCATACAAAATGCATTTTTATCGTCTACTGTATTGAGTGGGGTATGTTAAATAGGTCTTGTAAAACTAAAGGAAAGTATTTTTGAAACAAAATCAGTCAAATGTTCCTCTATCGAGAATGCAAACCTTTGTAAACTTGATGAAAAATTGTTTAAAAATAAAATAAAACAACATGCATACTGTCGTGTTATCTAGGCTCCGAGAGGCACCGGCGCTCAGGGAGCCAAGGTAACCGCAGGTGAATACTTATAGCTAAGTATTTGTAGAGTGGTCTCGCGAACACGAGTGCCTGTGACCCCGGAGGGCGTGAGTGAGTAAGTGTGGGTAGAGTGTCCTGTGTCAATTCTATGGGTTATAAGGTGTGTGCGGCCTAGTTCGCCTTTCTCTTCGAAGGATATTTTCTTAAATCTATTAATTATATCATCAGCTATTAGTTTTTGATCAGAGGATAAGCATTCATAAGGGTGTATTTTTTTATTTTCTGTAATTGTGTTGCAGGAAGTTGTATTGAAGTTGAAAGCTAAAGAAAGCAGTTTAGGGATAAGATTAAACTTCTTCCAGAAGTCGACACCTAGTATTATAGAGGGCCTAATGTTAGGGAACACGAATGCTCGCAGAATTTGAGTTTCATTATTAAATGTAAAAGGTAAGTCAATAAAGCCTAGTGAAGTTGCTGTGTGGCCACTGGCTGAAGATACTGTTATCGTCCGCAACTTAGATAACGAGTAGCCGAGATTTATGAATTTTAGGTGGGAGTTATTCCCGAGGATTGTTAAAGAACTGCCGCTATCTAGGAGACCAGAAAAGGCTATGTTGTTTATAGTGATGTGGAGGAATTTCGCGTATCCAGGAGAATAGATCCACAGTCACTTATGAGCAGAATCTTTGACATCTTTACTGACTCAGCTCTACATTGGCTTAGGTTTAAAACAAACATGAACCCTAATTACACATGGAAACAACTCTGTGCCGACCTAATCAACGATTTCGGAGGCCATGACTTTGACTACAAATTTCTAGAATCTATTAGAAACAGAACTCAAGGTCTGTCTGAGCCAATTATCATTTATGTGTCGATAATGTCAGGCATGTTCAATAAGCTTTCTAAACCATTATCAAGCGAAGAGAAGCTAGAAATAATAATGAGGAACATAAGGCCCTGCTACTCTAACTTCATAGCACACATGAACATACTGACACTAGAACAACTCATAACTGCCTGCCAACAGTATGAGAAAGTAATCGACAAAAATAAGAACTTTAAGGAACCACTCCCAGATCCACTCGCTGCAGAATTCAACTACAAACCTCTCGGGCCTCCCACACCATCCTCTAGTAAAACAGGCTATATGCATAGACCTAACCCCAACCAAAACAATCCTAAAGCCTCCTACACACCATCACCATTCAAGCCTTCATACTTAAGGCAAATCAACACGATCAACAGCAGACACAACTCCAACTTATTTTGTGTTCGGTGCCGAATTAACGGACACTCCTTAGTAACATGTACTCAACCCCGCTTTCCAATTTGCTTCAAGTGTGGCCTAAAGGATTTCAAAACCCCGAAATGCCCTAAATGCAGAAGTAACCCCTCCCCAAAAAACTAGAAAAGCGCGACTTAGATAAGCCAAAATTTGACGCTGAGGATTGGAAGAACTGGTTACAGAATATCCGCTTATTCCACACGTGTTACAGAATTACTTCAATTCTATACGATGAGGAAAAAGACCATGAGCGCCGCGATCGTCATCCTCTTCGGTTCTAGAATCTTCGACGATCGTCGACCTCGTCAGCTGTCATTTTGAGATCATGGAACTTGTCAGTGACCAGTCGTCGCTGTCCATGGAGATCTGTTGGCATCTCATGTTAGCTTGATGATGAGGTGGTTATGAGGATGGCTCCGAGGCACGCTGGAGGGCTCGGGACCTCAGTTCCTCCGGAGGGAGAGGGAGAGGGAGAGTGCCAGGCGTAGTAAATTTAGATACAAGTACCAGGAGGTCATTGAAATTGAAATTGAAATTGAAATTGAAATTCTTTATTCAATGTAGGATAGTATTATCATATCACTTATTGACGTCATGAACCGTCATTGTAAAAAAAAGAAATTTGTATCACACAATTTTCTTTTTTTTATAACAATTTTGTAATGTCCTAATAGAAAACCGGCTCGGGCGGGAGAAAAAAAATAAAAATCAAAGCACTACCACGGGGCTGGCCAGGTTAATCACACGGCATGTAACTTTACGCCACCACCACCTGAAAACGATATTTGTTTCAAATTGAAGTCAAGATTTTTAAAGCGTGTAGTTTACATGCGTATAATTAATCGGACCTCCTGAACAGGAAAAACCCACCAAAAAACCTGCCCAGAAGTGCTCCTACTCTAAATTAACAATCTTACTAGCCCCTAAGCTACCCTAGCTAATTCTGTAAGTAAAAAAAAATATGTATAGACCAAAAATGGCTACATATTTTTTTTTGTATAAATTGAAGTAGATAAATCTACCAGTTTTAACTAATAAAATATTTATCCATGCAGATTTGTAAAATTATGTTAGTTGTAAACTCCACGCACGCCCCATTTTGGTATTAAAAATGAGTGCGTGTTTCTTGTGCTGCGCTGGAATTTCAGAGCTCCATGCCTCTTTGTCATTAATGTACTCATCTAACTTATAGTAAGCTTTATAACATAATGTTTTCTTGATAACAGACTTAAATTTACTTTCTGATAAACTCAATATATCTTCCGGTATTTTGTTATAGTATCTTATACTTAGACCTTCAAATGAAGTCCTAACTTTAGCGAGTCTATGCTTAGGTTGATCTATTTTATTTTTACTCCTTGTATTGCGGTTATGCCTGTCACAATTTCTAGTGAAAGTATTTATATTTTTTCTAACATACATGATATTTTCATAAATATATTGACACGGTACAGTCATAATATTAATTTCCTTAAACAGTTCCCTTAGGGAATCACGACTGCAAAGTTTATAAATTGCTCTAATGGCCCTCTTTTGGAGAATAAAAATTGTTTCAATATCAGCGGCGCGCCCCCACAGCAAAATTCCATAGGACATAATGCTATGAAAATAACTAAAGTAAACAAGTCGCGCAGTTGCAATATCCGTGATCTCTCTAATTTTACGTACCGCATATGCAGCTGAGCTTAATCTTCCCGACAAAGATGTAATATGAGGGCCCCATTGGAGACTTGAGTCGAGAGTAATCCCTAAGAAAACTGTACTGGTAGTAAACTCTAATTTTTCATTATTAAGTACGACATGATTATTCAAAGAATGTACTACGTTAGGTAAAGTGAATAATACACATTTAGTTTTTTTCTCATTAAGAACTAAATTATTTGCAGTAAACCAACTATGAATTTGTCCAAGAGTGTTGTTTACTTCGTCATAGTTATGTGCATGTCTATCGACCTTAAATATAAGGGATGTGTCATCAGCAAATAGTACAATCTTGGACAAATTCTCTACCATGTAAGGCAAATCATTTATGTAAATTAGAAATAGAAATGGTCCTAAAATAGAGCCTTGAGGCACACCAATTTTAACACGAGACCCCAGGGATTTGGCACCGTTTATTTGGACCTTTTGAGTTCTATTATCTAAATATGAATTCAAAAATTTCAGAGCTGCGTTTCGAATACCGTAGTGTTCTAATTTTAGCAATAAAGTTTCATGATCTACGCAATCAAATGCCTTGGAAAGATCACAAAAAACACCAATGGCATCTTTTGATTCTTCCCAAGCATTAAATACATGTTTGATTAGAGCAACACCAGCATCTGTGGTACAACGTCCCTTTGTAAAACCGAATTGCTGGTTGTGTAACAAATTGTTCTGATTAAAATGGGACAGCATTTGATTTAGTATGATCTTCTCAAACACTTTGCTGAGTACTGGCAGAATTGATACAGGCCTATAGTTACTGGGGTCTTGTTTGTCACCAGCTTTAAACAGCGGAACTACCTTGCTATGTTTCATTAAATCAGGAAAAATGCCGTGATCAATACATTCATTGAAGATATCTGCTAAGTATGGTGCTAATATTTCGATTACTGATTGACAAACTTTAACTGACATCCCCCATAAATCTTCGGTGCTCTTTACTTTGATATCTTTAAAAGTTTTTAAAATATACTGGGGACTTACATGAGTAAATTTAAATTCAGAATTGCAAACATCTACATTTTGCTTCAGCAATGAATATGAAATTGTAGGTGAAGATCTTAATGACTCAGTAGTTTTTAGAGGTATATTTGTGAAAAATGTCTCTAACTCCTGCGCTACATCTGAATTTAAACTAATCACTCCTTTGTCGGTTTTAAGTGAAAAGTTATTTTCGCGTGGCTTAGTTTTACCTGTTTCGCTATTAATAACTTTCCAGACAGCTTTTATTTTATTATCTGAAGACTTTATCTTATTACTAATAAAGTTTGCTTTAGCAATTTCACAAGCTATTTTGAAGGTTTTAGAATATTTTTTTACTAGCTCACTAAAACTTACATCGTTTGTCATGTTTTTAAGCTCGTAAAGTTCAAAAAGCCTATCTCTACTAATCCTAAGACCTTTGGTCGCCCAATCACTAAACTTAAATTTTGTATTAATTTCTTTCGTTTCTAAGTTAAAAATGATTTCGAATTCTTTGCTTAACAAATTGAAAACGTCTTCGTATACATGATTTGGGTTTTCAAAATTATAATTATGGACAGGCAATTTCTCGATTAACACATTTTGATATTTTTCCAACCTGCTTGCAGTGATGCGCCTGGTTTCTATTTTGATCGTTTTAATATGGTTTTTGAATGGGAATATTACACTTTGACCCTTGTGATCTGATTGAAGAGAATTTATAATGCATTTTTGTACCGGGTCACAATTGCTGAATACATTATCAATACATTTGGCAGAAGTAGGCGTCACACGAGTAGGTTCAAAAAATATATTAAATAAATTGAATGATTTAAAAAGACCTAAAAATTTATCAGTTAATGCATTGATTTCTAAAATGTCTATGTTAAAGTCACCTGCAACAATTACATGTTTATTAGTTTTTGTGACTAATTTGAGTACATCTTCCATTATTTCTAGGAATTTGGTAAAATTTTTTGCTATTGGCGGTCTGTATACGCATACTATAACATGACTTTCCAGCTCAACACAAGATAATTCAGTACAACACTCAACCGACAATCCGACAACATCCTTACGTTCTTTGAATTTAATGTTGTTTCTAATAAGTATTAAGGAACCTCCATGTATCGCGGATTTTCGGTTGAAAGAACTGGCAATACAATAATTTTCATAATTTATCAAAATGTCAGGATCTTTGTGAAAATGTTCCGTTAAACAAACTATGTCATAATTATGCTTTTCTAAGAATAATTCAATTTCTAATACTTTGCTAGCAAAACCCTGAATATTTTGATGTAACACTTGTAACTGATTTTGCTTTTCCTTTGTCTGAGGATGAGTGCAAGAAAACCCCGGTTTGTGTTTGTTATTAATATCAGTCAAAGAGGGGATTTCCTTTGTCTTAAATTCTAGTTTAAATTATTGTTAGTAACATTACAAATTAATATAGGAGATGACACAGATTTTGTGTCATTTATATTATATGCTAACAATGTAGCTACTTGTTTTTTATAATAATCAGACAGGTACATAGTATCCTGAGTCAAAATAAATGTGTGAATAAAATTATTCAAGTCAAAATAAGAAATAGCATCGCTATGATGACATGTTATATTGTATAGGTGCATGTTCATTCTATGCACACAGTTGTTTTGTTGATCTGACAGGTTTGTACAGTATGGGAAGTTGCACAAAATGAACTTGCACTTTGTCTGATTGTGTAAATTGAGCAACACCTCTACACTATTGTCTAATGTACTACGACTAATGTTAGAATGATTTCCTATCATAATTATAATGGTGGTGTGCTCATCAAATTTCCCTACAGCTACTTGTTTAACAATATCCTCAAATGAGGTGTCAGGACAACACATGTTTGTCACTTGTTCATTTAAACGATAATTTAATAATTGTCCGAAACCTACACCTATCTCGTCAGAGTAAATTAGAGTCTTTGATTTTGCCTTTATCGTTTTCGTTGCACTCACACTGTCAAGAAGTGGTCCGACGTTGGGTCGAGGAGGAGGAGTCAGTTCAAATTATAGATCTCAAAACAAGATAAAATTATTTTTGCCCATTTGTCTGTTTGTCCACGTTTCACGCAAAAAGTACTGGGCGGATTTCTACCAAATTTTGTATAATGGTAGCTTCAACATCTACGATACTTTTTTCTTCAGTAATATCTTTCGTTCCCGCGGGAAAACACAGTAATTGGTTCAGCGGAGTTCATACAAAATGCATTTTTATCGTCTACTGTATTGAGTGGGGTATGTTAAATAGGTCTTGTAAAACTAAAGGAAAGTATTTTTGAAACAAAATCAGTCAAATGTTCCTCTATCGAGAATGCAAACCTTTGTAAACTTGATGAAAAATTGTTTAAAAATAAAATAAAACAACATGCATACTGTCGTGTTATCTAGGCTCCGAGAGGCACCGGCGCTCAGGGAGCCAAGGTAACCGCAGGTGAATACTTATAGCTAAGTATTTGTAGAGTGGTCTCGCGAACACGAGTGCCTGTGACCCCGGAGGGCGTGAGTGAGTAAGTGTGGGTAGAGTGTCCTGTGTCAATTCTATGGGTTATAAGGTGTGTGCGGCCTAGTTCGCCTTTCTCTTTGAAGGATATTTTCTTAAATCTATTAATTATATCATCAGCTATTAGTTTTTGATCAGAGGATAAGCATTCATAAGGGTGTATTTTTTTATTTTCTGTAATTGTGTTGCAGGAAGTTGTATTGAAGTTGAAAGCTAAAGAAAGCAGTTTAGGGATAAGATTAAACTTCTTCCAGAAGTCGACACCTAGTATTATAGAGGGCCTAATGTTAGGGAACACGAATGCTCGCAGAATTTGAGTTTCATTATTAAATGTAAAAGGTAAGTCAATAAAGCCTAGTGAAGTTGCTGTGTGGCCACTGGCTGAAGATACTGTTATCGTCCGCAACTTAGATAACGAGTAGCCGAGATTTATGAATTTTAGGTGGGAGTTATTCCCGAGGATTGTTAAAGAACTGCCGCTATCTAGGAGACCAGAAAAGGCTATGTTGTTTATAGTGATGTGGAGGAATTTCGCGTATCCAGGAGAATAGATCCACAGTCACTTATGAGCAGAATCTTTGACATCTTTACTGACTCAGCTCTACATTGGCTTAGGTTTAAAACAAACATGAACCCTAATTACACATGGAAACAACTCTGTGCCGACCTAATCAACGATTTCGGAGGCCATGACTTTGACTACAAATTTCTAGAATCTATTAGAAACAGAACTCAAGGTCTGTCTGAGCCAATTATCATTTATGTGTCGATAATGTCAGGCATGTTCAATAAGCTTTCTAAACCATTATCAAGCGAAGAGAAGCTAGAAATAATAATGAGGAACATAAGGCCCTGCTACTCTAACTTCATAGCACACATGAACATACTGACACTAGAACAACTCATAACTGCCTGCCAACAGTATGAGAAAGTAATCGACAAAAATAAGAACTTTAAGGAACCACTCCCAGATCCACTCGCTGCAGAATTCAACTACAAACCTCTCGGGCCTCCCACACCATCCTCTAGTAAAACAGGCTATATGCATAGACCTAACCCCAACCAAAACAATCCTAAAGCCTCCTACACACCATCACCATTCAAGCCTTCATACTTAAGGCAAATCAACACGATCAACAGCAGACACAACTCCAACTTATTTTGTGTTCGGTGCCGAATTAACGGACACTCCTTAGTAACATGTACTCAACCCCGCTTTCCAATTTGCTTCAAGTGTGGCCTAAAGGATTTCAAAACCCCGAAATGCCCTAAATGCAGAAGTAACCCCTCCCCAAAAAACTAGAAAAGCGCGACTTAGATAAGCCAAAATTTGACGCTGAGGATTGGAAGAACTGGTTACAGAATATCCGCTTATTCCACACGTGTTACAGAATTACTTCAATTCTATACGATGAGGAAAAAGACCATGAGCGCCGCGATCGTCATCCTCTTCGGTTCTAGAATCTTCGACGATCGTCGACCTCGTCAGCTGTCATTTTGAGATCATGGAACTTGTCAGTGACCAGTCGTCGCTGTCCATGGAGATCTGTTGGCATCTCATGTTAGCTTGATGATGAGGTGGTTATGAGGATGGCTCCGAGGCACGCTGGAGGGCTCGGGACCTCAGTTCCTCCGGAGGGAGAGGGAGAGGGAGAGTGCCAGGCGTAGTAAATTTAGATACAAGTACCAGGAGGTCATTGAAATTGAAATTGAAATTGAAATTGAAATTCTTTATTCAATGTAGGATAGTATTATCATATCACTTATTGACGTCATGAACCGTCATTGTAAAAAAAAGAAATTTGTATCACACAATTTTCTTTTTTTTATAACAATTTTGTAATGTCCTAATAGAAAACCGGCTCGGGCGGGAGAAAAAAAATAAAAATCAAAGCACTACCACGGGGCTGGCCAGGTTAATCACACGGCATGTAACTTTACGCCACCACCACCTGAAAACGATATTTGTTTCAAATTGAAGTCAAGATTTTTAAAGCGTGTAGTTTACATGCGTATAATTAATCGGACCTCCTGAACAGGAAAAACCCACCAAAAAACCTGCCCAGAAGTGCTCCTACTCTAAATTAACAATCTTACTAGCCCCTAAGCTACCCTAGCTAATTCTGTAAGTAAAAAAAAATATGTATAGACCAAAAATGGCTACATATTTTTTTTTGTATAAATTGAAGTAGATAAATCTACCAGTTTTAACTAATAAAATATTTATCCATGCAGATTTGTAAAATTATGTTAGTTGTAAACTCCACGCACGCCCCATTTTGGTATTAAAAATGAGTGCGTGTTTCTTGTGCTGCGCTGGAATTTCAGAGCTCCATGCCTCTTTGTCATTAATGTACTCATCTAACTTATAGTAAGCTTTATAACATAATGTTTTCTTGATAACAGACTTAAATTTACTTTCTGATAAACTCAATATATCTTCCGGTATTTTGTTATAGTATCTTATACTTAGACCTTCAAATGAAGTCCTAACTTTAGCGAGTCTATGCTTAGGTTGATCTATTTTATTTTTACTCCTTGTATTGCGGTTATGCCTGTCACAATTTCTAGTGAAAGTATTTATATTTTTTCTAACATACATGATATTTTCATAAATATATTGACACGGTACAGTCATAATATTAATTTCCTTAAACAGTTCCCTTAGGGAATCACGACTGCAAAGTTTATAAATTGCTCTAATGGCCCTCTTTTGGAGAATAAAAATTGTTTCAATATCAGCGGCGCGCCCCCACAGCAAAATTCCATAGGACATAATGCTATGAAAATAACTAAAGTAAACAAGTCGCGCAGTTGCAATATCCGTGATCTCTCTAATTTTACGTACCGCATATGCAGCTGAGCTTAATCTTCCCGACAAAGATGTAATATGAGGGCCCCATTGGAGACTTGAGTCGAGAGTAATCCCTAAGAAAACTGTACTGGTAGTAAACTCTAATTTTTCATTATTAAGTACGACATGATTATTCAAAGAATGTACTACGTTAGGTAAAGTGAATAATACACATTTAGTTTTTTTCTCATTAAGAACTAAATTATTTGCAGTAAACCAACTATGAATTTGTCCAAGAGTGTTGTTTACTTCGTCATAGTTATGTGCATGTCTATCGACCTTAAATATAAGGGATGTGTCATCAGCAAATAGTACAATCTTGGACAAATTCTCTACCATGTAAGGCAAATCATTTATGTAAATTAGAAATAGAAATGGTCCTAAAATAGAGCCTTGAGGCACACCAATTTTAACACGAGACCCCAGGGATTTGGCACCGTTTATTTGGACCTTTTGAGTTCTATTATCTAAATATGCATTCAAAAATTTCAGAGCTGCGTTTCGAATACCGTAGTGTTCTAATTTTAGCAATAAAGTTTCATGATCTACGCAATCAAATGCCTTGGAAAGATCACAAAAAACACCAATGGCATCTTTTGATTCTTCCCAAGCATTAAATACATGTTTGATTAGAGCAACACCAGCATCTGTGGTACAACGTCCCTTTGTAAAACCGAATTGCTGGTTGTGTAACAAATTGTTCTGATTAAAATGGGACAGCATTTGATTTAGTATGATCTTCTCAAACACTTTGCTGAGTACTGGCAGAATTGATACAGGCCTATAGTTACTGGGGTCTTGTTTGTCACCAGCTTTAAACAGCGGAACTACCTTGCTATGTTTCATTAAATCAGGAAAAATGCCGTGATCAATACATTCATTGAAGATATCTGCTAAGTATGGTGCTAATATTTCGATTACTGATTGACAAACTTTAACTGACATCCCCCATAAATCTTCGGTGCTCTTTACTTTGATATCTTTAAAAGTTTTTAAAATATACTGGGGACTTACATGAGTAAATTTAAATTCAGAATTGCAAACATCTACATTTTGCTTCAGCAATGAATATGAAATTGTAGGTGAAGATCTTAATGACTCAGTAGTTTTTAGAGGTATATTTGTGAAAAATGTCTCTAACTCCTGCGCTACATCTGAATTTAAACTAATCACTCCTTTGTCGGTTTTAAGTGAAAAGTTATTTTCGCGTGGCTTAGTTTTACCTGTTTCGCTATTAATAACTTTCCAGACAGCTTTTATTTTATTATCTGAAGACTTTATCTTATTACTAATAAAGTTTGCTTTAGCAATTTCACAAGCTATTTTGAAGGTTTTAGAATATTTTTTTACTAGCTCACTAAAACTTACATCGTTTGTCATGTTTTTAAGCTCGTAAAGTTCAAAAAGCCTATCTCTACTAATCCTAAGACCTTTGGTCGCCCAATCACTAAACTTAAATTTTGTATTAATTTCTTTCGTTTCTAAGTTAAAAATGATTTCGAATTCTTTGCTTAACAAATTGAAAACGTCTTCGTATACATGATTTGGGTTTTCAAAATTATAATTATGGACAGGCAATTTCTCGATTAACACATTTTGATATTTTTCCAACCTGCTTGCAGTGATGCGCCTGGTTTCTATTTTGATCGTTTTAATATGGTTTTTGAATGGGAATATTACACTTTGACCCTTGTGATCTGATTGAAGAGAATTTATAATGCATTTTTGTACCGGGTCACAATTGCTGAATACATTATCAATACATTTGGCAGAAGTAGGCGTCACACGAGTAGGTTCAAAAAATATATTAAATAAATTGAATGATTTAAAAAGACCTAAAAATTTATCAGTTAATGCATTGATTTCTAAAATGTCTATGTTAAAGTCACCTGCAACAATTACATGTTTATTAGTTTTTGTGACTAATTTGAGTACATCTTCCATTATTTCTAGGAATTTGGTAAAATTTTTTGCTATTGGCGGTCTGTATACGCATACTATAACATGACTTTCCAGCTCAACACAAGATAATTCAGTACAACACTCAACCGACAATCCGACAACATCCTTACGTTCTTTGAATTTAATGTTGTTTCTAATAAGTATTAAGGAACCTCCATGTATCGCGGATTTTCGGTTGAAAGAACTGGCAATACAATAATTTTCATAATTTATCAAAATGTCAGGATCTTTGTGAAAATGTTCCGTTAAACAAACTATGTCATAATTATGCTTTTCTAAGAATAATTCAATTTCTAATACTTTGCTAGCAAAACCCTGAATATTTTGATGTAACACTTGTAACTGATTTTGCTTTTCCTTTGTCTGAGGATGAGTGCAAGAAAACCCCGGTTTGTGTTTGTTATTAATATCAGTCAAAGAGGGGATTTCCTTTGTCTTAAATTCTAGTTTAAATTATTGTTAGTAACATTACAAATTAATATAGGAGATGACACAGATTTTGTGTCATTTATATTATATGCTAACAATGTAGCTACTTGTTTTTTATAATAATCAGACAGGTACATAGTATCCTGAGTCAAAATAAATGTGTGAATAAAATTATTCAAGTCAAAATAAGAAATAGCATCGCTATGATGACATGTTATATTGTATAGGTGCATGTTCATTCTATGCACACAGTTGTTTTGTTGATCTGACAGGTTTGTACAGTATGGGAAGTTGCACAAAATGAACTTGCACTTTGTCTGATTGTGTAAATTGAGCAACACCTCTACACTATTGTCTAATGTACTACGACTAATGTTAGAATGATTTCCTATCATAATTATAATGGTGGTGTGCTCATCAAATTTCCCTACAGCTACTTGTTTAACAATATCCTCAAATGAGGTGTCAGGACAACACATGTTTGTCACTTGTTCATTTAAACGATAATTTAATAATTGTCCGAAACCTACACCTATCTCGTCAGAGTAAATTAGAGTCTTTGATTTTGCCTTTATCGTTTTCGTTGCACTCACACTGTCAAGAAGTGGTCCGACGTTGGGTCGAGGAGTAGGACACGGGCGCGGGCCACGCCGTCGCGGCTTCGGTGTCGGGACAGCGGGGGCTGAGGTGGTAGGCGCCCTAAAAGTACGCGGTGCAGCTACTGGAGTGAGCGGCACTCTCACCGCCCTTTGCAATCCGTTGGTAGGGGAGGCAGGTGACCCTGCAGGCTGCACGTTGCTGTCGGCTCCCGATGCCTGGTGCGCCTTTGTGTCCACAGCGGGTGTAGGAGCACGGGAAGCGCCCCTGCCGCGTCCACCGCGGCGTCCTCCGCGTCGTCCTCGCCGGGTGGGTGACGTAGTCGCGGCCGTCGCAGTCGATGTTGGTCGCGCCTTTGTTCCCACAGGCAGTGCAGGAGCACCTCTACCGCGTCCGCCACGTCGCGTTTGCCTGGTGGGCGCGTCCGACGCAGCGACAGCCACGGCCGGCGCACCAGCAGCGACGGGCGCGGCCGGCGCACCAGCAGCGACGGGCGCGGCCGGCGCACCAGCAGCGACGGGCGCGGCCGGCGCACCAGCAGCGACGGGCGCGGCCGGCGCACCAGCAGCGACGGGCGCGGCCGGCGCACCAGCAGCGACGGGCGCGGCCGGCGCACCAGCAGCGACGGGCGCGGCCGGCGCACCAGCAGCGACAGGTGCAGCTGGTGAGTCTTGCAAGACGGGCGAGGGAGGTTCTCCTGGGAGGAGTGCGTCAGTAGTGGCAGCAGTCACGGCAGCTAAGGACGGTGTGGCAGGTTTTGTTGCACCTAGAGCCGAGACCAATTCATCGTCTTCCATGAGCAATTCAAGCAACACTGTGTTTTGTTGCTGTAGTTGGAGTAGCTCTGAAGTTACAAAGGAAAGTTGATTGTGTTCTATTCGGCTCTCTGCATATTTAGTCTCAGCCTTTGCGAGTTGTGTTTGAAGGTTGTCAATATACAACTCGCTGCTTGTGTGCAAGCTTTCTGAGGCTGTAAGTTGCACCGTCAGCTGCCTATTGTGTGCTTCTGCTTCGTGAAATGCCACATTCATTTTTTTAATTTTTAGTCTTAGGTCCTCAGTTTCATTCAATAAATTTATTCTCTTAATTCTATTTGGTTGTCTTTTTTGAGTTATTTTCAACAACTTAAGATTATGTCTAGTTTTTCTTATGAATTTATTTAGTCTTAAATATTTCTTTATTTTGTTGCCCTTTGTCAAAATTGTGTGGCGTACAGTACTAATGTCCTCCACTTCCAGTTCATGGCGTAGGGAAACACTGAATTTATTTTCAGTATCTTCTTTTTCTTTGTGTAGATCAGCTAACTGGTTGTTAGCTTCGTTCAGTTGTTGTTCTAAAAATTTAGGTCAGAAAATACGAAGAGGTAGATCAATGTATAATAACTTTTTAGTAGAAAGCTACGCGGCTCTATGATGTATAGATAGCCGTCAACTTTGAGAGGTTGACATAACATCAAGAAAGTAAACAAACAAATTCTGCATTCTGCTACAATTACTACCATTTTTCAAAATATTTCCTGAAATCCATTTTATTTTATCAATTTGTTTGTTTACTTTCTTGATGTTATGTCAACCTCTCAAAGTTGACGGCTATCTATACATCATAGAGCCGCGTAGCTTTCTACTAAAAAGTTATTATACATTGATCTACCTCTTTGTATTTTCTGACCTCCTGGTACTTGTATCTAAATTTACTACGCCTGGCACTCTCCCTCTCCCTCTCCCTCCGGAGGAACTGAGGTCCCGAGCCCTCCAGCGTGCCTCGGAGCCATCCTCATAACCACCTCATCATCAAGCTAACATGAGATGCCAACAGATCTCCATGGACAGCGACGACTGGCCACTGACAAGTTCCATGATCTCAAAATGACAGCTGACGAGGTCGACGATCGTCGAAGATTCTAGAACCGAAGAGGATGACGATCGAAATGAAGAGCGCGATCGTCATCGAAGCTTCTGGAAATGAACATGACTATCGAAATGAAGACTGTGACAGTCAGCGTCAGACGAGGGTATAAAAGCCACGTCAAGCAGCTAGGGGATCAGTTTTGGTCTGGACTCTAAGTTGTGATCTCGAAGACTCCCAGTATAGTCTCTCACTGAGTAACCACTGTAACAGTCTATTTTAGTCCTAAAAGTCTCCCCTCAAGTGACGGAAGCTTAAAAGTCTCCCCTCAAGCGCCTACGCCTCGTCGGATTGAAGGTACAGCTGCTGCGAAGACGCTCCTCGCGCTGGACGCGCCGCCGTTACCTTCTGTGTGAGTGGCCAGGTTATAATTTTGGTTTTCGTATCAGGAGGTGGTTATCTGTTAATTCTTTAATAAAGCCTTATCGTTTACGTTCCCTCTTTTACTCCCTCGGCCCCTCACTTAGCGTGCGGGCGCGAGGCTTGCTAGGGTGCCTACACACAGGACACTCTACCCACACTTACTCACTCACGCCCTCCGGGGTCACAGGCACTCGTGTTCGCGAGACCACTCTACAAATACTTAGCTATAAGTATTCACCTGCGGTTACCTTGGCTCCCTGAGCGCCGGTGCCTCTCGGAGCCTAGATAACACGACAATACACCAACTACACTAACTTCTTCTTTTCGTGTCGGACATTGAATCGACGATTGACCCGATGAACCCTGGTGATGATCCTACACTAACTCAAAAGTTACTACACCTTGCGTACAAATTCGCGGCCGAAGCATTAATTTTCTTTATATAAAATTTCCGGGTAAACTTTCGTCAGTTTTATACAAAACTAGCGGCCTACTTAGCGGTTTCCGCTTACTGTTTCCCCGGCATAAATATTTATGAATACATTAACAAAAAAGAAATTTGTAATTAGTACATAAAAACCTTTCTTTTGAATCACTATATCTACTAAAGAATACCGCATCAAAATCCGTTGCGTACTTTTAAAGATCTAAGCGTACATAGAAAAACGGGAAGTGAATTCATTTTATACTATTTAGTGGTTTTTTTTCATATTTAAACTCTAAATAGTTCACTGTAGTATAGTTTGTTTGTTTTACTGATATTTGTTTATTTTTTAAATTAAGTTATAAAACTTGCGATATTTCCATCCGTGAAATACCTACCTAATAATAATTATGAAAAGTCGTCCAATCTAGGCTAGATAAACAATGTATTTCTATGTATATTAGTGGTGTAATGTAATATTTTTGTATATTTTATTCAATACGAAGAATCACTAAAAACGAATCAATTTACACTACAACTATTATGTATTTCATAAACTGTTTGAAACAACTATATGAAAGCCTTAAAATTTTTAATAATTAAAATAGTATTACCAACTTTGTCAGAAGAAAAATACTTTGAAAGGAAGTTTTGCCATTTGGGTGCTTTTTCCCAATATTTATCTAAAAGCAATTTAAAGAAACTAATTCAAAAGCTTTTGCCGGACTAGTTGTCAAATTTTGAAATTTATTTCTACTTTGTGTATAGCAGCGTGCAGCGCCATCTCTAGGATTAAAACGCCCAATGAATTTACTGTGGAATCAATTTGACATCTTTGCGCACCATAGTATAACTCTTGTATGTGTTGGAAAAAGAGGTACGCGCTTTTTAATGTAGTACAGCTCTTTTTACTGTGATATGATAAGCAAGTCATTGTAAGATACACATTTTATATAAATAAAGTCACATTGAAACACTTTTTTGAGTAATATTTTATATATTGATAGTTAACTGTGTTTCAAAATCGAATAAAACAGGCTTGCAAGAAAACAGTTATCGGTTTCCAGAGAATTTAAAATAAATAATATCATATTTACAACAAAGGACCTGTAATTATAGAAATACATGACAAAAATATACAAACTGTAGATTTATACAAAAATGTAGTTATAAGATGGAATGTGTATAGAAGGATTCTAAATGATGTTGAGTTTTAATAAATAAAATGGCTTTAGTTACCTAAATTCTGCGTTTAATTTTTCAATGGGTTATTTACAAACTTTTTAGCGGGATGGTGCAGGATTTATGTGGAATGGTGCGCGAATGGTGCAAGAATCCCGTCAAAGCCCGCACCATCACCAAGTAAAGATGTATTATAATATCTGATGCTGAATCGAGGTTCCGTTGCCTAACTAAAAATACGCTGGTTTCGTGGCTGGATAGGCTTCACTTGTAATTTTCTCATAGCAACTTACATCTCTACTTGATACTAGATGGCGGTAAAATAGATAGTCACCATTATTATTTTTCTCCTTTTGCATGTCGCATTATTTTAAAATAGCATTATGTTTTTTGTTTTAAATGGCAACATTTGATAAAACTGTCAAGTGTTTTTTCTCTTTGTCTTTTGGATAGGCTAAGGTCTTGACCATACTGCCTCAAGGGCTCCAATTTATATTGACATAAAAGTAGACAGGGTGCTCTATACACGAGGGAAATCATTCTTTAGCCTGTACTTCAGTATTTAGAAAAACACAACCCTCTTTTTGAGGTAGTTGAGTAAAAATCACTGGTAAAATTAACGAAAGTGGAAGAAAGAACGGTTCGGTTCTAGTGTGAACTGTGTACTTTACGCTTTAATAATATATTCTCCTTGATCTCCTTGCCTATACCATAGGGGGCCCAAACAATAAACAAAAAAAAAACTATATTTCGGTTCGGTGATTCGGTGAATAGTGCGAAATGATGCGAATTTTCCGGTTAAAATACTAATTTAGGCCGTAAATCAGACATCATTTCAGTTGGAAGCCTTCCAAAACGTATCTGTTTATTTTGCCCGGCTTATTAATCGGTACATTCACTCTGATTCTTTGTTCTTCGGGTTTATGGCGTTCATTTTCTGTCTGCGCGCACAACATTTTTGTGCATAAAAGTGAATCACCAGTTACCTATTAAAATGGGTTCTGTCGATGCAGAGGATGATGGCAAACTGGAACTAAACGATAGCGGATGCGTACAAGACGGTGAGTTTAAGTTTTATCAAGATTACTATGACTATTTCTTGTAGCTTTATTTGTTTTGATGCAATGCACAAAAAAGATTGCGTGATTTTCTCCACATCTTCAGGCTACCTTGTTTCTTTTATGATAAAGGTTTGCATGGTTGTGTAGTAGTTAAGATGGTTCTATTTCTTTAGCTGCATCTGTTGACAGTTGGGTGGGACCATCTCCCAAATCCAGGGTAAACCCCTATGATGAGATGCACTTTGGAGTGCTAACTTCTAAGCTAAACACTCGCAACACATCTCTGTAATGAGTATTTTAGTTTTACAGTGTAAATTTACCAAATTATTTTCATAACATTTATAGCAACAAGTAGTACATTCACCATATATTTACACACCGTAGCAATCTCGTAAAAGATGAATTTTAAATATTTAAGTAGAATGTTGCCTACAATACAAATGAAAACACGAAGGACTAGGAGTAAGCAAAGGTGGCCTTATCACAAAGTGATCTCTTCCATGCAACCTTTAGCTAGTAATTGTCATGGGAAACAGATTTGCCAGTAGTTGCAGTAGCAAAATTACCCTATTGTTCGTAAGTTTAGGTATTTATCTTTTTGTAAGAAAATTAAAGAAGGTGTTTTATTTTCCAAGGTTTGATGTACAAAAGAGTTTAATATTTTTCAAACAATAGGGATTATAACCAACAAAATATGCATAAACAGTAGTAGTTGTTATTTAATGCTCTCAAATACAATCAAAAGAAAAGAGTTTAACAAATTCTTAATGATAAATTAATTTAGGCACCTATCATAAGATAACAAAATTCTTTATTGCATATTAGAGAAATAATACAAAATTAGATAAACACAGATAAAAAAAACAGTGCAACAAGGCGGCCTTAATACTAGGTAACCTGAGGGTAAAAGAGAGAGTATGACAATAGAAGCAGGATAGTGCAAATAAGTATTACCTATGAGTACTAAAATACACAAAATATACTACTTAACCCTCTCAGACTTACAACTGACATTTCCCAGCTACCGTTCGCTGGTGTCAAATTTCGCAAACAAAAATGGCGACTAATTTCGCAAGGACTATGGTTGCAAAAATATAAATTATTTAAAATTTTTACGGTTTACATTCAATCCACTTCTAAATACTAGTGAGGAAATATATTACCGGTTTATTTACAAATTTTCGGCATGTTTATGTTGTTTTGTTTTTTATTTTCTGGGCCTGGAAGTTGCATGTCTAGAAATTTTGCTGACGTCGCAATATATAATATAATTACGAAAAATATATGATGTACCGATAAAGTTCAATTATTTTAGCACAATCTGTAATAAATATGTGATGCAATTATACATTTCTCCATTTGTCTATACATACATATTTTTTTCATATGAAAAGCACTAAAAACATCATCCACCAAAAATTTCCGACGGGCGAAAGCGGTTGATCAACTTTGACAGTTTGTTATTTTACTTTTTTTTTCTAACGCTTTACACTTTGTGTTGCTAGGATAATGAAAATTTTATTCTGAACAGTTCTATGCACGTTTCATTCACCAAAAATGTTAAGTTTCGTCTATGAATCATTTTTGACGGACCGAAAACGCGCGAAAAACTTGACACCATACTTAAAGCACACATGTGTGCTTCGACGAGCGAACGGTAGGCGGCCATTAATGTACACATGTGTGCTTTGACGAGCGGGGAGGTTAAACAACTTTACTCATTAATACATATACAATTGTGTAAACAAAACAATGAATATACACACACACACACACACACATATCACCCCTATAATCACTTGCAGGGTAGGCAGAGTGTAAATGGCTGCAAAAAAATGGACACCACATCTGACAAATATTTGAGGATCATTTGGAAAATTGTGTGTTGCCATAGTGACAGGTTGTCACCCTATCGCCTAAAATTGCAATACACACACACCCTCATATTTGAATCATAAACAGTTAATTATAACTTAACAATTATAAATCACTAGCTTGAGCCAATATAACAGCTTATCTAAAAGGTTGGTGTTTTCATGATATTAAAATTCATGACACTAATAGTTGGTTATCTGATCTGTCAAATTTGACAAGATAAATAGGTACCTGCACATACTGACTATAGAACAAATAAGATTCATAATGCATACTTCTCTTTCAGAACCCAATTAAATAAAGTTAAAACTATGGCAATTGCAGATAGATACACATACATAACACACACACACTTATTAATAAAAAAAATGATTCATGTTAGGTACTATCTAAACTAAACAAAAATCATTAATGACAGCTAGACATTTCTTCAGCTTTACAAGCATAAGATAAAAATCGCAAACACAAAATGTTTTGATATACCCTGAAACTGCTTCGAGTGTAAATTGCATTTTATTATTTTATTTTATTGATTTCTTTTATAATTTATTGCACATGGTACAAAAGGCGGGCCTTATGCCACGCGGCATTCTCTACCGGCCAACCAGAAGGTGTTTAGAGAGAAAAAGACACGGGTTTTTAGCTGGTACAAGGACAAGGAACAACATTTCCCAAAGAACATAGATTGATATATGACAAAAATATTTTGAGTTTCCATAGTAACTCAAATCAGATGATCCATTTTTTTTTCATATTGCAACCAATGTTCCAAGGGGAAAGTTGTCCTTATCACCAGCCCGTCTTGAGCTTTCACTATCGGTCCCATTTATTTATTTATAATTTGTTTGTAGTCCTATTTAATAGGATTATGCACTGCTCCCGCTGCTGCAGTTGTCTGGAAGAGATTGCCTGTTAGCAATAAGGCCGCCTAATTGTACGCTAATTAAGTTCTTCTTTGGATGTATATATTCATGTTGTTTCCTTTTGTGTGCAAATAAAGTATTCTTAACTTATCTTATCCCTTGTAAAATTTCATGTTATATTTATTCTTCTTTTAACAGAAAGTCTAGCTCAAGAATATCAAGCGAAGGAACCTCCCAACCCTGAAGTAATGGAGAACGGTTACATGGGGCAGGCTCGGCTGCTGGACCTGTCTGATGATGTTCTACTCTGCATCCTCAAGTACTGCTCCCCGCATGACCTCAAAGCTCTTGGATTGTAAGTAGCACATTTATATGTATTAATTTGTTAGCCGTGTGATGCCGGCTTAGAATAGCATCACCCCATTTCTTACCCATGGGTGTCGTAAAAGGCGACTAAGGAAGTGAAGGGTTAGATGTGTATTGCAATTTTAGGCGATGTGCTGACAACCTGTCGCTATAGTGATACACAGTTATCTGATTGACCCTCAAACGTTTGTCAGATGTGGTGTTGATATCCGTTTTACGGCCGTAAACGCTCTGCCTACCTCATAAAGGATATAGGCGTGATTTATGTATGTTGTAAGTAGATTTTTGACCACACACAAAAAAGGAGGAGTTTTTCAAAGATGCATAGAGCAATTTGGAAAGTTCTTTTCTCTTCTTCTTTACGACCCGATGAACCCTGGTGTCAGAGATTTCGACTGCCTTTTCTTATTTAAGGCGAGTGTAGCCGTCAACGACCTCGACAGTGGCGCCACTTCACAAAAAAATATATTTCGCTTTATACAAACTATCTATCAAAATGTCCGATGCCCAAGTTTTTAGTATTATCCTTAAGTAAAATTAGAATTCGCTGCAATTAAAGTTATAGAAAAAAGTGCCTGATAATGGCCACTTTTGGTATTAACTTTAATTACAGCAAATATTTCATTAAGTATGCAGGTTCTAATTTTACTTAAGGATAATACTTAAAACTTGGGCATCGGACATTTTGTTAGATTGTTTGTATAAAGCGAAATATATTTTTTTGTGTAGTGGCACCATTCTCGAGGTCATTGACGGCTACACTCGCCTGAAAACCTCTCCCCAAGTGGTTCCAGGTACTACCCAATGGGTAGATAGTTTGAAGTAACTGAAGGTGACTGAACTTAATGGTGGGCTCAGCTAACTAGTCAGCCATTTTTGTAGTCAGTTACTAATCGGCTCATTTAGGCAAATACATTGGTAGTTGGCTAGTAGACCTACAGCTTAACGTGCCCTCGAAAGCACGGAACAATCTTTCTTATGAACAATCGGATAGTTCAGCCAGCAACGTCCGAAACAGACTAGTAACAAATTCGCAAAGTGATTACATCATCTTGTTAGTGCCTTACTAGGAATGGAACCCTTGCGTCTTAGGTAGTCGCACTACCACTATGCTATATCATAATTTCTTCGCCATTCGTTCCTCGTAATAATTACAAATCAATTGTGTCAACAGCTGTTGATTTTCCAAATAAATAAAATAAAATTAAAGTTGTCGATTTATGTGTACCCTACCCACTATTGTTATGCTTTTTCATAAGTTTTGGTCTTCAAGTAAGGGTACTAAGGTTCAAATCTACATCTATACTAATATGATAAAGAGGAAAAACAACTGTTGGTTTTCCAAATAATAAAAAAAAAGTTGTAGATTAAATATATTATAAAGGTACCTTAACATGTACCCACTATTGTTATGTTTTTCATAAGTTTTGGTCTTCAAGTAAGGGTACTAAGGTTCAAATCTACATCTATACTAATATGATAAAAAGGAAAGATTTGTTTGTTTGTTTGAATTGGCTCCGAAACAACTGGACCGATAAAAACAAATCTTTTACCATTAGAATCCTACATTATCCCTGATGAACATAGGCTATAATAAAATGTCTTATTTCCGCGGAAAAACTAGTGATAGTGCTAGTACCTTTATGGATTTTCTTTATTGCTATTCCGTAATGGTTTTTTATTTAATTGTTTGGTGATTAAATCGGAAATTGTTTTAAGCAACAAACTATTCTTAAACTGAACATTTAATAGGAAATTGTAATTAAGACATATGAAATAGTGACGATCCCCATGTGGTGCAGAAACTTTACTATCACGTTTCTGTTGCTACATAAATTGCGCAAGTCGTAAGACTAGGTCCTCTGTGTTGTGGACTCTCCCTGGGCGTAATGCCACAACTTTACTGACTATTTTTACATAACCTACAAAACTGACCTTATTTAAATGGCAAAATACGACTCTTTAAAAGAGTTATGGCGCCATTGGCTCTGCCACCATTAAATAATAATAAAATTAGTGCCTTTATAAAGGCTTTATATTTAACTAAGCAGTAACTACGGAAAACGAATGTTTACGTTCGTACGGGCCAAACTTTATAATAACATACTCGTAAAAAAGGCTAGCTCGATAAATATCTTTCAATACAAACTAAAGTCTCACATTTTAGACAAAATTAGTGCTTGATGGTGTTTATTAATTTGAATTATTTGATTTATATCTACCTAAATTTAAATTTCAAATCTATATGGTGCGGCGAAATTTAATTTGTTTGTTAACGTTACTATATCCTTTCTCATGTTATTGGCATTATATGTCTTTTTTGGGAATAAAGTATCTTTAAACCGAGTACTTCTTCCTTGCAGCACCTGCGCTCGTCTCGGCGCCCTGGTGCTGGAGCGGTCGCTATGGGTCACCGTAGATGCCAGGGACGTCAACACCAGTAAGTAGACACCACAGGATGCAATACACACGCTAAGCTGTTTAGAGGCGCCTATTCTTTTGGGAACATTTGTTTTCGAGTGTTGCTCGACATAATGGCGGCGATTTCTGTACCACATACATGAACATTTCTGCATTAAGTCGAGTCTTTTTTTTTTTTTTTTTAATTAATGATGGGTTTGCTCTTGACTCTAGTCTAGGTCATAGGACAGAGACAGAGTCTAAGATGGAGCGAGCTCACCCAGAAGAAGCCTGTTCACTCTTACTTTGAAGAGTTTAGGGTTGTATGCTTTTGGAAACACAGACGCAGGAAGTGAGTTCCACTCTTTAGCAGTGCGCATTATAAATGATGACTGGAAGCGCTTAGTCCGAATTCGTGGAATGGCTACCAGGTACGGATGGTATCCGGCGGTGCGTCTGGATGTCCGATGGTAGAAGGGAGCTGGTGGAACAAGGTCGTGAAGCTCTTGAGCACACTCTCCGAAGTACAATCTATAAAATACCGACAAGCAGGCAACCTTGCGGCGATGTGCCAGGCTATGTAGCTTGGTGTCCACCAGTTTTATGTCGCCTATGAGCCTCTTGGCCCTGCGTTCCACCGAGTCAAGAGCGGCAAGTTGGTATTTGGCTGAGCCATCCCAAAGGTGACTGCAATACTCCATGCAGGATCGGACTTGTGCTTTGTAAAGAGTTAAAAGCTGTCCAGGCGTAAAGTATCGCTTCACTCTATTCAGGACGCCCAGCTTTTTAGCCGCCGTCTGAGCCTTGTACTCGATGGTCGCGCCGAAGTGTAGATTTGATGTCAACTCCATGCCTAGAAGCTCAAGCCTGTCAGTGACTGGGACAGATGTACCCCGAAAAGTAGGTGTCCAGTCGAAAGGACTCCTTTTTGCAGTGAAAAGACACGCCTGTGTTTTGGTGGCATTGAATGAGACCAGATTGTCGTCGCCCCATTGGGAGACAAGACTTAAGGTCAGATCTGTTCGCTCTACCATGGCCTTTCTTAACGAACGTTTTTCATCCCCACTGGTCCCTGCACCTGTCAAGTATCTCTCTGAAACGGTACTATCATCTGCGTATCCAACAATACCATGCCGAAGGAAGTCTACTCGTCAATTAGAACCTGCAAACTCAATGGAATATTCGATGTTATTTAACTTATGGTAAAAAATTTGCCTATAACGGTCACTTGTGGTATTAATTGACAAGCGCTCAAATTTCATAATATCCACTTTTTCTATGACCATTTCAGAGATTTCTGATTGCAGATTCATAGTGAAAAAGTTTCAAATTTTTCTGTTGAAAATCTAGGAAAAAATAATCAATTTTCTGAAATCGTGCTTGTGACGTCACAATACGATGATTATTCTGCAAGAAAAACACATCGGTTTGTAGACGTAAATTTACAAAAAAAAAAGCGCATCATGAGCGCCAAAACTGTCAATAACGTCAAAGTACATAGTTGGCTGGGTTGCCAACTGGGATTTTTTTTTCGTACTGAAGCACTCAAGGCTAGCGCAGACTGTGGCTTGTACGTCTACGCAAATGAAGCACGCGCGTCGACGCACCGGTTGTAATCTATGGAACCAATATGGAACTGGAAGCTTAAGAAACATGCTATGAACATGCCACACCAGATGCGGGCCGTGTTGACATGTCACACGCCAACAAGTAGGTAACTACCGAAGAGTACCAACTGACTAAGTTACTAGATTAGATGCCAAAGGCAAAACAAAATGCTTATCAATATCAATATCTACCCGGGTGTCGTAAAAGCCGACTAAGGGATGAATCCAGGAAATGGGCAGCAGCGTTGTCAGTGAATACAACACCTTACACTGCGCTCGCTATTCCACCTGCTAAGCGTGGTGAGTATGGCAAATAACCCCTTATAGGGGGAGGCCCATGTCCAGCAGTGTGGTATTCCCACACTTGTGTCTTTCCTGCTGGGGTTTTGACCTCTTAGTACTACACGACTCTACTAAAGTTACGTTAGTCACGACTCGTAGACTCTCCGTTTCTTAATTTGAGTAAAGTTTGTGCGTCTTCTCTTTCTCTTTTCCCTTCCACCCTCCCATTCTGCAACGTTTTTTACTTCCTAATTAAGGCGGAACTATACTATCTGACGCGTCCATCAGCCGCGTCCGTCAGCCGCGACTTATTTGAATCTGTGTAGTAATTTATGTGAAACTGCAAACTATCTAAGTCGCGCACAGTCTGAGAGAGATATCTAGCCGGTCGGATACCATAGACAATGTGCACTGGCCTTTAGACTCTGGAGTCGCATTTAATTTATTTCGTGGACGTAAACACGTAAACGCTTCTTTTTATCTAATTTCTTGGTAGACAATACAATGTGGCCACAGTTAAATTAAAAATTTCGTCCTACTCGTTGCTCGACGTCATCATCGCGACCGCGACCATAGACGAATTTCGTCCGCGGACACTCCGTGCACACTGTCTTAAGCCGCGGTTGATGGATGCGTCAGATAGTATGTTTCCGCCTTTAGACTTCTTTAACATCCAATTTAATCAAAACATTTCAATACGTAAAATCGTTTGCAATCAGCATTTGCAAGCAAAATTATGAAAAATTCCGAAACCTCGTACAGAAGTGAAACGTCGCGTGTCGTACGGGAGACCATAGTTTCGTATTCGTACGAGGAACCTTGTATTGTACGGTATGTATGGAAATGTATGGTAATGTCGCTGTCAATCATCTTTCAATCCTCACTATTGCCATTATATTTTATTATTTTCAAGAATTGTAGGGATACCATTTTAATAATCGTATTCTGACGTCATCATGCACTTACGACCTTTTAGAATGAGCAGTTTTAAATTATTTAAATAAAAAGGGATAAAGTGTTGTTTTTTCTAAAATGTTACTCGGGGGGCTCCACTTGTTCACTAAAGTTTAATTTAAGCTAATAATATCGGTAGGTTTACGAAATGAGCGGTCATCAATTGCCATATATGTGTGTATGTAATTAATACAGGTAATATTTTATTGAGTTTGCAGGTTCTAATTTTACCTGGAAACTTTGGCAATGGTCATTCTGATAGATTGTTTCCTTCAGACGGAAAATGTCACTTTCGCAAAATGTCTACTCATCGCAAAACATCCCTTTCGCACAATGTCCCTTTTTGTGCGAAACGTTTCTATTTTACCTAGGTACCTATTTACAAAAGAAAATATTTCTTGTGCATTGTGTGACTATATTTTTTATAATTTGAATTGAATGTACCTATCCAATAATGACGCGATTTTTGAGTTGAATTTTTGTAGTACTAGACACAAAAAAAAACCTACTTTAGTGATGGTTCAAAAACTGACTTTTGAACCAGCATCGTCATGGCTTGGGTACATTATGCCGATACAAGATCGCTGCCCTGTGTCAAATAATGTTACAAAACATGTAGCGAAACTAACGTATTTACACGTGTAGCGACCTCTGGGAGCTACAACAAGAAGCTCACTCAAAGTGGTTCACGAGCAAGCAAGACGCAACAGAAGTTCCAACATATCTGCAAGATGGCGCCACGTGACAGAACAAAGAGCCTGAAACGCGGTATCGAAGTGTTTCACCGCGCAACGCATATATACAACTTCCAATTCTATCCAGGTGGACCAGTCGGTCCCCTGGCCACAACACCCGGCCAGGCGGGTAGCTACCCTTTTCCCGACTCCACCTGGAACTCACCATTCTGCCTATTGGCATCACTCCTGTCACCCGCCATACACGCTTTCAACTTAGATGTATTTAAGCCGTAAAATCGGTAGATTTCGTCTTTTCTGACAAATATACTCGTACTGCATTCAGATTCAGTTCAGGGTAGTATTTGATTGCTGTTTTTCTGATCCGATTGCGCTCTGCCAGCCCCGCCAGGGATGAAGGCGTGATGTGTGTTTCGTAACCTATAGATATTTGTAGTATTACTAGATAGCGTATACCCTGTCCCAGTAGGTATTTAATAATATGTAAACAAACTAGATAAGGAAAGACAACAATGCCGTGCGGCAAATTAGGACACATATTGATAACTGTCACTCAGTCAAAGTAAGATTGTTTATACATATATCACGCATGTAATCCCTTACGGGGTAGTCAGAGCGTAAACGGCTGTAAAAACGGAAATTTACGCCACTTCTGACAAACAATTAAGGCATTTGGAATATTGTCTATCACCATAGTGACAGGTTGTCAGCCCATCGCCTAAATTTGCAATACACACCCTCGAGTGCCATAGTCGCTTCTTACGACACCCACGGAAAAGAAATGGGGTGATGCTATTCTAAGCCGGCATCACACGGCCACAGATTGTTTACATTCTTTTAAATACCAACTTGGACGAAGTATACATATTAGGGTTGTGTCCTGGATAATTGATAAAATACGACACTTGGATTTTTTAAATCAGTATCCAAATGTATGCCGTGTGATGCCGGCTGTTTAATTTAGCGTTGCTATGCTGGGGTAAGTTAGGTATTAATGACGGTCTATGAATACGCCGCGATGCTCGCCCGCACGCATCGCTCTGGGCATATGTTGTCCCTTTCTCACTCGCGGGGCGAGGGTGGCGGCGTGCGCGCGGGCCGCCTGGTAGGCGCCAAGCGGTGATTTCTGCACCGCACTATCAGTCACTCAAAACCGTTCGGACGGGAGGGTATCGCGTATTGTGCGGATTTCCCGCCACGCGTTTTGTGATGCCGCGTGTAATGGACGATTCAATTTGAGATCGCGCGTGTTGATGCATCGTATTATTGCGTTTCTCCTGGGTTGTACTGGAAATACTGGAATGCCAGGCTTAGTGATTGTTGGATGTCTCGACGTCTTCCACGTGAGCGTCGCGTTGAATAGGCATCAAGTGGCCATATCGGCTCGCGTTTGTACGACCCAAATTCGGGTTGGGTCACGCGTAATGACTGATATCAAAGTGGAATACGAACAGAAGCTGTGAGTGGTTTGAAGTGAATAACGCGCCAAGGCTGTAGTGGAATGCTGGGTGTCGATATCTTTTCCACCCAGCCCTGTAAGTACCAACGGAATCCCTATTTGATCCATTCCCTGAACTTCCTTTCTCCGTTGGGTATTTATGCATTTGCGCCGGCACGTGACTGTAAGTGTTAAACCTAGTTGTTTTAGTATAAAACTGTTTCCTCGTGTTAATGGTGTGTTCCCTTTAGTCATATTTGTTGTACCATATCATTGTGACTCCTTAGTACGAATTGCGGAATTCGTGGGGTGATATAATTTGGAGGTACTTACTTATAATCTAGTGCTAATACGTGTGACGTAACGCCAGATCGGCAGACGGTATTTACTACAGAATTGAGTTATGTAAAGGTCAGAACACATCATTTGCCAATTTCACTCAACTTAGTTAATTAAGTTAAATAGATTTAGGTTCACGTTTAATTCATAGTATGCGCTGCTATATTGTGCAGCGTATGCTATTTAGCGCTGCGTAACGCGGCCATTGTCTGCCTTCAGTTGAACTCCTGGTATTTTGTTCGAAATTTACCTGTGTAAATCGCTTCCACTGCGGGAGTTTAGCTTGGAATTAGACAATTTTTGGTAGCAGAGCGTGGTTCAGAAAACCACTAGATTTAAGATTATTTTAGTATAAGATTTTTAATCTACCTACATAAAAAAAAAATATATTTATTGTGATTGTAGTGTGTGCCCTGTGTAGAATATCCTATTGGTAGGATCAGGGCCAATCAATTAGTGAATTGCTTGTTATTATCGTTGTGTTTACCCTGTGCGGATATCCTAACGGTAGGATCAGGGCCGATTGTCTATTTTTTTTTATTGTAAGGTTCGGTGTTACTTTGGGTTGGTACCATGGCTCCCACAATTACACAGCTTCAGGCAAAAATTAGAACGCACCTAATTTGGTTCGCGACTAAGCAGGCGATGGTCGGTCGCGGGGACCGAGAGGACGCACTCATCGCTTGTGCGCGACGGATTGACGAACGGGTCGCGGAGGTGTTGGATTGCCTCACTGGATGCGAGGAGTTATTTGATGGGACGCCTGATGAGGAGGTCAAACTTACGGTCCGGACGAATGTGACTCAGTGCATGGAGATGGGGCAGGAGATCCAGCAGGCGGCTGCTGTGATCACCAGGCGTAGGGCTGGGGAGCCGGACCCACCCCATGGTCCGCGGGGACCGGGGGTGCAAGTGCCCCTGCCGGCTGTGGCGATTCCGGTCTTCCACGGGGACTACACGGATTGGACCCGATTCCAGGATCTGTTTGACAGTGTGATTCATAACCGCACTGACTTGCAGCCGGCATATAAAATGGCACAATTGATGGCCAAGCTGCAAGGTGAGCCCCATGAGCTGGTAAAGCATCTACCAGTCGATGATGCAAGTTACGAGACGGCTCGCGGTTTGCTGATCGAGAGATACAGCAACAAACGTCTCATGATTGACCAACTCCTGGAACAGTGGCTCACCGTGCCGACCATCACAAGAGGGACGGACCTCAGGGCCAAGGTCCTCAACCCTGTCTGCGTTGCAGTGAACGCTCTTGAGAGACAGGGGATGCCGGTGTCAGGCTATGATTATATCCTGGTCCACACGTTGTTGCGCCGCTTGCCGAGCGACATGGCCGCTCGTTTTGAACAGTCACACGGAGGTAAGACATCTGATTACCTCCCGACCTTCGAGGAGCTCAAGTCCTTCCTCGAGGCCGAGTGCAGGCGGGTAGATGCCCAATTTGGAGAGTCGCCTCACGCGGAGTCTGCGGCCGCTCGCCGCCCGGAACGGCCGGGTGCACAGGCGCGAGACGGTAAGAGTAGGCCACCCAGGCGATACAATGTCGCTAATTTGGAATCGAGGTGTGCCTACTGCAGAGAGGCGGGGCATCAGGTGACTGCGTGTGAGGAGTTCGCTGCACAGCGGGTGCAGAAACGTCGTGGTGTGGTGCAGCAACGGCGTTGGTGCTTTAGGTGTATGGGGCCGCATCAGGTGCGAGAGTGCCCATCAAGCACCAACTGCAGGTACTGTCAGGGTGCCCACCATCAGCTCCTATGCATGAACCGCAGCGGAGATTACGGAGGCAGAGCTGACGCGGGTCAGCGGACGGAGTCTGCCCTACCTAGACGGGAGCAACGCTCCCCACCCCCTCCAAGGAGGAGTCCTCTTCCACCAGGGTTTCAGGGACGAGGCCAGGGACATCAGCAGGTGATGCCCCCTTCACCACGCGCGAGACAGTCACCACCTCGGCAGCAGGTGCCGGAACAGGGTAGGTGGTCACAGGTCCAAGGTCAGGGGCACCCATCACAAGTACGTGATGCTACGGGCGGGTGCCAACACCAGGGCCAGTACATGCAGTACTCGGCGGGTCTGAACAACATGGTGAGGTCTCATGACCCACGCATGCCTCTCCCCTTGGCTGAGCACCCGCGGCTACAGGCGCATCCACGGTACGCGCGCCTGCCGCAGGGTTACTATAGGCTGCCAGCCATGGCGTACAGGACCAGAGGTCCCTATCAGCAGGAGTGGGACCCACTCGAAGGTGTACGGAGAGAGGGGACCCTCCCGCAGGACGCGGACACTCCGCGCTTAGATTCCTGCTAGGTAATCGCCGCCTACACGCCAGCTTCGGCCCCCCGGCCAATTACGGTATTGTTGCCTACGGCAATGATTTGGGTATGGGGATACGGTGGCCGCAGCATACAGGTAAGAGCCTTGTTAGATACAGGGGCTCAGGGTTGTATTGTGTCTAGTAAGCTGGTGAGTAGGCTACGCTTAAATATAAGGCCCACAACGGATGTGGCTGTAGGTATTGGAGGTGTAGATGTGCCTGACGTTCGGGGTCAGGTGAACTTCGAGTTCACATTAGGTAATACAGGTACAGGGGTCAGCTATCATGCCTCAGCAGTGGTGCTGGATGAAGTGGTAGGGAAACTTCCTCAGGTTCGGTTACCGTCAACGGTACGAGGGTTAACCACAGGCTTAGAGTTAGCTGATCCTGAATTTGATACTCCTGGTACGGTGGACGTTCTCCTCGGGTCAGACGTCCTCGGGAGATTCTGGTGTGGCAGAAAACGGGTACTTCAGCAAACTGGTTTAGTGGCCGTTGATACCACTGGGGGGTATGTTATTTTTGGCCCAGTTTGGAGACCTCAGGACCTACCAGAGGGCGATACGGTTCTCTATGGTAGTGTGTTGTCGGAGGTGCTGCAGAGGTTTTGGGAGTCTGAGGAGCCACCCACAGCGGATAGACGGAAGCCAGAGGATGACGAGTGCGAGCTGTTCTATCAGTACAACACTGCACGAAGTTCGTCAGGTAGGTTTGTTACCAGGCTGCCATTTCTCCCAAACCGCCCCTCCTTAGGTAGTTCGCGACAGATCGCGGAACGGAGACTACTGGCTATGGAGAGAAAGATGAAGCGAGATGCAGCACTTCGGCAGAAGTATATCGAATTCATGAGGGAGTACCTAGAGTTAGGCCACATGTCGGTGTCCAGCATAGATTGGAGGTGTGTCGAGCATTACTATACCACACCTGGCTGTTTTGAAGTCACCGGAGGCGAAGATACGGGTAGTGTTTGACGGTTCTGCTCCTACATCGAATGGTGTGTCTGTGAACCAGTGTCTGCACGCGGGTCCCAAGTTGAACCGGGACATTGTGGACATCCTCACAGATTTTCGGTTGCACCAAGTAGCGTTCGTCGCAGACGTCAAAATGATGTTTCGCCAAACAATTATACACCCGGATGACCGTCGGTACCAGCTGATTTTGTGGCGTGAGAGCCCTGACGAGCCGATGGTCACTTATGAGCTTAACGGTGTACGCATGGACCGACAGTAGGATAGTTCTGTGCTGGTTACAGACGTCGGTACATACTCTTGAGGTTTTCGTGGCAAATCGGGTGTCACAGATTAAAGGATCGGAAACTCCGTTGGTATGGAGACACGTACCGGGAGAACAGAACCCAGCGGACTGCGCCTCACGGGGATGTAGGGCCCCTGATTTGGTAGGTCACTCACTGTGGTGGGGACCTCAGTGGCTGACTGAGTCACCTGAGAGATGGCCATACAATGAGTGCGGGTCGCCGCTTGGGCCACCTGATCGAGGTTTGCGAGTGAACGTAGGGCAGATCGTACCTAAGCCTAGTGCGGCTTTCTTGCTGGAACGATACAGCTCCCTCGACAAACTTCTAGGGGTGACAGGTTGGATCAAACGGTTCGTGAACAACTGTAGAAAACCTCAAGCAGAACGGAACTTGGCACCTGTCCTCTCGCCTGCGGAGCGGAATGCGGCTCTAAGTTTATTGGTTAGGGTCGTCCAGGCGGAACATTTTGAGGAAGAGGCCAGGCTGCTCAGGGATGGCCGTGGAAAGCTGAAGGGAGGTCTTGTGCGCCTCAACCCGTTCGTGGACGAGCATGGAATGCTCCGGGTTGGAGGTAGACTTCGGAACGCTAACCTGCCCTTTTCAGCACGGCATCCGCTGTTACTCCCAAAGAAGGGACCTTTGGTAGAACTTATAGTTAGGGATCGTCACCAGAAAAACTCGCATGCGGGCTGCAATGCACTTTTGGCTATTCTGCAGCGCGAGTTTTGGATCTTGTCTGGACGACGTACGGTACGGAGCATTGTGTTTCGGTGCTTGCCTTGCTATCGGTTGAAGGCAGCCACAATGCAACCTCAGATGGGAGACCTCCCACCGGACCGGGTGACGGAAGCCTGGACGTTTGCGGGTGTGGGAACGGACTTTGCGGGGCCTTTTATGGTAAAGGCATCACGCCTTCGCAACGCGAAGTCAATCAAGGCGTATTTGTGCGTGTTTGTGTGCCTAGCAACCAAGGCCGTCCACTTGGAACTCGTGGCCGACCTCACTACGGAGGCTTTCTTAGCAGCGTTAGATAGATTTGTGTCGCGAAGAGGGCGACCAGCGCTGATCAGGTCGGACTGTGGTACCAACTTTAAGGGCGCTGATCGATGTATGAAAGAAATTATAACGTTTTTATCGAAGAACGAGGAAGCTATCGGCACGAGCCTCTCCCGTCAGGGCATTAACTGGGTGTTCGATCCACCAGGATGCCCCCACTGGGGTGGTATATTTGAAGCGGTTGTAAAGTCCGCTAAGACGCATTTGATGCGCGTTATAGGTTTAACGATATTAACCTTTGAGGAGCTAGCGACCGTGTTTTGTAAAATTGAGGCCGTTCTCAATTCACGTCCTTTGTGTCCGCTTAGCTCAGATCCGAATGATCTGGAGGCCCTGACACCAGGGCATTTCTTAATTGGCCGACCACTTAACGCCTTGCCAGAATACCCCTACACAGAGGTCAGTAGCAATCGTTTGACGCGTTATGAGTTGCTGCAGCAAATGTCTCAGAATTTTTGGAAGCGATGGTCGCTTGAGTATTTGCACATTCTGCAGCAACGCCTTGAGTGGACGGACAGAACTGAACCCCCTCGCATCGGAGATCTCGTTCTGGTTAAGGATGCCAGCCTGCCGCCACTGCGATGGCGCAGAGGGCGCATTCTCAACTTGTTCCCAGGTAGTGATGGCACTCCTCGAGTCGCGACAGTTCAGGTAGGGGATTCAGTTCTTAAGCGAGCAATAGCAACGCTATCTCGTCTCTCCCAGTAGTGAATAGGCCTAAGGGATTCGGCCTAGGGCGGGTGAATGTTTAATTTAGCGTTGCTATGCTGGGGTAAGTTAGGTATTAATGACGGTCTATGAATACGCCGCGATGCTCGCCCGCACGCATCGCTCTGGGCATATGTTGTCCCTTTCTCACTCGCGGGGCGAGGGTGGCGGCGTGCGCGCGGGCCGCCTGGTAGGCGCCAAGCGGTGATTTCTGCACCGCACTATCAGTCACTCAAAACCGTTCGGACGGGAGGGTATCGCGTATTGTGCGGATTTCCCGCCACGCGTTTTGTGATGCCGCGTGTAATGGACGATTCAATTTGAGATCGCGCGTGTTGATGCATCGTATTATTGCGTTTCTCCTGGGTTGTACTGGAATGCCAGGCTTAGTGATTGTTGGATGTCTCGACGTCTTCCACGTGAGCGTCGCGTTGAATAGGCATCAAGTGGCCATATCGGCTCGCGTTTGTACGACCCAAATTCGGGTTGGGTCACGCGTAATGACTGATATCAAAGTGGAATACGAACAGAAGCTGTGAGTGGTTTGAAGTGAATAACGCGCCAAGGCTGTAGTGGAATGCTGGGTGTCGATATCTTTTCCACCCAGCCCTGTAAGTACCAACGGAATCCCTATTTGATCCATTCCCTGAACTTCCTTTCTCCGTTGGGTATTTATGCATTTGCGCCGGCACGTGACTGTAAGTGTTAAACCTAGTTGTTTTAGTATAAAACTGTTTCCTCGTGTTAATGGTGTGTTCCCTTTAGTCATATTTGTTGTACCATATCATTGTGACTCCTTAGTACGAATTGCGGAATTCGTGGGGTGATATAATTTGGAGGTACTTACTTATAATCTAGTGCTAATACGTGTGACGTAACGCCAGATCGGCAGACGGTATTTACTACAGAATTGAGTTATGTAAAGGTCAGAACAAATCATTTGCCAATTTCACTCAACTTAGTTAATTAAGTTAAATAGATTTAGGTTCACGTTTAATTCATAGTATGCGCTGCTATATTGTGCAGCGTATGCTATTTAGCGCTGCGTAACGCGGCCATTGTCTGCCTTCAGTTGAACTCCTGGTATTTTACTAGAAATTTACCTGTGTAAATCGCTTCCACTGCGGGAGTTTAGCTTGGAATTAGACACCGGCTTAGAATAGCATCACCCCATTTCTTTCCCATGGGAGTCGTAATAGGCGATTAAGGGACTCGAGGGTGTGTATTGAAATTTTAGGCGATGGGCTGACAACCTGTCATTATGGCGATACACAATTTTCCGAATGACCCTCACATATTTTTCAGAAGTGGCGTAAATGTCCATATTTTGCGGCCGTTTACGCTCTGCCTACCTTGCAAGGGATTATAGGCGTGTATATGGGATTATAGGCGATAAAAAAGGACCTCCCATACAATATTGCTAATCAGCTGATTTGAGTTACTACATACATTCATCAGCCTATTGCAGACGTAGGCCTGCCCCAGGGTACGCCATAGAGTTATTATTCAATTCAATTCAATTCAATTCATTTATTTCAGATATAAAATCCATATATGTAGTTATGTCAAAAAAAATATATATATATCATTATGTACATTATTATTAATCAAAACACACTCATTAAATTCAATACATTAAATATAATCATAGTTAGTAAGCTTATAGACTAAGTGTTAGTAACGGGCCTAAGCCGGGCGGGGCGACTACTTTAATGAGTGGACCAGGATCCACCTCTCCGTGAAGGGAGAATCCCAGCGATCAACCAGTGCGCTCAGTATCCTGTTCGGGCTGCCGTGGACACGGGCATGTATTGAGGCACACCTTTTTCGTATAAGAGCTGTAAAGCCGTCAACGTATGCCTCAGCAAACATCCCGGACGCACTGCACCTCCACGGCAGCCCCATCAGGACCCTAAATGCATTATTATACTGGACCCTCAGGTCGCTGTATGCTCGCTGTGTGAAATTGACCCACAGGCTGCACGTGTACAGTGACTGGCAATATGCTTTAAATAGCGTCACCTTCACACTCTTGGTACATCGCGCAAACCTACGTGCCAGCATGTTACCTCGAGCAGCCAGCGACCTGCGTTCCCTGTCTATGTCCTTGTTGTCCCTCAGATCCTCAGTGACCCAGTGGCCCAGGTATTTGAACTCTGTAACCCTCTGAAGGAGGGTTCCAGTAAGTGATATAGCTGGTACAATATTGATGTATTTATTTCCAGCTTTAAACAGCATCACCTCACTTTTCTTCGCGTTATACCTGAGCCCATGGGCCACCGCGTACGACTCACAAATGCCAACAAGCCTTTTCAGTGCTTTTATCGATGGGCTCAGCAGCACCATGTCATCTGCATAGCTGAGATTATTAATACATTCACCTCCAACATGACATCCAATCATGGTGCTACTTAGCTCATCGATAAGCTGGTTCATGTATAAGTTGAAGATTTTGGGAGACGTCAGTCCACCCTGTCTCACCCCGCACTCCAACGTATACGCGTCTGAATAAGAGGCACCCCACCTCACACGGTTCTCCTGATGTTGATACCAAAACTTAAGCAGCGCTATTATTTCTGCTGGTATGGTCGTTTGTTCCATCTTTTTCCAGAGTACGTCGTAGGAAACAAGGTCGAAAGCCTTTGACAGATCCAGGAAAGCCGCGTAAACCGGAGTACCTCTAGATGTATAGTAATGGACGGTCTGCTTGAGACAGAGAACAGCACTTTCTGTTGACAGGCCCGGTCTAAAACCAAACTGTCTATCATTAAGGAAAATGTGCCTGTCCAGCTGTTTGTCAAGCAGACCGTCCAGAACCTTTGCAATGATTGTTGCCAGTGAAATGGGTCTATAATTTAAAAGGTCTGAGGGATCGCCTGTTTTATTCTTCGCTACTGCAATACTGTTGTGTACATAAGCTTAGCTGGCAAATGGCCATGGCCCAAGCACAGAGTATAAAACATTGCCAAAACCCTAGTTAAATGAAAGCCCGCATACTTTAGGTGCTCAATGCTGAGGAAGTCAAAGCCAGGAGATTTACCACCTTTCATTTTACTGATTACTACAGCAACTTCCTTTCTAGTGAATGTCACATTACGTGTAGGAGCATTGTGCCCAGCAGTGAGCACCCGTTCTGCAGGACCCAGAGAAGACTGTACACAGAAATGTTTCTGGAAAGCATTTGCGATATCTTTAGCGTTGTAATATCCAGCCACACTAACTGGAAGAGATGACCTAATGTTCAGAGCGTAAGTCTTTTTCCAGAATGTGCCAAAGTCTTTATCTGCATGATGTTTCGCAATTGTGTCCATTTTAATTTGTTGCTCGTTTTTATGACACCATTGTCACACATGTGCTCATAAGTTTGCCCAGAAGTTGGTTTACCACACGTTATCCATGTCCGATAATACAATCTAGCTGTAGTGTGAACGTCACGCACGTACTTGTTCCAACCCACACTGTGTTTCCATTTCTTTTTCTTACTATTTTTACGTGTGCAGGAAGTTATGGCAGCTTTCTTCAATATGCTAACAATACTTTCATACAATTCATCAAGTACTATCTTATGGCTCAAATCTGAACAAATACCGTCAGCACATTTGCTAAATACCGGATTAAAGTTAATATCCCTTAACTTTGAATTACATAACTCTTGGTATCTATTTGTCTGATCAAGATCCCGTGATCCCCATTTGATTAAGTTATTATCAATCTCTGGCAGGTTTATTTTGGGTTTAATAAATTGGATGTTACAACTTAACAGCACGGGGTAGTGATCAGACACATAGACGTCATCAAGGACTGTAGCACTCACAGCTGTTACCTTTGCTGCACTGGTAAGTATAATGTGATCGAGCCACGACTGACTCCCGTTTATCTCGCTTATGTATGTTACTGTATCACTAGGCATAATTTCAGTGTCGTAACATGACCATGACTGCTCAGTACAAAAACTCAGTAATTCGTCATAAAACAATTTTCCTGGGTGCGCATTGTAATCACCGAGCATGTAAACACATTCAATATTACTATTTGCCACTATAGAATTTAATTCGCCTAAACACGTAGCAAATTCCACTAGGTTATCGCGCGAGTTTGTAGGCATGTACACGGAGCACACTATGAACGAGCGATCGCCCAGTATTACTTTAATAGCCACTATACGGTCACTGTTGCACTGAATAACGGACACGTTAGGAAATAGCTTCTTACGCCACAGCAGCGCCACACCACCGTAGGGCCTCCCTCGAAGTATGCCAGCTGATAAGTCCATTGCAGAGTTCCCGACGAACGCAAAGTTGTCATCAATAGTTCCCAGTAGCTGTATATCATAGCTATATAGCCATGTTTCTTGTATTGCCAGAAAATGCGCCTTTTTGCATAATTGCCGCAAACACTCGCTAGATCTTACAAGTCCCTTGCAGTTAAAAGATATAAAGTTAATTGTACTGTCCATTAATTAGATGTAGGTTTTGTACTAGGTATACCGGAGTCTATCTTTTTTCCTGTTTTATTTATTATGGAAACTCAAAATATTTATTCTCATATTTCAACCTTTGTTTCTTTCCTTGTTTCTTATCACCACCTCGTCTTGAGATTTCGTTATCGGTCACTAGTTAAATTTCACTCTTTATAGTGTCACAACGTAATTTATTCAATGTACTTTACTTCAATGTTTATTTTGCACTCACAGTGCTATATTTTTATCATAAATGAAATAAGAAGTATTTTTAGTGTCTTCCTAAAAAAGTCGGTTAAAATAACGACAACTTCATAAAGAACATTATTTTAGGCAAAGTACAAGGAAAATGAAAATGAAATAACTTTATTCAATGTAGGATAGCATTACCACTTATTGATGTCATGATCGGTCATTGTAAAAAAAACAAACCTGCATAACGCAATTTTCTTCTTTTTACAACAATTTTGTATTGTCCTAATAGAAAACCGGCTCGGGCGGGATAAAAAAATAAAAATAAAGGCACTGCCTCGGGGCTGGCCAGGTTAATTACACAGCACGTAACTTTACGCCACCACCATTTGTAAACGACATTTGTTTCAAATTTTAGTCAAGATTTCCAAAGCGTGTTATTGACATGCGTATAATTAACCGGACCCCCTGAACAGGAAAAACCTGCCCAGAAGTGCTCCTACTCTAAATTAACAATCTTTCTAGGCCCTAAGCTGCCCTAGCTAATTTTGGAAATAACGAATAATATATATGTATAGCCCAAAAATGGCTACATAAAAAAATAATAATATTATAATAATAACAAAAAATTGCATTAGATAAATCTACTTGTTTCTTCTAATAAAATATTTACTTTATACATTTGAATTAAACCCATGGAGATTTATCTTGCATATAGTCTGATATTTCATAATAGCCTTTCTTGTACAATTTTTGTTTAATTACTGGTTTAAATTTATTGAAGGGTAAGTCTTGAATATCTTTAGGAAGTTTGTTATAAAAGCGTATACAATTGCCCTTAAAAGTTTTGCTTACTTTACTAAGCCTGCTCATGTGCTCAGCAAGTTGCTCCTTATTTCTAGTATTAAAATTATGCCTGTCACAATTTTTCTTAAAAGAATCTATATTTATTTTTACGTACACTAGATTTTCGTATATGTACTGTGATACAAATGTCAATATGTTGATTTCTTTAAATTTCTGTCTCAAGGAGACTCGAGGTCCCAATTTATAAATTGAACGAACAGCCCGTTTCTGCAAAACAAATATATTGTTCACATCCGCAGCATGGCCCCATAATAGTAAGCCATAAGACATTAAGCTATGGAAGTAGCTAAAGTAAACTAGTCTTGCAGTGTCTACATCAGTGAGATGTCTTATTTTTTTAACTGCGTATGCTGCTGAACTCAGTCTCTTCGACAAAGAGAGGTAGACCTAGACGCACCTACTTTACCCAGATAAAGGAAAAAGTCAATGTCGTGTCGTATAAGGAGGTCACTAGCAGAGAAGAGGGAAAATTTGAAGTTACTCCACTTACAAGAGTCATGACTTTTGAAGATAAAGAAGAAAATAACTTACACCAGATGTCGCTTGTACGTCGCTTTAAGACGAGATTATAAAGAGGTTGACAATTTGGAAGAGTTCGATCGGGGCGCCGGTAGCTCGGTGGGACGGTAATTCACAGGTCCCGGGTTCAATCTCCGGCCGTCGCTAACATTTTTTCAACTTCTTATTTTCTTAAAAAATTAGTTTTAAATTGTAGCTCATTTGACTACTATCACACATGCGTATATTGTACCATCTGTGTTTTAGGTCGCAACCGCATGCGATGGCTGCTCGGCGCTCTGCACGAGGGTACGCGCGACTTACTCCTTACTGGCTACGCGGAGCAAGCGAAAGGGTAAGAGTTTTTCTTAATCCGACCTATGTTGTGTGGGGATAGTCGGACTTTATTTCCAGATGATGATTTAATATGATGGGTTTGCTCTTGACTCTAGTCTAAGTCATAGGACAGAGACAGATTCTAAGATGGAGCGAGCTCACCCAGAAGAAGCCTGTTCACTCTTACTTTGAAGAGATTAGGGTTGTATGCGTTTGGAAACACAGACGCAGGTTTCTTTCCTTTTAGGGATACAGTTGAAATTTTTACAGAACTTTTGTTTTTGTTGCGAAGTGAACAAATATTAAAAAACAAGACGAAATTAATACAAACGTGATATTTTAATATAGTTTAGTTCAGTTTTTACGCTGAACTGGTAAAAGAATACGAAAGACGAAAAGTATATTTGCAAAATAAGTCGGCAACTGTTTCGCTTTCTAATGAGCTCTTCATGTACAAGGTAATCTGCCTTACTACAGTCGTGGTTTTTTACATAAATGTACGGACCCGTTTTTGAAAATTTTCTATTTGGCGTTTATTTCTGCCACCAGTTGCCGAGGTCACGTGAACCGTACACGCAAAGAAGTGGAGGAGGAACAAATAAAACAAAGCGAGAGACGCGATGAGTTTCTGTGCGGCCGGCGCGGGATAGACTTCGACGGGCGGTACTATGCGGCGCAGAGCACCATTAGAGAGGGTAACGCAATAGTAACGCAGCACTAAACGAGAGACGGGACGAGTTTCTGTGCGGCCGGCGCGGGATAGACTTCGACGGGCGGTACTATGCGGCGCAGAGCACCATTAGAGAGGGTAACGCAATAGTAACGCAGCACTAAACGAGAGACGGGACGAGTTTCTGTGCGGCCGGCGCGGGATAGACTTCGACGGGCGGTACTATGCAGCGCAGAGCACCATTAGAGAGGGTAACGCAATAGTAACGCAGCACTAAACGAGAGACGGGACGAGTTTCTGTGCGGCCGGCGCGGGATAGACTTCGACGGGCGGTACTATGCGGCGCAGAGCACCATTAGAGAGGGTAACGCAATAGTAACGCAGCACTAAACGAGAGACGGGACGAGTTTCTGTGCGGTCGGCGCGGGATAGACTTCGACGGGCGGTACTATGCGGCGCAGAGCACCATTAGAGAGGGTAACGCAATAGTAACGCAGCACTAAACGAGAGACGGGACGAGTTTCTGTGCGGCCGGCGCTGGATAGACTTCGACGGGCGGTACTATGCGGCGCAGAGCACCATTAGAGAGGGTAACGCAATAGTAACGCAACACTAACTGAGAGGCGGGACGACGTTGTATAAAACTGACCTTTGGGGGGCGGAAATTTCGAAATATATGGTTCAGTAGCCATAAATACTCATCAGTAACGAATGGCTTGTAGACTCTTCTGGGACAGTTTTTTAGTTATACACAGCCTCAAGTCCCTTAATCACTCGTCTGTCGCTTCATACTATAACAATTTCATTGGTTTTGAATTTCATTGTGGGTAGTTAAGGTTCAAAATTGTTGTCCGGCTCCCGGTACGTGACAGACAAGCGGTTAAGTGGTTACGACTCTCACGGGCAAGAAATGGGGTGATGCTATTCTAAGCCGGCACCGCGTGGCCATCACTAATATGAACCATCAGTAAATTACTTTAAACTCCGTGTTAATCCTGTGGTTTCGTTGCAGTGGATGCCCCTGTGGAGATAGAGAACATAAACGGCCCGGCAGGTCCCGTGGAGCCGCCGTTCCCGCTGATCAGGCAACACGCCAGGCTCCACATCAATGCACAGCAATTGCCCAGGTATGGATACATTCATTCATTCATTCATTCATTCACTCATTCATTCTCTAGCTGGTGCCCGCGAACTTCGTTTCGCTGATAAAATATTAGGGCCTTTGCTTATATTGTGTTGTTTGTTTTTGTTCTTGTACATGTTATAATATAATATAATTATGGATGAATATCTGAAATAAAACATTTTTATTTTTATTTATTTATAATTATTAATGTGAGCAAAAAAGTGTTTCTGTCTGTCTGTCTGTCTGTCTGTCAGTGTACCAGCAGAAGCGTTATATCATTACAGTCAGATGTAGATTTAAATAGCCCCGGGGTTAAAATCATAGGGTCCAATAAAAAAAGGCATATCATGCTGAACTACGTTTGTAGCTGGCCTAAACATTCTACGTTTAATCGTTTTCCCGCGGGAATGAGCAGTTTTCCCACACAACATAGGTCGAAATATGAAAACAAAATTGACTCTCCCATACAAATTAACTCGGTCGGGTATCTTAAGGCTTGTACTTCGACGGAAGGAACGAAATTCAAATGAAATTCGGAAGTCATGTCAAAGAGTATATTATAGAGGTGTCACCATTTCATATAATGTTAGTCTAACTGGTACTGATACAATACTTGACGACTAATGGTAGTGCGACTGCCTGCGGCGCTAAGGTTCCGGGTTCGATTCTCGGTGGACTACTCACAAAGTTGATTATATTATAACTTGGAAGGAATATTAACCTACATTATATCATAAGGACCATATTTTGGAATAAGCTGAACCATTCGCCAAGACTTAGCTGAACGCATAGTATCCATATTAATTATGAACTGTATAAACTGTACTGTATGTTTGTTTGTTATTCTTCCACTTTCAGTACATGAAAAGAATTGGTCTTAAAATAAGGGCTTAATCAGTTCACAAAACACTTATCTTCATAACATCCCAAATCATATTTACAACTTTTTAGTTTTACGTTATTTCAGAAGAAGCAAAGTCATTAAACTAAATAAAGCCAACTTATTAGTTCAGGTTTAAAAATGCAAGTGGTCAGTATCATGTTACGCACTTTGCGCGAACATATTTTTGTTTCGTTTTTGTCCATCCTGGTATTGTAAATTTTTTTGCGAACTTCGACATTAAGACAATTTTTTTGGATATTTCTTTGTCATTTTCGTCATTGCGTGCACCTTAAGCGCAACTAATACTGTTAAATTTCAATTTTAAACGTTTATTTCATAAATCAGTATACATAGATGTAAGTTCAAAATATAAATAGCAAAAACCAATTAGCGACGGCCATTATATATTCGAGTATGATATTATGATATGATAATATATAAAAAAGCGGTCGCATTCTCGCACCGTTCATTAGTTTTTGAACAATATTTGTTGACCATCAGACAAACACAGAGCCGCATGCCTTAAAAATTTCATACCTTCGAACACCTTTTACAATCTTTTTCCTTTAATCACCGACACCAGTTGAATTGCTTCATAGTTAAAAATTATCATACATTTTGGTGGTATCTATTAAAGTAACTAAGAAAAATTAAAATCGAAGGTGCTTCTAATTGTTTGTTTGACTAAGGTTTTTAATCCATTCCTATCTGGATAATCCTATAATTTTGGTCTTGTAATTGGTATTTTTAGAAAAGGGATTTATAGCCCTATACAATGTTTGGTATATTTCGGTGTTACCAACGAACCAGGGTGACCACAACCTTTAATATAATGATACCCTCGACCTTCCCGGAATGATAAGTACCTACCTGGAAATTAATTTTAACATTAGTATTGGCATTTTGTTCGGTGACACTCTAGGACTTTCCAGCTAGGTATAAGTCTAGAACCTTTCAACCCAGTGTTACCCTAACATGAACATCTTGACCCAGTGCCACTCTAGAACCTTTCTACCCCATAACACTAAAAACCTTCCGAATCAATTGATCCCACTCTTGAACTGAAATCTGACAAAAATCTTTTACTACATAAATAATACTTTTGTATACTAGGTACGCAAGAGAGAAGAGATATGGGCGTGATATGTGTATGTACGTATGTACGTAAGTACATGTACATAATTATTTTTCTCAAACATGCTAGGAAATGTGTTCATTTCTTTCAAAAAAAGAAACCGCGAAGTTTCACATTGTTTGTCACGTCTCAGATCACGCCAGCAAAGTTGTATGGAAATCCTTTGCTGGTGTCCATTAAAATAAATTCGTTATACGCTAAACCCACATAATTTGATTTCAAAATTATCTCGATGACTCTCATAGAAACGGAACGTATTTTGTATGAAACAGGTAACTAAAGACGAGGCTGTATGATGTGAAGACCCTTGCCTGTCCAGAATTAAAAAAGAAAAGAATGAACTAAACATTTAGTATGGCAGAATATTACGTAATACTGTGCCTTACAGGCGAATTTATTTTAAAAAATTACAATTGGTGGGAAAATTGTAAATTTTTATTTGTTTCGTTGTGTTGTGGTCAGTAGCTAACTTTTATAAGAAGTACAATCTTTCATTTCCTAGCCTTTTTTTGAGAAAAGTACTATGTAAGCCTCGGGGAAAATAACTTTGCTTGACTTGTATAATTGAAGTCCTCGCCTGCGGCTCGGACTTCAAACTATACTCGTCCAGCAAAGTCTTATTTTCCATACCTCGAAAACAATGTACTAATACTTGCTTTCTTATAATTTGTCCTAAAACTGTGGTTGGTGGTGACCGTATGCGCAGCGCTCCATACATTTAAAAATTTCCGCCGCGGTTAAAAAACAGCTTTTGTGCCGCCGTGTCGCCGTCTAGTGTTGCATATAAATCGAACCTTACTACTTCATACTAATCTGCACTAACAACCACGTCATCCTATTACTTGATCGTAAAAATATTTTTAATACCTACGTCTAATCGGATCATATTTTGCGTTTCGTTCGATGTACCAATCAACGTTGTATTGACATTGGCAAAATTATCCATAGCGGATAGAATGCCGTTGTTGTAGATAGTTGATAATATATTTTACGGCAAAATTCTAGCTACAATAATTTTTCACGGTCAAAATATCGAACAAATGTACAGTGTGTCGCGTCTGCATCATATTCCGTTTATCTATGATCAATTCCACGTCAGTTTTGACAGCAGAGGAAACACATCAAAACAAAAACCTTTTACTCCCAAGGAAAGCAGCCGGAAACAGTAAGTGTTTTGCTAAATTTCTTAATAACTAAGTTGTTTTGTCAAAAAATAGCCGCCCGGGCGGGTTCAACGTGAAATTGCCATTAATAATCATACTAAGATCAATACAGTTCGATTAGCACTGGCGGAAGAAATCTCTTACGCCACGCTTCATCACTGAAAAATAGAGGTAACTTCAAATTTTAATTGCTCCGTTATTAAATATAAAATGAGATTTTGCGCTGCCCTGGCTTATTCCTCATATCTTGAAGAATAAAAAACAAAATTTTGTTGACAGTGATGTTCCTTAGAATATGTATAAAATGCATTCTCGTAGTTCGTTTTCACCTCACTTCATGGAAGTAGGCCCGTTAATGTGGGAGGGCCAATTTTTTTTCATATTTCGACCTATGTTCCTTGGGGAAAGTTGTTCAGTTCCACGAACTGGTTCAACCTTTAAAATATTCTCAGCTATTTTTTTACACCTTTTATACAGGGTATTAATTTAAATGCATGCCATAGCTTCAGGGCAGTTTCAGTACCGATAAAAAAAGCCAAAAAAAAAACGAAAAATCCTTTAAAAAATTTTATTTATTGCAAGAGCAAGATCGATCTCATTCAATCAATTACAATTCAAAATGAAATAGAATCTTGTTAAAATATTTTTAATTTGTTTTAAGTTTATTTTACGAATTACGTACGATCAAACGCAACAAAATACCTACGCTTCAATATCAGTACACGAAAAAAAATATATTAAAGATTTTTTTTAAATATAATTTTTGGCTTCCTTTATCGATACTGAAACTGCCCTGAAGCTCTGGCACACATTTAAATTAACACCCTGTATATAAGTTAAGATGTATAACCTCAATTGTCAATTTGGACGAATGTATGTGCTGATCTTTATGTTTGTATTTGAATATTTAGGAATATACAGGGTGTAAGAGACAGCCCTCTGAATACTGATAGGGAGTATGCAAACCATGCAACTGAACAACTTTCCTCTAGAAACATATGCCAGGAAACGACAAAATTAATCGACCTTCCATACAAAATCACAATCAGCTAACTCATCAACTCATCACAATAAAACAATTTTAAACGGATTTAAGTTGTGTTTATTTTGGATTTTACAATTCCTACGTTTCGAGCTCTTTACAGAGTCCGTGGTCACGGATGACTAAGGTGTTAGACGTCATTATTTAGAACTCAAGAAAATATTTAATCAGCTAATTATCTGCATTTAGTATGGGAAGTCAATTGTTTTGTCGTTTCCTGACATATGTTCCTAGGGAAAAGTTGTTCGGTTCCATGGTGTGATCGCACCCTATCCGTATTCGGAGGGCTGTCCCTTACACCCTGTATTACTTCAATACCAAATTTTTAAACACTTCCCGTGTTAGGTACTCAATTTTTGAAAACTTGCAAAACTTTCAAGCGCGGGCAGTATTTGAACCTGCGACTTTCGTCATTACTAGTGACGACGCCTCTTCCATCTGGGCTACCGCAGCTCGTTACTCGTTCGTTACTGGCATTAAAATACACTTGCAAAATTGGCGGGCAAGGAACGAGCTGCGGTAGCCCAGATGGAAGAGGCGTCACCACTAGTAATGCGAAAGTTGCAGTTTCAAATCCTCCCCGCGCTTGAAAATTTTGGAAGTTTTCAAAAATTGAGTACCTAACACGGGAAGTGTTTAAAAATTTGGTATTCAAGTTATACAGGGTGTAAGGGACAACCCTCCGAATACTGATAGGGTGCATTCATACAATGAAACTGAACAACTTTTCCCTGGGAACTCGTAAAATAATCTTAAAACAAATTGAAAATATTTTAACAAGTTTCTAAATCAGTTTGGATAGTTATTGATTGAATGAGATCGATCTTGCTAGTTTTCAAAAACCAAGTATAACTTCCGTTATAAATTATAAATGTTATAATTATTAATTATAAATGCCGTTTGATGCCGGCTTAGAATAGCATCACCCCATTTCTTGCCCATGGGTGTCGTAAGAAGCGACTAAGGGACTCGAGGGTGTGTATTGCAATTTTAGGCGACGGGCTGACAACCTGTCACTATAGTGATACACAGTTATCTGATTGACCCTCAAACTTTTGTCAGACGTGGTGTTAATATCCGTTGAACGGCCGTTAACGCTCTGCCTACCCCGTAAGGGATATAGGCGTGATTCATGTATGTATGTGTAAGTATAACTTCAATTGTGTTTAGGCAAAGTAGCTCGCCGTCGTGGCCGGAGGAGTGCGAGTGGGAGGACCCCGACGCGGAGCAGATCCAGGAGGTGTCGTGCGAGGACACCGGCGGCTGCCCGGGGCCCGTGTTCACGCTCACAGCGCTCATGATCAAGGAGATACGCGCCAAGTGAGGGAACACACACACACACACACAACTCATCATCTGCCTGCCCATTAATTATTGGGGTCGGCGCAGCATGTTTTTTTTTTCTTTTATTCCTCTTCTTCTTTCGTGTCGATGACTCAAATATATTTCGACCAGAAATTAGCGGGTGCGCACAATATGCGACAAAAATTGTTCAAACGAAAATGTTCAACACAAAATGTGCAGCAAATATTACACGTCAATTGACGAGTGTCAACTGAGAGCAGGATACAAATATGAAACTCGCCTTAGTGTGACAAGGATAGATAGATTTTCTAGAACAATCCTTGTCATAACGCAAAATATTTGCTGCACATTTTGTGTTGAACATTTTCGTTTGAACAATTTTTGTCGCATATTGTGCGCACCCAAATTAGCCACGGCTACGGCGCTGTCGGTGGCGTCATACAAGTCGGACAAGGTGCAGGTATTAGGGCACTGACTGCAAGACATCAAGTGTGGCATAGTCTGTAAGGCACCACACTCGCAAGATGGGTTACAGCTATGTCCCCACTTATTTAGATTAAACCTGCAACGGCCAACTTGTGTTCGCTGCCGATTTAGAGTTTTCCAGGTTGACCATGGAAGTTTTTCAGCAGGTTTGATGTTCAGACCCGATGATTCTAACTCTTCCATACATCTCTATCAGCTGTCAAATCTTCGTTTACACCCTTTTGATCCATATCATCTTTTATACAATCCATTCAAACTGTTTTAGGCCTTTCTCTCCTTCTGCATCCATCCACATTCAGATTCAATACTTTTTACTATAGATATAATAAAGATAGATCACTCATTGCTAAATTCACAGAAAAATTACAATATAAGTTCATAGAATATAACATTGATAATGATGCCATTAAAAAAACGTTTTAAAGTGTTCGATAGACGTCTCCCATTACGAAATTCACAGAAAAACAACAATAAAAAAAATCATAGATGGCATTGACAATGAGGCCTTTAAAAAACACATTTAATTCAATTACGATAGAGTTCTTTTTCGAATTTCTAGTCAAAAGTGTTCGAGGTGTCTTTCGCAAAACCTGTTCTTGCTCTGCGGCAGTCTTAACTTGATAGCAACATTTGATTTTCGCATATTCAGTCGCAGATTGTATGTAAACTATCACAGTTATTCAATGAAGGTTCTTCTTTATTTCAGATGCCCCAAGCTTGCCTCGCTCAGCCTAGAGCGTTGTAACATCAATTGTAACAAAGTAAGTGAAATTTCATCGTTATTTGTACAATTCTTTATACCACCTTCAATTACGTACGTGTTTCATAATATGGTCGCTGAAATATTGAACAAGCATAATAAATTAAAAACACGACTGCTTTCTGAGATAAAGCTTAGCCTATGACACTCGGGATAATGTAAGGATTCTTCCGATACAATTCCCATTCGAATCTGTCCTGTGGTTAACGAGTTTCAGTCCTTTAAAGAATTGCACATATATACATACATACCTGAACTCTAAAAACATTACACTCCTTTTTTGGTTGGGCAGTCGTGTAAAAAGAAACATGGTAATAATATGTTTCAGTAATGAGATAGATTTCCCATGAGAACTTTGGAATTGCTTCTACTGTATTTTGTTTTTATTAAAAATGGCATATTGACAGCTGTCGGATTCGTGCTAATGCTATGGCAGAGTCCATTTTTTTGTTAATATGGAGATGACAGCTGTCAAATATGGCTTATTAGAATGGCCTTACTTTCGTGTTTTGAATCGATAAATAGTGTGAAATTTTACTAGTGACCGATAGCGAAATCTCAAGACAAGATGGTGATATGATAAGGAACAACTTTCCCCAAGAAACATAGGTAACAATATGACAAATATAATATATTCTTGAGTTTGCACAACTATCACTCATTACAATAAAACAATTTTAAACGGATTGAAACAATTGAAAACGTAGGAATTGTAAAATCCAAAATAATCACAACTTAAATCTGTTTAAAATTGTTTCATGACAAATATTATTTTGTGTTTCCATAGTAACTCAAATCAGCCGATCGGCAATTTTTTAAGGGAGAGTCAATATTTTCGTAATTATGGTCCTTGGGGAAAGTTGTTTGTTATCACCAGTCACTAGTAAAATTTCACCCCATCTTAAAATGATGTGTAATATCAGTAATATTATGTTCACAGATAAGCCCGAGCATTTTCCCGCCGTCTCTGAAGCGCTTGTCGCTCCGAGGCACGCGCTGCTACAACCCGCCGCTCGATAAATCGTATCTGTTCCGGATACACGACTACTTGCCTGCTTTAGAGGTGACAACAAGTTTGATTTTATAAGTAATCTATGAAATATGTGCCTGCTTGAGAGGTGAAAACAAATTTGATTTGATAAGTAATCTATGAAATATGTGCCTGCTTTAGAGGTGAAAACAAGTTTGATTTTATAAGTAATCTATGAAATATGTGCCTGCTTTTGAGGTGATAACAAGTTTGATTTGATGAGTAATCTGTGAAATATATGCCTGCTTTAGAGGTGACAACAAGTTTGATTTGATAAGTAATCTGTGAAATATGTGCCTGCTTTAGAGGTGAAAACAAGTTTGATTTGATAAGTAATCTGTAAAATATGTGCCTGCTTTAGAGGTGAAAACAAATTTGATTTGATAAGTAATCTGTTAAATATGTGCCTGCTTTAGATATGACAACAAGTTTGATTTTATAAGTAATCTATGAAATATGTGCTTGCTTTAGAGGTGACAACAAGTTTGATTTGATAAGTAATCTGTGAAATATGTGCCTGCTTGAGAGGTGAAAACAAGTTTCATTTGATAAGTAATCTGTGAAATTACGTTCCTTCTTTTCGTGTGGGACACCGAGTCGTCCAACGACACGTTGAACCCTGGTGTCCAGAGTTTTCATCAGCCTACTACTGGCAGTAGGCCTCGGACATGGTTGTGTAACGTCCGCCGTCTAAGTTATCATAGACAGCAATCGGGACCGCCAGCCTTACGTGTTCTACGAAGCACGGAACCGTCTTTCTTTTCGGACAATCAGTTGGTATAGCCTGCAATATCCTAACCAGACTGGAAACAAATTCACAAAGTGATAAATATCAACTTTGTGAGTTTCACCGGGAATCGAACCCGGAATCTTTGCGTCGCACTACCACTGCGCCACATCGGCCGCCTATATTATGCTCCTATAAAACGAAGATTATTAAAAGAGTATTAAAGGTTAATAGTTAGCGTGGCACGTATCATTTATGTTAATACTAGATTTCCGCCCAGCCCAGCGGTTTCACCCGCTGCCACTCATTTTCTCGTGGTAGTATTTGTTTTCCTGCGGTAAAAAGTGGCCTATGTGTTATTCCGGGTTATACTCTACCTGTGTTCCAAATTCTATCCAAATCGGTCAAGCCGTTTGAGCGTGAAGAGGTAACAAACATACATACACACACACAAACTCTCAGATTTAATATTACTAGATTACTAGACTAGATATTGTATTCTTTATTGTGTACCAAATTATTACAATAAATTTGAATAGTAAACATAGTCACAAAGGTGAGCTTATCTGTATGAAGAGATCTCTTCCAGCCAACCTGCACAGTGGAATTAGAAAATACTTTATTAGGGAATGACAAAACCGTGTGTGTACACATACAGTTAGGGACTTGCATATAATATATTATAAACAATACATAGTTATTAATAAATACATAAATAAATACGGGGTGTAAGGGACGGTGTACCGAAAACTTTGCAGGTATGATCAGACCATGAAACTGAACAACTTTTTCTATGGAAGCTATGTTGGTAAACGAGAAATTTTTTTCGACCTCCCATACAAAATTCCCGATCAGCTGACTGACTTTCTATGGAAACTCGAAAAAAATATTTCGTTTCCCAACATAGGCTCCATAGTAAAAGTTGTTCAGTTTCATGGTCTGATCATGCCTGTAAAGTTTTCGGTACACCGTCCCTTTCACCCTGTTTAAATTTAAATTTATACACATATAAATTTAAATTTAAACAGGTGCCGAAAATAATGCCGGGTGATGCCGGCTATGCCGGGTGATGCCGGCTTAGAATAGCATCACCCCATTTCTTTCCCGTGGGAGTCGTAAGAGGCGACTAAGGGACTCGAGGGTGTGTATTGCAAATTTAGGCGATGGGCTGACAACCTGTCACTATGGCGATACACAATTTTCCGAATAACCCTCAAATATTTGTCAGACGTGGCGTAAATGACCGTTTTTTGCGGCCGTTTACGCTCTGCCTACCCCGCTAGGGATTATGGGCGTGATATGTGTATGTATGTGTTATACACATATATCGATAGTATGAATTATGAACTTTTTATACAGTAATATAAATTTTCTTGCAGTTTCTGGACCTATCCGAGTGTCCATGGCTGGAGCCGGCGGCGTTGCTGCCGCTCAGCAAGCTCGTCAACCTCAGGGTGAGAAACTAAAAAAAAAAATCACATCAGTTTTCACGAAACGCATAAAACGGGATGCCCTGTGATGTCTGCTCAGAATAGCATCAGCCGGGTATTAGTTGCAAAAATAACCCGGTAGATGGAGCCGTGCCACGCGTTATTGGCATCAAGATACACTCGCAAAAATTCGCGGGCAAGGGACGAGCTGCGGTAGCCCAGATGGAAGAGGCGTCCCCACTAGTAATGGCGAAAGTAGCAGGTTCAAATTCTGGGCACATCCTCGTTACAGTAGGGCCATTCCAATAAGCCATATTTGACAGCTATCAGATTCGTGCTTATGCTACGGAAAAGGGTCCCTTTTTCTTTGTTGACATCTCGTTTAGTATGAAACTGACAGCTATCAAATATTAATTATTGGGATGGCCTTTAGTAATTGATTAAATTTTTCTATAACTATATTGTTTATTGCAGTAATGCAGTGGGACCAGATGGCCTCTCAATCCATCTTATAAAGGCAATCGTCGATCAGATTGCTGTCCCTCTTACACACATCTGTAACATGAGCCTTTCGTCTGGTATCTTCCCTGAGGCTTGGAAAACTGCTGTTGTCATTCCGATCCACAAAAGCGGTCCCAAACATTGTCCTGAAAACTACAGACCAATTTCGTTGCTCCCAGTGTTTTCTAAAATACTTGAAAAACTGGTTAATTTGCGCCTGGTAAACTATCTAGAAAGACATAACCTGTTGACTAGCCAGCAATTCGGTTTTCGCCGAGGAAAGTCGACGGAGGACGCGGTTGCAGAGCTCATCGATCATGTATCTGGTCTTCTCGACGGGGGAAAGAAATGTGTCGGGGTGTTTCTGGACCTTGCGAAGGCATTCGACACCGTGTCCTCCCGTATCTTGATAAAAAAACTCGAAAATCTCGGCATTAGAGGACTACCATTAGAGTGGTTCCGTAGCTACCTTAGTAACAGATCGCAATGTGTCAGAGTGGGAGAAGATCAAAGCGATGATATGAAAATTGGTTTTGGGGTCCCGCAAGGAAGTGTCTTGGGTCCAACCTTGTTCCTGTTATACATTAATGACATTCACACTGTACTTGGAAATGATACCAAAACTATTTGTTACGCAGATGACACGGTGGTTTTGTTCCAGGGAAAGAGTTGGGCTGAGACTTTGGAATTTGCGGGTACAGGCATGCAATGTATAAAAGGCTGGTTGGATCGGAATCTGCTTACGCTTAATATAGCGAAAACAAAATACCTCTGTTTCCATAAAACAAAAGCATCAGAGCCTAAAGATCCTACATCTTTCAACATTAACAGCGCCGGCGCTATGTCAAACACTGTTAAAAATATAACAAGAGCTACATCTATCAGATACCTGGGTATTAAAGTTGACGAAAAACTATCATTTAATAGTCACATTAGCGTTGTGGCGAAGAGGGCGCGAAAACTGATTTTCGCTATGAAACGCCTCAGAAACTGTGCCGAGGTTACCACTCTTAACCTGGTTTACAAATCTTTGTGCGAATCAATTATTACCTACTGCATCTCTGTATGGGGTGGAGTGGGTATAACCTCATTGCTTCCTCTGGAACGTGCTCAGCGTTCAGTGCTGAAAGTGATGCTTCGGCTTCCCTTTAGACATCCTACTGCTGACTTGTATGAGGAGGCTCGGGTTCTCAGTGTGCGACAATTGTACATCTTGAAAGCTTTTACTTCAACACACCGCGAAGTACTGAACTCACCCGAATATCCGAACTTACTCACGAAGAGGACTTTTAAAATAAAAAGAACGACGCAGGTACGCACTAGCTTTGGTAAAAGATTTAAAAAATTCCTATTTCCGCACATTTACAACCAAATAGTCAAGTCATGCAACGTGAAAAATCTTTCAACAATTAGTGCAAAACGTGTTGTCGTCAGGTTTCTCCAGAGCCAAACTTATGAGGTTACAGAACTAATTATACAAGTATGCATATAGTTATGTATTATAACACGCACACAACACACACACACACCACACACCACACACACACACACACACACACACACACGCGCAAATTCATACATAAATTATTTTGTATTGTTTCAATTAATTTTATTACTGCAAAATTTTAGTAGGATGGCTAACTTATTTATACCTTCAGTCACTCAAGAAATTACGCAGAAATTTAGTAATCGTATTTTAAATCTCACGTGACAGGTTTATTCCTAGTGTGAGATTTACAGGAAAATATATTTAAAAAGGCAGAATAATTGTAAATTGTGTAAATGGTTAGCATTATCAAAAGTGAATTATATGCACCTATTCTGTTGTTTTTCTTTGATAATAAACATTTTGTATTTGTATTTGTATTTTGTATTTGTATTTATGTTAAAGGTCCTGCTCATGCAAGAGTGCCCCGCCATGGCCGAGTTTGTGGCCTACGTCTCCCTCGCCACCAGATACGGGTTCAGGGCTCTTCAGGTAAAAACGAAAATAGTAATAAACTAGAAAAACATCAGTTACTAACGGTAATGCTTATTTTTTCTAAAAGTACTACTAATAAACTAATTACATATATGACAGTATAAAAATGCGATTTAAAAGGCTTAACTTTAACAGATACTTAAATAATAAATAGTAAAAGAACTAACATTGAACTTTGTACCATACCATCTATGTACATTAGGAATAAAAGAGGGCCTAACAAACTGCCTTGCGAAACACCAAAGATAATTAAAGAGATAAGTGCTAAAGGTTGTCTGGAAGAGATCGCTTGTAGCGATAAGGCCGCCTTTGCGCATGTTAGCAATAATTTTTCCTGATATTTTTGTTTTTTATTTTGTGCAATAAAGTGTTTTTACTTACTTACTAAGTATTGATATGTAGCCGCCTCTCTAGGCCTCCCAAGACCCAGCTGGTGCGATTTTAGGGATTTAATCTTGAATTACACAACAGTAAAAAGCGCATGCAGAGCGCTTCATGTAAAACATTATGAATAAGAAGAACTTACATTGAGCCTAGTGGTATGGTAGTACCATTTGACTTGTGTACATTAGGAATAACAAACTGCCTTGCGAAACTCCATAAGTGGCGTACCGATCGCCACCAGATTCGGGCTTAAAACATTTCAAAATCAATTCAAAAATTTGTACATTATGAATAGTAAAAGAACTAACATTGAGCCTTGCAGCTAACCATTTGTGTACATAAGGAATAAAGAAGGGCTAAAAAATCTCCCTTGTGAAACACCTTTAGTGGCCTACGTGTCTCTCGCCAGCAGATGTGTTATCAGTGCTCCTGAGGAAACTTCAAGTGTAACTTTTAATGTGTGTGTTTTTGTGTGTGGTAACTTTAATTAGGAATTGTAGATTTAACATTGTGCCTTGCGAATTTTTATAAGATAACTCCAGTAGTTAGCAAATTGGGGAACTAATGGCGCCACTCTCGACTTGCGTTTTTTCTATGATTGGTCGAATATGTGTCACTGTCAGAGTTCAGTTACGTGTTATTGGTGCGTCTGCAAAACATCTGCAATAGGTTTTGTGTTTTCTACATCATTGACGCGAAATCAACACACGAAATTTCAACGGTATTAGAGCACCAAGATCTTCCAAAGGGTTCAAATTTCGCTTGTGTGAAATTTTTTGTTATTACATTTCCTTGTAACGAGGCTTGGTCAATTTGTGTACATTAGGAATAAGAAAGGGCCTAATAAACTGCCTTGCGAAACACCATAAATAAAGATTTTAAAAAGGTCTTTCGCCATTTGGTTATCCAATAAAGAGTTTGTTAAGTATCAAGTAAGATGAATGTTTTCTTCCTAGGTGTTAGATCTCAGAGGCTCCCCGGTGGGCGACTCAGAAGTGTCAGCCCTGGGCTGGCTGCCGGAGCTCCAAGAACTGTACCTGGAGGCTCCTAAGGCTCCAGACGCTCCCCCATCCCCCCTCGCTCATCATCATTACATCGGGGACCCGCTGCCGAAGTACGCCCACATGGATAATTGGGAGTTGGAGGTATAAGCTAGTTTTATTATGCTTTTGTGTTCTTTTCATTCCTACCTGCACTTTTCTTTTTTTCCTTTAATTTTTTTCTTATATTTCCTTTTCTGCCATTGTTTATGTTTAACCACTATGTGATACTATAAATTATACCAAACATCGAAATATCCCCAATTTTTTCACTCGCAGCCAAGCAGTATATTCTTTGAGAATAATATTGTAGGTTTTATAAATAAAATGCCCTTCTTCTTCTTCTTTTCGTGTGGGATGAACCCTTGTGTCAGAGTTTTTCAACCGCCTACTACTAGTAGTAGGCCTCTGACATGGTTGTGTAACGACCGCCATCTAAGTAATCATAGACGGCAACCGGGACCGACGGCTTAGCGTGCCACCGAAACACGGAACCATTTCTTATCGGACAATCAGTACCCGATATTAACAAACTACAGGCTACAATTTTACAGGTGAAATTCAATGTTCATTGCGTAGTCGGTTAGCCATTATGATACCAGGAATATGAACCGGCTACGCAATGTACTAAGAATTTCACCTGTAGACTTGTAGCCTGTTGTTTCATAACATAGGCACCAGGTGGTTCACCCTGCAATGTCCTAAACTGACCGGGAACAAATTCACAAAGTGATAAAATCAATTTTGGGAGTGTCCCACCGAGAATCGAACTCGGAACCTTTGCGTCGCAGGCAGTCGCACTACCACTGCGCCACATCGGCCGTCATAAATAAACTGCCCTGGGACAGTTATTTCTATTATTTTTGTTCCAGATTCCGGAGTACTACAAGTCGCGTTCGTGGTCCGAGTCGGAGTCAGCTGAAAGCAGCATGGAGGATATAGAAGCACAGGTTAGTTTATTTATAAGCAATTTAAAATTCTCACACACACTTTGATATTCTAGAAAAGTCTTAAGTCAACAGCCTCGTAACAAGTAATAAAAGCTGTTTGCAGCGAATCAATGAAATTAATAACGCAGATAACAGATGTGAGAGAGTTTTTTTAAACCATGTTGTTTTTATAACTTTTTAAGCACTCGCGATCACTTTCACTCATTTTAAGTATTAGACCGGGTCTATCGCGATAGTCTGTGTAGGTAAATTACCAATATTTACCTAAATACTATCGTGATAGACCCGGTCTAATACATGTTGTTTTTTTAGGTGGAGATGGTGCGTGAAACCTACGATCACCCTACCCATCCGTTCAGGTAAACGAAAACCTTCAACTATATTGACATAACTATATATTTAATATATTTTTTTGTCTAAAACAGTTTATATTGCTTACAGCATCGAATTGCACACTAGAGTGATTCAAGCGGCGCCGCGAGCGCTCGCTCAAATGAACGATTCTTCGGAAAACAACCTCAGGGCGGACCCGTTAGGTCTAGCATCGAGACCTCTCATGCGAGAAGTAGCTCAAGGGGGGATGGTCATTAGTGATGATATGACTCAGAGAAATATAGCGCTTAGGGTCCCCCCCATGAACGGTCGCAACGAGGCTCTACATAGGGCAGGTATAAACGAGGCAGAGGTAGTACAAAGAGGTGAAGCAAATAGATACGAGGCAGCAACAGCTAGAGCTGCAGGCATTCGTAGAAACGCTGATCAATCGAACGCAGAACCCGGGCCTTCTAAACGAAGTAAAACTAATGACGATAAAAATACATCTTACAAAATTGATGAAGCAGAAAATGGTGAATGTAGCAAAGACACTGAAAAAGATGACGCGGAAAAAGCTGCTTGTAAATTCAAGATTTTCAAAAATAAATATGTGTCTAAACCAGGTCCGAGTAATAATGATAAGGGTAATGATAATAAGTCACCAGATAAGGCTGTAAACAAAAAGAATCGTGAGGATGTTGAAAATATTACAAATTCTTTGGTTAATCGGAATCTTAATACTGATAAAGAAATAGATGAAACTGTTGACAAAATGGTAAAAGCTGTTCATGGCGTGCAAACCGTTCTAGATGAAACTGGACTAACCGGTACTGTAAGGTATGAATACAATTTAGCAGATGAGGGAGATAGTCAGGATGATAAACCAAATGAAGCTCCATCTCAACCAAAGAAATCGTCAAATTATGAAGACGAATATAAGACATACAAATATAATTTACGCGTGAACGATGGGGCGGGCCCTAGCAAAGAATCGGGTGCAAAATCGAATGAAGAAAATAGCAGTAAAGATAAAAAAGAAAGTCAAAAAGAAAAAAGCACTCAAAACGATCCTAAATTTAAAATAGATGTCAATGAAGAAGCAGGTACATCTGGATATTCTATTCGAAACCGGTCGAGTCCCGACGGCGAACCATCGGCCAAAAAAACACGCAGAACCTCTAATGACAAACAAGGTAAAGGAAGGAAAAACACGGTAAATAAGACTGAAGAACGTAATGTTGAGGTGCAAGAAGCAGAAAGTGATCAGCTAGAAAATGAAAGACTGAAACCGGACTACAGCGATGAAGAAAAAGATAAAACTGCAAATGATAAGCAAGACACGACAAAAAAGAGACCACGTACAAGGAAAACAACAGAGTCATCTGAAAGGGAAAAAGACGTCAACGAAGAAGGACCAAGAGACCAGGAAATGCGAGAGAATGAAAGGGAAGATGAAGAGCCGCAAGAGAGAGGGAGAAACGTCAGAGTTGAACCTAACCAGCCGCCGCAGTACGTTAGGTGAGTAACTTATTTACTGAGTACCAAATTTTAAAACACTTCCCGTGTTAGGTATACAATTTTTGAAAATTTGTATACCTAACAATAGCCGTGTGATGCCGGCCTAGAATGGCATCACCCCATTTCTTACCCGTGGGTGTCGTAAGAGCCGCCTAAGGGACTCGAGGATGTGTATTGCAATTTTAGGCGACGGGCTGACAAACTGTCACTATAGTGAAACACAGTTATCTGATTGACCCTCAAACTTTTGTCAGACGTGGTGTTAATATCCGTTTTACGGCCGTTAACGCTCTGCCTACCCCGTAAGGGATATAGGCGTGATTTATGTATGTATGTATACCTAACACGGGAAGTGTTTTAAAATTTGGTACTCAATTTATCGCTGGTTTTCATCGCTTAGACTACATTCAATCTGTAAAGATAGAATTAGTCGCCGGTCATTAGTTGCAAAACTAACCCGGTAGATGGAGCCGTGCCACGCGTTACTGGCATTAAAATACACTTGCAAAATTGGCGGGCAAGAAATGAGCTGCGGTGGCCCAGATGGAAGAGGCGTCGCCACTAGTAATACGAAAGTCGCAGGTTCAAATCCTGCCCGCGCTTGAAAATTTTGCAAGTTTTCAAAATACTTATTTACTTCGTATTTATTTGTCAGTTTATCGTCATGGCTCCTGATGATGCGTGATTTACATGCGTATAATTAACCGGACTCCCTGAAAAGGCAAAAACCCCCCGAAAAACCTGCCCAGAAGTGCTCCTACTACATACTTATCTTGTATAATTATTCCTTTGTTATATATTTTAGATTGAAATTTAGATATATATTCTGTGCACGTCTTATCCGCATATCGTATAATACCATTACTCTTCCCTAGGTCTGCTGTAAGAAATTTCTTATTAGAGATAAGCAGTGCCTGTTGTGTCTGTATTCTTTATGTGTTTTTCTCTTTAATGTTCATGTGTACAATAAATCGTAAATAAATAAATAATTTTTGACCAGGATGGTTTGCTTACTCAAATTTAATAATTAATAATATTCCGTAGGTTCAGGAGGAATCAAGAGCCCGTCATAATTCAGTGCCCGGTGTATAGGAACGAGCAGAGACCGGACCAGCCAGGCCAGCCACCGGCAGCGGTAAGAACGTTATACCGGGTGTTAGAGACGGTGTACAGAAAACTTTGCAGGAATTTGGTCATGTATCGAACAACTTTTTAAAATATACTATGGTTTATTATGGTTTACTGCCGTGTGATGTCGGCTTACAATAGGATCACCCCATTGCTTACCCATGGGAGTCGTAAGAGGCGACTAAGGGACTCGAGGGTGTGTATTGCAATTTTAGGCGATGGGCTGACAAACTGTCACTAAGGCGATACACAATTTTCCGAATGACCCAATATTTGTCTGACGTGGCGTAAATGACCGTTTTATGCGGCCGTTTCCGCTCTGCCTACCCCCCTCGAATGTCGGTTTTTCGTGCGCGAGTCAAAGAAACGGCAGCACGAGCGCGAGTGGAATGTATTGCTTTCTCGCTACTCGTATTGATGCGAGCAATATTCGCGGTAGCGGCAGAAGCAATAGCAAAGCAAAGCAGGTGCATAGTGTGAACGTAGCATTAGCCTGAAATTTAATGAAGCCCGTCCGTTCACCAGTAAAATATCCCCTTATATTTTGCTGACATGATATTAGTGTTTTTAAATCGGTCAAATAGTAAAATTTATTTACCCTTTTCTGACCTAGAATATCTCTTACTATACAGGGTGTAAGGGACGGTGTACCGAAAACTTTGCAGGCATGATCAGACCATGAAACTGAACAACTTTTACTATGGAGCCTATGTTGGGAAACAAAACTTTTTTTTTCGCGTTTCCATAGAAAGTCAGTTAGCTGATCGGGAATTTTGTATGGGAGGTCGATTTTTTTTTCTCGTTTACCAACATAGCTTCCATAGAAAAAGTTGTTCAGTTTCATGGTCTGATCATACCTGCAAAGTTTTCGGTACACCGTCCCTTACACCCCGTATAAGGTGTAAAAAAAATTGCTGAGAATATTTTAAGGGGTGAACCAGTACGTGAAACTGAACAACTTTCCCCAAGGAACATAGGTCGAAATATGAAAAAAATATTTGACCCTCCCATACCTAGTGTGTTACCCGGCAGGGATAATTTGTATGGGAGGGCCAATAATTTTTTTCATATTTCGACATATGTTCCTTGGGGAAAGTTGTTCAGTTTCACGTACTGGTTCACCCCTTAAAATATACTCAGCAAATTTTTTTACACCATGTATTCGTTGCTACAGTAGCAAAATAGAAAATCATGTTTATAAGGTCCAATTAATGCAAAACAAGTATAGTTCTACTCGACAAAACTCGTTTAAAAAAAAAGGTCGAAATATAGAAAATAAAAGATGGGACCTTCCATACAAAGTGACCCATTTTTTGAATACATGGTGTAAAAAAATTAACCAAGAATATTTTAAGGGGTGAACCAGTACCTGAAACTGAACAACTTTCCCCAAGGAACATAGGTCGAAATATGAAAAAAATTTGCCCTCCCATACAAATTATTCCGGCCGGGTAACACACTAAGTATGGGAGGGTCAAATAATTTTTTCATATTTCGACCTATGTTCCTTGGGGAAAGTTGTTCAGTTTCAGGTACTGGTTCACCCCTTAAAATATTCTCAGCAAATTTTTTTACACCATGTATATTTGTATGGGAAGTCCAAATTTTTCATATTCCGGCCTATTCTGTTTCATGAGTAAAACTTACCTAAAATATTTGCACTCAATTTATAAGGCCCTTTTAAACCGATAACCATAGTCTTTCCAAACGTTAATTGATTTTTGACAACAGGACGCCAAATGGTAATCTAATTATAATGAAAAGAATAAAAGAAAAATGTTATTCACATGACACGTGTAAAAATCAATTAACCATTTGTAGACCATGGCCTAAACTTATAGATACAGTAGTCCTCAAAAACTGAAAATCCCCTTTTTTTACAAGGATAACCCAGCCCCAGCCGAAGCCCGTCATCACGTGCTATACGTGAACCTTGGGCAACAGTTGCACGCCGTGTACAGACTGCTGCCCAACAGGCCCTTCCCCCCGGCGCGGGCTAGGGCGCCGCTGGCGGACCACTTGGACAACAGCGCGCTTGTCTCAGGTCAGTTACACACACGGGAGCCAACAGTTGCACGCCGTGTACAGACTGCTGCCCAACAGGCCCTTCCCCCCGGCGCGGGCTAGGGCGCCGCTGGCGGACCACTTGGACAACAGCGCGCTTGTCTCAGGTCAGTTACACACACGGGAACCAACAGTTGCACGCCGTGTACAGACTGCTGCCCAACAGGCCCTTCCCCCCGGCGCGGGCTAGGGCGCCGCTGGCGGACCACTTGGACAACAGCGCGCTTGTCTCAGGTCAGTTACACACACGAGAGCCAACAGTTGCACGCCGTGTATAGACTGCTGCCCAACAGGCCCTTCCCCCCGGCGCGGGCTAGGGCGCCGCTGGCGGACCACTTGGACAACAGCGCGCTTGTCTCAGGTCAGTTACACACACGGGAGCCAACAGTTGCACGCCGTGTACAGACTGCTGCCCAACAGGCCCTTCCCCCCGGCGCGGGCTAGGGCGCCGCTGGCGGACCACTTGGACAACAGCGCGCTTGTCTCAGGTCAGTTACACACACGAGAGCCAACAGTTGCACGCCGTGTACAGACTGCTGCCCAACAGGCCCTTCCCCCCGGCGCGGGCTAGGGCGCCGCTGGCGGACCACTTGGACAACAGCGCGCTTGTCTCAGGTCAGTTACACACACGGGAGCCAACAGTTGCACGCCGTGTACAGACTGCTGCCCAACAGGCCCTTCCCCCCGGCGCGGGCTAGGGCGCCGCTGGCGGACCACTTGGACAACAGCGCGCTTGTCTCAGGTCAGTTACACACACGAGAGCCAACAGTTGCACGCCGTGTACAGACTGCTGCCCAACAGGCCCTTCCCCCCGGCGCGGGCTAGGGCGCCGCTGGCGGACCACTTGGACAACAGCGCGCTTGTCTCAGGTCAGTTACACATATATGGTTTTGAAAATTTGAACCTAAAGGATTCCTTTGTAGGTTGAGGACAGATATTCGTATGTGTTCCGAGTGAAACTAGCGCAACAATTTACGTCACAGAGAACAGAGAGAAAAAGATATGTATTGCGAGATAAGCAATCGCATCACTTCATTACAAATAAGGCTGATATACATGCGTACAGCGAGCGAAGCGAGCGCAATTAAGAGAAGGAAAGAGATGCGTAGATTTCAGGTTAAAAAATATACATTATTTTTTATTATTGATTTACTCTTGCAAGCGAAGCGGCCGATATATTAAACGTTTAGAACACAGAAGATACATTCGCTCGACACTTCAATAAAAATAGCTATTTTCAAATACTTAGTACAAAGCACACTTATAAAACATAAACTAACAGGTTTCCCTAAATTGTAATATTCTGTTTTGTATCCAGACGCGTCGATCCGTCGGTTCGGTCGCGCGGACGGCGAGGACGTCAACATCGTCCACATAGGCCCCCACGGGCCGCAGATCGGCGGCCGCGACACCTCCGGCCGCCCCAACCGGTCCAACCTGAGGATACTCTCCGCCCGGGGCTACCGGCACATCACCGACAGGTAGGGGGGGGATATCGTCCACATAGGCCCCCACGGGCCGCAGATCGGCGGCCGCGACACCTCCGGCCGGCCCAACCGGTCCAACCTGAGGATACTCTCCGCCCGGGGCTACCGGCACATCACCGACAGGTAGGGGGGGGGGGATATCGTCCACATAGGCCCCCACGGGCCGCAGATCGGCGGCCGCGACACCTCCGGCCGCCCCAACCGGTCCAACCTGAGGATTCTCTCCGCCCGGGGCTACCGGCACATCACCGACAGGTAGGAACATCGTCCACATAGGCCCCCACGGGCCGCAGATCGGCGGCCGCGACACCTCCGGCCGGCCCAACCGGTCCAACCTGAGGATGCTCTCCGCCCGGGGCTACCGGCACATCACCGACAGGTAGGGGGGGGGACTGACAACCTGTCACTATAATAATACACGATTTTTCTGAAACGGTCATCTAACTGTCAGACGTAGCGATAGCAACCGTCTTTTATGGCCGCTAACGCTCTGCCTACCCCACAAGTGCTGTGCCGTGTGGTGCCGGCAGAGTAGAATAGCACCAACCCATCTCTTCCCGTGGGGGTCGTAAGAAGCGACCGAGGGATAAAACAGACGTGTGAGGCCAATGATGATGATGACCCCACAAGCGATAAAGGCGTGATATGTATAAGTATAGTACATAATGTAGAGAGGATGAATGAAAGAAGATTAACGAAACAGGTGAATATGGCAAGTGAGGATGGGAACGTCGGAAGGGGAAGACCTCGACGAACGTACCTCGATCAAATCGGGGACGTGTTAAAGAAAGGTCAGGTCAAGAGTACCCTAAACCGACGAGCATGCATGAAGAGATTGATGAATGTGGAGGAGGCGAAAGAAGTATGCCAGGATCGTAGTAAGTGGAAGGAAGTAGTCTCTGCCTACCCCTCCGGGAAAGAGGCGTGATTTATGTATGTATGTAAGTATTTACGTATGTAGTAAACATCACATTGAATAAATAACATTATATTTTTAATCGATTATTCTTGATTAACAGAAATAAACAATTATATAACAATAGTACATGTATTGTGCACGCGGAGAGTGATACATAGTGCTTTAAACTACACCTACGTGAATGAAAAAACAGGAATACAACAGAACAATGACTCACGTTCCTCTCTACGTTTAATTAAGCTATAGGGTACTTTCTATGTAGGTGTGGTATAAAATAGTTATATCCTTTATTGTAAACGAAACAAGTAAACATACAGTTGAAACTTAAAATTAAAACAACAGGCGAGCTTATCTCTTTTAGAGATCTCTTCCAGCCAACCTAGCGGGAGTGAAAGATGGGAATACACGGGAACAGATACAAAAATAAATAAAAGTTCAATATAATTAACAATATAATAATATACATTCAAAAATACTGAATTTAATACTAATACACATATAGCTAAAATAAAAATAAACTAATACATTCTAATAAGTACCTATATAGTACATGCTTAATATATTACACCTCAATTAACAATATAAGGTGTAAAAAAATTAGCTGAGAATATTTTAAGGGGTGAACCAGTACGTGAAACTGAACAACTTTCCCCAAGGAACATAGGTCGAAATATTAAAAAATAATTTGACCCTCCCATACTTAGGGCCAATTTTTTTTTTCATATTTCGACCTATGTTCCTTGGGGAAAGTTGTTCAGTTTCACGTACTGGTTCACCCCTTAAAATATTCTTAGCTAATTTTTTTACACCATGTATTACACCTCAATTAACAATATAATGATGATGTAAAATGATCTTTTAGCCTCTTTTTAAAAGTGAAGGTTGTGGGGCTAGTATATAGAGCTAGGAAGCTTGTTCCACAATTGAGTAGCGCGCAAATTTAGTTCTTCTTCTTCTTCTTCTTCTTCCTTTTTGTATAACTAAAGTGGCCCCCTGCCAACAGGAGCCTGGTCCACCTGGCCACGGCCGCGCCTCACCTGCACACGCTGGACTTCTCCAGCACCAACGTGACGGCGGAGGGAGTGGAGCGCTTCAAGACCCTCAGGCCGGACGTCAGCATCAGCTCCAGCACCTTCCGGATGGAGGTACCGCTTGAGGAACAACAATAGGTGAGGTTTATTGGCTCTTCTGGGGCACGTTCATGCTGTTTCTCCTAGTCCGAATTTTCTCCTGTTATAAAACCGCATTTTAGCACGCCAGTCAGGAGAAATTTTCTACCATGCGCTCCAAAATGCGGTTTTACGAACTGTCAAAGTATAAAAGAGCGACGAAAGATATATTATCCGTGGTCCATTGAACGCGCCCCTGGAATTGTTTTCGATGGTAGTTTACGTGGTTACAATAGCTACTGATATGCCGAAAGTTTTTGTTCAATGAAGTGCATTTAAAGTATGATATTTTAAGGGGATTCTGGAGCGTAACCACACCTCGGACACTCCATACAGCGTACTCTTTATAGACAACTGTCATTTCTACATGTACAGTCGGTTGTAGCACATAAGGTACCAGGCGTACTCCAAAAGAACTGAATTATTTTGGTCTCCAGCAATATTTTTTTCTTGACATAAATATGTATTAGTAGAAAATCACTTCTTATAAAAGAATAAGTTTAAATTTTTATTATGTATTCACTTGGGATAAAAATAATTCAGTTCTTTTGGAGTACCCCTGGTACCTTATGTGCTATAACCGACTGTACATGTGTGGGTGAACACAGATGTGTGAGTGCAGGGTTGGCATGTAAGTTGATTTTTATACCTAACCTGATGAATACATACAGTTACTACCAAAGAGGATGCAATAAGCCTAGCGCTAGTTTCTACTTAATTCTCCACTGGTATTTTGTCATTTCTCGGGTGAGGGCGGGTCGGGGGCTGGGGTGCGGGGAGGTGAGTGTCCGTTCTGTATGTATAATATATACTACATACTATTGGTGCGGCGTAACTATAATTCATAACTCGTAATTGATTGAAAATCCGCCTCTGTCAGATTGAAGTACAGATGAAATTATAAATTATTTATTTGTAAGAATACATGTCACAATACTTAATGAGATCTGAAATTAGAGTACAGTACTCTGCTTGCTTCAAGCGTGCAAATTTTGATTTGTTACAAGTTCATATTATATTACAATTTAAAATAAAACAAGAATTAGAAGATTATTGATTTTAATAAAATGTCAAAAAAGAACGAGCAATAAATAGTTGAGGCTGAAGATTATTTACAGAATGTTGTATTAATAATAGTAGTGTCACTTTCGCTATCTAGTACTACCATTTCTTTTTCAATACGACGTTCGATAAATATACCTAAGTACAGGAACTCAAGTCTTTCAGTGGTGGTCATCAGTTAAACACTTAAGTTGACTCATCGCTAGTTACGCTCCGGAATCCCCTTAAAGGAGATACGTTATTCTTATTCTAAACGTACCAGAATCTTTGTGTTGTGACACAAGAGCGACAGGAAATAGAACACGCGTAAGAGTGAAAGGGACAGCTATGTTAGCTGGGCTCTAAGGGCACTAATCATGGCCAAGTATGGTGCTTTAGTGGCGTAAGTTGTTCCTAGTAGGTATTTAAAATAATGTCAACAATCTTGCCGTGTGATGCCTGCTTAAAATAGCATATTTCCAATTCTACGTGTTTACTTAGTTTTACAGGTTGGCTGGAAGAGATCTCTTTGTAGAGATAAGCTCACCTTTGTGAACTACTTTTAAAACAATAACTATTGTATTGTTAATGCACATTAAAATATATTATTAGAATAGCATCGTTTCAATTCTACCTGTGGGTGTCATAGAAAGCGAATAAGGGATAAATTCGTCTAGGGATTGAACAGCAGTGTTCCCTGTGAATGTAACATCTTGCACAGCGCTCGCTAATCCGCGTGCCAAGCGTGGTGAGTATGGTAATATGGCAATGAATGATGAATGAAACAATCTTTCTCAATGGCCGAGTGACAGCTATTATGTTCTGTCCTTATCTGTCGCAGGTTATAATGACCCTCTAGTTTGTTTACATTCTTTTAAATACCTAATTGGAACAACTATACCTCCTGTTTGCGTATAATTTCATTGTTTGGAACTGATTATGATGAACGTGGTTAAATGTGGGTTAAATAATTTGCAATCAAAATTGTTTGCAAGATGAATTGCATTTAAACTTAGATACTGGTACAAGGTATCTACTTGCCGGGTCTCTGTCGTGCCCTCAGATTATTTTTTGAAGGGTTAATCATTGTATAATACTTCAAGGTAAATTACCGTAAAAAAAACATTTATGTCTATTTATGCTGTGTGTAAAATGAATTTTCGAACGAAATAAAATCGTTCTACGACCTTCACAAAAGATTTTACATTTTTGCGGGCTCAAAAATAAATTAAATTGTTTTTTTATGAGATTTTCCAAAATAAAACTCATTATTTTTCTCATCATAAAAATGTATTAGTTTATAAATGTATATTTGTGATACTAAAATTATAATTTGAAGATATATTTAGTTAATTATTTAATATTCGATATAGTTAATATTTGGTTAGCCTTAGTTACAGAATTAATAATTTGTGAGTAGTACAGGCGTTACCAGAAAATATTTTGGCGTTGAACGCGTGTTTAAAAAATATCTTCATACAAAAAAAAACGCTGGACATGCGTTCAACGCGATCCTAAAGTTTGTGGATCGTGTATAGAAAACTTTGCTTGCAAAGTAATCCAAATAACTAAACAACTTTGGAATCAGTCAGCTGATTGCACAATGCTGATGGTGTATGCAAAATATATTCCAAGGAGAAAGTTGTTTAGTTTTACAGGCTGATCTTGATTGCAAAGTTTTCGGTGCCTACTTTCAAATATGTTTGCGTTTCCTAGTAGAAAACTAACGTAGTAACATTTTATTTTATGTTAAAAAGTAGATACTTATCTATCTATAAGGCAATTGTGTATTAAATGTAACTTAGATTAGAAAATATTTAAATGTGTGAACATTTGAAATGTTCCTTATATTTTAATCAGATATGGTTTAAGAAATGTTAGATTTTTATTTTTCATGCCTACATCAAGCTTAATTTTTTTGGAAACTATTACCAAAACAAGCGCTCAATTCTGACAGAAAAACGTTAGTATTTTTTGCAGTTTTGTATTGATTTACAATTATACAAGATAATGTTGTAAGCATTACGACGATTTCAGCGTTCTGTTTCACGTCAAAATTCCACTGTTAGTCATACACTAATAGATATGTATTTTTGCGGAAAACCTGTTGCGAATTTCTATTGTAATAAAATAAGTAAGTATTGGTCTCAATTCGGGATATAAATTATCTTCACTTACCTTATATTTAGCTGTCACTTTCCGACAAATAGGATTAGAAAAGGATAGGAGATATCTAAGTCCTGTCATGTTTACAATGGCTTCTTCGCCATTACTAGTCAATTTAGTCGCCATAGTTTTCATTGTCGTCTTTTTTTGACAGATAACGCGTATTTTTGCGTCAAATAATAAGACATGACCGATATCTCGTATCCTTTTCTAAAACTATTTGACGGAAAGCGACAGCGCAAATTTAAGGTAAGTTACAGAATTTATATACCGATTTGAGGCCATTTGTGTAACTAAATGTGTGTAGCGTAAAGAAATAGGGAGTTTTCTTTTTGAGCATTAAGAAAAAGTTTATTCTTCCAAGAACTCTATAGATGGCGTTGAACTGACTAAGTTACTAGATGCCAAAGCTGAAAGGCATGAAAGAAGTTATTGTACTTTCCGAATCCTCGTTATTCGCGCTTCGTTATTAATGAATACTGTTTTGTTTGTACAGTCAGGATCAGGCTGGGTTAGACAGTTTGGACTTCGGACCGTTCTTATGCCGCGCGCATAAGACTTACATTGGCGGTTCGAGTGTTTAATCGGACGTGAGCTTGACTGTACGTTGTTTTCGTTGTTACGCAGGGAAACCCATGAAAGTAAATTTTTTGTGATGTAACAATGATTAGTTACGTTTCAAGTATTAGACCGGGTCTATCGCGATAGTATTTAGATAAATATTAGTCAGTTGAGTTGAGTAAGGTTGACCCGCGACCACAATACATGAAACTGTATTGAAACGTCGGGACACAGGTAAATTACTAATATTTACCTAAATACTATCGCGATAGACCCGGTCTAATACTTCAAATGTGTGAAAGTGATCGCGAGTGCTTAAAAAGTTATAGTTACGTTTCGTTTAACGATCTCATACATCCAAGCGAAAAAATCTAAAAGTTATGTGACGTTCCGTACAGTACAAGTACAGCGCCATCTATCCAGCGACTCGGGAAGAGTTTAAAATAAAATATAAAGAAAACTCCCTAAATATTGAATTGCACTCTCCTAAACTGTAAACCAAAGGTTTGTTTGCATTTTTTTCACATAGAATTGACAGTTTCTCAATGTAATAGATTAATATATTTGTGATTAACGGTATGTAGGTAGTGTCATCTTCGGTTTAACCGAAGCTTAGTTATATTATAGTAAAATTTTACTAGTGACCGATAATTTCATGACGGGCTGGTGATTAAACAACTTTCCCCAAGGAACGAAGGTCGAAATGTGAAAAAAATATCTTTGAACCATACAAATTTTCCGATCAACTTTGAACCATACAAATTTGCCGAAAATTTGGGTAACTATCGAAGCTGAAAATATATTTTTTATACATCGTCACTAGTAATATTTTACCCGATATTTCATATCTGATCTAATATTAATGTCATTAATGTATCTGGATGTAATTAAATATTTATAAAACTATAATTTCTTATTCAACTAAGATCTGTACTGAAAATTACTTTCTTTTTATTGTAATTTATTACCTTTCGTGTTTACATAAAATTATGTAATCTAATGAATTAGTACCTATATTAAATGTATGTGGAAAAATTTAAATCTTTTTATTTAGTGCCCAATTTTGTATTGAAATTGTTCGTGTGTGTGGTGTGGAACGGATTTTTCATGAGTTTGAAGAAGTTTGAACACTTTTAGCGACTGTTTGCATTCACAACACAACATACAAGTGTAAAGATATACAAAAACATGAAGACTTTTGAGCTGGAAACATACTCATCCAAATTTCAAACGGATATAGAATAGAATAGAATAGAAAACACGTTTATTCACTGTAAACATACACAATACACAATATAAGTTGTGTTTATTTTGGATTTTACAATTCCTACGTCCGCGGGCGCGCCATACACACTGTCCTCTTCTTCTTTTCGTGTGGGACACCGAATCGTCAACGACCCGATGAACCCTGGTGCCAGAGCTTTTTAACCGCCGGCTACTAGTGGTAGGCCTCTGAAATGTCAAACAAGAGTCACATCACCGCCATCTATCCTAAAATAGTTGCCATACCTGGCTCTCTCTTTCTCTCTGTTTCTTAGTAATTTTGTTAGATGGCTTTCATCCTATCTCATTTCTGTTAGCTTGTCGTTGGTATATCTTATTTATTTATGTATGCATGTATTTATTTTATGTATTTTTATTTTTCATGTTAAATTATTAAGTATAGTATTTTAGTTTATTCCTTCTTATGTATTGTAGTTTAGTGCGAAATTTAAGTACGATTATATTTCTTTTTTTTTGTGTATAAGCACCCGCTTTTACTCTTTCTGTTTATTTTTTGGTTGGCCGGTAGAGAATGCCGCGTGGCATTAGGCCCGCCCTTTGTACTTTCTGTGCAATAAAGTTTAATAAATAAATAAAAAATGGTTGTGTGATGACCGCCGTCTAAGTAATCTAAGCAGTCTAAGTTTAGCCTGCCATGTCCTAACCCGACCGGGAACAAATTCACAAAGTGATAAATATGAACTTTATGAGGAACCCGGGACCTTTGCGTCGCAGGCAGTCGCACTACCACTGCGCCACACTGTCCTTATTCGCGGCAATGGGCGTACCGAGGGGACAAACAGATTCCCTAATTCACTACAAGCAAATTCCCCATTCACGGTTGTATCTAATCATTTAGTTTTAGAAACTAAAATCTTTATTTGCGTGTTGAGATTTAAAGTAAACAGTCATATAGGGAAAACCTATGATGTGTTCACAAATATTTACCTAAGTAATGAGTGGTCTCAATTCGGGAAATTCATTCTCGTAGTAATTCATTATCCTTATATTAAGGTATGTTTCAAAAATAATAATTTGATTCTTGATTTCAACATTTTGTGCTTTTATAATAATCTTGTCTCACGTTCTGGCAGAGCACGTAAAAATTTTCTATAGGGTTCTGAAATCTATTGCGGGTAGTTAAGGTTGAATTTTAGGTGGGAACATTCTTCCCATCGCATTATAAACGTACCGTAGCAATAGTATTGATAAAGTCAGTTTATGTGGTTATCATTTGACCTCCTGGCATTCTGACCTTCGTGTGCAATCGCATTGATCAAAGTGTGTCAACATAATACAGGGTGTAAGGGACAGCCCTCCGAATGTGCATTCAGACCATGAAACTGAATAAACTCCTATAAAAAAATATTTCAGACTAGGTAGTCTTTCCATAAACGGCGAGAAACCACACAAGACCGAGACAAGTGGCGAAATCTCGTATCGGAGGCCAAGACTCACTTTGGGTCGTCGAGCCGGCGAAGTAAGTAAGTAATTCAAATTGAATTGAATTAAGTAAGTAAATAAGACTTTCCATAGTAATTGCAGTAAGCTAATCTTGATTTTGAATATAACTTTTTAAGCACTCGCGATCACTTTCACTCATTTTAACTATTGGTCTATCGCGATAGTATTTAGGTAAATATTAGTAATATTAAAATTATAAAGACAAATGTGGGTAGCAGAACATCTCGTCACCCGCCGCCTAGATGACAACTCGCTGGGACGTCAGTCAACCCGCGACCACAATACATGAAACTGTGTTGAAACGTCGGGACACAGGTAAATTACTAATATTTACCTAAATACTATCGCGATAGACCCGGTCTAATACTTAAAATGAGTGGAGGTCATAATTTTTTGTTGTTTCCTGACATATGTTCCTTGGGAAAAGTTGTTCAATTTCATGCTCTGAATGTATTCGGAGGGTTGTCCCTTACACCCTGTATAATAACAACAACAACAGTAAGTACAAAACAGAATAAACATTGGAGTAATCCGAAGTAGTTATGTTCTTCTTATTCGTGTGGGACACCGAGTCGTCTAACGACCCGATAAACCCTGGTGTCAGAATTTTCAACCACCTCCTGCTAGTGGTAGACCTCTGACATGGTTGTGTAAAGTGATCATAGACAGCGACCGGGACCGATGGGTTAACGTACCCTCCGAAGCACGGAACCATCTTTCTTTTCAGACAATCAGGTGGTTCAGTCTGCAATGACCTATTCAGACTGGGAACGAATTCGCAAAGTGATAAATATCAGCTTTGTGAGTGCTCACCGAAAATCAAACCTGATGGGCTGACAACCTGGCACTATGGCGATACACAATTTTTCGAATGACCCTCGGGTATTTGTCAGACGTGGCGTAAATTACCGTTTTTTTGCGGCCGTATACGGTCTGCCTACCCCGCAAGGGTCATAGGCGTGATATGTTTGTGTGTTTACTTTATTTCAATCAAGCATTAGCACTTCTCAGACTACACTACACTTACACTGTTATTGAATACCGTACGCGGTCCGGCATACATTGCTGGTTATCTTGAGTTTATTGAAACGACACCCATATAATAACCAGCAATGTATGCCGGACCGAGCACGGTATTCAGACTAGTGTAATAGCCGTTTAAGCTAAGGTCTTGTCTAGTTCACAGAACTGACTTTGAGATATTAGAAGTCCGTATCTATTGCACTATATTTTGACGGAAACTGGTTTGCTATTTGCCGGTCAAGTCAGTCAGTCGTCCGTGAGATACCGGCATTGACGGATTTATTATATTGCTCATATGCGGTGATACCAAAGATCGTGGGTTCATTTAATGAGCTATTTATATTGTGTAAGTGTTAAAATTATTTGATAATTGAATTGAAGTGGACGACTAGAAAAATATAAGGTAAGAACTTTTTTATTACACACATTTTTTTATTTGTGTTCTTCCTATTAAGTTTGTTAATTGGTGTGTTTTCTATATGGTGAAATTTTACAAATGACCGATAATAAAAAGTGAGCACGGGTTGATGATAAGGAGCAACTTTCCCTAAGAAACATAAGTCGAAATATGAAAAAGAAAATTGGACCTGCCATACAGATTGACTTTTCCGTGTGATGCCGGCTTAGAATAGCATCACCCCATTTATTTCCCGTGGGAGTCTTGAGGGTGTGTATTGCAATTTTAGGCGATGGGCTGACAACCTGTCACTATGGCGATACACAATTTTCCGAATGACCCTCAAATGTTTGTCAGACGTGGCGTAAATGTACGTTTTTGCGGCTGTTTACGCTCTGCCTACCCCGCAAGGGATAATAGGCGTGATATGTGTATGTATGTATACAGATTGACTTCGCCGGCTGGTACATTTTTGTATGAAAGGTCCATTCTTTTTTCATATTTCGTCCTACGTTCCTTGGAGAAAGTTGTTCCTTATCACTCGTACTGATATCCGGCTTGTGAGTTATCGTTATTATTAGGGTCACTATTAAAATTTCACCATATGTAAAATTGCACTTAATATTTTCACTATTCAATCGAACAAATTCACTATTTAGATCTCTTTCTTTTCTTCTTTCTTTTCGTGCGGGACACTGAGTCGTTCAACGACCCGATGAACCCTGGTGTCAGTTTTTCAACCGCCTACTACCACAGACTACCACTAGTTGGCCTCTGACATGGTTGTGTTACGACCCCCGTCTAAGTAATCATAGACAGCAACCGGGACCGACGGCTTAACCATAACCATTGACGCATAAGGTCCCGCTCGCAAAACGTCCCTGTGCTTGTAACTGATGCCGTTCTCATAAGGTCACCTTCGCAAAACGTCCCTCTCTCGAAATGTCCCTCTCTCGGAATGTCTCCCTCTCGAAACGTCCCCATCTCAAAACGACCCATTCGCAAAAAGTCCCGAGCTTTACTAATACTTCCATGAACAACTTTTTTACCCGGCCTACGGCGGGTTACTCCCACCTGCTACCGAATGCATTAATGTCCTTAAATTTAAAAATGGTGGCAGGTGGGAAAAAAATCCCACCTGTCGCCGTGGTGGCCGATCCGCGGTGGGTGGGAATAACCGGCGAGAAGGGAGGTGACCCACGGTCGGGCTACTTCCTGGCCGAGAGAGTCTCTCTCACCACGATCCAGAGAGGTAACGCGGCCAGTATTATGGGCACGTTCTGTGGTGGTCTCTTTGATTGATTAGGTTAGGTACATATGTAAATAATTTGTATTTAATTAGTTTTAAGTTTAATTTGTGTAAATACTGTACTTTTTCTGTAAATACAATTGTTAACTTAATAATATAAAGAAAAAAATCATCTTAGGAATTATACCGTTTGGTCCTAACGGTAAAATGAGACATAATAAAAAAATATATAACATTAAATAGATTTATTACCAGGGATACATAAAATAATTATATTCATTTCACTTTTTTTATCATAAAATTCATAAAACCAAAATATTCATTTCTTCTTAAAACTAAAAATTATCTGAGTAACAACAAAATTATTTTTTCAAGTAAGCTTGCAATAATGTTATTCGGTGTAACAAATGGGAAATACTGGCGCGACCTGCAGTTAGTGATTTCACCAATTTCTTATATTTTCTATTAAAGTATATATCACAATTCCTTCGGTTCTTGTTTATAGGATTGAAAACACTTTGAATTACCCCCTAATTGAGGGAGGGCCATGTCCAGCAGTGAATTGATCTGGCAGTTGAAGTTGAAGTTTCCACATTATACGACCTTATATCCGCCGCCGATTTGATATGGGGGCAATACAAGTGAAATGTAGATCGATATCGGAGCGGACAACGGGTACTACGGGACGTTATGAGATGGGGACGTTCTGAGAGGGGGACATTTTAAGAAAGTGACTTTTTGAGAAAGGGCCTTTATGAGAAAGGGACTTTTTGAGAAAGGGACCTTTTGAGAAAAGTGAAAAGGGACGTTTTGCGAGCGGGACCTTATGCGTCAAAATGGGCTTAACGTGCCCTCCGAGGCACGGAACCATTTATTTTCGGACAATCAGTTGGTTCACCCTGCAATGTCCTAACCACACCGGGAACAAAGTGATAAATATCAACTTTGTAAGTGTCCCACCGAGAATCGTTCCAGGAACCTTTGCGTCGCACTACCACTGCGCCACATCGGTCGTCTACTATTTAGATTAGTATAAAATTATATAGTAATCTATTCTCTTATATTGTCAATTAATATCCATCGAAGGGTTTTTCCACCCAATGCAAATGTCACATCGGCTAGCGATTTTTGTTTATTTTTATTTGCAAAACCCGTATTGTGGTCCAGTCCATTTATGATTTTAATTAATTAGCACTGGCCAAAAATATATATAAGTATTATTTACTTTGAGACGGTTTGTAACTTGAATAAAATAATAGGCACCTCTATTATTTTAAAGTTCGATTACCTATAGGTACACTAATTAACACCTACTCGTGAATTCTCATGGTTATGTTATGTGACTCATGCATAATACTTATTTTTGAATGACGATAATATGTAATATGCCGGCTTCGAATAGCATCACCCCATTTCTTTCCCGTGGGTTTCGTTAAATGCAACGAAGGGACTCGAGGGTGTGTATTGCAATTTTAGACAATGGGCTGACAACCTGTCACTATGGTGATACACAATTTTCCGAATGACCCTCAAGTATATGTCCGACGTGGCGTAAATGTCCGTTTTTTGCAGCCGTTTACGCTCTGCCTACCCCGCAAGGGATAAAGGCGTGATATATGTATGTATGTATGTATAAATATCAAATTCGAAAGGGCAGCACTTTGATCTCAACTTCTGATTTTTCAAACAGTTAGTAAGATACGAAGAACCAGGGGGCTTATTTACTATCCAGCGGCATTGATAGAAGTTTGCCGAGTGGCGCGGATGTTACCGGGGTTTAGTAGACAAATTAGGGTTTTATTACCCTAGAAGGGTAAATTGCAGAAATCCCTCTCCAATAATTTAGAGGTTTTCTTTAGCTAGTCTACATATTTATAATATTCTTAAATGCACAAAAAATACACAGAAAAAATATATATAAAATTTTTGTCGCAAAGGCGAGCTTATCTCTAAAAAAAGATCTCTTCCAGCCAACCCATGTCTTGTGAGAGAAAGTAAACTTTTGGGGCAAATAGGCAATACGAAATAAATTTAACGAAATAAATGAATAAATAGGTAACTCTGTAAAATATTTTTACATGCATACAAATAATATATATAAACCTACATAATATAGTTAATTTGTGGTTTTCTTGCCCTGGAAACGACTTCTGACACAATCTGTGGCTTTTCAGCGCCAGGTTGAATTAGGCTATACCAGCCGGACCAATAAGTACTCAAAACTCCAATTAACTATATCTCGAAAACATTTCCGAATAAAAAGCCGCTAGATGGTGATCATTGACATGACGTAAATCATGACACTACACTCTAAACATATAATATAAAGTCTTTCATCCCTTGCGGGGTAGGCAGAGCGCCGACGGCCGCAAGAAACGGTCGTTATCACATCATACGCATCTGACGCATAAATCATGACGCAGGACACCTCGGGCGCGTTCAATGGACCACGGATAATATATCTTTCGTCGCTCTTTTATACTTTGACAGTTCGTAAAACCGCGTTTTTAGCGCATGGTAGAAAATTTCTCCTGACTGACGTGCTAAAACGCGGTTTTATGACCTGTCACCGAAGAAAATACCGACTAGGAGAAACAGCATGAACGTGCCCCTGGGTAGCTTAAGGTGCTGGTACAATCACCCAATTATAATGGACTAGCGGCCTGCCCAGCTGTTTCACCCGCTGCTAACTATTTATATGCACCAAATCTCGTATGTTTGGTTGTAAAAAAGGTGCGTGACAAAGAAAGCCTCGTCTAATGATTTTCTTTGCTTCCCGTGGAATTGATAGATTTTCCTGCGTTAAAAAGTAGCCTATGTCCTTTCTTAGGTTCTTGTCTATGCTTATGCCAAATTGTATCAAAACCGGTTCAGTGGTTTAGACGTGAAAACGTAACAGACAGACAGAGTTACTTTCGAATTGATATTATTAAATATCGATATTATTTGTTTTGTTTTTTGATTCCTAGTATAATGAGATCCCTTCTGTACCTGTTGGTGGCGCTGGCAGCGACGTGCAGCGCACAACAGCGCGTGGCTCGTCTGCAGGAAGTATTCGCGTGGAAACAGATCACATACAACATCAATGGCAACCAGAGTAAGCATACATACCTGTTTTAAACTTTCGCGGTCACTCACACATAATAACTCAAAATACTGAAACGGGTTTCTTACCGCGGTACTTATTTTTGTTGAATTGTCCGGTATTTCGACCCAGTTGCATGGGTCATGATCACGGAACAACTGATGTTTTGCGGGTGGGTTGATAAAGTTTTCATATTATTGGTATGCATTTCTGCATACCCTATGCATATTATGTCGATCGGACAATTCAACAAAAATAAGTATCGCGGTAAAAACCCCGTTTCAGTATTTTGAGTTATTATTTATTATACATACCTACTCGTATTTTTACTTATAGCACGTTCACACAAAGCCTATATGGGCAGGGAAATAGTGAGGGAAGTGGGCAGCGCGAGTATGTAATCAGGTTAGGTACTCGCGCTGCTACTCGTCATGCCGCTGCCACTTCCCGTGCTCCCCTCAGTCGGCTTTTCGTGCGCGAGTCAAAGGAACGGTAGCACGAACGCGTGTGGAATATATTGCTGTCTCGCTCACTCGTATTGGTGCGAGAAGAGTATGACGGCAGTGTGTGAACACTCACTCGCGTTGATACTTCCGCGGAAGTATTTCGAGCAATATTCGCGACAGCGGCATGAGCAGGTGCATTGTGTGCACGTGCTATAACATATTACCATACTCACTACGCTTGGCAACCAGATTGGCTAGGTGTTGTTTGCATTCAGAGGGAACGCTGCTTCCAATTCCCTGAATAAATTTGCAGGATCACTCACTCTAGTCTCATTAATCTAAAGACCATATAAAGGCTGAGAACACTTTGAAGATGAGCAAGCTCACCCAAAAGCGCAAAATGGGTTCCTGGCTTTATCATACCATGATGGAACACATCAAGCTATTTATGTTGGTATTGAGGCGTACATATTCCACCAAAGTGATTTCATTCAGCACCATTATAGTAGTTTATGCAACTGCCGTATAATGGGGGTCATTAGAATGCGAGTGTTTTGACACGAGCATTCTAATGCCTAATTATAGCAGTTGCATACACTATTTTATCTACACTCTCCAAAAAAAACTCAGAAACACTTTTCTAAACGTACGCACCTGCCATTGCAAGGCCCGCTACAAGGTCAAATTCAATACGAGAACGTAATATGGCTTGATATGAATTTTTGAAAATTCTATACTTTAGCAGTTGTTTAGATGTGGATTCTTAACAATAACTTAACTAAACAACTGAACAACATCTGAACAACAACTGAACAACATCTGCACAACATCGGAACAACAACTGAACAACATCTGAACAACAACTGAACAACATCTGAACAACATCGGTACAACAATTAAACAACATCTCAACAACAACCTAATAAAACAAACGCAACATTACCATACAACACCAACTGACAGGTGCGGCGGAAGATGGCAATATGAGCATTAGCAAAAAAAAAACTTCGTTTCATTTCTCAACTTTATCGTTGTTAGAGCATTCTCATTAAGTCATTACGCTTCTGTTATTTCTATTAAACCGTAGTTTATATAGGCAGAATGCATAAAGTAGGTCTTTATGCAACTGTTTTCGAATTCATAATTCGAACATTATGAGACGAGTGTAGATAAAATACCTTAACACCAAGGCCCGACGTCTACTAAATAAAAATCTTATCAGTTTTGTGTCAACGGCCTGTCAGTGGGACAGTTTTAGTAATTTCGTACCTATTCTGCTAACAGTTTGAAGTATAGAAAATCACAGTTGTATTATAATGACTGTGGAGTGTCGCTGGCATTGCAAGTTGGTAAAAAAATAAGAGAATCCCGGCCCTGGTTCATTGGGTCTTTGTCGACTGAATGTCCCAAGCAATATGAAAGAGAGCGCGCCAATTAGCTTACCAAATGTAGACTAACTATCTCATCGAACGATCTACGAGTCAAGAATTTTTCGAAGCCTATGATAAGTAAAATATTACATTGGTTCTATTTATGAGACGCACTTATTTACGTGAATCAAGGTGTAAATATTAGCAGATGACCTTGAAGTTTTAATAGTCACATACAAAAACTTCTTGAGTAGATACTTATCGGGCATCCATACTGAGAACAGGATTTTCCTATAATGCTTGTCGTGCATTATCATAATGGTTAGGGTTCCGTAATTTTATTTTCGTTTGGGATATAGAGCAGACTAACCACCCGTAGAACCATGGAGCTAAGAGTCTTTCAACCGCCTACTACCTCCTACTAGTAGACCTCTGACATGGTTGTTTAACGATCGCCGTCTAAGTAAACCGAGACAGACGGCTAAACATGCCCTCCGAAGCACAGAAGCATCTTTTCATACGGATCATCAGGTGGCTGCAATGTCCTAACTAAACTGGACACAAATTCAAAAAGTGATTATTATCAACCCTACTAGGAATCGAAGCCAGAACACTTTGCGGTTGTTTGGGCTCTGCCTACCCCGCAAGGGATTATAGGCGTGATATGTGTATGTATGCAGTCGGTAAGGTACTCCGTTAGAAAAAAATTACCTACAGAACCCTAGCCCTGGATTAACTTTACACACACGATTAGCGGTTTTTTTTCTTCATTTATTTTTTTTGATTGATTTCTTTATTTTCCTTGTTGATGATATTCTCGTAATTACTATCTTGAATTATAAAACGCTTAGTAATGTTACTTCGTAGAATATGAGGTGGTAGAAAAAGTACCTAGTTTTTTAGTTATTTCCCAGAAAATATACAATGAACGATGAAGTCAGTAGGTATAGAAACAGATAAATTGGTTGATTGTGCCGTGTGATGCCGGCTTAGAATAGCATCACCCCATTTCTTTTCGGTGGGAGTCGTAAGAGGCGACTAAGGGACTCGAGGGTGTGTATTACAATTTTAGGCGATGGGCTGACAACCTGTCACTATAGCGATACACAATTTTCCGAATGACCCTCAAACATTTGTCAGACGTGGTGTAAATGGCCGTTTTAGCGGCTGTTTACGCTCTGCCTACCCCGCAAGGGATTATAGGCGTGATATATGTATGTATGTATGTAAATGTGTTGATTTTGGCTATACTCCAACTTGTCGTCCGTCGCTGCGTGATTTAAACGCACCGAAACGCTTCCGTGTGTCAGACAAAATTAAATTGCGAATTCCGATCTTAATTATATACAAATACGGCTACTTTTTGACGGACGCATCCGTAAGCGTACCGTAGCCGCAGCCGTATTTGTATGGAAATAACATCAGTGTGTTACTGATGCGTCTGTCAAGTCGTTCGACAAACGCATCCGTGAATGCACGTAAGCCGTATTTGTATGGGATTAAGATCGGTATTCGTAATTTCCTTTCGTCTAGACGCATGCGTTACGGTGCGTAAAAAATACGCAGTGACGGATGATAAGTGGGAGAACCGCCTTACTTTTTCTTTGTAGAACCACAGATAATATAATACTACGTAGAACTATCTGTAAATGAATTAGGCTGCCCGCACACGTCCGATAATCGGTGACCGATTTTTTGTAGGAGTAAAATGGAACGTATTGATTGCAAAGGTGTAACGCCCACATCCTACAAATAGTCGGTCAGAAATAAAATCGGTGCATCCCTACCGATCCGATTGTAGGTGAAAAATGGAACACTCGGAAATGTATGCGTTAACGCACACTACTCACCGACAGTCGGCCGTCCATGACGTGCTACTCCCTCGAAACCAACAGACAAAGTGACGGACGTGTGCTTTGAGTCGGTCACAAAATCTGTCTTAAAAATCGGAGGAAAAATCTGCCCGATTATCGGTCCTATAAAAAGTCTGACGTGTGCGGGCAGCCTATATTGGTACCCTTATATTTATACCCTTTTTGGTAAAAAATTGAGGTCAATCATTGGCCTCTCGTTTTAATTAAGTTTTTACTTGATGTGTGACTAACTGAATAGAACTCGTATTTTCCAAATCTGTCAGTTTGTACAGTCAAACTCACATTGGGCTAAACAGTTTGAACTTTGAACTGTTTTTATTCTTCGCACATAAAGTTATATTATATTATAACTTCATTGTATTCATATAATCTGTGATGCTATTAGTTTATGAACTTGCAACTGACTTAATAAAATCACCGATCGATGATATTTCTACTATACAGTTATAGAGAACATATATTATTTAAAAAAAATATAATTTTATCAACATTATACAGGGTGTAAAAGACAGCCCTCCAAATACTGATAAGGTGCACTCAGACCATGAAACTGACCAACTTGCCATATATAAATATTTCAGGAAAAGTCAAAAATTTTATGACTTCCCAAAGTAAATGCAGTCAGCCGATTGTATGCACTCAGACCATGAAACTGAACAACTTCCCATGAATAAATATTTCAGGAAAAGTAAAAAAAATTATGACTTTCACATAGTAAATGCAGTCAGCCGATTGTGATTTAGGAGAAGGTCTATTTTTTGGTTGTTTCCTGATATTAGTTCCTAGGGTAAAAGTTATTCAGTTTCATGGTCTGCATGCACACCCTATCAGTATTCGGAGGGCTGTACCTTAATATATGGCGGGTAACAGAGGTGATGCCAATAGGCAGAATGGAGGGTTCCAGGTGGTGTCGGGAAAAGGGTAGCTAACCTGCTTGGCCGGGTGTTGTGGCCAGGAGACCGACTGGTCCACCTGGATAGAATAGGAAGTTGTATATATGCGTTGCGCGGTGAAACACTTCGATACCGCGTTTCAGGCTCTTTGTTCTGTCACGTGGCGCCATCTTGCAGATATGTTGGAACTTCCGTTGCGTCTAGCTTGCTCGTGAACCACTTTGAGTGAGCTTCTTGCAGTAGCTCCCAGAGGTCGCTACACGTACATACATACACATATTACGCCTATTATCCCTTGCGGGGTAGGCCGCAATAACGGCCATTTACGCCACATCTGACAAATATTTGAGGGTCATTCGGAAAATTGTGTATCGCCATAGTGACAGGTTATCAGCCCATCGCCTAAATTTGCAATAAACACCCTCGAGCCCTTTAGTCGTATCTTACGACTCCTACGAGAAAGAAATGGGGTGATGCTATTCTAAGCCGGCATTACACGGCAGTACCTGACACCCCGAATTTATTTTTTCCTTGCAGTACTCCGAGATCGCTTTGGTGACGTAGAAGACGATGGTAACGCGCGGGAGCGGAGGCAGGCTGAAGGGTTCGTGTTCGCAGATAATCCTGCTGAAGACAGGAGAAGTTGGAACCAAAGTATGTATATTTTTAACTGACCACTCAGAAAACTATCCCTTATTGCTACATTATGGCCATCCCAATAAGACATATTTGGCAGCAGTCAGAGGGTCCATTTTCCATTGTTAACATCTCTTTTAGTATGGAGATGGCAGCTGTTAGATCTTATTGAGATGGCCTTACTTTAATCTATCACTATAACTTCAGTGCACAACTTTCTGGGGCCGTATTCCGCTGTTTGAAAATCGCCTCAGTTATTTTCAATAGAGTGTCAGTTGATAAGGACAAAAGCGCGCGCGTTAAAATTTTGCGAAGACTTATCTCGCGCTTCCAACTCTACAGCGAAACGTCAAACGTAGACTTAAGTTGGTGCGCATCTTACCGACAGTAGATAAATTGTCTATGGTCTAGACTTGTTTCGCACTCGCGGCCCTCTCGCGGGGTGCATATTAGCACCTATAGACAAAACTCGCTCTGACGTCGTCAGTAGCGTAGAGATATGTCGCAGTCGCGGTGCACATGTTAGCACTGCAGATGTGCGCAGCCGAAACATTTTTACACTTTCGTATAACGCGTATAAGCGTATAACGAACTAATTTTATGTTTTAATTATTATTACATTTTATATTTTTGTAAAATTGGCTTTTTTATAAAACGCTTTAGTTTATACCTGAATTTTTTATAATACCTAAATAAACAATAAATGTTACGTACCCAAAAAGTTTCCGCACTAAAACCAACAAATTTTTTTTTCATCTATTCTTTCTACTTCTATCTTCTATTTTATCGTCTAGATTCACAGCCTCTCCCAGAACGACAGCAACAATCAGGATGGTCATCAAGCGGTTTGTATAATTCTTTTTTTTTTCGTGTGGGACAGCGAGTCGATTAACGACCCGATACTACTTGAAACCGAGTTAGTACAATTATATTTGCGGCACATCGAGGAATTGACTTAGCAGCGTATACATATATTTGAGAGCCGTTTCAGAAAAATCACAGTGACAGCCTTGTTAGCCTGTCGCCTAAATTTGTAGTACACACATGGAACCCTCGAGTCCCTATAAAAATAAATAGTAGAAATACACCTTTTTGCTATTTTAAAGGTAGGTCACTTAATAAATAAAACCAGTAAGTATATGTTGTAATAGTATCCATCATTAATGCATGGTTTTTCTTCTTCAGGGGAAGAAAGGGTTCTTCTTTACTGCTTTTTTCTTAATTCTTTTCTTAATCTTCTCTCTACCTTAGACTCGCAACCTCGTCCGACTGGCTCGTCGGGTTGGCAGCGCACTACTACAACTAACAGTTAGTTCTCTTCACTTTCTTCCTTCAACTTTATCTGGTTTTCTTCTCTAATTTACTAGATTTTTTACCAAATTTCAGAATTAGCGCCACGAAAAGAGGCCGTATTCCGCTATTTCCAAACGCATACAACCCTAATCTCTTCAAAGTAAGAGTGAACAGGCTTCTTCTGGGTGAGCTCGCTCCAACTTAGACTCTGTCTCTGTCCTATGACCTAGACTAGAGTCAAGAGCAAACCCAAAAAAAAAAAGCGACTCAGACTCTTAGTTGTATTTCATTAGAGTGTCAATTGAATGGTTTTGGCTGTTTCGTATTCCGCTAACATTTTAAAGTATAGAAAATTTAATGTCAATTGAGTGTTGATGGTCAATGGCAAAAAATAAGAGATTTGCGGCCCAGCAGTGGATAAATAATTAAATTTCTCGCCATTACCAGGGACTCAGGCTTTGTTTTCAAAATGAATTGCGTATTCGGCCTGTGATTTTTTCCAGTCCATTATTGCATCGTTTAACCTTAACTTTACCACAAACTTAAATATGACATCATCGTGAACAGTAAATCGCACCATTGTTTGAGAAGTAAAGTTGTAGGTAAACTATAAATACCAAGTATTAATACGAATAGGTAGGATTTTTGCTTAGCCATAAAAAGAATAAAAGTGACAGCTTAAATTGAAACTTTTTTCCTTACTTTTTAGGGCCGTCTACTACATCAACCTCAAGTTCTAATGGTTAGTACCGTAGTAATAACTTAGTTGTTTGTTTTCCTAGTCCTAAAAATACTTATCAAACAAACATTACGCTTATAAATTGTACCGATTTTTTTTCTTTTTCTGTATCTGTTTGTTTTGCTGTGTTTTGTACAAATAAAGTATATTGTATTGTATATCACTTGCGGGGTAGGCAGTAAATAGCTGAAAAAAACGGTCATTTACGCCACGTTTGGCAAACATTGAGAGTCAATCAAATAATTGTGTATCGCTATAGTGATATAGGCGTGATATAAGTATGTATGTATAGTTATAGGGTGTCAGCCGATCGTCTAAAAACGGTGCTGAACGGAACGGAATACACATGTAACCCTCGAGTCCCTCAGTCGCCTCTTACGATAATAACGAGTCAGAAATGGGGTGATGCTATTGTAAGCCGACATCACACGCAAATCCAAAGAACTAATAAATGTATGAAAGTACTATGGTTTCACTCTGCTAAAGTCTGCTATGCTATATTATTTCTATAAAAAAAATTGCGCGAGCTAGGGCTTGAACCCGGGACCGTCTCACTGCTCTACCAACTGAGCTACCGGCGCCTCGACTGACACTTCCAAATCTTTAATCTCTTGGTACTCATCTCGAAGCGACTTACCAGCGACATTTAGTATAAGTTATTGTAACGAATACTAATGTATGATAGTGGCAAGTTTGAAGAACTTAGTTTATCTTTAATTGTTGTTGTTTTCAGATGAGGCCAGTCGTTTCTTCATCCAGTACAACAACCTGCCAATGGGCGTTGAGAAGGTCGGCAACCGATTGTTTATCACCATGCCAAGGAGACGCTACGGTAAGAGTCGGATTTCTGGTTTCTTTGGGAAACTTACAGCTTGAATTATAACAGTAGTTATACAGGGTTATTTATTATTCACCCCGGAAATTTTACAGGGTGATTCTCCTCATGATTCTGAACAACTTTTATTATGGGGTCACCTGCGAAATCGCGAAAAAAAATCGAGATGTTACAACATTTTGGTCGTATAGGTATGAAATTTTCTATGGAGCAGCTGGACTTTTTTCGCGATTTCGCTGGTGACCCCATAATAAAAGTTGTTCAGAATCATGAGAAGAATCAGCCTGTAAAATTTCCGGGGTGAATAAAAAATAACCCTGTATACAACAAAATAAACTTATAGCTAATTAAAAGATTCCACCACAAACTAACTAAACTTAACTAAAGTGGCCAGGACCCGAAGTCTGCTAAATAAAAATCGTGTTTGTCAATGGCCTGTCAGTGTGTCAGTTATGGTAATAATTTCGTATTCTTCTAGAAGTATAGACAATCACGGTGGAAATATAACGACAGTGGGATGTCGTTGGCATTGCAAGGGTAAAAAAACAAGAGAATTCGGACTCGTACGGGCCGTTTCTCGCGAAATCACAATGACATATTCGTAATGAATTGTGGTATGGTACGCAGTATAATGCGTTGCAAAAATGTTGCACTATAATCCGACCCCAAGAATGAACAACGCTAAAACAAAATGATAAGAATAAAATTATGTAAAAAAGACTTTTAAAACAAGCTTTTATTTAAGTGCTCTGAAAAGATGAAAATAAAATGTTGAATGACATTAACCACATTCATTTATGACTTTACAGAAATGAAAATATAATAAAAGCTTGTCGCGATGCCTAGAAGAAACTACCTAATTACAGTTAGGTGCGTACCTTATTACACAATTTCAATCACAAATTGAAAGTTTCGCGACAAGCTTTTATTATATTTTCATTTCTGTAAAGTCATAAATGAATGTGGTTAATGTCATTCAACATTTTATTTTCATCTTTTCAGAGCACTTAAATAAAAGCTTGTTTTAAAAGTCTTTTTTACATAATTTTATTTTATATTTTTTAGTTTATGTTACGATAGTTATTGATCAATACGAAAGTCTTTCTATAAAACGGAGAGACCTTCAATAGAAAAACTTAAGGCACGGGGAAAACTAACATTAGGATAAAGTATAATTATCTCTTTTATATTCTATAGAAGTAGGTAGGTACCTACTCCTCCGGCATCCTTAATAGAAGAATTAGCTTGTAATATGTCTTAGTCTTTTCATTTCATTGATGGCGTCATTATTACATGGCCGAGTCCCAGTTAATTTCGAACAGTCTAATTCTTCTATCAGGAGGCCTTCTATTGACGTGACCCTAATTCATGGTGGGCCTACCAACTGCCTATCATGAACGAATTCGTATACAAAATTGCAAGTCCCAGCAGTTGAATATTGAGGAGTTCCATAGTTCGAAGACAACCCTGGATGTAGCGTCTAATTCATGGTGGGCCTACCAACTGCCTATTGTAGGAAAACTCGGGGAAACTCCTTGGAAACTTCAGGAAAACACCAACTTTTAAACGAACGTCTTTACTTAACAAAGATTAGGACAGAACTGAACTTATAATAGAACTTAAAGAAGCAAAAAAACATTTGACCATTGACAATACCAAAGATATAACGATAACGTTCAACCGTTATCGTTATACTCCCGATTATTATTTTACATTTATATACTTAAGATAATGGGAGTTTTTCTATTGACAGTTCTCTTGATAGTTCTGAATGTCAAACCAGAGGGCGCTGTGCTAAACTGAAATTTTGACGTTTCAATATGGCTGGCGGCAGCCATTGTTTTGTCACAGGTTCCGTTTCACGTTGTGTTCGTTACCAATTAATTATGTTTGTTTGATTTAATACAAAATAAACTTATCGCCTTGCTATTATATTGAGTGTCATTCGTGTAAGTAAACAAATAACCAATAAGACATCTATAACAATTCAATAAACACAAAATAAAGAATAATTTATAAAGTGGTACAGATTTTGTGTAAAGAAACGTTATTTCAATTAAGCTTGGCGCCCTCTACATGACACTCGAGAATCCCTAGAAAATTTCCCATTATATTAAATTAAAGATCTGTTTCATGAAACAACAATACTAACAATGAACAATATTAATAGAAAACGTTAAAATGTCTATAACAGTTACTTCGATAACAGTTACTTCACAGTATCTGCTATCGGCAGTAACGATCATAGACAATAAGCAAACAAATATCGATAACAGTTCCAATAGCAACTGTCAAAACTATCGTATCAATGTTGACTCCGAATTATAAATACCCACTTTAAGAATAATATATTAATAAATAATCAAATGATTTGACATGTAAGTAAAACAATAATTAGTCGAAATATTATCTTACATTCGGCCATCCGAAAAATTAACACGGACGTATTCTCGTGTTTGAGAATTCATAACAAAACAAAATATATTCAAAAAGAATTGTATACATTCATAATAGTATTAATTACACATTACGACTCATTAATCAAACAAGATCATATAACCAATCATATCATTTTTTTTTGTGGTTCAAGTCGCTACTATCTTGAAACCACTTTCTGCGGTACAAGTCGCTACTACCTTGAAACCACAATTTTAGGGCACAAGTCGCTACTATCTTGTAACCCACATCTATACTCATACTATGGCACAAGTCGCTACTACCTTGATACCATAATACAAGTGACACCATCTCGCAATGTTATGTATTTTACAGAGCTTTATAACCATTCAATCTAAGTCTCAGTCTGCTCATCTTCACTGCTTGAAGACGAATCAACATCTGATCGACCAAAGTTCGCCCATGGTTTCATTTTATCCACGGCAATAACTGCTGAATACATCCGATTGCTTTTTTCGTAATAGGAGTATCTTCGATTTTATACCTATCGTTGCCTAAACTCGCAGTGACTCTGTACGGACCACGAAATTTAGGGATCAACTTTTTACTCTGCCCTGTTGAAGGGATTTCTCTTTCAACACAAACAAGGTCACCAACTTGATACTGTATTGGTACAGCAGTTTTCTTATCATAATATTCCTTCTGTTTCTGTTGATAATCTGATATATACCTATTAACCTCGTCTCTAATTGTGTCAACTGTTTTATCAGTAGTCGTGCTATCATCAAATAAGTGAGTTTTGATTCTACCTTCGGACGGTCCCGTCAAACTAAGACCAAACAAAACCTGAGCTGGCGTTTTTCCTAACCCTTTGTTCAAAGTATTGTTAAGACCAAACTGAATGTCGGGAACGTGATGATCCCATTTGCGCTCATCCGTTCCTACACACTTCGCTGTTAAGGCTTCCAATAACGTGCGGTTGTAGCGCTCCACTTGACCATTGGCCCGTGGAGTCGCTACAGCATTTAACACATGCCGTATACCAAGTTTCTCTAAAAATTCGGAAAACTTTGTACTCGTGAAACAGGACCCCCTGTCCGAGATTATTCTTTTTGGTATACCGAATATGCTAAAATACTCCCGCATCACATCGATAACAATGGACGTTTTCGTACTTCTTACAGGCTTTAGTACAATAAATTTGGTATACGCATCAATGATGACTAGTAGATGAGTGTTACCTTTAGAACTCTTCACAAACGGACCTACGTGATCTATATGCAAACTTCCAAATGGTGTATCTTCTTTAGGAATTGGGTGTAGCGGTGGCTTTTTGTTTGAAGAAGACTTTGAATAGGAACATTCGAGACATGATTTTACATACTTTTTAATGAAAGATCTCATCTTGACAAACCAGTAAGACTCTTTTACTTTGTTCAAAGTCTTCTCGAAGGCAAAATGACCAATATCGTCATGGCACTGTTTAAGGATTTGCCAGCGTACACCCTTGGGTACTACCCAACGTTCGCCCTGGTCAGTCTTTCTATATAATTTGCCGTTTTTAACTACGTAATTTGTTTTTATATCAACAAAGTCATCTAGTTTTGAATCTGTTAAAATTGAAATTTTCCTTTGTACTTCAGTGTCAGCTGCTTGTACTGTAGCTAACCAGTCGGAATCAACCTGTTCGTCAATTCTCATAACTGGATTGCACATTTTGCCTGCATTTTCCATCTCGCTAGATGGTGGATTGCGACTTAACGCGTCCACATGTGACATAGATTTACCTGGACGATATTCAACATGGAAATTAAATTCTTGCATAGTAATCCACCATCTGGCGACACGAGGTATAAGATCACGTTTTAGGAAAGTCGCCCGTAAAGAATTACAATCAGTCATTAGTTTAAACTCTATACCAATCAAATAAATGCGAAATCTCTGCAGCGAAGCAACTACAGCGAGAGTTTCAAGCTCGTATGCAGTCATATGCTGCTCGTCAGGGGTGGTTTGACGGCTGAAATATGCTACCGGTTTTAAAATGTTGTTGTTGTCCCGCTGCATGAGAATTCCTGCTACGCCTATCTTACACGCATCAGTATGTACTTCCGTCATTGCCTTCGGATTATACAGAGCCAGTACAGGTTTTTGCGTTAATTGTTCCTTAAGCTTTTTGAAAGCGGAGTCTTGTTCAGATTCCCAGATCCATACTGCATCGTTTCTAAGTAGACTGGTCAATGGCTTGGCAATCATAGCAAAACCTTTGACAAAACGTCTAAAAAAACTACAAAGGCCAATGAACTGCCTTACACAGTGTTGGTTTGTAGGTACAGGAAATTCACGAACCGATTCAATCTTACGCGCTCCTGGTCTAATACCCTCTGCACTAAGCTCAAATCCTAAATAATCAACAGATCTTCTAAAAAAACAGCATTTTGATAATTTTAGCGTTAGTCCAGCTTGTTTAAGAAGTCTTAGAACAATCTCTAATTTGGCAAACCCTTCGCTGACAGAAGAAGAAGGAACTATGATATCGTCCATGTACGCTGAAGCTATATTTTTCGTATGTGGATTCGAAACGTCACTGTTTGCGGCTAAATCCAAATTGCTGTTTAGGACGAGATGTATCATTCTCATGAAAGTAGAAGGCGCATTGACTAGCCCAAACGGCATTCTATTAAATTCAAACTGTCCATCAGGGGTCACGAAGGAAGTTTTGTGTCTGTCAGCTTCACGTATCGGGATTTGATAATATCCGGACGCGAGATCCAGGGTTGTATAAAAACTATATCCGGCAAGATCGTCAAGTTGATCGTCTATGCGAGGTAATGGGTAATTCTCCTTTACAGTTTTTCTATTCAGAGCCCTATAGTCTACGCACAGCCTAGTTTCACCTGTTTTCTTTTTCACGAGTACTATAGGACTAGCATAGCTCGAAGTGGAGGGACGAACAATTTCGCAATCTACTAGTTCCTTAACCATGTCACGCACTTTATCTCGCTCACTATGAGGTAGCCTATATGGTCTGTATACAACCGGTTCATCATCTTTAAAGTTAATTGACATTTCTGCAAGATCAGTTTTTCCTAGTTCATGTAAATTAAATGCAAAACAGTCTCTGTATTTGTTTAGCAGTTCCAAAAGTTGGTTGCTAGTTTCTTTATCCAAACATATGTTTCCACCCAGGTCACATTCAGTGATGGGTTTCAACGAATCAGCCGTACGTACTTGTAATATATCAATTGAATTGACTTCTTCTTCCTGTTTAGCTTTAATACACCTAACCAAAAGAGCATCTTTCTTGATTGTAAATGGTTGTTCTGAAAGCCCTTTGACGAGCATAAATCCTGTTCCATCCACTAAAGAGAATAATCCCTGAATCAGAAAATGTTCACGCCCTAAAGAAAACCGACTGTTTCCTTCAATATATATATCCCCCGTATAATTTGGTTCGGTATGTATGGCCACCGGTACGAGGCCATCTACAACAGTATCAGCGGAACAATAAAGTTTAATTTTGGGACTAACAGGCTCTTGATTGTCAATTTTGTTGGTAAAGTGAAGTTTTTCGCTATCCTTCTCGACATCAATATGAGGTTGTTCAGTGAAAGACTGTCCAACTAAAAGTGGCCTTTGCATGTAGCAATCTGGTACAATGAATATTTCCGTGTCGCAAACGGCGTCATCAACTTGTACCACCACTGTACATTTCCCTAAAGGCTTAACCATTCCTTTACCGAATCCCTTCAAAATTGGAAGATCGTTATCTTCACTTTCCCATTTTAAAGACAATTCATTTGCGATGGTGTAACATAACATTGAAACAACACTACCATAGTCTACAAAGCACTGCACTGGTACCCCGTTTACCTTTGCTTGTTTATAGAATTTCTCCGACCTAGGCTCTACCCCTTGAATACACATTACCGGTTTAGTCTGCTTAGCATTGTTGGTAGGTGGCTGTGCATTACATTTGTCTACTGTATGACCGAATCTCAGGCACCGAGTGCATTTGACCAGAGGCTTTTGGCATTGAGATTTATAGTGACCTTCCTCAAGGCAGTTAAAACATTTGATAACTCGTTCGTTTCCAACTTCCTTTTGAGTTATCTCGGACTTTGGAAAAATATTTCTAGGTCTTTTACGATCAGATGGAATAACAGAGTTTCTAATACTCTTTAAGTAGGGCAAAAGCTGATCAGGAGAACTAAATCTGGCAGCCTCAGCCCCCAGTCTAATGCTACGGTCATCGATGCCATGGACTATGCAATCCACCGCATGCTTACCTTCAATGCCGCAACGGTTAAGTAAAACAACTTTATCAAAAAAATATTCTTCTAACGAATCACAGAATCTCGCTCGTTTTGCTAGCATAGTTGAAAGAAGATACCCATAGTTTTCGTCACTAGGAAAAGCAAGCTTAAGTTTTTCCTGCCATTGCTCCCACGTGAACAAAACAGTGGGTAAACCTTCGTACCATTTTTGTGCAAGACCTTTCAATTTGGGTAAAGCGAAATGGGCAGTTTGACGCTCGTTCCAATTATAAATGACCGCACACTCGTTAACTTTATGGAGCCACATATTGATAGTTTGCTGTTTGCGGGCAGGGTCAAATTCCGGTATCGTATTTTTATCAGATATTTTGTCCGTATTACCGCTAGATTGAACGGCTTTTAAAGCTTGTACTAGTTGCGAGAGAGTAGCATTATCAGATGGAAGTAAAGAACCTGAATTTGTCTCACCTGGAGGCTGGACATCTGCAGAACGTGGAGTCGCAGTCTTTTTTTCAGAGGGGCTGCCATCGTTGCATCCCTTCGACCCATTGCTACGCGGCCGCTTGGGAGGCCGGCTTCCACGGCTACGTGATCGATCCGGTTCTCGAGTCGGTGGACGGCTCCTAGCTGGGTGAGTCAGCTCTTCATCTTGACTGCGGGAGCACCGACTCTCACGGTTTCGCGCCCGGCCACTGTCTCGAGCACGTGACCGATTGTTCCTTGAACTGCGCGCTCGACCACTGGCCCGGCTTAGAGAACGACGACTATGTCGATCACGTGAGCGGCGACTCACACGAAAAACCGGAGATAGCATTCGGCGGCTGACACGAGTAGGAGAACGGACACCACGTGGACTCATGCTGCTGCGTGGCAGGCTTCCACGACGACGGCTACGGGAACTGCGCTTCTCTCGATCACGTGCGTCCTCACGCGCTATGTTAGAAGCGGGAGGCGTTCTTACTTCGTGCCTAGTCTCCATGTCACTAGAAAAGAGAAATAAAACACAGCATCATCTTTGCTAAAGTGGATTAAAATACTTATAAAAAAAAAACTGCTATTACTTTAAGCGTGTTGTATTTTTTTTTATTTTATTTTTTTCAGCATTTTTATTTTCATTTCGCATAGGTATAGGTTTTTTTTTTATGACAAAATAAGGTAAAATTGTATCCTGATACAAATAAATTATAAAGAACATGTATATATATACCTATATAATAATTATATTAGAGCTCAAAAGAAATAAAATCAAGAAATGCTATCAGGAACTAAATAACAGCATAGAAAAATCGTTACATATATATAATATACATATATATATATTTACATTATGTATATATATAATTTTTAATATATAAATACTTTCTAAACCATATAAATATTATAAAACACGTGGTAATATTTTATTTAAAACAGAAGTAAATAAGAGTATTTTAAATAATTTAAAATTACACTTCAGCAGTACGTGTCACACAAAAAAAAACGCTTGCAGAACACATTTAAAAATATATATATATATATATTTATAAACTGTTGAGGTTACACTGTCAGTTACTAATTAATAGAATATTTGTTGTATTAAATTACCTTATAAATTTTTCTGTTTCGCAGCTGATAATTTTAAGCAAGTTAAGTTGAAAAGAAAAAGCTTGGTTTTTTAATGCATTACTAGTGCGAGATGAAAAGCACATGTAATCTCAAATAATGTATTTTCATAACCAGAAAAAAGAAACTTTAAAATACGCTTACCTTGTCCAAGAAACTCTAGGAATAGTCAGGTAAAACCGATAGAATTATGTTCAGTCGGTTATTATGAGCATCTAATAATCCAAGAAGACGTGGGTAATACCAACCAATATTTAATTAGTCGGCTATCAGCACTTCTGAATTTGTAGGAAAACTCGGGGAAACTCCTTGGAAACTTCAGGAAAACACCAACTTTTAAACGAACGTCTTTACTTAACAAAGATTAGGACAGAACTGAACTTATAATAGAACTTAAAGAAGCAAAAAAACATTTGACCATTGACAATACCAAAGATATAACGATAACGTTCAACCGTTATCGTTATACTCCCGATTATTATTTTACATTTATATACTTAAGATAATTATATTAAATTAAAGATCTGTTTCATGAAACAACAATACTAACAATGAACAATATTAATAGAAAACGTTAAAATGTCTATAACAGTTACTTCGATAACAGTTACTTCACAGTATCTGCTATCGGCAGTAACGATCATAGACAATAAGCAAACAAATATCGATAACAGTTCCAATAGCAACTGTCAAAACTATCATATCAATGTTGACTCCGAATTATAAATACCCACTTTAAGAATAATATATTAATAAATAATCAAATGATTTGACATGTAAGTAAAACAATAATTAGTCGAAATATTATCTTACACTATAATAAACGAATTGGTATACAAAATTGCAAGTCCCAGCAGTTGAATATTGAGGAGTTCCATAGTTCGAAGACAACCCTGGATGTAGCGTCTAATTCATGGTAGGCCTACCAACTTCCTATAATAAACGAATTCGTATACAAAATTGCAAGTCCCAGCAGTTGAATATTGAGGAGTTCCATAGTTCGAAGACAACCCTGGATGTAGCGACTAATTCATGGTGGGCCTACCAACTGCCTATAATAAACGAATTCGTATACAAAATTGCAAGTCCCAGCAGTTGAATATTGAGGAGTTCCATTGTTTGAAGACAACCCTGGATGTAGCGTCTAATTCATGGTAGGCCTACCAACTGCCTATAATAAACGCATTCGTATACAAAATTGCAAGTCCCAGCAGTTGAATATTGAGGAGTTCCATAGTTCGAAGACAACCCTGGATGTAGCGTCTAATTCATGGTGGGCCTACCAACTGCCTATAATAAACGAATTCGTATACAAAATTTTGTGTCCCAGCTATAAACCGCTGAGGAGATCTCTCGTACGGAGCCGATCCTGGCAGCAGCATCAGGTCAAATTTATGATTAACATGCATTGTCATCGGTTCTGGACCAAAATGCAAAATTTCAACTCAATCGGATACCGAGAAGTGGTTCAAATTAAACTTGCACGATTTGCACCGAACAAACATTGTTACTTACATACACTGCAAGTTAAATAAAAGCTTTTAAAATAGTGGTAAATCGCACGCATAGTTTCTAACTTACTCAATCCTTAAAACGGAACATATTAAGATGAAAAATATAATTTAATTAGGTACATCTGATTTAATATGTTTACAAAAAGTGTTTTTTTCATATTTCGGACTAGTAGAGAGAGCTTTTTAAAAGCTTTTATTTAACTTGCAGTGTATGTAAGTAAGTAAGTAAGTAAGTAACAATGTTTGTTCGGTGCAAATCTTGCAAGTTTAATTTGAACCATTTCTCGGTATCCGATTGAGTTAAAATTTTGCATGTTGGTCCAGAACCGATGACAATACATGTTAATCATAAATTTGACCTGATGCTGCTGCCAGGATCGGCTCCGTACGAGAGATCTCCTCAGCGGTTTATAGCTGGGACACATAATTTTGTATACGAATTCGTTTATTATAGGCAGTTGGTAGGCCTACCATGAATTAGACGCTACATCCAGGGTTGTCTTCGAACTATGGAACTACTCAATATTCAACTGCTGGGACTTGCAATTTTGTATACCAATTCGTTTATTATAGGCAGTTGGTAGGCCCACCATGAATTAGACGCTACATCCAGGGTTGTCTTCGAACTATGGAACTCCTCAATATTCAACTGCTGGGACTTGCAATTTTGTATACGAATTCGTTCATGATAGGCAGTTGGTAGGCCCACCATGAATTAGGGTGACGTCAATAGAAGGCCTCCTGGTAGAAGAATTAGACTGTTCGAAATTAACTGGGACTCGGCCATGTAATAATGACGCCATCAATGAAATGAAAAGACTAAGACATATTACAAGCTAATTCTTCTATAAGGGATGCCGGAGGAGAAGGTACCAACCTACTTCTATAGAATATAAAAGAGATAATTATACTTTATCCTAATGTTAGTTTTCCCCGTGCCTTAAGTTTTTCTATTGAAGGTCTCTCCGTTTTATAGAAAGACTTTCGTATTGATCAATAACTATCGTAACATAAACTAAAAAATATAAAATAAAATTATGTAAAAAAAACTTTTAAAACAAGCTTTTATTTGTGCTCTGAAAAGATGAAAATAAAATTTTGAATGACATTAACCACATTCATTTATGACTTTACAGAAATGAAAATATAATAAAAGCTTGTCGCGAAACTTTCAATTTGTGATTGAAATTTTGTAATAAGGTACGCACCTAACTGTAATTAGGTAGTTTCTTCTAGGCATCGCGACAAGCTTTTATTATATTTTCATTTCTGTAAAGTCATATATGAATGTGGTTAATGTCATTCAAAATTTTATTTTCATCTTTTCAGAGCACTTAAATAAAAGCTTGTTTTAAAAGTTTTTTTTACATAATTTTTTAGTTTCAATGTTAAGTTTAATGAACTTATTTACATACATACATACACATATCACGTCTATTATCCCTTGTGGGGTAAGCAGAGCGTAAACGGTCTCACGTCTGACAAATATTTGAGGGTCATTCGGGTGACAGGTTGTCAGCCCATCGCCTAAAACTGCAACACACACCCTCGAGTCCCTTAGTCGCCTCTTACGATTCCCACGGGAAAGAAATGGGGTGATGCTATTCTAAGCCGGCATCACACGGCACACTTATTTACACTTAGAAATATTTGCATTTTTTACATCTACCTACGATTTTAAGAAAGTTTCAACTGTTCACAGGAATCCCCTCGACCCTGAACTACCTGGACCTCACGCAGGATTCACACTCGCGGTCGCCAGGCCTCCGCCCCTACCCCAACCTGCGGGGCTCCAGAGCCCTAACGTCTGTGTACAGAACCCGTGCGGACCATTGCGACAGACTATGGATGGTCGACACCGGATTGTTGGAGATTCCTAGTAAGTATTTGACGGCCGATGTGGCGCAGTTGTAGTGCGACTGCCTGCGACGCAAAAGTTCCGGGTTCGATTCTCGGTGGGGCACTCACAAAAGTGATTTTGTTCCTAGTCTGGTTAGGTTACCTGGTTGTCTGAAAATAAAGATGGTTCCGTGCTTCGGAGGGCACGTTTAGCCGTCGGTCCCGGTTGCTGTCCATGATAACTTAGACGGCGGTCGTAAATCAAACAAGTCAGAGGCCTAATACAAGTAGTAGGCGGTTGAAAAACTCTGACACCAGGGTTCACCGGGTCATTGGACGATTCGGTATCCCACACGAAAAAAAAGAAGAAGTACCTAAGTATGAAAAACAACAAACAAGAAGTGACAGTGATTTTTAAAAAAACATATCGACTCTCAATAGAAAGTAGTTTTTTTAACAAAGGCTCCATAGTAAAAGTTGTTTAGTTTCATAGTCTGATCATTCCTACAAAGTTTCTGGTATACCGACCATATATTTTTTATATATTTCGACCTATGTTCTAGGGGAAAGTTGTTCAGTTTCATGTACTGGTTCACACCTTAAAATATTTGCAGTTAATATATTTACGTCCTGTAGAAAAAATATTTATTTTATTTTAGTACCTAAGATCATTTGAAAACCTGAAGATACTTTTGAGTGGCCCGATGGCGTAGCGGATAGTATCCTTGCCTGCTACGCCGAGGCTCGTGGGTTCGATCCCCACATGACACAAATATTTTTCAAATAATTTTTCAGATATTTGTGTTTAGTCTGGGTGTTTTCAATCCACACTATCCACACTAATATTATAAATGCGAAAGTAACTCTGTCTGTCTGTCTGCTACGCTTTCACGGCCAAACCGCTAAACCGATCTTCATGAAATTTGGCACAGAGATTGCTAGCATACCGAGAACGGACATAGGCTACTTTTTATCACCATTCGAGGGTCTGGAGTATAGATGTAGACCACCAGGTGTACCACCAGGAGCCCAGCAAAACTATTAGAGATACAGGCATGGTTCCAAAACAAAAGTTGTTCAGTATGATGGGCCGCTTCTTTTCACAAGGACATTGGGGCTCTGGAGTACCTTATGTAGACCACCAGGTGTACCATCAGGAGCCCACCTAAACTATTGGAAATACAGAAATGGTTCCAATACAAAAGTTGTTCAGTATGATGGGAATAAGTAAAGAAAGAACATTGCCTACTTTTTACCGAGGACAGAAAAACAAAATGTGGTATATAAAAATGTATGACAGTAACTTAAATTACCTTTTTATCTGTCTTATCTACTTATGCTGACCATTTTAGTGTGCTCAAATCGGCACCTCTGGAGTAATTACTCTGTTATCTACTGATTTTTGTATTCAATGGTTTTAAATATTGATCTCTCAGGCCGGATAGCAAATTTTGAATTGTCCCTTTAACAACAGAAACAAGCAAGTCATCTTTAAACAGTAGAGATAAGAACTGTTCTAATATCACTGTCACACTTACTGTGAATACACATACCTACTTTAGAACTTCTGCCTAAAAAAAACTATCTAACGCGGACGAAGACGCGGGTAAAAGCTAGTGTTAAATAAGTATTTCTTTATAAAAAAAAGTATTAATATCACCTATGCTATCACTAGATAGGTCATAATTATTATGTTTCATCTGTTTGGGAACTATCCCATAGTACAAAATTTGCTTAGTTTGGGGCTAGATGGTGCTGTGTGGATATGTAATTTTTTTTTTACTAGCTGGTGCCCAGCGTCTTCGTACTCGCGGCGTGAATTCGATATTACAATTTCCCGTGGGATTGATAGATTTTCCTGCGGTAAAGCCTATGTCCTTTTTTTGGTTCCATGCTTATGTCAAATTGTATCTAAATCGGTTCAGTGGTTCAGGCGTGAAAACGTAACAGACAGATAGACTTTCGAATTTTTAATATTATTATAGATTTATTTACTTGCTTCGTCTAGGAAGGTGATCGTAAGGTACTTCAATCATGCTATTTTATAATTCCAGACAACCGTCAGCAAGTTCAGCAGCCAGCGATCGTAGTGTACGACTTGAGGACCGACAGCCAAATATTCAGATACCCGTTGAAGAGCACCGATGTCATCGCTGAAAACACGCCCACTGGTACGTATTACTACTTAAAATGAGATGGTAGCAGACCGAATCACCACAATTCACCAAGGAACAGTAGTTTAATTCGAGCACCTTTCCGCCTGAAACTACCTACATTAGCAGAGATGTCAACACATTGGTTTTTCGAACTCGAATGTAGGTGATTTCACACTTAGGAACCATAATGTAATGCATGTTACAGTAAGAAAACAATTAATTACATTATTATTTAATGAATAGTTATGTTTCTAGGTATTAAATTCCCGATTTCATGATACTCAAAAAAAACGCGCGGCGGCAGTACAGTTTGCTGTTACACGACCGGCACGAGATTCTATGTAGTAGTCGTGTACGTATAAGGTCAGTCGGGCGTAACCAGGCGATAGTATAAAGCTGTTAAATACTGCTCCTTGGTATACTGTGGTATCACTCAGTAGCAGCTTTACAAAAAGGCTATGTAAGCGGTTATAAAAACAAACCTTAATGTTATTTTCTAATTTTCATTTCATTTGATTCTGCTAACAACTACCCTATATTAACGTGAAGTGTGGTATTGGTGTGAAGCATTGTAGCCTCTCTCGTCTATTTTAACGTGAAATGTAAAGCTCCATTACACGTAGTTTAGGTGAACAGCAGTGTAGCGCCTTTCTTGCGTATTACAACGTGAAGTGTCAAGCTTCCGTCACTAGCAATACACACACTGTCTAATTCCAAGCTAAACTCCCGCAGTGGAAGCGATTTACACAGGTAAATTTCTAGTAAAATACCAGGAGTTCAACTGAAGGCAGACAATGGCCGCGTTACGCAGCGCTAAATAGCATACGCTGCACAATATAGCAGCGCATACTATGAATTAAACGTGAACCTAAATCTATTTAACTTAATTAACTAAGTTGAGTGAAATTGGCAAATGATGTGTTCTGACCTTTACATAACTCAAGTCGGTAGTAAATACCGTCTGCCGATCTGGCGTTACGTCACACGTATTAGCACTAGATTATAAGTAAGTACCTCCAAATTATATCACCCCACGAATTCCGCAATTCGTACTAAGGAGTCACAATGATATGGTACAACAAATATGACTAAAGGGAACACACCATTAACACGAATAAACAGTTTTATACTAAACAACCAGGTTTAACACTTACAGTCAACGTGCCGGTCCAAATGCATAAAATACCCAACGGAGAAAGGAAGTTCAGGGAATGGATCAAATGGGGATTCCGTGGGTACTTACAGGGCTGGGTGGAAAAGATATCGACACCCAGCATTCCACTACAGCCTTGGCGCGTTATTCACGTCAAACCACTCACAGCTTCTGTTCGTATTCCACTTTGATATTAGTCATTACGCGTGACCCAACCCGAATTTGGGCCGTACAAACGCGGGCCAAAATGGCCACCTGATGCCTATTCAACGCGACGCTCACGTGGAAGACGTCGAGACATCCAACAATCACTAAGCCTGGCATTCCAGTACAACCCAGGAGAAACACAATAATACGATGCATCAACACGCGCGATCTCAAATTGAATCGTCCATTACACGCGGCATCACAAAACGCGTGGCGGGAAATCCGCACAATACGCGATACCCTCCTGTCCGAACGGTTTTGAGTGACTGATAGTGCGGTGCAGAAATCACCGCTTGGCGTCTACCAGGCGGCCCGCGCGCACGCCGCCACCCTCGCCCCGCGAGCGAGAAAGGGACAACATATGCCCAGAGCGATGCGTGCGAAATCGCGGCGCATTCATAGACCGTCATTAATACCTAACTTACCCCAGCATAGCAACGCTAAATTAAACATTCACCCGCCCTAGGCCGAATCCCTTAGGCCTATTCACTACTGGGGAGACGAGATAGCGTTGCTATTGCTCGCTTAAGAACTGAATCCCCTACCTGAACTGTCGCGACTCGAGGAGTGCCATCACTACCTGGGAACAAGTTGAGAATGCGCCCTCTGCGCCATCGCAGTGGCGGCAGGTTGGCATCCTTAACCAGGCGTCCGTCCACTTAAGGCGTTGCTGCAGAATGTGCAAATACTCAAGCGACCATCGCTTCCAAAAATTCTGAGACATTTGCTGCAGCAACTCATAACGCGTCAAACGATTGCTACTGACCTCTGTGTAGGGGTACTCTGGCAAGGCGTTAAGTGGTCGGCCAATTAAGAAATGCCCTGGTGTCAGGGCCTCCAGATCATTCGGATCTGAGCTAAGCGGACACAAAGGACGTGAATTGAGAACGGCCTCAATTTTACAAAACACGGTCGCTAGCTCCTCAAAGGTTAATATCGTTAAACCTATAACGCGCATCAAATGCGTCTTAGCGGACTTTACAACCGCTTCAAATATACCACCCCAGTGGGGGCATCCTGGTGGATCGAACACCCAGTAAATGCCCTGACGGGAGAGGCTCGTGCCGATAGCTTCCTCGTTTTCCGATAAAAACGTTATAATTTCTTTCATACATCGATCAGCGCCCTTAAAGTTGGTACCACAGTCCGTCCTGATCAGCGCTGGTCGCCCTCTTCGCGACACAAATCTATCTAAAGCTGCTAAGAAAGCCTCCGTAGTGAGGTCGGCCACGAGTTCCAAGTGGACGGCCTTGGTTGCTAGGCACACAAACACGCACAAATACGCCTTGATTGACTTCGCGTTGCGAAGGCGTGATGCCTTTACCATAAAAGGCCCCGCAAAGTCCGTTCCCACACCCGCAAACGTCCAGGCTTCCGTCACCCGGTCCGGTGGGAGGTCTCCCATCTGAGGTTGCATTGTGGCTGCCTTCAACCGATAGCAAGGCAAGCACCGAAACACAATGCTCCGTACCGTACGTCGTCCAGACAAGATCCAAAACTCGCGCTGCAGAATAGCCAAAGTGCATTGCAGCCCGCATGCGAGTTTTTCTGGTGACGATCCCTAACTATAAGTTCTACCAAAGGTCCCTTCTTTGGGAGTAACAGCGGATGCCGTGCTGAAAAGGGCAGGTTAGCGTTCCGAAGTCTACCTCCAACCCGGAGCATTTCATGCTCGTCCACGAACGGGTTGAGGCGCACAAGACCTCCCTTCAGCTTTCCACGGCCATCCCTGAGCAGCTTGGCCTCTTCCTCAAAATGTTCCGCCTGGACGACCCTAACCAATAAACTTAGAGCCGCATTCCGCTCCGCAGGCGAGAGGACAGGTGCCAAGTTCCGTTCTGCTTGAGGTTTTCTACAGTTGTTCACGAACCGTTTGATCCAACCTGTCACCCCTAGAAGTTTGTCGAGGGAGCTGTATCATTCCAGCAAGAAAGCCGCACTAGGCTTAGGTACGATCTGCCCTACGTTCACTCGCAAACCTCGATCAGGTGGCCCAAGCGGCGACCCGCACTCATTGCATGGCCATCTCTCAGGTGACTCAGTCAGCCACTGAGGTCCCCACCACAGTGAGTGACCTACCAAATCAAGGGCCCTACATCCCCGTGAGGCGCAGTCCGCTGGGTTCTGTTCTCCCGGTACGTGTCTCCATACCAACGGAGTTTCCGATCCTTTAATCTGTGACACCCGATTTGCCACGAAAACCTCAAGAGTATGTACCGACGTCTGTAACCAGCACAGAACTATCCTACTGTCGGTCCATGCGTACACCGTTTCATCCAAATTGATGGTACCGCGTAGATTACTAGCGACATAATGTAGCAAGCGCGTGAGAAGCGCTGCTCCCGCCAATTCCAACTTTGGAATGGTCCATCTTGTCCTAACCGGAGCCACCTTATTCTTGGCCATAACTAGACGCACGTCTACAGTTCCCGTTGAACTGACTGTCCGCAAATAGACAGCTGCCGCGTACCCTCGCTCCGAGGCATCACAAAACCCATGTAGGGTAGCCTTACATCCCACCGATGGGAGCAACTTGCGAGGTATGGCGATGCGTACGATCCCTGGTAAGGTGGTCACAAACTTGGTCCAATCATTCAACAGCTCTCCGGAGAGCTGGTCGTCCCAACCCAAGTTTGCTTTCCACAACCTTTGCAAGAAGCACTTCGCCATGAACGTCACCGGTGCGATCCACCCGATAGGATCGAAAGTTCTGGCGATCGTCGATAATACCGAACGCTTCGTCCAAGTCTTCTGCAAAAGGTCTGGCTCGATCTGATACGTAAAGACATCATGCGTTGGCCTATATTGCACCCCTAGGATGCTCAACGTATTTGGATTGTCCGGGTTCTCGAAAAGGTGCGGGTCCTGCTGGAACTCACCTGGCAACCCGGCCAGGAGCTCTGGACAGCTGGACAGCCATTTCCGCAACTCATAACCTCCTGATTCCATGATTGCGATCAGCTCGTCTCGTAGTAGCAGTGCTTGTTGCACGCTATCTGCACCCGTGCAGATGTCATCCACGTAGACGTCGCGATCCAGTACTGCTGCGGCTCGAGGGAATCTTACCCTTTCCTGTGCGGCCAACTCTCGCAGCGTGCGTACTGCCAAAAACGGACTTGGCTTCAGACCATACGTTACCGTGTTAAGCTCATAAGTGACCATCGGCTCGTCAGGGCTCTCACGCCACAAAATCAGCTGGTACCGACGGTCATCCGGGTGTATAATTGTTTGGCGAAACATCATTTTGACGTCTGCGACGAACGCTACTTGGTGCAACCGAAAATCTGTGAGGATGTCCACAATGTCCCGGTTCAACTTGGGACCCGCGTGCAGACACTGGTTCACAGACACACCATTCGATGTAGGAGCAGAACCGTCAAACACTACCCGTATCTTCGCCTCCGGTGACTTCAAAACAGCCAGGTGTGGTATATAGTAATGCTCGACACACCTCCAATCTATGCTGGACACCGACATGTGGCCTAACTCTAGGTACTCCCTCATGAATTCGATATACTTCTGCCGAAGTGCTGCATCTCGCTTCATCTTTCTCTCCATAGCCAGTAGTCTCCGTTCCGCGATCTGTCGCGAACTACCTAAGGAGGGGCGGTTTGGGAGAAATGGCAGCCTGGTAACAAACCTACCTGACGAACTTCGTGCAGTGTTGTACTGATAGAACAGCTCGCACTCGTCATCCTCTGGCTTCCGTCTATCCGCTGTGGGTGGCTCCTCAGACTCCCAAAACCTCTGCAGCACCTCCGACAACACACTACCATAGAGAACCGTATCGCCCTCTGGTAGGTCCTGAGATCTCCAAACTGGGCCAAAAATAACATACCCCCCTGTGGTATCAACGGCCACTAAACCAGTTTGCTGAAGTACCCGTTTTCTGCCACACCAGAATCTCCCGAGGACGTCTGACCCGAGGAGAACGTCCACCGTACCAGGAGTATCAAATTCAGGATCAGCTAACTCTAAGCCTGTGGTTAACCCTCGTACCGTTGACGGTAACCGAACCTGAGGAAGTTTCCCTACCACTTCATCCAGCACCACTGCTGAGGCATGATAGCTGACCCCTGTACCTGTATTACCTAATGTGAACTCGAAGTTCACCTGACCCCGAACGTCAGGCACATCTACACCTCCAATACCTACAGCCCCATCCGTTGTGGGCCTTATATTTAAGCGTAGCCTACTCACCAGCTTACTAGACACAATACAACCCTGAGCCCCTGTATCTAACAAGGCTCTTACCTGTATGCTGCGGCCACCGTATCCCCATACCCAAATCATTGCCGTAGGCAACAATACCGTAATTGGCCGGGGGGCCGAAGCTGGCGTGTAGGCGGCGATTACCTAGCAGGAACCTAAGCGCGGAGTGTCCGCGTCCTGCGGGGGGGTCCCCTCTCTCCGTACACCTTCGAGTGGGTCCCACTCCTGCTGATAGGGACCTCTGGTCCTGTACGCCATGGCTGTGTAGGGACACATGTTTATGTCACGTTTTGCATTGTCAGCATCTAGACACTTCCAGCAGAGCCCGGCGCGGGGACGCTAGTCGTCGCTCGCCCGCCGTACAGTTCAGTAGCAAACATGTAATACATACATACATACATATATCACGCCCATAATCCCTTGTAATCATTTTGTAAAATAGTATTGCGCAATACAAAAGGCCTTATGATATTTCTGGAGTTCATCATTTCATCATCATCCCCCTCATCAGCAACTCTACCTCAACACTGGTGACATCCCGACATCTGAAGACGCAACTTTCAAAATTTCAATTGGAGTCAACATGGCCATGACGCAGCAGCGTGGCGGCGTGGTTCACGAGGACGACTCCCCCAGTAAGGCCATGGGGTAACGAACAACATCAGCTAACAAGAACAAGCAACCGGAACAATCTAAGAAAAACCGAAGTACTGTAAAGGTAGCAGAACCCCTAGTTTTAGCATTCAGACGACAGCAAACAGAATCAGCACGTGAACGCCCTCATACCTGGACGAGAGACACGCAGCAAGTGCTGGATTGCGCGTTTTTGACGGAAGGTCATAGATAAATGGTAATCGCACGAGAGTGTCTGGAATCAGCAAGCTTTTGTGGACCGCTTGGGTGCAAGGTTCTTGACTTCGGCTTGGAATGGACTGATCACCCATCTCAGACAGCTAACTCGGGAGACCTTATGGAATTTCCTACCAGGATGGACAGGAGGTGCGGAAGGAGCTATTTTTAGAACAGAAATCACACACGTGGTCGGATTCGTAGAACCAAGATAGCAGCGTTCAACTTGCACGGTCAGCGGAATGTGATAAGCGCGTCGCGAGTGAACTGTTGTGCTACATAGTTATAGCAAGTGTATATTGTGTGATTCGATTTGTAAGTTGTTGCAATTAGTAAGATTAAATGTATCGTAATGAAATTTTTAAGCATGGGTTATGTTCCTAAGTCTCGAATTTTAGATGATTTTTGATAAATTAATGCTCAATTAGCTTTATGTAAAATGTTTTTTTGAAAATTTTGGGTAAAATTTTGAGAAAAGGGGGGAATATTGTAGGGACACATGTTTATGTCACGTTTTGCATTGTCAGCATCTAGACACTTCCAGCAGAGCCCGGCGCGGGGACGCTAGTCGTCGCTCGCCCGCCGTACAGTTCAGTAGCAAACATGTAATACATACATACATACATATATCACGCCCATAATCCCTTGTAATCATTTTGTAAAATAGTATTGCGCAATACAAAAGGCCTTATGATATTTCTGGAGTTCATCATTTCATCATCATCCCCCTCATCAGCAACTCTACCTCAACAGCTGGCAGCCTATAGTAACCCTGCGGCAGGCGCGCGTACCGTGGATGCGCCTGTAGCCGCGGGTGCTCAGCTAAGGGGAGAGGCATGCGTGGGTCATGGGAACTCACCATGTTGTTCAGACCCGCCGAGTACTGAATGTACTGGCCCTGGTGTTGGCACCCGCCCGTAGCATCACGTACTTGTGATGGGTGCCCCTGACCTTGGACCTGTGACCACCTACCCTGTTCCGGCACCTGCTGCCGAGGTGGTGACTGTCTCGCGCGTGGTGAAGGGGGCATCACCTGCTGATGTCCCTGGCCTCGTCCCTGAAACCCTGGTGGAAGAGGACTCCTCCTTAGAGGGGGTGGGGAGCGTTGCTCCCGTCTAGGTAGGGCAGACTCCGTCCGCTGACCCGCGTCAGCTCTGCCTCCGTAATCTCCGCTGCGGTTCATGCATAGGAGCTGATGGTGGGTACCCTGGCAGTACCTGCAGTTGGTGCTTGATGGGCACTCTCGCACCTGATGCGGCCCCATACACCTAAAGCACCAACGCCGTTGCTGCACCACACCACGACGTTTCTGCACCCGCTGTGCAGCGAACTCCTCACACGCAGTCACCTGATGCCCCGCCTCTCTGCAGTAGGCACACCTCGATTCCAAATTAGCGACATTGTATCGCCTGGGTGGCCTACTCTTACCGTCTCGCGCCTGTGCACCCGGCCGTTCCGGGCGGCGAGCGGCCGCAGACTCCGCGTGAGGCGACTCTCCAAATTGGGCATCTACCCGCCTGCACTCGGCCTCGAGGAAGGACTTGAGCTCCTCGAAGGTCGGGAGGTAATCAGATGTCTTACCTCCGTGTGACTGTTCAAAACGAGCGGCCATGTCGCTCGGCAGGCGGCGCAATAACGTGTGGACCAGGATATAATCATAGCCTGACACCGGCATCCCCTGTCTCTCAAGAGCGTTCACTGCAACGCAGACAGGGTTGAGGACCTTGGCCCTGAGGTCCGTCCCTCTTGTGATGGTCGGCACGGTGAGCCACTGTTCCAGGAGTTGGTCAATCATGAGACGTTTGTTGCTGTATCTCTCGATCAGCAAACCGCGAGCCGTCTCGTAACTTGCATCATCGACTGGTAGATGCTTTACCAGCTCATGGGGCTCACCTTGCAGCTTGGCCATCAATTGTGCCATTTTATATGCCGGCTGCAAGTCAGTGCGGTTATGAATCACACTGTCAAACAGATCCTGGAATCGGGTCCAATCCGTGTAGTCCCCGTGGAAGACCGGAATCGCCACAGCCGGCAGGGGCACTTGCACCCCCGGTCCCCGCGGACCATGGGGTGGGTCCGGCTCCCCAGCTCTACGCCTGGTGATCACAGCAGCCGCCTGCTGGATCTCCTGCCCCATCTCCATGCACTGGGTCACATTCGTCCGGACCGTAAGTTTGACCTCCTCATCAGGCGTCCCATCAAATAACTCCTCGCATCCAGTGAGGCAATCCAACACCTCCGCGACCCGTTCGTCAATCCGTTGCGCACAAGCGATGAGTGCGTCCTCTCGGTCCCCGCGACCGACCATCGCCTGCTTAGTCGCGAACCAAATTAGGTGCGTTCTAATTTTTGCCTGAAGCTGTGTAATTGTGGGAGCCATGGTACCAACTCAAAGTAACACCGAACCTTACAATAAAAAAAAACAATAATAAACAATCGGCCCTGATCCTACCGTTAGGATATCCGCACAGGGTAAACACAACGATAATAACAAGCAATTCACTAATTGATTGGCCCTGATCCTACCGATAGGATATTCTACACAGGGCACACTACAATCACAATAAATATATTTTTTTTTTATGTAGGTAGATTAAAAATCTTATACTAAAATAATCTTAAATCTAGTGGTTTTCTGAACCACGCTCTGCTACCAAAAATTGTCTAATTCCAAGCTAAACTCCCGCAGTGGAAGCGATTTACACAGGTAAATTTCTAGTAAAATACCAGGAGTTCAACTGAAGGCAGACAATGGCCGCGTTACGCAGCGCTAAATAGCATACGCTGCACAATATAGCAGCGCATACTATGAATTAAACGTGAACCTAAATCTATTTAACTTAATTAACTAAGTTGAGTGAAATTGGCAAATGATGTGTTCTGACCTTTACATAACTCAAGTCGGTAGTAAATACCGTCTGCCGATCTGGCGTTACGTCACACGTATTAGCACTAGATTATAAGTAAGTACCTCCAAATTATATCACCCCACGAATTCCGCAATTCGTACTAAGGAGTCACAATGATATGGTACAACAAATATGACTAAAGGGAACACACCATTAACACGAATAAACAGTTTTATACTAAACAACCAGGTTTAACACTTACAGTCAACGTGCCGGTCCAAATGCATAAAATACCCAACGGAGAAAGGAAGTTCAGGGAATGGATCAAATGGGGATTCCGTGGGTACTTACAGGGCTGGGTGGAAAAGATATCGACACCCAGCATTCCACTACAGCCTTGGCGCGTTATTCACGTCAAACCACTCACAGCTTCTGTTCGTATTCCACTTTGATATTAGTCATTACGCGTGACCCAACCCGAATTTGGGCCGTACAAACGCGGGCCAAAATGGCCACCTGATGCCTATTCAACGCGACGCTCACGTGGAAGACGTCGAGACATCCAACAATCACTAAGCCTGGCATTCCAGTACAACCCAGGAGAAACACAATAATACGATGCATCAACACGCGCGATCTCAAATTGAATCGTCCATTACACGCGGCATCACAAAACGCGTGGCGGGAAATCCGCACAATACGCGATACCCTCCTGTCCGAACGGTTTTGAGTGACTGATAGTGCGGTGCAGAAATCACCGCTTGGCGTCTACCAGGCGGCCCGCGCGCACGCCGCCACCCTCGCCCCGCGAGCGAGAAAGGGACAACATATGCCCAGAGCGATGCGTGCGAAATCGCGGCGCATTCATAGACCGTCATTAATACCTAACTTACCCCAGCATAGCAACGCTAAATTAAACACACACTTTATTGCTGTAAGGTAGTGTAGCGCCACTTGCACTAATTTTACTTTAAATAGTCAAACTCGCTTTGCTCGCAACACACGTAATGTTGCTGTGGAGCAGTGTAGTACATCTCTTGCGTAGTTTACTGAAATGTTGACCTCGCTCCGCTTGCAAAATATCTACAAGACCTGTCAGAACAGAAGAATGACACAGTATGCTCTCGATCCATAATTGAATTTCAAACAGCTTTAATTTCTATTTCTTCAGGTCTTGCGTCCATCACACTAGATTTCGTGGACGACAACGACTGTTCCAACGTGTACGCCTACATCCCCGACCTAGCGACGTACGGGCTCATCGTGTACTCGCTACGAGACAACGACAGCTGGAGACTCAGCCACAACTACTTCAGCTTCAACCCGCTGGCAGGAAACTTGAGGATCGCTGGTGAGAATTCGGATATAGGTCAACTGACGAAGAGAACCAGCGCCTATAAATAACAAAACTTTTATTTACTTATTTACCGTTTATTGTACATAAAAACATTACAAGCGGCACACATACAAAGAATAACGACACAACAGGACAACTTATTTCTTCTAATCAATTTTTTCCAGCTGACTTACGTAAAGTGAGACTTTATAAGATAGGAGGATTAGGTGTGCATAATAGAATATAATAGGATAAAATAAACTACACACGAATAGATTAAATATAGGTACTTACCTAAATAAAAAAATATAAATTTGAGCTGATTTTAACCAAGTAACTTACATAAGGATAAAATCTACCAGGAGCTGATAATAATGAAATTAAATTCTCTGCCAATCTCTATCGTCACACAAGCCGCGCATCGTCTGCATAATGCACTTCCGCATTATGCAGACGCTGGGTGTTCACTTTAATAAGTGTTACCCTTAAAAGACTACGCAATGAAAACGCTCCTCCGCCATTCTAGGAAAAACTGTAATTGATCTCGTCCAAAAACAATTTTAAAACTGGAAGAACGAGCTGCGCTAGCTCAGATGAAAGAGGCGTCGCCACGAATCCTGAAAGTTTTCAAAAAATTGTATACCTAACACGGGAAGTGTTTTAAAATTTAGTATTCAATTTTAAAACTGAACGTTGTATCTCCAGGGCAATCGTTCCAATGGAACGACGGCATATTCTCTGTGACGCTGACGGAGGCGAAGAACCGCGATTCCTGTCGCACGGCGTATTTCCACGCCATGGTCGGCACCGCGGAGTTCTCCGTGTCCACCTGCGTGCTCAGAAACAGCAGCGCCAGCCAGGGCAGCGACTTCTGGCAACAATTCGCGGTCAGTTACAAAAATAGTCAATAAATCTGGAAATCTCCGTGAAAGAGAAAGATAGAGACGTATGAAAGGGATGAAACGATGATTTAATACAAGGAGCATAAGTACTCCTCTAACGAGGGAATAGAAGTAGTAAATAACTGATTCAGAATGTCAGAATAGTCATGCAAAGATGTAAAGGTTTCCCTTTCCGTTTCTGCAACGAAATAGGTTGTAAAATATTACAATTATCCGTTGGTTATACTTCGCTGGCTTGCCGCCCCGTCCAAATAAATACTATAAAAGTCTTTGGTGAACCAACCCACTCATGCTCATGCATGTAAATAGAAGTCTTGCTCGCTTCGCCCGCAACAGATAGTGCGCTCGTCCTGCCTACGTGTGGAATCGTGATCGCTTCGCTCGCAATAAATAATTACATATTTTCCTATCTATTACGCGTGAAGTAGCTCTCTCTATTCTGACCTATGCTCCTGGGAAACGGGTCCTTCACAGCATTCCATTTACGCGTTGCTTAACCGTTAAACCTTCCTTTAGATGCTAGGTGACCGCAGCCCGACTAGCAAGAGCGGGTTGCACGACTACCACGCCTCCACCAACGTGATCTTCCATGTTCCATAACATCATTTCATTTACGGTGTCCCCGTCGTGCATTTTCATAACTAGCTACTAAAAGTACTACTTTTAATCACTGTTTCGTAACTAGTTCCGAATCAACAGTCTTTTACCACATCGTCCTTTTTACTGAAAACCCCCCCTTAGGTCCGCGCCTCAGCTACCACGCTTCCACGTGTTTCTCAACAGCATTCCGAAAACTTTCTCTTTTAGGAAACGTGTTCGTACATTTTTCTATCTAGTACCTACGTATCATTCAGATGTGCCCAGTCATTGCAGCATTACCAAAGAAGAAATAATAACACTACCGTACTCTGTGGCATTACTTCGCACGGCATAACGATAGTCCTACAAATAACCCGCAACCCTATGAAGCCCTCGCTATTCCATTATTACACGTTATTAAATCGTTCAACCGCCTTTAGGTGCTAGGTGACCGTGGCCCGACCAGCCAGAGCACGATGCACGGCTACCACGCCTCCACCAACGTGATCTTCTTCGCGGACATCGGCAGAGACGCGGTGTCTTGTTGGAACACCGGCAGCCAGCTCAGCCCGACTAACGTCGCCATACTGGCACAGGACAGCCTTAGACTGAGCTATCCTTCGGGTGAGTATCGGACATCCAGACGCACCGCCGGATACCATCCATACCGGGTTACTATTCCACCAATTCGGACTAACCGGTTCCAGTGATCATTTATAATGCGCACTGCTAAAGAGTGTTTCCAAACGCATACAACCCTAATCTCTTCACAGTATAAGTGAACAGGCTTCTTCTGGGTGAGCTCGCTCCATCTTAGACTCTGTCTCTGTCCTATAACCTAGACTAGAGTCAAGAGCAAACCTATCCAAGTATCCTACGTACAGCCACAACCATCCACTGCTGGACATGGGCCTCATTAAACATATTACCATACTCACTACGCTTGGCAACCGGATTGACGAGGTGTTGTTTGCATTCAGAGGGAACGCTGCTTCCAATTCCCTGGATAAATTCATCTCTTACTCGCTTTTTACGACACTAACGGTTTTGGAGTGATGCTATTCTTAGCCGGCATCACATGGAAGCTTTCTGGTTTACTATTTATGTAGCCTGAGTGGTAGATACTGGATTGGAGTAGCATCACCTCCGTTCAGATGTTGTGAAAAGCGACTGGGGGACCAGAAAATGGGCAACAGATTGTGAATGCAACGCCTTCCATTGCTACCGCCAATACGCCTGTCTTGCGTGGTGGATGTTATAATTAAGTATCCAGCAGTAAACTGTGTGCTGTTAGCAAGTGAATATGAAACTTTTAAACGAACAAGTATCACTCATGATGTATGTTTACGCGACATATTTGTTTATGATTTGGTAAAGAATTAAGAATAACAGCTGACGGGCGGGCGTATGTGATCTGTCGACCTCCGTGAAGAAGGCTGTTCTTAACCAACCGAAACGTAGAGGGCTAAACTCTCTACCAAATCATACACAAGTAAGTCGCGTAAACCTACATCATGTGAGACTTCTCATTGATAGCATAGGCGATATTTCCAAAGAATTTATTTAGCGAATTTAGAGACTGTGTTTATAAACTTAACAGATTTGCACGTGTCTGGAGACGAAGTGTGGGTGATGGCGAACAGTCTGCCCACGTGGGCGTACAGCAGGCTCGACACCAACCAATACAACTTCTACGTGTACAGGTAAAGCCCAGTACTTGTTACTATTACCAGAATGTCACACGTGTCAGGCGAACAGTCTGCCCACGTGGGCGTACAGCAGGCTCGACACCAACCAATACAACTTCTACGTGTACAGGTAAAGCCCAGTACTTGTTACTATTACCAGAATGTCACACGTGTCAGGCGAACAGTCTGCCCACGTGGGCGTACAGCAGGCTCGACACCAACCAATACAACTTCTACGTGTACAGGTAAAGCCCAGTACTTGTTACTTTTAGCAGAATGTCACACGTGTCAGGCGACGAAGTGTGGGTGATGGCGAACAGTCTGCCCACGTGGGCGTACAGCAGGCTCGACACCAACCAGTACAACTTCTACGTGTACAGGTAAAGCCGGGTACTTGTTACTTTTACCAGAATGTCACACGTGTCAGGCGAACAGTCTGCCCACGTGGGCGTATAGCAGGCTCGACACCAACCAGTACAACTTCTACGTGTACAGGTAAAGCCCAGTACTTGTTACTATTACCAGAATGTCACACGTGTCAGGCGAACAGTCTGCCCACGTGGGCGTACAGCAGGCTCGACACCAACCAATACAACTTCTACGTGTACAGGTAAAGCCCAGTACTTGTTACTTTTAGCAGAATGTCACACGTGTCAGGCGACGAAGTGTGGGTGATGGCGAACAGTCTGCCCACGTGGGCGTACAGCAGGCTCGACACCAACCAGTACAACTTCTACGTGTACAGGTAAAGCCGGGTACTTGTTACTTTTACCAGAATGTCACACGTGTCAGGCGAACAGTCTGCCCACGTGGGCGTATAGCAGGCTCGACACCAACCAGTACAACTTCTACGTGTACAGGTAAAGCCGGGTACTTGTTACTTTTACCAGAATGTCACACGTGTCAGGCGAACAGTCTGCCCACGTGGGCGTACAGCAGGCTCGACACCAACCAGTACAACTTCTACGTGTACAGGTAAAGCCGGGTACTTGTTACTTTTACCAGAATGTCACACGTGTCAGGCGAACAGTCTGCCCACGTGGGCGTATAGCAGGCTCGACACCAACCAGTACAACTTCTACGTGTACAGGTAAAGCCGGGTACTTGTTACTTTTACCAGAATGTCACACGTGTCAGGCGAACAGTCTGCCCACGTGGGCGTACAGCAGGCTCGACACCAACCAGTACAACTTCTACGTGTACAGGTAAAGCCGGGTACTTGTTACTTTTAGCAGAATGTCACACGTGTCAGGCGAACAGTCTGCCCACGTGGGCGTATAGCAGGCTCGACACCAACCAGTACAACTTCTACGTGTACAGGTAAAGCCGGGTACTTGTTACTTTTACCAGAATGTCACACGTGTCAGGCGAACAGTCTGCCCACGTGGGCGTACAGCAGGCTCGACACCAACCAGTACAACTTCTACGTGTACAGGTAAAGCCGGGTACTTGTTACTTTTAGCAGAATGTCACACGTGTCAGGCGAACAGTCTGCCCACGTGGGCGTATAGCAGGCTCGACACCAACCAGTACAACTTCTACGTGTACAGGTAAAGCCGGGTACTTGTTACTTTTACCAGAATGTCACACGTGTCAGGCGAACAGTCTGCCCACGTGGGCGTACAGCAGGCTCGACACCAACCAGTACAACTTCTACGTGTACAGGTAAAGCCGGGTACTTGTTACTTTTACCAGAATGTCACACGTGTCAGGCGAACAGTCTGCCCACGTGGGCGTATAGCAGGCTCGACACCAACCAGTACAACTTCTACGTGTACAGGTAAAGCCCAGTACTTGTTACTTTTACCAGAATGTCACACGTGTCAGGCGAACAGTCTGCCCACGTGGGCGTACAGCAGGCTCGACACCAACCAGTACAACTTCTACGTGTACAGGTAAAGCCGGGTACTTGTTACTTTTACCAGAATGTCACACGTGTCAGGCGAACAGTCTGCCCACGTGGGCGTATAGCAGGCTCGACACCAACCAGTACAACTTCTACGTGTACAGGTAAAGCCCAGTACTTGTTACTTTTAGCAGAATGTCACACGTGTCAGGCGAACAGTCTGCCCACGTGGGCGTACAGCAGGCTCGACACCAACCAGTACAACTTCTACGTGTACAGGTAAAGCCCAGTACTTGTTACTTTTAGCAGAATGTCACACGTGTCAGGCGAACAGTCTGCCCACGTGGGCGTATAGCAGGCTCGACACCAACCAATACAACTTCTACGTGTACAGGTAAAGCCCAGTACTTGTTACTTTTAGCAGAATGTCACACGTGTCAGGCGAACAGTCTGCCCACGTGGGCGTACAGCAGGCTCGACACAAACCAGTACAACTTCTACGTGTACAGGTAAAGCCCAGTACTGGTTACTTTTAGACAACATATCAAAATATTTTATGTTGTTAATTAGGATTACTAAGATTGTTTTGACTACGGCGCGACACAATAGGGATAATTAAGTATGAATGAATATGGTATGTAGGATTGTAACGGGACGTATCTCGAAGCCGCCGCTCGTACTATGGCTGCCGCAGACAAATCATACGATTTTTCAAGCACTTTTCATAAAAGTCAATAGAGCACCCTACGTAATTGTGATAAATGTCTATAGCTAGAATGACAAACGCCGCCGATTGCCGCCGGGCGACCGTGCGAGCCGTTTGTCATTTTAGCCAATATCACCTTTATTTCAATAACGGTGGAGTTCCTAAGATGTGATGCGAAATAAATATATTTGAATAATTAATAATAATAAATAATTTGAATTTCTAGTCAAAAGTGGTCGAGCTGTCGCTCGCAAAAACTGCTCTTCCTGTTCAAGCATTTTTGCGACGTGACTTGATTAGGCTCGTATTAGTCAAGTTTACTTCGAAACGCGACGCAATGTTGAATTATCCGGACTGCGCGGATTTGATAGCGTCGCGTCACTAAATCGACGTAAAATTTAACGCACCTTCATTTGCATGAACTTGATGTGAACTGAGTCGGCTGATTTACACTTTGCCAAGTAAACTAGCGAGTTATACTACGTAGGTGTTTGAAGGAATGGTAATCTTTCTATGACTGAGTGACAGCTACTGTTTTCTGTCCTTATCTGTATAAAGTTGTCCCTCTTTATCTAAGTAGTTTGTTATTTCCAAAGATATCTTTTACTCGACGCTAAGTCGATAGTGAAGATTTAGGTAGGTACAGGCCTAAGCCAAGTATTTTTTAAATATCTCAATGGTACCAACTTGGCCCAAGTATAAATAGTACCGTTTGTGTTCTGTGTGTAATGTGTATTATTTTCCAGAGCGAACGTGCAAGATCTGATCGCGAACACGGTGTGCTCGGGTCGGCCGCAATACGGATCGGGCTTGTTCAGCCGGGCGGGCACCGGCGACGACGCTAGCGAGCCGGCCCAGGGCAATGCTGACGACAAACAAGAAACTAACTAGGAAGTGACGTATTGTTTTTAGTTATAAATTTTATACATATTATTAAATAACACAGTAGAAAAAATACTTTCCGTTTTATTTTTATAATGAAATACATTGCTATATGTTTTCCATTGGTTTGTTGGTAGTTAAGATTCAATTTTAAGTGGGAAGATCCTTTGCGAATTTTAGATAATCCTTCTTGTGGCAACCAGCGGAGAGATAAGCATGCAGGGTATTTGCAGGGTGCAAAATAGTATTAGGGCGGGCGCAAATTATCGGACACTTTGGCTCGAGACGTCGCGCGAAGTTTTAGTAATTGAAATAGAATTGGCTAGAATGACAAACGTCCATCATTGGCGCCCAACCAGTTGAAAACGTCTGATAGTCTGCGCCGGCCATTACCTACAGTACAGTTGAAAACTTTAAATGTATCAATAAAGGCTCTTGCGCATGTCTTCTCCAAACAAAACACAAAACATAACTTTCCGTCGGTCGCGGAAAACAGAACCGTCTATGGCCACGCTGCAATGTATTTGTTAAGTTAGAAAAAAACTGCCGCAAAAGACTCAACTTTACAAGGAAAACTTCAAAACCACATAATAAACATACGCACCTTACTACGTATTTATTTATTTCTTTTACAATTAATAACAAATACAGAAAATCCAATATATCAAATTTGATACATCGAGAGTTTTATAAAGGGCAACCTAGATCGACTCCAGTCGATTTAGAAATATACAGAGTGTTAGGGAAATGGCGCAAGTGTTCCTTCTATGCCAGATATAATCAAATTACGGGCTACAAATTTACAGGTGAAATTCAATGTTCATTGCGTAGTCGGTTAGTCATTATGATACCAGGAATTATATCCGGCTACACAATGTACTAAGAATTTCACCTGTAGACTTGTAGCATAGTTTCATAACATAGGGCACTTATGGTCGCGATATATTAAAGGGTCGCCGCACGCCTAGTGCCGTTTTCAGCAGCAAATTAATGAACTGTATAGTAATTGGGCATTATTTAAAGAAACTGATCCGCAAGATGGCGTTGTACGCCGCCATAGATTAGCCGGATTAGCTGTCAAATTCTTGACAGTCATTCCGACTTAGTCTATGGCATACAACGTCATTTTGCGAATTAGTTTCTTCAAAAATCGCCAATTGAAATACCTCTGCCGTTCCGTAAGCAGACACGTAGGGAGTAAAAAGTTGCTGTAAATATTTTAAGGGGTGAACCAGAACGTTACACTGAACAACCTTCCCCAAAAAACATGGGTCGATATACGAAAAAAATTGGACACCCATACAAATTCACCCGGTTAGCAAACTCGACTGATACACCCCTTAAGACATTTGCAACAAAAATTTAATACCTTTTAGATGTATTTCAATTACTATACAGTATTCAAATTTGTTAATTGCCCAAAAACATTTTTGTCCAAGTTGAAATTTAATTAATTTCAAAACGTTTCACTCTTTATTCTAGAATTTTCAGAAATAAGTAAAAAAACCACCGTCTTGCGATCTCTTTTCCCTAACACCGTTGTATACGAATAATTTTAAAATATATATACTTTATTATATACTATAAACACTTACATTTCGTTCAATATATTATGTATAAATTATGCGTGCGGTTTGCGAGGAAACGCAACGCTTCTCAATGTGTACAGCCATTAGTTACAAATCTTTAGGGGCCGGTGGTCATCTAGCGAATATTGGCGTGAGCCGTTTTCAATTACAAATTTAGAATGGACTCCTTATAAATAAAGTCTATTCAAAATGGTTATTTAAATGCGTGTCATAGCTAAAGTTTCAGTACCGATAGAGGATGCCGTAATTTTCAAAAACAACTGGCTGGCCCGATGGCGTAGCGAAGTCGTGGGTTCGATCCCCACGAGACACAAATATAATATGTATTTATTAGTCTCGCTAAGAAAAGGCAAAAACGTCATCTAAACATGCATGTGCCAGTCTCAAATTCCACCTTCACTTGTAGAGCGTGCAGAAAATTATGTCGCTCCCGTATCGGCTTATACAGCCATGAAAAGTCTTGCCTCAGACACTGATTAAATCGTCTGTCACAGACGTGTGAGGCCAATGATGAATATGTATTTAAATAAAAATGATATAAAAACAGCTATCTAGTTCCCACAGTGCAAGCTTTGCTTAGTTTGGGGCTAGATGTCGCTGTGTGAATTGTCCAGGTTTTTTTGTCATATGAAAAATTTGATTAAAATGCCTATAACTCAACCTAGGTCCAAGTTCAATAGTATAAGGACAAAAAGTTCTTGTTTGGGCGCCCTCTAGACAAAATAACAAAAGAATATTTTTACAAATTTCGGCTTAGTCAAAAACAAGACTTTGTCTTGAATATTTTTAAATATTTTTAACGGCTATCTTTATCGATACTGAACCCAACCATAAGCTATATCAAGCATTGTATTTAACACCCGGTATTGGCTAGCATGTGACAAATGCTCTGGCGTCTACGGGTGCCTTACCGTGACCAGATCAAATAAACTTTATTTCAATATTATACAAGTTTATTTCAAATTCCTACTAAAAATGGCTCGCGTCAAATGCCTCTAGATTTTTGCCGGCCAAAATAGTGAGCAACGAAAGGTTTCAGACAGAATGGTAGAAATAACCAGAATAGAGGTATGAAAAACACATCGCAATAAAATTTTACGAGCGTACAAATACAATTAAATGGTCAACAGGCTGTATTTTGAAGAATAGATTTAAGAAGTAAATACTCTTCATAATAAATAAAGGCGTATTTTGGGGTATAATGCATTAGAGTTCAAGCGCGAGCGAAGATTGCTTAATTTCATTGCAGCGATATTTTCATAGCTTAATTCTGGTTGCACAAGTTCCGTCTAAAATATTCCTTCGCTCAGAGCCCTTTAGTTATTTAACCTATAGGTTCTATACAAGGTGTAACAATAATCGTGCTAAGGGTCACAAAATCTCATCGTGCTTAAATAGACCCGAAATTTATTTCCATTCATACATTTGTCGAGATACAAAATGTTTACAGTGGGCGTCACACATCTCGCGCGATTTGACAAGACCAGTTTTCATAAGCAAATTAATATTGAACTGTATTTTTAATGAAAATTAAGTCGTTTATTTTATAACAATTTTAAGTTCTTTTGAATTGCGTATTTTGACCCATCTTTTGGGAACAAAAATGCACGTTTTGTTTCACCTTATACAACTATAGTTTTTTTTTAAAAGAACTTTATTCGCAATTTTACAAAACTGAACACTTTCCCACGAGGAATACATTCACAATACCACAACAACTTTAAGTTTACTCCTCTTATTATGGCATAAAATGATTCACTTTGGAAAGTATTTCACAGAAAATGTTAAAATATATTGCTGTTAATTTTAGAGTGAACAGCCTATCAAACTGAACAATTTTCCTTAAGTAACTCAGGACGAAACATAAAAAATATTTTAGAATTACCATACATATTAATGGTCGCATTATAGTGAGCGGCCGCTGCGACCAGAAGGCGATATTATCAAACTACAGGCTACAATTTTACAAGTGAAATTTGATGTTCATTACGTAGCCATTGCGATACCAGGAACATAAACCGGCTACGCAATGTACTAAGAATTTCACCTGTAGACTTGTAGCCTGTAGTTTGATAACATAGGCACCAGGCCGCTTCTCGCGAGATTACAAAGACATGTTTGCAACGAATTTTACGAATGAATTGAGTAAACTAATGTCACAGTATAATTATTAGTACTAGCGTACAGTATGGTCACTCCCTGCCTCCCCCTACAAGAGCCGCCCACCCGCGCTCGGAGGACGCTCAGACACCGGCTAGCAAGGGCGCGACGACGAAGGTCATTTCATACTGCCGCACATTGCATTCCCGATTCGCGAACGCAAAATGGCGGCAACCCTGACATGTTGTCTCACACACACAAGCATGGTCCGCGTTCACCTACGCGAGCTTAGACTGTGTGCGTAGCAACGCGTTTGATTCATACATTTGAGCGCCAGTGTCCGAGGTGTGCTAATGTATGATACGCAGTAGAATTTGTTGCAAAAAATTGCAAAAAAATAAAATTCGCGACAAGCGTCCTGGCCGCTTTAGCGCCGCCGCTCAAAATAATTCGATTACTTTAATTTATTTAACTTACATTCCTTGGGACCAGTTGTTTAATTTAATGGGTTAATTCACTCCTTGAATTATTACAAAAGTTTTTTGTATACTGTGTTATTATAATTTATGATTTTCCGTAATATAGAGCTGCATTATGACAACTTTTAAACTAAATCAATTTAAAGAAAACACGTAAAATATTTTCCAAATTGAAATCTTGGTGTTATTACAAAAATGTTAGACTCGCATATAGACAGTGTAAAAAATTGTTTTCCATACGATTTGACGTTGTCAAACAGTTTAAACCATGTCTAACTTTTTTTGCAATAGGCACCCTAGTTTGTGTATTTACAATGTTCTAAAATTAGTACAGACAGAGGTTTGTTATTTAATTATGAACAAGAAGTATTTGTAAATAGATTTATTTTATATCTCGTTTTATCTATCAATAATTTTCTACTACAATACTTGTTATCTTGCATAACATTTGGGTAAGGCTAGTTAAACAAATAAAAAATCTGGTACAACATAACAATATTTTGAAATTCTATGCGATTCTATTGTTTTATAATATTTGATCATTTTATGGTATTTATATTATGTTACATGTAGTACAAAAAACTGTTTCTTAGTCTACAACTCTAAGTACCACTCCATTACAATTCAGTAAATGATTTTTATTTACCACAGATTAACTAATTTTAGAACATTGATAACTATCATCCATCACTTCTACAAAGTGTAACAAAATAGTACTATAAATAGTAGTTACACCTATTTTGTTACACCTTGTACGTCATTCAACCATCTTAACCTTTCGCAACATTGTGACCTTGACATCAAATACATATTACATGACGTCAGATATTAAGTTCAACCAACATTCATACAAATCATTATACAATTATTAAAGAGCATGGCTATTATTAACCAAAATTCACCACTGTAAAGTAATACACTTTTTAAGCTTCCGACTTGTTTACAATTTACAACATTAGTCTTTATATTTTAAGAAGTTTATAGTAAGTTTCAAAACTGTACACAATTACGGCAATAGCCTATTGCAATTCTGGCGTCATATCTTTCTCATCACAACAATAATATTTAAGTATTTCATCTGACAGAGCGCGCAAGTTTGTCCGCCTTGTCACAGTCGTCGCCACATTTGCAGTCCTCCGTTATAGAGTCCAAAGACATTAGACTCTCTTGGGAGGTTCGTAGACACGCCCGACACCTTGAATCAAAGGATGTGCCGCTTTGCGAATTCGCATCCTCGGAAACAGACTCAAGCGATCTCAAACTTTCAACTGACGTCAGTTTGTAAGATCTACGGAACTCCGCTATTTCTTCCTCAGTCATATTCAACGCTAGCAGAGAGTCTTTAGCCATCTTGCCTAGCGAAGACACTTTCTTTTTCTTTTTGATAGAATCTAGTTTCGTTAACGGGCAAGGTTTGTTCAAGCTTTCCGGTAGAGATTTGGGACTGGATCCGCTTTTGGATCGTAGTTTCTGTCGTCTCTCCGGTATATCTCTTGGCGTGGTTTCCGGTATTTTGAATGCTATCGCCTTGGTTTTAGGACTGTCGTCTTTTTGAGACAGATCTTCGAGAGAGTTTGATTTCTTTAATTTCGCTCGTTCTGGTATCACGGGTGATGTGCGCAAACCTTTAGGCTCTTTAGCGACGAACACTTCTGGTACCTCTATCGCTTCGTCTATGACCAACTCCGGTGATAAATCTATTAATTTGTCCTTATTTTCTGCGTCTTTCAATTCCTGTGCTAACGACCCCTCTTGGGGTACATTAGTCATATTATGCTCCGCTTCTGGTTCAAAGTCTTGGTTTTCATAAATGAGGTACGATAGAGCGTCTTTCCCTAAATCGACCGTTTCTAATTCTCTAACTTTCACTTCAAATTTCTTCTCTTCAACGCCTTCTAAAGACGTGACTCCGCTGTCCGCCGAAACGTTCTTTTCATCAATGAATTTGATGTCGTCGATGTAGTCCAGTTGGACTGAACTCACGCAATTGTCCGCAGATTCATCACTAGTTTCTTCTATAGTCGCTATAGGCGCTCTCGCTTCATCTTTTTCTATTAAGCCCGACGGGACCTCCCAAACAGCGTTGACTATTGGTTGATTTTTAACTTGTCCTAGTTCTAACGCAAGAGTTTTCGTGTTGGTCATACTGGAGGTCAACGTGTTTTCTGGGCTGATATTTTCTTTGATGCCTCGTATCACTTTGCTGGGTAGTTTGTCGACGGGTTGACCTTCGGGGCTCATGGGTTTATCGAGAGAATTCTCAGAGCCCGATGATTTTAGAACTGCCGCAAAAGACCTAGGCCTGATCGGTTCTCTTATTTCTTCTTTAGTCTCTTTGTCCATTTCGGTGAGCTTGTTCCCGTCTCCGGTCGGGTAATTCCTATTTAAATCGTTGGGCTTCATGAGATCTATGCTATCACAGGCTCCGGGCTTGTTGCCGTTGGAGCTCGCATCGTCCATACAATTAACGCTTACAACTAAACTTTTTTGTACTAAATTGTCGGTGGTTAGTTCGGTAACTTTATCTACCTTATCCGTTTGAGATACATCACTGTTCTCGGAGTTCCCCTGAGTGGGGAACGATTGGAATTCACTTAAAGTATTCTCCGTGTCCGTCGACGGAGTCTTGCTATCCAGCTTCTTGGAGAAAGACTCGTCAACGAACGACACTTGAACTCTTTCAGAAAGAGTCGAGTCCGTCGCTTCCGAAGAAGAGTCCTTGCTCTCTTCTAAATCCTCTTTTTCGTCTTTTTCCTTCTCCATTGTAGAACTCCAGGACCAAAACGAGCTCGTTAAGGAAGAGTCTTTTCTTGGCGGTGTATTCGACGCTAATCTTTTTTCCTCTTCTGTACTTCTTGAGAACAGACTGGTCGGATGTTGGAAGAGACTGAGCAGTTTTTCTAGATGTGACGGGAGCTTGATTTCGACTTTTTCTGGTTCCGGCTTGGGTTGCACTTGGAAGCTGGGTGATGGGGCTACAAAGGAGATTTTTCTCATTCTATCTAGTCCTTTGGTTTTGAGCGCTGGCACATCGAGCAAGCTTGACGCCCGTTTAGGCGACGACGTCAAAGTATCTTGTACTTGGAAACCGCAAGGACTTTCAACTTCTTTCAAACTAGAAGTATTGGTCAGAGTTCCTTCATTGGAAGACGTGTCATCTTTGCCCTCTGTCGGGTTCTGCAATGAATACTCGATGCCGGAGTCGGCAGAAGTGACCATAACTTTGTCATGCCTCGCGGAGTCTAAAGAGCTGACGCTCGCTTCCAAACTCGATAAGGAATCGTGTATCTTTTTAGTTTTCTCGAATATTATCGGCGAGACACTTTCGTTGGAGCTAACCGATGTATTTAAGAAGTTGCCACTGTTCACTGGGGCCATTTCACTGGTGTTGGATTCGAGGCTGCTTTCAGTAGACAATAATATGCGGTCGGCTTTTCTTCTGTCTAACTCCGTATCGGATTCGATAGATTGCTGTACGATGATCGGTTTGGTGACTTGTACAAGTGGTTCCGCCAGGCTCTCCATGGAACTCCCGGAGATCTCTAACGAGCTGCTGCTATCACAGAATGGGCTGCCTTCCAATTTCTTCATCATGAGCCTGGACACCTCCAAATCCGGACTGTCCAGACTCGATTCACTCTTATTTTTCTTAAGAACTATGTTATCCCGTATAATATTAGCAGGTACGTCTATTTTATCTAAATCGGGGCAATCTTTGTTTTTCTTCACAGTTTTCGAAGTCATATCTTTCATTTCGCGGATGAGATTGCCCAAATCTTCGGTTATAGCTTCGATTTGTTTCATGGCATCGTCGTCCTTCTTCTTTTCACCTATATTATGTATATCGTGTATATCTCTAAACTCGTTTTGGTCGTCGTGTACTTTGGCTGGTTTTTCCGTTTTGACGGTGACCTGTACTTGTAAGTCTACTTTAGCCGCGTGACTCGCTTCGGTTTCGTTCTTAATTAGTTTAGTTTCAGTTTTAACTACACCGTCATCGAGTGTTTCACTGTGTGTAACGGTTTCTGTTCTGTCGCTAAACACATCACTGCACTGATCGTTTTTATCACTTGCGATTTTTTCACTATCACTGTCAGTTTTGGTTTTAGTGTCTGTGGGCACGTTTTTAGTATTTTTTGTGTCTTTTGCACCGGGACTGGGAGGTGTTTGGGGCGTGGGGGGTGTTTGGGGCGTGGGGGGTGTTAAGGGTGTGGATGGGGTGGGGGGAGGGTCGGGGGGACAATTGTACATGGAGTCGTAGTTCCTGGTGACGGAGAAGCGTGAGGAAGCGCGTCGAGGTTCCGCAGCCACCTGGATCTGAGGAGGTTCAGCCACCTGGTGGAATTAATAATAGTGTGAGATAAAAAAATTACGGTCTAGCCTGGTTTTTTTAAGCTACATTAGCCATAGGGCCACTCATTGTATAATTAATTCTTACTTATGCCTATTTTTGTAATTTTATGTTTTTATTTGTGTATTTTATATTTATCCTTGAAAATGGCTTGCTAACTCTCTATAAACTGACCTAAGCTATCATCAAATGCCCCTCTAATACCAATATGTCTTTTAAATGTTTTATCTACACAGTCATAATGTTATTTGCGTATTAATGTTCACTAGATCATACACAATGCCAACTGCGTTACAGTGTCTCATGTGTCACAGTGTCTAATGAGTCATTTCCCGTGTCACAGTGTCTAAGGTGTCACATCCCGTGTCACAGTGTCTAAGGTGCCACATCCCGTGTCACAGTGTCTAAGGTGTCACATCCCATGTCACAGTGTCTAATCTGTCAATTCCCATGTCACAGTGTCTAATATGTCAATTCCCATGTCATAGTGTCTAAGGTGCCACATCCCGTCTCACAGTGTCTAATGTGTCACAGTTCCCACGGTATCACCGTAGAAACCCGCTTCAATCTTACCTGCACAACCTTGAACCTGGAGGAGACAGGCGAGGTGCCGTACGATGGCGAGGTGCTGTACGAGGGCAGGCTGCTCGTGCTGCTCGAGCTACTCAGCTCGCGTTCCGGCGTCACTCGCGTCACCTGGGAATATAATACATACATACACAAATCACGCCTATATCCCTTACGGGGTAGGCAGAGCGTAAACGGCCGTAAAACGGATATTAACACCACGTCTGACAAAAGTTTGAGGGTCAATCAGATACCTGTGTATGAATATAGTGACAGGTTGTCAGCCCATCGCCTGAAATTGCAATACACATCTAACCCTCGAGTCCCTTATGAATATAATATAGGGTATCAGTCTGTTATGCTACGTTCGTACTATGCACCTGCACCTGCCACAACCGCGAATACTGCTCGAAATACTCACGCAGATAAGATAAGATAAGATAAGAAAGAATGCTTTATTTACACACAAAAGGAAACAACATGAATATATACAGCCAAAGTAGAACTTAATTAGAACTTAACTGATTCGTATCTCCATACGCAGAAGTATCAACACGAGTGAGTGTTTACACACTGCCGTCATACTCTTCTCGCACCAATACGAGTGAGCGAGATAACAATACATTCCTCCAAACCTCCAAATTATCTAGGTGAGCATGTTCCAACATCGTCTGCATCGTCACTTAACATCAGGTGAGATGGCAGACAAATGCTTACGTATTTTTTGATTTTCTGATTGACCCTCATATACTTGTCAGTCGTGGCGTGAATGTCCGTTTTTGCAGCCGTTTGCGCTCTGCCTACCCCGTAAGGGATTATAGGCGTGATGTGTGTATGTATTTATGTATATAAAACGAAATCCCTTGTTTGGCAATCGGTCAATAAAATACATACATGTATCATGCCTATATTCCTTGCGGAGTAGGCACAGCGTAAGCGGCCGCAAAAAGCGGATATTTACGCCACGTCTGACATAATTCTGTATCACCATAGATACAGGTTGAAATTGCAATACATGTGTAACCCTCGAGTCCTTTAGTCACTAGAAAGAAATGGCGTGTTGCTATTCTAATCCAGCATTATATTTGGAAACCTATAATTGGCTATTTGTTTCAACAGTTTTTAAGTACTTTGTTGTGTTCGCTGTTGAGTTTCCTATAAAAACAAAATAAAAATAGACGGCGATCAAGATAACAATTTGATAATAGTAGTTTATGCAACTGTCGTATAATGGGAGTCATTTGAATGCGAGTGTGATAATAGTTTGACACGAGCATTCTAATGCCTAATTATATGCATTTGGATACACTATTTTATCTACACTCTCCAAAAAAACAACTCTGTTACACACTTTTCCAAACGTCCGCACCGGCGATTGTAAGGCCCGATACTAGGTCAAATTCAATACTAGAACGTCATATGTCAGTTGTTGTTCAGATCTTGTTCAGCTGTTGTTCAGATGTTGTTTAGTTGTTGTTCAGTTGTTGTTTCGATGTTGTTCAGTTGTTAAGTTGTTGTTCAGTTGCTGACTTGACATCTGAACAACTGCTGAAGTATAGAATTGTAGAAAATTCATATCAAGCCATATTACGTTCTCGTATTGAATTTGACCATGTATCGGGCCTTGCAATGGCCGGTGCGGACGTTTGGACAAGTGTTGAACTAAGTTAATTTTTTAGAGTGTAGATAAAATAGTGTATGCAACTGCATATAATTAGCCATTAGAATGCTCGTGTCAATCTATTATCACACTCGGCTGATAAACAGACACTCGCATTCTTATGACCCCCATTATATGACAGTTGCATAAACTACTATATTAGTACCGAGAATCGCGAGTGTTGCGGCGGGACGGGGCTGCCGGCGGGGGAGGGCGCGGGCGAGGGCAGCGGGGAGCGCAGCCTCGTGCCGCGGCGCTCCGCTTCCCGGTCGCGAGCGTTGCCGCCGATCAGCCCTGCGCCCGGCGGCCCTGTTACCTGGTAGAAAAACATCATATACGTAAGGGAAGGTGTACCGAAAATTTTTCATGATTCTATTATATTTTCGTGTGGGACACCGAGTCGTCCAACGACCCGATGAACCCTGGTGCCAGAGTTTTTAACCGCCAACTACCACTAGCAGGCCTCTGACATGGCTGTGTTACGACCGCCGTCTAAGTAATCATAGACAGCAACCGGGACCGACGGCTTAACGTGCCCTCCGAAGCACGGAACCATTTCTTTTCGGACAATCAGTTGGTTCACCCTGCAATGTCCTAACCAGACCGGGAACAAATTCACAAAGTGATAAATATCAACTTTGTGAGTGTCCCACCGAGAATCGAACCCGGAACCTTTGCGTAGCAGGCAGTCGCACTACAACTTTCTATGGAAGATATGTTGGTAAACGAGAAAAAAAAATCTTCCTCCTATACTAAATTCCCAATGAGCTGACTGACTTTCGTCGTTTCCCAACATAGGCTCCATAATAACAGTTGTTCAGTGTCATGGTCTGATCATGCCTGCAAAGTTTTCGGTACACCGTCCCTTACACCCTGTATGTAAACAATTTTCCTACAGGTGAATGAAATTGGAAGCAGACTTCGAGAGCGAGGGTTTGACGCCCGCTCCGGAACCTACCTGCCGCAAAGATTATTGTTTTGTCCCCACAAAAATATTTATTCTCGCACTACCGACGGGTTGGCTGGATGGAAGAAATCTCTTCTTAGAGATAAGCTCGCCTTTGCTCACACTGTTTGTATATTTTTCATTTGTTTTTTATACAATATTGTATCTATATGATTCAACGCAGTGCGTGTCAACCTTTGCGGCTGGTGTGACCCGGGGTGGTATATTTGATTGAACTTCTTATATCTTTTCTTACTATTGGTATTGTAAATTAAAACTTATAATGCCCCATGTCCAGCAGTGGACTATTCAAACTTCTTACCCTGAGTCCGCACGGGCTGCTCGGTGAGTGCACGGTGTGGACGACGGGCATCGTGTGACACGTCAAACTGATTTTCCTGTGCAACCTGTAACAACAGTAGTTTCATTAGCATTTAAATTAAAAAAATATATATTTTATATATACGGGGTGTAAGGGCAAGCCCTCCGAATACTGATTAGGAAATAATATTTTTTTTACTCTCCATAGTATATGCCGTGTGATGCTGGCTTAAAATACCGTGTGATGCCGGCTTAGAATAGCACCACCCCATTTCTTGCCCATAGGTGTCGTAAGAGGCGACTAAAAGACTCGAGGGTTAGATGTGTATTGCAATTTAAGCGACGGGCTGACAACCTGTCAAGTGATACACCGTTATCTGATCGACCCTCAAACTTTTGTCAGACGTGGTGTTAATATCCGTTTTACGGCCGTTAACGCTCTGCCTACCCCGTAAGGGATATAGGCGTGATTTATGTATGTATGTATGTAGTAAATGCAGTCAGCTGATCGTAATTTTGGGAGGTCGAGTCGAATATTTTTTGCCTTTTCCTGACATATGGCCCTAGGGGAAAGTTTTTCAGTTTCATGGTCTGCTTAACCAAAAAGGAGTGTAATGTTTTTAGAGTTCATGTAAGTATATTTGTATGTATGTATATATGTGCGATTCTCTAAAGGACTGAAACTCGTTAACCACTGAACAGATTCGAATGGGAATTGTATCGGAAGAATCCTTACATTATCCCGAGGTTTATATAGGTTTTATCTCAGAAAGCAGCCATATATATATTTTTTAATATATTATGCTTGTTGTCTGATATGACAACATAAATTGGTAATGTCAAGTATGTGAAGAGATAATGCCCGCAATTCGGGATATAAATTCTCTTATCTCACCTTAAATTAGTGCTATCACTTTCTGTCTAATAGCTTTAGAAAAGGATAGAAAATATTTTTGTCCTGTCATGTTTAAAAATATCAATATCTTTGCAGTTTCTAGTCAATTTAGTCGCCATTGTTTTCATCGTCGCCTTATTTTGACAAATTACAAGACATGCCGCGACTAAGATGTGTTCTATCCTTTTCTAAACCTATTTGATGGAAAGTGACAGCACTAATTTAAGGTAAGATACATACATACATACACATATCACGCCTATAATCCCTTACGGGGTAGGCAGAGCGTTAACGGCCGTTCAACGGACATTAACACCACGTCCGACAAAAGTTTGAGGGTCTATCAGATAACTGTGTATCACTATAGTGACAGGTTGTCAGCCCGTCGCCTAAAATTGCAGTACACACCCTCGAGTCCCTTAGTCGCCTCTTACGACTCCCACGGGAAACATCTGATATGACCATATAACTTGGTTATGTAAAGTATGTGAAGAGATAACATACCTGGCGGTTTGGTCCGGGGGCACACAGACGGGCTCCTTGTCGCAGCACAGCGCGCGGATCTCGCGCGTGAGTCGCGCGACTGCAACGCCCTCTGTCTCCTCTGACGAATCCGTCAAAGTTGTTGTCGATTCCTGTGGGAATTATATACGGATTTTAACAAAAAAAACATCTTTATACAGGGTTATTTTTTATTCACCCCGGAAATTTTACAGGGTGATTCTTCTCATGATTCTGAACAACTTTCATAATGGCGTCACCTGCGAGATCGCGAAAAAAAATCCAGCTGTTCCATACATTTTGGTCGAGTAGGTATGAATTTTTCTATGGAGCAGCTGGATTTTTTTTCGTGATATCGCAGGTGACCCCATAATGAAAGTTGTTCAGAATAATGAGAGGAATCAACCTGTAAATTTTCCGGGGTGAATAAAAAAAAACCCTGTATACATACACATATCACATCTTTATCTCTTGCGGCGTAGGCAGAGCGTAAATGGCCGTAAAATACAGTCGCTATCGCCACGACTGACAAATACTTAAGGCCGTATAAGAAAAAAAAAGTAATACACATGAAATCTCCGAGTCTTAATCCCTCTTACGACACCCGCAGGAATGAAATGGAGTGATGCTATTCCAAGGCGGCATCACACGGCAGTCAAGTCTAATCAAAACATCTTTTCCTGAGTAGTACGGGTCCTATTTGGTAAGTACGATACCATCTGGCAGAAAGCATGAAATTTGGTATATATGTAGCTTATAGATGTGTGCTTCAGGAAAAGAAGGGAACCAGGTCGAGGCCCCCCTGGTTCCCCCCCTTCTCCCCCCTTTTATGCCCCAATTTTCAGTTTTTCAGATTTATTTTTGAAACGACTAAAGATAGAAGAAAACCGTCAAGGCAAAAATTATTCCTTATAAAATTGTCTATATACCAGTCTTTGGAAGTATGTTGATAAGATTTATAGTTTTCAAGATATGCTTACATTTATTTTATTATTGCAAGAAATAATGACTATAATATTAATATGACACCATAAGCAAGCTCCTACACAGTTGATGGTAGGGTGGGAGAGTGGAAGGAGGGAATAGGAGGGGGGGAGGCGCGCGTTGTGTGTTATGTATGTATTATATGAATATATTATATATATGTTATCATTAAATGTTATTATATTTTGCGAATGCATTGGTATAACGAACGTATTAGTGCTAGGTTTTGAGTGACTATTTAAAACATAAGTCTAGGATATTAATTTATTACCCTACCAGATCCTTTCGTCCCGATTGCTGAGAGCTTGCCGCCTGGCCATAATTTGCCATGGTCGGTTTGGAAATCTTTAAATAGACTTCGGACTCAGACCGGCCGGAGCAAGGAAAACATGACCAAGTGGGGCTTCTTGAAGGGTTCCGATGTAAACTGTTTGTGTGGTGCAGTTCAAACAAGGAACCACTTAACATCGTGTCCTGCGTGCCCTTGCACCTGCACGCAAGACGATCTTATGACAGCGTCTCTCAGCGCTGTCATCGTAGCCAAGTTCTGGGCCGCGACGGTGTAGGTGCAAAGGCCAGTACAAGGAAGCCCTGACATCCTGCATTGGCACTGACCCCTACTGTAGGCGGTCAATTCCTTTAGGGAGGCAGCTGTTTCTTTCATTGTGCTCCATAATGGAGACCAGAGACCATTTTCTTTTCTCTGAAACTGGGATATTCTGGATTAGGTATGCAACTCTGACCCCAGGTGAAGCCGGCTAGGAAAGACGCCCTTTTTGTGTGTTCTAAAAGAGCACTTGACGTGGGTGGTAACCTATCCATGGCCCGTCCCTTAACAAATCATATCAGCACAGAACACCAAAAACAAACTTGATAAACACTTAAAAATAAAAAATGGAAGGAGATGAAGTGAACTATGAACAGTGTGATACAGTTACCATCAGTTGTTACAACTGCCTGCCTGATAAAATATAATAATATTAATAATAATAATAAATAAGGCCTTCCTTGCTTCATTCAGATCTTCTGCTTCACATGTCTTATCATATGAAAAGATAACATACCTCGACAAAAGATCCAAATGACGGGTTTTAATTGCATTTACAGGCTGTAATAATTCTTTGAAGGTTTTTGTGGCTTCAGGGAATGATTTCCACGCATTCCAAAAGGACTTCTTTCCTTTTCCACTAAAGCCAGTATCACAGCCTGTAAACGCATGAAAAAATATAATCCCACTGCATACTTCTGGCCCTGGATAGCGATGTTACGTGTAGCTTTTCCGACCCCAAAACAGATCCAAAATTCTTCCAAACAGCATAGACGACTACAACCTTGGTATGACCGTGCTGCACAGCATGATAAATATGGAGGAGAATTCGGGAATCAGCTTCTTCTTGCTTTGAATACAGGGAAGCTACGTCTGTGCCATCATTACGTAGAACTTTTTCGCCTTTTGTTGATAAAATCGTCCTTTTGTCATATTGAACTTGCTGGAGCCCATCAGATAGGAAATGTTCTATTTATTGTCAGAACAGAGAAGAAAATTTTGCCAGTTTTTTGGTAGCTTCCCTGCTGCTGTGACCCTTTGTCGAAGTCCTTCTCTCTTTTCACTGGTAGTATTCTTCAAGCTGCCCTCTTTGTACACGTCAAATATTACATCAATTCTGTTCCCTTTTTGGTTCTTTACATAATTTATAAAACTGCTGCGGTAGTCTTCGAACGTTATATTGGTATCTCCAGAAGTGACGTGAATATTTCCATTTTAATATCATACCTAACTTACATACACATACACATATCACGCCTGTAATCCCTTGCAGGGTAGGCAGAGCGTAAACGGCCGCAAAAAACGAACACTTGCGCCACGTCTGTCAAATATTTGAGGGTCATTGGACAAATTGTGTATCGCTTTAGTGACAGGTTGTCAGCCCATCGCCTAAAACTGCAATACACACCCTCGAGTCCCTAAGTCGCCTCTTACGACTCCCACGGTAAATAAATGGGGTACCTTCTAACCTAACTTACCTACATAATAAAATAAAATTATGTCCACGTGCCGTGTCCCAGTGGTCCGGTGGCGCCCCTACGTGTATGCTTAGATCTTCAAAACTACGCAACGGATTTCTATGCGGTTTTTGTTGATAGCTGAAGAGATTCAAGAGGAAGGTTTGTATAAAATACATGCCAAAACAAAGTCTTATTCCCGCAGGAAAACGGTTAGCAGCGGGTGAAATTGCTAGATGGGCCGCTAATTCCTCACAAAATTGGAGTACATGTAAGCATATCTTGAAAACGATAAGTCCTATCAACATACATCCAAAGACGGTTATATAGATAATTTAATAAGGAATATTTGTTTCCTTAGCGGTTTTCTCCTATCTTTACCCGTTTTCAATAAAAATATACATAACTGAAAATTGGGACATAAAAGGGGGGGTAAGGGGGGGAAACAGGGGGGCCTCGACGTGGTTCCCTTCGTTTATTGAAACACATATATAAAAGCAACACACATGCCAAGTTTCATGCTTTCTGCCAGATGGTATCATACCTCCATACAAAGTCACAAATTGGGACCCGGACTAGAGGGAAGTTTATTGAAATATGAATTGTTAAGTTTAACGGGCAGGTATTTGAATAATAATATGCTGCTTTTGCATTTCTACACAAAATTTCCACATACAGTTAGTTGGAAGGCATGGAAGGTGTTGACAATATATAACCGACAACCCGCCGAATAGTGATAGGGTGCATTCAGACCATGACACTTAACTACTTCCCATAAAAATAGTTTCCGGAAACGTCAAAAAAATTTGACTAAACAACTTCACATAAAAAAAAAAAACAGGAGACGTCAAAAAATTTTGAACTTCCCAATAGTAAATGCAGTAAGGTTGCCTGAAAGAGAATGCTGCTTTAGCATTAAGGCCGCCTTATTGTATTTATTTATTGACCGTTTATTGTACACAAAAACATTACAAGAGAAACACATACAAAGAATAACGACACAACAGGACAGCTTATTCCTACTGTAATGTGTTTTGTCTTTGTTTTACTTTTTATCGATGTTATTATTGTGTGCAATAATAGTACATTGTTGTCGAGGTATGGAAAATAAGACTTTGCTGGACGAGTATAGTTTGAAGTCCGAGCCGCAGGCGAGGACTTCAATTATACAAGTCAAGCAAAGTAATTTTCCCCGAGGCTTACATAGTGCTTTTCTCAAAAAAAAGGCTAGGAAATGAAAGATTGTACTTCTTAAAAAAGTTAGCTAGCGACCACAACACAACGAAACAAATAAAAATTTACAATTTTCCCACCAATTGTAATTTTTTAAAATAAATTCGCCTGTAAGGCACAGTATTACGTAATATTCAGCCATACTAAATGTTTAGTTCATTCTTTTCTTTTTTAATTCTGGACAGGCAAGGGTCTTCACATCATACAGCCTCGTCTTTAGTTACCTGTTTCATACAAAATTACGTTCCGTTTCTATGAGAGTCATCGAGATAATTTTGAAATCAAATTATGTGGGTTTAGCGTATAACGAATTTATTTTAATGGACACCAGCAAAGGATTTCCATACAACTTTGCTGGCGTGATCTGAGACGTGACAAACAATGTGAAACTTCGCGGTTTCTTTTTTTGAAAGAAATGAACACATTTCCTAGCATGTTTGAGAAAAGAATATTATTAGTAGTATTAGGTGATCATAATTTTGTATGGGAGGTCAAATATTTTTTGTCGTTTCCTGACATATGTTCCTAGGGGAAAGTTGTTCAGTTTCATGGTCTGCATGCACCCTATCAGTATTCGGAGGGCTGTCTGACAAATATTTAGGGTCATGCGGAAATTGTGCAACGCCATAGTGAAAGGTTGTCAGCCCATCCCCTAAAATTGCAATACTCACCCTCGAGTCCCTTAGTCGCCTCTTACGACTCCCGAGGGAAAGAAATGGGGTGATGCTATCCTAAGCCGGCATCACTGTCGCTTACACCCTGTATAAATAACTTACAGTGGGCTCGTCCAAGTCTATCTGTGTTAACGTGTTGCTCTCTCGCATGGCGTTCAGTATTGCTTCAAGTCCGACTGCGCCCAGCTTATTGTCGCGCAAATCCAGCCGCTGGAAATTTAATTATAAGTATATCAACTGATGGTTAGAGGCACACCTCGGACACTGGCGCTCAAATGTATGAAACAAGCGCGTTGCTACGCACACAGTCTAAGCTCGCGTAGGTGAACGCGGACCATGCTTGTGTGTGTGAGACAACATGTCAGGGTTGCCGCCATTTTGCGTTCGCTAATCGGGAATGCAATGTGCGGCAGTATGAAACGACCTTCGTTCACGCAGCCTTGCTAGTCGGTGTCTGAGCGTCCTCCGAGCGCGGGTGGGCGGCGCTTGTAGGGGGAGGCAGGGAGTGACCATACTGTACGCTAGTACTATTAATTATACTGATGGTTAGAGGTGACGGTAATGAGTACTCGACGTTTCCGTAGTTAATGCACATTTTGTTAACATGTAAATCAGCTTATATAGTAACTAAATAAAAGTATGACGCAAATCACGTAGGGAATTGAGATATGATTAAATTTCAGTACGTGAAAACACGCTAGATTGTAGCTTCTGCTACAATAAGCTTCAATAATCACATCATGTTTGACTTAAAAACTTCATCATCATCAATTCTTATTTCTTTTTCGTGTGGGACCGAGTCGTCAAACGACCCGATAAAATCTGGTGTGAGTGTCACCTACTACTAATAGTAGGCGGTTGAGTGAGTTTCTCAACCGCCTGCAATCAGAAGTAGGCCTCTGACATGGTTGTGTAATGACCGCCGTCTAAGTAATCATAGACAGCAACCGGGACCGACGGCTGAACGTGCCCTCGGAAGCACGGTACCATCTTTATTTTCAGACAATCAGGTGGTCAATATTTGCCTATCACAGTTTAAAAACGTTTCTTACGTTTTACAGAATCACAATAACGTTTGGTCGAATTGACCTAAATGACGTTTAGTCTAATATAGCTTGGTTATACCACGATTTACCTAAAAGGTTTAATATAAGTTGACCAGAAAACTAACGCTACGCCGACACCAAACAAATTGGGCATTAAGAGGATGATAAGAAGACATATTATGTCCGAATTACATATGTCCGAATTACATTTGACCTAAAGACGTTTATCCTAATTATGATTACCTGAAGCGACGTATTAACAATGAGGTCGGCGAGGGGCTTGGCGGCGTCGGGCCCGAGCCGCGCCGCCTGCAGCCCCAGCGACACCAGGGCTCCGCCCCCCGAGCCGGGGCCTCCGCTGCCGGTGCTGCAGCGGCCGAGGGCGCGCACTGTTTCAGTGCCGAGAGCGTTGCGCCCAACGTTCAGCACGCATAGAGACTGCGATTGCTGCAACAATAATAAATACGATTGGAAACGCTGGAAGTATTTTATCTTCATAAATGCAAACAAGAAGTTAAAAAAAATATTAATATCAGCCAGGGTGCTTCTACCAAACCGGAGCCCTAATCGAACCTTTCCAAATATTTGGAAATTGGATGAAATTTGGAAAACAGTCAGAGTATAACCTGGAATAACACATAGGCCACTTTTTACCGCAGGAAAACAACTATTACCACGGGAAAATGAGTGGCAGCGGCTGAAACCGCTGGACGGAAATCTAGTTACATATATGTTTTTTTCAGAATTTTATGGCTATAATTGTATGAATAAAACTGGTTTATAAATTTCTGCCCTTCTTAGACTAAGGCCAACTAAAGATGATCTTACCAAAGCTCTGCTGAGATGATGCGCGCAGTTCCTCGTAAGCTGGTTATTCCATAGTACTAAGAAGGCCAGGCCGCGCGCATCGTAACTGCTAATACTTCCGCCCACTGAAAATACAATGTAAATATTAAAGAGACACAAGATACTGTTTCAGCATTCTGCGTGGAACCGGGACTTTATGCTAGGCAATAAAGAAATACCGATGCCTCGCAGATTCGCAACAGTAGTCCATATGGACGCAGTTTCATCCCAACTGCAGTAGCAGATTACCTCACGTGAAATGCTGAATCGAAAGCGAAACAGTTGCCGACTTATTTAGCAAATATACTCTTTTTTCATGCTCTTTTACAAGTTCAGCATAAAAATTGAACTAAACTACATAATAAGTAAACCTGTTGTGTCTTGTCTCATTGTAAATTGTTCCTGTCCTGTGTATATTTTTGTGTACAATAAATGGTTAAATAAATAAATAGATGGCGGTAGAACAAAAGTAATTTAAATTAAAAAAAACGATGACCACGAGCTCTGTAAAGAGCTCGAAACGTAGGAATTGTAAAATCACAAATAAACACATCTTAAAACACAATTTAAACTTGTTCTATTGTGAGTAATAAACTCATTAATCATGTGCAAAGTGCAAACTCGATAATATTGAAGAGAGTAGAGATGTACCAACTTGTCAGCCATATTTATAGTCGGCGACTAATCGGCTGAACATTCGATTAGTCAGCTGTTTGAATTTAAATACAGCAATTTATTATTATTAATATTCAAGATAGCGGCCTGCCCGGCGGTTTTACCCGCGGGAATAAGACATTTTAATAGACTATATTATAGTCTATGTTCACCAAGAATAATGTAGGATTCTAGTGGCAAAAGATTTTTTAAATCGATCCAGTAGTTTCGGAGTCTTTTTCAATTTAAACAATCAAATCTTTTCTCTTTTTTATTTATTTAACTTTTTGCACAAAAATGTACACGGGCGGACTTAACGCCAAAGGCGTTATCTCCCAATCTACCTTAGGGTACCCTTTCCACATGGTCAATAATATACATACATACACATATCACGCCTATAATCTCTTGCGGGGTAGGCAGAGCATAAATGGCCGCATAAAACAGACATTTACGCCACGTCTGACAAACATTTGAGGGTCATCCGGAAAATCGTGTATCGCCATAGTGACAGGTTGTCAGCCCATCGCCTAAAACTGCAATACACACCCTCGAGTCCCTTAGTCGCTCCCAGAAATGGGGTGATGGTATTCTAAGCCGGCATCACACGGCAATAATATACATAAGTGTAGAAATATAGGTATTATGTATTCGTGTGTTTATTATGTATTTTTGCCGTGTGATGCCGGCTTAGAATAGCATCACCCTATTTCTTACCCATGGGTGTCGTAAGAGGCGACTAAGGGACTCGAGGGTGTGTATTGCAATTTTAGGCGACGGGCTGACATCCTGTCACTATGGTGACACATTTATCTTATTGACCCTCAAACTTTTGTCAGACGTGGTGTTAATATCCGTTGAACGGCCGTTAACGCTCTGCCTACCCCGTAAGGGATATAGGCGTGATTTATGTATGTATGTATGTATTCACTCACGCATGTATCGCTGCGGGGATAGCGGCGAGGCGGCGGCCGAGGGCGGCGTGTGCGCGGCCTGCTCGCAGAGCGCGTCCGCTATGTGCCCGCACCCAGCGTCCTGCGATACAACCACATATTTTATTTTATTTGGGGAGCTTACAGCCTTACAAAACATACATAACTTAATAAATATACTAGTGGTCGTCATTACAACCATATAAATGTGTATTTATACGGGGTGTAAGGGACGGTGTACCGAAAACTTTGCAGGCATGATCAGGCTATGAAACTAAACAACTTTTTCTATGGAAGATATGTTGGTGAACGAGCATTCTTTTTCGACCTTCAGCTGACTGACTTTCTATGGAAACTCGAAAAAAATATGTCGTTTCCTAACATAGGCTCCATAATAAAAGTTGTTCAGTTTTATGGTCTGATCATGCCTGCAAAGTTTTCGGTACACCGTGCAATAAAGTGTTTTTACTTACTTACTTACCTGTGTCTCTACCAAATTTAATCTTAATCGGTCAAGCCGTTTGAGCGCTAAGAGGTAACAAACATACGCACACACAAACTCTCAGATTTATAATATTAGTACGGATTAACATCAGCTATTTAGTTCCCATAGTACGACCTTTTTTAGTTTGGGGCTAGATGGTGAAATGTACAAGATATTAATTAATTATTTACAGATAGTTATTACCGTGTTAGAATGGGGACCTGGTGTAGTTTAGGCGACAGTCTCACAAGTCTGATCAAATTGTATATAAGCAAGTTAAGAATTCATAGTGTATAATTATAATTTTATTGTGTTATACATAACTTTTGTACTTATTTGTGAAAAAATAAATGAAATTTATTAATTATTTTACCTGTATTTGATTATTGCTAAGGTCCAATAGTTCTAGTAGCGTGTTCAGTCGCAATAAGGAGGCAAGTTGCGCGGCGTCGTGAACGCCCAGTCGGTTGTCACCGAGGCGCAGTTCTCGCACGCTACTGTTCGACTTTAGGGCTATCACTGGAAAAAATGAAAACAATGAAAATTAAATGACTTTATTCAATGTAGGATACTGTAATCACCACCACTTATTGACGTCATGATCCGTCATTGTAAAGAAAAGAAATTTGAATGAAATTACTTTAATCAATGTAGTATAGTGTTATGACTTATTGACGTCATGATCCGTCATTGTAAAGAAAAGAAATTTGAATGAAATTACTTTAATCAATGTAGTATAGTGTTATGACTTATTGACGTCATGATCCGTCATTGTAAAGAAAAGAAATTTGAATGAAATTACTTTAATCAATGTAGTATAGTGTTATGACTTATTGACGTCATGATCCGTCATTGTAAAGAAAAGAAATTTGAATGAAATTACTTTAATCAATGTAGTATAGTGTTATGACTTATTGACGTCATGATCCGTCATTGTAAAGAAAAGAAATTTGAATGAAATTACTTTATTCAATGTAGGATAGTGTTATCACTTATTGACGTCATGATCCGTCATTGTAAAGAAAATAAATTTATATACACTCGTCTCATAATGTTCGAATTATGAATTCGAAAACAGATGCATAATGACCTACTTTATGCATTCTGCCTATAAAAACTAGGGTTTACTATAAATTACAGAAGCGTAATGACTTAATGACAAAACTCTTAATACGATAAAGTTGAGAAATGAAACGAAGTTTTTTTTCCAATACTCAAATCGCTATCTTCCGCCGCACCTGACAGTTGTTGTTGTACGGTAATTTTTCGGATGTTGTTCAGTTGTTTTAATATGTTTTTGTTCAGATGTTGATTAGTTGTGGTTCAGATGTTATTCCGATGTTGTTCAGTTGTTGTTCAGTTGTTGCACAGATGTTGTTCAGATGTTGTTCAGTTGTTGTACAGTTGTTGTTCAGTTGTTGTTTCGATGTTGTTCAGATGTTGTTCAGTTGTTGTTCAGTTGTTGTTCAGTTGTTGTTCAGATGTTGTTCAGATGTTAAGTTAAGTTATTGTTAAGACTCCACATCTAAACAACTGCTAAAGTATAGATTTTTAAAAATTCATATCAAGCCATATTACGTTCTCGTATTGAATTTGTCCTTGTACCGGCCTTGCAATGGCCGGTGCGTACGTTTAGAAAAGTGTTTCTGAGTTTTTTTTGGAGAGTGTAGATAAAATAGTGTATGCAACTGCTATAATTAGGCATTAGAATGCTCGTGTCAAACTATTATCACACTCGGCTGCGCCTCGTGTGATAAACAGACACTCGCATTCTAATGACCCCCATTATACGACAGTTGCATAATAGTAGTTTATGCAACTGTCGTATAATGGGGGTCATTAGAATGCGAGTGTCTGTTTATCACACGAGGCGCAGCCGAGTGTGATAATAGTTTGACACGAGCATTCTAATGCCTAATTATAGCAGTTGCATACACTATTTTATCTACACTCTCCAAAAAAAACTTAGAAACACTTTTCTAAACGTACGCACCGGCCATTGCAAGGCCCGATACAAGGACAAATTCAATACGAGAACGTAATATGGCTTGATATGAATTTTTGAAGATTCTGTAATTTAGCAGTTGTTTAGATGTGGAGTGACTTACCTAAACAACTGAACAACAACTGAACAACATCTGAACAACAACTGAACAACATCTGAACAACATCTGAATAACATCGGAACAACATCTGAAAAACAACTGAACAATATCTGAACAACAACTGAACAACAACTGAACAACACTGAACAACATCGGAATAACATCTGAACAACAACTAATCAACATCTGAACAACAACTGAACAACATCTGAACAACATCTGAACAACATCTGAACAACATCTGAACAACATCTGAACAACATCTGAACAACATCTGAACAACATCTGAACAACATCTAAACAACATCTGAACAACATCTCAACAACAACAGAACAAAAACCTATTAAAACAACTGAATAACATCCGAAAAATTTCCGTACAACAACAACTCAGGTGCGGGGGAAGATAGCGATTTGAATATTGTAAAAAAAACTTCGTTTCATTTCTCAACTTTATCGTATTAAGCGTTTTCTCATTAAGTCATTACGCTTCTGTAATTTAAAGTAAACCCTAGTTTTTATAGGCAGAATGCATAAAGTAGGTCATTATGCATCTGTTTTCGAATTCATAATTCGAACATTATGAGACGAGTGTAGATAAACTACTATTATATAGCACAATTTTCTTTTACTACATATATAAGGTGTAAAAAAAATAGCTAAGAATATTTTAAGGGGTGAACCAGTACGTGAAACTGAACCACTTTCCCCAAAGAACATAGGTCGAAATATGAAAAAATAATTTGACCCTCCCATACTTAGTGTGTTACCCGGCCGGGATAATTTGTATGGGAGGGCCAATTTCTTTTTTCATATTTCGACCTATGTTCCTTGGGGAAAGTTGTTCAGTTTTACGTACTGGTTCACCTCTTAAAATATTCTCAGCTAATTTTTTTACACCATGTATACGTATTACGTACATATATCACGCCTATGATCCGTTGCGGGGTAGGCAAAGCGTAAACGGCCGCAAAAACCGGCCATTTACGCCACGTCTGACAAATATTTGAAGGTAATTCGGAAAATTGTGTATCGCCATAGTGACAGGTTGTCAGCCCATCGCCTAAAATTGCAATACACACCCTCGAGTCCCTTAGTCGCCTTTTACGACTCCCACGGGAAAGAAATGGGGTAATGCTATTCTATGCCGGCATCACTCGGCACTATTTTTTTATTATTTTCTTTTTCTTATAACAATTTTTTATTGTCCTAATAGAAAGCCGGCTCAGGTGGGATAAAAAATAAAAATAATGTATAATAATGGCCAGGTTAATTACACGGCATGTAACTTTACGCCACCACCATTTGAGTATAGTATATGGGGTGTAAGGGACAGCTGTTCGAATACTGACAGGGTGCATTCAGACCATGAAACTGTACAAATTTCCCCTAGGAACATATGTCAGGAACCGACAGGAAAAGATCGACCTCCCATACAAAATCACAATCAGCTGACTGCATTTACTATGGGAAGTAAAAAAAAAATACGTTTCCTGACGTTTAAACTTTTTTTTAAGAAGTTTTTAGTTTCATGGTCTGAATACACCCTATCATTATTCGGAGAGCTGTCCCTTACACCCCGTATATTAATGTGGAGTATAGTATATATTAATGTGGAGGGCAGCGGCTGATGTGGCGCAAAGGTTCCGGGTTTGATTCCCGTTGGAGCACTCACAAAGTAGATACTATCACTTTGTGAATTCGTTCCCAGTCTGGTTAGGACATTGCAATCTGAACCACTTGATTGTCCGTAGGATAGATGGTTCCATGCTTCAGCGGGCACGTTAAGCCGTCGGTCTCGGTTGCTGTCTACAATGGGGGTTTTTCAGTTGACAGTTCTGTTGATAGTTCTGAATGTCAAACCAGAGGGCACTGTGCTAAACTGAAAATTTTACGTGTCAATACGGCTGGCGGCAGCCATAGTTTTGTCTCAGGTTCCGTTTCACGTTGTGTTCGTTACTGATTTATTTCTTTTAGTTTGATTTGCTACAAAATAAACTTGTCGTCTTGCTTTTATATTGAGTAAACAAAAAATGAATAAGAAATTCAGAACGGTTACATAAATACAAAATAAAGAATATTTTGTAAAGTGGTACAGATTTTCATGTAAAGGAACGTTATTTCAATTATGCTGAGCAAGCTACATGACACTCGAGAATCTCTAGAAAATTTCCCATTAGTTGAAAAACTCTCGACCCCAGGGTTTATCGGGTCGGTGTTCCACACTTACCTAGACACAGCAGCGGGTCGCCGGTGAGGCTGCAGTGCTGCAGACACAGCACGCGCAGCCGGCACGTGTGCGCGTGCAATGCGCGTGCCAGGACGGGCGCGTGGTTCGATTCCAGCGGGTGATTGCTCAACTCCAGTTCCGACAGTTGGCAACTCTGGAAACATACATACATAAATCACGTCTATATCCCTCACGGGGTAGGCAGAGCGTTAACGGCCGTAAAACGGATATTAACACCACGTCTGACAAAAGTTTGAGGGTCAATCAGATAACTGTGTATCACTATAGTGACAGGTTGTCAGCCCTTCGCCTAAAATTGCAATAGACATCTAACCCTCGAGTCCCTTAGTCGCCCGCGCGTCTTAACATTATTAGGCGCATCACACAGCGCTGCACTTGTAGTTTGCTGAATCTAAACCCGCGCGTGCAGCCCGCTCGACACAGCGTTGGCGCTCTGTAAATGGCCGGCGATCTTGCTTCCTCGCTTGCACTGAGGCTCACACATATACCAGAAGGTGATTCTTTCCCTCTCTCACTTAGGTCAACGACGCCATTGTAACATAATCTTTCTTGTTCTGGACGAATTATATCTATACCTCAATCCATTCGTGTGAAACATATCGAAATAAAATATAGTGATCGCTGCAGTCGCAATTATTTCTGTCAATTAATTAATTAATAATTAAAATCTGGCATAGAATTTTTTTGATTTATGAGCAAAATACTTTAAAAAATTGTTAGCCTTTCAGGAGTGAAAGCTTCAGGAGCAAGAGTCTAAAGCGGGGGTACTTTAAGGATGATTGTCTTCTAGAAACCTGTAACATATTTCTGAAAAAAGAAAAAGGTTTGTCCGCCTGTCTGTAATCATCACTCATTAACTGGGAAAAGTGTTTTTTACGGCATCCTATAGCTAGTTGGCTATACGGGGTGTAAGAGACGGTGTACCGAAAACTTTGCAGGCATGATCAGACTAAGAAACTGAACAACTTTTTCTATTGAAGATATGTTGGTAAACGAGAAAGAAATTTCGACCTCTCAATGCCTCTCATACAAAATTCCCGATCAGCTAACTGACTTACAACGGAATCTTAGTAGAAATAAGTTGTCCTGTTGTGTCGTTATTCTTTGTATGTGTTTCATTTGTAATGTTTTTGTGTACAATAAACGGTAAATAAATAAATCTCGAAAAAAAAACCCTAACATAGGCTCCATATTCGGCCTTCACGCCGAGGACATCGCTTTATGTCTCCCGCCTGCACGACTCCACTACCAAGCAAGACGTGCTGGATTACATCTTCGCGAGGCATAAAGCAGGTGCCTTCAAGGATACGCCAAGACTCGGAGTATACGTGGAGCCGTTGGAGTCGCGCCATTGGGTGGGTTTCAACTCGTTCGTGGTGCGAGTCCCGACCGCTACTGTGAGCGTCTTCACGCCACCTGAGTTTTGGCCGCAGGGAGTCGTGTTTCGCCGCTTCCGAGGGAAGCTACCGCTCACGGCTTCACCGTTAGAATAGGTTTTAGAATAGTAATATTTTAAAGTGTATTTAAGTATATTTTACATGTATAGTCGTATTTTATTTTTATATTTTATTTAGAACAGTTATGTTGGCAAACTGTTTACCTAAGACACAGGAATGATTATTCTTAGTTTAGGAAATAGTTAAGCCTCATAATTGTTTTGTATAGTTTTACGTATTAGTAATTATGTTTATTAAATAAAGAATTTGAAAGAATTATATTAAAAGTTGTTCAGTTTCATGGTCTGATCATGCCTGCAAAGTTTTCGGTGCACCGTCCCTTACACCTTGTATAGCTCTTTATTAATATTTGCTTCGTACTTAATCAATAAAGATTTGCATTATTTTAGATGATTTATTCGTTGATTTTCTCACCCGCTTGATCATTCTGGAAGCGGCCTGCCACCCCCGTATGCCGAACGCCCGCGGCCCGTTTATTGACAACGTCACTGCGCTCTCATAGTACTCTATCATGTCGAACAACGCCTCCTGAAACGATATCATAGTAAAAGTTACTTTCTACTTTTGTTGTGCAAAGATTTTAATGCTAAAGTATTTAACTAGCAAATATTGTATAGGGTGAAATTTTACTAGTGACCGATAGCGAAAACTCGAGACAGGCTGGTGATAAGGAACAACTTTCCCCAAGGAACATAGGTTAATACGAAAAAAAAACCTACATACATACATATATCACGCCTATATCACTTTCGGGGTAGGCAGAGCATAAACTGCCGTTAAAAACTAACATTTACAAAACGTCTGACAAACATTTGAAAGTCATTCAGAATTGGACCTCCAATACAAAATTGCTGATCAGCTGATTAATATGGACGAGAACACTCAATACATAGGGGGGAGGCCCATGTCCAGCAGTGGACTGTTGTAGTTACATCAAATTCTGCTATTTTTTTAAACTTGCAAAATTTTTCAGAAGCTCGGGCCCGTGCTTAGCAAGTTTAAAAAAATAGCAGAATTTGATGTAACTACAACAGCCCACTGCTGACACGGGAAATGTTTTAAAAATTTGGTATTTAAATTCTGCATTCTATACACACCGCCGCCTCGTCGTCGATGTGCGCGTGGTGCAGCTCGAGCCTGTGGAACCGTGCCCTCCGAAGCAAGGCCTCGAGCGCGTCCGCCGGCGCCGCGCCGCCCAGCGAGCAGTTGGCCAGGGTGAGCCGCGCGGCGCGACCGCCACCGCCGATCGCATTCTCTGGTAACTCCTGGAAATTATCATTAAATGTTTATTTAATATGATAAATGAATATAAAGAAAAAGTTTATTTAATGCTAAATAGCGGCCCACCCGGCAGTTTCACCTGCTGCTAACCGTTTTTTTTTTTTTTTTGAAACATACATACATAAATATATCACACCTATATTCCTTGAGGGGTAGGCAGACCGTAAAAACGAACATTCACGCCACGTCTGAAAAACATTTGACGGTCATTCAAAAAATTGTGTATCGCTATAGTAGCGACAGGTTGCATTTTATGGTATTGCAATTTTAGGCGATAGGCTTATCGCCTAAAATTGCAATACGTAACCCTCGAGTCCCTTAGTCGCCTCTTACGACACCCACGGGGAAGAAATGGGGCAATACCATTCTAAGCCGGCATCACACGGCCTTTTCTTTTACTTTTTCGTGGAAACAAGCTTACTTAATAAAAAAATGCAAAACACGACTGTTTTCTGATATAAAGCCTAGCCTATGACATTCGGGATAATGCAAGGATTCTTCCGATTCAATTCCCATTCGAATCTGTTCAGTGGTTAACGAGTTACTAAAGAGTCCTATAAAGAATCGCAAAAATATACATACACATATATGAAGTCTAAAAACATGACACTTCTTTTTTTGTTGGGCAGTCTTGTAAAAAGACCTTTTCCGACATGTATTATACATACAAACCTTCCTCTTGAATCACACTTTCTACTTAAGAAAACCGCATCAAAATCCATTATGTAGTTTTAAACATTTAAGCATACCTAGGGACCGTGTCCCTATGTATGCTTCCCGTGATACCTCGGTTGTCGGTTTTCGTGCGGAAGTCAAAGGAACGGCAGCACGAGCGCTAGTGGAATGTAGTGCTATCTCGCTTACTCGCGTTGATACTTCCGCGGAAATATGTCGAGCAATGTTCGCGGCAGCGGCACGACCATGAGCAGGAGGATCTTACGGCTGTTAATGGTTATATTGAAATACATTATACCCGTATCTGTCGCAGCACTGTGTCAATAGGCGCCGTGCTGTGTCGCCGACAGCTCTCCAAGTATTCGGCCGCGAGCTGCGACCGCGTCGTTGACGGCACTGTAACAAAAATAAATCATGTATGAAACTGCGGCCATACGGACTACTCGCAGACCAAAAAACTCATATCTCATAGCTGTGTTTCCAAACGCAGACAACCCTAATCTCTTCAAAGTAAGAGTGAACAGGCTTCTTCTGGGTGAGCTCGCTCCATCTTAGACTCTGTCTCTGTCCTATGACCTAGACTAGAGTCAAGAGCAAACCCATCATTAATAAAAAAAAAGGGTGACAGTACATGACGTTTTAGTGCTCTGTGGGACTAATGGTGCGAACTTTCGAGGCATCGGTCTCATGACGAAAGTCATACCGAGTTGTCGTAAGACACCCATGTCATATATCAAATAGGATTTTTTTGTCATATATCAAATAATGCCAGCCGTACCGGACAAATATTTTCGGGTATGGATGTATTCACTTTGCGATTATATTACAAATAACCAACATAAAACTTTCATCTCGTAGCGGTTCTGCTACGGAAAACTTCAAACCGCTACGCTAGTAGTAAATAATAATACGTCGTCGCTTCTAAATCTGACTCATAAATGAATAACATCGACCTTTAGAAACTGTCTTTATTATGTAATCAATTTGGAATTTATATTGCAAACATCCAACATTTCACTTTCATTTCGTAGCGGTTTTACTACTGAAAGATCCATACCGCTACGCTCGAAGCAAATAAGAATACGTCGTAACCACTAAATTTGATTCATAAATAACATTGACCTTTAACAACTGTCTATGAGATGGTACCAATTTCCAATGTCTATATCGAACAAGGGGGCACAAGATCGAGATCAGTGAAGGAAAGGGCAAAAGCCTCCCTGGCTTTTGCCCAGCATTGGATCATGACGGCTCTATTAAAAAATATATCAAACATCCAACATTCAATTTGTAGAATTTATAGTATTTAAGCTCTTAGTGTATTTTAATTCTGCTTTATTGTATACATTGTAAAAAAAAACATTTTTGATTCCATTATCTGTACTTTCTTCTCGTAGCAATATGCTACGAAAAGCTCCATACCGCTACGCTCGTAGCAAACAAGAATTTGTCATAGCTACTAAAACTGACTCATAACTAACATTGACCTTTAGAAACTGTCTTAATGACGTTGAAATAGCGCTCATAATCCGCTAATGGGCGGTCGATCGTACTTGGTGGTTTATGTAGTTTTTTATGACTTGGACACGAGGTCGGGTGATGTCACTGTGCAGTTGCAACACTGTTTATTGCCGTGTAGGGGTAGCTCTACGAAGACCTACTATATTAAGTAGAATATAGTGTCGTTTGGATTGACTTTATAGTTTTCTTATAACCAAAAACTAACTTTCATTTCAATCCGATTCCATAGAAAAGAAAACAACTTTAATTACTTAAATAACAACTAGCGGCCCGCCAAGCTATTTCACCCGCTGCTACCCGTTATCCCGCAGAAATGATACTTTTTTCCGGCATGTACAGGGTGTCTGGTGGCAGATTTCTTATTTCAAATCCGAATATTTTAAAAAATTATTAATGTTGCGGCGGGAAATTGGTGTCATTCAAACCACCGATCTTGCGGATTTTTAGCATCAATGGCGCAGTGGTCGAAAGAGCATCGTGCGTTTGCTGTTGAAGCGTTTTTTAAAGGTGGCAATTCTAATATTTTTGCTCGTCGACAATTTTGTTTCCATTTCAATATCCGACGATTGAGTGATGGACCAAGCCCGAAATTAATTTGTTCGTGGGTGGAAAGGTTGCAACAGCTTCGGCTATGAATAAGGCACGTCCGGGGCCCAGTCGCTCCATTGCCCCAGGGTAACTGTTTGGTGCGCTCTATCCACAAATGAGATTATCGGTAATTTTTTCAGAAGATTCTAAAGGACGGGTGACAAATGTCAACAGTGAAAATTATGGAATAATGATTAAAGTAGCACCTGACATGGTTGTGTATCGACCGCCGTCTAACTGATCGTAGACACCAACCGGGACCGAAGGATTAACAAGCCCTCCGAAGACAATCAGGCGGTTCAGTCTGCAATGTCTTAACCAGACTGATAAAAAGCAGCTCCATTAACTGCCCGACTCGACTACTATCTCTAAAACAAACCCTTTAGGTGAGCTTTAACTTTAGGTATAAGGAAAAATGAAGCCTGCAAGCATAATAATATAACCCGTTCAGGACCCGACATGGCAAAACCAAGGACGAGGCAGCGCCACAATATTTATAATATGACTAATGATAATGTAATATAAATAAAGGTACTTGAATTTTTCAAGTATAGGTTAATATTATTGATGTATTATTTATACCTACTACATAAGGATTTTGTGTCTGTCTGTAACTGTTATGTTGTAAACTTAAATGAATAAAGAAATTGAATTGAAAATTTAACAAATCATTCATGGAAGTGCAATTATATAAGGTGTTAAGATGATTCTAAAGGGTGAGATTTTACTAGTGACCGATAGCGAAAACTTAAAACGGGTTGGTGATAAAAAACAACTTTCCCTAAGAACATATAAAATTGCCGATCAGCTGATTTGAATTACTATGGCAACTAGAAATATTTTTGAGATATTTCAACATATGTTCCACGGGGAAACTTGTTCCTTATCACCAGCCCGTCTTGAGATTTCGCTATCAGTCACTTGTAAAATTTTAACCTATATAAGGTGTTAAGATCATTATATTATAGTATTCAGAGGGATGTAATTCAGGAACAGATGTAGAGAACCACGCGGTACTAAAAGTCGTCCTTGACTCTTGCGAGGCCAAACCGGCCGCCACTTGAGTTTATTTCATATTTATACCAGTAAGAGAGTGCAGTGTGACCAAGGGTGCGGCGCGGCGGCACAACAAACCATTCACGAAAGTTTGATTTAATATCATTCTATAGTATTCAAAGGCGTGTCATTCAGTAACAGATGTAGGGAACCACGCGGTAGTAAGACGTCCTTGACTCTTGCGAGGCCAAATCGCCCTACACTCGAGTTTATTTCATATTTATACCAGCTCGGGAGTGCGGTGTAACCAAGGGCGCGGCAGCACAACAAATCATTCACGGAAGTTGGATTTAATATCATTCTATAGTATTCAGAAAGATGTAATTCAGTAACAGATGTAGATAATCACGCGGTAGTAAAAGTCGTCCTTGACTCTTGCGAGGCCAAACCGCCCTACACTCGAATTTATTACATATTTATACCAGTAAAAGGGTGCATTGTAAATTTGTAACCAAGGGCGTGCCGGCACAACAAATCATTAACGGAAGTTTGATTTAATATCATTCTATAGTATTCAGAGGGATGTAATTCAGTATTAGATGTAGAGATCCAGGGGGTACTAAAAGTTGTCCTTGACTCTTGCGAGGCCAAACCGCCCTCCATTCGACTTTATTTCATGTTTATACCAGTTAGAGCAAGGCTGGCCAACTGATTTACCAGGTGGTCAATTTTTTAAGTTCACTGGGGCGTAGGGCCACGATTATTAAAAGTAATACTACTGTCATCAATCATCATTGAATATTGCGCGTCAACTTGTTCACAGAGGGTTCCGTTACATTTTATGAATGAATTTCCGTAAATACCGTAAGTTTCATAGTTCTTTTTATGTTGTGATGTAGGTAACGATGAAAAATAGCTATGTACCTTCAAATCTTTTGCAATTTTTTGAGATACTCCTCATCAATGCAATACGTAGTAAATTTTTATATGGACGGTGTTGTACTAGGTCCACGAGAAGTCAGTGTTTGAAATTTTAATTCCCTTGAGAAGATCAAACATATTATTTTTACTAACCAATCAGGCCCGACGGTCGAATAGCCTGGCGACTGGCGGGCCTGGGGTTGGCCGGCCTTGAGTTGGAGGGTGCAGTGTAACCAAGGGCGCGGCGGCACAACAAACCATTCACGGAAGTGTAGTAAATAATAATACATGATACAAAAAAGCAACAAATACTTTAAGAAACAATCCATAAAATTTAACAACTATCCCCGTGGAAAATAGAGGTGACATTAACAGCCACGACAGTCCACTGCTGAAAATGGGCCTTCCCCGAATCGGAGGTCGAAAATTCGAAATGTGACAAAAAAATACGACCGTCCATACAATTATTTTTGTACTATTTAAACTTAAGTGAGACATAACTAAATCATTTAAGTGAACACGGATTAAACTCACTGTTATTTTGTTGCGCGTTATCGCGACGTATTCGGACCAGTCGGTGGTCCTTCCTCAGGCTGAGTGCCGCTGCACGCTCGCGCGTCTCGCCAGGCACGTCGTCGTCGCGATAACGCGCAACAAAATAACAGTGAGTTTAATCCGTGTTCACTTAAATGATTTAATTATTTTTGTTTTGGAAATGTAACAAAACTAACGAAACTTAGATGTCTCATCATCAAAGTCGATTCAGTACATTTCAAAATACAGGCCATTGTTTGTATATTGGAATCAATTCCAAAGCTTCCCTTATAATGGAGAAATGACGAAACTTTTTCGCTAGCCGATCGAAAGTAACTTTGAGTGTCTTAGGCTTCTTCAAGGGCGTCGTAGAAACTTAGTTACCGCTACGTCACCGTAGCAAAGTTGAGCTACGGCGTAGGCAACGCAAACATTCGTTAAGGGTGATGTTATTTTTGGCCCCGTGTTCAATATTTTAAAAAAAACTGGCGTGTGATGTCGGCTTAGAATAGCATCAAACCCTTTCCTTCCCGTGGGCGTCGTAAGAGCATTCATCAGGCATTCTTCCTCTATACGTGTGGGACGCCAAGTCGTCCAACGACCCGATGAACCCTGGTGTCAGAGTTTATTTTCAACCGCCTACTAATACTAGTAGGCCTCTGACATGGTTGACCTGTCAATATGATATGGTGATACACAATTTTCTGAATGACCCTTCAAATGTTTGTCAAACGTGGCGTGAATGTCAGTTTTTACGGCCTACCCCGCAAGGAGTAATAGGCGGAATGATGATGAAAGTTCGCGGAATGGGAGGGTAGTTCAAAAATAAGGTGATTACCGTTATCACAGCTAGTTAAGGAACTCAATATTAGTATAAATACGAAATTTTGTCGCAATATTATCATTAGTTTTTGAACTATCATCATCCAAACAACTAAATCTGGAAGAAAGTCAGAACAATGAAAAAAAATCTAGTACCGAGCCGTTATAAAGTTCCTTACCAAGCAAGGAAAGTCAGTTAAAACCATACTAGAAGAGATGTCATTCGTTTACCAGGACTCTTGCCTTTGTAAAACCATGATTTACAAGTGGCATAGTCTATTTAAACAGGGTAGAGACTCAATTAAAGACGACTTTCACCCTGGTCGGCTAATCGAAGTGACTACTCCGGAAATGATCGAAAAAGTTGAAAATATTATATCGGAAGATGCCAGACTAAAGAAAACACAGCTTGCAGAAATGGTTGGAGTATCGGATACAACAATTTTTTAAATTCTACATGATCATCTTGGCATGTCAAAGGTCTGCGCAAGATGGGTGCCGCGAATGCTCACACCGCCTCAAAACAACGCCGCGTTGAGTGTTCTCGTTCGATTTTGGCTCTCCGTAGTGAAGACAAGGATGGAGTATTGGGTCGAATTGTTACTGGAGACGAGACTTGGGTTCATCATTATGAACCTGAGTACAAACAAGACACCATGCAGTGGCACAAAAAAGGCACACCACCACCCAAGAAGTTTAAGGTGTCACAGTCGGCTGGAAAGATCATGGCCACAGTCTTTTGGGATTCAGAAGGGATCCTGTTGATCGATTATAAAGACAAAGGTGTTTCCATAACCGGAGAATACTATGCGTCAATTCTAGAAAGGTTGAGAGAAGCAATTAAAGAAAAGCGAAGGGGAAAATTGGCGAAAGGTGTCCTGCTTTTGCACGACAACGCGCCCGCTTACACCAGCCGCGTTGCACTGGCCGCCCTGCACAAGATGGGCTTCGATATTTTGGAACACCCACCCTACAGTCTTGACCTGGCTCCCAGTGATTATTATTTATCCCCAAAACTAAAAAAAGAACTTCGTAGAAAGAAGTTTTCAAGCGATGAAGAAGTAAAGGACGCAGTTTCGGCTTATTTTTCGGGTCAACAAAACATTTTTTTATGAAGGTATACACAAGCTAATTGAATGATCTGAAAACAGTGTTAGAGTAGCAGGTGAATATATTTTAAAAGAAAAATAACTTTGTCCTTTTATTTTCACTCCTTATCCCCCGTTCCGCAAACTTAAAAACGCCCCCTCGTATGTGTATGTATGTATTTGTGTTAAGTCTAGGAGTTTAATATATATAATATGTGTTTACTTACAAAAAAAAAGTATATAAATATTTATATCAGCTATCTACTTCCCATAGTACAAGCTTAGCTTAGTTTGGGGCTAGAAGGCGCTCTGGGAATCGTCCACGATATTTATTTTATGTTTTCAATATAAAAATACACTCTTTGAAACATATCGGCGTGACTCTTGACTACTATTACGTCAACGCTCATCAATCTAGTCTCTCACTTCCGTATGCGATGCGTCATCCTGTCACCGTAAAATAATCGCATTACCGACACCCGAATACTATGTTTATTTGCGAAAAGTTATGATGACGATTTACTAAAATCACCCGAAATTTGTGAATTTGTACGTTATTTTTTGCAACGATATTTTTACAAGCGTATTTATGATAATTAGGATATTTTACAAGCAGTTTAGAATATGCCGTGTGATGCCGGTTTAGAGCAGCATCGTGCTATCAAATGTTCTTCTATTCTAACCCCATTTTTTCTTCTTCTCTCTACGACTAATGCCTACCTTTTCAGTTAATTTATAATAATAAAACAAGTATTAAAACGGGTAACAGTTATAAACATATCACGCCTATATACCTTGCGGGGTAGGTAGCGGGTAAACGGCCGTAAAAAACGGGGATTTTCACCACGTCTGACTGTATTGAGGGTCAATCTCAAAACTGTGTATCATCAAAGTGACAGGTTGTCAGTCTATCGCCTAAAACATGAATACAAATATGTAACCTTCGAGTCCCTTAGTCGCTTCGTACGACACCTGCGAGAAAGAAATGGGTTGATGCTATTGTAAGCCGACATCACACGGCTATCAGTTAATGGTCAAACAGTCTGGCTTGAAAAATAGGTCAATTCGTTTATAATGCGAGTTACATAACAATGACCACGCGTGGGCAATGTCCTCTCTGGCCGGAGTGGCCGGCGTCGGCAGTCAGCCAATTAAATACAACTGATATATTTCTATCAAATCTAGTGCGAAAAAATTATCTGTAAATATTTCAAGGGGTGAAACTGAAAAGGTCGAAATAAGAAAAGAAATGGACCTCCACAACAAAATGTTTCAGCCTACCGGGTCAATTCGTTTGGGACTTATTTTTTCCATATTTCAACCCATGTTCTTTGGGGAAAGTTTTTCAGTTTCATAGGCTGGTTCATCCCTTAAAAATAGCTAAATTTTTAACATACAGGACCCTATTACTGATAGTTTCTATTTGCTGTCAGTCCATCCGTCTGTGACCAGTCTGTATCTCTTAAACCGTCTTGACAGTTGATTCACAGATGATGTATTTCTGTTGCCGCTATAGCAACAACCAAAAAGAAAAATTACATTCTAATAACCTATTTATCTCATGAACCGTTGAAACTTTCACAATTACAAAAAATACAAAAACTTAGTTGAGAATTTATATTTAATGGGGCTCACATACAAAAAACGTTTTTTGTGTTTAACTGTACAGGACCCTTCGTGAGCGAGTCCGACTCGCACTTGACTGGTTTTTTGGAAAATTTTCATGTTCATTAAAAGTACTTTCAGCTTTCCATTGACTCATACACGTTCACGATTTATTCTTAAGTGTGAGGATATGTAAATAAATGGTTTTCTTCCACCATTTCATTCCCTCGTAACAATAAAGCTATTAACGAAAATATTATGCCGTGTGACGCCGGCTTAGAATAGCATCACCCCATTTCTTTTCCGTGGGAGTTGTAAGAGGCGACAAAGGGACTCGAGGGTGTATATTGCAATTAAGGCGATGGGCTAACATGATGTCACTATGGCAATACACAATTTTCCGAATGACCTTCAAATTATTTGTCAGACGTGGCGTAAAAAGCCGTTCTTTGCGGCCGTCTTCGCTCTGCCTACCCCGAAAAGGATAATAGGCGTGATATGTGTATGTGTGTGTGTGAAAAATATTTTAAACTTTCCATTCGAGTCATACACGTTCACAATCTACTCTCAAGTGTGAGGATATGTAAATAAATGGTTTTCTTCCACCATTTCATTCCCTCGTAACAATAAAGCTATTAACGGAAATATTCAACACTACGTGTTGCTTTGCCTTTGTTTCATGTTTCTGTGTGTTGAAATAATTTCTGGTTGGTAGTCAAATTGAAATATACTTTATTCGGTGTTGATTACATTTAATTTCACTACGCAGCAAAATTAAGTAGTCTATACTATACAGCGCGCATGGATTAGTGGATGGAAACCGGAATATAGGAACGCTTTTTCCGATATTTTAATTTCGGTGTTCAGAGCTTCACAATCGTTAAAACCGGTTTTGGATAAACTGTATAATTTTATGTTTTGCCTACATTTTCGGCGCATTACAATTGAAAATAATGTAGTTTGCTACTACCTGCCCCATTTTGTCACGCAAATACCTAAAAACTGTTCTCGACACCCGCCAAAACATCCAGATATTTGAAAAATATCGCTCTCAAAGACGTATTTACTACGTTTATCATAACTTACCAAAACCGGAATTCCGGAATTGAACTATAGGTTATTTCAAAACTCGAAACCGGTTTTGAGAACCTTCCGATTTAACATGCCCTAGTATGTACAGTCGGTTGTAGCACATAAGGTATCAGAAGTACTCCAAAAGAACTGAATAATTTTTGTCCCCAGCAATACTTTTTTCTTGACATGGATATGTATATGTAGAAAATGACTTCTTTAATGAGAATAAAATTAAATTTTTATCATGTATTAACTGGGTATAAAAATAATTCAGTTCTTTTGAAGTACCCCTGGTACCTTATGTGCTATAACCGACTGTACTATAGGATTAGCAGTCTATCTGGACGGTATCGACGTAGAGGAAACAAATCCGAACGGACAGTTGGAATCGTTATTAATACAAGCTTAAGTGTGGATTGTGGATTATGTGGCTATTTGCGTGTTGGCTAGCTTCCATTCCACAGGTGTTTATTGGATTCACACTTTCTTAGCATTATCCCTTTCCAGATGAGACACACTACAAAAATATACTAGTCCGATACGGCTGGCATTATTTGAGGGCATAACTTATAAAATTTCCCAAAGTCGCTTATTTTCTGTACGATTGTGTAATGCGTGTCTGTAAAGCACATATTACATACTAGATTTTCGCCTAGCTATTTACCTGCTGCGAGTAATTTTCCCGTGGTCAAAGTGGTTTTCCCGCAGTAAAAAGTGGCATATGTGTTATTCCCGGTTATACTCTACCTGTGTTCCAAATTTTATCTAAATCGGTCTAGCCGTTTGAGCGTGAAGAGGTAACAAACATACATACACACACAAACTCTCAGATTTATAATATTATTAGTACGGATTATGTCATTTTTGACGCTTGCGTAAATTTTCGATTCAAAGTATGGTAGCTCGTTTCTTAAAGTGTCTTTAATGAAATGAACATTATAAAATTTACCAGTAATGTCAACGTGACACTTAATACCGTGTACAAACCCAGTTTGAGTCGTTTTTATACACTGCCAACGAGTGTAGGTTAGCATATACATAAAATTTCACAAAATAATAAATTCGGTTCGGCCAATGGTCCAGAAATTATAAGCGATAAATAACATAAAAAGCTAGCTTGTACCACCACCACTTGGAAGTCAAGAGCCGACAGACGTCGTCGCGGGCGTCGTAGACGCCGATGGCGAGACGAACTAGACGGTTACTCAAATAACTGGTATGCGGAGGCACAGGATCGAGATCAGTGGAGGAAGGGGAGGGAGGCCTTTGCCCAGCAGTGGGATCCCGACGGCTCTATAAGATAAGAAAAAGCTAGCCATACTGGGATATACAGTGTTAACTACATGTAATGATACTCCACTTAACGCCAAACTTCCCAAAACGTCGAAATTATGTATAGTTTATGGTTTTAGATACTTTATTTCTCAAAAGAATACAATTCGATTTACTTCCTGAGAAACATAAACAAAACGTAGGTATAAACAAACTTCATTAATGCGGTTCTTTTTAGTTATTTCAATGCTAAATAGTATAACTAAACTATAAGACTAAACAACTAATAAAATCAATAAAAATGTAATCATTACATTTACATTTTAATATGTAATCTTTGTCTTTTTAAAATTAGTCGATTATATTTTTCCATACAAGTATACACTCTTTGTAGCGACATTCTCACTCCACATAACGTCAAATAACGCCAAAAACGTAGTTCAATAAGTATCTACAATATTGTGTACAGAAACGAAAACTATAGAAAAGATATAACATTTTCACTTCTATATTTTCCAATATTCAAGTGGCGATCGCGACCGTATTTTACGGTCGTTAACGCAACGCAAGGGATAAAAGCCTGACATTGTGTTTGTATGTATGGTTGCTCTGTGGATGAGACCGTGTGATGTGACAGCTTAAACTCTTGACAAAAGGGTCAAACAATCTGTCCACAAGACTTGCTCATACAAGATGAGTAACCGGCCCTATGTACAAAACAAATCATTATTTAACGAGGGAGAATTCCATATTGTGCGCTATTTCCGTGCTGGCGGGCTTCCATTCCTTAGTTGTTTACTTCGATACCACAGATCGGAGCAAAAAGTAGTTCAGACAGAATCCAACCAACAACCAAAATAAAGCATGTCGCTATCAGACTTGACGCGAATTGCAACACAACTAAAAAAATTAACAGCCATTAGGTACAGTCCACTACTTGACATGGGCCATCACCTATTGACAAGCGGATTGGCGAGCGTAGTGGAGAATGTCGCAATTACAGAAAATGCTGTTGTCTATTCTCTACATACACATGTCACGCCTATAATCCCTTGCGATGTAGGCAGAGCGTAAACGGTCGCAAAAAAGGAAAATTTACGATTTTGTGTTTCTGTGCAGGTGTATTATAAGGCGAGCCAAATCTGATTGCGACGAGTTTTTATGGCTTCATTCTGATTGTAAGTATCCTTCTGATACTTTCGCTTGATCTGATAACCACTGACTCATACGGGTACAGATTTAGTTCAAAGTTTCCTACCTTCGTGGTCTAGTCGGTAGAGTAGACTTCGGCTCTGGGTCTTTGATTCGAAGATCGTGGGTATACGTCTGGAGCAAATTATTCTACCTAAGCGATACCCTCAGGCTTGTATTGTAACTTTTTCTTCTTTTCGTGTGGCACACCGAGTCGTCCAACGACCCGATGAACCCTGGTGTCAGACCGCCCGACGGCTTAATGTGCCCTCCGAAGCTCGAAATCATCTTTCTTTTCGGACACTCGCAGGTGGTTTAGCCTGCAATGTCTTAACCAGACGGGTTGTCGTCGACTCGGAATCCCACACGAAAAGAAGAAGATATGGGTGCCTGGGCTCAAAAGCCATGAATTTAACAATAAATAGAACGCGAATCCTGGGCATGAAGGCAAGTGTAGTAAAAACGTGAAAATAACGCGCCGCTGCAACGGAAAATATAGTTGAGAATAATGAGAAAATGCTTCTAGAGCCGGACAGGACGGACACTATTAGCTAGAAATAAACTGGCCTTTTAAATTACAACAGGCAAGGTGTTTAAATTGAAAATAGTAGTACATAAATACTAAAATATAGTGTCGCCTTTTCAAAGCTTGCAAAATTTTCAAGGGCGGGTAGTATTTGAACCTGCGACTTTCGCTATTACTAGTGGCGACGGGCAAGGGACGAGCCGCGGTAGCCCAGATGGAAGAGGCGTCGCCGCTAGTACTGGCGAAAGTAGCTGGTTCAAATCCTACCCGCACTTGAAAGTTTTGTAATTTTTCAAAATGTGTATGACTAACAGGGGAAGTGTTTAAAAAATTTGGTATTCAATATACAGGCGGTGCAGGAGACTCGTGATCGAGAATTCAAATAAATTAGATCGATATTTATAGAAAACTTGGTGGTGGTGGGATGAGCTGCGGTGGCCCAGAATGAAGAAAGAGGCTGCGCCACTAGTGATGGCCAAAGTAGCAGGTTCAAAATTAGGCAAGTTTTCTAAAAATGGTACCTGTCACGGGAAGCGTTTAAAAATAAAACCTATAGCACGATTTAATAAAAATTGCTGCTCATAAAAAGGTGATAATAATTGCACTAAAAGATTTTAATGTTCCGTGTTTATCTATTATCAATTTGTATGGCAACTATGGGTGCATGTTTACCTGATAATAATTAAATATTTTTTATGTTGTAGAACATTAACAGCCTCAACAGTCCACAGCTGGACATGGGCCTCACGCTTGACAGGCGGATTGGCCAGCGCAGTGTAAAATGTCGCATTCACAGGGAACGCCCACTCCCTGGATGATTATCCCTTCCTCGCTTTTTACGACACCTACGGGTAGTATTGGAGTGATGCTATTCTAAGCCGGTACCACACGGCGCTTTTTTATAGTTTTTTTTTTTTATTACTTACTAGATTTCCGCCCAGCGGTTTTACCCGCTGCCACTCATTTTCCCGTGGAAATAGTAGTTTTCCCGCGGTAAAAAGTGCCCTATGTGTTATTCCGGGTTATACTCTACCTGTGTTCCAAATTTCATACAAAACAGTCAAGCCATTTGAGCGTGAAGAGGTAAAAAACATACATACACACAAACTCTCATCAGATTTATAATATTAGTACGGATTAAGTCTTGTTCAATCGCTTGACAATTTCTACTATTCAGGAAACCACAAAACGCGTACCCATCGGGATACCACTCAAGACTTGAATAGGCCCTTAATCCTGCATTCAATATCTTCAAAAAACACAAGTTCTAAATACTTACTGGGAGGGCTCAACCAAACTCTGTATCAAAAATGTTTTGTCAATAAAGCTTTTTTTTTTGTATATACAGTTTATAAATACGCAAGATCAAATGAGAGGAAAAGTGTGTAGCTAGTGCATCGAAGGTCGAACTGTAGAAAAGGAGTTAATGCACAGAATATTAATGAGCACATCATTGTTATAAGTGAGCTAGAACATGTTCAAAAAACCTATAATTATTTACAGACAGAGCAGGTTGTGTTGTAAGCGAAATAGTTTGTAATGCATGCACTGTTAGAATTTTTACATTCACAGCAGTTTTAAGCGTATTATTTACATACACACATATCACGTGTTTATCCTTTGCCGGGTAGGCAGAGCGTTACTGGCCGTAAAGATACGGTTACTATCTACTAGCCAGGATTGTCAAATATTTAAGGGCCGTTTCAGGGGAATCGTGTATCACTATAGTGACAGGTTGTCAGCCAGTCCCATAGTCGCCTCTTACGATTCCGACCCCCGCGGAAATGAAATGGGGTGATGCTATTTTAAGCCGGCATCACACGGCACAAATATTATTTTAAAATCATAAATAAAAAATAGGATTCAAATTAAATAGTTTCGACACCGGTCGGGACTAGAACCCGGATCGCAGAATCAGTTTTGTCGCTCTACCAACTGAGCTACCGCAGTTATGGCCACAATGTCAATACTCAGGCGAAGGAACTAGATAGATAAATAATTGTATCAACTGTGTGTCTCTTCGACTAAGAGGACCGTTTATTTTTTTATTTAATTTTATGCAATTAGCGGACTTAATGCCGAGGGCATTATCTACCAGTCTACCTTAGAGCACCGTTGTGCTTGGGTCGGATTTATCCCTCGGTCCCTTCTTACGACCCCCACGGGAAGAGATGGGGTGGTGCTATTCTACTCTGCCGGCACCAAACGGCTAATATGCATTATATGCATTTACATATTTAAACCATTTTCCTAAACCATATTTTTCTAAAATCTAAATGCCTATATTATTGACTTATGATAATTATTTTTCGAGAGCAGCGCCTCTTTTATTCGTTCTCCTTCCCGTCTTGTAGGCATAGGTTTTACTTAAATTGTTCCCATTATAAGCGAGTGCGCTCGTTTATTTATTAAAATTTATAGCGGCAAGGCCTCCCGAAAAAAACTGTGTTTTCGTGGTCATATCTGACTATCCTTGGTGGATAAGTTTTACACTGTCGAGTTTGCGAAAAGCTATTTATATACATACCTGACAACCAAACCGTATACAATATCACAAACTTAATAATATACTACATAAATACGACGTTGATACTCTACAAATTGTCCGAGTTATCCGACCCAAGACCACAAACTTTCTTTATGTTAGTTTTAAAACCTGACACATTTATTGTTTTCCTTACATCAGAAGGAATTTGATTCCATAACCGCATATCGTAGATATCACTACACAAAAAGGTGAGTGACACCACTTAGTAGTTGAGTATTTTGCATGCCATCAACTCAGAAGATGTGAGACCAATCTAATAAATTTAATGTCATACAAAGTTATTGTGGCCGTACGAGTTGGCTGCGCTATTTTTAGACTCGCTTCCGTAAGGCGGCTAATAAAAAATCTTGATTGTTAGATACTGTAGATGTAAGAAGCTACTCGTACAGTGTATGTGTTTAGGGTTCCGTACCGAAAGGGTCGGAACGGGTACATAATACTGAGACTTCATGTTTCAGTTTATTATACAAATTAAAATTTACATTTACATTAAATGCCGTGTGATGCCGGCTTAGAATAGCATCACCCCATTTCTTTCCCGTGGGAGCTGTAAGAGGCAACTGAGGGACTTGAGGGTGTGTATTGCAATTTTAGGCGATGGGCTGACAACCTATCACTATGGCGTTACACAATTTTCCGAATGACCCTGAAATATATGTCAGACGTGGCGTAAATGTCCGTTTTTGCGGCCGTTTACGCTCTGCCAACCCTGCAAGTGATAATAGGCGTGATATATGTATGTATGTAAAATTTACATGTCAAATGTTAGGTAGATTATAAATTATTTATCACATTAGATTATAATATGTAGGGACGATAATTTTATCGACAAATTGTTATTTATCAGATTATTAGGTAATCATATCTTGTTTTTGTCTTGATCAACAATGCGTCGGACACCAACAACATATAACTCTTTCACGTTATAACACGGTAGTTTGACGAGCATTTCTTTAATCAGTTATATAAAAATTTGGAGACTGGTCGCATTTGGTCACATAACTAGGGAGATAGTTGTAAAGTTTAGGACCAACAACATCCAGTAACTTTCACGATTTGGCTTCGCTGTCTGTCTGTATGACTAACTGACACGAGGCTGAAACCGTGATAGTTATAAAGTTTTTTTTTTCAGATTCCGTATTTTTATTGCCGCTATAAAAACAAATATAAAAAAATGCCAATTATTTAAAGAGGCTCCCATACAACATGTTTTTTTTTGTCATTTATAAAGTAAACGGAACGAAACCTTCGCGCGCGAATCCGACTCGCACTTGCCCGTTTTTTTATCAGAGTAAGCGATTTTATCTTGGAATTCATCTGTAGAAAATTCTGTTCTCTACTAGGTAATATTAGTTGTCTGAAAGGACGATGGTTGCGTACTTCGGAAGGCGCGTTACGACGTCGTGTCCGGGTCTATAATAAAAACATACATACACATATCACGCCTATAATCCCTTACGGAGTAGGCAGAGCGCAAATAGCCGCAAAAAACTGACATTTACGCCACGTCTGACAAATATTTGAGGGTCATTCGGAAAATTATGTATCGCCATAGTGACAGGTTGTCAGTCCATCGCCTAAAATTGCAATACACACCCTCGAGTCCTTTAGTAGCCTCTTACGACACCCAAGGGAAAGAAATGGGGTGATGCTATTCTAAGCCGGCACCACACGGCATATACACGGGTCTATAATAGATAAGGTTAATTTATTTTGATGATGATACACCATTGTTGTTACAACCATGTCAGAACCGTTGTAATAGTAAATAAAACAGTTTAAAAACGGACACCACGATTCAATGGATCGTGCTTACTACCTCAGGAAAACTCCTTTTTCCACGGGAATACGGATACCAACGGGAGAAACATCTCGTATGGCGGGCTATTAGTAGTCTAAAGTTAACTGTTTTTTTGTACTTTAAATATATTCGGAGTTATTCTGTTTACTCGTTTAAAAAAGAGCACGTACAAACACCACCTTTAATTAAGTCTACCAACACACGCGATAAAAAACTGTACAACACCAACACAACACACGTATGTATATATAGCTAGATAGGTCCACAACCTGTAATAGATATGACCTTGGACCTTTTTAAACTAAACGCTTTGTATGACAAACAAAATAATAATGAATGATCGTCGAACAACCCATTACAAAAAAAAAAAAAACACTGTTGAAATTGTATATTTGTCGCGGGTTTTCACTAAATCTGCAAAGAATGTATTAGTCGCTGAGAAATTAGTTGCAAAACTGACCCGGTAGATGGTACCATGCCACGCGTTATTGCCATGAAGATACACTTGCATGATTCACGGGCAATAGATGAGCCGCGGTAGCTCAGATAGAAGAGACGTCGCTTCTAGTGATAGCAAAAGTCGCAGGTTCAAATCCTGCCCGCGGTAGAAAATTTTGCAAGTTTTCTAAAAACCCATATCTCGTTAACAACATTGAGTTGCTAGAAAGATGATCCCGTGCATCGGAGGGCATGCTAAGTCTACGGTCCCGGTTGCAGTCTTTGATAATTTAAATAGCGGTAGTTACAAAACCTCGTGTAAGCAATAAAGTGTTCATCTATCTATCTTGTCAGAGGTCTTCTAATTACCTTGCCTAGTTAGTGGTTTATAACGCCGTGTGAAGCCTGCTTAGAATAGCATTACCTTATTCCTTTCCCATGGGTGTTGAAAGAGGTGACTAAAGGACTCGAGGGTTACACGTGTATCGCAATCTTAGGCGATGCGATGGGCTGACAACCTGTCCCAAACATTTTTCTGAAGCGGCCCACAAATATAAAATAAATACAACCCTTGATGTTTAGGACCATCTGTGCCCGATATTCCAATTTTACAGGTGAAATTCGATGTTCATTGCGTAGTCGGTTAGCCATTATGATACCAGGAATGTCAATCAGCTACGCAATGTACTAAGAATTACACCTGTAGACCTTGTAGCCTATAGTTTCATATCCTTAGCTCAATCCTCGAGAGGACAATAGGCCTAATTAGATAAAAACTGACATACTACACACACACACATCAAACGATGGAAAAATATATTCCTAGAACAAAGGCCGACAAGGAAAACCGCGCGTAGCAATAATTGCAAACAACATGTAATTAGTGTGATGGTTATCTACACGAGAGGCGGGGAGAGGGCAAGACGGGGGGGGGATAGTAATGAGTGCCAACTTGCGTGAGCTGCGTCCGCGCCTGGGTTGCCAGGTTACATGCTTTTTGGACGTATCTGGCAACATTTGAATTGAAGTCGTTTAAAATAAATAATGATTCTGCACGTAAAAATATTAGCTGGAAATATTTTAAACAGGTAAAGGTACCAAAGAACTAAACAACTTTCCCCAAAGAACATAGATCGAAATAAAATAAAATAAAATTATATAAAAAAAACTTTTAAAACAAGCTTTTATTTAAGTGCTCTGAAAAGATGAACATAAAATTTTGAATGACATTAACCACATTCATTTATGACTTTACAAAAATGAAAATATAATAAACGCTTGTCGCGGTGCCTAGAAGAAACTACCTAATTACAGTTAGGTGCGTACCTTATTACAAAATTTCAATCACAAATTGAAAGTTTCGCGACAAGCTTTTATTATATTTCATTTCTGTAAAGTCATAAATGAATGTGGTTAATGTCATTCAAAATTTTATTTTCATCTTTTCAGAGCACTTAAATAAAAGCTTGTTTTAAAAGTTTTTTTTACATAATTTTATGTTCTATTTTTTAGTTTATGTTACGATAGTTATTGATCAATACGAAAGTCTTTCTATAAAACGGAGAGACCTTCAATAGAAAAACTTAAGGCACGGGGAAAACTAACATTAGGATATCTCTTTTATATTCTATGGAAGTAGGTTGGTACCTACTCCTCCGGCATCCCTAATAGAAGAATTAGCTTGTAATATGTCTTAGTCTTTTCATTTCATTGATGGCGTCATTATTACATGGCCGAGTCCCAGTTAATTTCGAACAGTCTAATTCTTCTGAAGGAGGCCTTCTATTGACGTGACCCTTATTCATGGTGGGCCTACCAACTGCCTATCATGAACGAATTCGTATACAAAATTGCAAGTCCCAGCAGTTGAATATTGAGGAGTTCCATAGTTCGAAGACAACCCTGGATGTAGCGTCTAATTCATGGTGGGCCTACCAACTGCCTATCATGAACGAATTCGTATACAAAATTGCAAGTCCCAGCAGTTGAATATTGAGGAGTTCCATAGTTCGAAGACAACCCTGGATGTAGCGTCTAATTCATGGTAGGCCTACCAACTGCCAATAATAAACGAATTCGTATACAAAATTGCAAGTCCCAGCAGTTGAATATTGAGGAGTTCCATAGTTCGAAGACAACCCTGGATGTAGCGTCTAATTCACGGTGGGCCTACCAACTGCCTATAATAAACAAATTCGTATACAAAAGTGCAAGTCCCAGCAGTTGAATATTGAGGAGTTCCATAGTTCGAAGACAACCCTGGATGTAGCGTCTAATTCATGGTAGGCCTACCAACTGCCTATAATAAACGAATTCGTATACAAAATTGCAAGTCCCAGCAGTTGAATATTGAGGAGTTCCATAGTTCGAAGACAACCCTGGATGTAGCGTCTAATTCATGGTGGGCCTACCAACTGCCTATAATAAACGAATTCGTATACAAAATTTTGTGTCCCAGCTATAAACCGCTGAGGAGATCTCTCGTACGGAGCCGATCCTGGCAGCAGCATCAGGTCAAATTTATGATTCACATGCATTGTCATCGGTTCTGGACCAACATGCAAAATTTCAACTCAATCGGATACCGAGAAGTGGTTCAAATTAAACTTGCAAGATTTGCACCGAACAAACATTGTTACTTACTTACTTACTTACTTACTTACTTACATACTTACATACACTGCAAGTTAAATAAAAGCTTTTAAAAATGGGCCGGCCTCCCATACAAATTGATCCGATCGGCTGGCATTAATTCGGTCGGTTAATTTGCCCCCAGTTTCAGGTAGATTTAGTCTTACATAAGGCATAACATAGCAGGGTTTATCGGGTCGTTCGGCAACACGGTATCCCACACGACAGAAGAAGGCCTACTTGTTGTATTAACCGCTCTTGTATAGAAAATCCTGAGATCAAAGTTCCATTTCAAATGAAAAGAAAAAACATACATACATAAATCACGCCTATATCCCTTACGGGGTAGGCAGAGCGTTAACGGCCTTAAAACGGATATTAACACCACGTCTGACAAAAGCTTGATGGTCAATCAGATAACTGTGTATTACTATAGTGACAGGTTGCCAGCCCATCGCCTAAAATTGCAATACATATCCCTCGAGTCCCATAGTCGGCTCTTACGACACCCATGGGTAAGAAATGGGGTGATGCTACTCTAAGCCGGCAATCACACGGCGGAAAAAACAATCCATACAACATCATTTTCGGCGCTTGTCAATCTAACCATTGTAAGTATGACAATACCAAACAATAGGGGAGGCCTAGTAGTGGACTGTTGTGGTTGTTAAGGCCATAACCGTCAAATGCCTAAAATCGTTAATATAAGTCAAATGTTGAAAAAGAGTACAGAAACATCATAATGTTATAGATTGATTTTCAAGTAAAACTTTTGATTACATGAAATTGCTTTTTTTATTGTGTTCACCTAGAAAAATAATCTCAAATTGAACCTAATTTCGGTCATTAATTGCAAATGTTCTCCAAACCGGCTTGAGTTACTTAGTTCGTTTTACACATTATAAAGGATATTCACAATATTAATATTTTGTGTTGAGTTTATTTTTAATCTCGCATATTATACGTGAAAAGTATTTAAAACCTCCAAAAACTGATTGGATATTTCTCTCTGACGCAGCGGCAATGAAAGGGACAGTTGATTCACCCTACTTTGCCCCTTACTATAGCAGCAGCAGTCAAGTGGTAGGCCTACTAGTGGTAGTAGGCGGTTGAAAAACTCTGACACCAGGGTTCATCGGGTCGTTGGACGACTCGGTGTCCCACACGAAAAGAGAGAGAGAGCAGTCAAGTGCAGAATATTGTATCAATTTTGTTTCCATGCAATGGCAACACCGCGTATTCTGCCAGACGGCGCGGCGGCGAGCAATACAAGTACACAGCGAATGCTCAATGATAAAAGATAATTAGTGGCTCCAACGCACTTCAGCCCCGCTCTAACCATTTCGCTTTTAAATAACACTAGTTGATTCACACCACGTGACAGTCTTGCCTACAAATGGCATAACCATCATCGTTATAAGATACATACCTACACAAATCACGCATGTGTCTCTAGAGGTATATTTATATTTATACTTTGACAATGTAAATTTCTTACTAATAAAGAAATGATAAATATCGTATAATACCATTACTCTTCCCTAGGTCTGCTGTAAGAAATTTCTTATTAGAGATAAGCAGTGCCTGTTGTGTCTGTATTCTTTATGTGTTTTTCTCTTTAATGTTCATGTGTACAATAAATCGTAAATAAATAAATAAATAAATATAGGCAGAGCGTAACGTCCGTAAAAATCTGATATTTACGCCACGTCTGACAAACAATTTGAGGGTCATTCAGAAAATTATGTATCTCACCATAGTGACAGGTTGCCAGCCCATCGACTTGAATTGCAGTACACATGTAACCCTCGAGTCCCTTACTCGACTCTAACGACACCCATGGGAAAGAAATGGGGTGATGCATCACGCCTGTGTCGCTTTGGGGTATAAGCAGAGCCTAAAACGCCGTATCGACGACCGTCATCGCCTATTACATTCGTTCACCGTGGAAAGATTAGATAGCTGAACATGCATTCAGGCAACTATTTGCATGCAGGGAACTCAAACGGGTGAACGCGAAGCTCTATTTAAATAGACTAAAATAATACTGCGTTGCCTAGATTTCTGTTTTATTACACTTCTTTTCTTTTTCGTGTGGATGAGTAACGACCACCGTCCAAGTAATCGGAGACAGCAACCGGGACCGACAGCTTAGCGTGCCCTCCGAAGCATAGAATCATCTTTTTTTTTTTTTTTTTATTAATGATGGGTTTGCTCTTGACTCTAGTCTAGGTCATAGGACAGAGACAGAGTCAAAGATGGAGCGAGCTCACCCAGAAGAAGCCTGTTAAGGCACTGGCACTCCCACACACTGACGGAACGCAGCAAGCTACTTGGCGCCAGACTTCGGTGGGATGGTGGTCGCGAGCCAGGCGGCCCCTTACGGAGCCTTCCACCGCTTTTCAGACAAACAGGCGGTTCAGCCTGCACTGTCCTAACCAGACTGTGAAAAAATTTACAAAGTGATAAAGATCAAGTTTGTGAGTGCCCCACCGAGAATCGAACTTGGAACCTTTGCGTTGCACTACCACTGCGCCACATCGGCTGTTTTTTCACACTGAAACCTCACATGTATCGCTCGCCCGGCCTTCACTGCTGTGATAACACTAATGCGTAGTAAGTACGCGCTACAGCTGTTTCGTAGCTCGGGTTTTTACGTTATTTGCAATAGGTTTGTTTCTTGACTCTTGTGATGATAAATAGTGGCGGAGCGATCTCTTTCAAAAACCTGAGAGTAAATGTACCTTACATCAGGGCTACCTTTTGTTTGTAGTTTGTACCTTAGTCTGCTAAATTAAAATCGTTTCAATTGTGTGTCAAAGGCCTGTCAGTGGGACAGTTTTGGTCGTTTCGTATTCTGCTAACAGTTTGAAGTATAGAAAATCACAGTGGCATTATCATGAAAATTTAAATTCGATGGCATTACAGTGACTAAAAAATAAAAGAATCGGGGCACAGGTCTGCAACTAATATTATAGGGAGTGCCATTATATTTATTTTTTTATCCCGCCCGAGCCGGTTTTCTATAAGGACAATACAAAATTGTTATAAAAAAAATAAATTGCGTTATGCAAGTTTCTTTTTTTTACAATGACCGATCATGACGTCAATAAGTGATAATACTATCCTACATTGAATAAAGTTATTTCATTTTCATTAAAAATCTGTATATTTCTAAGCGCAGTGTGATGTCGGCTTGACCATCGACCCATTTCCTTCCCGTGGGTGTCGTCAGAGGCGACTAAGGGACTCGAGTGTTACATGACGTGTATTGCAATTTTAGGCGAGATGGGCTAAGAACCTGTCACATTATAGTTCTTCATCGAGTCAAATGGTAACTTTTTAGATAGCCTTCTTGGACCAATATTTGGCTATGGCGATAGCTATAATGATAGATTAGATTGGTACCGTCCTAGCCAGGCATAAGCCAGTCCCCAGCAAGCTAGATAATACCGGGGGTGCAGTTTTGTTCAATCCCTGAGTGTGTCCCGCTCTGGGATGGGAGAGGAAGATCATAAATTCGCAACTCCATTGATCACATCCGACCGACTGTGCAACCTTATTAGCCAGAATGGGATATTAGGATAGACGGATAAATTCTAGTTGGAATGAGCGTTGATGCTGCACGATTTATCTGGAACGGCTCTCACATATTACCTCTATATAGATATTTCTTGTGCAAACTAGGCTAAAATATCGGACAATGCAACAGTATCTAGTATCGCTGTTAGAACTCCATTTCAGTATTTGAGTCATTGTGTGTGACGGCGAAAGCTTAAAACCGTTTCAGGCAGATTAACTTTTCAATTACTTTTTTCCGCGAGACGCATTGGCAGAGCGGATTCAAAATAAAACATGTGACTTAGGGAAACTTCGTTATCTAGTGGAATCACGTGTTGTGTGTGGTTGTTTTGACGGCGAGACGTACACAAAACAACACGAGTGCCATTGTATAATGTTTAGTATATCATAGTAACAACACTCGATCAATAGCTCCGACCAGCTGATAACAAGAGGCGTATGTTTAAACCAGTAGAGATTCGATTCGCACGCGATGCGGTGCGGATGCGGCTTTGAATAGCATCGCCTCAATTGTACCCGTGGGTGTCGTAAAAAGAACGATAATTGCGTCCAGGGAACGGGCTGCAGCTTTCCCTATGATTGTAAAATCTTGCACTGGGCTCGCCAGAGTGGTGAGTATGGCAATACCCCTCAATAGAGGAACCCCATGCTCAGCACTGGACTGTTGTGGCTTTTATGCAATGTATGTAATGTACATGCGATGCGATAAGAGCTGTATCACGTGGTATCACATAATGTGATACGAGTGGTTAGACGAATAGTCGCCGACTGGCGCTTCAACATCAATAGCCACAACAGTCCATTGCTGGACATGGGCCTCCTACTTTTACGGGCTATTTTCCTTACTCACCACACTTGACAGGCGCGTTGGCGAGAGCAAGATGTTTTACTCACAAATATCTCTCCTGCCCATTCCCCGAATTCATCCCTCTAGCGCTAGGGAAATCAAAAGTCTACTGATTCAGAAATACGCCTCCAAACTATCTCTGAAACGTGTGACTGTGTTGCTAAGTAAATTACTTATCTGTATTAGTATTTAAAAATACTTACATAAAGTATAAATCAGGCTACGTTTAATACGCACATGACACGCACGAAGAAAAATTTAAACTCATGATTCCTCAAAAAAATTAGTTGAAAGAAAGTGCACTAGTTTACAAAATGTATTTCCGTGCTTCAAACAGCACGTTAAAATTAGTTGAGAATTTTAGATGTTGAAGTGAACAAGACAGCAACTGGCACCGACGTTTTAACGTGCTTTCTGAAGCACAGAACTATTTTTTTATGTCCTAACAAAACTGGAAACCAACTCGGTCATAAATTTACAATCATCAAAATAGTTTCCCCGAGAATCAAACCAGGGTCTTCCGGATCCTGAGAAAATACTCTGACCACTAAACCACGGAGTCAGTTAATACTAGTGACCACTAGTTACCATACATACAGTCACATATCACGTCCTTATTCCTTGCGAGGTAGGCAGAGCGTTAACGCCCGTAAAGTACTTTGAATAGGAGGGTGTTTCAGAAAAATCGTGTATCACTATAGAGACTTGTTGTCAGCCTGTTGCTTTTTTGACCGTGTGATGCCGGCTTGAGTAGCATCACCCCATGTCTTTTCCATGGGTGTCGTAAGAGGCGACTAAATGGCTCGAGGCTTTAATTGTTTAATGCTACGTTCACACTATGCTTCTACTCCTGCCGCTGCCGCGAAGATTGCCTGAAATACTTCCGCGGAAGTTCGCGAGTGTTCATTTACACACTGCCGTCATACTCTTCTCGCAGCAATACGAGTGAGCGAGATAGCAACACATTCCGCTCGCGCTCGTGCTGCCGGTCCTTTGATACACGAAAATCCAACACTTGCGGGAGCACTAGAAGTGGCAGTGGTATGACGAGTAGCAGCGCGAGTAACCTGTTTACATGCTCGCGCTGCCCACTTCCCTTACTATTAGAGGCATGATGTGAACGTGAGGATAGATAACGGTTCACTTGTTTACTGAGCGATATCGGTAGCGGAAGCGAAGGCCGACGGTGTCTCTAGGTGGAAATTTTGCAATCAAATTAATTACTAAAAAACAAAACGGTCGGAAAGTATGTTATAAATACATGGACTAAAATAATAGCTTGAACCAGTCCTAAAACTGAACAACTTACCCCAAGGAAAATAAAGCGAAATATGAAAAAAAAATGCTTCCCAACCCCTAATACAAAGTGACGCGGTTGTCGACTGGAACTTTTATAGTAGGAAGCCATTTATATAAAGGTGCTAGCGGCCTGCACCGCTTTTTTGGGAGTTGGGTGAAATAGTTCCCACCTAGCGGAGCTGATCAGCCGTCAGCGAGATCCGCAAACCCAACCCGAGGAAGAAGAAGGCCTGCCCAGCGGTTTATTTATATATTTATTTTATACTTTATTGCACATGGTACAAAAGGCGCGCGGCATTCTCTACCGGCCAACCAGAAGGTAAACAGAGAGAAAAATACACGGGTAGGCCGGGTTTCACCCGCTGCTAACCGTTTTCCCGCGGGAATAAGTTTTATTTTTATTTTTCCTATGTTCATTAGGGATAATAATTCTAAAAGTATTCGTTTTTTAATTCGGTCTAGGAGCCTATTCAATTCAAACAAACAAACAATCAAATCTTTCCTCTTTACAATATTAGTGTAGATGAATGATACACAATTTTCTGAATGACCATCAAATGTATGTCAGATGTGGCGTAAATGTCCGTTTTTTATGGCCGTTTACGCTCTGCCTTCCCCGCAAGGGATTAAGTATGTGTAGATGAGGAAAAATTACAGCCTATTCAGCTGTGAGGATACAAATTGCTATCTTTTGCGGAAACGAAACAAACACACATAATTTTGCATCAAATATAAATAAGTACTTGTGATAACGTAAGATAACAATCTGTCATACCTACGCAAAACATGTAACTAAAAATATGGTAAGCCAGGCTTGAAGTTTGATAACACACACATACACATATCACGCCTATAATCCCTTGCGAGGAAGGCAGAGCGTAAACGATCGCAAAAAACCGACATTTACGCCACGTCAGACAAATATTTGAGGGTCATTCGGAAAATTGTGTATCGCCATAGTAACAGGTTGTCAGCCCATCGCCTAAAATTGCAATACACACCCTCGAGTCCCTTAGTCGCCTCTTACGACTCCCACGGGAAAGATATGGGTTGATGCTATTCTAAGCCGGTATCACACGGCAGAGAACTTCTGTTAACGGTTTGAAGTATAAAAAACCACAGGGGCAAAAAAGATAGACAGTTGAGTTAAAGTGTTGATTTCTCTCCTACTGCATACGTTGTATATAAATGTCCAATCAATACATACATATATCCCTTGCAGGGTAGGCAGAGCATGAACGGCTATTTACGCCATGTCTGACAAATATTTGATGGTCTTTCAGAAAATTGAGTATTACCATAGCGATAGATTGTCAGCCCATCGCCTAAAATTGAGTTTTCGCTATCGGGTACTAGTAAAATTTCACCCTATATAGCGTGGGAATGCAACCAGCGTTATGGCAACCTTTTCATCGGGAACATTTTGAGGCGGATTATTTGGTTGACGAGGGGTGTCCCCGCAAGTTCTTACCTGTTTTTTTTTTATTATATTTAGTTTATTTTTGCTAAAACTTACTTTTTGAGATTATTATTACAATTACTAAGGCTGTGCTTAAATGAAATTTTTCATAGAACCATAAACTAAATAATAATTAATATATAAATATCCTGGACAATTCACACAGCACCATCTAGCCCCAAACTAAGCAAAGCTTTTACTATGGAAACTAGATAGCTGATATTAATACATAATTTTTTTTTTTAATATAAACTTATTATACGCGTGGGACACCGAGTCGTCCAACGACCCGATGAGCCCTGGTGTTTTACTAAATTCATTAATTAAATTGTGCACGATTTATCAGCCTCACCTTATGCTATATCTCTACCGTAGGACTGCTGGAAGAGATTTCTTTTAAAAAATAAGTAGTACCTGTTGTGTTGTTTTTCTTTAACGTAATTGTTCTGTGTTTTATCTTGTTTGCAATAAACAGTTAAATAAAATAAATAATAAATAAATAATAGACATATCTGAAAATGACTTAACAAATATTTGTGTCTTGTGGGGATCGAAGCCACGACCCTCGGTGTAGCAGGCAGGGGTACTATCCGCTACGCTATCGGGCGACAAATGAAATAGGCATAGGACATTCTACGAAAGATTAAATGCCGAACTGGGTATATATTTAGCGCGGCAATCTTCAGACGAGCCACAAAGTAGTACCGACGAACGGTTTTGGCAAAACGCCGCAACGGCCCACTTGGTTACACTTGGTGGCGTCAATTCGGGAAATAAAGTCTCTTAACTATATACATGTAAGGGACAGCCCTCCGAATACTGATAGGGTGCATGTAGACCATGAAACTGAACAACTTTCACCTAGGAACATATGCCAGGAAACGACAAAAATTATTTGACCTCCCAAATAAAATCATAATCAGCTGACTGCTTTTACTATGGGAAGTATTTTTTTTTACGTTTCCTGAAATATTTTCTCATGGATAGTTGTTCAGTTCCATGGTCTGAAAGCACCCTTTAAGTATTCGGAGGGCTGTCCCTTACACCGTGTATATTGTTGCTTTGTAAAAATATGTTTCTCTTTTTGTAAAAGTATATAGTATTGCATTAACTTGCTATGTATTAGCGGTGTCACTTTCCGATAAATAGGTTTAGAATACGATAGGAGATATCCAAGTTTACCATGTTATAAATATTAAAATGGGTTCTTTGCTATTTTTCGTCAACTTAGTGGCCATTGCTTTTATCGTCTTATCGTCGCCTTATTCTGACATACAACGCGTATCCTGCGTCAAATGATGACATGATACGACTCAGGTATCTTCTATCCTTTTCTAAACCTATATGACGGAAAGTGGCAGCACCAATTTTAAGGTAAGTTAAGAGAATTTACATCGCGAATTTGAGGCCATTGTTTTCAACGTCGCCTTATTTTGACAGATAACGCGTAGTGTTAAGTCATGGCATGACTTCGATATCTCCTAACCTTTTCTAATCCTATTTGACGGAAAGTGGCAGCACTAATTTAAGGTACGTTAAGAGAACTTATTTCCCGAATCGAGGCGTTTATCAAAATCTTGATAATTTCACGTTAGTTCTTATCTGCCGACGTTATCTCTCATGCGTGATATAACTTTTTTCCTGTAACATCTTTTTTAGGCATGTTATTTAGTCATAAAAAGTTAATTATGAGTTTTATGCTCAGCGGTTTTAACCACCTCAGAGGTCTTAAAGCTTATTTGTGGAGAAATATAAATGTAAATTGGTCCGGTACACACATAAAAATCTTTCCAAGGCCGTATGATGTCGGTTTACAATAGCATCATCCCATTTCTTTCCCTTGGGTGTCTAAGGGACTGGAGGGTTATATGAGCATTGCAATTTTAGGCGACAACTTGTCACTATGGCGATACACAACTTGCTGAATGACCCTCAAATGTTTGCCAGACGGCAATTTACGCTCTACCCCGCAAGGGATTAAGGCGTGATATGTGTGGGTATGTGTGTTAAGGTTATGGTAGTATGTAGGTAACACCTCTTAATAATACGCCTCAAGTTTCCCCAATAATGGATCAGCTTTATACTGTTTAAATAATAAAGTTTAATTGCACATTAATCCTTATATTTGTAGGTATGAAAAACTAGCATAATGCCACAATCATGATTAAACTGGTCAAGTGACTAGTAACCAGATGTTTTAAAAAATTCTTATACTTAGGCCTAGTAGGTATAAATATGAATATTCCGGAAATTTCACACAGGCCTATCTAGCCCCAAATTAAGCATAGCTTTGGGAACTATATTGATATACTGATAATACTTATATCCTTTTTTTGAAAATAAATTCTAAATTATACCTAGAAAGCACCCAGAATAAACAGAAATATCTGTAAATTGACAAAGAGGTTAACAAATATTTGTGTCTTGTGGGGATCGAACCCACGACCCTTGATGTAGCAGGCAGGAATACTATCCGCTACGCCATCGGCCCAGTGCTGATTGAGGTGACAATAGAGAATGACGAAGTAGCCTAGATGGAAAAGGCGTCGCCACAAGTGATGGCGAAAGTCACAGGTTCAAATCCTGCCTGCAGTAGAAAATTTACCAATTTTTTCTAAAATTGCGTACCTGACAAGGGAAGTATTTAAATAATTTGGTATTTAATTGACACAGGGGTCATGAACAAAAGCTTATTCTAACCACATTTATAATGTTATTTATTTCACCATTAATATAACACAAAGTAGTGATTAATTTGTCCTAGTTGTGGTCATGTTTGTTTTGTTTGTTATCAGGCCTGACATGACCTTCACATTCATGAAGCATTCATGCATGTTTACATTAAATTTCCTTATTATTCTTACTATGTCATAAGTCACGCTTATATCCCTTACGGGGTAGACAGAGCGTTAACGGCCGTAAGACGGATATTAACACCACATCTGACAAAAGTTTAAGGGTCAATCAGATAACTGTGTATTACTATAGGGACAGGTTGCCAGCCTATCGTGTAAAATTGCAAAACACATCTTACCCTCGAGTCCCTAAGTCGCCTCTTACGACACCCATGGGTAAGTAATTGATGCTATTCAAAGCCGGAATAACACAAAAATTACTCATTTTTTCAACATGTTAAGCAGCATTTGAAATTTTTGTTAGAGTAGTATTTCTATTAAGTTCTTTAGCAGTTACTGCCAAAAATATTAAGAACACTTTTATTAATGTATATTCTATGTTCCCATGGACAAATCTATGATATAATTGATAGTAAAATCCTTTTTTTTTTCAATAATATGAAGTTTTTAGTTTAGTGCATGAATTTAAGTTGTTTTTTTGAATATTAGTACAATTATTTAATTTACACAAAATTATATAAGTATAAAGGGACAAATAACAATTAATAAATAACAAATAACTTAGCTGCATGCATGAATTGCAATATAATATCTGCTGATGTTACTAACAGTACCACAAAAAGTGGATTGCATGTAATATTGTGACTTTTCAATCAGAAATGACATCACTCCTTCATCTGAACTACCTGCACTTTGATCATAGCAAGAAATAGACTATTATGTTGCCATTATCTTGCACAAGATTTTGCTTGCTCCTTAAAGCTATTCTCACTGAACATTATTCTTTTGTATTGTTCATCTTGGTGGTTTTGCCTTGTGATGCCGGCTTAGAATAGCATCACCCCATTCCTATCCCGTGGGTGTCATAAAAGGCGACGAAGGGACTTTAGGGGATGTGATTGAGGAATTGCAATAAACATACTATTTATAATATTTATGTTCAATTATTTGTAACAAACAAATCTTAATTTTTATCATTATCAGTGTGTGTACCATCAGATGGCCTTGTATATGATACTTATTGTTGTTATTGCTTAAATTTAGGAGAGTTTGAAAAGATCTGTGTAAAGATAAGTTTACATTAGAGCCTCCTGTTTCAGTTATTTTCTAATTAAATAAGGAATATACAGTAGAGTGTTTGTTACTAAAGTGCTGCTGTTCCAATAAGTCATATTTGTCAGCTGTCATCTCTATACTAAGAGATGTCAACAAAAGAATATGGACCCTCTGCCATATTATTATCACGAATCTGATAGCTGACAAATACAACTTATTAGAATGGCGTTACTTTAATTGTAGTACATTTTTTGTACAACATAGATAGTAAAAATATTGCTTAGTTAGAGGATATTTTTGGTGAGCAATGGGCAGCAAGGTACCAAAATTTAAGTAGAAAATGAAATTAGGTATCAGACTTTTTTTATTTGCATAAAAGATGGTTCGATTTAGGGTTAATACCTAGGTGATTTGCCAACATATAAATTGTCTGAAATACATGGGAGTCTTTCTAGGTTCATCAATTCAACCTAAAGAAAAAGAACATAAATTACCAATGGTTTACCTGTATAAAAAACTTCTCAGACCATGATATTTGTTATCTTGGAACAAGCATAATTTCACAACTTTTTCTTATCATGGCAAATTCTTATTTGAATTAGGTATCAATGGCAAACAGGCAACCTAGCTTTCTCGCGCGCAAATCGTGACAAGAAGACATCGCAGATAGGTATACTTATAGGTTATTCAAGTGAGCAAGAGAATGAAGTCATCTTTACATACGAATTAGCTCCTAGATTTTCATCGTATTGCTGTACTATGTAAAACGCCTTCAAGTGAAATAACAAAGGCTAAGCCGTAAGAAAGAAAAAACGTAAGACGACAAGTTGACTTTTTGCCAAGAAAGTGGAACTTACCATCTTGCCAAGGGTTGGCGGGCTCGAAGTACTGAGTCACTAGCTGGTCCTCATCAGGAAAAGACACTTTACGAGTCGGCTTCTTCTTCTTCTCACAAATTTCGTCTTCGCAGAGGTCTGGGACCTCATCCTCAGACTCTTTATTCACAACTTTTTCACTTGCACATGCCGTATCTTTACCATCGGTAGACATATCTAGCGCGGAATCTACAGTCACATATCAGTACCATGAACGGACACATTTAGCAAAGAGAACTTTTCACATAAAAAATACAACACGGACACTACAACTATTGAACTAATTCTCACTGCACATCAGTTTTTTCGCTTATTCCGTATTTTCAACACCACAAATTTGTTTTCACACCGGCCATTCAGTATTTTATTCGCGATTAGGAGCTTTTTCTAATTATTATTGGTCGTTTCCAAATCAAAACATTCTGTACCTTTCATACATCGTTTACCGCCATATTGGATTGAGGGAGACAATAGGAAAGGTTTTCAATGTAGCCGCTAGAGGGCGCGTACAAATGTTACCTTTTTAAAATATAATATTCACTTATCATGTAGCGCCATCTAGTATCAAGTAGAAATACATATTGCTGTAAATGTTGCCATTTCACAGCAGAAATAGAAATATGAATAGGTACAGCGTATAGATGGCAGTACTTGTAATTTTTTACTCTGTGGCCTGTGACAGTGGTGGTAACAGAAACAGACAGATTGTTTTTCTTTTGGTTCTCGTATTTGTTTGTGTATGGTCTTCGCATATCTATAGTTTCAAATCTAAATTTATGAATGAAATGTGTATTTAATGTAAAAGTTATTAAAAGTGCACTCAATGGATACCTTTCCAAATGACATTTGCAGTGTTTGTTTCAGTACTGATAGGAAAATAATGGTTATGAAAGATCCAAAGAAAAAAGAATATTTTTTACGATTTATCTGCGAGATTTCGGTATGTTCACTGCTTTTTCTGGGTTTTAGTATTCCAAGACCCTATGTAAACTTGGACTTGATACCCTGACCTTGTATCTTGACCGGCACGGTTGGAGTGCACTTAGGGGGGCTGCCATACAAAAGACAAATTTTGTAGATTTTGCGAAGTGCATTTATGTACAAATCTGTAAAGTATATATTTAACCTAACAAGTTTATCTGACCAACAGCCGGCCCAAGTGTTTTCCCATGGGAATAAGACCTTTCCCCGGCATGTATCATACAAATAAACCTGCCTCTTGAATTACTCTATTAATTACAGAAATCTGCATCAAAATCTGTTGTGTGGCTTAAATCCATAGGGAGATAGAGGTACTGATTAGACCAAGAAGCCATGATCCAAAATCTCTGAACTAAAATATTATTTCTTCTTTACAGGCGGTGCAAGCATGGTCCGACAATATATCTGTTCAATTGTGCTGGGAATGTGAAGCTCTGTTACAGCGCTTGAATAAGTTTAAGAATAAAGCTCAACATTCACTTGTTACTCTCAAAAATTTCACAGAGAAGGTAAAAGTTACAAATATGTTACAATCTATTTTTTAAAAACTCTTTCATTGTTCATGATTTAGTTGTTTAAAAAGCAAAGGTTTTTTACAAATGTAAGACAGCTGTGAGTGTTATTAACTATTTATAATATAATATTTACCGTGTGATGCCGGCTTAGAATAGTATCACCCCATTTTTTTCCCGTGGGAGTTGTAAGAGACAACTAAGGGACTCGAGGGTGTGTATTGCAATTTTAGGCGATGGTCTGACAACCTGTCACTATGGCGATACACAATTTTCCAAATAACCCTCAAATAATTGTCAAACGTGGCGTAAATGTCCGTTTTTCGCGGCCGTTTACGCTCTGCCTACCCCGTTAGGGATTATAGGTGTGATATGTGTGTGTGTGTGTAATTTATAATACTATGTAATGTCTTAAATACCTGTTTTTCTTTCATATTAACAGCGCCCAGAAGTGAAGACATCTTTGCAAATAAATAAGCAATTTTCTATAAACTTGTGTCCAAATGAAAATCTAACGGCTACTACATATAGTGAAATAGTCAAATTAGAAGAAAATGAAGTACCAATAGTTAAGGAGGAGTTTGACAAGTTTTCAGTATATGATGGACATAATTCTGATAATTATTCAGATGATGATGACAAGACTTTAGAAGAATTGAGTCAAATGATTAACAATCAAATGAATAATTACAAGAAAAAGCGGCGAAAAATAGAGGTAGGTACCTCTCTCTAATTTTATTTTGTGACTATTTGTTTATAATTTCATTTAAGGTATTTTCAGCAGTGACAAGGCTACAATTTTAACCATCCATAATATGTTAGAAAATAAAATCACAGTAAAATTAAATAAATCCGTACTAATATTATAAATCTGAGAGTTTGTGTGTGTGTGTGTGTATGTATGTTTGTTACCTCTTCATGCTCAAACAGCTTGACCGATTTGGATGAAATTTAGAACACAGGTAAGAGTATAAACCGGAATAACACATAGACCACTTTTTACCGCGGGAAAACAACTATTTCCACGGGAAAATGAGTGGCAGTCGGTGAAACCGCTGGGCGGAAATCTAGTTAATTAATATCTTGGACACTTCACACAACTCAATCAAGCCCTTAACTAAGCAAAGCTTGTACTATGGGAACTAGATAGCTGATATAATATATATTTATTTTTAAATCAACACATACAATAAATAGAAAACACCCAGAATAAACACAAATATTTGAAATGTAACTTACAAATACTTGTGCTGTGTGGGGATCAAACCCACGACCCTCGGCTTAGCAGGCAGGGGTACTATCCACTACGCCATCAGGCCAGTACTATTACAGCAAATATTTGTACATCCTGTATAAAATTTTAAGGAATCCTTTATACTTCAATAAATTCTCATTTTAAGGAACACATAGAAAAATCTGAAATAAAAAAGGAAGAACAATGTTACGTGGAAAAAGAGTTAACCAATCAAGAAATAGAAGAAGAGAGAAGATCTCTACAGTTAAAAGAAGATTATGTTAATGCTGTGTTCCGATGTGATAGATGCATTTTGGCATTTCCAAATGCTGAAGATTTGAAGGATCATATCAACATAAAACATGAATTGGTAAGTAACAGTTAATTGAATACCAAATTTTAAAACACTTTCTGTGTCTTTGCAAGTTTTCAAAAATTGTATACCTAACACGGGAAGTGTTTTAAAATTTGGTATTCAATTTATCGCAGGTTTTCATCGCTTAGACTACATTCAATCTGTAAAGATAGAATTAGTCGCCGGGTATTAGTTGCAAAACTAACCCGGTAGATGGAGCCTTGCCACGCGTTACTGGCATTCAATACACTCGCAAAATTGGCGGGCAAGGAGTGAGTTGCGGTAGCCCAGATGGAAGAGGCGTCGCCACTAGTAATGCGTAAGTCGCAGGTTCAAATCCTGCCCGCGCTTGAAAATTATGCAAGTTTTCAAAAAAAGTAACAGTTAAACTGAGTTAGGCCCAACGCTGCCTTGAGCGGGCTGCAAGCGCGGCTTGACATAACCCGTCCGACTTTAGAAGGCGCATCATGCCTAAGTAGCTGTAATACGGCAAGATGTCGTCGTATTCGTACGGGTTGTACTATCCGCGCCGTTGGGCGACGCGCGTCACACAGCGCTGCTCTTGTATTTTGCCTAATCTTACCGTAAAAATGGCCGTAAAAAACGGGCATTTAAGTTGAGGGTCATTCATAGCAATACCCATGTTACACTCAAACCCCTTCATCATCTCTTAGGATACCCACGGGAAGGAAATGAGGTGATGCTATTCTAAGCCGGCATCACACGGCACGAAAATATTGTGATATAACTTACATATACCTAAACTCTCTTGTTGTAATTCGGTAGGTATTAGATTACTCAGATAGATGCTATGATACATACCTTAACTGAACTGTCTTGTTGCAATTGTATAATAGAACACTCAGATATGCACTAAGGTAGACTGGTAGATAATGCCCTCGGCATTAAGTCCGCCTATGTAAATTTATTGAATAAAGTTAAATAAAAAAAAAAAAAAAAAATATTGCCCTAAATTCGGGATACAAGTTCTCTCTTACCTTAAATTAGTGCTGTCACTTTTCGTCAAATAGGTTTAGGTAAGGGGGTGATATCTAACTCTTGTCATGTTTAAAAATGTCAATGGGTTCTTCGCAATTTCTAGTCAATTTAGTCCTCATTGTTTTCAACGACGCATTATTTTGATAACACGTGTTTTTCGACAAATTATAAGACATGATGTGACTAAAATATCTCATTTCTTATTCTAAACCTATTTGACGGAGAGTGACAGCACTAATTTAAGGTAAGGTAAGAGAATTGATATCTCGAATTGAGGCCTAATGGTTCCTTTTTATATTGGCGGATCATGACGTCAATAAGTGATAATACTATCCTACATTGAATAAAAGTAATTTCATTTTCATATTGATTGAATTTTTTCATTGAAATTAAAATTCTTAATGCAATGTAGGATAGTATAGCACTTATTGACGTCATGAACGGTCATTGTAAAAAAATAAATTTTTATCACACAATTTTCTTTTTTTTTATAAAAATTTTGTAATGTCCTAATAGAAAACCAGCTCGGCTTTATTTCATTGTACCGATATGTATGATCCACCTGTATCTACCTACTCTATCGTTCTGTTTGAGTGACAAATAAATGCTTTTTTTTTTCAACCTGTCTGTATCCGCCCCCTTTCAACAGCTATACTTGTTGCAGAATGGCGCACAATGGAAATGCCCGTGGTGCGAATGTACTCTCGGCTCGCAAGTCGCGTTCAACTACCACACCACGAAGCACACGAAGCGATACGTGTGTTGCGTGTGCGGCCACGCCGCGCGCAGGTAAGTTACATTAGAGACCCCTCACACTAGCGTCTTGCGAGCGCTGCGTAAACCGGCGTTCGGCAGTGGTTCAGCACTGGCGTCGTGACGACGTCCCGCCAGCGTCGCGTCGACGCTGCGTGAGCGCCGGCGAGACCACGACGCTCGAAAGACGCTAGTTTGAGGGATCCCTTAACAGCAACTACAGTCCATTGCTGGACGTGGGATTTTAAGCAGTTTAGTAAACGAATAACTAATTTGAATTCTACTAATATTAGTTTCACCCGCTGCCACTCATTTTCCCGTGGTAATAGTTGTTTTCCCGTGGTAAAAAGTAGAATATGTGTTATTCCAGGTTCTACCTGTGTTCCAAATGTCATCCAAATCTGTCAAGCTGTTTGAGCTTGAAGAGGTAACAAACATACATACACACACACAAACTCTTAGATTTATAATATTAGTACGGATGCGAAAGTTTGTATGATTGTTTGTTTGTTTGATACCTCTTCACGCAATAACTACTGTACCGATTGTAATGAAATTTGGCACACATATAGAAGGTAACATGGATTAACACATATGGTAGTTTTTATTACCACTCGAGGGTCTGAAGTACCTAAAGTAGACCACCAGGAGCACCAACAGGAGCCCACCTAAACTATAGGAGATACAAATATGGAACCAAAGCAAAAGTTGTTCAGTTTGATAGGCCGCTTCTAATTAAATATAGACTTCGAAGGTTTGGAGTACCTGATATAGACCACCAGGTGCACCACCAGGAGCCTATGTTATGAAACTACGGACTACAAGTCTACAGGTGAAATTCTTAGTATATTGCGTAGCCGGTTCATGTTCCTTGTATCATAATGACTAACCGACTACGCAATGAACATCGAATTTCACCTGTAAAATTGTAGTCTGTAGTTTGATAATATCGGGTGCAGGTGCCCATGTAATGTAAACTCTACATATAGTTGATATAGAAATGGCACCAAAGCAAAAGTTGGCGGCCACGTCTACCTCCGTGCCCAATATGTCTATATGTCCCACCCCGGTTGGGAGAGGGAGAAGGAGAGATAAGATCTTTATATTTCTGCGCAAGATCTTTATATTACTATATAAGCAAGTAAGGCCCATGCCCCAAGGCATATATATTTAAGGTAATTAAGTTTTTAGTTCAATAAGTGGAACTCGACTCGTGGATTTTTTCTTTTTCAGCAAGCCGCTGCCTTTTTCCCTCAAGTGTCTAATCAGTAAAATCTTTTATATAGTAAATAAACATTATTTTCTTTCTTCCAGTAAGCGAGCGGCGCAGCGGCATTATGACACCACACACTGCGCTAGGTAAGCTTAATAACTTTAGCCAGTTTACTTACGACGACACCTCGTCGTATTATATAGCTACTTAAAGTACCGTCGTTCCAATAAGTCGTATTTGACAGCTGTCAGATTCGTGATAATACTATGGCTAAGGGTCCATTTTCCGTTATTGACATCTCTTTTAGTATGGAGATGACAGCTGTCGAATACGACTTATTGGAACGGCGGTACTTTAGGCACGATGCGCCTTCTAAATTCGAACGGATAATAATGTCAAGACGCGTCGTCTCGCCGCGCGGCAGGCCTGCGCGTGTAACCCGCTCGACGCAGCGTTGGTTCGTAGACTAGCAATTTTATTTTTATTTATTTATTTTATTTTTGGTTTCTTTGGGAAACTTAATGTCCTATGTTATGAACTTAGGCTACAGGTGTCCAAGTAAAATTCTTAGTACATTGCGTAGCCGGTTAACAGGTGAAATTCAATGTTCATTTGTGTATTCGGTTAGCCATTATGATACCAGGAATATTAACCAGCTACACATTGTACTATGAACTAAGAAATTCACCTGTAAACTAGTAGCCTGTAGTTTCATGACAAGGGCACTGGTATCATAATGACTAACCGACTACGCTATGAACATAGAATTTCACCTGTTAACTTGTAGCCTGCAGTTTGATAACATCGGGCACTGGTTACGCAATTTACCATAAGAATAGATAATAATAATTTACTTTGAGATTGTGGTATTTGTAAATTGCTTTATAACGACCCCCAGTTAAAAATCTATACTGGGTCATCGGGTGCTTCGACGACTCAGTGTCCCACACATGCTTTCGGAAATTGAAATTTTATATTCAATGTAGGATAGGATAGTATTATCACTTATTGACGTCATGAGCCGTCATTGTAAAAAAAAAAATTGTATCACACAATTTTCTTTTTTTTTATTACAATTTTTAACGTCCTAATAGAAAACCGGCTCGGGCGAGATAAGAAATACAACAAGCAATCCCAGGCACCACTTTTTGCCAAATCGTGTAGTGGACTCGTGGAACAAACTACCGCAATCAGTGATCAGTGCTCCCTCAGTGAACTCATTTAAAAACAGACTAGACAAATATTTGACTCAAGTGCAGTGATATACACGCATCAGCACAATGTGCTGCTAGTGTATTATAAATAATAATAATAATAATAATAAATAAAGGCACTGCTTCGGGGCTGGCCAGATTAATCACACGGCATGTAACTTTACGCCACCACCATCTGAAAACGATAGTTGTTTCATCGGATGATGATGACGACATCACAGTAGCCGCTGCTGCAGCCATTGCGAGTAGATCACACTCCACAAGCTCCTCAAGCAAGAGGTCTCTCATTTGTTCCCCATTTTGGGAACTCCCGGCACGTGCCGGGTAGATTCAGTCCAATCCGTTCTTCCCAGAACAACAACTAAGCCTAGTGGCGTCCCAAAGGTGATATTTGACAACCACACAAACTTCTCCGGATGAGCCCTAGTTCCACCAATCAGTTAGGTGTAGGTGAACGATCCCACGTGCGCGGTGGAAGGCTCCGTAGGGGCCGCCTGGCTCGCGACCACCATCCCACCGAAGTCTGGCGCCAAGTAGCCACCTGCGTTCCGTCAGTGTGTGGGAGTGCCAGTGCCTTAACAGGCTTCTTCTGGGTGAGCTCGCTCCATCTTAGACTCTGTCTCTGTCCTATGACCTAGACTAGAGTCAAGAGCAAACCCATAATTAATAAAATAAAATAAAAAAAGGTTTCAAAGCTCCGTGGCTAAAATATAAGAGACCACTCATTAAAAAAGTGTCCCGCATGAAAAGAGAGACTAAATCGCATCAATAATTGATGATATTATAATTTTTCAGGCCCGATTTGGAATACAACGAGCTACTCGAAAATGGTGCAAGTAAAGACCAAACATTAGAAACCGATGGAACGGAGAGGTATGTTACTATAACAAGTTGGTACTCATAGTAATTTTCAACTATCCAGCTTAACGAGCATGATAAATTGAAAAGTTTAAAAATACTCAGTCTCACTTTACGTAGGTCAGCTTGAAGAAATTTTTTAGTAGAAATAAGTTGTCCTATTGTGTCGTTATTCTTTGTATGTGTTTCTTTTGTAATGTTTTTGGAGAAGCCAGCTAAAAATTCCCTTCGATAAGACTGAAAAAAAATGGACGGTCGTTGGTCAAAATAAAATTACGGATGAGATCTTACCTGAGTATCGGCAATATCGTAGCACACACCCTGTTATGTTTTGCTGCTCTTCCTTTTCTTGGGGATCCCCGTAGATGCAGATTTACTTCAGCTTTTACACAAAACTTCGTCACAAGTTAACTTTTCGGAGCAAGATGGTGGGTAAGAATGGCGGCCTCCGCGGGCAATCGCCGGAGCTTTTGTTCAGGAAGAATACTGTGCTCTGATTGGATCAGCCAGACGGAAATAAGAGTTTCCGGTTTGTGGGTTTACCCAATGGGTGGCCACTATGCCATACAGGAAGCGGATCAAATCCAAGCTTTAATTTGACAAACGATTGAGCGCGAAATTTAAATTGCTATTAAACTATAAACAAATTATGTAGTACTGGATTTTTTAACTGGCGAAACCATACCCCCGGCCTTGAAAGGCTTGGCTTTCAAAACAGAAAACAAAACAGGTCATAACCTCATTGCTGATCATAACCTAAACTAAACTATTTAATCAAATAAATTTTACTTCTTGTAACAAAAAAAAACAAAATTCTTCCTCCATTCTTCACATTTGAGGCAAAAAAATTAAAACTTTATCTCTCTTCTGAGGTAAACAAAATTGAAAAATAAATGTACTTAAATTCTAAATAATTTAGCATAAAATTAAATTATTAATTATTGATCTTAGTATGTATTTATATCTTATTGACTTGGTAACGGACACAACTTTACTGTTGGTCGTTGAAAGAATCCTTGTTTAGTTCTAACTTTTACTATCCGAGTTACTCCATCCTTTCCTGGAAAAGTTTGAACTACTACACCTAATGGCCAATGTAGAGGCATTACATTATCCTTTATGATCAACACTACTGTTCCTTCTTTAACAGGATTGGATGGGGTGTTCCATTTTCTACGATTTTGTAAGGTGTGTAGATATTCCTTTCTCCATCTGTTCCAAAAATCTCTAACTATTTTTTCTAATATCTGATGCCTTTTCAAAAGATGATCGGAAACGTTACCCGCCGCTGTTGCTGGAAGATACTTGAGGGGAGTTGTGTTTAAAAAGTGTGCGGGTGTTAAAGCTGTAGGCTCAGATGGGTCAGCGCTCATGGTGTACAAAGGCCGAGAATTCAACACCGCCTCTATTTGAGTCAAAATGGTTATAAGTTCCTCATAGGACAAGATTTGGGGACCTATAGTGCGAAATAGTAAAGTTTTAACAGATTTTACTTCACTTTCCCAACATCCTCCATGGTGAGGGGCGTTTGGACATATGTTTTTCCATGTAATATGATTTTGAGCTAATTCTTGTTCCCACAATTCCCTGTATTCATTGGTTAAAAATTCATGTAATTCTTTAAGATAAGATTTTGTTCCTATGAAATTAGTGCCGTTATCAGAATACATAAAGTTAACTGGACCGCGACGAGAAAGGAATCTTTGAAAGGCTGCAAGAAAATTTGCAGTACTGAGATCAGTAGCAACTTCGATATGAATGGCTCGTGTTGTTAAACATGTAAACACGCATATATACGCCTTCTGACTTCTTACACCGCGGCGACGGTGTGGAACGTACTGTATAGGCCCTGCGTAGTCGCATCCGGTATGGGTGAAAGCCTTTTCGACTTGATTCACCCTTGATGCTGGCAATTCAGCCATCATAGGAAATGTTGCTTTCGGTTTCAGTCTAAAACAGAAGTTGCAACGATGTATTCTCTGCCTAATGATTCGTCTGGCGGACATTATCCAATAACGTTGCCGAAGCAGGGACATCAGTGTTTCTGGCCCCACGTGACAGTTCTTTCTATGGTAGTAGTCAATTAGAATCTCAACTATGTGGTCGCTTCGCGGTAATAGAATAGGGTGCTTATATGCGTAATCTTCGCTAGAATTTCCTAAACGACCTCCAACTCGAATTAAACGGTTCTCCATAAATGGTTTAAGCTGTTTTAAACTTCCCGTGCACATTGTGCCGTTTTTCAGATTCACGATGTCCTCTTTAAAATGAATGTCTTGAAGCGCTGCTATAATTTCATTTTCTGCTACTTCTAAGTCTGTGGCGGTGATTGTTCCTTTAGGTAACTTCTTGATGAACTTGAGCACATATGCCACAGATCTTACATATTTAGGCCATGAAGAAAACCGTTTAGCTATCTCAATAATAATGTTCTCCTTGATAACTCCCGCTGCAGCTAATGTTTTTGCTTCTGGAACGTCTTCGTTATTCGGTACGAATGGCTTAATAGGCCATGAATTTTTAGGAAGTCTCATCCACGGTGCGCCGTGGAGCCACATTGGGTGGTCAACCAGCTGAGCTGGGGTTAATCCTCGTGATAGACAATCACTGGGGTTGTCGGTTCCTTTGACGTGAAAAAAGGTACTGCTTGGCAAAAGATCTTGTATTTTCGCCACTCGATTGGCTACGAATGTTTGCCATTGGTATGGGGGTGAGTGAACCCAGCGCAACGCCACAGTTGAGTCAGAGAATGCCAAAATAGACTGAATTGGGAATCTAGGAGAGTAGTTTTCAATTACTTTATTTATCAGTTGTGCCAAAAGTAACAATGCACACAGCTCTAGGCGCGCTAATGATACGACCTTTAAGGGGGCGACTTTAGACTTGGCACAGACTAAATTTATAGACGTTTTGTTATCAGGTGTTTTAACGTAAGCATACACCATTCCACCATAAGCTCTTTCACTGGCATCTGCAAACCCAAGAATCGTCAAAGAGCATGCCTCTGCTACCGCGATATGCCGGGGAAACTTGAGTTGAGAAATCAAGGGTAGTTCCGCTTGGAATTGGCGCCACTTCCGTGTTATATGATCCGGAGGTACTTCATCCCAGTCAATTTTGGCAATCCACAATTCCTTTATAAGGAGTTTTGCAAAGACAATTATAGGAGCCACCAAACCAAGAACATCAAACAGCCTGGCAATGGATGACAAAATATTCCGTTTGGTACAGGGACGTTCATCTGGCGTTACTTGAAAAGAGAATAAATCCTCTTTTGGAAACCACCGAAGGCCTAATATTTTCAGTGTTGTCTCATCATCAAATGACACGCTTTGCGACAGTTTTAATTCTTTTGGAATATCTTGTAAAACGTAGTTAGAGTTAGACGACCATTTTGCAAGTTGAAAGCCGCCAGACTGGAAAATTTTAAACAATTCTTGAGCTGCTGTTCGTGCTTGTTCTTCGTTGATGACAGAGCTAGCAATATCGTCCATGTAAATGTCTCTAGACAAAATTTCCTTTGCTATAGGATATTTAGCGCCTTCATCTATAGCCAGCTGTTTTATGGTTCTAAGGGCTAAGAAAGGGCTACATCGCAGACCGAACGCGACTCGATTATACTGGTAAGATTGAAGCGGTTGCAAATCGTCAAATCGATACAGAATCCGTTGATAAGCGCGGTCACATTCGCGAACTTTAATGGCAAGATACATTTGGCGTACATCAGCTGACAGAGCAACAGGAAAAAGTCTCAAATTTAATAGTATGCAGAAAAGATCTGCTTGCAAACTAGGCCCTGCATGTAACAAGTCATTTAATGACAGTCCAGATGATGTGGCTGCACTTGCATCTAACACCATTCTCAAGGGAGTAGTGCTTTTGTCCTCTCGTAATACCCCGTGATGGGCTATATAGCATGCATTTTCAGATTTAGTCTCAGTAGGGGATAAATACTCTTTGTCAATATGATCATTAATGACTCCATTGTACATTTCTCTTAACTTCGGTTGTGCCTTAAACTTTCTTTCAAGATTGATCTGTCTCCGTTCGGCCATTTTCAGAGAGTCACCCAGATGACTTGGGTCCAGCTTAAAAGGGAGTGCAACTTCATAGCGACCGGTCTCGTCTCTCGTACATGTAGACTGATAAAACTCCTCTGCTTGTTTTTCTTCATTGCTTAGAACAGGAGCAGATCCCATATCTTCTATCTCCCAGAATCTTTTGATCAAATTTCCCACTTCATATGTTGCACAGAATGATACTGGAGCAGAAGGTGACATAGAAGTAGGCGCATCTCCAACGACTATATATCCAAGCACAGTTTCCAATGCATCGGGTAATCCAGGCTTTGTCATTACTTTCCCAGGTAATAATAAATCTGCAAAAAGCTTCACACCCAGCAGAGCATCGATTGGTCCCGGAGAAGCCAAAGTTTGATCGGCTAATGGTATGTCTCGAAAACTATTGATTGATGTCACATCTATCTGACAAGTAGGCAGAATGTCAGTTACGAGTTCTAATACCAAGGCTTCAATTTCATATTTAGATTCAGGATTTAATTTAGATCGTATTGTCAAATTGACCTTGCCCTTAATCATTTGAGTTACACCTCCAATTCCCTTCACCGACACAGATGGCCCTCGTCTTACAGGAAGGCCTAATTTTCTGCAACAATCATTTGTTACATAATGCTTTTGTGATCCCGGATCTAACAAGCACCTAATTTGTACATCTTTGTTATTACGTCCAATAGCCATAACTTGTGCGGTTGCAAGGACTTCTGTAGTGTGAACCGAAGTATGATTTGTGGAAGACATGGTGCATAGTGACACTTCGGATTTTTCTGTTTCACTTTCTGATAATTCTTCTGGTTCCTCCTCCTCACATGCAGTCTCCGTCGCAATGTCGTCGATGGCTAACGCCGTTTGTGTAGGTACTGAGCCATTAAAATGCAGAAGGCTATGGTGTCTCCTTTTACACTTGCGACAAGTTCGGTCAGATTGACACCTTGAAGCTGTATGTTGCTTGCCTAAACAAACAATACACCATCCTTTATCTTTGATGAACTGAAATCTGTCACTTGCATTCAATTTTGTAAACTGGTCACACTGATACAAGAATCGATGATGATTACTATTACAAACTGGACATTTAATCTCAGTCTGACCCTCTGTTTTCATTGTTGCTACATGTGCATGACTTATCCGGTGATCAATTTTCACTTTTTGGGAGTTGGTTCGCTCTAATATTTTCACTTGTTCTCGGATAAATTTAATAAATTCTTCATAAGTTGGCAAATCTGTTTTATTTCTTATTGACATCTCAAATTGCTTAGCTGTATCCAAATCCAAAAGTTTTAGACCCATGTACATAAAGATGAATTCACTAGTATCTTGTAACTTAAGTTGTTTGAAAGCATCTATTGTTGAAGAAAACCTGTCAATAAGTTTTTCTAAGTTGGCTGGTGATGGGTTTTGTATAGGTTTTAGCGCAAAAATTTGGTTTAGGTATGATGTTCCTAATGCTCTTTTATCTTCATATTTACTTATCAACGTTTCCCATAAATTGTTATAGTTTTCTCCGGATGGTACCACACCAATACAAATTGACTTTGCTTTACCAGTCAATTGATTTAGTAGGTAGTGAATCCTATCAGAATCTGTTAAACTTGTATTTTCATGGATTAATTTTTTGAATGTTTCAAAAAAGAATGGAAAGTTTTGTATGTCCCCGTCAAAAGTTGGCAGTTCAATACGAGGTATTTTAATGTGATCCGATTGAGACTTGGTTTCTTTTTCTGACGCTTTACAAAATCTGAATGAATCTAATTTTAACATAATTTCTCCATACAAATCTTCAAACTGATCCAAAGATTTAAAGTCAACTTGGTAGTCAGGGTCTTTGGTTAATTGATACAAGTTAAACTTATCCAATTCTTGGTTAAAATTAAATCTCATGTCATCAATTGTCCGTGCCTTTGCCAGAAACTGTTGTTTATTTTTATCATTAATATTCGGAATCAGTGTATGAATATTTTGCAGTCGTCCTATGAATAGATTAATTTTTGATTGTGAAAGTGTTATGTTACGATCTAGTTCTTCACCCATGGTTGCTTTTTATACACAATGGAATAGGTGTAAGAAAATTACCAAAGATATATGTAAACTGTAACTAAATAGACAAAATATACCTACTTAATATATGTAGATGTCACTCACACTCACTCACATTATCCAATATTTGTAAAGTATGTATTAATCTAGTCAATCCAATAGTCATATATTAAACAAAGTGTTTAAATAAGTTGCCAACAGACTGATAACTTGAGTCTGGGCACTAATACTTTTATGAAAATGGCCTATAGGTTAGTAACTTAAACCTATAGTGAAAACAGAAAAAACAACTACAGATTAATATCTTAAATCTGTGTAAGTAAAGAAGTTGCCATCAGACTGATAACTTGAGTCTGGGCTCCTAATACTTGTAAGAAAATTATGTATAGGTTAGTAACTTAAACCTATACTCGTTATTGCTATATAGCAGACTAAAGTTATCACCAACAAGTTAATATCTTAAACCTGTGGCTCGCGAATATATACCTACCTACTTCGTTTAGTTCCGTGAACAATAGTTTAGTCTACTGGAAGCGAAAAGACGCTATACCTAAACGAAAATTAGTACATAGTTATATCACCCTAGGTTAGTAACTTAAACCTGAGTTTGCGGTTCGATGACACAGTGCATCTGAATTTAAGCCTACTGACAAGATTATGTAGGTAATGAGAGGCGCCCGGAGGTCAATGAACTTACACCGACCGGGCCGATTTCGAAGCGAAATTGCAACGAACAAATATGAGATTCTTATCCGACCTGCTCCTATGTATTATTTGTGTAAATCTAGTTAGAAGTATGCGTAAAGTAAGTTAGAACTATTCAAGGATCCCTAGAACGTAATATTTAACACGAGGTTTTACACTTAGTAGGTAAGTTCAGCAATGAGGTTAGTCGCACGTAATCAACGTAAATAACGACTTAAATTTACGATTTTGTGTAAAATACACAACTACAAAGGTATCCTCGGTTTGAAGGACCATAAATATGGAGAAGCCAGCTAAAAATTCCCTTCGATAAGACTGAAAAAAAATGGACGGTCGTTGGTCAAAATAAAATTACGGATGAGATCTTACCTGAGTATCGGCAATATCGTAGCACACACCCTGTTATGTTTTGCTGCTCTTCCTTTTCTTGGGGATCCCCGTAGATGCAGATTTACTTCAGCTTTTACACAAAACTTCGTCACAAGTTAACTTTTCGGAGCAAGATGGTGGGTAAGAATGGCGGCCTCCGCGGGCAATCGCCGGAGCTTTTGTTCAGGAAGAATACTGTGCTCTGATTGGATCAGCCAGACGGAAATAAGAGTTTCCGGTTTGTGGGTTTACCCAATGGGTGGCCACTATGCCATACAGGAAGCGGATCAAATCCAAGCTTTAATTTGACAAACGATTGAGCGCGAAATTTAAATTGCTATTAAACTATAAACAAATTATGTAGTACTGGATTTTTTAACTGGCGAAACCAGTTTTTGTGTACAATAAACGGTAAATAAATAAACACTACTGTTTGCTTAGATAAAGCCTAGCCTATGACACTCGGGATAATGTAAGGATTCTTCCGATACAATGCCCACTCGAATCTGTTCAGTGGTTAACGAGTTACAGTCCTTTAAAGAATCGCACATATATACAAACATGAACTCTAAAAACATTACACTCCTTTTTTGGTTGGGCAGTCGTGTGGAAAAACAGTTAACCTGCGTAAAAGATATGAGCAAAAGTGGTTTGGTGATTGTCTCTACCACATCTAACCTAAACCAGAGTAAGTATATAAAATACTTACTTCAACAAAACGCCGTTGATTATATTGACGGCCGATGTGGCGCAGTGGTAGTGCGACTGCCTGCGACGCAAAGGTTCCGAGTTCGATTCTCGGTGGGGCACTCACAAAAGTTTATCACTTTGTGAATTAATTCCTAGTCTGGTTAGAACTTTACGGGCTGAATCACCTGATGGTCCGAAAATAAAGATGGTTCCGTGCTCACGTTAAGCCGTCGGTCCCGGTTGCTGTGTATGAATACTTAGACGGCGGTCGTTACCCAACCATGTCAGAGGCCTACTACTAGTAGTAGGCGGTTGAAAAAACTGTGACACCAGGGTACATCGGGTCGTTGGACGACTCGGCGTCCCACACGAAAAAAAAAATTACTTCAACAATTTTTATGCAGTACGCATACGGTAACAGTTATGGTGGTCACTGTAAACTGACTTCTTTTTCGACCGGTTTTAGAAAAATATCTAAAGTAATGCTTTGTTTTTTTTACACGACTGCCCAACCAAAAAAGGAGTGTTATGTTTTTAGAGTTCATGTATGTATACATGGTGTAAAAAAATTAGCTGAGATTATTTTAAGGGGTGAACCAGTACGTAAAACTGAACAACTTTCCCCAAGGAACATAGGTCGAAATATGAAAAAAAAAATTATCCCTCCCATACAAATTATCCCGGCCGGGTAAGTATGGGAGGGTCAAATTATTTTTTCATATTTCGACCTATGTTCCATGGGGAAAATTGTTTAGTTTCACGTACTGGTTCACCCCTTAAAATATTCTCAGCTAATTTTTTTACACCTTATATGTTTATGTGCGATTCTTTAAAAGACTGAAACTCGTTAACCACTGAACAAATTCGAATTGGAATTGTATCGAAAGAATCCTCATATTATCCCGAATGTCATAGACTAAGGTTTATCTCAGAAAGCAGTCGTGTTTTAATTATTTTAAATTTATTATACTTCTTGTATAATGCCCTCAATTCGGGATATAAATTCTCCTTACTTGCTTTAAATTAGTGCTGTCACTTTCCGTAAAATAGGTTTAGTAAAGGATAGGAGATGTCAATGGATTTTTCGCCTTTTCAAGTAAATTTTGTCGCCATTGTTTTGATCGTCGCCTTATTTTTACAGATAGCACGTATTTTGCATGAAATTAGAATACATGACACGACTAAAATATCACCTATTCTTTTCTAAACCTATTTTACGGAAAGTGACAGCACTAATTTAAGGTATGATAAGATAATTTATATCCCGAATTGAGGCCAATGTCTGTAAAATATTTAATGAAAATAGAGAATGTAAACTTTGTTCCAGTATAAAGAACGACACGCCTGCATTCCAATGCGAGTTCTGTGACAAATCGTTCCGCTGGAAAACCTCCCTCAGGAAACATCTTGAGACGCATCGCATAGAAACTGGGCAGAAGCGGCGGCCTTATTGCGAGACATGCAGGTATAAATACTAGCTACTACTGAAAATAAGCGCTTCCAGTCATCATTTATAATACGCACTGCTAAAGAGTGGAACTCACTACCTGCGTCTGTGTTTCCAAACGCATATAACCCTATTCTCTTCAAAGTAAGAGTGAACAGGCTTCTTCTGGGTGAGCTCGCTCCATCTTAGACTCTGTCTCTGTCCTATGACCTAGACTAGAGTCAAGAGCAAACCCATCTTTAATAAATAAATAATACAAAATAATTCGCATGTTTAAAATGCACTCTCAAAAAAATAAAAATATTTAAGCAAGCACTTGTTTTGATACGAGCACATTTGTATTACGACCGCCGTCTAAGTTATCATAAACAGCGACCGGGACCGACGGCTTAACGTGCCCTCCGTGCACGGAACCGCCTTTCTTTTCGGGCAATCAGGTGGATCAGCCAGCAAGTGATAAATATCAACTTTGTGAGTGACCCACCGAGATTCGAACCCGGAACCTTTGCGTCGCAGGCAGTCGCACTACCACTGCGCCAGATCGGCCGCATTTAGAGTGAAATATTACTAGTGACTGATAGCTAGCTAAGCAAAGCTAGTAGAATTTTTATAAGTTATTTTTACTAGTCTACTACAAAACGTAGTCCTATTAGGCTGAGTCCCGGGTTCGATTCTCGGCGGGACACTCGTAAAGTTATATTTATCACTTTGCGAATTTGTTCCCGGCCTTGTTAGGACATTGCAGGTTGAACCACCTGATTTTCCGAAAAAGAAAGATGGTTCCGTGCTTCGGAGGGCACGTTAAGCCGTCGGTCCCGGTTTTATCTATGATTACTTAAACGGCGGTCGTTACACAACCACCTCAGAGGCCTACTACTAGTAGTAGGCGGTTTAAAAACTCTGAAACCAGGGTTCATCGGGTCGTTGACGATTCGGTGTCCCACACGAAAAAGAAAGAAGAACTCTTTATAAAAATGCGATAAGCGTTCGGTAAGGATGTTGCCATCTCTTTTCTACCGCATTCATGTTATGGTGGTATAAAAGGGAGGATCATTTCCTTTGAGCTCTTTTTACGTGACCACAAATTGTAACTATAAATATATATATATATATATATATCTTTATTTGAGGTCATAAACCCATAGACTTAACGGTACTACATTTAAAATTATGGTATCATGGATTAGAATGGTTTTAGTTATTTTACTACATGTCTTACTTACTTAAGTTTATAAATATTTTCTATCTTTCTTCTAATACAATGTCACCCTTTTTTGTTACAAATTAAATTTAAATTACAGAATACTACTACTATAGTTTATCTTTTTTATTTTCCAGGTTATCTTTCACAACTACCTCAAACCTACAGAAACACGTAAAGACCAGTTCTAAACACCAAATACAATTAAAATTAAGGTAAGTTTCTTCAATTACTTATGCCAATTTATGTTCTAAATATGTAAGGTGCTTGAATACCAAATTTTAAAACACCTTCCTTCCGCGAATATTGCTCGAAATTACCTACGCGGAAGAATTAACGCGAGTCAGTGTTTACACTCTTCTCACACCAATATGAGTGAGAGAGATAGCAATACATTCAACTCGCGATCGTGCTGCCGTTCCTTTGACTTCTGCTCGAAATACCGACACTAGCGGGAACACAGGGAATGGCAGTGGCATTACGAGTTGCAGCGCGAGTTTGCATGCTCGTGTTGCCCACTTCCCTTACTATTTACCTGCCCATATCACGAGTGTGTGAACACGGCATTAAACAGTTTTTGTCCGTACTGTTGCAATACTCTTAGGAACGATGCACAGCTCTCGTAATGAAAATTATCTCTATCAAGATTGAAGTAAAGGCACACCTCGGACACTCCATACAGCGGACTCTTTATAGAAAACTGTCATTTCTACATGTGCATGTGTGGGTGATCACAGATGTTTTATTATTAAACGAACAAGTATCACTCATGATGTGGGTTTACACGACTTACTTGTTGTAAATTTGGTAGAGAGTTTTATCTCTCGACGTTTCGACTGCTTACGGCAGCCTTCTTCACGGAATGTTCGGCAATCACAGCTGACGGGCGGGCGTATGTGATCTGTCGACCTCCGTGAAGAAGGCTGCCGTAAGCAGTCGAAACGTCGAGAGATAAAACTCTCTACCAAATTTACAACAAGTAAGTCGTGTAAACCCACATCATGATCACAGATGTGTGAGTGCAGGGTTGGCATGAAGGTTAATTTTTATTTGTTTTTATACCTAACCTGATGAATACATACAGTAACTACCAAAGAGGATGCAACAAGCCTAGCCCTAGTTTCTACTTTATTCGCCACTGGTATTATGACATTTCGAGGGTGAGGGCGGGTCGGGGGCTGGGGTGCGGGTAGGTGAGTGTCCGTTCTGTATGTATAATATATACTACATACTATTGGTTATTATGTGGTAAAGGTATGTATTGTTGTCAGGAAACTAAAAGACGACTCCACACTACCAGACAAGGACAAAGAACAGTCGAAGATTGAACAAATTCGGTGCAGTGTCAACTCCAAGCGACAGGTATTTCGTTTTTATTTAATACATACATAAATCACGCCTGTATCCCTTACGGGGTAGGCAGAGCGTTAACGGCCGTAAAACGGATATTAACACCACGTCTGACAAAAGTTTGAGGGTCAATAAGATAACTGTGTATCACCATAGTGACAGGTTGTCAGCCCATCGCCTAAAATTGCAATACACAACCCTCGAGACCCTTAGTCGCGTCTTACGACACCCATTGGTACGAAATGGGGTGATGCTATTCTAAGCCGGCATCACACAGCACAGGTAGTTTTAAGATCTTTGTTTTTAACCTACAGTTACGAATAAACTATATTTGATTTGAGGTATCTCGTTTTTATTTTATTATTTAATTTCGACTAAGTATCGGTCATGTTCTAGAATTGTCACTGGCCATTGGGTACCTCAATATGAGGATAAGGAGGTACTCGATAAGGAGTGATGCGAGTTGGATTTGGACCTTGGAAGAACGCAAGGGAGGCCTTTGCCTAACAATAGGATCTAATAGGCTAGTTATAATAATGTACAGTTGGTTGTAGTACCTACATAAGTTACCAGGGGTTCTCCAAAAGAACTGAATTATTTTTGTCCCCAGCAATATTTTTTCTTGACGCGAATATTTATTGGTAGAAAATGACTTCTATTATGAGAATAAGTTGAAATTATTATTATGTATTAATTGGGGATAAAAATAATTCAGTTCTTTTGGTGTACCCCTGGTACCTTCTGTGCTACAACCGATTGTACATAATTATAACTACGATGTGATTTGTTTTTTTATATACACTCGTCTCATAATGTTCGAATTATGAATTCGAAAACAGATGCATAATGACCTACTTTATGCATTCTGCCTATAAAAACTAGGGTTTACTATAAATTACAGAAGCGTAATGACTTAATGAGAAAACTCTAAATACGATAAAGTTGAGAAATGAAACGAAGTTTTTTTTCCAATACTTAAATCGCTATCTTCCGCCGCACCTGACAGTTGTTGTTGTACGGTAATTTTTCGGATGTTGTTCATTTAATAGGTTTTTGTTCTGTTGTTGATTAGTTGTTGTTCAGATGTTATTCCGATGTTGTTCAGTTGTTGTTCAGTTGTTGTACAGATGTTGTTCAGTTGTTGTACAGATGTTGTTCAGTTGTTGTTTCGATGTTGTTTCGATGTTGTTCAGATGTTGTTCAGTTGTTGTTCAGATGTTGTTCAGTTGTTTAGTTAAGTTATTGTTAAGACTCACATCTTAACAACTGCTAAAGTATAGATTTTTAAAAATTCATATCAAGCCATATTACGTTCTCGTATTGAATTTGTCCTTGTATCGGGCCTTGCAATGGCCGGTGCGTACGTTTAGAAAAGTGTTTCTGAGTTTTTTTGGAGAGTGTAGATAAAATAGTGTATGCAACTGCTATAATTAGGCATTAGAATGCTCGTGTCAAACTATTATCACACTCGGCTGCGCCTCGTGTGATAAACAGACACTCGCATTCTAATGACCCCCATTATACGACAGTTGCATAAACTACTATTTTGCGATTGTTCAAGTGTTATGGCGTTTTTAATCCATGCTAATATCATTATTCCGAGGCTTTTTGTGTGAATATTTGTTACCTCTTCACACTTCTTCACGGATTTTAATGAAATTTGTGACACAGTTTGAGTGCAATTTGGAATAACACATGGGCTACTTTTAACCACGGGAAAATATACCGATGCCATAGGAAAACGTACATACACATATATTGCGATTATAATCCCTTGCGGGGTAGACAGAGCGTAAACGGCCGCAAAAAACGGAGATTTACGCCACGTCTGAGAAACATTTGAGGGTCATTCGGAAAACTGTGTATCGCCATAGTGACAGGTTGTCAGCCCATCGCCTAAAATTGTAATACACACCCTCGAGTCCCTTCGTCGCCTTTTACGACGCCCACGGAAAAGAAATGGAGTGATGCTATTCTAAGCCGGCATCACACGGTAGGAAAACACGATGTGAAGTAAATTTGTTTGGTTTCAGGTGTTCCCTTGCGCTCAATGCGACCGGCGGTTCCAATGGAGAGGCAACTTGCTGAGGCATCTTCACAGTCATAGAGCCAAGTACGTAGATTTTAGGGTCTGAATGTTCTTCTTTTCGTGTGGGACACCGAGTCGTCCAACGACCTGATGAACTCTGGTGTCAGAGATTTTCAACCGCCTAGTAGTAGGCCTCTGACATGGTTGTAGTTATTAGCTGGCATAAGCCAGACAGCAACGAGACCAAAACGGGCCTTATTCAATTTGTGAAGCTCATTATCTAATTTTTAATTATTTACATATTTTTTCAGAGCAAACGGCGAATTGGTATGTGAGCCGTGCAACAGGACATTCTCATCCATAGCTACATACAACCAACACATGAAGATCAGCAGGAAACATGTTTCTGAGAACGATTTCAAGTAAGTCACTTAAAAGCAGGTCCAATTTTATTTAATTTTTCAAACTGTTTCGAAAAGAATGTGTAACTGAAAAGTTGTTCCTTATTTATTTGTTCCTTGACGCGACCACCGCTAGTAAACGACATGTGTTTCAAATTGAAGTCAAGATTTATCAATATGTCAATTATGATAATGACAATAATGTTATTTCTCTTCAGATACATGTGCAGCGATTGCGGCAAAAAGTTCGCCAACAAAACAAGACTGAAAGACCACGTGGACTGGGAACATCTCAAGAACTTTGTGCACAAGTGTCCTGTGTGCCAAAAAGTAAGTGTCGGTTCAAAGATACTTTAGTCGGACTCGCGCACGAAGGGTTCCGTACCATTATCTATAACAAAACAACACGTGTTTTGTATGGCAGCCCATATTTATGTTATAAAATTTTCTAGTACTTGTTACAACAACTGTAAAAATGTCAACTGCCTAACTTTCGCGGTTCATAAGATACAGTTTTTTACAGTTACAATTTCAGTTTTTTGTATGGGAGCCCCCTTAAATATTTACTTTATTCTAATTTTTTGAATTTGTTGTTATATCGGCAACAGAAATACATCATCTGTGAATATTTCAACTGTCTAGGTATAACTAGGTAAATCTAGGTATCGGGAGATACAGCCTCGTAACTGTAGGACGGACGGACTGACAGACGGACAGCTGAGCCTCAGTAATACGGTTTCCGTTATTAGCCTTTGGGTACGGAACCCTAAAAAAGACATAAAATGCCATTTACATGAGAAAATATTTATTTATAAGTTAAATGGTTAGCCCTAGCTTAGGCTTTAACGCTTTTTCGGGCCGCTATTGGACTAAATGCCGTGTGATGCCGGCTTAGAATAGCATCACCCCATTGATTTCCCGTGGGAGTCGTAAGAGACGACTAAGGGACTCGAGGGTGTTTATTGCAATTTTAGGCGATGGGCTGACGACCTGTCACAATGGCGATACTCAATTTTTCAAATGATCCTCAAATATTTGTCAGACGTGACGTAAATATCAGTTTCTTGCGGCCGTTTACGCTCTGCCTACCCTGCAAGGGATAAAGGCGTGATATATGTATGTATGTATATGTGTCCTTTTTAGTCTAGGGAATGTCTGTATTCGGTACATCTCTTAAATACCGTTGTAATTTTTGGACAAATAGGTTTATTGGAGATACATACATACGGTCGGATTCATAAGTGGAGTCATAGTTAGACCACTTGACAGATTGCAATACGGGTTATTATCCTCTGTACTTACTTTACTAACTTACGCACACACGTAAGATTATCGACTGTAAGTAGAAAAGTCCACCTTAAGGCGTAGCATTAAAACTTAAACAGATTACCACCTATAAGCGACATCTATGTAATCTTTGAAATAATTACTCGGTGATAGCCTATTCGCCACCACATCACCACAAAGTATACATCACACTGGTTTGTCTAAAACCGTATTATAGTTATCCTTATTCGTTCACTTGTAGTAAAGCAATAGATTACATATCTTTATTTCGTCGTATTGATCACAAGCTACCGTAGCTTAGCGGTAATAGTTCTTACCTTCTAATCAGAACGGAACCGGGTTCCCATCCGATCTCTGTATGTTGAATAATGTTTTTTTAAATGTTTTTACCATATTTTCTCCAGTAATAATTATTTTATATAATATTGTTCTATATATTCATCTATGTATTATATCTATAAATGTTTATTGTAAATTATGTATCAAAATATTATATCTAAAAACATAAACCTATAATATTGTAATAAAACAAAAAGTAAGGTAAGAAATTATTTTATTGGTAGGTATGGTATCACTTTATGTAAATAACATAATGACATGAATGAGAACTTTTGGTAACCATAAGATACGAGTATGTAAAACTACATAAAATACTTGCTGTCGTAATACATAGTTAATAGTTTTGTTTGAATGATAAAACACAATATTATGTAAAATGATATTAAGTGTTCATTAGCTGAAACATCGATAGGTAATTATTTATAAGATCATAGGAATGATCCAAATCTTGGATTGAATCTTTCAATAAAGTTATTTAAGTAATAATTTCGTTAGTAATTATTTTATTGTTCTATGTTTAACGATGATGCACTTTCCTCGGAAGTAAAAGTAATTGTAATAATAATAAATCAGTTATTTGCCTACATCTCAAGGTTTTAGCTTAAGTACTCGTTTTCGTAATGAAAAGATATTGAAGCAAGGCCTTAAGATAACTGACTAATAATTATCAATCTTATATAAATATAAATCGATGTTTTAGCATAATTTAATTGCTAATGTAATGCTCCACAAATACCTACTGCAATAGTAGGCGGGTAAGCAGGTAAACAGAGGTTGAGTGAGCAACGATTTATCAGGCCCGCTTCGGCATACATTGCTGATTATTTTGTGTATATTCATATATTATAATGAAATACACAAGATAATCAGCAATGTATGCTAGATCGGGTCTGATTGGAATCTTAAGTAAAAATCGCCGCTTACATAATTAGTATTTGGTGTTACCTCCGCTGTTTTCAACAACACTTAATAAACACTTAATAGACTCGATCAAATAAGTGCATATATCTGTTCCTCTGGTACTCTCCCACACTCCCAGGCAGTGAGCCTCTAAAGCTTCTGTAGTTCTTTCATTGCGCATGTCCCACCTTTGCACCATTAAACCCCATAAATTCTCTATGGGATTTAAGTCCGGAGATTTTGCTGGCCAACGAATAACTTGGATATCTGGGTGCTAGCTAAACCAATATACACCACGGCAGCTCGATGCACTGGACAATTTATCCTGGACAAATGCAAAACGAGGAACTTCACTATCAGGATAAACAGTTAAACATTTCGCACCGTCGTCGGTAGCATGCTTTCCTGTAGCATATCAACATAATTAGCGGCAGTTGCACGCCCTGTTTCTTGTGCTACTAATTCGCCTGGACCAGCGGCAGAACCATTTTCTTCATATTGTTACACCATCATCCTCCGCTGTGAATCATTAATAAGACGAGTCGAGTTTTTACGCTACCTTCCTCTTCAAAACGTGTAACCCAACGTTTAACAGTCTTCCACTAAAACAAAGTAGCATTATTAATAAAAAAGTTTATACTAATCGGTTCACAGCTACCAACATACTATGAGTCAAAGTTTTTAATATTTAAAATACAATTGTAATGAAATAAAACTATACTTACGGCCAGACCAGTCTGATTAGCAATTTGAGTTAAATTAAATCCAATATCATGCAGCGCCACAGATAATTGCAGCGCAACAATACGCTGCCTATCCTGCAAACTGATATTAGTATGCATTTCGAAGAAATAAACACTGAAGTTTAATAAATAAACTTAGGTTAAAAAAATAACTTAGCACACGCACTATCTCGCAAACGATCTAGCAACAACTAAAATGTAATTCAAAATTTACTAAATTTTGCTTCATTTGATAAAATAAAAACTACAACGAAGATGTCGGGATTCGAACCATTGTCTCCACAATAACGGTCAAGAATTAGCTTGACCGCGCTACTGACCAAGCTATCAAAGCTAATGACTCATGTAGTGAAATAGTCAATACTACTCAGCCTATTATACAATGGTAGTTCGTCAAATTATAGTATGTTATACGTCATTTGTGTCATTGTGTGAGTGTCGCCGCGGGTGCGAGCGACTTGTTTTCTGAGGTTTGTGTTAACTATGACTCCACTTTAGAACGCGACCGTACATACATACATATAATCACGCCTCTTTCCCATAGGGGTAGGCAGAGACTACATCTTTCCACTTGCTACGATCCTGACACACCTCTTTCGCTTCTTCAACATGCATCAATCTTTTCATACATGCTCGTCGGTTTAGGGTACTCTTGACCTGACCTTTCTCTAGAACGTCCCCGATCTGATCCAAGTACGTGCGTCTTGGTCTTCCCCTTCCAACGTTCCCATCCACACTCGCCATATACACCTGTTTCGTTAATCTTCTTTCATTCATTCTCTCAATGTGACCAAACCATCTCAGCATTCCTTTTTCTATACCAGTCACTATGTCATCTTTTATACCGCAACGTTCTCTAATCACGCTATTCCTTATCCTGTCACTCAATTTCACTCCTATCATACTTCTTAGCGCTCTCATTTCTACCGCATTTATTCTACTTTCATGCTTTTTCTGCCATACCCAACTTTCACTCCCATACATAAGTGTTGGAACTAACACTCCTCTATGCACAGCCAGACGTGCCTTATTAGACACTGTCTGGCTGTTCATAAAGGTATGCAACGCTCCATTCACCATGTTGCCGGCATTTACCCTCCTTTCAATATCACTTTCACACTTTCCATCTGATGTAAACTTCGATCCCAAATATACAAACTCTTTCACTTGCTCCACCCTCTCTTCTTCTATCATAATGTTACACTCCGTCATACCTTCTTCTTTTTCAAAAACCATTGATTTCGTCTTACATACATTCACTTTCATTCCTTTCTTTTTCAAAGCCTCATTCATAATGTTTACCATCTTCTGCAACTCTTCAGCCGACGACGCAAGGATAACTTGGTCATCAGCATAAAGAAGACATTTGACAAGTAACCCATTCATTCTCAGTCCATTTTCACACTCTTTCAAATCTGTCAAACAACTATCCATGAATAGGTTGAACAGCCATGGTGACGCAACACATCCCTGTCTAACACCTTTATCGATGTTAAACAGCTCAGTGAAGGCCCCGTTAATCCTGACACAAGCACTGGAATCCTTATATAAGGATTTCAGTGCTCGTACCAAGATGCTGCTCACCCCATGCACGGATAGTGCCGACCACAATTCATTCCTCAGAACTCTATCATAGGCCTTTTCCAGATCCACGAATGTGCAAAAGACTTTTTGGTTCTTAGCCAGATACTTTTCCGCTATGCACCGCAAGGAAAAGACCTGATCCGTACATCCCATCCCCTTTCGAAATCCCGCTTGAGCATCCCAGACTTTCTCATCAGTTTCTTTCACAACTCTTTCAATCAGTACCCTTGCATACAGTTTACCGACGACACTGAGAAGGCTTATACCGCGGTAATTTTTACAGTCCAGCTGTGACCCTTTTCCTTTGTATAATGGCACTATTACAGCCTTGCACCAATCACTTGGCACTCGACCGCTTCGCCAACAAAGGTTAAAAAGGAGGTACAGCTGACTAGCTGCTACGCCTTCGCCAGCCTTCAGCATCTCAACCGATACTCTATCATACCCTGCAGCCTTACCAGATTTCATACTTTTCAGTGCTTTCATAATCTCATCCATTTCAATCTCGCTTTCGTTTTCACTGTCATCTTCTTCATGTATGTTCACCTCTTGTACTTCTTCTTTTTCAAACAAGCTTTCAAAATATTCCTTCCATCTCTTCAACACACATTCCTCACCTTTTATTATACTACCATCTTGGTTCCGAATCCTACTCAACTCTGATTGTGCTGTTTTTCCTCGAGTTGTTCTTATAGATTTCCAGAAAACCTTAAAGTTCTTGCGAAAGTTTTCTGATAGCCTCCTGTCAAACTCATCTTTATTTTCCTCTTTCTTTCGTTCCACTGTCTTCTTCTTTACTACATTCTTTAAACTTTTATACTCCTTTCGTGCTTTCTCTACATCCTGATCTGTCGCTTTCTGCAATCTTTGGTTAGTTTATTGGAGATATCTAAGTCATGTCATGTTTAAATGGTTTCTGCGCCATTAAGGCGACATCTTTTTGATCGTCGCCTTATTTTGGCAGATGTCGCGTAAAATGCGTAAAATAATAGACATACTATGTTGTTTATTATGCACTTACAGACAGTGCTACATTATGATAATAAATGGTGGACTAACTATTGTATTCGTTACAATAACTTATTATTGTCGTCTGGAGCCATTGGAAGCAAATAATTCGTTGGATACATTTTAATGTAAACTTGCATCACAGCAATCAAGCCGAGCTGACGAATACAGAGTATGGCCCACAACAGGGCCAAATAACGCATGGAACTGATGTTACATGGGGAAAGTTGTTCAGTTTCTTGGGTAATTTCGCCCCGTGAAATATTTGCCCTGTTCTGGGCCATACATTGTCTAATTTGAGCCTTACTACAGTGTGGAGTAGTGGACTATTTTCTAGTAACTCATCAAATGTCCTGACGAGGGCGATCAAGTTTTCTTTTAGTCGTGAACGGCCTCGATATTTTCTCTTTATACAAACAATCTATCAGAATTTCCGTTGCTCAAATTTTTTGTATTATCCTTCAGTAAACCTACAAACACAACAAAATAACATCTGTAATTAAAGTTATGGCAATTAATACCAAAAGTTTAATTATAGCGAACATTTCATTGAGTTTGCAGTTTCAAATTTTACTTGAGCAACGGATATTCTGATAGACTGTTTGTGAAGTGGCGCCACTCTCGACGCCATTTACGACTACACACGCCTTAAACGTTGAACGTCTGTATTTTGCAGGTATTCAAGAGCCACACATCTCTCTACCTTCACAAGCAGGTGGTTCACAAAAAAAATAACCCGGACCACCTGTGCGACCATTGTGGAAAACCTTTTCCGGTAAGTTGTTCAAATTACACACACACACACACACACATATCACGCCTATAATACCTTGCGGGGTAGGCAGAGCGTAAACGGCCGCAAAAAACGAACATTTACGCCACGTCTGAGAAACATTTGAGGGTCGTACGGAAAACTGTGTATCGCCATAGTGATGGGTTGTCAGCCCATCGCCTAAAATTGAAATACACACCCTCGAGTCCCTTAGTCGCCTCTTACGACTCCCGCGGGAAAGAAATGGGGTAATGCTATTCTAAGCCGGCATCACACGTTCGTGTTCAAATTACTTTTTTGTTATACAAGATGTCCCACGCAACTTTTTATAGTGAATTTTTTTTTGCTAATTATTTAGAATATTCATTGACATAACTACCTTACTATTTATAGTATTTTTGGCATGGTTAAAGTATTTTATTTCATTTGTTTCTCTCGGGTGTCGTAAGAGGCGATTAAAGGACTCGAGGGTTACATGTGTATTACAATTTTAGGCGACAGGTCTGCCACTGTAGTGTATACTAATTTATATTTTTATTTTATTTATTTATAGTGATACACGATTTTTCTGGAACGGCCCTCAAATATGTTTACGCACGTTAACGCTCTGCCTTACCCCCAAGAAGGCGTGATATATTTGTGTGTTAAATAATAAAAAACTCATACTGTATTATTACTATTTAAGCGTGTTACGATTTACGTACGACTCAAAATAAAGACCTTAATATTCATCATCATCATCATCTCTGCCTTACCCGCAAGAAGGCGTGATATATTTGTGTGTTAAATAATAAAAAACTCATACTGTATTATTACTATTTAAGCGTGTTACGATTTACGTACGACTCAAAATATAGACCATAATCTTACTCATATCGAATCATCTGCAATATAGTACCATTTTCTTCGCAAAATAATTTTTGAATCTGATAGTAATCGTGACTCGTATGTTACAGAACCGCGCTAAACTCCGCAACCACATAATCGCCTTGCACACAACAGAGGCGCCTTACGCGTGCAGCACGTGCAACGCGCGCTTCAGCTGGCACTCGTGTCTCTCCCGGCACGTGCGACGCGTGCACAAAGCCAAGCCTGCGACTGGGCTGCTGATTGGCGCTGAAATAGTGGGGTAGTTCCTCTCAAGGAACATATGCTAGTCTATCTGAATTAATATTTTAAAGAATTAAGGCTTTAGTACAAAAAAGTAAGACGCGGTTTAAACGCGCGGGTTGAAATAGAGGGGTAGTTCGTCTCAAGGGACAAATGCTAGTCTAACGAATTATTAATTTCAATTTATCGCGGGTTTTCATCGCTTAGACTACATTCAATCTGTAAAGATAGAATTAGTCGCCGGGTATTAGTTGCAAAACTAACCCGGTAGATGGAGCCATGCCACGCGTTACTGGCATTAAAATAAACTTGCAAAATTGGCGGGCAAGTAACGAGCTACGGTAGCCCAGATGGAAGAGGCGTCGCCACTAGTAATGCGAAAGTCGCAGGTTCAAATCCTGCCCGCGCTTGAAAATTTTGCAAGTTTTCAAAAAAAATATATAATTAACTCGGGAAGTGTTTTAAAATTTGGTATTCAACGAAATTAATATTTTTAAGAATTAGGGCCTTAGTACAAAAAAGTAAGACGCGGTTTAAACGCGCGGGTTAAAATAGTGGGGTAGTTCTTCCCAAGGGACAAATGCTAGTCTATCTTAATTAATGTTTTAAAGAATTAGGGCTTTACTACAAAAAAAAGGAAGGCTCAACGCGTTTTCTTTCTGTATGAAGTTTTATTTTAAACGTGCTTTCAACGCGCTAACGTTTTTTTGGTAAGGCCCCTAAGATTGTGTTTTGTGTCTTTGTTTGTGTTTGTCACTAAGACGGGACACCCTGTATAAACAGTTACGAGAAAAATACAACTTAAAAAGTCAGTCAACTGATTGTGAATTTTGTATGGAAAATCTTTTTTTTCTTAATTTCCAGCATATTAAAACTGTTCAGTACGATGTCTAATTTAATGCATTTCCTACGAAACACGGCGTATGCCTGCCGTTAATGTATATAAAAACTACCATTACCTCTGTAAAATAAATTTGTAGATACTTTATCGGTATTTTGATACGATTGGAAATAAAATAAAAGATTTGAGTGAGAATTTATAGTTTTATTTTATGTTACATGATTACCTAGTTAATACAAAAAAAATAATAAATAAATACCTTAAAGAAATAAATTGTTGTGTGGCGCCGGTTTAGCGCCAACGCTTGCTGTGAACTGTTGTGGCTGTTAAATGACTAAAAATAAACAGCAAAAGTTTATCCTAAATATTTATGAAAAACTAAACAGAATAAAATTATAGTATATGAGATGCACTGACATATATTTTGTTGATACGGATTTTATTTACACTGATATTAACAACCTTTCGGAATTGTAAGAAAAAATCTGTTATGATGACCTAAATGAATATGACTAAAAACTCACTGAATAACATTTTAATTTAAAAAATATATATTTGTGAGTTCTTTCTACACATCAAAGAAAAAAAATACGTAGCTAGTTATTTTAATTGTAATAAAAAGTAGCTTAAGTCACTCTCGAGCGTGTCAACCTTCGAGCAAAACACGGAACGAGTCAGAAGACGATGTTGCTCTTAGTTCTCAACAAATTACACACAAAAAAGTATATAGACATATAGCATGTTCACATTATGAATATATGGTCAGGGAAATAGTAAGGGAAGTGGGCAGCGCGAATATGTAAACAGGTTACTTGCGCTGCTACTCGTCATGCCGCTGCCACTTCCCGTGCTCCCGCGATTGTCGGTTTTTCGTGCGGAAGTCAAAGGAACTGCAGCACGAGCGCAAGTGGAATGTAGTGCTATCTCGCTTATTCGTATTGCTGCGAGAAGAGTATGACGGCAGTGTGTGAACACTCACTCGCGTTGATACTTCCGCGGAAGTATGTCGCCCAATATTTGCGGTAGCGGCAGGAGCAGGTGGTTAGTGTGAACGTAGCATATGTACTCACTTTCCAATTTATGAATTAGTAAATATTCGATTGTCTTTTAAAACTGTCGCTCACCTATGGACTCTTTTTGTTGGTAAATTCAAACATACTTCTTCAAAAACTGGTACTAACAAGATATTGCTACATATTTCGTCAAAGGTTTTACAAACATACATAAATCACGCCTATATCCCTTACGGGGTAAGCAGAGCGTTAACGGCCGTAAAACGGATATTAACACCACGTCTGACAGTTTGAGGGTCAATCAGATAATCAAAGGTGTTGATGGTTGTAATTACTTCTACACTAAACCCTAAATATAGCACTATTATCATTGGTTTCTTCTTCATTCTTGGGTTTAAAAATGTCTTCTTTATTATTTTTTCTGACGTTTATTTCAAATGCGGTGTCCAGAACGATTTCTTTTGGACTTTCTTGTTCGGTTTCTTTCCAATTCTCTGTAGAATATTCTTCGCTGGAAGATTTTGTGATCCTCTCTAAACTATTCAGTATATTGGCTTCAAATATTTTTCTTGCGCTGCCGGCTAATTCTTTTAAAGGTTTCTCCATCAATTCTTCCACAAAATTATGAGCTGTAGCATTAATTAATATTTTTTTCTCGCTATTGTTTTCGTTTTCTTTTGTTATTTCATTAGATACAGCCTCAGCCAAATTATTTTTTTCTAAGCTATTCATATTTTTTGAATCCCTTCTTGCACTGTCTCCTGATTCTTCTAAACTTCTCTCAATTGTTTCTTCGGTAACTTCATTAGATTCAGCATGAGTCACTTTATTTTCTCCAATTTCATTAGATACAGCATCAGTCAACTTCTTTTCTGCATTTTCGTTAGATGTCATACTTTTGTTGCCAAAACCTTTTCTAACATTTTTTCTAATCAAGAAGAACTCCGGGTCGTGAGATCTTTTCGTAAAAGCCGACGCTACATAATCGGCTACTTTACTAAGTTCTTCTATAACGAAACTTCTCATCGTCGAGTTTAGCTTTTCGTAACGTTTGAAAATAATAAAACTCAATGCGTTATCTATATTTTTCTCCAACTGCTGTTTCTTTTTAGGAAAATTCTCGAACTTCTTCGCGAGTTTCCAAAGAGTTTCGCTGTCAGTTGTTTCATCGAATATACACGTCAGGGCTTCGACTAAATCGATAAATGTCTCTTCGTATGTGGGACCTTGATACATGGCTTTTAAACCGGCCCTTATGACCTTTGGATCTGACGCTGCCCAGTCGGCTAAAGTATTTTTTATAAACGCTTTCAGACGCGGATCGTAAAAGATTTTGTGATAGACCGTACCAGCAGGAAAATAGTCTTCAACGACTTCTTTAAGCGCGTAAGTGAACGTTTTGATATTCTCATCCGTATACCCGATCAGATAGCCTCCTAATTCATATAAGAACTCGGGTAACAAATAATGCTCTTTAGGCATCGATCTAAGGTTCATTTTCGTCTCCATGGCATTTTGCAAGGAGTCCAAAAACCCGCGAAAAGTTCTTAGAAGCGACACATCGTAGTACGTCTCTTTCGGGTCGAAAAGGAACGCTGTTTCCAGCGATAAGTTGACGTGTTTTGAATTTAAGCCGAACCCATTTGCGGATTTTGTTTCGATTGCTACGGACAAGAAAAGATAAAATATTTGAAAAATACGATACAATGTGGAATACTTAGATTGCCTAAATGCCCAGTATATCGGGTGAAATTTTACTAGTGAAAAATACTGAAATCAGAGGACGGCCTGGTAATAAGAAACAACTTTCCCCAATACAAGGAATGAGTATGAGAAAAATATTTTGAGCTTCCATAGTAACCCAAACCAGCAGCTACAGATCGGCAATTTTTTATGGGATGTAAAATTTTTTCTTTTCATATTAAGCCCTATGTTCCTTGGGGAAAGTTGTTTCCCTATTACCAGCCCGTCTTGAATTTTCGCTATCGGTCACTAGTAAAATTTCACTTTATAATGTGTGAAAATAATATAGTTTTGCGTTACAATTTAAAAACCAACTTTTGTAAACAAATCATTATAATAAATAGGACAGAGACATTTATCACTCGACTATAAAATATAAAAAAAAACTTTACCTAATAATACAGAACTAAATAAAAAAGTATAAACATGCTTCATTTTTGCAATCTCGTTTACTTATCGTAACGTGTATTGCATTTTGTTACTGAATGAAATAAATATATGCTAATAAAAGTTATTTTATAGGCTATACAGGGTGTGAGGAACGGTGTACCGAAAACTTTGCAAGCATGGTCAGACCATGAAAATAAACAACTTTTACTATGGAGCCTATGTTGGGAAACGTTTTGTTTTTCTAATTTTGTATTTACCAACATATTCTCCATAGAAAAAGTTGTTCAGTTTTATGGTCTGATCATGCCTGCAAAGTTTTCGTTACACCAATTCTTACACCCCGTATATTATGTGACCCCGTATACAGAATGTAAAAATATTTGCTGCAAATATTTTAACGGGTAAACCAGTCCATGAAACTGAACACCTTTCCCTAAGGAACAATGAAATATGGAATAAAATTAGACCACCCGTACAAATTGACCCGGTGGTTTGCTGGTACATTTTATATGGGAGATCCAAGAATGTATTTTAATTTTGACTTATGTTCAACCCTTAAAATATTTGCAGCTAATATTTTTAAATCCTGTATAAACTGGGTTTGCAATACCTACAGTATTATATGCAATTTCAAAGTGCGAACGAAATACACTTACTATGTGTGAGATCATAATTTATTCAGGCAAATAAATATTTAAACTTAAAGGATGAAATATAAATACATTTTTGATATTTGATATGCTTTCCAGTTACATACGAAAATCGAAACAATATTTTTTATATTTTTAAATAGTACCATAACAATAAAATAAAAGTACAACTATAATATTTAAAATACTTTCAGTGAATCACATAAATCGAAAAAGTCCATTGCTAAGTAAATCTCAATTATGGAACCTACTAATTTGTCGCTTATTTAAATAGTATTGAAACAAATCTTAATTGAGTATTCCATTTTCTTGAAGTATGCACGCTCATTTGATAGTTATTTCTTAATGTTAATTTAATTTTTCGCTTTACCAACTAAACTATCATTCATTATGAAGATTCGCCGGTGAATTTTCTAATATCTTAAACAGCTATCTCGAGTTATACTAATGGAACTGAACAACTTTCCCTGTGGGAAATCATTTCAAAAATTTGGATATCCCGTACAGTTCACCGTCAGCTGGTTGATTTACTATAGGGACCTATGTTCCATGGGAACAGTTGTTCAGTTTATGAGAACCTTGACTTTCTTTCGGCTTGTTATAACCCTTTTTATTATTCCCAGTTATTATTATACTTGGAGAAACAAACCTCAATTGTTTTTTGTTAAAATACATACATCTACATACACATACACACATCACGCCCAAATCCCTTGCGGGGTAGGCAGAGCGCAACCAGCCGCAGAAAACGGATATTTACGCCACGCCTGACAAATATTTGAGGATCATTTGGAAAATTATGTATCGCCATAGTGACAGGTTGTCGGCAAAACAATACACACCCTCAAGTCCCTAAGTCGCCTCTTACGACTCCCAAGGGAAAGAAATGGGGTGATGCTATTCTAAGCTGACATCACACGGCATTTGTTAAAATCTATGATATAAAACTAGTATCAGGCGTCAAGTACAACAGTGGGCGGTAGGGCTCCGCTGTCGGCTCGGGGGCTTCTTTCCGCTTCTTAGTCAGCGGGTAGCGCTTCGACTTGATGTTTAGGTGGACCTGTGAGTACAAAACAAGTTTCATCAAGTATTATATTCTGCGTGTTTGTGTAATGTGTTCCCTTCGACATCGACAGTGGCGCCACTTCACAAAAAAAAGGTTTCTCTTTATTCAAACAATCTATCAGAATGTCCGATGCCCAAGTTTTCTGTATTAATCCTTAAGTAAAATTAGAACCTGCAAACTCAATGAAATATTCGCTGCAATTAAAGTTATACATGGTGTAAAAAAATTAGCTGAGAATATTTTAAGGGGTGAACCAGTACGTGAAACTGAACAACTTACCCCAAGGAACATAGGTCGAAATATGAAAAATAATTGGCCCTCCCATACAAATTATCCCGAACGGGTAAGTATGGGAGGGTCAAATTATTTTTTCATATATCGACCTATGTTCCTTGGGGAAAGTTGTTCAGTTTCACGTACTGGTTCACCCCTTAAAATATTCTCAGCTAATTTTTTTACACCATGTATGTATAATTATACATACCTGTCTGTTGTGCTTGTAAAGATTGGATTGCTGAGAGAATGTTGTGGGGCAAAGCTCGCAGATGTAAGGGCGCTCGCCTGTGTGGGAGCGGATATGGGACTCTAGTTGCACTTTCGTCTACAAGAGTGAAAAAAAGATATATATTCATGACACGAAGGTTAATACTGAACGACATTCTTCTAGGATAATAAACCAAAACATAGCGTTATTTACAGGTGATTCGGTGAGGACGGCCGATGTGGCGCAGTGGTAGTGCGACTGCCTGCGACGCAAAGGCTCCGGGTTCGAATCCCGGTGGGACACTTACAAAGTTGATATTTATCACTTTGTGAATTTGTTCCCAGTCATGATAGGACATTGCAGGCTGAACCACCTGATTGTCCAAAAAGAAATATGGTTCCGTGCTTCGGAGGGCACGTTAAGCCGTCGGTCCCGGTTGCTGTCTATGTTTACTTAGACGGCGGTCGTTACACAACCATATCAGAGGCCTACTACTAGTAGCAGGCTTTGTAGTATTTGACTGTTTTTCTTTAAATATGATAATTTATATATTTTCTTATTAATGATGGGTTTGCTCTTGACTCTAGTCTAGGTCATAGGATAGAGACAGAGATATGACTTTGTAATTTATGTATGGATTTTGTCTGAAATAAATGATTTTTAATTTAAACTTAGAAGAACCAAAGTAAAACACCTTACCGGGAACGCTTTCCCGCAGTAATGGCAGACCTTGTTGTTAGGCCTTCCTTTGTGCACGTTCCTAATGTGTTGATCCAAGCCGACGCGGTTTTTTGACGGCTGTAAATATCAAATAAGCATAATGAATTAAAAAAATTAAAAATACAAACTGAATAATGTTTTTTTATTTTAAATACAACTGCTTTCTGAGCAAAGCCTAGCCTATGACACTCGGGATAATGTAAGAATTTTCCAATACAATTCCCATTCGAATCTGTCCAGTGGTTAACGAGTTGCAGTACTTTAAAGAATGGCACATAAAAACATACATACAAACATGCCTACATAGATACATGTACTCCTTTTTTTGGTTGGGCAAACGTGTAATAAGTAAGCAGTAAAAACGTACCTCTAACCACTTAAATAATTCATCGTATAGTTTAACGCGCACTACGCTTAACGCGTTCTAAAACAATCGTTTTTTCTATAGATTTCCATACAATATTACTGTCGACTAATAAACTTGAGGGTCGTAAACTTTTATGCAATGCAAATGTACTTGTGAACGACCTCGACAGTGGCGCCACTTCACAAAAAAATATTTTCTCTTTATACAAACAATCTATCAGAATATCCGTTGCCCAAGTTTTTAGTATTATCCTTAAGTAAAATTAGAACCTGCATACTCAATGAAATATTCGCTTTAATTGAAGTTAAGGCAATTAGTAGCAAAAATGGCCGTTTTTAGGCACTTTTTTCCATAACTTTAATAACTAGTAGTAGGAGGTTGAAAAACTTTGACACCAAGATTCACGTGTCGGTATCCCACACGAAAAAGAAAAGAAGACAATTCAACCCGTGGGTGTCATAAAAAGCAACTAAGCAATATCTGGAACTGCTGGAATTTTCTAAAAAGGTCTGTGGCTTACCTTAGAACAGATATGGCACTGATAGGTCCTGTGTAGATGTTTCTCTTCAATGTGATCGCGCAGTTTCGTCTTGTCGGCGAAACGTTTGCCGCAAGGGTCGCATATAAACCTTGAGAAATTGTGATCATCATCAATAACATTGAGTACCAAATTTTAAAACACTTCCCGTGTTAGCATGTGGCATTAAAATACACTTGCAAAATTGGCGGGCAAGAAATGAGCTGCGGTAGCCCAGATGGAAGAGGCGTCGCCACTAGTAATGCGAAAGTCGCAGGTTCAAATCCTGCCTGCGCTTGAAAATTTTGCAAGTTTTCAAAAATCAATAACATTACGTAACATAACGTTTAATCTATGTATTTTATTTATTTATTAAACTTTATTGCACAGAAAGTACAAAGGGCGGGCCTAATGCCACGCGGCATTCTCTACCGGCCAACCAAAAGATAAACAGAAAGAGTCTATCTATCATCTATCTAACTTAAATGAAAATAAGAATATAATGCGATGCCGTGTGATGCCGGCTTAGAATGCCGTGTGATGTCGGCTTAGAATGGCATCACCCCATTTCTCTCCCTTGGGAGTCGTAAGAGGCGACTAAGGGACTCGAGGGTGTGTATTGTAAGTTTAGGTGATGGGCTGACAACCTGTCACTATGGCGATACACAATTTTCCGAATGACCTTCAAATATTGGGCAGACGTGGCGTAAATGTCCGTATTTTGCGACTGTTTTACGCTCTGCCTACCCCGCATGGGATTATAGGCGTGATATGTGTATGTATGTATCAATAACATTACGTAACATAACGTTTAATCTATCTTTCTATCATCTATCTAACATAAATTAAAATTATAATTTAAAAATGTTAGCGTCGGCCAGGGATTGAACCCACGATCTGTGGAGTACTTCCCACCGCTTAGCCACCGAGGTACCGGCGCCTCGACCGAACCCTACCAAATTGTCAACCTCTTGATACTCATCTTGAAGCGACGCACAAGCGACATCTAGTTAAGTTATTTTTACTAATACTATGGTTAGTCCTCATTACAGTAGAAATTCAAACCATTTGAGGCTTTGCTTAATTAAACGGGGTGTAAGGGACAGCCCTCCGTATACTGATATGGTGCATTCAGACCATGAGACTGAACAACTTTCCCAAAGAAATATATGTCAGGAAACACAAAAAAAATCGTTCTCCCATACAAAATCATAATCAGCTGACTGCACCACCTATGAGAAGTAAAAAAAAATTCGTTTCCTGAAATATTTTTTTATGGAATGTTGCTTAGTTTCATGGTCTGAATGCACCCTATCAGTATTCGGAGAGCTGTCCCTTACACCCTGTATATAATATGGTTTATTTTGTAACGTCTATTTCACGTCTGACAAATATTTGAGGGTAATTCGGAAAATTGTGTATGGCCATAGTGACAGGTTGTCAGCCCATCGTCTAAAATTGCAATACATACCCTCGAGTCCCTTAGTCGCCTCTTACGACTCCCACGGGAAATAAATGGGATGATGCTATTCTAAGCAGGCATCACACGGCAAAAATATATTAAAAATATATTCTTATATATTTTAAAAGTGTTACCTGAGTTGATTTTGGCTGACATGTTTGAGGCTGTTTCGTAGATGTCGCTGGTACGAGCTGACGGATTGAAATCCGATGTTGCAAGGTTCACACACCGCTGCCGGTATACCGTGTTTGTACTGCAAGAGAGATGGAGGTTCGTATACATACAAACATCACGCCTATATCTCTTCTGGGGTCGACAAACGGCTGTAAATCTGTACTAATATTATAAAGCTGAGAGTTTTTGTGTGTGTGTGTGTGTGTATGTTATGTATACCTCTTCCGAAAATTGTAACGTGTAACCCTCGAGTCCTTTACGACATCAACAGGAAAGAAATGGGGTGATGCTGTTCTAAGCCGACATCACACGGTATATTTAGCTAAATTGATAAATTGAACACCGTAACGTATTGTTCTTTAAATTATGTCCTTTGTGTTATATTGTGTACAATAAACGGTTATAGTATTTTATGCAACTTTCGTATAATGGGGATATTAGAATACAAGTGTATGTTTTTCTCAAGCCGAGTGTGATAATAGTTTCACATGGACGACTCGATTTCCCACACGAAAAGAGAGATAGTAGAGCATTCTAATGCCTAATTATATGCAGTGCATACACAATTTTATCTACACTCCACAAAAAACTCAGTTATACTTTTTCCAAACGTCCGCACCCGCGATTGCAAGGCCCGATACAAGGTCAAATTCAATACGAGAACGTATTATGGTTTGATTTTTCAAAATTCTATACTTTAGCAGTTATTCAGATGTCGAGTCAGAAACTGAACAACAACTTAACTAAACAACGTCGAAAAAACAACTGAAAAACGTCGAAACAACAACTGAACATCATCGGTTCAACAGCTGAACAATATCTGAGGAACAACCGATCAACATCTGAGGAACATAACAACAACAACTGAACAACAATCTAATAAAACAACTGAATAATTACCTTACAACAACAACAACTGACAGGTGCGGCAAAAGATGGCGATATGAGTATTGGCAAAAAAAATACTTCGTTTCATTTCTCAACTTTATCCAATTATGAGCCTTCTCATTAAGAAATAACGCGTCTGTAATATCTATGAAACTGTAATTTCTATAGGCAGAATGCATAAAGCAGGTCATTATACAACGGTTATTGAGGTCATAATTCGAACATAATGAGACGAGTGTAAATAAAATAAATACTTAGTTTTGCGAAAACGGGATAGTTAAAATAAAATGAATGCTGTTAAAAAGGAAACATACCTTAGATTCGTCATGTTTTTCTAGATGTCGTTTTAAACTGGTTTTCCATCGAAAGGTTTTGCCGCAAACTTCACACGGGAAATCATTATGGAGTTCATGCACTGTTCTGTAATAGACAAATAATAATTTAATATATGATCTGTTGTGCCCACAATAAATAATAATATGTAAGAAGTAGAGATCCATCGGCAACTACGACATTCCGGCCATTTTTGTAGTCGGCGACTAGTCTGCTGTTATTATTACATAAAATATACGTTAAAATTAAAAAAATATATATATATCCTGGACAATTCACACAGCGCCATTAAGCCTCAAACTAAGCAAAGCTTGTACTATGGGAACTAGATAGCTGATATTTATACTTATATACTTTATTTTTTGTAAATAAATACATATAATACATCGAAAACACCCAGACTAAACTAAACACAAATATCTGAAAATAACTAACAAATATTTGTGTCATGTGGGGATCGAACCCATGACCATCGGCGTAGCAGGCAGGGGTACTATCCGCTACGCCATCGGAACAGTCGTGTATATTTTATATATATATGTTTCAAATGACACCACCACTTTTTATTGGCAGACAAGGCTCAAATCTCGCGCAACGATAAATTACACACTTTTTGAATTTATTCACAGTCTGGTTAGGACATTGCAGGCTGAACCACCTGCTTGTCCGAACATAAAGATGGTTCCTGGCTTCGGAGGGCACGTTAAACCGTCGGTGCCGGTTGCGGTCTATAATTACTTAGACGGCGGTCGTAACACAACCATGTCAGCGGCCTACAACTAGTGGCAGGCGGTTGAAAATCTCTCGACACCAGTGTTCATCGGGTCGTTGGACGACTCGGTGTTCCACACGAAAAGAAGAAGCACCGAGTGTTTGACCACCGGTGAGTCAGCCCCATCCGCCGACGAAGCGTCCGCCGCTAAGTCGGCACCTGCCCCCTCCCCTGCGGTTACTCATTACGATGAGTCACCGCTATCCCCTGACCCATCGTCCCAAGTCGGCAACGCCCAGGACTCCGACCTAACCGTCGAAGTCATGGACATTGCCGGCCCCCCGTCCGATGACTCAAACCCCGAACCCGACTCCGACGACGACTACACCGTAGTCAGTAGGTCTAAGAAGCGCCAGCGTAAGGCTGCTCATTCAGATAGCGACGAGGCTGCGAAAACAGTCCGCGTCGAAGGGCCCGATGGCAACCGCCGCAAGGTGGCCGCCGCCATCCCTAAAGTCTCTCCCACTACAGAGCGCAAACCCCCCCCCGATTATTCTCAGGGACAACGCCAAGTGGTCGTCCCTTTCCAGTCAGATGACCCAGAATAAGATTCCGTTCTTGACTGCCTCACAGACCAAGGACGGAATTAAAATTCAAGTCCCGACCTCTTCGGCGCACAGAGCGCTTACAAAATTACTGAACTTCCTCCAGTTCCCGTACCATACGTATGCACTGGAGGAGGAGAAACTACACCGCGTAGTAATTCGAGGCATCCCGAAAGAGATTTCCGAAAAGGAAGTCTATGACGACCTTATCGGCCAAAACATCCCCGTACATAAAGTACACCGCATTTCGTCTCATCGCAATAGGAGACAATTCGACATGGTCCATGTCACGCTCGAGAGGAGCGAAGCTGGTAAGGCCATTTACGGTTTGAAATCCGTGTGCATGCTTTCAGGCATCCGCATGGAAGCCCCCAGGAAGACTGGGATCCCTGGCCAGTGTCACAACTGCCAACTTTACGGTCACTCTTCACGCACCTGTCACGCCGCCCCGCGGTGTGTTAAGTGCCTGGAGAGTCACAGCACTGCCCAGTGCGCCCGTCCTAAAAAGACGGACACGCCCTCGGCAGACAGCTCCTCTCTCCCACTCCCACCTAGTTGCGTCCTCTGCAACGAAAGTGGCCACCCAGCCAACTACCGCGGCTGTCCCCGTGCCCCTAAGGCGAACCCCAAAGTGCTTCAGCGCACCCTTGCGAGGCAAACGTATGCCGATAGGCTAGCTGGCTCTCAAAAACCAGCTGCGGTCGTTCCAGGTGTTGCTGAAAACACAAACTTCCCGCCCCTCAGGCCTAACCCCGCATGGGCCCTCAAAATGGGTCCAGCCCCCGCCCCCGCCCAAGTCGCACCAAAACCGGTGGTGCCCCCCCAACCCGCCCCCAAAAAGCCGGCGCCACCGCCGCCTTCTCCTCCCAAACCCGCTTCCCACAGCAAGAGTGCTGAAGGCGACTTAGCCGACGCGCTCTCTGTCGTCTCCAATTTTACCAGCCTCTTCGACATCGAAGAGATAATCTCCTACTCCAAGGAGATCAGAGCCAACGCTGGTAACCCCAGTGCGCTCATTCAAACCGCCGCCAAATACTACTATCTGGTAGTCGCGTTCAAAAACTTTAAACCCTGATTATGGATAGGTCTATTAACTTAGGGATATCCAGCAGTGGTAGGACCAAGCCTCGGTCACTTAAATTAGGTTTTTTCAATGCCGATGGTATTTGCAATAAAAAGACGGAAGTTAGCCTCTTCCTGAAAGATCACGGTTTAGACGTCCTCCTTGTACAAGAAACGTTTCTCAAACCCCATATGCGTACCCCGCGAATCGCGCAATACAACACGGTACGTAATGACCGCGTATCGGGCAGCAAGGGAGGCACCCTCATTCATTACAGGCGAGCGCTTCACTGCTCACCCATAGAGACCCCGCCCCTCTGCTATATGGAGGCTTCCGCTTGCCGCCTAAGCATGACGGGACACCAACCCATTACGATAGTGTCGGTATATCTATCTCCGAGCAATAATCGCGAGACAAAGCCACTTCTTAAAAGTGAGCTCGAGTCATTATTTAATCTCGGTGACTCAGTTATCATAGCAGGTGACTTGAATGGCAAGCACATGTCGTGGAACTGTATCGCCAACACAACAACCCTAGAGGCAATCTTCTCTTTGAGTGGCAGGACGAACTGTCCTTTGACCTAGTAGCTCCTACAGAGGTAACTCATTACCCCCATACAGTAACTCATTACCCCCATACAGTAACTCATCGACCCGACATCCTCGACATAGCCCTTCTAAAGAACGTAAACCTTCGTTTAAGTTCTATAGAAGTACGCCACGAGCTCTGCGACTCTGACCACAGACTAGTTTTACTAAAACTTGACCCGCGAACCGACATCCCCGGCCCCTCAGGTCTGTGCGGCCCGACCAAAACTATAGTAGACTGGCCGAAACTAGGCCAAGCCTTGAACGCTCCCAGCTCTACTCACCTGGACCAAATACCGACTAGACTGACTACCGAAACCGACATCAACCTAGCCGTCTCTTCTATCACAAATCACGTTAGCAGCGTCGTGAACAGCTGTTCACGGACGGTTAAAATCACTGAAGACAGTAAATACAAACCTCCAAATGACCTTCTTGAAATGATAACAGAGAAGAACGCCGCGATCCGTGCTTACAAATCCTTCCCAATCGAATCTAACAGACTATTCATGCGCGCCCTACAGAGGGAAGTAAGGCAGCGTGCAGCTGAATGGCGTGACGCCGGATGGGATCAGCACCTTGAGGAGCTGAACCCATCCCATCTCGCATTTTACAAGCTGCAACGCTCGCTGAAATCTGACACCATCTCTGTGATGCCGGTACTTAACAGACCTGACCAGACCAAAGCCTTTGACGACGACGAAAAGGCTGAATGCCTAGCTGACAGTCTCGCAGCCCAATGCACCCCCAGCACACTCCCTTACGACTTGACCTTCGTCTCAACGGTCGACTCCGAAGTCGAACGTCTCATTTCACTACCTCCATCGGGCCCTCCACTCAGAGTCATCACTGAGATGGAAGTGCGCAACGCCCTTAAGGCACTCAAGCCCAGAAAGGCTCCAGGACCGGACGGCATCACCAACCGTGTCCTGAAGATTCTCCCCGATCACCTGATCAATCGCCTCACCCTGATTTTGAATGCCGCCATGGCTAGTTGCACCTTTCCAGCTTGCTGGAAGGAAGCAATAGTCATAGGCATTCACAAACCGGGTAAACCGGCGAATGAGCCCACTTCCTACCGCCCGATCAGCTTACTGAACCCTCTCGCCAAACTTTACGAACGCATGATCTATGCCCGACTCCGTGACCACGCAGAGACCAACAATCTCATACCTGACGAGCAATTTGGCTTTCGACAACAGCACTCTTGTACCCAACAAGTACACCGCATTGTCGAACACATCGCTCTTAAGCTAAATGTCTCGTCCAAACCGACCCCGACAGGAGCAGTTTTTCTCGACGTGGCGAAAGCCTTCGACAAGGTCTGGCACAACGGGCTGGTGTACAAGCTACACCAGCTCGCTGTGCCTGATCGTCTCGTGCTTTTAGTACGTAACTTTCTGTCGGATCGAAGCTTTCGTTACAGGGTGGAAGGCACTCTGTCTTCACCCCACACCATACAGGCAGGAGTCCCTCAGGGCTCCGTCCTATCTCCATTACTTTTCACGCTATACACTAGCGACATCCCCAAATCGCCCATGTCACAGCTGGCTATGTTCGCCGACGACACTGCCATCTACGCGTCCCACCGTAACCACTTAAAATTAGTTCAGATTCTCCAGAACGCTCTAGACTCCCTCGGGAGCTGGTTCCGTAAATGGAGAATCGAGGTAAATCCGGAAAAAAGTGCAGCCGTGCACTTTCGTAGAGGTTCGTACCGATTAAACGTCCCCGCTGTAAAGCTTTTCGGCCGACCCATCCCGTGGGTCAACGAGACCAAATACCTAGGAGTCACCCTCGACTCAAGACTTAGCTTCCGTAGCCACATTATGAGAGTCCGCGACCGCGCCGCGTTCGTTTTGGGCAGATTACATCCGATGTTGAACAAAAAGAGCAAACTCTCCCTTAGAAATAAGGTGAGAATTTACACCACCTGCGTAAGGCCTATTATGACCTACGCCAGCGTAGCCTTTGCTCACACCTTCGATTCACATCTGAAAATGCTGCAGGTCATCCAAAACCGTTTCATGCGCAAAGCTACCGGGGCGCCCTGGTACATGCGTAACGCCAACCTCCACATTGACTTAGGCCTCCCTACCATTAAAGCGTATATGAAAGAAGCGTCTCGTCGCTTCTTCGATAATGCTCCCCATCATAAAAACCCCTTGATAGTTGCCGCGTCCAACTACTTCCCCCACCCAACCTCGCGTTTTAAACACCGTCCGAGGCACATCCTTACGGAAGAAGATGATGAAATCACAGTAGCCACTGCTGCAGCCATTGCGAGTAGATCACACTCCACAAGCTCCTCAAGCAACCGACGCCCCCGCCGGCGGGGGCGCGGAGGTCCCTCATTTGCTCCCCACTTTGGGAACTACCGGCACGTGCCGGGTAGATTCAGTCCAATACGTTCTTCCCAGAACAACTCGTAAGCCCAATCGCGCCCCAAGGGCGCGATTGAGCTGGTTGTTTGAACAACCACAAGCTTTTCCGGGTGAGCTCCTGCTCCCCATCATACAGTCAGGTGTAGATTAACAGCCCCGGGGCTAAAAATCGTAGGGTCCACAACTAAAAAAAAAAAAAAAAAAAGAAGAAGCACCCTGTTGTGCGTAGTGACTAAAAATTTCTCGCATTACTGGACAGTCCACAGCTAAGACTAATTCAGTTCATTTTATAATAATAATAAAATGCCTTTATTGTTCATAATGCTCTCAATTCGGGATACAAATTCTCTTAACTTACCTTAAATTAGTGCTGTCACTTTCCGTCAAATAGGTTTCGAAAAGGATAGGAAATATTTAAGTCTTGTCATGTTTATAAATATCAATAGGTTCTATGCAGTTTCTAGTCAATTTAGTCGCCATTGTTTTCATCGTCACCTTATTTTGACAAATAACACATATTATTCGCCAAATTATAAGACATGACGTGACTAAAATATCTCCTTTCTTCTTCTAAAACTATTGGATGGAAAGTGACAGCACTAATTTTAGGTAAGTTAAGAGAATTGATATTCCGAATCGAGGCCAATATCTCTGTAAAAGACAAAAACATACATACATACATATATCACGCCTTTATCCCTTGCGGGGTAGGCAGAGCATAAACGGCCGAAAAAACGGACATTTACGCCACGTCTGACAAACGTTTGAGGGTCATTCGGAAAATTGTGTATCGCCATAGTGACAGGTTGTCAGCCCATCGCCTAAAACTGCTATACACACCCTCGAGTCCCTTCGTCGCCTCTTACGACTCCCACGGGTAAGAAATGGAGTGATGCTATTCTAAGCCGGCATCACACGGCAAGACAAAAACGTGAATACAAAATGATAATTATATAGCAAAAGGTGGTATTTGCGGGTATGTGTACTTACAATCGATGGTTGAGCAAGCCGGCGCGATGGCTGAAAGTTTTGTCGCACTCGCTACACTCGATTCTAGCTTTGTGTGTGTCTCTGTGGTACCGGTGCGTGTCTATTGAACTGGAAACAAATGAACCCTTCTTGAAACTGTTTTTGTTTCTTCAAACAAAACAAAATCATCGATATACATTGAGGCGTGGCCATGGACATTTCTGTTTCGGATGGAAATCAATGCTTTTATCCGTTTTTTTTAGAAAAAAAAAACAATACAATACACTTGGCGCGAATTGACCCCCGTGAAAATTATAGGTCGGAAAGTTGACAGAAATGGAAAGTTTCAGTAACGCAGCGAAAAGTTGCCGAAATTGCGTCAAATATATCGGAGATGCGTTAATAACGGTGTCGGAAATGCGTCTATAAATGTTAAAATCAAAAATACGTCAAAAGGGTGTCGAAAATACGTCGATGAGGTGTCGGAAATAAGTCAAAAATGCGTCTAAAATATCGAAAAGTTATCGGAAGGTTTCAGAATTGTTTCGAAAATACGTCTAAAATATCAGTGATTGTATTGTAAATGTATCAAAAGAGTAAGTAAGAAAAACACTTTATTGCACAAAATAACAAACAAAAATATCAGGGAAATTCATAGCTTACATGCGCAAAGGCGGCCTTATCGCTACAAGTGATCTCTTCCAGACAACCTTTGGGTGGAGGTTTCTATAGAAAAATAGAGCAGTGCGAGAGTAATCACAAAAGAAAAGGTAACTTGAATAAAGACGTGTTTCTTCCTGTCTATGGTTACATGCCGTGTGATGAACCTGGCCAGCCCCGTGTTAGTGCCTTTATTTTTATATTTTTATTCCGCCCGAGTCGCTTTTATATCAGGACATTACAAAATTGTTAAAATAAAAAGAAAATTGTGTGATACAAATTACTTATTTTTACAATGACGGTTCATGAGTTCATGACGTCAATAAGTGAAAACGCATATTTTTAACAAGGCGACTAGCAAATTAACGGGGTACCACCTATTAGCGTCTAAAAAATATAACTGGGCAGTGGTTAAATAATTTGGCTTTAAATTATATTTGACAAGCTTCAAATGGAGGGCATCATAAGAAGCTAAATGACGGCTGCGACTTCAAGGTAGTATTATATTTAAATAAGTAATTGAAATTATAGGCGGGGTATCAAAAATCATAGGTTGGCGAATAACATTATTAGTGCGATAACAAATAAAATATTAAGGCTATTGTAGGCTTTCATCTAAAAGAAGACTTTCTAGCTCATATTTACGAGCAGCTGTAAATAACAGATACTTTAAATAATTATTAAGGAATATTTTTTTTAGTATTGGAAATCATAATATTATGAAAATGACGGCGCGGGGGGCGAAACGCACTATCAGCCAATGACAAGCGGCGAGTGAACGTCACGGGACTAGCTATTGCTTGTTGTTGTTTGTTTGTGTAATTCACCGGTAATGGGTGCATACGAACAAGTGGGACCACTCCGCCTTTAGAGGCAAAAATTATCCCAATAGGGCAAAAAAAGAAAACGCGGTCGCCCCACCAAATCAAGGCCAGCCCTTATTATTCAATAAGTATTTAAGTACCTATAGAAATACCTTAACAATTGTTTTAATTATTAAATAAAAATTTATGCCTTTTATATTTCACCATTATCAGAAATAAAAATGTCAAGAAATAGAACAATATAAACACAATCAAATTATTTCAAGTTAAGTGAGACATAAAAGAAACACAATCACAATGTGTAAATTGTATGCAATTTTTATATTTAATTTAAACACAATATTTAATTGTATGCCATTTTTTATTTTATTTGCAGCTCGCAAAATGTCGCTTATTATATGTTAATAAGATCTCAATTAAATTAATTATTACCTCAAATCAATTTAAATTTAAGCTCTATTTTACAATTTATTAATGCCTATTTTCTAATTTTTAGCTGCTGGCAATTTTTCGCTTATCCATAAATTCAGTAGACAAAAGAAAAACTCGATGCCAGTTTCTATTAAACCAAAGCTAGATTTAGATTTTAACGCTGCTACTTTTTACTTAATACTGTACTCCACTGTCGCTGCCAACCTATTATATTTACTATCCACTATAATTATTTTTTCAACCTTAAATCTGATTAAGTAGTCGCCGCGTTAATTACATGCCAAGTGAAAATACTATGCTACATTAAATAAAGAATTTCACGCATACTGCGTTCTGCCAAAAACAATAAAATAAATGTAAGTATTGCTTACTTACTTGGACACTTTCCCACAAATATTGCAAGTGTAATTCTTAAGTTGTATCTCGTGCGTTGAATAGTAATGTTGCTGCATCACTTTAACGTCCATTGTGCGTTTGTGACAAATACTGCACTCGTATCTGAAACAATTATATGCAAACACTCAAAGTATATGAAATTTAGTTAAACGCGCCGTGTGATACCTACACGCCTACACATATCAGGCCTATGATCTCTTGCGGAGTAGGCAGAGCTAAAACGGCCGCAAAACGCGGACATTTACGCCACGTCTGACAAATATTTGACGGCCTTTCGGAAAATTGTGACCGGTTGTCAGCGCATCGCCTAAATTGCAATACACACCCTCGAGTCCCTTAGTCGCCTCTTACGACTCCCAAGGGTAAGAAATGGGGTGATGCTATTCTAAGCCGGCAAAACACGGCACCCATGTGTTTCGTAAGAGGCGACTAAGGGACTCGAGGGTTACATGTTAGGCCATGGGCTGACAACCTGTCACTATAGCGATACAAATTTTTCCGAATAACCCTCAAATATTTGTCAGACGCGGCGTAAATGTCCGTTTTTTGCGACCGTTTACGCTCTGCCTACCCCACTTGGAATTATAGGCGTGATATGTGTATGTGTAAATGTGTATTGAAAAAAAATCGTGAATTATGTAATGTGAGTTTTTTTTACCTTCTCATATGTCGTTTATAATGCGAAGTGAACGATTCCACGGACGCAATGATTGTTTTGCAAATCGGACAGCTGTAGTTGCCTAGATCCTGTAAGTAAAAAAATATATATTAAGTTATATGGGGTGAGAAAAAGCATTGCGTACTTTTAAAGAACTAATTCAATAAACTTAACTATTCTCAGAGATTAAATTAAAGTGCATTTTCTTTTCTAAATAAAAAAATATTTCTAATTTAAATAGGCAGTCGCATTAGCACTGCGCCACATCGGCTGTCAGAGGTTCGGATACAATAATATGATAATAAGGGACTCGAGGGTGTGTATTGCAGTTTTAGGCGATGGGCTGACAACCTGTCACTATGACGATAAACGATTTTCTGGATGACCCTCAAATATTTGTCAGACGTGGCGTAAATGACCGTTTTATGCGGCCATTTATGCTCTGCCTACCTTGCAAGGGATTATAGGCGTGATATGTGTATGTGTAATATAATACTGCTTTTTTTCTGATTTTACGTTTGGTGACACGCTGTATAAACTAGTTATTGGACTCAATCCTAGCGACGCATTTCTTAGCTAACTCTCGTCACTTTTATCTACAACTAACTTTACTGCTGCGAAAGTGACATAAGTCTCAATTACATGTTACCGACTAAAATGTTTAAAAATAGCACTGTCATTTTCAGGTATATAGGCTTAGACAAGGATAGAAGATGATCGCCTCTTAAATTGTCTATGATTTTACGTATATTACGCGGTATCTGTCAAAATTAGGCAGCGATTAAAAATATGCTAAACCGGCTAAACCAAAGGCTAAACATTCGGAATCGGCGCGGAAATCATAGACTAATTACTACCTAAGACATGACATGACATGACTAAAATATGCTCCGTTTATTAAAGGATGACCAATATGATGTAAACAAACTTTGTATGTAACTGACAGTTGCGAGCTGTCATTTACATACAAAGTTTGTTTACATTATTGGTCATCCTTAAATAAACGGAGTTTAGTCTATGACATTTACTTTCCTTTTTTGAACTTATTAAACGGAAAGTGACAATTCTGTTTTAAATTAGCCGTTTTAATCAGTAATGTGGAATCAAAACCATTATTGCAACTTTAGTCTGATTTACGTAAGTAAATTTATTCATTTTATTTTATTAATTTAAGTTATTCATTTATTATTATATATTATATCATTTATTTTATTCATTTTATTCATTTAAGTGGTAAGTATAAAGTCTTAGCTTTAGATTAAGTGGATTTTTTATTACCCTTATTTATTAAAATTGGCAACAATTTGATTAGTGACTCTAATTGAATATGGTATAAAAAATATGTTCCCACTTACCAGAGAATGTTTAGTTTTACAATGCGTTTCGTAAGATTTAGCATATTTAAATCCTATGAGACACGATTCACATTTGTACTCCGACTTCATATAGCTGTCTCGTTTCGATTCTTTCTCTCTCTCTAACAACATCTCTTCATATGATAGCTCTATTGTAAGTATTTTTTGGTCGACTTCTTTTTTTACCTTCGGGAGCTGAGAAATATAGAATTCATTAATGTTTTGTTAATAATGCTTTGCTGTGTCATTTTGAACAAATGTTTTAAAGGGTTAGTACATACATCTAGAGATTTTTTGGGGCAAGTCAATTTTTGTAGCAAATAAAAAATTTACGAAATTGTACAGGCTGTAAGTAAAAGAACTGCGTTCCTTACAAGGGAAGAACCAGCCCATGAAACTGAAAAAATTTCCTCACGGAACATAGACAAATATATGAAAAAGAATTTAGAACTCGCATACAACCAGCCTTGGTCGGCTGCTACATTTTGTATGGGAGGTCCAAGTTTTTTTTCCATATTTTGACCTATGTTTCTGGTGGAAAGTTTTTCAGTTTCATGGTCTGGTTCATTCCTTGAAAGCAACGCAGTACTTTTCCTTACACCCTGTATATTAAAGTAGTATTCCTATTTTTAAAAAAGGCTTAATTTTTATGCCGTAGCCAGGGATTGAACCAGCAACCCTCGCTATAAGAACTAGATACGCCGTAAAGCCGGGTTACATTAACGGACACAAAAGTCCACTCCTGGCCATAGACCGTATTGTCATACTCACCACACTTGGCAGGCGGATTAGCGAGCACAGTGCAAATGCTGCATTCACAGGGTTTCCTGTGGGCAGTGCTGCTCATTCCCTGGATGATTATCCCTTAATCGCTTTTCACGACACCCACGAGTAGAATTGGGTGATATCATTCTAAGCTGAGCAGGCATCACACGGAAAACAAACATCGAAAAATATTGTAATTGAACTAAAGTTGTATATGGATAAATTCATCTCGAAAATGGGCAGCAGCGGTCCTTGCGAAAGCAATATCTTGCACTGCACTCGGCCATCCGCTTGCCAAGCGTGGTGAGTATGGTAACACCCCCCATTAGAGGGAGGCCCATGTCCAGCAGTGGACTGTTGTGCCAGCTAATGTAAGGTAACTTTAAATACCAACCTTATTTTCAGTCTTAATTCTTTTACCAATCCTTTTTGTCTTCTTGACTTTGTCTTTTAACTTTCTTTTACTTTTTTTCTTTTCTTTTTCAACAAATTCATTCAGATCTTTTTCTATATCAGCATCATTTTCAGCACACAACGTTGGAGATTTCTTTCGCTTTCTCTTTCCTTTGTTAGGTAATATTGTATCTATCTCTCTTTCTATATCGGCAAGATTGTCTTCGGTAACTGATGGTGGTCTATCGTCATTCGAAAATATATCATCTGTAATAACACGCGATTTAATTTTTGAAGCGAACTTAAAAGAGGAAGATGAGGCGCAGTTCTAACACAATATTATTTAAATTGCAAACGATCTACGAATGGAAAAGTTGACGTGCCACTGGCGGATTGATTTCAATTATTTGTGAAAAACACTTTACATGTGTGTTTCAGGTTCTTTGTACTTATGCAAATTGTTTTGAGTGCCATCTAGCGAATCTGAATAGAACTAGTAGATGATACCAAGTAAAAGAAGTGCCGTGTGATGCCGGCTTAGGATAGCACCACCCCATTTTTTCCTGTGGGTGTTAAGAGGCAACTAAGGGACTCGAGGGTTTCATGTGTATTACAATTTTAGGCAACAGGCTGACAACCAGTCTCTACAGTGATCTCGACAGTATTTTGCAATTTTAGGCGATAGGCTGAGGACCTGTCACTAGGACGAAACACATTTTTGTGAATGACCCTCAAATATGTTTGTCAGGCGTGGCGTAAATGTTCGTTTTTAAGGCTAAGGATATAGGCGTGATATATGTATGTATTACACCTTATAACTACCTAGGTCGCCATTCCAATCGTGGTTCTCCTCCTTAACGCAAACCAGGTGCACATCAGGCTTCTGATCCAGACTCTTCACTTCCTCAAACTCTATAGGAGCTTCCAGGCCGGCTGGTGGAATGGAGACCGGGTCGGTGTGGTGGGTGTCGAAACGAGGGTTCCGGGTTATGTCTGATACAAGGAACTTGTGGAGATTCTGGAAAATTTTACAAGTACATGTTATGTTAAAAGAATAGCTGAAGTTTAAGGCACGAAACACATTAGCGGTACGTGGCGGTATCGCCAAAAATAGCGTTTCGTTGAGACAACGCAAAAAGTTAAATGATAGAGTCTGACTTATGCAAGTAAACATTGCAAAATTCAAAAAATATTAGAATGGCAACCCAAATGTTAGGGACAAACAATCCCGATAACTGCCATCTTTAGCATCTGATATGGCATTAGTGTTGCCATTTCAAATTGTTTGTCTACTTTCATTAGCCAGACTTCCACACTACATTTTTGTTTGTCTCATAACACTGGTGAAATATTTGAGGCTTTACGGTTTTTTATTTGGCCATAAAATCCCCATTCCCTATCCAAATCCTGCCAAAGTGCTCAAAGTGGGCTAAGCTATGTGATAGATAATGTAAAAATGCATATACATTTATACCTAAAATATGATTGCCAACTCCATTTCAACATTATACTACCCTACTACTATTATTTATTATAAAATACATTTACAATTTTGTACAGAATGTTACAGAAAAAAACATACAACAATAAATCTGTTACTGTATTGTATTTAGGGGAAATGTAGTAGATTGTTATTTAATGAGCTCATAACAATTTCGAAATATTGATTTATGGAAGATCCAAGAGTTTTGGACTTTTAGAAGTCACAAACTTTTCATGTTGAAGAAAACTGTACCCAAAGAAGCAAATCATAGCCTAAGTGCCTACAAAAATCACTACTGTTTTGTTTTATTTTTGCTCAGACTTTTTCCCGCTGTAACTTGTGGGCATCAGCTGAATACACACATGTGTATATTTGTGAGATAAAATGGAATGTGTTATAATTTTTAACATTTTGGATTTAACGTAAATGTTTTTGATAAAGTAATATGAATTTTATCTGAGTGTTTAGACATGTTTACCTCACTAGTGTATGTTTGTAGTATTCTGTAGGAGTCTTTGACTTGCTCCAAGAACAGTGTTGCCTTCCTCAACAACGCCTTGCACTCCCAGCAGACACTCGGGCACACTTGAGGAACATTGCATAGCTGGAATATACAATACAGAAATGAATTATGGTGAGAACATACTTGTTTTTTACTTATAAGAGAAAAATTATAATTAAAAGTTTGTGTTAAATTTTCATGAATAAAAAGTCAGGTCAGAGTATACTTTTAGAAGCAGGAAATGTTGTATTTATCAGAGTTACGACTAGAATATAATGTGTATTTTTGGAACTGTATGTCCTACAACTTTTGCTAAATAACATGGGCCTTCATACAAAATTCAGAAAGATGTTATGATTTTATTTTCATGTTTTACCCTTATTAGGGTTTTCTTTTTGTTGCTAGATATATAAAGAGAAAAAAGTGAACTTACTGGAATTTGGTTAAGTGTTCCCAAGTAGCAATGCTGCATCCTTTGGTCCACAATGTTGTGCAGGGTTCGGCCAATGGACAGACATGCCATACACAGCAGTTTGTCCACCACTACCTCTTTACTTTCCATTTTATTGATATTTATTTGTCATACTTTGGGGTTCAAATAGAGTCGGAAAACATGGGATTCTCAACAAAATTTGTTGGAAGCAAGTTGCCTTATACCATCTTTGAAGCTTTCTAAACTTGTAAGTGATGGTTTTGAAATATTTTCGATTATATATTCAAAAAAATAATTATACGTGAAGCGTTGAAAGTTTGCTACTGCTAACATTTGAAAATCCTTTATACTAAGCAATATCGCAGCTGGAACACAAGAAATAAGTATATAATTGCTTTAATCACAAGGGTTCATTGAAGTTATTATTGATAAAATATATTTTTTTATCACCGAAACCACACACAACAAAAACAAATTACCGCCATGTTGATTTTAATAGTTTTAAAAGTATGATTGAATAGTGATGTGCCCAATATGGTTTGATTGAATCTATGATTGATAAAGAAACCCGGTTTTAAGTGGGGAATTTATATACCAGCATCAAAAAAGACAGTTCACACTTTGCATTGAAATAAGGTATTTTTTAACAAATTTAAAAGGTTACGCTTTTTACGCAATAGATGGCGTTAAATATCTAAGGGTTTATCAACTAGCCCCGCAAGATAATAAAATCAGCATTTATGTAGTAGTGAATTGTTTTGTTCCTCATAATTTTGCTGGCATTCTCGTTCTAATGAATTGTTAGCGATATCAATATACGCTTGAATTAGTGTCACTAGCATCGCAAATGTTATTTAATACTTTCAATGAAACTCCAATTATAACCTCTATATAAATTTTGCAAGGATGTTCATTGGTCCGTTGGATGACACGTTGTCCCTTATGAAAAGCAGTAGAATTAAACTCCCCAGCAATGATGACTCCAGATATTTAACGCCATCTATCAATGATTTGATTTACTTTTTATTTTTAAACAGCTGTCAAAAAAAGCCTCATTCTCAGAGGGATTTGCTGTTGGTTGTTGTTGTTCTTGTTGTTGTAGTGGCGCTTAAACGTAAGTAAAGTCAAATCCAAGTTTACCGGTGAACTTTCGAGCCATTAGTTGATTCCAAAACCCACGTGGTAGTGTGTTTAGCTGTTTGACTTGTATTTTATTTAGTGCTAGCTGTCTGTTTTGAGGTTAATATAATTGTATCCCATTTGAAATGTCATATCAAGAAACTGGGTCTGAAACCGGTCACAAATAAATATATTTTTTAAATACAGCAACACTGGGTAAAGCAGCCATTTTGTGGTGTCGTAGTCCCGTAAAATAATCTTCATCAATTTTCGTCTATTTTACATGGAAGTATTACTTTTTGTTGTGATTTGAAAAGTTATCAAAAGTTAATCAAAATTATTTCATTAATTACTTCCTGAAATTCTAACTTTTATGTTTCAATAAAATGGAGCAGGACGTTGAGACTACGTACAGAACTGTGTGTAGTACGTGCTTGAGTAGCGATAGGAATTTGTTTTCTATAAATGGTGCGGCTCATATTTACCAAGTCTTCAGACTGCTCATGTATGACTTTGCGGGCGACAGAGTAAGTTTTTGAACATTTATTTTGCTGTTACAATGTTCTATTGGGAACAAATCAATTACGTAAATAGGTGGAGACTCGGACTACGAAATATCCAAAATCTTGATGCCCCTAAATTTGATAAAAGATGTGGTCAAATGATGACTACCAACTTTATGGTACTTGACTTAAATATTTTTACGGTATCTTTGAGATAATTAAGTATGCAGTCAATGATAACGTATCTGGCAGAGTACACTGAACACAAATCTATAAAATATATTTTTAAATGTATTTTTAAACTTTGGTTTTTTTTAAAATTAATGATGGGTTTGCTCTTGACTCTAGTCTAGGTCATAGGACAGAGACAGAGTCTAAGATGGAGCGAGCTCACCCAGAAGAAGCCTGTTCACTCTTACTTTAAGGAGATTAGGGTTGTATGCATTTGGAAACACAGACGCAGGTAGTGCAAAAAACCAAATAGCACAAAAACTGTCTTGCGGGAAGTATACTCTGCCCAATCTCTAATTAATCATTTGGATTCCCGTCCTGAAAATAATACTCTGACATAAGACAATGATAGTTTCTTTCTAAATAAAATATAAATTATGTTTTGCTTAAAAGTTTTTCAGTGTCATGAACTGAGCAAAACCTTTTGAGGTATTTTGCATTATTTCTCTAATACATTGAATACCTCGTTCCTCAGTTCGGTGAAGCACTAGACATGGAGCAGTATGTATGCTGGGAGTGCCTGGCTCTGATGAAGCGGTTTGTGCGGTTCAAGCAGCAGGTTCACAGCGCACAGGAACATTTGAGGGTGCTCGCTTTGAGTCAGACACAGGAGGTTGGAAAGTTGAAAGACTTATTTTTGAACTGTTTCTGGAAAAACTTGGTTCAATATTTTTAAGATATTTACCTTTATTGGATTATTAACTTTATAGAAACACTCACTTTCTTTCATGCAAGTTTTAAACATGAATAAAAATGCTAATTCTCAAATAAAAAAAAATATATGTTATTAAAATGAAAATCACATAGGTAGCTTTTTCCAAGTGTGTCTAACTTTGCGATATACACATTTGATTTAATTTTGTATTTAAATGAAATGATTATTAACAGCAGCCCAAATCAATTTCAGAGCCTAGACCACACCTACATATCTCAATCGCTGTCATGCCTCGAAGTGACTGGCAAAGTGGACTACGACAAAATATACTTCGATTTCGACTACACAACTACGGACCAAGCTGTAGAACAGTGGCCGCAGCAGTACATCGCCATGAGTTCCGGTAGCAATGTCAAGAGTGAACATTTTGATGTGGTGCAGAGCGTTCAGGCTGGGAACATTAATTTGGATATTGATGAGCACATGCTTCAAGGTAAGTTGTGGGTAAAGATTTATAAGTTGTCTTGAAGAAATTGCTGTCCTAGCAATGAATAATTTCATTGTATCTTTGCTTTTTGTCAGAAGCGACAAAAAGAACTGTTTTATGGCCATTGACGCTATGCCTTAATTTTTATAATAATATCCTATGCACTCTTCCCCACTTTTCTTTTTGATGCACTTTGTTTCCGCCTCTTTACATAGTTTAGTTTAAAAATATCTGTTATGTATCTCTACATTGAATGAGCAATGAAGTGTTTACATACTTATTTTCAGTTCCAGAAATAGTCCTAGAAAACCCGGTGACCGGAGTGATGTCTCACATAGTGGTGGGGACTGATGCAATGGTCACACATTCAGATGTTTTCACACACAATATCAAGGGAGAAGTACCTCATCTAACCATCAAGTTAGAAAATAATTTATTTTAATAGTTAATAAATAGTGTACGCGTTATGCCGGTTTAGAATAGCATCACTCCAATTCTTTCCCTTGAGAGTCGCAAGAGGTGACTAAGGGACTCGAGGGTGTGTTTTGCAATTTTAGGCGATGGGCTGCAAACCCGTCACTATGGCGATACACAATTTTCCGAATGACACTCCAATATTTGTCAGACGTGGCGTAAATGTCCAGTTTTTGTGGCCGTTTGCGCTCTGCGTACCCTGCAAGGAATTATAGGCGTGATATGTGTGTTAAAAAATGTATATAGCTTGATATCAGGACTGGTGCCCCATACAGTAATGCCATATCTCAGCACAAAGTTAAGTTCTAATAAAAACAAGAAATATGTGTCCCATACTAGCTGAGCTGCACTGGTGGGAGTTATTCACCTTTAGTTTCCTTATAGTTTGCTGCCTAAAACGTAATATTTTGGCGCCATTTCGCGCAATCCTATACTTGGCTGCCACCTATTTATTTGGGTCATAAATCAGAAATGTTTAAAATAGAAAAGACAGAGAAACAATTATCTCCTGTCGTTCTCTAATTTCATTCAACTGAAAGTGACGGGGATAGTTTTAATTACTTTAACTGTGGATTGAGTCTGGTATCATATTTACACAAATATTTTTATTTACAGACAATCGCCGAAAGTATCAAAGCCTGACAAGGAGGAGATAAAATCCGGTTACATCACAGAATATATGCCTGAGGCTGAAATGATGTCTTGCAGGTAGGCTATATATATTTTTAAATAATTTTGGTGGTTTTTAACATGTGGGTTATCGAAACGAGGAACCAATTGATGAGAAGAATGAGCAAGTCTTTGATACGCTATAGACGTTTTAGTACTTTTTGCCGATGTGGCGCAGTGGTAGTGCGAATGCCTGCGGCGCAAAGGTTCCGGGTTCGATTATCGGTGGGACACTCACAAAGTTGATGTTTATCACTTTGTGGATTTGTTCCCGGTCTGGTTAGGACATTGCAGGGTGAACCACCTGGTTGTCCGAAAAGAAAGATGGTTCCGTGCTTCAGATGGCACGTTAAGCCGTCTGTCCCGGTTGCTGTCTATGATCACTTAGACGGCGGTCGTAACACAGCCATGTCAGAAGCCTAGTAATGGTAGGTTGAAAAACTCTGACACCAGGGTTCATCGGGTCGTTGGACAATTCGATGTCCCAATCGAAAAAAAAAGAACTTTTTCATTTTGTTACTTTTTTTTGTTAGAAGTTCTCTGGCCTGGATGCAAGTCCTTTGAGCCGTACACTTCACTTTTCAAAGTTCATTGATCGTTGCACAAATGAAACTAAACAAGTGCTTTTACGTGTCGGTATTTTTCATCAGTTCTTGCATATTCTGTAGTATATCTGACTTCCCATATACTTCTTGAAGCTCTGCGACTAGTGTTAGTCCATTTTGTTACTCTGACTGATGTGTTACCAGAGAGGTTTTTCATTTTGTTACTCTGACTGATGTGTTGCCAGAGAGGTTTCGCCTTTGTGGTCGTTGGACTCGGGTCTATTTTCAACCGGCTTGTGTCATAATTTCACAGAGAAGAGGCGAAACAGAAGGTTCAGTACGCGAGCTCAGTGTACAAGTGCGAGCTGTGTATCATCGGCTTCTTCACGCAACAACAAGTGGAAGAGCATTTCATCACCGCGCACAGAGCCGTGAGTGCTTCTAATAAATAAATATCCTGGAATATCCGCCGTGTGATGCCGGCTTGGAATAGCATCACCCCATTTATTTATTTATTAAACTGTATTGCACAGAAAGTAAAAGAGGCGGGCCTAATGTCACGCCACCCTATCGTAAAAAGCGACTAAGGGATTATCGTCCAGGGAATGGACAGCAGCGTTCTCTGTGAACATCTATCACACCTTGCATTGCGCTCGCCAATCCGCCTGTCAAGCGTGGTATGGCAATACCCCCCGATGTGGGAGGCCCATGTCCAGCAGTGGACTGTTGTGGCTGTTATTGTTGTATTGTGTCCTGAACAATTGCGCAAGCGCACCGCGCCCGCGGCCTCAGCCCTAACAAGGGAAAACCTCGCCGCGTTAAACGCGATCCTCGCGAAGGACCCGCCCGGCACCAAGCCCTCTGGATCGACCGCGCCCGCCCGCGTCTCCATCGAGGCCCCCTCTGCCGCGCCGCGAGGCCCTCCGCCCCCGCAACTCGGTCAACACGCGACGCCCTCCGTCACCGCACCCGCGACTAAACCCGCGCCGCCCGTAACGGAAGCATCCGCGACAATTGACCCCCCACGCGTAGACATCGAAGAGGAGCTAGAGGCCCTCACGGACAGCTACGCCCCCGAACCCTCCCAGCAGCAGGACATGCAAGATCTGATGGAGGAATTGTTTGGACTGCAGCCCAAAATCCGCCCACGGCCAGAGTCGTTCGACACGACAGCCGAGGGCCCTGAAAAACGCCCCAACCTAGGGGACACGCCCCCCAAGATCCAGCAGCCTCAAACCAACCTAAGGCCAGCCAAACTAGGGACCTGGACAAACCGGTCACTGGGAGTACTCGGGACCGCATTCCCAGTACTACCCAGACCAGCCACCCCGCCCTTCCCCTTCCCCGCGTTCGCAAGCCAATCGGCATCGGCTGCCTTTGCGTCGGAAGGCCCCAAAAACCCAGCGAGGGAGGAACCCAGCCAGGCAGCAGGATCCCTCCTCTCAACCACATCATACGCGGACTTCGCCATTCAGGAGAAGGGCGCATCCTCCCCCCGGGAACCATCGGGAAACGAGCCAATACCGGCCCCCGAGCCGAGAGGACCCGAACCCGCAGACGAGGAGGACGAAACCGCCCATGAGAGGCGAAAGGAAGCACCCCCACTGGCCCAGAATGAGGCCAACAGCACGAAATACCCACCCATTGTGGTAGAGAAGCTGCCACACTGGACGCGCCACCTAGCGGCACTGAAGGAGGCCCTAGGTTTCACCCCGAACGCGAGGGCTTACGGAACGGGACTCCGATTCGTGCCCAAGTCGGACAACGAATTTAGGACCATCCAGCGGTACCTTATTGAGGCCAAAGAGCAGGAACCGCAGATGGCCTTCTACTGCTTCACCCCAGCGCTGGAGCGCCCTACCAAAGTGGCCCTTCGAGGCCTCCCCCGGGACACGGACCTAGAGGAAATCAAGACAGAGCTCCTCAAGATGGGGTTGACGATGCGCCATGGCCGCACTATCCCACCGAAGAGAGGCAGACCAGGATGCCTCTTCTTCCTCGATGACCTGGAACAACTATGGACCACGAAGGAGTTCCTGTGCTTACCGGGAATAACCTTCGAGGCCTGGAGAGGCAGACCCGGACCATCACAATGCCACAGATGCCAAGGATTTGGGCACTCCTCGGCCAATTGCTATAGGCAACAGAAGTGCGTGCGCTGCGCTGGGGACCACGCAGCCGCGGACTGCCAGAGACCTCGAGAGCAGCCCCCGACCTGCGCTAACTGCGGCAAGAGCCACACAGCAAAAGACCGCCGTTGCCCCGTCCTGAGAAGGGAGGCACGCAACCGGGGCCAGCGCATACCGCCACCCCTACCCAACCCACCCACTGACGAAGCGCCAGGCCTAAGGCATGACGCCCCGGCCTTCGTACCCAGACAACAGGCCCAACAACACCGGCAAGCCGCCTCACTGGCTCCAGAGGCTAACCCAGCCACCCAGCGTGGAGCTCCCGCGGGTGCACTGCGCAGGAGACCAAGAGGAGGGCGCCGGCGCAACAAAGTCGGCCGCATAGAGGACCAAGATGTGAGGGCCCCACCCCAAACGGATTGTGTGGACATCACCCCCCCACCGGCACAGTTCGCCGACTTTGCAGACGACGAGGTGGTGTACCTGCCCACCATCGCCCCCGCACAGGACCAGCGCAGGACCCAAAGGGCAGCCCCCGAACCGCGCCCTCAGCAACCACAAGAGTACCAACGCGTACCACTGTACTCACGCCAAGAAGGCGCCACCAAGATGCCAAGACAACAGGCCGGAGAGCTGATCTCACACTTCGGCAGAATTATCTTCCAGCTGGCCGAGGCTGTGGAATTCGGCGGGAATCTCCGGTTTGTACTGGCCTGCGGCCTTGAAGATCTGGTCAAAAGCCTTGAGAGATGGGACTAAGGCTAATGTACTGGAACCCAGGGGGCGTGCGAGAGCACGTCTCGGACCTCAGGATGGCCGTCCAGCAGCAAAACATTGACGTAATACTGTTGGGCGAGACCAAACTGACCCCTGGGATAGATCTAGACATTCCCAACTACCATTGCTACCGACGGGACGAGATCAGCCCAAGAAGAATCCCGTACAGAGGGACAGCGATACTGGTCAAGATGGACCTCATTCATGAAGAGCTACCGCTGCCTAACTTCCTCACTACCAGATCCATTGGCATCAGGACCAGACACGCAGGCCAGGAGCTCCGCCTGTACGCCGCGTACCGACCGCCCTCCAACCAGACACCATTCTGCCCAAGCGACCTAAATACCACACTACTGAGCGGCGAACCCACTCTGCTAGCCGGGGACCTCAACGCGAAACACCCAGCGTGGAACTCCTGCACCACGAACAGAGCAGGAACGGTGCTCCACGCAGACGCAGAGGACCGCGGCTACGCAGTCATTGGACCAGAAGCGCCCACCAACATCCCCACCAATCCACGGATACGGCCCAACGTGCTGGACATAGTGCTCCACAAGGACCTCAGATGCCCAGTCCACTTGGAAGTCTTATACGACCTGAGGACCCAACACCTGCCTATCCTGGTGGTCCTGGGAGGACCGACAGGAATACCTCACCAGCCATTGCAGAGGAAAGTGGACTGGACAGCCTACCGTGCCGAGCTGGAGGACATGACGCTCATGGGGCCGCTATCCACCCCCGAGGACGTGGAGAGAGCGGCGCTAGAGGTCAAGCGCCAGCTCTACGAGGCCAAGGAGGTGGCCACAAAGACCAGGGCCGCGACATCACACTGCCGTGAAGACCTGCCGGGGCACCTGAAGGCGGACCTACGCAAGAAGCGCGAGCTCCACGCGCTCTGGGCGAGGACCAGATGCCCCAGGATAAAAAGGGACCTCAACAGGGTTGCAGAGAAGCTGTCGGCCGACGTGAAGGCGTTCCGTGGAACCACGTGGGAGAAACTCATCGACCACGTGGGTGAGAACGAAGCCAGCCTATACCACCTAAACCGACAGCTCACCAGCACCAAGGAGCCCACCTACCCACTGACCAACCGAGACGGAAGGCGATGTTATGACGACAGCGAGAGGGCGGAAACCCTGGCTGAACACCTGGAAGTCCAGTTCACGCCCCATCCTGTCGTCACCACTGACCAGGACATCCTACACCACCATACTGTAGTGGAGGAGAAGGTGCAGGAACTCTTGGCGCAGCCACACACACCCATCTCTGGACGCGATTTTATCTCGCCTCTGGAGCTGACGAAGGCGATCCAGAGACTGCCCAACCGGAAGGCGGCCGGGCCTGACGGGATCCCGATCGAAGCCCTCAAACAGATGCCGAGGAGAGCCGTGGTAGTTCTTGCCAGACTCTACAACGGAGTACTACGCACCCAGCACTTCCCCGCCGACTGGAAAGCGGGGAAAGTCATCATGCTGCCCAAGCCTGGCAAGGACCGACGTCTGCCAGCAAGTTACCGCCCCATCACCCTGCTCAGCCACGTCGCGAAGCTGTTCGAGCGCCTGCTCCTGCGGAGAATTCGTCCCCACATCCAGCTGAGGGACGAACAGTTCGGGTTCCGCGGGGCTCACTCCACGACGCTCCAGCTGACGCGCGTGATGCACCTCCTCGCCGAGCAGCGGTACCAATATGCATACACGGTCGGAGTATTCCTGGACGTGGAGAAGGCCTTTGACCGTGTATGGCACCAGGGACTGCTTCACAAGCTGGACACCCAGACCAGCCTGCCACCCGGCCTCATCAGGATAGTGGCCTCATTCCTGGAAGGCCGCCACTTCTACGTGGCAGTAAAAGAAGCCCACTCTACACCACGACCCATCACTGCTGGAGTTCCTCAAGGCAGCTGCCTGTCGCCGCTGCTGTACGCCACCTTCACGAACGACATACCCACCCTGGAAGGCCGACTCCGGGATGGGGAAGAAGACGTGGAGCTGGCGCTGTTCGCCGACGACAGTGCGTACTTCGCTTCATCGAGGAGCTCCAAAGTCGCAGCCGCCAAACTCCAACGGGTGTTGGACCTGCTGCCGGACTGGCTGGACCGATGGAAGATGGCCGTCAACGTGGGGAAGACGGCCGCCCTGGTCACCGGCCAGCAACACATACACACGCCGCCACCACTCAAACTGCGGGGACAGGATGTAGCGTACACGCCCTCAGTTAAATACCTCGGCTGCCACATCGACCGGGCACTGCGCATGGTGCCGATGGTCGACCACGTCACGACCCAGGCCAAGGCCGCGCGCGCACTACTTCGCCCGGTCCTATCATCAAGGCTCCCATTACGCGCCAAACTGAGGGTGTACAAGACCTACATCCGGTCCAGACTGACCTACGCAGCGCCGGCGTGGTACGCGCTGCTCTCCAACACCCAGAAGAGGAGGATCGAGGTGATACAGACCACGACCCTTCGCCTCATCACCGGCGCCGGCCGATTCGTCCGCAACGACGTCATCGCTGCGGACCTAAAGATGAAGCCGGTGGAAGAATTCGTGCGGATGCTGGCGCGGCGTATGTTCAGCCGCGCCGACAACGGGCCGCACCTCCACCTGCGCAACATTGCGCCCCAACACGCCCGTCCACCCGACGAGCGCTTCCGCACCTGGGGCCTGCGCTACCTCCTGCCCCGCGACCTGCTGTGGAGCCCCACAGACGCAGAGGCGGAGGACCCGCGGACACCCGCAGAGGCGGAGAACACAGAGTAATCTGGTGAGTGGGGGCCCGTGAAGCGAGGAGGCAAAAAAAAAAAAAAAAAAAAAATAAAATAAAATAAAAAAAAAAAAAAAAAAAAAAAAAAAAAAAAAAAAAAAAAAAAAACCCACGACCAGTCGTGATGCTCACGCATTCGACTGGCAAGCAAGAAAAAAAAAAAAAAAAAAAAAAAAAAAAAAAAAAAAAAAAAAAAAAAAAAAAAAAAACAGCCTGACCCCTCACTACCCCCACCGCCAGACCCAACATTGACCATCCGGACTGCGGTCCGGATGAGAAGCAGCCCGGGTACGAGGACACCCTCAAGACCCGCACCAGCAGCCCTACACGTAGGCTGCTGAAGACCTCACAATCAAAAGGCATCACACGGCACTTTTACTTGGTATCATTCTTCTACTAGTTTTCTTCGCAATCGCTAGATGGTGCATAAAACAATGTTCATTAGTTCAGATAACCTGAAACGCAAAAGTAAAGTTTTTTTTTGCAAATAAATGAAATCAGTCCGCCAGTGGCACGCCGACTCTTCCATTTGTAGATCGTTTGCAATTTAAATAATACTATCTGTTACCTGCCTCTTGGATCACTCTACGAGTAACTAAAAAACGTATTATAATCCATTTGGTAGTTTAAAGATCTGAGCATACAAAGAGACACGGAAAGCGACTTTATTCTATACTATGTTGTGATTGTGTGTCGGTACTTCTATATGTAATGTATAATTCATAATACTTATAACAAGTAATTGTTATAAATGTGAAAAAAATATAGGGTGATATTTTACTAGTGACCGATAGCGAAAACCCGAGATCGGCTGTTGATAAGGAACAACTGTCCGCAAGGAACATAGGTCGAAAAATAAAAAATTTGCCCATCTCATACAAAATGGCTGGTTAGCTGATTTGAATTACTAGGGAAACTCAAAATATTTTTGTAATATTTTATTTTAACCTATGTGTCTTGGGGAAAGTTCTTCCTTACCACCTTTCGCTATCGGCCACTAGTAAAATTTCACTCTATGTTTTATTAAATACTTAATAATTTAATAAATATGCAACAGATGCCGGGCTACGTGGGCTGCAAAGTGTGTTACTGCTACGTGGAAGAGAGCAAGCTGCAATCCCACGTAGACTCCCACTACTACCGGTACATATGCAAGCTGTGCAACCACGTCGAATACAACACCAAACTGATCAACTTGCACGTCAAGAAACACATGGCCAGGAGCGTGCCCAACACTGTAATACAGATCGGCGATATGACGCCAAATACGGGGAAAGCTGTAAGTATTAAATGATTATACAGGCTGGCCTGTATAGTCTTCTTCTTTGGGATACCGATGGACCCTGGTGTCAGAGTTTTACAATGTCCCACGTAGACTCCCACTACTACCGGTACATATGCAAGCTGTGCAACCACGTCGAATACAACACCAAACTGATCAACTTGCACGTCAAGAAACACATGGCCAGGAGCGTGCCCAACACTGTAATACAGATCGGAGATATGACGCCAAATACGGGGAAAGCTGTAAGTAGTAAATAATTATACAGGCTGGCCCGCATAGTTTTTTTTTTTATTTTTATTAATGATGGGTTTGCTCTTGACTCTAGTCTAGGTCATAGGACAGAGACAGAGTGTAAGATGGAGCGAGCTCACCAGAAGAGATTAGGGTTGTATGCGTTTGTTTACACAGACGCAGGTAGTGAGTTCCACTCTTTAGCAGTGCGCATTATAAATGATGACTGGAAGCGCTTAGTCCGAATTGGTGGAATGGCAACTGTCAGGTAGGTAGTCATAAATAAATAATTATTGTATTACCTACATGATTAATAAAGTCAGTCTTGCCTTGGATCTCGTGTGTGATTGCTGTGACCCATATACCCTTACATGGCGCAGCCGGTAAATTACAATTAAAATTATGGATAGTGTATTAAAACCCCCATCACCATTTCGCTACGATGAGAATGCAGTGGATTTGGCTACAGGAACCCTGAGTGATGATTGGAAAAAGTGGAAGCGGAGCTATGAGATTTACAGCAAAGCGTGCGAAATAAACAAGAAATCGGCGGATATTCAACTAAACATATTATTGCATGTCGTTAGGGAGCAGTGTCGTGAGATAATAGAACAAGCACCGGCGAAATGTACAACGGCTGAGGAGGTTATAAAAAAATTGGATGAACGCTTTTTGAGAAGTACTAATGTGACGGTAGAGAGACATAAGTTTTTTACACGACAGCAAAGAGAAAGTGAAACAATTGATCAGTACGTTTTTGAGTTGAGGAAATTGTCACAAACTTGTGAATTTCAGACATTGAAAGAAGGACTGATCAAAGATAGACTAATTTGTGGTATTAATAGTCTGGATATACGGGAACGACTTTTGCGGGAGGAAAATTTGGATTTAAAGAAGGCGCTTGAAATTTGTCAAGCTGCGGTGGTCTCCAAGGCGTATTCACAAAGTATTAAACAGGAGAAGGAACTATACGAGGTAAAAAGTTATCAACAAGAAGACGAAATGGAAGTGCATCTGGTGCGACGTGGCGGTATTGGTTCTTCGATATCATACAGAGGACGTGGTGGTGGCGCCTGGCGTGAAAATCGCGGGCGTGGACGTGGCTCACGCGGTCTTGGTAGGGGAGCGCAGCGCCCGGTGGCTTCGATTAGATGGAACCGGTCTGGTATGGAAACAGCTGACTCTAAACCAGAGCGATCAAACACTAACGTGCAACAATATGGTGCGACACGTAATGTGCAACAGTGCGGTCACTGCGGAGATGTACACAGAAAATTTGACTGTCCGGCTTATGGAAAAACATGTATGCGTTGTTCAAAGCAAAATCATTTTGCTAGAGTGTGTGGAGTTTACTCTATTGATGAATCCGAAGAACAGGTAATACATTTGCTTAATAAAACTTCTGAGAAGTGGAATGTAGACTTACAGATCAATGAGCAAATTGTCACTTTTAAAATAGATACAGGTGCAGACGTTAATATTCTTCCCTTACGATTTTTATCAAAAATAGCATTAACGGAGTCAGATTTGTTAAAAACGACTACTAAATTAACTGCATATTCAGGTAATCCTATCAATGTGCAAGGTAAGATTATTTTAAAAATATTTTACAAGGAACACATGTACATGTTAGAATTTAAAGTAGCAGATGTTGAATCAGTACCCATTTTGGGTAAACATGCTTGTGAAGAGTTAGATATTGTGAGACGGGTAATGTCGTTGTCAGAATCAGGGCCCAGGAATTTATTGCCTAACTTTGTGCAAGAATTTGATGATGTGTTTCATGGAATAGGATGTTTACCAGGAAAGTATACGATAAGATTGAAAGATGACGCTGTACCGGTTGTACATGCTCCAAGAAAACTACCTTTTGCGATTCGAGATGATGTTAAAAACAAATTAGATGAAATGGTGTCTCAAGGAATAATTGCCAAAGTAGAGGGCCCTACAGACTGGGTTAGTAGTATTACAGTAGTTAAAAAGCCTAATGGAGATTTAAGAATTTGTTTAGACCCTAAGGAATTAAATAATGCGATAAAAAGAGAACACTTTAGGCTGCCAGCATTAGATGAAATTGTTTCAAAACTTTCAGGCGCACAATATTTCAGTACATTAGATGCTTCATCGGGTTTTTGGAATGTGGCGTTAGATGACACCAGTGGTGATTATTGTACATTCAATACTCCGTTTGGCAGGTACAAATTTATAAGAATGCCATATGGTATTTGTTCAGCATCAGAGGTGTTTCATAAGAAAATGTATGAGAACTTTGATGATATACGAGGTGTCTGTATGTATATTGATGACTTGTTAATATTTGGAAAGGACAAAGCTGAGCACGATGAAAGATTAAGGCAAGTGTTAGAAAGATGTAGGAAGATTAATCTTAAGCTAAACAAAAGTAAATGCAAATTTGGCTTAGAGGAGATAAAGTACCTGGGACACAAAATAACAAAAAATGGAATATGCCCTGATGATTCTCACATATCTGCTATTAAAAATATGCCGACCCCTCAGAATAAAAAGGATGTAGAAAGATTATTGGGTCTGGTTACATATGTAGGCACTTTTATTCCAAACTTATCAGAAAAAACACAACTTCTGAGAGAATTATTAAAAAAAGAGAATGAATGGCAGTGGAATGAAAGGCATAATAACTGTTTGAGCGAACTTAAAAAATGTTTATCTAATCGACCAGTTTTGCAATACTATAATTTGAATAAACCTATTACAATTTCAGTAGACGCGAGCAGGAGTGGCTTGGGAGCGTGCCTTATGCAAGATTGTTTGCCTGTTTGCTATGCATCAAAATCATTAAATAAAACTGAACAAAGATACGCGCAAATAGAGAAAGAGCTGTATGCATGCGTGTTTGCGTGTGAGAAGTTTTACGCATACATTTATGGCAGGACCGATATTACTATTGAGACAGATCATAAGCCGCTAATTACAATAATTAAAAAACCTATTGTAGATTCGCCTGCAAGGTTGCAAAGAATGCTATTAAGGCTACAGCGCTATACCTTCAAACTTGTTTACAAAGCCGGTAGGTATCTATACATAGCGGATGCATTGTCCCGTGCCTACGAGCCGGCCAGTGCCGACCACCCTAGTGATGACTCACTTCACGTGGAGGTTTGTGCAATAACGCGTACGGCGGCTGCTTCAGCCGTGAGCGAGATAACAGATATACAGTTTGTTAAATTACAGAACGCGACAAAAAACGACGAGGAATTGTTGGCAGTTAAAAAGTATGTTAGTAAAGGATGGCCGCAGGAAAAAAATATCGTAGAAGATATCGCGAAATCTTATTGGAACTTTAAGGAAGACTTGATTATTATGTACGGTTTACTTTTCAAAGGTGATAGGTTAGTCATACCTAAATCAATGCGAAAGGAAATTTTGAGTAAGATTCATGTTGGTCATATGGGTATAGAAAAGTGTAAGTTAAGGGCAAGGGACGCAGTTTTTTGGCCAGGAATAAACAATGATTTAAATAACTTAATATCAAACTGTAACATATGTTTAACTCATAGAAAATGTAACCAAAAAGAGACATTACAGCCGCATGATGTCCCGGAAAGACCTTGGGAAAAAGTAGGAATTGATTTGTTTCAACTCAAAGGTCTAGATTATTTATTGCTAGTTGATTATTACAGTAAATTTGTAGAAATTGCTTATTTGCAGTCAACAACTTCTAGCTCGGTAATATCAATCTTAAAAAATATATTTTCAAGACAAGGCATACCTAACATTGTAATGTCAGATTGTGGGCCACAGTTTAGCTCGTCTGTTTTCAATCAATTTGCATTAGAATGGAATTTCATTCATCAAACCTCCTCACCACGGTATCCACAGTCCAATGGACAAATTGAACGAACTGTGCAAACAGTAAAAAGGATAATGATGAAATGTAGTGATAATGAGGAAGACTATCGTTTGGGTTTACTTGAATATTTAAACACACCTCTTAATAATAATTTATCTTCCCCAGCAGAAATATTACAAAGTAGGAAATTACGAAGTACTTTGCCAATTTTGAGTAAATTATTAAAACCAAAAATACAAAAAGATATCAGAAATAAATTAATCAACAAACAGTTACAACAAAAATATTATTATGATAAAACCGCAAGGGATCTAAAAAAAATGCAATTAGGACAAAAAGTTAAGGTGTTAAATTTATTTACAAAAAAGTGGGATTCAGGAATAATCGTACAAATATTATCAGAAAGATCTTATAAAATAAAATTAGTTAATGGTAGTCAAGTTGTTAGGAACCGGAGACACATCATTAAAGATTCTGCTAACAGACAAGATCCGACTCGCTATTACTTTGATCTCGATGATGTAACACCATGTTCAATAAATAACAATATTACTGATCAACCTACTAATCATAACTTTTATACTACTCATTCTGGCAGGACAGTGAGGCCTCCGAGTAGATGGGGCTACGACCATTGCGCATGAGGCTGGCCTACCTACTAAGTTAAGTGTGTGTGTACCTACTCAGTTAAAGGTAAGGTACTCGTAGGTACTAATCCTACAATTAACAAATTGTGTAATTATGTTCATAATGCAAAAAAAAAAAAGTTAAATAAGTATTTCATTTTGCATGTAAAATTGCTTAACTCGAATTATTATTTCATTATTTTAAGATAAAGTAAGGACTGTATTACTTCTTATTTCTAATAAAATGCATATTAGAAAACCTAGATATTTCTAAATTAATAATCATTAATACTTAAACCTAAATTTTTTGTGTTCTCTGTCTAAGTGTTATCTAAAATGATAGAAATATACACATAGGTACATAAAAAAAAAATCTTAATATTTTTATATTATATTCAAGGTGTAATATAAGTAATATGCTGAAATAATTAAATGTCGTTAACAATGTATAATGGTATGTTGATAAATTATGTAATGTTGTTTACTTTAGCAGGTCAAAGTAAATGTTAAAAAAATATATATATATTAATTTCATTAATTATAATTAATAGCCTTTAATTTTCTTTAGGAAGAGAGATGTCAGGTAGGTAGTCATAAATAAATAATTATTGTATTACCTACATGATTAATAAAGTCAGTCTTGCCTTGGATCTCGTGTGTGATTGCTGTGACCCATATACCCTTACAGCAACCAGGTACGGATGGTATCCGGCGGTGCGTCTGGATGTCCGATGGTAGAAGGGAGCTGGTGGAACAAGGTCGTGAGTCTTCTTCTTTCGTGTGGGATACCGATGAACCCTGGTGTCAGAGTTTTACAACCGCCTTCTAATACTAGTATACCTCTGACATGGTTGTGTTCGACTGCCGTATAAGTAATCATAGACAGCAACTTGGACCGACGGCTTAACGTGCCCTCCGAAGCACGAAACCATTTCTTTCACAAACTTCCATGGTCAACCTGGAAAACTCTGAATGCGAACACAAGTTGGCCGTTGCAGGTTTAATCTAAATAAGTGGGGATATAGCTCTAACCCATATTGCGACTGTGGTGCCTTACAGACTATGCCACACTTGATGTGTTGCAGTCAGTGCCCTAACACCTGCACCTTGTCCGACTTGTATGACGCCACCAACTGCGCCGTAGCCGTGGCTAATTTCTGGACGAAATATATTTGAGTCATCGACACGAAAGAAGAAGAAGAGTACTTCTGGTGACAAGTGTCCTACGGTAAGGGGTCGGCTTTCATAAAATTTTAAGTCAAATTTGTATTACGCATATTTTATATAGCCATAATTATTCAAAGTCATAAAAACAACACGCATAACCATTGAAGCATAAATTACTAAGTCATAATGTCGACTACATACTCCTAGAAAAGCATGTTCGCGGCCACGCCGCACCATAACCTATTACTTTAAAAGTGTTTCAAATTATAAAATAGGTCAAAATAAAAGTACGAATTTCAATGCAGTATGACACACAAAATTATACAAAGAAATAGTATGACAAAAAAAATGCAAACCGAGGTATGCCAAAGTATATTAGGAACTCCAACAATATGCAAAACGATGGAATCCCGTGTCCTACAACCGACTGTACATAAACAACAGCACAGTGGGTGGCAAATTTTCAAAAATAATAGTAGTTAATGCAACTGTCGTATAATGGGGGTCATTAGAATGCGAGTGTCTGTTTATCACACGAGGCGTAGCCGAGTGTGATAATAGTTTGACACGAGCATTCTAATGCCTAATTATAACAGTTGCATACACAATTTTATCTACACTCTTAAAAAAAAAACAGTTTAACACTTTTCCAAACGTCCGCACCAGCGATTGCAAGGCCCGATAAACAATCTACTAAAACAACTAAACAACAACTGACAGGTGCGGCGGAAGATGGCGGTATGAGTATTGGCAAAAAAAACTTCGTTTCATTTCTCAACTTTATCGAAGTAAGACCCTTCTCATTAAGTCATTACGCTTCTGTAACTTTTATGAAACTGTAATTTCTATAGGCAGAATGCATAAAGACCTACTTAATGCATTCTGCCTATAGAAATTACAGTTTCATAACTGTTTTCGAGTTCATAATTCGAACATTATGAGACAAGTGTAGATAAAGGTCATTTGTTGTTATTTGCAGAAAAGAATTAAGAAAGAGAAACTGTCTGCGTCTTCGCCGCCCAAGCCGGGCGATCTGCGGAAACTGCTGTCAAAAACAACCATCCAAGGGTACCAGTGTCTTGAGTGTGATATGTTCTTCAAGTAAGTATAAAACATCATAAGTAACTATCAGTTATTATAAAATATTATAAATAACATAATATGTAACTAATGTCAGTTAATATAAAGTAATATAAATAAGGCCGTGTGATGCAGGCTTAGAATAACATCACACCAGTTCTTTCCCGTGGGTGTCGTAAGAAGCGACTTAGGGAGTCGAAGGGGTGTATATTGCAAATTAGGGCGATGGGCTGACAACCTGTCACTATGGCGATACACAATTTTCTGAATAACCATCAAATGTTTGTCGGGCCTTGTTTGAATTGTTTTACGGCCGTTTACGCTCTGCCTACCCCGCAAGGGATTTAGGCGTGATATATGTATGTAACTATGTAAGTTTTTTTATGTATGTTTATTTACCCTGGGGGAGGCCTACGTCCAGCAGTGGAGCGCAATAGGCTGATGTAGATGTTTATTTAATGCAGATCTCGCGTTAACAGCCACAACTTCCCTCAACTGGACATGAGCCTCCCGCCTATTGGATGTTGTATTCACAGGGAACTCTGCTGCCCATTCCCTGGATGAATTCACCCCTAAGTCGCTTATTACGAGACCCACGGGTAATAGTAGTTTATGCAACTGTCGTATAATGGGGGTCATTAGAATGCGAGTGTCTGTTTATCACACGAGGCGCAGCCGAGTGTGATAATAGTTTGACACGAGCATTCTAATGCCTAATTATAGCAGTTGCATACACTATTTTATCTACACTCTCCAAAAAATCTCAGAAACACTTTTCTAAACGTACGCACCGGCCATTGCAAGGCCCGATACAAGGACAAATTCAATACGAGAACGTAATATGGCTTGATATGCATTTTTAAAAATCTATACTTTAGCAGTTGTTTAGATGTGGAATCTTAACAATAACTTAACTAAACAACTGAACAACATCTGAACAACAACTGAACAACATCTGAACAACAACTGAACAACATCGAAACAAAAACTGAACAACATCTGTACAACAACTGAACAACATCTGAACAACATCTGTACAACAACTGAACAACATCGGAATAACATCTGAACCACAACTGAACAACATCCGAAAAATTACCGTACAACAACAACTGTCAGGTGCGGCGGAAGATAGCGATTTGAGTATTGGAAAAAAAAACTTCGTTTCATTTCTCAACTTTATCGTATTAAGAGTTTTGTCATTAAGTCATTACGCTTCTGTAATTTATAGTAAACCATAGTTTTTATGGGCAGAATGCATAAAGTAGGTCATTATGCATCTGTTTTCGAATTCATAATTCGAACATTATGAGACGAGTGTATATAAAAGAAGTGATACTTTTCCAAGCCGGCATCACACGGTAGCTTATCACAATTTTTCTTCATCATAATATGCTAAGTTTTATTTTATGAATATGTGTTTGTTTCCAGGAACTCTCGAGCGCGCAAAAACCACGTAGCTAGGTTCCATAGGGAAGGTCTTCAGTGTGACCATTGTAAGAAACGATTCGTCAATAGAACTACATTAGCTACACATTTAAGGTACGTTAAACATCATATACAGGGTTATTTTTTACACGACTGCTTGATAAAAAAAGGAGTGTAATGTTTATAGAGTTCATGTATAGGGAATAATGTAAAAGGTCCCTAGAAACATATACAAAAAATAATCGACCTCCCAATGAAATTCAAACACAGCTGACTGCATTTCCTATAAGAATTAGAAAAATAAGACGATTCCTGAAATATCTTTTGATGTGAAGTTGTTCAGTTTTTCGGTCCCAATGTACCCTATCATTCAAAGGGCTGTCTCTTACATCCTATATATAATGTAATATGTGCGTGTGTATTACGTGCTATTATCACTTCTATAGGTCTCGACGGTTGCATATAAATGCTTCACAGTTACAGACGATAAATATCTTGTATCATTGGTAGTGCGACTGCCTGCGACGCAAAGGTTTCGGGTTTTCATTCTCGGCGGGGCACCAACAAAGTTCATATTTATAACTATGTAAATTTGTTCCCAGTCTGGTTAGGACATTGCAGGCTGAACCACCTGATTGTCCGAAAAGAAAGATAGTTCCGTGCTTCGGAGGGCATGTTAAGCCCGGTCGGTCCCGGTTGCTGTCTATGATTACTTAGACGGCGGTCGTTACACAACCATGTAAGAGGCCAACTAATGATAGTAGGTGGTTGAAAAACTCTGACACCAGGGTTCATCGAGTCGTTGGACGACTCAGTGTCCCACTCGAAAAGAGAAAGAAGTTACAGTGATACACTTAGAAATAACACTGATTGTCAGGCGTGGCAAAGAAGATCGTTTTTATGAATGCGCAAAAGTTTAACTTTTTTTTTATTTTTTATTAATGAGGGGTTTGCTCTTGACTCTAGTCTTAATAATTTGTATACGGGGTGTAAGGGACAGCCCTCCAAATAATGACAGGGTGCATGCAGACCATGAAACTGAACAACTTTACCCTAGATGTAAGGAAACGACAAAAAAATCGACTTCACAATCAGCTGACTGCATTTACTATAGAAAGTCAATTTTGACGTTTCCTGTTGTTTTTTTTAATGGGAAGTAGTTCAGTTTCATGGTCAAAATGCACCCTATTAGTATTAGGAGGGCTGTACATTACACCGTGTATGTATGCCTTACAGGTTACACGAAGGCCCGCTACCTCGGGAGGAATGTCCGATCTGTCACAAGATGGTGCGCACGATACAACTCAAGTACCACATCAAACGTCACGAGAACAAGTCACGTCACGTGTGCACCGACTGCAACAAAGTGTTCTCGCACTTAGCTACGTATCACGCGCATCTCAAGTACTCCAGAGCGCACGCGTCAGATAATGTATTCAAGTAAGAAACTCTAAATTTTGATATTCTGCAGACAATTGAAAGAAGCGGCATAAGTAGTTAGCTGCCCTCACATGTTCTAACCGCGTCGTGGCACATGGTCTAACCGCGTCGTGGCACATGGTCTAACCGCGTCGTGGCACATGGTCTAACCGCGTCGTGGCACATGGTCTAACCGCGACGTGGCAAATGGTCTAACCGCGTCGAGGCACGGTCTAACCGCGTTGAGGCTCATGGTCTAACCGCGCCGTGGCACATGGTCTTACCTCGTCGTGGCACATGGTCTAACCTCGTCGTGGTACATGGTCACGGTACACGCGCGGCTTCACAGTAAAAGCCGTTTTCGATTGCAACATAGTGCGAACTTTTCAGATAAAATCGAATATTTACTGTTACGTAATTGTAACACAAGTGACATATTGACTTGAATGACAAACGTCGCGAATGGCACTTCTATATCAATTACGCTATAAGTAATTCCTGGATTTTTCTGAACATCGTGCGCAGAACCGTCCAATAGTCTGCGACGGACCTTAAAAAATTGTTCCTGAAAAGATGCATTGTGTGTTCAGGTTCCCGTGTCCGATGTGCAACAAGGGGTACCCGACCAAGGAGCAGATGCAGGACCACTTCAACTACCAGCACCTCGGCAAGACCACGCACAAGTGTCCCGTCTGTGGGAAGGTGAGTGAACGTGCCAGAGCTTTGCAAACACTCGGCCTATTGGATTTTCTACCCGACTACTTCACAAGAATCAATATTGTTTACTAGATTTCCGCTCATTTTCCCGTGGTAATAGTTGTTTTCCTGCGGTAAAAAGTGGCCTATGTGTTATTCCATGTTATACTCTACCTGTGTTCCAAATTTCATCCAAATCGGTCAAGTCGTTTGAGCGTGAAGAGGCTACATTTTTGATAAAGAATTGCTTGTTTATTTCAGCCGATCGCGTCTCGCGCTAACGTTGAGAAGCACATGATGCGAGTTCACGGCGAGAAGAAGGAGAAGCCGAGGAACCATCGCTGCCAGCAGTGCGGGAAGGCGTTCACTGTAAGTATTCTGGATTCAAGTTGTCAATTTGTATGCAATCGTCATCCATAACATTTCGAATTTCGAACAAGACTTTTTTATATTTTTAATAGATAGTTTATCGCATCGTTAAATAAAGGGCAAGTACTTTTTATTTTATTTTGTTTCTTAATCAGTGATTTTAAATTTTAAAAAGTGATAGTTTAGTTCCAACAACTAGGCTGCTGAAAACAAAATTCGTTTGCCTACCTTTATTTAAAAAAAAAAACTGATTGACATTGACAGATGAATGAATGAAGTTTTCTCCACTGTTTTTTTTTCTAGGATTTTTTCATGGTAATCCTAACATTGGAAGTTTTTACAACATTTTAAAATATTTCAGAAACGATTGCATTAAACATTATGAAAATATGTGTACCTTTATAAGCATCCCAAACACTCTAAACGATATATATATCTTTTGTATATAACGTAAAATGAAATGTTGTGGATTGTCGGCCTGTCGCCTAACATTGTAATATACATGAAACCCTCGAGTTTCTGGGATGATGCTATTTATGCCGGTATCACGCGGCTATAATACCGTGTGATGCCGGCTTAGATACCGTGTGATTCCGGCTTAGAATAGCATCATCCCATTTCTTTCCCGTTGGAGGGACTCGAGGGTGTGTATTGCAATTTTAGGCGATGGGCTGACAACCTGTCACTATGGCAATACACAATTTTCCGAATTACCCTCAAATGTTTGTCAGACGTGGCGTAAATGTCCGTTTTTACGGCCGTTTGCGCTCTGCCTACCCCGCAAGGGATTATGGGTGTGATATATGTATGTATGTATGTGTGTATGTCGCACGCGGCACACCGGCAGTATTTTTCGTTAGTTTTTGGGTTTAGTTAGGTACCTCAGTACCCGATATTATCAAACTACAGGCTACAATTTTACAGGTGAATTTGATGTTCATTGCGTAATCGGATAGCCTTTATAATACCAGGAATATGAACCGGCTACGCAATGTACTAAGAATTTCACATGTAGACTTGTAGCCTGTAGTTTCATAACAAAAAATGTAGTTTGTAATTTCATAAAAATGTTTCATTGAGTTTGCTGGTTCTAATTTTACCGAAGAATAATACTAAGAACTTGAGCAGCGGACATTCTGATGGATTTTTTTGTTTAAAGAGTTTTTTTTTGTGTAGTTGCGCTACTGTCGAGGCCGTTCACGAGTATACTCGCCTTAAAACCGCCTGGCAGTGTAAATATTGTCAGTGTGTTTTCTACTACTTAGTGAATCTGAAAAGCTTACAACTTTTTGGCGAAAAAATGTATCGTATTTTTAATACTGAACCTGCCCGCGCTTGTAAATATTCAAGTTTATTTTTTTTATAGTATATCCTTAGTGATACATATAAAATAAAATTTGTGCGATATCACGTAACTCATAACATACAGTTATATCACACAGTGAACTTACTCATACTAAACTTATTTGTAAATTTTTAAACAAATATGTTTCATGTAGTTTAGTTCAGTTTTTGCGCTGAACTGGTAAAGGAATACGAAAGACGAAAAGTATATTTGCAAAATAAGTCAGCAACGGTTTAGCTTTCTATTCAGCTCATCAGGTAAGGTAATCTGCCTTACTACAGTTGGTATTAAATTGCGCAGATTTGCACCAGTAGTCCATATGGACGCAGTTTCAAATATGTCTCGGGTAAATTAAAAAATGTTTACACTAGTTCCACTAATATATTTTTAAATTAAACTACAAAGCGACAGACAGACAGACGACAGACTACGTAGGTCAAGTGTAACGAAACCGGTATTTTCATACTTAGTTTAATTGAAAAATATATTTGTGGAACTAGTGTAAACAGTTTTTAATTTATCTAGAATATGGAGTTCCATCATGAAATCACAACACAAAGTGTAAAACATGTTTCAGGATAGGAAAGCGCTGGTGCAGCACGAGGTGATCCACTCCGGCGAGCGCCCGCTCACGTGTGACATCTGTCAGCAGACGTTCAAGCAGAAAGCCTCCTTGTACACGCACAGGAAGCGAGTGCACAAGATATACCCCTCCAAGAGGGTTGTCGAATTCATGGACACCAAGCCGGAGTAAACAATAAAACAATTTTAAACGGATTTAAGTTGTTTATTTTTGATTTAACAACGAAATATAACAACAATTTAAAAACGATGTGATCAAAAATTATCATTGCCTATTTAAAGACAAGACAATGTTGATTGTTACCTGTTGTATACACCTAATAAAATAAAATAAATAAATAAAGGAGTAAAATTGCCATACTAATAAACGAAACACTTGAAGTAAGATTATTTTCTAGCGTGTTTGTACTTATTTCCTGAACGATATAAACAGTTGAACTATGTGGAAGATGTATACCCCCTAATATCGAAAAAAGGAATAAAATTCCGCTTTTCCCTCCTAGGGGGGATAAGCCAGTAGGGATAGGTGGAACAGGGGGAAATAACGAACTGGGTGCCAAAAGATGGTCGCCGTCGTCGTGGCCGGCCTAGGAGAAGATGGCGAGATGATGTGGATGCATTTCTCCAAAACTGGCAGTTGGAAGCGCAAGATCGAGACGGGTGGCGCGAAGAGGGGAGCCCTTTGCCCTGCAGTGGGACACTGAACAGGCTATTAAAAAAAAGTATGATTTTACAATACAATCAAGTTGGACTCCGCTGATTACACAGCAGAACCAGATCCAACATACTGTAGGACCTACTACACAAGATACGGTTTCAGCATTTTGCGTGAAGAAATAGATGGCGGTAGAACAAAAATAATTCATATTCTAAATAATGACGTCTAACACCTTAGTCATCCGTGACCACGGGCTCTGTAAAGAGCTCGAAACGTAGGAATTGTAAAATCCAAAATAAACACAACTTAAATCCGTTTAATATTGTTTTATTGTGATGAGTAATAGTTGTGCAAACAAGAGAAAATATATTGTTGACTATGGTCCATACGTACATCAATATATTGCAGTCCACTGCTGGACGTAAGCCTCCCCCAGGGTACGCCATAGGGCACGATCTCTCGTTTTCGCCATCCAGTCGCTACCAGTCGCCTCTTTCAAGTCATCGGTCCATCTGGCCGGAGGTCGTCCAACACTGCGCTTGCCGAGGCGTGGCCTCCACTCGAGAACCCGCTTACTCCACCGTCCGTCGGTTCTACGACAGATGTGCTCAGCCCACTGTTATTAAGTTAGCTATACTTCCAGACTATTGTCCAAAAATAAATAAATGTCGACGATTGATATGGCGCAGTAGTTGTGGGTCTGCCTGCGGCGCAGAAATTCTACGTACGAACCGTAGAGGGCTAAACTCTCTATCAAATACATAACGATTAAATCGCGTAAACCTACATCGTGAGTGATACTTGTTCGTTTAATAACGTTGATGTTAATATATTAATTTTGTATAATAACTTGTAAAAAAGACTTAAAACTTATTTGTGCTTCTTTGTCATTGGTTTTTATTTTGACAAAAAGAATGATATTGAATGAAGTGATTAATAAAAAGTGTGATTGATAACGATAATTTTAAAACTGCGTTATAAGTTGTAAATAAAGAAAAATATTTTTTAACTATTAGGATTATGATCGACTTTTACATCACATTAGTGTTTAAAAGAAGAGAATGTAATTTTTATTCTTTGTTTGTATGTTATTGATTAAAAAGATTTCGGAAAATAGTAATTTTTATTCTTTGTTTGTATGTTATTGATTAAAAAGATTCAGGAATTATATTTCATTTTTCAATATTTGTTTCTTTGGGAAAGTTGTTCAGTTTAATGTGCAGGTTCACCCCTTGAAAATAATATTCTTATCAGCCAGTTAAAGCAATCTTCCTTTGTAAATAAAGTTTTTGCGCAACGCTGCGTCGAGCGGGCTGCATTATTTTAACTCATTGTTACTGTGACTCAAGTGCAACTTATTATCAGTATGTTTAGAGACATAACCATTATTAAATATATTTTATCAAATAAAAATATGATAATTAAATTGGTTGTTTTAATTGTAATTAAATACGGACAGTTATTTTCATTTAAACATTTATTTCATAGCTTACAAACTAGACAAAATAGTATATTTTTAATATACATTATTATATTTAGATAGCTACATTTTAGAATATTATTACTTACTAAAATTTGTATATATTATTATCTTAAAATGCACAGCACAAAATAAACTATACCGAAATTATTATAAAAATACAGAAGCATAGTGGACAAATATGACTGAACATGTATATGTCTGAAATAATTAAGAAGGGTAGTGCCCTTTACTGCCAGTTTCTTAGGGCTCTCCAGCCAATCTTGATTTCATTACAAGTCAATCATTAATAATTAATTTCATTTACAAATTGCTACTGAAAACGGTTCGCATGAAATGGATGTAAGAGAGTTTTTGATTAGAGGAAATTATTTCTTATTCAGATCAAACATTATTTTTTACTCATATATATTTTTTTGTACTAAATACAAATATGAATGCAACCAATTCAAACATATGTTTTGTACTAAAGTCTTATGATAATGGATATATTAGCAACTTACTACAATAATTTTTGTACATACTTATTATATAAAAACAGCTACCATTTTTTTGTTCCAAAATGCTATCTAAGGCACACATGTATTGCTTAGCTTAAATATCTTGCTTTACTTTCAGTAATAATAGTATTTAAAATGAATTAATCTAATCAACACAAAATGTTTGTAATTTGTACAATAAATTTAATAAATAAATGCAATGAAAAATATAACTAAATAATCAGTGACATATGTTATAGCACCTAAAGAAACTCAATACAACTAAAATTCATGGTTATGGTGTTTTCCAAATAATCCTTACAGCTGAATAACAGTAAAACCTTATAAAGGGACAGACCTCCAAACACTGATAGGGTGCATGCAGATCATAATACTGAACAACTTTCCCCTAGAAACATATGCCAGGAAACAACAAAAAATATTTGGCCTCCCATACAAAATCACGATCAGCTGACTGTACTACGGGAAGTTCAAAGTTTCCTGACATATTTTCTTAAGGAAAGTTATACTATTTCATGGTCTAAATGCACCCTATTAATATGCGGAGGGCTGTCCCTTACACCTGTATATGAATAATGGGGTTTCATTATTCAAAAGCATGAATAAACAGACAAAGAGACTGACGATGCATATTAAGATTACTTTAATCCCTGTAAGCACTCAACACTTCATTCTTAAGCTAACTTTGATATGAACCATGGAAAGATTTCATCATTAAAACTTTAGTCTGCAATCTTGCAAGAACTGTGATTGATCCCATAAAATTATTATTTTTGCACCTGTTACTTGGTCCAATCTCACATCAGAGTTTGTTGTATAATTTAAATACAAAGATCACTAATAGCTTATTTGGATAGTATCAATAATTAGTACTGATAACCATAATCACATAGAATTAGTATTCAATTTTGTACTACAATTTTCACAGGTTTTTACAAGTCCTTCTACTTGAGCCAATCTTGTCTGTAAATGCATAATAGTTGCATCTTTTTGTTTCAACTGCATTTTCAGAGTTGTAATTGAGTCTTCCAATGCACCATAAACTGCTTGTACCTCTGGTTGGTAACTAAATACCTGCGGAGGCTCATCAAGGCAGAAAAATTCTCTCACAACCGGGTGATTTGGCAGTTTGTTCAAAATAGCATTGACAAATATCTGTAAGCCACGAACTCTTTCTTCTAAAAATGCAGGCTCAAAATTATCTCTAAACCAACGTTTGCCAGGAAGTGGAAGCATCAAACCGGGCAGTTCAGCTTTTATTCTTGAATACAGTCTGACAAAATCTGTATATCTACGGAATACAAGCCAAGATGTGTCCCGTTTGTCATCCTCTACTTTTAATTTATAAATTGTGAACCGTGCTCGCTCTTCCATAACCTCGTAGCCTACAATGGGTATTTGTAAGGTTTCAAATTTCTTAATCTCTTCCTTGTGAAGACTTATGTCTATATTACTTACACTATTTTGTACCGACTTCAAGTTGCGATTGAAGTCCCTATTATGGCAATTTTCATTTATATTTCCCATACTCTTATGATGACTTCGAGACATTGGTTTTTTTGGTGGTTCTAATATTTCGTTATCTGATACAGCTGCCTCATTGAACTGAGTTTTGTAGAACTGGTTGAACTTTGCGATAGTGTCTGTAGGAGTACCGTTCTCACTGGAACTTGAAGATATTTCATTGTTCATGACATCTCTATTTATATTTTCTGGTCCATTTTTCTTTGAAGTTATTTTTTTTAATGTGGCCATGGCGACGGTACTGTGTGGTTTCCTGAAAATTAAAATAATAATTTTTTTATTGTGTATCTCTAGTTGAAGTACCAATTTTATTCACTCAAAATCACAAGAGACACAGCTGAACAAGCATCATAAATAATGTTTGATGACATTCATATTATCTGGTGCATAAACATAACAGTATGTTGCATTAGTCACCAACTTCTTTCTCCAAAGTAATCTAAACTTACCAAGCTAGCAGAGCTTACAGGTATTATTTGTGGGTGTGGTGGTCTTTATAATGCTAAATTGAGCTAATCTGAACACATAACTACAACTTATTAGCCTTGAACTGTCCATAAACATTGGATTCACTCATGGATTCAGTTTTACTTCATTCTTCACACACGTCTTCTCCTAGTAGCTTAGCACCGTAAATTACAGTTTGTGTTGAGCGGTAACGATCAGGAAATACGTTTTTAATGCAGTTTCCAACAAATAACGATTGTAAAAAGGTAAAATTCAACAAACAAATAAAACGCACAACAAAGCGTTTTGCAAATTGAATTGACATTGACATTTTCTTTCACATTTGATTTAATTTGTCTTGCTAGAGTAAAATATATTTTACACTGCCATCTCTTGTGGAGTAGCTGTAGCATTTTTAAAACCACCCATACACAATTCTTCTACTGGCGCCATCTGTTAATTGGTGTTTTAACAATAAATACTTCTTTTGATGTACAGAGGGCGCTTTATTTTGACAGTATCACAGCTGATTTTCTCATGGACTGTGATGTAAATTTTGTGATTTACAGTGATTTATTTAGAAATAGCCGGGTCGTAAGCATATTCGCAATATTACTCTAAACCTGAGAAAGGATTCAAATTAGTAAAATAGATACCTAGATTACTGCAATTGCAATATGGACGTCTATTTAACAACAACTTTGGACAAGTTGGTAAGTAAAAAACTATTTTAATGTCTTCACACTTTGTTCATTTTGTAAGTTATTTTTGTATTTATACAGCAAAAATTCCTTCACATTTTGAGATTATTTAAGACTCAAAAAATATTTTTATTTATTTTAAAAACTTAGTCAATAAACTTAGTTACCATGGTCTCTCTCTCTCTCTCTCAAACAGTCAGTCAAGCCAATTACAAGTTTTCACAAATTTATTCTAGAAATCCAAGAATTACCGGAACTTATCCCTAGTCCTAGGCAACGAGAGCTGTGACCTGGATTCTGCCGTGAGCGCTATCGTCTACGCTGCATTCCTGTACTGGGAACATGTGATGATCAAATGCAAGGTACTTATAGGTACCTACTATCCATTGAATAGTAGGTACGACCCGGCTATTTCTAAATAAATCACTGTAAATCACAAAATTTACATCACAGTCCATGAGAAAATCAGCTGTGATACTGCCAAAATAGAGATACGTCTGTGTATGCGTGTTTTCTTGACCTTAGTCGTGCTTTCGACCTGGTAAACTATAGTTTGCTATGGGAGAAACTCGCTGCGTCTAAGGTCAATAGAAGATCTGCAAATCTGTTGAGATTCTGGTACGAAAATCAAACTAACCATGTACGCTGGGGTGACACGACATCTAGCGAATATATGCTAGAATGCGGGGTGCGCCAGGGTGGATTGACGTCTCCGGACCTTTTCAGCATCTATGTCAATGATCTAATTGAGGAACTGAGAAGCACCAAGGTTGGATGTCATATTGGCAACACATGTCTAAACAACTTCAGCTACGCCGACGACATGGTGCTTCTCAGTCCCTCAATCAAAGGTTTAAGAAAGCTACTGGCCGTGTGTGAGCGCTATGCACTCAACCATGGCCTTAAGTACAACGTTAAAAAAACCGAAACGATGGTCTTTAGATGCGGGAAGGGTCCGGATACTGTCCCTCCGGTCTTTTTAGAAGGGATTGAGGTCAGTCAGGTGAAGAAGTTTCGATAGCTCGGGCACATTCTTACGGAGAATCTCCGAGACGACGACGATATTGAGCGTAAACGAAGGCAATTAGCCTTTATTACAAACAAATTATATTTACAAATACAAACATTTAATTAAAATATTGATATTTGAATAATTTCATGCATTAAAGTAATGCTGTGTGATGCCGGCTTAGAATAGCATCACCCCATATCTTTCCCATGGGAGTCGTAAGAGGCGACTAAGGGACTCGAGAGTCGAGAGTGTGTATTGCAATTTTAGGCGATGGGCTTACAACCTGTCACTATAGCGATACACAATATTCCAAATAACCCTCAAACATTTGTCAGACATGGTGTAAATGGCTGTTTTTTGCGGCTGTTTACGCTCTGCCTACCCAGCAAGGGATTATAGGCGTGATATGTGTGTGTATTGTTGTCTCTATCTATTAAAGTAATTATTAGATATATTTTTAATATTTTTATTTTCTTTGTCTGTTTGTCTTACGACTGTAGTCTTCCTCCAAATTTTTCCACAAATTCCTGTTCCTTTCCTTTGCTGTCCTTTGCCACCCTCCATTGAATATCACCTTTATAAAACTATATCTACTTCTCCACACAGTAATAAATAATAATGCCCTAAATTGGTTGAGGTGTTGATTCTCACAATAAGATACTGAATAGACTTACTATTTGCGGAATAACACAAAGCGTAAAAGAGGCAGACAGCTTAAAAGATAGGCCAATGATCTAAAAAGGGTTGCTGGCTCTCTCTGGTTAAGGACAGCCAGGGACAGACATAAATGCAAGGCGTTTGAGGAGGCCTACATGACAATAGCATTCTGATGCATAAAGTGCTAGAATTAAGTTTAATGCATTTTTATATTAGCAATAAATGCTATTGTATTTTGTAGATTTACTTATTGTTATAGTGAATCCGATTCAAAAGTCCATATATCCATCCCACAAACACTATCAGTAAAATTGCAAAAATAAAATAAACCAGAAAATTTAAATGTGCCTACTTACTGAAATGCACAACATTTGTAGCAAGTAGCAAAAACATACATACATAGGTACACACATACATACACATATCACGCTGTAATCCCTTGCGGGGTACGCAGAGCGCAAACAGCCGCAGAAAACGGTCATTTTGCGCCACTTCTGACATATTTGAGGGTCATGCGGAAAATTGTGTATCGCTATCGCCATAGTGACAGGTTGTCAGCCCATCGCCTAAAATTTCAATAAACACCCTCGAGTCCCTTAGTCGCCTCTCGCCTCTTACGACTCCCAAGGGAAAGAAATGGGGTGATGCTATTCTAAGCCGACATTCTAAGCTGGCATCACACGGCATTAGGAAAACCAATTTCTAATAATCTATTAAAGCTCTGTAGCTGTTTTCAGTCACGCTTCTGATGTAATTTGTATTTTATGTTTTGTATATGGATTCCATTACATCACACTACAAAGTTTATATATGTATGTTTCTGTATATATATTTATTATAACTTCCTTTATTATATGTTATAAATTAAAATTTAGATATATATTCTGTGCACGTCTTATCCGTTGTGTCTGTATTTTTATGTGTTTTTCTCTTTACTGTTCCTGTGTACAATAAATCGTAAAATAAATAATATTGTCTGTTTAGGTATGCACGCGGGGACATCGCGATGAGACCTCTTACCGGGACGATATCTTTGTGCCTGTGCTGAATGTGGACAGGAACGACTTTGAGCTAAAGACAGAGGTCGCTTACTGTCTCAAGGAACACGGCATTGACGCTAGCAAGCTGGTCTTCAGGTAATAACCGTGGCACGCGTTATTGGCGTCAAGATAAACTTGCAACATTCGCGGGCAATGAATGAGCCGCGGTAGTCTAGATGGAAGAGGCGTCGCCACTCGTGATGGTGAAAGTTGAGGTTCAAATACTGCCCGCGGTAGAAAATTCTGCAAGTTTACCAAAAATAACTATGGTTTTAAAAAGTATGTTTATATAGGTTCAGTATTTTCAGAGATTACAAATGACATACATGCTTTCAAACATAAATAAAATACACATCTATCCTCTTTAATAAAAAATATTCGAAGGCGAATATTCACTTAGCCGACTTGCCGTGCGATGCCGGCTTAGATTAGCATCACCCTATTTCTTTACCGTGCCAGTCGCAAGAGGCGACTAAGGGACTCGATGGTTTGTATTGCAATTTAAGGCGATGGGCTGACAATTTGCCAATATGGCAATACACTATTTTCCCTCCTTCAAACCCTCAAATATTTGTCAGACGTGGCGTAAATGTCCGTCTTTTGCGGCTGTTTACGATCTGCCTACCTCACAAGGGACTATAGGCTTGATTTGTGTGTATATTCACTAAGTAATAGTCTCGTGACATGTTAAGCAACATTTGTTGCGCAAATAGTTCCCATGTGTTGCATAACAATGTTGCTAAACGTGTCGCGAAACAAACTATGCCAAATGTATACATGCCTTAATATAATACGGCCTTGTGTTCCAGGGATGACTACGACTTTGAGCAGCTAACTTCAGCAAGCAAGACTACCGTCACGTTGGTAGACCATCATGTGTTAGCCAAGAAGGATCGTTTTCTTACCCCATTAGTCACAGAAGTCATTGATCATCGACCAATTGATAGAAGTAATTGGAAGTAAGGGCTTCATATATATCTTAATATATTTACTTTATTTCAGATCAACTCAAATAATTTCATTTTACTTCACCTCATTTCACTTCTTCACCTCATTTCATTTTATTTTACCTCACTTCATTCGATTCACCACACTTCTTTTCACTTCACCACACTTCTTTTCACTCACTTCACTTTACTTCACCACATGTATTTTCACTCCACTTTACTTCACTTAACTTATTTTCACTTCACTTCACCACACTTCTTTTCTCTCCACTTCACTTCACCACACTTCTTTTCTCTCCACTTCACTTCACCACACTTCTTTTCTCTCCACTTCACTTCACCACACTTCTTTTCACTGCACTTCACTTCACCACACTTCTTTTCTCTCCACTTCACTTCACCACACTTCTTTTCACTCCACTTCACTTCACCACACTTCTTTTCACTCCACTTCACTTCACCACACTTCTTTTCTCTCCACTTCACTTCACCACACTTCTTTTCACTCCACTTCACTTCACCACACTTCTTTTCTCTCCACTTCACTTCACCACACTTCTTTTCACTGCACTTCACTTCACCACACTTCTTTTCTCTCCACTTCACTTCACCACACTTCTTTTCACTCCACTTCACTTCACCACACTTCTTTTCACTCCACTTCACTTCACCACACTTCTGTTCTCTCCACTTCACTTCACCACAAGTATTTTCACTCTACTTTACTTCACCACAAGTATTTTCACTCCACTTCACCACACTTTTTATCTCTCCACTTCACTTCACCTCAAGTATTTTCACTCCAGTGGACCTCATTTCTTTTCACTTCACTACATTTTGTTATTTCATTACATAGTCTTATTTTGTTTGTCGTTACTTCCTAAGGTGGATTGTCTCATGTGTCAGTAATATCGCCATGGTTATCTACTTAAATCGAACAACTTAAATTTTCTAAAATCTTTCATTAGCATTTTAGTTTATTTTTCTATACGGAACTTCTTTTCTTCCGTTATTATTTAACTTTTTTAAAGATAAACCGTTTTATTACATAAAAGCATAACAGTTAGATGAGCATTTAGACGCTGTTAAAATAATTTTTCCATATTATTGGACGCTGTCAAACGACTAACTTCTTTTAGTAATAAAACCAGTAAACTTTTTAATTTTCCAGTTACTCAGACGATACTCGGTATACCATAGAGCTGGTGGGGTCTTGCTGCACCCTTGTGACGCAGCGTATACGCAGCGTGGGAGCCCTAGTGTCGGCTGAAGGAGATTTCTTCAAAGCATTCCCCAACGCTACAGATATGCTGCTTTGTTAGTACAGGTTTGGGTGACTCGGTGTCCCCCACACGAAAAGAGAGAGAGAGTACAGGTTTTGTACTGTTTAGACCGTGGTCTGTAATATTTATAAGACCCGCGTCCCAACTTAAAATTAGTACTTATTTAATGTAATTAGTAACTTTTAATAGGGTGAAATTTTACTATTGACCGATAGCAAAATCTCAAGACGGGCTGGTGATGAGGAACAACTTTCACCAGGGAACATAGGAGGAAATACGAAAATAAAAGTTGTCCGTCCCATACAAAGTTGCCGATCTGCTGATTTGAGTTACTATGGAAACTCGAAATATTTTTACCGTATTTCAACCTGTGTTCCTTGGGGAAAGTTGTTCCTTTTCACAAGCCCGTCCTCAGATTTCGCTATCAGTCACTAGTAAAATTTCCCCCTATATTAGGCTCAAGTGATATGAGTGAGTGTGAGTGATCGATAGATTCTACTTTCAAGCATAAATTATCATAATTTTTTATAACTTGCAAAATTTTCAAACGCGGGCCGGATTTGAATCAAGATTCAAGACACTTGCAAAATTGGTAGGCATTGGACGAGCCGCGGTAGCCCAGATGGAAGAAGCGTCGCCACTAGTAATGGCGAAAGTAGCAGGTTCAAATCCTGCCCGCGCTTGACAAATTATGCTGGTTTTCAAAAATGTTATACCTAACACGGACAGTATTATTTAATAATTTCGTATTCAATTATCATAATTGTATCATTCTCCTTTTGTTTTTATATTTCCAATTTATAGCATATCATAACATAATAAAATTAATTGTAATAATAAATTTTAATATTAAATGTTTTCTGTTTCAGGTGGTATAATATTAGACACGGTGAATTTCTCTAAAGAAGTGAACAAGGCGACCCCGGTCGACGTGGAAATGGCAGAGTTCTTAGAGAGCATCGCCCAAACCGCTTCTATTGAAGACGAAAGGTAAAACAATGTAAAACGAACTAAATATCTTAATAAATTAATGAATACCTCATTTAAATTGTATTCAAAATAAAACTTATCATGATAAAAGGCTTTTTTCTCTTAATAGTTATAAAAAAAAATATCTCTCACAACACATGGGTTGGCTGAAAGAGATGACAAAATGTAGGTAGATTTTAAATTTTTTCGTGTACTTTATTTATGCATTAAAGCGGCGCCGTGCGAAATCCGACCGTCTAGTGGCGCCCTCCCATGTTTTTTAATAAATTCTTTCAATCTAGGACAAACATTAAAAATCTAAGACGGACAAATTGTTGTCCTATACGATAAGTTTATTTTAAGGTACAACAATAAGCTTTACATTGTTATGCGTCTTTAAAATCACTAAAACGGAAAATGGTGGCCACCGTTTTCCGTTTTAGTGATTTAAAATTTAAAACACAAGAAAAAGCTCATTGTTGTACCTTAAAATAAATGGGAGGGCGCCACTGGACGGTCGGCTTACGCTCGACGCAGGCTTAAGGCGAGTGTACTCGTGAACGACCTCGACAGTGGCGCCACTTCACAAAAAAAACTCTTTATACAAACAGTGTATTAGAATGTCCGATGCCCAAGTTTTTATTATTATTATTAAGTAAAATTAGAACCTGCAAACTCAATAAAATATTCGCTGATAAAGTTATGGCAATTAATATCAAAAGTGGCCGTTTTTAGGCACTCATAACTTTAATTGCAGCGAATATTTCAATGTCAATTTATGACATAATATGGCCTCAACTCGAGATTAAAATTCCCTTAACTTACCTTAAATAAGTGCTGTCACTTTCCGTCAACTAGATTTAGAAAAGGATAGAAGATATCTTAGTCGCGTCATGACTTATAATTTGAAGCAAAATACGTGTTATGTATCAAAATAAGGCGGCGATGAAAACAATGGCGACTTAATAGACTAGAAACTTCAAAGAACGCATTGATATTTTTAAAAATGATATTGTATATTTCCTATCCTTTTCTAAACCTATTTGACAGAAAGTGACAGCACTATTTTTAAGGTAAGATAAGACAATTTAAATTCCGAATTGAGGATAATATAATTTATTAATTACAGGAAATCAAAATTAGACAGCCTAGTGACGGCCCGCAAAGACGTGTCTAAACTGACAGCTGCTCAACTACTCAGAAAGGATGTGAAAATCGCAGGAGATATATTGGTGCCCAGTTTCCCTATACTAGTTGAGGTAAATATTATATTTATATCAAAGTATTGCCGTGTGATGCCGGTTTAGAATAGCATCACCCCATTTCTTTCCCTTGGGAGTCGTATGAGGCGACTAAGGGACTCGAGGGCGTGTATTGCAATTTTAGGCTATGGACTGACAACCTGTCCTGTCCTGACACAGAATTTTCCAAATGACCCTCAAATAGTTGTCAGACGTGGCGTAAATGTCCGTTTTTCGCGGCTGTTTTGCGCTCTGCCTACTCCGCAAGGGATTATAGGCGTGATATGTGTATGTATGTATGTATAACAAAGTCAATTATGATTATGATCTTCCTATTACTTTCTTCTTCTTCTTGTTTTCGTGTGGGACACCGAGTCGTCCAACGACCCGATGAACCCTGGTGTCTAGAGTTTTTCAACCGCCTGCTACTAGTAGTAGGCCTCTGACATGGTTGTTTAACGACCGCTGTCTAAGTAATCATAGACAGCAACCGGGACCGACGGCTTAACGTGCCCTCCGAAACACGGAACCATCTTTATTTTCGGACATACAGGTGGTTCAGTCTGCAATGTCCTAACCAGACTGAGAACAAATTCACAAAGTGATTAATATCAACTTTTGTGAGTGCCCCACCGAGAATAGAATATAAATACGAGATCTGAAAAAAAAGCCCCTGGGTCGAGTAAAGTAAGGGCATCCCAATAAGCCATATTTTACAGCTGTCATCTCCATACTAAAAGAGATGTCAACAAAGGAAAATGGACACTATGCCATAGCATTAGCACGAATCTGACAGCTGTCAAATATGGCTTATTGGGATGGCCGTACTGTAGGCAGAACTAGAAATTTTTCGCCCTAAAGTTTTGAGTACGTAGTTTTTTGCGAGGCTGTGTTTTTAAAGATAAAATTTAATAATAAATCAAATTAGATCCGGCTAAACTGTTTATTTACGTTGTAGTTTAATAAAATAAAATACTTTCATACATATTTTTTTCTTTCCAGGAATTCCTCAGCAAACCGGGCGCCTTGTATGCAGTGTCAGCAGCTGTGACAGAACACGAGTGTTCCCTCGCTTTATTACTCGGTATGTCCCTGGCGGGTGGACTGGCGAGAGACTTGGCGATTTACTGCCGTGCGCCCGACGGTCTGGCACACCAGGTAAGCAGGCTTGTGTCCTGGGTAATTAATAAATTAATATACTACTATTTTTAAAACCAGTTTCTACTCATCACGCCTTTAATCCCTTGCGGGGTAGCCAGAGCGTTTACGCCACGTCTGACAAATATTTGAGGGTCATTCGGAAATTTGTGTTTCGCCATAGCGACGGGCTGTCAGCCCATCGCCTAAAATAGCAATACACACCCTCGAGTCCTTTAGTCACATCTTATGACTCCCACGGGAAAGAAATGGGGTGATGCTATTCTAAGCCGGCATCACACGGCACTGTAAGAGTTCTTATTCATTATTATTCCAAATATGCAAGAAAAGATTTGTTCCGTGATCATGGCCCACGCAACTAGGTCAAATATCGCACAATTCAAGTAAATCGAGTATCGCGGTAAGTCGCGGTCACATATAATGACTCAAAACACTCAAACGGGGTTGAAGTTTGACCGCGAAAGATTAAAACAATTTATAACTTGAATTTATATATATTTTTTATTAATGATGGGTTTGCTCTTGAGTCTAGTCTAGGTCATAGGACAGAGACAGAGTCTAAGAAGGAGCGAGCTCACCCAGAAGAAGCCTGTTAATTTGTTAAATAAATTTAAGTTTTGATGTCATCTTAAATAGTAGCTCGAATGAATAGTATTAGTTGTAGATAGTGTGTGTGTATGGGAAAAGCCTCCGAATACTGACAGGAGGTGCATTCAGATAATAAAACTGAAAAAATTCCCGTATTTTTTTTTCAGGAAACGACAAATAAAAATTGACTTCCCATAGTAAATGTAGTCAGCTGATTGTGAGTTTGAATGAGAGGTCGATTTATTTTTGTCATTTCCTGACATATGTTTCTAGGGGAAAGTTGTTCAGTTTCATGGTCTGTACGCACCCTATCAGTATTCGGAGGGCTGTCCCTGACATCCTGTAAGATAGTGATTTCACAGCGACTAGTAATCATTTAAATAGTTAAATTATCAGACCATTTACAATCGCGCAAAGTGATTTGACACTGTCAATTTCATGACACATTCATCATTGACGTGTCATGTCGCTTTGCTTCAAACTATGATAACTCCACTCGGACGATTTATCCGTTTGTGGAAAAAAATCTTTTCAAGACCTCTATCTGGTGATCTTCTAGGTTGAAAAACTCTAACTCCAAGGTTCATCGGGTCATTGAACGATTTGGTGTCCCACGCGAAAAGAAGAAGAATACTGTATCCTGAAATCCACTGAAAATTAATTCAACATATTGCCGCTAGATGGCGCCATGAGCTTTTTAAAACGCGCAAACGTTGTGTTATCGGTTTTCAATCAAGTTCGGTTGCACACAACAATCAAGTCGCAAAACAAAACCTACGCGTAATTTTTGAAAATGCTCTCTATTTCCAGAGAGCAGTAGATAATACACAAATCACGCTTGTAATCCCTTATAAGGCAGAGCGTATACGGCCGTAAAAAACGGACATTTACGCCACGTCTGACAAATATTTGAGGGCAGGTGGTCAGCCCATAGCCTAAAATTGATATACACACCCTCGAGTCCCTTAGTCACCTCTAACGACAATAATAACGATAATAATAGCACAAGGAGATACGACGAGGCCAGCCTCGAAGAAAATGGCGAGACGATTTAGTCGCATTTTTTTAATTAATGATGGGTTTGCTCTTGACTCTAGTCTAGGTCATAGGACAGAGACAGAGTCTAAGACGGAGCGAGCTCACCCAAAAGAAGCCTGTTAAGGCACTGGCACTCCCACACACTGACACAACGCAGGTGGCTAATTGGCGCCAGACTTCGGTGGGATGGTGGTCGCGAGCCAGGCGGCCCCTTACGGAGCCTTCCACCGCGCACGTGGGATCGTTCAGCCGGACTTATCCACAGGCAAGCCTGTGTTGCCGTTGCCCGGGCTCCACCGCTAGGAGGTAGATCCCATGCCACCCCAAAATTTAGTAGTGACTGGCAATCAGAAACCGGAGACCGAGCAGAGTGGTGTAAAAGAGGTGAGGCCTTTGCCCAGCAGTGGGGCGGCCGATATGGCGCAGTGGTAGAGCGACTGCCTGCGACGCAAAGGTTCCGGGTTCGATTCTTGACGGGACACTTGAAATTGAAATTCTTTATTCAATTTTGGATAGTATTATCATGGGTATTATCATATCACTTATTGACGTCATGAACCGTCATTTATTTAGTGATGTCACATTTAGGTACGATAATAGTAAGTTGCAGTAAGAAACAATGAATTACATACTTATTTAATTAATAGTTAGGTTTCTAGGTATTAATTTGCCCGATTTCTCGATACTCAAATAAAACCTTGCGGCCGCATAGTGTGGCAAATGAATACATCTGCCCGGAAAAGTCAGGGGCGGAAAATCTTATGATTATATACTAAAAATACCCCAACCATCTGACTTGTGCCGCGCGAAGCTGAAAGAAGGTCCCAATTTTAGGTTATTATATTTTTGATTTTTTTCACACGACTACTACAGATTCTATGTAGTAGTCGTGTACGTATAGGTCGGTCGGGCGTGTCTTCGGCGTGTAATACAGTCCATTTCAATTTACAACTGAAAATGGCGCGTCAATTTGCGGTAGGTGTGGTAGGTGTGCTTATACTTTGTCCAAGTAGGTATTTGAACGTGAACAAAGCTATTACCGATGTAGTGCAATGGTTTACAGTAAATAACCTACTATTGAATGAAAAGAAAACTAAATGTATCAAATTTGTATTACCAAATGTTAAACCAAGCTCTACAATTATTAAGGTAAAGGATGAAAAGTTGGACCTTGCGGACTCAACTGTATTTTTAGGCATAACTTTGGACGCCTCGCTCCAATGGGGGCCACATATTGAGAAATTGTCGAAGAGACTGAGTTCAGCAGCATACGCAGTTAAAAAAATAAGACATCTCACTGATGTAGACACTGCAAGACTAGTTTACTTTAGCTACTTCCATAGTTTAATGTCTTATGGCTTACTATTATGGGGCCATGCTGCGGATGTGAACAATATATTTGTTTTGCAGAAACGGGCTGTTCGTTCAATTTATAAATTGGGACCTCGAGTCTCCTTGAGACAGAAATTTAAAGAAATCAACATATTGACATTTGTGTCACAGTACATATACGAAAATCTAGTGTACGTAAAAATAAATATAGATTCTTTTAAGAAAAATTGTGACAGGCATAATTTTAACACTAGAAATAAGGAGCAACTTGCTGTGCACATGAGCAGGCTTAGTAAAGTAAGCAAAACTTTTAAGGGCAATTGTATACGCTTTTATAACAAACTTCCTAAAGATATTCAAGACTTACCCTTAAATAAATTTAAACCAGTAATTAAACAAAAATTGTACAAGAAAGGCTATTATGAAATATCAGACTATATGCAAGATAAATCTCCATGGGTTTAATTCAAATGTATAAAGTAAATATTTTATTAGACGAAACAAGTAGATTTATCTACTGCAATTTTTTGTTATTATTATAATTTTTTTTTTTTTATGTAGCCATTTTTGGGCTATACATATATATTATTCGTTATTTCCAAAATTAGCTAGGGCAGTTTAGGGCCTAGAAAGATTGTTAATTTAGAGTAGGAGCACTTCTGGGCAGGTTTTTTGGGGGGTTTTTCCTGTTCAGGGGGTCCGGTTAATTATACGCATGTTAATAACACGCTTTGGAAATCTTGACTAAAATTTGAAACAAATGTCGTTTACAAATGGTGGTGGCGTAAAGTTACGTGCTGTGTGATTAACCTGGCCAGCCCCGAGGCAGTGCCTTTATTTTTATTTTTATTTTTTTATCCCGCCCGAGCCGGTTTTCTATTAGGACAATACAAAATTGTTATAAAAAGAAGAAGATTGCGTTATGCAAATTTCTTTTTTTTACAGTGACCGATCATGACGTCAATAAGTGATAATGCTATCCTACATTGAATAAAGTTATTTCATTTTCATTTTCATTTTCATTTCATTTCATTTTCATTTTCATTTTCATTTATTTGAATGTAAACAAACTAGATAAAGAGGGACAACATTATGCTGTGCGACAGAAAATCGTAACTGTCACTCAGCTGTCTTCTTTTTCGTGTGGGACACCGAGTAGACTAACGACCCGATCAACCCTGGTGGCAGAGTTTTTTCAACCGCCTTCTTATACTAGTAGATCTCTGGCATGGTTGTGTAACGACCGCTGTTCTAGTAATCATAGACAGCAACCGAGACTGACGGCTTAACGTGCCCTCCGAAGCACGGAACCATCTTTCTTACGGGCAATCAGGTGGTGCGGCCTGCAATGTCCTAACCAGACTGTGAACAAATTCACAAAGTGATAAATATCAACTTTGTGAGTGTCCCACCGGGAATCGAACCCCGAAACCTTTCCGCCGCAGGCAGTCGCACTACCACTGCGCCACATCGGCCGTCAATCCCGCCGTCACTCAGCCATAGTAACACTATTTATCGTAGATTCTATTTAATACCAGGGCCCGAATTCTGCTATTTTAAAAACGTATCAGTTGTGTTTCGATTGCGTGTTAGTTGGATGGTTTTGGTCGTTTCGTATTCCACTTTAAGTTTGAAGTATAGAGCATGGACGTACTATTTAAACAGGACTGATAACTGTTGCAGAAAAAACGAGCCGAGCGAGACGGCACACACCGAGGTCTTTCGTCTCTTTCTAATAGGGTATCAATATTTTTTTGAAGTAATCAGTCCTGTTTGAATAGTACGTCCATGGTAAAGAGTATCATAGTGGCATTAGAATGACAAATGTCAATCGCAATGACAGAAAAATTTGAGAATTGCTGCTTGGACAAGGTATAATTAAGCAAATTCAACCATGTCAGAGGCCTGCTAGTGGTAGTAGGCGGTTAAAAAACTGACACCAGGGTTCATCGGGTCGTTGGACGACTTGGTGTCCCATACGAAAAGAGAGAGAGAGCAAACTCAAGCTTGTATTTTCTTCCAGCTGGCCGCACACCTGCAACAATGGCAGCACCCGCCTCTACAGCTGTCAGCGCAGCACTCTGCCACCAAGGAGGTTCTATACTTCAAGCAGCTAAACCTTGGAGCTTCGAGGAAACAATACATGCCCGCACTTGCGGATTTCCAGCAGAAATATAGACAATCATAATAAGAACTATGTTTTTTTGTAATAGGCAAGTTCATTGAATAAAAAATACAAAAAATTAAGGTACTATTTATTTCGTGACGTGAGTGAAGTGTGAGGCCGGCCTAGAATAACTTTACCCCATTAGTATTGTAAGGGTTGGATTTAAAAAAACTCAAGTCTCTTAGGAATATTTTAAAAGTAAAAAAATTAAACATTGATATAATTGAAAAATATTTATTCCAATATTTAACAGACTTACTGTAAGTGTTGCTTAAATACTACAGACTATTCACTAAACAGATCTGCTTGAGTATATCACTATACCTTACATTACATTGCTTAATACTAAAACTACTTGGGCCCTAAGTACTAAAATACGCCTAGAAATAGACGTTATTAAATTATTAAAATTATACGTTCGTATATGAAAATATGAAATCGAAAAATAGCGCCTACGCCCGGGATTTGAACCCGGGACCGTAGAATACCCGTCCAATGCTCTACCAACTAAGCTACCGAAGTCCTGGCCATAGTCTCGAAATTATAGAAAAGTACAATTACTGAGCTATCTATACGTCCATTAATTATTTATTTATTTATTAGGACAACCAATTGTAGAGGTACTTACATTAAAAGTTGTTGGTTATAAATATGAAAAACTACAAAAACAGTTGAAAAAGCAAATAAACGCAAACATTTTGTCGAAATCTAAAATGAAGCTTTTTGAGCAAGTCATAAAAAAATGTTTTAGTGCGCATGATACGATCGAGACGTCAGTACGGTTGAGGTAAAAAGATTAAATTTTGCTTGATTATGAGATGAGGTAGCAAACTGGGGAACTCGACTAAGCCTTTTTCTATGATTGGTCGAAAATATGTCAATGTCGTAGTTAAGTTACTCTTTATTGGTGCGTTTAGGCACAGTCGCACCTGCTGCCATCTGCAATAAGCTTTTTGTTTTACTCCACCATTTCAATTTAGTTTTTTGATGGTCCGCTTTATAGATTGATTATGTTTTATATTATCAGTACACGTGCTGACACAGTTTTAAACATATGTCTACATATTCTGACACATGTATTAAACATATCTCTACATATTCTGACACATGTTTTAACATATTTCTACGCATTCTGACACATGTTTTAAACATATCTCTACACATTCTGACACATGTTTTAAAAATATCTCTGCACATTCTTCCTTTGTCACAATGCTATTCTAGTGTATTTTTAATGTGTGTGTAAGTGCATATGTGTGTATGTGTTCACATATTCTGTCAAAACATTGCGATGATTTCCTCAACGGTCATTCTGGAGCAGTTTATTAGAATGATTAATTTGAATATTAGTTACATCACCGATAATGCTTGTTTACTCATATTTTCACTTTCTGACAAAAGGTTTAAACAAAGTTTTACCCATCCTGAGTTCCTGATACTTGTTTTAAATATATCTATACACTTTCTGACGTTTGTGTCATTTGTTTTCCGGTGTCTGTTTCTTGAGTGTGTGTGTTTGTATGTTTGTGTGTGTGTCTACATATTCTGTCGGAACATGGCGGTGATTTCCTCGACGGTCTTGTTCTTAGTCTCGGGCACTTTCATCTGTATGAACGCGATGAACAGAAGTTGTAGTACGGCAAATGCTATGAACGTGTTCGAGCCCCAGTAGTGCTAGAAAAAAAGTGAATTTTAGTACTTCAGTCATAAGTGAGGTACACCGGGTGGACGAACAACTTAATGTACGTTGGTGTGAGGGTTTTTAAACCGCTTACAAGGCTATAAGCAGGCTTCTGACCTGATTGTGTAATGACAACTAGTTAAGAAACCGGGACTTAAACGGGTCCCTCGAAGCACGGATTTTTTTTATTCTCTTTGCATCACAATAAAACAATTTTAAACAGATTTGTTGTTTTTGAAATCTTGCAATTTTTTTTTAAAATTTTAGCAAGTTTTCAAAATTTTTGTACCAAACACGGAAAGTGTTTTAAAATTTGGTATTGGATTTAAGTTAGGTATGTTCATTTTATAATAGTTGTGAAAACTCAAGAAAATATTATCTTTCTTACGGATAATGAAATGGTTCAGGCTTCTATGTCCTATTCTAACCAATTTAGTAACAATCTCACTAATAAATAAATTGAGAGTCAAACCAGAGACCTCCTGATTCAGAGACTAAACGCATACCGATAGACCACGGAGGCAGTTACACTTGCTACGAATATATATTAGTTTGACTAACCGTGAGTGGTAAGAAGCTGAGGCCAACGATGAAATTGGCGGTCCAGTTGATGGTGACCGCTACGGAGGAGGCAGCGGGTCTCGCGTTCTGGTTAAACAGCTCTGGAAAATTCAAGTTTATAAATAAAACGATAACCAGGAACAAAGACAACCAAGATGTCAGGTTTACCATATGGCATGTGACATCGTTACAGACTAAGGTCAATGAAAAGACTAACATGTAAGAAGTACGGCTTTAGATAACCGTAATTAGGTCACTATCACTCGTAACAGGTTGAACTCACGGTATGTAACTCACCGGTGACCAGGAACCAGGGAATGGAGCCGGGGCCCACTGCGAACATCACCAGCGCGATGCCAGGTTAACCTCACGGTATGTAACTCACCGGTGACCAGGAACCAGGGTAAAGATACGGGTCGCACTGCGAACATTACCAGCGCGATGCCAGGTTAACCTCACGGCATGTAACTCACCGGTGACAAAGAACCAGGGAATGGAGCCAGGGCCTACTGCAAACATCACCACAAAGAGGATGACCAGCTGTTGTTAGGTTAACCTCACGGCATGAAACTCACCAGTGACAAGGAACCAGGGTATAGAGCCAGGGCCTACTGCAAACGTCACCACAAAAAGGATCACCAGCTGATGTCAGGTTAACCTCACGGCATGTAACTCACCAGTGACCAGGAACCAGGGAATGGAGCCGGGGCCTACTGCGAACATCACCACGAATAGGATCACCAGCGCGATACACACGTACGACACCCACACGTAGGACGTCTGAAAAAAAAACATTAATTAATAATTGGAAATGAGAAATTCAAAAAATGTCAGAGAACCCGGGACCGTGGGGTACCGTCCCACTGCTCTGCCAACTGAGCTACCAGCGCCCCGACGGACACCTGCCAATTTTTCAATCTCTTGGTACTCGTCTCGAAGCGACGTACAAGCGACATCTAGTATAAGTTATTGTAACGAATACTATGGTAAATTCCCGGCAGGCGTTGACATTTTTTCAATTTCTTATTTTTATTTATGAAAATAATATAGCACTGTAAGTGCAAAATAAAATCATAGTACAATTATTTATCTTTGATACATTTTATGGTTAGTTCCTGATTGGACTCATAGATGGCAATGTTTATAACTAGACATAGACTTTGACTCAAAGATGGCGTTCTTAAAAATATATTCGCGTCACACTCTAATAAGCCAATTTTGGCAGCTGTCACAATAATGCTAATGCTTTGACATAAGGTCTATTTTTGTTTGTTGACATGTCTTCTAGTGTGGGTTTGACACATGCGAAAATAGGCTTATTGGAGTCACGTGAATTATTTATAATTATTCGCTATTTGCGCTTATATTTTTACAAATTTTGTTTGCGATGTCGCAGATAGATGTTGTGATTATTATAAATTGTTATTATTATTATTATTTCTTTATTAGGATCGCCAACAGTATACATATTACAGCACTTTAAATAAACAATATTATAAGATACATCCTGAACTGTTCGTGATATGGCGTAATATTACATTCAGTTTGCAATGTGGCAAATAGAATGCGCGATTAGTTCCTTCCTTATCACATAGATGGCGCACTATTACAATTGACAAAAAGTATTCAAGTGTGGGTTTGACACAAGCGTAAATTGGCTTATTTGTTTTGCAATGTGTTGTGTGCACAGTTTGCAATGTGTGTCAAATAGATTGCGTTATTAGTTTCTTCCTTGTCACATAGGTGGCGCTGTTACAGTAGACAACAGCAATACACTTACGAATTTGAGCGCGGCGCACAAACCGACGGTGCAGACGAGCATGCCGCTGAAGCCTATGAGCAGGAGCGTCTTCCGGCCAGCCCTCTCCACCAGGAACAAGCTGATGATGGTCATCACCACGTTCATGGCTCCCATTCCTGAGAAGGACAATTCAAAAGTTATATTAGCCACGGGATATAAATTCTTTTAATTTACCTTAAATTTGTGCTGTCACTATCCGTCGAATAGGTTTAGAAAAGTATAGGAGATATCTATGTCCTGTCATGTTTAAAAATGTCAATAGGTTCTTCGCAATTTCTAGTCAATTTAGTCAGTATTCATCGTCGCCTTGTTTTGATAGATAACACGTATTTTGTGTCAAGTTATAGACATGACACGATTAAAATGTCTCCGATCCTTTTCTAAACATATTTGAAGAAAAGTGACAGCAGTAATTTAAGGTAGATTAAAAATATATAGAGGCCTGTTAATGATTGGCAGCATTGATAAGAAGTTTCCCAACTGACGAAATCACAGAAAAAAGTAAATAGGTAAATAAATAATTAAAATATGGTATTCTTTATAAATTTCAACTAGATATCGCTACATCTTGCAGAGATGAGCGTCAAGAGATCGCTTATTTTGTAGGCTGTGTCTAGGATTCGGTAGCTCAGATGGTTGAGTGGCGGAACAGTATTCAACTGTCCTTGTTTGATGTATTAGATATTTAGATCTTACCTAAAGTCCCGTACTGAGCTTGAATTTCGTTCAGTTTGTTTGGCGTCCTTGAATATTTCAACTTATCAATTTACATATTATTCAGAAAGCCGTATGCTTATAAGAAATCGTATTTTCAATTTCAAATTTCAATTTCAAACGTTTATTGCATAAATCAGAATACATAGATGTAAGTAATACAATGTCACACAATGTGCGAACAATATATACCCGTATTATGACACCCTGTTAGGGCACAGCAACATTATGATATGAGAGAGAGCCTTAATTAATTATATCTAAAAATCTTATAGCTAATGTGATACATAATAACAAATATTATATTATCTTTTAGATTGCAAATGACAAAACTATATTTAACAATCTCTCGAACATAATTAATAAAACAAATTTATTTTAATTTATCTTCCATATATTCTTTTGTCGTATAATAGCTTTTATTTATTAGGAACTGTTTGAGATTTTTTGTAAATTTATTGTAATTTGTTTCATTTTTTAGTTCAATAGGTAGCTTATTAAAAACTTTAATTGACATAACAAAAGGGCTATTGGAATGACTTGCAAGGTTGGAAGTGGGTAGCATTAATCTTTTTTTATGGCGCAGTGAATACTTTGTCGGGATATCTTCACGTGTCTTGTAGAAATTGGGGTGAGTCTTGACAAATTTACAAACTTCTAATATATATAAGCAAGGTAGAGTGAGGATTTTCATTTTTATAAAATGTGGTCTGCAACTATCTGTTGTTTTTATGTTTACTAAAATGCGAATCAATTTCTTTTGTTGTGTGAAAAGTGTAGGCATGTCTGTGCTATTACCCCACATGATTATCCCATACGTTAGCCACGAATATGCATATGCGTAATATGTCGAAAGTGCGGCTTGTAAATCCGTAGATCTTTTTATCTCTGAGAGCGCGTATGTAAATCTGGCTATTTTATTTCTAATTTTTTGAACATGTGTTTTCCAGTCCACATATGTATCTATATCTAGTCCAAGTAAAGTGAAGTTGTTTACTGTTTCTAATGTAACTGAGTTGTATGTTATATCTATATTAAGTGGTAGTTTTTGGTATGGGTGAAAAGTAATTATTTTAGTTTTGTTATAATTTATATCTAGGTTATGGTTATTCATCCAGTCGTTGATATCATCAAGTATTATTTTAATATTTTGTTCTATGTTATCATTTCTATCACATGACATTAATACAGATAAATCGTCCGCGAATAAGACACACTTTTCTTTAATAATTTTTGGTAAATCATTTATATAAATTATGAATAGTAAACACCCAATGACGCTACCTTGTGGTATTGACGCATTTACTGTTTCAAATTCAGAGCATACTTTTATAACTTCTTTAGTATTTATGTTATTAAATTCTACTTCTACTACTTGCAGTCTATTTTTTAAATAAGAGCTTATCCATTTATAACTGTTTCCGCGTATTCCTATTGCATATAGTTTATTAAGTAAAATGTCATGTTGAACCTTATCATAAGCCTTGGTCATATCTAAAAGAAGGCCAACTCCATATTTTTTATCATTTATTGTGTTAAGGACCTCCTGAATGTATTGATACACAGCTAGTATGGTAGACTTATTCTTACGGAATCCATTTTGGCTTTCATGGAATATTTCATATTTTTCACAGAATGTATATATACGATTACACATGGCTTTTTCAAAAAGTTTTGAAATTGTGGACAAAAGAGCAATAGGCCTATAGTTACATGGGTCGGTCTTCTCTCCTTTTTTGTAAATAGGTTTTATAACAGCCGTTTTTAATAGGTCTGGGAAAGTTCCTTCGTCAAAAGATTGATTTATTAAAAGGCACAATGGTAAAGTTAGTTCTTGAGAACATTGTCGAATAAGATTAGGGGGGAGCTCGTCGAAACCATGACTAGTTTTATTTTTTAAATTTATAATTAATTTTTCAACTTCTTGGAAATTCACCGGACTTAAAAACATAGTGTTTTCAATACATGTTGCTAGAGGGAAGCTTTGAAACGTTACGTTTGTAGTGTTTTTTTGAAGGCCTATTGAAGCAAAATATTGATTAAAAGTATTCGCTACTATATCTGGTTTTGAGATAGGAGAGTTGTTTATTAATAGTGATATATTTTTTTGAGATTTTCCTCTTTGTTTATTTGTGCGTTCATTTATAATATTCCAGGCAGTTTTCATTTTATTTTTAGAATTTTTCATTTTATTAGTGTAAAATTGTTTTTTTGAAGTGTAAATTGTCTTTTTAAGTATACCGGCGTATAGTTTGTAGTGATTTTTTAATATCTTATTTTTAGTTTTTTGAGTTAAAATTCTGAGCATTCTTTTATGGTAACAGGAGCGTTTTATTCCAGTAGTTAACCAGTATTTGTTACCTTTAGTTTTTAATTTTATTTTTCTTTTAGGTATATGTTTGTTCAATATTTGCATCAATGTTTCATTAAATTTGTCATAGTTTTCATTTAGAGAGTTATCAGGCGATATTATAGTTTCCCAATGGACTTTCTGTAATTCAGTTTTGAAATTTTCAATGTTAACAGTATTGTATAGTCTTTTTGTAACATACCAAGTATTTGTATTTTTTACTTGTGTTGTATTGAGATGTATTATAGTACCAAGGTGATGTGAAAATCCGAATTCTTCTACGGATGTATTAAATAAACTTTTGTCCATGTTTGTAAATATTAAATCTATGCATGTAGATGAGTGTGGTAATATATGTGTGTGTTGTTTGATACATTGGCTAAGTTTGTGTTCTAACATTAGTTCTAACAATTGGTTTGTCTTATTGCTATTTATTAAGATATTAACATTAAAATCACCGCCAAATATTATATTTGACTTTGAGTATTTGAGATCAATATATCTAAGAATTTGTTCAAGTTGTTCAAAAAAGACTTTTTTCTTTTTGCCATTCCAGTACAGTACTATCAAGAGGATATTTTCCTCCACTAATTCTGCAGCGCATACTTCAATACAATACTGAACAGAAAAGCTTGAAAATTCACTTAGTTCTTTGAAGTTTATATTATTATTTAATAAGATGCATACTCCGCCACCTGCCTGATTTATTCTGCAGAAAGATGCAGCAACCTTATATCCAGAAAAGTCTATAAGGTCCATTTTCCCGGACGATAACCAAGTTTCAGAAGCACATATTATTGGGTAAATAGGATTTTGTTCCAGGAAAGTTTCTAGGGAATCTTGTTTGTTAAATAGGCTTTGAAAATTCTGAAATAAAATATTAAATGGCTGATTATTAGTTACGAAAATTACTTGGTGTACTCTTTTCTTCGTGTAGTGAAACATTATTGTTGCTGGTTATGTTGTTCTCATCGTTCTGTTCTACCCCATTTATTATCAATTTATTTTTTATGATGACAGCATGTTTTCCATCTTTTCTTGCGTTACGCATCATATGAAGCATCGTCTTTCTGTTTTGTCGTCCTGTTTTGTCAAGATATTCAGAGATAAATAAACCAGTGTTCTTGAGATATGCAGCATTTTCTATTAAGTAGTTTGTCATCCTCTTGCTTATTAGTTCGACAACAACAGGGCGTCGATTCGATCTTTTATTCCCAACTCGGTTTACAGTTTCGATGTATCCTGAGATATTTATGTTGTATAAATCTCTAAATATTTCTTGAACTTGGTCGATCAAAGACCATTCATCTTCGTATCGTGTCTCATTTAGCCCGTATAGAACAAATTTTTTCTTGTTTTCATACTGGTCATGATCTTTGCATAATAGTTGAATCGGTTCATGGTTTTTAATTTTACTTGATATCTGCTGCAGTGTACATTCTAGTTTATCCTTTTCATTTTGAAGGTCTTGTATTTTCTTTTCTACTTTATTGACACGGTCTTTAATAGTTGTTTGAGTCGTCTGCAGGTAGCTAAACTTTTGTGTGAAATTTTCTTCTAACTGTTTAATTGAATGGAATAGTTTGGTTTCGATCGTGCAACTTATCTCAGCTACGATTTCTCCCTTCATCTTGTCTAGTTTTTGGTCCAATAGATCACTCAGTTGTTTTAGGTCTGGCGGTATTTTTAAGCTTTTTTCAGCAGCTGTATCTCCTAATACGCTTCGTTCTGCTTCTGAGTCATAGGAGAGATCAAGAAAATAATGGAAGCCTCCAGAGCGACTCGACTCATTTTTAGATCTTTTAGTTATATTTTTGCATTCGGGGCACACCCAGTTAAAGTCATATTTTTGAGGGTTTGCATTGTAATTAATCTCGGTAATGCCTAAACATTGGTAATGGTAACCACCTTTGCAAGAGCAGCATATTATACGCTCTTGTATTGTTGCTGCGTTTCCGCAGGCTAAGCAGCTCATTGTGCTTTTACCGCCCTCTTGCGGCAAGTAGCGATATTACTATTAGTTGTTTTACTCAACCACAGATGTCACTGCTTGATTGAGTATCGTACACTGAAGAACCTGTTATTCTCTGTTTGAGGTTATGATAAATATTTTCTTCAAATTTCTTTTTTATCACTTGTTTTTAAGTAGTATATAAACTGACCTTGAGGTATTCAAATGTTAGTTAATATTATGTATTGCGAAAATGATAGGAAATTGTTTTAAAGTTCACAGGTGTTTATTCCTTATGTTTACGTTTTTTACTAATATCCTTACGTAATTAACTTCGATAACGATAGGTGTTAGTAATTAGCACTTTTTTAACATGTATATCACTTATTTTATATGAATATTCACTTAATTACAACATAAAATTTATTTTTTTCTCGCGAATAATGTTTAACTTAGCGCAGTCCTATAGCCGCCATGAAAATTTTAATTCTATTTTGGCATAGGTATGGTTTAAGCTACTTTAAACACATATTGTGACATATTTTTTCTGTTCCAGAATACGCTAGATGTTACCAAAAGTCCCATTCTGAGCTTGAGTTTATTTCAGTTTGGCGTATTTGATATAAATTTCAACTTGATAGCTTACATATTAATCTGACAAAATATTGCAAGCATTCCACTAGTCAGGAGGCGTATGTACGATTTAAACCAAGTTATTTAAACACATCTCTAAGTATGTGTGACATAATAAGTATGTTTTTTAATCCAGAATACGATGTCCCGTACTGAGCTTGACTTTCGTTCAATTGGGCGTCTTTAAAGATTTCCGTGGAGTAGAATATGACAGCATTGATTCCACTCAGCTGTTGAGCCACCATCACTATCATGACTAAATAGCCTATTTCTAGAATCTAGGGCTTAGATATAACCCTGTAACTTGTTAGAACTTACCTAATGCCCCGTATTGAGCTTGACTCTCGTTCAATTGGGCGTCTTTAAAGATTTCCGTGGAGTAGAATATGACAGCATTGATTCCACTCAGCTGTTGAGCCACCATCACTATCATGACTAAATAGCCTATTTCTAGAATCTAGGGCTTAGATATTACCCTGTAACTTGTTAGAACTTACCTAATGCCCCGTATTGAGCTTGACTCTCGTTCAATTGGGCGTCTTGAAAGATTTCCGTTGAATAGAATATGACAGCATTGATTCCACTTAACTGTTGAGGCACCATCAATATCGTGACTAAATAGCCTATTTCTAGAATCTAGGGCTTAGATATATTCTTGAATCTTGCTAGAACTTACCTAATGTCCCGTATTGAGCTTGACTTTCGTTCAATTGGGCGTCTTTAAAGATTTCCGTGGAGTAGAATATGACAGCATTAATTCCACTCAGCTGTTGAGCCACCATTACTATCATGACTAAATAGCCTTTTTCTAGAATCTATGCCTCAGGTATATTCTTGAATCTTGCTAGAACTTACCTAATGTCCCGTATTGAGCTTGACTTTTGTTCAATTGGGCGTCCTTGAAGATTTCCGTGGAGTAGAATATGACAGCAATGATTCCACTCAGCTGTTGAGCCACCATCACTATCGTGACTAAATAGCATATTTCTAGAATCTAGGGCTTAGATATATTCTTGAATCTTGCTAGAACTTACCTAAAGTGCCGTACTGAGCTTGACTCTCGTTCAATTGGGCGTCTTTAAAGATTTCCGTGGAGTAGAATATGACAGCATTGATTCCACTCAGCTGTTGTGCCACCATCACTATCATTGCTATGAGGAGAGGTTGTCGGAGCGAACGGTTGCCGAATAGCTCGTGTAGGGTCACCTTTTTGCTTACTTTGTTCTTTTCGGCTTCCTGAAAGGTACATAGTTGCATTTTGAAGATAATCTAAGTTAAATATGAGATGTAAGCTGATTTCTAATGATTATAATTGTGATGAAATGTTTGTAGTAACATTGTATGATCGGGGGTATAACGTTTGCGATTGAGACAAATTCTTTTGAGAAGATAGCTACCTATCATAATATAAAAACTCAAGGAAGTATTAGGTATATTTTTGAAGGTAGACTTTATACCCAAGAAGCATTTTATACCACTTTTTGAAACTTGCTACTGCATTGCTCACAGTGTTGCTGAAAAATAACAATAGTTAACAAGTTTAACAATTAAGGTTCTACTTACATGTTACGCTTTCTTCTTACATGTTACGTTTACGTTTTATTGTAAATTCCACGAAAATGTAAGCATGGTGAGATGACAAACAATATTGCGTTAAAATACATCTAAACCATATCTCACAGAGAGTAAAACCGGTTTTTAGATAGTAGGTACATACCTCATTTTAAGTATTAGACCGGGTCTATCGCGATAAAATGAGTGAAAGTGATATACCTGGTGCATTTCTTCCATTTCTCCGTGAACAGCTACGTCACCTCTGAGCCAGTTCAAAGCTACAAACAAACAAACAAATTAATTTGAGTAGGTATAGTTATACCTAATAGTCAGGTTAATTTATAACGCGAAAAGAAACTTGATTTTTTTCGACAAAATTATCCGCTTTTAGTTTTCATCTTCTTTTCGTGTGGGACACCGAGTCGACGTATGACTCGATGAACCCTGGTGTCAGAGTTTTTCAACTACCTACTAATACTAGTAGGCCTCTGACATGGTTGTGTAACGATCGCCGTCTAAGTAATCATAGGCAGAAACCGGGACCGACAGCTTAACGTGCCCTCCGAAGCACGGAACCATCTTTCATTTCGAACAATCAGGTGGTTCAGCCTGCAATGTCCTAACCAGACTGGGAACGAATTCACAAAGTGAATCAACTTTGTGAGTGCCCCACCGAGAATCGAACCCGGAACCTTTGCGTCGCAGGCAGTCGCACTACCACTGCGCCACATCAGCCGCCTGATGCTACTAACTACGCTTTTAGTAAGAGTTCTACCTAAACCTGGTGTTCCATAGATTTATTACGAAAAACCTGTTGTTAATTGAACCCTTGAATGTATCTAGAGGTGATTCTGATTGTCTAGTTATCTTATAAGTAGGACGAAAGTGTATTGCTGTGTGATGCCGGCTTAGAGTAGCATCACCCCATATCTTTCTCGTGGGTGTCGTAAGAGGCGACTAATGGACTCGAGGGTGTGCATTGCAATTATAGGCGATGGGCTGACAACCAATCACTATGGTGATACACAAATTTGCGAGTGACCCTCAAATGTTTGTTAGACGCGGATTTTTACGGCCATTAACGCTCTACCTAGGATATAGGCAAGGGATATAGGCGTGATGTATATAAATAAATAAATGAAATAGCTTGGTTTGGTACCTCTCTGAGCGTGCAGCTCCTGTCCCCTATTGAGCAGCAAAAACTTGGGCGATTCGGGGCACAGCGGCAGAGTTAGACACTGCACCGCTGCGGGCAAGGCAGTCAGCGCGAGCAGGTACGGCCAGCCGTCCACCGTGCCCAGGATCGAGGATAGGCCGAGCACTTGCGACAACAGGATGGTGATCGTTATAACCAGTTGGTACACTGTGCCGATCTGGAATGCGAAAGAGCATTGTTTGACGAAAAGCTGAATTCTTGGGTCGTGTAGGACGAGTTGACGAATGAACCTAAAGAACGACGCTTTTAGGGAAATCTCACACTTTGACGGAGTGACTGATGTGTCTGTCAAAAAACCTTGGTCAAATCGCAGTCCGTTACGCAGCGTAACGCATCGTCAAATCCACCGTAGCCGTATTTGTGTGGGAATAAGATCGGAATTCGCAATTCCCTTTTGTCTGACAGACGCATGCGTTACGTTGCGTATTAAAAAGGAACGGTACGCCGACAAGTGAGTGAACCGCCTACAGTGTATTATGGCAGCGTTTTTTGTATGGGAATTCAAAATTTCCCATCGTCAACAGACGTATGCATCAGAATATTCACAATACGCCCGTCAGTCCGTTCTAGTGGTAGAACCGCCTTAGAATCCGCACTACAAAGGGGTCTTCAGAGAAAAAATCGGTTGCTTGAGGAGCTTGTGGAGTGTGATCTACTCGCAATGGCTGCTACAGTGGCTACTGTGATTTCATCATCTTCTTCCGAGAGGACGTGTCTCGGACGGAGTTTAAAATGCGAGGTTGGATGGGGGAAGTAGTTGGACGCGGCAACTATCAAGGGGTTTTTATGGTGGGGAGCGTTGTCGAAGAAGTGACGAGACGCTTCCTTCATATATGCTTTCATGGTATGGAGATTGAATTGTGAACTCACCGATCCCCTGAGCGAGACAGGAGATATCTCTGCGAGGTACATCGGCGCCAAGCCCGCATTAAGCCCGCTGTTTACACCAATCACTAGCCTGCAACAACATTATCATAGGGTGAAGTTTACTGGTGACCGATAGCAAAAGCTCAAGACGGGCTGGTAATAAGGAACAACTTCCTGAGGAACATAGGTTGAAATATGTCAAAAATATTACGAGTTTCCATAGTAACCCAAATCAGCTGATCGGAAATTTTGTATGGGTGGTCAAATTTTTTTTTCGTTTTTCGACCTATGTTTCTTGGGGAAAGTTGTTTCTTATCACCAGCCCGTCTTCAGTTTTTGCTATCAGTCACTTGTAAAATTTCACTCTGTATAGGTTTACAAATTGTTTAAGCATCCTAGTTATTCAAAAGGGTAAGTAGACTGGCTGTCAATTTCAAATCAAAGGAACAGTGAACACCAAAAGTTGTTCAGTTTGTTGTTCAGTTATCATACCTGCCCACAATAAGCATCTCGGCTGAATTGGCTGCCTTCGCCGACCCCTCTAGACCGGCTGCGATGAACACCAAGACGTTGTTCAGAAGCAAACCCCCTTTACGTCCAAATCTGAAAAGAACGAAATACTTATATTTGTGATTGGTCTGGCAACTTTTATACAGGGTGTTCAGGCAAGCTTAGGTTGGTTTGTTTGGGCACAGAATGAGGCACATTTGCACACCGTTTCATTGAAATTAAGTCGTGGAGGCTGCTCCGTAAGAAAAATGGGTATTTTTGAATGCACACAACGATAGACACCTTATTGTTATGTATATTATGTTTTCATTATATTAAAGGCCGGCCAACTCGTAGCGCGTTCAACGACGTCCCATAGGCGATTTTTTCAGCGATGACAAGTCGTTAAACCGCGTTTCAGAGCGCCTGTCAGTAGAAAATTTCTACTTGTGAAACTTATCTTACCCCGTTCATGCGCACACGTCGGATAAAATTTCTCGACCTCTCGACTGATTTAAAATTTAGCTAGACGTCAGTTTGACAGGTGCATAGTGTTATCTAGTGTTTTGGTGATATATTTCTGTTGTTTATCGTGTTGCACTATAAATTATACTTTTATAAGTTTATATTTACGAAAATAAGAACAGACAAAGCGGCATATCTTTGGAAATCGCTAATGTGATGACATCTAACTGTCTTTCGTTCATTCACTTCGCCAAACCCCCGTTCAGAGGTGTGTTAGTTTAAATTTTAAGCCAAGGTTATTTATCCGGATCACGTTGAACGAGCTACTCTTAACGTATACTCGTAAACGTCCCTTACGTTTAATCAACTAATTGTTTGTCATTTTCCTTGCCGTTGATACACACCTGTCAGCTATGAGTCCTGTCAGACATCCGCCGATCATGCCGCCGACACAGTAGACGGACACGCACACTGAGAAGACAGTGATCACCGTCGGCTCCTTGTCAGCCGGCATCGTCTGGTTGGTGCCCGACAGCGCTTGCCTGTGCAGCCATTCTTTTAGTATCTAGAATCAGAAGAAAGTTCTTATTTTACAGGGCGTAAGGAAATGTACTTTGTTCCTTTAATAGGTATAACAAAGCGTATGTATTGTACGTATTAACTTTATTATACCTCAAAACAAATTTACATTATCAGTATAGGATGGAATAAAACAAGAGGCGTAAAAGCGGAAGCGTATTAAAATTATGAAATAAAAATACCTACTTAAAATTTTTTTTTTTTTTTTTATTAATAATGGGTTTGCTCTTGACTCTAGTCTAGGTCATAGGACAGAAACAGAGTCTAAGATGGAGCGAGCTCACCCAGAAGAAGCCTGTTAAGGCACTGGCACTCCCACACACTGACGGAACGCAGCAAGCTACTTGGCGCCAGACTTCGGTGGGATGGTGGTCGCGAGCCAGGCGGCCCCTTACGGAGCCTTCCACCGCGCACGTGGGATCGTTCAGCCGGACTTATCCACAGGCAAGCCTGTGTTGCCGTTGCCCGGGGTGGACCGCTAGGAGGTAGATCCCATACCACCCCAAATCCAGTTTACATAAGTTTTTATTAAATTGTTCAACCCTAGGTTAGACTGCGATATAGCGCTTCGTGATCAGCCAAGTTCAGCTGCTGTGGCGTAGCGGATAGTGCCCCTGCCTTCTACACCGAGGGACGTGGATTCGATCCCCACAAGACACAAATATTTGTAAAGTAAAATTTCAATTATTTGTATTTAGTCTGGTTGTTTTCTTTGTATACTATGTATCTATTTACAAAAAATGAAGTATATAAATAATAATATCAGCTATTTAGTTCCCATAGTACAAGCTATGCTTAGTTTGTGGCTAGATGGCGCTGTGTGATATGTCCAGGATATTTATTACGCGTGAGCTAGGTCGTCCGAGCTGAACTCGACGCGTTTTGACCTAGGGTTGAACAATTTAACAAAAAGTATCAAAGTGTTTTGGATGTTGTATATACGTATATACATTTTTTTTAAATGTCCGGACGGAACAGTCGTTCGCCTGGTCACAACAGGTGGGAAGCTACCCACTTTCCCTCACAGTCGTCTCTCAGAAAACTGGCCTCATCATCACTCCTACATTACAGTAGTGGTCGCTGCTGCCCCATTCCCTGACCTAGACTAGAGTCAAGAGCAAACCCATCATTAATAAAAATTTAAAAAAAAAACCATGTGATTCCGGCGTAGAATACCATCGCCCGGTTCTAACCCGGTACCTACTACCGCTGCTCTTGACTCTAGTCTAGGTCATAGGACAGAGACAGAGTGTAAGATGGAGCGAGCTCACCCAGAAGAAGCCTGGTCACTCTTACTTTGAAGAGATAGGGGTTGTATGCGTTTGGAAACACAGACGCAGGTAGTGAGTCCCACTCTTTAGCAGTGCGCATTATAAATTATGACTGGAAGCGCTTAGTCCGTAGTGTGCGTATTCTACGCCGGAATCACATGGATTTCGGCAATGAATCACATAAGCTTGTAGCGGCGCGGATTGCAAAGAAAGAAACACGCGCCGCACGCAGAATGCACTGACTTCGCTGGATGCATCTACTGCTGACGAGGCGACAACGACAACGCTGCCTGCACAATGTAAACACTACACGTCATACTCGTCATAGAAGATTAGCCAATCAGAAGTCAAGACCTAAAACGCGGTTACGAAGTTTGTCGAAGACTTAGTATAAATACAAAATCCACGACCTACCAGTTGGGCCGCGGTCCCCGAGCTGAACACCTCGCTCGGCGGGAATTCCCCTTTTCCACCATGCAGCATTGAGCCTACTGGCTAACAACCCTCAATCTTCCTTACAAGCTTACCGATTGGGGTGCGTTCAGTACTCCGGTGTTGTAACCGTGTTGGAAGGCGGACCAGCACGCCGAGGAGACCACGGCGAACGCCAGCCGCAGGTTCATGCCCTGGAGAGGAAAACAATGCATATTTTATCTTATCTTAACTTAATAAGCCTACATCGTCCCACTGCTGGGCAAAGGCCTCCCTCTTCTCTTTCCATCCTGTTCTAATCTGGGTTCCCGAGTGCCAGTCTTTGCTAAAGGCATCTAGCTCGTCTCGCCACCTACGATGGGGTCTTCCGCGGCGTCGTTTCGATGTGAATGGGAGCCACAAAGTTGTTATTCTTGCCCACAATTCGTCTGGCATACGGCAAACGTGACCGGCCCAAGTGGCTGCAGAATAGGCAGCGTCAGAATTTTTCGTCTTGGAACGCAGTATGGTATTCCTAACCAAAAAGCATAAGTATGTTATTAATTATATTATTTAATAACCAAAAATTAAAAATTATAATGTTATTCACTTAATGTACGGTCGCATTCAAAAGTGGAGTCATAGTTAACACAAACCTCAGAAAACAAGTCGCTCGCACCCGCCGGCGACACTCACACAATGACACAAATGACGTATAACATACTATTGTTGATGAACTACCATTGCATAATAGGCTGAGTAGTATTGACTATTTCACTGCATGAATCATAAGCTTCGGTAGCTTGGTCGGTAGCGCGGACAAGCATATTCTTGGCCGTAATTGTGTAGACAATGGTTCGAATCCCGACTTCATCGTTTTCATTTTTATTTTATCAAATGAAGTAAAATTTAGTAAATTTTGAACTTGATCTTAGTCGTTGCTAGATCGTTTGCGAGATAGTGCGTGTGCTAAGTGTTTTTTTTTAACCTAAGCTTATTTATTAAACTTGAGTGTTTATTTCTTTGAAATGCATTCTAATATCAGGCTTTAATTCATGCATTCTAATATCAGGCTTTAATAATATGGTAGGCTTTAATTCTCTGCAAGTAAGGCGTGACCTTGAGCAGTTAGTTACTGCATGTCAGTTGTTACGTGGCGAATCAGACTGCTCGGAATTAACTGCCAGAGAATGTGTGCTGTATGTTCCTGACAGATATCTCAGGGGTCGGAACCATCGGCTACTGGCCGATGAGGGAGCGCGCACGGTGGCACATAGTGTATCTCCACTCGTGAATGCCCGGACGCAGCTCAATAACTTGCTCGCTATAACACCAGACTGCGACTTGTTTGCTGATCCTTGGGATAAATTGTGCCGAACTCTTTCATTTTATTGTGAAATTATTGAATAATTTTTGTACATACTTAGTATTAATCTAGTTTAAGTTTGCCAGTGCCTTGGCTTAATGCTGTTATGCTGTCAAATTATGTTTCAATAAATAAATAAATAAATAAATAAATAAAAAAATCAGTTTGCAGGATAGGCAGCGTATTGTTGCGCTGCATGATATTGGATTTAATTTAGCTCAAATTGCTAATCAGACTGGTCTGGCCGTAAGTATAGTTTTATTTCATTATAATTGTATTTTAAATATTAAAAACTGTGACTCATAGTATGTTGGTAGCTGGAAACCGATTATTATAAACTTTTTATATTAATAATGCTTTTTTGTTTTAGTGGAAGACTGTTAAACGTTGGGTTACACGTTTTGAAGAGGAAGGTAGCGTAAAAACTCGACCGCGCAGCGGCCGCCCATGTCTAATTAATGATACACAGCGGAGGATGATGGTCCAGCAATATGAAGAAAATGGTTTCATACGGACGTCTCATTATGCGAACATGTTTGAAACATCGGCACTAACCGTTCGTCGAGCCCTGCATGGTGCAGGAGTACACCATAGAAAGCCAGCCAAGAAGCCTAGTCTAACTGCGGAGCATAAACGTAACAGATTATCGTTTGCCAGAGACTTTTTAGACTTTAATTGGGAAAATGTGATATTTTCTGATGAAAAGACCTTTTTATCGTCGCATGCGCAATGAAAGGACGACAGAGGCTTTAGAGGCTCACTGCATGGAAGTGTGGGAGAGTACCAGAGGAACAGATATATGCTCAAATTTGGTCGAGTCTATGCCGCGACGTTTATTAAGTGTTATTGAAAACAGTGGAGGTAACACCAAATACTAATTATGTAAGCGGCGATTTTTACTTGAGATTTCAATCAGATCCGATCTAGCATAAATTGCTGATTATCTTGTGTATTTCATTACAATATATGAATATACACAAAATAATCAGAAATGTATGCCGAAGCGGGCCCGATAAATCGTTGCTATAGTCACTCAACCTCTGTTTACCTGCTTACCCGCCTACTATTGCAGTAGGTATTTGTGAAGCATTACATTAGAAACGAAATTATGCTAAAACATCGATATATATTTATATAAGATTGATCATTATTAGTCAGTTATCTTAAGGCCTTGCTTCAATATCTTTTCATTACGAAAACGAGTACTTAAGCTTAAACCTTGAGATGTAGGCAAATAACTGATTTATTATTATTACAATTACTTTTACTTCCGAGGAAAGTGCATCGTCGTTAAACATAGAACAATAAAATAATTACTAACGAAATTATTACTTAAATAACTTTATTGAAAGATTCAATCCAAGATTTGGATCATTCCTATGATCTTATAAATAATTACCTATCGATGTTTCAGCTAATGAACACTTAATATCATTTTACATAATATTATGTTTTATCATTCAAACAAAACTATAAACTAAGTATTACGACAGCAAGTATTTTATGTAGTTTTACATACTCGTATTTTATGGTTACCAAAAGTTCTCATTCATGTCATTATGTTATTTACATAAAGTAATACCATACCTACCAATAAAATAATTTCTTACCTTACTTTTTGTTTTATTACAATATTATAGGTTTATGTTTTTAGATATAATATTTTGATACATAATTTACAATAAACATTTATAGATATAATACATAGATGAATATATAGAAAAATATTATATAAAATAATTATTACTGGAGAAAATATGGTAAAAACATATAAAAAAAAACATTATTCAACATACAGAGATCGGATGGGAACCCGGTTCCGTTCTGATTAGAAGGTAAGAACTATTACCGTTAAGCTACGGTAGCTTGTGATCAATACGACGAAATAAAGATATGGAATCTATTGCTTTACTACAAGCGAACGAATAAGGATAACTATAATACAGTTTTAGACAAACCAGTGTGATGTATACTTTGTGGTGATGTGGTGGCGAATAGGCTATCACCGAGTAATTATTTCTAAGATTACATAGATGTCGCTTATAGGTGGTAATCTGTTTAAGTTTTAATGTTACGCCTTAAGGTGGACTTTTCTACTTACAGTCGATAATCTTACGTGTGTGCGTAAGTTAGTAAAGTAAGTACAGAGGATAATAACCCGTATTGCAATCTGTCAAGTGGTCTAACTATGACTCCACTTATGAATCCGACCGTACACACCGTCAAATCAAATCAAATCAAATATAGTTTATTCGTAATTGTAGGTTAAAAATAAAGATCTTAAAACTAGTTGGTACCTATCACTACAGTTTACCTTTTGGCATACGAATTATTATTATTATTTTCTTAGTACAGTTTTTGTTTTTTCTTTTTTCTTAAAAGATTATTATTGAAAAAAAAGAAAAACAAAAAACAGTAACAAGAAAGAATTAAAGGTAATTACAAATTAACAAAATTAAAATTTATAATAAAAAAAAATATACTTTAACAAGACTTAAATACTACAATAATGAAAAACAAACACAATTATAACAGGCTATCGTCACTTAAATATTCTTCTAAACTGTAATAGCATTTTTTCTGCAGTATGCGGGTTAAAACTAACTTAAATTTGGATGGTGCTCCAATAGCTTTAATATTTCCCGGAAGCTTATTATAAAGTTTGGGTCATTTCAAGAGCACTTTTTTTCATTAAAGCAGTTCTGCACATATTTGTTTCTATCATTGTGTTTCTAGGTCTCAAGTTGAAGTTCTGAGTTATGGGTCTTATTCTAAATACATTGGAGTTGAATATTATATACATAGTGCATTCTAAAATATACAGAGACGGGAATGTGAGTATATTGAGTGATTTGAAATGTGGTCGGCAACTATCAGTCGGTTTTAAACTACAAATGGAGCGTACACATCGTTTTTGGACTTTTAAGATTATTTCTCTGTAAGTTGAGTTACCCCAATATATTATTCCGTATCGTAGTACAGAATCAACAAACCCATAGTATGCCATTAAAACGACATCTTGAGAAACATTTTTCTTTAACATGTAGAGCATATAAGATAGTTTGAATAGTTTATTGCAAACAGTTAAGGAGTGTGTTTCCCAGGACATATTTTTATCTATGGAGATCCCTAAAAATTTTACACGATAGGTAAAAACCATGTTAAGGGAATCAGTTGTTTCTTCCAAGGTTACAAATTATTCTTAAAAAGCCTGAGAAACATAAAATATTGACAAATGAGAATTATTCCTAGGTCCTGTAATCAGCTGGCCTTGGGCGATATCGATGTACAGTCAAATACAGGCTGGGTTGACAGTTTGGACTTATGTTCTTATGCCGCGTGCGTAAGACTGACATTGTCAGTTCGAGTGTATAACCGCACGTGAGCTTGACTGTACCTTGCTGTGTACTGTACTATATGCACTGTGACACCAATCATAGAGAAGTTATTGACAGGTCTCATGTCGCACAGTCATACGTGGCCATACACTTTTTTTAAGCTTTTTCTTTAACTTTAATGGCTATTTATTGTAAACCTCAATGTAAGTCTTTTTCGTGTGGGACACCGAGTCGTCAACAACCCGATGAACCCTGGTTTCGAGTTTCTCAACCGCCTATGACAGAATATTCCCCTTATAAAATGACCTCGGACCTAGGACCCCTTTCTAAACACGGACTCGGACTCTCGCGACAAAGGGACTTGAGGGTGTGTACTTATTGCAATTTTAGGCGATGGTTTGATAACCTGTTACTATGGCAATACACCATTTTCCGAATGACGTGGCTTAAAAGTCCGTTTTTACGACCGTTTACGCTCTGCCTACCCCGCAAAGGATTATAGGCGTGATATGTGTTCATTTATATCTAGCTAAAAGCGTACGTACCTATATCTAGTCGTATTGCCGTGTGATGCCAGCTTAGAATAGCATCACTCCATTTCTTTCCCGAGGGAGTCGTAAGAGGCGACAAAGGGACTCGAGGGTGTGTATTGCAATAAAAATTTCCGAATGACTCTCAAATATTTGTCAGACGTGGCTTAAAAGTCCGTTTTTACGATCCTTTACGTTCTGCCTACCCCGCAAGGGATTATAGGCGTGATATGTGTTCATTTATATCTAGCTAAAAGCGTACGTACCTATATCTAGCCATGTTAGCTAGATCTGTGAGAGACTAATGAATGCGCAATCGTGGATTCCTTCCTATTGTGGGTCCGGTACACCGTTACGCGTGTTTGTAAAGTGTCAACTGCATTTACATACGTATCCGTTTGTCAATGAATATGGAAAACGGGGACCCATACCATATACAAAACAAAAACATACATACCGTCAGCAAACATACTAGAAGTTCTAAAGTAAGTTTGTCTGTTCTTTTGCACGCCAAGACACAAGACACAAGAGAGATAGGTGATAAAATATTTAAATCGGTCAAACTGAACAACTTTGCCCAAAGAACATAATACTTATGAAAAAAACATTTTATTAAATAACTTTGCCCAGATACAAATTGAAATAGGAAATTATTCAAACTATGAAATTGGTGTTCCTTTGCTAAATTACTGACTATGAATTAGTTAAAATATAGAGGCAGAAAACAAACTTTGCCATATTTCCAATCTTGGGCAAAGTTGTTCGTTACCTATTATTTATCGTTATTATTAGTTGAGCGTCATTATTTTGATTGCCGTGTGATGCCGGCTTAGAATAGCATCAACCCAATTCTTTTCCGTGGGTGTCGTAAAAGGCGACTAAGGGACTCGAGGGTATTCAAAATTACAATATTAGGCGACAGGCTGACAACCAGTTACTATAATGTTAATGATACACGATTCTTCTGAAACGGCCCTCAAATATTTGTCAGACGTGGCGATAACGACAGTTAAAGCTCTGCATATCCCGCAAGGAAAAAGGCGTGATGTATGCATGTTTTCGGATAAAGATTCCCAGCTTTGCGGATGCACTCTACCACAGATTATTATTAATCACAGATCACCAAAATGTCATAACTCCCTCGCAAATTCTTTGTTCTGTGTTATTAAGATAATTATTCCTATTAGATTTTAAAATTGATAATTTTTAATTTTTTCGTATTTCTCTATCTATTATTATATAACAGTGTGCTGTGCTTTTGTCCTGAACTGTAAATTAATTAAGTTAATTTTGTTTATGTGTACTTCTTGGTGTTAGTGTTTGTGTGAATGCTTTTTATATTTACTCAAATCAAATATCTAGTGGTGAAAACCTGTTATTGGCTTTCTGGCTTTACTATTGGTATGTAAAATGTTGGTTTTCCAAATGAAATAAAATAAAGTTGGCTACTGAAGTAACCAGTAGCTGAGTGGGAGTGACCGTTTAAGAAACTTTAAACTGAAAGGTACCTACGAGTATTTGTGGAACAACCTCGTGCATACAACGAGTATACGAGTGACTACGTAAATAGATGCGTGACCGCTGTGTTTATGTTGTTTAAAACACAATGAAATACACTTTCTGTGTGAATCGAGCCGTCGTTTATTACACTTTTATTAGATTAACGTCATATGCGCCGATGTGGCGCAGTGGTAGTGCGACTGCCTTTGACGCAAAGGTTTCGGGTTCGATTCTCGGTGGGTCACTCACAAAGTTGATATTTGTGAATTTGTTCTCAGGCTGGTTAGAACATTGCAGGCTGAACCACCTGATTGTCCAAAAAGAAATGAAAAAGGGTCTGTGCTTCGGAGGGCACGTTGAGCCGTCGTCGGTCCGGAATCCGGATTGCAATATATGATTATTTAGATGACGGTCGTTACACAACCATGACAGTGGCCTACTACGAGTAGTAGGTGGTTGACAAACTCTGACAACAGGGTTTATCGGGTCGTTGGATGACTCGGTGTTTGAAGAAGAAGATTAGATTATCCATGGTGACAACCAGTTACTATAATGTTAATGATACACGATTCTTCTGAAACGGCCCTCAAATATTTGTCAGACGTGGCGATAACGACAGTTAAAGCTCTGCATATCCCGCAAGGAAAAAGGCGTGATGTATGTATGTTTTCGGATAAAGATTCCCAGCTTTGCGGATGCACTCTACCACAGATTATTATTAATCACAGATCACCAAAATGTCATAACTCCCTCGCAAATTCTTTGTTCTGTGTTATTAAGATAATTTGTCTTCTATTAGATTTTATTAGATAATTCTATTAGATTTTAAAATTGATAATTTTTAATTTTTTCGTATATCTCTATCTATTATTATATAACAGTGTGCTGTGCTTTTGTCCTAAACTGTAAATTAATTAAGTTAATTTTGTTTATGTGTACTTCTTGGTGTTAGTGTTTGTGTGAATGCTTTTTATATTTACTCAAATATCTAGTGGTGAAAACCTGTTATTGGCTTTCTGGCTTTACTATTGGTATGTAAAATGTTGGTTTACCAAATGAAATAAAATAAAGTTGGCTACTGAAGTAACCAGTAGCTGAGTGGGAGTGACCGTTTAAGAAACTTTAAACTGAAAGGTACCTACGAGTATTTGTGGAACAACCTCGTGCATACAACGAGTATTTGAGTGACTACGTAAATAGATGCGTGACCGCTGTGTTTATGTTGTTTGAAACACAATGAAATACACTTTCTGTGTGAATCGAGCCGTCGTTTATTACAATTTTATTAGATTAACGTCATATGCGCCGATGTGGCGCAGTGGTAGTGCGACTGCCTTTGACGCAAAGGTTCAGGGTTCGATTCTCGGTGGGTCACTCACAAAGTTGATATTTGTGAATTTGTTCTCAGGCTGGTTAGGACATTGCAGGCTGAACCACCTGATTGTCCAAAAATAAAGATGGTTCCGTGCTTCGGAGGGCACGTTAAGCTGTCGGTCCCGATTGCTGTCTATGATTAGTTAGATGACGGTCGTTACACAACCATGTCAGAGGCCTACTACGAGTAGTAGGCGGTTGAGAAACTCTTGACAACAGGGTTCATCGAGTCGTTGGATGACTCGGGGTTTGAATAAGAAGATTAGATTAACCATGGTATACTCGCTAAATGAACTTGCGACTATCCAGCCAGTCAAATGAAGATTTTGTTGGTATACTCATATATCATTGTAAAAAATTGTTTCGAAAACATAGTATGACTTCGATTGATTATTTTCTGTATTTAAATACCGAAACATGAAAATATTTTACGGGATACATACCGTGGCGATGAGGCTATTGCTTAATTATCCAATATATAATTTATGCCATAGATACCCTAAGCCAATCTTATCCGAGTAACAGACTAGCAGCCTCTAAATTATTAAACAAACAAGATGTTGTTTGTCTGTCCAATATTTTCATAAGACTATGTAACCAACGGCCTTGATGGTATTTTTGACACTGTTTGTAACACTTTACTCAGGGTGTGAAAAGATTTAGGCGAAATCCGTTCGTAATAAGTAACCGATTGTATGGTAGTAGATGCGGCCGGTAACGTAATTCATTTTGTTTCGTAAATAAATCGTTACTAACGGAAAAATATTTAAAAAAAGACCTAGCATAACAAAATTCTTAATTGCACATTAAAGAAATAATAAAACAATAGATAAACACAGATAAAATGAACAGTACAACAAGGCGGCCTTAATGCTAGGTAGCATTATCGACAAGGCAACCTTAGATCTTCATATAATGAGGAAAAAATACATTTAAATAAACACTTTCTATTCTATTCTAATAAAATGTTTCAAAACAAGCGCGTCAGTAGGCTCAGTATAAAATGTTACGTAGGTAACATAAAAAATAAATCGTTTATTCTCATAAAACGTTGTTACATTTTTACAGTCTGCCAAACTGTACAACAGTTTGTTGGTATGCACCTACTCACTAGTAAGGGTCCTGCCAGTAATAAGGCTAAAACAAAACTTTTATATATAAATGTTAGTTAAAGTAGAATAGAACAAAACTGCGTCGAACTAAATGATGAGGCGTCAACAATAAACATTAATTGCTTTGATCTCGTGAACTTTTATGCCATTGTGTGCATGCAATGTGCGACCGCTTATTTTCCCGTGGTAATAGTTGTTTTCCTGCGGTAAAAACAGCCCATGTGTTATTCCAGGTTATACTCTACTAGTGTTCCAAATTTCACCCAAATCGGTCAAGCCGTTTGAGCGTGAAGAGGTAACAAACACACACACAAACTCTCAGAGTTATAATATTAGTAAGGATTTCACCTTATTATAATAGCACATTGCTAATACATGTAGAGGGCGTAAAATTGCTCAAATCAGTACATTAACTTCTTCTTGTCACATCATTTGTATCGATTATAACGTGTTATTTCTAATTATAGCACAAACGGAAACAGTGTATCAAGTTCAATGACAATACTGGGAAACATAACGGTTATCAAAACCCGGTCTGACGTTACTTCATTCATTGGATCAACGATTTTATAACAACAAGACACGCCAAGCGTCGTCAAATTGAGCCACTATCGGTTGAATCAGTTAATTTGCAATCATTTCAATAGGAAGCAATTACTGTAGGACAAGGAATTAATACAATGCAACCCTTTAATTGACCTTATTGTCATTGTTGAATTCTGACGACTATGTTATCAAAAATTAAATTAAATATCCTGAACATTTCACACAGTGACATCTAGCCCTAAACTAAGCATAGCTTGTAGGTACTATGGGAATTAAAAATCTAATATTATTACAAAGTTTCTTTTCTTTTGTAAATAAATACATATTATAGATCTTCACCCAAACTTAACGCAAGGTGCTATAATAATTTTTCTTCACAGTCTGCTAACAAAAAGCAAATGTAGGTACTATATATCTACATCTACACTAATATTATAAAGACGAAAGTTTTGATTGTTTGTTTGAGTTGAATAGGCTCCGAAACTACTGGACCGATTTAAATATTTTTTTTACCATTAGTATGCTACATTATCTTTGAATAACTTAAGCTATATTAAAACGTGGGAAAACGGTAGGCAGCGAGGGAAACCGCTAGGCAGGCCGCTAGTATATTATAAACAGAGAACATTTTTGAGCTCCATCAAAACTACAGACACCAGATGACAAATCCATCGTAAAAGCTTTAATGGCTGGTTCTAAATTTAAGCATCATGTTTTGCAGCTTTATTCAAATAAGGTATGACATAAATGTTATCTAGAATGACGAAACCGGATAGGCGGGCGTTGTCTGGCTGGCCTTGATCTCATGCACATCTGGTAAGGTAAAGTTAGGTTATTTTGAAGCCACGCTATATTTGTGTCGCACATGCACTCCTCAAAGTGACATATCCTGAAAGTTACGTTTTAGCAACTGTTTCAATTGATCAACATCAAATCTATTCAGTTGGACTTCGTCACTATTCACCAATATAGTACATACATACATACATACATATATCACGCCTATAATCCCTTGCGGGGTAGGCAGAGCATAAACAGCCGCATAAAACGGACATTTACGCCACGTCTGACAAATATTTGAGGGTTATTTAGAAAATTGTGTATCGCTATAGTGACAGGTTGTCAGCCCATCGCCTAAAATTGCAATACACACCCTCAAGTCCCTAAGTCGCCTCTAACGACTCCCACGGGCAAGAAATGGGGTGATGCTATTCTCAGCCGGCAACACACGGCAAGAAATGGGGTGATGCTATTCTCAGCACCAATATAGTGTTGGGGGATATTTTATTTTTGTGCTGTGTGATGCTGGCTTAGAATAGCATCGTCCCATTTTTTTCCCGTGGGAGTCCTAAGAGGTGACAAAAGGACTCGAGGGTGTGTATGTATTGCAATTTTAGGCGATGGGCTGATAACCTGTCACTGTGGCGATACAATTTTCCGAATGACCTTAAATATTTGTCAGACACGGCGTAAACGTCCGTTTTTGCGGCCGTTTACGCTCTGCCTACCCCGCAAGGGATTATAGGCATGATATGTGTATTTAGGTATGTATATTTGTAGTATTAGGTATGTAGGGCAGTGTAGCGATTCCTCCTCAACGTCACTCGGTCAATAATATGTTTAATTTAGCGTTGCTATGCTGGGGTAAGTTAGGTATTAATGACGGTCTATGAATACGCCGCGATGCTCGCCCGCACGCATCGCTCTGGGCATATGTTGTCCCTTTCTCGGGCGAGGGTGGCGGCGTGCGCGCGGGCCGCCTGGTAGGCGCCAAGCGGTGATTTCTGCACCGCACTATCAGTCACTCAAAACCGTTCGGACGAGAACGTATTGTGTTTTGTACGGATTTCCCGCCACGCGTTTTGTGATGCCGCGTGTAATGGACGATTCAATTTGAGATCGCGCGTGTTGATGCATCGTATTATTGCGGTTCTCCTGGGTTATACTAGAATACCAGGCTTAGTGATTGTTGGATGTCTCGACGTCTTCCACGTGAGCGTCGCGTTGAATAGGCATCAAGTGGCCATATCGGCTCGCGTTTTGTACGGCCCTAGTTCGTGTTGGGTCACGCGTAATGACTAATAACAAAGTGGAATACGAACAGAAACTGTGAGTGGTTTGACGTGAATAACGCGCCAAGGCTGTAGTGGAATGCTGGGTGTCGATATCTTTTCCACCCAGCCCTGTAAGTACCCACGGAATCCCCATTTGATCCATTCCCTGAACTTCCTTTCTCCGTTGGGTATTTTATGCATTTGGACCGGCGGCGTTGACTGTAAGTGGTAAACCTAGTTGCTTTGGTATAAAACTGTTTCTTCGTGTGAATGGTGTGTTCCCTTTAGTCATATTTGTTGTACCATATCATTGTGACTCCTTAGTACGAATTGCGGAATTCGTGGGGTGATATAATTTGGAGGTACTTACTTATAATCTAGTGCTAATACGTGTGACGTAACGCCAGATCGGCAGACGGTATTTACTACCGACTTGAGTTATGTAAAGGTTGGAACACATCATTTGCCAATTTCACGCAACTTAGTTAATTAAGTTAAATAGATTTAGGTTCACGTTTAATTCATAGTATGCGCTGCTATATTGTGCAGCGTATGCTATTTAGCGCTGCGTAACGCGGCCATTGTCTACCTTCAGTTGAACTCCTGGTATTTTACTAGAAATTTACCTGTGTAAATCGCTTCCACTGCGGGAGTTTAGCTTGGAATTAGACAAATATGATTAAAAAAACTTACGTTATTAATATTCTACATAATTATACAACTATGAAGGCTATGGTATGTTAATATTAAAGTTTGAAATATTCCCTGATTAAACTTATGTAAGTAGTAAAATTACACCTTTAATAGCAATGTACCTACCACTTCACACTTCTGCACTGGTTACAAACCGGAGTACTCATTTATTTTAAACCTTTATAAGGCGATAGGAAGAATGCTCCCACTTAAAATTGATCCTTAACTTCCCGCAATAGATTTCAAACCCAATGAAAAAAAATTTACATGGTCTGCCCGTTAAAGGCTTAAAGAAATTCGATAGGTACTTACGAAGAACTTCTGCCGCCGGCTTCAAGCGTTGTTAGGGTCATTGCCCTTTAATTGTTTATTTTTTTCTATTCCAAACTGACCGATCTGATTACGCGCCGACATGCCGTCACGTTTGGAATACAAAAGCGTGAAGTGAATTAGGTACCTACTCATTAAAGTAGCTACGCTTTATGCTACTTCAACAACAAGGTGTATAAGGTACCCAACTAAGAACCTCACTGAAAATTGATTTTCAAGATAATGAGCGTAAAAATACCTTTTTTCCATAAAATATATAATGGTGACATAACTATAGATTCTCGTCATAATTTCAATTTCCCGGGCAAAGTTGTTCGCCAGGACAACACACTACACATACACCTTCGAGAGCTTCACACATACATACATACATAAATCACGCCTATATCTCTTACGGGGTAGGCAGAGCGTTAACGGCCGTAAAACTGATATTAACACCAGGTGTCTATGTTATGAAACTACAGGCTACAAGTCTACAGGTGAAATTTGTAGTACATTGCGTAGCTGGTTAATACTTCTGGTATCATATTGGCTAACCGACTTCGCAATAAATATCTAATTTCACTTGTAAAATTGTAGCCTGTAGTTTGATAATATCAGGTACAGGTCTGACAAAAGTTTGAGGGTCAATCAAATAACTGCGTATTACTATAGTGACAGGTTGTCAGCCCATCGCCTAAAATTACAATACACATCTTACCCCTTGAGTCCCATAGTCGCCTCTTACGACACCCATGGGTAAGAAATAGGGTGATGCTATTCTAATCCGGCATCACACTGCGTAAGCTTCACACATTAGCAGATATACCTACGTCCCATTGCTAACATAGCTGTACGGATTCACGCTATATCATGCATGGATGCTTTACTAAGAGTAAGGAATGTTGGCGGTTAGGAATCTAAACCGGTTCAGGCATTTTGCTGTCTAGACAAGACAGGCCTTCGCAGAATATGTTCTCTCAGTTTTCGCCGAATTGAAAATAATACTAGTTGCAGATGTGAAGGTTATTATGACTTTGAAAGATTGTGGCATGTTAATCTCTGGTACTGTTTAAAAAAAAACTTACAGACGCCTAGTTACCGCAGATATCTTATTATCACGGAAAATATAAATCATGAGGCTGATACGTTTTCCTGCGGGAAAAAGACCTATTCCTGGCATGTATATATACATAAAACCTTCTCACTCTATCTACTAAAGAAAACCGTATCAAAATCCGTTGCGTCTTAGCATACATAGGGACACGGGAAGCGACTTAATTCTATACAATTTATTTTATTCTATAGATACACTTATTTATGCTTTGTAATTGTGTTTTTACTAAAATGGACTTGGTTCTAATATGTAAGTGATACTACAAACAATTGTTTACACAACTGATTTAGAATGTGAAGTTCAATAAACGAGGGGCAGCCACGATCCTGTTGACATTATTTTACAATGATTGTTCTCAAACACAATGAACATGTCGGCTTGTGTACATTATATTATTCTTGAACTTGAACCCCAGACTGTAGTTATATAAAAACTTAGTAAGTATATACCGTGCCGTGTGATGCCGGCTTAGAATAGCATCACCCCTTTTCTTTCTCGTGGGAGTCATAAGAGGCGACTAAGGGACTCGAGGGTGTGAATTGCAATTTTAGGCGATAGGCTGACAACCTGTCCTGTCACTATGGCGATACACAATTTTCCGAATAACCCCGCAAGGGATTATAGGCTTGATATGTGTATCTATGTGTATATATGTTGCAGGGATATTAAAAAAGCCGTGATATTAAAATTTCACTAGTGCCATTATAATTGCACTAATTTTTTGTCAATTGTTTGGATTCCTTACAATTTAACGGGCTAGTTTCAGTTACATTATAATTTCACTAGACCAATACGATGAAATAGTAAGACAGTGATATATTGACAATAGCACTGGTTTGAGAAAGCCGGTAGATTATCAGACTGATCGCTGATTGGTCCACTTGAGTTACCAACTGAGCTACAAATATTAAGCATAGAGTTAGGTTAAGTTAAGTCCACTTGAATGTGATAAATCTGACGATTGTAACACTTCCAAATGTTCACGATCACGCAAACAAAGACACCAAAAATATTTAATAAACTGTTATAGAGGTAAAAAAAGCACGCTCCAATGTTTACAACAATGTTCTATGGTTTTATTTTGCACTCACAGTGCTATATTACTCTCATATATGAAAATAAGAAAGTTCGGTTCAAGTCCCGGCGGGCGCTAGCATTTTTTCAATTTCTTATTTTCATTTATGAGAGTAATATAGCACTGTGAGTGCAAAATAAAACCATAGTACATTTAAAAATAAGCAAAGCTTCATCGCATGATTCGAATTTCACTCCTAAGTAGACTGACCATAGTATTAGTTTCAAATAACTTATACTAGATGTCGCTTGTCGTCGCTTCGAGAAGAGAAGATTTCGTCGATTTGAAGATTTCGTCAGCTTACGTCGGGGCGCCGGTAGCTCAGTTGGCAGAGCAGTGGAACAGTACTCCACGGTCCCGGGTTCAAGTCCCGGCGGGCGCTGACATTTTTTCAATTTCTTATTTTCGTTTACAATTTTTTTGCAAATGGCGACTGATTAACTCTATAATCCAATCAGATTACGCGGGGCTCCCACCACGAAAATTACTCATAATAAACCTAGATTTATTATAATATCACTTTTACGGTCCAGTGAAATTACAATATCACTGAAATAAGCCCGTGAAATTATACGAATCTGTCGTGATTGACAATAATCAGTGTAATTAAAATTTCACTAGTGAAATTATAATATAACGTCTTTGACTAAATCCCTGCGACATATATAATATAGTTTTTTCACTCTACATTCCGCTACCTGCCATCTAACCAGGACTTTTTTCAACCGCTCAATGTCAAACAACTTTGCCCGGAAATAACTTTTTTTTTATATGAATAACTTTGCCCTGAAACAGGACGTTGAACATGCTACTTAAAGAAAACAATCTGCTTATCATAATCAATAGTAACCGTATTACTTTTTTTTAAAATTTCGTTCCATGTTTGGGGGCAAAGTTGTTCGGGATCTTGAGACAACAATTTTATCCACAAACATAATCCTTATCTTTGTAGATCTGACATATCTATGCAGCTTTCCAATAATGTAACACAATACTTTGGTGGTCAGTGGTCTGCGCGTCTGCGCCCTTTTATGGAAGGTAACTGAAGATCGTAACCTATTCAAGTGGAAAGTGGAATGCAGACTCAACTAGAGGTCTTATAATTTATTTTAAAAAAACACTCAGCTTTTTTTTTCTTTATTATTGGCGTTTCCACGTTGTGATTTCGCACAGTCTCAAGTAATAAACGATTACAAAATATATGAATTGTCGATTTGCAGAAACAAATTACGCCAGTGAGAGTATAGTATTCTTCGCAAATATTTTTAACAGAAAGCAAATCATAACCTGTACCATAGACAAAGACAGCTCAGAAAAAAGTCCGGAAGGTTAAAACGTAAAAAAATATTTCCTTACTGAACCAGGTCAGACTGCTTTTATAGTTGGCAAAATTCCATCGTTTTGTGATAAAAAACTGAGGTCAATAATCGTTTTATATTTTTGGATAGGTGTTATTAAAAAACATATTACAGTAAATTTAATCCAGACGCAAAAAAATAACATTGTCGGGCAGACTATTTTGGGCGGAAAACGTCTGTTATCGCTCTGCCTAACTCGCAAGGGACATGAGGATAATTTATTTTTTCTAACTTTACTAGCATTCCCTGTTCAATTCAGTCCAATCAATGTAACTCTAGTGGAAATGCACTTTTGAACCAGAGACGTAGATGTTTCATTGATATAATTAAACGATTCATTAACAATCAGAGCGTGAATCATTAAAATGCTAATAAGTTAGTTTTTATCCCGTTATCCATTTAATGCTTTGTTATAGTTGTGGTTACAGTTTTATAGAAACCTTATTATAGAGTTTTTTGCTCGAAGCAGACAGCGACTGATTCAAAACTTGTCACGCACGTGAATATTTTTTGCCACAAAACATTTTCGCAAAACTACTAAGTCGATTTATAATTCAACCACAGACAATGAAAACTACTTTTTTCAAGTTTCCAGTACATATTTATGCAAGGTTTTCAGATTGTGCTAACGACTAGACTGTTCTTATTTGAAGCACTGCTGTCGAAACGAAATTTAGTATTAAAATATCAATTTCAATAACTTCCTTCTTCCAGGCATAGAGTAGAAATCACATAGAGATGACACTCCCGCTCCAGACGCGCTTAAGGTCAATCCGTCTGGCTGTCTCTTAGAGAACAATTCAGTCGGGAGTGCGCTTCGCCGCGGAAACGTTCGTCATGCGGGTCGAATTTTCATTTTTTGTGAAAAATTTAGCAATGCCGAATTATTGTGGTGTGTATGGCTGCAAAAGTGATGCGAGGAAGACTCCGCATCTAAGTTTTTTTAATTTGCCTAAAGATAAGCCAAGGTAAGTGATGATTTTACAGTAAATACCTAGGTACCTACCAATCTTTATTATACGTAATTGTTGTGTGTACTCCTATTTTTACTTACGTAGGTACCTAGTTTTCATTTTCTAATTTAAACTACCTAGGTGCGTAAGTCATTGTTAGCTGATAATGATAAATAAGCACATTCGTATCGTAGGTATGTTTTGCACCTATTTTAAAATTCTGTACCTACCTATTAACAATAAAATGGTAAGGTAAGACTTTAAAATGGGTAAATATTTTGTTCCCACGGGAAAACTGTTAGCAGCGGTCGCAACCGCTTGACTGGCCGCTAGTCTGGAATAAAATTATTGGCACGTGACAGCCCCGACTTAAAGCGCCGGAGAGTGCGGGGCGTTACGGGCTGCGGGGGGAAGTAGGTATTTAAAGCGCGGCTTTTGGGGCCCAGACAAAGGAGTTTCGTTTCTATACGCAGTATTATTATCTATTCTTATGTTCCAGGCCAGAAAAGGTTGGTTGTGATTGTGACCTTGCCAGTTACCCGTTTGCGTAACTTTAGTTACCCATTGATAAGAACTCTATAAATAGCTAATATGGTCCGTGGAGCTTTATTTAACATTTAAAAACTTGTAAAACACTGGCTGGCATTTATGAATCACAAAGTAACATTCTCTTTTCAAAGTTCACTTGTTTTGAATTTTTTTCAATCATCCTAAATTTTCAGATCTCTGTTTTGTGTACGGAATTCTTACAAGATTTCTGAATTGTACCTAAGTACTACATATAAATTCATTAAACTAATCAGACAATGACGATATGCAGATTATTGTACCTACTGACGTTTCGATAATTGTTAAGGAAATGAGGCAATTAATTACAACAATTCAACAATAGTCAGGCCTTGATCCATGCCTAATGTGTAAAAATGCGAAAATAAAACAAGTACATTTCACGGTCTCTCGGCCGCTATCTTCAACGCTTACCTAAATACTAAAGTAAGTACCTAAATTGTAAATAAATAGATAAGTTGATGTGCTTCACGGTCATCAAGTTAAATTAATGCAAGTTTTGGTAAAACAAAAAAGTAATTTTCCTTTATGATGAATGGATCACCCGACATAGATACGTACTTAGTAGGTAAGTCATTTGAATAGAGCTTAAATTGTGTTTGCGCACCTATGTGTTCTAGGGTTGGCCATCTCCCTAGCACCCAAAATGCCTAATAATCAATCATAATCGGGTTTGACCACGCATACAAAACCACAGCTCCATAGAAAATACGAATGTTGACCGCTACAGTGGGCTCCTGGTATTCGTAGAAAACCGTGTAAAATACACATGCAAAAGCAAATATCTACCAGCGTCTGAACAAGAACCACCCACACACTCCCGCGGGCCATTAGCCAAATAAAAAAAAGTATTTACCGCCATCCCGCCGGCGAACGCTCACAGAGTTCGGAATCCAAAAAAGTAAGATCTTCAAGCCAAAGTCAACTCGTTTCACGTAACCGCTCAGATTCCCGAAACTATTTTTATAAACACACACTTTTTAACACAAAGTTATGGAGATATCAAGATTTTTACTGTTTAAATCACTTGTAAACAAGTCATCTCTTCTACTTTACTTTGTTATTTATTAAAAACTTTTCAGTTTCACGACACCGGTGGTAGAACGCGAGGCGTTCGAAGCGATTCGAATTTTAAAATACAGTGAAGTGACGCGAACGGTGAGGCGGCGGGCGTGGTGTGACGTCAGCCAGCAACTGGTTTAAAACTTTACGCATCAAAGAAGAAATTATAGCGCTGAGGTTTTATTCAATGCAGCTATGAGATGCGTAGTTGATACTTACCTCTTACCTTGATCTTGCAAGAGTTGTTTAAGATTTAAGAATTTAGAAGTATTATCTTAGAAATTCCGTTTCAATATTTAGGGAATTTATTTAAAAATATCGAACTATCCAACATTTGTACTTTATTAAAGCACTTGTTGTAGCAGTTTGTTTTTAATTTCCTAGAATGAAGCATAACTAAACAAAAACCGAAGATGTACAGTACACACTGTGTCACTGTCGTGGCTGTCATCTGTGGGCAAAGTTTGTGTATGGCAAAGTTTTAAATTTTTCAGCATTATTCAATGGGGCCCATGTGATGGATGTATAGGTTAATTTATTGTTTTGTGACACGTCTGACTACTTTTCCCTATTATTATGTTATAAACGGTATACTTCCTGACCATATTAATTGAGATTTTGATGCTGTTTTTAATGACGAGTTTTAGTATGGAGCTTTAGTATGACAGCTGTCAAATACGACTTATAGGAACGGCGGTACTGTAGTAAAATTTCACCCTATACATCGATGTCGATTTGGGTACCTATTAATTTTTTATGTCAATGGTAATTTAAATGCCAATGTTATTGATACTGGATAAAGAGGTTAAATAATGGGTTTGCTACAGGAATGCCATATGCCATACCGATTTTGACGGTGATAATGTCGATTTTTGCTTATTTAGTTGCTGCATGACCACCAACCAACCCCACAACGAACGAGTAAGAAAAACAACTTTAGCTTTTTTAATCTTTCCGTTGTTTGATAAAGTGCTAAGAACGCTTGATGTTAAACTTTTGGAGGTGTGTGCAGGGGGCTCGTCATATGACGTAGGACGTGTGTGTAAAACAACCATTATTTGCTGACCTATCTTTTCTTACTTCCTCAATTACAGCCGCAGTCTTTGTAAAATGGTCAGCGTATCGGGTTTCAAGGCTAAGCTATGTTGAACTACATGATTGTACTAAAGGGTAGTTCCATGGAAAATGTTACTTTAGGACTTTTTTCTAAACTTCAGTATTTTTAGTTATATTTTAGTTTAATATAATCTACATGAACTATATTTTACTAAATACATAACTTTTTTAGGCTAGTTTTCAAATTTATCGTTTTTCATTCAACTAAACTCAGATTTTTGGGGAGACAAGAGGTAGTTTATTTTTTCCGATAATGGCTACACTAAAAAAAGATAAAAGAAATGTTAAATTGACAAACCGTTAATCGTCATTCGAAAACAAATATTTTCATCTGCTGGTGCGTGAAGAATAATCTGGTAAATTTTCTCAATTAATTGTGTTATCCAGCTATTAAAACAGTCCCCTCACATGGTAACGCCCGTTACGCAAATAGTGGAAAAGTTTGTTTAACATTTAGCATGTTGCATGCATTATAAAATGCATTGGTGAAAGTAAGGCTGTGACTGCGAGCTACTTATATTTGCATTATTTCTTATGTTTGGTATATTTATTTATGAAATATTGAGCGAAGAAATCATGTAACACCCGTTACGTAACGGGTGTTACCGCTTTTTTGTGTCATATTATTGGTACCAATAAAATAATGATATGTGTTCAATGGCTTGATTATTCGAAACTTTTTAACGCCGAGGGGTCTTCCATAAAATACGAGTATTTTTTTTTACATTTTTAGCGTTTTCTAACACCAGTAACTTATTTTTATCCCTTATTTTTATTGCTATATAGTTTGGATCTTTTTAACTAAGAGGGGTCATCCATATATTACATACAAGCCCCTTTTTATTAATGTCTCTTTGTCCTGAAATTACTCATGGCACATTGCCTAGTCCTGAACTAAAAATTAGAGGGGACCGTAGTTACTACAGCTTTTTAATTAACATTGATGTTTCAGAACAATAAATTCATTTAATTTCATTAAATATTGTATTTTAAGTGTTTCCCCTTGACTAATAAAATAAATTTATAGTTTAATATGACATAATTAACTGCAAAAATTGATAAGGAATCGTACTCGTAACACCCGTTACACCAATCTGTAACGCCCGTTACAATTACAAATCCCTAGAAATAAAAAATCTGTCGGTATTTTTTCGCTTTAAATATCCCATATTACAAAGCGGTTATTTAAATTTAAGGTGACATATGTTTTTTTCATGAAAACGAACACATTTCGCAGAGTTTTCCATTAGTGTCTGACTACCTCAAAGTAAGAGGCCAAATCGCGTAACACCCGTTACACACATAAATTGCTACGTATTTTTGTGTTAATGAATAAACTTACTGATTATACTATATTTTCCGAAAGTTTAACACAAGTGGAGTATATTGAAACAATAACATTACCAGGTTTTCTTTATAATTTAGTGACTTTTTGTCAAGTAAAGCTGTATGAACTGTAACACCCGTTACATGGAATTACCCTAAACAAGCTGAACGTAAGTTCTTATCAAACTGGACAATTGTTAGTAAGTGTAACCGGAGAAAAATGCGTTCTGACATCCTTTGGTGTGGGTGGTCAAGCGTGTGCATTTCCCTGGCACGGTCACCATGGAAAACCATATCTTTGAGTATGCAGAATGGTTGTCGAGTAATTGTCGAAATTTGTCGCACAAAAACCAGAATTTGTCGGTACACCGTTTAGAAGATATAACGCATTGAAAGTGACCGTGCTGGAGAAACGTTTCTACAGCTCGGTAAAAACTGGACCTCGAACCCGACCACCTAGCAAGGATCCGATTATTGCAAATAATTGTCTTTTAATTGTTGACCCCACATGCAAAAAATCAGAATGATCCGAAGCGCCGTTCAAAAGATATAAGCTGGTTCTGGTGACCGTGTCTCGGACACATTTGACACGGACTCTTCGGTCTCTTCATGACTGTTCTTCGCCGACTTTGGATTTGAACCAAGTATTTAATAGTACATTGTTGTCGAGGTATGGAAAATAAGACATTGCTGGACGAGTATAGTTTGAAGTCCGAGCCGCAGGCGAGGACTTCAATTATACAAGTCAAGCAAAGTAATTTTCCTCGAGGCTTACATAGTGCTTTTCTCAAAAAAAGGCTAGGAAATGAAAGATTGTACTTCTTATAAAAGTTAGCTAGCGACCACAACACAACGAAACAAATAAAAATTTACAATTTTCCCACCAATTGTAATTTTTTAAAATAAATTCGCCTGTAAGGCACAGTATTACGTAATATTCTGCCATACTAAATGTTTAGTTCATTCTTTTCTTTTTTAATTCTGGACAGGCAAGGGTCTTCACATCATACAGCCTCGTCTTTAGTTACCTGTTTCATACAAAATTACGTTCCGTTTCTATGAGAGTCATCGAGATAATTTTGAAATTGTCAAATTGGGTTTAGCGTATAACGAATTTATCTTAATGGACACCAGCAAAGGATTTCCATACAACTTTGCTGGCGTGATCTGAGACGTGACAAACAATGTGAAACATCGCGGTTTCTTTTTTTGAAAGAAATGAACACATTTCCTAGCATGTTTGAGAAAATAGCTGTTGTTCGCGTCAAGAAATAAATCTCGTAGTTGCCGTAAGCCGTTGCTGTAGGCATAAACCGTGGGAATAAACACTTCGTGAATCAATATCAGTTTTTTTTTGTCCTCGTGCCTTTGTACGGAGCGTGTTTTTTTTGTTTTTTTAGGGTTTCGTACCCAAAGGGTATTAACGGAAACCCTATTACTGAGGCTCGGCTGTCCCGTGTCCGTCTGTCTGTCCGTCCGTCCGTCCGTCCTTCGTGCGCGAGTCCGACTAGCACTGGCCGGTTTTTTTGTTATGGCATTAGTAAACCCTATTACAATACACCAATAGACACGCGCGAAAGAAGTTTGTTATAAAAAAATAGTAAGCAACGCCATCTACTATTCAGAAGGAAAATGTAAATTATGCTACTCGACAACAGATGGTGCTTTTTATAATGCCATCTAGCGCCGAGTAGTTAAAACTTATCAAGTAAATTACTGCACAATAGATGTCGTTTATATTTAACTCAAATATTTAAAAGTAATCATACTTGCCCTTCTATAATAATTTACTAATAAAACACATTTTCACAAAAAAAATTGCATTTTAATAATATAATATTGTTGTGTTTTGTTTCGATTTTAAATAACTGCCCGATGATGATTACCTGGATTAGGTAACACGTTCCAACAATAACTCAATCTCATCATAACATTTATGTTGTAAATAATTTAATAGTAGTTTTTTACACTCCTGATAGTTTTTATCGTAAATGTATACATATTTATTTATTTTATTATATAAATACCCTGAGATGGCCTGATACTGCCTACTAGCAAATTTAGTTTTTGTTCTAGGTACCTGTACCACCATATCCTTCCGTCTTCTTCTGAGTAGGCAAGGATTGAAGGGAAGGCATTTATATAATTTAAGGGTAGATAATTTAATATAAATGTTTAATATTTAGCGTTGTTATGCTAGGGTAGGTTAGGTATTAATGACGGTCTATGAATGCGGCGCGGTGCTCGATCGCACGCGTCGCTCTGGGCGTGTGTTGTCCCTTTCTCACTCGCAGGGCGAGACTGGCGACGTGCGCGCAGACCGCCTGACGGCGCCAACCGGTGGTCTCGGCGCCGCACTACCCAGTCACTCAAAACCGTTCGGACGAGAACGTATTGTGTTTTGTACGGATTTCCCGCCACGCGTTTTGTGATGCCGCGTGTAATGGACGATTCAATTTGAGATCGCGCGTGTTGATGCATCGTATTATTGCGGTTCTCCTGGGTTATACTAGAATACCAGGCTTAGTGATTGTTGGATGTCTCGACGTCTTCCACGTGAGCGTCGCGTTGAATAGGCATCAAGTGGCCATATCGGCTCGCGTTTGTACGACCCAAATTCGGGTTGGGTCACGCGTAATGACTAATATCAAAGTGAAATACGAACAGAAGCTGTGAGTGGTTTGAAGTGAATAACGCGCCAAGGCTGTAGTGGAATGCTGGGTGTCGATATCTTTTCCACCCAGCCCTGTAAGTACCCACGGAATTCCTCTTTGATCCATTCCCTGTACTTCCTTTCTCCGTTGGGTATTTTATGCATTTGGACCGGCACGTTGACTGTAAGTGTTAAACCTGGTTGTTTAGTATAAAACTGTTTATTCGTGTTAATGGTGTGTTCCCTTTAGTCATATTTGTTGTACCATATCATTGTGACTCCTTAGTACGAATTGCGGAATTCGTGGGGTGATATAATTTGGAGGTACTTACTTATAATCTAGTGCTAATACGTGTGACGTAACGCCAGATCGGCAGACGGTATTTACTACCGACTTGAGTTATGTAAAGGTCAGAACACATCATTTGCCAATTTCACTCAACTTAGTTAATTAAGTTAAATAGATTTAGGTTCACGTTTAATTCATAGTATGCGCTGCTATATTGTGCAGCGTATGCTATTTAGCGCTGCGTAACGCGGCCATTGTCTACCTTCAGTTGAACTCCTGGTATTTTACAAGAAATTTACCTGTGTAAATCGCTTCCACTGCGGGAGTTTAGCTTGGAATTAGACAATTTTTGGTAGCAGAGCGTGGTTCAGAAAACCACTAGATTTAAGATTATTTTAGTATAAGATTTTTAATTTACCTACATAAAAAAAAAATATATATCTATTGTGATTGTAGTGTGTGCCCTGTGTAGAATATCCTATCGGTAGGATCAGGGCCAATCAATTAGTGAATTGCTTGTTATTATCGTTGTGTTTACCCTGTGCGGATATCCTAACGGTAGGATCAGGGCCGATTGTCTATTATTGTTTTTTATTGTAAGGTTCGGTGTTACTTTGAGTTGGTACCATGGCTCCCACAATTGCACAGCTTCAGGCAAAAATTAGAACGCACCTAATTTGGTTCGCGACTAAGCAGGCGATGGTCGGTCGCGGGGACCGAGAGGACGCACTCATCGCTTGTGCACAACGGATTGACGAACGGGTCGCGGATGTGTTGGATTGCCTCACTGGATGCGAGGAGTTATTTGATGGGACGCCTGATGAGGAGGCCAAACTTACGGTCCGGACGAATGTGACCCAGTGCATGGAGATGGGGCAGGAGATCCAGCAGGCGGCTGCTGTGATCACCAGGCGTAGAGCTGGGGAGCCGGACCCACCCCATGGTCCGCGGGGACCGGGGGTGCAAGTGCCCCTGCCGGCTGTGGCGATTCCGGTCTTCCACGGGGACTACACGGATTGGACCCGATTCCAGGATCTGTTTGACAGTGTGATTCATAACCGCACTGACTTGCAGCCGGCATATAAAATGGCACAATTGATGGCCAAGCTGCAAGGTGAGCCCCATGAGCTGGTAAAGCATCTACCAGTCGATGATGCAAGTTACGAGACGGCTCGCGGTTTGCTGATCGAGAGATACAGCAACAAACGTCTCATGATTGACCAACTCCTGGAACAGTGGCTCACCGTGCCGACCATCACACGAGGGACGGACCTCAGGGCCAAGGTCCTCAACCCTGTCTGCGTTGCAGTGAACGCTTTTGAGAGACAGGGGATGCCGGTGTCAGGCTATGATTATATCCTGGTCCACACGTTGTTGCGCCGCCTGCCGAGCGACATGGCCGCTCGTTTTGAACATTCGCACGGAGGTAAGACATCTGATTACCTCCCGACCTTCGAGGAGCTCAAGTCCTTCCTCGAGGCCGAGTGCAGGCGGGTAGATGCCCAATTTGGAGAGTCGCCTCACGCGGAGTCTGCGGCCGCTCGCCGCCCGGAACGGCCGGGTGCACAGGCGCGAGACGGTAAGAGTAGGCCACCCAGGCGATACAATGTCGCTAATTTGGAATCGAGGTGTGCCTACTGCAGAGAGGCGGGGCATCAGGTGACTGCGTGTGAGGAGTTCGCTGCACAGCGGGTGCAGAAACGTCGTGGTGTGGTGCAGCAACGGCGTTGGTGCTTTAGGTGTATGGGGCCGCATCAGGTGCGAGAGTGCCCATCAAGCACCAACTGCAGGTACTGCCAGGGTGCCCACCATCAGCTCCTATGCATGAACCGCAGCGGAGATTACGGAGGCAGAGCTGACGCGGGTCAGCGGACGGAGTCTGCCCTACCTAGACGGGAGCAACGCTCCCCACCCCCTCCAAGGAGGAGTCCTCTTCCACCAGGGTTTCAGGGACGAGGCCAGGGACATCAGCAGGTGATGCCCCCTTCACCACGCGCGAGACAGTCACCACCTCGGCAGCAGGTGCCGGAACAGGGTAGGTGGTCACAGGTCCAAGGTCAGGGGCACCCATCACAAGTACGTGATGCTACGGGCGGGTGCCGATACCAGGGCCAGTACATGCAGTACTCGGCGGGACTGAACAACATGGTGAGGTCTCATGACCCACGCATGCCTCTCCCCTTGGCTGAGCACCCGCGGCTACAGGCGCATCCACGGTACGCGCGCCTGCCGCAGGGTTACTATAGGCTGCCAGCCATGGCGTACAGGACCAGAGGTCCCTATCAGCAGGAGTGGGACCCACTCGAAGGTGTACGGAGAGAGGGGACCCCCCCGCAGGACGCGGACACTCCGCGCTTAGATTCCTGCTAGGTAATCGCCGCCTACACGCCAGCTTCGGCCCCCCGGCCAATTACGGTATTGTTGCCTACGGCAATGATTTGGGTATGGGGATACGGTGGCCGCAGCATACAGGTAAGAGCCTTGTTAGATACAGGGGCTCAGGGTTGTATTGTGTCTAGTAAGCTGGTGAGTAGGCTACGCTTAAATATAAGGCCCACAACGGATGGGGCTGTAGGTATTGGAGGTGTAGATGTGCCTGACGTTCGGGGTCAGGTGAACTTCGAGTTCACATTAGGTAATACAGGTACAGGGGTCAGCTATCATGCCTCAGCAGTGGTGCTGGATGAAGTGGTAGGGAAACTTCCTCAGGTTCGGTTACCGTCAACGGTACGAGGGTTAACCACAGGCTTAGAGTTAGCTGATCCTGAATTTGATACTCCTGGTACGGTGGACGTTCTCCTCGGGTCAGACGTCCTCGGGAGATTCTGGTGTGGCAGAAAACGGGTACTTCAGCAAACTGGTTTAGTGGCCGTTGATACCACAGGGGGGTATGTTATTTTTGGCCCAGTTTGGAGACCTCAGGACCTACCAGAGGGCGATACGGTACTCTATGGTAGTGTGTTGTCGGAGGTGCTGCAGAGGTTTTGGGAGTCTGAGGAGCCACCCACAGCGGATAGACGGAAGCCAGAGGATGACGAGTGCGAGCTGTTCTATCAGTACAACACTGCACGAAGTTCGTCAGGTAGGTTTGTTACCAGGCTGCCATTTCTCCCAAACCGCCCCTCCTTAGGTAGTTCGCGACAGATCGCGGAACGGAGACTACTGGCTATGGAGAGAAAGATGAAGCGAGATGCAGCACTTCGGCAGAAGTATATCGAATTCATGAGGGAGTACCTAGAGTTAGGCCACATGTCGGTGTCCAGCATAGATTGGAGGTGTGTCGAGCATTACTATATACCACACCTGGCTGTTTTGAAGTCACCGGAGGCGAAGATACGGGTAGTGTTTGACGGTTCTGCTCCTACATCGAATGGTGTGTCTGTGAACCAGTGTCTGCACGCGGGTCCCAAGTTGAACCGGGACATTGTGGACATCCTCACAGATTTTCGGTTGCACCAAGTAGCGTTCGTCGCAGACGTCAAAATGATGTTTCGCCAAACAATTATACACCCGGATGACCGTCGGTACCAGCTGATTTTGTGGCGTGAGAGCCCTGACGAGCCGATGGTCACTTATGAGCTTAACACGGTAACGTATGGTCTGAAGCCAAGTCCGTTTTTGGCAGTACGCACGCTGCGAGAGTTGGCCGCACAGGAAAGGGTAAGATTCCCTCGAGCCGCAGCAGTACTGGATCGCGACGTCTACGTGGATGACATCTGCACGGGTGCAGATAGCGTGCAACAAGCACTGCTACTACGAGACGAGCTGATCGCGATCATGGAATCAGGAGGTTATGAGTTGCGGAAATGGCTGTCCAGCTGTCCAGAGCTCCTGGCCGGGTTGCCAGGTGAGTTCCAGCAGGACCCGCACCTTTTCGAGAACCCGGACAATCCAAATACGTTGAGCATCCTAGGGGTGCAATATAGGCCAACGCATGATGTCTTTACGTATCAGATCGAGCCAGACCTTTTGCAGAAGACTTGGACGAAGCGTTCGGTATTATCGACGATCGCCAGAACTTTCGATCCTAACGGGTGGATCGCACCGGTGACGTTCATGGCGAAGTGCTTCTTGCAAAGGTTGTGGATAGCAAACTTGGGTTGGGACGACCAGCTCTCCGGAGAGCTGTTGAATGATTGGACCAAGTTTGTGACCACCTTACCAGGGATCGTACGCATCGCCATACCTCGCAAATTGCTCCCATCGGTGGGATGTAAGGCTACCCTACATGGGTTTTGTGATGCCTCGGAGCGAGGGTACGCGGCAGCTGTCTATTTGCGGACAGTCAGTTCAACGGGAACTGTAGACGTGCGTCTAGTTATGGCCAAGAGTAAGGTGGCTCCGGTTAGGACAAGATGGACCATTCCAAAGTTGGAATTGGCGGGAGCAGCGCTTCTCACGCGCTTGCTACATCATGTCGCTAGTAATCTACGCGGTACCATCACTTTGGATGAAACGGTGTACGCATGGACCGACAGTAGGATAGTTCTGTGCTGGTTACAGACGTCGGTACATACTCTTGAGGTTTTCGTGGCAAATCGGGTGTCACAGATTAAAGGATCGGAAACTCCGTTGGTATGGAGACACGTACCGGGAGAACAGAACCCAGCGGACTGCGCCTCACGGGGATGTAGGGCCCCTGATTTGGTAGGTCACTCACTGTGGTGGGGACCTCAGTGGCTGACTGAGTCACCTGAGAGATGGCCATACAATGAGTGCGGGTCGCCGCTTGGGCCACCTGATCGAGGTTTGCGAGTGAACGTAGGGCAGATCGTACCTAAGCCTAGTGCGGCTTTCTTGCTGGAACGATACAGCTCCCTCGACAAACTTCTAGGGGTGACAGGTTGGATCAAACGGTTCGTGAACAACTGTAGAAAACCTCAAGCAGAACGGAACTTGGCACCTGTCCTCTCGCCTGCGGAGCGGAATGCGGCTCTAAGTTTATTGGTTAGGGTCGTCCAGGCGGAACATTTTGAGGAAGAGGTCAGGCTGCTCAGGGATGGCCGTGGAAAGCTGAAGGGAGGTCTTGTGCGCCTCAACCCGTTCGTGGACGAGCATGGAATGCTCCGGGTTGGAGGTAGACTTCGGAACGCTAACCTGCCCTTTTCAGCACGGCATCCGCTGTTACTCCCAAAGAAGGGACCTTTGGTAGAACTTATAGTTAGGGATCGTCACCAGAAAAACTCGCATGCGGGCTGCAATGCACTTTTAGCTATTCTGCAGCGCGAGTTTTGGATCTTGTCTGGACGACGTACGGTACGGAGCATTGTGTTTCGGTGCTTGCCTTGCTATCGGTTGAAGGCAGCCACAATGCAACCTCAGATGGGAGACCTCCCACCGGACCGGGTGACGGAAGCCTGGACGTTTGCGGGTGTGGGAACGGACTTTGCGGGGCCTTTTATGGTAAAGGCATCACGCCTTCGCAACGCGAAGTCAATCAAGGCGTATTTGTGCGTGTTTGTGTGCCTAGCAACCAAGGCCGTCCACTTGGAACTCGTGGCCGACCTCACTACGGAGGCTTTCTTAGCAGCTTTAGATAGATTTGTGTCGCGAAGAGGGCGACCAGCGCTGATCAGGTCGGACTGTGGTACCAAATTTAAGGGCGCTGATCGATGTATGAAAGAAATTATAACGTTTTTATCGGAAAACGAGGAAGCTATCGGCACGAGCCTCTCCCGTCAGGGCATTAACTGGGTGTTCGATCCACCAGGATGCCCCCACTGGGGTGGTATATTTGAAGCGGTTGTAAAGTCCGCTAAGACGCATTTGATGCGCGTTATAGGTTTAACGATATTAACCTTTGAGGAGCTAGCGACCGTGTTTTGTAAAATTGAGGCCGTTCTCAATTCACGTCCTTTGTGTCCGCTTAGCTCAGATCCGAATGATCTGGAGGCCCTGACACCAGGGCATTTCTTAATTGGCCGACCACTTAACGCCTTGCCAGAGTACCCCTACACAGAGGTCAGTAGCAATCGTTTGACGCGTTATGAGTTGCTGCAGCAAATGTCTCAGAATTTTTGGAAGCGATGGTCGCTTGAGTATTTGCACATTCTGCAGCAACGCCTTAAGTGGACGGACAGAACTGAACCCCCTCGCATCGGAGATCTCGTTCTGGTTAAGGATGCCAACCTGCCGCCACTGCGATGGCGCAGAGGGCGCATTCTCAACTTGTTCCCAGGTAGAGATGGCACTCCTCGAGTCGCGACAGTTCAGGTAGGGGATTTAGTTCTTAAGCGAGCAATAGCAACGCTATCTCGTCTCCCCAGTAGTGAATAGGCCTAAGGGATTCGGCCTAGGGCGGGTGAATGTTTAATATTTAGCGTTGTTATGCTAGGGTAGGTTAGGTATTAATGACGGTCTATGAATGCGGCGCGGTGCTCGATCGCACGCGTCGCTCTGGGCGTGTGTTGTCCCTTTCTCACTCGCAGGGCGAGACTGGCGACGTGCGCGCAGACCGCCTGACGGCGCCAACCGGTGGTCTCGGCGCCGCACTACCCAGTCACTCAAAACCGTTCGGACGAGAACGTATTGTGTTTTGTACGGATTTCCCGCCACGCGTTTTGTGATGCCGCGTGTAATGGACGATTCAATTTGAGATCGCGCGTGTTGATGCATCGTATTATTGCGGTTCTCCTGGGTTATACTAGAATACCAGGCTTAGTGATTGTTGGATGTCTCGACGTCTTCCACGTGAGCGTCGCGTTGAATAGGCATCAAGTGGCCATATCGGCTCGCGTTTGTACGACCCAAATTCGGGTTGGGTCACGCGTAATGACTAATATCAAAGTGAAATACGAACAGAAGCTGTGAGTGGTTTGAAGTGAATAACGCGCCAAGGCTGTAGTGGAATGCTGGGTGTCGATATCTTTTCCACCCAGCCCTGTAAGTACCCACGGAATTCCTCTTTGATCCATTCCCTGTACTTCCTTTCTCCGTTGGGTATTTTATGCATTTGGACCGGCACGTTGACTGTAAGTGTTAAACCTGGTTGTTTAGTATAAAACTGTTTATTCGTGTTAATGGTGTGTTCCCTTTAGTCATATTTGTTGTACCATATCATTGTGACTCCTTAGTACGAATTGCGGAATTCGTGGGGTGATATAATTTGGAGGTACTTACTTATAATCTAGTGCTAATACGTGTGACGTAACGCCAGATCGGCAGACGGTATTTACTACCGACTTGAGTTATGTAAAGGTCAGAACACATCATTTGCCAATTTCACTCAACTTAGTTAATTAAGTTAAATAGATTTAGGTTCACGTTTAATTCATAGTATGCGCTGCTATATTGTGCAGCGTATGCTATTTAGCGCTGCGTAACGCGGCCATTGTCTACCTTCAGTTGAACTCCTGGTATTTTACAAGAAATTTACCTGTGTAAATCGCTTCCACTGCGGGAGTTTAGCTTGGAATTAGACAATAAAGTTTCCCTACAGAAAGTAGACCACATAACCGATACAGTTCTTCGGTAGGGAATCGACGTTTTTTAAAATACATAACCTTGATAAGGGTACGTTGAGCACGTTCAAGGTCAATAAAATGTGATTAAGATGCACCTCCCCAAACTGTTATGCAGTATGTAAGTATGGATTGTACCAGGGAAATATATATTTGGTTGAGGAGCAGCTTAGATGAGTCAGTGTCATTAGTGTGCTCTTGAATAAAATGCCTTAGTGTTTAAAAAATCCACACAAGTTTCCTAGTACGACCTATGACGTGCTCCAGCTGAGGGTACCACGAAAGCCTCTGGTCAACATAGATACCAAGGTACTTGGTACGTGCAACTTTAGCTATTTTTGGACAAGTGCATGTTTGTTTATTGATGTCTTCCTCACAACTGTGTATTCTAATATTGAGGTCGACCTGTGGTTGCGAGTTGTCATAAATACTATAGGAAATATAATTTGTCTTAGAAGCATTTAATGTGAGCAGATTTTCTTGAAGCCACATAGTAATTTTCGACTAGTTGCTCGTATACTGTAGTTACAAGTGACTCGTATACTGTATTTTCAAGTAACTCGTATACTGTAGTTACAAGTTACTCGTATACTGTAGTTACAAGTGACTCGTATACTGTAGTTACAAGTGACTCGTATACTGTAAATACAAGTGACTCGTGTACTGTTGTTACAATGACTCGTATACTGTAGAAACAAGTTACACGTATACTGTAGTTACAAGTTATTCGTATACTGTAGTTACAAAATGCTCGTATACTGTAGTTACAAGTTACTCGTATACTGTAGTTACATTTGACTCGTATACTTTAGTAACAAGTGACTCGTATACTGTAGTTACTAGTTACTCGAATACTGTAGTTACAAGTGACTCGTATGCTGTAGTTTCAAGTAACTCGTATACTGTAGTTACAAGTGACTCGTATACTGTAGTTACACTCGTATACTGTAGTTACACTCGTATACTGTAGTTACAAAATACTCGTATACTGTAGTAACAAAACAAGTGACTCGTATACTGTAGTTAAAAGTGACTCGTATACTGTAGTTACTAGTTACTCGTATACTGTAGTTACTAGTTACTCGTATACTGTAGTTACAAGTGACTCGTATACTGTAGTTACAAGTTACTCGTATACTGTAGTTACAAAATACTCGTATACTGTAGTAACAAAACAAGTGACTCGTATACTGTAGTTAAAAGTGACTCGTATACTGTAGTTACTAGTTACTCGTATACTGTAGTTACTAGTTACTCGTATACTGTAGTTACAAGTTACTTGTATACTGTAGTTACAAGTTACTTGTATACTAAAGTAACAAAATACTCTAATAATGTACTAAAAAGTTACTCGTATACTGTAGGTACAAGTTATTTAAAAACTGAAGTTACAAGTTACTCGTATACTGTAGTGACTAATTACTCGTAAACTGTAGTAACAAGTTTCTCGTATACTGTAGTTACAAGTTACTCGTATACTGTTGTTACAAGTTACTCGTATACTGTAATTACAAGTGACTCGTATACTGTAGTTACAAGTGACTCGTTTACTGAAGGTACAAGTTACTCGTATACTGTAGTGACTATTTACTCGTATACTGCAGTTACAAGTTACTCGTATACTGTAGTTACAAGTTACTCGTATACTGTTGTTACAAGTTACTCGTACACTGTAGTTACAAGTTACTCGTAAACTGTAGTTACAAGTTACTCGTATACTGTAGTTACAAGTTACTCGTATACTGAAGTTACAAGTGACTCGTATACTGTAGTTACAAATTACTCGTATACTGTAGTTTCAAGTTACTCGTATACCGTAGTTACAAGTTACTCGTATACTGTAGTAACTATTGACTCGTATACTGAAGTTACTAGTTACTCGTATACTGTAGTTACAAGTGACTCGTAAACTGTAGTTACGAGTTACTCCTATACTGTAGTTACTAATTACTCGTATACTGTAGTTACAAGTGACTCGTAGAATGTAGTTACAAGTGACTTGTATACTGTAGTTACAAGTAACTCGTATACTGTAGTTACTAGTTACGCGTATTCTGTAGTTACAAGTGACTCGTATACTGTAGTTACAAGTGACTCGTATACGGTAGTTAAAAGTTACTCGTATACTGTGATAACAAGTTACTCGTATACTGTAGTTACAACTTACTCGTATACTGTAGTTACTAGTTACTCGTATACTGTAATTACAAGTGACTCGTATACTGTAGTTACAAGTTACTCGTATACTGTAGTTACTAGTTACTCGTATACTGTAGTTACAAGTAACTCAAATACTGCAGTTACAAGTGACTCGTATACTGTAGTTACTAGTTATTCGTATACTGTAGATACAAGAAACTCGTATACTGTAGTTACAAGTGACTCGTAGACTGTAGTAAAGTGACTTGTATTCTGTAGTTACAAGTTACACGTATACTGTAGTTACAAGTTACTCGTATACTGTTTTTACAAGTGACTTGTATACTGTAGTTACAAGTGACTCGTATACTGTTGTTACAAGTGACTCGTATATTGTAGAAACAAGTAACACGTATACTGTAATTACAAGTAACTCGTATACTGTAGTTACAAGTTACTCGTATATTGTAGTTACAAGTTACTCGAATACTGTTGTTACAAGTGACTCGTATACTGTAGTTACAAGTTAGTCGTATACTGTAGTGACTAGTTACTCGTAAACTGTATTAACAAGTGACTCGTTTACTGTTGTTTCAAGTTACTCGTATACTGTAGTTACAAGTTACTCGTATACTGTAGTTACTAGTTACTCGTATACTGCAGTTACAAGTGACTCGTATACTGCAGTTACAAGTGACTCGTATACTGTAGTTACAAGTGACTCGTAGAATGTAGTTACAAGTGACTTGTATACTGTAGTTACAAGTACCTTGTATACTGTAGTCACAAGTTACTCGTATACTGCAGTTACTAGTTACGCGTATTCTGTAGTTATAAGTGACTCGTATACTGTAGTTACAAGTGACTCGTATACTGTAGTTACAAATGACTCGTACACTGAAGTTACAAGTTACACGTATACTGTAGTTACAAGTTCGACGTATACAGTAGTTAAAAGTTACTCGTATACTGTAATAACAAGTTACTCGTATACTGTAGTTACAACTTACTCGTATACTGTAGTTACAAGTTACTCGTATACTGTAGTTACTAGTTACGCGTATTCTGTAGTAACAAGTGACTCGTATACTGTAGTTACAAATGACTCGTACACTGAAGTTACAAGTAACACGTATGCTGTAGTTACAAGTTACACGTAAACTCTAGTCACAAGTGACTCGTATGCTGTAGTTACAATTTACTCGTAGACTGTAGTTATAAGTTACTCGTATTCTGTAGTTACAAGTTACTCGTATATTGTAGTTACAAGTGACTCGTATACTGAAGTTACTAGTTACGCGTATTCTGTAGTTACAAGTGACTCGTATACTGTAGTTACAAATGACTCGTATACTGAAGTTACAAGTTACACGTATACTGTTGTTACAAGTTCGACGTATACAGTAGTTTAAAGTTACTAGTATATTGTAATAACAATTTACTCGTATACTGTAGTTACAACTTACTCGTATACTGTAGTTACTAGTGACTCGTATACTGTAGTTACAAGTGACTCGTATACTGTAGTTACAAGTTACTCGAATACTGTAGTTACAAGTGACTCGTATACTGTAGTTACAAGTGACTCGTATGCTGTAGTTACAACTTACTCGTAGACTGTAGTTACAAGTTACTCGTATTCTGTAGTTTCAACTTACTCGTATACTGTAGTTACAAGTAACACGTTTACTGTAGTTACAAGTTACACGTATACTGTAGTTACAAGTTACTCGTATACTGTAGTTACAAGTTACTCGTATACTGTAGTTACTAGTTACGCGTACTCTGTAGTTACAAGTGACTCGTATACTGTAGTTACAAGTGACTCGTATACTGTAGTTACAAATGACTCGTTCACTGAAGTTACAAGTTACACGTATACTGTAGTTACAAGTTCGACGTATACAGTAGTTAAAAGTTACTCGTACACTGTAATAACAAGTAACTCGTATACTGTAGTTACAACTTACTCGTATACTGTAGTTACTAGTTACGCGTATCCTGTAGTTACAAGTTACTCGTAAACTGTAGTTACAAGTTACTCGTATACTGTAGTTACTAGTTACGCGTATTCTGTAGTTACAAGTGACTCGTATACTGTAGTTACAAGTGACTCGTACACTGTAGTTACAAGTAACACGTATACTGTAGTTACAAGTTACACGTATACTGTAGTTACAAGTTACTCGTATACTAAACTAACAAATTACTCGTATACTGTAGTTACTAGTGACTCGTATACTGTAGTTTCAAGTGACTCGTATACTGTAGTTACAAGTTACTCGTATACTGTAGTTACTAGTTACGCGTATTCTGTAGTTACAAGTGACTCGTATACTGTAGTTACAAGTGATTCGTACACTGTAGTTACAAGTAACACGTTTACTGTAGTTACAAGTTACACGTATACTGTAGTTACAAGTTACTCTTATACTAAAGTAACAAGTTACTTGTATACTGTAGTTACAAGTAACTCGTATACTGTAGTTACCAGTTACTCGTATATTGTAGTTACAAGTTACTCAAATACTGTAGTTACAAGTGACTCGTATACTGTAGTTACAAGTGACTCGTATACTGTAGTTACAACTTACTCGTAGACTGTAGTTACAAGTTACTCGTATTCTGTAGTTTCAACTTACTCGTATACTGTAGTTACAAGTTACTCGTATACTGTAGTTACTAGTTACGCGTATTCTGTAGTCAAGTGACTCGTATACTGTAGTTACAAGTGACTCGTATACTGTAGTTACAAATGACTCTTACACTGAAGTTACAAGTTACACGTATACTGTAGTTACAAGTTCGACGTATACAGTAGTTAAAAGTTACTCGTATACTGTAATAACAAGTTACTCGTATACTGTAGTTACAACTTACTCGTATACTGTAGTTACTAGTTACGCGTACCCTGTAGTTACAAGTTACTCTTAAACTGTAGTTACAAGTTACTCGTATACTGTAGTTACTAGTAACGCGTATTCTGTAGTTACAAGTGACTCGTATACTGTAGTTACAAGTGACTCGTACACTGTAGTTACAAGTAACACGTATACTGTAGTTACAAGTTACACGTATACTGCAGTTACAAGTTACTCGTATACTAAAGTAACAAGTTACTCGTATACTGTAGTTACAAGTAACTCGTATACTGTAGTTACAAATTACTCGTATATTGTAGTTACAAGTTACTCGAATACTGTTGTTACAAGTGACTCGTATACTGTAGTTAAAAGTGACTCGTATACTGTAGTTACAACTTACTCGTAGACTGTAGTTACAAGTTACTCGTATACTGTAGTTACTAGTTACGCGTATTCTGTAGTTACAAGTGAATCGTATACTGTAGTTACAAGTGACTCGTATACTGTAGTTACAATTGACTCGTACACTGAAGTTACAAGTTACACGTATACTGTTGTTACAAGTTCGACGATACAGTAGTTAAAAGTAACTCGTATACTGTAATAACAAGTTACTCGTATACTGTAGTTACAACTTACTCGTATACTGTAGTTACTAATGACTCGTATACTGTAGTTTCAAGTGACTCGTATACTGTAGTTACAAGTTACTCGTATACTGTAGTTACTAGTTACGCGTATTCTGTAGTTACAAGTGACTCGTATACTGTAGTTACAAGTGACTCGTACACTGTAGTTACAAGTAACACGTTTACTGTAGTTACAAGTTACACGTATACTGTAGTTACAAGTAACTCGTATACTGTAGTTACAAATTACTCGTATATTGTAGTTACAAGTTACTCGAATACTGTTGTTACAAGTGACTCGTATACTGTAGTTAAAAGTGACTCGTATACTGTAGTTACAACTTACTCGTAGACTGTAGTTACAAGTTACTCGTATTCTGTAGTTTCAACTTACTCGTATACTGTAGTTACAAGTTACTCGTATACTGTAGTTACTAGTTACGCGTATTCTGTAGTTACAAGTGACTCGTATACTGTATTTACAAGTGACTCGTATACTGTAGTTACAATTGACTCGTACACTGAAGTTACAAGTTACACGTATACTGTTGTTACAAGTTCGACGATACAGTAGTTAAAAGTTACTCGTATACTGTAATAACAAGTTACTCGTATACTGTAGTTACAACTTACTCGTATACTGTAGTTACTAGTTACGCGTATCCTGTAGTTACAAGTTACTCGTAAACTGTAGGTACAAGTTACTCGTATACTGTAGTTACCAGTTACGCGTATTCTGTAGTTACAAGTGACTCGTATACTGTAGTTACATGTGACTCGTACACTGTAGTTACAAGTAACACGTATACTGTAGTTACAAGTTACACGTATACTGTAGTTACAAGTTACTCGTATACTTAAGTAACAAGTTACTCGTATACTGTAGTTACAAGTTACTCGTATACTGTAGTTACAAATTACTCGTATATTGTAGTTACAAGTTACTCGAATACTGTTGTTACAAGTGACTCGTATACTGTAGTTAAAAGTGACTCGTATACTGTAGTTACAACTTACTCGTAGACTGTAGTTACAAGTTTGTAATGAAGCTGCGCTTGAGAGCGACCCGGAATGATACATGCGTCAGCGCAACACCGCCCGCACCCTCCGCACCGAGCATTTAAGCGGCTGCACGACACGGAGAGGATCAGTCTGTGCTACCGACCGCGCCTAGAGAAGACCGTCCTACCCAAGCCCGCTCCTAGCGAAGGCCAGTCCGCGCCGCCGCCCGTGTATAGTGAACGCCAACCCGTGCCTCCATACCGCCCGCTCTCAGTGAATAACACCGGCCTCCGTCCACCGCTGGAATATTACAAGTTAAGTACTCCATATATATTTTAACTCCGCCCCGCTTAAGTGCAACTACGAACCGTAACGTAGTTGTGCTATATTATCCCGCCGTGGTTTGACTGCTGGCTTATCCCTGCCGCATACCCCGCACGATCGATCCCTGTCGTAGACGTCACCGCTGGACCATCTCACTCTGCGCCTGCTCAGGTTGCGAGTGAGATTCCAGCCGGGGAATCCCAGGTCCATGAGCCTTCGTGTCCTGCGCCTTGGACAGGTCGCGGCACCGAGGCATTCCGAGCTCTGCGCCTGGGGAAGGTAGCGAGCGTACTGGGAAGCCGGGATCCGTATCTGCGCCTTGTAAGGTAGCGGTACGCACCCCGAAGTATCCCTGGATACTATGACTCGTATCTGCGCCTTGTAAGGTAGCGATACACATCTCGTAGGCACCCCCGGGTATCGAGGCCTGTACCTGCGCCTTGTAAGGTAGCGATACACATCTCGTAGGCACCCCCGGGTACCGAGGGCTGTACCTGCGCCTGGTAAGGTAGCGGTACACCTCCTATCGTATGTTGTGTTTGTAGCGCTTGGCCTAACCCGAATTTCACGCACCATTCATCATATTTTGCACCCCGCTAGCCCTGCCGCTGCAGTGGCCATATTGCTGCGTGCATCCGTTCATCCCGTTGAGTGCTAGACACTCCCACGGGATCCCGACCTGCTAGGTGATCTAGAGCGATCACACCGAGGGATAAATATCCCACCCGCTTACTCGCACTCACAACACCGCATCTCTCTCGAAACATTAACCCCCGTGCACCGCACCGCTGCCATAACGCTTTCTCTCACTCGGTCTCTCTCCCCAGGGAATCACCGTCGCCAGGAGGTCAAGTCCACCGTCATCCCCGCCCGGGTAGCCGCGTCTCAGAGTGGAGAGCACCGAACATATCAAGAAACGTTATCCTAGTTAGTACAATTAGAATAGAGTCTGAGGTTGATGACTATGCAAACCCAATAAAATAGAGTTGTTTTGTATTACCGAGTGTTATTTCAACTTTATTCCGCACACACACCCCGAGCTAATTAATGACAATGCAGTCTTAGCGCTTCACGCTGTTAGCTAGCCAGGGCTACATCACAAGTTACTCGTATTCTGTAGTTTCAACTTACTCGTATACTGTAGTTACAAGTTACTCGTATACTGTAGTTACTAGTTACGCGTATTCTGTAGTTACAAGTGACTCGTATACTGTAGTTACAAGTGACTCGTATACTGTAGTTACAATTGACTCGTACACTGAAATTACAAGTTACACGTATACTGTAGTTACAAGTTCGACGTATACAGTAGTTAAAAGTTACTCGTATACTGTAATAACAAGTTACTCGTATACTGTAGTTACAACTTACTCGTATACTGTAGTTACTAGTGACTCGTATACTGTAGTTTCAAGTGACTCGTATACTGTAGTTACAAGTTACTCGTATACTGTAGTAACTAGTTACGCGTATTCTGTAGTTACAAGTGACTCGTATACTGTAGTTACAAGTGACTCGTACACTGTAGTTACAAGTAACACGTTTACTGTAGTTACAAGTTACACGTATACTGTAGTTACAAGTTACTCGTATACTGTAGTTACAAGTTACTCGTATACTGTAGTTACTAGTGACTCGTATACTGTAGTTACAAGTGACTCGTATACTGTAGTTACAAGTTACTCGTATACTGTAGTTACTAGTTACGCGTATTCTGTAGTTACAAGTGACTCGTATACTGTAGTTACATGTGACTCGTACACTGTAGTTACAAGTAACACGTATGCTGTAGTTACAAGTTACACGTATACTGTAGTTACAAGTTACTCGTATACTAAAGTAACAAGTTACTCGTATATTGTAGTTACAAGTTACTCGAATACTGTAGTTACAAGTGACTCGTATACTGTAGTTACAAGTGACTCGTATACTGTAGTTACAAGTGACTCGTATACTGTAGTTACAACTTACTCGTATACTGTAGTTACAACTTACTCGTATACTGTAGTTACTAGTTACGCGTATCCTGTAGTTACAAGTTACTCGTAAACTGTAGTTACAAGTTACTCGTATACTGTTGTTACTAGTTACTCGTATACTGTAGTTACAAGTTACTCGTATACTGTAGTTACTAGTTACGCGTATTCTGTAGTTACAACAGACTCGTATACTGTAGTTACAAGTGACTCGTATACTGTAGTTACAATTGACTCGTACACTGAAGTTACAAGTTACACGTATACTGTAGTTACAAGTTCGACGTATACATTAGTTAAAAGTAACTCGTATACTGTAATAACAAGTTACTCGTACACTGAAGTTACAAGTTACTCGTATACTGTAGTTACAAGTGACTCGTATACTGTAGTTACAAGTTACTCGTATACTGTAGTTACTAGTTACGCGTATTCTGTAGTTACAAGTGACTCGAATACTGTAGTTACAAGTGACTCGTACACTGTAGTTACAAGTAACACGTATACTGTAGTTACAAGTTACACGTATACTGTAGTTACAAGTTACTCGTATACTGTAGTTAAGAGTTACTCGTATACTGTAGTTACTAGTGACTCGTATACTGTAGTTACAAGTGACTCGTATACTGTAGTTACAAGTTACTCGTATACTGTAGTTACTAGTTACGCGTATTCTGTAGTTACAAGTGACTCGTATACTGTAGTTACAAGTGACTCGTACACTGTAGTTACAAGTAACACGTATGCTGTAGTTACAAGTTACACGTATACTGTAGTTACTAGTTACGCGTATTCTGTAGTTACAAGTGACTCGTATACTGTAGTTACAAGTGACTCGTACACTGTAGTTACAAGTAACACGTATGCTGTAGTTACAAGTTACACGTATACTGTAGTTACAAGTTACTCGTATACTAAAGTAACAAGTTACTCGTATATTGTAGTTACAAGTTACTCGAATACTGTAGTTACAAGTGACTCGTATACTGTAGTTACAAGTGACTCGTATACTGTAGTTACAAGTGACTCGTATACTGTAGTTACAACTTACTCGTATACTGTAGTTACAACTTACTCGTATACTGTAGTTACTAGTTACGCGTATCCTGTAGTTACAAGTTACTCGTAAACTGTAGTTACAAGTTACTCGTATACTGTTGTTACTAGTTACTCGTATACTGTAGTTACAAGTTACTCGTATACTGTAGTTACTAGTTACGCGTATTCTGTAGTTACAACAGACTCGTATACTGTAGTTACAAGTGACTCGTATACTGTAGTTACAATTGACTCGTACACTGAAGTTACAAGTTACACGTATACTGTAGTTACAAGTTCGACGTATACATTAGTTAAAAGTAACTCGTATACTGTAATAACAAGTTACTCGTACACTGAAGTTACAAGTTACTCGTATACTGTAGTTACAAGTGACTCGTATACTGTAGTTACAAGTTACTCGTATACTGTAGTTACTAGTTACGCGTATTCTGTAGTTACAAGTGACTCGAATACTGTAGTTACAAGTGACTCGTACACTGTAGTTACAAGTAACACGTATACTGTAGTTACAAGTTACTCGTATACTGTAGTTACAAGTGACTCGTATACTGTAGTTACAAGTTACACGTATACTGTAGTTACAAGTTCGACGTATACAGTAGTTAAAAGTAACTCGTATACTGTAATAACAAGTTACTCGTATACTGTAGTTACAACTTACTCGTATACTGTAGTTACTAGTGACTCGTATACTGTAGTTTCAAGTGACTCGTATACTGTAGTTACAAGTTACTCGTATACTGTAGTAACTAGTTACGCGTATTCTGTAGTTACAAGTGACTCGTATACTGTAGTTACAAGTGACTCGTACACTGTAGTTACAAGTAACACGTTTACTGTAGTTACAAGTTACACGTATACTGTAGTTACAAGTTACTCGTATACTGTAGTTACAAGTTACTCGTATACTGTAGTTACTAGTGACTCGTATACTGTAGTTACAAGTGACTCGTATACTGTAGTTACAAGTTACTCGTATACTGTAGTTACTAGTTACGCGTATTCTGTAGTTACAAGTGACTCGTATACTGTAGTTACAAGTGACTCGTACACTGTAGTTACAAGTAACACGTATGCTGTAGTTACAAGTTACACGTATACTGTAGTTACAAGTTACTCGTATACTAAAGTAACAAGTTACTCGTATATTGTAGTTACAAGTTACTCGAATACTGTAGTTACAAGTGACTCGTATACTGTAGTTACAAGTGACTCGTATACTGTAGTTACAAGTGACTCGTATACTGTAGTTACAACTTACTCGTATACTGTAGTTACAACTTACTCGTATACTGTAGTTACTAGTTACGCGTATCCTGTAGTTACAAGTTACTCGTAAACTGTAGTTACAAGTTACTCGTATACTGTTGTTACTAGTTACTCGTATACTGTAGTTACAAGTTACTCGTATACTGTAGTTACTAGTTACGCGTATTCTGTAGTTACAACAGACTCGTATACTGTAGTTACAAGTGACTCGTATACTGTAGTTACAATTGACTCGTACACTGAAGTTACAAGTTACACGTATACTGTAGTTACAAGTTCGACGTATACATTAGTTAAAAGTAACTCGTATACTGTAATAACAAGTTACTCGTACACTGAAGTTACAAGTTACTCGTATACTGTAGTTACAAGTGACTCGTATACTGTAGTTACAAGTTACTCGTATACTGTAGTTACTAGTTACGCGTATTCTGTAGTTACAAGTGACTCGAATACTGTAGTTACAAGTGACTCGTACACTGTAGTTACAAGTAACACGTATACTGTAGTTACAAGTTACACGTATACTGTAGTTACAAGTTACTCGTATACTGTAGTTAAGAGTTACTCGTATACTGTAGTTACTAGTGACTCGTATACTGTAGTTACAAGTGACTCGTATACTGTAGTTACAAGTTACTCGTATACTGTAGTTACTAGTTACGCGTATTCTGTAGTTACAAGTGACTCGTATACTGTAGTTACAAGTGACTCGTACACTGTAGTTACAAGTAACACGTATGCTGTAGTTACAAGTTACACGTATACTGTAGTTACTAGTTACGCGTATTCTGTAGTTACAAGTGACTCGTATACTGTAGTTACAAGTGACTCGTACACTGTAGTTACAAGTAACACGTATGCTGTAGTTACAAGTTACACGTATACTGTAGTTACAAGTTACTCGTATACTAAAGTAACAAGTTACTCGTATATTGTAGTTACAAGTTACTCGAATACTGTAGTTACAAGTGACTCGTATACTGTAGTTACAAGTGACTCGTATACTGTAGTTACAAGTGACTCGTATACTGTAGTTACAACTTACTCGTATACTGTAGTTACAACTTACTCGTATACTGTAGTTACTAGTTACGCGTATCCTGTAGTTACAAGTTACTCGTAAACTGTAGTTACAAGTTACTCGTATACTGTTGTTACTAGTTACTCGTATACTGTAGTTACAAGTTACTCGTATACTGTAGTTACTAGTTACGCGTATTCTGTAGTTACAACAGACTCGTATACTGTAGTTACAAGTGACTCGTATACTGTAGTTACAATTGACTCGTACACTGAAGTTACAAGTTACACGTATACTGTAGTTACAAGTTCGACGTATACATTAGTTAAAAGTAACTCGTATACTGTAATAACAAGTTACTCGTACACTGAAGTTACAAGTTACTCGTATACTGTAGTTACAAGTGACTCGTATACTGTAGTTACAAGTTACTCGTATACTGTAGTTACTAGTTACGCGTATTCTGTAGTTACAAGTGACTCGAATACTGTAGTTACAAGTGACTCGTACACTGTAGTTACAAGTAACACGTATACTGTAGTTACAAGTTACTCGTATACTGTAGTTACAAGTGACTCGTATACTGTAGTTACAAGTTACACGTATACTGTAGTTACAAGTTCGACGTATACAGTAGTTAAAAGTAACTCGTATACTGTAATAACAAGTTACTCGTATACTGTAGTTACAACTTACTCGTATACTGTAGTTACTAGTGACTCGTATACTGTAGTTTCAAGTGACTCGTATACTGTAGTTACAAGTTACTCGTATACTGTAGTAACTAGTTACGCGTATTCTGTAGTTACAAGTGACTCGTATACTGTAGTTACAAGTGACTCGTACACTGTAGTTACAAGTAACACGTTTACTGTAGTTACAAGTTACACGTATACTGTAGTTACAAGTTACTCGTATACTGTAGTTACAAGTTACTCGTATACTGTAGTTACTAGTGACTCGTATACTGTAGTTACAAGTGACTCGTATACTGTAGTTACAAGTTACTCGTATACTGTAGTTACTAGTTACGCGTATTCTGTAGTTACAAGTGACTCGTATACTGTAGTTACAAGTGACTCGTACACTGTAGTTACAAGTAACACGTATGCTGTAGTTACAAGTTACACGTATACTGTAGTTACAAGTTACTCGTATACTAAAGTAACAAGTTACTCGTATATTGTAGTTACAAGTTACTCGAATACTGTAGTTACAAGTGACTCGTATACTGTAGTTACAAGTGACTCGTATACTGTAGTTACAAGTGACTCGTATACTGTAGTTACAACTTACTCGTATACTGTAGTTACAACTTACTCGTATACTGTAGTTACTAGTTACGCGTATCCTGTAGTTACAAGTTACTCGTAAACTGTAGTTACAAGTTACTCGTATACTGTTGTTACTAGTTACTCGTATACTGTAGTTACAAGTTACTCGTATACTGTAGTTACTAGTTACGCGTATTCTGTAGTTACAACAGACTCGTATACTGTAGTTACAAGTGACTCGTATACTGTAGTTACAATTGACTCGTACACTGAAGTTACAAGTTACACGTATACTGTAGTTACAAGTTCGACGTATACATTAGTTAAAAGTAACTCGTATACTGTAATAACAAGTTACTCGTACACTGAAGTTACAAGTTACTCGTATACTGTAGTTACAAGTGACTCGTATACTGTAGTTACAAGTTACTCGTATACTGTTGTTACTAGTTACGCGTATTCTGTAGTTACAAGTGACTCGAATACTGTAGTTACAAGTGACTCGTACACTGTAGTTACAAGTAACACGTATACTGTAGTTACAAGTTACTCGTATACTGTAGTTACAAGTGACTCGTATACTGTAGTTACAAGTTACACGTATACTGTAGTTACAAGTTCGACGTATACAGTAGTTAAAAGTAACTCGTATACTGTAATAACAAGTTACTCGTACACTGAAGTTACAAGTTACTCGTATACTGTAGTTACAAGTGACTCGTATACTGTAGTTACAAGTTACTCGTATACTGTAGTTACTAGTTACGCGTATTCTGTAGTTACAAGTGACTCGTATACTGTAGTTACAAGTTACTCGTATACTGTAGTTACTTGTGAGGCGTATTCTGTAGTTACAAGTGACTCGTATACTGTAGTTACAAGTGACTCGTACACTGTAGTTACAAGTAACACGTATACTGTAGTTACAAGTTACACGTATACTGTAGATACAAGTTACTCGTATACTAAAAAAACAAGTTACTTGTATACTGTAGTTACAAGATACTCGTATACTGTAGTTACAAGTAACACGTATACTGTAGTTACAAGTTACACGAATACTGTAGATACAAGTTACTCGTATAATAAAGTAACAAGTTACTTGTATACTGTAGTTACAAGATACTCGTATACTGTAGTTACAAGTAACTCGTATATTGTATTTACAAGTTACTCAAATACTGTAGTTACAAGTGACTCGTATACTGTAGTTACAAGTGACTCGTATACTGTAGTTACAACTTACTCGTAGATTGTAGTTACAAGTTACTCGTATTCTGTAGTTTCAACTTACTCGGATACTGTAATTACAAGTTACTCGTATACTGTAGTTACTAGTTACGCGTATTCTGTAGTTACAAGTGACTCGTATACTGTAGTAACAAGTGACTCGTATACTGTAGTTACAAATGACTCGTACACTGAAGTTACAAGTTACACGTATACTGTAGTTACAAGTTCGACGTATACAGTAGTTAAAAGTTACTTGTATACTGTAATAACAAGTTACTCGTATACTGTAGTTACAACTTACTCGTAAACTGTAGTTACTAGTTACGCGTATCCTGTAGTTACAAGTTACTCGTAAACTGTAGTTACAAGTTACTCGTATACTGTAGTTACAAGTGACTCGTACACTGTAGTTACAAGTGACTCGTACACTGTAGTTACAAGTAACACGTATACTGTAGTTACAAGTTACACGTATACTGTAGTTACAAGTTACTCGTATACTAAAGTAACAAGTTACTCGTATACTGTAGTTACAAGTAACTCAACGACTAGTCTAGCACGGGAGGTTGTGCGATGTGTGATGGAAGCCCGTGAGCGTGGGTTGCAGGTGGCGGTGCTGTGCTGCGACCTCTCGAAGGCGTTCGACGTAGCCGATCACGCTGTTCTCAGCGCTAAGCTGCGCCACTACGGCATTGAGGGGCCGCCGCATGCTCTGCTTACTGACCTTCTCCGCGAACGATCACAGGTGGTCGCTGCGTGTGGAGGATACGTAAAATCGGATGCCCTCACAACAACAATGGGTGTAGCTCAGGGATCATCAGTTTCAAACATCCTGTTTTCCCTTTTACTGAATGATCTTCCTGCCGCTCTGGTTGCTGGTGAGGCCTATATGTATGCTGACGACGTCGCCTGCGTAGTAACTGCTTCCCAATTGAAAGATCTTGAAGTAAAATTAAATGCAGCAGCAGCACAACTGTCGAGATGGTTTGCGTTAAACGGCCTTGTGTTAAATCTTAAAAAAACACACTTTCTTCATTTCCATCTCGGAGGCAAGGCACCAAATCCCCTAGACGTTGCTGTAGGTGGGATCCAACTGGAGCAAGTGTCATCCACTGCGTTTCTAGGTATTGAACTTGATCGCGGCCTGACGTGGGGACCACATATCACTAACGTGAGTGGAAAGCTCGGCGGCGCGTGCTTTGCTCTGTGTCGCCTAGCTCGAGTGGTACCGCGACATGTTGTACGATCTTGCTACTTCGCTACTGTGCACTCGATTCTTCAATATGGTGCTGAACTGTGGGGGCGTGCTTCCGAATGGGAGCGCACCTTCCGTATGCAGAAGAGGGCTATACGATCAGTAGTGCAGGTCCCACAGGATACATCTGTGAAACCTTACTTTCGATCACTGGGGATCCTCACATTAACGTCGATAGTAATTTTTCAAGTGGCGGTGTATGTCTTTACTCATATTGATGAGTACAGAAAACGTAGTGATGCTACGGCTAAAGTTTTACGTCACGCAAACCGTCTGCAAGCTGTACGACATAGACTGGCAAAGTCCTCCAAGTTGACACATGTGATGGGTCCTGAAGTGTACAATCGCCTCCCTGTCACTGTAACTGAGGCAGAGTCCTTAAACGCTTTCAAAGTTAAACTGAAGCGCTGGCTCCTCGAGCATACATTTTATAACTACAATGAATTTTTTAATCATAAATTAATTTAAGTATTATTTATTGACATTTTTTAAATCGAACTGAATTTAAATAATGATTTTATTTCTGATTTATTTTATTTTGAACATTGACATTGACTTAAATTAATTTATTACAATTGTATCGCTTATTTTATTATTAATTAATTGATTAAGTACTTTAAAGTACAATATTATTTAATTTGTTTTTTTAAGAATGACGTGTAACAATAAGCTAATTGCAGGATTTTTTATTTTATTGTAAATAATGATTGTTATAATTATTGTTACTAAATAAAAGAATATGAATATGAATATGAATATACTGTAGTTACAAGTTACTCGAATACTGTTGTTACAAGTGACTCGTATACTGTAGTTACAAGTGACTCGTATACTGTAGTTACAACTTACTTGTAGACTGTAGTTAAAAGTTACTCGTATTCTGTAGTTTCAACTAACTCTTATACTGTAGTTACAAGTTACTCGTATACTGTAGTTACTAGTTACGCGTATTCTGTAGTTACAAGTGACTCGTAAACTGTAGTTACAAGTTACTCGTATATTGTAGTTACTAGTTACGCGTATTCTGTAGTTACAAGTTACTCGTATACTAAAGTAACAAGTTACTCGTATACTGTAGTTACAAGTAACTCGTATACTGTAGTTACAAGTTACTCGTATATTGTAATTACAAGTTACTCGAATACTGTAGTTACAAGTGACTATACTGTAGTTACAAGTGACTCATAAACTGTAGTTACAACTTACTCGTTGACTGTAGTTACAACTTACTCGTATACTGTAGTTACTAGTTACGCGTATCCTGTAGTTACAAGTTACTCGTAAACTGTAGTTACAAGTTACTCGTATACTGTTGTTACTAGTTACTCGTATACTGTAGTTACAAGTTACTCGTATACTGTAGTTACTAGTTACGCGTATTCTGTAGTTACAACAGACTCGTATACTGTAGTTACAAGTGACTCGTATACTGTAGTTACAATTCACTCGTACACTGAAGTTACAAGTTACACGTATACTGTAGTTACAAGTTCGACGTATTCATTAGTTAAAAGTTACTTGTATACTGTAATAACAAGTTACTCGTACACTGAAGTTACAAGTTACTCGTATACTGTAGTTACAAGTGACTCGTATACTGTAGTTACAAGTTACTCGTATACTGTAGTTACTAGATACGCGTATTCTGTAGTTACAAGTGACTCGTATACTGTAGTTACAAGTTACTCGTATATTGTAGTTACAAGTTACTCGAATACTGTTGTTACAAGTGACTCGTATACTGTAGTTACAAGTGACTCGTATACTGTAGTTACAACTTACTTGTAGACTGTAGTTACAAGTTACTCGTATTCTGTAGTTTCAACTTACTCTAATACTGTAGTTACAAGTTACTCGTATACTGGAGTTACTAGTTACGCGTATTCTGTAGTTACAAGTTACTCGTAAACTGTAGTTACAAGTTACTCGTATACTGTAGTTACTAGTAACGCGTATTCTGTAGTTACAAGTGACTCGTATACTGTAAATACAAACTACTCGTATACGAAAGTAACAAGTTACTTGTATACTGTAGTTACAAGATACTCGTATACTGTAGTTACAAGTTACTCGTATATTGTAGTTACAAGTTACTCAAATACTGTAGTTACAAGTGACTCGTATACTGTAGTTACAAGTGACTCGTATACTGTAGTTACAACTTACTCGTAGATTGTAGTTACAAGTTACTCGTATTCTGAAGTTTCAACTTACTCGGATACTGTAGTTACAAGTAACTCGTATACTGTAGTAACTAGTTACGCGTATTCTGTAGTTACAAGTGACTCGTATACTGTAGTTACAAGTTACTCGTATACTATAATAATAATATAATATAATAATATACTTTTATTTCTTTCACAAAGGTGATAATGGATACTAAGCTTACAGAGGTGTACTTAATATTATACAATTAATAAGCCTTTGTGAAATACTGTAGTTACTAGTTACGCGTATTCTGTAGTTACAACAGACTCGTATACTGTAGTTACTAGTTACGCGTATTCTGTAGTTACAAGTGACTCGTATACTGTAGTTACAAGTGACTCGTATACTGTAGTTACAAATGAATCTTACACTGAAGTTAAAAGTTACACGTATACTGTAGTTACAAGTTCGACGTATACAGTAGTTAAAAGTTACTCGTATACTGTAATAACAAGTGACTCGTATACTGTAGTTACAAGTTACTCGTATACTGTAGTTACTAGTTACGCGTATTCTGTAGTTACAAGTTACTCGTATACTGTAGTTACAAATGAATCTTACACTGAAGTTAAAAGTTACACGTATACTGTAGTTACAAGTTACTCGTATACTGTAGTTACAAGTGACTCGTATACTGTAGTTACAAGTTACTCGTATACTGTAGTTACAAGTTACTCGTATATTGTAGTTTCAAGTTACTCGAATACTGTAGTTACAAGTGACTCGTATACTGTAGTTACAAGTGACTCATATACTGTAGTTACAACTTACTCGTAGACTGTAGTTACAAGTTACTCATATTCTGTAGTTTAAACTTACTCGTATACTGTAGTTACAAGTTACTCGTATACTGTAGTTACAACTTACTCGTATACTGTAGTTACTAGTGACTCGTATACTGTAGTTACAAGTGACTCGTATACTGTAGTTACAAGTTACTCGTATACTGTAGTTACTTGTTACGCGTATTCTGTAGTTACAAGTGACTCGTATACTGTAGTTACAAGTGACTCGTACACTGTATATACAAGTCACACGTATACTGTAGTTACAAGTTACACGTATACTGTTGATTCAAGTTACTCGTATACTAAAGTAACAAGTTACTTGTATACTGTAGTTACAAGATACTCGTATACTGTAGTTACAAGTTACTCGTATATTGTAGTTACAAGTTACTCAAATACTGTAGTTACAAGTGACTCGTATGCTGTAGATTCAAGTTACTCGTATACTAAAGTAACAAGTTACTTGTATACTGTAGTTACAAGATACTCGTATACTGTAGTTACAAGTTACTCGTATATTGTAGTTACAAGTTACTCAAATACTGTAGTTACAAGTGACTCGTATACTGTAGTTACAAGTGACTCGTATACTGTAGTTACAACTTACTCGTAGATTGTAGTTACAAGTTACTTGTATTCTGTAGTTTCAACTTACTCGGATACTGTAATTACAAGTTACTCGTATACTGTAGTTACTAGTTACGCGTATTCTGTAGTTACAAGTGACTCGTATACTGTAGTTACAAGTGACTCGTATACTGTAGTTACAAATGACTCGTACACTGAAGTTACAAGTTACACGTATACTGTAGTTACAAGTTCGACGTATACAGTAGTTAAAAGTAACTTGTATACTGTAATAACAAGTTACTCGTATACTGTAGTTACAACTTACTCGTATACTGTAGTTACTAGTTACGCGTATCTTGTAGTTACAAGTTACTCGTAAACTGTAGTTACAAGTGACTCGTACACTGTAGTTACAAGTAACACGTATACTGTAGTAACAAGTAACTCGTATACTGTAGTTACAAGTTACTCGTATATTGTAGTTACAAGTTACTCGAATACTGTTGTTACAAGTGACTCGTATACTGTAGTTACAAGTGACTCGTATACTGTTGTTACAACTTACTTGTAGACTGTAGTTACTAGTTACGCGTATCTTGTAGTTACAAGTTACTCGTAAACTGTAGTTACAAGTGACTCGTACACTGTAGTTACAAGTAACACGTATACTGTAGTAACAAGTAACTCGTATACTGTAGTTACAAGTTACTCGTATATTGTAGTTACAAGTTACTCGAATACTGTTGTTACAAGTGACTCGTATACTGTAGTTACAAGTTACTCGTATTCTGTAGTTTCAACTTACTCTAATACTGTAGTTACAAGTTACTCGTATACTGTAGTTACTAGTTACGCGTATTCTGTAGTTACAAGTTACTCGTAAACTGTAGTTACAAGTTACTCGTATACTGTAGTTACTAGTAACGCGTATTCTGTAGTTACAAGTGACTCGTATACTGTAAATACAAACTACTCGTATACGAAAGTAACAAGTTACTTGTATACTGTAGTTACAAGATACTCGTATACTGTAGTTACAAGTTACTCGTATATTGTAGTTACAAGTTACTCAAATACTGTAGTTACAAGTGACTCGTATACTGTAGTTACAAGTGACTTGTATACTGTAGTTACAACTTACTCGTAGATTGTAGTTACAAGTTACTCGACTACTGTAGTTTCAACTTACTCGGATACTGTAGTTACAACTTACTCGTATACTGTAGTTACTAGTGACTCGTATACTGTAGTTACAAGTGACTCGTATACTGTAGTTACAAGTTACTCGTATACTGTAGTTACTTGTTACGCGTATTCTGTAGTTACAAGTGACTCGTATACTGTAGTTACAAGTGACTCGTACACTGTATATACAAGTCACACGTATACTGTAGTTACAAGTTACACGTATACTGTAGATTCAAGTTACTCGTATACTAAAGTAACAAGTTACTTGTATACTGTAGTTACAAGATACTCGTATACTGTAGTTACAAGTTACTCGTATATTGTAGTTACAAGTTACTCAAATACTGTAGTTACAAGTGACTCGTATACTGTAGATTCAAGTTACTCGTATACTAAAGTAACAAGTTACTTGTATACTGTAGTTACAAGATACTCGTATACTAAAGTTACAAGTTACTCGTATATTGTAGTTACAAGTTACTCAAATACTGTAGTTACAAGTGACTCGTATACTGTAGTTACAAGTGACTCGTATACTGTAGTTACAACTTACTCGTAGATTGTAGTTACAAGTTACTCGTATTCTGTAGTTTCAACTTACTCGGATACTGTAATTACAAGTTACTCGTATACTGTAGTTACTAGTTACGCGTATTCTGTAGTTACAAGTGACTCGTATACTGTAGTTACAAGTGACTCGTATACTGTAGTTACAAATGACTCGTACACTGAAGTTACAAGTTACACGTATACTGTAGTTACAAGTTCGACGTATACAGTAGTTAAAAGTAACTTGTATACTGTAATAACAAGTTACTCGTATACTGTAGTTACAACTTACTCGTATACTGAAGTTACTAGTTACGCGTATCTTGTAGTTACAAGTTACTCGTAAACTGTAGTTACAAGTGACTCGTACACTGTAGTTACAAGTAACACGTATACTGTAGTAACAAGTAACTCGTATACTGTAGTTACAAGTTACTCGTAAATTGTAGTTACAAGTTACTCGAATACTGTTGTTACAAGTGACTCGTATACTGTAGTTACAAGTGACTCGTATACTGTAGTTACAACTTACTTGTAGACTGTAGTTACAAGTTACTCGTATTTTGTAGTTTCAACTTACTCTAATACTGTCGTTTCAACTTACTCGTATACTGTAGTAACAAGTTACTCGTATACTGTAGTTACTAGTTACGCGTATTCTGTAGTTACAAGTTACTCGTAAACTGTAGTTACAAGTTACTCGTATACTGTAGTTACTAGTTACGCGTATTCTGTAGAAACAAGTGACTCGTATACTGTATCTACAAGTTACACGTATAATGTAGTTACAAGTTACTAGTATACTAAAGTAACAAGTTACTCGTATACTGTAGTTACAAGTGACTCGTATACTGAAGTTACAAGTTACTCGTATATTGTAATTACAAGTTACTCGAATACTGTTGTTACAAGTGACTCTTATACTGTAGTTACAAGTGACTCGTATACTGTAGTTACAACTTACTCGTAGACTGTAGTTACAAGTTTCTCGTATTCTGTAGTTTCAACTTACTCGTATACTGTAGTTACAAGTTACTCGTATACTGTAGTTACTAGTTACGCATATTCTGTAGTTACAAGTTACTCGTAAACTGTAGTTACAAGTTACTCGTATACTGTAGTTACTAGTTACGCGTATTCTGTAGTTACAAGTGACTCGTATACTGTAGTTACAAGTTACACGTATATTGTAGTTACAAGTTACTCGTATATTGTAGTTACAAGTTAATCGAATACTGTAGTTACAAGTGACTCGTATACTGTAGTTACAAGTTACTCGTATATTGTAGTTACAAGTTACTCGAATACTGTAGTTTCAAGTGACTCGTATACTGTAGTTACAAGTGACTCGTATACTGTAGTTACAACTTACTCGTAGACTGTAGTTACAAGTTACTCGTATTCTGTAGTTTCAACTTACTCGTATACTGTAGTTACAAGTTACTCGTATACTGTAGTTACTAGTTACGCGTATTCTGTAGTTACAAGTGACTCGTATACTGTAGTTACAAGTGACTCGTATACTGTAGTTACAAATGAATCTCACACTGAAGTTACAAGTTACACGTATACTGTAGTTACAAGTTCGACGTATACAGTAGTTAAAAGTTACTCGTATACTGTAATAACAAGTTACTCGTATACTGTAGTTACAACTTACTCGTATACTGTTGTTACTAGTTACGCGTATCCTGTAGTTACAAGTTACTCGTAAACTGTAGTTACAAGTTACTCGTATTCTGTAGTTACTAGTTACGCGTATTCTGTAGTTACAAATGACTCGTATACTGTAGTTACAAGTGACTCGTACCCTGAAGTTACATGTAACACGTATACTGTAGTTACAAGTTACACGTATACTGTAGTTACAAGTTACTCGTATACTAAAGTAACAAGTTACTCGTATACTGTAGTTACAAGTAACTCGTATACTGTAGTTACAAGTTACTCGTATATTGTAGTTACAAGTTACTCGAATACTGTAGTTACAAGTGACTCGTATACTGTAGTTACAAGTGACTCATATACTGTAGTTACAACTTACTCGTAGACTGTAGTTACAAGTTACTCGTATTCTGTAGTTTCAACTTACTCGTATACTGTAGTTACAAGTTACTCGTATACTGTAGTTACTAGTTACGCGTATTCTGTAGTTACAAGTGACTCATACTGTAGTTACAAGTGACTCGTATACTGTAGTTACAATTGACTCGTACACTGAAGTTACAAGTTATACGTATACTGTAGTTACAAGTTCGACGTATACAGTAGTTAAAAGTTACTCGTTTACTGTAATAACAAGTTACTCGTATTCTGTAGTTTCAACTTACTCGTATACTGTAGTTACAAGTTACTCGTATACTGTAGTTACTAGTTAAGCGTATTCTGTAGTTACAAGTTACTCGTAAACTGTAGTAACAAGTTACTCGTATACTGTAGTTACTAGTTACGCGTATTCTGTAGTTACAAGTGACTCGTATACTGTAGTTACAAGTGACTCGTACACTGTAGTTACAAGTAACACGTATAATGTAGTTAAAAGTTACACGAATACTGTAGTTACAAGTTACTCGTATATTGTAGTTACAAGTTACTCGAATACTGTTGTTACAAGTGACTCGTATACTGTAGTTACAAGTGACTCGTATACTGTAGTTACAACTTACTCGTAGAATGTAGTTTTAAGTTACTCGTATTCTGTCGTTTCAACTTACTCGTATACTGTAGTAACAAGTTACTCGTATACTGTAGTTACTAGTTACGCGTATTCTGTAGTTACAAGTTACTCGTAAACTGTAGTTACAAGTTACTCGTATACTGTAGTTACTAGTTACGCGTATTCTGTAGAAACAAGTGACTCGTATACTGTAGTTACAAGTGACTCGTACACTGTAGTTACAAGTAACACGTTTACTGTAGTTACAAGTTACACGAATACTGTAGTTACAAGTTACTCGTATACTGTAGTTACTAGTTACGCGTATTCTGTAGTTACAAGTGACTCGGAAACTGTAGTTACAAGTAACTTGTATACTGTAGTTACAATTGACTCGTACACTGAAGTTACAAGTTACACGTATACTGTAGTTACAAGTTCGACGTATACAGTAGTTAAAAGTTACTCGTATACTGTAATAACAAGTTACTCGTATTCTGTAGTTTCAACTTACTCGTATACTGTAGTTACAAGTTACTCGTATACTGTAGTTACAAGTTAAGCGTATTCTGTAGTTACAAGTTACTCGTAAACTGTAGTTACAAGTTACTCGTATACTGTAGTTACTAGTTACGCGTATTCTGTGGTTACAAGTGACTCGTATACTGTAGTTACAAGTGACTCGTACACTGTAGTTACAAGTAACACGTATAATGTAGTTACAAGTTACACGTATACTGTAGTTACAAGTTACTCGTATACTGTAGTTACTAGTTACGCGTATTCTGTAGTTACAAGTGACTCGTATACTGTAGTTACAAGTGACTCGTATACTGTAGTTACAAATGACTCGTACACTGAAGTTACAAGTTACACGTATACTGTAATTACAAGTTCGACGTATACATAGTTAAAAGTTACTTGTATACTGAAATAACAAGTTACTCGTATACTGTCGTTACAACTTACTCGTATACTGTAGTTACTAGTTACGCGAATCCTGTAGTTACAAGTTACTCGTAAACTGTAGTTACAAGTTACTCGTATACTGTAGTTACTAGTTACGCGTATTTTGTAGTTACAAGTGACTCGTATACTGTAGTTACAAGTGACTCGTACACTGTAGTTACAAGTAACACGTGTACTGTAGTTACAAGTTACACGTATAATGTAGTTACAAGTTACTAGTATACTAAAGTAACAAGTTACTCGTATACTGTAGTTACAAGTGACTCGTATACTGTAGTTACAAATGACTCGTACACTGAAGTTACAAGTTACACGTATACTGTAATTACAAGTTCGACGTATACATAGTTAAAAGTTACTTGTATACTGAAATAACAAGTTACTCGTATACTGTCGTTACAACTTACTCGTATACTGTAGTTACTAGTTACGCGAATCCTGAAGTTACAAGTTACACGTAAACTGTAGTTACAAGTTACTCGTATACTGTAGTTACTAGTTACGCGTATTTTGTAGTTACAAGTGACTCGTATACTGTAGTTACAAGTGACTCGTACACTGTAGTTACAAGTAACACGTGTACTGTAGTTACAAGTTACACGTATAATGTAGTTACAAGTTACTAGTATACTAAAGTAACAAGTTACTCGTATACTGTAGTTACAAGTGACTCGTATACTGTAGTTACAAGTTACTCGTATATTGTAATTACAAGTTACTCGAATACTGTTGTTACAAGTGACTCTTATACTGTAGTTACAAGTGACTCGTATACTGTAGTTACAACTTACTCGTAGACTGTAGTTACAAGTTACTCGTATTCTGTAGTTTCAACTTACTCGTATACTGTAGTTACAAGTTACTCGTATACTGTAGTTACTAGTAACGCATATTCTGTAGTTACAAGTTACTCGTAAACTGTAGTTACAAGTTACTCGTATACTGTAGTTACTAGTTACGCGTATTCTGTAGTTACAAGTGACTCGTATACTGTAGTTACAAGTTACACGTATATTGTAGTTACAAGTTACTCGTATATTGTAGTTACAAGTTAATCGAATACTGTAGTTACAAGTGACTCGTATACTGTAGTTACAAGTTACTCGTATATTGTAGTTACAAGTTACTCGAATACTGTAGTTACAAGTGACTCGTATACTGTAGTTACAAGTGACTCGTATACTGTAGTTACAACTTACTCGTATACTGTAGTTACAAGTTACTCGTAAACTGTAGTTACTAGTTACGCGTATTCTGTAGTTACAAGTGACTCGTATACTGTAGTTACAAGTGACTCGTATACTGTAGTTACAAATGAATCTTACACTGAAGTTACAAGTTACACGTATACTGTAGTTACAAGTTCGACGTATACAGTAGTTAAAAGTTACTCGTATACTGTAATAACAAGTTACTCGTATACTGTAGTTACAACTTACTCGTATACTGTTGTTACTAGTTACGCGTATCCTGTAGTTACAAGTAACTCGTATACTGTAGTTACAAGTTACTCGTATATTGTAGTTACAAGTTACTCGAATACTGTAGTTACAAGTGACTCGTATACTGTAGTTACAAGTGACTCATATACTGTAGTTACAACTTACTCGTAGACTGTAGTTACAAGTTACTCGTATTCTGTAGTTTCAAATTACTCGTATACTGTAGTTACAAGTTACTCGTATACTGTAGTTACTAGTTACGCGTATTCTGTAGTTACAAGTGACTCATACTGTAGTTACAAGTGACTCGTATACTGTAGTTACAATTGACTCGTACACTGAAGTTACAAGTTATACGTATACTGTAGTTACAAGTTCGACGTATACAGTAGTTAAAAGTTACTCGTTTACTGTAATAACAAGTTACTCGTATTCTGTAGTTTCAACTTACTCGTATACTGTAGTTACAAGTTACTCGTATACTGTAGTTACTAGTTAAGCGTATTCTGTAGTTACAAGTTACTCGTAAACTGTAGTTACAAGTAACTCGTATACTGTAGTTACTAGTTACGCGTATTCTGTAGTTACAAGTGACTCGTATACTGTAGTTACAAGTGACTCGTACACTGTAGTTACAAGTAACACGTGTACTGTAGTTACAAGTTACACGTATAATGTAGTTACAAGTTACTAGTATACTAAAGTAACAAGTTACTCGTATACTGTAGTTACAAGTGACTCGTATACTGTAGTTACAAGTTACTCGTATATTGTAATTACAAGTTACTCGAATACTGTTGTTACAAGTGACTCTTATACTGTAGTTACAAGTGACTCGTATACTGTAGTTACAACTTACTCGTAGACTGTAGTTACAAGTTACTCGTATTCTGTAGTTTCAACTTACTCGTATACTGTAGTTACAAGTTACTCGTATACTGTAGTTACTAGTAACGCATATTCTGTAGTTACAAGTTACTCGTAAACTGTAGTTACAAGTTACTCGTATACTGTAGTTACTAGTTACGCGTATTCTGTAGTTACAAGTGACTCGTATACTGTAGTTACAAGTTACACGTATATTGTAGTTACAAGTTACTCGTATATTGTAGTTACAAGTTAATCGAATACTGTAGTTACAAGTGACTCGTATACTGTAGTTACAAGTTACTCGTATATTGTAGTTACAAGTTACTCGAATACTGTAGTTACAAGTGACTCGTATACTGTAGTTACAAGTGACTCGTATACTGTAGTTACAACTTACTCGTATACTGTAGTTACAAGTTACTCGTATACTGTAGTTACTAGTTACGCGTATTCTGTAGTTACAAGTGACTCGTATACTGTAGTTACAAGTGACTCGTATACTGTAGTTACAAATGAATCTTACACTGAAGTTACAAGTTACACGTATACTGTAGTTACAAGTTCGACGTATACAGTAGTTAAAAGTTACTCGTATACTGTAATAACAAGTTACTCGTATACTGTAGTTACAACTTACTCGTATACTGTTGTTACTAGTTACGCGTATCCTGTAGTTACAAGTTACTCGTAAACTGTAGTTACAAGTTACTCGTATTCTGTAGTTACTAGTTACGCGTATTCTGTAGTTACAAATGACTCGTATACTGTAGTTACAAGTGACTCGTACCCTGAAGTTACATGTAACACGTATACTGTAGTTACAAGTTACACGTATACTGTAGTTACAAGTTACTCGTATACTAAAGTAACAAGTTACTCGTATACTGTAGTTACAAGTAACTCGTATACTGTAGTTACAAGTTACTCGTATATTGTAGTTACAAGTTACTCGAATACTGTAGTTACAAGTGACTCGTATACTGTAGTTACAAGTGACTCATATACTGTAGTTACAACTTACTCGTAGACTGTAGTTACAAGTTACTCGTATTCTGTAGTTTCAAATTACTCGTATACTGTAGTTACAAGTTACTCGTATACTGTAGTTACTAGTTACGCGTATTCTGTAGTTACAAGTGACTCATACTGTAGTTACAAGTGACTCGTATACTGTAGTTACAATTGACTCGTACACTGAAGTTACAAGTTATACGTATACTGTAGTTACAAGTTCGACGTATACAGTAGTTAAAAGTTACTCGTTTACTGTAATAACAAGTTACTCGTATTCTGTAGTTTCAACTTACTCGTATACTGTAGTTACAAGTTACTCGTATACTGTAGTTACTAGTTAAGCGTATTCTGTAGTTACAAGTTACTCGTAAACTGTAGTTACAAGTAACTCGTATACTGTAGTTACTAGTTACGCGTATTCTGTAGTTACAAGTGACTCGTATACTGTAGTTACAAGTGACTCGTACACTGTAGTTACAAGTTACACGTCTAATGTAGTTACAAGTTACACGAATACTGTAGTTACAAGTTACTCGTATATTGTAGTTACAAGTTACTCGAATACTGTTGTTACAAGTGACTCGTATACTGTAGTTACAAGTGACTCGTACACTGTAGTTATAACTTACTCGTAGAAGGTAGTTTTAAGTTACTCGTATTCTGTCGTTTCAACTTACTCGTATACTGTAGTAACAAGTTACTCGTATACTGTAGTTACTAGTTACGCGTATTCTGTAGTTACAAGGTACTCGTAAACTCTAGTTACAAGTTACTCGTATACTGTAGTTACTAGTTACGCGTATTCTGTAGAAACAAGTGACTCGTATACTGTAGTTACAAGTCACTCGTACACTGTAGTTACAAGTAACACGTTTACTGTAGTTACAAGTTACACGAATACTGTAGTTACAAGTTACTCGTATACTGTAGTTACTAGTTACGCGTATTCTGTAGTTACAAGTGACTCGTACACTGTAGTTACAAGTAACACGTTTACTGTAGTTACAAGTTACACGTATACTGTAGTTACAATTGACTCGTACACTGAAGTTACAAGTTACACGTATACTGTAGTTACAAGTTCGACGTAAACAGTAGTTAAAAGTTACTCGTATACTGTAATAACAAGTTACTCGTATTCTGTAGTTTCAACTTACTCGTATACTGTAGTTACAAGTTACTCGTATACTGTAGTTACTAGTTAAGCGTATTCTGTAGTTACAAGTTACTCGTATACTGTAGTTACAAGTTACTGGTATACTGTAGTTACTAGTTACTCGTAGACTGTAGTTACAAGTTACTCGTATTCTGTAGTTTCAACTTACTCGTATACTGTAGTTACAAGTTACTCGTATACTGTAGTATCTAGTTACGCGTATTCTGTAGTTACAAGTGACTCGTATACTGTAGTTACAAGTGACTCGTATACTGTAGTTACAAATGACTCGTACACTGAAGTTACAAGTTACACGTATACTGAAGTAACAAGTTCGACGTATACAGAAGTTAAAAGTTACTCGTATACTGTAATAACAAGTTACTCGTATACTGTATTTACAACTTACTCGTATACTGTTGTTACTAGTTACGCGTATCCTGTAGTTACAAGTTACTCGTAAACTGTAGTTACAAGTTACTCGTTTACTGTAGTTACTAGTTACGCGTATTCTGTAGTTACAAGTGACTCGTATACTGTAGTTACAAGTGACTCGTACACTGTAGTTACAAGTAACACGTATACTGTAGTTACAAGTTACTCGTATACTGTAGTTACTAGTTACGCGTATTCTGTAGTTACAAGTTACACGTATACTGTAGTTACAAGTTCGACGTATACAGTAGTTAAAAGTTACTCGTATACTGTAATAACAAGTTACTCGTATACTGTAGTTACAACTTACACGTATACTGTAGTTACTAGTGACTCGTATACTGTAGTTACAAGTGACTCGTATACTGTAGTTACAAGTTACTCGTATACTGAAGTTACTTGTTACGCGTATTCTGTAGTTACAAGTGACTCGTATAATGTAGTTACAAGTGACTTGAACACTGTAGTTACAAGTAACACGTATACTGTAGTTACAAGTTACACGTATACTGTTGATACAAGTTACTCGTATACTTAAGTAACAAGTTAACCGATACTGTAGTTACAAGATACTCGTATACTGTAGTTTCAAGTTATTCGTATATTGTAGTTACAAGTTACTCAAATACTGTAGTTACAAGTGACTCGTATACTGTAGTTACAAGTGACTCGTATACTGTAGTTACAACTTACTCGTAGATTGTAGTTACAAGTTACTCGTATTCTTTAGTTTCAACTTACTCGGATACTGTAGTTACAAGTTACTCGTATACTGTAGTTACTAGTTACGCTCATCTGTAGTTACAAGTGACTCGTATACTGTAGTTACAAGTGACTCGTATACTGTAGTTACAAATGACTCGTACACTGAAGTTACAAGTTACACGTATACTGTAGTTACAAGTTCGACGTATACAGTAGTTAAAAGTAACTTGTATACTGTAATAACAAGTTACTCGTATACTGTAGTTACAACTTACTCGTATATTGTAGTTACTTGTTACGCGTATCCTGTAGTTACAAGTTACTCGTAAACTGTAGTTACAAGTGACTCGTACACTGTAGTTACAAGTAACACGTATACTGTAGTTACAAATTACACGTATACTGTAGTTACAAGTTACTCGTATACTAAAGTAACAAGTGACTCGTATACTGTAGTTACAAGTAACTCGTATACTGTAGTTACAAGTTACTCGTATATTGTAGTTACTAGTTACTCGAATACTGTTGTTACAAGTGACTCGTATACTGTAGTTACAAGTGACTCGTATATTGTAGTTACAACTTACTTGTAGATTGTAGTTACAAGTTACTCGTATTCTGTAGTTTCAACTTACTCTTATACTGCAGTTACAAGTTATTCGTATACTGTAGTTACTAATTACGCGTATTCTGTAGTTACAAGTTACTCGTAAACTGTAGTTACAAGTTACTCGTATACTGTAGTTACTAGTTACGCTTATTCTGTAGTTACAAGTGACTCGTATACTGTAAATACAAGTTACTCGTATACTAAAGTAACAAGTTACTTGTATACTGTAGTTACAAGATACTCGTATACTGTAGATACAAAATACTCGTATATTGTAGTTACAAGTTACTCAAATACTGTAGTTACAAGTGACTCGTATACTGTAGTTACAAGTGACTCGTATACGCAGTTACAACTTACTCGTAGATTGTTGTTACAAGTTACTCGTATTCTGTAGTTTCAACTTACTCGGATACTGTAGTTACAAGTTACTCGTATACTGTAGTTACTAGTTATGCGTATTCTGTAGTTACAAGTGACTCGTATACTGAAGTTACAAGTGACTCGTATACTGTAGTTACAAATGACTCGTACACTGAAGTTACAAGTTACACGTATACTGTAGTTACAAGTTCGACGTATACATAGTTAAAAGTTACTTGTATACTGTAATAACAAGTTACTCGTATACTGTAGTTACAACTTACTCGTATACTGTAGTTACTAGTTACGCATATCCTGTAGTTACAAGTTACTCGTATACTGTAGTTACTAGTTACGCGTATTCTGTAGTTACAATTGACTCGTATACTGTAGTTACAAGTGACTCGTACACTGTAGTTACAAGTAACACGTATACTGTTGTTACAAGTTACACGTATACTGTAGTTACAAGTAACTCGTATACTAAGTAACAAGTTACTCGTATACTGTAGTGACAAGTAACTCGTATTCTGTAGTTTCAACTTACTCGTATACTGTAGTTACAAGTTACTCGTATACTGTAGTTACTAGTTACGCGTATTCTGTAGTTACAAGTTACTCGTAAACTGTAGTTACAAGTTACTCGTATACTGAAGTTACTAGTTACGCGTATTCTGTAGTTACAAGTGACTCGTATACTGTAGTTACAAGTGACTCGTACACTGTAGTTACAAGTAACACGTTTACTGTAGTTACAAGTTACACGTTTACTGTAGTTACAAGTTACTCGTATATTTTAGTTACAAGTTAATCGAATACTGTCGTTACAAGTGACTCGTACACTGTAGTTACAAGTTACTCGTATATTGTAGTTACAAGTTACTCGAATACTGTAGTTACAAGTGACTCGTATACTGTAGTTACAAGTGACTCATATACTGTAGTTACAACTTACTCGTAGACTGTAGTTACAAGTTACTCGTATTCTGTAGTTTCAACTTACTCGTATACTGTAGTTACAAGTTACTCGTATACTGTAGTTACTAGTTACGCGTATTCTGTAGTTACAAGTTACTCGTAAACTGTAGTTACAAGTTACTCGTATACTGAAGTTACTAGTTACGCGTATTCTGTAGTTACAAGTGACTCGTATACTATAGTTACAAGTGACTCGTACACTGTAGTTACAAGTAACACGTTTACTGTAGTTACAAGTTACACGTATACTGTAGTTACAAGTTACTCGTATATTGTAGTTACAAGTTAATCGAATACTGTCGTTACAAGTGACTCGTACACTGTAGTTAAAAGTTACTCGTATATTGTAGTTACAAGTTACTCGAATACTGTAGTTACAAGTGACTCGTATACTGTAGTTACAAGTGACTCGTATACTGTAGTTACAACTTACTCGTAGACTGTAGTTACAAGTTACTCGTATTCTGTAGTTTCAACTTACTCGTATACTGTAGTTACAAGTTACTCGTATACTGTAGTTACTAGTTACGCGTATTCTGTAGTTACAAGTGACTCGTATACTGTAGTTACAAGTGACTCGTATACTGTAGTTACAAATGACTCGTACACTGAAGTTACAAGTTACACGTATACTGTAGTTACAAGTTCGACGTATACAGTAGTTAAAAGTTACTCGTATACTGTAATAACAAGTTACTCGTATACTGTAGTTACAACTTACTCGTATACTGTTGTTACTAGTTACGCGTATCCTGTTGTTCCAAGTTACTCGTAAACTGTAGTTACAAGTTACTCGTATACTGTAGTTACTAGTTACGCGTATTCTGTAGTTACAAGTGACTCGTATACTGTAGTTACAAGTGACTCGTACCCTGAAGTTACAAGTTACTCGTATATTGTAGTTACAAGTTACTCGAATACTGTAGTTACAAGTTACTCGTATTCTGTAGTTTCAACTTACTCGTATACTGTAGTTACAAGTTACTCGTATACTGTAGTTACTAGTTACGCGTATTCTGTAGTTACAAGTGACTCGTATACTGTAGTTACAAGTGACTCGTATACTGTAGTTACAATTGACTCGTACCCTGAAGTTACATGTAACACGTATACTGTAGTTACAAGTTACACGTATACTGTAGTTACAAGTTACTCGTATACTAAAGTAACAAGTTACTCGTATACTGTAGTTACAAGTAACTCGTATACTGTAGTTACAAGTTACTCGTATATTGTAGTTACAAGTTACTCGAATACTGTAGTTACAAGTGACTCGTATACTGTAGTTACAAGTGACTCATATACTGTAGTTACAACTTACTCGTAGACTGTAGTTACAACTTACTCTTATTCTGTAGTTACAAGTTACTCGTATACTGTAGTTACTAGTTAAGCGTATTCTGTAGTTACAAGTTACTCGTAAACTGTAGTTACAAGTTTCTCGTATACTGTAGTTACTAGTTACGCGTATTCTGTAGTTACAAGTGACTCGTATACTGTAGTTACAAGTGACTCGTACACTGAAGTAACAAGTTACACGTATAATGTAGTTACAAGTTACACGTATACTGTAGTTACAAGTTACTCGTATATTGTAGTTACAAGTTACTCGAATACTGTTGTTACAAGTGACTCGTATACTGTAGTTACAAGTGACTCGTATACTGTTGTTACAACTTACTCGTAGAATGTAGTTACAAGTTACTCGTATTCTGTAGTTTCAACTTACTCGTATACTGTAGTAACAAGTTACTCGTATACTGTAGTTACTAGTTACGCGTATTCTGTAGTTACAAGTTACTCGTAAACTGTAGTTACAAGTTACTCGTATACTGTAGTTACTAGTTATGCGTATTCTGTAGAAACAAGTGACTCGTATAATGTAGTTACAAGTGACTCGTACACTGTAGTTACAAGTAACACGTTTACTGTAGTTTCAACTTACTCGTATACTGTAGTTACAAGTTACTCGTATACTGTAGTTACTAGTTACGCGTATTCTGTAGTTACAACAGACTCGTATACTGTAGTTACAAGTGCCTCGTATACTGTAGTTTTAATTGACTCGTACACTGAAGTTACAAGTTACACGTATACTGTAGTTATAAGTTCGACGTATACAGTAGTTAAAAGTTACTCGTATACTGTAGTTACAAGTTACTCGTATACTGTAGTTACAACTTACTCGTATACTGTAGTTACTAGTGACTCGTATACTGTAGTTACAAGTGACTCGTATACTGTAGTTACAAGTGACTCGTATACTGTAGTTACAAGTAACTCGTATTCTGTAGTTACAAGTAACTCGTATATTGTAGTTACAAGTTACTCGAATACTGTTGTTACAAGTGACTCGTATACTGTAGTTACAAGTGACTCGTATACTGTAGTTACAACTTACTTGTAGACTGAAGTTACAAGTTACTCGTATTCTGTAGTTTCAACTTACTCGTATACTGTAGTTACAAATTACTCGTATACTGTAGTTACAAGTAACGCGTATTCTGTAGTTACAAGTTACTCGTAAACTGTAGTTACAAGTTACTTGTATACTGTAGTTACTAGTTACGCGTATTCTGTAGTTTCAAGTAACACGTTTACTGTAGTTACAAGTTACACGTATACTGTAGTTACAAGTTACTCGTATATTGTAGTTACAAGTTAATCGAATACTGTAGTTACAAGTGACTCGTATACTGTAGTTTCAAGTTACTCGTATATTGTAGTTACAAGTTACTCGAATACTGTAGTTACAAGTGACTCGTATACTGTAGTTACAAGTGACTCGTATACTGTAGTTACAACTTACTCGTAGACTGTAGTTACAAGTTACTCGTATTCTGTAGTTTCAACTTACTCGTATTCTGTAGTTACAAGTTACTCGTATACTGTAGTTACTAGTTCCGCGTATTCTGTAGTTACAAGTGACTCGTATACTGTAGTTACTAGTTAAGCTTATTCTGTAGTTACAAGTTACTCGTAAACTGTAGTTACAAGTTACTCGTATACTGTAGTTACTAGTTACGCGTATTCTGTAGTTACAAGTGACTCGTATACTGTAGTTACAAGTGACTCGTACACTGTAGTTACAAGTAACACGTATAATGTAGTTACAAATTACACGTATACTGTAGTTACAAGTTACTCGTATATTGTAGTTACAAGTTACTCGAATACTGTTGTTACAAGTGACTCGTTTACTGTAGTTACAAGTGACTCGTATACTGTTGTTACAACTTACTCGTAGAATGTAGTTACAAGTTACTCGTATTCTGTAGTTTCAACTTACTCGTATACTGTAGTAACAAGTTACTCGTATACTGTAGTTACTAGTTACGCGTATTCTGTAGTTACAAGTGACTCGTATACTGTAGTTACAAGTGACTCGTATACTGTAGTTACAAGTGACTCGTATACTGTAGTTACAAGTAACTCGTATACTGTAGTTACAAGTAACTCGTATATTGTAGTTACAAGTTACTCGAATACTGTTGTTACAAGTGACTCGTATACTGTAGTTACAAGTGACTCGTATACTGTAGTTACAACTTACTTGTAGACTGTAGTTACAAGTTACTCGTATTCTGTAGTTTCAACTTACTCGTATACTGTAGTTACAAGTTACTCGTATACTGTAGTTACAAGTAACGCGTATTCTGTAGTTACAAGTTACTCGTAAACTGTAGTTACAAGTTACTTGTATACTGTAGTTACTAGTTACGCGTATTCTGTAGTTACAAGTAACACGTTTACTGTAGTTACAAGTTACACGTATACTGTAGTTACAAGTGACTCGTATACTGTAGTTACAAGTGACTCGTACACTGTAGTTACAAGTAACACGTATACTGTAGTTACAAGTTACTCGTATACTGTAGTTACTAGTTACGCGTATTCTGTAGTTACAAGTTACACGTATACTGTAGTTACAAGTTCGACGTATACAGTAGTTAAAAGTTACTCGTATACTGTAATAACAAGTTACTCGTATACTGTAGTTACAACTTACACGTATACTGTAGTTACTAGTGACTCGTATACTGTAGTTACAAGTGACTCGTATACTGTAGTTACAAGTTACTCGTATACTGAAGTTACTTGTTACGCGTATTCTGTAGTTACAAGTGACTCGTATAATGTAGTTACAAGTGACTTGAACACTGTAGTTACAAGTAACACGTATACTGTAGTTACAAGTTACACGTATACTGTTGATACAAGTTACTCGTATACTTAAGTAACAAGTTAACCGATACTGTAGTTACAAGATACTCGTATACTGTAGTTTCAAGTTATTCGTATATTGTAGTTACAAGTTACTCAAATACTGTAGTTACAAGTGACTCGTATACTGTAGTTACAAGTGACTCGTATACTGTAGTTACAACTTACTCGTAGATTGTAGTTACAAGTTACTCGTATTCTTTAGTTTCAACTTACTCGGATACTGTAGTTACAAGTTACTCGTATACTGTAGTTACTAGTTACGCTCATCTGTAGTTACAAGTGACTCGTATACTGTAGTTACAAGTGACTCGTATACTGTAGTTACAAATGACTCGTACACTGAAGTTACAAGTTACACGTATACTGTAGTTACAAGTTCGACGTATACAGTAGTTAAAAGTAACTTGTATACTGTAATAACAAGTTACTCGTATACTGTAGTTACAACTTACTCGTATATTGTAGTTACTTGTTACGCGTATCCTGTAGTTACAAGTTACTCGTAAACTGTAGTTACAAGTGACTCGTACACTGTAGTTACAAGTAACACGTATACTGTAGTTACAAATTACACGTATACTGTAGTTACAAGTTACTCGTATACTAAAGTAACAAGTGACTCGTATACTGTAGTTACAAGTAACTCGTATACTGTAGTTACAAGTTACTCGTATATTGTAGTTACTAGTTACTCGAATACTGTTGTTACAAGTGACTCGTATACTGTAGTTACAAGTGACTCGTATATTGTAGTAACAACTTACTTGTAGATTGTAGTTACAAGTTACTCGTATTCTGTAGTTTCAACTTACTCTTATACTGCAGTTACAAGTTATTCGTATACTGTAGTTACTAATTACGCGTATTCTGTAGTTACAAGTTACTCGTAAACTGTAGTTACAAGTTACTCGTATACTGTAGTTACTAGTTACGCGTATTCTGTAGTTACAAGTGACTCGTATACTGTAAATACAAGTTACTCGTATACTAAAGTAACAAGTTACTTGTATACTGTAGTTACAAGATACTCGTATACTGTAGATACAAAATACTCGTATATTGTAGTTACAAGTTACTCAAATACTGTAGTTACAAGTGACTCGTATACTGTAGTTACAAGTGACTCGTATACGCAGTTACAACTTACTCGTAGATTGTTGTTACAAGTTACTCGTATTCTGTAGTTTCAACTTACTCGGATACTGTAGTTACAAGTTACTCGTATACTGTAGTTACTAGTTATGCGTATTCTGTAGTTACAAGTGACTCGTATACTGAAGTTACAAGTGACTCGTATACTGTAGTTACAAATGACTCGTACACTGAAGTTACAAGTTACACGTATACTGTAGTTACAATTGACTCGTACACTGAAGTTACAAGTTATACGTATACTGTAGTTACAAGTTCGACGTATACAGTAGTTAAAAGTTACTCGTTTACTGTAATAACAAGTTACTCGTATTCTGTAGTTTCAACTTACTCGTATACTGTAGTTACAAGTTACTCGTATACTGTAGTTACTAGTTAAGCGTATTCTGTAGTTACAAGTTACTCGTAAACTGTAGTTACAAGTAACTCGTATACTGTAGTTACTAGTTACGCGTATTCTGTAGTTACAAGTGACTCGTATACTGTAGTTACAAGTGACTCGTACACTGTAGTTACAAGTTACACGTCTAATGTAGTTACAAGTTACACGAATACTGTAGTTACAAGTTACTCGTATATTGTAGTTACAAGTTACTCGAATACTGTTGTTACAAGTGACTCGTATACTGTAGTTACAAGTGACTCGTACACTGTAGTTATAACTTACTCGTAGAAGGTAGTTTTAAGTTACTCGTATTCTGTCGTTTCAACTTACTCGTATACTGTAGTAACAAGTTACTCGTATACTGTAGTTACTAGTTACGCGTATTCTGTAGTTACAAGGTACTCGTAAACTCTAGTTACAAGTTACTCGTATACTGTAGTTACTAGTTACGCGTATTCTGTAGAAACAAGTGACTCGTATACTGTAGTTACAAGTCACTCGTACACTGTAGTTACAAGTAACACGTTTACTGTAGTTACAAGTTACACGAATACTGTAGTTACAAGTTACTCGTATACTGTAGTGACTAGTTACGCGTATTCTGTAGTTACAAGTGACTCGTACACTGTAGTTACAAGTAACACGTTTACTGTAGTTACAAGTTACACGTATACTGTAGTTACAATTGACTCGTACACTGAAGTTACAAGTTACACGTATACTGTAGTTACAAGTTCGACGTAAACAGTAGTTAAAAGTTACTCGTATACTGTAATAACAAGTTACTCGTATTCTGTAGTTTCAACTTACTCGTATACTGTAGTTACAAGTTACTCGTATACTGTAGTTACTAGTTAAGCGTATTCTGTAGTTACAAGTTACTCGTATACTGTAGTTACAAGTTACTGGTATACTGTAGTTACTAGTTACTCGTAGACTGTAGTTACAAGTTACTCGTATTCTGTAGTTTCAACTTACTCGTATACTGTAGTTACAAGTTACTCGTATACTGTAGTATCTAGTTACGCGTATTCTGTAGTTACAAGTGACTCGTATACTGTAGTTACAAGTGACTCGTATACTGTAGTTACAAATGACTCGTACACTGAAGTTACAAGTTACACGTATACTGAAGTAACAAGTTCGACGTATACAGAAGTTGAAAGTTACTCGTATACTGTAATAACAAGTTACTCGTATACTGTATTTACAACTTACTCGTATACTGTTGTTACTAGTTACGCGTATCCTGTAGTTACAAGTTACTCGTAAACTGTAGTTACAAGTTACTCGTTTACTGTAGTTACTAGTTACGCGTATTCTGTAGTTACAAGTGACTCGTATACTGTAGTTACAAGTGACTCGTACACTGTAGTTACAAGTAACACGTATACTGTAGTTACAAGTTACTCGTATACTGTAGTTACTAGTTACGCGTATTCTGTAGTTACAAGTTACACGTATACTGTAGTTACAAGTTCGACGTATACAGTAGTTAAAAGTTACTCGTATACTGTAATAACAAGTTACTCGTATACTGTAGTTACAACTTACACGTATACTGTAGTTACTAGTGACTCGTATACTGTAGTTACAAGTGACTCGTATACTGTAGTTACAAGTTACTCGTATACTGAAGTTACTTGTTACGCGTATTCTGTAGTTACAAGTGACTCGTATAATGTAGTTACAAGTGACTTGAACACTGTAGTTACAAGTAACACGTATACTGTAGTTACAAGTTACACGTATACTGTTGATACAAGTTACTCGTATACTTAAGTAACAAGTTAACCGATACTGTAGTTACAAGATACTCGTATACTGTAGTTTCAAGTTATTCGTATATTGTAGTTACAAGTTACTCAAATACTGTAGTTACAAGTGACTCGTATACTGTAGTTACAAGTGACTCGTATACTGTAGTTACAACTTACTCGTAGATTGTAGTTACAAGTTACTCGTATTCTTTAGTTTCAACTTACTCGGATACTGTAGTTACAAGTTACTCGTATACTGTAGTTACTAGTTACGCTCATCTGTAGTTACAAGTGACTCGTATACTGTAGTTACAAGTGACTCGTATACTGTAGTTACAAATGACTCGTACACTGAAGTTACAAGTTACACGTATACTGTAGTTACAAGTTCGACGTATACAGTAGTTAAAAGTAACTTGTATACTGTAATAACAAGTTACTCGTATACTGTAGTTACAACTTACTCGTATATTGTAGTTACTTGTTACGCGTATCCTGTAGTTACAAGTTACTCGTAAACTGTAGTTACAAGTGACTCGTACACTGTAGTTACAAGTAACACGTATACTGTAGTTACAAATTACACGTATACTGTAGTTACAAGTTACTCGTATACTAAAGTAACAAGTGACTCGTATACTGTAGTTACAAGTAACTCGTATACTGTAGTTACAAGTTACTCGTATATTGTAGTTACTAGTTACTCGAATACTGTTGTTACAAGTGACTCGTATACTGTAGTTACAAGTGACTCGTATATTGTAGTTACAACTTACTTGTAGATTGTAGTTACAAGTTACTCGTATTCTGTAGTTTCAACTTACTCTTATACTGCAGTTACAAGTTATTCGTATACTGTAGTTACTAATTACGCGTATTCTGTAGTTACAAGTTACTCGTAAACTGTAGTTACAAGTTACTCGTATACTGTAGTTACTAGTTACGCGTATTCTGTAGTTACAAGTGACTCGTATACTGTAAATACAAGTTACTCGTATACTAAAGTAACAAGTTACTTGTATACTGTAGTTACAAGATACTCGTATACTGTAGATACAAAATACTCGTATATTGTAGTTACAAGTTACTCAAATACTGTAGTTACAAGTGACTCGTATACTGTAGTTACAAGTGACTCGTATACGCAGTTACAACTTACTCGTAGATTGTTGTTACAAGTTACTCGTATTCTGTAGTTTCAACTTACTCGGATACTGTAGTTACAAGTTACTCGTATACTGTAGTTACTAGTTATGCGTATTCTGTAGTTACAAGTGACTCGTATACTGAAGTTACAAGTGACTCGTATACTGTAGTTACAAATGACTCGTACACTGAAGTTACAAGTTACACGTATACTGTAGTTACAAGTTCGACGTATACATAGTTAAAAGTTACTTGTATACTGTAATAACAAGTTACTCGTATACTGTAGTTACAACTTACTCGTATACTGTAGTTACTAGTTACGCATATCCTGTAGTTACAAGTTACTCGTATACTGTAGTTACTAGTTACGCGTATTCTGTAGTTACAATTGACTCGTATACTGTAGTTACAAGTGACTCGTACACTGTAGTTACAAGTAACACGTATACTGTTGTTACAAGTTACACGTATACTGTCGTTACAAGTAACTCGTATACTAAGTAACAAGTTACTCGTATACTGTAGTTACAAGTAACTCGTATTCTGTAGTTTCAACTTACTCGTATACTGTAGTTACAAGTTACTCGTATACTGTAGTTACTAGTTACGCGTATTCTGTAGTTACAAGTTACTCGTAAACTGTAGTTACAAGTTACTCGTATACTGAAGTTACTAGTTACGCGTATTCTGTAGTTACAAGTGACTCGTATACTGTAGTTACAAGTGACTCGTACACTGTAGTTACAAGTAACACGTTTACTGTAGTTACAAGTTACACGTTTACTGTAGTTACAAGTTACTCGTATATTTTAGTTACAAGTTAATCGAATACTGTCGTTACAAGTGACTCGTACACTGTAGTTACAAGTTACTCGTATATTGTAGTTACAAGTTACTCGAATACTGTAGTTACAAGTGACTCGTATACTGTAGTTACAAGTGACTCATATACTGTAGTTACAACTTACTCGTAGACTGTAGTTACAAGTTACTCGTATTCTGTAGTTTCAACTTACTCGTATACTGTAGTTACAAGTTACTCGTATACTGTAGTTACTAGTTACGCGTATTCTGTAGTTACAAGTTACTCGTAAACTGTAGTTACAAGTTACTCGTATACTGAAGTTACTAGTTACGCGTATTCTGTAGTTACAAGTGACTCGTATACTATAGTTACAAGTGACTCGTACACTGTAGTTACAAGTAACACGTTTACTGTAGTTACAAGTTACACGTATACTGTAGTTACAAGTTACTCGTATATTGTAGTTACAAGTTAATCGAATACTGTCGTTACAAGTGACTCGTACACTGTAGTTAAAAGTTACTCGTATATTGTAGTTACAAGTTACTCGAATACTGTAGTTACAAGTGACTCGTATACTGTAGTTACAAGTGACTCATATACTGTAGTTACAACTTACTCGTAGACTGTAGTTACAAGTTACTCGTATTCTGTAGTTTCAACTTACTCGTATACTGTAGTTACAAGTTACTCGTATACTGTAGTTACTAGTTACGCGTATTCTGTAGTTACAAGTGACTCGTATACTGTAGTTACAAGTGACTCGTATACTGTAGTTACAAATGACTCGTACACTGAAGTTACAAGTTACACGTATACTGTAGTTACAAGTTCGACGTATACAGTAGTTAAAAGTTACTCGTATACTGTAATAACAAGTTACTCGTATACTGTAGTTACAACTTACTCGTATACTGTTGTTACTAGTTACGCGTATCCTGTTGTTCCAAGTTACTCGTAAACTGTAGTTACAAGTTACTCGTATACTGTAGTTACTAGTTACGCGTATTCTGTAGTTACAAGTGACTCGTATACTGTAGTTACAAGTGACTCGTACCCTGAAGTTACAAGTTACTCGAATACTGTAGTTACAAGTGACTCGTGTACTGTAGTTACAAGTGACTCATATACTGTAGTTACAACTTACTCGTAGACTGTAGTGACAAGTTACTCGTATTCTGTAGTTTCAACTTACTCGTATACTGTAGTTACAAGTTACTCGTATACTGTAGTTACTAGTTACGCGTATTCTGTAGTTACAAGTGACTCGTATACTGTAGTTACAAGTGACTCGTATACTGTAGTTACAATTGACTCGTACACTGAAGTTACAAGTTACACGTATACTGTAGTTACAAGTTCGACGTATACAGTAGTTAAAAGTTACTCGTATACTGTAATAACAAGTTACTCGTATTCTGTAGTTTCAACTTACTCTTATTCTGTAGTTACAAGTTACTCGTATACTGTAGTTACTAGTTAAGCGTATTCTGTAGTTACAAGTTACTCGTAAACTGTAGTTACAAGTTTCTCGTATACTGTAGTTACTAGTTACGCGTATTCTGTAGTTACAAGTGACTCGTATACTGTAGTTACAAGTGACTCGTACACTGAAGTAACAAGTTACACGTATAATGTAGTTACAAGTTACACGTATACTGTAGTTACAAGTTACTCGTATATTGTAGTTACAAGTTACTCGAATACTGTTGTTACAAGTGACTCGTATACTGTAGTTACAAGTGACTCGTATACTGTTGTTACAACTTACTCGTAGAATGTAGTTACAAGTTACTCGTATTCTGTAGTTTCAACTTACTCGTATACTGTTGTAACAAGTTACTCGTATACTGTAGTTACTAGTTACGCGTATTCTGTAGTTACAAGTTACTCGTAAACTGTAGTTACAAGTTACTCGTATACTGTAGTTACTAGTTATGCGTATTCTGTAGAAACAAGTGACTCGTATAATGTAGTTACAAGTGACTCGTACACTGTAGTTACAAGTAACACGTTTACTGTAGTTTCAACTTACTCGTATACTGTAGTTACAAGTTACTCGTATACTGTAGTTACTAGTTACGCGTATTCTGTAGTTACAACAGACTCGTATACTGTAGTTACAAGTGCCTCGTATACTGTAGTTTTAATTGACTCGTACACTGAAGTTACAAGTTACACGTATACTGTAGTTATAAGTTCGACGTATACAGTAGTTAAAAGTTACTCGTATACTGTAGTTACAAGTTACTCGTATTCTGTTGTTTCAACTTACTCGTATACTGTAGTTACTAGTGACTCGTATACTGTAGTTACAAGTGACTCGTATACTGTAGTTACAAGTGACTCGTATACTGTAGTTACAAGTAACTCGTATTCTGTAGTTACAAGTAACTCGTATATTGTAGTTACAAGTTACTCGAATACTGTTGTTACAAGTGACTCGTATACTGTAGTTACAAGTGACTCGTATACTGTAGTTACAACTTACTTGTAGACTGAAGTTACAAGTTACTCGTATTCTGTAGTTTCAACTTGTATACTGTAGTTACAAATTACTCGTATACTGTAGTTACAAGTAACGCGTATTCTGTAGTTACAAGTTACTCGTAAACTGTAGTTACAAGTTACTTGTATACTGTAGTTACTAGTTACGCGTATTCTGTAGTTTCAAGTAACACGTTTACTGTAGTTACAAGTTACACGTATACTGTAGTTACAAGTTCGACGTATACAGTAGTTAAAAGTAACTTGTATACTGTAATAACAAGTTACTCGTATACTGTAGTTACAACTTACTCGTATATTGTAGTTACTTGTTACGCGTATCCTGTAGTTACAAGTTACTCGTAAACTGTAGTTACAAGTGACTCGTACACTGTAGTTACAAGTAACACGTATACTGTAGTTACAAATTACACGTATACTGTAGTTACAAGTTACTCGTATACTAAAGTAACAAGTGACTCGTATACTGTAGTTACAAGTAACTCGTATACTGTAGTTACAAGTTACTCGTATATTGTAGTTACTAGTTACTCGAATACTGTTGTTACAAGTGACTCGTATACTGTAGTTACAAGTGACTCGTATATTGTAGTAACAACTTACTTGTAGATTGTAGTTACAAGTTACTCGTATTCTGTAGTTTCAACTTACTCTTATACTGCAGTTACAAGTTATTCGTATACTGTAGTTACTAATTACGCGTATTCTGTAGTTACAAGTTACTCGTAAACTGTAGTTACAAGTTACTCGTATACTGTAGTTACTAGTTACGCGTATTCTGTAGTTACAAGTGACTCGTATACTGTAAATACAAGTTACTCGTATACTAAAGTAACAAGTTACTTGTATACTGTAGTTACAAGATACTCGTATACTGTAGATACAAAATACTCGTATATTGTAGTTACAAGTTACTCAAATACTGTAGTTACAAGTGACTCGTATACTGTAGTTACAAGTGACTCGTATACGCAGTTACAACTTACTCGTAGATTGTTGTTACAAGTTACTCGTATTCTGTAGTTTCAACTTACTCGGATACTGTAGTTACAAGTTACTCGTATACTGTAGTTACTAGTTATGCGTATTCTGTAGTTACAAGTGACTCGTATACTGAAGTTACAAGTGACTCGTATACTGTAGTTACAAATGACTCGTACACTGAAGTTACAAGTTACACGTATACTGTAGTTACAAGTTCGACGTATACATAGTTAAAAGTTACTTGTATACTGTAATAACAAGTTACTCGTATACTGTAGTTACAACTTACTCGTATACTGTAGTTACTAGTTACGCATATCCTGTAGTTACAAGTTACTCGTATACTGTAGTTACTAGTTACGCGTATTCTGTAGTTACAATTGACTCGTATACTGTAGTTACAAGTGACTCGTACACTGTAGTTACAAGTAACACGTATACTGTTGTTACAAGTTACACGTATACTGTCGTTACAAGTAACTCGTATACTAAGTAACAAGTTACTCGTATACTGTAGTTACAAGTAACTCGTATTCTGTAGTTTCAACTTACTCGTATACTGTAGTTACAAGTTACTCGTATACTGTAGTTACTAGTTACGCGTATTCTGTAGTTACAAGTTACTCGTAAACTGTAGTTACAAGTTACTCGTATACTGAAGTTACTAGTTACGCGTATTCTGTAGTTACAAGTGACTCGTATACTGTAGTTACAAGTGACTCGTACACTGTAGTTACAAGTAACACGTTTACTGTAGTTACAAGTTACACGTTTACTGTAGTTACAAGTTACTCGTATATTTTAGTTACAAGTTAATCGAATACTGTCGTTACAAGTGACTCGTACACTGTAGTTACAAGTTACTCGTATATTGTAGTTACAAGTTACTCGAATACTGTAGTTACAAGTGACTCGTATACTGTAGTTACAAGTGACTCATATACTGTAGTTACAACTTACTCGTAGACTGTAGTTACAAGTTACTCGTATTCTGTAGTTTCAACTTACTCGTATACTGTAGTTACAAGTTACTCGTATACTGTAGTTACTAGTTACGCGTATTCTGTAGTTACAAGTTACTCGTAAACTGTAGTTACAAGTTACTCGTATACTGAAGTTACTAGTTACGCGTATTCTGTAGTTACAAGTGACTCGTATACTATAGTTACAAGTGACTCGTACACTGTAGTTACAAGTAACACGTTTACTGTAGTTACAAGTTACACGTATACTGTAGTTACAAGTTACTCGTATATTGTAGTTACAAGTTAATCGAATACTGTCGTTACAAGTGACTCGTACACTGTAGTTAAAAGTTACTCGTATATTGTAGTTACAAGTTACTCGAATACTGTAGTTACAAGTGACTCGTATACTGTAGTTACAAGTGACTCATATACTGTAGTTACAACTTACTCGTAGACTGTAGTTACAAGTTACTCGTATTCTGTAGTTTCAACTTACTCGTATACTGTAGTTACAAGTTACTCGTATACTGTAGTTACTAGTTACGCGTATTCTGTAGTTACAAGTGACTCGTATACTGTAGTTACAAGTGACTCGTATACTGTAGTTACAAATGACTCGTACACTGAAGTTACAAGTTACACGTATACTGTAGTTACAAGTTCGACGTATACAGTAGTTAAAAGTTACTCGTATACTGTAATAACAAGTTACTCGTATACTGTAGTTACAACTTACTCGTATACTGTTGTTACTAGTTACGCGTATCCTGTTGTTCCAAGTTACTCGTAAACTGTAGTTACAAGTTACTCGTATACTGTAGTTACTAGTTACGCGTATTCTGTAGTTACAAGTGACTCGTATACTGTAGTTACAAGTGACTCGTACCCTGAAGTTACAAGTTACTCGAATACTGTAGTTACAAGTGACTCGTATACTGTAGTTACAAGTGACTCATATACTGTAGTTACAACTTACTCGTAGACTGTAGTGACAAGTTACTCGTATTCTGTAGTTTCAACTTACTCGTATACTGTAGTTACAAGTTACTCGTATACTGTAGTTACTAGTTACGCGTATTCTGTAGTTACAAGTGACTCGTATACTGTACTTACAAGTGACTCGTATACTGTAGTTACAATTGACTCGTACACTGAAGTTACAAGTTACACGTATACTGTAGTTACAAGTTCGACGTATACAGTAGTTAAAAGTTACTCGTTTACTGTAATAACAAGTTACTCGTATTCTGTAGTTTCAACTTACTCTTATTCTGTAGTTACAAGTTACTCGTATACTGTAGTTACTAGTTAAGCGTATTCTGTAGTTACAAGTTACTCGTAAACTGTAGTTACAAGTTTCTCGTATACTGTAGTTACTAGTTACGCGTATTCTGTAGTTACAAGTGACTCGTATACTGTAGTTACAAGTGACTCGTACACTGAAGTAACAAGTTACACGTATAATGTAGTTACAAGTTACACGTATACTGTAGTTACAAGTTACTCGTATATTGTAGTTACAAGTTACTCGAATACTGTTGTTACAAGTGACTCGTATACTGTAGTTACAAGTGACTCGTATACTGTTGTTACAACTTACTCGTAGAATGTAGTTACAAGTTACTCGTATTCTGTAGTTTCAACTTACTCGTATACTGTAGTAACAAGTTACTCGTATACTGTAGTTACTAGTTACGCGTATTCTGTAGTTACAAGTTACTCGTAAACTGTAGTTACAAGTTACTCGTATACTGTAGTTACTAGTTATGCGTATTCTGTAGAAACAAGTGACTCGTATAATGTAGTTACAAGTGACTCGTACACTGTAGTTACAAGTAACACGTTTACTGTAGTTTCAACTTACTCGTATACTGTAGTTACAAGTTACTCGTATACTGTAGTTGTAGTTATAAGTTCGACGTATACAGTAGTTAAAAGTTACTCGTATACTGTAGTTACAAATTACTCGTATACTGTAGTTACAACTTACTCGTATACTGTAGTTACTAGTGACTCGTATACTGTAGTTACAAGTGACTCGTATACTGTAGTTACAAGTGACTCGTATACTGTAGTTACAAGTAACTCGTATTCTGTAGTTACAAGTAACTCGTATATTGTAGTTACAAGTTACTCGAATACTGTTGTTACAAGTGACTCGTATACTGTAGTTACAAGTGACTCGTATACTGTAGTTACAACTTACTTGTAGACTGAAGTTACAAGTTACTCGTATTCTGTAGTTTCAACTTACTCGTATACTGTAGTTACAAATTACTCGTATACTGTAGTTACAAGTAACGCGTATTCTGTAGTTACAAGTTACTCGTAAACTGTAGTTACAAGTTACTTGTATACTGTAGTTACTAGTTACGCGTATTCTGTAGTTTCAAGTAACACGTTTACTGTAGTTACAAGTTACACGTATACTGTAGGTAACTACAGTATACGTGTAACTTGTAACTACGTATGTATGTACGTATGTAAAAGTTACTCGTATATTGTAGTTACAAGTTAATCGAATACTGTAGTTACAAGTGACTCGTATACTGTAGTTTCAAGTTACTCGTATATTGTAGTTACAAGTTACTCGAATACTGTAGTTACAAGTGACTCGTATACTGTAGTTACAAGTGACTCGTATACTGTAGTTACAACTTACTCGTAGACTGTAGTTACAAGTTACTCGTATTCTGTAGTTTCAACTTACTCGTATTCTGTAGTTACAAGTTACTCGTATACTGTAGTTACTAGTTACGCGTATTCTGTAGTTACAAGTTACTCGTAAACTGTAGTTACAAGTTACTCGTATACTGTAGTTACTAGTTACGCGTATTCTGTAGAAACAAGTGACTCGTATACTGAAGTTACAAGTGACTCGTACACTGTAGTTACAAGTAACACGTTTACTGTAGTTTCAACTTACTCGTATACTGTAGTTACAAGTTACTCGTATACTGTAGTTACTAGTCACGCGTATTCTGTAGTTACAACAGACTCGTATACTGTAGTTACAAGTGCCTCGTATACTGTAGTTTTAATTGACTCGTACACTGAAGTTACAAGTTACACGTATACTGTAGTTATAAGTTCGACGTATACAGTAGTTAAAAGTTACTCGTATACTGTAGTTACAAATTACTCGTATACTGTAGTTACAACTTACTCGTATACTGTAGTTACTAGTGACTCGTATACTGTAGTTACAAGTGACTCGTATACTGTAGTTACAAGTTACTCGTATACTGTAGTTACTAGTTACGCGTATTCTGTAGTTACAAGTGACTCGTATACTGTAGTTACAAGTAACTCGTATACTGTCGTTACAAGTAACTCGTATATTGTAGTTACAAGTTACTCGAATACTGTTGTTACAAGTGACTCGTATACTGTAGTTACAAGTGACTCGTATACTGTAGTTACAACTTACTTGTAGACTGTAGTTACAAGTTACTCGTATTCTGTAGTTTCAACTTACTCGTATACTGTAGTTACAAGTTACTCGTATACTGTAGTTACAAGTTACGCGTATTCTGTAGTTACAAGTTACTCGTTAACTGTAGTTACAAGTTACTTGTATACTGTAGTTACTAGTTACGCGTATTCTGTAGTAACAAGTAACACGTTTACTGTAGTTACAAGTTACACGTATACTGAAGTTACAAGTTACTCGTATATTGTAGTTACAAGTTAATCGAATACTATAGTTACAAGTGACTCGTATACTGTAGTTACAAGTTACTCGTATATTGTAGTTACAAGTTACTCGAATACTGTAGTTACAAGTGACTCGTATACTGTAGTTACAAGTGACTCGTATACTGTAGTTACAACTTACTCGTAGACTGTAGTTACAAGTTACTCGTATTCTGTAGTTTCAACTTACTCGTATTCTGTAGTTACAAGTTACTCGTATACTGTAGTTACTAGTTCCGCGTATTCTGTAGTTACAAGTGACTCGTATACTGTAGTTTCTAGTTAAGCTTATTCTGTAGTTACAAGTTACTCGTAAACTGTAGTTGCAAGTTACTCGTATACTGTAGTTACTAGTTACGCGTATTCTGTAGTTACAAGTGACTCTTATACTGTAGTTACAAGTGACTCGTACACTGTAGTTACAAGTTACACGTATAATGTAGTTACAAGTTACACGTATACTGTAGTTACAAGTTACTCGTATATTGTAGTTACAAATTACTCGAATACTGTTGTTACAAGTGACTCGTATACTGTAGTTACAAGTGACTCGTATACTGTAGTCACAACTTACTCGTAGAATGTAGTTACAAGTTACTCGTATTCTGTAGTTTCAACTTACTCGTATACTGTAGTAACAAGTTACTCGTATACTGTAGTTACTAGTTACGCGTATTCTGTAGTTACAAGTTACTCGTAAACTGTAGTTACAAGTTACTCGTATACTGTAGTTACTAGTTACGCGTATTCTGTAGAAACAAGTGACTCGTATACTGAAGTTACAAGTGACTCGTACACTGTAGTTACAAATAACACGTTTACTGTAGTAACAAGTTAAACGTTTACTGTAGTTACAAGTTACTCGTAAACTGTAGTTACTAGTTACGCGTATTCTGTAGTTACAACAGACTCGTATACTGTAGTTACAAGTGCCTCGTATACTGTTGTTTTAATTGACTCGTACACTGAAGTTACAAGTTACACGTATACTGTAGTTATAAGTTCGACGTATACAGTAGTTAAAAGTTACTCGTATACTGTAGTTACAAGTTACTCGTATACTGTAGTTACAACTTACTTGTATACTGTAGTTACTAGTGACTCGTATACTGTAGTTACAAGTGACTCGTATACTGTAGTTACAAGTGACTCCTATACTGTAGTTACAAGTAACTCGTATACTGTAGTAACAAGTAACTCGTATATTGTAGTTACAAGTTACTCGAATTCTGTTGTTACAAGTGACTCGTATACTGTAGTTACAAGTGACTCATATACTGTAGTTACAACTTACTTGTAGACTGTAGTTACAAGTTACTCGTATTCTGTAGTTTCAACTTACTCGTATACTGTAGTTACAAGTTACTCGTATACTGTAGTTACAAGTTACGCGTATTCTGTAGTTACAAGTTACTCGTAAACTGTAGTTACAAGTTACTTGTATACTGTAGTTACTAGTTACGCGTATTCTGTAGTTACAAGTAACACGTTTACTGTAGTTACAAGTTACACGTATACTGTAGTTACAAGTTACTCGTATATTGTAGTTACAAGTTAATCGAATACTGTAGTTACAAGTGACTCGTATACTGTAGTTACAAGTTACTCGTATATTGTAGTTACAAGTTACTCGAATACTGTAGTTACAAGTGACTCGTATACTGTAGTTACAAGTGACTCGTATACTGTAGTTACAACTTACTCGTAGACTGTAGTTACAAGTTACTCGTATTCTGTAGTTTCAACTTACTCGTATTCTGTAGTTACAAGTTACTCGTATACTGTAGTTACTAGTTCCGCGTATTCTGTAGTTACAAGTGACTCGTATACTGTAGTTACTAGTTAAGCTTATTCTGTAGTTACAAGTTACTCGTAAACTGTAGTTACAAGTTACTCGTATACTGTTGTTACTAGTTACGCGTATTCTGTAGTTACAAGTGACTCGTATACTGTAGTTACAAGTGACTCGTACACTGTAGTTACAAGTAACACGTATAATGTAGTTACAAGTTACACGTATACTGTAGTTACAAGTGCCTCGTATACTGTAGTTTTAATTGACTCGTACACTGAAGTTACAAGTTACACGTATACTGTAGTTATAAATTGGACGTATACAGTAGTTAAAAGTTACTCGTATACTGTAGTTACAAGTTACTCGTATACTGTAGTTACAACTTACTTGTATACTGTAGTTACTAGTGACTCGTATACTGTAGTTACAAGTGACTCGTATACTGTAGTTACAAGTGACTCGTATACTGTAGTTACAAGTAACTCGTATACTGTAGTAACAAGTAACTCGTATATTGTAGTTACAAGTTACTCGAATACTGTTGTTACAAGTGACTCGTATACTGTAGTTACAAGTGACTCATATACTGTAGTTACAAATTACTTGTAGACTGTAGTTACAAGTTACTCGTATTCTGTAGTTTCAACTTACTCGTATACTGTAGTTACAAGTGCCTCGTATACTGTAGTTTTAATTGACTCGTAGACTGAAGTTACAAGTTACACGTATACTGTAGTTATAAGTTCGACGTATACAGTAGTAAAAAGTTACTCGTATACTGTAGTTACAAATTACTCGTATACTGTAGTTACAACTTACTCGTATACTGTAGTTACTAGTGACTCGTATACTGTAGTTACAAGTGACTCGTATACTGTAGTTACAAGTTACTCGTATACTGTAGTTACTAGTTACGCGTATTCTGTAGTTACAAGTGACTCGTATACTGTAGTTACAAGTAACTCGTATACTGTCGTTACAAGTAACTCGTATATTGTAGTTACAAGTTACTCGAATACTGTTGTTACAAGTGACTCGTATACTGTAGTTACAAGTGACTCGTATACTGTAGTTACAACTTACTTGTAGACTGTAGTTACAAGTTACTCGTATTCTGTAGTTTCAACTTACTCGTATACTGTAGTTACAAGTTACTCGTATACTGTAGTTACAAGTTACGCGTATTCTGTAGTTACAAGTTACTCGTTAACTGTAGTTACAAGTTACTTGTATACTGTAGTTACTAGTTACGCGTATTCTGTAGTAACAAGTAACACGTTTACTGTAGTTACAAGTTACACGTATACTGAAGTTACAAGTTACTCGTATATTGTAGTTACAAGTTAATCGAATACTATAGTTACAAGTGACTCGTATACTGTAGTTTCAAGTTACTCGTATACTGTAGTTACAAGTGACTCGTATACTGTAGTTACAACTTACTCGTAGACTGTAGTTACAAGTTACTCGTATTCTGTAGTTTCAACTTACTCGTATTCTGTAGTTACAAGTTACTCGTATACTGTAGTTACTAGTTCCGCGTATTCTGTAGTTACAAGTGACTCGTATACTGTAGTTTCTAGTTAAGCTTATTCTGTAGTTACAAGTTACTCGTAAACTGTAGTTGCAAGTTACTCGTATACTGTAGTTACTAGTTACGCGTATTCTGTAGTTACAAGTGACTCTTATACTGTAGTTACAAGTGACTCGTACACTGTAGTTACAAGTTACACGTATAATGTAGTTACAAGTTACACGTATACTGTAGTTACAAGTTACTCGTATATTGTAGTTACAAATTACTCGAATACTGTTGTTACAAGTGACTCGTATACTGTAGTTACAAGTGACTCGTATACTGTAGTCACAACTTACTCGTAGAATGTAGTTACAAGTTACTCGTATTCTGTAGTTTCAACTTACTCGTATACTGTAGTAACAAGTTACTCGTATACTGTAGTTACTAGTTACGCGTATTCTGTAGTTACAAGTTACTCGTAAACTGTAGTTACAAGTTACTCGTATACTGTAGTTACTAGTTACGCGTATTCTGTAGAAACAAGTGACTCGTATACTGAAGTTACAAGTGACTCGTACACTGTAGTTACAAATAACACGTTTACTGTAGTAACAAGTTAAACGTTTACTGTAGTTACAAGTTACTCGTAAACTGTAGTTACTAGTTACGCGTATTCTGTAGTTACAACAGACTCGTATACTGTAGTTACAAGTGCCTCGTATACTGTTGTTTTAATTGACTCGTACACTGAAGTTACAAGTTACACGTATACTGTAGTTATAAGTTCGACGTATACAGTAGTTAAAAGTTACTCGTATACTGTAGTTACAAGTTACTCGTATACTGTAGTTACAACTTACTTGTATACTGTAGTTACTAGTGACTCGTATACTGTAGTTACAAGTGACTCGTATACTGTAGTTACAAGTGACTCCTATACTGTAGTTACAAGTAACTCGTATACTGTAGTAACAAGTAACTCGTATATTGTAGTTACAAGTTACTCGAATTCTGTTGTTACAAGTGACTCGTATACTGTAGTTACAAGTGACTCATATACTGTAGTTACAACTTACTTGTAGACTGTAGTTACAAGTTACTCGTATTCTGTAGTTTCAACTTACTCGTATACTGTAGTTACAAGTTACTCGTATACTGTAGTTACAAGTTACGCGTATTCTGTAGTTACAAGTTACTCGTAAACTGTAGTTACAAGTTACTTGTATACTGTAGTTACTAGTTACGCGTATTCTGTAGTTACAAGTAACACGTTTACTGTAGTTACAAGTTACACGTATACTGTAGTTACAAGTTACTCGTATATTGTAGTTACAAGTTAATCGAATACTGTAGTTACAAGTGACTCGTATACTGTAGTTACAAGTTACTCGTATATTGTAGTTACAACTTACTTGTATACTGTAGTTACTAGTGACTCGTATACTGTAGTTACAAGTGACTCGTATACTGTAGTTACAAGTGACTCGTATACTGTAGTTACAAGTAACTCGTATACTGTAGTAACAAGTAACTCGTATATTGTAGTTACAAGTTACTCGAATACTGTTGTTACAAGTGACTCGTATACTGTAGTTACAAGTGACTCATATACTGTAGTTACAAATTACTTGTAGACTGTAGTTACAAGTTACTCGTATTCTGTAGTTTCAACTTACTCGTATACTGTAGTTACAAGTGCCTCGTATACTGTAGTTTTAATTGACTCGTAGACTGAAGTTACAAGTTACACGTATACTGTAGTTATAAGTTCGACGTATACAGTAGTAAAAAGTTACTCGTATACTGTAGTTACAAATTACTCGTATACTGTAGTTACAACTTACTCGTATACTGTAGTTACTAGTGACTCGTATACTGTAGTTACAAGTGACTCGTATACTGTAGTTACAAGTTACTCGTATACTGTAGTTACTAGTTACGCGTATTCTGTAGTTACAAGTGACTCGTATACTGTAGTTACAAGTAACTCGTATACTGTCGTTACAAGTAACTCGTATATTGTAGTTACAAGTTACTCGAATACTGTTGTTACAAGTGACTCGTATACTGTAGTTACAAGTGACTCGTATACTGTAGTTACAACTTACTTGTAGACTGTAGTTACAAGTTACTCGTATTCTGTAGTTTCAACTTACTCGTATACTGTAGTTACAAGTTACTCGTATACTGTAGTTACAAGTTACGCGTATTCTGTAGTTACAAGTTACTCGTTAACTGTAGTTACAAGTTACTTGTATACTGTAGTTACTAGTTACGCGTATTCTGTAGTAACAAGTAACACGTTTACTGTAGTTACAAGTTACACGTATACTGAAGTTACAAGTTACTCGTATATTGTAGTTACAAGTTAATCGAATACTATAGTTACAAGTGACTCGTATACTGTAGTTACAAGTTACTCGTATACTGTAGTTACAAGTGACTCGTATACTGTAGTTACAACTTACTCGTAGACTGTAGTTACAAGTTACTCGTATTCTGTAGTTTCAACTTACTCGTATTCTGTAGTTACAAGTTACTCGTATACTGTAGTTACTAGTTCCGCGTATTCTGTAGTTACAAGTGACTCGTATACTGTAGTTTCTAGTTAAGCTTATTCTGTAGTTACAAGTTACTCGTAAACTGTAGTTGCAAGTTACTCGTATACTGTAGTTACTAGTTACGCGTATTCTGTAGTTACAAGTGACTCTTATACTGTAGTTACAAGTGACTCGTACACTGTAGTTACAAGTTACACGTATAATGTAGTTACAAGTTACACGTATACTGTAGTTACAAGTTACTCGTATATTGTAGTTACAAATTACTCGAATACTGTTGTTACAAGTGACTCGTATACTGTAGTTACAAGTGACTCGTATACTGTAGTCACAACTTACTCGTAGAATGTAGTTACAAGTTACTCGTATTCTGTAGTTTCAACTTACTCGTATACTGTAGTAACAAGTTACTCGTATACTGTAGTTACTAGTTACGCGTATTCTGTAGTTACAAGTTACTCGTAAACTGTAGTTACAAGTTACTCGTATACTGTAGTTACTAGTTACGCGTATTCTGTAGAAACAAGTGACTCGTATACTGAAGTTACAAGTGACTCGTACACTGTAGTTACAAATAACACGTTTACTGTAGTTACAAGTTACACGTTTACTGTAGTTACAAGTTACTCGTAAACTGTAGTTACTAGTTACGCGTATTCTGTAGTTACAACAGACTCGTATACTGTAGTTACAAGTGCCTCGTATACTGTTGTTTTAATTGACTCGTACACTGAAGTTACAAGTTACACGTATACTGTAGTTATAAGTTCGACGTATACAGTAGTTAAAAGTTACTCGTATACTGTAGTTACAAGTTACTCGTATACTGTAGTTACAACTTACTTGTATACTGTAGTTACTAGTGACTCGTATACTGTAGTTACAAGTTACTCGTATACTGTAGTTACAAGTGACTCGTATACTGTAGTTACAAGTAACTCGTATACTGTAGTAACAAGTAACTCGTATATTGTAGTTACAAGTTACTCGAATTCTGTTGTTACAAGTGACTCGTATACTGTAGTTACAAGTGACTCATATACTGTAGTTACAACTTACTTGTAGACTGTAGTTACAAGTTACTCGTATTCTGTAGTTTCAACTTACTCGTATACTGTAGTTACAAGTTACTCGTATACTGTAGTTACAAGTTACGCGTATTCTGTAGTTACAAGTTACTCGTAAACTGTAGTTACAAGTTACTTGTATACTGTAGTTACAAGTGACTCGTATACTGTAGTCACAACTTACTCGTAGAATGTAGTTACAAGTTACTCGTATTCTGTAGTTTCAACTTACTCGTATACTGTAGTAACAAGTTACTCGTATACTGTAGTTACTAGTTACGCGTATTCTGTAGTTACAAGTTACTCGTAAACTGTAGTTACAAGTTACTCGTATACTGTAGTTACTAGTTACGCGTATTCTGTAGAAACAAGTGACTCGTATACTGAAGTTACAAGTGACTCGTACACTGTAGTTACAAATAACACGTTTACTGTAGTTACAAGTTACACGTTTACTGTAGTTACAAGTTACTCGTAAACTGTAGTTACTAGTTACGCGTATTCTGTAGTTACAACAGACTCGTATACTGTAGTTACAAGTGCCTCGTATACTGTTGTTTTAATTGACTCGTACACTGAAGTTACAAGTTACACGTATACTGTAGTTATAAGTTCGACGTATACAGTAGTTAAAAGTTACTCGTATACTGTAGTTACAAGTTACTCGTATACTGTAGTTACAACTTACTTGTATACTGTAGTTACTAGTGACTCGTATACTGTAGTTACAAGTTACTCGTATACTGTAGTTACAAGTGACTCGTATACTGTAGTTACAAGTAACTCGTATACTGTAGTAACAAGTAACTCGTATATTGTAGTTACAAGTTACTCGAATTCTGTTGTTACAAGTGACTCGTATACTGTAGTTACAAGTGACTCATATACTGTAGTTACAACTTACTTGTAGACTGTAGTTACAAGTTACTCGTATTCTGTAGTTTCAACTTACTCGTATACTGTAGTTACAAGTTACTCGTATACTGTAGTTACAAGTTACGCGTATTCTGTAGTTACAAGTTACTCGTAAACTGTAGTTACAAGTTACTTGTATACTGTAGTTACTAGTTACGCGTATTCTGTAGTTACAAGTAACACGTTTACTGTAGTTACAAGTTACACGTATACTGTAGTTACAAGTTACTCGTATATTGTAGTTACAAGTTAATCGAATACTGTAGTTACAAGTGACTCGTATACTGTAGTTACAAGTTACTCGTATATTGTAGTTACAAGTTACTCGAATACTGTAGTTACAAGTGACTCGTATACTGTAGTTACAAGTGACTCGTATACTGTAGTTACAACTTACTCGTAGACTGTAGTTACAAGTTACTCGTATTCTGTAGTTTCAACTTACTCGTATTCTGTAGTTACAAGTTACTCGTATACTGTAGTTACTAGTTCCGCGTATTCTGTAGTTACAAGTGACTCGTATACTGTAGTTACTAGTTAAGCTTATTCTGTAGTTACAAGTTACTCGTAAACTGTAGTTACAAGTTACTCGTATACTGTTGTTACTAGTTACGCGTATTCTGTAGTTACAAGTGACTCGTATACTGTAGTTACAAGTGACTCGTACACTGTAGTTACAAGTAACACGTATAATGTAGTTACAAGTTACACGTATACTGTAGTTACAAGTGCCTCGTATACTGTAGTTTTAATTGACTCGTACACTGAAGTTACAAGTTACACGTATACTGTAGTTATAAGTTCGACGTATACAGTAGTTAAAAGTTACTCGTATACTGTAGTTACAAGTTACTCGTATACTGTAGTTACAACTTACTTGTATACTGTAGTTACTAGTGACTCGTATACTGTAGTTACAAGTGACTCGTATACTGTAGTTACAAGTGACTCGTATACTGTAGTTACAAGTAACTCGTATACTGTAGTTACAAGTTACTCGTATACTGTAGTTACTAGTTACGCGTATTCTGTAGTTACAAGTTACTCGTAAACTGTAGTTACAAGTTACTCGTATACTGAAGTTACTAGTTACGCGTATTCTGTAGTTACAAGTGACTCGTATACTGTAGTTACAAGTGACTCGTACACTGTAGTTACAAGTAACACGTTTACTGTAGTTACAAGTTACACGTTTACTGTAGTTACAAGTTACTCGTATATTTTAGTTACAAGTTAATCGAATACTGTCGTTACAAGTGACTCGTACACTGTAGTTACAAGTTACTCGTATATTGTAGTTACAAGTTACTCGAATACTGAAGTTACAAGTGACTCGTATACTGTAGTTACAAGTGACTCATATACTGTAGTTACAACTTACTCGTAGACTGTAGTTACAAGTTACTCGTATTCTGTAGTTTCAACTTACTCGTATACTGTAGTTACAAGTTACTCGTATACTGTAGTTACTAGTTACGCGTATTCTGTAGTTACAAGTTACTCGTAAACTGTAGTTACAAGTTACTCGTATACTGAAGTTACTAGTTACGCGTATTCTGTAGTTACAAGTGACTCGTATACTATAGTTACAAGTGACTCGTACACTGTAGTTACAAGTAACACGTTTACTGTAGTTACAAGTTACACGTATACTGTAGTTACAAGTTACTCGTATATTGTAGTTACAAGTTAATCGAATACTGTCGTTACAAGTGACTCGTACACTGTAGTTAAAAGTTACTCTTATATTGTAGTTACAAGTTACTCGAATACTGTTGTTACAAGTGACTCGTATACTGTAGTTACAAGTGACTCGTATACTGTAGTCACAACTTACTCGTAGAATGTAGTTACAAGTTACTCGTATTCTGTAGTTTCAACTTACTCGTATACTGTAGTAACAAGTTACTCGTATACTGTAGTTACTAGTTACGCGTATTCTGTAGTTACAAGTTACTCGTAAACTGTAGTTACAAGTTACTCGTATACTGTAGTTACTAGTTACGCGTATTCTGTAGAAACAAGTGACTCGTATACTGAAGTTACAAGTGACTCGTACACTGTAGTTACAAATAACACGTTTACTGTAGTTACAAGTTACACGTTTACTGTAGTTACAAGTTACTCGTAAACTGTAGTTACTAGTTACGCGTATTCTGTAGTTACAACAGACTCGTATACTGTAGTTACAAGTGCCTCGTATACTGTTGTTTTAATTGACTCGTACACTGAAGTTACAAGTTACACGTATACTGTAGTTATAAGTTCGACGTATACAGTAGTTAAAAGTTACTCGTATACTGTAGTTACAAGTTACTCGTATACTGTAGTTACAACTTACTTGTATACTGTAGTTACTAGTGACTCGTATACTGTAGTTACAAGTTACTCGTATACTGTAGTTACAAGTGACTCGTATACTGTAGTTACAAGTAACTCGTATACTGTAGTAACAAGTAACTCGTATATTGTAGTTACAAGTTACTCGAATTCTGTTGTTACAAGTGACTCGTATACTGTAGTTACAAGTGACTCATATACTGTAGTTACAACTTACTTGTAGACTGTAGTTACAAGTTACTCGTATTCTGTAGTTTCAACTTACTCGTATACTGTAGTTACAAGTTACTCGTATACTGTAGTTACAAGTTACGCGTATTCTGTAGTTACAAGTTACTCGTAAACTGTAGTTACAAGTTACTTGTATACTGTAGTTACTAGTTACGCGTATTCTGTAGTTACAAGTAACACGTTTACTGTAGTTACAAGTTACACGTATACTGTAGTTACAAGTTACTCGTATATTGTAGTTACAAGTTAATCGAATACTGTAGTTACAAGTGACTCGTATACTGTAGTTACAAGTTACTCGTATATTGTAGTTACAAGTTACTCGAATACTGTAGTTACAAGTGACTCGTATACTGTAGTTACAAGTGACTCGTATACTGTAGTTACAACTTACTCGTAGACTGTAGTTACAAGTTACTCGTATTCTGTAGTTTCAACTTACTCGTATTCTGTAGTTACAAGTTACTCGTATACTGTAGTTACTAGTTCCGCGTATTCTGTAGTTACAAGTGACTCGTATACTGTAGTTACTAGTTAAGCTTATTCTGTAGTTACAAGTTACTCGTAAACTGTAGTTACAAGTTACTCGTATACTGTTGTTACTAGTTACGCGTATTCTGTAGTTACAAGTGACTCGTATACTGTAGTTACAAGTGACTCGTACACTGTAGTTACAAGTAACACGTATAATGTAGTTACAAGTTACACGTATACTGTAGTTACAAGTGCCTCGTATACTGTAGTTTTAATTGACTCGTACACTGAAGTTACAAGTTACACGTATACTGTAGTTATAAGTTCGACGTATACAGTAGTTAAAAGTTACTCGTATACTGTAGTTACAAGTTACTCGTATACTGTAGTTACAACTTACTTGTATACTGTAGTTACTAGTGACTCGTATACTGTAGTTACAAGTGACTCGTATACTGTAGTTACAAGTGACTCGTATACTGTAGTTACAAGTAACTCGTATACTGTAGTTACAAGTTACTCGTATACTGTAGTTACTAGTTACGCGTATTCTGTAGTTACAAGTTACTCGTAAACTGTAGTTACAAGTTACTCGTATACTGAAGTTACTAGTTACGCGTATTCTGTAGTTACAAGTGACTCGTATACTGTAGTTACAAGTGACTCGTACACTGTAGTTACAAGTAACACGTTTACTGTAGTTACAAGTTACACGTTTACTGTAGTTACAAGTTACTCGTATATTTTAGTTACAAGTTAATCGAATACTGTCGTTACAAGTGACTCGTACACTGTAGTTACAAGTTACTCGTATATTGTAGTTACAAGTTACTCGAATACTGAAGTTACAAGTGACTCGTATACTGTAGTTACAAGTGACTCATATACTGTAGTTACAACTTACTCGTAGACTGTAGTTACAAGTTACTCGTATTCTGTAGTTTCAACTTACTCGTATACTGTAGTTACAAGTTACTCGTATACTGTAGTTACTAGTTACGCGTATTCTGTAGTTACAAGTTACTCGTAAACTGTAGTTACAAGTTACTCGTATACTGAAGTTACTAGTTACGCGTATTCTGTAGTTACAAGTGACTCGTATACTATAGTTACAAGTGACTCGTACACTGTAGTTACAAGTAACACGTTTACTGTAGTTACAAGTTACACGTATACTGTAGTTACAAGTTACTCGTATATTGTAGTTACAAGTTAATCGAATACTGTCGTTACAAGTGACTCGTACACTGTAGTTAAAAGTTACTCTTATATTGTAGTTACAAGTTACTCGAATACTGTAGTTACAAGTGACTCGTATACTGTAGTTACAAGTGACTCATATACTGTAGTTACAACTTACTCGTAGACTGTAGTTACAAGTTACTCGTATTCTGTAGTTTCAACTTACTCGTATACTGTAGTTACAAGTTACTCGTATACTGTAGTTACTAGTTACGCGTATTCTGTAGTTACAAGTGACTCGTATACTGTAGTTACAAGTGACTCGTATACTGTAGTTACAAATGACTCGTACACTGAAGTTACAAGTTACACGTATACTGTTGTTACAAGTTCGACGTATACAGTAGTTAAAAGTAACTCGTATACTGTAATAACAAGTTACTCGTATACTGTAGTTACAACTTACTCGTATACTGTTGTTACTAGTTACGCGTATCCTGTTGTTCCAAGTTACTCGTAAACTGTAGTTACAAGTTACTCGTATACTGTAGTTACTAGTTACGCGTATTCTGTAGTTACAAGTGACTCGTATACTGTAGTTACAAGTGACTCGTACCCTGAAGTTACAAGTTACTCGAATACTGTAGTTACAAGTGACTCGTATACTGTAGTTACAAGTGACTCATATACTGTAGTTACAACTTACTCGTAGACTGTAGTGACAAGTTACTCGTATTCTGTAGTTTCAACTTACTCGTATACTGTAGTTACAAGTTACTCGTATACTGTAGTTACTAGTTACGCGTATTCTGTAGTTACAAGTGACTCGTATACTGTAGTTACAAGTGACTCGTATACTGTAGTTACAATTGACTCGTACACTGAAGTTACAAGTTACACGTATACTGTAGTTACAAGTTCGACGTATACAGTAGTTAAAAGTTACTCGTATACTGTAATAACAAGTTACTCGTATTCTGTAGTTTCAACTTACTCTTATTCTGTAGTTACAAGTTACTCGTATACTTTAGTTACTAGTTAAGCGTATTCTGTAGTTACAAGTTACTCGTAAACTGTAGTTACAAGTTTCTCGTATACTGTAGTTACTAGTTACGCGTATTCTGTAGTTACAAGTGACTCGTATACTGTAGTTACAAGTGACTCGTACACTGAAGTAACAAGTTACACGTATAATGTAGTTACAAGTTACACGTATACTGTAGTTACAAGTTACTCGTATATTGTAGTTACAAGTTACTCGAATACTGTTGTTACAAGTGACTCGTATACTGTAGTTACAAGTGACTCGTATACTGTTGTTACAACTTACTCGTAGAATGTAGTTACAAGTTACTCGTATTCTGTAGTTTCAACTTACTCGTATACTGTAGTAACAAGTTACTCGTATACTGTAGTTACTAGTTACGCGTATTCTGTAGTTACAAGTTACTCGTAAACTGTAGTTACAAGTTACTCGTATACTGTAGTTACTAGTTATGCGTATTCTGTAGAAACAAGTGACTCGTATAATGTAGTTACAAGTGACTCGTACACTGTAGTTACAAGTAACACGTTTACTGTAGTTTCAACTTACTCGTATACTGTAGTTACAAGTTACTCGTATACTGTAGTTACTAGTTACGCGTATTCTGTAGTTACAACAGACTCGTATACTGTAGTTACAAGTGCCTCGTATACTGTAGTTTTAATTGACTCGTACACTGAAGTTACAAGTTACACGTATACTGTAGTTATAAGTTCGACGTATACAGTAGTTAAAAGTTACTCGTATACTGTAGTTACAAGTTACTCGTATACTGTAGTTACAACTTACTCGTATACTGTAGTTACTAGTGACTCGTATACTGTAGTTACAAGTGACTCGTATACTGTAGTTACAAGTGACTCGTATACTGTAGTTACAAGTAACTCGTATTCTGTAGTTACAAGTAACTCGTATATTGTAGTTACAAGTTACTCGAATACTGTTGTTACAAGTGACTCGTATACTGTAGTTACAAGTGACTCGTATACTGTAGTTACAACTTACTTGTAGACTGAAGTTACAAGTTACTCGTATTCTGTAGTTTCAACTTACTCGTATACTGTAGTTACAAATTACTCGTATACTGTAGTTACAAGTAACGCGTATTCTGTAGTTACAAGTTACTCGTAAACTGTAGTTACAAGTTACTTGTATACTGTAGTTACTAGTTACGCGTATTCTTTAGTTTCAAGTAACACGTTTACTGTAGTTACAAGTTACACGTATACTGTAGTTACAAGTTACTCGTATATTGTAGTTACAAGTTAATCGAATACTGTAGTTACAAGTGACTCGTATACTGTAGTTTCAAGTTACTCGTATATTGTAGTTACAAGTTACTCGAATACTGTAGTTACAAGTGACTCGTATACTGTAGTTACAAGTGACTCGTATACTGTAGTTACAACTTACTCGTAGACTGTAGTTACAAGTTACTCGTATTCTGTAGTTTCAACTTACTCGTATTCTGTAGTTACAAGTTACTCGTATACTGTAGTTACTAGTTCCGCGTATTCTGTAGTTACAAGTGACTCGTATACTGTAGTTACTAGTTAAGCTTATTCTGTAGTTACAAGTTACTCGTAAACTGTAGTTACAAGTTACTCGTATACTGTAGTTACTAGTTACGCGTATTCTGTAGTTACAAGTGACTCGTATACTGTAGTTACAAGTGACTCGTATACTGTAGTTACAAGTGACTCGTATACTGTAGTTACAAGTAACTCGTATACTGTAGTTACAAGTAACTCGTATATTGTAGTTACAAGTTACTCGAATACTGTTGTTACAAGTGACTCGTATACTGTAGTTACAAGTGACTCGTATACTGTAGTTACAACTTACTTGTAGACTGTAGTTACAAGTTACTCGTATTCTGTAGTTTCAACTTACTCGTATACTGTAGTTACAAGTTACTCGTATACTGTAGTTACAAGTAACGCGTATTCTGTAGTTACAAGTTACTCGTAAACTGTAGTTACAAGTTACTTGTATACTGTAGTTACTAGTTACGCGTATTCTGTAGTTACAAGTAACACGTTTACTGTAGTTACAAGTTACACGTATACTGTAGTTACAAGTTACTCGTATATTGTAGTTACAAGTTACTCGAATAACGTAGTTACAAGTGACTCGTATACTGTAGTTACAAGTGACTCGTATACTGTAGTTACAACTTACTCGTAGACTGTAGTTACAAGTTACTCGTATTCTGTAGTTTCAACTTACTCGTATTCTGTAGTTACAAGTTACTCGTATACTGTAGTTACTAGTTCCGCGTATTCTGTAGTTACAAGTGACTCGTATACTGTAGTTACTAGTTAAGCTTATTCTGTAGTTACAAGTTACTCGTAAACTGTAGTTACAAGTTACTCGTATACTGTAGTTACTAGTTACGCGTATTCTGTAGTTACAAGTGACTCGTATACTGTAGTTACAAGTGACTCGTACACTGTAGTTACAAGTAACACGTATAATGTAGTTACAAATTACACGTATACTGTAGTTACAAGTTACTCGTATATTGTAGTTACAAGTTACTCGAATACTGTTGTTACAAGTGACTCGTTTACTGTAGTTACAAGTGACTCGTATACTGTTGTTACAACTTACTCGTAGAATGTAGTTACAAGTTACTCGTATTCTGTAGTTTCAACTTACTCGTATACTGTAGTAACAAGTTACTCGTATACTGTAGTTACTAGTTACGCGTATTCTGTAGTTACAAGTTACTCGTAAACTGTAGTTACAAGTTACTCGTATACTGTAGTTACTAGTTACGCGTATTCTGTAGAAACAAGTGACTCGTATACTGAAGTTACAAGTGACTCGTACACTGTAGTAACAAGTAACACGTTTACTGTAGTTTCAACTTACTCGTATACTGTAGTTACAAGTTACTCGTATACTGTAGTTACTAGTCACGCGTATTCTGTAGTTACAACAGACTCGTATACTGTAGTTACAAGTGCCTCGTATACTGTAGTTTTAATTGACTCGTACACTGAAGTTACAAGTTACACGTATACTGTAGTTATAAGTTCGACGTATACAGTAGTAAAAAGTTACTCGTATACTGTAGTTACAAATTACTCGTATACTGTAGTTACAACTTACTCGTATACTGTAGTTACTAGTGACTCGTATACTGTAAATACAAGTGACTCGTATACTGTAGTTACAAGTTACTCGTATACTGTAGTTACTAGTTACGCGTATTCTGTAGTTACAAGTGACTCGTATACTGTAGTTACAAGTAACTCGTATACTGTCGTTACAAGTAACTCGTATATTGTAGTTACAAGTTACTCGAATACTGTTGTTACAAGTGACTCGTATACTGTAGTTACAAGTGACTCGTATACTGTAGTTACAACTTACTTGTAGACTGTAGTTACAAGTTACTCGTATTCTGTAGTTTCAACTTACTCGTATACTGTAGTTACAAGTTACTCGTATACTGTAGTTACAAGTTACGCGTATTCTGTAGTTACAAGTTACTCGTTAACTGTAGTTACAAGTTACTTGTATACTGTAGTTACTAGTTACGCGTATTCTGTAGTAACAAGTAACACGTTTACTGTAGTTACAAGTTACACGTATACTGAAGTTACAAGTTACTCGTATATTGTAGTTACAAGTTAATCGAATACTATAGTTACAAGTGACTCGTATACTGTAGTTACAAGTTACTCGTATATTGTAGTTACAAGTTACTCGAATACTGTAGTTACAAGTGACTCGTATACTGTAGTTACAAGTGACTCGTATACTGTAGTTACAACTTACTCGTAGACTGTAGTTACAAGTTACTCGTATTCTGTAGTTTCAACTTACTCGTATTCTGTAGTTACAAGTTACTCGTATACTGTAGTTACTAGTTCCGCGTATTCTGTAGTTACAAGTGACTCGTATACTGTAGTTTCTAGTTAAGCTTATTCTGTAGTTACAAGTTACTCGTAAACTGTAGTTGCAAGTTACTCGTATACTGTAGTTACTAGTTACGCGTATTCTGTAGTTACAAGTGACTCTTATACTGTAGTTACAAGTGACTCGTACACTGTAGTTACAAGTTACACGTATAATGTAGTTACAAGTTACACGTATACTGTAGTTACAAGTTACTCGTATATTGTAGTTACAAATTACTCGAATACTGTTGTTACAAGTGACTCGTATACTGTAGTTACAAGTGACTCGTATACTGTAGTCACAACTTACTCGTAGAATGTAGTTACAAGTTACTCGTATTCTGTAGTTTCAACTTACTCGTATACTGTAGTAACAAGTTACTCGTATACTGTAGTTACTAGTTACGCGTATTCTGTAGTTACAAGTTACTCGTAAACTGTAGTTACAAGTTACTCGTATACTGTAGTTACTAGTTACGCGTATTCTGTAGAAACAAGTGACTCGTATACTGAAGTTACAAGTGACTCGTACACTGTAGTTACAAATAACACGTTTACTGTAGTAACAAGTTACACGTTTACTGTAGTTACAAGTTACTCGTAAACTGTAGTTACTAGTTACGCGTATTCTGTAGTTACAACAGACTCGTATACTGTGGTTACAAGTGCCTCGTATACTGTTGTTTTAATTGACTCGTACACTGAAGTTACAAGTTACACGTATACTGTAGTTATAAGTTCGACGTATACAGTAGTTAAAAGTTACTCGTATACTGTAGTTACAAGTTACTCGTATACTGTAGTTACAACTTACTTGTATACTGTAGTTACTAGTGACTCGTATACTGTAGTTACAAGTGACTCGTATACTGTAGTTACAAGTGACTCGTATACTGTAGTTACAAGTAACTCGTATACTGTAGTAACAAGTAACTCGTATATTGTAGTTACAAGTTACTCGAATTCTGTTGTTACAAGTGACTCGTATACTGTAGTTACAAGTGACTCATATACTGTAGTTACAACTTACTTGTAGACTGTAGTTACAAGTTACTCGTATTCTGTAGTTTCAACTTACTCGTATACTGTAGTTACAAGTTACTCGTATACTGTAGTTACAAGTTACGCGTATTCTGTAGTTACAAGTTACTCGTAAACTGTAGTTACAAGTTACGCGTATTCTGTAGTTACAAGTAACACGTTTACTGTAGTTACAAGTTACACGTATACTGTAGTTACAAGTTACTCGTATATTGTAGTTACAAGTTAATCGAATACTGTAGTTACAAGTGACTCGTATACTGTAGTTACAAGTTACTCGTATATTGTAGTTACAAGTTACTCGAATACTGTAGTTACAAGTGACTCGTATACTGTAGTTACAAGTGACTCGTATACTGTAGTTACAACTTACTCGTAGACTGTAGTTACAAGTTACTCGTATTCTGTAGTTTCAACTTACTCGTATTCTGTAGTTACAAGTTACTCGTATACTGTAGTTACTAGTTCCGCGTATTCTGTAGTTACAAGTGACTCGTATACTGTAGTTACTAGTTAAGCTTATTCTGTAGTTACAAGTTACTCGTAAACTGTAGTTACAAGTTACTCGTATACTGTTGTTACTAGTTACGCGTATTCTGTAGTTACAAGTGACTCGTATACTGTAGTTACAAGTGACTCGTACACTGTAGTTACAAGTAACACGTATAATGTAGTTACAAGTTACACGTATACTGTAGTTACAAGTGCCTCGTATACTGTAGTTTTAATTGACTCGTACACTGAAGTTACAAGTTACACGTATACTGTAGTTATAAGTTCGACGTATACAGTAGTTAAAAGTTACTCGTATACTGTAGTTACAAGTTACTCGTATACTGTAGTTACAACTTACTTGTATACTGTAGTTACTAGTGACTCGTATACTGTAGTTACAAGTGACTCGTATACTGTAGTTACAAGTGACTCGTATACTGTAGTTACAAGTAACTCGTATACTGTAGTAACAAGTAACTCGTATATTGTAGTTACAAGTTACTCGAATACTGTTGTTACAAGTGACTCGTATACTGTAGTTACAAGTGACTCATATACTGTAGTTACAAATTACTTGTAGACTGTAGTTACAAGTTACTCGTATTCTGTAGTTTCAACTTACTCGTATACTGTAGTTACAAGTGCCTCGTATACTGTAGTTTTAATTGACTCGTACACTGAAGTTACAAGTTACACGTATACTGTAGTTATAAGTTCGACGTATACAGTAGTAAAAAGTTACTCGTATACTGTAGTTACAAATTACTCGTATACTGTAGTTACAACTTACTCGTATACTGTAGTTACTAGTGACTCGTATACTGTAGTTACAAGTGACTCGTATACTGTAGTTACAAGTTACTCGTTTACTGTAGTTACTAGTTACGCGTATTCTGTAGTTACAAGTGACTCGTATACTGTAGTTACAAGTAACTCGTATACTGTCGTTACAAGTAACTCGTATATTGTAGTTACAAGTTACTCGAATACTGTTGTTACAAGTGACTCGTATACTGTAGTTACAAGTGACTCGTATACTGTAGTTACAACTTACTTGTAGACTGTAGTTACAAGTTACTCGTATTCTGTAGTTTCAACTTACTCGTATACTGTAGTTACAAGTTACTCGTATACTGTAGTTACAAGTTACGCGTATTCTGTAGTTACAAGTTACTCGTTAACTGTAGTTACAAGTTACTTGTATACTGTAGTTACTAGTTACGCGTATTCTGTAGTAACAAGTAACACGTTTACTGTAGTTACAAGTTACACGTATACTGAAGTTACAAGTTACTCGTATATTGTAGTTACAAGTTAATCGAATACTATAGTTACAAGTGACTCGTATACTGTAGTTACAAGTTACTCGTATACTGTAGTTACAAGTGACTCGTATACTGTAGTTACAACTTACTCGTAGACTGTAGTTACAAGTTACTCGTATTCTGTAGTTTCAACTTACTCGTATTCTGTAGTTACAAGTTACTCGTATACTGTAGTTACTAGTTCCGCGTATTCTGTAGTTACAAGTGACTCGTATACTGTAGTTTCTAGTTAAGCTTATTCTGTAGTTACAAGTTACTCGTAAACTGTAGTTGCAAGTTACTCGTATACTGTAGTTACTAGTTACGCGTATTCTGTAGTTACAAGTGACTCTTATACTGTAGTTACAAGTGACTCGTACACTGTAGTTACAAGTTACACGTATAATGTAGTTACAAGTTACACGTATACTGTAGTTACAAGTTACTCGTATATTGTAGTTACAAATTACTCGAATACTGTTGTTGCAAGTGACTCGTATACTGTAGTTACAAGTGACTCGTATACTGTAGTCACAACTTACTCGTAGAATGTAGTTACAAGTTACTCGTATTCTGTAGTTTCAACTTACTCGTATACTGTAGTAACAAGTTACTCGTATACTGTAGTTACTAGTTACGCGTATTCTGTAGTTACAAGTTACTCGTAAACTGTAGTTACAAGTTACTCGTATACTGTAGTTACTAGTTACGCGTATTCTGTAGAAACAAGTGACTCGTATACTGAAGTTACAAGTGACTCGTACACTGTAGTTACAAATAACACGTTTACTGTAGTTACAAGTTACACGTTTACTGTAGTTACAAGTTACTCGTAAACTGTAGTTACTAGTTACGCGTATTCTGTAGTTACAACAGACTCGTATACTGTAGTTACAAGTGCCTCGTATACTGTTGTTTTAATTGACTCGTACACTGAAGTTACAAGTTACACGTATACTGTAGTTATAAGTTCGACGTATACAGTAGTTAAAAGTTACTCGTATACTGTAGTTACAAGTTACTCGTATACTGTAGTTACAAGTTACTCGTATACTGTAGTTACAACTTACTTGTATACTGTAGTTACTAGTGACTCGTATACTGTAGTTACAAGTGACTCGTATACTGTAGTTACAAGTGACTCGTATACTGTAGTTACAAGTAACTCGTATACTGTAGTAACAAGTAACTCGTATATTGTAGTTACAAGTTACTCGAATTCTGTTGTTACAAGTGACTCGTATACTGTAGTTACAAGTGACTCATATACTGTAGTTACAACTTACTTGTAGACTGTAGTTACAAGTTACTCGTATTCTGTAGTTTCAACTTACTCGTATACTGTAGTTACAAGTTACTCGTATACTGTAGTTACAAGTTACGCGTATTCTGTAGTTACAAGTTACTCGTAAACTGTAGTTACAAGTTACTTGTATACTGTAGTTACTAGTTACGCGTATTCTGTAGTTACAAGTAACACGTTTACTGTAGTTACAAGTTACACGTATACTGTAGTTACAAGTTACTCGTATATTGTAGTTACAAGTTAATCGAATACTGTAGTTACAAGTGACTCGTATACTGTAGTTACAAGTTACTCGTATATTGTAGTTACAAGTTACTCGAATACTGTAGTTACAAGTGACTCGTATACTGTAGTTACAAGTGACTCGTATACTGTAGTTACAACTTACTCGTAGACTGTAGTTACAAGTTACTCGTATTCTGTAGTTTCAACTTACTCGTATTCTGTAGTTACAAGTTACTCGTATACTGTAGTTACTAGTTCCGCGTATTCTGTAGTTACAAGTGACTCGTATACTGTAGTTACTAGTTAAGCTTATTCTGTAGTTACAAGTTACTCGTAAACTGTAGTTACAAGTTACTCGTATACTGTTGTTACTAGTTACGCGTATTCTGTAGTTACAAGTGACTCGTATACTGTAGTTACAAGTGACTCGTACACTGTAGTTACAAGTAACACGTATAATGTAGTTACAAGTTACACGTATACTGTAGTTACAAGTGCCTCGTATACTGTAGTTTTAATTGACTCGTACACTGAAGTTACAAGTTACACGTATACTGTAGTTATAAGTTCGACGTATACAGTAGTTAAAAGTTACTCGTATACTGTAGTTACAAGTTACTCGTATACTGTAGTTACAACTTACTTGTATACTGTAGTTACTAGTGACTCGTATACTGTAGTTACAAGTGACTCGTATACTGTAGTTACAAGTGACTCGTATACTGTAGTTACAAGTAACTCGTATACTGTAGTAACAAGTAACTCGTATATTGTAGTTACAAGTTACTCGAATACTGTTGTTACAAGTGACTCGTATACTGTAGTTACAAGTGACTCGTATACTGTAGTTACAACTTACTCGTAGACTGTAGTTACAAGTTACTCGTATTCTGTAGTTTCAACTTACTCGTATTCTGTAGTTACAAGTTACTCGTATACTGTAGTTACTAGTTCCGCGTATTCTGTAGTTACAAGTGACTCGTATACTGTAGTTTCTAGTTAAGCTTATTCTGTAGTTACAAGTTACTCGTATACTGTAGTTACAAATTACTCGTATACTGTAGTTACAACTTACTCGTATACTGTAGTTACTAGTGACTCGTATACTGTAGTTACAAGTGACTCGTATACTGTAGTTACAAGTTACTCGTATACTGTAGTTACTAGTTACGCGTATTCTGTAGTTACAAGTGACTCGTATACTGTAGTTACAAGTAACTCGTATACTGTCGTTACAAGTAACTCGTATATTGTAGTTACAAGTTACTCGAATACTGTTGTTACAAGTGACTCGTATACTGTAGTTACAAGTGACTCGTATACTGTAGTTACAACTTACTTGTAGACTGTAGTTACAAGTTACTCGTATTCTGTAGTTTCAACTTACTCGTATACTGTAGTTACAAGTTACTCGTATACTGTAGTTACAAGTTACGCGTATTCTGTAGTTACAAGTTACTCGTTAACTGTAGTTACAAGTTACTTGTATACTGTAGTTACTAGTTACGCGTATTCTGTAGTAACAAGTAACACGTATACTGAAGTTACAAGTTACTCGTATATTGTAGTTACAAGTTAATCGAATACTATAGTTACAAGTGACTCGTATACTGTAGTTACAAGTTACTCGTATATTGTAGTTACAAGTTACTCGAATACTGTAGTTACAAGTGACTCGTATACTGTAGTTACAAGTGACTCGTATACTGTAGTTACAACTTACTCGTAGACTGTAGTTACAAGTTACTCGTATTCTGTAATTTCAACTTACTCGTATTCTGTAGTTACAAGTTACTCGTATACTGTAGTTACTAGTTCCGCGTATTCTGTAGTTACAAGTGACTCGTATACTGTAGTTTCTAGTTAAGCTTATTCTGTAGTTACAAGTTACTCGTAAACTGTAGTTGCAAGTTACTCGTATACTGTAGTTACTAGTTACGCGTATTCTGTAGTTACAAGTGACTCTTATACTGTAGTTACAAGTGACTCGTACACTGTAGTTACAAGTTACACGTATAATGTAGTTACAAGTTACACGTATACTGTAGTTACAAGTTACTCGTATATTGTAGTTACAAATTACTCGAATACTGTTGTTACAAGTGACTCGTATACTGTAGTTACAAGTGACTCGTATACTGTAGTCACAACTTACTCATAGAATGTAGTTACAAGTTACTCGTATTCTGTAGTTTCAACTTACTCGTATACTGTAGTAACAAGTTACTCGTATACTGTAGTTACTAGTTACGCGTATTCTGTAGTTACAAGTTACTCGTAAACTGTAGTTACAAGTTACTCGTATACTGTAGTTACTAGTTACGCGTATTCTGTAGAAACAAGTGACTCGTATACTGAAGTTACAAGTGACTCGTACACTGTAGTTACAAATAACACGTTTACTGTAGTTACAAGTTACACGTTTACTGTAGTTACAAGTTACTCGTAAACTGTAGTTACTAGTTACGCGTATTCTGTAGTTACAACAGACTCGTATACTGTAGTTACAAGTGCCTCGTATACTGTTGTTTTAATTGACTCGTACACTGAAGTTACAAGTTACACGTATACTGTAGTTATAAGTTCGACGTATACAGTAGTTAAAAGTTACTCGTATACTGTAGTTACAAGTTACTCGTATACTGTAGTTACAACTTACTTGTATACTGTAGTTACTAGTGACTCGTATACTGTAGTTACAAGTGACTCGTATACTGTAGTTACAAGTGACTCGTATACTGTAGTTACAAGTAACTCGTATACTGTAGTAACAAGTAACTCGTATATTGTAGTTACAAGTTACTCGAATTCTGTTGTTACAAGTGACTCGTATACTGTAGTTACAAGTGACTCATATACTGTAGTTACAACTTACTTGTAGACTGTAGTTACAAGTTACTCGTATTCTGTAGTTTCAACTTACTCGTATACTGTAGTTACAAGTTACTCGTATACTGTAGTTACAAGTTACGCGTATTCTGTAGTTACAAGTTACTCGTAAACTGTAGTTACAAGTTACTTGTATACTGTAGTTACTAGTTACGCGTATTCTGTAGTTACAAGTAACACGTTTACTGTAGTTACAAGTTACACGTATACTGTAGTTACAAGTTACTCGTATATTGTAGTTACAAGTTAATCGAATACTGTAGTTACAAGTGACTCGTATACTGTAGTTACAAGTTACTCGTATATTGTAGTTACAAGTTACTCGAATACTGTAGTTACAAGTGACTCGTATACTGTAGTTACAAGTGACTCGTATACTGTAGTTACAACTTACTCGTAGACTGTAGTTACAAGTTACTCGTATTCTGTAGTTTCAACTTACTCGTATTCTGTAGTTACAAGTTACTCGTATACTGTAGTTACTAGTTCCGCGTATTCTGTAGTTACAAGTGACTCGTATACTGTAGTTACTAGTTAAGCTTATTCTGTAGTTACAAGTTACTCGTAAACTGTAGTTACAAGTTACTCGTATACTGTTGTTACTAGTTACGCGTATTCTGTAGTTACAAGTGACTCGTATACTGTAGTTACAAGTGACTCGTACACTGTAGTTACAAGTAACACGTATAATGTAGTTACAAGTTACACGTATACTGTAGTTACAAGTGCCTCGTATACTGTAGTTTTAATTGACTCGTACACTGAAGTTACAAGTTACACGTATACTGTAGTTATAAGTTCGACGTATACAGTAGTTAAAAGTTACTCGTATACTGTAGTTACAAGTTACTCGTATACTGTAGTTACAACTTACTTGTATACTGTAGTTACTAGTGACTCGTATACTGTAGTTACAAGTGACTCGTATACTGTAGTTACAAGTGACTCGTATACTGTAGTTACAAGTAACTCGTATACTGTAGTAACAAGTAACTCGTATATTGTAGTTACAAGTTACTCGAATACTGTTGTTACAAGTGACTCGTATACTGTAGTTACAAGTGACTCATATACTGTAGTTACAACTTACTTGTAGACTGTAGTTACAAGTTACTCGTATTCTGTAGTTTCAACTTACTCGTATACTGTAGTTACAAGTTACTCGTATACTGTAGTTACAAGTTACGCGTATTCTGTAGTTACAAGTGACTCGTATACTGTAGTTACAAGTGACTCGTACACTGTAGTTACAAGTAACACGTATAATGTAGTTACAAGTTACACGTATACTGTAGTTACAAGTTACTCGTATATTGTAGTTACAAGTTACTCGAATACTGTTGTTACAAGTGACTCGTATACTGTAGTTACAAGTGACTCGTATACTGTTGTTACAACTTACTCGTAGAATGTAGTTACAAGTTACTCGTATTCTGTAGTTTCAACTTACTCGTATACTGTAGTAACAAGTTACTCGTATACTGTAGTTACTAGTTACGCGTATTCTGTAGTTACAAGTTACTCGTATACTGTAGTTACTAGTTACGCGTATTCTGTAGAAACAAGTGACTCGTATAATGTAGTTACAAGTGACTTGTACACTGTAGTTACAAGTAACACGTTTACTGTTGTTTCAACTTACTCGTATACTGTAGTTACAAGTTACTCGTATACTGTAGTTACTAGTTACGCGTATTCTGTAGTTACAACAGACTCGTATACTGTAGTTACAAGTGCCTCGTATACTGTAGTTTTAATTGACTCGTACACTGAAGTTACAAGTTACACGTATACTGTAAATATAAGTTCGACGTATACAGTAGTTAAAAGTTACTCGTATACTGTAGTTACAAATTACTCGTATACTGCAGTTACAACTTACTCGTATACTGTAGTTACTAGTGACTCGTATACTGTAGTTACAAGTGACTCGTATACTGTAGTTACAAGTTACTCGTATACTGTAGTTACTAGTTACGCGTATTCTGTAGTTACAAGGGACTCGTATACTGTAGTTACAAGTTACTCGTATACTGTAGTTACAAGTAACTCGTATACTGTAGTTACAAGTGACTCGTATACTGTAGTTACAACTTACTCGTAGACTGTAGTTACAAGTTACTCGTATTCTGTAGTTTCAACTTACTCGTATTCTGTAGTTACAAGTTACTCGTATACTGTAGTTACTAGTTCCGCGTATTCTGTAGTTACAAGTGACTCGTATACTGTAGTTACTAGTTAAGCTTATTCTGTAGTTACAAGTTACTCGTAAACTGTAGTTACAAGTTACTCGTATACTGTAGTTACTAGTTACGCGTATTCTGTAGTTACAAGTGACTCGTATACTGTAGTTACAAGTGACTCGTACACTGTAGTTACAAGTAACACGTATAATGTAGTTACAAGTTACACGTATACTGTAGTTACAAGTTACTCGTATATTGTAGTTACAAGTTACTCGAATACTGTTTTTACAAGTAACTCGTATACTGTAGTTACAAGTGACTCGTATACTGTTGTTACAACTTACTCGTAGAATGTAGTTACAAGTTACTCGTATTCTTTAGTTTCAACTTACTCGTATACTGTAGTAACAAGTTACTCGTATACTGTCGTTACTAGTTACGCGTATTCTGTAGTTACAAGTTACTCGTAAACTGTAGTTACAAGTTACTCGTATACTGTAGTTACTAGTTACGCGTATTCTGTAGAAACAAGTGACTCGTATAATGTAGTTACAAGTGACTTGTACACTGTAGTTACAAGTAACACGTTTACTGTAGTTTCAACTTACTCGTATACTGTAGTTACAAGTTACTCGTATACTGTAGTTACTAGTTACGCGTATTCTGTAGTTACAACAGACTCGTATACTGTAGTTACAAGTGCCTCGTATACTGTAGTTTTAATTGACTCGTACACTGAAGTTACAAGTTACACGTATACTGTAGTTATAAGTTCGACGTATACAGTAGTTAAAAGTTACTCGTATTCTGTAGTTACAAGTTACTCGTATACTGTAGTTACAACTTACTCGTATACTGTAGTTACTAGTGACTCGTATACTGTAGTTACAAGTGACTCGTATACTGTAGTTACAAGTGACTCGTATACTGTAGTTACAACTTACTCGTAGACTGTAGTTACAAGTTACTCGTATTCTGTAGTTTCAACTTACTCGTATTCTGTAGTTACAAGTTACTCGTATACTGTAGTTACTACTTCCGCGTATTCTGTAGTTACAAGTGACTCGTATACTGTAGTTACAAGTGACTCGTACACTGTAGTTACAAGTAACACGTATAATGTAGTTACAAGTTACACGTATACTGTAGTTACAAGTTACTCGTATATTGTAGTTACAAATTACTCGAATACTGTTGTTACAAGTGACTCGTATACTGTAGTTACAAGTGACTCGTATACTGTAGTCACAACTTACTCGTAGAATGTAGTTACAAGTTACTCGTATTCTGTAGTTTCAACTTACTCGTATACTGTAGTAACAAGTTACTCGTATACTGAAGTTACTAGTTACGCGTATTCTGTAGTTACAAGTTACTCGTAAACTGTAGTTACAAGTTACTCGTATACTGTAGTTACTAGTTACGCGTATTCTGTAGAAACAAGTGACTCGTATGCTGTAGTTACAAGTGACTCGTACACTGTAGTTACAAGTAACACGTTTACTGTAGTTACAAGTTACACGTTTACTGTAGTTACAAGTTACTCGTATACTGTAGTTACTAGTTACGCGTATTCTGTAGTTACAACAGACTCGTATACTGTAGTTACAAGTGACTCGTATACTGTAGTTACAATTGACTCGTACACTGAAGTTACAAAATACACGTATACTGTAGTTACAAGTTCGACGTATACAGTAGTTAAAAGTTACTCGTATACTGTAATAACAAGTTACTCGTATACTGTAGTTACAACTTACTCGTATACTTTAGTTACTAGTGACTCGTATACTGTAGTTACAAGTGACTCGTATACTGTAGTTACAAGTTACTCGTATACTGTAGTTACTAGTTACGCGTATTCTGTAGTTACAAGAAACACGTTTACTGTAGTTACAAGTTACACGTTTACTGTAGTTACAAGTTACTCGTATATTATAGTTACAAGTTAATCGAATACTGTAGTTACAAGTGACTCGTATACTGTAGTTACAAGTTACTCGTATATTGTAGTTACAAGTTACTCGAATACTGTAGTTACAAGTGACTCGTATACTGTAGTTACAACTTACTTGTAGACTGTAGTTACAAGTTACTCGTATTCTGTAGTTTCAACTTACTCGTATACTGTAGTTACAAGTTACTCGTATACTGTAGTTACAAGTTACGCGTATTCTGTAGTTACAAGTTACTCGTAAACTGTAGTTACAAGTTACTTGTATACTGTAGTTACTAGTTACGCGTATTCTGTAGTTACAAGTAACACGTTTACTGTAGTTACAAGTTACACGTATACTGTAGTTACAAGTTACTCGTATATTGTAGTTACAAGTTAATCGAATACTGTAGTTACAAGTGACTCGTATACTGTAGTTACAAGTTACTCGTATATTGTAGTTACAAGTTACTCGAATACTGTAGTTACAAGTGACTCGTATACTGTAGTTACAAGTGACTCGTATACTGTAGTTACAACTTACTCGTAGACTGTAGTTACAAGTTAGTCGTATTCTGTAGTTTCAACTTACTCGTATTCTGTAGTTACAAGTTACTCGTATACTGTAGTTACTAGTGCCGCGTATTCTGTAGTTACAAGTGACTCGTATACTGTAGTTTCTAGTTAAGCTTATTCTGTAGTTACAAGTTACTCGTAAACTGTAGTAACAAGTTACTCGTATACTGTAGTTACTAGTTACGCGTATTCTGTAGTTACAAGTGACTCGTTTACTGTAGTTACAAGTGACTCGTACACTGTAGTTACAAGTAACACGTATAATGTAGTTACAAGTTACACGTATACTGTAGTTACAAGTTACTCGTATATTGTAGTTACAAGTTACTCGAATACTGTTGTTACAAGTGACTCGTATACTGTAGTTACAAGTGACTCGTATACTGTTGTTACAACTTACTCGTAGAATGTAGTTACAAGTTACTCGTATTCTGTAGTTACAAGTTACTCGTAAACTGTAGTTACAAGTTACTCGTATACTGTAGTTACTAGTTACGCGTATTCTGTAGAAACAAGTGACTCGTATAATGTAGTTACAAGTGACTCGTACACTGTAGTTACAAGTAACACGTTTACTGTAGTTTCAACTTACTCGTATACTGTAGTTACAAGTTACTCGTATACTGTAGTTACTAGTTACGCATATTCTGTAGTTACAACAGACTCGTATACTGTAGTTACAAGTGACTCGTACACTGTAGTTACAAGTAACACGTTTACTGTAAATTTAAGTTCGACGTATACAGTAGTTAAAAGTTACTCGTATACTGTAGTTACAAATTACTCGTATACTGCAGTTACAACATACTCGTATACTGTAGTTACTAGTGACTCGTATACTGTAGTTACAAGTGACTCGTATACTGTAGTTACAAGTTACTCGTATACTGTAGTTACTACTTCCGCGTATTCTGTAGTTACAAGTTACTCGTATACTGTACTTACTAGTTACGCGTATTCTGTAGTTACAAGTGACTCGTACACTGTAGTTACAAGTAACACGTATAATGTAGTTACAAGTTACACGTATACTGTAGTTACAAGTTACTCGTATATTGTAGTTACAAATTACTCGAATACTGTTGTTACAAGTGACTCGTATACTGTAGTTACAAGTGACTCGTATACTGTAGTCACAACTTACTCGTAGAATGTAGTTACAAGTTACTCGTATTCTGTAGTTTCAACTTACTCGTATACTGTAGTAACAAGTTACTCGTATACTGTAGTTACTAGTTACGCGTATTCTGTAGTTTCAAGTGACTCGTTTACTGTAGTTACAAGTGACTCGTACACTGTAGTTACTAGTTACGCGTATTCTGTAGAAACAAGTGACTCGTATGCTGTAGTTACAAGTGACTCGTACACTGTAGTTACAAGTAACACGTTTACTGTAGTTACAAGTTACACGTTTACTGTAGTTACAAGTTACTCGTATACTGTAGTTACTAGTTACGCGTATTCTGTAGTTACAACAGACTCGTATACTGTAGTTACAAGTGCCTCGTATACTGTAGTTTTAATTGACTCGTACACTGAAGTTACAAGTTACACGTATACTGTAAATATAAGTTCGACGTATACAGTAGTTAAAAGTTACTCGTATACTGTAGTTACAAATTACTCGTATACTGCAGTTACAACTTACTCGTAAACTGTAGTTACTAGTGACTCGCATACTGTAGTTACAAGTGACTCGTATACTGTAGTTACAAGTTACTCGTATACTGTAGTTACTAGTTACGCGTATTCTGTAGAAACAAGTGACTCGTAAAATGTAGTTACAAGTGACTCGTACACTGTAGTTACAAGTAACACGTTTACTGTAGTTTCAACTTACTCGTATACTGTAGTTACAAGTTACTCGTATACTGTAGTTACTAGTCACGCGTATTCTGTAGTTACAACAGACTCGTATACTGTAGTTACAAGTGCCTCGTAAACTGTAGTTTTAATTGACTCGTACACTGAAGTTACAAGTTACACGTATACTGTAGTTATAAGTTCGACGTATACAGTAGTTAAAAGTTTCTCGTATACTGTAGTTACAAATTACTCGTATACTGTAGTTACAACTTACTCGTATACTGTAGTTACTAGTGACTCGTATACTGTAGTTACAAGTGACTCGTATACTGTAGTTACAAGTTACTCGTATACTGTAGTTACTAGTTACGCGTATTCTGTAGTTACAAGTGACTCGTATACTGTAGTTACAAGTAACTCGTATACTGTAGTTACAAGTAACTCGTATATTGTAGTTACAAGTTACTCGAATACTGTTGTTACAAGTGACTCGTATACTGTAGTTACAAGTGACTCGTATACTGTAGTTACAACTTACTTGTAGACTGTAGTTACAAGTTACTCGTATTCTGTAGTTTCAACTTACTCGTATACTGTAGTTACAAGTTACTCGTATACTGTAGTTACAAGTTACGCGTATTCTGTAGTTACAAGTTACTCGTTAACTGTAGTTACAAGTGACTTGTATACTGTAGTTACTAGTTACGCGTATTCTGTAGAAACAAGTAACACGTTTACTGTAGTTACAAGTTACACGTATACTGAAGTTACAAGTTACTCGTATATTGTAGTTACAAGTTAATCGAATACTATAGTTACAAGTGACTCGTATACTGTAGTTACAAGTTACTCGTATACTGTAGTTACTAGTTCCGCGTATTCTGTAGTTACAAGTGACTCGTATACTGTAGTTACTAGTTAAGCTTATTCTGTAGTTACAAGTTACTCGTAAACTGTAGTTACAAGTTACTCGTATACTGTAGTTACAAGTGACTCGTACACTGTAGTTACAAGTAACACGTATAATGTAGTTACAAGTTACACGTATACTGTAGTTACAAGTTACTCGTATATTGTAGTTACAAGTTACTCGAATACTGTTGTTACAAGTGACTCGTATACTGTAGTTACAAGTGACTCGTATACTGTTGTTACAACTTTCTCGTAGAATGTAGTTACAAGTTACTCGTATTCTGTAGTTTCAACTTACTCGTATACTGTAGTAACAAGTTACTCGTATACTGTAGTTACTAGTTACGCGTATTCTGTAGTTACAAGTTACTCGTAAACTGTAGTTACAAGTTACTCGTATACTGTAGTTTCAACTTACTCGTATTCTGTAGTTACAAGTTACTCGTATACTGTAGTTACTAGTTCCGCGTATTCTGTAGTTACAAGTGACTCGTATACTGTAGTTTCTAGTTAAGCTTATTCTGTAGTTACAAGTTACTCGTAAACTGTAGTTGCAAGTTACTCGTATACTGTAGTTACTAGTTACGCGTATTCTGTAGTTACAAGTGACTCGTATACTGTAGTTACAAGTGACTCGTACACTGTAGTTACAAGTTACACGTATAATGTAGTAACAAGTTACACGTATACTGTAGTTACAAGTTACTCGTATACTGTAGTTACTAGTTACGCGTATTCTGTAGAAACAAGTGACTCGTATACTGTAGTTACAAGTGACTCGTACACTGTAGTTACAAGTAACACGTTTACTGTAGTTACAAGTTACACGTATACTGTAGTTACAAGTTACTCGTATACTGTAGTTACTAGTTACGCGTATTCTGTAGTTACAACAGACTCGTAAACTGTAGTTACAAGTGCCTCGTATACTGTAGTTTTAATTGACTCGTACACTGAAGTTACAAGTTACACGTATACTGTAGTTATAAGTTCGACGTATACAGAAGTTAAAAGTTACTCGTATACTGTAGTTACAAATTACTCGTATACTGTAGTTACAACTTACTCGTATACTGTAGTTACTAGTTACTCGTATACTGTAGTTACAACTTACTTGTATACTGTAGTTACTAGTGACTCGTATACTGTAGTTACAAGTGACTCGTATACTGTAGTTACAAGTGACTCGTATACTGTAGTTACAAGTAACTCGTATACCGTAGTTACAAGTAACTCGTATATTGTAGTTACAAGTTACTCGAATACTGTTGTTACAAGTGACTCGTATACTGTAGTTACAAGTGACTCATATACTGTAGTTACAACTTACTTGTAGACTGTAGTTACAAGTTACTCGTATTCTGTAGTTTCAACTTACTCGTATACTGTAGTTACAAGTTACTCGTATACTGTAGTTACAAGTTACGCGTATTCTGTAGTTACAAGTTACTCGTAAACTGTAGTTACAAGTTACTTGTATACTGTAGTTACTAGTTACGCGTATTCTGTAGTTACAAGTAACACGTTTACTGTTGTTACAAGTTACACGTATACTGTAGTTACAAGTTACTCGTATATTGTAGTTACAAGTTACTCGAATACTGTAGTTACAAGTGACTCGTATACTGTAGTTACAAGTGACTCGTATACTGTAGTTACAACTTACTCGTAGACTGTAGTTACAAGTTATTCGTATTCTGTAGTTTCAACTTACTCGTATTCTGTAGTCACAAGTTACTCGTATACTGTAGTTACTAGTTCCGCGTATTCTGTAGTTACAAGCGACTCGTATACTGTAGTTACTAGTTAAGCTTATTCTGTGGTAACAAGTTACTCGTAAACTCTAGTTACAAGTTACTCGTATACTGTAGTTACTAGTTACGCGTATTCTGTAGTTACAAGTGACTCGTATACTGTAGTTACAAGTGACTCGTACACTGTAGTTACAAGTAACACGTATAATGTAGTTACAAGTTACACGTATACTGTAGTTACAAGTTACTCGTATATTGTAGTTACAAGTTACTCGAATACTGTTGTTACAAGTGACTCGTATACTGTAGTTACAAGTGACTCGTAAACTGTTGTTACAACTTACTCGTAGAATGTAGTTACAAGTTACTCGTATTCTGTAGTTTCAACTTACTCGTATACTGTAGTAACATGTTACTCGTATACTGTAGTTACTAGTTACGCGTATTCTGTAGTTACAAGTTACTCGTAAACTGTAGTTACAAGTTACTCGTATACTGTAGTTACTAGTTACGCGTATTCTGTAGAAACAAGTGACTCGTATAATGTAGTTACAAGTGACTCGTACACTGTAGTTACAAGTAACACGTTTACTGTAGTTTCAACTTACTCGTATACTGTAGTTACAAGTTACTCGTATACTGTAGTTACTAGTTACGCGTATTCTGTAGTTACAACAGACTCGTATACTGTAGTAACAAGTGCCTCGTATACTGTAGTTTTAATTGACTCGTACACTAAAGTTACAAGTTACACGTATACTGTAAATATAAGTTCGACGTATACAGTAGTTAAAAGTTACTCGTATACTGTAGTTACAAATTACTCGTATACTGCATTGACAACTTACTCGTATACTGTAGTTACTAGTGACTCGTATACTGTAGTTACAAGTGACTCGTATACTGTAGTTACAAGTTACTCGTATACTGTAGTTACTAGTTACGCGTATTCTGTAGTTACAAGGGACTCGTATACTGTAGTTACAAGTAACTCGTATACTGTAGTTACAAGTAACTCGTATACTGTAGTTACAAGTGACTCGTATACTGTAGTTACAACTTACTCGTAGACTGAAGTTACAAGTTACTCGTATTCTGTAGTTTCAACTTACTCGTATTCTGTAGTTACAAGTTACTCGTATACTGTAGTTACTAGTTCCGCGTATTCTGTAGTTACAAGTGACTCGTATACTGTAGTTACTAGTTAAGCTTATTCTGTAGTTACAAGTTACTCGTAAACTCTAGTTACAAGTTACTCGTATACTGTAGTTACTAGTTACGCGTATTCTGTAGTTACAAGTGACTCGTATACTGTAGTTACAAGTGACTCGTACACTGTAGTTACAAGTAACACGTATAATGTAGTTACAAGTTACACGTATACTGTAGTTACAAGTTACTCGTATATTGTAGTTACAAGTTACTCGAATACTGTTTTTACAAGTGACTCGTATACTGTAGTTACAAGTGACTCGTATACTGTTGTTACAACTTACTCGTAGAATGTAGTTACAAGTTACTCGTATTCTGTAGTTTCAACTTACTCGTATACTGTAGTAACAAGTTACTCGTATACTGTCGTTACTAGTTACGCGTATTCTGTAGTTACAAGTTACTCGTAAACTGTAGTTACAAGTTACTCGTATACTGTAGTTACTAGTTACGCGTATTCTGTAGAAACAAGTGACTCGTATAATGTAGTTACAAGTGACTTGTACACTGTAGTTACAAGTAACACGTTTACTGTAGTTTCAACTTACTCGTATACTGTAGTTACAAGTTACTCGTATACTGTAGTTACTAGTGACTCGTATACTGTAGTTACAAGTTACTCGTATACTGTAGTTACAAGTTACTCGTATACTGTAGTTACTAGTTACGCGTATTCTGTAGTTACAAGTGACTCGTATACTGTAGTTACAAGTAACTCGTATACTGTAGTTACAAGTTACTCGTATATTGTAGTTACAAGTTACTCGTATTCTGTAGTTTCAACTTACTCGTATACTGTAGTTACAAGTTACTCGTATACTGTAGTTACAAGTTACGCGTATTCTGTAGTTACAAGTTACTCGTTAACTGTAGTTACAAGTTACTTGTATACTGTAGTTACTAGTTACGCGTATTCTGTAAATACAAGTAACAAGTTTACTGTAGTTACAAGTTAAACGTATACTGTAGTTACAAGTTACTCGTATATTGTAGTTACAAGTTTATCGAATACTATAGTTACAAGTGACTCGTATACTGTAGTTACAAGTTACTCGTATATTGTAGTTACAAGTTACTCGAATACTGAAGTTACAAGTGACTCGTATACTGTAGTTACAAGTGACTCGTATACTGTAGTTACAACTTACTCGTAGACTGTAGTTACAAGTTACTCGTATTCTGTAGTTTCAACTTACTCGTATTCTGTAGTTACAAGTTTCTCGTATACTGTAGTTACTACTTCCGCGTATTCTGTAGTTACAAGTTACTCGTATACTGTAGTTACTAGTTACGCGTATTCTGTAGTTACAAGTGACTCGTATACTGTAGTTACAAGTGACTCGTACACTGTAGTTACAAGTATCACGTATAATGTAGTTACAAGTTACACGTATACTGTAGTTACAAGTTACTCGTATATTGTAGTTACAAATTACTCGAATACTGTTGTTACAAGTGACTCGTATACTGTAGTTACAAGTGACTCGTATACTGTAGTTACAACTTACTTGTAGACTGTAGTTACAAGTTACTCGTATTCTGTAGTTTCAACTTACTCGTATACTGTAGTTACAAGTTACTCGTATACTGTAGTTACAAGTTACGCGTATTCTGTAGTTACAAGTTACTCGTTAACTGTAGTTACAAGTGACTTGTATACTGTAGTTACTAGTTACGCGTATTCTGTAGAAACAAGTAACACGTTTACTGTAGTTACAAGTTACACGTATACTGAAGTTACAAGTTACTCGTATATTGTAGTTACAAGTTAATCGAATACTATAGTTACAAGTGACTCGTATACTGTAGTTACAAGTTACTCGTATACTGTAGTTACTAGTTCCGCGTATTCTGTAGTTACAAGTGACTCGTATACTGTAGTTACTAGTTAAGCTTATTCTGTAGTTACAAGTTACTCGTAAACTGTAGTTACAAGTTACTCGTATACTGTAGTTACAAGTGACTCGTACACTGTAGTTACAAGTAACACGTATAATGTAGTTACAAGTTACACGTATACTGTAGTTACAAGTTACTCGTATATTGTAGTTACAAGTTACTCGAATACTGTTGTTACAAGTGACTCGTATACTGTAGTTACAAGTGACTCGTATACTGTTGTTACAACTTTCTCGTAGAATGTAGTTACAAGTTACTCGTATTCTGTAGTTTCAACTTACTCGTATACTGTAGTAACAAGTTACTCGTATACTGTAGTTACTAGTTACGCGTATTCTGTAGTTACAAGTTACTCGTAAACTGTAGTTACAAGTTACTCGTATACTGTAGTTTCAACTTACTCGTATTCTGTAGTTACAAGTTACTCGTATACTGTAGTTACTAGTTCCGCGTATTCTGTAGTTACAAGTGACTCGTATACTGTAGTTTCTAGTTAAGCTTATTCTGTAGTTACAAGTTACTCGTAAACTGTAGTTGCAAGTTACTCGTATACTGTAGTTACTAGTTACGCGTATTCTGTAGTTACAAGTGACTCGTATACTGTAGTTACAAGTGACTCGTACACTGTAGTTACAAGTTACACGTATAATGTAGTAACAAGTTACACGTATACTGTAGTTACAAGTTACTCGTATACTGTAGTTACTAGTTACGCGTATTCTGTAGAAACAAGTGACTCGTATACTGTAGTTACAAGTGACTCGTACACTGTAGTTACAAGTAACACGTTTACTGTAGTTACAAGTTACACGTATACTGTAGTTACAAGTTACTCGTATACTGTAGTTACTAGTTACGCGTATTCTGTAGTTACAACAGACTCGTAAACTGTAGTTACAAGTGCCTCGTATACTGTAGTTTTAATTGACTCGTACACTGAAGTTACAAGTTACACGTATACTGTAGTTATAAGTTCGACGTATACAGAAGTTAAAAGTTACTCGTATACTGTAGTTACAAATTACTCGTATACTGTAGTTACAACTTACTCGTATACTGTAGTTACTAGTTACTCGTATACTGTAGTTACAACTTACTTGTATACTGTAGTTACTAGTGACTCGTATACTGTAGTTACAAGTGACTCGTATACTGTAGTTACAAGTGACTCGTATACTGTAGTTACAAGTAACTCGTATACCGTAGTTACAAGTAACTCGTATATTGTAGTTACAAGTTACTCGAATACTGTTGTTACAAGTGACTCGTATACTGTAGTTACAAGTGACTCATATACTGTAGTTACAACTTACTTGTAGACTGTAGTTACAAGTTACTCGTATTCTGTAGTTTCAACTTACTCGTATACTGTAGTTACAAGTTACTCGTATACTGTAGTTACAAGTTACGCGTATTCTGTAGTTACAAGTTACTCGTAAACTGTAGTTACAAGTTACTTGTATACTGTAGTTACTAGTTACGCGTATTCTGTAGTTACAAGTAACACGTTTACTGTTGTTACAAGTTACACGTATACTGTAGTTACAAGTTACTCGTATATTGTAGTTACAAGTTACTCGAATACTGTAGTTACAAGTGACTCGTATACTGTAGTTACAAGTGACTCGTATACTGTAGTTACAACTTACTCGTAGACTGTAGTTACAAGTTATTCGTATTCTGTAGTTTCAACTTACTCGTATTCTGTAGTCACAAGTTACTCGTATACTGTAGTTACTAGTTCCGCGTATTCTGTAGTTACAAGCGACTCGTATACTGTAGTTACTAGTTAAGCTTATTCTGTGGTAACAAGTTACTCGTAAACTCTAGTTACAAGTTACTCGTATACTGTAGTTACTAGTTACGCGTATTCTGTAGTTACAAGTGACTCGTATACTGTAGTTACAAGTGACTCGTACACTGTAGTTACAAGTAACACGTATAATGTAGTTACAAGTTACACGTATACTGTAGTTACAAGTTACTCGTATATTGTAGTTACAAGTTACTCGAATACTGTTGTTACAAGTGACTCGTATACTGTAGTTACAAGTGACTCGTAAACTGTTGTTACAACTTACTCGTAGAATGTAGTTACAAGTTACTCGTATTCTGTAGTTTCAACTTACTCGTATACTGTAGTAACATGTTACTCGTATACTGTAGTTACTAGTTACGCGTATTCTGTAGTTACAAGTTACTCGTAAACTGTAGTTACAAGTTACTCGTATACTGTAGTTACTAGTTACGCGTATTCTGTAGAAACAAGTGACTCGTATAATGTAGTTACAAGTGACTCGTACACTGTAGTTACAAGTAACACGTTTACTGTAGTTTCAACTTACTCGTATACTGTAGTTACAAGTTACTCGTATACTGTAGTTACTAGTTACGCGTATTCTGTAGTTACAACAGACTCGTATACTGTAGTAACAAGTGCCTCGTATACTGTAGTTTTAATTGACTCGTACACTAAAGTTACAAGTTACACGTATACTGTAAATATAAGTTCGACGTATACAGTAGTTAAAAGTTACTCGTATACTGTAGTTACAAATTACTCGTATACTGCATTGACAACTTACTCGTATACTGTAGTTACTAGTGACTCGTATACTGTAGTTACAAGTGACTCGTATACTGTAGTTACAAGTTACTCGTATACTGTAGTTACTAGTTACGCGTATTCTGTAGTTACAAGGGACTCGTATACTGTAGTTACAAGTAACTCGTATACTGTAGTTACAAGTAACTCGTATACTGTAGTTACAAGTGACTCGTATACTGTAGTTACAACTTACTCGTAGACTGAAGTTACAAGTTACTCGTATTCTGTAGTTTCAACTTACTCGTATTCTGTAGTTACAAGTTACTCGTATACTGTAGTTACTAGTTCCGCGTATTCTGTAGTTACAAGTGACTCGTATACTGTAGTTACTAGTTAAGCTTATTCTGTAGTTACAAGTTACTCGTAAACTCTAGTTACAAGTTACTCGTATACTGTAGTTACTAGTTACGCGTATTCTGTAGTTACAAGTGACTCGTATACTGTAGTTACAAGTGACTCGTACACTGTAGTTACAAGTAACACGTATAATGTAGTTACAAGTTACACGTATACTGTAGTTACAAGTTACTCGTATATTGTAGTTACAAGTTACTCGAATACTGTTTTTACAAGTGACTCGTATACTGTAGTTACAAGTGACTCGTATACTGTTGTTACAACTTACTCGTAGAATGTAGTTACAAGTTACTCGTATTCTGTAGTTTCAACTTACTCGTATACTGTAGTAACAAGTTACTCGTATACTGTCGTTACTAGTTACGCGTATTCTGTAGTTACAAGTTACTCGTAAACTGTAGTTACAAGTTACTCGTATACTGTAGTTACTAGTTACGCGTATTCTGTAGAAACAAGTGACTCGTATAATGTAGTTACAAGTGACTTGTACACTGTAGTTACAAGTAACACGTTTACTGTAGTTTCAACTTACTCGTATACTGTAGTTACAAGTTACTCGTATACTGTAGTTACTAGTGACTCGTATACTGTAGTTACAAGTTACTCGTATACTGTAGTTACAAGTTACTCGTATACTGTAGTTACTAGTTACGCGTATTCTGTAGTTACAAGTGACTCGTATACTGTAGTTACAAGTAACTCGTATACTGTAGTTACAAGTTACTCGTATATTGTAGTTACAAGTTACTCGTATTCTGTAGTTTCAACTTACTCGTATACTGTAGTTACAAGTTACTCGTATACTGTAGTTACAAGTTACGCGTATTCTGTAGTTACAAGTTACTCGTTAACTGTAGTTACAAGTTACTTGTATACTGTAGTTACTAGTTACGCGTATTCTGTAAATACAAGTAACAAGTTTACTGTAGTTACAAGTTAAACGTATACTGTAGTTACAAGTTACTCGTATATTGTAGTTACAAGTTTATCGAATACTATAGTTACAAGTGACTCGTATACTGTAGTTACAAGTTACTCGTATATTGTAGTTACAAGTTACTCGAATACTGAAGTTACAAGTGACTCGTATACTGTAGTTACAAGTGACTCGTATACTGTAGTTACAACTTACTCGTAGACTGTAGTTACAAGTTACTCGTATTCTGTAGTTTCAACTTACTCGTATTCTGTAGTTACAAGTTTCTCGTATACTGTAGTTACTACTTCCGCGTATTCTGTAGTTACAAGTTACTCGTATACTGTAGTTACTAGTTACGCGTATTCTGTAGTTACAAGTGACTCGTATACTGTAGTTACAAGTGACTCGTACACTGTAGTTACAAGTATCACGTATAATGTAGTTACAAGTTACACGTATACTGTAGTTACAAGTTACTCGTATATTGTAGTTACAAATTACTCGAATACTGTTGTTACAAGTGACTCGTATACTGTAGTTACAAGTGACTCGTATACTGTAGTCACAACTTACTCGTAGAATGTAGTTACAAGTTACTCGTATTCTGTAGTTTCAACTTACTCGTATACTGTAGTAACAAGTTACTCGTATACTGAAGTTACTAGTTACGCGTATTCTGTAGTTACAAGTTACTCGTAAACTGTAGTTACAAGTTACTCGTATACTGTAGTTACTAATTACGCGTATTCTGTAGAAACAAGTGACTCGTATGCTGTAGTTACAAGTGACTCGTACACTGTAGTTACAAGTAACACGTTTACTGTAGTTACAAGTTACACGTATACTGTAGTTACAAGTTACTCGTATACTGTAGTTACTAGTTACGCGTATTCTGTAGTTACAACAGACTCGTATACTGTAGTTACAAGTGACTCGTATACTGTAGTTACAATTGACTCGTACACTGAAGTTACAAAATACACGTATACTGTAGTTACAAGTTCGACGTATACAGTAGTTAAAAGTTACTCGTATACTGTAATAACAAGTTACTCGTATACTGTAGTTACAACTTACTCGTATACTTTAGTTACTAGTGACTCGTATACTGTAGTTACAAGTGACTCGTATACTGTTGTTACAAGTTACTCGAATACTGTAGTTACTAGTTACGCGTATTCTGTAGTTACAAGAAACACGTTTACTGTAGTTACAAGTTACACGTTTACTGTAGTTACAAGTTACTCGTATATTATAGTTACAAGTTAATCGAATACTGTAGTTACAAGTGACTCGTATACTGTAGTTACAAGTTACTCGTATATTGTAGTTACAAGTTACTCGAATACTGTAGTTACAAGTGACTCGTATACTGTAGTTACAACTTACTTGTAGACTGTAGTTACAAGTTACTCGTATTCTGTAGTTTCAACTTACTCGTATACTGTAGTTACAAGTTACTCGTATACTGTAGTTACAAGTTACGCGTATTCTGTAGTTACAAGTTACTCGTAAACTGTAGTTACAAGTTACTTGTATACTGTAGTAACTAGTTACGCGTACTCTGTAGTTACAAGTAACACGTTTACTGTAGTTACAAGTTACACGTATACTGTAGTTACAAGTTACTCGTATATTGTAGTTACAAGTTAATCGAATACTGTAGTTACAAGTGACTCGTATACTGTAGTTACAAGTTACTCGTATATTGTAGTTACAAGTTACTCGAATACTGTAGTTACAAGTAACTCGTATACTGTAGTTACAAGTGACTCGTATACTGTAGTTACAACTTACTCGTAGACTGAAGTTACAAGTTAGTCGTATTCTGTACTTTCAACTTACTCGTATTCTGTAGTTACAAGTTACTCGTATACTGTAGTTACTAGTTCCGCGTATTCTGTAGTTACAAGTGACTCGTATACTGTAGTTACTAGTTAAGCTTATTCTGTAGTTACAAGTTACTCGTAAACTGTAGTTACAAGTTACTCGTATACTGTAGTTACAAGTGACTCGTACACTGTAGTTACAAGTAACACGTATAATGTAGTTACAAGTTACACGTATACTGTAGTTACAAGTTACTCGTATATTGTAGTTACAAGTTACTCGAATACTGTTGTTACAAGTGACTCGTATACTGTAGTTACAAGTGACTCGTATACTGTTGTTACAACTTACTCGTAGAATGTAGTTACAAGTTACTCGTATTCTGTAGTTTCAACTTACTCGTATACTGTAGTAACAAGTTACTCGTATACTGTAGTTACTAGTTACGCGTATTCTTTAGTTACAAGTTACTCGTAAACTGTAGTTACAAGTTACTCGTATACTGTAGTTACTAGTTACGCGTATTTTGTAGAAAAAAGTGACTCGTTTAATGTAGTTACAAGTGACTCGTACACTGTAGTTACAAGTAACACGTTTACTGTAGTTTCAACTTACTCGTATACTGTAGTTACAAGTTACTCGTATACTGTAGTTACTAGTTACGCGTATTCTGTAGTTACAACAGACTCGTATACTGTAGTTACAAGTGCCTCGTATACTGTAGTTTTAATTGACTCGTACACTGAAGTTACAAGTTACACGTATACTGTAAATATAAGTTCGACGTATACAGTAGTTAAAAGTTACTCGTATACTGTAGTTACAAATTACTCGTATACTGCAGTTACAACTACTCGTATACTGTAGTTACTAGTGACTCGTATACTGAAGTTACAAGTGACTCGTATACTGTAGTTACAAGTTACTCGTATACTGTAGTTACTAGTTACGCGTATTCTGTAGAAACAAGTGACTCGTAAAATGTAGTTACAAGTGACTCGTACACTGTAGTTACAAGTAACACGTTTACTGTAGTTTCAACTTACTCGTATACTGTAGTTACAAGTTACTCGTATACTGTAGTTACTAGTCACGCGTATTCTGTAGTTACAACAGACTCGTATACTGTAGTTACAAGTGCCTCGTATACTGTAGTTTTAATTGACTCGTACACTGAAGTTACAAGTTACACGTATACTGTAGTTATAAGTTCGACGTATACAGTAGTTAAAAGTTACTCGTATACTGTAGTTACAACTTACTCGTATACTGTAGTTACTAGTGACTCGTATACTGTAGTTACAAGTGACTCGTATACTGTAGTTACAAGTTACTCGTATACTGTAGTTACTAGTTACGCGTTTTCTGTAGTTACAAGTGACTCGTATACTGTAGTTACAAGTAACTCGTATACTGTAGTTACAAGTAACTCGTATATTGTAGTTACAAGTTACTCGAATACTGTTGTTACAAGTGACTCGTATACTGTAGTTACAAGTGACTCGTATACTGTAGTTACAACTTACTTGTAGACTGTAGTTACAAGTTACTCGTATTCTGTAGTTTCAACTTACTCGTATACTGTAGTTACAAGTTACTCGTATACTGTAGTTACAAGTTACGCGTATTCTGTAGTTACAAGTTACTCGTTAACTGTAGTTACAAGTTACTTGTATACTGTAGTTACTAGTTACGCGTATTCTGTAGTAACAAGTAACACGTTTACTGTAGTTTCAACTTACTCGTATACTGTAGTTACAAGTTACTCGTATACTGTAGTTACTAGTCACGCGTATTCTGTAGTTACAACAGACTCGTATACTGTAGTTACAAGTGCCTCATATACTGTAGTTTTAATTGACTCGTACACTGAAGTTACAAGTTACACGTATACTGTAGTTATAAGTTCGACGTATACAGTAGTTAAAAGTTACTCGTATACTGTAGTTACAAGTTACTCGTATACTGTAGTTACTAGTGAATCGTATACTGTAGTTACAAGTGACTCGTATACTGTAGTTACAAGTTACTCGTATACTGTAGTTACTAGTTACGCGTATTCTGTAGTTACAAGTGACTCGTATACTGTAGTTACAAGTAACTCGTATACTGTAGTTACAAGTAACTCGTATATTGTAGTTACAAGTTACTCGAATACTGTTGTTACAAGTGACTCGTATACTGTAGTTACAAGTGACTCGTATACTGTAGTTACAACTTACTTGTAGACTGTAGTTACAAGTTACTCGTATTCTGTAGTTTCAACTTACTCGTATACTGTAGTTACAAGTTACTCGTATACTGTAGTTACAAGTTACGCGTATTCTGTAGTTACAAGTTACTCGATAACTGTAGTTACAAGTTACTTGTATACTGTAGTTACTAGTTACGCGTATTCTGTAGTAACAAGTAACACGTTTACTGTAGTTACAAGTTACACGTATACTGAAGTTACAAGTTACTCGTATATTGTAGTTACAAGTTAATCGAATACTATAGTTACAAGTGACTCGTATACTGTAGTTACAAGTTACTCGTATATTGTAGTTACAAGTTACTCGAATACTGTAGTTACAAGTGACTCGTATACTGTAGTTACAAGTGACTCGTATACTGTAGTTACAACTTACTCGTAGACTGTAGTTACAAGTTACTCGTATTCTGTAGTTTCAACTTACTCGTATTCTGTAGTTACAAGTTACTCGTATACTGTATTTACTAGTTCCGCGTATTCTGTAGTTACAAGTGACTCGTATACTGTAGTTTCTAGTTAAGCTTATTCTGTTGTTACAAGTTACTCGTAAACTGTAGTTGCAAGTTACTCGTATACTGTAGTTACTAGTTACGCGTATTCTGTAGTTACAAGTGACTCGTATACTGTAGTTACAAGTGACTCGTACACTGTAGTTACAACTAACACGTATAATGTAGTTACAAGTTACACGTATACTGTAGTTACAAGTTACTCGTATATTGTAGTTACAAATTACTCGAATACTGTTGTTACAAGTGACTCGTATACTGTAGTTACAAGTGACTCGTATACTGTAGTCACAACTTACTCGTAGAATGTAGTTACAAGTTACTCGTATTCTGTAGTTTCAACTTACTCGTATACTGTAGTAACAAGTTACTCGTATACTGTAGTTACTAGTTACGCGTATTCTGTAGTTACAAGTTACTCGTAAACTGTAGTTACAAGTTACTCGTATACTGTAGTTACTAGTTACGCGTATTCTGTAGAAACAAGTGACTCGTATACTGTAGTTACAAGTGACTCGTACACTGTAGTTACAAGTAACACGTTTACTGTAGTTACAAGTTACACGTATACTGTAGTTACAAGTTACTCGTATACTGTAGTTACTAGTTACGCGTATTCTGTAGTTACAACAGACTCGTATACTGTAGTTACAAGTGCCTCGTATACTGTAGTTTTAATTGACTCGTACACTGAAGTTACAAGTTACACGTATACTGTAGTTATAAGTTCGACGTATACAGTAGTTAAAAGTTACTCGTATACTGTAGTTACAAGTTACTCGTATACTGTAGTTACAACTTACTTGTATACTGTAGTTACTAGTGACTCGTATACTGTAGTTACAAGTGACTCGTAAACTGTAGTTACAAGTTACTTGTATACTGTAGTTACTAGTTACGCGTATTCTGTAGTAACAAGTAACACGTTTACTGTAGTTACAAGTTACACGTATACTGAAGTTACAAGTTACTCGTATATTGTAGTTACAAGTTAATCGAATACTATAGTTACAAGTGACTCGTATACTGTAGTTACAAGTTACTCGTATATTGTAGTTACAAGTTACTCGAATACTGTAGTTACAAGTGACTCGTATACTGTAGTTACAAGTGACTCGTATACTGTAGTTACAACTTACTCGTAGACTGTAGTTACAAGTTACTCGTATTCTGTAGTTTCAACTTACTCGTATTCTGTAGTTACAAGTTACTCGTATACTGTAGTTACTAGTTCCGCGTATTCTGTAGTTACAAGTGACTCGTATACTGTAGTTACTAGTTAAGCTTATTCTGTAGTAACAAGTTACTCGTAAACTGTAGTTACAAGTTACTCGTATACTGTAGTTACTAGTTACGCGTATTCTGTAGTTACAAGTGACTCGTATACTGTAGTAACAAGTGACTCGTACACTGTAGTTACAAGTAACACGTATAATGTAGTTACAAGTTACACGTATACTGTAGTTACAAGTTACTCGTATATTGTAGTTACAAGTTACTCGAATATTGTTGTTACAAGTGACTCGTATACTGTAGTTACAAGTGACTCGTATACTGTTGTTACAACTTACTCGTAGAATGTAGTTACAAGTTACTCGTATTCTGTAGTTTCAACTTACTCGTATACTGTAGTAACAAGTTACTCGTATACTGTAGTTACTAGTTACGCGTATTCTGTAGAAACAAGTGACTCGTATAATGTAGTTACAAGTGACTCGTACACTGTAGTTACAAGTAACACGTTTACTGTAGTTTCAACTTACTCGTATACTGTAGTTACAAGTTACTCGTATACTGTAGTTACTAGTTACGCGTATTCTGTAGTTACAACAGACTCGTATACTGTAGTTACAAGTGCCTCGTATACTGTAGTTTTAATTGACTCGTACACTGAAGTTACAAGTTACACGTATACTGTAAATATAAGTTCGATGTATACAGTAGTAAAAAGTTACTCGTATACTGTAGTTACAAATTACTCGTATACTGCATTTACAACTAACTCGTATACTGTAGTTACTAGTGAATCGTATACTGTAGTTACAAGTGACTCGTATACTGTAGTTACAAGTGACTCGTATACTGTAGTTACTAGTTAAGCTTATTCTGTAGTTACAAGTTACTCGTAAACTCTAGTTACAAGTTACTCGTATACTGTAGTTACTAGTTACGCGTATTCTGTAGTTACAAGTGACTCGTATACTGTAGTTACAAGTGACTCGTACACTGTAGTTACAAGTAACACGTATAATGTAGTTACAAGTTACACGTATACTGTAGTTACAAGTTACTCGTATATTGTAGTTACAAGTTACTCGAATACTGTTTTTACAAGTGACTCGTATACTGTAGTTACAAGTGACTCGTATACTGTTGTTACAACTTACTCGTAGAATGTAGTTACAAGTTACTCGTATTCTGTAGTTTCAACTTACTCGTATACTGTAGTAACAAGTTACTCGTATACTGTCGTTACTAGTTACGCGTATTCTGTAGTTACAAGTTACTCGTAAACTGTAGTTACAAGTTACTCGTATACTGTAGTTACTAGTTACGCGTATTCTGTAGAAACAAGTGACTCGTATAATGTAGTTACAAGTGACTTGTACACTGTAGTTACAAGTAACACGTTTACTGTAGTTTCAACTTACTCGTATACTGTAGTTACAAGTTACTCGTATACTGTAGTTACTAGTTACGCGTATTCTGTAGTTACAACATACTCGTATACTATAGTTACAAGTGCCTCGTATACTGTAGTTTTAATTGACTCGTACACTGAAGTTACAAGTTACACGTATACTGTAGTTATAAGTTCGACGTATACAGTAGTTAAAAGTTACTCGTATTCTGTAGTTACAGTTTACTCGTATACTGTAGTTACAACTTACTCGTATACTGTAGTTACTAGTGACTCGTATACTGTAGTTACAAGTGACTCGTATACTGTAGTTACAAGTTACTCGTATACTGTAGTTACTAGTTACGCGTATTCTGTAGTTACAAGTGACTCGTATACTGTAGTTACAAGTAACTCGTATACTGTAGTTACAAGTAACACGTATATTGTAGTTACAAGTTACTCGTATTCTGTAGTTTCAACTTACTCGTATACTGTAGTTACAAGTTACTCGTATACTGTAGTTACAAGTTACGCGTATTCTGTAGTTACAAGTTACTCGTTAACTGTAGTTACAAGTTACTTGTATACTGTAGTTACTAGTTACGCGTATTCTGTAGTTACAAGTAACAAGTTTACTGTAGTTACAAGTTAAACGTATACTGTAGTTACAAGTTACTCGTATATTGTAGTTACAAGTTAATCGAATACTATATTTACAAGTGACTCGTATACTGTAGTTACAAGTTACTCGTATATTGTAGTTACAAGTTACTCGAATACTGTAGTTACAAGTGACTCGTATACTGTAGTTACAAGTGACTCGTATACTGTAGTTACAACTTACTCGTAGACTGTAGTTACAAGTTACTCGTATTCTGTAGTTTCAACTTACTCGTATTCTGTAGTTACAAGTTACTCGTATACTGTAGTTACTACTTCCGCGTATTCTGTAGTTACAAGTTACTCGTATACTGTAGTTACTAGTTACGCGTATTCTGTAGTTACAAGTGACTCGTATACTGTAGTTACAAGTGACTCGTACACTGTAGTTACAAGTAACACGTATAATGTAGTTACAAGTTACACGTATACTGTAGTTACAAGTTACTCGTATATTGTAGTTACAAATTACTCGAATACTGTTGTTACAAGTGACTCGTATACTGTAGTTACAAGTGACTCGTATACTGTAGTCACAACTTACTCGTAGAATGTAGTTACAAGTTACTCGTATTCTGTAGTTTCAACTTACTCGTATTCTGTAGTTACAAGTTACTCGTATACTGTAGTTACTAGTTCCGCGTATTCTGTAGTTACAAGTGACTCGTATACTGTAGTTTCTAGTTAAGCTTATTCTGTAGTTACAAGTTACTCGTAAACTGTAGTTGCAAGTTACTCGTATACTGTAGTTACTAGTTACGCGTATTCTGTAGTTACAAGTGACTCGTATACTGTAGTTACAAGTGACTCGTACACTGTAGTTACAAGTAACAAGTATAATGTAGTTACAAGTTACACGTATACTGTAGTTACAAGTTACTCGTATATTGTAGTTACAAATTACTCGAATACTGTTGTTACAAGTGACTCGTATACTGTAGTTACAAGTGACTCGTATACTGTAGTCACAACTTACTCGTAGGATGTAGTTACAAGTTACTCGTATTCTGTAGTTTCAACTTACTCGTATACTGTAGTAACAAGTTACTCGTATACTGTAGTTACTAGTTACGCGTATTCTGTAGTTACAAGTTACTCGTAAACTGTAGTTACAAGTTACTCGTATACTGTAGTTACTAGTTACGCGTATTCTGTAGAAACAAGTGACTCGTATACTGTAGTTACAAGTGACTCGTACACTGTAGTTACAAGTAACACGTTTACTGTAGTTACAAGTTACACGTATACTGTAGTTACAAGTTACTCGTATACTGTAGTTACTAGTTACGCGTATTCTGTAGTTACAACAGACTCGTATACTGTAGTTACAAGTGCCTCGTATACTGTAGTTTTAATTGACTCGTACACTGAAGTTACAAGTTACACGTATACTGTAGTTATAAGTTCGACGTATACAGAAGTTAAAAGTTACTCGTATACTGTAGTTACAAGTTACTCGTATACTGTAGTTACAACTTACTTGTATACTGTAGTTACTAGTGACTCGTATACTGTAGTTACAAGTGACTCGTAAACTGTAGTTACAAGTTACTTGTATACTGTAGTTACTAGTTACGCGTATTCTGTAGTTACAAGTAACACGTTTACTGTAGTTACAAGTTACACGTATACTGTAGTTACAAGTTACTCGTATATTGTAGTTACAAGTTAATCGAATACTGTAGTTACAAGTGACTCGTACACTGTAGTTACAAGTTACTCGTATATTGTAGTTACAAGTTACTCGAATACTGTAATTACAAGTGACTCGTATACTGTAGTTACAAATGACTCGTATACTGTAGTTACAACTTACTCGTAGACTGTAGTTACAAGTTACTCGTATTCTGTAGTTTCAACTTACTCGTATTCTGTAGTTACAAGTTACTCGTATACTGTAGTTACTAGTTCCGCGTATTCTGTAGTTACAAGTGACTCGTATACTGTAGTTACTAGTTAAGCTTATTCTGTAGTAACAAGTTACTCGTAAACTGTAGTTACAAGTTACTCGTATACTGTAGTTACTAGTTACGCGTATTCTGTAGTTACAAGTGACTCGTATACTGTAGTAACAAGTGACTCGTACACTGTAGTTACAAGTAACAAGTATAATGTAGTTACAAGTTACACGTATACTGTAGTTACAAGTTACTCGTATATTGTAGTTACAAGTTACTCGAATATTGTTGTTACAAGTGACTCGTATACTGTAGTTACAAGTGACTCGTATACTGTTGTTACAACTTACTCGTAGAATGTAGTTACAAGTTACTCGTATTCTGTAGTTTCAACTTACTCGTATACTGTAGTAACAAGTTACTCGTATACTGTAGTTACTAGTTACGCGTATTCTGTAGAAACAAGTGACTCGTATAATGTAGTTACAAGTGACTCGTACACTGTAGTTACAAGTTACACGTTTACTGTAGTTTCAACTTACTCGTATACTGTAGTTACAAGTTACTCGTTTACTGTAGTTACTAGTTACGCGTATTCTGTAGTTACAACAGACTCGTATACTGTAGTTACAAGTGCCTCGTATACTGTAGTTTTAATTGACTCGTACACTGAAGTTACAAGTTACACGTATACTGTAAATATAAGTTCGATGTATACAGTAGTTAAAAGTTACTCGTATACTGTAGTTACAAATTACTCGTATACTGCATTTACAACTAACTCGTATACTGTAGTTACTAGTGAATCGTATACTGTAGTTACAAGTGACTCGTATACTGTAGTTACAAGTGACTCGTATACTGTAGTTACTAGTTAAGCTTATTCTGTAGTTACAAGTTACTCGTAAACTCTAGTTACAAGTTACTCGTATACTGTAGTTACTAGTTACGCGTATTCTGTAGTTACAAGTGACTCGTATACTGTAGTTACAAGTGACTCGTACACTGTAGTTACAAGTAACACGTATAATGTAGTTACAAGTTACACGTATACTGTAGTTACAAGTTACTCGTATATTGTAGTTACAAGTTACTCGAATACTGTTTTTACAAGTGACTCGTATACTGTAGTTACAAGTGACTCGTATACTGTTGTTACAACTTACTCGTAGAATGTAGTTACAAGTTACTCGTATTCTGTAGTTTCAACTTACTCGTATACTGTAGTAACAAGTTACTCGTATACTGTCGTTACTAGTTACGCGTATTCTGTAGTTACAAGTTACTCGTAAACTGTAGTTACAAGTTACTCGTATACTGTAGTTACTAGTTACGCGTATTCTGTAGAAACAAGTGACTCGTATAATGTAGTTACAAGTGACTTGTACACTGTAGTTACAAGTAACACGTTTACTGTAGTTTCAACTTACTCGTATACTGTAGTTACAAGTTACTCGTATACTGTAGTTACTAGTTACGCGTATTCTGTAGTTACAACATACTCGTATACTATAGTTACAAGTGCCTCGTATACTGTAGTTTTAATTGACTCGTACACTGAAGTTACAAGTTACACGTATACTGTAGTTATAAGTTCGACGTATACAGTAGTTAAAAGTTACTCGTATTCTGTAGTTACAGTTTACTCGTATACTGTAGTTACAACTTACTCGTATACTGTAGTTACTAGTGACTCGTATACTGTAGTTACAAGTGACTCGTATACTGTAGTTACAAGTTACTCGTATACTGTAGTTACTAGTTACGCGTATTCTGTAGTTACAAGTGACTCGTATACTGTAGTTACAAGTAACTCGTATACTGTAGTTACAAGTAACACGTATATTGTAGTTACAAGTTACTCGTATTCTGTAGTTTCAACTTACTCGTATACTGTAGTTACAAGTTACTCGTATACTGTAGTTACAAGTTACGCGTATTCTGTAGTTACAAGTTACTCGTTAACTGTAGTTACAAGTTACTTGTATACTGTAGTTACTAGTTACGCGTATTCTGTAGTTACAAGTAACAAGTTTACTGTAGTTACAAGTTAAACGTATACTGTAGTTACAAGTTACTCGTATATTGTAGTTACAAGTTAATCGAATACTATAATTACAAGTGACTCGTATACTGTAGTTACAAGTTACTCGTATATTGTAGTTACAAGTTACTCGAATACTGTAGTTACAAGTGACTCGTATACTGTAGTTACAAGTGACTCGTATACTGTAGTTACAACTTACTCGTAGACTGTAGTTACAAGTTACTCGTATTCTGTAGTTTCAACTTACTCGTATTCTGTAGTTACAAGTTACTCGTATACTGTAGTTACTACTTCCGCGTATTCTGTAGTTACAAGTTACTCGTATACTGTAGTTACTAGTTACGCGTATTCTGTAGTTACAAGTGACTCGTATACTGTAGTTACAAGTGACTCGTACACTGTAGTTACAAGTAACACGTATAATGTAGTTACAACTTACTCGTAGAATGTAGTTACAAGTTACTCGTATTCTGTAGTTTCAACTTACTCGTATACTGTAGTAACAAGTTACTCGTATACTGTAGTTACTAGTTACGCGTATTCTGTAGAAACAAGTGACTCGTATAATGTAGTTACAAGTGACTCGTACACTGTAGTTACAAGTAACACGTTTACTGTAGTTTCAACTTACTCGTATACTGTAGTTACAAGTTACTCGTATACTGTAGTTACTAGTTACGCGTATTCTGTAGTTACAACAGACTCGTATACTGTAGTTACAAGTGCCTCGTATACTGTAGTTTTAATTGACTCGTACACTGAAGTTACAAGTTACACGTATACTGTAAATATAAGTTCGATGTATACAGTAGTTAAAAGTTACTCGTATACTGTAGTTACAAATTACTCGTATACTGCATTTACAACTAACTCGTATACTGTAGTTACTAGTGAATCGTATACTGTAGTTACAAGTGACTCGTATACTGTAGTTACAAGTGACTCGTATACTGTAGTTACTAGTTAAGCTTATTCTGTAGTTACAAGTTACTCGTAAACTCTAGTTACAAGTTACTCGTATACTGTAGTTACTAGTTACGCGTATTCTGTAGTTACAAGTGACTCGTATACTGTAGTTACAAGTGACTCGTACACTGTAGTTACAAGTAACACGTATAATGTAGTTACAAGTTACACGTATACTGTAGTTACAAGTTACTCGTATATTGTAGTTACAAGTTACTCGAATACTGTTTTTACAAGTGACTCGTATACTGTAGTTACAAGTGACTCGTATACTGTTGTTACAACTGACTCGAAAAGCGTCCATTAGCTAAGTGGTTGAAGATCGTGTTCTAAGACATTTGTGTGTCTGTGCTCTAGTTCAGATCAGCTGTTTTGTTTATGTTTTAAATAATTTAGTAATTGCAATTTTTACCGAGTTAGTTCGTTGATTAACAATTATTAAGTGCTAACTGCAGTGCATAAGTGTTGGCAACGGTTATAACACAGTTCTGGTGGATAAATCTTCGTATGAAACTTTTTGGCATACAGTGGCTAATTTCTTGTGAGTTCGTTGGGAGAATTAAGCCTAAGCAATTTTGAGCTGGGCAGGTGGAGAATCTGTTATTACCGGTTGGTTGGTGTTAACAGTGTGAAGTGACTGCCAGTGAAAAATAACCTACAAAACTGTTGAAGTGTTGACCAAAGATCCATGATAGTGTTATATTAAACATAATAATCATCATAACAACATGTACCCACTTTTATTCCTGTATTGGTAGGACATCTTCGGGTATTCGTCAGTACTACGTTATTAGCGCATTTTTCAAATCGAAGTAATCCTTGCGCATTGGGTAGTGGCACTCCAAGAAGTTTCATCATTTACTTAAAGATGGCGCTGATGGTATAATTATGTGCGTATGCGCAGTTGTATGCGCATGTGCGTGTGACGGATGAACTTACACTCTTCGGTGCGTGTGTTTGAAGAAGCTGACAATTTCATCATTAAATTCGACGGTTGATTTGGTCTATCGGTAGCGGTAGCTGCCAGCGTTCGTGGACGATAGTGTTCGAGCCTGTATGTAACCGAACTTGATTAAGGCCTTTTACTTTATTTATTTTTTATAGATGTGCAAATTCGCTTTTAATATTTATTTTAATTTTGGATTTTATTAGAAACAGGTTTATATCTTTTTGACATTATTTTAATTTGCTGACTTACCTGTCTTATGATTGCTTTTTCTGGTTTTTTTTATGTTTTAATTTAGGTGCATTGTTGTAGGTCAGTTTTTATACATTTGTTGACTTTTTTGATAAAATTATTAGTTTGTTGACATGAGTTATATTATGTCCTATTTGTAATTTGTGTATTTTTATTAACTTACCAATTAAAATTAAAAGAACTAAATTTCAATTATTTGTTTTGCTAATGCATGTTTATTTTATGTTAAGATACATATATTTTTAAGACGAAACTTAATTGTGGATGAGAATTTACAATAATATTATTTATGTTTTAGTGTTTCTTTTTTGTTTTCTCAATGAGTACCCAATCAAGGGCAGCCTGTCCCCACTGTCCAGACTCCACGAAACAATATGTGGTACCAAGAGGACTCAATGTGCATATCTCGTATAAGCACAGGGACGTACTTTCACAGCCTTTGCCGCCTCCTCCGTCGTCTTCCGCTGACCTTCCCCAGCCGGATTCATTAGCAAATTTGCGTAGTTTACCGTCACTCAAAAGTAAAGTGCGCGTGCTAAAGCACATTCCAAAGGGAGCTAGAAGCTTGGTAGCGGAGAGACTGAAATCAGTTATTGACAATTGTCTGCAGTCCAATAGTGTGGAAGATTGGTATTCTTTGTTGTCTTTTTCTTTTAAATATCTTGGGGTGCCTGACCCGGCAGACCCTCGTTCTCTAACATCAAAAATTAAGGACAGGGTGGTTAATGAGGGGGAGGATATTTACACCGACGATCGTGTCTTTCGGAGTCGTTCGCTTGCTCAGCGTATAGAGTCTAAAGTGCATGAGGGGGACTTGAGGGGCGCTGTGCGCTTACTAGTGTCAGATGGCTCTATGGCGCCTCATAATGATGACACGCTAGGCGCACTCCGGGATAAACACCCGCAGCCCTTTCGTCCTATTTCGCTTCCTCAGGCGCCAAGTTTACTGGACCCTGTTTTGACTGTGACACGAGATGACGTTTTTGAGGCAATAACTTCTTTTTACAGTGGTTCAGCGGGTGGGCTTGATGGTCTTCGTCCGCAGCACTTAAAGGAGCTTATTTCTCCTACTGCTGGTGACGGTTCGGTAAAGCTTCTTGAGTCCCTTACTAGACTGTGCAATTTCCTGCTGAGTGGCAGGTTGAATGTTGGGGTCTGCCCTTTTTTATATGGTGGCAGTTTGTGTGCCCTTAGTAAAAAGGATGGCGGTGTTCGTCCCATTGCGGTTGGCAGCGTTTTGCGCCGGTTAGTGGCCAAGCTAGGCTGTCGAGCGGTGAAGGATGAATTATCTACTTACCTTCACCCCCATCAGCTAGGCTTTGGAACTGCTTTGGGCTGCGAGGCTGCCATTCATGCTACTCGCGCTTTTGCTATGAGTAGCGACGGTAGTGACAATGTAATTGTTAAGTTGGATGTGAAAAATGCTTTCAACTGTGTAGAGAGAGATAAAATATTGATGGAAGTAAAAGAACGGATTCCGGTTTTGTATCCTTTTCTCTACCAGTGTTACAGTGCTCCTAGTTTTCTTTTTTATGGTGAGGATTCCATAACTTCGGAGGTCGGTGCCCAGCAGGGAGACCCGTTAGGCCCACTCATATTTAGTTTGGCCATTCATAAGGTGATAACCGAAATAAAATCACCTTTAAATCTGTGGTATTTAGATGATGGAACGATAGGAGGCGACGCTGTTGCGGTAGAGGAGGACTTGAAAGTGTTATTTCCGAAGTTAAAAGAGGTTGGTTTGGACATTAATTCAAACAAATGTGAGATCTATTTTTTCAACAGTGCCAACGCTCCCATTTTGCTTCCTAAGTTTGAGGTTTTGGCACCCGGAATTAAGGTTGTGAAGGGGGATAGTTTTTTCCTTCTAGGCTCGCCAATTTTCGTTAGCGGTGTCTCAGCAACGCTCGAAGCCAAAAAGATGGAGCTTTCAACCATTCATGTCAAATTGAAAGACATTTCAGCACACGTGGCGCTTATTCTTTTGCGGAGCTGCTTTTCAATGCCGAAATTGACTTATACCGTAAGAACATCCCCTACTTGGTTATTTCCTCAGGAGGTTGCTTTGTTGGACGCGTTATTAAAGGAGACACTTGAAGGCATCCTTAATGTCAGCATGGATGAAAGGCAGTGGTGTCAGGCTGGCTTACCTGTTCGTCACGGAGGTTTAGGGGTGCGTCGTGTGGAGGGGGTTGGCCTTCCGGCTTTTTTGGCTTCTGCACATGGGGTGGTGGGCCTGGTCACTCAGATTTTATCTTTTAATGGTGACGAGGTTGCTATCCCGTTCGTTACTGAGGCCATGTCTGCCTGGGAGGTCTTATGTCCGGGAGAAGCACTTCCGGAGGACCGTTGTCGTCAGAAAACCTGGGATGACATCTATTCAAGGGTGACTCTGAATCTTCTATTGGATGATGCGTCGGACTTGGATTCGGCTCGCCTGAAAGCTTCAGTTTGTCCAGAGTCAGGGGCGTGGCTACACGCGCTGCCTTCCCCTCAACTAGGTACTTTCTTGGACGATGACTCGCTGAGGGTAGCTGCCGCATTGCGTCTTGGCAGTACTATATGTGAGCCACATGAGTGTGTTTGTGGTTCAAGGGTTGAGGCGAACGGGCTTCATGGCCTAAGCTGTGTCCGGTCAGCGGGACGTTTGTCTAGGCACCATGCATTAAATGATTTAATTCACCGCGCCCTTGTTTCCGCAGGCATACCATGTGTGTTGGAACCCTCGGGTCTTTCAAGATCCGATGGTAAGCGCCCTGATGGTCTCACTTTGATTCCGTGGGAGAGAGGTCGGTGTCTCCTTTGGGATTCTACGTGCTGCTGCACGTTTGCGGCCTGCCATTTGTCAGGGACAAAACGGACCGCGGGATGTGCGGCCGAATCTTCTGCTAGGCTAAAGCATAGCAAGTACGCTTGCCTGAAGCCGTCTTACATGTTTGTTCCCGTGGCGGTGGAGACTACAGGCGTTTGGGGGTCCGAGGCCAAAAAGTTTATAGCGGAGATAGGTCGACGGTTGAGGGAAAAAGGTTTTGATCCTCGCTCGGGTTCGTATCTTGCCCAAAGGTTGTCTATAACAATTCAGCGGGGTAATGCTGCAAGTATTTTAGGCACCTTCGGACGGGGTATGGCCCGGGGAGGGCTACTTGATTGAATTTGACGACGCATGTTGCTGAAAGTAAGCATTGTTATTTTTGACGAAGCATGTGGCTGAAACGTATTATTGTCACAGGTTTTGACGAAGCTTGTTGCTGATTTGTTCTGTATTTTTAGAATAATGTCTGACGATGCCTGTTGCGGATTAGCCTTTGTTTGAATTTTTTATAATCCAATAAATTATATTTAGACTTACTCGTAGAATGTAGTTACTAGTAACAAGTTACTCGTATTCTGTAGTTTCAACTTACTCGTATACTGTAGTAACAAGTTACTCGTATACTGTCGTTACTAGTTACGCGTATTCTGTAGTTACAAGTTACTCGTAAACTGTAGTTACAAGTTACTCGTATACTGTAGTTACTAGTTACGCGTATTCTGTAGAAACAAGTGACTCGTATAATGTAGTTACAAGTGACTTGTACACTGTAGTTACAAGTAACACGTTTACTGTAGTTTCAACTTACTCGTATACTGTAGTTACAAGTTACTCGTATACTGTAGTTACTAGTTACGCGTATTCTGTAGTTACAACATACTCGTATACTATAGTTACAAGTGCCTCGTATACTGTAGTTTTAATTGACTCGTACACTGAAGTTACAAGTTACACGTATACTGTAGTTATAAGTTCGACGTATACAGTAGTTAAAAGTTACTCGTATTCTGTAGTTACAGTTTACTCGTATACTGTAGTTACAACTTACTCGTATACTGTAGTTACTAGTGACTCGTATACTGTAGTTACAAGTGACTCGTATACTGTAGTTACAAGTTACTCGTATACTGTAGTTACTAGTTACGCGTATTCTGTAGTTACAAGTGACTCGTATACTGTAGTTACAAGTAACTCGTATACTGTAGTTACAAGTAACACGTATATTGTAGTTACAAGTTACTCGTATTCTGTAGTTTCAACTTACTCGTATACTGTAGTTACAAGTTACTCGTATACTGTAGTTACAAGTTACGCGTATTCTGTAGTTACAAGTTACTCGTTAACTGTAGTTACAAGTTACTTGTATACTGTAGTTACTAGTTACGCGTATTCTGTAGTTACAAGTAACAAGTTTACTGTAGTTACAAGTTAAACGTATACTGTAGTTACAAGTTACTCGTATATTGTAGTTACAAGTTAATCGAATACTATAATTACAAGTGACTCGTATACTGTAGTTACAAGTTACTCGTATATTGTAGTTACAAGTTACTCGAATACTGTAGTTACAAGTGACTCGTATACTGTAGTTACAAGTGACTCGTATACTGTAGTTACAACTTACTCGTAGACTGTAGTTACAAGTTACTCGTATTCTGTAGTTTCAACTTACTCGTATTCTGTAGTTACAAGTTACTCGTATACTGTAGTTACTACTTCCGCGTATTCTGTAGTTACAAGTTACTCGTATACTGTAGTTACTAGTTACGCGTATTCTGTAGTTACAAGTGACTCGTATACTGTAGTTACAAGTGACTCGTACACTGTAGTTACAAGTAACACGTATAATGTAGTTACAAGTTACACGTATACTGTAGTTACAAGTTACTCGTATATTGTAGTTACAAATTACTCGAATACTGTTGTTACAAGTGACTCGTATACTGTAGTTACAAGTGACTCGTATACTGTAGTCACAACTTACTCGTAGAATGTAGTTACAAATTACTCGTATTCTGTAGTTTCAACTTACTCGTATACTGTAGTAACAAGTTACTCGTATACTGAAGTTAATAGTTACGCGTATTCTGTAGTTACAAGTTACTCGTAAACTGTAGTTACAAGTTACTCGTATACTGTAGTTACTAGTTACGCGTATTCTGTAGAAACAAGTGACTCGTATGCTGTAGTTACAAGTGACTCGTACACTGTAGTTACAAGTAACACGTTTACTGTAGTTACAAGTTACACGTATACTGTAGTTACAAGTTACTCGTATACTGTAGTTACTAGTTACGCGTATTCTGTAGTTACAACAGACTCGTATACTGTAGTTACAAGTGACTCGTATACTGTAGTTACAATTTACTCGTACACTGAAGTTACAAAATACACGTATACTGTAGTTACAAGTTCGACGTATACAGTAGTTAAAAGTTACTCGTATACTGTAATAACAAGTTACTCGTATACTGTAGTTACAACTTACTCGTATACTTTAGTTACTAGTGACTCGTATACTGTAGTTACAAGTGACTCGTATACTGTAGTTACAAGTTACTCGTATACTGTAGTTACTAGTTACGCGTATTCTGTAGTTACAAGAAACACGTTTACTGTAGTTACAAGTTACTCGTATATTATAGTTACAAGTTAATCGAATACTGTAGTTACAAGTGACTCGTATACTGTAGTTACAAGTTACTCGTATATTGTAGTTACAAGTTACTCGAATACTGTAGTTACAAGTGACTTGTATACTGTAGTTACAACTTACTTGTAGACTGTAGTTACAAGTTACTCGTATTCTGTAGTTTCAACTTACTCGTATACTGTAGTTACAAGTTACTCGTATACTGTAGTTACAAGTTACGCGTATTCTGTAGTTACAAGTTACTCGTAAACTGTAGTTACAAGTTACTTGTATACTGTAGTTACTAGTTACGCGTATTCTGTAGTTACAAGTAACACGTTTACTGTAGTTACAAGTTACACGTATACTGTAGTTACAAGTTACTCGTATATTGTAGTTACAAGTTAATCGAATACTGTAGTTACAAGTGACTCGTATACTGTAGTTACAAGTTACTCGTATATTGTAGTTACAAGTTACTCGAATACTGTAGTTACAAGTGACTCGTATACTGTAATTGAAATTGAAATTGATTGAAATTGAAATTGAAATTGATTTATTTGCAGTAAGTGTGGTTACAAAAGGTGTCATTTTTTTTTACAATATATGTATAATAGTCCATACACACTTAGCTATCCTTTAGCATGCAAACTTAGAGGTAAGTTAACCTAAATTTAAAAAGAATATACATAATTAAATTTTAAAAACACGTACTTATATCACAATACTTAATGAGTAATTTTATTATTATGGTAAATATATGTACTGATGAAAGAGTCTTATAATAACATATTAACTATATTTTGACGTCAAATAGTTCCTTTATAGAGTAATATTGTTTTTCTTTTAGCCATATTTTTAGTTTAGTTCTAAATTGCTTTAAAGGTAGTTTTTTGATATCAGATGGAATTGCATTATACGTTTTAACGCACATAGCGTAACAATTTTTATGATAGATGGCCGTTCTTGGAGCTGTATTGTAAACATTCCTACCAGTAGTTTGTAGTTACAAGTGACTCGTATACTGTAGTTACAACTTACTCGTAGACTGTAGTTACAAGTTAGTCGTATTCTGTAGTTTCAACTTACTCGTATTCTGTAGTTACAAGTTACTCGTATACTGTAGTTACTAGTTCCGCGTATTCTGTAGTTACAAGTGACTCGTATACTGTAGTTACTAGTTAAGCTTATTCTGTAGTTACAAGTTACTCGTAAACTGTAGTTACAAGTTACTCGTATACTGTAGTTACTAGTTACGCGTATTCTGTAGTAACAAGTGACTCGTATACTGTAGTTACAAGTGACTCGTACACTGTAGTTACAAGTAACACGTATAATGTAGTTACAAGTTACACGTATACTGTAGTTACAAGTTACTCGTATATTGTAGTTACAAGTTACTCGAATACTGTTGTTACAAGTGACTCGTATACTGTAGTTACAAATGACTCGTATACTGTTGTTACAACTTACTCGTAGAATGTAGTTACAAGTTACTCGTATTCTGTAGTTTCAACTTACTCGTATACTGTAGTAACAAGTTACTCGTATACTGTAGTTACTAGTTACGCGTATTCTGTAGTTACAAGTTACTCGTAAACTGTAGTTACAAGTTACTCGTATACTGTAGTTACTAGTTACGCATATTCTGTAGAAACAAGTGACTCGTATAATGTAGTTACAAGTGACTCGTACACTGTAGTTACAAGTAACACGTTTACTGTAGTTTCAACTTACTCGTATACTGTAGTTACAAGTTACTCGTATACTGTAGTTACTAGTTACGCGTATTCTGTAGTTACAACAGACTCGTATACTGTAGTTACAAGTGCCTCGTATACTGTAGTTTTAATTGACTCGTACACTGAAGTTACAAGTTACACGTATACTGTAAATATAAGTTCGACGTATACAGTAGTTAAAAGTTACTCGTATACTGTAGTTACAAATTACTCGTATACTGCAGTTACAACTTACTCGTATACTGTAGTTACTAGTGACTCGTATACTGTAGTTACAAGTGACTCGTATACTGTAGTTAGAAGTTACTCGTATACTGTAGTTACTAGTTACGCGTATTCTGTAGTTACAAGGGACTCGTATACTGTAGTTACAAGTAACTCGTATACTGTAGTTACAAGTAACTCGTATATTGTAGTTACAAGTTACTCGAATACTGTTGTTACAAGTGACTCGTATACTGTAGTTACAAGTGACTCGTAAACTGTAGTTACAACTTACTTGTAGACTGTAGTTACAAGTTACTCGTAAACTGTAGTTACAAGTTACTCGTATACTGTAGTTACTAGTTACGCGTATTCTGTAGAAACAAGTGACTCGTATAATGTAGTTACAAGTGACTTGTACACTGTAGTTACAAGTAACACGTTAACTGTAGTTTCAACTTACTCGTATACTGTAGTTACAAGTTACTCGTATACTGTAGTTACTAGTGACTCGTATACTGTAGTTACAAGTTACTCGTATACTGTAGTTACAAGTTACTCGTATACTGTAGTTACTAGTTACGCGTATTCTGTAGTTACAAGTGACTCGTATACTGTAGTTACAAGTAACTCGTATACTGTAGTTACAAGTTACTCGTATATTGTAGTTACAAGTTACTCGTATTCTGTAGTTTCAACTTTCTCGTATACTGTAGTTACAAGTTACTCGTATACTGTAGTTACAAGTTACGCGTATTCTGTAGTTACAAGTTACTCGTTAACTGTAGTTACAAGTTACTTGTATACTGTAGTTACTAGTTACGCGTATTCTGTAAATACAAGTAACAAGTTTACTGTAGTTACAAGTTAAACGTATACTGTAGTTACAAGTTACTCGTATATTGTAGTTACAAGTTAATCGAATACTATAGTTACAAGTGACTCGTATACTGTAGTTACAAGTTACTCGTATATTGTAGTTACAAGTTACTCGAATACTAAAGTTACAAGTGACTCGTATACTGTAGTTACAAGTGCCTCGTATACTGTAGTTACAACTTACTCGTAGACTGTAGTTACAAGTTACTCGTATTCTGTAGTTTCAACTTACTCGTATTCTGTAGTTACAAGTTTCTCGTATACTGTAGTTACTACTTCCGCGTATTCTGTAGTTACAAGTTACTCGTATACTGTAGTTACTAGTTACGCGTATTCTGTAGTTACAAGTGACTCGTATACTGTAGTTACAAGTGACTCGTACACTGTAGTTACAAGTATCACGTATAATGTAGTTACAAGTTACACGTATACTGTAGTTACAAGTTACTCGTATATTGTAGTTACAAATTACTCGAATACTGTTGTTACAAGTGACTCGTATACTGTAGTTACAAGTGACTCGTATACTGTAGTCACAACTTACTCGTAGAATGTAGTTACAAGTTACTCGTATTCTGTAGTTTCAACTTACTCGTATACTGTAGTAACAAGTTACTCGTATACTGAAGTTACTAGTTACGCGTATTCTGTAGTTACAAGTTACTCGTAAACTGTAGTTACAAGTTACTCGTATACTGTAGTTACTAGTTACGCGTATTCTGTAGAAACAAGTGACTCGTATGCTGTAGTTACAAGTGACTCGTACACTGTAGTTACAAGTAACACGTTTACTGTAGTTACAAGTTACACGTATACTGTAGTTACAAGTTACTCGTATACTGTAGTTACTAGTTACGCGTATTCTGTAGTTACAACAGACTCGTATACTGTAGTTACAAGTGACTCGTATACTGTAGTTACAATTGACTCGTACACTGAAGTTACAAAATACACGTATACTGTAGTTACAAGTTCGACGTAAACAGTAGTTAAAAGTTACTCGTATACTGTAATAACAAGTTACTCGTATACTGTAGTTACAAGTGACTCGTATACTGTAGTTACAAGTTACTCGAATACTGTAGTTACCAGTTACGCGTATTCTGTAGTTACAAGAAACACGTTTACTGTAGTTACAAGTTACACGTTTACTGTAGTTACAAGTTACTCGTATATTATAGTTACAAGTTAATCGAATACTGTAGTTACAAGTGACTCGTATACTGTAGTTACAAGTTACTCGTATATTGTAGTTACAAGTTACTCGAATACTGTAGTTACAAGTGACTCGTATACTGTAGTTACAACTTACTTGTAGAATGTAGTTACAAGTTACTCGTATTCTGTAGTTTCAACTTACTCGTATACTGTAGTTACAAGTTACTCGTATACTGTAGTTACAAGTGACTCGTATACTCTAGTTACAAGTGACTCGTATACTGTAGTTACATGTGACTCGTAAACTGTAGTTACAAGTGACTCGTATACTGTTGTTACAACTTACTCGTAGAATGTAGTTACAAGTTACTCGTATTCTGTAGTTTCAACTTACTCGTATACTGAAGTAACAAGTTACTCGTATACTGTAGTTACTAGTTACGCGTATTCTGTAGAAACAAGTGACTCGTATAATGTAGTTACAAGTGACTCGTACACTGTAGTTACAAGTAACACGTTTACTGTAGTTTCAACTTACTCGTATACTGTAGTTACAAGTTACTCGTATACTGTAGTTACTAGTTACGCGTATTCTGTAGTTACAACAGACTCGTATACTGTAGTTACAAGTGCCTCGTATACTGTAGTTTTAATTGACTCGTACACTGAAGTTACAAGTTACACGTATACTGTAAATATAAGTTCGATGTATACAGTAGTTAAAAGTTACTCGTATACTGTAGTTACAAATTACTCGTATACTGCATTTACAACTAACTCGTATACTGTAGTTACTAGTGAATCGTATACTGTAGTTACAAGTGACTCGTATACTGTAGTTACAAGTTACTCGTATACTGAAGTTACTAGTTACGCGTATTCTGTAGTTACAAGGGACTCGTATACTTTAGTTACAAGTAACTCGTATACTGTAGTTACAAGTAACTCGTATACTGTAGTTACAAGTGACTCGTATACTGTAGTTACAACTTACTCGTAGACTGTAGTTACAAGTTACTCGTATTCTGTAGTTTCAACTTACTCGTATTCTGTAGTTACAAGTTACTCGTATACTGTAGTTACTAGTTCCGCGTATTCTGTAGTTACAAGTGACTCGTATACTGTAGTTACTAGTTAAGCTTATTCTGTAGTTACAAGTTACTCGTAAACTCTAGTTACAAGTTACTCGTATACTGTAGTTACTAGTTACGCGTATTCTGTAGTTACAAGTGACTCGTATACTGTAGTTACAAGTGACTCGTACACTGTAGTTACAAGTAACACGTATAATGTAGTTACAAGTTACACGTATACTGTAGTTACAAGTTACTCGTATATTGTAGTTACAAGTTACTCGAATACTGTTTTTACAAGTGACTCGTATACTGTAGTTACAAGTGACTCGTATACTGTTGTTACAACTTACTCGTAGAATGTAGTTACAAGTTACTCGTATTCTGTAGTTTCAACTTACTCGTATACTGTAGTAACAAGTTACTCCTATACTGTCGTTACTAGTTACGCGTATTCTGTAGTTACAAGATACTCGTAAACTGTAGTTACAAGTTACTCGTATACTGTAGTTACTAGTTACGCGTATTCTGTAGAAACAAGTGACTCGTATAATGTAGTTACAAGTGACTTGTACACTGTAGTTACAAGTAACACGTTTACTGTAGTTTCAACTTACTCGTATACTGTAGTTACAAGTTACTCGTATACTGTAGTTACTAGTTACGCGTATTCTGTAGTTACAACATACTCGTATACTGTAGTTAAAAGTGCCTCGTATACTGTAGTTTTAATTGACTCGTACACTGAAGTTACAAGTTACACGTATACTGTAGTTATAAGTTCGACGTATACAGTAGTTAAAAGTTACTCGTATTCTGTAGTTACAATTTACTCGTATACTGTAGTTACAACTTACTCGTATACTGTAGTTACTAGTGACTTGTATACTGTAGTTACAAGTGACTCGTATACTGTAAATACAAGTTACTCGTATACTGTAGTTACTAGTTACGCGTATTCTGTAGTTACAAGTGACTCGTATACTGTAGTTACAAGTAACTCGTATACTGTAGTTACAAGTAACACGTATATTGTAGTTACAAGTTACTCGTATTCTGTAGTTTCAACTTACTCGTATACTGTAGTTACAAGTTACTCGTATACTGTAGTTACAAGTTACGCGTATTCTGTAGTTACAAGTTACTCGTTAACTGTAGTTACAAGTTACTTGTATACTGTAGTTACTAGTTACGCGTATTCTGTAGTTACAAGTAACAAGTTTACTGTAGTTACAAGTTAAACGTATACTGTAGTTACTAGTTACTCGTATATTGTAGTTACAAGTTAATCGAATACTATAATTACAAGTGACTCGTATACTGTAGTTACAAGTTACTCGTATATTGTAGTTACAAGTTACTCGAATACTGTAGTTACAAGTGACTCGTATACTGTAGTTACAAGTGACTCGTATACTGTAGTTACAACTTACTCGTAGACTGTAGTTACAAGTTACTCGTATTCTGTAGTTTCAACTTACTCGTATTCTGTAGTTACAAGTTACTCGTATACTGTAGTTACTACTTCCGCGTATTCTGTAGTTACAAGTGACTCGTATACTGTAGTTACAAGTGACTCGTGCACTGTAGTTACAAGTAACACGTATAATGTAGTTACAAGTTACACGTATACTGTAGTTACAAGTTACTCGTATATTGTAGTTACAAATTACTCGAATACTGTTGTTACAAGTGACTCGTATACTGTAGTTACAAGTGACTCGTATACTGTAGTCACAACTTACTCGTAGAATGTAGTTACAAGTTACTCGTATTCTGTAGTTTCAACTTACTCGTATACTGTAGTAACAAGTTACTCGTATACTGAAGTTAATAGTTACGCGTATTCTGTAGTTACAAGTTACTCGTAAACTGTAGTTACAAGTTACTCGTATACTGTAGTTACTAGTTACGCGTATTCTGTAGAAACAAGTGACTCGTATGCTGTAGTTACAAGTGACTCGTACACTGTAGTTACAAGTAACACGTTTACTGTAGTTACAAGTTACACGTATACTGTAGTTACAAGTTACTCGTATACTGTAGTTACTAGTTACGCGTATTCTGTAGTTACAACAGACTCGTATACTGTAGTTACAAGTGACTCCTATACTGTAGTTACAATTTACTCGTACACTGAAGTTACAAAATACACGTATACTGTAGTTACAAGTTCGACGTATACAGTAGTTAAAAGTTACTCGTATACTGTAATAACAAGTTACTCGTATACTGTAGTTACAACTTACTCGTATACTTTAGTTACTAGTGACTCGTATACTGTAGTTACAAGTGACTCGTATACTGTAGTTACAAGTTACTCGTATACTGTAGTTACTACTTACGCGTATTCTGTAGTTACAAGAAACACGTTTACTGTAGTTACAAGTTACTCGTATATTATAGTTACAAGTTAATCGAATACTGTAGTTACAAGTGACTCGTATACTGTAGTTACAAGTTACTCGTATATTGTAGTTACAAGTTACTCGAATACTGTAGTTACAAGTGACTCGTATACTGTAGTTACAACTTACTTGTAGACTGTAGTTACAAGTTACTCGTATTCTGTAGTTTCAACTTACTCGTATACTGTAGTTACAAGTTACTCGTATGCTGTAGTTACAAGTTACGCGTATTCTGTAGTTACATGTTACTCGTAAACTGTAGTTACAAGTTACTTGTATACTGTAGTTACTAGTTACGCGTATTCTGTAGTTACAAGTAACACGTTTACTGTAGTTACAAGTTACACGTATACTGTAGTTACAAGTTACTCGTATATTGTAGTTACAAGTTAATCGAATACTGTAGTTACAAGTGACTCGTATACTGTAGTTACAAGTTACTCGTATATTGTAGTTACAAGTTACTCGAATACTGTAGTTACAAGTGACTCGTATACTGTAGTTACAAGTGACTCGTATACTGTAGTTACAACTTACTCGTAGACTGTAGTTACAAGTTAGTCGTATTCTGTAGTTTCAACTTACTCGTATTCTGTAGTTACAAGTTACTCGTATACTGTAGTTACTAGTTCCGCGTATTCTGTAGTTACAAGTGACTCGTATACTGTAGTTACTAGTTAAGCTTATTCTGTAGTTACAAGTTACTCGTAAACTGTAGTTACAAGTTACTCGTATGCTGTAGTTACTAGTTACGCGTATTCTGTAGTTACAAGTGACTCGTATACTGTAGTTACAAGTGACTCGTACACTGTAGTTACAAGTAACACGTATAATGTAGTTACAAGTTACACGTATACTGTAGTTACAAGTTACTCGTATATTGTAGTTACAAGTTACTCGAATACTGTTGTTACAAGTGACTCGTATACTGTAGTTACAAATGACTCGTATACTGTTGTTACAACTTACTCGTAGAATGTAGTTACAAGTTACTCGTATTCTGTAGTTTCAACTTACTCGTATACTGTAGTAACAAGTTACTCGTATACTGTAGTTACTAGTTACGCGTATTCTGTAGTTACAAGTTACTCGTAAACTGTAGTTACAAGTTACTCGTATACTGTAGTTACTAGTTACGCATATTCTGTAGAAACAAGTGACTCGTATAATGTAGTTACAAGTGACTCGTACACTGTAGTTACAAGTAACACGTTTACTGTAGTTTCAACTTACTCGTATACTGTAGTAACAAGTTACTCGTATACTGTAGTTACTAGTTACGCGTATTCTGTAGTTACAACAGACTCGTATACTGTAGTTACAAGTGCCTCGTATACTGTAGTTTTAATTGACTCGTACACTGAAGTTACAAGTTACACGTATACTGTAAATATAAGTTCGACGTATACAGTAGTTAAAAGTTACTCGTATACTGTAGTTACAAATTACTCGTATACTGCAGTTACAAATTACTCGTATACTGTAGTTACTAGTGACTCGTATACTGTAGTTACAAGTGACTCGTATACTGTAGTTACAAGTTACTCGTATACTGTAGTTACTAGTTACGCGTATTCTGTAGTTACAAGGGACTCGTATACTGTAGTTACAAGTAACTCGTATACTGTAGTTACAAGTAACTCGTATATTGTAGTTACAAGTTACTCGAATACTGTTGTTACAAGTGACTCGTATACTGTAGTTACAAGTGACTCGTAAACTGTAGTTACAACTTACTTGTAGACTGTAGTTACAAGTTACTCGTAAACTGTAGTTACAAGTTACTCGTATACTGTAGTTACTAGTTACGCGTATTCTGTAGAAACAAGTGACTCGTATAATGTAGTTACAAGTGACTTGTACACTGTAGTTACAAGTAACACGTTAACTGTAGTTTCAACTTACTCGTATACTGTAGTTACAAGTTACTCGTATACTGTAGTTACTAGTGACTCGTATACTGTAGTTACAAGTTACTCGTATACTGTAGTTACAAGTTACTCGTATACTGTAGTTACTAGTTACGCGTATTCTGTAGTTACAAGTGACTCGTATACTGTAGTTACAAGTAACTCGTATACTGTAGTTACAAGTTACTCGTATATTGTAGTTACAAGTTACTCGTATTCTGTAGTTTCAACTTACTCGTATACTGTAGTTACAAGTTACTCGTATACTGTAGTTACAAGTTACGCGTATTCTGTAGTTACAAGTTACTCGTTAACTGTAGTTACAAGTTACTTGTATACTGTAGTTACTAGTTACGCGTATTCTGTAAATACAAGTAACAAGTTTACTGTAGTTACAAGTTAAACGTATACTGTAGTTACAAGTTACTCGTATATTGTAGTTACAAGTTAATCGAATACTATAGTTACAAGTGACTCGTATACTGTAGTTACAAGTTACTCGTATATTGTAGTTACAAGTTACTCGAATACTGAAGTTACAAGTGACTCGTATACTGTAGTTACAAGTGACTCGTATACTGTAGTTACAACTTACTCGTAGACTGTAGTTACAAGTTACTCGTATTCTGTAGTTTCAACTTACTCGTATTCTGTAGTTACAAGTTTCTCGTATACTGTAGTTACTACTTCCGCGTATTCTGTAGTTACAAGTTACTCGTATACTGTAGTTACTAGTTACGCGTATTCTGTAGTTACAAGTGACTCGTATACTGTAGTTACAAGTGACTCGTACACTGTAGTTACAAGTATCACGTATAATGTAGTTACAAGTTACACGTATACTGTAGTTACAAGTTACTCGTATATTGTAGTTACAAATTACTCGAATACTGTTGTTACAAGTGACTCGTATACTGTAGTTACAAGTGACTCGTATACTGTAGTCACAACTTACTCGTAGAATGTAGTTACAAGTTACTCGTATTCTGTAGTTTCAACTTACTCGTATACTGTAGTAACAAGTTACTCGTATACTGAAGTTACTAGTTACGTGTATTCTGTAGTTACAAGTTACTCGTAAACTGTAGTTACAAGTTACTCGTATACTGTAGTTACTAGTTACGCGTATTCTTAAGAAACAAGTGACTCGTATGCTGTAGTTACAAGTGACTCGTACACTGTAGTTACAAGTAACACGTTTACTGTAGTTACAAGTTACACGTATACTGTAGTTACAAGTTACTCGTATACTGTAGTTACTAGTTACGCGTATTCTGTAGTTACAACAGACTCGTATACTGTAGTTACAAGTGACTCGTATACTGTAGTTACAATTGACTCGTACACTGAAGTTACAAAATACACGTATACTGTAGTTACAAGTTCGACGTATACAGTAGTTAAAAGTTACTCGTATACTGTAGTTACAACTTACTCGTATACTTTAGTTACTAGTGACTCGTATACTGTAGTTACAAGTGACTCGTATACTGTAGTTACAAGTTACTCGAATACTGTAGTTACTAGTTACGCGTATTCTGTAGTTACAAGAAACACGTTTACTGTAGTTACAAGTTACACGTTTACTGTAGTTACAAGTTACTCGTATATTATAGTTACAAGTTAATCGAATACTGTAGTTACAAGTGACTCGTATACTGTAGTTACAAGTTACTCGTATATTGTAGTTACAAGTTACTCGAATACTGTAGTTACAAGTGACTCGTATACTGTAGTTACAACTTACTTGTAGACTGTAGTTACAAGTTACTCGTATTCTGTAGTTTCAACTTACTCGTATACTGTAGTTACAAGTTACTCGTATACTGTAGTTACAAGTTACGCGTATTCTGTAGTTACAAGTTACTCGTAAACTGTAGTTACAAGTTACTTGTATACTGTAGTTACTAGTTACGCGTATTCTGTAGTTACAAGTTACACGTTTACTGTAGTTACAAGTTACACGTATACTGTAGTTACAAGTTACTCGTATATTGTAGTTACAAGTTAATCGAATACTGTAGTTACAAGTGACTCGTACACTGTAGTTACAAGTATCACGTATAATGTAGTTACAAGTTACACGTATACTGTAGTTACAAGTTACTCGTATATTGTAGTTACAAATTACTCGAATACTGTTGTTACAAGTGACTCGTATACTGTAGTTACAAGTGACTCGTATACTGTAGTCACAACTTACTCGTAGAATGTAGTTACAAGTTACTCGTATTCTGTAGTTTCAACTTACTCGTATACTGTAGTAACAAGTTACTCGTATACTGAAGTTACTAGTTACGTGTATTCTGTAGTTACAAGTTACTCGTAAACTGTAGTTACAAGTTACTCGTATACTGTAGTTACTAGTTACGCGTATTCTTAAGAAACAAGTGACTCGTATGCTGTAGTTACAAGTGACTCGTACACTGTAGTTACAAGTAACACGTTTACTGTAGTTACAAGTTACACGTATACTGTAGTTACAAGTTACTCGTATACTGTAGTTACTAGTTACGCGTATTCTGTAGTTACAACAGACTCGTATACTGTAGTTACAAGTGACTCGTATACTGTAGTTACAATTGACTCGTACACTGAAGTTACAAAATACACGTATACTGTAGTTACAAGTTCGACGTATACAGTAGTTAAAAGTTACTCGTATACTGTAATAACAAGTTACTCGTATACTGTAGTTACAACTTACTCGTATACTTTAGTTACTAGTGACTCGTATACTGTAGTTACAAGTGACTCGTATACTGTAGTTACAAGTTACTCGAATACTGTAGTTACTAGTTACGCGTATTCTGTAGTTACAAGAAACACGTTTACTGTAGTTACAAGTTACACGTTTACTGTAGTTACAAGTTACTCGTATATTATAGTTACAAGTTAATCGAATACTGTAGTTACAAGTGACTCGTATATTGTAGTTACAAGTTACTCGTATATTGTAGTTACAAGTTACTCGAATACTGTAGTTACAAGTGACTCGTATACTGTAGTTACAACTTACTTGTAGACTGTAGTTACAAGTTACTCGTATTCTGTAGTTTCAACTTACTCGTATACTGTAGTTACAAGTTACTCGTATACTGTAGTTACAAGTTACGCGTATTCTGTAGTTACAAGTTACTCGTAAACTGTAGTTACTAGTTACTTGTATACTGTAGTTACTAGTTACGCGTATTCTGTAGTTACAAGTTACACGTTTACTGTAGTTACAAGTTACACGTATACTGTAGTTACAAGTTACTCGTATATTGTAGTTACAAGTTAATCGAATACTGTAGTTACAAGTGACTCGTATACTGTAGTTACAAGTTACTCGTATATTGTAGTTACAAGTTACTCGAATACTGTAGTTACAAGTAACTCGTATACTGTAGTTACAAGTGACTCGTATACTGTAGTTACAACTTACTCGTAGACTGTAGTTACAAGTTAGTCGTATTCTGTACTTTCAACTTACTCGTATTCTGTAGTTACAAGTTACTCGTATACTGTAGTTTTTAGTTCCGCGTATTCTGTAGTTACAAGTGACTCGTATACTGTATATACTAGTTTAGCTTATTCTGTAGTTACAAGTTACTCGTAAACTGTAGTTACAAGTTACTCGTATACTGTAGTTACTAGTTACGCGTATTCTGTAGTTACAAGTGACTCGTTTACTGTAGTTACAAGTGACTCGTACACTGTAGTTACAAGTAACACGTATAATGTAGTTACAAGTTACACGTATACTGTAGTTACAAGTTACTCGTATATTGTAGTTACAAGTTACTCGAATGCTGTTGTTACAAGTGACTCGTATACTGTAGTTACAAGTGACTCGTATACTGTTGTTACAACTTACTCGTAGAATGTAGTTACAAGTTACTCGTATTCTGTAGTTTCAACTTACTCGTATACTGTAGTAACAAGTTACTCGTATACTGTAGTTACTAGTTACGCGTATTCTGTAGTTACAAGTTACTCGTAAACTGTAGTTACAAGTTACTCGTATACTGTAGTTACTAGTTACGCGTATTCTGTAGAAAAAAGTGACTCGTTTAATGTAGTTACAAGTGACTCGTACACTGTAGTTACAAGTAACACGTTTACTGTAGTTTCAACTTACTCGTATACTGTAGTTACAAGTTACTCGTATACTGTAGTTACTAGTTACGCGTATTCTGTAGTTACAACAGACTCGTATACTGTAGTTATAAGTGCCTCGTATACTGTAGTTTTAATTGACTCGTACACTGAAGTTACAAGTTACACGTATACTGTAAATATAAGTTCGACGTATACAGTAGTTAAAAGTTACTCGTATACTGTAGTTACAAATTACTCGTATACTGCAGTTACAACTACTCGTATACTGTAGTTACTAGTGACTCGTATACTGTAGTTACAAGTGACTCGTATACTGTAGTTACAAGTTACTCGTATACTGTAGTTACTAGTTACGCGTATTCTGTAGAAACAAGTGACTCGTAAAATGTAGTTACAAGTGACTCGTACACTGTAGTTACAAGTAACACGTTTACTGTAGTTTCAACTTACTCGTATACTGTAGTTACAAGTTACTCGTATACTGTAGTTACTAGTCACGCGTATTCTGTAGTTACTAGTGACTCGTATACTGTAGTTACAAGTGACTCGTATACTGTAGTTACAAGTAACTCGTATATTGTAGTTACAAGTTACTCGAATACTGTTGTTACAAGTGACTCGTATACTGTAGTTACAAGTGACTCGTATACTGTAGTTACAACTTACTTGTAGACTGTAGTTACAAGTTACTCGTATTCTGTAGTTTCAACTTACTCGTATACTGTAGTTACAAGTTACTCGTATACTGTAGTTACAAGTTACGCGTATTCTGTAGTTTCAACTTACTCGTATTCTGTAGTTACAAGTTACTCGTATACTGTAGTTACTAGTTCCGCGTATTCTGTAGTTACAAGTGACTCGTATACTGTAGTTTCTAGTTAAGCTTATTCTGTAGTTACAAGTTACTCGTAAACTGTAGTTGCAAGTTACTCGTATACTGTAGTTACTAGTTACGCGTATTCTGTAGTTACAAGTGACTCGTATACTGTAGTTACAAGTGACTCGTACACTGTAGTTACAAGTAACACGTATAATGTAGTTACAAGTTACACGTATACTGTAGTCACAACTTACTCGTAGAATGTAGTTACAAGTTACTCGTATTCTGTAGTTTCAACTTACTCGTATACTGTAGTAACAAGTTACTCGTATACTGTAGTTACTAGTTACGCGTATTCTGTAGTTACAAGTTACTCGTAAACTGTAGTTACTAGTTACGCGTATTCTGTAGTTACAAGTAACACGTTTACTGTAGTTACAAGTTACACGTATACTGTAGTTACAAGTTACTCGTATATTGTAGTTACAAGTTAATCGAATACTGTAGTTACAAGTGACTCGTAGACTGTAGTTACAAGTTACTCGTATATTGTAGTTACAAGTTACTCGAATACTGTAGTTACAAGTGACTCGTATACTGTAGTTACAAATGACTCGTATACTGTAGTTACAACTTACTCGTAGACTGTAGTTACAAGTTACTCGTATTCTGTAGTTTCAACTTACTCGTATTCTGTAGTTACAAGTTACTCGTATACTGTAGTTACTAGTTCCGCGTATTCTGTAGTTACAAGTGACTCGTATACTGTAGTTACTAGTTAAGCTTATTCTGTAGTAACAAGTTACTCGTAAACTGTAGTTACAAGTTACTCGTATACTGTAGTTACTAGTTACGCGTATTCTGTAGTTATAAGTGACTCGTATACTGTAGTAACAAGTGACTCGTACACTGTAGTTACAAGTAACACGTATAATGTAGTTACAAGTTACACGTATACTGTAGTTACAAGTTACTCGTATATTGTAGTTACAAGTTACTCGAATATTGTTGTTACAAGTGACTCGTATACTGTAGTTACAAGTGACTCGTATACTGTTGTTACAACTTACTCGTAGAATGTAGTTACAAGTTACTCGTATTCTGTAGTTTCAACTTACTCGTATACTGTAGTAACAAGTTACTCGTATACTGTAGTTACTAGTTACGCGTATTCTGTAGAAACAAGTGACTCGTATAATGTAGTTACAAGTGACTCGTACACTGTAGTTACAAGTAACACGTTTACTGTAGTTTCAACTTACTCGTATACTGTAGTTACAAGTTACTCGTATACTGTAGTTACTAGTTACGCGTATTCTGTAGTTACAACAGACTCGTATACTGTAGTTACAAGTGCCTCGTATACTGTAGTTTTAATTGACTCGTACACTGAAGTTACAAGTTACACGTATACTGTAAATATAAGTTCGATGTATACAGTAGTTAAAAGTTACTCGTATACTGTAGTTACAAATTACTCGTTTACTGCATTTACAACTAACTCGTATACTGTAGTTACTAGTGAATCGTATACTGTAGTTACAAGTGACTCGTATACTGTAGTTACAAGTTACTCGTATACTGTAGTTACTAGTTACGCGTATTCTGTAGTTACAAGGGACTCGTATACTGTAGTTACAAGTAACTCGTATACTGTAGTTACAAGTAACTCGTATACTGTAGTTACAAGTGACTCGTATACTGTAGTTACAACTTACTCGTAGACTGTAGTTACAAGTTACTCGTATTCTGTAGTTTCAACTTACTCGTATTCTGTAGTTACAAGTTACTCGTATACTGTAGTTACTAGTTCCGCGTATTCTGTAGTTACAAGTGACTCGTATACTGTAGTTACTAGTTAAGCTTATTCTGTAGTTACAAGTTACTCGTAAACTCTAGTTACAAGTTACTCGTATACTGTAGTTACTAGTTACGCGTATTCTGTAGTTACAAGTGACTCGTATACTGTAGTTACAAGTGACTCGTACACTGTAGTTACAAGTAACACGTATAATGTAGTTACAAGTTACACGTATACTGTAGTTACAAGTTACTCTTATATTGTAGTTACAAGTTACTCGAATACTGTTTTTACAAGTGACTCGTATACTGTAGTTACAAGTGACTCGTATACTGTTGTTACAACTTACTCGTAGAATGTAGTTACAAGTTACTCACTCGTATTCTGTAGTTTCAACTTACTCGTATACTGTAGTAACAAGTAACTCGTATACTGTCGTTACTAGTTACGCGTATTCTGTAGTTACAAGTTACTCGTAAACTGTAGTTACAAGTTACTCGTATACTGTAGTTACTAGTTACGCGTATTCTGTAGAAACAAGTGACTCGTATAATGTAGTTACAAGTGACTTGTACACTGTAGTTACAAGTAACACGTTTACTGTAGTTTCAACTTACTCGTATACTGTAGTTACAAGTTACTCGTATACTGTAGTTACTAGTTACGCGTATTCTGTAGTTACAACATACTCGTATACTGTAGTTACAAGTGCCTCGTATACTGTAGTTTTAATTGACTCGTACACTGAAGTTACAAGTTTTACGTATACTGTAGTTATAAGTTCGACGTATACAGTAGTTAAAAGTTACTCGTATTCTGTAGTTACAATTTACTCGTATACTGTAGTTACAACTTACTCGTATACTGTAGTTACTAGTGACTCGTATACTGTAGTTACAAGTGACTCGTATACTGTAGTTACAAGTGACTCGTACACTGTAGTTACAAGTAACACGTTTACTGTAGTTTCAACTTACTCGTATACTGTAGTTACAAGTTACTCGTATACTGTAGTTACTAGTCACGCGTATTCTGTAGTTACTAGTGACTCGTATACTGTAGTTACAAGTGACTCGTATACTGTAGTTACAAGTAACTCGTATATTGTAGTTACAAGTTACTCGAATACTGTTGTTACAAGTGACTCGTATACTGTAGTTACAAGTGACTCGTATACTGTAGTTACAACTTACTTGTAGACTGTAGTTACAAGTTACTCGTATTCTGTAGTTTCAACTTACTCGTATACTGTAGTTACAAGTTACTCGTATACTGTAGTTACAAGTTACGCGTATTCTGTAGTTTCAACTTACTCGTATTCTGTAGTTACAAGTTACTCGTATACTGTAGTTACTAGTTCCGCGTATTCTGTAGTTACAAGTGACTCGTATACTGTAGTTTCTAGTTAAGCTTATTCTGTAGTTACAAGTTACTCGTAAACTGTAGTTGCAAGTTACTCGTATACTGTAGTTACTAGTTACGCGTATTCTGTAGTTACAAGTGACTCGTATACTGTAGTTACAAGTGACTCGAACACTGTAGTTACAAGTAACACGTATAATGTAGTTACAAGTTACACGTATACTGTAGTAACAACTTACTCGTAGAATGTAGTTACAAGTTACTCGTATTCTGTAGTTTCAACTTACTCGTATACTGAAGTAACAAGTTACTCGTATACTGTAGTTACTAGTTACGCGTATTCTGTAGTTACAAGTTACTCGTAAACTGTAGTTACAAGTTACTCGTATACTGTAGTTACTAGTTACGCGTATTCTGTAGAAACAAGTGACTCGTATACTGTAGTTACAAGTGACTCGTACACTGTTGTTACAAGTAACACGTTTACTGTAGTTACAAGTTACACGTATACTGTAGTTACAAGTTACTCGTATACTGTAGTTACTAGTTACGCGTATTCTGTAGTTACAACAGACTCGTATACTGTAGTTACAAGTTCCTCGTATACTGTAGTTTTAATTGACTCGTACACTGAAGTTACAAGTTACACGTATACTGTAGTTATAAGTTCGACGTATACAGTAGTTAAAAGTTACTCGTATACTGTAGTTACAAGTTACTCGTATACTGTAGTTACAACTTACTTGTATACTGTAGTTACTAGTGACTCGTATACTGTAGTTACAAGTGACTCGTAAACTGTAGTTACAAGTTACTTGTATACTGTAGTTACTAGTTACGCGTATTCTGTAGTTACAAGTAACACGTTTACTGTAGTTACAAGTTACACGTATACTGTAGTTACAAGTTACTCGTATATTGTAGTTACAAGTTAATCGAATACTGTAGTTACAAGTGACTCGTAGACTGTAGTTACAAGTTACTCGTATATTGTAGTTACAAGTTACTCGAATACTGTAGTTACAAGTGACTCGTATACTGTAGTTACAAATGACTCGTATACTGTAGTTACAACTTACTCGTAGACTGTAGTTACAAGTTACTCGTATTCTGTAGTTTCAACTTACTCGTATTCTGTAGTTACAAGTTACTCGTATACTGTAGTTACTAGTTCCGCGTATTCTGTAGTTACAAGTGACTCGTATACTGTAGTTACTAGTTAAGCTTATTCTGTAGTAACAAGTTACTCGTAAACTGTAGTTACAAGTTACTCGTATACTGTAGTTACTAGTTACGCGTATTCTGTAGTTATAAGTGACTCGTATACTGTAGTAACAAGTGACTCGTACACTGTAGTTACAAGTAACACGTATAATGTAGTTACAAGTTACACGTATACTGTAGTTACAAGTTACTCGTATATTGTAGTTACAAGTTAATCGAATACTATAATTACAAGTGACTCGTATACTGTAGTTACAAGTTACTCGTATATTGTAGTTACAAGTTACTCGAATACTGTAGTTACAAGTGACTCGTATACTGTAGTTACAACTTACTTGTAGACTGTAGTTACAAGTTACTCGTATTCTGTAGTTTCAACTTACTCGTATACTGTAGTTACAAGTTACTCGTATACTGTAGTTACAAGTTACGCGTATTCTGTAGTTACAAGTTACTCGTAAACTGTAGTTACAAGTTACTTGTATACTGTAGTTACTAGTTACGCGTATTCTGTAGTTACAAGTTACACGTTTACTGTAGTTACAAGTTACACGTATACTGTAGTTACAAGTTACTCGTATATTGTAGTTACAAGTTAATCGAATACTGTAGTTACAAGTGACTCGTATACTGTAGTTACAAGTTACTCGTATATTGTAGTTACAAGTTACTCGAATACTGTAGTTACAAGTGACTCGTATACTGTAGTTACAAGTGACTCGTATACTGTAGTTACAACTTACTCGTAGACTGTAGTTACAAGTTAGTCGTATTCTGTAGTTTCAACTTACTCGTATTCTGTAGTTACAAGTTACTCGTATACTGTAGTTACTAGTTCCGCATATTCTGTAGTTACAAGTGACTCGTATACTGTAGTTACTAGTTAAGCTTATTCTGTAGTTACAAGTTACTCGTAAACTGTAGTTACAAGTTACTCGTATACTGTAGTTACTAGTTACGCGTATTCTGTAGTTACAAGTGACTCGTATACTGTAGTTACAAGTGACTCGTACACTGTAGTTACAAGAAACACGTATAATGTAGTTACAAGTTACACGTATACTGTAGTTACAAGTTACTCGTATATTATAGTTACAAGTTACTCGAATACTGTTGTTACAAGTGACTCGTATACTGTAGTTACAAATGACTCGTATACTGTAGTTACAACTTACTCGTAGAATGTAGTTACAAGTTACTCGTATTCTGTAGTTTCAACTTACTCGTATACTGTAGTAACAAGTTACTCGTATACTGTAGTTACTAGTTACGCGTATTCTGTAGTTACAAGTTACTCGTAAACTGTAGTTACAAGTTACTCGTATACTGTAGTTACTAGTTACGCGTATTCTGTAGAAACAAGTGACTCGTATAATGTAGTTACAAGTGACTCGTACACTGTAGTAACAAGTAACACGTTAACTGTAGTTTCAACTTACTCGTATACTGTAGTTACAAGTTACTCGTATACTGTAGTTACTAGTTACGCGTATTCTGTAGTTACAACAGACTCGTATACTGTAGTTACAAGTGCCTCGTATACTGTAGTTTTAATTGACTCGTACACTGAAGTTACAAGTTACACGTATACTGTAAATATAAGTTCGACGTATACAGTAGTTAAAAGTTACTCGTATACTGTAGTTACAAATTACTCGTATACTGCAGTTACAACTTACTCGTATACTGTAGTTACTAGTGACTCGTATACTGTAGTTACAAGTGACTCGTATACTGTAGTTACAAGTTACTCGTATACTGTAGTTACTAGTTACGCGTATTCTGTAGTTACAAGGGACTCGTATACTGTAGTTACAAGTAACTCGTATACTGTAGTTTCAACTTACTCGTATACTGTAGTTACAAGTTACTCGTATACTGTAGTTACAAGTTACGCGTATTCTGTAGTTACAAGTTACTCGTTAACTGTAATTACAAGTTACTTGTATACTGTAGTTACTAGTTACGCGTATTCTGTAGTTACAAGTAACACGTTTACTGTAGTTACAAGTTAAACGTATACTGTAGTTACAAGTTACTCGTATAATGTAGTTACAAGTGACTCGTATACTGTAGTTACAAGTGACTCGTATACTGTAGTTACAAGTGACTCGTATACTGTAGTTACAACTTACTCGTAGACTGTAGTTACAAGTTACTCGTATTCTGTAATTTCAACTTACTCGTATTCTGTAGTTACAAGTTACTCGTATACTGTAGTTACTACTTCCGCGTATTCTGTAGTTACAAGTGACTCGTATACTGTAGTTACTAGTGAAGCTTTTTCTGTAGTTACAAGTTACTCGTAAACTGTAGTTACAAGTTACTCGTATACTGTAGTTACTAGTTACGTGTATTCTGTAGTTACAAGTGACTCGTATACTGTAGTTACAAGTGACTCGTACACTGTAGTTACAAGTAACACGTATAATGTAGTTACAAGTTACACGTATACTGTAGTTACAAGTTACTCGTATATTGTAGTTACAAATTACTCGAATACTGTTGTTACAAGTGACTCGTATACTGTAGTTACTAGTTACGCGTATTCTGTAGAAACAAGTGACTCGTATGCTGTAGTTACAAGTGACTCGTACACTGTAGTTACAAGTAACACGTTTACTGTAGTTACAAGTTACACGTATACTGTAGTTACAAGTTACTCGTATACTGTAGTTACTAGTTACGCGTATTCTGTAGTTACAACAGACTCGTATACTGTAGTTACAAGTGACTCGTATACTGTAGTTACAATTGACTCGTACACTGAAGTTACAAAATACACGTATACTGTAGTTACAAGTTCGACGTATACAGTAGTTAAAAGTTACTCGTATACTGTAATAACAAGTTACTCGTATACTGTAGTTACAACTTACTCGTATACTTTAGTTACTAGTGACTCGTATACTGTAGTTACAAGTGACTCGTATACTGTAGTTACAAGTTACTCGTATACTGTAGTTACTAGTTACGCGTATTCTGTAGTTACAAGAAACACGTTTACTGTAGTTACAAGTTACACGTTTACTGTAGTTACAAGTTACTCGTATATTATAGTTACAAGTTAATCGAATACTGTAGTTACAAGTGACTCGTATACTGTAGTTACAAGTTACTCGTATATTGTAGTTACAAGTTACTCGAATACTGTAGTTACAAGTGACTCGTATACTGTAGTTACAACTTACTTGTAGACTGTAGTTACAAGTTACTCGTATTCTGTAGTTTCAACTTACTCGTATACTGTAGTTACAAGTTACTCGTATACTGTAGTTACAAGTTACGCGTATTCTGTAGTTACAAGTTACTCGTAAACTGTAGTTACAAGTTACTTGTATACTGTAGTTACTAGTTACGCGTATTCTGTAGTTACAAGTTACACGTTTACTGTAGTTACAAGTTACACGTATACTGTAGTTACAAGTTACTCGTATATTGTAGTTACAAGTTAATCGAATACTGTAGTTACAAGTGACTCGTATACTGTAGTTACAAGTTACTCGTATATTGTAGTTACAAGTTACTCGAATACTGTAGTTACAAGTGACTCGTATACTGTAGTTACAAGTGACTCGTATACTGTAGTTACAACTTACTCGTAGACTGTAGTTACAAGTTAGTCGTATTCTGTAGTTTCAACTTACTCGTATTCTGTAGTTACAAGTTACTCGTTATACTGTAGTTACTAGTTCCGCATATTCTGTAGTTACAAGTGACTCGTATACTGTAGTTACTAGTTAAGCTTATTCTGTAGTTACAAGTTACTCGTAAACTGTAGTTACAAGTTACTCGTATACTGTAGTTACTAGTTACGCGTATTCTGTAGTTACAAGTGACTCGTATACTGTAGTTACAAGTGACTCGTACACTGTAGTTACAAGTAACACGTATAATGTAGTTACAAGTTACACGTATACTGTAGTTACAAGTTACTCGTATATTGTAGTTACAAGTTACTCGAATACTGTTGTTACAAGTGACTCGTATACTGTAGTTACAAATGACTCGTATACTGTTGTTACAACTTACTCGTAGAATGTAGTTACAAGTTACTCGTATTCTGTAGTTTCAACTTACTCGTATACTGTAGTAACAAGTTACTCGTATACTGTAGTTACTAGTTACGCGTATTCTGTAGTTACAAGTTACTCGTAAACTGTAGTTACAAGTTACTCGTATACTGTAGTTACTAGTTACGCGTATTCTGTAGAAACAAGTGACTCGTATTATGTAGTTACAAGTGACTCGTACACTGTAGTTACAAGTAACACGTTTACTGTAGTTTCAACTTACTCGTATACTGTAGTTACAAGTTACTCGTATACTGTAGTTACTAGTTACGCGTATTCTGTAGTTACAACAGACTCGTATACTGTAGTTACAAGTGCCTCGTATACTGTAGTTTTAATTGACTCGTACACTGAAGTTACAAGTTACACGTATACTGTAAATATAAGTTCGACGTATACAGTAGTTAAAAGTTACTCGTATACTGTAGTTACAAATTACTCGTATACTGCAGTTACAACTTACTCGTATACTGTAGTTACTAGTGACTCGTATACTGTAGTTACAAGTGACTCGTATACTGTAGTTACAAGTTACTCGTATACTGTAGTTACTAGTTACGCGTATTCTGTAGTTACAAGGGACTCGTATACTGTAGTTACAAGTAACTCGTATACTGTAGTTACAAGTAACTCGTATATTGTAGTTACAAGTTACTCGAATACTGTTGTTACAAGTGACTCGTATACTGTAGTTACAAGTGACTCGTAAACTGTAGTTACAACTTACTTGTAGACTGTAGTTACAAGTTACTCGTATCCTGTAGTTTCAACTTACTCGTATACTGTAGTAACAAGTTACTCGTATACTGTAGTTACTAGTTACGCGTATTCTGTAGTTACAAGTTACTCGTAAACTGTAGTTACAAGTTACTCGTATACTGTAGTTACTAGTTACGCGTATTCTGTAGAAACAAGTGACTCGTATAATGTAGTTACAAGTGACTCGTACACTGTAGTTACAAGTAACACGTTTACTATAGTTTCAACTTATTCGTATACTGTAGTTACAAGTTACTCGTATACTGTAGTTACTAGTTACGCGTATTCTGTAGTTACAATAGACTCGTATACTGTAGTTACAAGTGCCTCGTATACTGTAGTTTTAATTGACTCGTACACTGAAGTTACAAGTTACACGTATACTGTAAATATAAGTTCGACGTATACAGTAGTTAAAAGTTACTCGTATACTGTAGTTACAAATAACTCGTATACTGCAGTTACAACTTACTCGTATACTGTAGTTACTAGTGACTCGTATACTGTAGTTACAAGTGACTCGTATACTGTAGTTACAAGTTACTCGTATACTGTAGTTACTAGTTACGCGTATTCTGTAGTTACAAGGGACTCGTATACTGTAGTTACAAGTAACTCGTATACTGTAGTTACAAGTAACTCGTATATTGTAGTTACAAGTTACTCGAATACTGTTGTTACAAGTGACTCGTATACTGTAGTTACAAGTGACTCGTAAACTGTAGTTACAACTTACTTGTAGACTGTAGTTACAAGTTACTCGTATCCTGTAGTTTCAACTTACTCGTATACTGTAGTTACAAGTTACTCGTATACTGTAGTTACAAGTGACTCGTATACTGTAGTTACAAGTGACTCGTACACTGTAGTTACAAGTAACAAGTATAATGTAGTTACAAGTTACACGTATACTGTAGTTACAAGTTACTCGTATATTGTAGTTACAAATTACTCGAATACTGTTGTAACAAGTGACTCGTATACTGTAGTTACTAGTTACGCGTATTCTGTAGAAACAAGTGACTCGTATGCTGTAGTTACAAGTGACTCGTACACTGTAGTTACAAGTAACACGTTTACTGTAGTTACAAGTTACACGTATACTGTAGTTACAAGTTACTCGTATACTGTAGTTACTAGTTACGCGTATTCTGTAGTTACAACAGACTCGTATACTGTAGTTACAAGTGACTCGTATACTGTAGTTACAATTGACTCGTACACTGAAGTTACAAAATACACGTATACTGTAGTTACAAGTTCGACGTATACAGTAGTTAAAAGTTACTCGTATACTGTAATAACAAGTTACTCGTATACTGTAGTTACAACTTACTCGTATACTTTAGTTACTAGTGACTCGTATACTGTAGTTACAAGTGACTCGTATACTGTAGTTACAAGTTACTCGTATACTGTAGTTACTAGTTACGCGTATTCTGTAGTTACAAGAAACACGTTTACTGTAGTTACAAGTTACACGTTTACTGTAGTTACAAGTTACTCGTATATTATAGTTACAAGTTAATCGAATACTGTAGTTACAAGTGACTCGTATACTGTAGTTACAAGTTACTCGTATATTGTAGTTACAAGTTACTCGAATACTGTAGTTACAAGTGACTCGTATACTGTAGTTACAACTTACTTGTAGACTGTAGTTACAAGTTACTCGTATTCTGTAGTTTCAACTTACTCGTATACTGTAGTTACAAGTTACTCGTATACTGTAGTTACAAGTTACGCGTATTCTGTAGTTACAAGTTACTCGTAAACTGTAGTTACAAGTTACTTGTATACTGTAGTTACTAGTTACGCGTATTCTGTAGTTACAAGTTACACGTTTACTGTAGTTACAAGTTACACGTATACTGTAGTTACAAGTTACTCGTATATTGTAGTTACAAGTTAATCGAATACTGTAGTTACAAGTGACTCGTATACTGTAGTTACAAGTTACTCGTATATTGTAGTTACAAGTTACTCGAATACTGTAGTTACAAGTGACTCGTATACTGTAGTTACAAGTGACTCGTATACTGTAGTTACAACTTACTCGTAGACTGTAGTTACAAGTTAGTCGTATTCTGTAGTTTCAACTTACTCGTATTCTGTAGTTACAAGTTACTCGTATACTGTAGTTACTAGTTCCGCATATTCTGTAGTTACAAGTGACTCGTATACTGTAGTTACTAGTTAAGCTTATTCTGTAGTTACAAGTTACTCGTAAACTGTAGTTACAAGTTACTCGTATACTGTAGTTACTAGTTACGCGTATTCTGTAGTTACAAGTGACTCGTATACTGTAGTTACAAGTGACTCGTACACTGTAGTTACAAGTAACACGTATAATGTAGTTACAAGTTACACGTATACTGTAGTTACAAGTTACTCGTATATTGTAGTTACAAGTTACTCGAATACTGTTGTTACAAGTGACTCGTATACTGTAGTTACAAATGACTCGTATACTGTTGTTACAACTTACTCGTAGAATGTAGTTACAAGTTACTCGTATTCTGTAGTTTCAACTTACTCGTATACTGTAGTAACAAGTTACTCGTATACTGTAGTTACTAGTTACGCGTATTCTGTAGTTACAAGTTACTCGTAAACTGTAGTTACAAGTTACTCGTATACTGTAGTTACTAGTTACGCGTATTCTGTAGAAACAAGTGACTCGTATAATGTAGTTACAAGTGACTCGTACACTGTAGTTACAAGTAACACGTTTACTGTAGTTTCAACTTACTCGTATACTGTAGTTACAAGTTACTCGTATACTGTAGTTACTAGTTACGCGTATTCTGTAGTAACAACAGACTCGTATACTGTAGTTACAAGTGCCTCGTATACTGTAGTTTTAATTGACTCGTACACTGAAGTTACAAGTTACACGTATACTGTAAATATAAGTTCGACGTATACAGTAGTTAAAAGTTACTCGTATACTGTAGTTACAAATTACTCGTATACTGCAGTTACAACTTACTCGTATACTGTAGTTACTAGTGACTCGTATACTGTAGTTACAAGTGACTCGTATACTGTAGTTACAAGTTACTCGTATACTGTAGTTACTAGTTACGCGTATTCTGTAGTTACAAGGGACTCGTATACTGTAGTTACAAGTAACTCGTATACTGTAGTTACAACTTACTCGTATATTGTAGTTACAAGTTACTCGAATACTGTTGTTACAAGTGACTCGTATACTGTAGTTACAAGTGACTCGTAAACTGTAGTTACAACTTACTTGTAGACTGTAGTTACAAGTTACTCGTATCCTGTAGTTTCAACTTACTCGTATACTGTAGTAACAAGTTACTCGTATACTGTAGTTACTAGTTACGCGTATTCTGTAGTTACAAGTTACTCGTAAACTGTAGTTACAAGTTACTCGTATACTGTAGTTACTAGTTACGCGTATTCTGTAGAAACAAGTGACTCGTATAATGTAGTTACAAGTGACTCGTACACTGTAGTTACAAGTAACACGTTTACTATAGTTTCAACTTATTCGTATACTGTAGTTACAAGTTACTCGTATACTGTAGTTACTAGTTACGCGTATTCTGTAGTTACAATAGACTCGTATACTGTAGTTACAAGTGCCTCGTATACTGTAGTTTTAATTGACTCGTACACTGAAGTTACAAGTTACACGTATACTGTAAATATAAGTTCGACGTATACAGTAGTTAAAAGTTACTCGTATACTGTAGTTACAAATAACTCGTATACTGCAGTTACAACTTACTCGTATACTGTAGTTACTAGTGACTCGTATACTGTAGTTACAAGTGACTCGTATACTGTAGTTACAAGTTACTCGTATACTGTAGTTACTAGTTACGCGTATTCTGTAGTTACAAGGGACTCGTATACTGTAGTTACAAGTAACTCGTATACTGTAGTTACAAGTAACTCGTATATTGTAGTTACAAGTTACTCGAATACTGTTGTTACAAGTGACTCGTATACTGTAGTTACAAGTGACTCGTAAACTGTAGTTACAACTTACTTGTAGACTGTAGTTACAAGTTACTCGTATCCTGTAGTTTCAACTTACTCGTATACTGCAGTTACAACTTACTCGTATACTGTAGTTACTAGTGACTCGTATACTGTAGTTACAAGTGACTCGTATACTGTAGTTACAAGTTACTCGTATACTGTAGTTACTAGTTACGCGTATTCTGTAGTTACAAGGGACTCGTATACTGTAGTTACAAGTAACTCGTATACTGTAGTTACAAGTAACTCGTATATTGTAGTTACAAGTTACTCGAATACTGTTGTTACAAGTGACTCGTATACTGTAGTTACAAGTGACTCGTAAACTGTAGTTACAACTTACTTGTAGACTGTAGTTACAAGTTACTCGTATCCTGTAGTTTCAACTTACTCGTATACTGTAGTAACAAGTTACTCGTATACTGTAGTTACTAGTTACGCGTATTCTGTAGTTACAAGTTACTCGTAAACTGTAGTTACAAGTTACTCGTATACTGTAGTTACTAGTTACGCGTATTCTGTAGAAACAAGTGACTCGTATAATGTAGTTACAAGTGACTCGTACACTGTAGTTACAAGTAACACGTTTACTATAGTTTCAACTTATTCGTATACTGTAGTTACAAGTTACTCGTATACTGTAGTTACTAGTTACGCGTATTCTGTAGTTACAATAGACTCGTATACTGTAGTTACAAGTGCCTCGTATACTGTAGTTTTAATTGACTCGTACACTGAAGTTACAAGTTACACGTATACTGTAAATATAAGTTCGACGTATACAGTAGTTAAAAGTTACTCGTATACTGTAGTTACAAATAACTCGTATACTGCAGTTACAACTTACTCGTATACTGTAGTTACTAGTGACTCGTATACTGTAGTTACAAGTGACTCGTACACTGTAGTTACAAGTAACAAGTATAATGTAGTTACAAGTTACACGTATACTGTAGTTACAAGTTACTCGTATATTGTAGTTACAAATTACTCGAATACTGTTGTAACAAGTGACTCGTATACTGTAGTTACTAGTTACGCGTATTCTGTAGAAACAAGTGACTCGTATGCTGTAGTTACAAGTGACTCGTACACTGTAGTTACAAGTAACACGTTTACTGTAGTTACAAGTTACACGTATACTGTAGTTACAAGTTACTCGTATACTGTAGTTACTAGTTACGCGTATTCTGTAGTTACAACAGACTCGTATACTGTAGTTACAAGTGACTCGTATACTGTAGTTACAATTGACTCGTACACTGAAGTTACAAAATACACGTATACTGTAGTTACAAGTTCGACGTATACAGTAGTTAAAAGTTACTCGTATACTGTAATAACAAGTTACTCGTATACTGTAGTTACAACTTACTCGTATACTTTAGTTACTAGTGACTCGTATACTGTAGTTACAAGTGACTCGTATACTGTAGTTACAAGTTACTCGTATACTGTAGTTACTAGTTACGCGTATTCTGTAGTTACAAGAAACACGTTTACTGTAGTTACAAGTTACACGTTTACTGTAGTTACAAGTTACTCGTATATTATAGTTACAAGTTAATCGAATACTGTAGTTACAAGTGACTCGTATACTGTAGTTACAAGTTACTCGTATATTGTAGTTACAAGTTACTCGAATACTGTAGTTACAAGTGACTCGTATACTGTAGTTACAACTTACTTGTAGACTGTAGTTACAAGTTACTCGTATTCTGTAGTTTCAACTTACTCGTATACTGTAGTTACAAGTTACTCGTATACTGTAGTTACAAGTTACGCGTATTCTGTAGTTACAAGTTACTCGTAAACTGTAGTTACAAGTTACTTGTATACTGTAGTTACTAGTTACGCGTATTCTGTAGTTACAAGTTACACGTTTACTGTAGTTACAAGTTACACGTATACTGTAGTTACAAGTTACTCGTATATTGTAGTTACAAGTTAATCGAATACTGTAGTTACAAGTGACTCGTATACTGTAGTTACAAGTTACTCGTATATTGTAGTTACAAGTTACTCGAATACTGTAGTTACAAGTGACTCGTATACTGTAGTTACAAGTGACTCGTATACTGTAGTTACAACTTACTCGTAGACTGTAGTTACAAGTTAGTCGTATTCTGTAGTTTCAACTTACTCGTATTCTGTAGTTACAAGTTACTCGTATACTGTAGTTACTAGTTCCGCATATTCTGTAGTTACAAGTGACTCGTATACTGTAGTTACTAGTTAAGCTTATTCTGTAGTTACAAGTTACTCGTAAACTGTAGTTACAAGTTACTCGTATACTGTAGTTACTAGTTACGCGTATTCTGTAGTTACAAGTGACTCGTATACTGTAGTTACAAGTGACTCGTACACTGTAGTTACAAGTAACACGTATAATGTAGTTACAAGTTACACGTATACTGTAGTTACAAGTTACTCGTATATTGTAGTTACAAGTTACTCGAATACTGTTGTTACAAGTGACTCGTATACTGTAGTTACAAATGACTCGTATACTGTTGTTACAACTTACTCGTAGAATGTAGTTACAAGTTACTCGTATTCTGTAGTTTCAACTTACTCGTATACTGTAGTAACAAGTTACTCGTATACTGTAGTTACTAGTTACGCGTATTCTGTAGTTACAAGTTACTCGTAAACTGTAGTTACAAGTTACTCGTATACTGTAGTTACTAGTTACGCGTATTCTGTAGAAACAAGTGACTCGTATAATGTAGTTACAAGTGACTCGTACACTGTAGTTACAAGTAACACGTTTACTGTAGTTTCAACTTACTCGTATACTGTAGTTACAAGTTACTCGTATACTGTAGTTACTAGTTACGCGTATTCTGTAGTAACAACAGACTCGTATACTGTAGTTACAAGTGCCTCGTATACTGTAGTTTTAATTGACTCGTACACTGAAGTTACAAGTTACACGTATACTGTAAATATAAGTTCGACGTATACAGTAGTTAAAAGTTACTCGTATACTGTAGTTACAACTTACTCGTATACTGTAGTTACTAGTGACTCGTATACTGTAGTTACAAGTGACTCGTATACTGTAGTTACAAGTTACTCGTATACTGTAGTTACTAGTTACGCGTATTCTGTAGTTACAAGGGACTCGTATACTGTAGTTACAAGTAACTCGTATACTGTAGTTACAAGTAACTCGTATATTGTAGTTACAAGTTACTCGAATACTGTTGTTACAAGTGACTCGTATACTGTAGTTACAAGTGACTCGTAAACTGTAGTTACAACTTACTTGTAGACTGTAGTTACAAGTTACTCGTATCCTGTAGTTTCAACTTACTCGTATACTGTAGTAACAAGTTACTCGTATACTGTAGTTACTAGTTACGCGTATTCTGTAGTTACAAGTTACTCGTAAACTGTAGTTACAAGTTACTCGTATACTGTAGTTACTAGTTACGCGTATTCTGTAGAAACAAGTGACTCGTATAATGTAGTTACAAGTGACTCGTACACTGTAGTTACAAGTAACACGTTTACTATAGTTTCAACTTATTCGTATACTGTAGTTACAAGTTACTCGTATACTGTAGTTACTAGTTACGCGTATTCTGTAGTTACAATAGACTCGTATACTGTAGTTACAAGTGCCTCGTATACTGTAGTTTTAATTGACTCGTACACTGAAGTTACAAGTTACACGTATACTGTAAATATAAGTTCGACGTATACAGTAGTTAAAAGTTACTCGTATACTGTAGTTACAAATAACTCGTATACTGCAGTTACAACTTACTCGTATACTGTAGTTACTAGTGACTCGTATACTGTAGTTACAAGTGACTCGTATACTGTAGTTACAAGTTACTCGTATACTGTAGTTACTAGTTACGCGTATTCTGTAGTTACAAGGGACTCGTATACTGTAGTTACAAGTAACTCGTATACTGTAGTTACAAGTAACTCGTATATTGTAGTTACAAGTTACTCGAATACTGTTGTTACAAGTGACTCGTATACTGTAGTTACAAGTGACTCGTAAACTGTAGTTACAACTTACTTGTAGACTGTAGTTACAAGTTACTCGTATCCTGTAGTTTCAACTTACTCGTATACTGCAGTTACAACTTACTCGTATACTGTAGTTACTAGTGACTCGTATACTGTAGTTACAAGTGACTCGTATACTGTAGTTACAAGTTACTCGTATACTGTAGTTACTAGTTACGCGTATTCTGTAGTTACAAGGGACTCGTATACTGTAGTTACAAGTAACTCGTATACTGTAGTTACAAGTAACTCGTATATTGTAGTTACAAGTTACTCGAATACTGTTGTTACAAGTGACTCGTATACTGTAGTTACAAGTGACTCGTAAACTGTAGTTACAACTTACTTGTAGACTGTAGTTACAAGTTACTCGTATCCTGTAGTTTCAACTTACTCGTATACTGTAGTAACAAGTTACTCGTATACTGTAGTTACTAGTTACGCGTATTCTGTAGTTACAAGTTACTCGTAAACTGTAGTTACAAGTTACTCGTATACTGTAGTTACTAGTTACGCGTATTCTGTAGAAACAAGTGACTCGTATAATGTAGTTACAAGTGACTCGTACACTGTAGTTACAAGTAACACGTTTACTATAGTTTCAACTTATTCGTATACTGTAGTTACAAGTTACTCGTATACTGTAGTTACTAGTTACGCGTATTCTGTAGTTACAATAGACTCGTATACTGTAGTTACAAGTGCCTCGTATACTGTAGTTTTAATTGACTCGTACACTGAAGTTACAAGTTACACGTATACTGTAAATATAAGTTCGACGTATACAGTAGTTAAAAGTTACTCGTATACTGTAGTTACAAATAACTCGTATACTGCAGTTACAACTTACTCGTATACTGTAGTTACTAGTGACTCGTATACTGTAGTTACAAGTGACTCGTATACTGTAGTTACAAGTTACGCGTATTCTGTAGTTACAAGTTACTCGTAAACTGTAGTTACAAGTTACTCGTATACTGTAGTTACTAGTTACGCGTATTCTGTAGAAACAAGTGACTCGTATAATGTAGTTACAAGTGACTCGTACACTGTAGTTACAAGTAACACGTTTACTATAGTTTCAACTTATTCGTATACTGTAGTTACAAGTTACTCGTATACTGTAGTTACTAGTTACGCGTATTCTGTAGTTACAATAGACTCGTATACTGTAGTTACAAGTGCCTCGTATACTGTAGTTTTAATTGACTCGTACACTGAAGTTACAAGTTACACGTATACTGTAAATATAAGTTCGACGTATACAGTAGTTAAAAGTTACTCGTATACTGTAGTTACAAATAACTCGTATACTGCAGTTACAACTTACTCGTATACTGTAGTTACTAGTGACTCGTATACTGTAGTTACAAGTGACTCGTATACTGTAGTTACAAGTGACTCGTATACTGTAGTTACAAGTTACTCGTATACTGTAGTTACTAGTTACGCGTATTCTGTAGTTACAAGGGACTCGTATACTGTAGTTACAAGTAACTCGTATACTGTAGTTACAAGTAACTCGTATATTGTAGTTACAAGTTACTCGAATACTGTTGTTACAAGTGACTCGTATACTGTAGTTACAAGTGACTCGTAAACTGTAGTTACAACTTACTTGTAGACTGTAGTTACAAGTTACTCGTATCCTGTAGTTTCAACTTACTCGTATACTGTAGTTACAAGTTACTCGTATACTGTAGTTACAAGTGACTCGTATACTGTAGTTACAAGTGACTCGTACACTGTAGTTACAAGTAACACGTATAATGTAGTTAAAAGTTACACGTATACTGTAGTTACAAGTTACTCGTATATTGTAGTTACAAGTTACTCGAATACTGTTGTTACAAGTGACTCGTATACTGTAGTTACAAGTGACTCGTATACTGTTGTTACAACTTACTCGTAGAATGTAGTTACAAGTTACTCGTATTCTGTAGTTTCAACTTACTCGTATACTGTAGTAACAAGTTACTCGTATACTGTAGTTACTAGTTACGCGTATTCTGAAGTTACAAGTTACTCGTAAACTGTAGTTACAAGTTACTCGTATACTGTAGTTACTAGTTACGCGTATTCTGTAGTTACAAGGGACTCGTATACTGTAGTTACAAGTAACTCGTATACTGTAGTTACAAGTAACTCGTATATTGTAGTTACAAGTAACTCGAATACTGTTGTTACAAGTGACTCGTATACTGTAGTTACAAGTGACTCGTAAACTGTAGTTACAACTTACTTGTAGACTGTAGTTACAAGTTACTCGTATCCTGTAGTTTCAACTTACTCGTATACTGTAGTTACAAGTTACTCGTATACTGTAGTTACAAGTTACGCGTATTCTGTAGTTACAAGTTACTCGTAAACTGTAGTTACAAGTTACTTGTATACTGTAGTTACTAGTTACGCGTATTCTGTAGTTACAAGTAACACGTTTACTGTAGTTACAAGTTACACGTATACTGTAGTTACAAGTTACTCGTATATTGTAGTTACAAGTTAATCGAATACTGTAGTTACAAGTGACTCGTATACTGTAGTTACAAGTAACTCGTATATTGTAGTTACAAGTTACTCGAATACTGTAGTTACAAGTGACTCGTATACTGTAGTTACAAGTGACTCGTATACTGTAGTTACAACTTACTCGTAGACTGTAGTTACAAGTTACTCGTATTCTGTAGTTTCAACTTACTCGTATTCTGTAGTTACAAGTTACTCGTATACTGTAGTTACTAGTTCCGCGTATTCTGAAGTTACAAGTGACTCGTATACTGTAGTTACTAGTTAAGCTTATTCTGTAGTTACAAGTTACTCGTAAACTGTAGTTACAAGTTACTCGTATACTGTAGTTACTAGTTACGCGTATTCTGTAGTTACAAGTGACTCGTATACTGTAGTTACAAGTGACTCGTACACTGTAGTTACTAGTTACGCGTATTCTGTAGTTACAAGTTACACGTATACTGTAGTTATAAGTTCGACGTATACAGTAGTTAAAAGTTACTCGTATTCTGTAGTTACAAGTTACTCGTATACTGTAGTTACAACTTACTCGTATACTGTAGTTACTAGTGACTCGTATACTGTAGTTACAAGTGACTCGTATACTGATGTTACAAGTTACTCGTATACTGTAGTTACTAGTTACGCGTATTCTGTAGTTACAAGTGACTCGTATACGGTAGTTACAAGTAACTCGTATACTGTAGTTACAAGTAACTCGTATATTGTAGTTACAAGTTACTCGTATTCTGTAGTTTCAACTTACTCGTATTCTGTAGTTACAAGTTACTCGTATACTGTAGTTACTAGTTCCGCGTATTCTGTAGTTACAATTGACTCGTATACTGTAGTTACTAGTTAAGCTTATTCTGTAGTTACAAGTTACTCGTAAACTGTAGTTACAAGTTACTTGTATACTGTAGTTACTAGTTACGCGTATTCTGTAGTTACAAGTTACACGTATACTGTAGTTATAAGTTTGACGTATACAGTAGTTAAAAGTTACTCGTATTCTGTAGTTACAAGTTACTCGTATACTGTAGTTACAACTTACTCGTATACTGTAGTTACTATTGACTCGTATACTGTAGTTACAAGTGACTCGTATACTGTTTTCCGGGTGAGCTCCTGCTCCCCACCATACAGTCAGGTGTAGATTAAAAGCCCCGGGGTTAAAAATCGTAGGGTCCACAACTAAAAAAAAAAAAAAACTCGTATACTGTAGTTACAAGTTACTCGTATACTGTAGTTACTAGTTACGCGTATTCTGTAGTTACAAGTGACTCGTATACTGTAGTTACAAGTAACTCGTATACTGTAGTTACAAGTAACTCGTATATTGTAGTTACAAGTTACTCGTATTCTGTAGTTTCAACTTACTCGTATACTGTAGTTACAAGTTACTCGTATACTGTAGTTACAAGTTACGCGTATTCTGTAGTTACAAGTTACTCGTTAACTGTAGTTACAAGTTACTTGTATACTGTAGTTACTAGTTACGCGTATTCTGTAGTTACAAGTAACACGTTTACTGTAGTTACAAGTTAAACGTATACTGTAGTTACAAGTTACTCGTATATTGTAGTTACAAGTGACTCGTATACTGTAGTTACAAGTGACTCGTATACTGTAGTTACAAGTTACTCGTATATTGTAGTTACAAGTTACAAGTGACTCGTATACTGTAGTTACAAGTGACTCGTATACTGTAGTTACAAGTTACTCGTATATTGTAGTTACAAGTTACTCGAATACTGTAGTTACAAGTGACTCGTATACTGTAGTTACAAGTGACTCGTATACTGTAGTTACAAGTTACTCGTATACTGTAGTTACTACTTCCGCGTATTCTGTAAATACAAGTGACTCGTATACTGTAGTTACTAGTGAAGCTTTTTCTGTAGTTACAAGTTACTCGTAAACTGTAGTTACAAGTTACTCGTATACTGTAGTTACTAGTTACGCGTATTCTGTAGTTACAAGTGACTCGTATACTGTAGTTACAAGTGACTCGTACACTGTAGTTACAAGTAACACGTATAATGTAGTTACAAGTTACACGTATACTGTAGTTACAAGTTACTCGTATATTGTAGTTACAAATTACTCGAATACTGTTGTTACAAGTGACTCGTATACTGTAGTTACAAGTGACTCGTATACTGTAGTCACAACTTACTCGTAGAATGTAGTTACAAGTTACTCGTATTCTGTAGTTTCAACTTACTCGTATACTGTAGTAACAAGTTACTCGTATACTGTAGTTACTAGTTACGCGTATTCTGTAGTTACAAGTTACTCGTAAACTGTAGTTACAAGTTACTCGTATACTGTAGTTACTAGTTACGCGTATTCTGTAGAAACAAGTGACTCGTATGCTGTAGTTACAAGTGACTCGTACACTGTAGTTACAAGTAACACGTTTACTGTAGTTACAAGTTACACGTATACTGTAGTTACAAGTTACTCGTATACTGTAGTTACTAGTTACGCGTATTCTGTAGTTACAACAGACTCGTATACTGTAGTTACAAGTGACTCGTATACTGTAGTTACAATTGACTCGTACACTGAAGTTACAAAATACACGTATACTGTAGTTACAAGTTCGACGTATACAGTAGTTAAAAGTTACTCGTATACTGTAATAACAAGTTACTCGTATACTGTAGTTACAACTTACTCGTATACTTTAGTTACTAGTGACTCGTATACTGTAGTTACAAGTGACTCGTATACTGTAGTTACAAGTTACTCGTATACTGTAGTTACTAGTTACGCGTATTCTGTAGTTACAAGAAACACGTTTACTGTAGTTACAAGTTACACGTTTACTGTAGTTACAAGTTACTCGTATATTATAGTTACAAGTTAATCGAATACTGTAGTTACAAGTGACTCGTATACTGTAGTTACAAGTTACTCGTATATTGTAGTTACAAGTTACTCGAATACTGTAGTTACAAGTGACTCGTATACTGTAGTTACAAGTGACTCGTATACTGTACTTACAACTTACTCGTATACTGTAGTTTCAACTTACTCGTATACTGTTGTTACAAGTTACTCGTATACTGTAGTTACAAGTTACGCGTATTCTGTAGTAACAAGTTACTCGTTAACTGTAGTTACAAGTTACTTGTATACTGTAGTTACTAGTTACGCGTATTCTGTAGTTACAAGTAACAAGTTTACTGTAGTTACAAGTTAAACGTATACTGTAGTTACAAGTTACTCGTATATTGTTGTTACAAGTTAATCGAATACTATAATTACAAGTGACTCGTATACTGTAGTTACAAGTTACTCGTATATTGTAGTTACAAGTTACTCGAATACTGTAGTTACAAGTGACTCGTATACTGTAGTTACAAGTGACTCGTATACTGTAGTTACAACTTACTCGTAGACTGTAGTTACAAGTTACTCGTATTCTGTAGTTTCAACTTACTCGTATTCTGTAGTTACAAGTTACTCGTATACTGTAGTTACTACTTCCGCGTATTCTGTAGTTACAAGTTACTCGTATACTGTAGTTACTAGTTACGCGTATTCTGTAGTTACAAGTGACTCGTATACTTTAGTTACAAGTGACTCGTACACTGTAGTTACAAGTAACACGTATAATGTAGTTACAAGTTACACGTATACTGTAGTTACAAGTTACTCGTATATTGTAGTTACAAATTACTCGAATACTGTTGTTACAAGTGACTCGTATACTGTAGTTACAAGTGACTCGTATACTGTAGTCACAACTTACTCGTAGAATGTAGTTACAAGTTACTCGTATTCTGTAGTTTCAACTTACTCGTATACTGTAGTAACAAGTTACTCGTATACTGAAGTTAATAGTTACGCGTATTCTGTAGTTACAAGTTACTCGTAAACTGTAGTTACAAGTTACTCGTATACTGTAGTTACTAGTTACGCGTATTCTGTAGAAACAAGTGACTCGTATGCTGTAGTTACAAGTGACTCGTACACTGTAGTTACAAGTAACACGTTTACTGTAGTTACAAGTTACACGTATACTGTAGTTACAAGTTACTCGTATACTGTAGTTACTAGTTACGCGTATTCTGTAGTTACAACAGACTCGTATACTGTAGTTACAAGTGACTCGTATACTGTAGTTACAATTGACTCGTACACTGAAGTTACAAAATACACGTATACTGTAGTTACAAGTTCGACGTATACAGTAGTTAAAAGTTACTCGTATACTGTAATAACAAGTTACTCGTATACTGTAGTTACAACTTACTCGTATACTTTAGTTACTAGTGACTCGTATACTGTAGTTACAAGTGACTCGTATACTGTAGTTACAAGTTACTCGTATACTGTAGTTACTAGTTACGCGTATTCTGTAGTTACAAGAAACACGTTTACTGTAAGTACAAGTTACACGTTTACTGTAGTTACAAGTTACTCGTATATTATAGTTACAAGTTAATCGAATACTGTAGTTACAAGTGACTCGTATACTGTAGTTACAAGTTACTCGTATATTGTAGTTACAAGTTACTCGAATACTGTAGTTACAAGTGACTCGTATACTGTAGTTACAACTTACTTGTAGACTGTAGTTACAAGTTACTCGTATTCTGTAGTTTCAGCTTACTCGTATACTGTAGTTACAATACTCGTATACTGTAGTTACAAGTTACGCGTATTCTGTAGTTACAAGTTACTCGTAAACTGTAGTTACAAGTTACTTGTATACTGTAGTTACTAGTTACGCGTATTCTGTAGTTACAAGTAACACGTTTACTGTAGTTACAAGTTACACGTATACTGTAGTTACAAGTTACTCGTATATTGTAGTTACAAGTTAATCGAATACTGTAGTTACAAGTGACTCGTATACTGTAGTTACAAGTTACTCGTATATTGTAGTTACAAGTTACTCGAATACTGTAGTTACAAGTGACTCGTATACTGTAGTTACAAGTGACTCGTATACTGTAGTTACAACTTACTCGTAGACTGTAGTTACAAGTTACTCGTATTCTGTAATTTCAACTTACTCGTATTCTGTAGTTACAAGTTACTCGTATACTGTAGTTACTAGTTCCGCATATTCTGTAGTTACAAGTGACTCGTATACTGTAGTTACTAGTTAAGCTTATTCTGTAGTTACAAGTTACTCGTAAACTGTAGTTACAAGTTACTCGTATACTGTAGTTACTAGTTACGCGTATTCTGTAGTTACAAGTGACTCGTATACTGTAGTTACAAGTGACTCGTACACTGTAGTTACAAGTAACACGTATAATGTAGTTACAAGTTACACGTATACTGTAGTTACAAGTTACTCGTATATTGTAGTTACAAGTTACTCGAATACTGTTGTTACAAGTGACTCGTATACTGTAGTTACAAATGACTCGTATACTGTTGTTACAACTTACTCGTAGAATGTAGTTACAAGTTACTCGTATTCTGTAGTTTCAACTTACTCGTATACTGTAGTAACAAGTTACTCGTATACTGTAGTTACTAGTTACGCGTATTCTGTAGTTACAAGTTACTCGTAAACTGTAGTTACAAGTTACTCGTATACTGTAGTTACTAGTTACGCGTATTCTGTAGGAACAAGTGACTCGTATAATGTAGTTACAAGTGACTCGTACACTGTAGTTACAAGTAACACGTTTACTGTAGTTTCAACTTACTCGTATACTGTAGTTACAAGTTACTCGTATACTGTAGTTACTAGTTACGCGTATTCTGTAGTTACAACAGACTCGTATACTGTAGTTACAAGTGCCTCGTATACTGTAGTTTTAATTGACTCGTACACTGAAGTTACAAGTTACACGTATACTGTAAATATAAGTTCGACGTATACAGTAGTTAAAAGTTACTCGTATACTGTAGTTACAAATTACTCGTATACTGCAGTTACAACTTACTCGTATACTGTAGTTACTAGTGACTCGTATACTGTAGTTACAAGTGACTCGTATACTGTAGTTACAAGTTACTCGTATACTGTAGTTACTAGTTACGCGTATTCTGTAGTTACAAGGGACTCGTATACTGTATTTACAAGTAACTCGTATACTGTAGTTACAAGTAACTCGTATATTGTAGTTACAAGTTACTCGAATACTGTTGTTACAAGTGACTCGTATACTGTAGTTACAAGTGACTCGTAAACTGTAGTTACAACTTACTTGTAGACTGTAGTTACAAGTTACTCGTATCCTGTAGTTTCAACTTACTCGTATACTGTAGTAACAAGTTACTCGTATACTGTAGTTACTAGTTACGCGTATTCTGTAGTTACAAGTTACTCGTAAACTGTAGTTACAAGTTACTCGTATACTGTAGTTACTAGTTACGCGTATTCTGTAGAAACAAGTGACTCGTATAATGTAGTTACAAGTGACTCGTACACTGTAGTTACAAGTAACACGTTTACTGTAGTTTCAACTTACTCGTATACTGTAGTTACAAGTTACTCGTATACTGTAGTTACTAGTTACGCGTTTTCTGTAGTTACAATAGACTCGTATACTGTAGTTACAAGTGCCTCGTATACTGTAGTTTTAATTGACTCGTACACTGAAGTTACAAGTTACACGTATACTGTAAATATAAGTTCGACGTATACAGTAGTTAAAAGTTACTCGTATACTGTAGTTACAAATAACTCGTATACTGCAGTTACAACTTACTCGTATACTGTAGTTACTAGTGACTCGTATACTGTAGTTACAAGTGACTCGTATACTGTAGTTACAAGTTACTCGTATACTGTAGTTACTAGTTACGCGTATTCTGTAGTTACAAGGGACTCGTATACTGTAGTTACAAGTAACTCGTATACTGTAGTTACAAGTAACTCGTATATTGTAGTTACAAGTTACTCGAATACTGTTGTTACAAGTGACTCGTATACTGTAGTTACAAGTGACTCGTAAACTGTAATTACAACTTACTTGTAGACTGTAGTTACAAGTTACTCGTATCCTGTAGTTTCAACTTACTCGTATACTGTAGTAACAAGTTACTCGTATACTGTAGTTACTAGTTACGCGTATTATGAAGTTATAAGTTACTCGTAAACTGTAGTTACAAGTTACTCGTATACTGTAGTTACTAGTTACGCGTATTCTGTAGAAACAAGTGACTCGTATAATGTAGTTACAAGTGACTCGTACACTGTAGTTACAAGTAACACGTTTACTGTAGTTTCAACTTACTCGTATACTGTAGTTACAAGTTACTCGTATACTGTAGTTACTAGTTACGCGTATTCTGTAGTTACAACAGACTCGTATACTGTAGTTACAAGTGCCTCGTATACTGTAGTTTTAATTGACTCGTACACTGAAGTTACAAGTTACACGTATACTGTAAATATAAGTTCGACGTATACAGTAGTTAAAAGTTACTCGTATACTGTAGTTACAAATTACTCGTATACTGCAGTTACAACTTACTCGTATACTGTAGTTACTAGTGACTCGTATACTGTAGTTACAAGTGACTCGTATACTGTAGTTACAAGTTACTCGTATACTGTAGTTACTAGTTACGCGTATTCTGTAGTTACAAGGGACTCGTATACTGTAGTTACAAGTAACTCGTATACTGTAGTTACAAGTAACTCGTATATTGTAGTTACAAGTAACTCGAATACTGTTGTTACAAGTGACTCGTATACTGTAGTTACAAGTGACTCGTAAACTGTAGTTACAACTTACTTGTAGACTGTAGTTACAAGTTACTCGTATCCTGTAGTTTCAACTTACTCGTATACTGTAGTTACAAGTTACTCGTATACTGTAGTTACAAGTTACGCGTATTCTGTACTTACAAGTTACTCGTAAACTGTAGTTACAAGTTACTTGTATACTGTAGTTACTAGTTACGCGTATTCTGTAGTTACAAGTAACACGTTTACTGTAGTTACAAGTTACACGTATACTGTAGTTACAAGTTACTCGTATATTGTAGTTACAAGTTAATCGAATACTGTAGTTACAAGTGACTCGTATACTGTAGTTACAAGTAACTCGTATATTGTAGTTACAAGTTACTCGAATACTGTAGTTACAAGTGACTCGTATACTGTAGTTACAAGTGACTCGTATACTGTAGTTACAACTTACTCGTAGACTGTAGTTACAAGTTACTCGTATTCTGTAGTTTCAACTTACTCGTATTCTGTAGTTACAAGTTACTCGTATACTGTAGTTACTAGTTCCGCGTATTCTGAAGTTACAAGTGACTCGTATACTGTAGTTACTAGTTAAGCTTATTCTGTAGTTACAAGTTACTCGTAAACTGTAGTTACAAGTTACTCGTATACTGTAGTTACTAGTTACGCGTATTCTGTAGTTACAAGTGACTCGTATACTGTAGTTACAAGTGACTCGTACACTGTAGTTACTAGTAACGCGTATTCTGTAGTTACAAGTTACACGTATACTGTAGTTATAAGTTCGACGTATACAGTAGTTAAAAGTTACTCGTATTCTGAAGTTACAAGTTACTCGTATACTGTAGTTACAACTTACTCGTATACTGTAGTTACTAGTGACTCGTATACTGTAGTTTCAAGTGACTCGTATACTGATGTTACAAGTTACTCGTATACTGTAGTTACTAGTTACGCGTATTCTGTAGTTACAAGTGACTCGTATACGGTAGTTACAAGTAACTCGTATACTGTAGTTACAAGTAACTCGTATATTGTAGTTACAAGTTACTCGTATTCTGTAGTTTCAACTTACTCGTATTCTGTAGTTACAAGTTACTCGTATACTGTAGTTACTAGTTCCGCGTATTCTGTAGTTACAATTGACTCGTATACTGTAGTTACTAGTTAAGCTTATTCTGTAGTTACAAGTTACTCGTAAACTGTAGTTACAAGTTACTTGTATACTGTAGTTACTAGTTACGCGTATTCTGTAGTTACAAGTTACACGTATACTGTAGTTATAAGTTTGACGTATACAGTAGTTAAAAGTTACTCGTATTCTGTAGTTACAAGTTACTCGTATACTGTAGTTACAACTTACTCGTATACTGTAGTTACTAGTGACTCGTATACTGTAGTTACAAGTGACTCGTATACTGTTTTCCGGGTGAGCTCCTGCTCCCCACCATACAGTCAGGTGTAGATTAAAAGCCCCGGGGCTAAAAATCGTAGGGTCCACAACTAAAAAAAAAAAAAAACTCGTATACTGTAGTTACAAGTTACTCGTATACTGTAGTTACTAGTTACGCGTATTCTGTAGTTACAAGTGACTCGTATACTGTAGTTACAAGTAACTCGTATACTGTAGTTACAAGTAACTCGTATATTGTAGTTACAAGTTACTCGTATTCTGTAGTTTCAACTTACTCGTATTCTGTAGTTACAAGTGACTCGTATACTGTAGTTACAAGTGACTCGTACACTGTAGTTACTAGTAACACGTATAATGTAGTTACAAGTTACACGTATACTGTAGTTACAAGTTACTCGTATATTGTAGTTACAAATTACTCGAATACTGTTGTTACAAGTGACTCGTATACTGTAGTTACAAGTGACTCGTATACTGTAGTCACAACTTACTCGTAGAATGTAGTTACAAGTTACTCGTATTCTGTAGTTTCAACTTACTCGTATACTGTAGTAACAAGTTACTCGTATACTGAAGTTAATAGTTACGCGTATTCTGTAGTTACAAGTTACTCGTAAACTGTAGTTACAAGTTACTCGTATACTGTAGTTACTAGTTACGCGTATTCTGTAGAAACAAGTGACTCGTATGCTGTAGTTACAAGAAACTCGTACACTGTAGTTACAAGTAACACGTTTACTGTAGTTACAAGTTACACGTATACTGTAGTTACAAGTTACTCGTATACTGTAGTTACTAGTTACGCGTATTCTGTAGTTACAACAGACTCGTATACTGTAGTTACAAGTGACTCGTATACTGTAGTTACAATTGACTCGTACACTGAAGTTACAAAATACACGTATACTGTAGTTACAAGTTCGACGTATACAGTAGTTAAAAGTTACTCGTATACTGTAATAACAAGTTACTCGTATACTGTAGTTACAACTTACTCGTATACTTTAGTTACTAGTGACTCGTATACTGTAGTTACAAGTGACTCGTATACTGTAGTTACAAGTTACTCGTATACTGTAGTTACTAGTTACGCGTATTCTGTAGTTACAAGAAACACGTTTACTGTAGTTACAAGTTACACGTTTACTGTAGTTACAAGTTACTCGTATATTATAGTTACAAGTTAATCGAATACTGTAGTTACAAGTGACTCGTATACTGTAGTTACAAGTTACTCGTATATTGTAGTTACAAGTTACTCGAATACTGTAGTTACAAGTGACTCGTATACTGTAGTTACAACTTACTTGTAGACTGTAGTTACAAGTTACTCGTATTCTGTAGTTTCAACTTACTCGTATACTGTAGTTACAATACTCGTATACTGTAGTTACAAGTTACGCGTATTCTGTAGTTACAAGTTACTCGTAAACTGTAGTTACAAGTTACTTGTATACTGTAGTTACTAGTTACGCGTATTCTGTAGTTACAAGTAACACGTTTACTGTAGTTACAAGTTACACGTATACTGTAGTTACAAGTTACTCGTATATTGTAGTTACAAGTTAATCGAATACTGTAGTTACAAGTGACTCGTATACTGTAGTTACAAGTTACTCGTATATTGTAGTTACAAGTTACTCGAATACTGTAGTTACAAGTGACTCGTATACTGTAGTTACAAGTGACTCGTATACTGTAGTTACAACTTACTCGTAGACTGTAGTTACAAGTTACTCGTATTCTGTAATTTCAACTTACTCGTATTCTGTAGTTACAAGTTACTCGTATACTGTAGTTACTAGTTCCGCATATTCTGTAGTTACAAGTGACTCGTATACTGTAGTTACTAGTTAAGCTTATTCTGTAGTTACAAGTTACTCGTAAACTGTAGTTACAAGTTACTCGTATACTGTAGTTACTAGTTACGCGTATTCTGTAGTTACAAGTGACTCGTTTACTGTAGTTACAAGTGACTCGTACACTGTAGTTACAAGTAACACGTATAATGTAGTTACAAGTTACACGTATACTGTAGTTACAAGTTACTCGTATATTGTAGTTACAAGTTACTCGAATACTAATGTTACAAGTGACTCGTATACTGTAGTTACAAATGACTCGTATACTGTTGTTACAACTTACTCGTAGAATGTAGTTACAAGTTACTCGTATTCTGTAGTTTCAACTTACTCGTATACTGTAGTAACAAGTTACTCGTATACTGTAGTTACTAGTTACGCGTATTCTGTAGTTACAAGTTACTCGTAAACTGTCGTTACAAGTTACTCGTATACTGTAGTTACTAGTTACGCGTATTCTGTAGAAACAAGTGACTCGTATAATGTAGTTACAAGTGACTCGTACACTGTAGTTACAAGTAACACGTTTACTGTAGTTTCAACTTACTCGTATACTGTAGTTACAAGTTACTCGTATACTGTAGTTACTAGTTACGCGTATTCTGTAGTTACAACAGACTCGTATACTGTAGTTACAAGTGCCTCGTATACTGTAGTTTTAATTGACTCGTACACTGAAGTTACAAGTTACACGTATACTGTAAATATAAGTTCGACGTATACAGTAGTTAAAAGTTACTCGTATACTGTAGTTACAAATTACTCGTATACTGCAGTTACAACTTACTCGTATACTGTAGTTACTAGTGACTCGTATACTGTAGTTACAAGTGACTCGTATACTGTAGTTACAAGTTACTCGTATACTGTAGTTACTAGTTACGCGTATTCTGTAGTTACAAGGGACTCGGATACTGTAGTTACAAGTTACTCGTATACTGTAGTTACAAGTAACTCGTATATTGTAGTTACAAGTTACTCGAATACTGTTGTTACAAGTGACTCGTATACTGTAGTTACAAGTGACTCGTAAACTGTAGTTACAACTTACTTGTAGACTGTAGTTACAAGTTACTCGTATCCTGTAGTTTCAACTTACTCGTATACTGTAGTAACAAGTTACTCGTATACTGTAGTTACTAGTTACGCGTATTCTGTAGTTACAAGTTACTCGTAAACTGTAGTTACAAGTTACTCGTATACTGTAGTTACTAGTTACGCGTATTCTGTAGAAACAAGTGACTCGTATAATGTAGTTACAAGTGACTCGTACACTGTAGTTACAAGTAACACGTTTACTGTAGTTTCAACTTACTCGTATACTGTAGTTACAAGTTACTCGTATACTGTAGTTACTAGTTACGCGTATTCTGTAGTTACAATAGACTCGTATACTGTAGTTACAAGTGCCTCGTATACTGTAGTTTTAATTGACTCGTACACTGAAGTTACAAGTTACACGTATACTGTAAATATAAGTTCGACGTATACAGTAGTTAAAAGTTACTCGTATACTGTAGTTACAAATAACTCGTATACTGCAGTTACAACTTACTCGTATACTGTAGTTACTAGTGACTCGTATACTGTAGTTACAAGTGACTCGTATACTGTAGTTACAAGTTACTCGTATACTGTAGTTACTAGTTACGCGTATTCTGTAGTTACAAGGGACTCGTATACTGTAGTTACAAGTAACTCGTATACTGTAGTTACAAGTAACTCGTATATTGTAGTTACAAGTTACTCGAATACTGTTGTTACAAGTGACTCGTATACTGTAGTTACAAGTGACTCGTAAACTGTAGTTACAACTTACTTGTAGACTGTAGTTACAAGTTACTCGTATCCTGTAGTTTCAACTTACTCGTATACTGTAGTAACAAGTTACTCGTATACTGTAGTTACTAGTTACGCGTATTATGAAGTTATAAGTTACTCGTAAACTGTAGTTACAAGTTACTCGTATACTGTAGTTACTAGTTACGCGTATTCTGTAGAAACAAGTGACTCGTATAATGTAGTTACAAGTGACTCGTACACTGTAGTTACAAGTAACACGTTTACTGTAGTTTCAACTTACTCGTATACTGTAGTTACAAGTTACTCGTATACTGTAGTTACTAGTTACGCGTATTCTGTAGTTACAACAGACTCGTATACTGTAGTTACAAGTGCCTCGTATACTGTAGTTTTAATTGACTCGTACACTGAAGTTACAAGTTACACGTATACTGTAAATATAAGTTCGACGTTTACAGTAGTTAAAAGTTACTCGTATACTGTAGTTACAAATTACTCGTATACTGCAGTTACAACTTACTCGTATACTGTAGTTACTAGTGACTCGTATACTGTAGTTACAAGTGACTCGTATACTGTAGTTACAAGTTACTCGTATACTGTAGTTACTAGTTACGCGTATTCTGTAGTTACAAGGGACTCGTATACTGTAGTTACAAGTAACTCGTATACTGTAGTTACAAGTAACTCGTATATTGTAGTTACAAGTAACTCGAATACTGTTGTTACAAGTGACTCGTATACTGTAGTTACAAGTGACTCGTAAACTGTAGTTACAACTTACTTGTAGACTGTAGTTACAAGTTACTCGTATCCTGTAGTTTCAACTTACTCGTATACTGTAGTTACAAGTTACTCGTATACTGTAGTTACAAGTTACGCGTATTCTGTAGTTACAAGTTACTCGTAAACTGTAGTTACAAGTTACTTGTATACTGTAGTTACTAGTTACGCGTATTCTGTAGTTACAAGTAACACGTTTACTGTAGTTACAAGTTACACGTATACTGTAGTTACAAGTTACTCGTATATTGTAGTTACAAGTTAATCGAATACTGTAGTTACAAGTGACTCGTATACTGTAGTTACAAGTAACTCGTATATTGTAGTTACAAGTTACTCGAATACTGTAGTTACAAGTGACTCGTATACTGTAGTTACAAGTGACTCGTATACTGTAGTTACAACTTACTCGTAGACTGTAGTTACAAGTTACTCGTATTCTGTAGTTTCAACTTACTCGTATTCTGTAGTTACAAGTTACTCGTATACTGTAGTTACTAGTTCCGCGTATTCTGAAGTTACAAGTGACTCGTATACTGTAGTTACTAGTTAAGCTTATTCTGTAGTTACAAGTTACTCGTAAACTGTAGTTACAAGTTACTCGTATACTGTAGTTACTAGTTACGCGTATTCTGTAGTTACAAGTGACTCGTATACTGTAGTTACAAGTGACTCGTACACTGTAGTTACTAGTTACGCGTATTCTGTAGTTACAAGTTACACGTATACTGTAGTTATAAGTTCGACGTATACAGTAGTTAAAAGTTACTCGTATTCTGTAGTTACAAGTTACTCGTATACTGTAGTTACAACTTACTCGTATACTGTAGTTACTAGTGACTCGTATACTGTAGTTACAAGTGACTCGTATACTGATGTTACAAGTTACTCGTATACTGTAGTTACTAGTTACGCGTATTCTGTAGTTACAAGTGACTCGTATACGGTAGTTACAAGTAACTCGTATACTGTAGTTACAAGTAACTCGTATATTGTAGTTACAAGTTACTCGTATTCTGTAGTTTCAACTTACTCGTATTCTGTAGTTACAAGTTACTCGTATACTGTAGTTACTAGTTCCGCGTATTCTGTAGTTACAATTGACTCGTATACTGTAGTTACTAGTTAAGCTTATTCTGTAGTTACAAGTTACTCGTAAACTGTAGTTACAAGTTACTTGTATACTGTAGTTACTAGTTACGCGTATTCTGTAGTTACAAGTTACACGTATACTGTAGTTATAAGTTTGACGTATACAGTAGTTAAAAGTTACTCGTATTCTGTAGTTACAAGTTACTCGTATACTGTAGTTACAACTTACTCGTATACTGTAGTTACTAGTGACTCGTATACTGTAGTTACAAGTGACTCGTATACTGTTTTCCGGGTGAGCTCCTGCTCCCCACCATACAGTCAGGTGTAGATTAAAAGCCCCGGGGCTAAAAATCGTAGGGTCCACAACTAAAAAAAAAAAAAACTCGTATACTGTAGTTACAAGTTACTCGTATACTGTAGTTACTAGTTAAGCGTATTCTGTAGTTACAAGTGACTCGTATACTGTAGTTACAAGTAACTCGTATACTGTAGTTACAAGTAACTCGTATATTGTAGTTACAAGTTACTCGTATTCTGTAGTTTCAACTTACTCGTATACTGTAGTTACAAGTTACTCGTATACTGTAGTTACAAGTTACGCGTATTCTGTAGTTACAAGTTACTCGTTAACTGTAGTTACAAGTTACTTGTATACTGTAGTTACTAGTTACGCGTATTCTGTAGTTACAAGTAACACGTTTACTGTAGTTACAAGTTAAACGTATACTGTAGTTACAAGTTACTCGTATATTGTAGTTACAAGTGACTCGTATACTGTAGTTACAAGTGACTCGTATACTGTAGTTACAAGTTACTCGTATATTGTAGTTACAAGTTACTCGAATACTGTAGTTACAAGTGACTCGTATACTGTAGTTACAAGTGACTCGTATACTGTAGTTACAAGTTACTCGTATACTGTAGTTACTAGTTACGCGTATTCTGTAGTTACAAGGGACTCGGATACTGTAGTTACAAGTTACTCGTATACTGTAGTTACAAGTAACTCGTATATTGTAGTTACAAGTTACTCGAATACTGTTGTTACAAGTGACTCGTATACTGTAGTTACAAGTGACTCGTAAACTGTAGTTACAACTTACTTGTAGACTGTAGTTACAAGTTACTCGTATCCTGTAGTTTCAACTTACTCGTATACTGTAGTAACAAGTTACTCGTATACTGTAGTTACTAGTTACGCGTATTCTGTAGTTACAAGTTACTCGTAAACTGTAGTTACAAGTTACTCGTATACTGTAGTTACTAGTTACGCGTATTCTGTAGAAACAAGTGACTCGTATAATGTAGTTACAAGTGACTCGTACACTGTAGTTACAAGTAACACGTTTACTGTAGTTTCAACTTACTCGTATACTGTAGTTACAAGTTACTCGTATACTGTAGTTACTAGTTACGCGTATTCTGTAGTTACAATAGACTCGTATACTGTAGTTACAAGTGCCTCGTATACTGTAGTTTTAATTGACTCGTACACTGAAGTTACAAGTTACACGTATACTGTAAATATAAGTTCGACGTATACAGTAGTTAAAAGTTACTCGTATACTGTAGTTACAAATAACTCGTATACTGCAGTTACAACTTACTCGTATACTGTAGTTACTAGTGACTCGTATACTGTAGTTACAAGTGACTCGTATACTGTAGTTACAAGTTACTCGTATACTGTAGTTACTAGTTACGCGTATTCTGTAGTTACAAGGGACTCGTATACTGTAGTTACAAGTAACTCGTATACTGTAGTTACAAGTAACTCGTATATTGTAGTTACAAGTTACTCGAATACTGTTGTTACAAGTGACTCGTATACTGTAGTTACAAGTGACTCGTAAACTGTAGTTACAACTTACTTGTAGACTGTAGTTACAAGTTACTCGTATCCTGTAGTTTCAACTTACTCGTATACTGTAGTAACAAGTTACTCGTATACTGTAGTTACTAGTTACGCGTATTATGAAGTTATAAGTTACTCGTAAACTGTAGTTACAAGTTACTCGTATACTGTAGTTACTAGTTACGCGTATTCTGTAGAAACAAGTGACTCGTATAATGTAGTTACAAGTGACTCGTACACTGTAGTTACAAGTAACACGTTTACTGTAGTTTCAACTTACTCGTATACTGTAGTTACAAGTTACTCGTATACTGTAGTTACTAGTTACGCGTATTCTGTAGTTACAACAGACTCGTATACTGTAGTTACAAGTGCCTCGTATACTGTAGTTTTAATTGACTCGTACACTGAAGTTACAAGTTACACGTATACTGTAAATATAAGTTCGACGTTTACAGTAGTTAAAAGTTACTCGTATACTGTAGTTACAAATTACTCGTATACTGCAGTTACAACTTACTCGTATACTGTAGTTACTAGTGACTCGTATACTGTAGTTACAAGTGACTCGTATACTGTAGTTACAAGTTACTCGTATACTGTAGTTACTAGTTACGCGTATTCTGTAGTTACAAGGGACTCGTATACTGTAGTTACAAGTAACTCGTATACTGTAGTTACAAGTAACTCGTATATTGTAGTTACAAGTAACTCGAATACTGTTGTTACAAGTGACTCGTATACTGTAGTTACAAGTGACTCGTAAACTGTAGTTACAACTTACTTGTAGACTGTAGTTACAAGTTACTCGTATCCTGTAGTTTCAACTTACTCGTATACTGTAGTTACAAGTTACTCGTATACTGTAGTTACAAGTTACGCGTATTCTGTAGTTACAAGTTACTCGTAAACTGTAGTTACAAGTTACTTGTATACTGTAGTTACTAGTTACGCGTATTCTGTAGTTACAAGTAACACGTTTACTGTAGTTACAAGTTACACGTATACTGTAGTTACAAGTTACTCGTATATTGTAGTTACAAGTTAATCGAATACTGTAGTTACAAGTGACTCGTATACTGTAGTTACAAGTAACTCGTATATTGTAGTTACAAGTTACTCGAATACTGTAGTTACAAGTGACTCGTATACTGTAGTTACAAGTGACTCGTATACTGTAGTTACAACTTACTCGTAGACTGTAGTTACAAGTTACTCGTATTCTGTAGTTTCAACTTACTCGTATTCTGTAGTTACAAGTTACTCGTATACTGTAGTTACTAGTTCCGCGTATTCTGAAGTTACAAGTGACTCGTATACTGTAGTTACTAGTTAAGCTTATTCTGTAGTTACAAGTTACTCGTAAACTGTAGTTACAAGTTACTCGTATACTGTAGTTACTAGTTACGCGTATTCTGTAGTTACAAGTGACTCGTATACTGTAGTTACAAGTGACTCGTACACTGTAGTTACTAGTTACGCGTATTCTGTAGTTACAAGTTACACGTATACTGTAGTTATAAGTTCGACGTATACAGTAGTTAAAAGTTACTCGTATTCTGTAGTTACAAGTTACTCGTATACTGTAGTTACAACTTACTCGTATACTGTAGTTACTAGTGACTCGTATACTGTAGTTACAAGTGACTCGTATACTGATGTTACAAGTTACTCGTATACTGTAGTTACTAGTTACGCGTATTCTGTAGTTACAAGTGACTCGTATACGGTAGTTACAAGTAACTCGTATACTGTAGTTACAAGTAACTCGTATATTGTAGTTACAAGTTACTCGTATTCTGTAGTTTCAACTTACTCGTATTCTGTAGTTACAAGTTACTCGTATACTGTAGTTACTAGTTCCGCGTATTCTGTAGTTACAATTGACTCGTATACTGTAGTTACTAGTTAAGCTTATTCTGTAGTTACAAGTTACTCGTAAACTGTAGTTACAAGTTACTTGTATACTGTAGTTACTAGTTACGCGTATTCTGTAGTTACAAGTTACACGTATACTGTAGTTATAAGTTTGACGTATACAGTAGTTAAAAGTTACTCGTATTCTGTAGTTACAAGTTACTCGTATACTGTAGTTACAACTTACTCGTATACTGTAGTTACTAGTGACTCGTATACTGTAGTTACAAGTGACTCGTATACTGTTTTCCGGGTGAGCTCCTGCTCCCCACCATACAGTCAGGTGTAGATTAAAAGCCCCGGGGCTAAAAATCGTAGGGTCCACAACTAAAAAAAAAAAAAACTCGTATACTGTAGTTACAAGTTACTCGTATACTGTAGTTACTAGTTAAGCGTATTCTGTAGTTACAAGTGACTCGTATACTGTAGTTACAAGTAACTCGTATACTGTAGTTACAAGTAACTCGTATATTGTAGTTACAAGTTACTCGTATTCTGTAGTTTCAACTTACTCGTATACTGTAGTTACAAGTTACTCGTATACTGTAGTTACAAGTTACGCGTATTCTGTAGTTACAAGTTACTCGTTAACTGTAGTTACAAGTTACTTGTATACTGTAGTTACTAGTTACGCGTATTCTGTAGTTACAAGTAACACGTTTACTGTAGTTACAAGTTAAACGTATACTGTAGTTACAAGTTACTCGTATATTGTAGTTACAAGTGACTCGTATACTGTAGTTACAAGTGACTCGTATACTGTAGTTACAAGTTACTCGTATATTGTAGTTACAAGTTACTCGAATACTGTAGTTACAAGTGACTCGTATACTGTAGTTACAAGTGACTCGTATACTGTAGTTACAACTTACTCGTAGACTGTAGTTACAAGTTACTCGTATTCTGTAATTTCAACTTACTCGTATTCTGTAGTTACAAGTTACTCGTATACTGTAGTTACTACTTCCGCGTATTCTGTAGTTACAAGTGACTCGTATACTGTAGTTACTAGTGAAGCTTTTTCTGTAGTTACAAGTTACTCGTAAACTGTAGTTACAAGTTACTCGTATACTGTAGTTACTAGTTACGCGTATTCTGTAGTTACAAGTGACTCGTATACTGTAGTTACAAGTGACTCGTACACTGTAGTTACAAGTAACACGTATAATGTAGTTACAAGTTACACGTATACTGTAGTTACAAGTTACTCGTATATTGTAGTTACAAATTACTCGAATACTGTTGTTACAAGTGACTCGTATACTGTAGTTACAAGTGACTCGTATACTGTAGTCACAACTTACTCGTAGAATGTAGTTACAAGTTACTCGTATTCTGTAGTTTCAACTTACTCGTATACTGTAGTAACAAGTTACTCGTATACTGTAGTTACTAGTTACGCGTATTCTGTAGTTACAAGTTACTCGTAAACTGTAGTTACAAGTTACTCGTATACTGTAGTTACTAGTTACGCGTATTCTGTAGAAACAAGTGACTCGTATGCTGTAGTTACAAGTGACTCGTACACTGTAGTTACAAGTAACACGTTTACTGTAGTTACAAGTTACACGTATACTGTAGTTACAAGTTACTCGTATACTGTAGTTACTAGTTACGCGTATTCTGTAGTTACAACAGACTCGTATACTGTAGTTACAAGTGACTCGTATACTGTAGTTACAATTGACTCGTACACTGAAGTTACAAAATACACGTATACTGTAGTTACAAGTTCGACGTATACAGTAGTTAAAAGTTACTCGTATACTGTAATAACAAGTTACTCGTATACTGTAGTTACAACTTACTCGTATACTTTAGTTACTAGTGACTCGTATACTGTAGTTACAAGTGACTCGTATACTGTAGTTACAAGTTACTCGTATACTGTAGTTACTAGTTACGCGTATTCTGTAGTTACAAGAAACACGTTTACTGTAGTTACAAGTTACACGTTTACTGTAGTTACAAGTTACTCGTATATTATAGTTACAAGTTAATCGAATACTGTAGTTACAAGTGACTCGTATACTGTAGTTACAAGTTACTCGTATATTGTAGTTACAAGTTACTCGAATACTGTAGTTACAAGTGACTCGTATACTGTAGTTACAAGTGACTCGTATACTGTAGTTACAACTTACTCGTAGACTGTAGTTACAAGTTACTCGTATTCTGTAGTTTCAACTTACTCGTATTCTGTAGTTACAAGTTACTCGTATACTGTAGTAACTACTTACTCGTATTCTGTAGTTACAAGTTACTCGTATACTGTAGTTACTAGTTCCGCGTATTCTGTAGTTACAAGTGACTCGTATACTGTAGTTACTAGTTAAGCTTATTCCGTAGTTACAAGTTACTAGTAAACTGTAGTTACAAGTTACTCGTATACTGTAGTTACTAGTTACGCGTATTCTGTAGTTACAACATACTCGTATACTGTAGTTACAAGTGACTCGTATACTGTAGTTACAATTGACTCGTACACTGAAGTTACAAAATACACGTATACTGTAGTAACAAGTTCGAAGAATACAGTAGTTCAAAGTTACTTGTATACTGTAATAACAAGTAACTCGTATGCTGTAGTTACAACTTACTCGTATACTGTAGTTACTAGTTACGCGTATCCTGTAGTTACAAGTTACTCGTAAACTGTAGTAACAAGTTACTCGTATACTGTAGTTACTAGTTACGCGTATTCTGTAGTTACAAGTGACTCGTATACTGTAGTTACAAGTGACTCGTACACTGTAGTTACAAGTAACACGTATACTGTAGTTACAAGTTACACGTCTACTGTAGTTACAAGTTACTCGTATACTAAAGTAACAAGTTACTCGTATACTGTAGTTACAAGTAACTCGTATACTGTAGTTACAAGTTACTCGTATATTGTAGTGACAAGTTACTCGAATACTGTTGTTACAAGTTACTCGAATACTGTTGTTACAAGTGACTCGTATACTGTAGTTACAAGTTACTCGTATACTGTAATAACAAGTCACTCGTATACTGTAGTTCCAACTTACTCATATATTGTTGTTACTAGTTACGCGTATCCTGTAGTTACAAGTTACTCGTAAACTGTAGTTACAAGTTACTCGTATACTGTAGTTACAAGTGACTCGTATTCTGTAGTTACAAGTGACTCGTATACTGTAGTTACAAGTGACTCGTACCCTGAAGTTACAAGTAACACGTATACTGTAGTTACAAGTTACACGTTTACTGTAGTAACAAGTTACTCGTATACTAAAGTAACAAGTTACTCGTATACTGTAGTTACAAGTAACTCGTACAATGTAGTTACAATTTACTCGTATATTGTAGTTACAAGTTACTCGAATACTGTAATTACAAGTGACTCGTATACTGTAGTTACAAGTGACTCATATACTGTAGTTACAACTTACTCGTAGACTGTAGTTACAAGTTACTCGTATTCTGTAGTTTCAACTTACTCGTTTACTGTAGTTACAAGTTACTCGTATACTGCAGTTACTAGTTACGCGTATTCTGTAGTTACAAGTGACTCGTATACTGTAGTTACAAGTGACTCGTATACTGTAGTTACAAGTTACTCGTATATTGTAGTTACAAGTTAATCGAATACTATAGTTACAAGTGACTCGTATACTGTAGTTACAAGTTACTCGTATATTGTAGTTACAAGTTACTCGAATACTGTAGTTACAAGTGACTCGTATACTGTAGTTACTAGTGAAGCTTATTCCGTAGTAACAAGTTACTAGTAAACTGTAGTTACAAGTTACTCGTATACTGTAGTTACTAGTAACGCGTATTCTGTAGTTACAACAGACTCGTATACTGTAGTTACAAGTGACTCGTATACTGTAGTTACAATTGACTCGTACACTGAAGTTACAAAATACACGTATACTGTAGTTACAAGTTCGAAGAATACAGTAGTTAAAAGTTACTTGTATACTGTAATAACAAGTAACTCGTATACTGTAGTTACAACTTACTCGTATACTGTAGTAACTAGTTACGCGTATCCTGTAGTTACAAGTTACTCGTAAACTGTAGTAACAAGTTACTCGTATACTGTAGTTACTAGTTACGCGTATTCTGTAGTTACAAGTGACTCGTATACTGTAGTTACAAGTGACTCGTACACTGTAGTTACAAGTAACACGTATACTGTAGTTACAAGTTACACGTCTACTGTAGTTACAAGTTACTCGTATACTAAAGTAACAAGTTACTCGTATACTGTAGTTACAAGTAACTCGTATACTGTAGTTACAAGTTACTCGTATATTGTAGTGACAAGTTACTCGAATACTGTTGTTACAAGTTACTCGAATACTGTTGTTACAAGTGACTCGTATACTGTAGTTACAAGTTACTCGCATACTGTAATAACAAGTAACTCGTATACTGTAGTTCCAACTTACTCATATATTGTTGTTACTAGTTACGCGTATCCTGTAGTTACAAGTTACTCGTAAACTGTAGTTACAAGTTACTCGTATACTGTAGTTACAAGTGACTCGTATTCTGTAGTTACAAGTGACTCGTATACTGTAGTTACAAGTGACTCGTACCCTGAAGTTACAAGTAACACGTATGCTGTAGTTACAACTTACTCGTATACTGTAGTTACTAGTTACGCGTATCCTGTAGTTACAAGTTACTCGTAAACTGTAGTAACAAGTTACTCGTATACTGTAGTTACTAGTTACGCGTATTCTGTAGTTACAAGTGACTCGTATACTGTAGTTACAAGTGACTCGTACACTGTAGTTACAAGTAACACGTTTACTGTAGTTTCAACTTACTCGTATACTGTAGTTACTAGTTACGCGTATTCTGTAGTTACAATAGACTCGTATACTGTAGTTACAAGTGCCTCGTATACTGTAGTTTTAATTGACTCGTACACTGAAGTTACAAGTTACACGTATACTGTAAATATAAGTTCGACGTATACAGTAGTTAAAAGTTACTCGTATACTGTAGTTACAAATAACTCGTATACTGCAGTTACAACTTACTCGTATACTGTAGTTACTAGTGACTCGTATACTGTAGTTACAAGTGACTCGTATACTGTAGTTACAAGTTACTCGTATACTGTAGTTACTAGTTACGCGTATTCTGTAGTTACAAGGGACTCGTATACTGTAGTTACAAGTAACTCGTATACTGTAGTTACAAGTAACTCGTATATTGTAGTTACAAGTTACTCGAATACTGTTGTTACAAGTGACTCGTATACTGTAGTTACAAGTGACTCGTAAACTGTAGTTACAACTTACTTGTAGACTGTAGTTACAAGTTACTCGTATCCTGTAGTTTCAACTTACTCGTATACTGTAGTAACAAGTTACTCGTATACTGTAGTTACTAGTTACGCGTATTATGAAGTTATAAGTTACTCGTAAACTGTAGTTACAAGTTACTCGTATACTGTAGTTACTAGTTACGCGTATTCTGTAGAAACAAGTGACTCGTATAATGTAGTTACAAGTGACTCGTACACTGTAGTTACAAGTAACACGTTTACTGTAGTTTCAACTTACTCGTATACTGTAGTTACAAATTACTCGTATACTGTAGTTACTAGTTACGCGTATTCTGTAGTTACAACAGACTCGTATACTGTAGTTACAAGTGCCTCGTATACTGTAGTTTTAATTGACTCGTACACTGAAGTTACAAGTTACACGTATACTGTAAATATAAGTTCGACGTATACAGTAGTTAAAAGTTACTCGTATACTGTAGTTACAAATTACTCGTATACTGCAGTTACAACTTACTCGTATACTGTAGTTACTAGTGACTCGTATACTGTAGTTACAAGTGACTCGTATACTGTAGTTACAAGTTACTCGTATACTGTAGTTACTAGTTACGCGTATTCTGTAGTTACAAGGGACTCGTATACTGTAGTTACAAGTAACTCGTATACTGTAGTTACAAGTAACTCGTATATTGTAGTTACAAGTAACTCGAATACTGTTGTTACAAGTGACTCGTATAGTGTAGTTACAAGTGACTCGTAAACTGTAGTTACAACTTACTTGTAGACTGTAGTTACAAGTTACTCGTATCCTGTAATTTCAACTTACTCGTATACTGTAGTTACAAGTTACTCGTATACTGTAGTTACAAGTTACTCGTATACTGTAGTTACAAGTTACGCGTATTCTGTAGTTACAAGTTACTCGTAAACTGTAGTTACAAGTTACTTGTATACTGTAGTTACTAGTTACGCGTATTCTGTAGTTACAAGTAACACGTTTACTGTAGTTACAAGTTACACGTATACTGTAGTTACAAGTTACTCGTATATTGTAGTTACAAGTTAATCGAATACTGTAGTTACAAGTGACTCGTATACTGTAGTTACAAGTAACTCGTATATTGTAGTTACAAGTTACTCGAATACTGTAGTTACAAGTGACTCGTATACTGTAGTTACAAGTGACTCGTATACTGTAGTTACAACTTACTCGTAGACTGTAGTTACAAGTTACTCGTATTCTGTAGTTTCAACTTACTCGTATTCTGTAGTTACAAGTTACTCGTATACTGTAGTTACTAGTTCCGCGTATTCTGAAGTTACAAGTGACTCGTATACTGTAGTTACTAGTTAAGCTTATTCTGTAGTTACAAGTTACTCGTAAACTGTAGTTACAAGTTACTCGTATACTGTAGTTACTAGTTACGCGTATTCTGTAGTTACAAGTGACTCGTATACTGTAGTTACAAGTGACTCGTACACTGTAGTTACTAGTTACGCGTATTCTGTAGTTACAAGTTACACGTATACTGTAGTTATAAGTTCGACGTATACAGTAGTTAAAAAATACTCGTATTCTGTAGTTACAAGTTACTCGTATACTGTAGTTACAACTTACTCGTATACTGTAGTTACTAGTGACTCGTATACTGTAGTTACAAGTGACTCGTATACTGATGTTACAAGTTACTCGTATACTGTAGTTACTAGTTACGCGTATTCTGTAGTTACAAGTGACTCGTATACGGTAGTTACAAGTAACTCGTATACTGTAGTTACAAGTAACTCGTATATTGTAGTTACAAGTTACTCGTATTCTGTAGTTTCAACTTACTCGTATTCTGTAGTTACAAGTTACTCGTATACTGTAGTTACTAGTTCCGCGTATTCTGTAGTTACAATTGACTCGTATACTGTAGTTACTAGTTAAGCTTATTCTGTAGTTACAAGTTACTCGTAAACTGTAGTTACAAGTTACTTGTATACTGTAGTTACTAGTTACGCGTATTCTGTAGTTACAAGTTACACGTATACTGTAGTTATAAGTTTGACGTATACAGTAGTTAAAAGTTACTCGTATTCTGTAGTTACAAGTTACTCGTATACTGTAGTTACAACTTACTCGTATACTGTAGTTACTAGTGACTCGTATACTGTAGTTACAAGTGACTCGTATACTGTTTTCCGGGTGAGCTCCTGCTCCCCACCATACAGTCAGGTGTAGATTAAAAGCCCCGGGGCTAAAAATCGTAGGGTCCACAACTAAAAAAAAAAAAAAACTCGTATACTGTAGTTACAAGTTACTCGTATACTGTAGTTACTAGTTACGCGTATTCTGTAGTTACAAGTGACTCGTATACTGTAGTTACAAGTAACTCGTATACTGTAGTTACAAGTAACTCGTATATTGTAGTTACAAGTTACTCGTATTCTGTAGTTTCAACTTACTCGTATTCTGTAGTTACAAGTGACTCGTATACTGTAGTTACAAGTGACTCGTACACTGTAGTTACAAGTAACACGTATAATGTAGTTACAAGTTACACGTATACTGTAGTTACAAGTTACTCGTATATTGTAGTTACAAATTACTCGAATACTGTTGTTACAAGTGACTCGTATACTGTAGTTACAAGTGACTCGTATACTGTAGTCACAACTTACTCGTAGAATGTAGTTACAAGTTACTCGTATTCTGTAGTTTCAACTTACTCGTATACTGTAGTAACAAGTTACTCGTATACTGAAGTTAATAGTTACGCGTATTCTGTAGTTACAAGTTACTCGTAAACTGTAGTTACAAGTTACTCGTATACTGTAGTTACTAGTTACGCGTATTCTGTAGAAACAAGTGACTCGTATGCTGTAGTTACAAGTGACTCGTACACTGTAGTTACAAGTAACACGTTTACTGTAGTTACAAGTTACACGTATACTGTAGTTACAAGTTACTCGTATACTGTTGTTACTAGTTACGCGTATTCTGTAGTTACAACAGACTCGTATACTGTAGTTACAAGTGACTCGTATACTGTAGTTACAATTGACTCGTACACTGAAGTTACAAAATACACGTATACTGTAGTTACAAGTTCGACGTATACAGTAGTTAAAAGTTACTCGTATACTGTAATAACAAGTTACTCGTATACTGTAGTTACAACTTACTCGTATACTTTAGTTACTAGTGACTCGTATACTGTAGTTACAAGTGACTCGTATACTGTAGTTACAAGTTACTCGTATACTGTAGTTACTAGTTACGCGTATTCTGTAGTTACAAGAAACACGTTTACTGTAGTTACAAGTTACACGTTTACTGTAGTTACAAGTTACTCGTATATTATAGTTACAAGTTAATCGAATACTGTAGTTACAAGTGACTCGTATACTGTAGTTACAAGTTACTCGTATATTGTAGTTACAAGTTACTCGAATACTGTAGTTACAAGTGACTCGTATACTGTAGTTACAACTTACTTGTAGACTGTAGTTACAAGTTACTCGTATTCTGTAGTTTCAACTTACTCGTATACTGTAGTTACAATACTCGTATACTGTAGTTACAAGTTACGCGTATTCTGTAGTTACAAGTTACTCGTAAACTGTAGTTACAAGTTACTTGTATACTGTAGTTACTAGTTACGCGTATTCTGTAGTTACAAGTAACACGTTTACTGTAGTTACAAGTTACACGTATACTGTAGTTACAAGTTACTCGTATATTGTAGTTACAAGTTAATCGAATACTGTAGTTACAAGTGACTCGTATACTGTAGTTACAAGTTACTCGTATATTGTAGTTACAAGTTACTCGAATACTGTAGTTACAAGTGACTCGTATACTGTAGTTACAAGTGACTCGTATACTGTAGTTACAACTTACTCGTAGACTGTAGTTACAAGTTACTCGTATTCTGTAATTTCAACTTACTCGTATTCTGTAGTTACAAGTTACTCGTATACTGTAGTTACTAGTTCCGCATATTCTGTAGTTACAAGTGACTCGTATACTGTAGTTACTAGTTAAGCTTATTCTGTAGTTACAAGTTACTCGTAAACTGTAGTTACAAGTTACTCGTATACTGTAGTTACTAGTTACGCGTATTCTGTAGTTACAAGTGACTCGTATACTGTAGTTACAAGTGACTCGTACACTGTAGTTACAAGTAACACGTATAATGTAGTTACAAGTTACACGTATACTGTAGTTACAAGTTACTCGTATATTGTAGTTACAAGTTACTCGAATACTGTTGTTACAAGTGACTCGTATACTGTAGTTACAAATGACTCGTATACTGTTGTTACAACTTACTCGTAGAATGTAGTTACAAGTTACTCGTATTCTGTAGTTTCAACTTACTCGTATACTGTAGTAACAAGTTACTCGTATACTGTAGTTACTAGTTACGCGTATTCTGTAGTTACAAGTTACTCGTAAACTGTAGTTACAAGTTACTCGTATACTGTAGTTACTAGTTACGCGTATTCTGTAGAAACAAGTGACTCGTATAATGTAGTTACAAGTGACTCGTACACTGTAGTTACAAGTAACACGTTTACTGTAGTTTCAACTTACTCGTATACTGTAGTTACAAGTTACTCGTATACTGTAGTTACTAGTTACGCGTATTCTGTAGTTACAACAGACTCGTATACTGTAGTTACAAGTGCCTCGTATACTGTAGTTTTAATTGACTCGTACACTGAAGTTACAAGTTACACGTATACTGTAAATATAAGTTCGACGTATACAGTAGTTAAAAGTTACTCGTATACTGTAGTTACAAATTACTCGTATACTGCAGTTACAACTTACTCGTATACTGTAGTTACTAGTGACTCGTATACTGTAGTTACAAGTGACTCGTATACTGTAGTTACAAGTTACTCGTATACTGTAGTTACTAGTTACGCGTATTCTGTAGTTACAAGGGACTCGTATACTGTAGTTACAAGTAACTCGTATACTGTAGTTACAAGTAACTCGTATATTGTAGTTACAAGTTACTCGAATACTGTTGTTACAAGTGACTCGTATACTGTAGTTACAAGTGACTCGTAAACTGTAGTTACAACTTACTTGTAGACTGTAGTTACAAGTTACTCGTATCCTGTAGTTTCAACTTACTCGTATACTGTAGTAACAAGTTACTCGTATACTGTAGTTACTAGTTACGCGTATTCTGTAGTTACAAGTTACTCGTAAACTGTAGTTACAAGTTACTCGTATACTGTAGTTACTAGTTACGCGTATTCTGTAGAAACAAGTGACTCGTATAATGTAGTTACAAGTGACTCGTACACTGTAGTTACAAGTAACACGTTTACTGTAGTTTCAACTTACTCGTATACTGTAGTTACAAGTTACTCGTATACTGTAGTTACTAGTTACGCGTATTCTGTAGTTACAATAGACTCGTATACTGTAGTTACAAGTGCCTCGTATACTGTAGTTTTAATTGACTCGTACACTGAAGTTACAAGTTACACGTATACTGTAAATATAAGTTCGACGTATACAGTAGTTAAAAGTTACTCGTATACTGTAGTTACAAATAACTCGTATACTGCACTTACAACTTACTCGTATACTGTAGTTACTAGTGACTCGTATACTGTAGTTACAAGTGACTCGTATACTGTAGTTACAAGTTACTCGTATACTGTAGTTACTAGTTACGCGTATTCTGTAGTTACAAGGGACTCGTATACTGTAGTTACAAGTAACTCGTATACTGTAGTTACAAGTAACTCGTATATTGTAGTTACAAGTTACTCGAATACTGTTGTTACAAGTGACTCGTATACTGTAGTTACAAGTGACTCGTAAACTGTAGTTACAACTTACTTGTAGACTGTAGTTACAAGTTACTCGTATCCTGTAGTTTCAACTTACTCGTATACTGTAGTTACAAGTTACTCGTATACTGTAGTTACAAGTTACGCGTATTCTGTAGTTACAAGTTACTCGTTAACTGTAGTTACAAGTTACTTGTATACTGTAGTTACTAGTTACGCGTATTCTGTAGTAACAAGTAACACGTTTACTGTAGTTACAAGTTACACGTATACTGAAGTTACAAGTTACTCGTATATTGTAGTTACAAGTTAATCGAATACTATAGTTACAAGTGACTCGTATACTGTAGTTACAAGTTACTCGTATATTGTAGTTACAAGTTACTCGAATACTGTAGTTACAAGTGACTCGTATACTGTAGTTACAAGTGACTCGTATACTGTAGTTACAAGTGACTCGTACACTGTAGTTACAAGTAACACGTATACTGTAGTTACAAGTTACACGTCTACTGTAGTTACAAGTTACTCGTATACTAAAGTAACAAGTTACTCGTATACTGTAGTTACAAGTAACTCGTATACTGTAGTTACAAGTTACTCGTATATTGTAGTGACAAGTTACTCGAATACTGTTGTTACAAGTTACTCGAATACTGTTGTTACAAGTGACTCGTATACTGTAGTTACAAGTTACTCGTATACTGTAATAACAAGTCACTCGTATACTGTAGTTCCAACTTACTCATATATTGTTGTTACTAGTTACGCGTATCCTGTAGTTACAAGTTACTCGTAAACTGTAGTTACAAGTTACTCGTATACTGTAGTTACAAGTGACTCGTATTCTGTAGTTACAAGTGACTCGTATACTGTAGTTACAAGTAACTCGTACCCTGAAGTTACAAGTAACACGTATACTGTAGTTACAAGTTACACGTTTACTGTAGTAACAAGTTACTCGTATACTAAAGTAACAAGTTACTCGTATACTGTAGTTACAAGTAACTCGTACACTGTAGTTACAATTTACTCGTATATTGTAGTTACAAGTTACTCGAATACTATAATTACAAGTGACTCGTATACTGTAGTTACAAGTGACTCATATACTGTAGTTACAACTTACTCGTAGACTGTAGTTACAAGTTACTCGTATTCTGTAGTTTCAACTTACTCGTTTACTGTAGTTACAAGTTACTCGTATACTGTAGTTACTAGTTACGCGTATTCTGTAGTTACAAGTGACTCGTATACTGTAGTTACAAGTGACTCGTATACTGTAGTTACAAGTTACTCGTATATTGTAGTTACAAGTTAATCGAATACTATAGTTACAAGTGACTCGTATACTGTAGTTACAAGTTACTCGTATATTGTAGTTACAAGTTACTCGAATACTGTAGTTACAAGTGACTCGTATACTGTAGTTACTAGTGAAGCTTATTCCGTAGTAACAAGTTACTAGTAAACTGTAGTTACAAGTTACTCGTATACTGTAGTTACTAGTAACGCGTATTCTGTAGTTACAACAGACTCGTATACTGTAGTTACAAGTGACTCGTATACTGTAGTTACAATTGACTCGTACACTGAAGTTACAAAATACACGTATACTGTAGTTACAAGTTCGAAGAATACAGTAGTTAAAAGTTACTTGTATACTGTAATAACAAGTAACTCGTATGCTGTAGTTACAACTTACTCGTATACTGTAGTAACTAGTTACGCGTATCCTGTAGTTACAAGTTACTCGTAAACTGTAGTAACAAGTTACTCGTATACTGTAGTTACTAGTTACGCGTATTCTGTAGTTACAAGTGACTCGTACACTGTAGTTACAAGAAACACGTATACTGTAGTTACAAGTTACACGTCTACTGTAGTTACAAGTTACTCGTATACTAAAGTAACAAGTTACTCGTATACTGTAGTTACAAGTGACTCGTACACTGTAGTTACAAGTAACACGTATACTGTAGTTACAAGTTACACGTCTACTGTAGTTACAAGTTACTCGTATACTAAAGTAACGCGTATCCTGTAGTTACAAGTTACTCGTAAACTGTAGTTACAAGTTACTCGTATACTGTAGTTACAAGTGACTCGTATACTGTAGTTACAAGTGACTCGTATACTGTAGTTACAAGTGACTCGTACCCTGAAGTTACAAGTAACACGTATACTGTAGTTACAAGTTACAAGTATACTGTAGTAACAAGTTACTCGTATACTAAAGTAACAAGTTACTCGTATACTGTAGTTACAAGTAACTCGTACACTGTAGTTACAATTTACTCGTATATTGTAGTTACAAGTTACTCGAATACTGTAATTACAAGTGACTCGTATACTGTAGTTACAAGTGACTCATATACTGTAGTTACTAGTTACGCGTATTCTGTAGTTACAAGGGACTCGTATACTGTAGTTACAAGTAACTCGTATACTGTAGTTACAAGTAACTCGTATATTGTAGTTACAAGTAACTCGAATACTGTTGTTACAAGTGACTCGTATACTGTAGTTACAAGTGACTCGTAAACTGTAGTTACAACTTACTTGTAGACTGTAGTTACAAGTTACTCGTATCCTGTAGTTTCAACTTACTCGTATACTGTAGTTACAAGTTACTCGTATACTGTAGTTACAAGTTACGCGTATTCTGTAGTTACAAGTTACTCGTAAACTGTAGTTACAAGTTACTTGTATACTGTAGTTACTAGTTACGCGTATTCTGTAGTTACAAGTAACACGTTTACTGTAGTTACAAGTTACACGTATACTGTAGTTACAAGTTACTCGTATATTGTAGTTACAAGTTAATCGAATACTGTAGTTACAAGTGACTCGTATACTGTAGTTACAAGTAACTCGTATATTGTAGTTACAAGTTACTCGAATACTGTAGTTACAAGTGACTCGTATACTGTAGTTACAAGTGACTCGTATACTGTAGTTACTAGTTCCGCGTATTCTGAAGTTACAAGTGACTCGTATACTGTAGTTACTAGTTAAGCTTATTCTGTAGTTACAAGTTACTCGTAAACTGTAGTTACAAGTTACTCGTATACTGTAGTTACTAGTTACGCGTATTCTGTAGTTACAAGTGACTCGTATACTGTAGTTACAAGTGACTCGTACACTGTAGTTACTAGTTACGCGTATTCTGTAGTTACAAGTTACACGTATACTGTAGTTATAAGTTCGACGTATACAGTAGTTAAAAGTTACTCGTATTCTGTAGTTACAAGTTACTCGTATACTGTAGTTACAACTTACTCGTATACTGTAGTTACTAGTGACTCGTATACTGTAGTTACAAGTGACTCGTATACTGATGTTACAAGTTACTCGTATACTGTAGTTACTAGTTACGCGTATTCTGTAGTTACAAGTGACTCGTATACGGTAGTTACAAGTAACTCGTATACTGTAGTTACAAGTAACTCGTATATTGTAGTTACAAGTTACTCGTATTCTGTAGTTTCAACTTACTCGTATTCTGTAGTTACAAGTTACTCGTATACTGTAGTTACTAGTTCCGCGTATTCTGTAGTTACAATTGACTCGTATACTGTAGTTATTAGTTAAGCTTATTCTGTAGTTACAAGTTACTCGTAAACTGTAGTTACAAGTTACTTGTATACTGTAGTTACTAGTTACGCGTATTCTGTAGTTACAAGTTACACGTATACTGTAGTTATAAGTTTGACGTATACAGTAGTTAAAAGTTACTCGTATTCTGTAGTTACAAGTTACTCGTATACTGTAGTTACAACTTACTCGTATACTGTAGTTACTAGTGACTCGTATACTGTAGTTACAAGTGACTCGTATACTGTTTTCCGGGTGAGCTCCTGCTCCCCACCATACAGTCAGGTGTAGATTAAAAGCCCCGGGGCTAAAAATCGTAGGGTCCACAACTAAAAAAAAAAAAAAACTCGTATACTGTAGTTACAAGTTACTCGTATACTGTAGTTACTAGTTAAGCGTATTCTGTAGTTACAAGTGACTCGTATACTGTAGTTACAAGTAACTCGTATACTGTAGTTACAAGTAACTCGTATATTGTAGTTACAAGTTACTCGTATTCTGTAGTTTCAACTTACTCGTATACTGTAGTTACAAGTTACTCGTATACTGTTGTTACAAGTTACGCGTATTCTGTAGTTACAAGTTACTCGTTAACTGTAGTTACAAGTTACTTGTATACTGTAGTTACTAGTTACGCGTATTCTGTAGTTACAAGTAACACGTTTACTGTAGTTACAAGTTAAACGTATACTGTAGTTACAAGTTACTCGTATATTGTAGTTACAAGTGACTCGTATACTGTAGTTACAAGTGACTCGTATACTGTAGTTACAAGTTACTCGTATATTGTTGTTACAAGTTACTCGAATACTGTAGTTACAAGTGACTCGTATACTGTAGTTACAAGTGACTCGTATACTGTAGTTACAACTTACTCGTAGACTGTAGTTACAAGTTACTCGTATTCTGTAATTTCAACTTACTCGTATTCTGTAGTTACAAGTTACTCGTATACTGTAGTTACTACTTCCGCGTATTCTGTAGTTACAAGTGACTCGTATACTGTAGTTACTAGTGAAGCTTTTTCTGTAGTTACAAGTTACTCGTAAACTGTAGTTACAAGTTACTCGTATACTGTAGTTACTAGTTACGCGTATTCTGTAGTTACAAGTGACTCGTATACTGTAGTTACAAGTGACTCGTACACTGTAGTTACAAGTAACACGTATAATGTAGTTACAAGTTACACGTATACTGTAGTTACAAGTTACTCGTATATTGTAGTTACAAATTACTCGAATACTGTTGTTACAAGTGACTCGTATACTGTAGTTACAAGTGACTCGTATACTGTAGTCACAACTTACTCGTAGAATGTAGTTACAAGTTACTCGTATTCTGTAGTTTCAACTTACTCGTATACTGTAGTAACAAGTTACTCGTATACTGTAGTTACTAGTTACGCGTATTCTGTAGTTACAAGTTACTCGTAAACTGTAGTTACAAGTTACTCGTATACTGTAGTTACTAGTTACGCGTATTCTGTAGAAACAAGTGACTCGTATGCTGTAGTTACAAGTGACTCGTACACTGTAGTTACAAGTAACACGTTTACTGTAGTTACAAGTTACACGTATACTGTAGTTACAAGTTACTCGTATACCGTAGTTACTAGTTACGCGTATTCTGTAGTTACAACAGACTCGTATACTGTAGTTACAAGTGACTCGTATACTGTAGTTACAATTGACTCGTACACTGAAGTTACAAAATACACGTATACTGTAGTTACAAGTTCGACGTATACAGTAGTTAAAAGTTACTCGTATACTGTAATAACAAGTTACTCGTATACTGTAGTTACAACTTACTCGTATACTTTAGTTACTAGTGACTCGTATACTGTAGTTACAAGTGACTCGTATACTGTAGTTACAAGTTACTCGTATACTGTAGTTACTAGTTACGCGTATTCTGTAGTTACAAGAAACACGTTTACTGTAGTTACAAGTTACACGTTTACTGTAGTTACAAGTTACTCGTATATTATAGTTACAAGTTAATCGAATACTGTAGTTACAAGTGACTCGTATACTGTAGTTACAAGTTACTCGTATATTGTAGTTACAAGTTACTCGAATACTGTAGTTACAAGTGACTCGTATACTGTAGTTACAAGTGACTCGTATACTGTAGTTACAACTTACTCGTAGACTGTAGTTACAAGTTACTCGTATTCTGTAGTTTCAACTTACTCGTATTCTGTAGTTACAAGTTACTCGTATACTGTAGTAACTACTTACTCGTATTCTGTAGTTACAAGTTACTCGTATACTGTAGTTACTAGTTCCGCGTATTCTGTAGTTACAAGTGACTCGTATACTGTAGTTACTAGTTAAGCTTATTCCGTAGTTACAAGTTACTAGTAAACTGTAGTTACAAGTTACTCGTATACTGTAGTTACTAGTTACGCGTATTCTGTAGTTACAACATACTCGTATACTGTAGTTACAAGTGACTCGTATACTGTAGTTACAATTGACTCGTACACTGAAGTTACAAAATACACGTATACTGTAGTAACAAGTTCGAAGAATACAGTAGTTCAAAGTTACTTGTATACTGTAATAACAAGTAACTCGTATGCTGTAGTTACAACTTACTCGTATACTGTAGTTACTAGTTACGCGTATCCTGTAGTTACAAGTTACTCGTAAACTGTAGTAACAAGTTACTCGTATACTGTAGTTACTAGTTACGCGTATTCTGTAGTTACAAGTGACTCGTATACTGTAGTTACAAGTGACTCGTACACTGTAGTTACAAGTAACACGTATACTGTAGTTACAAGTTACACGTCTACTGTAGTTACAAGTTACTCGTATACTAAAGTAACAAGTTACTCGTATACTGTAGTTACAAGTAACTCGTATACTGTAGTTACAAGTTACTCGTATATTGTAGTGACAAGTTACTCGAATACTGTTGTTACAAGTTACTCGAATACTGTTGTTACAAGTGACTCGTATACTGTAGTTACAAGTTACTCGTATACTGTAATAACAAGTTACTCGTATACTGTAGTTCCAACTTACTCATATATTGTTGTTACTAGTTACGCGTATCCTGTAGTTACAAGTTACTCGTAAACTGTAGTTACAAGTTACTCGTATACTGTAGTTACAAGTGACTCGTATTCTGTAGTTACAAGTGACTCGTATACTGTAGTTACAAGTTACTCGTACCCTGAAGTTACAAGTAACACGTATACTGTAGTTACAAGTTACACGTTTACTGTAGTAACAAGTTACTCGTATACTAAAGTAACAAGTTACTCGTATACTGTAGTTACAAGTAACTCGTACACTGTAGTTACAATTTACTCGTATATTGTAGTTACAAGTTACTCGAATACTGTAATTACAAGTGACTCGTATACTGTAGTTACAAGTGACTCATATACTGTAGTTACAACTTACTCGTAGACTGTAGTTACAAGTTACTCGTATTCTGTAGTTTCAACTTACTCGTTTACTGTAGTTACAAGTTACTCGTATACTGTAGTTACTAGTTACGCGTATTCTGTAGTTACAAGTGACTCGTATACTGTAGTTACAAGTGACTCGTATACTGTAGTTACAAGTTACTCGTATATTGTAGTTACAAGTTAATCGAATACTATAGTTACAAGTGACTCGTATACTGTAGTTACAAGTTACTCGTATATTGTAGTTACAAGTTACTCGAATACTGTAGTTACAAGTGACTCGTATACTGTAGTTACTAGTGAAGCTTATTCCGTAGTAACAAGTTACTAGTAAACTGTAGTTACAAGTTACTCGTATACTGTAGTTACTAGTAACGCGTATTCTGTAGTTACAACAGACTCGTATACTGTAGTTACAAGTGACTCGTATACTGTAGTTACAATTGACTCGTACACTGAAGTTACAAAATACACGTATACTGTAGTTACAAGTTCGAAGAATACAGTAGTTAAAAGTTACTTGTATACTGTAATAACAAGTAACTCGTATGCTGTAGTTACAACTTACTCGTATACTGTAGTAACTAGTTACGCGTATCCTGTAGTTACAAGTTACTCGTAAACTGTAGTAACAAGTTACTCGTATACTGTAGTTACTAGTTACGCGTATTCTGTAGTTACAAGTGACTCGTATACTGTAGTTACAAGTGACTCGTACACTGTAGTTACAAGTAACACGTATACTGTAGTTACAAGTTACACGTCTACTGTAGTTACAAGTTACTCGTATACTAAAGTAACAAGTTACTCGTATACTGTAGTTACAAGTAACTCGTATACTGTAGTTACAAGTTACTCGTATATTGTAGTGACAAGTTACTCGAATACTGTTGTTACAAGTTACTCGAATACTGTTGTTACAAGTGACTCGTATACTGTAGTTACAAGTTACTCGCATACTGTAATAACAAGTAACTCGTATACTGTAGTTCCAACTTACTCATATATTGTTGTTACTAGTTACGCGTATCCTGTAGTTACAAGTTACTCGTAAACTGTAGTTACAAGTTACTCGTATACTGTAGTTACAAGTGACTCGTATTCTGTAGTTACAAGTGACTCGTATACTGTAGTTACAAGTGACTCGTACCCTGAAGTTACAAGTAACACGTATACTGTAGTTACAAGTTACACGTATACTGTAGTAACAAGTTACTCGTATACTAAAGTAACAAGTTACTCGTATACTGTAGTTACAAGTAACTCGTACACTGTAGTTACAATTTACTCGTATATTGTAGTTACAAGTTACTCGAATACTGTAATTACAAGTGACTCGTATACTGTAGTTACAAGTGACTCATATACTGTAGTAACAACTTACTCGTAGACTGTAGTTACAAGTTACTCGTATTCTGTAGTTTCAACTTACTCGTTTACTGTAGTTACAAGTTACTCGAATACTGTAGTTACTAGTTACGCGTATTCTGTAGTTACAAGTGACTCGTATACTGTAGTTACAAGTGACTCGTATACTGTAGTTACAAGTTACTCGTATATTGTAGTTACAAGTTAATCGAATACTATAGTTACAAGTGACTCGTATACTGTAGTTACAAGTTACTCGTATATTGTAGTTACAAGTTACTCGAATACTGTAGTTACAAGTGACTCGTATACTGTAGATACAAGTGACTCGTATACTGTAGTTACAACTTACTCGTAGACTGTAGTTACAAGTTACTCGTATTCTGTAGTTTCAACTTACTCGTATTCTGTAGTTACAAGTTACTCGTATACTGTAGTTACTAGTTCCGCGTATTCTGTAGTTACAAGTGACTCGTATACTGTAGTTACTAGTGAAGCTTATTCTGTAGTTACAAGTTACTCGTAAACTGTAGTTACAAGTTACTCGTATACTGTAGTTACTAGTTACGCGTATTCTGTAGTTACAAGTGACTCGTATACTGTAGTTACAAGTGACTCGTACACTGTAGTTACAAGAAACACGTATAATGTAGTTACAAGTTACACGTATACTGTAGTTACAAGTTACTCGTATATTGTAGTTACAAATTACTCGAATACTGTTGTTACAAGTGACTCGTATACTGTAGTTACAAGTGACTCGTATACTGTAGTCACAACTTACTCGTAGAATGTAGTTACAAGTTACTCGTATTCTGTAGTTTCAACTTACTCGTATACTGTAGTAACAAGTTACTCGTATACTGTAGTTACTAGTTACGCGTATTCTGTAGTTACAAGTTACTCGTAAACTGCAGTTACAAGTTATTCGTATACTGTAGTTACTAGTTACGCGTATTCTGTAGAAACAAGTGACTCGTATGCTGTAGTTACAAGTGACTCGTACACTGTAGTTACAATTGACTCGTACACTGAAGTTACAAAATACACGTATACTGTAGTTACAAGTTCGACGTATACAGTAGTTAAAAGTTACTCGTATACTTTAATAACAAGTTACTCGTATACTGTAGTTACAACTTACTCGTATATTTTGTTACTAGTGACTCGTATACTGTAGTTACAAGTGACTCGTATACTGTAGTTACAAGTTACTCGTATACTGTAGTTACTAGTTACGCGTATTCTGTAGTTACAAGAAACACGTTTACTGTAGTTACAAGTTACACGTTTACTGTAGTTACAAGTTACTCGTATATTATAGTTACAAGTTAATCGAATACTGTAGTTACAAGTGACTCGTATACTGTAGTTACAAGTTACTCGTATATTGTAGTTACAAGTTACTCGAATACTGTAGTTAAAAGTGACTCGTATACTGTAGTTACAACTTACCTGTAGACTGTAGTTACAAGTTACTCGTATTCTGTAGTTTCAACTTACTCGTATACTGTAGTTACAAGTTACTCGTATACTGTAGTTACTAGTTACGCGTATTCTGTAGTTTCAACTTACTCGTATTCTGTAGTTACAAGTTACTCGTATACTGTAGTTACAAGTTACTCGTATACTGTAGTTACTAGTTACGCGTATTCTGTAGTTACAAGTTACTCGTAAACTGTAGTTACAAGTTACTCGTATACAGTAGTTACTAGTTACGCGTATTCTGTAGTTACAAGAAACACTTTTACTGTAGTTACAAGTTACACGTTTACTGTAGTTACAAGTTACTCGTATATTATAGTTACAAGTTAATCGAATACTGTAGTTACAAGTGACTCGTATACTGTAGTTACAAGTTACTCGTATATTGTAGTTACAAGTTACTCGAATACTGTAGTTACAAGTGACTCGTATACTGTAGTTTCAAGTGACTCGTATACTGTAGTTACAACTTACTCGTAGACTGTAGTTACAAGTTACTCGTATTCTGTAGTTTCAACTTACTCGTATTCTGTAGTTACAAGTTACTCGTATACTGTAGTTACTACTTACTCGTATTCTGTAGTTACAAAATACTCGTATACTGTAGTTACTAGTTCCGCGTATTCTGTAGTTACAAGTGACTCGTATACTGTAGTTACTAGTTAAGCTTATTCCGTAGTTACAAGTTACTCGTAAACTGTAGTTACAAGTTACTCGTATACTGTAGTTACTAGTTACGCGTATTCTGTAGTTACAACAGACTTGTATACTGTAGTTACAAGTGACTCGTATACTGTAGTTACAATTGACTCGTACACTGAAGTTACAAAATACACGTATACTGTAGTTACAAGTTCGAAAAATACAGTAGTTAAAAGTTACTTGAATACTGTAATAACAAGTTACTCGTATGCTGTAGTTACAACTTACTCGTATACTGTAGTTACTAGTTACGCGTATCCTGTAGTTACAAGTTACTCGTAAACTGTAGTAACAAGTTACTCGTATACTGTAGTTACTAGTTACGCGTATTCTGTAGTTACAAGTGACTCGTATACTGTAGTTACAAGTGACTCGTACACTGTAGTTACAAGTAACACGTATACTGTAGTAACAAGTTACACGTCTACTGTAGTTACAAGTTACTCGTATACTAAAGTAACAAGTTACTCGTATACTGTAGTTACAAGTAACTCGTATACTGTAGTTACAAGTTACTCGTATATTGTAGTTACAAGTTACTCGAATACTGTTGTTACAAGTTACTCGAATACTGTTGTTACAAGTGACTCGTATACTGTAGTTACAAGTTACTCGTATACTGTAATAACAAGTTACTCGTATACTGTAGTTCCAACTTACTCATATATTGTTGTTACTAGTTACGCGTATCCTGTAGTTACAAGTTACTCGTAAACTGTAGTTACAAGTTACTCGTATACTGTAGTTACAAGTGACTCGTATTCTGTATTTTATTTTTATTTTATTTTTCTTTATTCAGGGATAACAACAGCAGTATTCCTTATGATAATTGCAGTTTTTAAATACTTAAATAGCCAATTAAAGTTATCCACGTGGTTATTACATAACATACTTCAAGATTACAAGCATCGCATAAACAAAGTAGGTATGAATTAATCTATCTATCTATCTATTAGTAATTTGAATCAGAGGACGAGACGGTAAGCAACTGTTTAAGCAAGGCAAAGTTTTTAATTGCTATCTAAATAATACATATACGATATAAATATAAATATATATATATATATATATATGCAGTAAACACGTACAATATAAATATAGTGAATTTGTAATAAATTATAAATTATATATAATATAAATATTTATGTATACACAGACATACACCATACTCACAAAACACCTACACGCTATGCGCAGGTACCAATAAGAGGGTAGGGTAAGTACAGTCGGTTCAAAGCTGAGACCTTTACATGATTTACCTAGTTTATACCAGTAACAGCAATTCTTTAACAACCATGTTATCGCTTACAGTCACAAAAGAAAAAATTAGGACTTGACACCGACTGCACATACATACACCACTCAACTCATCATAGCCAAAACACTAACAACTATGAGAGCGAGTTATCAAACAAATGCCTACCTACCCTTTTGTAGGCTACGAATACCTACAAACGAGAGGCACTTACGCGACAAAGATAGTACGTAAACTATAGTTTAGTGTTACACTGTTAGCCCGGGGTGGAGCTAACAGCAGCTGATAACAATTTTTTTTTATTTGTTCTTTAAAACTAGATTTAGGTACATTGAATAGATCGATGCTACTGAAATCCTTATTATAAGTACTAACAACACGAGATAAAAAGTTATTTTTGCCGTAATTTGTTGAGTGAAATGGTACTCGAAATAATGTTGTATGTCTAGTGCGTTTCTTAGGAGTGTTGAATTGGATACCAGCTAGAAGTTCCGGGCAATCAACACGGTTTCTAACCACATCAAACAACAAACACATGTCCATCATTGTACGTCGTTCTTGCAGAGAAAGCAGATTGTATAGGCGACAATTATCTATGTAATCTGGTGTGGATTGACAAAACTTGTAATTTATATGGGAAATGAATTTCTTTTGTATGCGCTCCAAACAGTTTATATGTACTGCATAGCAAGGGGACCAAATTTGACACGCATACTCAAGCAGACATCTTACATATGCAAAATAAACGATTTTAAAACTGATCAGACTTTTAAACGGCTGACAGGTTCTCATTACAAAGCCAAGATTGCGGAAGGATTTGCATGATATCGTATCAATGTGCTGTCTCATGGACATTTCTGAATCAAGTAATACTCCCAGGTCCCTAATCACCTGAACCCTCTCAATAGCAACGCCATTAAAGTTATAAGAGTATACTAATGGGGATCTTTTACGCGTGAAAGAAATACACTGGCATTTAGCGATGCTAACTGTAATGTTGTTAAGGGCATAATACCGGTACAGTGAATCGAGGTCTTTCTGAAGTAATTCACAATCAGTATAGGAACTGATACACATGTAAATCTTTTTGTCATCCGCATAGAGAATATGACGTGTATGCCTGATATGCTTGTAGATGTCGTAAATATAGGCGTTATAGAACAGAGGTCCCAAGTGCGACCCCTGGGGTACACCGGAAGGGATTGAAATAAAGTTGGATTTATACCCACCCAGAACGACAGCTTGAGAACGATTCGTGAGATAAGATTTAACCCATCTGAGTAGATCTCCATGAATTCCAAGAACATGCAACTTGTGTAGCAGGATGACGTGGTCCACGCGATCGAATGCTTTTTCGAAGTCCGTGTAGACCACGTCAACTTGACCACCGTTTTCCATGTGATCAATTACATAGTTTGTAAAACAAGCAAGATTAGAGACCGTAGAACGTCTTTGCATGAAGCCGTGCTGAGTACCGGGGATACCATTTGAAATAACGGGATATATATTGTGGTATATTACTTTCTCAAAGACTTTGGCAACAGTATTTAGAATTGATATTGGTCGGTAATTTTCAATTCTAGATTTAGGACCTTTTTTATGAATAGGTAATATATGCGCTCTCTTCCATAAAGATGGAAAATTATTCTGCTCAAGTGACATCTGATAAAGCAAACTAATTGGATAAGCTAAGGTTTTCGCACATGAGGCGAGGAAAATTGGTGGAATGCCGTCGCAACCAGCTCCCATTGATTTATCCAGACCTAACAAATATTTAGATACCACTTCTTGTTTGATTTTTATACTAGATATAATATTAGAAGAACAATTTTCACATGCAGACTGGTCGCACAGAACAGGCATATCACTAGAAAAAGAAGAGGAATTACTGAACATGTTCTCAAAAAAATTATTGAAGGCAAAGCAAATTTCTTGGCCATCACTGTAAGTGTTATTTTCAAATGTAAAATACCGAGGATAGTTTGAACCACCCCGTTTAGCTTTAGAGTAAGACCAAAAGTATTTAGGGTCAGATTTAATATAGGATTCTGAGTTACGAGTAAATTTATCAAAGCATTGAGCCTGGACTCGATGCTGTCTGTCCCTAAGAAGTTTGAATTCCTCATAATCACGAGGATTGTTAAACATCTTCCATCTTGTATGTACTTTAATTTTCTCACGAATAATTTTAATTAAAGGTCGGTTATACCATAAAGGATAGTGACTGTTTTTATTGCAAACTAATGGAACAAATAGTAAAAAACATTCATGTAATTTTTCGTTAAATATGTCGACAGCATCGTTGACAGACTCGGCCGTTGAAAATATCTGATCCCAATCTATTTGGCTTAGGTACGTATTTACTAATTCATAATTACATTTACGAAAATTAAAGCGAGAAGTTTTGTTTTCGATGAGTGGTTTGAGAAAAAGATCAGGTATTTCCACTGATAGAGGAGGGTGAAGTGGATCTAATTTTGTCAATTCTTGAGTTGCATTGATGATTAATGGAAGGTTAGAAAAACACAGGTCCAATATATTGTCACTGCGGTTAGGTATATTGTTATATTGATTCAATCCCATTAGGCTAAGTTCCTCAACAAAATCACAAGCAGTTGTTTGTAATAACGTAGTACCTACATGTGATATGGACCATCCATCCATGTTCCATCTCAAACAAGGTAAATTGAAGTCGCCTATAAGTAGATAATAATCATCAGATTGGCTATGCTCATGAATTCGCTTTAAATTAGACAAATACTCATTCATCATAGGAGGTAGAATGTTAGCGACATCAGGTGGTGCATATGATAAAATAATATTTAAATTCTTTTGGGTGTGTATAACACGTGATGATATGGTAAGCCAAAGGGACTCGAACGAGTTACTCACCCAGTCCGTTCGCCGCGCGGCACACAGCTCACGACGCACGCAGCATAACACTCCTCCACCGCATGTCTTATCCGTGAAGTCTAAATTACGGTCGCAACGGAAAACGTCGTACCTGTTGTCACATAATTCAGAGTCCAGTATATCACTTTGTAACCAAGATTCCGAAAGTAGGATAACGTCATATTCATTAAGCAGTATATTATTATATAGGTCCAAACATTTTGTCCGAAGACCGCGGACGTTTTGATAGAATATATTAAGTTTTTTCCTATTCATTATTAATTAGAATTAAAAAATTGCGAGTAAAAATATCTTGAGATGAAAGCAAGAAAATAATAATACAGCCGCGTTTCTGCAGCGTCAATGTGAATTGGCCTTTAAGAGACATGACGTATGTGTTGATTTGTTCTGAGAGTAGGTATTGCATAACAGTATACATTTTGAATAGATACATTGAATAAATAATAAATAAGTATGTTATTGATAAAATATGATAAATATGATATTGATTGTATGAATTATTTTTATATTGGTACTTATATATATTCAAAGAAGGAAGTAGTTGCTTACCGTTCACGCTCGAGGAGGATAAGTAATATTTTTTTTGTATTGTAAAATTAATATAACGTAGTTTGTGCCTAGTGGCTATTAGCAAAAAAGACAAGTAATTCAAAACACAGGTAGCACTATCGGCACTAAGTCAAACAAGTTTACGAAGGTCAACGGTATTCGAAATTCGCACAGTAGCAGAGGTATCGTTCTTTCGGGCGAAGATCTTGCCATCACGAACCCAGACGTATCGATACTGTGCCGCGACAGCTTTCTCCCTGGTTTGCTTATGAAGGAGTTTATTGGCAGGTGTGAGGTGCTCGTTGACGTATACCTTCTTCGGCTCTCCAGGTATATCGATGTCTGAGGTCGTCAAGCCCTTTTTAGCGCGCACTGCAGCAAGAATGGAGTCCCGTACTGATCGTGATGACAACTTAATTACGATGGCTTTTGGTCGACCTGGCACGGGCTTGACCGGGCGAATTCTTATGATGTGTACGATGTCGGAAGCAGAAGACTGCACTTCCAGGTGTTTGGCAATGTTGCAATAATACCCGGACAGATTTTCACGGACGCGCTCCGGTATCCCGGTCAGCTCCAGGTTGAAGGCACGGTCGCGCTGCTGCTGGTCGTTCAGCTCAGATTGTAGTTTGGTGATTTGGTTTTGCATGCTGACGATGTCTGTGCCGTGAGTACTAGAGGTGCTGGAGATCCCATCTACCTTTGTTACTAGGTCTTTATGCTGGCTTTCTTGAAACTCAATTGACTTCTTCACAGTCTCCATGTCAGCAAACAGTTGGGACTGGTTGACATCGATCACCGTAAGCTTCGTGTTTATTTGGTCTAGGTCACTCTTTATCACTGTGTTGATGTCTGATTGAATTGCATTTATTTTAGACTCAAGCGAAGTCGACATCGCATTTATTTTGGTCGCAAAATCTAATGAAAGCCTGTTGAACAGCTCATCCATGTCGTCATCCATTGTCTTCCTTTTACGTGGACCTTTGATTTCATTCAAATTGGGTGCAGATCCAGATTTTCCTAGTGGTGACGATGACTCCGCAGGTTTCATATTGAGTGAAGTTAGTCACTGCGCAGGCTGCTGTCGCAAGATGATACGCGGGGGTCGCGGGGGCGACGGCGGCGGCGGGAGCAGGAAGCACCGCGGTGCGTGAGCGACGAAGACAAAAAACGATGTGGAACAGAGATGAATTATTTGCTGTGATTTAATTTGAACACAGGTGCACAGGATATTGATTTTTATTACCACTACTATAAGTCACTTTATCGTACTGTCAATATTAAATAATTTGATTATTAACGCGATGCACGTCTGCCTTGAAGGATGATCGTACGACGAAAAAAAGTAGTTACTGTAGTTACAAGTGACTCGTATACTGTAGTTACAAGTGACTTGTACCCTGAAGTTACAAGTAACACGTATACTGTAGTTACAAGTTACACGTATACTGTAGTAACAAGTTACTCGTATACTAAAGTAACAAGTTACTCGTATACTGTAGTTAAAAGTAACTCGTACACTGTAGTTACAATTTACTCGTATATTGTAGTTACAAGTTACTCGAATACTGTAATTACAAGTGACTCGTATACTGTAGTTACAAGTGACTCATATACTGTAGTTACAACTTACTCGTAGACTGTAGTTACAAGTTACTCGTATTCTGTAGTTTCAACTTACTCGTTTACTGTAGTTACAAGTTACACGTATACTGTAGTTACTAGTTACGCGTATTCTGTAGTTACAAGTGACTCGTATACTGTAGTAACAATTGACTCGTATACTGTAGTTACAATTGACTCGTACACTGAAGTTCCAAGTTACACGTATACTGTAGTTACAAGTTCGACGTATACAGTAGTTAAAAGTTACTCGTATACTGTAATGACAAGTTACTCGTATTGGTTAGTTTCAACTTACTCGTATACTGTAGTTACAAGTTACTCGTATACTGTAGTTACTAGTTAAGCGTATTCTGTAGTTACAAGTTACTCGTAAACTGTAGTTACAAGTTACTCGAATACTGTTGTTACAAGTGACTCGTATACTGTAGTTACAAGTGACTCGTATACTGTAGTTACAACTTACTCGTAGAATGTAGTTACAAGTTACTCGTATTCTGTAGTTTAAACTTACTCGTATACTGTAGTAACAAGTTACTCGTATACTGTAGTTACTAGTAACGCGTATTCTGTAGTTACAAGTTACTCGTAATCTGTAGTTACAAGTTACTCGTATACTGTAGTTACTAGTTACGCGTATTCTGTAGTTACAAGTGACTCGTATACTGTAGTTACAAGTGACTCGTACACTAAAGTTACAAGTTAAACGTATACTGTAGTTACAAGTTCGACGTATACAGTAGTTAAAAGATACTCATATACTGTAATAACAAGTTACTCGTATACTGTAGTTACAACTTACTCGTATACTGTAGTTACTAGTGACTCGTATTCTGTAGTTACAAGTGACTCGTATACTGTAGTCACAAGTGACTCGTACACTGTAGTTACAAGTTACACGTATACTGTAGTTACAAGAAACACGTTTACTGTAGTTACAAGTTACACGTTTACTGTAGTTACAAGTTACTCGTATATTATAGTTACAAGTTAATCGAATACTGTAGTTACAAGTGACTCGTATACTGTAGTTACAAGTTACTCGTATATTGTAGTTACAAGTTACTCGAATACTGTAGTTACAAGTGACTCGTATACTGTAGTTACAAGTGACTCGTATACTGTAGTTACAACTTACTCGTAGACTGTAGTTACAAGTTACTCGTATTCTGTAGTTTGAACTTACTCGTATTCTGTAGTTACAAGTTACTCGTATACTGTAGTTACTACTTACTCGTATTCTGTAGTTACAAGTTACTCGTATACTGTAGTTACTAGTTCCGCGTATTCTGTAGTTACAAGTGACTCGTATACTGTAGTTACTAGTTAAGCTTATTCCGTAGTTACAAGTTACTCGTAAACTGTAGTTACAAGTTACTCGTATACTGTAGTTACTAGTTACGCGTATTCTGTAGTTACAACAGACTCGTATACTGTAGTTACAAGTGACTCGTATACTGTAGTTACAATTGACTCGTACACTGAAGTTACAAAATACACGTATACTGTAGTTACAAGTTCGAAGAATACAGTAGTTAAAAGTTACTTGTATACTGTAATAACAAGTTACTCGTATGCTGTAGTTACAACTTACTCGTAGACTGTAGTTACAAGTTACTCGTATATTGTAGTTACAAGTTACTCGAATACTGTTGTTACAAGTTACTCGAATACTGTTGTTACAAGTGACTCGTATACTGTAGTTACAAGTTACTCGTATACTGTAATAACAAGTTACTCGTATACTGTAGTTCCAACTTACTCATATATTGTTGTTACTAGTTACGCGTATCCTGTAGTTACAAGTTACTCGTAAACTGTAGTTACAAGTTACTCGTATACTGTAGTTACAATTGACTCGTACACTGAAGTTACAAGTTACACGTATACTGTAGTTACAAGTTCGACGTATACAATAGTTAAAAGTTACTCGTATCCTGTAGTTACAAGTTACTCGTATACTGTAGTTACTAGTTACGCGTATTCTGTAGTTACAAGTGACTCGTATACTGTAGTAACAAGTAACTCGTATACTGTAGTTACAAGTAACTCGTATATTGTAGTTACAAGTTACTCGAATACTGTTGTTACAAGTGACTCGTATACTGTAGTTACAAGTGACTCGTATACTGTAGTTACAACTTACTTGTAGACTGTAGTTACAAGTTACTCGTATCCTGTAGTTTCAACTTACTCGTATACTGTAGTTACAAGTTACTCGTATACTGTAGTTACAAGTTACGCGTATTTTGTAGTTACAAGTTACTCGTAAACTGTAGTTACAAGTTACTTGTATACTGTAGTTACTAGTTACGCGTATTCTGTAGTTACAAGTAACACGTTTACTGTAGTTACAAGTTACACGTATACTGTAGTTACAAGTTACTCGTATATTGTAGTTACAAGTTAATCGAATACTGTAGTTACAAGTGACTCGTAAACTGTAGTTACAAGTAACTCGTATATTGTAGTTACAAGTTTCTCGAATACTGTAGTTACAAGTGACTCGTATACTGTAGTTACAAGTGACTCGTATACTGTAGTTACAACTTACTCGTAGACTGTAGTTACAAGTTACTCGTATTCTGTAATTTCAACTTACTCGTATTTTGTAGTTACAAGTTACTCGTATACTGTAGTTACTAGTTCCGCGTATTCTGTAGTTACAAGTGACTCGTATACTGTAGTTACTAGTTAAGCTTATTCTGTAGTTACAAGTTACTCGTAAACTGTAGTTACAAGTTACTCGTATATTGTAGTTACAAGTTACTCGAATACTGTTTTTACAAGTGACTCGTATACTGTAGTTACAAGTGACTCGTATACTGTTGTTACAACTTACTCGTAGAATGTAGTTACAAGTTACACGTATTCTGTAGTTTCAACTTACTCGTATACTGTAGTAACAAGTTACTCGTATACTGTCGTTACTAGTGACGCGTATTCTGTAGTTACAAGTTACTCGTAAACTGTAGTTACAAGTTACTCGTATACTGTAGTTACTAGTTTCGCGTATTCTGTAGAAACAAGTGACTCGTATAATGTAGTTACAAGTGACTTGTACACTGTAGTTACAAGTAACACGTTTACTGTAGTTTCAACTTACTCGTATACTGTAGTTACAAGTTACTCGTATACTGTAGTTACTAGTTACGCGTATTCTGTAGTTACAACAGACTCGTATACTGTAGTAACAAGTGCCTCGTATACTGTAGTTTTAATTGACTCGTACACTGAAGTTACAAGTTACACGTATACTGTAGTTAAAAGTTCGACGTATACAGTAGTTAAAAGTTACTCGTATACTGTAGTTACAAGTTACTCGTATACTGTAGTTACAACTTACTCGTATACTGTAGTTACTAGTGACTCTTATACTGTAGTTACAAGTGACTCGTATACTGTAGTTACAAGTTACTCGTATACTGTAGTTACTTGTTACGCGTATTCTGTAGTTACAAGTGACTCGTATACTGTAGTTACAAGTAACTCGTATACTGTAGTTACAAGTAACTCGTATATTGTAGTAACAAGTTACTCGTATTCTGTAGTTTCAACTTACTCGTATACTGTAGTTACAAGTTACTCGTATACTGTAGTTACAAGTTACGCGTATTCTGTAGTTACAAGTTACTCGTTAACTGTAGTTACAAGTTACTTGTATACTGTAGTTACTAGTTACGCGTATTCTGTAGTTACAAGTAACACGTTTACTGTAGTTACAAGTTACACGTATACTGTAGTTACAAGTTACTCGTATATTGTAGTTACAAGTTAATCGAATACTATAGTTACAAGTGACTCGTATACTGTAGTTACAAGTTACTCGTATATTGTAGTTACAAGTTACTCGAATACTGTAGTTACAAGTGACTCGTATACTGTAGTTACAAGTGACTCGTATACTGTAGTTACAACTTACTCGTAGACTGTAGTTACAAGTTACTCGTATTCTGTAGTATCAACTCACTCGTATTCTGTAGTTACAAGTTACTCGTATACTGTAGTTACTAGTTCCGCGTATTCTGTAGTTACAAGTGACTCGTATAATGTAGTTACTAGTGAAGCTTATTCTGTAGTTACAAGTTACTCGTAAACTGTAGTTACAAGTTACTCGTATACTGTAGTTACTAGTTACGCGTATTCTGTAGTTACAAGTGACTCGTATTCTGTAGTTACAAGTGACTCGTACACTGTAGTTACAAGTAACACGTATAATGTAGTTACAAGTTACACGTATACTGTAGTTACAAGTTACTCGTATATTGTAGTTACAAATTACTCGAATACTGTTGTAACAAGTGACTCGTATACTGTAGTTACAAGTGACTCGTTTACTGTAGTCACAACTTACTCGTAGAATGTAGTTACAAGTTACTCGTATTCTGTAGTTTCAACTTACTCGTATACTGTAGTAACAAGTTACTCGTATACTGTAGTAACTAGTTACGCGTATTCTGTAGTTACAAGTTACTCGTAAACTGTAGTTACAAGTTACTCGTATACTGTAGTTACTAGTTACGCGTATTCTGTAGAAACAAGTGACTCGTATGCTGTAGTTACAAGTGACTCGTACACTGTAGTTACAAGTAACACGTTTACTGTAGTTACAAAATACATGTATACTGTAGTTACAAGTTACTCGTATACTGTAGTTACTAGTTACGCGTATTCTGTAGTTACAACAGACTCTTATACTGTAGTTACAAGTGACTCGTATACTGTAGTTACAATTGACTCGTACACTGAAGTTACAAAATACACGTATACTGTAGTTACAAGTTCGACGTATACAGTAGTTAAAAGTTACTCGTATACTGTAATAACAAGTTACTCGTATACTGTAGTTACAACTTACTCGTATACTTTAGTTACTAGTGACTCGTATACTGTAGTTACAAGTGACTCGTATACTGTAGTTACAAGTTACTCGTATACTGTAGTTACTAGTTACGCGTATTCTGTAGTTACAAGAAACACGTTTACTGTAGTTACAAATTACACGTTTACTGTAGTAACAAGTTACTCGTATATTATAGTTACAAGTTAATCGAATACTGTAGTTACAAGTGACTCGTATACTGTAGTTACAAGTTACTCGTATATTGTAGTTACAAGTTACTCGAATACTGTAGTTACAAGTGACTCGTATACTGTAGTTACAACTTACTTGTAGACTGTAGTTACAAGTTACTCGTATTCTGTAGTTTCAACTTACTCGTATACTGTAGTTACAAGTTACTCGTATACTGTAGTTACTAGTTACGCGTATTCTGTAGTTACAAGTTACTCGTAAACTGTAGTTACAAGTTACTCGTATACTGTAGTTACTAGTTACGCGTATTCTGTAGTTACAAGAAACACGTTTACTGTAGTTACAAGTTACACGTTTACTGTAGTTACAAGTTACTCGTATATTATAGTTACAAGTTAATCGAATACTGTAGTTACAAGTGACTCGTATACTGTAGTTACAAGTTACTCGTATATTGTAGTTACAAGTTACTCGAATACTGTAGTTACAAGTGACTCGTATACTGTAGTTACAAGTGACTCGTATACTGTAGTTACAACTTACTCGTAGACTGTAGTTACAAGTTACTCGTATTCTGTAGTTTCAACTTACTCGTATTCTGTAGTTACAAGTTACTCGTATACTGTAGTTACTACTTACTCGTATTCTGTAGTTACAAGTTACTCGTATACTGTTGTTACTAGTTCCGCGTATTCTGTAGTTACAAGTGACTCGTATACTGTAGTTACTAGTTAAGCTTATTCCGTAGTTACAAGTTACTCGTAAACTGTAGTTACAAGTTACTCGTATACTGTAGTTACTAGTTACGCGTATTCTGTAGTTACAACAGACTCGTATACTGTAGTTACAAGTGACTCGTATACTGTAGTTACAATTGACTCGTACACTGAAGTTACAAAATACACGTATACTGTAGTTACAAGTTCGAAGAATACAGTAGTTAAAAGTTACTTGTATACTGTTATAACAAGTTACTCGTATGCTGTAGTTACAACTTACTCGTATACTGTAGTTACTAGTTACGCGTATCCTGTAGTTACAAGTTACTCGTAAACTGTAGTAACAAGTTACTCGTTTACTTTAGTTACTAGTTACGCGTATTCTGTAGTTACAAGTGACTCGTATACTGTAGTTACAAGTGACTCGTACACTGTAGTTACAAGTAACACGTATACTGTAGTTACAAGTTACACGTCTACTGTAGTAACAAGTTACTCGTATACTAAAGTAACAAGTTACTCGTATACTGTAGTTACAAGTAACTCGTACACTGTAGTTACAATTTACTCGTATATTGTAGTTACAAGTTACTCGAATACTGTAATTACAAGTGACTCATATACTGTAGTTACAACTTACTCGTAGACTGTAGTTACAAGTTACTCGTATTCTGTAGTTTCAACTTACTCGTTTACTGTAGTTACAAGTTACTCGTATACAGTAGTTACTAGTTACGCGTATTCTGTAGTTACAAGTGACTCGTATACTGTAGTTACAAGTGACTCGTATAGTGTAGTTACAATTGACTCGTACTCTGAAGTTACAAGTTACACTTATACTGTAGTAACAAGTTCGACGTATACAGTAGTTAAAAGTTACTCGTATACAGTAATAACAAGTTACTCGTATTCGTTAGTTTCAACTTACTCGTATACTGTAGTAACAAGTTACTCGTATACTGTAGTTACTAGTTAAGCGTATTCTGTAGTTACAAGTTACTCGTAAACTGTAGTTACAAGTTACTCGAATACTGTTGTTACAAGTGACTCGTATACTGTAGTTACAAGTGACTCGTATACTGTAGTTACAACTTACTCGTAGAATGTAGTTACAAGTTACTCGTATTCTGTAGTTTCAACTTACTCGTATACTGTAGTAACAAGTTACTCGTATACTGTAGTTACTAGTTACGCGTATTCTGTAGTTACAAGTTACTCGTAATCTGTAGTTACAAGTTACTCATATACTGTAGTTACTAGTTACGCGTATTCTGTAGTTACAAGTGACTCGTATACTGTAGTTACAAGTGACTTGTACACTGTAGTTACAAGTAACACGTTTACTGTAGTTACAAGTTACACGTATACTGTAGTAACAAGTTACTCGTATACTGTAGTTACAAGTTACGCGTATTCTGTAGTTACAAGTGACTCGTATACTGTAGTTACAAGTGACTCGTATGCTGTAGTTACAATTGACTCGTACACTGAAGTTACAAGTTAAACGTATACTGTAGTTACAAGTTCGCCGTATACAGTAGTTAAAAGTTACTCGTATACTGTAATAACAAGTTACTCGTATACTGTAGTTACAACTTACTCGTATACTTTAGTTACTAGTGACTCGTATACTGTAGTTACAAGTGACTCGTACACTGTAGTTACAAGTTATTCGTATACTGTAGTTACTAGTTACGCGTATTCTGTAGTTACAAGTTACTCGTAAACTGTAGTTACAAGTTACTCGTATACTGTAGTTACTAGTTACGCGTATTCTGTAGAAACAAGTGACTCGTATGCTGTAGTTACAAGTGACTCGTACACTTTAGTTACAAGTTACACGTTAACTGTAGTTACAAGTTACACGTATACTGTAGTTACAAGTTACTCGTATACTGTAGTTACTAGTTACGCGTATTCTGTAGTTACAACAGACTCGTATACTGTAGTTACAAGTGACTCGTATACTGTAGTTACAATTGACTCGTACACTGAAGTTACAAAATACACGTATACTGTAGTTACAAGTTCGACGTATACAGTAGTTAAAAGTTACTCGTATACTGTAATAACAAGTTACTCGTATACTGTAGTTACAACTTACTCGTATACTTTAGTTACTAGTGACTCGTATACTGTAGTTACAAGTGACTCGTATACTGTAGTTACAAGTTACTCGTATACTGTAGTTACTAGTTACGCGTATTCTGTAGTTACAAGAAACACGTTAACTGTAGTTACAAGTTACACGTTTACTGTAGTAACAAGTTACTCGTATATTATAGTTACAAGTTAATCGAATACTGTAGTAACAAGTGACTCGTATACTGTAGTTACAAGTTACTCGTATATTGTAGTTACAAGTTACTCGAATACTGTAGTTACAAGTGACTCGTATACTGTAGTTACAACTTACTTGTAGACTGTAGTTACAAGTTACTCGTATTCTGTAGTTTCAACTTACTCGTATACTGTAGTTACAAGTTACTCGTATACTGTAGTTACTAGTTACGCGTATTCTGTAGTTACAAGTTACTCGTAAACTGTAGTTACAAGTTACTCGTATACTGTAGTTACTAGTTACGCGTATTCTGTAGTTACAAGAAACACGTTTACTGTAGTTACAAAATACACGTTTACTGTAGTTACAAGTTACTCGTATATTATAGTTACAAGTTAATCGAATACTGTAGTAACAAGTGACTCGTATACTGTAGTTACAAGTTACTCGTATATTGTAGTTACAAGTTACTCGAATACTGTAGTTACAATTGACTCGTATACTGTAGTTACAAGTGACTCGTATACTATAGTTACAACTTACTCGTAGACTGTAGTTACAAGTTACTCGTATTCTGTAGTTTCAACTTACTCGTATTCTGTAGTTACAAGTTACTCGTATACTGTAGTTACTACTTACTCGTATTCTGTTGTTACATGTTACTCGTATACTGTAGTTACTAGTTACGCGTATTCTGTAGTTACAACAGACTCGTATACTGTAGTTACAAGTGACTCGTATACTGTAGTTACAAATGTTACAATTGACTCGTACACTGAAGTTACAAAATACACGTATACTGTAGTTACAAGTTCGAAGAATACAGTAGTTAAAAGTTACTTGTATATCGTAATAACAAGTTACTCGTATGCTGTAGTTACAACTTACTCGTATACTGTAGTTACTAGTTACGCGTATCCTGTAGTTACAAGTTACTCGTAAACTGTAGTAACAAGTTACTCGTTTACTGTAGTTACTAGTTACGCGTATTCTGTAGTTACAAGTGACTCGTATACTGTAGTTACAAGTGACTCGTACACTGTAGTTACAAGTATTACGTATACTGTAGTTACAAGTTACACGTCTACTGTAGTTACAAGTTACTCGTATACTAAAGTAACAAGTTACTCGTATACTGTAGTTACAAGTAACTCGTATACTGTAGTTACAAGTTACTCGTATATTGAAGTTACAAGTTACTCGAATACTGTTGTTACAAGTTACTCGAATACTGTAGTTACAAGTGACTCGTATACTGTAGTTACAAGTTACTCGTATATTGTAGTTACAAGTTACTCGAATACTGTAGTTACAAGTGACTCGTATACTGTAGTTACAACTTACTTGTAGACTGTAGTTACAAGTTACTCGTATTCTGTAGTTTCAACTTACTCGTATACTGTAGTTACAAGTTACTCGTATACTGTAGTTACTAGTTACGCGTATTCTGTAGTTACAAGTTACTCGTAAACTGTAGTTACAAGTAACTCGTATACTGTAGTTACTAGTTACGCGTATTCTGTAGTTACAAGAAACAACGTTTACTGTAGTTACAAGTTACACGTTTACTGTAGTTACAAGTTACTCGTATATTATAGTTACAAGTTAATCGAATACTGTAGTTACAAGTGACTCGTATACTGTAGTTACAAGTTACTCTTATATTGTAGTTACAAGTTACTCGAATACTGTAGTTACAAGTGACTCGTATACTGTAGTTACAAGTGACTCGTATACTGTAGTTACAACTTACTCGTAGACTGTAGTTACAAGTTACTCGTATTCTGTAGTTTCAACTTACTCGTATTCTGTAGTTACAAGTTACTCGTATACTGTAGTTACTACTTACTCGTATTCTGTAGTTACAAGTTACTCGTATACTGTTGTTACTAGTTCCGCGTATTCTGTAGTTACAAGTGACTCGTATACTGTAGTTACTAGTTAAGCTTATTCCGTAGTTACAAGTTACTCGTAAACTGTAGTTACAAGTTACTCGTATACTGTAGTTACTAGTTACGCGTATTCTGTAGTTACAACAGACTCGTATACTGTAGTTACAAGTGACTCGTATACTGTAGTTACAATTGACTCGTACACTGAAGTTACAAAATACACGTATACTGTAGTTACAAGTTCGAAGAATACAGTAGTTAAAAGTTACTTGTATACTGTAATAACAAGTTACTCGTATGCTGTAGTTACAACTTACTCGTATACTGTAGTTACTAGTTACGCGTATCCTGTAGTTACAAGTTACTCGTAAACTGTAGTAACAAGTTACTCGTTTACTGTAGTTACTAGTTACGCGTATTCTGTAGTTACAAGTGACTCGTATACTGTAGTTATAAGTGACTCGTACACTGTAGTTACAAGTAACACGTATACTGTAGTTACAAGTTACACGTCTACTGTAGTTACAAGTTACTCGTATACTAAAGTAACAAGTTACTCGTATACTGTAGTTACAAGTAACTCGTATACTGTAGTTACAAGTTACTCGTATATTGTAGTTACAAGTTACTCGAATACTGTTGTTACAAGTTACTCGAATACTGTTGTTACAAGTGACTCGTATACTGTAGTTACAAGTTACTCGTATACTGTAATAACAAGTTACTCGTATACTGTAGTTCCAACTTACTCATATATTGTTGTTACTAGTTACGCGTATCCTGTAGTTACAAGTTACTCGTAAACGGTAGTTACAAGTTACTCGTATACTGTAGTTACAAGTGACTCGTATTCTGTAGTTACAAGTGACTCGTATACTGTAGTTACAATTGACTCGTACCCTGAAGTTACAAGTAACACGTATACTGTAGTTACAAGTTACACGTATACTGTAGTTACAAGTTACTCGTATACTAAAGTAACAAGTTACTCGTATACTGTAGTTACAAGTAACTCGTACACTGTATTTACAATTTACTCGTATATTGTAGTTACAAGTTACTCGAATACTGTAATTACAAGTGACTCGTATACTGTAGTTACAAGTGACTCATATACTGTAGTTACAACTTACTCGTAGACTGTAGTTACAAGTTACTCGTATTCTGTAGTTTCAACTTTCTCGTTTACTGTAGTTACAAGTTACTCGTATACTGTAGTTACTAGTAACGCGTATTCTGTAGTTACAAGTGACTCGTATACTGTAGTTACAAGTGACTCGTATACTGTAGTTACAATTGACTCGTACACTGAAGTTACAAGTTACACTTATACTGTTGTTACAAGTTCGACGTATACAGTAGTTAAAAAATACTCGTATACAGTAATAACAAGTTACTCGTATTCGTTAGTTTCAACTTACTCGTATACTGTAGTTACAAGTTACTCGTATACTGTAGTTACTAGTTAAGCGTATTCTGTAGTTACAAGTTACTCGTAAACTGTAGTTACAAGTTACTCGAATACTGTTGTTACAAGTGACTCGTATACTGTAGTTACAAGTGACTCGTATACTGTAGTTACAACTTACTCGTAGAATGTAGTTACAAGTTACTCGTATTCTGTAGTTTCAACTTACTCGTATACTGTAGTAACAAGTTACTCGTATACTGTAGTTACTAGTTACGCGTATTCTGTAGTTACAAGTTACTCGTAATCTGTAGTTACAAGTTACTCGTATACTGTAGTTACTAGTTACGCGTATTCTGTAGTTACAAGTGACTCGTATACTGTAGTTACAAGTGACTTGTACACTGTAGTTACAAGTAACACGTTTACTGTAGTTACAAGTTACACGTATACTGTAGTAACAAGTTACTCGTATACTGTAGTTACAAGTTACGCGTATTCTGTAGTTACAAGTGACTCGTATACTGTAGTTACAAGTGACTCGTATGCTGTAGTTACAATTGACTCGTACACTGAAGTTACAAGTTAAACGTATACTGTAGTTACAAGTTCGACGTATACAGTAGTTAAAAGTTACTCGTATACTGTAATAACAAGTTACTCGTATACTGTAGTTACAACTTACTCGTATACTTTAGTTACTAGTGACTCGTATACTGTAGTTACAAGTGACTCGTACACTGTAGTTACAAGTTACTCGTATACTGTAGTTACTAGTTACGCGTATTCTGTAGTTACAAGTTACTCGTAAACTGTAGTTACAAGTTACTCGTATACTGTAGTTACTAGTTACGCGTATTCTGTAGAAACAAGTGACTCGTATGCTGTAGTTACAAGTGACTCGTACACTGTAGTTACAAGTAACACGTTTACTGTAGTTACAAGTTACACGTATACTGTAGTTACAAGTTACTCGTATACTGTAGTTACTAGTTACGCGTATTCTGTAGTTACAACAGACTCGTATACTGTAGTTACAAGTGACTCGTATACTGTAGTTACAATTGACTCGTACACTGAAGTTACAAAATACACGTATACTGTAGTTACAAGTTCGACGTATACAGTAGTTAAAAGTTACTCGTATACTGTAATAACAAGTTACTCGTATACTGTAGTTACAACTTACTCGTATACTTTAGTTACTAGTGACTCGTATACTGTAGTTACAAGTGACTCGTATACTGTAGTTACAAGTTACTCGTATACTGTAGTTACTAGTTACGCGTATTCTGTAGTTACAAGAAACACGTTTACTGTAGTTACAAGTTACACGTTTACTGTAGTAACAAGTTACTCGTATATTATAGTTACAAGTTAATCGAATACTGTAGTTACAAGTGACTCGTATACTGTAGTTACAAGTTACTCGTATATTGTAGTTACAAGTTACTCGAATACTGTAGTTACAAGTGACTCGTATACTGTAGTTACAACTTACTTGTAGACTGTAGTTACAAGTTACTCGTATTCTGTAGTTTCAACTTACTCGTATACTGTAGTTACAAGTTACTCGTATACTGTAGTTACTAGTTACGCGTATTCTGTAGTTACAAGTTACTCGTAAACTGTAGTTACAAGTTACTCGTATACTGTAGTTACTAGTTACGCGTATTCTGTAGTTACAAGAAACACGTTTACTGTAGTTACAAGTTACACGTTTACTGTAGTTACAAGTTACTCGTATATTATAGTTACAAGTTAATCGAATACTGTAGTTACAAGTGACTCGTATACTGTAGTTACAAGTTACTCGTATATTGTAGTTACAAGTTACTCGAATACTGTAGTTACAAGTGACTCGTATACTGTAGTTACAAGTGACTCGTATACTGTAGTTACAACTTACTCGTAGACTGTAGTTACAAGTTACTCGTATTCTGTAGTTTCAACTTACTCGTATTCTGTAGTTACAAGTTACTCGTATACTGTAGTTACTACTTACTCGTATTCTGTTGTTACAAGTTACTCGTATACTGTAGTTACTAGTTACGCGTATTCTGTAGTTACAACAGACTCGTATACTGTAGTTACAAGTGACTCGTATACTGTAGTTACAATTGACTCGTACACTGAAGTTACAAAATACACGTATACTGTAGTTACAAGTTCGAAGAATACAGTAGTTAAAAGTTACTTGTATACTGTAATAACAAGTTACTCGTTTGCTGTAGTTACAACTTACTCGTATACTGTAGTTACTAGTTACGCGTATCCTGTAGTTACAAGTTACTCGTAAACTGTTGTAACAAGTTACTCGTTTACTGTAGTTACTAGTTACGCGTATTCTGTAGTTACAAGTGACTCGTATACTGTAGTTACAAGTGACTCGTACACTGTAGTTACAAGTAACACGTATACTGTAGTTACAAGTTACACGTCTACTGTAGTTACAAGTTACTCGTATACTAAAGTAACAAGTTACTCGTATACTGTAGTTACAAGTAACTCGTATACTGTAGTTACAAGTTACTCGTATATTGTAGTTACAAGTTACTCGAATACTGTTGTTACAAGTTACTCGAATACTGTTGTTACAAGTGACTCGTATACTGTAGTTACAAGTTACTCGTATACTGTAATAACAAGTTACTCGTATACTGTAGTTCCAACTTACTCATATATTGTTGTTACTAGTTACGCGTATCCTGTAGTTACAAGTTACTCGTAAACTGTAGTTACAAGTTACTCGTATACTGTAGTTACAAGTGACTCGTATTCTGTAGTTACAAGTGACTCGTATACTGTAGTTACAAGTGACTCGTACCCTGAAGTTACAAGTAACACGTATACTGTAGTTACAAGTTACACGTATACTGTAGTTACAAGTTACTCGTATACTAAAGTAACAAGTTACTCGTATACTGTAGTTACAAGTAACTCGTACACTGTAGTTACAATTTACTCGTATATTGTAGTTACAAGTTACTCGAATACTGTAATTACAAGTGACCCGTATACTGTAGTTACAAGTGACTCATATACTGTAGTTACAACTTACTCGTAGACTGTAGTTACAAGTTACTCGTATTCTGTAGTTTCAACTTACTCGTTTACTGTAGTTACAAGTTACTCGTATACTGTAGTTACTAGTTACGCGTATTCTGTAGTTACAATTGACTCGTACACTGAAGTTACAAGTTACACGTATACTGTAGTTACAAGTTCGACGTATACAGTAGTTACAAGTTACGCGTATTCTGTAGTTACAAGTGACTCGTATACTGTAGTTACAAGTGACTCGTATGCTGTAGTTACAATTGACTCGTACACTGAAGTTACAAGTTAAACGTATACTGTAGTTACAAGTTCGACGTATACAGTAATAACAAGTTACTCGTATTCGTTAGTTACAACTTACTCGTATACTTTAGTTACTAGTGACTCGTATACTGTAGTTACAAGTGACTCGTACACTGTAGTTTCAAGTTACTCGTATACTGTAGTTACTAGTTACGCGTATTCTGTAGTTACAAGAAACACGTTTACTGTAGTTACAAGTTACACGTTTACTGTAGTTACAAGTTACTCGTATATTATAGTTACAAGTTAATCGAATACTGTAGTTACAAGTGACTCGTATACTGTAGTTACAAGTTACTCGTATATTGTAGTTACAAGTTACTCGAATACTGTAGTTACAAGTGACTCGTATACTGTAGTTACAACTTACTTGTAGACTGTAGTTACAAGTTACTCGTATTCTGTAGTTTCAACTTACTCGTATACTGTAGTTACAAGTTACTCGTATACTGTAGTTACTAGTTACGCGTATTCTGTAGTTACAAGTTACTCGTTAACTGTAGTTACAAGTTACTCGTATACTGTAGTTACTAGTTACGCGTATTCTGTAGTTTCTATTTTCATCTCAGAAAATCTTACAGCTAAGAACAAGAGGTTATTTGCCTTGGCTAGAGAATATGCCAAACAACATAACTTTAAATACTGCTGGTCTGCACACGGCACAATTTATCTGAGGAAATCTGATGGCGATAGGGTATCCCGCATAAATTCTGACAATGACCTTGAAGAACTTCAAAAAAATTGTTGACTATGTTTAAGAACTATATCAAATTTTTACTCTTACACTACTTTTTTTATATTTCTCGCTTATATGTATAATAATACAAATAGTGCCCACTACAAAAGTGAAACACAAAATCCCTACCCCAATGTAAAATTCACACATCTGATACTACACAATTATACAAAAAAAGCACCGCATTTAATCATTTCTGAATTTGAAAAACATCCTCATCATACATACCTACTAACATTCATTTATAAAACCAATTGCTACCTAACCTATGATCTTTATAGACAAAATTTTTTGCTTGTTACAATCGGTCCAGTGTCCTCCAGAACCCTACTTCAAAATGGATAGTTTAGTTAATATTAATCAAGAACTGGACCTAATGTCAATCGCAAAGACAACTGTTTGCAATATTGACGAATGCCATAATCTAGCACCCCGCTTTCATAACAAATATCTTAAAGTTTTGACACAAAATGTTCGGAGCATAAATTGCAATATTATTGGATTTATAACATTTTTACATAGATCAAAGATACAATGGGACGTCATTGTTTTGACTGAGTGCTGGTTGCATAAAAATTCAAATGTTCCAGTTCTGGAGGGCTATAACTCTTTTGCAACCACAAATAACCTCACACAAAACGAGGGCGTTGTAATATATTGCAAAGACAATTTAACAGTACGTAGTGAAGAACAAATTTTGCTAGACGCAAACTGTTTAGCTGTTATAATCAAAGATGTGGTAATACTGGGGTTGTATCGTCCTCCAGCTACTCGTAATATTGAGGACTTTCTGAAATCATTAGATACGTGTCTCAAAAAATTCAGGAATATTAATAACATTATATTTACAGGAGATATTAATATTAACATTTCTACAGAGTCTGAAGATAACCGACACTTTTCTTATTTAGAACATTTGGCATATCATGGAATGCTACCAGCCCATACATATCCAACGCATGGACCGTCTTGTATCGACCATATGATGATAAAAACTAAACTTAGAGCTTACTGCTTTGTCTCGGAATCGCCTGTTACTGATCATGAAGCAGTCATGTTGTTTATTGATAAAAGTATACGCAATAACTACTCCTCCTTGGTAACATCCAAATTTACTGATAAAGAAGGGCTTAAAAAAGATCTGTTGAACGTTGACTTTAGTGAAATATACAAAGCTACTGATGTAAATTTAGCTTCAGAATTGCTGTTAAACAGTTTAACACTTACCATAAAAAATAATACAAAGATTACAAATGTTTCAAACCGTGCAAGAATAAGAAAACCCTGGATCACCGCAGGTCTTCTTCGTTGTATAAGAAATCGGGATAAACTACATAAAAAATCTAAAATAAACCCAAATAATGACGTCATTCAAATAACATACAAGAGGTATCGCAATTTCTGCAATAGAATTCTAAAAACTGTCAAGAGAAATTTCGAGAGAGGTGAGCTAAAAAATGCGGGAATGAACAATAAAAAGCTTTGGGATACAATTAAAACTATTACCTATACTAAAAAACAAAAAAAGAAACCGATTGAACTGATTTCAACTAACAATCCTGGTAGGTCTATAAATGATGCAAACATCTTCTTTGCGGATATCGGGCGAAAATTAACAGAGGCAGTTTTAACTAATAATCAGACTGGACCTGATTGTTATGAAGAAATAGATGATGTATTCTCTCCGAATGTGCAATCGTTCGTTTTACTACCCACGGACGAGGCTGAAATCGAATCATTAGTTATGAATCTAAATAGTGACTGTGCAGTAGGAATTGATGAGATTCCGGCTTCGTTTATAAAGGAATACAAACATATAATTATTCCACCACTCACTTATATATGTAACTTAGCATTTGAAACGGGTGCATTTCCATCGGCTCTCAAAAAATCACAAATAACCCCGGTTCACAAACATGGGGATCGAGGCTGTATCAATAACTATCGCCCTATTTCTATCCTTCCCACTTTATCTAAAATTCTAGAGCGTCTAATGAATAACAGACTTGTAAAGTTCCTAGACAGCAAAAATATCATAGCTGACTCTCAATATGGATTCAGACGGGGAAGGTCAACGGCCGATGCTGTTGATAAACTAACTGACTACATTATTACTAACTTGGACAAAAATAATAAGGTAGTTGCTATATTTCTAGACCTGGCGAAGGCATTTGATACGGTCTCGATCCCTCTCCTAATACAGAAACTAGAAAGAATGGGAATTAGGGGTACTCAGCTGAAATTGTTTGCGGACTACCTTTCAAATAGAACGCAGGTGGTTAAAATAGGTAGCAGGCTTAGTGATGAGCTCCCTGTTACGTTCGGAGTGCCTCAGGGCAGCATACTTGGCCCTACTTTATTCCTTATATACATAAACAACGTATGCCAACTTAAGTTGCAAAATGGGAAAATTATAGCTTTTGCCGACGACACCGTCCTATTTTTCAGTGCAGAATCATGGAAAAAAGTCTTTCACTGCGCGCAGATTGGTTTTAACAAAACTCTAAAATGCCTAACTGATAATGTTCTCACCCTAAATGCCGATAAAACAAAATATATGGCTTTCTCCTTCAGAGAAGATACACAACCTACTGATATGCTGTCCCTTAAAGTCCATGACTGCGGATCCTCTCTATTAGAGCAGTGTGATTGCACTGCACTAGAGAGAGCCGTCAAACTCAAGTACCTAGGAGTATGGATTGACAATAAACTAACATTTGAGTATCACATTAGTACTGTTGCAACTAGATGCCGTCAGCTTATCTATATTTTTAAAACCCTAAGACATGTAGCCGATGCGCAGATATTGAAAAGAGTATATTATGCCTTATGTCAATCCAACATACAATACTGCATAACTAGCTGGGGCGGAGCAGCGAAAACCCATCTTATTAGGTTAGAGAGAGCTCAGAGGATGATCCTCAAAGTAAGTAACTTTTTGCCCATACTTTATCCAACTACAGACCTTTATCAGATGTGCAAAGTACCGACCGTCCGGCAACTTTTTATTCTCAATATAGTTTTAAAAAAGCATCATGACTGTTCATTTGATCGGGATCTTTTTTCCGGGAAACGAAATCGTTTCGAAGTGTGTCCACCAGTACGCTTTAAGACAAAATCGGCAAATCGATTCTACTGTTTTCTCGGTGGCTACCTTTACAACAAAATTAATAGGATGCTTAATATTTATCCGCTATCTAGGTTTGAATGCAAATCTAAAATATCTAACTGGCTCCAAAGTAGGGATTACGACCAAACTGAAACCATACTAATGATACTGTCCTAATTAACGTAACATAAATAGAAAAAAAAAAAAAAAAAAAAAACAGAACTATACACACAAATGCAGCACACACACTCACACAGGGCACTATTCGGAAATTTATCTTTAGAAACCTATAAAAATGTCATCACATCGCAATATATTATTTAAGTAACTTACAATAATAGTGATATTCGCCTAAGAGGAGGGAGCCTGGTGATCCGTAATACAGAGAAATCTAGTACAGACACCAGCTCTCGCCACAAAGGATACTAAATTTGAAATCCGCATGTTATTTTAGTACTTATGTTACCATTACATTATCATAACCTTTGTGATGAGAGAAATAAAGATTTATTATTATTATTATTATTACAAGTTACTCGTAATCTGTAGTTACAAGTTACTCGTATACTGTAGTTACTAGTTACGCGTATTCTGTAGTTACAAGTGACTCGTATACTGTAGTTACAAGTGACTTGTACACTGTAGTTACAAGTAACACGTTAACTGTAGTTACAAGTTACACGTATACTGTAGTAACAAGTTACTCGTATACTGTAGTTACAAGTTACGCGTATTCTGTAGTTACAAGTGACTCGTATACTGTAGTTACAAGTGACTCGTATGCTGTAGTTACAATTGACTCGTACACTGAAGTTACAAGTTAAACGTATACTGTAGTTACAAGTGACTCATATACTGTAGTTACAACTTACTCGTAGACTGTAGTTACAAGTTACTCGTATTCTGTAGTTTCAACTTACTCGTTTACTGTAGTTACAAGTTACTCGTATACTGTAGTTACTAGTTACGCGTATTCTGTAGTTACAAGTGACTCGTATACTGTAGTTACAAGTGACTCGTATACTGTAGTTACAATTGACTCGTACACTGAAGTTACAAGTTACACGTATACTGTAGTTACAAGTTCGACGTATACAGTAGTTAAAAGTTACTCGTATACAGTAATAACAAGTTACTCGTATTCGTTAGTTTCAACGTACTCGTATACTGTAGTTACAAGTTACTCGTATACTGTAGTTACTAGTTAAGCGTATTCTGTAGTTACAAGTTACTCGTAAACTGTAGTTACAAGTTACTCGAATACTGTTGTTACAAGTGACTCGTATACTGTAGTTACAAGTGACTCGTATACTGTAGTTACAACTTACTCGTAGAATGTAGTTACAAGTTACTCGTATTCTGTAGTTTCAACTTACTCGTATACTGTAGTTACAAGTTACTCGTATACTGTAGTTACTAGTTACGCGTATTCTGTAGTTACAAGTTACTCGTAATCTGTAGTTACAAGTTACTCGTATACTGTAGTTACTAGTTACGCGTATTCTGTAGTTACAAGTGACTCGTATACTGTAGTTACAAGTGACTTGTACACTGTAGTTACAAGTAACACGTTAACTGTAGTTACAAGTTACACGTATACTGTAGTAACAAGTTACTCGTATACTGTAGTTACAAGTTACGCGTATTCTGTAGTTACAAGTGACTCGTATACTGTAGTTACAAGTGACTCGTATGCTGTAGTTACAATTGACTCGTACACTGAAGTAACAAGTTAAACGTATACTGTAGTTACAAGTGACTCATATACTGTAGTTACAACTTACTCGTAGACTGTAGTTACAAGTTACTCGTATTCTGTAGTTTCAACTTACTCGTTTACTGTAGTTACAAGTTACTCGTATACTGTAGTTACTAGTTACGCGTATTCTGTAGTTACAAGTGACTCGTATACTGTAGTTACAAGTGACTCGTATACTGTAGTTACAATTGACTCGTACACTGAAGTTACAAGTTACACGTATACTGTAGTTACAAGTTCGACGTATACAGTAGTTAAAAGTTACTCGTATACAGTAATAACAAGTTACTCGTATTCGTTAGTTTCAACTTACTCGTATACTGTAGTTACAAGTTACTCGTATACTGTAGTTACTAGTTAAGCGTATTCTGTAGTTACAAGTTACTCGTAAACTGTAGTTACAAGTTACTCGAATACTGTTGTTACAAGTGACTCGTATACTGTAGTTACAAGTGACTCGTATACTGTAGTTACAACTTACTCGTAGAATGTAGTTACAAGTTACTCGTATTCTGTAGTTTCAACTTACTCGTATACTGTAGTTACAAGTTACTCGTATACTGTAGTTACTAGTTACGCGTATTCTGTAGTTACAAGTTACTCGTAATCTGTAGTTACAAGTTACTCGTATACTGTAGTTACTAGTTACGCGTATTCTGTAGTTACAAGTTACTCGTAATCTGTAGTTACAAGTTACTCGTATACTGTAGTTACTAGTTACGCGTATTCTGTAGTTACAAGTGACTCGTATACTGTAGTTACAAGTGACTTGTACACTGTAGTTACAAATAACACGTTAACTGTAGTTACAAGTTACACGTATACTGTAGTAACAAGTTACTCGTATACTGTAGTTACAAGTTACGCGTATTCTGTAGTTACAAGTGACTCGTATACTGTAGTTACAAGTGACTCGTATGCTGTAGTTACAATTGACTCGTACACTGAAGTTACAAGTTAAACGTATACTGTAGTTACAAGTTCGACGTATACAGTAGTTAAAAGTTACTCGTATACAGTAATAACAAGTTACTCGTATTCGTTAGTTACAACTTACTCGTATACTTTAGTTACTAGTGACTCGTATACTGTAGTTACAAGTGACTCGTACACTGTAGTTTCAAGTTACTCGTATACTGTAGTTACTAGTTACGCGTATTCTGTAGTTACAAGAAACACGTTTACTGTAGTTACAAGTTACACGTTTACTGTAGTTACTAGTTACGCGTATTCTGTAGTTACAAGTTACTCGTTAACTGTAGTTACAAGTTACTCGTATACTGTAGTTACTAGTTACGCGTATTCTGTAGTTACAAGTTACTCGTAATCTGTAGTTACAAGTTACTCGTATACTGTAGTTACTAGTTACGCGTATTCTGTAGTTACAAGTGACTCGTATACTGTAGTTACAAGTGACTTGTACACTGTAGTTACAAGTAACACGTTAACTGTAGTTACAAGTTACACGTATACTGTAGTAACAAGTTACTCGTATACTGTAGTTACAAGTTACGCGTATTCTGTAGTTACAAGTGACTCGTATACTGTAGTTACAAGTGACTCGTATGCTGTAGTTACAATTGACTCGTACACTGAAGTTACAAGTTAAACGTATACTGTAGTTACAAGTTCGACGTATACAGTAGTTAAAAGTTACTCGTATACAGTAATAACAAGTTACTCGTATTCGTTAGTTACAACTTACTCGTATACTTTAGTTACTAGTGACTCGTATACTGTAGTTACAAGTGACTCGTACACTGTAGTTACAAGTTACTCGTATACTGTAGTTACTAGTTACGCGTATTCTGTAGTTACAAGAAACACGTTTACTGTAGTTACAAGTTACACGTTTACTGTAGTTACAAGTTACTCGTATATTATAGTTACAAGTTAATCGAATACTGTAGTTACAAGTGACTCGTATACTGTAGTTACAAGTTACTCGTATATTGTAGTTACAAGTTACTCGAATACTGTAGTTACAAGTGACTCGTATACTGTAGTTACAACTTACTTGTAGACTGTAGTTACAAGTTACTCGTATTCTGTAGTTTCAACTTACTCGTATACTGTAGTTACAAGTTACTCGTATACTGTAGTTACTAGTTACGCGTATTCTGTAGTTACAAGTTACTCGTAAACTGTAGTTACAAGTTACTCGTATACTGTAGTTACTAGTTACGCGTATTCTGGTGAAACAAGTGACTCGTATAATGTAGTTACAAGTGACTTGTACACTGTAGTTACAAGTAACACGTTTACTGTAGTTTCAACTTACTCGTATACTGTAGTTACAAGTTACTCGTATACTGTAGTTACTAGTTATGCGTATTCTGTAGTTACAACAGACTCGTATACTGTAGTTAGTGGTGCCTCGTATACTGTAGTTTTAATTGACTCGTACACTGAAGTTACAAGTTACACGTATACTGTAGTTAAAAGTTCGACGTATACAGTAGTTAAAAGTTACTCGTATACTGTAGTTACAAGTTACTCGTATACTGTAGTTACAACTTACTCGTATACTGTAGTTACTAGTGACTCGTATACTGTAGTTACAAGTGACTCGTATACTGTAGTTACAAGTTACTCGTATACTGTAGTTACTAGTTACGCGTATTCTGTAGTTACAAGTGACTCGTATACTGTAGTTACAAGTAACTCGTTTACTGTAGTTACAAGTAACTCGTATATTGTAGTTACAAGTTACTCGTATTCTGTAGTTTCAACTTACTCGTATACTGTAGTTACAAGTTACTCGTATACTGTAGTTACAAGTCACGCGTATTCTGTAGTTATAAGTTACTCGTTAACTGTAGTTACAAGTTACTTGTATACTGTAGTTACTAGTTACGCGTATTCTGTAGTTACAAGTAACACGTTTACTGTAGTTACAAGTTACACGTATACTGTAGTTACAAGTTACTCGTATATTGTAGTTACAAGTTAATCGAATACTATAGTTACAAGTGACTCGTATACTGTAGTTACAAGTTACTCGTATATTGTAGTTACAAGTTACTCGAATACTGTAGTTACAAGTGACTCGTATACTGTAGTTACAAGTGACTCGTATACTGTAGTTACAACTTACTCGTAGACTGTAGTTACAAGTTACTCGTATTCTGTAGTTTCAACTTACTCGTATTCTGTAGTTACAAGTTACTCGTATACTGTAGTTACTAGTTCCGCGTATTCTGTAGTTACAAGTGACTCGTATACTGTAGTTACTAGTGAAGCTTATTCTGTAGTTACAAGTTACTCGTAAACTGTATTTACAAGTTACTCGTATACTGTAGTTACTAGTTACGCGTATTCTGTAGTTACAAGTGACTCGTATACTGTAGTTACAAGTGACTCGTACACTGTAGTTACAAGTTACACGTATAATGTAGTTACAAGTTACACGTATACTGTAGTTACAAGTTACTCGTATATTGTAGTTACAAATTACTCGAATACTGTTGTTACAAGTGACTCGTATACTGTAGTTACAAGTGACTCGTATACTGTAGTCACAACTTACTCGTAGAATGTAGTTACAAGTTACTCGTATTCTGTAGTTTCAACTTACTCGTATACTGTAGTTACTAGTTACGCGTATTCTGTAGAAACAAGTGACTCGTATGCTGTAGTTACAAGTGACTCGTACACTGTAGTTACAAGTAACACGTTTACTGTAGTTACAAGTTACACGTATACTGTAGTTACAAGTTACTCGTATACTGTAGTTACTAGTTACGCGTATTCTGTAGTTACAACAGACTCGTATACTGTAGTTACAAGTGACTCGTATACTGTAGTTACAATTGACTCGTACACTGAAGTTACAAAATACACGTATACTGTAGTTACAAGTTCGACGTATACAGTAGTTAAAAGTTATTCGTATACTGTAATAACAAGTTACTCGTATACTGTAGTTACAACTTACTCGTATACTTTAGTTACTAGTGACTCGTATACTGTAGTTACAAGTGACTCGTATACTGTAGTTACAAGTTACTCGTATACTGTAGTTACTAGGTACGCGTATTCTGTAGTTACAAGAAACACGTTTACTGTAGTTACAAGTTACACGTTTACTGTAGTTACAAGTTACTCGTATATTATAGTTACAAGTTAATCGAATACTGTAGTTACAAGTGACTCGTATACTGTAGTTACAAGTTACTCGTATATTGTAGTTACAAGTTACTCGAATACTGTTGTTACAAGTTACTCGAATACTGTTGTTACAAGTGACTCGTATACTGTAGTTACAAGTTACTCGTATACTGTAATAACAAGTTACTCGTATACTGTAGTTCCAACTTACTCATATATTGTTGTTACTAGTTACGCGTATCCTGTAGTTACAAGTTACTCGTAAACTGTAGTTTCAAGTTACTCGTATACTGTAGTTACAAGTGACTCGTATTCTGTAGTTACAAGTGACTCGTATACTGTAGTTACAAGTGACTCGTACCCTGAAGTTACAAGTAACACGTATACTGTAGTTACAAGTTCCGCCCTTCCGCTCTGACTGTGATTGCAGACGGTCGTGTTTATTGTTTCTAATAATATATTTTGTAATATTCATGTAATCTGGGTCAAGATAGTAGTAGTCAGCATTTCTCTGCTATGCGAACGACGACCTAGTAACTTCTGTGCTAAGTCAGTGATTTATTGTTGTGTAACTGAGTGAATGTTATGAAATACAGTAAGTGCTAGTATACATCAACCAAAATGGAGAGCCCCTTTTGTAATCGGAGTAATCTCACCTCACGCAGTCCACCCCCCATAAAACCCCCGGACCCGCAGGAGATGGAACCCATGCCTACGCCAGCCCCGCAAGTCACACTTAAGTCTGCACCTGTCCCGGAAGCCCCAGAGGTATTATCGACAGCTGAAATAAGCGGCTGGATCGCGAACATAGAACTTTGCCTAAATAATATTTGTACCGTATCAAATGAGGGTAAGCTTAACTTAAGAAATTAAGAATTAATACTTACTGCAGAACCGTTATGGCCAATGTGTCGCAGTTAGCCCTTTATTATCAAGGCGTGAAACAAAAAACACTCTTAGCTCATAAACATATGCAAAATTTGGCTAAAGAACAAGCCCTGAGCGACCAAATTAAGGACCTAAAACTCGCTGTTAACTCTGCCCCTAAACCATTTGACCGTAATATTTCATTTGCTGACGTCGTAAAAACCAGCCAAAACTCAATTGTTCGTCCGACTACCACCTCAAGCATTGCAATTTTCCCTGCTAATAAAGCCCTGCCTAGTGAAGAGACGAAAAAATTAGTCCGAGATATTATCAAGCCCGATAAATTAAAGTTGCACATACGTGGGGTCTGGAACACCAAAAATGGCGGTGTTATTGTTAGCTCAGAAAGGAAAAGTGACCTGCAAATTTTGAAGGAGTCTGCAGAACTTAAGACATCAGGCCTAACAGTAGAAGACAGGATGAAAAGAAGGCCACGCATAGTTCTGCTGGGTGTCCCAGCCGACCTCCCCGTGGATGACATTATCGAATGCATTTATGCGCAAAACATCGTTGATAAGGACGCAACTTACTCGCGGGAAACTTTTTTGAGCTCTATCAAGCTGAGTCATAAGTCGGGAAGAAAAGACGGCACCCACTGCAATTTTGTTTTTGAAGTGTCTGCGGAACTGAGAAAACTAATAATTCCACAAAACCGGGTCTATATTAACTGGTCCTCCTGTCCGGTTAAGGATTTTACTTTAGTAACGCGGTGCTTTAAATGCCAACAATATGGACACTCTGCCAAGTTCTGTAGGGATGCTGACAACACGTGTGGCCACTGTGGTGCTTCTGGTCACTCGATCAAGGAATGCACAGTATGTGCCGAACCACCGAAATGCGCCACTTGCTTGCGCTTTAAAAAGCCAAGCGACCACAAGACTGGTGACCTAGAATGCCCAGCTCGTAAAAGTGCAGAGGGTCGATTTCTTCAATCAATTGACTATGAAGGCGCCTAGAGCGCCACCTTTAAGTGTTTCTGTGTACTTTAATTATAATGGATAATTTTAATCTTGTAAATGAGGAGCTTGAACGCCTTGGCGAATCTAACTCGCATCTGTGTGCTCCTAGTGAATGTTACAGTCTCATTGATAGGCAAAACGGTCAAATCAACATATTACAAATGAACATCCGTAGTATTAATTGTAATTTTAAAGAACTTTTAGTTTTACTGGCAGAAATAAGAAGTACTGTTGATATCGTTATTCTCTCTGAGTGCTGGTTAAGTAAAGTCTCCAACTTGCCGTCGTTATTAGGATATAAGTCATTTTCAACAACGTTGCATAAAAATCAAAGTGATGGTGTAGTAATATACATAAAAAATGCTTTAGAATGTCATATAGAATACCCAGACTTTAGAGACGGTACAGTTTTAGTGTGCAAGTTTAAAAATGACCTTGCAATTGTTGCTATTTATCGTTCCCCATCTTACGCCAATACTGACAATTTCATAAATAGCTTAAATACGGTTATAAGTAACCTTTCTCAGTATAAATCTGTAGCTATTCTTGGCGACATTAATATTGACATCTTGCCGGACAACAAGTCTGGTGCTGCGGATGACTACTTAAATATGTTAGCAACCGAGGGGTACCTTTCTACACACTTTATTCCAACCCACGGCAAAACCTGCTATGATCACGTAATTTTAAAATCACGGCATTTTTCAAAAACTGTGGTGCTTAGTTCCACGATTACAGATCACTTTGCTACCATTCTATGTTTGCAGCAAACGCTGCAACGACATACGTCACCAACGTATACCAAACAAATTGATCTTCAATCGGCATTGATTGCTCTCAGGGAAATGAACTTTGGAGAGCTGTATGAAATACTAGATCCCAATGTACTAGCTGAGTTTCTTATTTCGAAGCTTATGAAAATAACTGATGAAAATTCCAAAATGAAAAAAATCCCCCGAAGAAAGAGGTCGACCAAGCCCTGGATCACGCCAGGACTTTTAAAATGTATACGAAATCGTGATCATTTGCATTTAAAACTAAAAAAAGACGTAAGTAACGAGGTACTAAAACTAACTTACAAACGATACCGGAACTTTTGTCGAAAGGTGTTACATAAGCTCAAACGGGAGTTTGAACGTGATAGATTTGCTAAAGCAAAAAATAACCCTAAAGCCACTTGGGATGTAATAAAAACGGTAACTCATATATCGAAAAGATCTGCCTCATCAATTGAGCTGCTAAGACTCGCCAATAACCCCATGGATTCCGTTAACCTCGTTAACAACTATTTTGCAAATATAGGACTATTATTAGCCAATGATATTCTAACTACAAATAGATTTAACTACCCACCACCACCGCACCTATTTCCTAAACACTCTACTTTAAATTCACTTGTTTTACTTGAGACAGATAGCAATGAAATTGATAATATAATCAATAATCTTAAAAATGACTGCGCTCCAGGGTGGGATGGAATTCCTGTTCTTCTGATAAAAGATGCAAGAGATATTTTAGTTCCTCTCATCACTAGGTTGTGTAACTTATGCATGACAAATGGCACATTTCCAAGAGCTTTTAAAAGAGCACTTGTCCATCCCATATACAAGTGCGGTGATAAATCCGAAGTTGGGAACTATCGTCCAATATCAGTTCTTAACATTTTGTCTAAGATCCTGGAAAAAGTTTTGAACAAAAGGCTATTAGGTTTTCTTAATCACGAAAAAATTATTTCCGAAAATCAGTATGGTTTTAGAAGAGGTGTATCTACTGAAGACGCTGTGTTAGCTATGACTGAAGCAATATCCAGAATATTAGACAAAAAGCACAAGTGTCTGGGAATTTTTCTTGACCTAAAAAAAGCTTTTGATACCGTTTCGGTCCCGACTCTACTACAAAAATTGCAGGATATAGGTGTCAGAGCAGCTGCACTAGATATTTTCTCTGACTATCTAACTGACAGGACCCAATGTGTTAAAATAAACGACGTTGTTAGTCAACCCATTCTTTGTCCTATGGTGTCCCTCAAGGTAGCGTCCTTGGTCCAACACTTTTCCTGATATATATAAATCAGTTGTGTCAGTTTCGCTATCCGGGTTGCTCGGTGTTTACCTACGCCGACGATACTGCACTACTCGTAGAGGGAACCGATTGGCCAGACGTTCAACGAAAGGCTGAAGAAATACTCCGATTCGTTACGAGTTGGCTCGATCATAATCTCCTCACATTGAACATCCTTAAGACTACTTACGTTGTCTTCTCTATTACTTCTACCTCTCAGCCGCCGTCCTCTTTCTCAATCAAGGTGCATTTTTGTAGAAACGATACTGAACCGTGCACATGTTCTCTGCTCACGCGTTCAGCATATGTCAAATATTTGGGAGTCTTAGTAGATGAAAATCTATCATGGCAGCACCAAGTGGAGTCTGTCAAGAGCCGTACTCGTAAGTTAATGTACGTTTTCAAGTTACTGCGTACCTCGGCTGACGCCTCCATCATGAAAATGGTTTATTTTGCTCTTGTACAGTCATTGCTATCATATTGCATTTCCGCGTGGGGAGGAGCCGCCAAAACAACGTTACTTCCGCTTGAGAGAGCGCAAAGAGCGGTAATCAAAGTGATCAACAGAAAGCATTTCCTTTACCCGACACATCAGCTTTATGCTGAGTACCGAGTCCTTACAGTCCGGCAGCTTTTTGCACTTCAGGCTATCCTTCATTGCCATAAAAATCTCGAATACTCCCCGTGTCATCTTACTAAATCCCGCAGGATAGACCTCGTATGTGTTCGGGTACGTCATAGAACAACCTTTGCATCCCGCCAGTGTTGGGTCCTAGGCCCCAGACTATACAATCAGGCGAGTAGAAATTTTGACCTGTACTCACTTATTGTGTTCGAATGTTAGAAAAAAATTACGTCTTGGCTTTTGCAGCTCAATTATGATGAGACAGAAGACTTGTTGCAAGTAACCGTGTAATTGAAGTCTTTTAGCCTTTCTATCACTGCACAATAACTTCAGTACTTCTTATTTTTACCAATTACTATCTATAATAGCAATCTAATTCTAAGATTTACATAATCTCTCTATTAAGAACAATGTTATTAGTATTCAATACAAATTATTTTTTACCTATAGTTATAACCGTGTTAGAATGGGGGCCTGGTGACCTATGATACAGGTTTCATCCCGAAACCTAGTTTAGGCGCCAGTCTCACAAGTCTGTTAATTGTATTAGCAAGTTAAGAATTGATAGTGTATAATTATTATTTTATTGTGTTATATATAACTTTTTTACTTATTTGTGAGAAAATAAATGAAATTTATTATTATTATTATTATTATTATTAAGTTACACGTATACTGTAGTTACAAGTTACTCGTATACTAAAGTAACAAGTTACTCGTATACTGTAGTTACAAGTAACTCGTACACTGTAGTTACAATTTACTCGTATATTGTAGTTACAAGTTACTCGAATACTGTAATTACAAGTGACTCGTATACTGTAGTTACAAGTGACTCATATACTGTAGTTACAACTTACTCGTAGACTGTAGTTACAAGTTACTCGTATTCTGTAGTTTCAACTTACTCGTTTACTGTAGTTACAAGTTACTCGTATACTGTAGTTACTAGTTACGCGTATTCTGTAGTTACAAGTGACTCGTATACTGTAGTTACAAGTGACTCGTATACTGTAGTTACAATTGACTCGTACACTGAAGTTACAAAATACACGTATACTGTAGTTACAAGTTCGACGTATACAGTAGTTAAAAGTTACTCGTATACTGTAATAACAAGTTACTCGTATACTGTAGTTACAACTTACTCGTATACTTTAGTTACTAGTGACTCGTATACTGTAGTTACAAGTGACTAGTATACTGTAGTTACAAGTTACTCGTATACTGTAGTTACTAGTTACGCGTATACTGTAGTTACAAGTTACTCGTATATTGTAGTTACAAGTTACTCGAATACTGTTGTTACAAGTTACTCGAATACTGTTGTTACAAGTGACTCGTATACTGTAGTTACAAGTTACTCGTATACTGTAATAACAAGTTACTCGTATACTGTAGTTCCAACTTACTCATATATTGTTGTTACTAGTTACGCGTATCCTGTAGTTACAAGTTACTCGTAAACTGTAGTTACAAGTTACTCGTATTCTGTAGTTACAAGTGACTCGTATTCTGTAGTTACAAGTGACTCGTATACTGTAGTTACAAGTGACTCGTACCCTGAAGTTACAAGTAACACGTATACTGTAGTTACAAGTTACACGTATACTGTAGTTACAAGTTACTCGTATACTAAAGTAACAAGTTACTCGTATACTGTAGTTACAAGTAACTCGTACACTGTAGTTACAATTTACTCGTATATTGTAGTTACAAGTTACTCGAATACTGTTGTTACAGGTTACTCGAATACTGTTGTTACAAGTGACTCGTATACTGTAGTTACAAGTTACTCGTATACTGTAATAACAAGTTACTCGTATACTGTAGTTCCAACTTACTCATATATTGTTGTTACTAGTTACGCGTATCCTGTAGTTACAAGTTACTCGTAAACTGTAGTTACAAGTTACTCGTATTCTGTTGTTACAAGTGACTCGTATTCTGTAGTTACAAGTGACTCGTATACTGTAGTTAAAAGTGACTCGTACCCTGAAGTTACAAGTAACACGTATACTGTAGTTACAAGTTACACGTATACTGTAGTTACAAGTTACTCGTATACTAAAGTAACAAGTTACTCGTATACTGTAGTTACAAGAAACTCGTACACTGTAGTTACAAGTTACTCGTATACTGTAGTTACAAGTAACTCGTACACTGTAGTTACAATTTACTCGTATATTGTAGTTACAAGTTACTCGAATACTGTAATTTCAAGTGACTCGTATACTGTAGTTACAAGTGACTCATATACTGTAGTTACAACTTACTCGTAGACTGTAGTTACAAGTTACTCGTATTCTGTAGTTTCAACTTACTCGTTTACTGTAGTTACAAGTTACTCGTATACTGTAGTTACTAGTTACGCGTATTCTGTAGTTACAAGTGACTCGTATACTGTAGTTACAAGTGACTCGTATACTGTAGTTACAATTGACTCGTTCACTGAAGTTACAAGTTACACGTATACTGTAGTTACAAGTTCGACGTATACAGTAGTTAAAAGTTACTCGTATACAGTAATAACAAGTTACTCGTATTCGTTAGTTTCAACTTACTCGTATACTGTAGTTACAAGTTACTCGTATACTGTAGTTACTAGTTAAGCGTATTCTGTAGTTACAAGTTACTCGTAAACTGTAGTTACAAGTTACTCGAATACTGTTGTTACAAGTGACTCGTATACTGTAGTTACAAGTGACTCGTATACTGTAGTTACAACTTACTCGTAGAATGTAGTTACAAGTTACTCGTATTCTGTAGTTTCAACTTACTCGTATACTGTAGTTACAAGTTACTCGTATACTGTAGTTACTAGTTACGCGTATTCTGTAGTTACAAGTTACTCGTAATCTGTAGTTACAAGTTACTCGTATACTGTAGTTACTAGTTACGCGTATTCTGTAGTTACAAGTGACTCGTATACTGTAGTTACAAGTGACTTGTACACTGTAGTTACAAGTAACACGTTAACTGTAGTTACAAGTTACACGTATACTGTAGTAACAAGTGACTCGTATACTGTAGTTACAAGTGACTCGTATGCTGTAGTTACAATTGACTCGTACACTGAAGTTACAAGTTAAACGTATACTGTAGTTACAAAATCGACGTATACAGTAGTTAAAAGTTACTCGTATACTGTAATAACAAGTTACTCGTATACTGTAGTTACAACTTACTCGTATACTTTAGTTACTAGTGACTCGTATACTGTAGTTACAAGTGACTCGTACACTGTAGTTACAAGTTACTCGTATACTGTAGTTACTAGTTACGCGTATTCTGTAGTTACAAGAAACACGTTTACTGTAGTTACAAGTTACACGTTTACTGTAGTTACAAGTTACTCGTATATTATAGTTACAAGTTAATCGAATACTGTACTTACAAGTGACTCGTATACTGTAGTTACAAGTTACTCGTATATTGTAGTTACAAGTTACTCGAATACTGTAGTTACAAGTGACTCGTATACTGTAGTTACAACTTACTTGTAGACTGTAGTTACAAGTTACTCGTATTCTGTAGTTTCAACTTACTCGTATACTGTAGTTACAAGTTACTCGTATACTGTAGTTACTAGTTACGCGTATTCTGTAGTTACAAGTTACTCGTTAACTGTAGTTACAAGTTACTCGTATACTGTAGTTACTAGTTACGCGTATTCTGTAGTTACAAGTGACTCGTATACTGTTGTTACAACTTACTCGTAGAATGTAGTTACAAGTTACTCGTATTCTGTAGTTTCAACTTACTCGTATACTGTAGTAACAAGTTACTCGTATACTGTCGTTACTAGTTACGCGTATTCTGTAGTTACAAGTTACTCGTAAACTGTAGTTACAAGTTACTCGTATACTGTAGTTACTAGTTACGCGTATTCTGGTGAAACAAGTGACTCGCATAATGTAGTTACAAGTGACTTGTACACTGTAGTTACAAGTAACACGTTTACTGTAGTTTCAACTTACTCGTATACTGTAGTTACAAGTGACTCGTATGCTGTAGTTACAATTGACTCGTACACTGAAGTTACAAGTTAAACGTATACTGTAGTTACAAAATCGACGTATACAGTAGTTAAAAGTTACTCGTATACTGTAATAACAAGTTACTCGTATACTGTAGTTACAACTTACTCGTATACTTTAGTTACTAGTGACTCGTATACTGTAGTTACAAGTGACTCGTACACTGTAGTTACAAGTTACTCGTATACTGTAGTTACTAGTTACGCGTATTCTGTAGTTACAAGAAACACGTTTACTGTAGTTACAAGTTACACGTTTACTGTAGTTACAAGTTACTCGTATATTATAGTTACAAGTTAATCGAATACTGTACTTACAAGTGACTCGTATACTGTAGTTACAAGTTACTCGTATATTGTAGTTACAAGTTACTCGAATACTGTAGTTACAAGTGACTCGTATACTGTAGTTACAACTTACTTGTAGACTGTAGTTACAAGTTACTCGTATTCTGTAGTTTCAACTTACTCGTATACTGTAGTTACAAGTTACTCGTATACTGTAGTTACTAGTTACGCGTATTCTGTAGTTACAAGTTACTCGTTAACTGTAGTTACAAGTTACTCGTATACTGTAGTTACTAGTTACGCGTATTCTGTAGTTACAAGTGACTCGTATACTGTTGTTACAACTTACTCGTAGAATGTAGTTACAAGTTACTCGTATTCTGTAGTTTCAACTTACTCGTATACTGTAGTAACAAGTTACTCGTATACTGTCGTTACTAGTTACGCGTATTCTGTAGTTACAAGTTACTCGTAAACTGTAGTTACAAGTTACTCGTATACTGTAGTTACTAGTTACGCGTATTCTGGTGAAACAAGTGACTCGCATAATGTAGTTACAAGTGACTTGTACACTGTAGTTACAAGTAACACGTTTACTGTAGTTTCAACTTACTCGTATACTGTAGTTACAAGTTACTCGTATACTGTAGTTACTAGTTATGCGTATTCTGTAGTTACAACAGACTCGTATACTGTAGTTACAAGTGCCTCGTATACTGTAGTTTTAATTGACTCGTACACTGAAGTTACAAGTTACACGTATACTGTAGTTAAAAGTTCGACGTATACAGTAGTTAAAAGTTACTCGTATACTGTAGTTACAAGTTACTCGTATACTGTAGTTACAACTTACTCGTATACTGTAGTTACTAGTGACTCGTATACTGTAGTTACAAGTGACTCGTATACTGTAGTTACAAATTACTCGTATACTGTAGTTACAACTTACTCGTATACTGTAGTTACTAGTGACTCGTATACTGTAGTTACAAGTGACTCGTATACTGTAGTTACAAGTTACTCGTATACTGTAGTTACTAGTTACGCGTATTCTGTAGTTACAAGTTACTCGTAAACTGTAGTTACAAGTTACTCGTATACTGTAGTTACTAGTTACACGTATACTGTAGTCACAACTTACTCGTAGAATGTAGTTACAAGTTACTCGTATTCTGTAGTTTCAACTCACTCGTATACTGTAGTAACAAGTTACTCGTATACTGTAGTTACTAGTTACGCATATTCTGCAGTTACAAGTTACTCGTTAACTGTAGTTACAAGTTACTCGTATACTGTAGTTACTAGTTACGCGTATTCTGTAGAAACAATTGACTCGTATGATGTAGTTACAAGTGACTCGTACACTGTAGTTACAAGTAACACGTTTACTGTAGTTACAAGTTACACGTATACTGTAGTTACAAGTTACTCGTATACTGTAGTTACTAGTTACGCGTATTCTGTAGTTACAACAGACTCGTATACTGTAGTTACAAGTGACTCGTATACTGTAGTTACAATTGACTCGTACACTGAAGTTACAAAATACACGTATACTGTAGTTACAAGTTCGACGTATACAGTAGTTAAAAGTTACTCGTATACTGTAATAACAAGTTACTCGTATACTGTAGTTACAACTTACTCGTATACTTTAGTTACTAGTGACTCGTATACTGTAGTTACAAGTGACTCGTATACTGTAGTTACAAGTTACTCGTATACTGTAGTTACTAGGTACGCGTATTCTGTAGTTACAAGAAACACATTTACTGTAGATACAAGTTACACGTTTACTGTAGTTACAAGTTACTCGTATATTATAGTTACAAGTTAATCGAATACTGTAGTTACAAGTGACTCGTATACTGTAGTTACAAGTTACTCGTATATTGTAGTTACAAGTTACTCGAATACTGTTGTTACAAGTTACTCGAATACTGTTGTTACAAGTGACTCGTATACTGTAGTTACAAGTTACTCGTATACTGTAATAACAAGTTACTCGTATACTGTAGTTCCAACTTACTCATATATTGTTGTTACTAGTTACGCGTATCCTGTAGTTACAAGTTACTCGTAAACTGTAGTTTCAAGTTACTCGTATACTGTAGTTACAAGTGACTCGTATTCTGTAGTTACAAGTGACTCGTATACTGTAGTTACAAGTGACTCGTACCCTGAAGTTACAAGTAACACGTATACTGTAGTTACAAGTTACACGTAAACTGTAGTTACAAGTTACTCGTATACTAAAGTAACAAGTTACTCGTATACTGTAGTTCCAAGTTACTCGTATACTGTAGTTACAAGTAACTCGTACACTGTAGTTACAATTTACACGTATATTGTAGTTACAAGTTACTCGAATACTGTAATTACAAGTGACTCGTATACTGTAGTTACAAGTGACTCATATACTGTAGTTACAACTTACTCGTAGACTGTAGTTACAAGTTACTCGTATTCTGTAGTTTCAACTTACTCGTTTACTGTAGTTACAAGTTACTCGTATACTGTAGTTACTAGTTACGCGTATTCTGTAGTTACAAGTGACTCGTATACTGTAGTTACAAGTGACTCGTATACTGTAGTTACAATTGACTCGTACACTGAAGTTACAAGTTACACGTATACTGTAGTTACAAGTTCGACGTATACAGTAGTTAAAAGTTACTCGTATACTGTAATAACAAGTTACTCGTATTCGTTAGTTTCAACTTACTCGTATACTGTAGTTACAAGTTACTCGTATACTGTAGTTACTAGTTAAGCGTATTCTGTAGTTACAAGTTACTCGTAAACTGTAGTTACAAGTTACTCGAATACTGTTGTTACAAGTGACTCGTATACTGTTGTTACAAGTGACTCGTATACTGTAGTTACAACTTACTCGTAGAATGTAGTTACAAGTTACTCGTATTCTGTAGTTTCAACTTACTCGTATACTGTAGTAACAAGTTACTCGTATACTGTAGTTACTAGCTACGCGTATTCTGTAGTTACAAGTTACTCGTAATCTGTAGTTACAAGTTACTCGTATACTGTAGTTACTAGTTACGCGTATTCTGTAGTTACAAGAGACTCGTATACTGTAGTTACAAGTTACTTGTACACTGTAGTTACAAGTTACACGTTAACTGTAGTTACAAGTTACACGTATACTGTAGTAACAAGTTACTCGTATACTGTAGTTACAAGTTACGCGTATTCTGTAGTAACAAGTGACTCGTATACTGTAGTTACAAGTGACTCGTATGCTGTAGTTACAATTGACTCGTACACTGAAGTTACAAGTTAAACGTATACTGTTGTTACAAGTTCGACGTATACAGTAGTTAAAAGTTACTCATATACTGTAATAACAAGTTACTCGTATACTGTAGTTACAACTTACTCGTATACTGTAGTTACTAGTGACTCGTATTCTGTAGTTACAAGTGACTCGTATACTGTAGTCACAAGTGACTCGTACACTGTAGTTACAAGTTACACGTATACTGTAGTTACAAGAAACACGTTTACTGTAGTTACAAGTTACACGTTTACTGTAGTTACAAGTTACTCGTATATTATAGTTACAAGTTAATCGAATACTGTAGTTACAAGTGACTCGTATACTGTAGTTACAAGTTACTCGTATATTGTAGTTACAAGTTTCTCGAATACTGTAGTTACAAGTGTCTCGTATACTGTAGTTACAAGTGACTCGTATACTGTAGTTACAACTTACTCGTAGACTGTAGTTACAAGTAACTCGTATTCTGTAGTTTCAACTTACTCGTATTCTGTAGTTACAAGTTACTCGTATACTGTAGTTACTACTTACTCGTATTCTGTAGTTACAAGTTACTCGTATACTGTAGTTACTAGTTTCGCGTATTCTGTAGTTACAAGTGACTCGTATACTGTAGTTACTAGTTAAGCTTATTCCGTAGTTACAAGTTACTCGTAAACTGTAGTTACAAGTTACTCGTATACTGTAGTTACTAGTTACGCGTATTCTGTAGTTACAACAGACTCGTATACTGTAGTTACAAGTGACTCGTATACTGTAGTTACAATTGACTCGTACACTGAAGTTACAAAATACACGTATACTGTAGTTACAAGTTCGAAGAATACAGTAGTTAAAAGTTACTTGTATACTGTAATAACAAGTTACTCGTATGCTGTAGTTACAACTTACTCGTATACTGTAGTTACTAGTTACGCGTATCCTGTAGTTACAAGTTACTCGTAAACTGTATTAACAAGTTACTCGTATACTGTAGTTACTAGTTACGCGTATTCTGTAGTTACAAGTGACTCGAATACTGTAATTACAAGTGACTCGTATACTGTAGTTACAAGTGACTCATATACTGTAGTTACAACTTACTCGTAGACTGTAGTTACAAGTTACTCGTATTCTGTAGTTTCAACTTACTCGTTTACTGTAGTTACAAGTTACTCGTATACTGTAGTTACTAGTTACGCGTATTCTGTAGTTACAAGTGACTCGTATACTGTAGTTACAAGTGACTCGTATACTGTAGTTACAATTGACTCGTTCACTGAAGTTACAAAATACACGTATACTGTAGTTACAAGTTCGACGTATACAGTAGTTAAAAGTTACTCGTATACTGTAATAACAAGTTACTCGTATACTGTAGTTACAACTTACTCGTATACTTTAGTTACTAGTGACTCGTATACTGTAGTTACAAGTGACTCGTATACTGTAGTTACAATTGACTCGTACACTGAAGTTACAAAATACACGTATACTGTAGTTACAAGTTCGACGTATACAGTAGTTAAAAGTTACTCGTATACTGTAATAACAAGTTACTCGTAAACTGTAGTTACAACTTACTCGTATACTTTAGTTACTAGTGACTCGTATACTGTAGTTACAAGTGACTCGTATACTGTAGTTACAAGTTACTCGTATACTGTAGTTACTAGTTACGCGTATACTGTAGTTACAAGTTACTCGTATATTGTAGTTACAAGTTACTCGAATACTGTTGTTACAAGTTACTCGAATACTGTTGTTACAAGTGACTCGTATACTGTAGTTACAAGTTACTCGTATACTGTAATAACAAGTTACTCGTATACTGTAGTTCCAACTTACTCGTTTACTGTAGTTACAAGTTACTCGTATACTGTAGTTACTAGTTACGCGTATTCTGTAGTTACAAGTGACTCGTATACTGTAGTTACAAGTGACTCGTATACTGTAGTTACAATTGACTCGTACACTGAAGTTACAAAATACACGTATACTGTAGTTACAAGTTCGACGTATACAGTAGTTAAAAGTTACTCGTATACTGTAATAACAAGTTACTCGTATACTGTAGTTACAACTTACTCGTATACTTTAGTTACTAGTGACTCGTATACTGTAGTTACAAGTGACTCGTATACTGTAGTTACAAGTTACTCGTATACTGTAGTTACTAGTTACGCGTATACTGTAGTTACAAGTTACTCGTATATTGTAGTTACAAGTTACTCGAATACTGTTGTTACAAGTTACTCGAATACTGTTGTTACAAGTGACTCGTATACTGTAGTTACAAGTTACTCGTATACTGTAATAACAAGTTACTCGTATACTGTAGTTCCAACTTACTCATATATTGTTGTTACTAGTTACGCGTATCCTGTAGTTACAAGTTACTCGTAAACTGTAGTTACAAGTTACTCGTATTCTGTAGTTACAAGTGACTCGTATTCTGTAGTTACAAGTGACTCGTATACTGTAGTTACAAGTGACTCGTACCCTGAAGTTACAAGTAACACGTATACTGTAGTTACAAGTTACACGTATACTGTAGTTACAAGTTACTCGTATACTAAAGTAACAAGTTACTCGTATACTGTAGTTACAAGTAACTCGTACACTGTAGTTACAATTTACTCGTATATTGTAGTTACAAGTTACTCGAATACTGTTGTTACAGGTTACTCGAATACTGTTGTTACAAGTGACTCGTATACTGTAGTTACAAGTTACTCGTATACTGTAATAACAAGTTACTCGTATACTGTAGTTCCAACTTACTCATATATTGTTGTTACTAGTTACGCGTATCCTGTAGTTACAAGTTACTCGTAAACTGTAGTTACAAGTTACTCGTATTCTGTTGTTACAAGTGACTCGTATTCTGTAGTTACAAGTGACTCGTATACTGTAGTTACAAGTGACTCGTACCCTGAAGTTACAAGTAACACGTATACTGTAGTTACAAGTTACACGTATACTGTAGTTACAAGTTACTCGTATACTAAAGTAACAAGTTACTCGTATACTGTAGTTACAAGAAACTCGTACACTGTAGTTACAAGTTACTCGTATACTGTAGTTACAAGTAACTCGTACACTGTAGTTACAATTTACTCGTATATTGTAGTTACAAGTTACTCGAATACTGTAATTTCAAGTGACTCGTATACTGTAGTTACAAGTGACTCATATACTGTAGTTACAACTTACTCGTAGACTGTAGTTACAAGTTACTCGTATTCTGTAGTTTCAACTTACTCGTTTACTGTAGTTACAAGTTACTCGTATACTGTAGTTACTAGTTACGCGTATTCTGTAGTTACAAGTGACTCGTATACTGTAGTTACAAGTGACTCGTATACTGTAGTTACAATTGACTCGTTCACTGAAGTTACAAGTTACACGTATACTGTAGTTACAAGTTCGACGTATACAGTAGTTAAAAGTTACTCGTATACAGTAATAACAAGTTACTCGTATTCGTTAGTTTCAACTTACTCGTATACTGTAGTTACAAGTTACTCGTATACTGTAGTTACTAGTTAAGCGTATTCTGTAGTTACAAGTTACTCGTAAACTGTAGTTACAAGTTACTCGAATACTGTTGTTACAAGTGACTCGTATACTGTAGTTACAAGTGACTCGTATACTGTAGTTACAACTTACTCGTAGAATGTAGTTACAAGTTACTCGTATTCTGTAGTTTCAACTTACTCGTATACTGTAGTTACAAGTTACTCGTATACTGTAGTTACTAGTTACGCGTATTCTGTAGTTACAAGTTACTCGTAATCTGTAGTTACAAGTTACTCGTATACTGTAGTTACTAGTTACGCGTATTCTGTAGTTACAAGTGACTCGTATACTGTAGTTACAAGTGACTTGTACACTGTAGTTACAAGTAACACGTTAACTGTAGTTACAAGTTACACGTATACTGTAGTAACAAGTGACTCGTATACTGTAGTTACAAGTGACTCGTATGCTGTAGTTACAATTGACTCGTACACTGAAGTTACAAGTTAAACGTATACTGTAGTTACAAAATCGACGTATACAGTAGTTAAAAGTTACTCGTATACTGTAATAACAAGTTACTCGTATACTGTAGTTACAAGTGACTCGTACACTGTAGTTACAAGTTACTCGTATACTGTAGTTACTAGTTACGCGTATTCTGTAGTTACAAGAAACACGTTTACTGTAGTTACAAGTTACACGTTTACTGTAGTTACAAGTTACTCGTATATTATAGTTACAAGTTAATCGAATACTGTACTTACAAGTGACTCGTATACTGTAGTTACAAGTTACTCGTATATTGTAGTTACAAGTTACTCGAATACTGTAGTTACAAGTGACTCGTATACTGTAGTTACAACTTACTTGTAGACTGTAGTTACAAGTTACTCGTATTCTGTAGTTTCAACTTACTCGTATACTGTAGTTACAAGTTACTCGTATACTGTAGTTACTAGTTACGCGTATTCTGTAGTTACAAGTTACTCGTTAACTGTAGTTACAAGTTACTCGTATACTGTAGTTACTAGTTACGCGTATTCTGTAGTTACAAGTGACTCGTATACTGTTGTTACAACTTACTCGTAGAATGTAGTTACAAGTTACTCGTATTCTGTAGTTTCAACTTACTCGTATACTGTAGTAACAAGTTACTCGTATACTGTCGTTACTAGTTACGCGTATTCTGTAGTTACAAGTTACTCGTAAACTGTAGTTACAAGTTACTCGTATACTGTAGTTACTAGTTACGCGTATTCTGGTGAAACAAGTGACTCGCATAATGTAGTTACAAGTGACTTGTACACTGTAGTTACAAGTAACACGTTTACTGTAGTTTCAACTTACTCGTATACTGTAGTTACAAGTTACTCGTATACTGTAGTTACTAGTTATGCGTATTCTGTAGTTACAACAGACTCGTATACTGTAGTTACAAGTGCCTCGTATACTGTAGTTTTAATTGACTCGTACACTGAAGTTACAAGTTACACGTATACTGTAGTTAAAAGTTCGACGTATACAGTAGTTAAAAGTTACTCGTATACTGTAGTTACAAGTTACTCGTATACTGTAGTTACAACTTACTCGTATACTGTAGTTACTAGTGACTCGTATACTGTAGTTACAAGTGACTCGTATACTGTAGTTACAAATTACTCGTATACTGTAGTTACAACTTACTCGTATACTGTAGTTACTAGTGACTCGTATACTGTAGTTACAAGTGACTCGTATACTGTAGTTACAAGTTACTCGTATACTGTAGTTACTAGTTACGCGTATTCTGTAGTTACAAGTTACTCGTAAACTGTAGTTACAAGTTACTCGTATACTGTAGTTACTAGTTACGCGTATTCTGTAGTTACAAGAAACACGTTTACTGTAGTTACAAGTTACACGTTTACTGTAGTTACAAGTTACTCGTATATCGTCGCATTAAAGGCAGAACCGACTATCTCGAAATTTTTGATGTTTTTACTTTTTTACACCATGCTGCTTAATTTTGAATTCTCTATCTAGTAGTAAAACCGATTACTGTCTGTGACCATTATTTACGGAGTTATCGAGTTCTAAAACCAACTTTTTTAGAAAGTTGATTTGATTCCAAAAGTTAAGAACCAAATTACCAGAGATAATCCTAAACATTCCTCAAACATACCAGGCAAAATCAACAAACTAATGATAGTTGATTTTGGCTGTCAATTATATCTTAATCTCGAGTTGTTATAAATACTATCGGGATATAATCGCTTTTGGCTCTAGACTTGTGTGCACCATCCAGGAAATTCGAGAGGCAAAACCAACTACTGCTGTTTACCGTAGATTTGGTCACCAGTGTGACCATAATGATGCAGGTTTCTGCCATTTTGCCAGCTTTATTGTATCGTAAGACAGTATAGGAATGTCATTTAGTATTTTAATATTGTACTCTTCTATTGTATTTATTGGTACGTATTATTTGTTAATGCTGCAGTATTATACATATTAATTCAAAGTAAGCGAACTGGTGCTTTTCTGGAATTTTGCATAGTAGAGTTATATTGAACCCTAAGTTTTCTAAAACTATTAAACATTTTACGGGTTTTTTACTGACGGTATGTTTTTATTGAGCACCCGATATTTCGCTGATGTTCCAATCAGCATGTTCACGGGTAAACTGACACGGGTAACATACCGTGAGTAAAAAACCCGTAAAATGTTTAATAGTTTTAGTGACAATAACCACGGAACCTTAAAACCTAAGTTTTCTGTTTAATTTCTATGTTTATTTTGTATTCCAAATGAATATTTAAAAATACTAATATTAAGGCAATAATAATAGAATAATTCAAAATTTTGATAATTTTGCAATCGTCATTCTAGCAACACTGGCTGGACCTGTTGGTGGGGGCTATCGGCCGGCCGGCGCACGCGACGTTTGGTTGAATTTTGCGCGAATAACAGTGTCATAATCTAGTTTTTGTTAGTTTGTGTCCTTAAAATAAACAAAACATGTCACTGGGAAAGAAGAATTTGCCTCCGGATCGAGTGGATGACAAACCTCAGTGTGAATTTGATGAAAGTAAGTAATATTTTCGATTCAATTTTTAGGTTATAATTTCGAAAATGAAATGTGATCTTTAAATAATCAGTCTCAATCTTTTTTAGGTTTTCAAAACGCTACTAATGACGATGACGACGACTTAGTGATATCTCAAGCTTATGATATGTTTGTAACCCAGACTACGAACCAAACAAAAAGTATTCAGCGGCCAGAAAACGGTGAGTACCTACTTACTTTATAATTGTATTTTTTAGAAGGAAATGTTGCATAATGAGAGTCGAAAGTTTTAAATAAGTACTAGGTAGTCTAAATATATGCTATTCTGCTTTATTTATTATCTACACTAACAATAAAGAGGAAAGATTTGTTTGTACGTATTTGTAATATGTATGTAATTCGATAAACTCCGAAAGTACTGGACCGATTTCAAAAATTCTTTCGCCATTAGAAAGATTCAACATCCCTGAGTAACATAGGCTACTTTTTACCACGGGAAAATGTCTTATTCCCACGGGAAAACGGTAAGCAGCCGGTGAAACCGCTGGGCTGGACTCTAGTAAATTACATAGGCAAAGTTGCTTAATTTTGTCACTGACTGACTGACTCACTCACTGACCGATCATCACAATGTTTGAGGACTTCTAGAAGGCCTAGATTGATTATAGCGATTGTTGGATTGTTTCCTGACTCACAAAGATTTTACTTAACTTTGGTTGATTAATAATTTATTTTATAATAATTACAGACCCAGAAGAAGACAATGTGACATTTGAAAAAACAAAAGACAGTTCGAAAGTCCACGACAAGGAAGAGAAAAGGCCCCAAAAAAACAATACTACTGTTGAAGATATTGAGCAGGTTGCTGAAGTGAGTGAAATTAACTACTTAGAAGATTTAGTCACTCTGGAAGATTTGAGAGAAGTAATTTCTCCGTCTTATTTTGCTGAACCTGAATCACAGTTGTTTCCGGATATACCTGAAAATGAATGGTTAGATCTTAATGAAGCGTCTACAATCGCAAATATAACTATAGTAAAAATATTTGATCGCTGCTGGAAAACAATTAAAAGCAAACAGGACACAGTAGAAATGGCAACTTTAACATTAATGGAGATATTTAATCGTGCTTGGAAAACTATCACACCTCGCAGCAGATGGCGTCAACCCGACCCCAGCAGCTGGAGAAGAAACATTGCCAAAAAACGCCGTGCTGATGGTCTGCCGTACGTGACTGCAAAAAAAATTAGACAACCAAAGATTCCCAAGGATGTAGATTGCTCTAGATGCAAATACAGATGCACTGTAAAAATCAGTTCTGATGACCGTGATTATCTTTGTAGAAAATACTGGGATCTTGACTATGCAGCAAAGAAAAATTTCATATTAAATTTAATTCAGGTAACGCCTATAAAAACAACTGTTGTTGCTAGAAAACGAGCAACACCAAGGTCGAACAACAAACAGTACTTTTTCAAAATAGATGGTTTGGAACTGCAGGTATGTCAGTCTTTTTTCTGCAAGACTTTGTGCATATCTCCGTCTGTGGTTACTGATGCAGTGGCTAAGTGTGACAGCATGGGAACGTACTCTAGGAAAAGCGATCCGCGAGGCAGACACGAACCAATAAATAAAACTCCCGCGCGCCAGTTACAAGAAGTACATGAGCACATCAATGCATTCCCTACCATGGAAAGCCATTATGTGCGAAAAAGAATAAAACGAAAATATTTAGATGCTTCTCTATCTATAAACAAAATGTACAAACTGTACGAAGAACAATGCCAAGACAATGGAAATATGCCTGTGTCTGAAGCGACGTACCGCAAAATCTTTGGCAACGATTATAATTTGGGGTTTTTTGCGCCAAAAAAAGACCAGTGCCTTCTATGCACAAAGTACAACCGCTTGAATGACGCAGAAAAATCCGATCCCGTACATTCAGCCTTGAAACAAGAATATCTGGATCATATAACAAGAAAAGAAGCTTGCAACAAAGAGAAAGAAAATGACAAGAAAAGGGCAGAACAAGAAGAAACCTTCCTCTCAGCTTCCTTTGATCTGCAGGCAATTTTGCAGATTCCTAATGGGGATGATGGACTATTGTATTATTGCCGAAAGCTTACAGTGTACAACTTAACTATATACGAGAGCGCTGCTCCCAATGACGCTTACTGCTTCGCCTGGAACGAAGTTAATGGAAAAAAGGGCAGTTCTGAAATCGGGTCCATTCTTTTACATTATTTGTCGGAAATACCAGAACGCTATAATGAAGTTGCATTATTTTCCGACACTTGCGGGGGACAAAATAGGAACCAACATGTAGCTGCAGTTTTGCTGTGGGCAGTGCATCAAATTGAGCACATAAATATAATCGAACATAAGTTCCTAGAATCAGGACACTCGCACATGGAGGTTGACTCAATGCACAGTTGCATTGAGTCAGCACAAAAAAACACCAATGTGTACTCAATGTCGGAGTGGTTAAACATTTTTCGACGTGCCCGAACATCCCGAAAAGCAGAAAAGCAGTCTAAAAAGCCTTACAATGTAAAGGAAATGAAGTACAAAGACTTTAAAGATTTGAAAATACTTTCTAGCACTATTCTGAAAAACAAATGCAAAACAAACAATGAAGGGCAGCGCGTTATGTGGCTGAAAATAAAAAGAATGAGATACGTAAAGGGCGAGAGCAGGATCTATTACAACTATGACATGTCAAAGGAGTTTCTTTGTATGGATTTTGATTTACAGGAAATGACACAACCGGACACGCATGCGGATGAAAGCACTAAAAAACACACACACAACACACGTTACAGTACACGGCAGAATAAGAGGACCACACGAGATATTGATCTTCCCCAACCTTCTCCTCAACAAAGTATTGGTTCATCTTTTCCGACTCAACTCCAACAGTTGTATTCTGAATCACTACCAATTTCAGTAGCCAAAAAAAGAGATCTGCTTAAACTATGCGATAAAGGTGTGATTCCAGAGGAGTATCATGGGTGGTACCAAAACCTCAAAACTGATCGTAATAGCGTCGATCGTGTGCCTGACTTAACGATTTCGGATGAATCAGATGAATGGACGGAGGAGTGATTTTTTCTTTGTTTATTCTTAGTAATAATAAATATTTCCAACATAAATTACCCTTTTTATTTGTTTTTAAACTAGAACAACCTTAAAAAAGCCTTAATTATACAATAGTCCACTTTGCTTCTTAAGTGTCAATATGCTTTATACAACAAATCTAGAAGCAAAACCAACTATCTTTTTGTATTTTTTTAAATAACGCCTTAGTTTTTAATTTTATTCTAAATATTATAACAGAAATATGATATAAACCTGTATAATAATAAGAAGACTACATACGGTACGTCTATGTTGGTTATTTATGAAGATAAACTAGATCTTACGATCTAGAGGCAAAACAAACTATTTAGGGGTTTATTTTTAATACGAGGATTATTGCGGTTAAATTAATAATAATATATTAATAAGCGTTTCACGACTTCTTTAACATTGAATCATAGAACAACTTGACTTAATATGGAAATATAAAACCAATAACTAATGACACAACATTACAATAAACATTCGGATCAAATTTACTCATGATTTTACTTTGTGATTTTTGGCCTAGTTAGTTGGTTTTGCCTTTAATGCGATAAATATAGTTACAAGTTAATCGAATACTGTAGTTACAAGTGACTCGTATACTGTAGTTACAAGTTACTCGTATATTGTAGTTACAAGTTACTCGAATACTGTAGTTACAAGTGACTCGTATACTGTAGTTACAAGTGACTCGTATACTGTAGTTACAACTTACTCGTAGACTGTAGTTACAAGTTACTCGTATTCTGTAGTTTCAACTTACTCGTATTCTGTAGTTACAAGTTACTCGTAAACTGTAGTTACTACTTACTCGTATCCTGTTGTTACAAGTTACTCGTATACTGTAGTTACTAGTTACGCGTATTCTGTAGTTACAACAGACTCGTATACTGTAGTTACAAGTGACTCGTATACTGTAGTTACAATTGACTCGTACACTGAAGTTACAAAATACACGTATACTGTAGTTACAAGTTCGAAGAATACAGAAGTTAAAAGTTACTTGTATACTGTAATAACAAGTTACTCGTATGCTGTAGTTACAACTTACTCGTATACTGTAGTTACTAGTTACGCGTATCCTGTAGTTACAAGTTACTCGTAAACTGTAGTAACAAGTTACTCGTTTACTATAGTTACTAGTTACGCGTATTCTGTAGTTACAAGTGACTCGTATACTGTAGTTACAAGTGACTCGTACACTGTAGTTACAAGTAACACGTATACTGTAGTTACAAGTTACACGTCTACTGTAGTTACAAGTTACTCGTATACTAAAGTAACAAGTTACTCGTATACTGTAGTTACAAGTAACTCGTATACTGTAGTTACAAGTTACTCGTATATTGTAGTTACTAGTTACTCGAATACTGTTGTTACAAGTTACTCGAATACTGTTGTTACAAGTGACTCGTATACTGTAGTTACACGTAACTCGTATACTGTAATAACAAGTTACTCGTATACTGTAGTTCCAACTTACTCATATATTGTTGTTACTAGTTACGCGTATCCTGTAGTTACAAGTTACTCGTAAACTGTAGTTACAAGTTACTCGTATACTGTAGTTACAAGTGACTCGTATTCTGTAGTTACAAGTGACTCGTATACTGTAGTTACAAGTGACTCGTACCCTGAAGTTACAAGTAACACGTATACTGTAGTTACAAGTTACACGTTTACTGTAGTTACAAGTTACTCGTATACTAAAGTAACAAGTTACTCGTATACTGTAGTTACAAGTAACTCGTACACTGTAGTTACAATTTACTCGTATATTGTAGTTACAAGTTACTCGAATACTGTAATTACAAGTGACTCGTATACTGTAGTTACAAGTGACTCATATACTGTAGTTACAACTTACTCGTAGACTGTAGTTACAAGTTACTCGTATTCTGTAGTTTCAACTTACTCGTTTACTGTAGTTATAAGTTACTCGTATACTGTAGTTACTAGTTACGCGTATTCTGTAGTTACAAGTGACTCGTATACTGTAGTTACAAGTGACTCGTATACTGTAGTTACAATTGACTCGTACACTGAAGTTACAAGTTACACGTATACTGTAGTTACAAGTTCGACGTATACAGTAGTTAAAAGTTACTCGTATACAGTAATAACAAGTTACTCGTATTCGTTAGTTTCAACTTACTCGTATACTGTAGTTACAAGTTACTCGTATACTGTAGTTACTAGTTAAGCGTATTCTGTAGTTACAAGTTACTCGTAAACTGTAGTTACAAGTTACTCGAATACTGTTGTTACAAGTGACTCGTATACTGTAGTTACATGTGACTCGTATACTGTAGTTACAACTTACTCGTAGAATGTAGTTACAAGTTACTCGTATTCTGTAGTTTCAACTTACTCGTATACTGTAGTTACAAGTTACTCGTATACTGTAGTTACTTGTTACGCGTATTCTGTAGTTACAAGTGACTCGTATACTGTAGTTACAAGTGACTTGTACACTGTAGTTACAAGTAACACGTTAACTGTAGTTACAAGTTACACGTATACTGTAGTAACAAGTTACTCGTATACTGTAGTTACAAGTGACTCGTACCCTGAAGTTACAAGTAACACGTATACTGTAGTTAGAAGTGACTCGTATGCTGTAGTTACAATTGACTCGTACACTGAAGTTACAAGTTAAACGTATACTGTAGTTACAAGTTCGACGTATACAGTAGTTAAAAGTTACTCGTATACAGTAATAACAAGTTACTCGTATTCGTTAGTTACAACTTACTCGTATACTTTAGTTACTAGTGACTCGTATACTGTAGTTACAAGTGACTCGTACACTGTAGTTACAAGTTACTCGTATACTGTAGTTACTAGTTACGCGTATTCTGTAGTTACAAGAAACACGTTTACTGTAGTTACAAGTTACACGTTTACTGTAGTTACAAGTTACTCGTATATTATAGTTACAAGTTAATCAAATACTGTAGTTACAAGTGACTCGTATACTGTAGTTACAAGTTACTCGTATATTGTAGTTACAAGTTACTCGAATACTGTAGTTACAAGTGACTCGTATACTGTAGTTACAACTTACTTGTAGACTGTAGTTACAAGTTACTCGTATTCTGTAGTTTCAACTTACTCGTATACTGTAGTTACAAGTTACTCGTATACTGTAGTTACTAGTTACGCGTATTCTGTAGTTACAAGTTACTCGTTAACTGTAGTTACAAGTTACTCGTATACTGTAGTTACTAGTTACGCGTATTCTGTAGTTACAAGTGACTCGTATACTGTAGTTACAAGTGACTCGTATACTGTAGTTACAACTTACTCGTAGACTGTAGTTACAAGTTACTCGTATTCTGTAGTTTCAACTTACTCGTATTCTGTAGTTACAAGTTACTCGTATACTGTAGTTACTAGTTCCGCGTATTCTGTAGTTACAAGTGACTCGTATACTGTAGTTACTAGTGAAGCTTATTCTGTAGTTACAAGTTACTCGTAAACTGTATTTACAAGTTACTCGTATACTGTAGTTACTAGTTACGCGTATTCTGTAGTTACAAGTGACTCGTATACTGTAGTTACAAGTGACTCGTACACTGTAGTTACAAGTTACACGTATAATGTAGTTACAAGTTACACGTATACTGTAGTTACAAGTTACTCGTATATTGTAGTTACAAATTACTCGAATACTGTTGTTACAAGTGACTCGTATACTGTAGTTACAAGTGACTCGTATACTGTAGTCACAACTTACTCGTAGAATGTAGTTACAAGTTACTCGTATTCTGTAGTTTCAACTCACTCGTATACTGTAGTAACAAGTTACTCGTATACTGTAGTTACTAGTTACGCATATTCTGCAGTTACAAGTTACTCGTTAACTGTAGTTACAAGTTACTCGTATACTGTAGTTACTAGTTACGCGTATTCTGTAGAAACAATTGACTCGTATGATGTAGTTACAAGTGACTCGTACACTGTAGTTACAAGTAACACGTTTACTGTAGTTACAAGTTACACGTATACTGTAGTTACAAGTTACTCGTATACTGTAGTTACTAGTTACGCGTATTCTGTAGTTACAACAGACTCGTATACTGTAGTTACAAGTGACTCGTATACTGTAGTTACAATTGACTCGTACACTGAAGTTACAAAATACACGTATACTGTAGTTACAAGTTCGACGTATACAGTAGTTAAAAGTTACTCGTATACTGTAATAACAAGTTACTCGTATACTGTAGTTACAACTTACTCGTATACTTTAGTTACTAGTGACTCGTATACTGTAGTTACAAGTGACTCGTATACTGTAGTTACAAGTTACTCGTATACTGTAGTTACTAGGTACGCGTATTCTGTAGTTACAAGAAACACATTTACTGTAGATACAAGTTACACGTTTACTGTAGTTACAAGTTACTCGTATATTATAGTTACAAGTTAATCGAATACTGTAGTTACAAGTGACTCGTATACTGTAGTTACAAGTTACTCGTATATTGTAGTTACAAGTTACTCGAATACTGTTGTTACAAGTTACTCGAATACTGTTGTTACAAGTGACTCGTATACTGTAGTTACAAGTTACTCGTATACTGTAATAACAAGTTACTCGTATACTGTAGTTCCAACTTACTCATATATTGTTGTTACTAGTTACGCGTATCCTGTAGTTACAAGTTACTCGTAAACTGTAGTTTCAAGTTACTCGTATACTGTAGTTACAAGTGACTCGTATTCTGTAGTTACAAGTGACTCGTATACTGTAGTTACAAGTGACTCGTACCCTGAAGTTACAAGTAACACGTATACTGTAGTTACAAGTTACACGTATACTGTAGTTACAAGTTACTCGTATACTAAAGTAACAAGTTACTCGTATACTGTAGTTCCAAGTTACTCGTATACTGTAGTTACAAGTAACTCGTACACTGTAGTTACAATTTACACGTATATTGTAGTTACAAGTTACTCGAATACTGTAATTACAAGTGACTCGTATACTGTAGTTACAAGTGACTCATATACTGTAGTTACAACTTACTCGTAGACTGTAGTTACAAGTTACTCGTATTCTGTAGTTTCAACTTACTCGTTTACTGTAGTTACAAGTTACTCGTATACTGTAGTTACTAGTTACGTCATTCTGTAGTTACAAGTGACTCGTATACTGTAGTTACAAGTGACTCGTATACTGTAGTTACAATTGACTCGTACACTGAAGTTACAAGTTACACGTATACTGTAGTTACAAGTTCGACGTATACAGTAGTTAAAAGTTACTCGTATACTGTAATAACAAGTTACTCGTATTCGTTAGTTTCAACTTACTCGTATACTGTAGTTACAAGTTACTCGTATACTGTAGTTACTAGTTAAGCGTATTCTGTAGTTACAAGTTACTCGTAAACTGTAGTTACAAGTTACTCGAATACTGTTGTTACAAGTGACTCGTATACTGTTGTTAGAAGTGACTCGTATACTGTAGTTACAACTTACTCGTAGAATGTAGTTACAAGTTACTCGTATTCTGTAGTTTCAACTTACTCGTATACTGTAGTAACAAGTTACTCGTATACTGTAGTTACTAGCTACGCGTATTCTGTAGTTACAAGTTACTCGTAATCTGTAGTTACAAGTTACTCGTATACTGTAGTTACTAGTTACGCGTATTCTGTAGTTACAAGTGACTCGTATACTGTAGTTACAAGTTACTTGTACACTGTAGTTACAAGTTACACGTTAACTGTAGTTACAAGTTACACGTATACTGTAGTAACAAGTTACTCGTATACTGTAGTTACAAGTTACGCGTATTCTGTAGTAACAAGTGACTCGTATACTGTAGTTACAAGTGACTCGTATGCTGTAGTTACAATTGACTCGTACACTGAAGTTACAAGTTAAACGTATACTGTTGTTACAAGTTCGACGTATACAGTAGTTAAAAGTTACTCATATACTGTAATAACAAGTTACTCGTATACTGTAGTTACAACTTACTCGTATACTGTAGTTACTAGTGACTCGTATTCTGTAGTTACAAGTGACTCGTATACTGTAGTCACAAGTGACTCGTACACTGTAGTTACAAGTTACACGTATACTGTAGTTACAAGAAACACGTTTACTGTAGTTACAAGTTACACGTTTACTGTAGTTACAAGTTACTCGTATATTATAGTTACAAGTTAATCGAATACTGTAGTTACAAGTGACTCGTATACTGTAGTTACAAGTTACTCGTATATTGTAGTTACAAGTTTCTCGAATACTGTAGTTACAAGTGACTCGTATACTGTAGTTACAAGTGACTCGTATACTGTAGTTACAACTTACTCGTAGACTGTAGTTACAAGTAACTCGTATTCTGTAGTTTCAACTTACTCGTATTCTGTAGTTACAAGTTACTCGTATACTGTAGTTACTACTTACTCGTATTCTGTAGTTACAAGTTACTCGTATACTGTAGTTACTAGTTTCGCGTATTCTGTAGTTACAAGTGACTCGTATACTGTAGTTACTAGTTAAGCTTATTCCGTAGTTACAAGTTACTCGTAAACTGTAGTTACAAGTTACTCGTATACTGTAGTTACTAGTTACGCGTATTCTGTAGTTACAACAGACTCGTATACTGTAGTTACAAGTGACTCGTATACTGTAGTTACAATTGACTCGTACACTGAAGTTACAAAATACACGTATACTGTAGTTACAAGTTCGAAGAATACAGTAGTTAAAAGTTACTTGTATACTGTAATAACAAGTTACTCGTATGCTGTAGTTACAACTTACTCGTATACTGTAGTTACAAGTGACTCGTATACTGTACTTACAAGTGACTCGTATACTGTAGTTACAAGAGACTCGTATACTGTAGTTACAAGTTACTCGTATACTGAAGTGACAAGTTACTCGTTTACTGTAATTACAAGTTACTCGTATACTGAAGTAAAAAGTTACTCGTATTATGAAGTAACAAGTTACTCGTATACTGAAGTAATTAGTTACTCGTATTTTTTAGTTACAAGTGACTCGTATACTGTAGTTACAAGTTACTCGTATACTGTAGTTACAAGTGACTCGTATACTGTAGTTACAAGTGACTCGTATACTGTAGTTACAAGTGACTCGTATACTGTAGTTACAAGTGACTCGTATACTGTACTTACAAGTGACTCGTATACTGTAGTTACAAGAGACTCGTATACTGTAGTTACAAGTTACTCGTATACTGAAGTGACAAGTTACTCGTTTACTGTAATTACAAGTTACTCGTATACTGAAGTAAAAAGTTACTCGTATTATGAAGTAACAAGTTACTCGTATACTGTAGTTACAAGTGACTCGTATACTGTAGTTACAAGTGACTCGTAAACTGTAGTAAATAACTACTCGTTTACTGTAGTTACAAGTTACTCGTATACTATAGTTACAAGTGACTCGTATACTGTAGTTACAAGTGACTCGTATACTGTAGTTACAAGTGACTCGTATACTGTACTTACAAGTGACTCGTATACTGTAGTTTCAAGTGACTCGTATACTGTAGTAACAAGTTACTCGTATACTGTAGTTACAAGTGACTCGTATAGTGTAGTTACAAGTGACTCGTATACTGTATTTACACGTGACTCGTATACTGAAGTTACAATTTACTCGTATACTTTTGTTACAAGTTACTCGTATACTGAAGTAACAAGTTACTCGTATACTGTAGTTAGAAGTGACTCGTATACTGTAGTTACAAGTGACTCGTTTACTGCAGTAAATAAATACTCGTATACTGAAGTAAAAAAATACTCGTATACTGTAGTTACAAGTTACTCGTATACTGTAGTTACAAGTGACTCGTCTACTGTAGTTACAAAAGTCTCGTACACTGTAGTAAATAACTACTCGTATACTGTAGTTACAAGTTACTCGAATTCTGTAGTTACAAGTGACTCGTATACTCTAGTTACAAGTGACTCGTATACTGTAGTTACAAGTGACTCGTATACTGTAGTTACAAGTTACTCGTATACTTTAGTTACAAGTGACTCGTATACTGAAGTAACAAGTGACTCGTATACTGTAGTTACAAATGACTCGTATACTGTAATTACAAGTTACTTGTATACTGTAGTTACAAGTGACTCGTATAATGTAGTTACAAGTGACTCGTATACTGTAGTTACAAGTTACTCGTATACTGTAGTTACAAATGACTCGTATACTGAAGTAACAAGTGACGCGTATACTGAAGTTACAAGTTACTCGTATACTGTAGTTACAAGTGACTCGTATACTGTAGTTACAAGTGACTCGTATACTGTACTTACAAGTGACTCGTATACTGTAGTTACAAGTTACTCGTCTACTGTAGTTACAAGTTACTCGTATACTGAAGTAACAAGTTACTCGTATACTGTAATTACAAGTTACTCGTAAACTGTAGTTACAAGTGACTCGTATAATGTAGTTACTAGTTACTCGTATACTGAAGTAATTAGTTACTCGTATTTTTTAGTTACAAGTAACTCGAATACTGTAGTTACAAGTGACTAGTATACTGTAGTTACAAGTGACTCGTATACTGTAGTTACAAGTGACTCGTATACTGTAGTTACAAGTAACTCGTATACTGTACTTACAAGTGACTCGTATACTGTAGTTACAAGTTACACGTATACTGTAGTTACAAGAAACACGTTTACTGTAGTTACAAGTTACACGTTTACTGTAGTTACAAGTTACTCGTATATTATAGTTACAAGTTAATCGAATACTGTAGTTACAAGTGACTCGTATACTGTTGTTACAAGTTACTCGTATATTGTAGTTACAAGTTTCTCGAATACTGTAGTTACAAGTGACTCGTATACTGTAGTTACAAGTGACTCGTATACTGTAGTTACAACTTACTCGTAGACTGTAGTTACAAGTAACTCGTATTCTGTAGTTTCAACTTACTCGTATTCTGTAGTTACAAGTTACTCGTATACTGTAGTTACTACTTACTCGTATTCTGTAGTTACAAGTTACTCGTATACTGTAGTTACTAGTTTCGCGTATTCTGTAGTTACAAGTGACTCGTATACTGTAGTTACTAGTTAAGCTTATTCCGTAGTTACAAGTTACTCGTAAACTGTAGTTACAAGTTACTCGTATACTGTAGTTACTAGTTACGCGTATTCTGTAGTTACAACAGACTCGTATACTGTAGTTACAAGTGACTCGTATACTGTAGTTACAATTGACTCGTACACTGAAGTTACAAAATACACGTATACTGTAGTTACAAGTTCGAAGAATACAGTAGTTAAAAGTTACTTGTATACTGTAATAACAAGTTACTCGTATGCTGTAGTTACAACTTACTCGTATACTGTAGTTACAAGTGACTCGTATACTGTACTTACAAGTGACTCGTATACTGTAGTTACAAGAGACTCGTATACTGTAGTTACAAGTTACTCGTATACTGAAGTGACAAGTTACTCGTTTACTGTAATTACAAGTTACTCGTATACTGAAGTAAAAAGTTACTCGTATTATGAAGTAACAAGTTACTCGTATACTGAAGTAATTAGTTACTCGTATTTTTTAGTTACAAGTGACTCGTATACTGTAGTTACAAGTTACTCGTATACTGTAGTTACAAGTGACTCGTATACTGTAGTTACAAGTGACTCGTATACTGTAGTTACAAGTGACTCGTATACTGTAGTTACAAGTGACTCGTATACTGTACTTACAAGTGACTCGTATACTGTAGTTACAAGAGACTCGTATACTGTAGTTACAAGTTACTCGTATACTGAAGTGACAAGTTACTCGTTTACTGTAATTACAAGTTACTCGTATACTGAAGTAAAAAGTTACTCGTATTATGAAGTAACAAGTTACTCGTATACTGTAGTTACAAGTGACTCGTATACTGTAGTTACAAGTGACTCGTAAACTGTAGTAAATAACTACTCGTTTACTGTAGTTACAAGTTACTCGTATACTATAGTTACAAGTGACTCGTATACTGTAGTTACAAGTGACTCGTATACTGTAGTTACAAGTGACTCGTATACTGTAGTTACAAGTGACTCGTATACTGTACTTACAAGTGACTCGTATACTGTAGTTTCAAGTGACTCGTATACTGTAGTAACAAGTTACTCGTATACTGTAGTTACAAGTGACTCGTATAGTGTAGTTACAAGTGACTCGTATACTGTATTTACACGTGACTCGTATACTGAAGTTACAATTTACTCGTATACTTTTGTTACAAGTTACTCGTATACTGAAGTAACAAGTTACTCGTATACTGTAGTTAGAAGTGACTCGTATACTGTAGTTACAAGTGACTCGTTTACTGCAGTAAATAAATACTCGTATACTGAAGTAAAAAAATACTCGTATACTGTAGTTACAAGTTACTCGTATACTGTAGTTACAAGTGACTCGTCTACTGTAGTTACAAAAGTCTCGTACACTGTAGTAAATAACTACTCGTATACTGTAGTTACAAGTTACTCGAATTCTGTAGTTACAAGTGACTCGTATACTCTAGTTACAAGTGACTCGTATACTGTAGTTACAAGTGACTCGTATACTGTAGTTACAAGTTACTCGTATACTTTAGTTACAAGTGACTCGTATACTGAAGTAACAAGTGACTCGTATACTGTAGTTACAAATGACTCGTATACTGTAATTACAAGTTACTTGTATACTGTAGTTACAAGTGACTCGTATAATGTAGTTACAAGTGACTCGTATACTGTAGTTACAAGTTACTCGTATACTGTAGTTACAAATGACTCGTATACTGAAGTAACAAGTGACGCGTATACTGAAGTTACAAGTTACTCGTATACTGTAGTTACAAATGACTCGTATACTGTAGTTACAAGTGACTCGTATACTGTACTTACAAGTGACTCGTATACTGTAGTTACAAGTTACTCGTCTACTGTAGTTACAAGTTACTCGTATACTGAAGTAACAAGTTACTCGTATACTGTAATTACAAGTTACTCGTAAACTGTAGTTACAAGTGACTCGTATAATGTAGTTACTAGTTACTCGTATACTGAAGTAATTAGTTACTCGTATTTTTTAGTTACAAGTAACTCGAATACTGTAGTTACAAGTGACTAGTATACTGTAGTTACAAGTGACTCGTATACTGTAGTTACAAGTGACTCGTATACTGTAGTTACAAGTAACTCGTATACTGTACTTACAAGTGACTCGTATACTGTAGTTACAAGAGACTCGTATACTGTAGTTACAAGTTACTCGTATACTGAAGTGACAAGTTACTCGTTTACTGTAATTACAAGTTACTCGTATACTGAAGTAAAAAGTTACTCGTATTATGAAGTAACAAGTTACTCGTATACTGTAGTTACAAGTGACTCGTATGATGTAGTTACAAGTGACTCGTAAACTGTAGTAAATAACTACTCGTTTACTGTAGTTACAAGTTACTCGTATACTATAGTTACAAGTGACTCGTATACTGTAGTTACAAGTGACTCGTATACTGTAGTTACAAGTGACTCGTATACTGTATTTACAAGTGACTCGTATACTGTAGTTACAAGTGACTCGTATACTGTAGTTACAAGTTACTCGTATACTGTAGTTACAAGTGACTCGTATACTGTACTTACAAGTGTTTCGTATACTGTAGTTACAAGTGACTCGTATACTGTAGTAACAAGTTACTCGTATACTGTAGTTACAAGTGACTCGTATAGTGTAGTTACAAGTGACTCGTATACTGTATTTACACGTGACTCGTTTACTGAAGTTACAATTTACTCGTATACTTTTGTTACAAGTTACTCGTATACTGAAGTAACAAGTTACTCGTATACTGTAGTTAGAAGTGACTCGTATACTGTAGTTACAAGTGACTCGTTTACTGTAGCAAATAAATACTCGTATACTGAAGTAAAAAAATACTCGTATACTGTAGTTACAAGTTACTCGTATACTGTAGTTACAAGTGACTCGTCTACTGTAGTTACAAAAGACTCGTACACTGTAGTAAATAACTACTCGTATACTGTAGTTACAAGTTACTCGAATTCTGTAGTTACAAGTGACTCGTATACTCTAGTTACAAGTGACTCGTATACTGTAGTTACAAGTGACTCGTATACTGTAGTTACAAGTTACTCGTATACTTTAGTTACAAGTGACTCGTATACTGAAGTAACAAGTGACTCGTATACTGTAGTTACAAATGACTCGTATACTGTAATTACAAGTTACTCGTATACTGTAGTTACAAGTGACTCGTATAATGTAGTTACAAGTGACTCGTATACTGTAGTTACAAGTTACTCGTATACTGTTGTTACAAGTGACTCGTATACTGAAGTAACAAGTGACGCGTATACTGAAGTTACAAGTGACTCGTATACTGGAGTTACAAGTGACTCGTAAACTGTAGTTACAAGTTACTCGTATACTGTAGTTACAAGTGACTCGTATACTGTAGTTACAAGTTACTCGTATACTGAAGTAAAAAGTTACTCGTATACTGTAGTTACAAGTTTCTCGTATACTGTAGTTACAAGTGACTCGTCTACTGTAGTTACAAGTGACTCGTATACTGTAGTAAATAACTACTCGTATACTGTAGTTACAAGTTACTTGAATACTGTAGTTACAAGTGACTCGTATACTCTAGTTACAAGAGACTCGTAAACTGTAGTTACAAGTGACTCGTAAACTGTAGTTACAAGTGACTCGTATACTGTACTTACAAGTGACTCGTATACTGTAGTTACAAGTGGCTCGTATACTGTAGTTACAAGTTACTCGTATACTGAAGTTACAAGTATCTCGTATACTGTTCTTACAAGTGACTCGTATACTGTTCTTGCAAGTGACTCGTATACTGTAGGAAAAAGTTACTCGTATACTGTTGTTACAAGTGACTCGTATACTTAAGTTACAAGTGACTCGTATACTGTAGTTACAAGTGACTCGTATACTGAAATTGCAAGTTACTCGTATACTGTAGTTACAAGTTACTCGTATACTGAAGTAACAAGTTACTCGTATACTGTAGTTACAAGTAACTCGTATACTGTAGTTACAAGTTACTCGTATACTGTAGTTAAAAGTGACACGTATACTGTAGTTACAAGTTACTCGTATACTGTAGTTACAAGTGACTCTTATACTTAGTTACAAGTTACTCGTATACTGTAGTTACAAGTGACACGTATACTGTTGTTACAAGTTACTCGTATACTGAAGTAACAAGTTACTCGTATACTGTAGTTACAAGTGACTCGTATACTGTACTTACAAGTGACTTGTATACTGTAGTTACAAGAGACTCGTATACTGTAGTTACAAGTTACTCGTATACTGAAGTGACAAGTTACTCGTATACTGTAATTACAAGTTACTCGTATACTGAAGTAAAAAGTTACTCGTATTATGAAGTAACAAGTTACTCGTATACTGTAGTTACAAGTGACACGTATACTGTAGTTACAAGTGACTTGTAAACTGTAGTAAATAACTACTCGTTTACTGTAGTTACAAGTTACTCGTATACTATAGTTACAAGTGACTCGTATACTGTAGTTACAAGTGACTCGTATACTGTAGTTACAAGTGACTCGTATACTGTACTTACAAGTGACTCGTATACTGTAGTTACAAGTGACTCGTATACTGTACTTACAAGTGACTCGTATACTGTAGTTACAAGTGACTCGTATGCTGTAATTACAAGTTACTCGTATACTGAAGTAACAAGTTACTCGTATACTGTAATTACAAGTGACTCGTATACTGTACTTACAAGTGACTCGTATACTGTAGTTACAAGTGACTCGTATACTGTAGTTACAAGTTACTCGTATACTGTAGTTACAAGTGACTCGTATAGTGTAGTTACAAGTGACTCGTTTACTGTATTTACAAGTGACTCGTATACTGTAGTTACAAGTTACTCGTATACTTTTGTTACAAGTTACTCGTATACTGAAGTAACAAGTTACTCGTATACTGTTGTTAGAAGTGACTCGTATACTGTAGTTACAAGTGACTCGTTTACCGTAGTAAATAAATACTCATATACTGAAGTAAAAAAATACTCGTATACTGTAGTTACAAGTTACTCGTATACTGTAGTTACAAGTGACTAGTATACTGTAGTTACAAGTGACTCGTATACTGTAGTTACAAGTTACTCGTATACTGTAGTTACAAGTGACTCGTATACTGTAGTAACAAGTGACTCTTATACTGTAGTTACAAGTTACTCGTATACTGTTGTTACAAGTTACTCGAATACTGTAGTTACAAGTTACTCGTATACTGAAATAACAATTTACTCGTATACAGTAGTTACAAGTGACTCGTATACTGTAGTTACAAGTGACTCGTATACTGTAGTTACAAGTGACTCGAATACTGTAGTTACAAGTGACTCGTTTACTGTAGTTACAAGTGACTAGTATACTGTAGTTACAAGTGACTCGTATACTGTAGTTACAAGTGACTCGTATACTGTAGTTACAAGTGACTCGTATACTGTAGTTACAAGTTACTCGTTTACTGTAGTTACAAGTGACTCGTATACTGTAGTTACAAGTGACTCGTATACTGTGGTAAATAAATACTCGTATACTGAAGTAAAAAGTTACTCGTATACTGTAGTTACAAGTTACTCGTATACTGTAAATACAAGTGACTCGTCTACTGTAGTTACAAGTGACTCGTATACTGTAGTAAATAACTACTCGTATACTGTAGTTACAAGTTACTCGAATTCTGTAGTTACAAGTGACTCGTATACTCTAGTTACAAGTGACTCGTATACTGTAGTTACAAGTGACTCGTAAACTGTAGTTACAAGTGACTCGTATACTGTATTTACAAATGACCCATATACTGTAGTTACAAGTGACTCGTATACTGTATTTACAAATGACCCGTATACTGTAGTTACAAGTGACTCGTATACTGTAGTTACAAGTTACTCGTATACTGAAGTTACAAGTTACTCGTATACTGTAATTACAAGTTACTCGTATACTGTAGTTACAAGTGACTCGTATAATGTAGTTACAAGTGACTCGTATACTGTAGTTACAAGTTACTCGTATACTGTAGTTACAAGTGACTCGTATACTGAAGTAACAAGTGACTCGTATACTGTAGTTACAAGTGACTCGTATACTGTAGTTACAAGTTACTCGGATACTGTAGGTACAAGTAACTTGTATACTGAAGTAACAAGTAACTCGTATACTGAAGTAATAAGTTACTCGTATTTTGTAGTTACAAGTAACTCGAATACTGTAGTTACAAGTGACTAGTATACTGTTGTTACAAGTTACTCGTATACTGTAGTTACAAGTTACTCGTATAATGTAGTTACAAGTGACTCGTATACTGTAGTTACAAGTTACTCGTATACTGTAGTTACAAGTGACTCGTATACTGAAGTAACAAGTGACTCGTATACTGTAGTTACAAGTGACTCGTATACTGTAGTAACAAAATACTCGGATACTGTAGTTACAAGTAACTTGTTTACTGAAGTAACAAGTTACTCGTGTACTGAAGTAATTAGTTACTCGTATTTTGAAGTTACAAGTAACTCGAATACTGTAGTTACAAGTGACTAGTATACTGTAGTGACAAGTTACTCGTATACTGTAGTTACAAGTTACTCGTATACTGTAGTTACAAGTGACTCGTATACTGAAGTAACAAGTGACTCGTATACTGTAGTTACAAATGACTCGTATACTGAAGTAACAAGTGACGCGTATACTGAAGTTACAAGTGACTCGTATACTGTAGTTACAAGTGACTCGTATACTGTAGTTACAAGTTACTCGTATACTGAAGTAAAAAGTTACTCGTATACTGTAGTTACAAGTTACTCGTATACTGTAGTTATAAGTAACTCGTATACTGTAGTTACAAGTTACTTGTATACTGAAGTGACAAGTTACTCGTATACTGTAGTTACAAGTGACTCGTATACTGTAGTTACAAGTGACTCGTAAACTGTAGTTACAATTGACTCGTATACTGTACTTACAAGTGACTCGTATACTGTAGTTACAAGTGGCTCGTATACTGTAGTTACAAGTTACTCGTATACTGAAGTAACAAGTTACTCGTATACTGTAATTACAAGTTACTCGTATACTGTAGTTACAAGTGACTCGTATACTGTAGTTACAAGTGACTCGTATACTGTAGTTACAAGTGACTCGTATACTGTAGTTCATAACTACTCGTATACTGTAGTTACAAGTGACTCGTATACTGAAGTAACAAGTGACTCGTATACTGTAGTTTCAAGTGTCTCGTATACTGTAGTTACAAGTTACTCGGATACTGTAGTTACAAGTTACTCGGATACTGTAGTTCAAAATCATTAAGCTAGACTTCATAGCAAGCAGACGTGTCTTAAAAATAATAAAATTATATAAAATTGTGCATACAAATATTTGCCCTAGATTCAAGTGAGCAGTATAGTCACGTACGACTATGATTTGTATTAATATTGTTTAGTGCGTGAATAACAGTTTAGTTTGCTGTTTACTTAATGGCAATGTAAGATCAAAAGAAATATGGCAGAGACGGGTCAGGAAAGTCCATTTGGAAGTCGCAGCAAGCGGACAGCTCGAACACCGCCGCCTATACCACCTCAGCAGCCGGTGGACCCCCCGCAATTGGTGAAGACAGAGCAAATACATGTTTGGTTGAACGCTGTTGAAACTTGCCTCAGCGAAATATGTACCATAACAGGAGAAAGCAAGCTCAACTCGGAGCAGAAGCTGAAAATCCAAACTCTTTGCCGTAAAATATCTAATGGTACAGGCCAAGTTGCAGTGGAATATCAATCCGTTAAGCAAAAAGCTATATCTAAGTACCAATCTCATCAGGCAGCTGTAGAAAAAGAGGACATCTTTGTGGAACTTCAGGAAATGAAGTTGTGTATCAAGGAGACTGCCCAACCACAAAAAAGTTTGACCTTTGCCGATGCCATCAAAACAGGTACCAAAAACCTAATTCGTCCATCAAACCTAAGCTCTTTAGCAATCTATCCCAATGATAAATTGAAGACCAGCGAGGAGACCAAAACCCTAGTCCAGAAGATCGTTAATCCAGAACAGATGAAGTTACACGTTAGAGGATTACGCAAGGTGAGAAATGGTGGCGTTATCATCAGCACGGACTCTAAAGAAGACATCGAGAAGCTAAAGCAGTCAGTACAACTAAATTCCTGTGATATCACTATTGATGAGCCCCACAAGCGCAAGCCCAGAATCATTGTTATTGGATTACCATCGACAATGCCCGAAAAAGACGTTTATAAATGCATTTATGAGCAGAATCTAGCTGACAAGCTCCAGGACTGGTCTTGGGAAAAATTCTCGTCTTCTATTAAATTGAGCCATAAATCGGGTAAGAAAGACGCTGAAACCTGCAACTACATCATTGAAGTACCAGCAATTATTCGAAAAGCCCAATCAAAATAGAGTTTTTGTGAACTGGTCCTCCTGCCCTGTACGTGACTTTACCACAGTCACTAGGTGTTTTAAATGTCAGCAGTATGGTCATGCTGCTAAGACCTGCAAGAATCTAGCAGATACGTGTGCCCATTGTGGTGATGTGGGTCACTCGGCCAAGGACTGCGTAAACAAAGCGGAAGCTCCAAAATGTGCAACTTGCCGATTATACAAAAAGCCCAGCAATCACAAAACCGGTGATGATGAATGCCCCGCAAAAAAAATGGCCGAGCAAAGGTACATTAATTCTATTGATTATGAAGGCGCCTAAGAGCGCCGGCCATAAGTAAGTGGTCTAGATCTATATTTTGTATAAGTAGTTTTAGTTTCATTTTTAATTCGCCATGACTAATCTTTTAATGGATGACCTAGATAATTTCTCTGTTTACGAATCAAAATCTTGTGAAGTTGAAAACTGTAAACAATATCTTTCACGCTACCGAAATGCGCTGACAATACTAACACAAAATATTCGCAGTATCTATAAAAATATTGATAATTTCAGTACACTCCAACAAAGGTTAAATTTCAACTGTGACCTAATTATTTTAACAGAATGTTGGCTGACAAACCGTGGTAGTCTAAATCTACCTATAATAGAAGGCTACAGGTCATTTCATAGTAAGCTAAACTACTACCAAAATGATGGAGTAGTATTATATGCTAAAAATAACTTAGACATAATTGTTGAGGAGCCGCTTTTACTAGAATGTAACCGGCTATTAATAAAGGTTGGCATGGATACTGCAATTATTGCGATTTATAGATCTCCTTCTACTGTGAAAATTGAAGCCTTTCTGGATTCATTAGATAAACTTCTTAAAAGTTTATCTCAGTTTAAAAATATAATATTAACGGGCGATATAAATATAAATATTATCTCGGTAGGATGCGATAACGTTCCCGGTCAGGAATATCTCAATCTATGCTCATCTCACGGTCTTCTTCCTGCTCACACTCTTCCCACGTTTCAGACTGGTTCCTGCTTAGATCACGTCATGCTTAAAACCAACTTACCATCACTTACATTAGTTACTAATTCGTCTATAACCGATCATTATGCTGTTCTAATAACACTTAGTCTAAAGAAAATGAGGTCACGACAAACGCAGTTTGTCAACAAATTAAATATAAATAAACTAGAAGAGTATTTATGCATGACCGATTTCAGTCCAGTTTACAATTTTGCTGATGCTGACTCTGCATTGTTGCATTTAATAAAAACTGTTCAACAAGCTATATTAGATAACACTGTGACCGTGAAAATAAGTAGGAAAAATTATAATATTAAGCCATGGATCACTCCGGGTTTAATCCGTTGTATGAAAAACAGGGATAAGCTTCATATGAAGGCTAAAAAACACTCTGAAAATATAATTCTACTAACAACTTACAAAAGATACCGCAATTTTTGTAATGACTTGTTAAAAAAGGTAAAAAGTAATTACGATAGGAGTGAACTGGCAAAGGCTGGAAAGGATAATAAACAAGTCTGGAAACATGTTAAGACCTTAACCTACACGTCAAAGCAGCATGAAACATCCTCAAAATTATTAAAAACACATGTTTCTGAAACAGAATCTGTTAATAATGTCAACGATTTTTTTGTTAATGTAGGCAAAAACCTGTCTGAAAAAATACAGAGCACCGATGCCCACCTTCCATATACTAACACACAAACTACGTCAAAGTCTTTTGTATTGCTGGATACGGATACACAAGAGGTTGAAAGATTAATAACAGGATTAAAAGAGGATTGTGCAGTAGGCTGGGATGGTATCTCAAACAAAATACTAAAAAAAATCAAGCACTTACTGGTCCTACCACTCACACACATTTTTCAAAAATGCCTAACTGAAGGATTTTTTCCTAATTGTTTGAAAAAAGCGGTCGTAGTACCCATTTATAAATCCGGTCCAAAAAATCTTGTTACTAATTACAGGCCTATATCCCTATTGACATCAATATCTAAAGTGTTTGAGAAAATTATTAATACCAGACTAATGCAATATTTAGAGAAGTACTCCATTCTATCTAGTATGCAATTTGGATTTAGAGCCAAACTTTCAACTTCCGATGCTGTCCACCACTTAACCGATCATATTACAAAGGAACTTGACAAAGGAGAAAAAACTATAGGTATATTCCTTGACATTGCTAAAGCTTTCGACACTGTTTCCACCCCAATCCTCTTACGTAAGCTTGAAAACATAGGCATAAGAGGTACGCAACTGAAACTATTCGAAAGTTATTTATCAAATAGGTGTCAATGCGTCAAAATAGGTAATGTAATGAGCTCTTTTCGACTTAATACATCCTTTGGGGTCCCACAAGGCAGCATTTTAGGTCCAACCCTATTTTTGATTTATATCAATGATCTTTGCGACCTTAAATTGGACTGCGGTAAGATTATTTCATATGCGGACGATACAGCCATAATCTTTTCCGCCAAAACTGATAAACAGGTTTTCGAATATGCACAGCGAGGTTTTAATGTTGTATGTAAATGGTTGCGGTATCATCAGCTCACCCTCAATGCCGATAAAACAAGTTTTGTAAAGTTCTCAAAGAGCAACTATCCTTTAGCAAATCCCAATCCAAGCATTTACGCCCATCAATGTTATTCTCCAACGGACACAAATTGCGACTGTCCTGTAATTTCACCCGCACACCAAATAAAATATTTGGGCATCATAATAGATAATTTGCTTTCATTCAGACCACACATTGAAGCCTTAAGCGGAAGCATCAAACTTCTTCAGTTTGATGTTATCTTGTTGTATTAAGGTAGGTATATCGCTGTCTCGCTCTTGGGCACTAGCTAGTTCGTCGTAGTTGATAGATGTGACGTCACACGCGTAGGTTCCCAATTTGCATGTAGAACGCACGACGATAAGCTTGTAGGTAACGTTTAATCGCCTTGCATTTGCGCTTACTTAGGAAGATACTCGCGTATGCAGTTGATGAATGTTGTAGGTGACGTAGGTAGCTACAGTGCACCCCCTCAAGCGAAGCGTACTGGCCGTGTGACGGTGCGGCCGGAACGAGTTTTCTTTTCGGCGTTCTGCGATACGGGCTTCGTGGTAGTAGCGTCGGGCGAACTTGTAGGTACATGTGACGTAGTAGGCGTTGTAGGTACTGCAGTCGGCGTAGGTACGGCGGTTGTCGTTGGTGTGTTTTGATCGTAATCTGCTAGTAGGTATGCAGGCTTCAGTCGGTCGATCGAGATAGTTGCTTGACGGTCTGGTAACTGTAGTGTGAAAAACTTGTCCGTTCGTTTCAGCACACGGTAGGGTCCGTCGTATGGCGGTGAGAGTGGTCTCTTCACGGCGTCGATTCTGACAAACACATTGTTGCAGTGTTGTAGATCTCGATGGACGAAAATCGGTCGGCTGTTGCTATGTGGTTCTGTAGGTACTGGCTTGATTTTCTCTATTGCTTCTCGTAGCTGGTCAACGTAGGTGTGGTCCATAGTGACATCATGTGGTGTTGGGATAAAAAAATCACCGGGTAATCGGATCGTACAACCGTAGGTAAGCTCGGCTGCACTCACACCGGTATCGCTGCGTGATGCAGTGCGAAGACCCAACATGACGGTAGGTAGCTCGGTCACCCAGTTGGCGGTAGTGAGTCGAGCTTTGAGTGCTGTCTTCATGGATCGGTGCCAGCGTTCGATGATTCCGTTCGACTGCGGATGGTAGGCTGTAGTTTGAATTTTTTCGATACCCATCATGCGAGTGAGGCAGGTGAATAGGGCGCTCTGGAATTGTCTTCCTTGGTCGCTAGTTAGCCTGTGTGGGCATCCGAATCGAGTTATCCAGCCTTCATAAACGATTTTTGCGACTGTCTCAGCTGTGATGTCTTGAACTGGGTAAGCTTCGGGCCAACGTGTCGTTCGGTCGATCATTGTTACGACGTAGCGGTATCCGTCAGCAGTGGTAGGTAGAGGTCCAACGATATCGATGTGTAGGTGAGTGAACCTTGCTGATGCCGGGAACGTAGATACGGCGCTCTGTGTATGCCTGTTTATCTTCGCTCGTTGACATTGTAGGCATGTCTTGGTCCATTTACTGACGTCGGCGTTCATCGATGGCCAAAAGTATCGAGTTTGAATTAGCTTGCGTGTTGTTCTCGTACCAGGATGACTGAGATTGTGAATTGCTTTGAATGCGATTTCACGATACTCAAGTGGTAGGTATGGACGAATGTTGCTCGTAGATACTTCGCAGTAGATCGGTTGGTTTGTAGTAGGAAGCGTGACTTTCTTCAGTTTGATGTTATCTTGTTGTATTAAGGTAGGTATATCGCTGTCTCGCTCTTGGGCACTAGCTAGTTCGTCGTAGTTGATAGGTGACGGGCAGGTTATTTCTTCTACTCGTGATAAGGCGTCCGCGACGACGTTATCTTGTCCGCTGACGTGGCGAATGTCAGTTGTGAATTCGCTCACGAAAAGTAGCTGTCGTGTGCGTCTCGGCGTCTCGCTGTCTGAACCAATCTTCTTGAATGCGTAGGTTAGAGGTTTGTGATCGGTGAACACGATGAGTTCTCTGCCTTCAAACATCTTTCTAAAGTGTTTTATCGCCATGAAGATTGCAAGTAGCTCTCTGTCGTAGGTAGAATATTTTTGTTGTGCTTCTGTGAATTTCTTCGAGAAATATCCAAGGGGTTGCCATCTGTTGTTCACGCGTTGTTGTAGAACGGCGCCAGCTGATGTGTTAGACGCGTCACACATGAGTGCGAGCGGGACAGAGTGATGCGGGTGAGAGAGTAGGGCAGCTTTTTCGATGCTTTGTTTGCAGTTCGTAAAAGCTTGCGTTGCTTCATCGTTCCATTCAATCTCTGTTTTGTCGCGCTTCTTAGAATTGTGTAGGTATTTACATAATGGCGCTTGTAGAGTGGCGGCGTTCGGGATATTTGCTCGGTAGAAGTTTAGCATGCCGAGAAATCTTCTTAGCTGTTCGACTGTCGTTGGCTTGGGATATTCTACTATGGCGTTGACTTTTTCTTGTGGTGGTTTGATGCCTTCAGTGTTCACGGTGAAACCGAGGAATGTGACTTCGCTCTTCCCTAGTACGCATTTCGACGGGTTGATAGTGATGCCATATTCATCGAGTCTTGATAGCACGGTGCGTAGGTGTTCTCGATGTTCGGTTTCGTTATTCGACGCGATGAGTAGGTCGTCGATGAATGGGAACACGTAGTCTAGGCCTCGAAGTACTTCATGAATAAACCGTTGAAATGTTTGGCCTGCGTTCTTCAAACCGGGACACATTCGAGGAAATTCGAATAAGCCGAATGGTGTGATGATGGCTGTCTTCTCTATGTCTTGAGGTGCTACCGGTAACTGTTGGTAGGCTCTGTTGAGATCGAGTGTAGAGAAAATCTTCTTATCGGCGAGACGGTAGGTAAAATCTTTGATTCGTGGTATTGGGTAGCGATCGGCTTTAGTTATAGAATTGAGCCTTCTGTAGTCGCCACACACGCGTAGATCTCCATTTTTCTTTGGTACGACATGTAAAGGGTTGGCCCAAGGGCTTTTGCTTGGACGGCATAGGCCCTGGGACATCATGTTTTCGAACTCCTTTTTGACTTGTTCGTAGCGGTGAGGTGGGAGGGGTCTCGCTCGACAGTGTAGTGGCTGGCCAGTTGTTTCGATCACGTGTTCAACGTTGTGCTTTGGGCTGAGTTTCATCGAAGTTAGTCGAGTGATACCGGGGTAATCGGCGAGAATATCGTGGTAGCTCTGTTGTTCGTCGATGCTCATGATTCGTGGCTCGTTCGTTTTGCAGATAGGTAAGTTCACGGCAAGTAGTGTTCGGCCGTCAACTAGTCGGCGGTTCTTGACATCGACGAGTAGGTTGTGATGATGAAGGAAATCAGCGCCGATGATGGGTTTGTTGACTTTTGCTATGATGAACTTCCAGCGGTATGGTCTTCGTAAGTTCAAGTTGAGTTCCAGCGATTTCTCTCCGTAGGTAGGTATTACCGTGTTGTTAGCAGCGTACAGGTTGAATGATAGCGGCGGTGCGGTACATCCTTTCCTTTTAGGTAGTACGGATATGTTTGCTCCGGAATCAACCAAAAAGGTAAGTTTTGAGTTCTTGTCCTGGATGAGTAGGCGGTATTCTTTATCTGGAACACTGGAGTCCGCCGCTGCCAGCGTTCGTTCTAGTTTTCCGGTTGCTGGTTTTCGTAGGTATTTTTCTTGTAGTTACACGGTGAGTTGCAACGGCGGGCGTATTGCTTGAATTTGGAGTGATAGTAACATATGCCATCGGTGTGTGGACGGTAGTAGGTATCTCTCGAACGGGAGCGGTGCCGCGCGGGGTGCGGGGGCAGTGAGGGGTGCGGGGACTTTTCACGGTAGCGGGGACGTGCGGGTGGACCATGTTGGCGTTTTAGTTCGGCGACTTCTAGTGATAATTTTCTTATTTCGTCGACTAATGTTTGTGTTTCAGACGGCTTCACTGGACTCGATTCTGACGGGCTCGAGATTGCAGAGACTTGCTGATATTGTTGCTCCATCATTTTGTCGGCGATTAGTGCGAGGTCGTCGAGTGCCGTTGATCTGCTGATGTTGTCGCTCACGACGAGGACTGAGCGAACGTGGGCAGGTAGATGGTTCATCCACATCATTCGTAGCGTTTCGTCCGTTATTTTTCCCCTTGCTAGGCTTTTCATGCGGCGAAGTAGCTGTGTAGGCTTCTGGTCGCCGAGCTCCATTTCTGAGAGTAACTTTTGTAGTTGCCGTTCTTCTGACTCCTCGTAGACTGAAATGAGTCGGTCCTTCAACTCGCTGTACGGTCTCGTAGCGGATGGTGTGTAGAGAAGGTCCGCGATCTGCTCGATATCCTGTTTCTCGAGTTGTGCGATGACCATTTGGGCTAGTTCTTTCTCCCCTCGCTTGGTTTCGGAAGTGACGGCTTCAAAGGTGATGAACCAGAGCCTGACGCGGTCGCGCCAGAACTTTGGTATGCGCATGGAGAGGGCTATTCCGGCGAGCTCGGTGCGTGGCTGTGGCTTCGGAGTTTCAGCTCTTGCGCCGCTGCCGGTTCCGTTGCCTTCGTTTGGGTTGCTGGTAGGTTTTCCGTCGTTGTTCATCTTGAGATTCCGGGATACAGGATCTTGATTTGGCAGCAGAGTCGCAGAGTGTTCTGAAGGGTGTCACCACTTTTGCAGTTATGTACTTTAGCGGGAGGTTATATCTTAGGTAGGAGGATACTGCTAATAATTCAAACAATGAATACTGAATGGTATAGTATAGTATGGAATAGAATATTTTATTGTAAAATAATGCCTAATTATATGTACAAAAATAGGTTCTGAATGAGCTATTTACAAAACGAGTGGTTACTAAGCGAAATCTACACACACACATGAATAATAATGCGCGCACACATATGCAAATTCCGCGGCGCGCGGGAAGGAGTTTCGAGGTCGCGACACCGAGTGTATAAATATAGGCGGCGCCGTCCGCGCTTTCTTTTCGCTCGCCGGTCGCCGTGGAGGAAGGACGTCGGTGCAGCTCCGTCGGTCACGCCGCGCCATGACACGAAGTTGCTCGAAGATGAAGATGATGCTTGCGGATGATGATCTTCGAGTGGAGTGGAGTGCTGATTGTGGATCGCCGTGTTTTGTGATGGTGCTCGCATGCTGTGTGCTGGTGTTCCAAAACAGCTCTTCTCAGAGCTCCATCATAAGTTTCATGTGATACGTCTGTGTTCAGCTGCTCCCATAGTGGACAGCTACAAGTTTCATAATGTGCGTCTTATCTGCCGTTCCCTCATGGAGTGGCAACAAGTTTCAGTGAAACTATTACGTCTTGTAGTGAAATGCTTGTGCTTGTATATAAGTAGCTGTAGATATGTAGTTGCAGATGCTTGCGCTTGATATGTAAGTAGCTGTAGATGCTTTATAGTGCGCAGTAGGTATGTGCGTAGGTATAGCTAATGAATCGCCGCTTCGCCGCTTGCTTTTAAGCCTGTCTGTATTTGCTTGATAGATGTGACGTCACACGCGTAGGTTCCCAATTTGCATGTAGAACGCACGACGATAAGCTTGTAGGTAACGTTTAATCGCCTTGCATTTGCGCTTACTTAGGAAGATACTCGCGTATGCAGTTGATGAATGTTGTAGGTGACGTAGGTAGCTACAAGTTCGCAAGCTAATTTTCGTTTTTAAAAAATTACGCTCCTTTGCGGACTCTCAACTGATTACACAAGTCTACTTTGCCCTATGTCAATCACTTCTTACATATTGCATATCGTCATGGGGTGGTTCTTCTAAAACTTTCCTTCTAACACTTGAAAGGGCACAACGAGCTGTCCTAAAGGTATTAAGTTTTCGTCCGTTCCTGTATCCTACTAACCTTTTATATAAGTCATGCCAAGTACTAACAGTTCGACAATTATTCATTTTAAGCACTGTACTAAAACAACACGCAGCACTTTCCTATTGCACGGATATAACTAACAAAAGACGTAAAGATATTGTCTGCACACAGAAAACACAAACAAACTTCGCCTTTTCATCGAGATTTTTTGTGTTCTTAGGACCCAGGCTTTACAATCGACTAAACGCAATTTTAACGATTTACCCTTTATGTTACAATGAATGTAAAAGGGTACTAAAAGAAGCCTTACAGTTGTTGTCGTATGAGGAAACAGAGAAATTATTGACGGTCTTTTCTTAGACCCTGTATCAGAAGCTACTAGTAAAAAAGTCATACACCTAGTTGATAAGTATTAATATTTTAACTGTATTCACCTAGATAATGTAAACATTTTAGGTATTTTATATAATTTATAAAAAAGACGTATTATGTAATTAATAAATATGACCTTGTTTGCCTGAGATACAGGGTAATCCTAGTTCAGGCTAAATTGTAATATTTAAGTACTTCTAAGTATATTTCCTTTATATGTAAATACTGACATTAAGCTTATAAATAAATTATTCTTATTCTTCTATTCTTATTCTTCTAGTTACAAGTAACTTGTATAGTGAAGTAACAAGTTACTCGTATACTGAAGTAATTAGTTACTCGTATTTTGAAGTTACAAGTAACTCGAATACTGTAGTTACAAGTGACTAGTATACTGTTGTTACAAGTTACTCGTATACTGTAGTTACAAGTTACTCGTATACTGTTGTTACAAATGACTCGTATACTGTAGTTACAAGTTACTCGTATACTGTAGTTACAAGTTACTCGTATACTGAAGTAAAAAGTTACTCGTATACTGTAGTTACAAGTTACTCGTATACTGTAGTTACAAGTAACTCGTATACTGTAGTTACAAGTAACTCGTATACTGTAGTTACAAGTTACTCGTATACTGAAGTGACAAGTTTCTCGTATACTGTAGTTACAAGTGACTCGTATACTGTAGTTACAAGTGACTCGTAAACTGTAGTTACAAGTGACTCGTATACTGTACTTACAAGTGACTCGTATACTGTAGTTACAAGTGGCTCGTATACTGTAGTTACCAGTTACTCGTATACTGAAGTAACAAGTTACTCGTATACTGTAATTACAAGTTACTCGTATACTGTAGTTACAAGTGACTCGTATACTGTAGTTTCAAGTGATTTGTATACTGTAGTTACAAGTGACTCGTATACTGTAGTTCATAACTACTCGTATACTGTAGTTACAAGTGACTCGTATACTGAAGTAACAAGTGACTCGTATACTGTAGTTTCAAGTGTCTCGTATACTGTAGTTACAAGTTACTCGGATACTGTAGTTACAAGTAACTTGTATAGTGAAGTAACAAGTTACTCGTATACTGAAGTAATTAGTTACTCGTATTTTGAAGTTACAAGTAACTCGAATACTGTAGTTACAAGTGACTAGTATACTGTTGTAACAAGTTACTCGTATACTGTAGTTACAAGTTACTCGTATACTGTTGTTACAAATGACTCGTATACTGTAGTTACAAGTTACTCGTATAATGTAGTTACAAGTGACTCGTATACAGAAGTTACAAGTGACTCGTATACTGTAGTAAATAACAACTCGTATACTGTAGTTACAAGTTACTCGTATACTGTAGTTACAAGTGACTCGTATACTGTAGTTACAAGTGACTCGTATACTGTACTTACAAGTGACTCGTATACTGTAGTTACAAGTTACTCGTCTACTGTAGTTACAAGTTACTCGTATACTGAAGTAACAAGTTACTCGTATACTGTAATTACAAGTTACTCGTAAACTGTAGTTACAAGTGACTCGTATAATGTAGTTACTAGTTACTCGTATACTGAAGTTATTAGTTACTCGTATTTTTTAGTTACAAGTAACTCGAATACTGTAGTTACAAGTGACTAGTATACTGTAGTTACAAGTGACTCGTATACTGTAGTTACAAGTGACTCGTATACTGTAGTTACAAGTGACTCGTATACTGTACTTACAAGTGACTCGTATACTGTAGTTACAAGAGACTCGTATACTGTAGTTACAAGTTACTCGTATACTGAAGTGACAAGTTACTCGTTTACTGTAATTACAAGTTACTCGTATACTGAAGTAAAAAGTTACTCGTATAGTGAAGTAACAAGTTACTCGTATACTGTAGTAAAAAGTTACTCGTATACTGTAGTAAATAACTACTCGTTTACTGTAGTTACAAGTTACTCGTATACTATAGTTACAAGTGACTCGTATACTGTACTTACAAGTGACTCGTATACTGTAGTTACAAGTGGCTCGTATACTGTAGTTACCAGTTACTCGTATACTGAAGTAACAAGTTACTCGTATACTGTAATTACAAGTTACTCGTATACTGTAGTTACAAGTGACTCGTATACTGTAGTTTCAAGTGATTTGTATACTGTAGTTACAAGTGACTCGTATACTGTAGTTCATAACTACTCGTATACTGTAGTTACAAGTGACTCGTATACTGAAGTAACAAGTGACTCGTATACTGTAGTTTCAAGTGTCTCGTATACTGTAGTTACAAGTTACTCGGATACTGTAGTTACAAGTAACTTGTATAGTGAAGTAACAAGTTACTCGTATACTGAAGTAATTAGTTACTCGTATTTTGAAGTTACAAGTAACTCGAATACTGTAGTTACAAGTGACTAGTATACTGTTGTAACAAGTTACTCGTATACTGTAGTTACAAGTTACTCGTATACTGTTGTTACAAATGACTCGTATACTGTAGTTACAAGTTACTCGTATAATGTAGTTACAAGTGACTCGTATACAGAAGTTACAAGTGACTCGTATACTGTAGTAAATAACTACTCGTATACTGTAGTTACAAGTTACTCGTATACTGTAGTTACAAGTGACTCGTATACTGTAGTTACAAGTGACTCGTATACTGTACTTACAAGTGACTCGTATACTGTAGTTACAAGTTACTCGTCTACTGTAGTTACAAGTTACTCGTATACTGAAGTAACAAGTTACTCGTATACTGTAATTACAAGTTACTCGTAAACTGTAGTTACAAGTGACTCGTATAATGTAGTTACTAGTTACTCGTATACTGAAGTTATTAGTTACTCGTATTTTTTAGTTACAAGTAACTCGAATACTGTAGTTACAAGTGACAAGTATACTGTAGTTACAAGTGACTCGTATACTGTAGTTACAAGTGACTCGTATACTGTACTTACAAGTGACTCGTATACTGTAGTTACAAGAGACTCGTATACTGTAGTTACAAGTTACTCGTATACTGAAGTGACAAGTTACTCGTTTACTGTAATTACAAGTTACTCGTATACTGAAGTAAAAAGTTACTCGTATAGTGAAGTAACAAGTTACTCGTATACTGTAGTTACAAGTGACTCGTATACTGTAGTTACAAGTGACTCGTAAACTGTAGTAAATAACTACTCGTTTACTGTAGTTACAAGTTACTCGTATACTATAGTTACAAGTGACTCGTATACTGTAGTTACAAGTGACTCGTATACTGTAGTTACAAGTGACTCGTATATTGTACTTACAAGTGACTCGTATACTGTAGTTACAAGTGACTCGTATACTGTAGTTACAAGTTACTCGTATACTGTAGTTACAAGTGACTCGTATACTGTACTTACAAGTGTTTCGTATACTGTAGTTACAAGTGACTCGTATACTGTAGTAACAAGTTACTCGTATACTGTAGTTACAAGTGACTCGTATAGTGTAGTTACAAGTGACTCGTATACTGTATTTACAAGTGACTCGTATACTGTAGTTACAATTTACTCGTATACTTTTGTTACAAGTTACTCGTATACTGAAGTAACAAGTTACTCGTATACTGTAGTTAGAAGTGACTCGTATACTGTAGTTACAAGTGACTCGTTTACTGTAGTAAATAAATACTCGTATACTGAAGTAAAAAAATACTCGTATACTGTAGTTACAAGTTACTCGTATACTGTAGTTACAAGTGACTCGTCTACTGTAGTTACAAAAGACTCGTACACTGTAGTAAATAACTACTCGTATACTGTAGTTACAAGTTACTCGAATTCTGTAGTTACAAGTGACTCGTATACTCTAGTTACAAGTGACTCGTATACTGTAGTTACAAGTGACTCGTATACTGTAGTTACAAGTTACTCGTATACTTTAGTTACAAGTGACTCGTATACTGAAGTAACAAGTGACTCGTATACTGTAGTTACAAATGACTCGTATACTGTAATTACAAGTTACTCGTATACTGTAGTTACAAGTGACTCGTATAATGTAGTTACAAGTGACTCGTATACTGTAGTTACAAGTTACTCGTATACTGTAGTTACAAGTGACTCGTATACTGAAGTAACAAGTGACGCGTATACTGAAGTTACAAGTGACTCGTATACTGGAGTTACAAGTGACTCGTAAACTGTAGTTACAAGTGACTCGTATACTGTACTTACAAGTGACTCGTATACTGTAGTTACAAGTGGCTCGTATACTGTAGTTACAAGTTACTCGTATACTGAAGTTACAAGTTTCTCGTATACTGTTCTTACAAGTGACTCGTATACTGTTCTTGCAAGTGACTCGTATACTGTAGGAAAAAGTTACTCGTATACTGTTGTTACAAGTGACTCGTATACTTAAGTTACAAGTGACTCGTATACTGTAGTTACAAGTGACTCGTATACTGAAGTTGCAAGTTACTCGTATACTGTAGTTACAAGTTACTCGTATACTGAAGTAACAAGTTACTCGTATACTGTAGTTACAAGTAACTCGTATACTGTAGTTACAAGTTACTCGTATACTGTAGTTAAAAGTGACACGTATACTGTAGTTACAAGTTACTCGTATACTGTAGTTACAAGTGACTCTTATACTTAGTTACAAGTTACTCGTATACTGTAGTTACAAGTGACACGTATACTGTTGTTACAAGTTACTCGTATACTGAAGTAACAAGTTACTCGTATACTGAAGTTACAAGTGACTCGTATACTGGAGTTACAAGTGACTCGTAAACTGTAGTTACAAGTTACTCGTATACTGTAGTTACAAGTGACTCGTATACTGTAGTTACAAGTGACTCGTATACTGTAGTTACAAGTGACTCGTATACTGTACTTAAAAGTGACTCGTATATTGTAGTTACAAGTGACTCGTATACTGTAGTTACAAGTTACTCGTATACTGTAGTTACAAGTGACTCGTATACTGTACTTACAAGTGTTTCGTATACTGTAGTTACAAGTGATTCGTATACTGTAGTAACAAGTTACTCGTATACTGTAGTTACAAGTGACTCGTAAACTGTAGTTACTAGTGACTCGTATACTGTATTTACAAGTGACTCGTATACTGTAGTTACAATTTACTCGTATACTTTTGTTACAAGTTACTCGTATACTGAAGTAACAAGTTACTCGTATACTGTAGTTAGAAGTGACTCGTATACTGTAGTTACAAGTGACTCGTTTACTGTAGTAAATAAATACTCGTATACTGAAGTAAAAAAATACTCGTATACTGTAGTTACAAGTGACTCGTATACTGTACTTACAAGTGTTTCGTATACTGTAGTTACAAGTGACTCGTATACTGTAGTAACAAGTTACTCGTATACTGTAGTTACAAGTGACTCGTATAGTGTAGTTACAAGTGACTCGTATACTGTATTTACAAGTGACTCGTATACTGTAGTTACAATTTACTCGTATACTTTTGTTACAAGTTACTCGTATACTGAAGTAACAAGTTACTCGTATACTGTAGTTAGAAGTGACTCGTATACTGTAGTTACAAGTGACTCGATTACTGTAGTAAATAAATACTCGTATACTGAAGTAAAAAAATACTCGTATACTGTAGTTACAAGTTACTCGTATAATGTAGTTACAAGTGACTCGTCTACTGTAGTTACAAAAGACTCGTACACTGTAGTAAATAACTACTCGTATACTGTAGTTACAAGTTACTCGAATTCTGAAGTTACAAGTGACTCGTATACTCTAGTTACAAGTGACTCGTATACTGTAGTTACAAGTGACTCGTATACTGTAGTTACAAGTTACTCGTATACTTTAGTTACAAGTGACTCGTATACTGAAGTAACAAGTGACTCGTATACTGTAGTTACAAATGACTCGTATACTGTAATTACAAGTTACTCGTATACTGTAGTTACAAGTGACTCGTATAATGTAGTTACAAGTGACTCGTATACTGTAGTTACAAGTTACTCGTATACTGTAGTTACAAGTGACTCGTATACTGAAGTAACAAGTGACGCGTATACTGAAGTTACAAGTGACTCGTATACTGGAGTTACAAGTGACTCGTAAACTGTAGTTACAAGTTACTCGTATACTGTAGTTACAAGTGACTCGTATACTGTAGTTACAAGTTACTCGTATACTGAAGTAACAAGTGACTCGTATACTGTAGTTTCAAGTGACTCGTATACTGTAGTTCATTACTACTCGTATACTGTAGTTACAAGTGACTCGTATACTGAAGTAACAAGTGACTCGTATACTGTAGTTTCAAGTGACTCGTATACTGTAGTTACAAGTTACTCGGATACTGTAGTTACAAGTTAATTGTATACTGAAGTAACAAGTTACTCGTATACTGAAGTAATTAATTACTCGTATTTTGAAGTTACAAGTAACTCGAATACTGTAGTTACAAGTGACTAGTATACTGTTGTTACAAGTTACTCGTATACTGTAGTTACAAGTTACTCGTATACTGTAGTTACAAGTGACTCGTATACTGTAGTTACAAGTTACTCGTATAATGTAGTTACAAGTGACTCGTATACAGAAGTTACAAGTGACTCGTATACTGTAGTAAATAACTACTCGTATACTGTAGTTACTAGTTACTCGTATACTGTAGTTACAAGTGACTCGTATATACTGTTGTTACATGTGACTCGTATACTGTACTTACAAGTGACTCGTATACTGTAGTTACAAGTTACTCGTATACTGTAGTTACAAGTTACTCGTATACTGAAGTAACAAGTTACTCGTATACTGTAATTACAAGTTATTCGTATACTGTAGTTACAAGTGACTCGTATAATGTAGTTACTAGTTACTCGTATACTGAAGTAATTAGTTACTCGTATTTTGTAGTTACAAGTAACTCGAATACTGTAGTTACAAGTGACTAGTATACTGTAGTTACAAGTGACTCGTATACTGTAGTTACAAGTGACTCGTATACTGTAGTTACAAGTGACTCGTATAACTGTACTTACAAGCGACTCGTATACTGTAGTTACAAGAGACTCGTATACTGTAGTTACAAGTTACTCGTATACTGAAGTAACAAGTTACTCGTATACTGTAATTACAAGTTACTCGTATACTGTAGTTACAAGTGACTCGTATAATGTAGTTACAAGTTACTCGTATACTGAAGTAATTAGTTACTCGTATTTTGTAGTTACAAGTAACTCGAATACTGTAGTTACAAGTGACTAGTATACTGTATTTACAAGTTACTCGTATACTGTAGTTACAAGTGACTCGTATACTGTAGTCACAAGTGACTCGTATACTGAAGTAACAAGTTACTCGTATACTGTTGTTACAAGTTACTCGTATACTGTAGTTACAAGTTACTCGTATACTGAAGTAACAATTTACTCGTATACAGTAGTTTCAAGTGACTCGTATACTGTAGTTACAAGTGACTCGTATACTGTAGTTACAAGTGACTCGTATACTGTAGTTAGAAGTGACTCGTATACTGTAGTTATAAGTTACTCGTATACTGTAGTAAATAAATACTCGTATACTGAAGTAAAAAGTTACTCGTATACTGTAGTTACAAGTAACTCGTATACTGTAGTTACAAGTGACTTGTCTACTGTAGTTACAAGTGACTCGTATACTGTAGTAAATAACTACTCGTATACTGTAGTTACAAGTTACTCGAATTCTGTAGTTACAAGTGACTCGTATACTATAGTTACAAGTGACTCGTATACTGTAGTTTTAAGTGACTCGTAAACTGTAGTTACAAGTTACTCGTATACTTTAGTTACAAGTGACTCGTATACTGAAGTAACAAGTGACTCGTATACTGTAGTTACAAATGACTCGTTTACTGTAATTACAAGTTACTCGTATACTGTAGTTACAAGTGACTCGTATAATGTAGTTACAAGAGACTCGTATACTGTAGTTACAAGTTACTCGTATACTGTGGTTACAAGTGACTCGTATAATGTAGTTACAAGTGACTCGTATACTGTAGTTACAAGTTACTCGTATACTGTAGTTACAAGTGACTCGTATACTGAAGTAACAAGTGACTCGTATACTGTAGTTACAAGTGACTCGTATACTGTAGTTACAAGTTACTCGGATACTGTAGTAACAAGTAACTTGTATACTGAAGTAACAAGTTACTCGTATACTGAAGTAATTAGTAACTCGTATTTTGTAGTTACAAGTAACTCGAATACTGTAGTTACAAGTGACAAGTATACTGTAGTTACAAGTTATTCGTATACTGTAGTTACAAGTTACTCGTATAATGTAGTTATTAGTGACTCGTATACTGTAGTTGCAAGTTACCCGTATACTGTAGTTACAAGTGACTCGTATACTGAAGTAACAAGTGACTCGTATACTGTAGTTACAAGTGACTCGTATACTGTTCTTACAAGTTACTCGGATACTGTAGTTACAAGTAACTTGTATACTGAAGTAACAAGTTACTCGTGTACTGAAGTAATTAGTTACTCGTATTTTGTAGTTACAAGTTACTCGAATACTGTAGTTACAAGTGACTAGTATACTGTAGTTACAAGTTACTCGTATACTGTAGTTACAAGTTACTCGTATACTGTAGTTACAAGTGACTTGTATACTGTAGTTACAAGTTACTCGTATACTGAAGTAAAAAGTTACTCGTATTATGTAGCTACAAGTTACTCGTATACTGTAGTTACAAGTGACTCGTATACTATAGTTACAAGTTACTCGTAAACTGTACTTACACGTGACTTGTATACTGTTGTTACAAGTTACTCGTATGCTGAAGTTACAAGTTACTCGTATACTGTAGTTACTAGTTACTCGTACCCTGTAGTTACAAGTGACTCGTATACTGTAGTTACAAGTGACTCGTTAAATGTAGTTACAAGTTACTCGTATGATGTAGTTACAAGTGACTCGTATACTGTAGTTACAAGTTACTCGTATACTGTAGTTACAAGTTACTCGTACACTGAAGTAACAAGTTACTCGTATACTGTAGTTACAAGTTACACGTATACTGTAGTTACAAGTTACTCGTATACTGTAGTTACAAGTGACTCGTATACTGTAAGAACAAATTACTCGTATACTGTTGTTACAAGTGACTCGTATACTGTAGTTACAAGTTACTCGGATACTGTAGTAACAAGTAACTTGTATACTGAAGTAACAAGTTACTCGTATACTGAAGTAATTAGTAACTCGTATTTTGTAGTTACAAGTAACTCGAATACTGTAGTTACAAGTGACAAGTATACTGTAGTTACAAGTTATTCGTATACTGTAGTTACAAGTTACTCGTATAATGTAGTTATTAGTGACTCGTATACTGTAGTTGCAAGTTACCCGTATACTGTAGTTACAAGTGACTCGTATACTGAAGTAACAAGTGACTCGTATACTGTAGTTACAAGTGACTCGTATACTGTTCTTACAAGTTACTCGGATACTGTAGTTACAAGTAACTTGTATACTGAAGTAACAAGTTACTCGTGTACTGAAGTAATTAGTTACTCGTATTTTGTAGTTACAAGTTACTCGAATACTGTTGTTACAAGTGACTAGTATACTGTAGTTACAAGTTACTCGTATACTGTAGTTACAAGTTACTCGTATACTGTAGTTACAAGTGACTCGTATACTGTAGTTACAAGTTACTCGTATACTGAAGTAAAAAGTTACTCGTATTATGTAGCTACAAGTTACTCGTATACTGTAGTTACAAGTGACTCGTATACTATAGTTACAAGTTACTCGTATACTGTACTTACACGTGACTTGTATACTGTTGTTACAAGTTACTCGTATGCTGAAGTTACAAGATACTCGTATACTGTAGTTACTAGTTACTCGTACCCTGTAGTTACAAGTGACTCGTATACTGTAGTTACAAGTGACTCGTAAAATGTAGTTACAAGTTACTCGTATACTGTAGTTACAAGTGACTCGTATACTGTAGTTACAAGTTACTCGTATACTGTAGTTACAAGTTACTCGTACACTGAAGTAACAAGTTACTCGTATACTGTAGTTACAAGTTACACGTATACTGTAGTTACAAGTTACTCGTATACTGTAGTTACAAGTGACTCGTATACTGTATGTCTAATTCCAAGCTAAACTCCCGCAGTGGAAGCGATTTACACAGGTAAATTTCGAACAAAATACCAGGAGTTCAACTGGAGGCAGACAATGGCTGCGTTACGCAGCGCTAAATAGCATACGCTGTACAATATAGCAGCGCATACTATGAATTAAACGTGAACCTAAATCTATTTAACTTAATTAACTAAGTTGATTGAAATTGGCAAATGATGTGTTCCAACCCTTACATAACTCAAGTCGGTAGTAAATACCGTCTGCCGATCTGGCGTTACGTCACACGTATTAGCACTAGATTATAAGTAAGTACCTCCAAATTATATCACCCCACGAATTCCGCAATTCGTACTAAGGAGTCACAATGATATGGTACAACAAATATGACTAAAGGGAACACACCATTAACACGAATAAACAGTTTATCACTTACAGTCACGTGCCGGCGCAAATGCATAAATACCCAACGGAGAAAGGAAGTTCAGGGAATGGATCAAATAGGAATTCCGTTGGTACTTACAGGGCTGGGTGGAAAAGATATCGACACCCAGCATTCCACTACAGCCTTGGCGCGTTATTCACGTCAAACCACTCACAGCTTCTGTTCGTATTTCACTTTGATATTAGTCATTACGCGTGACCCAACCCGAATTTGGGCCGTACAAACGCGGGCCAAAATGGCCACCTGATGCCTATTCAACGCGACGCTCACGTGGAAGACGTCGAGACATCCAACAATCACTAAGCCTGGCATTCCAGTACAACCCAGGAGAAACGCAATAATACGATGCATCAACACGCGCGATCTCAAATTGAATCGTCCATTACACGCGGCATCACAAAACTCGTGGCGGGAAATCCGCACAAACACGATACTCGACGTCCGAACCGAACGGTTTTCGAGTGACTGACAGTGCGGCGCCGAAACCACCGCTCGGCGCCGTCAGGCGCTCTGCGCGCACGTCGCCAGTCTCGCCCTGCGAGTGAGAAAGGGACAACACACGCCCAGAGCGACGCGTGCGATCGAGCACCGCGCCGCATTCATAGACCGTCATTAATACCTAACTGATTCCCCAGCATAGCAACGCTAAATTAAACATTCACCCGCCCTAGGCCGAATCCCTTAGGCCTATTCACTACTGGGGAGACGAGATAGCGTTGCTATTGCTCGCTTAAGAACTGAATCCCCTACCTGAACTGTCGCGACTCGAGGAGTGCCATCACTACCTGGGAACAAGTTGAGAATGCGCCCTCTGCGCCATCGCAGTGGCGGCAGGTTGGCATCCTTAACCAGAACGAGATCTCCGATGCGAGGGGGTTCAGTTCTGTCCGTCCACTTAAGGCGTTGCTGCAGAATGTGCAAATACTCAAGCGACCATCGCTTCCAAAAATTCTGAGACATTTGCTGCAGCAACTCATAACGCGTCAAACGATTGCTACTGACCTCTGTGTAGGGGTACTCTGGCAAGGCGTTAAGTGGTCGGCCAATTAAGAAATGCCCTGGTGTCAGGGCCTCCAGATCATTCGGATCTGAGCTAAGCGGACACAAAGGACGTGAATTGAGAACGGCCTCAATTTTACAAAACACGGTCGCTAGCTCCTCAAAGGTTAATATCGTTAAACCTATAACGCGCATCAAATGCGTCTTAGCGGACTTTACAACCGCTTCAAATATACCACCCCAGTGGGGGCATCCTGGTGGATCGAACACCCAGTTAATGCCCTAACGGGAGAGGCTCGTGCCGATAGCTTCCTCGTTTTCCGATAAAAACGTTATAATTTCTTTCATACATCGATCAGCGCCCTTAAAGTTGGTACCACAGTCCGACCTGATCAGCGCTGGTCGCCCTCTTCGCGACACAAATCTATCTAAAGCTGCTAAGAAAGCCTCCGTAGTGAGGTCGGCCACGAGTTCCAAGTGGACGGCCTTGGTTGCTAGGCACACAAACACGCACAAATACGCCTTGATTGACTTCGCGTTGCGAAGGCGTGATGCCTTTACCATAAAAGGCCCCGCAAAGTCCGTTCCCACACCCGCAAACGTCCAGGCTTCCGTCACCCGGTCCGGTGGGAGGTCTCCCATCTGAGGTTGCATTGTGGCTGCCTTCAACCGATAGCAAGGCAAGCACCGAAACACAATGCTCCGTACCGTACGTCGTCCAGACAAGATCCAAAACTCGCGCTGCAGAATAGCCAAAAGTGCATTGCAGCCCGCATGCGAGTTTTTCTGGTGACGATCCCTAACTATAAGTTCTACCAAAGGTCCCTTCCTTGGGAGTAACAGCGGATGCCGTGCTGAAAAGGGCAGGTTAGCGTTCCGAAGTCTACCTCCAACCCGGAGCATTCCATGCTCGTCCACGAACGGGTTGAGGCGCACAAGACCTCCCTTCAGCTTTCCACGGCCATCCCTGAGCAGCCTGACCTCTTCCTCAAAATGTTCCGCCTGGACGACCCTAACCAATAAACTTAGAGCCGCATTCCGCTCCGCAGGCGAGAGGACAGGTGCCAAGTTCCGTTCTGCTTGAGGTTTTCTACAGTTGTTCACGAACCGTTTGATCCAACCTGTCACCCCTAGAAGTTTGTCGAGGGAGCTGTATCGTTCCAGCAAGAAAGCCGCACTAGGCTTAGGTACGATCTGCCCTACGTTCACTCGCAAACCTCGATCAGGTGGCCCAAGCGGCGACCCGCACTCATTGTATGGCCATCTCTCAGGTGACTCAGTCAGCCACTGAGGTCCCCACCACAGTGAGTGACCTACCAAATCAGGGGCCCTACATCCCCGTGAGGCGCAGTCCGCTGGGTTCTGTTCTCCCGGTACGTGTCTCCATACCAACGGAGTTTCCGATCCTTTAATCTGTGACACCCGATTTGCCACGAAAACCTCAAGAGTATGTACCGACGTCTGTAACCAGCACAGAACTATCCTACTGTCGGTCCATGCGTACACCGTTTCATCCAAATTGATGGTACCGCGTAGATTACTAGCGACATGATGTAGCAAGCGCGTGAGAAGCGCTGCTCCCGCCAATTCCAACTTTGGAATGGTCCATCTTGTCCTAACCGGAGCCACCTTACTCTTGGCCATAACTAGACGCACGTCTACAGTTCCCGTTGAACTGACTGTCCGCAAATAGACAGCTGCCGCGTACCCTCGTTCCGAGGCATCACAAAACCCATGTAGGGTAGCCTTACATCCCACCGATGGGAGCAACTTGCGAGGTATGGCGATGCGTACGATCCCTGGTAAGGTGGTCACAAACTTGGTCCAATCATTCAACAGCTCTCCGGAGAGCTGGTCGTCCCAACCCAAGTTTGCTATCCACAACCTTTGCAAGAAGCACTTCGCCATGAACGTCACCGGTGCGATCCACCCGTTAGGATCGAAAGTTCTGGCGATCGTCGATAATACCGAACGCTTCGTCCAAGTCTTCTGCAAAAGGTCTGGCTCGATCTGATACGTAAAGACATCATGCGTTGGCCTATATTGCACCCCTAGGATGCTCAACGTATTTGGATTGTCCGGGTTCTCGAAAAGGTGCGGGTCCTGCTGGAACTCACCTGGCAACCCGGCCAGGAGCTCTGGACAGCTGGGCAGCCATTTCCGCAACTCATAACCTCCTGATTCCATGATCGCGATCAGCTCGTCTCGTAGGAGCAGTGCTTGTTGCACGCTATCTGCACCCGTGCAGATGTCATCCACGTAGACTTCGCGATCCAGTACTGCTGCGGCTCGAGGGAATCTTACCCTTTCCTGTGCGGCCAACTCTCGCAGCGTGCGTACTGCCAAAAACGGACTTGGCTTCAGACCATACGTTACCGTGTTAAGCTCATAAGTGACCATCGGCTCGTCAGGGCTCTCACGCCACAAAATCAGCTGGTACCGACGGTCATCCGGGTGTATAATTGTTTGGCGAAACATCATTTTGACGTCTGCGACGAACGCTACTTGGTGCAACCGAAAATCTGTGAGGATGTCCACAATGTCCCGGTTCAACTTGGGACCCGCGTGCAGACACTGGTTCACAGACACACCATTCGATGTAGGAGCAGAACCGTCAAACACTACCCGTATCTTCGCCTCCGGTGACTTCAAAACAGCCAGGTGTGGTATGTAGTAATGCTCGACACACCTCCAATCTATGCTGGACACCGACATGTGGCCTAACTCTAGGTACTCCCTCATGAATTCGATATACTTCTGCCGAAGTGCTGCATCTCGCTTCATCTTTCTCTCCATAGCCAGTAGTCTCCGTTCCGCGATCTGTCGCGAACTACCTAAGGAGGGGCGGTTTGGGAGAAATGGCAGCCTGGTAACAAACCTACCTGACGAACTTCGTGCAGTGTTGTACTGATAGAACAGCTCGCACTCGTCATCCTCTGGCTTCCGTCTATCCGCTGTGGGTGGCTCCTCAGACTCCCAAAACCTCTGCAGCACCTCCGACAACACACTACCATAGAGAACCGTATCGCCCTCTGGTAGGTCCTGAGGTCTCCAAACTGGGCCAAAAATAACATACCCCCCTGTGGTATCAACGGCCACTAAACCAGTTTGCTGAAGTACCCGTTTTCTGCCACACCAGAATCTCCCGAGGACGTCTGACCCGAGGAGAACGTCCACCGTACCAGGAGTATCAAATTCAGGATCAGCTAACTCTAAGCCTGTGGTTAACCCTCGTACCGTTGACGGTAACCGAACCTGAGGAAGTTTCCCTACCACTTCATCCAGCACCACTGCTGAGGCATGATAGCTGACCCCTGTACCTGTATTACCTAATGTGAACTCGAAGTTCACCTGACCCCGAACGTCAGGCACATCTACACCTCCAATACCTACAGCCCCATCCGTTGTGGGCCTTATATTTAAGCGTAGCCTACTCACCAGCTTACTAGACACAATACAACCCTGAGCCCCTGTATCTAACAAGGCTCTTACCTGTATGCTGCGGCCACCGTATCCCCATACCCAAATCATTGCCGTAGGCAACAATACCGTAATTGGCCGGGGGGCCGAAGCTGGCGTGTAGGCGGCGATTACCTAGCAGGAACCTAAGCGCGGAGTGTCCGCGTCCTGCGGGGGGGTCCCCTCTCTCCGTACACCTTCGAGTGGGTCCCACTCCTGCTGATAGGGACCTCTGGTCCTGTACGCCATGGCTAGCAGCCTATAGTAACCCTGCGGCAGGCGCGCGTACCGTGGATGCGCCTGTAGCCGCGGGTGCTCAGCCAAGGGGAGAGGCATGCGTGGGTCATGGGAACTCACCATGTTGTTCAGACCCGCCGAGTACTGCATGTACTGGCCCTGGTGTTGGCACCCGCCCGTAGCATCACGTACTTGTGATGGGTGCCCCTGACCTTGGACCTGTGACCACCTACCCTGTTCCGGCACCTGCTGCCGAGGTGGTGACTGTCTCGCGCGTGGTGAAGGGGGCATCACCTGCTGATGTCCCTGGCCTCGTCCCTGAAACCCTGGTGGAAGAGGACTCCTCCTTGGAGGGGGTGGGGAGCGTTGCTCCCGTCTAGGTAGGGCAGACTCCGTCCGCTGACCCGCGTCAGCTCTGCCTCCGTAATCTCCGCTGCGGTTCATGCATAGGAGCTGATGGTGGGCACCCTGGCAGTACCTGCAGTTGGTGCTTGATGGGCACTCTCGCACCTGATGCGGCCCCATACACCTAAAGCACCAACGCCGTTGCTGCACCACACCACGACGTTTCTGCACCCGCTGTGCAGCGAACTCCTCACACGCAGTCACCTGATGCCCCGCCTCTCTGCAGTAGGCACACCTCGATTCCAAATTAGCGACATTGTATCGCCTGGGTGGCCTACTCTTACCGTCTCGCGCCTGTGCACCCGGCCGTTCCGGGCGGCGAGCGGCCGCAGACTCCGCGTGAGGCGACTCTCCAAATTGGGCATCTACCCGCCTGCACTCGGCCTCGAGGAAGGACTTGAGCTCCTCGAAGGTCGGGAGGTAATCAGATGTCTTACCTCCGTGTGACTGTTCAAAACGAGCGGCCATGTCGCTCGGCAGGCGGCGCAACAACGTGTGAACCAGGATATAATCATAGCCTGACACCGGCATCCCCTGTCTCTCAAGAGCGTTCACTGCAACGCAGACAGGGTTGAGGACCTTGGCCCTGAGGTCCGTCCCTCGTGTGATGGTCGGCACGGTGAGCCACTGTTCCAGGAGTTGGTCAATCATGAGACGTTTGTTGCTGTATCTCTCGATCAGCAAACCGCGAGCCGTCTCGTAACTTGCATCATCGACTGGTAGATGCTTTACCAGCTCATGGGGCTCACCTTGCAGCTTGGCCATCAATTGTGCCATTTTATATGCCGGCTGCAAGTCAGTGCGGTTATGAATCACACTGTCAAACAGATCCTGGAATCGGGTCCAATCCGTGTAGTCCCCGTGGAAGACCGGAATCGCCACAGCCGGCAGGGGCACTTGCACCCCCGGTCCCCGCGGACCATGGGATGGGTCCGGCTCCCCAGCCCTACGCCTGGTGATCACAGCAGCCGCCTGCTGGATCTCCTGCCCTATCTCCAGGCACTGGGTCACATTCGCCCGGACCGTAAGTTTGACCTCCTCATCAGGCGTCCCATCAAATAACTCCTCGCATCCAGTGAGGCAATCCAACACCTCCGCGACCCGTTCGTCAATCCGTTGCGCACAAGCGATGAGTGCGTCCTCTCGGTCCCCGCGACCGACCATCGCCTGCTTAGTCGCGAACCACATTAGGTGCGCTCTAATTTTCGCCTGAAGCTGCCTAATTGTGGGAGCCATGGTACCAACCCAACGTAACACCGAACCTTACAATAAAAAACAATAATAGACAATCGGCCCTGATCCTACCGTTAGGATATCCTCACAGGGTAAACACAACGATAATAACAAGCAATTCACTAATTGATTGGCCCTGATCCTACCGATAGGATATTCTACACAGGGCACACACTACAATCACAATAAATATATATTTTTTTTTTATGTAGGTAGATTAAAAATCTTATACTAAAATAATCTTAAATCTAGTGGTTTTATGAACCACGCTCTGCTACCAAAAATTGTCTAATTCCAAGCTAAACTCCCGCAGTGGAAGCGATTTACACAGGTAAATTTCGAACAAAATACCAGGAGTTCAACTGGAGGCAGACAATGGCTGCGTTACGCAGCGCTAAATAGCATACGCTGCACAATATAGCAGCGCATACTATGAATTAAACGTGAACCTAAATCTATTTAACTTAATTAACTAAGTTGATTGAAATTGGCAAATGATGTGTTCCAACCCTTACATAACTCAAGTCGGTAGTAAATACCGTCTGCCGATCTGGCGTTACGTCACACGTATTAGCACTAGATTATAAGTAAGTACCTCCAAATTATATCACCCCACGAATTCCGCAATTCGTACTAAGGAGTCACAATGATATGGTACAACAAATATGACTAAAGGGAACACACCATTAACACGAATAAACAGTTTATCACTTACAGTCACGTGCCGGCGCAAATGCATAAATACCCAACGGAGAAAGGAAGTTCAGGGAATGGATCAAATAGGAATTCCGTTGGTACTTACAGGGCTGGGTGGAAAAGATATCGACACCCAGCATTCCACTACAGCCTTGGCGCGTTATTCACGTCAAACCACTCACAGCTTCTGTTCGTATTTCACTTTGATATTAGTCATTACGCGTGACCCAACCCGAATTTGGGCCGTACAAACGCGGGCCAAAATGGCCACCTGATGCCTATTCAACGCGACGCTCACGTGGAAGACGTCGAGACATCCAACAATCACTAAGCCTGGCATTCCAGTACAACCCAGGAGAAACGCAATAATACGATGCATCAACACGCGCGATCTCAAATTGAATCGTCCATTACACGCGGCATCACAAAACTCGTGGCGGGAAATCCGCACAAACACGATACTCGACGTCCGAACCGAACGGTTTTCGAGTGACTGACAGTGCGGCGCCGAAACCACCGCTCGGCGCCGTCAGGCGCTCTGCGCGCACGTCGCCAGTCTCGCCCTGCGAGTGAGAAAGGGACAACACACGCCCAGAGCGACGCGTGCGATCGAGCACCGCGCCGCATTCATAGACCGTCATTAATACCTAACTGATTCCCCAGCATAGCAACGCTAAATTAAACACTGTAAGAACAAATTACTCGTATACTGTTGTTACAAGTTACTCGTATACTGTAGTTACAAGTTACTCGTATACTGTAGTTACAAGTGACTCGTATACTGTAGTTACAAGTGACTCGTATACTGTAGTTACAAGTTACTCGTATACTGTAGTTACAAGTGACTCGTATACTGTAGTTACAAGTTACTCGTATACTGAAGTAACAAGTTACTCGTATACTGTAGTTACAAGTTACTCGTATACTGTAGTTACAGGTGACTCGTACACGTTCCACGAATACTGTTGTTACAAGTTACTCGTATACTGTAGTTACAAGTGACTCGTATACTGTAGTTACAAGTTACTCGTATACTGTAGTTACAAGTTACTCGTATACTGTAGTTACAAGTTACTCGTATACTGAAGTTACAAGTTATTCGTATACTGTAGTTACAAGTGACTCGTATACTGAAGTTACAAGTTACTCGTATGCTATACTTAGACGTGACTTGTATACTGTTGTTACAAGTTACTCGTATGCTGAAGTTACAAGTTACTCGTATACTGTAGTTACTAGTTACTCGTACCCTGTAGTTACAAGTGACTCGTATACTGTAGTAACAAGTGACTCGTATAATGTAGTTACAAGTTACTTGTATACTGTAGTTACAAGTGACTCGTATACTGTAGTTACAAGTTACTCGTATACTGTAGTTACAAGTGACTCGTATACTGAAGTAACAAGTGACTCTTATACTGTAGTTACAAGTGACTTGTATACTGTAGTAACAAGGTACTCGTATACTGAATTAAATTGTTACTCGTATACTGTAGTTACAAGTAACTCGAATACTGTAGTTACAAGTGACTAGTATACTGTAGTTACAAGTGACTCGTAAACTGTAGTTACTAGTGACTCGTATACTGTAGTTACAAGTGTCTCGTATACTGTAGTTACAAGTGACTCGTATACTGTAGTTACAAGTGACTCGTATACTGTAGTTACAAGTGAATCGTATAATGTAGTTACAAGTGACTCGTATACAGTAGTTACAAGTGACTCGTATACTGTTGTAAATAACTACTCGTATACTGTAGTTACAAGTTACTCGTATACTGTAGTTACAAGTGACTCGTATACTGTAGTTACAAGTGACTCGTATACTGTACTTACAAGTGACTCGTATACTGTAGTTACAAGTTACTCGTATACTGTAGTTACAAGTTACTCGTATACTGAAGTAACAAGTTACTCGTATATTGTAATTACAAGTTACTCGTATACTGTAGTTACAAGTGACTCGTATAATGTAGTTACTAGTTACTCGTATACTGAAGTAATTAGTTACTCGTATTTTGTAGTTACAAGTAACTCGAATACTGTAGTTACAAGTGACTAGTATACTGTTGTTACAAGTTACTCGTATACTGTAGTTACAAGTTACTCGTACACTGAAGTAACAAGTTACTCGTATACTGTAGTTACAAGTTACACGTATACTGTAGTTACAAGTTACTCGTATACTGTAGTTACAAGTGACTCGTATACTGTAAGAACAAATTACTCGTATACTGTTGTTACAAGTTACTCGTATACTGTAGTTACAAGTTACTCGTATACTGTAGTTACAAGTGACTCGTATACTGTAGTTACAAGTGACTCGTATACTGTAGTTACAAGTTACTCGTATACTGTAGTTACAAGTGACTCGTATACTGTAGTTACAAGTTACTCGTATACTGAAGTAACAAGTTACTCGTATACTGTAGTTACAAGTTACTCGTATACTGTAGTTACAGGTGACTCGTACACGTTCCACGAATACTGTTGTTACAAGTTACTCGTATACTGTAGTTACAAGTGACTCGTATACTGTAGTTACAAGTTACTCGTATACTGTAGTTACAAGTTACTCGTATACTGTAGTTACAAGTTACTCGTATACTGAAGTTACAAGTTATTTGTATACTGTAGTTACAAGTGACTCGTATACTGAAGTTACAAGTTACTCGTATGCTATACTTAGACGTGACTTGTATACTGTTGTTACAAGTTACTCGTATGCTGAAGTTACAAGTTACTCGTATACTGTAGTTACTAGTTACTCGTACCCTGTAGTTACAAGTGACTCGTATACTGTAGTAACAAGTGACTCGTATAATGTAGTTACAAGTTACTTGTATACTGTAGTTACAAGTGACTCGTATACTGTAGTTACAAGTTACTCGTATACTGTAGTTACAAGTGACTCGTATACTGAAGTAACAAGTGACTCTTATACTGTAGTTACAAGTGACTTGTATACTGTAGTAACAAGGTACTCGTATACTGAATTAAATTGTTACTCGTATACTGTAGTTACAAGTAACTTGAATACTGTAGTTACAAGTGACTAGTATACTGTAGTTACAAGTGACTCGTAAACTGTAGTTACTAGTGACTCGTATACTGTAGTTACAAGTGTCTCGTATACTGTAGTTACAAGTTACTCGTATACTGTAGTTACAAGTGACTCGTATACTGAAGTAACAAGTGACTCTTATACTGTAGTTACAAGTGACTTGTATACTGTAGTAACAAGGTACTCGTATACTGAATTAAATTGTTACTCGTATACTGTAATTACAAGTAACTCGAATACTGTAGTTACAAGTGACTAGTATACTGTAGTTACAAGTGACTCGTAAACTGTAGTTACTAGTGACTCGTATACTGTAGTTACAAGTGTCTCGTATACTGTAGTTACAAGTGACTCGTATACTGTAGTTACAAGTGACTCGTATACTGTAGTTACAAGTGACTCGTATAATGTAGTTACAAGTGACTCGTATACAGTAGTTACAAGTGACTCGTATACTGTTGTAAATAACTACTCGTATACTGTAGTTACAAGTTACTCGTATACTGTAGTTACAAGTGACTCGTATACTGTAGTTACAAGTGACTCGTATACTGTACTTACAAGTGACTCGTTTACTGTAGTTACAAGTTACTCGTATACTGTAGCTACAAGTTACTCGTATACTGAAGTAACAAGTTACTCGTATATTGTAATTACAAGTTACTCGTATACTGTAGTTACAAGTGACTCGTATAATGTAGTTACTAGTTACTCGTATACTGAAGTAATTAGTACTGTACTGTAGTACTGTAGTTTCAAGTGATTCGTATACTGTAGTTACAAGTGACTCGTATAGTGTAGTTACAAGTGACTCGTATACTGTATTTACAAGTGACTCGTATACTGTAGTTACAAGTTACTCGTATACTGTATTTACAAGTGACTCGTATACTGTAGTTACAAGTTACTCGTATACTTTTGTTACAAGTTACTCGTATACTGTAGTTACAAGTTACTCGTATACTGAAGTAACAAGTTACTCGTATATTGTAATTACAAGTTACTCGTATACTGTAGTTACAAGTGACTCGTATAATGTAGTTACTAGTTACTCGTATACTGAAGTAATTAGTTACTCGTATTTTGTAGTTACAAGTAACTCGAATACTGTAGTTACAAGTGACTAGTATACTGTTGTTACAAGTTACTCGTATACTGTAGTTACAAGTTACTCGAATACTGTAGTTACAAGTGACTCGTATACTGTAGTTACAAGTTACTCGTATAATGTAGTTACAAGTGACTCGTATACAGTAGGTACAAGTGACTCGTATACTGTAGTAAATAACTACTCGTATACTGTAGTTACAAGTTACTCGTATACTGTAATTACAAGTGACTCGTATACTGTAGTTACAAGTGACCCGTATACTGTACTTACAAGTGACTCGTATACTGTAGTTACAAGTTACTCGTATACTGTAGTTACAAGTTACTCGTATACTGAAGTAACAAGTTACTCGTATACTGTAATTACAAGTTACTCGTATACTGTAATTACAAGTGACTCGTATACTGAAGTAACAAGTGACTCTTATACTGTAGTTACTAGTGACTCGTATACTGTAGTTACAAGGTACTCGTATACTGAATTAAATTGTTACTCGTATACTGTAGTTACAAGTAACTCGAATACTGTTGTAAATAACTACTCGTATACTGTAGTTACAAGTTACTCGTATACTGTAGTTACAAGTGACTCGTATACTGTAGTTACAAGTGACTCGTATACTGTACTTACAAGTGACTCGTATACTGTAGTTACAAGTTACTCGTATACTGTAGTTACAAGTTACTCGTATACTGAAGTAACAAGTTACTCGTATATTGTAATTACAAGTTACTCGTATACTGTAGTTACAAGTGACTCGTATAATGTAGTTACTAGTTACTCGTATACTGAAGTAATTAGTTACTCGTATTTTGTAGTTACAAGTAACTCGAATACTGTAGTTACAAGTGACTAGTATACTGTTGTTACAAGTTACTCGTATACTGTAGTTACAAGTTACTCGTACACTGAAGTAACAAGTTACTCGTATACTGTAGTTACAAGTTACACGTATACTGTAGTTACAAGTTACTCGTATACTGTAGTTACAAGTGACTCGTATACTGTAAGAACAAATTACTCGTATACTGTTGTTACAAGTTACTCGTATACTGTAGTTACAAGTTACTCATATACTGTAGTTACAAGTGACTCGTATACTGTAGTTACAAGTGACTCGTATACTGTAGTTACAAGTTACTCGTATACTGTAGTTACAAGTGACTCGTATACTGTAGTTACAAGTTACTCGTATACTGAAGTAACAAGTTACTCGTATACTGTAGTTACAAGTTACTCGTATACTGTAGTTACAGGTGACTCGTACACGTTCCACGAATACTGTTGTTACAAGTTACTCGTATACTGTAGTTACAAGTGACTCGTATACTGTAGTTACAAGTTACTCGTATACTGTAGTTACAAGTTACTCGTATACTGTAGTTACAAGTTACTCGTATACTGAAGTTACAAGTTATTTGTATACTGTAGTTACAAGTGACTCGTATACTGAAGTTACAAGTTACTCGTATGCTATACTTAGACGTGACTTGTATACTGTTGTTACAAGTTACTCGTATGCTGAAGTTACAAGTTACTCGTATACTGTAGTTACTAGTTACTCGTACCCTGTAGTTACAAGTGACTCGTATACTGTAGTAACAAGTGACTCGTATAATGTAGTTACAAGTTACTTGTATACTGTAGTTACAAGTGACTCGTATACTGTAGTTACAAGTTACTCGTATACTGTAGTTACAAGTGACTCGTATACTGAAGTAACAAGTGACTCTTATACTGTAGTTACAAGTGACTTGTATACTGTAGTAACAAGGTACTCGTATACTGAATTAAATTGTTACTCGTATACTGTAGTTACAAGTAACTTGAATACTGTAGTTACAAGTGACTAGTATACTGTAGTTACAAGTGACTCGTAAACTGTAGTTACTAGTGACTCGTATACTGTAGTTACAAGTGTCTCGTATACTGTAGTTACAAGTTACTCGTATACTGTAGTTACAAGTGACTCGTATACTGAAGTAACAAGTGACTCTTATACTGTAGTTACAAGTGACTTGTATACTGTAGTAACAAGGTACTCGTATACTGAATTAAATTGTTACTCGTATACTGTAATTACAAGTAACTCGAATACTGTAGTTACAAGTGACTAGTATACTGTAGTTACAAGTGACTCGTAAACTGTAGTTACTAGTGACTCGTATACTGTAGTTACAAGTGTCTCGTATACTGTAGTTACAAGTGACTCGTATACTGTAGTTACAAGTGACTCGTATACTGTAGTTACAAGTGACTCGTATAATGTAGTTACAAGTGACTCGTATACAGTAGTTACAAGTGACTCGTATACTGTTGTAAATAACTACTCGTATACTGTAGTTACAAGTTACTCGTATACTGTAGTTACAAGTGACTCGTATACTGTAGTTACAAGTGACTCGTATACTGTACTTACAAGTGACTCGTTTACTGTAGTTACAAGTTACTCGTATACTGTAGCTACAAGTTACTCGTATACTGAAGTAACAAGTTACTCGTATATTGTAATTACAAGTTACTCGTATACTGTAGTTACAAGTGACTCGTATAATGTAGTTACTAGTTACTCGTATACTGAAGTAATTAGTACTGTACTGTAGTACTGTAGTTTCAAGTGATTCGTATACTGTAGTTACAAGTGACTCGTATAGTGTAGTTACAAGTGACTCGTATACTGTATTTACAAGTGACTCGTATACTGTAGTTACAAGTTACTCGTATACTGTATTTACAAGTGACTCGTATACTGTAGTTACAAGTTACTCGTATACTTTTGTTACAAGTTACTCGTATACTGTAGTTACAAGTTACTCGTATACTGAAGTAACAAGTTACTCGTATATTGTAATTACAAGTTACTCGTATACTGTAGTTACAAGTGACTCGTATAATGTAGTTACTAGTTACTCGTATACTGAAGTAATTAGTTACTCGTATTTTGTAGTTACAAGTAACTCGAATACTGTAGTTACAAGTGACTAGTATACTGTTGTTACAAGTTACTCGTATACTGTAGTTACAAGTTACTCGAATACTGTAGTTACAAGTGACTCGTATACTGTAGTTACAAGTTACTCGTATAATGTAGTTACAAGTGACTCGTATACAGTAGGTACAAGTGACTCGTATACTGTAGTAAATAACTACTCGTATACTGTAGTTACAAGTTACTCGTATACTGTAATTACAAGTGACTCGTATACTGTAGTTACAAGTGACCCGTATACTGTACTTACAAGTGACTCGTATACTGTAGTTACAAGTTACTCGTATACTGTAGTTACAAGTTACTCGTATACTGAAGTAACAAGTTACTCGTATACTGTAATTACAAGTTACTCGTATACTGTAATTACAAGTGACTCGTATACTGAAGTAACAAGTGACTCTTATACTGTAGTTACTAGTGACTCGTATACTGTAGTTACAAGGTACTCGTATACTGAATTAAATTGTTACTCGTATACTGTAGTTACAAGTAACTCGAATACTGTAGTTACAAGTGACTAGTATACTGTAGTTACAAGTGACTCGTAAACTGTTGTTACTAGTGACTCGTATACTGTAGTTACAAGTGACTCGTATACTGTAGTTACAAGTGACTCTTATACTGTAGTTACAAGTTACTCGTATACTGAAGTAAAAAGTAACTGGTATACTGTAGTTACAAGTGACTCGTATACTGTAGTTACAAGTTTCTCGTATACTGTTCTTACAAGTGACTCGTATACTGTTCTTGCAAGTGACTCTTATACTGTAGGAAAAAGTTACTCGTATACTGTAGTTACAAGTTAGTCGTATACTGTAGTTACAAGTGACTCGTATACTAAAGTAACAAGTGACTCGTATACTGTAGTTACAAGTGACTCGTATACTGTAGTTACAAGTTACTCGTATACTGTAGTTACAAGTTACTCGTATACTGAAGTAACAAGTTACTCGTAAACTGTAGTTACAAGTAACTCGTATACTGTAGTTACAAGTTACTCGTATACTGTAGTTACAAGTGACCTGTATACTGTAGTTACAAGTTACTCGTATACTGTAGTTACAAGTGACTCTTATACTGAAGTTACAAGTGACACGTATACTGTTGTAACAAGTTACTCGTATACTGAAGTTACAAGTTACTCGTATACTGAAGTTACAAGTGACACGTTTACTGTTGTTACAAGTTACTCGTATACTGAAGTAACAAGTTACTCGTATACTGTAGTTACAAGTTACTCGTATACTGAAGTATCAAGTGACTCGTATACTGTAGTTACAAGTTACTCGTATACTGTAGTTTCAAGTGACTCGTATACTGAAGTTACAAGTGACTCGTATACTAAAGTTAAAAGTTACTCGTATACTGTTGTTACAAGTGACTAGTATACTGTAGTTACAAGTGACTCGTATACTGTAGTTACAAGTTACTCGTATACTGTAGTTACAAGTGACTCGTATACTGTAGTAACAAGTTACTCGTATACTGTAGTTACAAGTTACTCGTATACTGAAATAACAATTTACTCGTATACAGTAGTTACAAGTGACTCGTATACTGTAGTTACAAGTGACTCGTATACTGTAGTTACAAGTGACTCGAATACTGTAGTTACAAGTGACTCGTTTACTGTAGTTACAAGTGACTTGTATACTGTAGTTACAAGTGACTCGTATACTGTAGTTACAAGTGACTCGTATACTGTAGTTACAAGTGACTCGTATACTGTAGTTACAAGTTACTCGTTTACTGTAGTTACAAGTGACTTGTATACTGTAGTTACAAGTGACTTGTATACTGTAGTAAATAAATACTCGTATACTGAAGTAAAAAGTCACTCGTATACTGTAGTTACAAGTAACTCGTATACTGTAGTTACAAGTGACTCGTCTACTGTAGTTACAAGTGACTCGTATACTGTAGTAAATAACTACTCGTATACTGTAGTTACAAGTTACTCGAATTCTGTAGTTACAAGTGACTCGTATACTCTAGTTACAAGTAACTCGTATACTGTAGTTACATGTGACTCGTAAACTGTAGTTACAAGTGACTCGTATACTGTATTTACAAATGACCCGTATACTGTAGTTACAAGTGACTCGTATACTGTAGTTACAAGTGACTCGTATACTGTAGTTACAAGTGACTCGTATACTGTAGTTACAAGTTACTCGTTTACTGTAGTTACAAGTGACTTGTATACTGTAGTTACAAGTGACTTGTATACTGTAGTAAATAAATACTCGTATACTGAAGTAAAAAGTCACTCGTATACTGTAGTTACAAGTAACTCGTATACTGTAGTTACAAGTGACTCGTCTACTGTAGTTACAAGTGACTCGTATACTGTAGTAAATAACTACTCGTATACTGTAGTTACAAGTTACTCGAATTCTGTAGTTACAAGTGACTCGTATACTCTAGTTACAAGTAACTCGTATACTGTAGTTACATGTGACCCGTATACTGTAGTTACAAGTGACTCGTATACTGTAGTTACAAGTTACTCGTATACTGAAGTAACAAGTTACTCGTATACTGTAATTACAAGTTACTCGTATACTGTAGTTACAAGTGACTCGTATAATGTAGTTACAAGTGACTCGTATACTGTAGTTACAAGTTACTCGTATACTGTAGTTATAAGTGACTCGTATACTGAAGTAACAAGTGACTCGTATACTGTAGTTACAAGTGACTCGTATACTGTAGTTACAAGTTACTCGGATACTGTAGTTACAAGTTACTTGTATACTGAAGTAACAAGTTACTCGTATACTGAAGTAATTAGTTACTCGTATTTTGTAGTTACAAGTAACTCGAATACTAAAGTTACAAGTGACTAGTATACTGTTGTTACAAGTTACTCGTATACTGTAGTTACAAGTTACTTGTATAATGTAGTTACAAGTGACTCGTATACTGTAGTTACAAGTTACTCGTATACTGTAGTTACAAGTGACTCGTATACTGAAGTAACAAGTGACTCGTATACTGTAGTTACAAGTGACTCGTATACTGTAGTAACAAGTTACTCGGATACTGTAGTTACAAGTAACTTGTTTACTGAAGTAACAAGTTACTCGTGTACTGAAGTAATTAGTTACTCGTATTTTGTAGTTACAAGTAACTCGAATACTGTAGTTACAAGTGACTAGTATACTGTAGTTACAAGTTACTCGTATACTGTAGTTACAAGTTACTCGTATACTGTAGTTACAAGTTACTCGTTTACTGTAGTTACAAGTTACTCGTATACTGAAGTAAAAGGTTACTCGTATTATGTAGTTCACATTACTCGTATACTGTAGTTACAAGTGACTCGTATACTGTAGTTACAAGTGACTCGTAAACTGTAGTAAATAACTACTCGTTTACTGTAGTTACAAGTTACTCGAATACTATAGTTACAAGTGACTCGTATACTGTAGTTACAAGTGACTCGTATACTGTAGTTACAAGTGACTCGTATACTGTACTTACAAGTGACTCGTATACTGTAGTTACAAGTGACTCGTATACTGTAGTTACAAGTTACTCGTATACTGAAGTAACAAGTTACTCGTATACTGTAATTACAAGTTACTCGTATACTGTAGTTACAAGTGACTCGTATACTGTACTTACAAGTGACTCGTATACTGTAGTTACAAGTGACTCGTATACTGTAGTTACAAGTTACTCGTATACTGTAGTTACAAGTGACTCGTATAGTGTAGTTACAAGTGACTCGTATACTGTATTTACAAGTGACTCGTATACTGTAGTTACAAGTTACTCGTATACTTTTGTTACAAGTTACTCGTATACTGAAGTAACAAGTTACTCGTATACTGTAGTTAGAAGTGACTCGTATACTGTAGTTACAAGTGACTCGTTTACTGTAGTAAATAAATACTCATATACTGAAGTAAAAAAATACTCGTATACTGTAGTTACAAGTTACTCGTATACTGTAGTTACAAGTGACTAGTATACTGTAGTTACAAGTGACTCGTATACTGTAGTTACAAGTTACTCGTATACTGTAGTTACAAGTGACTCGTATACTGTAGTAACAAGTGACTAGTATACTGTAGTTACAAGTGACTCGTATACTGTAGTTACAAGTTACTCGTATACTGTAGTTACAAATGACTCGTATACTGTAGTAACAAGTCGATCTTATACTGTAGTTACAAGTTACTCGTATACTGTTGTTACAAGTTACTCAAATACTGTAGTTTCAAGTTACTCGTATTCTGAAATAACAATTTACTCGTATACAGTAGTTACAAGTGACTCGTATACTGTAGTTACAAGTGACTCGTATACTGTAGTTACAAGTGACTCGAATACTGTAGTTACAAAAGACTCGTTTACTGCAGTTACAAGTGACTAGTATACTGTAGTTACAAGTGACTCGTATACTGTAGTTACAAGTGACTCGTATACTGTAGTTACAAGTGACTCGTATACTGTAGTTACAAGTTTCTCGTTTACTGTAGTTACAAGTGACTCGTATACTGTAGTTACAAGTGACTCGTATACTGTAGTAAATAAATACTCGTATACTGAAGTAAAAAGTTACTCGTATACTGTAGTTACAAGTTAGTCGTATACTGTAAATACAAGTGACTCGTTTACTGTAGTAAATAAATACTCATATACTGAAGTAAAAAAATACTCTTATACTGTAGTTACAAGTTACTCGTATACTGTAGTTACAAGTGACTAGTATACTGTAGTTACAAGTGACTCGTATACTGTAGTTACAAGTTACTCGTATACTGTAGTTACAAATGACTCGTATACTGTAGTAATAAGTCGATCTTATACTGTAGTTACAAGTTACTCGTATACTGTTGTTACAAGTTACTCAAATACTGTAGTTTCAAGTTACTCGTATTCTGAAATAACAATTTACTCGTATACAGTAGTTACAAGTGACTCGTATTCTGTAGTAAATAACTACTCGTATACTGTAGTTACAAGTTACTCGAATTCTGTAGTTACAAGTGACTCGTATACTCTAGTTACAAGTGACTCGTATACTGTAGTTACAAGTGACTCGTAAACTGTAGTTACAAGTGACTCGTATACTGTATTTACAAATGACCCGTATACTGTAGTTACAAGTGACTCGTATACTGTATTTACAAATGACCCGTATACTGTAGTTACAAGTGACTCGTATACTGTAATTACAAGTTACTCGTATACTGTAGTTACAAGTGACTCGTTTAATGTAGTTACAAGTGACTCGTATACTGTAGTTACAAGTTACTCGTATACTGTAGTTACAAGTGACTCGTATACTGAAGTAACAAGTGACTCGTATACTGAATTTACAAGTGACTCGTATACTGTAGTTACAAGTTACTCGGATACTGTAGTTACAAGTAACTTGTATACTGAAGTAACAAGTTACTCGTATACTGAAGTAATAAGTTACTCGTATTTTGTAGTTACAAGTAACTCGAATACTGTAGTTACAAGTGACTAGTATACTGTTGTTACAAGTAACTCGTATACTGTAGTTACAAGTTACTCGTATAATGTAGTTACAAGTGACTCGTATACTGTAGTTACAAGTTACTCGTATACTGTAGTTACAAGTGACTCGTATACTGAAGTAACAAGTGACTCGTATACTGTAGTTACAAGTGACTCGTATACTGTAGTAACAAAATACTCGGATACTGTAGTTACAAGTAACTTGTTTACTGAAGTAACAAGTTACTCGTGTACTGAAGTAATTAGTTACTCGTATTTTGTAGTTACAAGTAACTCAAATACTGTAGTTACAAGTGACTAGTATACTGTAGTTACAAGTTACTCGTATACTGTAGTTACAAGTTACTCGTATACTGTAGTTACAAGTGACTCGTATACTGAAGTAACAAGTGACTCGTATACTGTAGTTACAAATGACTCGTATACTGAAGTAACAAGTGACGCGTATACTGAAGTTACAAGTGACTCGTATACTGTAGTTACAAGTGACTCGTAAAATGTAGTTACAAGTTACTCGTATACTGTAGTTACAAGTGACTCGTATACTGTAGTTACAAGTTACTCGTATACTGAAGTAAAAAGTTACTCGTATACTGTAGTTACAAGTTACTCGTAAACTGTAGTTACAAGTAACTCGTATACTGTAGTTACAAGTTACTCGTATACTGAAGTGACAAGTTACTCGTATACTGTAGTTACAAGTGACTCGTATACTGTAGTTACAAGTGACTCGTAAACTGTTGTTACAAGTGACTCGTATACTGTACTTACAAGTGACTCGTATACTGTAGTTACAAGTGGCTCGTATACTGTAGTTACCAGTTACTCGTATACTGAAGTAACAAGTTACTCGTATACTGTAATTACAAGTTACTCGTATACTGTAGTTACAAGTGACTCGTATACTGTAGTTTCAAGTGATTCGTATACTGTAGTTACAAGTGACTCGTATAGTGTAGTTACAAGTGACTCGTATACTGTATTTACAAGTGACTCGTATACTGTAGTTACAAGTTACTCGTATACTGTATTTACAAGTGACTCGTATACTGTAGTTACAAGTTACTCGTATAGTTTTGTTACAAGTTACTCGTATACTGTAGTTACAAGTTACTCGTATACTGAAGTAACAAGTTACTCGTATATTGTAATTACAAGTTACTCGTATACTGTAGTTACAAGTGACTCGTATAATGTAGTTACTAGTTACTCGTATACTGAAGTAATTAGTTACTCGTATTTTGTAGTTACAAGTAACTCGAATACTGTAGTTACAAGTGACTAGTATACTGTTGTTACAAGTTACTCGTATACTGTAGTTACAAGTTACTCAAATACTGTAGTTACAAGTGACTCGTATACTGTAGTTACAAGTGACTCGTATCTTGTAGTTCATAACTACTCGTATACTGTAGTTACAAGTGACTCGTATACTGAAGTAACAAGTGACTCGTATACTGTAGTTTCAAGTGTCTCGTATACTGTAGTTACAAGTTACTCGGATACTGTAGTTACAAGTAACTTGTATAGTGAAGTAACAAGTTACTCGTATACTGAAGTAATTAGTTACTCGTATTTTGAAGTTACAAGTAACTCGAATACTGTAGTTACAAGTTACTCGTATACTGTTGTTACAAATGACTCGTATACTGTAGTGACAAGTTACTCGTATACTGTAGTTACAAGTTACTCGTATACTGGAGTTACAAGTGACTCGTAAACTGTAGTTACAAGTTACTCGTATACTGTAGTTACAAGTTACTCGTATACTGTAGTTACAAGTTACTCGTATACTGAAGTGACAAGTTACTCGTATACTGTAGTTACAAGTGACTCGTATACTGTAGTTACAAGTGACTCGAAAACTGTAGTTACAAGTGACTCGTATACTGTACTTACAAGTGACTCGTATACTGTAGTTACAAGTGGCTCGTATACTGTAGTTACCAGTTACTTGTATACTGAAGTAACAAGTTACTCGTATACTGTAATTACAAGTTACTCGTATACTGTAGTTACAAGTGACTCGTATACTGTAGTTTCAAGTGATTCGTATACTGTAGTTACAAGTGACTCGTATAGTGTAGTTACAAGTGACTCGTATACTGTATTTACAAGTGACTCGTATACTGTAGTTACAAATTACTCGTATACTGTATTTACAAGTGACTCGTATACTGTAGTTACAAGTTACTCGTATACTTTTGTTACAAGTTACTCGTATACTGTAGTTACAAGTTACTCGTATACTGAAGTAACAAGTTACTCGTATATTGTAATTACAAGTTACTCGTATACTGTAGTTACAAGTGACTCGTATAATGTAGTTACTAGTTACTCGTATACTGAAGTAATTAGTTACTCGTATTTTGTAGTTACAAGTAACTCGAATACTGTAGTTACAAGTGACTAGTATACTGTTGTTACAAGTTACTCGTATACTGTAGTTACAAGTTACTCGAATACTGTAGTTACAAGTGACTCGTATACTGTAGTTACAAGTTACTCGTATAATGTAGTTACAAGTGACTCGTATACAGTAGGTACAAGTGACTCGTATACTGTAGTAAATAACTACTCGTATACTGTAGTTACAAGTTACTCGTATACTGTAATTACAAGTGACTCGTATACTGTAGTTACAAGTGACCCGTATACTGTACTTACAAGTGACTCGTATACTGTAGTTACAAGTTACTCGTATACTGTAGTTACAAGTTACTCGTATACTGAAGTAACAAGTTACTCGTATACTGTAATTACAAGTTACTCGTATACTGTAATTACAAGTGACTCGTATACTGAAGTAACAAGTGACTCTTATACTGTAGTTACTAGTGACTCGTATACTGTAGTAACAAGGTACTCGTATACTGAATTAAATTGTTACTCGTATACTGTAGTTACAAGTAACTCGAATACTGTAGTTACAAGTGACTAGTATACTGTAGTTACAAGTGACTCGTAAACTGTTGTTACTAGTGACTCGTATACTGTAGTTACAAGTGACTCGTATACTGTAGTTACAAGTGACTCTTATACTGTAGTTACAAGTTACTCGTATACTGAAGTAAAAAGTAACTGGTATACTGTAGTTACAAGTGACTCGTATACTGTAGTTACAAGTTTCTCGTATACTGTTCTTACAAGTGACTCGTATACTGTTCTTGCAAGTGACTCTTATACTGTAGGAAAAAGTTACTCGTATACTGTAGTTACAAGTTAGTCGTATACTGTAGTTACAAGTGACTCGTACACTAAAGTTACAAGTGACTCGTATACTGTAGTTACAAGTGACTCGTATACTGTAGTTACAAGTTACTCGTATACTGTAGTTACAAGTTACTCGTATACTGAAGTAACAAGTTACTCGTAAACTGTAGTTACAAGTAACTCGTATACTGTAGTTACAAGTTACTCGTATACTGTAGTTACAAGTGACCTGTATACTGTAGTTACAAGTTACTCGTATACTGTAGTTACAAGTGACTCTTATACTGAAGTTACAAGTGACACGTATACTGTTGTAACAAGTTACTCGTATACTGAAGTTACAAGTTACTCGTATACTGAAGTTACAAGTGACACGTTTACTGTTGTTACAAGTTACTCGTATACTGAAGTAACAAGTTACTCGTATACTGTAGTTACAAGTTACTCGTATACTGAAGTATCAAGTGACTCGTATACTGTAGTTACAAGTTACTCGTATACTGTAGTTTCAAGTGACTCGTATACTGAAGTTACAAGTGACTCGTATACTAAAGTTAAAAGTTACTCGTATACTGTTGTTACAAGTGACTAGTATACTGTAGTTACAAGTGACTCGTATACTGTAGTTACAAGTTACTCGTATACTGTAGTTACAAGTGACTCGTATACTGTAGTAACAAGTTACTCGTATACTGTAGTTACAAGTTACTCGTATACTGAAATAACAATTTACTCGTATACAGTAGTTACAAGTGACTCGTATACTGTAGTTACAAGTGACTCGTATACTGTAGTTACAAGTGACTCGAATACTGTAGTTACAAGTGACTCGTTTACTGTAGTTACAAGTGACTTGTATACTGTAGTTACAAGTGACTCGTATACTGTAGTTACAAGTGACTCGTATACTGTAGTTACAAGTGACTCGTATACTGTAGTTACAAGTTACTCGTTTACTGTAGTTACAAGTGACTTGTATACTGTAGTTACAAGTGACTTGTATACTGTAGTAAATAAATACTCGTATACTGAAGTAAAAAGTCACTCGTATACTGTAGTTACAAGTAACTCGTATACTGTAGTTACAAGTGACTCGTCTACTGTAGTTACAAGTGACTCGTATACTGTAGTAAATAACTACTCGTATACTGTAGTTACAAGTTACTCGAATTCTGTAGTTACAAGTGACTCGTATACTCTAGTTACAAGTAACTCGTATACTGTAGTTACAAGTGACTCGTAAACTGTAGTTACAAGTGACTCGTATACTGTATTTACAAATGACCCGTATACTGTACTTACAAGTGACTCGTATACTGTATTTACAAATGACCCGTATACTGTAGTTACAAGTGACTCGTATACTGTAGTTACAAGTTACTCGTATACTGAAGTAACAAGTTACTCGTATACTGTAATTACAAGTTACTCGTATACTGTAGTTACAAGTGACTCGTATAATGTAGTTACAAGTGACTCGTATACTGTAGTTACAAGTTACTCGTATACTGTAGTTATAAGTGACTCGTATACTGAAGTAACAAGTGACTCGTATACTGTAGTTACAAGTGACTCGTATACTGTAGTTACAAGTAACTCGGATACTGTAGTTACAAGTTACTTGTATACTGAAGTAACAAGTTACTCGTATACTGAAGTAATTAGTTACTCGTATTTTGTAGTTACAAGTAACTCGAATACTAAAGTTACAAGTGACTAGTATACTGTTGTTACAAGTTACTCGTATACTGTAGTTACAAGTTACTTGTATAATGTAGTTACAAGTGACTCGTATACTGTAGTTACAAGTTACTCGTATACTGTAGTTACAAGTGACTCGTATACTGAAGTAACAAGTGACTCGTATACTGTAGTTACAAGTGACTCGTATACTGTAGTAACAAGTTACTCGGATACTGTAGTTACAAGTAACTTGTTTACTGAAGTAACAAGTTACTCGTGTACTGAAGTAATTAGTTACTCGTATTTTGTAGTTACAAGTAACTCGAATACTGTAGTTACAAGTGACTAGTATACTGTAGTTACAAGTTACTCGTATACTGTAGTTACAAGTTACTCGTATACTGTAGTTACAAGTTACTCGTTTACTGTAGTTACAAGTTACTCGTATACTGAAGTAAAAGGTTACTCGTATTATGTAGTTACAAGTTACTCGTATACTGTAGTTACAAGTGACTCGTATACTGTAGTTACAAGTGACTCGTAAACAGTAGTAAATAACTACTCGTTTACTGTAGTTACAAGTTACTCGAATACTATAGTTACAAGTGACTCGTATACTGTAGTTACAAGTGACTCGTATACTGTAGTTACAAGTGACTCGTATACTGTACTTACAAGTGACTCGTATACTGTAGTTACAAGTGACTCGTATACTGTAGTTACAAGTTACTCGTATACTGAAGTAACAAGTTACTCGTATACTGTAATTACAAGTTACTCGTATACTGTAGTTACAAGTGACTCGTATACTGTACTTACAAGTGACTCGTATACTGTAGTTACAAGTGACTCGTATACTGTAGTTACAAGTTACTCGTATACTGTAGTTACAAGTGACTCGTATAGTGTAGTTACAAGTGACTCGTATACTGTATTTACAAGTGACTCGTATACTGTAGTTACAAGTTACTCGTATACTTTTGTTACAAGTTACTCGTATACTGAAGTAACAAGTTACTCGTATACTGTAGTTAGAAGTGACTCGTATACTGTAGTTACAAGTGACTCGTTTACTGTAGTAAATAAATACTCATATACTGAAGTAAAAAAATACTCGTATACTGTAGTTACAAGTTACTCGTATACTGTAGTTACAAGTGACTAGTATACTGTAGTTACAAGTGACTCGTATACTGTAGTTACAAGTTACTCGTATACTGTAGTTACAAGTGACTCGTATACTGTAGTAACAAGTGACTCTTATACTGTAGTTTCAAGTTACTCGTATACTGTTGTTACAAGTTACTCGAATACTGTAGTTACAAGTTACTCGTATACTGAAATAACAATTTACTCGTATACAGTAGTTACAAGTGACTCGTATACTGTAGTTACAAGTGACTCGTATACTGTAGTTACAAGTGACTCGAATACTGTAGTTACAAGTGACTCGTTTACTGAAGTTACAAGTGACTAGTATACTGTAGTTACAAGTGACTCGTATACTGTAGTTACAAGTGACTCGTATACTGTAGTTACAAGTGACTCGTATACTGTAGTTACAAGTTACTCGTTTACTGTAGTTACAAGTGACTCGTATACTGTAGTTACAAGTGACTCGTATACTGTAGTAAATAAATACTCGTATACTGAAGTAAAAAGTTACTCGTATACTGTAGTTACAAGTTACTCGTATACTGTAAATACAAGTGACTCGTCTACTGTAGTTACAAGTGACTCGTATACTGTAGTAAATAACTACTCGTATACTGTAGTTACAAGTTACTCGAATTCTGTAGTTACAAGTGACTCGTATACTCTAGTTACAAGTGACTCGTATACTGTAGTTACAAGTGACTCGTTTACTGTAGTAAATAAATACTCATATACTGAAGTAAAAAAATACTCGTATACTGTAGTTACAAGTTACTCGTATACTGTAGTTACAAGTGACTAGTATACTGTAGTTACAAGTGACTCGTATACTGTAGTTACAAGTTACTCGTATACTGTAGTTACAAGTGACTCGTATACTGTAGTAACAAGTGACTCTTATACTGTAGTTACAAGTTACTCGTATACTGTTGTTACAAGTTACTCGAATACTGAAATAACAATTTACTCGTATACAGTAGTTACAAGTGACTCTCATACTGTAGTTACAAGTGACTCGTATACTGTAGTTACAAGTGACTCGAATACTGTAGTTACAAGTGACTCGTTTACTGTAGTTACAAGTGACTAGTATACTGTAGTTACAAGTGACTCGTATACTGTAGTTACAAGTGACTCGTATACTGTAGTTACAAGTGACTTGTATACTGTAGTTACAAGTTACTCGTTTACTGTAGTTACAAGTGACTCGTATACTGTAGTTACAAGTGACTCGTATACTGTAGTAAATAAATACTCGTATACTGAAGTAAAAAGTTACTCGTATACTGTAGTTACAAGTTACTCGTATATTGTAGTTACAAGTTACTCGAATACTGTAGTTACAAGTGACTCGTATACTGTAGTTACAAGTGACTCATATGCTGTAGTTACAACTTACTCGTAGACTGTAGTTACAAGTGACTCGTATACTGTAGTTACAAGTGACTCCTAAACTGTAGTTACAATTGACTCGTATACTGTACTTACAAGTGACTCGTATACTGTAGTTACAAGTGGCTCGTATACTGTAGTTACAAGTTACTCGTATACTGAAGTAACAAGTTACTCGTATACTGTAATTACAAGTTACTCGTATACTGTAGTTACAAGTGACTCGTATACTGTAGTTACAAGTGACTCGTATACTGTAGTTACAAGTGACTCGTATACTGTAGTTCATAACTACTCGTATACTGTAGTTACAAGTGACTCGTATACTGAAGTAACAAGTGACTCGTATACTGTAGTTTCAAGTGTCTCGTATACTGTAGTTACAAGTTACTCGGATACTGTAGTTACAAGTAACTTGTATAGTGAAGTACTTAACAAGTTACTCGTATACTGAAGTAATTAGTTACTCGTATTTTGAAGTTACAAGTAACTCGAATACTGTAGTTACAAGTGACTAGTATACTGTTGTTACAAGTTACTCGTATACTGTAGTTACAAGTTACTCGTATACTGTTGTTACAAATGACTCGTATACTGTAGTTACAAGTTACTCGTATACTGTAGTTACAAGTTACTCGTATACTGAAGTAAAAAGTTACTCGTATACTGTAGTTACAAGTGACTCGTAAACTGTAGTTACAATTGACTCGTATACTGTACTTACAAGTGACTCGTATACTGTAGTTACAAGTGGCTCGTATACTGTAGTTAGAAGTTACTCGTATACTGAAGTAACAAGTTACTCGTATACTGTAATTACAAGTTACTCGTATACTGTAGTTACAAGTGACTCGTATACTGTAGTTACAAGTGACTCGTATACTGTAGTTACAAGTGACTCGTATACTGTAGTTCATAACTACTCGTATACTGTAGTTACAAGTGACTCGTATACTGAAGTAACAAGTGACTCGTATACTGTAGTTTCAAGTGTCTCGTATACTGTAGTTACAAGTTACTCGGATACTGTAGTTACAAGTAACTTGTATAGTGAAGTACCTAACAAGTTACTCGTATACTGAAGTAATTAGTTACTCGTATTTTGAAGTTACAAGTAACTCGAATACTGTAGTTACAAGTGACTAGTATACTGTTGTTACAAGTTACTCGTATACTGTAGTTACAAGTTACTCGTATACTGTTGTTACAAATGACTCGTATACTGTAGTTACAAGTTACTCGTATACTGTAGTTACAAGTTACTCGTATACTGAAGTAAAAAGTTACTCGTATACTGTAGTTACAAGTTACTCGTATACTGTAGTTACAAGTAACTCGTATACTGTAGTTACAAGTAACTCGTATACTGTAGTTACAAGTTACTCGTATACTGAAGTGACAAGTTACTCGTATACTGTAGTTACAAGTGACTCGTATACTGTAGTTACAAGTGACTCGTAAACTGTAGTTACAAGTGACTCGTATACTGTACTTACAAGTGACTCGTATACTGTAGTTACAAGTGGCTCGTATACTGTAGTTACCAGTTACTCGTATACTGAAGTAACAAGTTATTCGTATACTATAATTACAAGTAACTCGTATACTGTAGTTACAAGTGACTCGTATACTGTAGTTTCAAGTGATTCGTATACTGTAGTTACAAGTGACTCGTATACTGTAGTTCATAACTACTCGTATACTGTTGTTACAAGTGACTCGTATACTGAAGTAACATGTGACTCGTATACTGTAGTTTCAAGTGTCTCGTATACTGTAGTTACAAGTTACTCGGATACTGTAGTTACAAGTAACTTGTATAGTGAAGTAACGAGTTACTCGTATACTGAAGTAATTAGTTACTCGTATTTTGAAGTTACAAGTAACTCGAATACTGTAGTTACAAGTGACTAGTATACTGTTGTTACAAGTTACTCGTATACTGTAGTTACAAGTTACTCGTATACTGTTGTTACAAATGACTCGTATACTGTAGTTACAAGTTACTCGTATAATGTAGTTACAAGTGACTCGTATACAGTAGTTACAAGTGACTCGTATACTGTAGTAAATAACTACTCGTATACTGTAGTTACAAGTTACTCGTATACTGTAGTTACAAGTGACTCGTATACTGTAGTTACAAGTGACTCGTATACTGTACTTACAAGTGACTCGTATACTGTAGTTACAAGTTACTCGTCTACTGCAGTTACAAGTTACTCGTATACTGAAGTAACAAGTTACTCGTATACTGTAATTACAAGTTACTCGTAAACTGTAGTTACAAGTGACTCGTATAATGTAGTTACTAGTTACTCGTATACTGAAGTAATTAGTTACTCGTATTTTTTAGTTACAAGTTACTCGAATACTGTAGTTACAAGTGACTAGTATACTGTAGTTACAAGTGACTCGTATACTGTAGTTACAAATGACTCGTATACTGTAGTTACAAGTGACTCGTATACTGTACTTACAAGTGACTCGTATACTGTAGTTACAAGAGACTCGTATACTGTAGTTACAAGTTACTCGTATACTGAAGTGACAAGTTACTCGTTTACTGTAATTACAAGTTACTCGTATACTGAAGTAAAAAGTTACTCGTATTATGAAGTAACAAGTTACTCGTATACTGTAGTTACAAGTGACTCGTATACTGTAGTTACAAGTGACTCGTAAACTGTAGTAAATAACTACTCGTTTACTGTAGTTACAAGTTACTCGTATACTATAGTTACAAGTGACTCGTATACTGTAGTTACAAGTGACTCGTATACTGTAGTTACAAGTGACTCGTATACTGTACTTACAAGTGACTCGTATACTGTAGTTACAAGTGACTCGTATACTGTAGTTACAAGTTACTCGTATACTGTAGTTACAAGTGACTCGTATACTGTACTTACAAGTGTTTCGTATACTGTAGTTACAAGTGACTCGTATACTGTAGTAACAAGTTACTCGTATACTGTAGTTACAAGTGACTCGTATAGTGTAGTTACAAGTGACTCGTATACTGTATTTACACGTGACTCGTATACTGAAGTTACAATTTACTCGTATACTTTTGTTACAAGTTACTCGTATACTGAAGTAACAAGTTACTCGTATACTGTAGTTAGAAGTGACTCGTATACTGTAGTTACAAGTGACTCGTTTACTGTAGTAAATAAATACTCGTATACTGAAGTAAAAAAATACTCGTATACTGTAGTTACAAGTTACTCGTATACTGTAGTTACAAGTGACTCGTCTACTGTAGTTACAAAAGACTCGTACACTGTAGTAAATAACTACTCGTATACTGTTGTTACAAGTTACTCGAATTCTGTAGTTACAAGTGACTCGTATACTCTAGTTACAAGTGACTCGTATACTGTAGTTACAAGTGACTCGTATACTGTAGTTACAAGTTACTCGTATACTTTAGTTACAAGTGACTCGTATACTGAAGTAACAAGTGACTCGTATACTGTAGTTACAAATGACTCGTATACTGTAATTACAAGTTACTCGTATACTGTAGTTACAAGTGACTCGTATAATGTAGTTACAAGTGACTCGTATACTGTAGTTACAAGTTACTCGTATACTGTAGTTACAAGTGACTCGTATACTGAAGTAACAAGTGACGCGTATACTGAAGTTACAAGTTACTCGTATACTGTAGTTACAAGTGACTCGTATACTGTAGTTACAAGTGACTCGTATACTGTACTTACAAGTGACTCGTATACTGTAGTTACAAGTTACTCGTCTACTGTAGTAACAAGTTACTCGTATGCTGAAGTAACAAGTTACTCGTATACTGTAATTACAAGTTACTCGTAAACTGTAGTTACAAGTGACTCGTATAATGTAGTTACTAGTTACTCGTATACTGAAGTAATTAGTTACTCGTATTTTTTAGTTACAAATAACTCGAATACTGTAGTTACAAGTGACTAGTATACTGTAGTTACAAGTGACTCGTATACTGTAGTTACAACTTACTCGTAGACTGTAGTTACAAGTTACTCGTATTCTGTAATTTCAACTTACTCGTATTTTGTAGTTACAAGTTACTCGTATACTGTAGTTACAAGTAACTTGTATACTGAAGTAACAAGTTACTCGTATACTGAAGTAATTAGTAACTCGTATTTTGTAGTTACAAGTCACTCGAATACTGTAGTTACAAGTGACAAGTATACTGTAGTTACAAGTTATTCGTATAATGTAGTTACAAGTTACTCGTATAATGTAGTTATTAGTGACTCGTATACTGTAGTTGCAAGTTACCCGTATACTGTAGTTACAAGTGACTCGTATACTGAAGTAACAAGTGACTCGTATACTGTAGTTACAAGTGACTCGTATACTGTTCTTACAAGTTACTCGGATACTGTAGTTACAAGTAACTTGTATACTGAAGTAACAAGTTACTCGTGTACTGAAGTAATTAGTTACTCGTATTTTGTAGTTACAAGTTACTCGAATACTGTAGTTACAAGTGACTAGTATACTGTAGTTACAAGTTACTCGTATACTGTAGTTACAAGTTACTCGTATACTGTAGTTACAAGTGACTCGTATACTGTAGTTACAAGTTACTCGTATACTGAAGTAAAAAGTTACTCGTATTATGTAGCTACAAGGTACTCGTATACTGTAGTTACAAGTGACTCGTATACTATAGTTACAAGTTACTCGTATACTGTACTTACACGTGACTTGTATACTGTTGTTACAAGTTACTCGTATGCTGAAGTTACAAGTTAGTCGTATACTGTAGTTACTAGTTACTCGTACCCTGTAGTTACAAGTGACTCGTATACTGTAGTTACAAGTGACTCGTAAAATGTAGTTACAAGTTACTCGTATACTGTAGTTACAAGTGACTCGTATACTGTAGTTACAAGTTACTCGTATACTGTAGTTACAAGTTACTCGTACACTGAAGTAACAAGTTACTCGTATACTGTAGTTACAAGTTACACGTATACTGTAGTTACAAGTTACTCGTATACTGTAGTTACAAGTGACTCGTATACTGTAAGAACAAATTACTCGTATACTGTTGTTACAAGTTACTCGTATACTGTAGTTACAAGTTACTCGTATACTGTAGTTACAAGTGACTCGTATACTGTAGTTACAAGTTACTCGTATACTGTAGTTACAAGTTACTCGTACACTGAAGTAACAAGTTACTCGTATACTGTAGTTACAAGTTACACGTATACTGTAGTTACAAGTTACTCGTATACTGTAGTTATAAGTGACTCGTATACTGTAAGAACAAATTACTCGTATACTGTTGTTACAAGTTACTCGTATACTGTAGTTACAAGTTACTCGTATACTGTAGTTACAAGTGACTCGTATACTGTAGTTACAAGAGACTCGTATACTGTAGTTACAAGTTACTCGTATACTGTAGTTACAAGTGACTCGTATACTGTAGTTACAAGTTACTCGTATACTGAAGTAACAAGTTACTCGTATACTGTAGATACAAGTTACTCGTATACTGTAGTTACAGGTGACTCGTACACGTTCCACGAATACTGTTGTTACAAGTTACTCGTATACTGTAGTTACAAGTGACTCGTATACTGTAGTTACAAGTTACTCGTATACTGTAGTTACAAGTTACTCGTATACTGTAGTTACAAGTTACTCGTATACTGAAGTTACAAGTTATTCGTATACTGTAGTTACAAGTGACTCGTATACTGAAGTTACAAGTTACTCCTATGCTATACTTAGACGTCACTTGTATACTGTTGTTACAAGTTACTCGTATGCTGAAGTTACAAGTTACTCGTATACTGTAGTTACTAGTTACTCGTACCCTGTAGTTACAAGTGACTCGTATACTGTAGTAACAAGTGACTCGTATAATGTAGTTACAAGTTACTTGTATACTGTAGTTACAAGTGACTCGTATACTGTAGTTACAAGTTACTCGTATACTGTAGTTACAAGTGACTCGTATACTGAAGTAACAAGTGACTCTTATACTGTAGTTACAAGTGACTTGTATACTGTAGTAACAAGGTACTCGTATACTGAATTAAATTGTTACTCGTATACTGTAGTTACAAGTAACTCGAATACTGTAGTTACAAGTGACTAGTATACTGTAGTTACAAGTGACTCGTAAACTGTAGTTACTAGTGACTCGTATACTGTAGTTACAAGTGTCTCGTATACTGTAGTTACAAGTGACTCGTATACTGTAGTTACAAGTGACTCGTATACTGTAGTTACAAGTGACTCGTATAATGTAGTTACAAGTGACTCGTATACAGTAGTTACAAGTGACTCGTATACTGTTGTAAATAACTACTCGTATACTGTAGTTACAAGTTACTCGTATACTGTAGTTACAAGTGACTCGTATACTGTAGTTACAAGTGACTCGTATACTGTACTTACAAGTGACTCGTATACTGTAGTTACAAGTTACTCGTATACTGTAGTTACAAGTTACTCGTATACTGAAGTAACAAGTTACTCGTATATTGTAATTACAAGTTACTCGTATACTGTAGTTACAAGTGACTCGTATAATGTAGTTACTAGTTACTCGTATACTGAAGTAATTAGTTACTCGTATTTTGTAGTTACAATTAACTCGAATACTGTAGTTACAAGTGACTAGTATACTGTTGTTACAAGTTACTCGTATACTGTAGTTACAAGTTACTCGTACACTGAAGTAACAAGTTACTCGTATACTGTAGTTACAAGTTACACGTATACTGTAGTTACAAGTTACTCGTATACTGTAGTTACAAGTGACTCGTATACTGTAAGAACAAATTACTCGTATACTGTTGTTACAAGTTACTCGTATACTGTAGTTTTAAGTGCGGGGTGAGGCAGGGGGGGCTAACTTCGCCTCGGCTCTTCAGCCTATATGTGAACCAGCTAGTCGAGGAGCTCAGCAACGCCATGGTAGGCTGTTCCATAGACGGTAAATTTATAAATAACATTAGCTACGCCGACGACATGGTGTTGCTGAGCCCTTCGATTGCTGGCCTGAGAAAACTTCTCAAAATATGGGAGAAGTATGCGGAGGTCCACGGCCTCAGGTATAACGAGAAAAAGAGTGAGTTGCTAGTGTTCAAGGCGGGTTCGAAATGCTACCAGAATATACCACCGGTCACTCTCAAAGGAACTCCTCTTAAGATGGTTACAGAGTTTAAATACCTGGGGCACTGGGTAACCGCATCACTGGGCGATGACATGGATATTGAGAGGGAACGCAGGGCGCTGGCAGTGCGGAGTAATATGATGATCCGAAGATTTGCAAAGTGCTCAGAGGGAGTAAAAGTAACGCTTTTTAGGGCTTACTGCCAATCTTTTTACACCTGCAGCCTTTGGATCAACTATACTCAGAAATCACTGAGCGCCCTGCGAGTCCTATACAATAATGCGTTTAGGTCGTTGTTGGGGCTGCCACGCTACTGCAGCGCATCAGGAATGTTCGCGGAGCGGGGAGTAGACGGGTTCCACGCCATCATGCGTAAGCGAGTTGCCTCCCTGATGACGCGAGTGCGGGGCAGCGCCAACACTCTCCTACTTACCATAGCTGAGCGGACAGATGGACCTATTCTGAGGCACTGGATCACGACGCATACTGTGCCCGGATCACGTGCCTCAAAGTAGACTTGTAGTTTTAGTTATTTTTAATTTAATTTAATTTAATTTAATTTTACTAACAATTAAAATTAAGTGTTACTAACAAAGAATATGGATTTCAAAAGTCTGAAATAAATGATATATTATTATTATTATTATTATTATTATTTAAGTTACTCGTATACTGTAGTTACAAGTGACTCGTATACTGTAGTTACAAGTGACTCGTATACTGTAGTTACAAGTTACTCGTATACTGTAGTTACAAGTGACTCGTATACTGTAGTTACAAGTTACTCGTATACTGAAGTAACAAGTTACTCGTATACTGTAGTTACAAGTTACTCGTATACTGTAGTTACAGGTGACTCGTACACGTTCCACGAATACTGTTGTTACAAGTTACTCGTATACTGTAGTTACAAGTGACTCGTATACTGTAGTTACAAGTTACTCGTATACTGTAGTTACAAGTTACTCGTATACTGTAGTTACAAGTTACTCGTATACTGTAGTTACAAATTACTCGTATACTGAAGTTACAAGTTATTCGTATACTGTAGTTACAAGTGACTCGTATACTGAAGTTACAAGTTACTCGTATGCTAAACTTAGACGTGACTTGTATACTGTTGTTACAAGTTACTCGTATGCTGAAGTTACAAGTTACTCGTATACTGTAGTTACTAGTTACTCGTACCCTGTAGTTACAAGTGACTCGTATACTGTAGTAACAAGTGACTCGTATAATGTAGTTACAAGTTACTTGTATACTGTAGTTACAAGTGACTCGTATACTGTAGTTACAAGTTACTCGTATACTGTAGTTACAAGTGACTCGTATACTGAAGTAACAAGTGACTCTTATACTGTAGTTACAAGTGACTTGTATACTGTAGTAACAAGGTACTCGTATACTGAATTAAATTGTTACTCGTATACTGTAGTTACAAGTAACTTGAATACTGTAGTTACAAGTGACTAGTATACTGTAGTTACAAGTGACTCGTAAACTGTAGTTACTAGTGACTCGTATACTGTAGTTACAAGTGTCTCGTATACTGTAGTTACAAGTTACTCGTATACTGTAGTTACAAGTGACTCGTATACTGAAGTAACAAGTGACTCTTATACTGTAGTTACAAGTGACTTGTATACTGTAGTATCAAGGTACTCGTATACTGAATTAAATTGTTACTCGTATACTGTAGTTACAAGTAACTCGAATACTGTAGTTACAAGTGACTAGTATACTGTAGTTACAAGTGACTCGTAAACTGTAGTTACTAGTGACTCGTATACTGTAGTTACAAGTGTCTCGTATACTGTAGTTACAAGTGACTCGTATACTGTAGTTACAAGTGACTCGTATACTGTAGTTACAAGTGACTCGTATAATGTAGTTACAAGTGACTCGTATACAGTAGTTACAAGTGACTCGTATACTGTTGTAAATAACTACTCGTATACTGTAGTTACAAGTTACTCGTATACTGTAGTTACAAGTGACTCGTATACTGTAGTTACAAGTGACTCGTATACTGTACTTACAAGTGACTCGTTTACTGTAGTTACAAGTTACTCGTATACTGTAGTTACAAGTTACTCGTATACTGAAGTAACAAGTTACTCGTATATTGTAATTACAAGTTACTCGTATACTGTAGTTACAAGTGACTCGTATAATGTAGTTACTAGTTACTCGTATACTGAAGTAATTAGTTACTCGTATTTTGTAGTTACAAGTAGCTCGAATACTGTAGTTACAAGTGACTAGTATACTGTTGTTACAAGTTACTCGTATACTGTAGTTACAAGTAACTCGAATACTGTAGTTACAAGTGACTAGTATACTGTAGTTACAAGTGACTCGTAAACTGTAGTTACTAGTGACTCGTATACTGTGGTTACAAGTGACTCGTATACTGTAGTTACAAGTGACTCGTATACTGTAGTTACAAGTGACTCGTATACTGTAGTTACAAGTTACTCGTATAATGTAGTTACAAGTGACTCGTATACTGTACTTACAAGTGACTCGTATACTGTAGTTACAAGTTACTCGTATACTGTAGTTACAAGTTACTCGTATACTGTAATTACAAGTGACTCGTATACTGTAGTTACAAGTGACTCGTATACTGTACTTACAAGTGACTCGTATACTGTAGTTACAAGTTACTCGTATACTGTAGTTACAAGTGACTCGTATAATGTAGTTACTAGTTACTCGTATACTGAAGTTATTAGTTACTCGTATTTTGTAGTTACAAGTAACTCGAATACTGTAGTTACAAGTGACTAGTATACTGTAGTTACAAGTGACTCGTATACTGTAGTTACAAGTTACTCGTATACTGTAGTTACAAGTGACTCGTATACTGAATTAACAAGTGACTCTTATACTGTAGTTACTAGTGACTCGTATACTGTAGTAACAAGGTACTCGTATACTGAATTTAATTGTTACTCGTATACTGTAGTAACAAGTAACTCGAATACTGTAGTTACAAGTGACTAGTATACTGTAGTTACAAGTGACTCGTAAACTGTAGTTACTAGTGACTCGTATACTGTAGTTACAAGTGACTCGTATACTTTAGTTACAAGTGACTCGTATACTGTAGTTACAAGTTACTCGTATACTGAAGTAAAAAGTAACTGGTATACTGTAGTTACAAATGACTCGTATACTGTAGTTACAAGTTTCTCGTATACTGTTCTTACAAGTGACTCGTATACTGTTCTTGCAAGTGACTCGTATACTGTAGGAAAAAGTTAATCGTATACTGTAGTTACAAGTTAGTCGTATACTGTAGTTACAAGTGACTCGTATACTAAAGTTACAAGTGACTCGTATACTGTAGTTACAAGTGACTCGTATACTGTAGTTACAAGTTACTCGTATACTGTAGTTACAAGTTACTCGTATACTGAAGTAACAAGTTACTCGTAAACTGTAGTTACAAGTAACTCGTATACTGTAGTTACAAGTTACTCGTATACTGTAATTACAAGTGACCTGTATACTGTAGTAACAAGTTACTCGTAAACTGTAGTTACAAGTGACTCTTATACTGAAGTAACAAGTGACACGTATACTGTTGTAACAAGTTACTCGTATACTGTAGTTACAAGTTACTTGAATACTGTAGTTACAAGTGACTCGTATACTCTAGTTACAAGTGACTCGTATACTGTAGTTACATGTGACTCGTAAACTGTAGTTACAAGTGACTCGTATACTGTACTTACAAGTGACTCGTATACTGTAGTTACAAGTGGCTCGTATACTTTAGTTACAAGTTACTCGTATACTGAAGTAACAAGTTACTCGTATACTGTAATTACAAGTTACTCGTATACTGTAGTTACAAGTGACTCGTATACTGTAGTTACAAGTGACTCGTATACTGTAGTTACAAGTGACTCGTATACTAAAGTTAAAAGTTACTCGTATACTGTAGTTACAAGTGACTAGTATACTGTAGTTACAAGTGACTCGTATACTGTAGTTACAAGTTACCCGTATACTGTAGTTACAAGTGACTCGTATACTGTAGTAACAAGTGACTCTTATACTGTAGTTACAAGTTACTCGTATACTGTTGTTACAAGTTACTCGTATACTGTAGTTACAAGTTACTCGTATACTGAAATAACAATTTACTCGTATACAGTAGTTACAAGTGACTCGTATACTGTAGTTACAAGTGACTCGTATACTGTAGTTACAAGTGACTCGAATACTGTAGTTACAAGTGACTCGTTTACTGTAGTTACAAGTGACTAGTATACTGTAGTTACAAGTGACTCGTATACTGTACTTACAAGTGACTCGTATACTGTAGTTACAAGTTACTCGTATACTGTAGTTACAAGTGACTCGTATAATGTAGTTACTAGTTACTCGTATACTGAAGTTATTAGTTACTCGTATTTTGTAGTTACAAGTAACTCGAATACTGTAGTTACAAGTGACTAGTATACTGTAGTTACAAGTGACTCGTATACTGTAGTTACAAGTTACTCGTATACTGTAGTTACAAGTGACTCGTATACTGAATTAACAAGTGACTCTTATACTGTAGTTACTAGTGACTCGTATACTGTAGTAACAAGGTACTCGTATACTGAATTTAATTGTTACTCGTATACTGTAGTAACAAGTAACTCGAATACTGTAGTTACAAGTGACTAGTATACTGTAGTTACAAGTGACTCGTAAACTGTAGTTACTAGTGACTCGTATACTGTAGTTACAAGTGACTCGTATACTGTAGTTACAAGTGACTCGTATACTGTAGTTACAAGTTACTCGTATACTGAAGTAAAAAGTAACTGGTATACTGTAGTTACAAATGACTCGTATACTGTAGTTACAAGTTTCTCGTATACTGTTCTTACAAGTGACTCGTATACTGTTCTTGCAAGTGACTCGTATACTGTAGGAAAAAGTTAATCGTATACTGTAGTTACAAGTTAGTCGTATACTGTAGTTACAAGTGACTCGTATACTAAAGTTACAAGTGACTCGTATACTGTAGTTACAAGTGACTCGTATACTGTAGTTACAAGTTACTCGTATACTGTAGTTACAAGTTACTCGTATACTGAAGTAACAAGTTACTCGTAAACTGTAGTTACAAGTAACTCGTATACTGTAGTTACAAGTTACTCGTATACTGTAATTACAAGTGACCTGTATACTGTAGTAACAAGTTACTCGTAAACTGTAGTTACAAGTGACTCTTATACTGAAGTTACAAGTGACACGTATACTGTTGTAACAAGTTACTCGTATACTGTAGTTACAAGTTACTTGAATACTGTAGTTACAAGTGACTCGTATACTCTAGTTACAAGTGACTCGTATACTGTAGTTACATGTGACTCGTAAACTGTAGTTACAAGTGACTCGTATACTGTACTTACAAGTGACTCGTATACTGTAGTTACAAGTGGCTCGTATACTTTAGTTACAAGTTACTCGTATACTGAAGTAACAAGTTACTCGTATACTGTAATTACAAGTTACTCGTATACTGTAGTTACAAGTGACTCGTATACTGTAATTACAAGTGACTCGTATACTGTAGTTACAAGTGACTCGTATACTAAAGTTAAAAGTTACTCGTATACTGTAGTTACAAGTGACTAGTATACTGTAGTTACAAGTGACTCGTATACTGTAGTTACAAGTTACCCGTATACTGTAGTTACAAGTGACTCGTATACTGTAGTAACAAGTGACTCTTATACTGTAGTTACAAGTTACTCGTATACTGTTGTTACAAGTTACTCGTATACTGTAGTTACAAGTTACTCGTATACTGAAATAACAATTTACTCGTATACAGTAGTTACAAGTGACTCGTATACTGTAGTTACAAGTGACTCGTATACTGTAGTTACAAGTGACTCGAATACTGTAGTTACAAGTGACTCGTTTACTGTAGTTACAAGTGACTAGTATACTGTAGTTACAAGTGACTCGTATACTGTAGTTACAAGTGACTCGTATACTGTAGTTACAAGTGACTCGTATACTGTAGTTACAAGTTACTCGTTTACTGTAGTTACAAGTGACTCGTATACTGTAGTTCCAAGTGACTCGTATACTGTAGTAAATAAATACTCGTATACTGAAGTAAAAAGTTACTCGTATACTGTAGTTACAAGTTACTCGTATACTGTAGTTACAAGTGACTCGTCTACTGTAGTTACAAGTGACTCGTATACTGTAGTAAATAACTACTCGTATACTGTAGTTACAAGTTACTCGAATTCTGTAGTTACAAGTGACTCATATACTCTAGTTACAAGTGACTCGTATACTGTAGTTACAAGTGACTCGTAAACTGTAGTTACAAGTGACTCGTAAACTGTATTTACAAATGACCCGTATACTGTAGTTACAAGTGACTCGTATACTGTATTTACAAATGACCCGTATACTGTAGTTACAAGTGACTCGTATACTGTTGTTACAAGTTACTCGTATACTGAAGTAACAAGTTACTCGTATACTGTAATTACAAGTTACTCGTATACTGTAGTTACAAGTGACTCGTATAATGTAGTTACAAGTGACTCGTATACTGTAGTTACAAGTTACTCGTATACTGTAGTTACAAGTGACTCGTATACTGAAGTAACAAGTGACTCGTATACTGTAGTTACAAGTGACTCGTATACTGTAGTTACAAGTTACTCGGATACTGTAGTTACAAGTAACTTGTATACTGAAGTAACAAGTTACTCGTATACTGAAGTAATTAGTTACTCGTATTTCGTAGTTACAAGTAACTCGAATAATGTAGTTACAAGTGACTAGTATACTGTAGTTACAAGTTACTCGTATACTGAAGTAACAAGTTACTCGTATAATGTAGTTACAAGTGACTCGTATACTGTAGTTACAAGTTACTCGTATACTGTAGTTACAAGTGACTCGTATACTGAAGTAACAAGTGACTCGTATACTGTAGTTACAAGTGACTCGTATACTGTAGTAACAAGTTACTCGGATACTGTAGTTACAAGTTACTTCTTTACTGAAGTAACAAGTTACTCGTGTACTGAAGTAATTAGTTACTCGTATTTTGTAGTTACAAGTAACTCGAATACTGTAGTTACAAGTGACTAGTATACTGTAGTTACAAGTTACTCGTATACTGTAGTTACAAGTTCCCCGTATACTGTAGTTACAAGTTACACGTATACTGTAGTTACAAGTTACTCGTATACTGAAGTAAAAAGTTACTCGTATTATGTAGTTACAAGTTACTCGTATACTATAGTTACAAGTGACTCGTATACTGTAGTAAATAACTACTCGTATACTGTAGTTACAAGTTACTCGAATACTATAGTTACAAGTGACTCGTATACTGTAGTTACAAGTGACTCGTATACTGTAGTTACAAGTGACTCGTTTACTGTACTTACAAGTGACTCGTATTCTGTAGTTACAAGTGACTCGTATACTGTAGTTACAAGTTACTCATATACTGAAGTAACAAGTTACTCGTATACTGTAATTACAAGTTACTCGTATACTGTAGTTACAAGTGACTCGTACACTGTACTTACAAGTGACTCGTATACTGTAGTTACAAGTGACTCGTATACTGTAGTTACAAGTTACTCGTATACTGTAGTTACAAGTGACTCGTATAGTGTAGTTACAAGTGACTCGTATACTGTATTTACAAGTGACTCGTATACTGTAGTTACAAGTTACTCGTATACTTTTGTTACAAGTTACTCGTATACTGAAGTAACAAGTTACTCGTATACTGTAGTTAGAAGTGACTCGTATACTGTAGTTACAAGTGACTCGTTTACTGTAGTAAATAAATACTCGTATACTTAAGTAAAAAAATACTCGTATACTGTAGTTACAAGTTACTCGTATACTGTAGTTACAAGTGACTCGTCTACTGTAGTTACAAGTGACTCGTATACTGTAGTTACAAGTGACTCGTATAATGTAGTTACAAGTGACTCGTATACTGTAGTTACAAGTTACTCGTATACTGTAGTTACAAGTGACTCGTATACTGAAGTAACAAGTGACTCGTACCCTGTAGTTACAAGTGACTCGTATACTGTAGTTACAAGTTACTCGGATACTGTAGTTACAAGTAACTTGTATACTGAAGTAACAAGTTACTCGTATACTGAAGTAATTAGTTACTCGTATTTTGTAGTTACAAGTAACTCGAATAATGTAGTTACAAGTGACTAGTATACTGTAGTTACAAGTTACTCGTATACTGAAGAAACAAGTTACTCGTATAATGTAGTTACAAGTGACTCGTATACTGTAGTTACAAGTTACTCGTATACTGTAGTTACAAGTGACTCGTATACTGAAGTAACAAGTGACTCGTATACTGTAGTTACAAGTGACTCGTATACTGTAGTAACAAGTTACTCGGATACTGTAGTTACAAGTTACTTGTTTACTGAAGTAACAAGTTACTCGTGTACTGAAGTAATTAGTTACTCGTATTTTGTAGTTACAAGTAACTCGAATACTGTAGTTACAAGTGACTAGTATACTGTAGTTACAAGTTACTCGTATACTGTAGTTACAAGTTACCCGTATACTGTAGTTACAAGTTACTCGTATACTGTAGTTACAAGTTACTCGTATACTGAAGTAAAAAGTTACTCGTATTATGTAGTTACAAGTTACTCGTATACTGTAGTTACAAGTGACTCGTATACTGTAGTTACAAGTGACTCGTAAACTGTAGTAAATAACTACTCGTATACTGTAGTTACAAGTTACTCGAATACTATAGTTACAAGTGACTCGTATACTGTAGTTACAAGTGACTCGTATACTGTAGTTACAAGTGACTCGTATACTGTACTTACAAGTGACTCGTATACTGTAGTTACAAGTGACTCGTATACTGTAGTTACAAGTTACTTGTATACTGAAGTAACAAGTTACTCGTATACTGTAATTACAAGTTACTCGTATACTGTAGTTACAAGTGACTCGTATACTGTACTTACAAGTGACTCGTATACTGTAGTTACAAGTGACTCGTATACTGTAGTTACAAGTTACTCGTATACTGTAGTTACAAGTGACTCGTATAGTGTAGTTACAAGTGACTCGTATACTGTATTTACAAGTGACTCGTATACTGTAGTTACAAGTTACTCGTATACTTTTGTTACAAGTTACTCGTATACTGAAGTAACAAGTTACTCGTATACTGTAGTTAGAAGTGACTCGTATACTGTAGTTACAAGTGACTCGTTTACTGTAGTAAATAAATACTCGTATACTAAAGTAAAAAAATACTCGTATACTGTAGTTACAAGTTACTCGTATACTGTAGTTACAAGTGACTCGTCTACTGTAGTTACAAGTGACTCGTATACTGTCGTAAATAACTACTCGTATACTGTTGTTACAAGCTACTCGAATTCTGTAGTTACAAGTGACTCGTATACTCTAGTTACAAGTGACTCGTATACTGTAGTTACAAGTGACTCGTATACTGTAGTTACAAGTTACTCGTATACTTTAGTTACAAGTGACTCGTATACTGAAGTAACAAGTGACTCGTATACTGTAGTTACAAATGACTCGTTTACTGTAATTACAAGTTACTCGTATACTGTAGTTATAAGTGACTCGTATAATGTAGTTAAAAGTGACTCGTATACTGTAGTTACAAGTTACTCGTATACTGTTCTTACAAGTGACTCGTATACTGTAGTTACAAGTGACTCGTATACTGTAGTTACAAGTTACTCGTATACTGAAGTAAAAAGTTACTCGTATACTGTAGTTACAAGTTACTCGTATACTGTAGTTACAAGTGACTCGTCTACTGTAGTTACAAGTGACTTGTATACTGTAGTAAATAACTACTCGTATACTGTAGTTACAAGTTACTTGAATACTGTAGTTACAAGTGACTCGTATACTCTAGTTACAAGTGACTCGTATACTGAAGTTACAAGTGACTCGTAAACTGTAGTTACAAGTGACTCGTATACTGTACTTACAAGTGACTCGTATACTGTAGTTACAAGTGGCTCGTATACTGTAGTTACAAGTTATTCGTATACTGAAATAACAAGTTACTCGTATACTGTAATTACAAGTTACTCGTATACTGTAGTTACAAGTGACTCGTATACTGTAGTTACAAGTTACTCGTATACTGAAGTAAAAAGTTACTCGTATACTGTAGTTACAAGTTACTCGTATACTGTAGTTACAAGTGACTCGTCTTCTGTAGTTACAAGTGACTCGTATACTGTAGTAAATAACTACTCGTATACTGTAGTTACAAGTTACTTGAATACTGTAGTTACAAGTGACTCGTATACTCTAGTTACAAGTGACTCGTATACTGTAGTTACATGTGACTCGTAAACTGTAGTTACAAGTGACTCGTATACTGTACTTACAAGTGACTCGTATACTGTAGTAACAAGTGGCTCGTATACTGTAGTTACAAGTTACTCGTATACTGAAGTAACAAGTTACTCGTATACTGTAATTACAAGTTACTCGTATACTGTAGTTACAAGTGACTCGTTTACTGTAGTTACAAGTGACTCGTATACTGTAGTTACAAGTGACTCGTATACTGTAGTTTATAACTACTCGTATACTGTAGTTACAAGTGACTCGTATACTGAAGTAACAAGTGACTCGTATACTGTAGTTTCAAGTGACTCGTATACTGTAGTTACAAGTTACTCGGATACTGTAGTTACAAGTAACTTGTATACAGAAGTAACAAGTTACTCGTATACTGAAGTAATTAGTTACTTGTATTTTGAAGTTACAAGTAACTCGAATACTGTAGTTACAAGTGACTAGTATACTGTTGTTACAAGTTACTCGTATACTGTAGTTACAAGTTACTCGTATACTGTAGTTACAAGTGACTCGTATACTGTAGTTACAAGTTACTCGTATAATGTAGTTACAAGTGACTCGTATAATGTAGTTACTAGTTACTCGTATACTGAAGTTATTAGTTACTCGTATTTTGTAGTTACAAGTACCTCGAATACTGTAGTTACAAGTGACTAGAATACTGTAGTTACAAGTGACTCGTATACTGTAGTTACAAGTTACTCGTATACTGTAGTTACAAGTGACTCGTATACTGAAGTAACAAGTGACTCTTATACTGTAGTTACAAGTGACTCGTATACTGTAGTAACAAGGTACTCGTATACTGAATTAAATTGTTACTTGTATACTGTAGTTACAAGTAACTCGAATACTGTAGTTACAAGTGACTAGTATACTGTAGTTACAAGTGACTCGTAAACTGTAGTTACTAGTGACTCGTATACTGTAGTTACAAGTGACTCGTATACTGTAGTTACAAGTGACTCGTATATTGTAGTTACAAGTTACTCGTATACTGAAGTAAAAAGTAACTGGTATACTGTAGTTACAAGTGACTCGTATACTGTAGTTACAAGTTTCTCGTATACTGTTCTTACAAGTGACTCGTATACTGTTCTTGCAAGTGACTCGTATACTGTAGGAAAAAGTTACTCGTATACTGTTGTTACAAGTGACTCGTATACTTAAGTTACAAGTGACTCGTATACTGTAGTTACAAGTGACTCGTATACTGTAGTTGCAAGTTACTCGTATACTGTAGTTACAAGTTACTCGTATACTGAAGTAACAAGTTACTCGTATACTGTAGTTACAAGTAACTCGTATACTGTAGTTACAAGTTACTCGTATACTGTAGTTAAAAGTGACACGTATACTGTAGTTACAAGTTACTCGTATACTGTAGTTACAAGTTACTCGTATACTGAAGTAACAAGTTACTCGTATATTGTAATTACAAGTTACTCGTATACTGTAGTTACAAGTGACTCGTATAATGTAGTTACTAGTTACTCGTATACTGAAGTAATTAGTTACTCGTATTTTGTAGTTACAAGTTACTCGAATACTGTAGTTACAAGTGACTAGTATACTGTTGTTACAAGTTACTCGTATACTGTAGTTACAAGTAACTCGAATACTGTAGTTACAAGTGACTAGTATACTGTCGTTACAAGTGACTCGTAAACTGTAGTTACTAGTGACTCGTATACTGTAATTACAAGTGACTCGTATACTGTAGTTACAAGTGACTCGTATACTGTAGTTACAAGTGACTCGTATACTGTAGTTACAAGTTACTCGTATAATGTAGTTACAAGTGACTCGTATACAGTAGTTACAAGTGACTCGTATACTGTTGTAAATAACTACTCGTATACTGTAGTTACAAGTTACTCGTATACTGTAATTACAAGTGACTCGTATACTGTAGTTACAAGTGACTCGTATACTGTAGTTACAAGTTACTCGTATACTGTAGTTACAAGTTACTCGTATACTGTAGTTACAAGTTACTCGTATACTGAAGTAACAAGTTACTCGTATACTGTAATTACAAGTTACTCGTATACTGTAGTTACAAGTGACTCGTATAATGTAGTTACTAGTTACTCGTATACTGAAGTAATTAGTTACTCGTATTTTGTAGTTACAAGTAACTCGAATACTGTAGTTACAAGTGACTAGTATACTGTAGTTACAAGTGACTCGTATACTGTAGTTACAAGTTACTCGTATACTGTAGTTACAAGTGACTCGTATACTGAAGTAACAAGTGACTCTTATACTGTAGTTACTAGTGACTCGTATACTGTAGTAACAAGGTACTCGTATACTGAATTAAATTGTTACTCGTATACTGTTGTTACAAGTAACTCGAATACTGTAGTTACAAGTAACTAGTATACTGTAGTTACAAGTGACTCGTAAACTGTAGTTACTAGTGACTCGTATACTGTAGTTACAAGTGACTCGTATACTGTAGTTACAAGTGACTCGTATACTGTAGTTACAAGTTACTCGTATACTGAAGTAAAAAGTAACTGGTATACTGTAGTTACAAGTGACTCGTATACTGTAGTTACAAGTTTCTCGTATACTGTTCTTACAAGTGACTCGTATACTGTTCTTGCAAGTGACTCGTATACTGTAGGAAAAAGTTACTCGTATACTGTAGTTACAAGTTAGTCGTATACTGTAGTTACAAGTGACTCGTATACTAAAGTTACAAGTGACTCGTATACTGTAGTTACAAGTGACTCGTATACTGTAGTTACAAGTTACTCGTATACTGTAGTTACAAATTACTCGTATACTGAAGTAACAAGTTACTCGTAAACTGTAGTTACAAGTTACTCGTATACTGTAGTTACAAGTTACTCGTATACTGTAGTTACAAGTGACCTGTATACTGTAGTTACAAGTTACTCGTATACTGTAGTTACAAGTGACTCTTATACTGAAGTTACAAGTGACACGTATACTGTTGTAACAAGTTACTCGTATACTGAAGTTACAAGTTACTCGTATACTGAAGTTACAAGTGACACGTATACTGTTGTTACAAGTTACTCGTATACTGAAGTAACAAGTTACTCGTATACTGTAGTTACAAGTTACTCGTATACTGTAGTTACAAGTGACTCGTATACTGAAGTAACAAGTTACTCGTATACTGTATATACAAGTAACTCGTATACTGTAGTTACAAGTTACTCGTATACTGAAGTAACAAGTGACTCGTATACTGTAGTTACAAGTTACTCGTATACTGTAGTTTCAAGTGACTCGTATACTGTAGTTACAAGTGACTCGTATACTAAAGTTAAAAGTTACTCGTATACTGTAGTTACAAATGACTAGTATACTGTAGTTACAAGTGACTCGTATACTGTAGTTACAAGTTACTCGTATACTGTAGTTACAAGTGACTCGTATACTGTAGTAACAAGTGACTCTTATACTGTAGTTACAAGTTACTCGTATACTGTTGTTACAAGTTACTCGTATACTGTAGTTACAAGTTACTCGTATACTGAAATAACAATTTACTCGTATACAGTAGTTACAAGTGACTCGTATACTGTAGTTACAAGTGACTCGTATACTGTAGTTACAAGTGACTCGAATACTGTAGTTACAAGTGACTCGTTTACTGTAGTTACAAGTGACTAGTATACTGTAGTTACAAGTGACTCGTATACTGTAGTTACAAGTGACTCGTATACTGTAGTTACAAGTGACTCGTATACTGTAGTTACAAGTTACTCGTTTACTGTAGTTACAAGAGACTCGTATACTGTAGTTACAAGTGACTCGTATACTGTAGTAAATAAATACTCGTATACTGAAGTAAAAAGTTACTCGTATACTGTAGTTACAAGTTACTCGTATACTGTAGTTACAAGTGACTCGTCTACTGTAGTTACAAGTGACTCGTATACTGTAGTAAATAACTACTCGTATACTGTAGTTACAAGTGACTCGTATACTGTAGTTACAAGTTACTCGGATACTGTAGTTACAAGTAACTTGTATACTGAAGTAACAAGTTATTCATATACTGAAGTAATTAGTTACTCGTATTTTGTAGTTACAAGTAACTCGAATACTGTAGTTACAAGTGACTAGTATACTGTAGTTACAAGTTACTCGTATACTAAAGTAACAAGTTACTCGTATAATGTTGTTACAAGTGACTCGTATACTGTAGTTACAAGTTACTCGTATACTGTAGTTACAAGTGACTCGTATACTGAAGTAACAAGTGACTCGTATACTGTAGTTACAAGTGACTCGTATACTGTAGTTACAAGTGACTCGTATACTAAAGTTACAAGTGACTCGTATACTGTAGTTACAAGTTACTCGTATACTGAAGTAACAAGTTACTCGTAAACTGTAATTACATGTTACTCGTATACTGTAGTTACAAGTGACTCGAATAATGTAGTTACTAGTTACTCGTATACTGAAGTAATTAGTTACTCGTATTTTGTAGTTACAAGTAACTCGAATACTGTAGTTACAAGTGACTAGTATACTGTAGTTACAAGTGACTCGTATACTGTAGTTACAAGTTACTCGTATACTGTAGTTACAAGTGACTCGTATACTGTTGTTACAAGTTACTCGTTTACTGTAGTTACAAGTGACTCGTATACTGTAGTTACAAGTGACTCGTATACTGTAGTAAATAAATACTCGTATACTGAAGTAAAAAGTTACTCGTATACAAGTTACTCGTATACTGTAGTTACAAGTGACTCGTCTACTGTAGTTACAAGTGACTCGTATACTGTAGTTACAAGTGACTCGTATACTGTAGTAAATAAATACTCGTATACTGAAGTAAAAAGTTACTCGTATACTGTAGTTACAAGTTACTCGTATACTGTAGTTACAAGTGACTCGTCTACTGTAGTTACAAGTGACTCGTATACTGTAGTTACAAGTGACTCGTATACTGTAGTAAATAAATACTCGTATACTGAAGTAAAAAGTTACTCGTATACTGTAGTTACAAGTTACTCGTATACTGTAGTTACAAGTGACTCGTCTACTGTAGTTACAAGTGACTCGTTTACTGTAGTTACAAGTGACTCGTATACTGTAGTAAATAAATACTCGTATACTGAAGTAAAAAGTTACTCGTATACTGTAGTTACAAGTTACTCGTATACTGTAGTTACAAGTGACTCGTCTACTGTAGTTACAAGTGACTCGTATACTGTAGTAAATAAATACTCGTATACTGAAGTAAAAAGTTACTCGTATACAAGTTACTCGTATACTGTAGTTACAAGTGACTCGTCTACTGTAGTTACAAGTGACTCGTTTACTGTAGTTACAAGTGACTCGTATACTGTAGTAAATAAATACTCGTATACTGAAGTAAAAAGTTACTCGTATACTGTAGTTACAAGTTACTCGTATACTGTAGTTACAAGTGACTCGTCTACTGTAGTTACAAGTGACTCGTATACTGTAGTTACAAGTGACTCGTATACTGTAGTAAATAAATACTCGTATACTGAAGTAAAAAGTTACTCGTATACTGTAGTTACAAGTTACTCGTATACTGTAGTTACAAGTGACTCGTCTACTGTAGTTACAAGTGACTCGTATACTGTAGTAAATAACTACTCGTATACTGTAGTTACAAGTTACTCGAATTCTGTAGTTACAAGTGACTCGTATACTCTAGTTACAAGTGACTCGTATACTGTAGTTACAAGTGACTCGTAAACTGTAGTTACAAGTGACTTGTATACTGTATTTACAAATGACCCGTATACTGTAGTTACAAGTGACTCGTATACTGTATTTACAAATGACCCGTATACTGTAGTAACAAGTGACTCGTATACTGTTGTTACAAGTTACTCGTATACTGAAGTAACAAGTTACTCGTATACTGTAATTACAAGTTACTCGTATACTGTAGTTACAAGTGACTCGTATAATGTAGTTACAAGTGACTCGTATACTGTAGTTACAAGTTACTCGTATACTGTAGTTACAAGTGACTCGTATACTGAAGTAACAAGTGACTCGTATACTGTAGTTACAAGTGACTCATATACTGTAGTTACAAGTTACTCGGATACTGTAGTTACAAGTTACTTGTATACTGAAGTAACAAGTTACTCGTATACTGAAGTAATTAGTTACTCGTATTTTGTAGTTACAAGTAACTCGAATACTGTAGTAACAAGTGACTAGTATACTGTAGTTACAAGTTACTCGTATACTGAAGTAACAAGTTACTCGTATAATGTAGTTACAAGTGACTCGTATACTGTAGTTACAAGTTACTCGTATACTGTAGTTACAAGTGACTCGTATACTGAAGTAACAAGTGACTCGTATACTGTAGTTACAAGTGACTCGTATACTGTAGTTACAAGTGACTCGTATACTAAAGTTACAAGTGACTCGTATACTGTAGTTACAAGTTACTCGTATACTGAAGTAACAAGTTACTCGTAAACTGTAATTACAAGTTACTCGTATACTGTAGTTACAAGTGACTCGTATAATGTAGTTACTAGTTACTCGTATACTGAAGTAATTAGTTACTCGTATTTTGTAGTTACAAGTAACTCGAATACTGTAGTTACAAGTGACTAGTATACTGTAGTAACAAGTGACTCGTATACTGTAGTTACAAGTTACTCGTATACTGTAGTTACAAGTGACTCGTATACTGTTGTTACAAGTTACTCGTTTACTGTAGTTACAAGTGACTCGTATACTGTAGTTACAAGTGACTCGTATACTGTAGTAAATAAATACTCGTATACTGAAGTAAAAAGTTACTCGTATACTGTAGTTACAAGTTACTCGTATACTGTAGTTACAAGTGACTCGTCTACTGTAGTTACAAGTGACTCGTATACTGTAGTTACAAGTGACTCGTATACTGTAGTAAATAAATACTCGTATACTGAAGTAAAAAGTTACTCGTATACTGTAGTTACAAGTTACTCGTATACTGTAGTTACAAGTGACTCGTCTACTGTAGTTACAAGTGACTCGTATACTGTAGTAAATAACTACTCGTATACTGTAGTTACAAGTTACTCGAATTCTGTAGTTACAAGTGACTCGTATACTCTAGTTACAAGTGACTCGTATACTGTAGTTACAAGTGACTCGTAAACTGTAGTTACAAGTGACTTGTATACTGTATTTACAAATGACCCGTATACTGTAGTTACAAGTGACTCGTATACTGTATTTACAAATGACCCGTATACTGTAGTAACAAGTGACTCGTATACTGTAGTTACAAGTTACTCGTATACTGAAGTAACAAGTTACTCGTATACTGTAGTTACAAGTAACTTGTATACTGAAGTAACAAGTTACTCGTATACTGAAGTAATTAGTTACTCGTATTTTGTAGTTACAAGTAACTCGAATACTGTAGTTACAAGTGACTAGTATACTGTAGTTACAAGTTACTCGTATACTGAAGTAACAAGTTACTCGTATAATGTAGTTTCAAGTGACTCGTATACTGTAGTTACAAGTTACTCGTATAGTGTAGTTACAAGTGACTCGTATACTGAAGTAACAAGTGACGCGTATACTGTAGTTACAAGTGACTCGTATACTGTAGTTACTAGTGACTCGTATACTAAAGTTACAAGTGACTCGTATACTGTAGTTACAAGTTACTCGTATACTGAAGTAACAAGTTACTCGTAAACTGTAATTACAAGTTACTCGTATACTGTAGTTACAAGTGACTCGTATAATGTAGTTACTAGTTACTCGTATATTGATGTAATTAGTTACTCGAATTTTGTAGTTACAAGTAACTCGAATACTGTAGTTACAAGTTACTCGTATACTGTAGTTACAAGTGACTCGTATTGTCACGTTGTGAATTTATACTTGCCGCTTGATTTTTATCTAGCCGCCAGATGTTGTCAGGCAGAGTCAAACTTTTATCTCTTTCACACTGTAGTCGTCCTTGTCTGGCAACTTCTGATTGGTTACCTGTTTCGATCGCTTTCTGCATAAAACTAAGTCGGACAGAATTTGGCATGACGTTATAGTCGTTTAAACCTTATAAAGTCTTTACAACGCCACATATTTACTCTATATTTCACATAATTTTGTGATTTTACAGTTCCACATGGTCCCGCGTTTCTCTTTCCTACCAATAAGGTGATCAAAACCGATTGTCCGATAAGAAGACTGCATTTTGTGTGACATCATCAAATTGTTGCCATACTATGTCAATTTCCAATCAAAATAGGTAGATCTCTCAGTTTGTTCCATCACAACTTTAATGTTCACGGGTTGTTAAAACACTAGTGTTATTGTTAATTGCAGTAAGTATGTTTTTTTCAATGTTTTAGTAGTGTCTGCACATTTTTTAGTTACAGGAGTTGTGACTTCGAATGTTGAATCGATCGTTTTGTGGGTGATTAAATTATTTTAAGTGGACTCACGTTTCCAGGGACTGGCAACCCGATGGCTGTCATTTTTACGGCTTTGCAGCTACCAGCACAAGCGCGTGCGTTGATTTTATATTTTCCAATTAAATGGATTAAACTTGAATTCGGTTGATACCATAAAGATTTGTGCGTTAGTTAACAGCAAGAAAGGTAAGTGTCATGGTAGTTTCGCTGTGTTACAACAAATTCTTGATTGTAGAAATTTCATAAGGGTATCGTTATTTCCAGCCACGCATCATGCCAGACTTCTTCGCGTTCGTATCGTTATAATTCGCCAAATATACTGAGGTGGGCGGGATAAGGCAGGTGAAAGAAGAAAAACACTAGTAATGTTGGTGTGATATCCTGGTAAGTTCTAAACTTGCATTTCAAAATGGCTCCCGAACATTCTCGAACAATTATGCATCCATCCATCAAATTCATTATGTCGTTTCTCTTGTGTGTTTGCCCTCCTGCACATTAACTTAGTATGCTTGAAGTTCTGTCACTAATCGCATCAATATCATGCACCCTTTCAGCTTGGGAAATGTTATGGCATTGGCTATTTGAACTAATGGTCACGGCGTGATGCTGAAGCTTGTGTGAGAACAAACGCTGCTTCGTTACCAACAACGACTTGCTATTACGTCGCTGCTGCGAGCCTGGGGAGCCAAGAGCTATATTTCATGCCTTTCTGGATGTACCAAGGTTGGTCCGTTCTGTTTCTATATTTTGTATCACAACACAACTTCATTTTGGTCATGAGGCTCGCTGTATCATGGTTTATTAAAATTAAGTTCTAGTATTTTACATTAAGACGATGGTGGTATAACATTTAGGGTATGATTTGAACTCATTGATAATATTATAACTAACTAAAATAGAATCCACATCCAGCTTTGTCGCTGGGCTAAAATTTCAAAGGTGATGTGATTATTTAAGAATATATGTACATTCTGTTAACTTCAGGAGGTTAATGTTAATTTATTTAAGTGAAGACAGGTTCCTTGAAATTTGTAACCACATTTGCAGTGATTTGTTCTTATTTGTAAAAGTTGATAATTCTTTTAATTTGAATTTATGTATGTAAAGACAGTGTTATAAAAAAATTCAAATCACAGATTTTCAGTGAATATATTCGTTCTTATTTGAAAGTTAATAATTGTTTTCTTTAAATTTGCTCACCCTTTGGGTTCCCCGCTGGGCAGGCCCTACAATTTATTTACTCCCAATAAGTAGGTCCTAGGGACAAATCAAAAGGTGACAATGGCGCCCAACTTTAATTAGTTAGTTTTATTTAGGTTATACCACCATCATTAGGTCTCATAAGGTCTCATTAGGTCTTTCTTACAGATGTGTACAGTGTGTTAAATGTATTATTATCTCAACTTGACTATGTTGTTTTATTTTAGCGGAGTTTAGTATTTATATTACATTGTGTTTGAACTTTGATAAACTTTGGGAATTTAAATTGTAATTTTTTTCTTTTGTTGTTTTGTAATTTCCAGAGTTTTGAAATTGTTTTGAGTCAAGCAATATTGTTTGTTAACTTTAGGTTATAACTAAATTTTGTAAAGGTTATACCACCATTTAATCCTAAATTTTTTTGGTAAACATTTTCTCCTTTTAAAATGGAAGAGAAGTTGCAAGTGCATTCTCTTTTGAAAGACGAGCTGACTTATGAAGTAACTATCAGGTCAGAAACCCCTGCCACAACAGTACAAAGTTTAAGGAAACAACTGTTATCTCTTTTGGAAGATAGCCCATCAGAAGCCATCCTACAGACAGAGTTAGAAGCAACTTCAGAGTTAGAGGTTATTCGTGGGAAGTTAACAGAACTTGAACAAAATGTTTCCAAATTTGATAGCACAAAAGACAAGTATTCCTTTTATAGGTCCAGGGCTTTAGGTATACACTTATATCACAGGTTGAATCGGGTTGATGCAGCAGACAATCCAGTGTCAGTTAATCAAAAGGTGGAGTTGGCAAGGAAATTAGAGGGTTTAATGAAGAAAGTTCAGAAGCCTCCTATTGACCCCGAGCGCCAGCCATCCCCGAATATTGAGTGTTCCGGGGAAAGGAATGTAGCAAAGTGGAATGTTAAGTTTAATGGTGTCTCGGATCCTTTGACTTTTGTTGAGAAGGTGGAGGAATTACAGCAGTCCTGTGGGTTAACTGAGAAAAGGCTGTTCAATTCTATTTCACTTCTTTTTGTTGATCAGGGTAAGTTGTGGTTCAACGGAGTCAAAAGTTTGGTATCTTCTTGGAGCGAGTTGAAGGCTTTGTTACTTGAAGAGTTTTTGCCAGCTGATTACGATTATAGATTGATGAGTGAGATTAGGTCACGGACACAGGGTGCTGAGGAAGCAACACACATTTATTTTGCTGTGATGTCAGGATTGTTCAGCAGGTTGAAGAAACCTTTGCCAGAAAATGAACAATTGGATATTTTATTTCACAATATAAGACCACATTTCACACAGCAGTTGGCGTTGGTAGAAATTAAATCAGTTTCAGATTTGAAGAAGATGTGCCGTCAGTTTGAGGCTGCCAAGCAGCGTGCAGAGTTGTTCACGGAGCCGTCAAAGTATAATGTGCTTTCTGCTGATTTTGCTTACAAAGGGAAATCTCAATCAAAGCCGGTGTCTGTTGTTAGCAACAGTAACTTAGGTGGACAGACCAACAACACACCTCGTAATAAATGGGTTGATCAAAATAATTCACTGAAAAACAGCAATGCATCTTCTTCACTGCAAAAACCAATTTGTTATAAATGCGGTAAAACGGATCATTCATTTCGGCTCTGCAGAGTGGCTCAATCAGGACCTATTAAATGTTTTAAGTGTAATGAGCTCGGTTTCACAGTTCGCACTTGTCCAAACTGTAATATTTCTTCTTCTCAGTCAAAAAACGGGAAGGAGAGAACCGAAGCAGCAAACTAAATTTGACTTCAAACTCTTGTTTAGATGCTATTAAAAAATATTATAGTTTTGGTTCCATTGCTTCGGTTCTTTTCTCACCTTGCACTGATGACATAAGACCATTTTTAAAAATTCAGATTAACGATTTTCAAGTTTACGGATTACTAGATTCAGGTGCTTGTATCTCTATTTTAGGAAATAATTCACATTTCCAGTTTATTAAATTTGGCTTTGAATTCCAACAAACTGCTGGTACTTCCTGTAGTGTTGCAAATGGTGTTGAGTTGGAATCTATTGGTTTTATGTTTGTACCGGTTACATACAACAACACTACAGTAGTAATTAAGTTTTACGTTGTGCCAAGCATAGTCATGGACGTAATTTTAGGTTGTGATTTTTGGGTACGGTTTCGTTTAGCGCCTGAGATTTTTGAAAACATTGACTATATGAAGACTCCCTGTACTTTCTACAAATTATGTAGTTCGGTGTCAACTTCTGACCAGATTAACACAGTTCAATCTTATGATTCTTTGTCCCCAGAACAGAAGGAACTGGCGGATTCAATAGTCAATGATTACAAAAACATTTCAACTGAGGTTAGAGGTTTAGGTCGAACCACTCTTATTGAACATCATATTGACACAGGTAATGCAGCCCCTGTGAAAGTCAGACAGTATCCATTGTCGCCAGAGAAGCGAGAGGCCTTGAATAAAGAATTAGATAGGATGCTGGAACTAGATGTTGTCACGGTCAGTGAGAGTCCATGGAATAACCCAGTACTGCCAGTCAAAAAATCAAATGGTGATTGGAGGTTTTGTCTAGACTCTAGGAAGCTTAACGAAGTCACAAAGGGCGACTCATATGCCATTCCCTATATTCCTCAAATCTTGGACAGTCTTAAAGAAGCAAAATATCTCTCGTCTTTGGATTTAAGTTCTTCATTTTGGCAGATTCCGTTAGAAGAGTCATCTCAAGAAAAAACGAGTTTTACAGTTCCAGGCCGAGGTCTCTTCAAGTTTAAAGTAATGCCGTTTGGTTTGTGTGGAGCTCCGTCCAGACAGCAAAGGCTCATGGACAAATTGTTTGGTCACGGGTTTTGTAGCGACATTGACAAGGGACTTGTCTATTGCTATATTGATGACATAGTTATTGTCAGCTCTGATTTCGACACCCACTTGGTTTTGTTAAAACGTGTACTGGAGCGTTTGAAGTTGGCAAACCTGTCCATTAATCTGGAAAAATCAAAATTCTTTAGGAGCTCATTGAAGTATTTGGGCTATGTTGTTGACGAGTTTGGACTAAGAACCGACCCTGACAAGGTCGCGGCAATTTTAAACTTTCCTACTCCGTCCTCAATCACGGAAGTCAAAGCCTTTCTAGGCATGTGCTCTTGGTATAGGCGTTTTATTCGCAATTTTTCTTCAATAGCAGCTCCTTTAAATAAATTGACTTGTAAAGGAAAAAACACGATCCCCTTTGCATGGTCACATGAGGCAGAAACTGCGTTTTGCACTTTAAAAAATGCATTGGTTACAGCACCTGTGCTTGCTGTCCCTGACTATAGTAAGGTTTTTACGGTCCATTGCGATGCATCTGGGTATGGCCTAGGTGGAATGCTGTCACAGAATATTAATGGGTATGACCATCCTATTGCTTTTGCTAGTAGGTCTCTCTCAAAAGCTGAGAGAAATTACAGCGCAACAGAGAGAGAGGCGCTTGCTGTTTTGTTTGCGGTTGAAAAGTTTGAACCATATTTAGGCTCTAAACCGTTCAAAGTTGTCACTGATCATGCTTCTCTTAAATGGTTTTCCAATCTGCAGAACCCAACTGGTCGGCTTGCTCGTTGGTTTTGTAGACTTTCACAGTTTAATTTCGAAATAGAACATAGAAAAGGAACTGATAATGTAGTACCAGACGCTCTGTCGCGGCTTATGAAAGTTGATGCAGTGAATGTTCCGGTTACTGCTAAAGACGACTGGTATGATAAAATTTTTGAAACTTGTAAATCTCATCCACTTAATTATCCGAATTACGCAGTGAAAGACAATAAACTTTATAGATACAGTAAAAGTAAATACAATTTGATCAGTGAGTTTGACTGGAAAGAAGTTCTAAGGGTTGATAAGAGAGAAGCTGCGATAAGGGCTTGTCATAATGATCCTACGGCTGCACATTTAGGTGTATTTAAAACGCATAGGCGTTTATGCTTACAGTACTATTGGCCAGGTATGCATAAAGATGTCATTGAATTTATTAGAAAATGTGACACTTGTTCTGCTTATAAACACTCACAGAAGCGTACGTCAGGCCTAATGGGGCAACCAAAAGTTTGTTTTCGTCCATTTCAAGTTGTTTCGATTGACCTTGTGGGTCCCATGCCCAGGTCTCGTTCTGGTTATACATTTTTGCTTGTTGTTACATGCTGTTTTTCTAAATACACCTTGATATTCCCGCTAAGACGAGCTACTAGTGCTTTGGTTGCTAAACATTTTGAACATGGTGTTATTTTGACACATGGCGTTCCTGAAACCGTTATTGCAGATAACGGAGTGCAGTTTCAGGGATCAGAGTTTCGTCGTTTGTTAAAATACTACAATGTACCTAATTTGCATTTCACGCCGCGTTACACACCACAAGTAAATTTAGTAGAAAGATATAACAAAACAATCATGACCGCTGTGGCTTCTTATGTTCAGGACAACCACCGCACTTGGGACGAAAACCTTCCAAAAATACAATTTGCTATCAATAGCGCAATCAATGAGTCGACAGGATTCTCACCATTTTTTCTTGTTCACGGGCGTGAACCTGTCATAAATGGTTCATTTTATAGGGACACAGAACAAGTTTACGAAGTAGGTATGCCACGAGATGAGTATGCAGGGGAGCTAGGCCAACTTAAGGAAGTTTTTAGCGAAGTTCGGGTACATCTTTTAAAGGCGCACGCAGACAACGCGACACACTACAATTTAAGGCGAAGACCTGACATGTTCAAAACAGGCGACATTGTGTGGAAGCGAACATTTGTGCAAAGTGATGCGGAAAAGTTTAGGATGGCCAAGCTTGCTCCAAAGTATGAAAAGTGCAGGGTGACTAAGGTTTTGTCTCCATTGGTCTATGAATTGGAAAGGGTTGCTGATAATCATCCAATTGGCTCATGGCATATCAAAGATTTTAAAACTTAATTACTTTTATATAGATTCATAAATTAACTTAGTTTTTATTATAATCGACTTCAGCTAGGTATTTTATAAGGTTAAGTTGTGTGTACTGCACTTGTAGATAGTAGATATTTAGATCATTATGTTTTATTTTTCTACCAAAGGGTCGTTGGTTCACGGCGTTAGGTTCCGTCTCTGTAGTGTACCTAAAGAATTGAGTTTGGGTATACACATGTCGTGTTAGGGTAAGTGATGTACTGTGAAATTTTGTAGAAGTACATCACTTTAGCATGAATGAGTTCCGTATGTAAGTGGATATGTCAGTAGTTATGTTTGATTTGTAAGGTAAGGAGAATATGTAGGTACGTATGTTTGTGAATGTGTTGAGGAGAGTCGTTATGGTCGTGAACAGAATAGTACTAGGTGGGTTCTTTTGTTTTTAGTTTGCGGCTTAGTCCAATGTTAGAATAAATATTATATCTTTTGTTGCTTTGTTGGTCAGTCAGTTTTGCTTAGTAGGCCTACAAGCTGATGTGACGTAACTCAACTCATGTGAGTTTATGTGGTTTCCGTTTTGTTGAATTTTTATTTTTATTACTATCTACATATGGGTAGAAATTTTTTACTTGGACTGAGACGTAATTTTTTTTGCAACCGTAATAGCTATTTGCTGGTTGTTTTCTTTATCCCCCGGACGGCAGGAGTTTTAAGTTAGGAGAACATTAGTCCTGGGTGCTGGCTTTATTTTGGAATGTGTTACTGGAAGTTAGAGAAGTGAACAGAAGTAGGTAGATAAGTTAGTTAGTTATAAGTCTAATTTTAAGATTATTAGTTTTGATAATGTTCAACTTAAGTTTAAGGCTTAATTTTGTCTTATTTTTAGATTCCTTCTTTTCATTTAGGAATGATATATATTCACTGAAAATTTGTGGTTGGTTGTGTTGTTTGTTTGGAATTAGTCATTGTTTATTCATGGTTGTTCCGGATTCGTATTTTATTTTATTTTCAGGTTTCATGATGTTTTCATAATTACCGGACAGCTGCTATTGTGGTTATGTTTGGGTGGTTATTTTTTTTATGGAAGTCGCTGGGGGCAGCGACTCTTTCCTTGGTAGGAGGGTATTGTCACGTTGTGAATTTATACTTGCCGCTTGATTTTTATCTAGCCGCCAGATGTTGTCAGGCAGAGTCAAACTTTTATCTCTTTCACACTGTAGTCGTCCTTGTCTGGCAACTTCTGATTGGTTACCTGTTTCGATCGCTTTCTGCATAAAACTAAGTCGGACAGAATTTGGCATGACGTTATAGTCGTTTAAACCTTATAAAGTCTTTACAACGCCACATATTTACTCTATATTTCACATAATTTTGTGATTTTACAGTTCCACATGGTCCCGCGTTTCTCTTTCCTACCAATAAGGTGATCAAAACCGATTGTCCAATAAGAAGACTGCATTTTGTGTGACATCATCAAATTGTTGCCATACTATGTCAATTTCCAATCAAAATAGGTAGATCTCTCAGTTTGTTCCATCACAACTTTAATGTTCACGGGTTGTTAAAACACTAGTGTTATTGTTAATTGCAGTAAGTATGTTTTTTTCAATGTTTTAGTAGTGTCTGCACATTTTTTAGTTACAGGAGTTGTGACTTCGAATGTTGAATCGATCGTTTTGTGGGTGATTAAATTATTTTAAGTGGACTCACGTTTCCAGGGACTGGCAACCCGATGGCTGTCATTTTTACGGCTTTGCAGCTACCAGCACAAGCGCGTGCGTTGATTTTATATTTTCCAATTAAATGGATTAAACTTGAATTCGGTTGATACCATAAAGATTTGTGCGTTAGTTAACAGCAAGAAAGGTAAGTGTCATGGTAGTTTCGCTGTGTTACAACAAATTCTTGATTGTAGAAATTTCATAAGGGTATCGTTATTTCCAGCCACGCATCATGCCAGACTTCTTCGCGTTCGTATCGTTATAATTCGCCAAATATACTGAGGTGGGCGGGATAAGGCAGGTGAAAGAAGAAAAACACTAGTAATGTTGGTGTGATATCCTGGTAAGTTCTAAACTTGCATTTCAAAATGGCTCCCGAACATTCTCGAACAATTATGCATCCATCCATCAAATTCATTATGTCGTTTCTCTTGTGTGTTTGCCCTCCTGCACATTAACTTAGTATGCTTGAAGTTCTGTCACTAATCGCATCAATATCATGCACCCTTTCAGCTTGGGAAATGTTATGGCATTGGCTATTTGAACTAATGGTCACGGCGTGATGCTGAAGCTTGTGTGAGAACAAACGCTGCTTCGTTACCAACAACGACTTGCTATTACGTCGCTGCTGCGAGCCTGGGGAGCCAAGAGCTATATTTCATGCCTTTCTGGATGTACCAAGGTTGGTCCGTTCTGTTTCTATATTTTGTATCACAACACAACTTCATTTTGGTCATGAGGCTCGCTGTATCATGGTTTATTAAAATTAAGTTCTAGTATTTTACATTAAGACGATGGTGGTATAACATTTAGGGTATGATTTGAACTCATTGATAATATTATAACTAACTAAAATAGAATCCACATCCAGCTTTGTCGCTGGGCTAAAATTTCAAAGGTGATGTGATTATTTAAGAATATATGTACATTCTGTTAACTTCAGGAGGTTAATGTTAATTTATTTAAGTGAAGACAGGTTCCTTGAAATTTGTAACCACATTTGCAGTGATTTGTTCTTATTTGTAAAAGTTGATAATTCTTTTAATTTGAATTTATGTATGTAAAGACAGTGTTATAAAAAAATTCAAATCACAGATTTTCAGTGAATATATTCGTTCTTATTTGAAAGTTAATAATTGTTTTCTTTAAATTTGCTCACCCTTTGGGTTCCCCGCTGGGCAGGCCCTACAATTTATTTACTCCCAATAAGTAGGTCCTAGGGACAAATCAAAAGGTGACAGTATACTGAAGTAACAAGTGACTCTTATACTGTAGTTACTAGTGACTCGTATACTGTAGTAACAAGGTACTCGTATACTGAATTAAATTGTTACTCGTATACTGTAGTTACAAGTAACTCGAATACTGTAGTTACAAGTGACTAGTATACTGTAGTTACAAGTGACTCGTAAACTGTAGTTACTAGTGACTCGTATACTGTAGTTACAAGTGACTCGTATACTGTAGTTACAAGTGACTCGTATACTGTAGTTACAAGTTACTCGTATACTGAAGTAAAAAGTAACTGGTATACTGTAGTTACAAGTGACTCTTATACTGTAGTTACAAGTTTCTCGTATACTGTAGTTACAAGTTTCTCGTATACTGTTCTTACAAGTGACTCGTATACTGTTCTTGCAAGTGACTCGTATACTGTAGGAAAAAGTTACTCGTATACTGTAGTTACAAGTTAGTCGTATACTGTAGTTACAAGTGACTCGTATACTAAAGTTACAAGTGACTCGTATACTGTAGTTACAAGTGACTCGTATACTTTAGTTACAAGTTACTCGTATACTGTAGTTACAAGTTACTCGTATACTGAAGTAACAAGTTACTCGTAAACTGTAGTTACAAGTAACTCGTTTACTGTAGTTACAAGTTACTCGTATACTGTAGTTACAAGTGACCTGTATACTGTAGTTACAAGTTACTCGTATACTGTAGTTACAAGTGACTCTTATACTGAAGTTACAAGTGACACGTATACTGTTGTAACAAGTTACTCGTATACTGAAGTTACAAGTTACTCGTATACTGAAGTTACGAGTGACACGTATACTGTTGTTACAAGTTACTCGTATACTGAAGTAACAAGTTACTCGTATACTGTAGTTACAAGTTACTCGTATACTGTAGTTACAAGTGACTCGTATACTGAAGTAACAAGTTACTCGTATACTGTATATACAAGTAACTCGTATACTGTAGTTACAAGTTACTCGTATACTGAAGTAACAAGTGACTCGTATACTGTAGTTACAAGTTACTCGTATACTGTAGTTTCAAGTGACTCGTATACTGTAGTTACAAGTGACTCGTATAATGTAGTTACAAGTGACTCGTATACTGTAGTTACAAGTTACTCGTATACTGTAGTTACAAGTGACTCGTATACTGTAGTTACAAGTTACTCGTATACTGTAGTTACAAGTGACTCGTATACTGTAGTAACAAGTGACTCTTATACTGTAGTTACAAGTTACTCGTATACTGTTGTTACAAGTTACTCGTATACTGTAGTTACAAGTTACTCGTATACTGAAATAACAATTTACTCGTATACAGTAGTTACAAGTGACTCGTATACTGTAGTTACAAGTGACTCGTATACTGTAGTTACAAGTGACTCGAATACTGTAGTTACAAGTGACTCGTTTACTGTAGTTACAAGTGACTAGTATACTGTTGTTACAAGTGACTCGTATACTGTAGTTACAAGTGACTCGTATACTGTAGTTACAAGTGACTCGTATACTGTAGTTACAAGTTACTCGTTTACTGTAGTTACAAGTGACTCGTATACTGTAGTTACAAGTGACTCGTATACTGTAGTAAATAAATACTCGTATACTGAAGTAAAAAGTTACTCGTATACTGTAGTTACAAGTTACTCGTATACTGTAGTTTCAAGTGACTCGTCTACTGTAGTTACAAGTGACTCGTATACTGTAGTAAATAACTACTCGTATACTGTAGTTACAAGTTACTCGAATTCTGTAGTTACAAGTAACTCGAATACTGTAGTTACAAGTGACTAGTATACTGTAGTTACAAGTTACTCGTATACTGAAGTAACAAGTTACTCGTATAATGTATTTATTTATTTATTTATTATTATTTATTTACAGTTTATTGCACACAAAAACATTACAGGAAAGACACAAAACATAAAGAAATACGACACAACAGGTACAGCTTATTTCTAAGTAGAAATTTCTTCCAGCTGACCCTCGGAAGTGAGACATTACAAAGTAAGGCAGAAAAGACGTGTACAACAGCACAGTTATTCTAATAATTAAAATTTAATCACTTATAGTATATTAACTACACTAACCTAACCTGACAATATATACTTATAATAACATTATAATATCCAATACATATACAGTAAATATACATAAGTTAACATATACCTACACGATATAATATAATAATAAATAAAATACGTATACAATACATATATACATATATATATAAACATAAATAATATTAACAGTCTAGAGATAGATAATGCTCTTTCACTCTTTTTTTAAATATATTGATAGAGGGACTGTCTCGGATCGTGTGAGGAAGCGAATTCCACAGCCTAGCCGCATGTACAGTGAACGAGTAAGAGTAAAAGTCAGATTGATGAAGAGGAATAGAAAGAAGAGTTCGAACGTTCGAGCGACAAGGTTTGTCCTGAGGACGAGAAAAGTTAAAACGTTCACTGAGGTAGGCAGGAGTTCGTGGGTTGTGTAAAACATTGAAGAGGGAAGAGAGAATGTGAGTATTCCTGCGAAATCGGATTGGAAGCCACTTGAGCTGTTTTCGAAAGTGAGAGACATGGTCGTATTTACGCAGACCGAAGACAAAACGAATACAGAGGTTCTGGATACGCTCAAGTTTGTTTAAGAGCTCCTCTGTGGCATCAGGATAACAGGCATCGGCGTAGTCAAGAATTGGAAAGAGAAGAGATTGAGCCAAAGAAATCTTGGTTTTTAAAGGCAAAAAATTTTGGAGACGTTTGAGTGTGTGAAAGGAGTAGTGAACTTTACTGCTGACGCTATTGACTTGAGCAACCCAAGACAAGTTCGAGTCGATCATGACTCCTAGATTTTTGGCGGTGTTTGTGTACGCAATTGGGGTTCCATTGTATATGACTGGAGGTATAACACAACTTTCCAATCTTGTCCGCATGTACCTACCACCAATAAGCAAAACTTGCGATTTATTCGGGTTTACCAACAGACCAAAGGATTCAGCCCATTTTCGTATATTATCAAGGTCATGGTTAAGTTCCGCTATTGCGGCGTTTAAATCATGGACTTTGAAATGGCGGTATAGTTGCAAGTCGTCTGCATAAAGGTGGAAGTTGGATGATAGTTGAGAAGTTACAGTGTTTATAAAAATGGAGAAAAGAAGAGGAGAAAGCACGCCACCTTGGGGTACACCCGCACTCAGATCACACCATTCAGAGGAAACCTCATCACAGCGGACCCGCTGCGAGCGACCACGAAGATAAGAATCGAACCAGGCGATCGCTGAAGAGGACAGATTAAGAGATCGGAGAACAGCTAAGAGTACGTCAAAATCCACTGAATTAAAAGCGCTGCTGAAGTCAAGCAAGGCAAGGACTGTCAAAGATTTATTTTCCATGGCAAACCGGATATCATCAGTGACTTTTATTAAGGCCGTTACCGTGCTATGACCTGGTCTAAAACGTAGTTACAAGTGACTCGTATACTGTAGTTACAAGTTACTCGTATACTGTAGTTACAAGTGACTCGTATACTGAAGTAACAAGTGACTCGTATACTGTAGTTACAAGTGACTCGTATACTGTAGTAACAAGTTACTCGGATACTGTAGTTACAAGTTACTTGTTTACTGAAGTAACAAGTTACTCGTGTACTGAAGTAATTAGTTACTCGTATTTTGTAGTTACAAGTAACTCGAATACTGTAGTTACAAGTGACTAGTATACTGTAGTTACAAGTTACTCGTATAATGTAGTTACAAGTTACTCGTATACTGTAGTTACAAGTTACTCGTATACTGTAGTTACAAGTTACTCGTATACTGAAGTAAAAAGTTACTCGTATTATGTAGTTACAAGTTACTCGTATACTGTAGTTACAAGTGACTCGTATACTGTAGTTACAAGTGACTCGTAAACTGTAGTAAATAACTACTCGTATACTGTAGTTACAAGTTACTCGAATACTATAGTTACAAGTGACTCGTATACTGTAGTTACAAGTGACTCGTATACTGTAGTTACAAGTGACTCGTATACTGTACTTACAAGTGACTCGTATACTGTAGTTACAAGTGACTCGTATACTGTAGTTACAAGTGACTCGTATACTGTAGTAAATAAATACTCGTATACTGAAGTAAAAAGTTACTCGTATACTGTAGTTACAAGTTACTCGTATACTGTAGTTACAAGTGACTCGTCTACTGTAGTTACAAGTGACTCGTATACTGTAGTAAATAACTACTCGTATACTGTAGTTACAAGTTACTCGAATTCTGTAGTTACAAGTGACTCGTATACTCTAGTTACAAGTGACTCGTATACTGTAGTTACAAGTGACTCGTAAACTGTAGTTACAAGTGACTCGTATACTGTATTTACAAATGACCCGTATACTGTAGTTACAAGTGACTCGTATACTGTATTTACAAATGACCCGTATACTGTAGTTACAAGTGACTCGTATACTGTAGTTACAAGTTACTCGTATACTGAAGTACCAAGTTACTCGTATACTGTAATTACAAGTTACTCGTATACTGTAATTACAAGTGACTCGTATAATGTAGTTACAAGTGACTCGTATACTGTAGTTACAAGTTACTCGTATACTGTAGTTACAAGTGACTCGTATACTGAAGTAACAAGTGACTCGTATACTGTAGTTACAAGTGACTCGTATACTGTAGTTACAAGTTACTCGGATACTGTAGTTACAAGTAACTTGTATACTGAAGTAACAAGTTACTCGTATACTGAAGTAATTAGTTACTCGTATTTTGTAGTTACAAGTAACTCGAATACTGTAGTTACAAGTGACTAGTATACTGTAGTTACAAGTTACTCGTATACTGAAGTAACAAGTTACTCGTATAATGTAGTTACAAGTGACTCGTATACTGTAGTTACAAGTTACTCGTATACTGTAGTTACAAGTGACTCGTACACTGAAGTAACAAGTGACTCGTATACTGTAGTTACAAGTGACTCGTATACTGTAGTAACAAGTTACTCGGATACTGTAGTTACAAGTTACTTGTTTACTGAAGTAACAAGTTTCTCGTGTACTAAAGTAATTAGTTACTCGTATTTTGTAGTTACAAGTAAATCGAATACTGTAGTTACAAGTGACTAGTATACTGTAGTTACAAGTTACTCGTATACTGTAGTTACAAGTTACTCGTATACTGTAGTTACAAGTTACTCGTATACTGTAGTTACAAGTTACTCGTATACTGAAGTAAAAAGTTACTCGTATTATGTAGTTACAAGTTACTCGTATACTGTAGTTACAAGTGACTCGTATACTGTAGTTACAAGTGACTCGTAAACTGTAGTAAATAACTACTCGTATACTGTAGTTACAAGTTACTCGAATACTATAGTTACAAGTGACTCGTATACTGTAGTTACAAGTGACTCGTATACTGTAGTTACAAGTGACTCGTATACTGTACTTACAAGTGACTCGTATACTGTAGTTACAAGTGACTCGTATACTGTAGTTACAAGTTACTCGTATACTGAAGTAACAAGTTACTCGTATACTGTAATTACAAGTTACTCGTATACTGTAGTTACAAGTGACTCGTATACTGTACTTACAAGTGACTCATATACTGTAGTTACAAGTGACTCGTATACTGTAGTTACAAGTTACTCGTATACTGTAGTTACAAGTGACTCGTATAGTGTAGTTACAAGTGACTCGTATACTGTATTTACAAGTGACTCGTATACTGTAGTTACAAGTTACTCGTATACTTTTGTTACAAGTTACTCGTATACTGTAGTAAATAACTACTCGTATACTGTAGTTACTAGTTACTCGTATACTGTAGTTACAAGTGACTCGTATATACTGTTGTTACATGTGACTCGTATACTGTACTTACAAGTGACTCGTATACTGTAGTTACAAGTTACTCGTATACTGTAGTTACAAGTTACTCGTATACTGAAGTAACAAGTTACTCGTATACTGTAATTACAAGTTACTCGTATAATGTAGCTACTAGTTACTCGTATACTGAAGTAATTAGTTACTCGTATTTTGTAGTTACAAGTAACTCGAATACTGTAGTTACAAGTGACTAGTATACTGTAGTTACAAGTGACTCGTATACTGTAGTTACAAGTGACTCGTATACTGTAGTTACAAGTGACTCGTATACCTGTACTTACAAGCGACTCGTATACTGTAGTTACTAGAGACTCGTATACTGTAGTTACAAGTTACTCGTATACTGAAGTAACAAGTTACTCGTATACTGTAATTACAAGTTACTCGTATACTGTAGTTACAAGTGACTCGTATAATGTAGTTACAAGTTACTCGTATACTGAAGTAATTAGTTACTCGTATTTTGTAGTTACAAGTAACTCGAATACTGTAGTTACAAGTGACTAGTATACTGTATTTACAAGTTACTCGTATACTGTAGTTACAAGTGACTCGTATACTGTAGTCACAAGTGACTCGTATACTGAAGTAACAAGTTACTCGTATACTGTTGTTACAAGTTACTCGTATACTGTAGTTACAAGTTACTCGTATACTGAAGTAACAATTTACTCGTATACAGTAGTTTCAAGTGACTCGTATACTGTAGTTACAAGTGACTCGTATACTGTAGTTACAAGTGACTCGTATACTGTAGTTAGAAGTGACTCGTATACTGTAGTTACAAGTTACTCGTATACTGAAGTAAAAAGTTACTCGTATACTGTAGTTACAAGTTACTCGTATACTGTAGTTACAAGTGACTCGTCTACTGTAGTTACAAGTGACTCGTATACTGTAGTAAATAACTACTCGTATACTGTAGTTACAAGTTACTTGAATACTGTAGTTACAAGTGACTCGTATACTCTAGTTACAAGTGACTCGTATACTGTAGTTACAAGTGACTCGTAAACTGTAGTTACAAGTGACTCGTATACTGTACTTACAAGTGACTCGTATACTGTAGTTACAAGTGGCTCGTATACTGTAGTTACAAATGACTCGTTTACTGTAATTACAAGTTACTCGTATACTGTAGTTACAAGTGACTCGTATAATGTAGTTACAAGAGACTCGTATACTGTAGTTACAAGTTACTCGTATACAATGGTTACAAGTGACTCGTATAATGTAGTTACAAGTGACTCGTATACTGTAGTTACAAGTTACTCGTATACTGTAGTTACAAGTGACTCGTATACTGAAGTAACAAGTGACTCGTATACTGTAGTTACAAGTGACTCGTATACTGTAGTTACAAGTTACTCGGATACTGTAGTAACAAGTAACTTGTATACTGAAGTAACAAGTTACTCGTATACTGAAGTAATTAGTAACTCGTATTTTGTAGTTACAAGTAACTCGAATACTGTAGTTACAAGTGACAAGTATACTGTAGTTACAAGTTATTCGTATACTGTAGTTACAAGTTACTCGTATAATGTAGTTATTAGTGACTCGTATACTGTAGTTGCAAGTTACCCGTATACTGTAGTTACAAGTGACTCGTATACTGAAGTAACAAGTGAATCGTATACTGTAGTTAAAAGTGACTCGTATACTGTTCTTACAAGTTACTCGGATACTGTAGTTACAAGTAACTTGTATACTGAAGTAACAAGTTACTCGTGTACTGAAGTAATTAGTTACTCGTATTTTGTAGTTACAAGTTACTCGAATACTGTAGTTACAAGTGACTAGTATACTGTAGTTACAAGTTACTCGTATACTGTAGTTACAAGTTACTCGTATACTGTAGTTACAAGTGACTCGTATACTGTAGTTACAAGTTACTCGTATACTGAAGTAAAAAGTTACTCGTATTATGTAGCTACAAGTTACTTGTATACTGTAGTTACAAGTTACTCGTATACTTTTGTTACAAGTTACTCGTATACTGTAGTAAATAACTACTCGTATACTGTAGTTACTAGTTACTCGTATACTGTAGTTACAAGTGACTCGTATATACTGTTGTTACATGTGACTCGTATACTGTACTTACAAGTGACTCGTATACTGTAGTTACAAGTTACTCGTATACTGTAGTTACAAGTTACTCGTATACTGAAGTAACAAGTTACTCGTATACTGTAATTACAAGTTACTCGTATAATGTAGTTACTAGTTACTCGTATACTGAAGTAATTAGTTACTCGTATTTTGTAGTTACAAGTAACTCGAATACTGTAGTTACAAGTGACTAGTATACTGTAGTTACAAGTGACTCGTATACTGTAGTTACAAGTGACTCGTATACTGTAGTTACAAGTGACTCGTATACCTGTACTTACAAGCGACTCGTATACTGTAGATACTAGAGACTCGTATACTGTAGTTACAAGTTACTCGTATACTGAAGTAACAAGTTACTCGTATACTGTAATTACAAGTTACTCGTATACTGTAGTTACAAGTGACTCGTATAATGTAGTTACAAGTTACTCGTATACTGAAGTAATTAGTTACTCGTATTTTGTAGTTACAAGTAACTCGAATACTGTAGTTACAAGTGACTAGTATACTGTATTTACAAGTTACTCGTATACTGTAGTTACAAGTGACTCGTATACTGTAGTCACAAGTGACTCGTATACTGAAGTAACAAGTTACTCGTATACTGTTGTTACAAGTTACTCGTATACTGTAGTTACAAGTTACTCGTATACTGAAGTAACAATTTACTCGTATACAGTAGTTTCAAGTGACTCGTATACTGTAGTTACAAGTGACTCGTATACTGTAGTTACAAGTGACTCGTATACTGTAGTTAGAAGTGACTCGTATACTGTAGTTATAAGTTACTCGTATACTGTAGTAAATAAATACTCGTATACTGAAGTAAAAAGTTACTCGTATACTGTAGTTACAAGTAACTCGTATACTGTAGTTACAAGTGACTTGTCTACTGTAGTTACAAGTGACTCGTATACTGTAGTAAATAACTACTCGTATACTGTAGTTACAAGTTACTCGAATTCTGTAGTTACAAGTGACTCGTATACTATAGTTACAAGTGACTCGTATACTGTAGTTTTAAGTGACTCGTAAACTGTAGTTACAAGTTACTCGTATACTTTAGTTACAAGTGACTCGTATACTGAAGTAACAAGTGACTCGTATACTGTAGTTACAAATGACTCGTTTACTGTAATTACAAGTTACTCGTATACTGTAGTTACAAGTGACTCGTATAATGTAGTTACAAGAGACTCGTATACTGTAGTTACAAGTTACTCGTATACAATGGTTACAAGTGACTCGTATAATGTAGTTACAAGTGACTCGTATACTGTAGTTACAAGTTACTCGTATACTGTAGTTACAAGTGACTCGTATACTGAAGTAACAAGTGACTCGTATACTGTAGTTACAAGTGACTCGTATACTGTAGTTACAAGTTACTCGGATACTGTAGTAACAAGTAACTTGTATACTGAAGTAACAAGTTACTCGTATACTGAAGTAATTAGTAACTCGTATTTTGTAGTTACAAGTAACTCGAATACTGTAGTTACAAGTGACAAGTATACTGTAGTTACAAGTTATTCGTATACTGTAGTTACAAGTTACTCGTATAATGTAGTTATTAGTGACTCGTATACTGTAGTTGCAAGTTACCCGTATACTGTAGTTACAAGTGACTCGTATACTGAAGTAACAAGTGAATCGTATACTGTAGTTAAAAGTGACTCGTATACTGTTCTTACAAGTTACTCGGATACTGTAGTTACAAGTAACTTGTATACTGAAGTAACAAGTTACTCGTGTACTGAAGTAATTAGTTACTCGTATTTTGTAGTTACAAGTTACTCGAATACTGTAGTTACAAGTGACTAGTATACTGTAGTTACAAGTTACTCGTATACTGTAGTTACAAGTTACTCGTATACTGTAGTTACAAGTGACTCGTATACTGTAGTTACAAGTTACTCGTATACTGAAGTAAAAAGTTACTCGTATTATGTAGCTACAAGTTACTCGTATACTGTAGTTACAAGTGACTCGTATACTATAGTTACAAGTTACTCGTATACTGTACTTACACGTGACTTGTATACTGTTGTTACAAGTTACTCGTATGCTGAAGTAACAAGTTACTCGTATACTGTAGTTACTAGTTACTCGTACCCTGTAGTTACAAGTGACTCGTATACTGTAGTTACAAGTGACTCGTAAAATGTAGTTACAAGTTACTCGTATACTGTAGTTACAAGTGACTCGTATACTGTAGTTACAAGTTACTCGTATACTGTAGTTACAAGTTACTCGTACACTGAAGTAACAAGTTACTCGTATACTGTAGTTACAAGTTACACGTATACTGTAGTTACAAGTTACTCGTATACTGTAGTTACAAGTGACTCGTATACTGTAAGAACAAATTACTCGAAAACTGTTGTTACAAGTTACTCGTATACTGTAGTTACAAGTTACTCGTATACTGTAGTTAAAAGTGACTCGTATACTGTAGTTACAAGTGACTCGTATACTGTAGTTACAAGTTACTCGTATACTGTAGTTACAAGTGACTCGTATACTGTAGTTACAAGTTACTCGTATACTGAAGTAACAAGTTACTCGTATACTGTAGATACAAGTTACTCGTATACTGTAGTTACAGGTGACTCGTACACGTTCCACGAATACTGTTGTTACAAGTTACTCGTATACTGTAGTTACAAGTGACTCGTATACTGTAGTTACAAGTTACTCGTATACTGTAGTTACAAGTTACTCGTATACTGTAGTTACAAGTTACTCGTATACTGAAGTTACAAGTTATTCGTATACTGTAGTTACAAGTGACTCGTATACTAAAGTTACAAGTTACTCGTATGCTATACTTAGACGTAACTTGTATACTGTTGTTACAAGTTACTCGTATGCTGAAGTTACAAGTTACTCGTATACTGAAGTTACTAGTTACTCGTACCCTGTAGTTACAAGTGACTCGTATACTGTAGTAACAAGTGACTCGTATAATGTAGTTACAAGTTACTTGTATACTGTAGTTACAAGTGACTCGTATACTGTAGTTACAAGTTACTCGTATACTGTAGTTACAAGTGACTCGTATACTGAAGTAACAAGTGACTCGTATACTGTAGTTACAAGTGACTCGTATACTGTAGTAACAAGTTACTCGGATACTGTAGTTACAAGTTACTTGTTTACTGAAGTAACAAGTTACTCGTGTACTGAAGTAATTAGTTACTCGTATTTTGTAGTTACAAGTAACTCGAATACTGTAGTTACAAGTGACTAGTATACTGTAGTTACAAGTTACTCGTATACTGTAGTTACAAGTTACTCGTATACTGTAGTTACAAGTTACTCGTATACTGTAGTTACAAGTTACTCGTATACTGAAGTAAAAAGTTACTCGTATTATGTAGTTACAAGTTACTCGTATACTGTAGTTACAAGTGACTCGTATACTGTAGTTACAATTGACTCGTAAACTGTAGTAAATAACTACTCGTATACTGTAGTTACAAGTTACTCGAATACTATAGTTACAAGTGACTCGTATACTGTAGTTACAAGTGACTCGTATACTGTACTTACAAGTGACTCGTATACTGTAGTAACAAGTTACTCGTATACTGTAATTACAAGTTACTCGTATACTGTAGTTACAAGTGACTCGTATACTGTACTTACAAGTGACTCGTATACTGTAGTTACAAGTGACTCGTATACTGTAGTTACAAGTTACTCGTATACTGTAGTTACAAGTGACTCGTATAGTGTAGTTACAAGTGACTCGTATACTGTATTTACAAGTGACTCGTATACTGTAGTTACAAGTTACTCGTATACTTTTGTTACAAGTTACTCGTATACTGAAGTAACAAGTTACTCGTATACTGTAGTTAGAAGTGACTCGTATACTGTAGTTACAAGTGACTCGTTTACTGTAGTAAATAAATACTCGTATACTAAAGTAAAAAAATACTCGTATACTGTAGTTACAAGTTACTCGTATACTGTAGTTACAAGTGACTCGTCTACTGTAGTTACAAGTGACTCGTATACTGTAGTAAATAACTACTCGTATACTGTAGTTACAAGTTACTCGAATTCTGTAGTTACAAGTGACTCGTATACTCTAGTTACAAGTGACTCTGTCTAATTCCAAGCTAAACTCCCGCAGTGGAAGCGATTTACACAGGTAAATTTCGAGCAAAATACCAGGAGTTCAACTGGAGGCAGACAATGGCTGCGTTACGCAGCGCTAAATAACATACGCTGCACAATATAGCAGCGCATACTATGAATTAAACGTGAACCTAAATCTATTTAACTTAATTAACTAAGTTGAGTGAAATTGGCAAATGATGTGTTCCAACCTTTACATAACTCAAGTCGGTAGTAAATACCGTCTGCCGATCTGGCGTTACGTCACACGTATTAGCACTAGATTATAAGTAAGTACCTCCAAATTATATCACCCCACGAATTCCGCAATTCGTACTAAGGAGTCACAATGATATGGTACAACAAATATGACTAAAGGGAACACACCATTAACACGAGGAAACAGTTTTTTACTAAAACAACTAGGTTTAACACTTACAGTCACGTGCCGGCGCAAATGCATAGATACCCAACGGAGAAAGGAAGTTCAGGGAATGGATCAAATAGGGATTCCGTTGGTACTTACAGGGCTGGGTGGAAAAGATATCGACACCCAGCATTCCACTACAGCCTTGGCGCGTTATTCACTTCAAACCACTCACAGCTTCTGTTCGTATTCCACTTTGATATCAGTCATTACGCGTGACCCAACCCGAATTTGGGTCGTACAAACGCGAGCCGATATGGCCACTTGATGCCTATTCAACGCGACGCTCACGTGGAAGACGTCGAGACATCCAACAATCACTAAGCCTGGTATTCTAGTATAACCCAGGAGAACCGCAATAATACGATGCATCAACACGCGCGATCTCAAATTGAATCGTCCATTACACGCGGCATCACAAAACGCGTGGCGGGAAATCCGTACAAAACACAATACGTTCTCGTCCGAACGGTTTTGAGTGACTGATAGTGCGGTGCAGAAATCACCGCTTGGCGCCTACCAGGCGGCCCGCGCGCACGCCGCCACCCTCGCCCCGCGAGCGAGAAAGGGACAACATATGCCCAGAGCGATGCGTGCGGGCGAGCATCGCGGTGTATTCATAGACCGTCATTAATACCTAACTTACCCCAGCATAGCAACGCTAAATTAAACAGACTCGTATACTGTAGTTACAAGTGACTCGTATACTGTAGTTACAAGTTACTCGTATAGTTTAGTTACAAGTGACTCGTATACTGAAGTAAAAAGTGACTCGTATACTGTAGTTACAAATGACTCGTTTACTGTAATTACAAGTTACTCGTATACTGTAGTTACAAGTGACTCGTATAATGTAGTTACAAGTGACTCGTATACTGGTAGTTACAAGTTACTCGTATACTGTGGTTACAAGTGACTCGTATACTGTAGTTACAAGTGACTCGTATACTGTAGTTACAAGTTACTCGTATACTGAAGTAAAAAGTTACTCGTATACTGTAGTTACAAGTTACTCGTATACTGTAGTTACAAGTGACTCGTCTACTGTAGTTACAAGTGACTCGTATACTGTAGTAAATAACTACTCGTATACTGTAGTTACAAGTTACTTGAATACTGTAGTTACAAGTGACTCGTATACTCTAGTTACAAGTGACTCGTATACTGTAAGTACAAGTGACTCGTAAACTGTAGTTACAAGTGACTCGTATACTGTACTTACAAGTGACTCGTATACTGTAGTTACAAGTGGCTCGTATACTGTAGTTACAAGTTATTCGTATACTGAAGTAACAAGTTACTCGTATACTGTAATTACAAGTTACTCGTATACTGTAGTTACAAGTGACTCGTATACTGTAGTTACAAGTTACTCGTATACTGAAGTAAAAAGTTACTCGTATACTGTTGTTACAAGTTACTCGTATACTGTAGTTACAAGTGACTCGTCTTCTGTAGTTACAAGTGACTCGTATACTGTAGTAAATAACTACTCGTATACTGTAGTTACAAGTTACTTGAATACTGTAGTTACAAGTGACTCGTATACTCTAGTTACAAGTGACTCGTATACTGTAGTTACATGTGACTCGTAAACTGTAGTTACAAGTGACTCGTATACTGTACTTACAAGTGACTCGTATACTGTAGTTACAAGTGGCTCGTATACTGTAGTTACAAGTTACTCGTATACTGAAGTAACAAGTTACTCGTATACTGTAATTACAAGTTACTCGTATACTGTAGTTACAAGTGACTCGTATACTGTAGTTACAAGTGACTCGTATACTGTAGTTACAAGTGACTCGTATACTGTAGTTCATAACTACTCGTATACTGTAGTTACAAGTGACTCGTATACTGAAGTAACAAGTGACTCGTATACTGTAGTTTCAAGTGACTCGTATACTGTAGTTACAAGTTACTCGGATACTGTAGTTACAAGTAACTTGTATACTGAAGTAACAAGTTACTCGTATACTGAAGTAATTAGTTACTTGTACTTTGAAGTTACAAGTAACTCGAATACTGTAGTTACAAGTGACTAGTATACTGTTGTTACAAGTTACTCGTATACTGTAGTTACAAGTTACTCGTATACTGTAGTAACAAGTGACTCGTATACTGTAGTTACAAGTTACTCGTATAATGTAGTAACAAGTGACTCGTATACAGTAGTTACAAGTGACTCGTATACTGTAGTAAATAACTACTCGTATACTGTAGTTACAAGTTACTCGTATACTGTAGTTACAAGTGACTCGTATACTGTAGTTACAAGTGACTCGTATACTGTACTTACAAGTGACTCGTATACTGTAGTTACAAGTGACTCGTATACTGTAGTTACAAGTTACTCGTATACTGAAGTAACAAGTTACTCGTATACTGTAATTACAAGTTACTCGTATACTGTAGTTACAAGTGACTCGTATAATGAAGTTACTAGTTACTCGTATACTGAAGTAATTAGTTACTCGTATTTTGTAGTTACAAGTAACTCGAATACTGTAGTTACAAGTGACTAGTATACTGTAGTTACAAGTGACTCGTATACTGTAGTTACAAGTTACTCGTATACTGTAGTTAAAAGTGACTCGTATACTGAAGTAACAAGTGACTCTTATACTGTAGTTACAAGTGACTCGTATACTGTAGTAACAAGGTACTCGTATACTGAATTAAATTGTTACTTGTATACTGTAGTTACAAGTAACTCGTATACTGTAGTTACAAGTTACTCGTATACTGAAGTAACAAGTTACTCGTATACTGTAATTACAAGTTACTCGTATACTGTAGTTACAAGTGACTCGTATAGTGTAGTTACAAGTGACTCGTATACTGTATTTACAAGTGACTCGTATACTGTAGTTACAAGTTACTCGTATACTTTTGTTACAAGTTACTCGTATACTGAAGTAACAAGTTACTCGTATACTGTAGTTAGAAGTGACTCGTATACTGTAGTTACAAGTGACTCGTTTACTGTAGTAAATAAATACTCGTATACTAAAGTAACAAATTACTCGTATACTGTAATTACAAGTTACTCGTATACTGTAGTTACAAGTGACTCGTATAATGAAGTTACTAGTTTCTCGTGTACTGAAGTAATTAGTTACTCGTATTTTGTAGTTACAAGTAACTCGAATACTGTAGTTACAAGTGACTAGTATACTGTAGTTACAAGTTACTCGTATACTGTAGTTACAAGTTACTCGTATACTGAAGTAAAAAGTTACTCGTATTATGTAGTTACAAGTTACTCGTATACTGTAGTTACAAGTGACTCGTATACTGTAGTTACAAGTGACTCGTAAACTGTAGTAAATAACTACTCGTATACTGTAGTTACAAGTTACTCGAATACTATAGTTACAAGTGACTCGTATACTGTAGTTACAAGTGACTCGTATACTGTAGTTACAAGTGACTCGTATACTGTACTTACAAGTGACTCGTATACTGTAGTTACAAGTGACTCGTATACTGTAGTTACAAGTTACTCGTATACTGAAGTAACAAGTTACTCGTATACTGTAATTACAAGTTACTCGTATACTGTAGTTACAAGTGACTCGTATACTGTACTTACAAGTTGAAGTGAAACAACAGCTTGCCAGACAAAGACTGATTTTTATTATTGAGAATCACATCTACCTACATGTAAATATACTACATGTTCCCTTTTTCAGAAAGGATTTTATGTACATTATTATGAAAAGTTTCACACACTTAATCTATTTTACTTAGGCGTAATATTATCGTCTATGGATATCGTTTTCTCTATCTAAAGGCACCAACCTAATTTCAAATAATAATATCAATACATACATAACTATACAGTAAATTTAAGTGCTTAAACTATTATTAGGAACATTAGACAAAGTCCTATCAAGGCAAACTTATGAATGACAGATTGTGCAACACATTACCTATTATACTATTTACTTTCCTTCTTTGTAAGTAAGTTTTTGAGATTCACAAGATCTGTTTTTATCTATGCTTACTTATTAATTATTACTACTTATATATTACTCATTCGAAAAGTTACAACATTGTAACAAACACCTTTTACCTAAATTGAATTGGTAATTTGATTTCAAATATTACTTTTTAGCGTAGAATTCAGATAAGCGTTCTTGTGCCTTACGTTTAGCCTCCCTGTAAACACGGCCGATCACGCCCTCCTCGGGCAACGTGTCACCATCCTCATCCGCACCTGACGTACCTGTGCTGGTGGGAGATGACTCGTTGCCAACTCTCGCCGCGCCGCTGTCATCGGTGACTTGCTCGAACTGAGCCTCATTGTACTCGTCCTCGCTACTGCTTACCTCTTGATCATAGTCAATCTGCTCCGACACGTTGCCAGGCGCTTCCTGTTTCCCCTGCTCCTGAGAAAAACCCCGTTCGATGTGTTTATTTATTTTTACATCAACTTCCTCGATCTTTATCAAGTGTCGCCTGTTCCGTCTATAAACTCTGTTTGAACCATCCGTGAGGAAATAAGATCGTGGTTGTTCTGCTTTTGATCGTACACGCATGCACCGCCTACCGACCGGGTCCGTTACGATTACTTCATCACCTGGATGCAACTCTGTTAAAGTTCGTGAATGTGCGTCATAGTATTTCTTAGTTCGCTCGCGATTGCGGATTACGTTTAAATAATCTTGCGAGTTGTCTCGCTCCGGACGCAACTTCTCTTCATGCATAGGTAATGTAGTACCTATACGCCTACCCATCAATAACTGCGCAGGAGACCTTATGCCATCACGTGGGGTTGCTCGAAAATTTAGTAACCCGAGATAAAAATCCGTGCCCGTGTCTATTGTTTTTTTAAGCATTTGTTTGACCGTTCGCACTGCCCGCTCACTTAATCCATTTGATTGAGCATAATTGGGTGAACTGGTTGTTTGCCTAAATCCCCACTCTTGTACGAACTTCTGAAATTCCTTCGACGCATAAGCCGGGCCGTTATCTGAAATAACTTCTACAGGAATCCCGTGTCTCGAAAATTGTTCTTTCATAGCGCTTATTACAGCTGAGGATGTCATACTGGGTAGCCTATTTATCTCAATATAATTAGAAAAATAATCTACTATCACAAGATAGTATTTTCTAGCATACTCGAATATATCAGTGCCTACTTTTACCCATGGCATGTCTGGTACTTCGTGTACCAATAGTGGCTCCCGCGACGGCCGCGCCGCGTGCTCTGTGCACGTGCGACAAGCGCGGACCGCGCGCTCAATATCCCGCGACATTCCGCACCAAAACATCACATCACGAGCGTGACGCTTACTGCGATCAATACCTTGATGTCCCTCATGAACTTTTGCTACCATATCCCGCCGTATGTTGGTAGGTATATATACTAGATTATCTTTAAAGATTACGCCATCAATGTATTCTAATGTTTCTCTATGTGCCCATAACTGACGTGCCCGTAAGTCTACGTCACATTTATTGTGAGGCCAACCTTCAACTATGTACTTAATGATGGACTTACACTCACTGTCCGATGCTGTTGCTTCTCTAACAACTTCTAACCGATCCTTACTAAACCTAACATTCTGTATTAAGAAACACGTTGTCTCTTCTAACTCCGCTGAGACTTTATCATGCATTAACTCTGGCAAGGCAGCTCGCGACAGAGTGTCTGCAATAAACATATACCTACCAGGTTTATATACCACCTCGAAATTATAACCCTGAGTTCGCAGCATCATCCTTTGTAATCGCGCCGGTACCGAATCCAACGCTTTTTTAAAAATCGCTTCGAGAGGCTTATGGTCGGACTCTATCGTGACGTCATTTCTACCAAACACGTATTGGTGAAATCTCTCTAATGCGAAAACAATTGCAAGCATTTCTTTCTCAATCTGGGCATACCTACGCTGAGTATCAGTCAGAGTGAGAGATGCGAATTCTACCGGCCGTCCCGCCTGCATCAGGACGGCACCTAGCGCCCCGCTGCTCGCGTCGACTGACAGCAGCACAGGATCCCTACTGGAATATAGCGCCAGCACTGGTGCACTGCATAATGCCTTCTTCAACTGGACTACCGCCTCCTCATGTGTACTGTCCCATAACCATTGTGAGTGTTTTTTCAGCAAACCTCTCAGAGGAGCTACGATTTCAGAGTAGTGAGGTATAAACTTTGATAGGTAGTTGATCATCCCAAGAAACCTTTCTAAGGAACCCCTATCACTGGGAGATGGCATGTCTTCAATGGCGCGCAATTTACTCGTATCAATCTGCATACCCTTCGCACTAAACGTATGACCTAAATACGTCACCTCAGCTACCCGAAATTGACACTTTTCCTTATTAAATTTTATACCTACCTCCCTGGCTCTCTCTAATAATTGCCTAAGACGAAAATCATGCTCCTCTACAGACTTCCCCCACACGATGACGTCATCGACGAACGAGTCTACTCCCTCAAGGTCTTCCAGCAGTTGTCGGACTTTAGCATGGAATACTTCAGAAGCGGAATTTATACCATAAGGCATTCTTAAGTACTGGTACCTACCAAAAGGTGTCCCGAAAGTGCACAGGTCTGCACTTTCATCATCAATCTCCACCATCCAGAACCCTGACCTGGCATCCAGCTTACTGAAAAACCGTGCGCCTTCCAGCTTAGCAGCAATCTCTGTGACCGTGGGAAGAGGATAGTGCTCACGTCTTATAACGCGATTTAACGGTCGTGGGTCAAGACAAACGCGTATATCACCGTTTTTCTTAGGAGCTAGCACGATCGCGTTTACCCAGGGAGTTGGGTGTGTGACCTTCCTAATCACACCCATATCGACCATTTGACCCAATGCACTTTTTAATTTATCTCTAATACCAATAGGTATTTTCCTGACTGGGCTTATAGAAGGGTTCGCATTATTCTCCAAAACAATTTTATATTTACCTGGCAATTTACCCAATCCATGAAATAAATCATTATAATCACTGACATCCAACGATAATACTCTCTTAATGATACCAAGTTCATCACACGAAAATTTACCTAAGATATTTTGACATTCATTTTCCGTTATCACAAACTTTAGGTAATATGTTTTGTTTTTATAAGACCATGACATCCAACATTTTCCAATTATTGGTATTAAATTTCCACAAAATGATTGAGCTTTGATGTTACTTGGTTTAATAATTTTCAAATCACATCCTAAATCTAGAAATGTTTTCTTTGACATAACGTTTAGATCTGAACCAGTGTCTAATTTAAATTTTATCCTGTGTCCACTATTAGTAAAGAATAATGACTCATACCACTTGTTCTGTCCGTTACCGCAGCCGCTATTCACATAGTTCTCAATGGTCGACACAAAATACAAACTGTCGTCTTCGTCCTCCTCCTCGCAAAGTTCGTATACTTTCCTTTGGTTTTTCATGGGACACATCCTTTTATAATGTCCCCTTTTATCACAAATAAAACAACGTACGTTTTTCGCAGGACATAATAGCCCCCTTTCACCACTTTCACTTATTTCACACCTAAAACCGCAGTTTCCGCACACTTTTCCCGTCGGTTCATAGCTCGCGTTCCCGCGCACGGGTACGAAATTCCTAGCGCTGGTCCCGCGCCCCCTCCGCACCCCGCCGCCGCCGAAGCCTCCCGATGACCGTGACCTAGATGCGCCTGCGCTCGATAACAATGCGTCCACAGCCGATGGCCGCGCCCCCGCCTCCCCTGCACTACCGTTTGATTTAGCTGTCTCAAAATGACGATTTTCTTCCTGTGACATTTCACTCGCTTGGCAGATTTTGATGGCGTTTTCCAATGTGAGGTCGTCCGTCCTGAGTAGCCTATCGCGTACCGAGATGTCAACAACGCCACAAACAATACGATCTTTTATTAGACTTTCTTGAAGGGTCTCGAATTCGCAATCCTGACTCAAAATACGCAAAGCAGTTACGTACTCGTCAACAGTTTCGCCCCTCTCTTGGTTTCTGGTAAAAAACTTGAAACGTAACACTGTTGTGTTTTTCTTTGTTTTGAAATGCTCTTCAAATTTCGCGATAATCTTTGTGACGTCATCTCGATCATCCTCGCTCGCGAACTTGAAGGTGGTGTAAATGTCGTATCCCTCAGTCCCGATCAGGTTGATTAAGAGGCTGGCTTGGACTCCCGCTTCCTCTTTGTGGACTCCTGAAGCCTTGAGGAATATTTTAAATTGCTTCTGCCATTTTTGCCACGCGTCGGCGCGGCTCGCTGGCCCACCTTCCAAACGTAGGTCCGCAGGGGGTCTGGCATGCTCCATGGTTGTTATTCACTGGTCGCGTTTGCTACTAAATGCGATGAAAATCGATTCCCTCAGCTAGTTATTCACTAAAAACACGTTTAAACCTTATTTTAAAGAGCACCGCTGTCACCATGAAGTGAAACAACAGCTTGCCAGACAAAGACTGATTTTTATTATTGAGAATCACATCTACCTACATGTAAATATACTACACAAGTGACTCATATACTGTAGTTACAAGTGACTCGTATACTGTAGTTACAAGTTACTCGTATACTGTAGTTACAAGTGACTCGTATAGTGTAGTTACAAGTGACTCGTATACTGTATTTACAAGTGACTCGTATACTGTAGTTACAAGTTACTCGTATACTTTTGTTACAAGTTACTCGTATACTGAAGTAACAAGTTACTTGTATACTGTAGTTAGAAGTGACTCGTATACTGTTGTTACAAGTGACTCGTTTACTGTAGTAAATAAATACTCGTATACTAAAGTAAAAAAATACTCGTATACTGTAGTTACAAGTTACTCGTATACTGTAGTTACAAGTGACTCGTCTACTGTAGTTACAAGTGACTCGTATACTGTAGTAAATAACTACTCGTATACTGTAGTTACAAGTTACTCGAATTCTGTAGTTACAAGTGACTCGTAAACTCTAGTTACAAGTGACTCGTATACTGTAGTTACAAGTGACTCGTATACTGTAGTTACAAGTTACTCGTATACTTTAGTTACAAGTGACTCGTATACTGAAGTAACAAGTGACTCGTATACTGTAGTTACAAATGACTCGTTTACTGTAATTACAAGTTACTCGTAAACTGTAGTTACAAGTGACTCGTATAATGTAGTTACAAGTGACTCGTATACTGTAGTTACAAGTTACTCGTATACTGTGGTTACAAGTGACTCGTATACTGTAGTTACAAGTGACTCGTATACTGTAGTTACAAGTTACTCGTATACTGAAGTAAAAAGTTACTCGTATACTGTAGTTACAAGTTACTCGTATACTGTAGTTACAAGTGACTCGTCTACTGTAGTTACAAGTGACTCGTATACTGTAGTAAATAACTACTCGTATACTGTAGTTACAAGTTACTTGAATACTGTAGTTACAAGTGACTCGTATACTCTAGTTACAAGTGACTCGTATACTGTAGTTACAAGTGACTCGTAAACTGTAGTTACAAGTGACTCGTATACTGTACTTACAAGTGACTCGTATACTGTAGTTACAAGTGGCTCGTATACTGTAGTTACAAGTTATTCGTATACTGAAGTAACAAGTTACTCGTATACTGTAATTACAAGTTACTCGTATACTGTAGTTACAAGTGACTCGTATACTGTAGTTACAAGTTACTCGTATACTGAAGTAAAAAGTTACTCGTATACTGTAGTTACAAGTGACTCGTCTTCTGTAGTTACAAGTGACTCGTATACTGTAGTAAATAACTACTCGTATACTGTAGTTACAAGTTACTTGAATACTGTAGTTACAAGTGACTCGTATACTCTAGTTACAAGTGACTCGTATACTGTAGTTACATGTGACTCGTAAACTGTAGTTACAAGTGACTCGTATACTGTACTTACAAGTGACTCGTATACTGTAGTTACAAGTGGCTCGTATACTGTAGTTACAAGTTACTCGTATACTGAAGTAACAAGTTACTCGTATACTGTAATTACAAGTTACTCGTAAACTGTAGTTACAAGTGACTCGTATACTGTAGTTACAAGTGACTCGTATACTGTAGTTACAAGTGACTCGTATACTGTAGTTCATAACTACTCGTATACTGTAGTTACAAGTGACTCGTATACTGAAGTAACAAGTGACTCGTATACTGTAGTTTCAAGTGACTCGTATACTGTAGTTACAAGTTACTCGGATACTGTAGTTACAAGTAACTTGTATTCTGAAGTAACAAGTTACTCATATACTGAAGTAATTAGTTACTTGTATTTTGAAGTTACAAGTAACTCGAATACTGTAGTTACAAGTGACTAGTATACTGTTGTTACAAGTTACTCGTATACTGTAGTTACAAGTTACTCGTATACTGTAGTTACAAGTGACTCGTATACTGTAGTTACAAGTTACTCGTATACTGTAGTTACAAGTTACTCGTATACTGTAGTTACAAGTTACTCGTATACTGAAGTAACAAATGACTCGTATACTGTAATTACAAGTTACTCGTATACTGTAGTTACAAGTGACTCGTATAATGTAGTTACTAGTTACTCGTATACTGAAGTAATTAGTTACTCGTATTTTGTAGTTACAAGTTACTCGTATACTGTAGTTACAAGTGACTCGTATACAGTAGTTTCAAGTGACTCGTATACTGTAGTAAATAACTACTCGTATACTGTAGTTACAAGTTACTCGTATACTGTAGTTACAAGTGACTCGTATACTGTAGTTACAAGTGACTCGTATACTGTACTTACAAGTGACCCGTATACTGTAGTTACAAGTTACTCGTATACTGTAGTTACAAGTTACTCGTATACTGAAGTAACAAATTACTCGTATACTGTAATTACAAGTTACTCGTATACTGTAGTTACAAGTGACTCGTATAATGTAGTTACTAGTTACTCGTATACTGAAGTAATTAGTTACTCGTATTTTGTAGTTACAAGTAACTCGAATACTGTAGTTACAAGTGACTAGTATACTGTACTTACAAGTGACTCGTATACTGTAATTAAAAGTTACTCGTATACTGTAGTTACAAGTGACTCGTATACTGAAGTAACAAGTGACTCTTATACTGTAGTTACAAGTGACTCGTATACTGTAGTAACAAGGTACTCGTATACTGAATTAAATTGTTACTTGTATACTGTAGTTACAAGTAACTCGAATACTGTAGTTACAAGTGACTAGTATACTGTAGTTACAAGTGACTCGTAAACTGTAGTTACTAGTGACTCGTATCCTGAAGTTACAAGTGACTCGTATACTGTAGTTACAAGTGACTCGTATACTGTAGTTACAAGTTACTCGTATACTGAAGTAAAAAGTAACTGGTATACTGTAGTTACAAGTGACTCGTATACTGTTGTTACAAGTTTCTCGTATACTGTTCTTACAAGTGACTCGTATACTGTTCTTGCAAGTGACTCGTATACTGTAGGAAAAAGTTACTCGTATACTGTTGTTACAAGTGACTCGTATACTTAAGTTACAAGTGACTCGTATACTGTAGTTACAAGTGACTCGTATACTGTAGTTGCAAGTTACTCGTATACTGTAGTTACAAGTTACTCGTATACTGAAGTAACAAGTTACTCGTATACTGTAGTTACAAGTAACTCGTATACTGTAGTTACAAGTGACTCGTATAATGTAGTTACTAGTTACTCGTATACTGAAGTAATTAGTTACTCGTATTTTGTAGTTACAAGTAACTCGAATACTGTAGTTACAAGTGACTAGTATACTGTTGTTACAAGTTACTCGTATACTGTAGTTACAAGTTACTCGTATACTGAAGTAACAAGTTATTCGTATATTGTAATTACAAGTTACTCGTATACTGTAGTTACAAGTGACTCGTATAATGTAGTTACTAGTTACTCGTATACTGAAGTAATTAGTTACTCGTAATTTGTAGTTACAAGTAACTCGAATACTGTAGTTACAAGTGACTAGTATACTGTTGTTACAAGTTACTCGAATAGTGTAGTTACAAGTAACTCGAATACTGTAGTTACAAGTGACTAGTATACTGTTGTTACAAGTTACTCGTATACTGTAGTTACAAGTTACTCGTATACTGTAGTTACAAGTGACTCGTATACTGTAGTTACAAGTTACTCGTATACTGTAGTTACAAGTTACTCGTATACTGAAGTAACAAGTTACTTGTATACTGTAGTTAGAAGTGACTCGTATACTGTTGTTACAAGTGACTCGTTTACTGTAGTAAATAAATACTCGTATACTAAAGTAAAAAAATACTCGTATACTGTAGTTACAAGTTACTCGTATACTGTAGTTACAAGTGACTCGTCTACTGTAGTTACAAGTGACTCGTATACTGTAGTAAATAACTACTCGTATACTGTAGTTACAAGTTACTCGAATTCTGTAGTTACAAGTGACTCGTAAACTCTAGTTACAAGTGACTCGTATACTGTAGTTACAAGTGACTCGTATACTGTAGTTACAAGTTACTCGTATACTTTAGTTACAAGTGACTCGTATACTGAAGTAACAAGTGACTCGTATACTGTAGTTACAAATGACTCGTTTACTGTAATTACAAGTTACTCGTAAACTGTAGTTACAAGTGACTCGTATAATGTAGTTACAAGTGACTCGTATACTGTAGTTACAAGTTACTCGTATACTGTGGTTACAAGTGACTCGTATACTGTAGTTACAAGTGACTCGTATACTGTAGTTACAAGTTACTCGTATACTGAAGTAAAAAGTTACTCGTATACTGTAGTTACAAGTTACTCGTATACTGTAGTTACAAGTGACTCGTCTACTGTAGTTACAAGTGACTCGTATACTGTAGTAAATAACTACTCGTATACTGTAGTTACAAGTTACTTGAATACTGTAGTTACAAGTGACTCGTATACTCTAGTTACAAGTGACTCGTATACTGTAGTTACAAGTGACTCGTAAACTGTAGTTACAAGTGACTCGTATACTGTACTTACAAGTGACTCGTATACTGTAGTTACAAGTGGCTCGTATACTGTAGTTACAAGTTATTCGTATACTGAAGTAACAAGTTACTCGTATACTGTAATTACAAGTTACTCGTATACTGTAGTTACAAGTGACTCGTATACTGTAGTTACAAGTTACTCGTATACTGAAGTAAAAAGTTACTCGTATACTGTAGTTACAAGTGACTCGTCTTCTGTAGTTACAAGTGACTCGTATACTGTAGTAAATAACTACTCGTATACTGTAGTTACAAGTTACTTGAATACTGTAGTTACAAGTGACTCGTATACTCTAGTTACAAGTGACTCGTATACTGTAGTTACATGTGACTCGTAAACTGTAGTTACAAGTGACTCGTATACTGTACTTACAAGTGACTCGTATACTGTAGTTACAAGTGGCTCGTATACTGTAGTTACAAGTTACTCGTATACTGAAGTAACAAGTTACTCGTATACTGTAATTACAAGTTACTCGTAAACTGTAGTTACAAGTGACTCGTATACTGTAGTTACAAGTGACTCGTATACTGTAGTTACAAGTGACTCGTATACTGTAGTTCATAACTACTCGTATACTGTAGTTACAAGTGACTCGTATACTGAAGTAACAAGTGACTCGTATACTGTAGTTTCAAGTGACTCGTATACTGTAGTTACAAGTTACTCGGATACTGTAGTTACAAGTAACTTGTATTCTGAAGTAACAAGTTACTCATATACTGAAGTAATTAGTTACTTGTATTTTGAAGTTACAAGTAACTCGAATACTGTAGTTACAAGTGACTAGTATACTGTTGTTACAAGTTACTCGTATACTGTAGTTACAAGTTACTCGTATACTGTAGTTACAAGTGACTCGTATACTGTAGTTACAAGTTACTCGTATACTGTAGTTACAAGTTACTCGTATACTGTAGTTACAAGTTACTCGTATACTGAAGTAACAAATGACTCGTATACTGTAATTACAAGTTACTCGTATACTGTAGTTACAAGTGACTCGTATAATGTAGTTACTAGTTACTCGTATACTGAAGTAATTAGTTACTCGTATTTTGTAGTTACAAGTTACTCGTATACTGTAGTTACAAGTGACTCGTATACAGTAGTTTCAAGTGACTCGTATACTGTAGTAAATAACTACTCGTATACTGTAGTTACAAGTTACTCGTATACTGTAGTTACAAGTGACTCGTATACTGTAGTTACAAGTGACTCGTATACTGTACTTACAAGTGACCCGTATACTGTAGTTACAAGTTACTCGTATACTGTAGTTACAAGTTACTCGTATACTGAAGTAACAAATTACTCGTATACTGTAATTACAAGTTACTCGTATACTGTAGTTACAAGTGACTCGTATAATGTAGTTACTAGTTACTCGTATACTGAAGTAATTAGTTACTCGTATTTTGTAGTTACAAGTAACTCGAATACTGTAGTTACAAGTGACTAGTATACTGTACTTACAAGTGACTCGTATACTGTAATTAAAAGTTACTCGTATACTGTAGTTACAAGTGACTCGTATACTGAAGTAACAAGTGACTCTTATACTGTAGTTACAAGTGACTCGTATACTGTAGTAACAAGGTACTCGTATACTGAATTAAATTGTTACTTGTATACTGTAGTTACAAGTAACTCGAATACTGTAGTTACAAGTGACTAGTATACTGTAGTTACAAGTGACTCGTAAACTGTAGTTACTAGTGACTCGTATCCTGTAGTTACAAGTGACTCGTATACTGTAGTTACAAGTGACTCGTATACTGTAGTTACAAGTTACTCGTATACTGAAGTAAAAAGTAACTGGTATACTGTAGTTACAAGTGACTCGTATACTGTTGTTACAAGTTTCTCGTATACTGTTCTTACAAGTGACTCGTATACTGTTCTTGCAAGTGACTCGTATACTGTAGGAAAAAGTTACTCGTATACTGTTGTTACAAGTGACTCGTATACTTAAGTTACAAGTGACTCGTATACTGTAGTTACAAGTGACTCGTATACTGTAGTTGCAAGTTACTCGTATACTGTAGTTACAAGTTACTCGTATACTGAAGTAACAAGTTACTCGTATACTGTAGTTACAAGTAACTCGTATACTGTAGTTACAAGTGACTCGTATAATGTAGTTACTAGTTACTCGTATACTGAAGTAATTAGTTACTCGTATTTTGTAGTTACAAGTAACTCGAATACTGTAGTTACAAGTGACTAGTATACTGTTGTTACAAGTTACTCGTATACTGTAGTTACAAGTTACTCGTATACTGAAGTAACAAGTTATTCGTATATTGTAATTACAAGTTACTCGTATACTGTAGTTACAAGTGACTCGTATAATGTAGTTACTAGTTACTCGTATACTGAAGTAATTAGTTACTCGTAATTTGTAGTTACAAGTAACTCGAATACTGTAGTTACAAGTGACTAGTATACTGTTGTTACAAGTTACTCGAATAGTGTAGTTACAAGTAACTCGAATACTGTAGTTACAAGTGACTAGTATACTGTCGTTACAAGTGACTCGTAAACTGTAGTTACTAGTGACTCGTATACTGTAGTTACAAGTGACTCGTATACTGTAGTTACAAGTGACTCGTATACTGTAGTTACAAGTGACTCGTATACTGTAGTTACAAGTTACTCGTATAATGTAGTTACAAGTGACTCGTATACAGTAGTTACAAGTGACTCGTATACTGTTGTAAATAACTACTCGTATACTGTAGTTACAAGTTACTCGTATACTGTAATAACAAGTGACTCGTATACTGTAGTTACAAGTGACTCGTATACTGTACTTACAAGTGACTCGTATACTGTAGTTATAAGTTACTCGTATACTGTAGTTACAAGTTACTCGTATACTGAAGTAACTAGTTACTCGTATACTGTAATTACAAGTTACTCGTATACTGTAGTTACAAGTGACTCGTATAATGTAGTTACTAGTTACTCGTATACTGAAGTAATTAGTTACTCGTATTTTGTAGTTACAAGTAACTCGAATACTGTAGTTACAAGTGACTAGTATACTGTAGTTACAAGTGACTCGTAAACTGTAGTTACTAGTGACTCGTATACTGTAGTTACAAGTGACTCGTATACTGTAGTTACAAGTTACTCGTATACTGAAGTAAAAAGTAACTGGTATACTGTAGTTACAAGTGACTCGTATACTGTAGTTACAAGTTTCTCGTATACTGTTCTTACAAGTGACTCGTATACTGTTCTTGCAAGTGACTCGTATACTGTAGGAAAAAGTTACTCGTATACTGTAGTTACAAGTTAGTCGTATACTGTAGTTACAAGTGACTCGTATACTAAAGTTACAAGTGACTCGTATACTGTAGTTACAAGTGACTCGTATACTGTTGTTACAAGTAACTCGTATACTGTAGTTACAAGTTACTCGTATACTGAAGTAACAAGTTACTCGTAAACTGTAGTTACAAGTTACTCGTATACTGTAGTTACAAGTTACTCGTATACTGTAGTTACAAGTGACCTGTATACTGTAGTTACAAGTTACTCGTATACTGTAGTTACAAGTGACTCTTATACTGAAGTTACAAGTGACACGTATACTGTTGTAACAAGTTACTCGTATACTGAAGTTACAAGTTACTCGTATACTGAAGTTACAAGTGACACGTTTACTGTTGTTACAAGTTACTCGTATACTGAAGTAACAAGTTACTCGTATACTGTAGTTACAAGTTACTCGTATACTGTAGTTACAAGTGACTCGTATACTGAAGTAACAAGTTACTCGTATACTGTATATACAAGTAACTCGTATACTTTAGTAACAAGTGACTCGTATACTGAAGTAACAAGTGACTCGTATACTGTAGTTACAAATGACTCGTTTACTGTAATTACAAGTTACTCGTATTTTGTAGTTACAAGTAACTCGAATACTGTAGTTACAAGTGACTAGTATACTGTAGTTACAAGTTACTCGTATACTGTAGTTACAAGTTACTCGTATACTGTAGTTACAAGTTACTCGTATACTGTAGTTACAAGTTACTCGTATACTGAAGTAAAAAGTTACTCGTATTATGTAGTTACAAGTTACTCGTATACTGTAGTTACAAGTGACTCGTATACTGTAGTTACAAGTGACTCGTAAACTGTAGTAAATAACTACTCGTATACTGTAGTTACAAGTTACTCGAATACTATAATTACAAGTGACTCGTAAACTGTAGTTACAAGTGACTCGTATACTGTAGTTACAAGTGACTCGTATACTGTACTTACAAGTGACTCGTATACTGTAGTAACAAGTTACTCGTATACTGTAATTACAAGTTACTCGTATACTGTAGTTACAAGTGACTCGTATACTGTACTAACAAGTGACTCGTATACTGTAGTTACAAGTGACTCGTATACTGTAGTTACAAGTTACTCGTATACTGTAGTTACAAGTGACTCGTATAGTGTAGTTACAAGTGACTCGTATACTGTATTTACAAGTGACTCGTATACTGTAGTTACAAGTTACTCGTATACTTTTGTTACAAGTTACTCGTATACTGAAGTAACAAGTTACTCGTATACTGTAGTTAGAAGTGACTCGTATACTGTAGTTACAAGTGACTCGTTTACTGTAGTAAATAAATACTCGTATACTAAAGTAAAAAAATACTCGTATACTGTAGTTACAAGTTACTCGTATACTGTAGTTACAAGTGACTCGTCTACTGTAGTTACAAGTGACTCGTATACTGTAGTAAATAACTACTCGTATACTGTAGTTACAAGTTACTTGAATTCTGTAGTTACAAGTGACTCGTATACTCTAGTTACAAGTGACTCGTATACTGTAGTTACAAGTGACTCGTATACTGTAGTTACAAGTGACTCGTAAACTGTAGTAAATAACTACTCGTATACTGTAGTTACAAGTTACTCGAATACTATAATTACAAGTGACTCGTATACTGTAGTTACAAGTGACTCGTATACTGTAGTTACAAGTGACTCGTATACTGTACTTACAAGTGACTCGTATACTGTAGTAACAAGTTACTCGTATACTGTTATTACAAGTTACTCGTATACTGTAGTTACAAGTGACTCGTATACTGTACTTACAAGTGACTCGTATACTGTAGTTACAAGTGACTAGTATACTGTAGTTACAAGTTACTCGTATACTGTAGTTACAAGTGACTCGTATAGTGTAGTTACAAGTGACTCGTATACTGTATTTACAAGTGACTCGTATACTGTAGTTACAAGTTACTCGTATACTTTTGTTACAAGTTACTCGTATACTGAAGTAACAAGTTACTCGTATACTGTAGTTAGAAGTGACTCGTTTACTGTAGTTACAAGTGACTCGTTTACTGTAGTAAATAAATACTCGTATACTAAAGTAAAAAAATACTCGTATACTGTAGTTACAAGTTACTCGTATACTGTAGTTACAAGTGACTCGTCTACTGTAGTTACAAGTGACTCGTATACTGTAGTAAATAACTACTCGTATACTGTAGTTACAAGTTACTTGAATTCTGTAGTTACAAGTGACTCGTATACTCTAGTTACAAGTGACTCGTATACTGTAGTTACAAGTGACTCGTATACTGTAGTTACAAGTTACTCGTATACTGTAGTTACAAGTGACTCGTATAATGTAGTTACTAGTTACTCGTATACTGAAGTAATTAGTTACTCGTATTTTGTAGTTACAAGTAACTCGAATACTGTAGTTACAAGTGACTAGTATACTGTTGTTACAAGTTACTCGAATAGTGTAGTTACAAGTGACTCGTATACTGTAGTTACAAGTTACTCGTATACTGTAGTAACAAGTGACTCGTATACTGTAGTAACAAGTGACTCTTATACTGTAGTTACAAGTTACTCGTATACTGTTGTTACAAGTTACTCGTATACTGTAGATACAAGTTACTCGTATACTGAAATAACAATTTACTCGTATACAGTAGTTACAAGTGACTCGTATACTGTAGTTACAAGTTACTCGTTTACTGTAGTTACAAGTGACTCGTATACTGTAGTTACAAGTGACTCGTATACTGTAGTAAATAAATACTCGTATACTGAAGTTAAAAGTTACTCGTATACTGTAGTTACAAGTTACTCGGATACAGTAGTTACAAGTTACTTGTTTACTGAAGTAACAAGTTACTCGTGTACTGAAGTAATTAGTTACTCGTATTTTGTAGTTACAAGTAACTCGAATACTGTAGTTACAAGTGACTAGTATACTGTAGTTACAAGTTACTCGTATACTGTAGTTACAAGTTACTCGTATACTGTAGTTACAAGTTACTCGTACACTGAAGTAAAAAGTTACTCGTATTATGTAGTTACAAGTTACTCGTATACTGTAGTTACAAGTGACTCGTATACTGTAGTTACAAGTGACTCGTAAACTGTAGTAAATAACTACTCGTATACTGTAGTTACAAGTTACTCGAATACTATAGTTACAAGTGACTCGTATACTGTAGTTACAAGTGACTCGTATACTGTAGTTACAAGTGACTCGTATACTGTACTTACAAGTGACTCGTATACTGTAGTAACAAGTTACTCGTATACTGTTATTACAAGTTACTCGTATACTGTAGTTACAAGTGACTCGTATACTGTACTTACAAGTGACTCGTATACTGTAGTTACAAGTGACTCGTATACTGTAGTTACAAGTTACTCGTATACTGTAGTTACAAGTGACTCGTATAGTGTAGTTACAAGTGACTCGTATACTGTATTTACAAGTGACTCGTATACTGTATTTACAAGTTACTCGTATACTGAAGTAACAAGTTACTCGTATACTGTAGTTAGAAGTGACTCGTATTCTGTAGTTACAAGTGACTCGTTTACTGTAGTAAATAAATACTCGTATACTAAAGTAAAAAAATACTCGTATACTGTAGTTACAAGTTACTCGTATACTGTAGTTACAAGTGACTCGTCTACTGTAGTTACAAGTGACTCGTATACTGTAGTAAATAACTACTCGTATACTGTAGTTACAAGTTACTTGAATTCTGTAGTTACAAGTGACTCGTATACTCTAGTTACAAGTGACTCGTATACTGTAGTTACAAGTGACTCGTATACTGTAGTTACAAGTTACTCGTATACTTTAGTTACAAGTGACTCGTATACTGAAGTAACAAGTGACTCGTATACTGTAGTTACAAATGACTCGTTTACTGTAATTACAAGTTACTCGTATACTGTAGTTACAAGTGACTCGTATACTGAAGTTAAAAGTTACTCGTATACTGTAGTTACAAGTGACTCGTATACTGTATTTACAAATGACCCGTATACTGTAGTAACAAGTGACTCGTATACTGTAGTTACAAGTTACTCGTATACTGAAGTAACAAGTTACTCGTATACTGTAATTACAAGTTACTCGTATACTGTAGTTACAAGTGACTCGTATAATGTAGTTACAAGTGACTCGTATACTGAAGTAATTAGTTACTCGTATTTTGTAGTTACAAGTAACTCGAATACTGTAGTTACAAGTGACTAGTATACTGTACTTACAAGTGACTCGTATACTGTAGTTAAAAGTTACTCGTATACTGTAGTTACAAGTGACTCGTATACTGAAGTAACAAGTGACTCTTATACTGTAGTTACAAGTGACTCGTATACTGTAGTAACAAGGTACTCGTATACTGAATTAAATTGTTACTTGTATACTGTAGTTACAAGTAACTCGAATACTGTAGTTACAAGTGACTAGTATACTGTAGTTACAAGTGACTCGTAAACTGTAGTTACTAGTGACTCGTATCCTGTAGTTACAAGTGACTCGTATACTGTAGTTACAAGTGACTCGTATACTGTAGTTACAAGTTACTCGTATACTGAAGTAAAAAGTAACTGGTATACTGTAGTTACAAGTGACTCGTATACTGTTGTTACAAGTTTCTCGTATACTGTTCTTACAAGTGACTCGTATACTGTTCTTGCAAGTGACTCGTATACTGTAGGAAAAAGTTACTCGTATACTGTTGTTACAAGTGACTCGTATACTTAAGTTACAAGTGACTCGTATACTGTAGTTACAAGTGACTCGTATACTGTAGTTGCAAGTTACTCGTATACTGTAGTTACAAGTTACTCGTATACTGAAGTAACAAGTTACTCGTATACTGTAGTTACAAGTAACTCGTATACTGTAGTTACAAGTGACTCGTATAATGTAGTTACTAGTTACTCGTATACTGAAGTAATTAGTTACTCGTATTTTGTAGTTACAAGTAACTCGAATACTGTAGTTACAAGTGACTAGTATACTGTTGTTACAAGTTACTCGTATACTGTAGTTACAAGTTACTCGTATACTGAAGTAACAAGTTATTCGTATATTGTAATTACAAGTTACTCGTATACTGTAGTTACAAGTGACTCGTATAATGTAGTTACTAGTTACTCGTATACTGAAGTAATTAGTTACTCGTATTTTGTAGTTACAAGTAACTCGAATACTGTAGTTACAAGTGACTAGTATACTGTTGTTACAAGTTACTCGAATAGTGTAGTTACAAGTAACTCGAATACTGTAGTTACAAGTGACTAGTATACTGTCGTTACAAGTGACTCGTAAACTGTAGTTACTAGTGACTCGTATACTATAGTTACAAGTGACTCGTATACTGTAGTTACAAGTGACTCGTATACTGTAGTTACAAGTGACTCGTATACTGTAGTTACAAGTTACTCGTATAATGTAGTTACAAGTGACTCGTATACAGTAGTTACAAGTGACTCGTATACTGTTGTAAATAACTACTCGTATACTGTAGTTACAAGTTACTCGTATACTGTAATAACAAGTGACTCGTATACTGTAGTTACAAGTGACTCGTATACTGTACTTACAAGTGACTCGTATACTGTAGTTATAAGTTACTCGTATACTGTAGTTACAAGTTACTCGTATACTGAAGTAACAAGTTACTCGTATACTGTAATTACAAGTTACTCGTATACTGTAGTTACAAGTGACTCGTATAATGTAGTTACTAGTTACTCGTATACTGAAGTAATTAGTTACTCGTATTTTGTAGTTACAAGTAACTCGAATACTGTAGTTACAAGTGACTAGTATACTGTAGTTACAAGTGACTCGTAAACTGTAGTTACTAGTGACTCGTATACTGTAGTTACAAGTGACTCGTATACTGTAGTTACAAGTTACTCGTATACTGAAGTAAAAAGTAACTGGTATACTGTAGTTACAAGTGACTCGTATACTGTAGTTACAAGTTTCTCGTATACTGTTCTTACAAGTGACTCGTATACTGTTCTTGCAAGTGACTCGTATACTGTAGGAAAAAGTTACTCGTATACTGTAGTTACAAGTTAGTCGTATACTGTAGTTACAAGTGACTCGTATACTAAAGTTACAAGTGACTCGTATACTGTAGTTACAAGTGACTCGTATACTGTTGTTACAAGTTACTCGTATACTGTAGTTACAAGTTACTCGTATACTGAAGTAACAAGTTACTCGTAAACTGTAGTTACAAGTTACTCGTATACTGTAGTTACAAGTTACTCGTATACTGTAGTTACAAGTGACCTGTATACTGTAGTTACAAGTTACTCGTATACTGTAGTTACAAGTGACTCTTATACTGAAGTTACAAGTGACACGTATACTGTTGTAACAAGTTACTCGTATACTGAAGTTACAAGTTACTCGTATACTGAAGTTACAAGTGACACGTATACTGTTGTTACAAGTTACTCGTATACTGAAGTAACAAGTTACTCGTATACTGTATATACAAGTAACTCGTATACTTTAGTAACAAGTGACTCGTATACTGAAGTAACAAGTGACTCGTATACTGTAGTTACAAATGACTCGTTTACTGTAATTACAAGTTACTCGTATTTTGTAGTTACAAGTAACTCGAATACTGTAGTTACAAGTGACTAGTATACTGTAGTTACAAGTTACTCGTATACTGTAGTTACAAGTTACTCGTATACTGTAGTTACAAGTTACTCGTATACTGTAGTTACAAGTTACTCGTATACTGAAGTAAAAAGTTACTCGTATTATGTAGTTACAAGTTACTCGTATACTGTAGTTACAAGTGACTCGTATACTGTAGTTACAAGTGACTCGTAAACTGTAGTAAATAACTACTCGTATACTGTAGTTACAAGTTACTCGAATACTATAATTACAAGTGACTCGTATACTGTAGTTACAAGTGACTCGTATACTGTAGTTACAAGTGACTCGTATACTGTACTTACAAGTGACTCGTATACTGTAGTAACAAGTTACTCGTATACTGTAATTACAAGTTACTCGTATACTGTAGTTACAAGTGACTCGTATACTGTACTAACAAGTGACTCGTATACTGTAGTTACAAGTGACTCGTATACTGTAGTTACAAGTTACTCGTATACTGTAGTTACAAGTGACTCGTATAGTGTAGTTACAAGTGACTCGTATACTGTATTTACAAGTGACTCGTATACTGTAGTTACAAGTTACTCGTATACTTTTGTTACAAGTTACTCGTATACTGAAGTAACAAGTTACTCGTATACTGTAGTTAGAAGTGACTCGTATACTGTAGTTACAAGTGACTCGTTTACTGTAGTAAATAAATACTCGTATACTAAAGTAAAAAAATACTCGTATACTGTAGTTACAAGTTACTCGTATACTGTAGTTACAAGTGACTCGTCTACTGTAGTTACAAGTGACTCGTATACTGTAGTAAATAACTACTCGTATACTGTAGTTACAAGTTACTTGAATTCTGTAGTTACAAGTGACTCGTATACTCTAGTTACAAGTGACTCGTATACTGTAGTTACAAGTGACTCGTATACTGTAGTTACAAGTGACTCGTAAACTGTAGTAAATAACTACTCGTATACTGTAGTTACAAGTTACTCGAATACTATAATTACAAGTGACTCGTATACTGTAGTTACAAGTGACTCGTATACTGTAGTTACAAGTGACTCGTATACTGTACTTACAAGTGACTCGTATACTGTAGTAACAAGTTACTCGTATACTGTAATTACAAGTTACTCGTATACTGTAGTTACAAGTGACTCGTATACTGTACTTACAAGTGACTCGTATACTGTAGTTACAAGTGACTCGTATACTGTAGTTACAAGTTACTCGTATACTGTAGTTACAAGTGACTCGTATAGTGTAGTTACAAGTGACTCGTATACTGTATTTACAAGTGACTCGTATACTGTAGTTACAAGTTACTCGTATACTTTTGTTACAAGTTACTCGTATACTGAAGTAACAAGTTACTCGTATACTGTAGTTAGAAGTGACTCGTTTACTGTAGTTACAAGTGACTCGTTTACTGTAGTAAATAAATACTCGTATACTAAAGTAAAAAAATACTCGTATACTGTAGTTACAAGTTACTCGTATACTGTAGTTACAAGTGACTCGTCTACTGTAGTTACAAGTGACTCGTATACTGTAGTAAATAACTACTCGTATACTGTAGTTACAAGTTACTTGAATTCTGTAGTTACAAGTGACTCGTATACTCTAGTTACAAGTGACTCGTATACTGTAGTTACAAGTGACTCGTATACTGTAGTTACAAGTTACTCGTATACTGTAGTTACAAGTGACTCGTATAATGTAGTTACTAGTTACTCGTATACTGAAGTAATTAGTTACTCGTATTTTGTAGTTACAAGTAACTCGAATACTGTAGTTACAAGTGACTAGTATACTGTTGTTACAAGTTACTCGAATAGTGTAGTTACAAGTAACTCAAATACTGTAGTTACAAGTGACTAGTATACTGTCGTTACAAGTGACTCGTAAACTGTAGTTACTAGTGACTCGTATACTGTAGTTACAAGTGACTCGTATACTGTAGTTACAAGTGACTCGTATACTGTAGTTACAAGTGACTCGTATACTGTAGTTACAAGTTACTCGTATAATGTAGTTACAAGTGACTCGTATACAGTAGTTACAAGTGACTCGTATACTGTTGTAAATAACTACTCGTATACTGTAGTTACAAGTTACTCGTATACTGTAATAACAAGTGACTCGTATACTGTAGTTACAAGTGACTCGTATACTGTACTTACAAGTGACTCGTATACTGTAGTTACAAGTTACTCGTATACTGTAGTTACAAGTTACTCGTATACTGAAGTAACAAGTTACTCGTATACTGTAATTACAAGTTACTCGTATACTGTAGTTACAAGTGACTCGTATAATGTAGTTACTAGTTACTCGTATACTGAAGTAATTAGTTACTCGTATTTTGTAGTTACAAGTAACTCGAATACTGTAGTTACAAGTGACTAGTATACTGTAGTTACAAGTGACTCGTAAACTGTAGTTACTAGTGACTCGTATACTGTAGTTACAAGTGACTCGTATACTGTAGTTACAAGTTACTCGTATACTGAAGTAAAAAGTAACTGGTATACTGTAGTTACAAGTGACTCGTATACTGTAGTTACAAGTTTCTCGTATACTGTTCTTACAAGTGACTCGTATACTGTTCTTGCAAGTGACTCGTATACTGTAGGAAAAAGTTACTCGTATACTGTAGTTACAAGTTAGTCGTATACTGTAGTTACAAGTGACTCGTATACTAAAGTTACAAGTGACTCGTATACTGTAGTTACAAGTGACTCGTATACTGTTGTTACAAGTTACTCGTATACTGTAGTTACAAGTTACTCGTATACTGAAGTAACAAGTTACTCGTAAACTGTAGTTACAAGTAACTCGTATACTGTAGTTACAAGTTACTCGTATACTGTAGTTACAAGTGACCTGTATACTGTAGTTACAAGTTACTCGTATACTGTAGTTACAAGTGACTCTTATACTGAAGTTACAAGTGACACGTATACTGTTGTAACAAGTTACTCGTATACTGAAGTTACAAGTTACTCGTATACTGAAGTTACAAGTGACACGTATACTGTTGTTACAAGTTACTCGTATACTGTAGTTACAAGTGACTCGTATACTGTAGTTACAAGTTACTCGTATACTGTAGTTACAAGTGACTCGTATACTGAAGTAACAAGTTACTCGTATACTGTATATACAAGTAACTCGTATACTTTAGTTACAAGTGAATCGTATACTGAAGTAACAAGTGACTCGTATACTGTAGTTACAAATGACTCGTTTACTGTAATTACAAGTTACTCGTATACTGTAGTTACAAGTGACTCGTATACTAAAGTTAAAAGTTACTCGTATACTGTAGTTACAAGTGACTAGTATACTGTAGTTACAAGTGACTCGTATACTGTAGTTACAAGTTACTCGTATACTGTAGTAACAAGTGACTCGTATACTGTAGTAACAAGTGACTCTTATACTGTAGTTACAAGTTACTCGTATACTGTTGTTACAAGTTACTCGTATACTGTAGATACAAGTTACTCGTATACTGAAATAACAATTTACTCGTATACAGTAGTTACAAGTGACTCGTATACTGTAGTTACAAGTTACTCGTTTACTGTAGTTACAAGTGACTCGTATACTGTAGTTACAAGTGACTCGTATACTGTAGTAAATAAATACTCGTATACTGAAGTTAAAAGTTACTCGTATACTGTAGTTACAAGTTACTCGGATACAGTAGTTACAAGTTACTTGTTTACTGAAGTAACAAGTTACTCGTGTACTGAAGTAATTAGTTACTCGTATTTTGTAGTTACAAGTAACTCGAATACTGTAGTTACAAGTGACTAGTATACTGTAGTTACAAGTTACTCGTATACTGTAGTTACAAGTTACTCGTATACTGTAGTTACAAGTTACTCGTATACTGTAGTTACAAGTTACTCGTACACTGAAGTAAAAAGTTACTCGTATTATGTAGTTACAAGTTACTCGAATACTGTAGTTACAAGTGACTCGAATACTGTAGTTACAAGTGACTCGTAAACTGTAGTAAATAACTACTCGTATACTGTAGTTACAAGTTACTCGAATACTATAGTTACAAGTGACTCGTATACTGTAGTTACAAGTGACTCGTATTCTGTAGTTACAAGTGACTCGTTTACTGTAGTAAATAAATACTCGTATACTAAAGTAAAAAAATACTCGTATACTGTAGTTACAAGTTACTCGTATACTGTAGTTACAAGTGACTCGTCTACTGTAGTTACAAGTGACTCGTATACTGTAGTAAATAACTACTCGTATACTGTAGTTACAAGTTACTTGAATTCTGTAGTTACAAGTGACTCGTATACTCTAGTTACAAGTGACTCGTATACTGTAGTTACAAGTGACTCGTATACTGTAGTTACAAGTTACTCGTATACTTTAGTTACAAGTGACTCGTATACTGAAGTAACAAGTGACTCGTATACTGTAGTTACAAATGACTCGTTTACTGTAATTACAAGTTACTCGTATACTGTAGTTACAAGTGACTCGTATACTGAAGTTAAAAGTTACTCGTATACTGTAGTTACAAGTGACTCGTATACTGTATTTACAAATGACCCGTATACTGTAGTAACAAGTGACTCGTATACTGTAGTTACAAGTTACTCGTATACTGAAGTAACAAGTTACTCGTATACTGTAATTACAAGTTACTCGTATACTGTAGTTACAAGTGACTCGTATAATGTAGTTACAAGTGACTCGTATACTGTAGTTACAAGTTACTCGTATACTGTAGTTACAAGTGACTCGTATACTGAAGTAACAAGTGACTCGTATACTGTAGTTACAAGTGACTCGTATACTGTAGTTACAAGTTACTCGAATACTGTAGTTACAAGTAACTTGTATACTGAAGTAACAAGTTACTCGTATACTGAAGTAATTAGTTACTCGTATTTTGTAGTTACAAGTAACTCGAATACTGTAGTTACAAGTGACTAGTATACTGTAGTTACAAGTTACTCGTATACTGAAGTAACAAGTTACTCGTATAATGTAGTTACAAGTGACTCGTATACTGTAGTTACAAGTTACTCGTATACTGTAGTTACAAGTGACTCGTATACTGAAGTAACAAGTGACTCGTATACTGTAGTTACAAGTGACTCGTATACTGTAGTAACAAGTTACTCGGATACTGTAGTTACAAGTTACTTGTTTACTGAAGTAACAAGTTACTCGTGTACTGAAGTAATTAGTTACTCGTATTTTGTAGTTACAAGTAACTCGAATACTGTAGTTACAAGTGACTAGTATACTGTAGTTACAAGTTACTCGTATACTGTAGTTACAAGTTACTCGTATACTGTAGTTACAAGTTACTCGTATACTGTAGTTACAAGTTACTCGTATACTGAAGTAAAAAGTTACTCGTATTATGTAGTTACAAGTTACTCGTATACTGTAGTTACAAGTGACTCGTATACTGTAGTTACAATTGACTCGTAAACTGTAGTAAATAACTACTCGTATACTGTAGTTACAAGTTACTTGAATACTATAGTTACAAGTGACTCGTATACTGTAGTTACAAGTGACTCGTATACTGTAGTTACAAGTGACTCGTATACTGTACTTACAAGTGACTCGTATACTGTAGTAACAAGTTACTCGTATACTGTAATTACAAGTTACTCGTATACTGTAGTTACAAGTGACTCGTATACTGTACTTACAAGTGACTCGTATACTGTAGTTACAAGTGACTCGTATACTGTAGTTACAAGTTACTCGTATACTGTAGTTACAAGTGACTCGTATAGTGTAGTTACAAGTGACTCGTATACTGTATTTACAAGTGACTCGTATACTGTAGTTACAAGTTACTCGTATACTTTTGTTACAAGTTACTCGTATACTGAAGTAACAAGTTACTCGTATACTGTAGTTAGAAGTGACTCGTATACTGTAGTTACAAGTGACTCGTTTACTGTAGTAAATAAATACTCGTATACTAAAGTAAAAAAATACTCGTATACTGTAGTTACAAGTTACTCGTATACTGTAGTTACAAGTGACTCGTCTACTGTAGTTACAAGTGACTCGTATACTGTAGTAAATAACTACTCGTATACTGTAGTTACAAGTTACTTGAATTCTGTAGTTACAAGTGACTCGTATACTCTAGTTACAAGTGACTCGTATACTGTAGTTACAAGTGACTCGTATACTGTAGTTACAAGTTACTCGTATACTGTAGTTACAAGTGACTCGTATAATGTAGTTACTAGTTACTCGTATACTGAAGTAATTAGTTACTCGTATTTTGTAGTTACAAGTAACTCGAATACTGTAGTTACAAGTGACTAGTATACTGTTGTTACAAGTTACTCGAATAGTGTAGTTACAAGTAACTCGAATACTGTAGTTACAAGTGACTAGTATACTGTCGTTACAAGTGACTCGTAAACTGTAGTTACTAGTGACTCGTATACTGTAGTTACAAGTGACTCGTATACTGTAGTTACAAGTGACTCGTATACTGTAGTTACAAGTGACTCGTATACTGTAGTTACAAGTTACTCGTATAATGTAGTTACAAGTGACTCGTATACAGTAGTTACAAGTGACTCGTATACTGTTGTAAATAACTACTCGTATACTGTAGTTACAAGTTACTCGTATACTGTAATAACAAGTGACTCGTATACTGTAGTTACAAGTGACTCGTATACTGTACTTACAAGTGACTCGTATACTGTAGTTACAAGTTACTCGTATACTGTAGTTACAAGTTACTCGTATACTGAAGTAACAAGTTACTCGTATACTGTAATTACAAGTTACTCGTATACTGTAGTTACAAGTGACTCGTATAATGTAGTTACTAGTTACTCGTATACTGAAGTAATTAGTTACTCGTATTTTGTAGTTACAAGTAACTCGAATACTGTAGTTACAAGTGACTAGTATACTGTAGTTACAAGTGACTCGTAAACTGTAGTTACTAGTGACTCGTATACTGTAGTTACAAGTGACTCGTATACTGTAGTTACAAGTTACTCGTATACTGAAGTAAAAAGTAACTGGTATACTGTAGTTACAAGTGACTCGTATACTGTAGTTACAAGTTTCTCGTATACTGTTCTTACAAGTGACTCGTATACTGTTCTTGCAAGTGACTCGTATACTGTAGGAAAAAGTTACTCGTATACTGTAGTTACAAGTTAGTCGTATACTGTAGTTACAAGTGACTCGTATACTAAAGTTACAAGTGACTCGTATACTGTAGTTACAAGTGACTCGTATACTGTTGTTACAAGTTACTCGTATACTGTAGTTACAAGTTACTCGTATACTGAAGTAACAAGTTACTCGTAAACTGTAGTTACAAGTAACTCGTAACCTGTAGTTACAAGTTACTCGTATACTGTAGTTACAAGTGACCTGTATACTGTAGTTACAAGTTACTCGTATACTGTAGTTACAAGTGACTCTTATACTGAAGTTACAAGTGACACGTATACTGTTGTAACAAGTTACTCGTATACTGAAGTTACAAGTTACTCGTATACTGAAGTTACAAGTGACACGTATACTGTTGTTACAAGTTACTCGTATACTGAAGTAACAAGTTACTCGTATACTGTAGTTACAAGTTACTCGTATACTGTAGTTACAAGTGACTCGTATACTGAAGTAACAAGTTACTCGTATACTGTATATACAAGTTACTCGTATACTTTAGTTACAAGGGACTCGTATACTGAAGTAACAAGTGACTCGTATACTGTAGTTACAAATGACTCGTTTACTGTAATTACAAGTTACTCGTATACTGTAGTTACAAGTGACTCGTATACTAAAGTTAAAAGTTACTCGTATACTGTAGTTACAAGTGACTAGTATACTGTAGTTACAAGTGACTCGTATACTGTAGTTACAAGTTACTCGTATACTGTAGTTACAAGTGACTCGTATACTGTAGTAACAAGTGACTCTTATACTGTAGTTACAAGTTACTCGTATACTGTTGTTACAAGTTACTCGTATACTGTAGATACAAGTTACTCGTATACTGAAATAACAATTTACTCGTATACAGTAGTTACAAGTGACTCGTATACTGTAGTTACAAGTTACTCGTTTACTGTAGTTACAAGTGACTCGTATACTGTAGTTACAAGTGACTCGTATACTGTAGTAAATAAATACTCGTATACTGAAGTTAAAAGTTACTCGTATACTGTAGTTACAAGTTACTCGGATACTGTAGTTACAAGTTACTTGTTTACTGAAGTAACAAGTTACTCGTGTACTGAAGTAATTAGTTACTCGTATTTTGTAGTTACAAGTAACTCGAATACTGTAGTTACAAGTGACTAGTATACTGTAGTTACAAGTTACTCGTATACTGTAGTTACAAGTTACTCGTATACTGTAGTTACAAGTTACTCGTATACTGTAGTTACAAGTTACTCGTACACTGAAGTAAAAAGTTACTCGTATTATGTAGTTACAAGTTACTCGTATACTGTAGTTACAAGTGACTCGTATACTGTAGTTACAAGTGACTCGTAAACTGTAGTAAATAACTACTCGTATACTGTAGTTACAAGTTACTCGAATACTATAGTTACAAGTGACTCGTATACTGTAGTTACAAGTGACTCGTATACTGTAGTTACAAGTGACTCGTATACTGTACTTACAAGTGACTCGTATACTGTAGTAACAAGTTACTCGTATACTGTAATTACAAGTTACTCGTATACTGTAGTTACAAGTGACTCGTATACTGTACTTACAAGTGACTCGTATACTGTAGTTACAAGTGACTCGTATACTGTAGTTACAAGTTACTCGTATACTGTAGTTACAAGTGACTCGTATAGTGTAGTTACAAGTGACTCGTATACTGTATTTACAAGTGACTCGTATACTGTAGTTACAAGTTACTCGTATACTTTTGTTACAAGTTACTCGTATACTGAAGTAACAAGTTACTCGTATACTGTAGTTAGAAGTGACTCGTATACTGTAGTTACAAGTGACTCGTTTACTGTAGTAAATAAATACTCGTATACTAAAGTAAAAAAATACTCGTATACTGTAGTTACAAGTTACTCGTATACTGTAGTTACAAGTGACTCGTCTACTGTAGTTACAAGTGACTCGTATACTGTAGTAAATAACTACTCGTATACTGTAGTTACAAGTTACTTGAATTCTGTAGTTACAAGTGACTCGTATACTCTAGTTACAAGTGACTCGTATACTGTAGTTACAAGTGACTCGTATACTGTAGTTACAAGTTACTCGTATACTTTAGTTACAAGTGACTCGTATACTGAAGTAACAAGTGACTCGTATACTGTAGTTACAAATGACTCGTTTACTGTAATTACAAGTTACTCGTATACTGTAGTTACAAGTGACTCGTATACTGAAGTTAAAAGTTACTCGTATACTGTAGTTACAAGTGACTCGTATACTGTATTTACAAATGACCCGTATACTGTAGTAACAAGTGACTCGTATACTGTAGTTACAAGTTACTCGTATACTGAAGTAACAAGTTACTCGTATACTGTAATTACAAGTTACTCGTATACTGTAGTTACAAGTGACTCGTATAATGTAGTTACAAGTGACTCGTATACTGTAGTTACAAGTTACTCGTATACTGTAGTTACAAGTGACTCATATACTGAAGTAACAAGTGACTCGTATACTGTAGTTACAAGTGACTCGTATTCTGTAGTTACAAGTTACTCGAATACTGTAGTTACAAGTAACTTGTATACTGTAGTAACAAGTTACTCGTATACTGAAGTAATTAGTTACTCGTATTTTGTAGTTACAAGTAACTCGAATACTGTAGTTACAAGTGACTAGTATACTGTAGTTACAAGTTACTCGTATACTGAAGTAACAAGTTACTCGTATAATGTAGTTACAAGTGACTCGTATACTGTAGTTACAAGTTACTCGTATACTGTAGTTACAAGTGACTCGTATACTGAAGTAACAAGTGACTCGTATACTGTAGTTACAAGTGACTCGTATACTGTAGTAACAAGTTACTCGAATACTGTAGTTACAAGTTACTTGTTTACTGAAGTAACAAGTTACTCGTGTACTGAAGTAATTAGTTACTCGTATTTTGTAGTTACAAGTAACTCGAATACTGTAGTTACAAGTGACTAGTATACTGTAGTTACAAGTTACTCGTATACTGTAGTTACAAGTTACTCGTATACTGTAGTTACAAGTTACTCGTATACTGTAGTTACAAGTTACTCGTATACTGAAGTAAAAAGTTACTCGTATTATGTAGTTACAAGTTACTCGTATACTGTAGTTACAAGTGACTCGTATACTGTAGTTACAATTGACTCGTAAACTGTAGTAAATAACTACTCGTATACTGTAGTTACAAGTTACTCGAATACTATAGTTACAAGTGACTCGTATACTGTAGTTACAAGTGACTCGTATACTGTAGTTACAAGTGACTCGTATACTGTACTTACAAGTGACTCGTATACTGTAGTAACAAGTTACTCGTATACTTTTGTTACAAGTTACTCGTATACTGAAGTAACAAGTTACTCGTATACTGTAGTTAGAAGTGACTCGTATACTGTAGTTACAAGTGACTCGTTTACTGTAGTAAATAAATACTCGTATACTAAAGTAAAAAAATACTCGTATACTGTAGTTACAAGTTACTCGTATACTGTAGTTACAAGTGACTCGTCTACTGTAGTTACAAGTGACTCGTATACTGTAGTAAATAACTACTCGTATACTGTAGTTACAAGTTACTTGAATTCTGTAGTTACAAGTGACTCGTATACTCTAGTTACAAGTGACTCGTATACTGTAGTTACAAGTGACTCGTATACTGTAGTTACAAGTTACTCGTATACTTTAGTTACAAGTGACTCGTATACTGAAGTAACAAGTGACTCGTATACTGTAGTTACAAATGACTCGTTTACTGTAATTACAAGTTACTCGTATACTGTAGTTACAAGTGACTCGTATACTGAAGTTAAAAGTTACTCGTATACTGTAGTTACAAGTGACTCGTATACTGTTTTTACAAATGACCCGTATACTGTAGTAACAAGTGACTCGTATACTGTAGTTACAAGTTACTCGTATACTGAAGTAACAAGTTACTCGTATACTGTAATTACAAGTTACTCGTATACTGTAGTTACAAGTGACTCGTATAATGTAGTTACAAGTGACTCGTATACTGTAGTTACAAGTTACTCGTATACTGTAGTTACAAGTGACTCATATACTGAAGTAACAAGTGACTCGTATACTGTAGTTACAAGTGACTCGTATTCTGTAGTTACAAGTTACTCGAATACTGTAGTTACAAGTAACTTGTATACTGTAGTAACAAGTTACTCGTATACTGAAGTAATTAGTTACTCGTATTTTGTAGTTACAAGTAACTCGAATACTGTAGTTACAAGTGACTAGTATACTGTAGTTACAAGTTACTCGTATACTGAAGTAACAAGTTACTCGTATAATGTAGTTACAAGTGACTCGTATACTGTAGTTACAAGTTACTCGTATACTGTAGTTACAAGTGACTCGTATACTGAAGTAACAAGTGACTCGTATACTGTAGTTACAAGTGACTCGTATACTGTAGTAACAAGTTACTCGAATACTGTAGTTACAAGTTACTTGTTTACTGAAGTAACAAGTTACTCGTGTACTGAAGTAATTAGTTACTCGTATTTTGTAGTTACAAGTAACTCGAATACTGTAGTTACAAGTGACTAGTATACTGTAGTTACAAGTTACTCGTATACTGTAGTTACAAGTTACTCGTATACTGTAGTTACAAGTTACTCGTATACTGTAGTTACAAGTTACTCGTATACTGAAGTAAAAAGTTACTCGTATTATGTAGTTACAAGTTACTCGTATACTGTAGTTACAAGTGACTCGTATACTGTAGTTACAATTGACTCGTAAACTGTAGTAAATAACTACTCGTATACTGTAGTTACAAGTTACTCGAATACTATAGTTACAAGTGACTCGTATACTGTAGTTACAAGTGACTCGTATACTGTAGTTACAAGTGACTCGTATACTGTACTTACAAGTGACTCGTATACTGTAGTAACAAGTTACTCGTATACTGTAATTACAAGTTACTCGTATACTGTAGTTACAAGTGACTCGTATACTGTACTTACAAGTGACTCGTATACTGTACTTACAAGTGACTCGTATACTGTAGTTACAAGTTACTCGTATACTGTAGTTACAAGTGACTCGTATAGTGTAGTTACAAGTGACTCGTATACTGTATTTACAAGTGACTCGTATACTGTAGTTACAAGTTACTCGTATACTTTTGTTACAAGTTACTCGTATACTGAAGTAACAAGTTACTCGTATACTGTAGTTAGAAGTGACTCGTATACTGTAGTTACAAGTGACTCGTTTACTGTAGTAAATAAATACTCGTATACTAAAGTAAAAAAATACTCGTATACTGTAGTTACAAGTTACTCGTATACTGTAGTTACAAGTGACTCGTCTACTGTAGTTACAAGTGACTCGTATACTGTAGTAAATAACTACTCGTATACTGTAGTTACAAGTTACTCGAATTCTGTAGTTACAAGTGACCCGTATACTCTAGTTACAAGTGACTCGTATACTGTAGTTACAAGTGACTCGTATACTGTAGTTACAAGTTACTCGTATACTTTAGTTACAAGTGACTCGTATACTGAAGTAACAAGTGACTCGTATACTGTAGTTACAAATGACTCGTTTACTGTAATTACAAGTTACTCGTATACTGTAGTTACAAGTGACTCGTATAATGTAGTTACAAGTGACTCGTATACTGTAGTTACAAGTTACTCGTATACTGTGGTTACAAGTGACTCGTATACCGTAGTTACAAGTGACTCGTATACTGTAGTTACAAGTTACTCGTATACTGAAGTAAAAAGTTACTCGTATACTGTAGTTACAAGTTACTCGTATACTGTAGTTACAAGTGACTCGTCTACTGTAGTTACAAGTGACTCGTATACTGTAGTAAATAACTACTCGTATACTGTAGTTACAAGTTACTTGAATACTGTAGTTACAAGTGACTCGTATAATCTAGTTACAAGTGACTCGTATACTGTAGTTACAAGTGACTCGTAAACTGTAGTTACAAGTGACTCGTATACTGTACTTACAAGTGACTCGTATACTGTAGTTACAAGTGGCTCGTTTACTGTAGTTACAAGTTATTCGTATACTGAAGTACAAATTACTCGTATACTGTAATTACAAGTTACTCGTATACTGTAGTTACAAGTGACTCGTATACTGTAGTTACAAGTTACTCGTATACTGAAGTAAAAAGTTACTCGTATACTGTAGTTACAAGTTACTCGTATACTGTAGTTACAAGTGACTCGTCTTCTGTAGTTACAAGTGACTCGTATACTGTAGTAAATAACTACTCGTATACTGTAGTTACAAGTTACTTGAATACTGTAGTTACAAGTGACTCGTATACTCTAGTTACAAGTGACTCGTATACTGTAGTTACATGTGACTCGTAAACTGTAGTTACAAGTGACTCGTATACTGTACTTACAAGTGACTCGTATACTGTAGTTACAAGTGGCTCGTATACTGTAGTTACAAGTTACTCGTATACTGAAGTAACAAGTTACTCGTATACTTTTGTTACAAGTTACTCGTATACTGAAGTAACAAGTTACTCGTATACTGTAGTTAGAAGTGACTCGTATACTGTAGTTACAAGTGACTCGTTTACTGTAGTAAATAAATACTCGTATACTAAAGTAAAAAAATACTCGTATACTGTAGTTACAAGTTACTCGTATACTGTAGTTACAAGTGACTCGTCTACTGTAGTTACAAGTGACTCGTATACTGTAGTAAATAACTACTCGTATACTGTAGTTACAAGTTACTTGAATTCTGTAGTTACAAGTGACTCGTATACTCTAGTTACAAGTGACTCGTATACTGTAGTTACAAGTGACTCGTATACTGTAGTTACAAGTTACTCGTATACTTTAGTTACAAGTGACTCGTATACTGAAGTAACAAGTGACTCGTATACTGTAGTTACAAATGACTCGTTTACTGTAATTACAAGTTACTCGTATACTGTAGTTACAAGTGACTCGTATACTGAAGTTAAAAGTTACTCGTATACTGTAGTTACAAGTGACTCGTATACTGTATTTACAAATGACCCGTATACTGTAGTAACAAGTGACTCGTATACTGTAGTTACAAGTTACTCGTATACTGAAGTAACAAGTTACTCGTATACTGTAATTACAAGTTACTCGTATACTGTAGTTACAAGTGACTCGTATAATGTAGTTACAAGTGACTCGTATACTGTAGTTACAAGTTACTCGTATACTGTAGTTACAAGTGACTCATATACTGAAGTAACAAGTGACTCGTATACTGTAGTTACAAGTGACTCGTATTCTGTAGTTACAAGTTACTCGAATACTGTAGTTACAAGTAACTTGTATACTGTAGTAACAAGTTACTCGTATACTGAAGTAATTAGTTACTCGTATTTTGTAGTTACAAGTAACTCGAATACTGTAGTTACAAGTGACTAGTATACTGTAGTTACAAGTTACTCGTATACTGAAGTAACAAGTTACTCGTATAATGTAGTTACAAGTGACTCGTATACTGTAGTTACAAGTTACTCGTATACTGTAGTTACAAGTGACTCGTATACTGAAGTAACAAGTGACTCGTATACTGTAGTTACAAGTGACTCGTATACTGTAGTAACAAGTTACTCGAATACTGTAGTTACAAGTTACTTGTTTACTGAAGTAACAAGTTACTCGTGTACTGAAGTAATTAGTTACTCGTATTTTGTAGTTACAAGTAACTCGAATACTGTAGTTACAAGTGACTAGTATACTGTAGTTACAAGTTACTCGTATACTGTAGTTACAAGTTACTCGTATACTGTAGTTACAAGTTACTCGTATACTGTAGTTACAAGTTACTCGTATACTGAAGTAAAAAGTTACTCGTATTATGTAGTTACAAGTTACTCGTATACTGTAGTTACAAGTGACTCGTATACTGTAGTTACAATTGACTCGTAAACTGTAGTAAATAACTACTCGTATACTGTAGTTACAAGTTACTCGAATACTATAGTTACAAGTGACTCGTATACTGTAGTTACAAGTGACTCGTATACTGTAGTTACAAGTGACTCGTATACTGTACTTACAAGTGACTCGTATACTGTAGTAACAAGTTACTCGTATACTGTAATTACAAGTTACTCGTATACTGTAGTTACAAGTGACTCGTATACTGTACTTACAAGTGACTCGTATACTGTACTTACAAGTGACTCGTATACTGTAGTTACAAGTTACTCGTATACTGTAGTTACAAGTGACTCGTATAGTGTAGTTACAAGTGACTCGTATACTGTATTTACAAGTGACTCGTATACTGTAGTTACAAGTTACTCGTATACTTTTGTTACAAGTTACTCGTATACTGAAGTAACAAGTTACTCGTATACTGTAGTTAGAAGTGACTCGTATACTGTAGTTACAAGTGACTCGTTTACTGTAGTAAATAAATACTCGTATACTAAAGTAAAAAAATACTCGTATACTGTAGTTACAAGTTACTCGTATACTGTAGTTACAAGTGACTCGTCTACTGTAGTTACAAGTGACTCGTATACTGTAGTAAATAACTACTCGTATACTGTAGTTACAAGTTACTCGAATTCTGTAGTTACAAGTGACCCGTATACTCTAGTTACAAGTGACTCGTATACTGTAGTTACAAGTGACTCGTATACTGTAGTTACAAGTTACTCGTATACTTTAGTTACAAGTGACTCGTATACTGAAGTAACAAGTGACTCGTATACTGTAGTTACAAATGACTCGTTTACTGTAATTACAAGTTACTCGTATACTGTAGTTACAAGTGACTCGTATAATGTAGTTACAAGTGACTCGTATACTGTAGTTACAAGTTACTCGTATACTGTGGTTACAAGTGACTCGTATACTGTAGTTACAAGTGACTCGTATACTGTAGTTACAAGTTACTCGTATACTGAAGTAAAAAGTTACTCGTATACTGTAGTTACAAGTTACTCGTATACTGTAGTTACAAGTGACTCGTCTACTGTAGTTACAAGTGACTCGTATACTGTAGTAAATAACTACTCGTATACTGTAGTTACAAGTTACTTGAATACTGTAGTTACAAGTGACTCGTATAATCTAGTTACAAGTGACTCGTATACTGTAGTTACAAGTGACTCGTAAACTGTAGTTACAAGTGACTCGTATACTGTACTTACAAGTGACTCGTATACTGTAGTTACAAGTGGCTCGTTTACTGTAGTTACAAGTTATTCGTATACTGAAGTACAAATTACTCGTATACTGTAATTACAAGTTACTCGTATACTGTAGTTACAAGTGACTCGTATACTGTAGTTACAAGTTACTCGTATACTGAAGTAAAAAGTTACTCGTATACTGTAGTTACAAGTTACTCGTATACTGTAGTTACAAGTGACTCGTCTTCTGTAGTTACAAGTGACTCGTATACTGTAGTAAATAACTACTCGTATACTGTAGTTACAAGTTACTTGAATACTGTAGTTACAAGTGACTCGTATACTCTAGTTACAAGTGACTCGTATACTGTAGTTACATGTGACTCGTAAACTGTAGTTACAAGTGACTCGTATACTGTACTTACAAGTGACTCGTATACTGTAGTTACAAGTGGCTCGTATACTGTAGTTACAAGTTACTCGTATACTGAAGTAACAAGTTACTCGTATACTGTAATTACAAGTTACTCGTATACTGTAGTTACAAGTGACTCGTATACTGTAGTTACAAGTGACTCGTATACTGTAGTTCATAACTACTCGTATACTGTAGTTACAAGTGACTCGTATACTGAAGTAACAAGTGACTCGTATACTGTAGTTTCAAGTGACTCGTATACTGTAGTTACAAGTTACTCGTATACTGTAGTTACAAGTGACTCGTATAGTGTAGTTACAAGTGACTCGTATACTGTATTTACAAGTGACTCGTATACTGTAGTTACAAGTTACTCGTATACTTTTGTTACAAGTTACTCGTATACTGAAGTAACAAGTTACTCGTATACTGTAGTTAGAAGTGACTCGTATACTGTAGTTACAAGTGACTCGTTTACTGTAGTAAATAAATACTCGTATACTAAAGTAAAAAAATACTCGTATACTGTAGTTACAAGTTACTCGTATACTGTAGTTACAAGTGACTCGTCTACTGTAGTTACAAGTGACTCGTATACTGTAGTAAATAACTACTCGTATACTGTAGTTACAAGTTACTCGAATTCTGTAGTTACAAGTGACCCGTATACTCTAGTTACAAGTGACTCGTATACTGTAGTTACAAGTGACTCGTATACTGTAGTTACAAGTTACTCGTATACTTTAGTTACAAGTGACTCGTATACTGAAGTAACAAGTGACTCGTATACTGTAGTTACAAATGACTCGTTTACTGTAATTACAAGTTACTCGTATACTGTAGTTACAAGTGACTCGTATAATGTAGTTACAAGTGACTCGTATACTGTAGTTACAAGTTACTCGTATACTGTGGTTACAAGTGACTCGTATACCGTAGTTACAAGTGACTCGTATACTGTAGTTACAAGTTACTCGTATACTGAAGTAAAAAGTTACTCGTATACTGTAGTTACAAGTTACTCGTATACTGTAGTTACAAGTGACTCGTCTACTGTAGTTACAAGTGACTCGTATACTGTAGTAAATAACTACTCGTATACTGTAGTTACAAGTTACTTGAATACTGTAGTTACAAGTGACTCGTATAATCTAGTTACAAGTGACTCGTATACTGTAGTTACAAGTGACTCGTAAACTGTAGTTACAAGTGACTCGTATACTGTACTTACAAGTGACTCGTATACTGTAGTTACAAGTGGCTCGTTTACTGTAGTTACAAGTTATTCGTATACTGAAGTACAAATTACTCGTATACTGTAATTACAAGTTACTCGTATACTGTAGTTACAAGTGACTCGTATACTGTAGTTACAAGTTACTCGTATACTGAAGTAAAAAGTTACTCGTATACTGTAGTTACAAGTTACTCGTATACTGTAGTTACAAGTGACTCGTCTTCTGTAGTTACAAGTGACTCGTATACTGTAGTAAATAACTACTCGTATACTGTAGTTACAAGTTACTTGAATACTGTAGTTACAAGTGACTCGTATACTCTAGTTACAAGTGACTCGTATACTGTAGTTACATGTGACTCGTAAACTGTAGTTACAAGTGACTCGTATACTGTACTTACAAGTGACTCGTATACTGTAGTTACAAGTGGCTCGTATACTGTAGTTACAAGTTACTCGTATACTGAAGTAACAAGTTACTCGTATACTTTTGTTACAAGTTACTCGTATACTGAAGTAACAAGTTACTCGTATACTGTAGTTAGAAGTGACTCGTATACTGTAGTTACAAGTGACTCGTTTACTGTAGTAAATAAATACTCGTATACTAAAGTAAAAAAATACTCGTATACTGTAGTTACAAGTTACTCGTATACTGTAGTTACAAGTGACTCGTCTACTGTAGTTACAAGTGACTCGTATACTGTAGTAAATAACTACTCGTATACTGTAGTTACAAGTTACTTGAATTCTGTAGTTACAAGTGACTCGTATACTCTAGTTACAAGTGACTCGTATACTGTAGTTACAAGTGACTCGTATACTGTAGTTACAAGTTACTCGTATACTTTAGTTACAAGTGACTCGTATACTGAAGTAACAAGTGACTCGTATACTGTAGTTACAAATGACTCGTTTACTGTAATTACAAGTTACTCGTATACTGTAGTTACAAGTGACTCGTATACTGAAGTTAAAAGTTACTCGTATACTGTAGTTACAAGTGACTCGTATACTGTATTTACAAATGACCCGTATACTGTAGTAACAAGTGACTCGTATACTGTAGTTACAAGTTACTCGTATACTGAAGTAACAAGTTACTCGTATACTGTAATTACAAGTTACTCGTATACTGTAGTTACAAGTGACTCGTATAATGTAGTTACAAGTGACTCGTATACTGTAGTTACAAGTTACTCGTATACTGTAGTTACAAGTGACTCATATACTGAAGTAACAAGTGACTCGTATACTGTAGTTACAAGTGACTCGTATTCTGTAGTTACAAGTTACTCGAATACTGTAGTTACAAGTAACTTGTATACTGTAGTAACAAGTTACTCGTATACTGAAGTAATTAGTTACTCGTATTTTGTAGTTACAAGTAACTCGAATACTGTAGTTACAAGTGACTAGTATACTGTAGTTACAAGTTACTCGTATACTGAAGTAACAAGTTACTCGTATAATGTAGTTACAAGTGACTCGTATACTGTAGTTACAAGTTACTCGTATACTGTAGTTACAAGTGACTCGTATACTGAAGTAACAAGTGACTCGTATACTGTAGTTACAAGTGACTCGTATACTGTAGTAACAAGTTACTCGAATACTGTAGTTACAAGTTACTTGTTTACTGAAGTAACAAGTTACTCGTGTACTGAAGTAATTAGTTACTCGTATTTTGTAGTTACAAGTAACTCGAATACTGTAGTTACAAGTGACTAGTATACTGTAGTTACAAGTTACTCGTATACTGTAGTTACAAGTTACTCGTATACTGTAGTTACAAGTTACTCGTATACTGTAGTTACAAGTTACTCGTATACTGAAGTAAAAAGTTACTCGTATTATGTAGTTACAAGTTACTCGTATACTGTAGTTACAAGTGACTCGTATACTGTAGTTACAATTGACTCGTAAACTGTAGTAAATAACTACTCGTATACTGTAGTTACAAGTTACTCGAATACTATAGTTACAAGTGACTCGTATACTGTAGTTACAAGTGACTCGTATACTGTAGTTACAAGTGACTCGTATACTGTACTTACAAGTGACTCGTATACTGTAGTAACAAGTTACTCGTATACTGTAATTACAAGTTACTCGTATACTGTAGTTACAAGTGACTCGTATACTGTACTTACAAGTGACTCGTATACTGTACTTACAAGTGACTCGTATACTGTAGTTACAAGTTACTCGTATACTGTAGTTACAAGTGACTCGTATAGTGTAGTTACAAGTGACTCGTATACTGTATTTACAAGTGACTCGTATACTGTAGTTACAAGTTACTCGTATACTTTTGTTACAAGTTACTCGTATACTGAAGTAACAAGTTACTCGTATACTGTAGTTAGAAGTGACTCGTATACTGTAGTTACAAGTGACTCGTTTACTGTAGTAAATAAATACTCGTATACTAAAGTAAAAAAATACTCGTATACTGTAGTTACAAGTTACTCGTATACTGTAGTTACAAGTGACTCGTCTACTGTAGTTACAAGTGACTCGTATACTGTAGTAAATAACTACTCGTATACTGTAGTTACAAGTTACTCGAATTCTGTAGTTACAAGTGACCCGTATACTCTAGTTACAAGTGACTCGTATACTGTAGTTACAAGTGACTCGTATACTGTAGTTACAAGTTACTCGTATACTTTAGTTACAAGTGACTCGTATACTGAAGTAACAAGTGACTCGTATACTGTAGTTACAAATGACTCGTTTACTGTAATTACAAGTTACTCGTATACTGTAGTTACAAGTGACTCGTATAATGTAGTTACAAGTGACTCGTATACTGTAGTTACAAGTTACTCGTATACTGTGGTTACAAGTGACTCGTATACTGTAGTTACAAGTGACTCGTATACTGTAGTTACAAGTTACTCGTATACTGAAGTAAAAAGTTACTCGTATACTGTAGTTACAAGTTACTCGTATACTGTAGTTACAAGTGACTCGTCTACTGTAGTTACAAGTGACTCGTATACTGTAGTAAATAACTACTCGTATACTGTAGTTACAAGTTACTTGAATACTGTAGTTACAAGTGACTCGTATAATCTAGTTACAAGTGACTCGTATACTGTAGTTACAAGTGACTCGTAAACTGTAGTTACAAGTGACTCGTATACTGTACTTACAAGTGACTCGTATACTGTAGTTACAAGTGGCTCGTTTACTGTAGTTACAAGTTATTCGTATACTGAAGTACAAATTACTCGTATACTGTAATTACAAGTTACTCGTATACTGTAGTTACAAGTGACTCGTATACTGTAGTTACAAGTTACTCGTATACTGAAGTAAAAAGTTACTCGTATACTGTAGTTACAAGTTACTCGTATACTGTAGTTACAAGTGACTCGTCTTCTGTAGTTACAAGTGACTCGTATACTGTAGTAAATAACTACTCGTATACTGTAGTTACAAGTTACTTGAATACTGTAGTTACAAGTGACTCGTATACTCTAGTTACAAGTGACTCGTATACTGTAGTTACATGTGACTCGTAAACTGTAGTTACAAGTGACTCGTATACTGTACTTACAAGTGACTCGTATACTGTAGTTACAAGTGGCTCGTATACTGTAGTTACAAGTTACTCGTATACTGAAGTAACAAGTTACTCGTATACTGTAATTACAAGTTACTCGTATACTGTAGTTACAAGTGACTCGTATACTGTAGTTACAAGTGACTCGTATACTGTAGTTCATAACTACTCGTATACTGTAGTTACAAGTGACTCGTATACTGAAGTAACAAGTGACTCGTATACTGTAGTTTCAAGTGACTCGTATACTGTAGTTACAAGTTACTCGGATACTGTAGTTACAAGTAACTTGTATACTGAAGTAACAAGTTACTCGTATACTGAAGTAATTAGTTACTTGTATTTTGAAGTTACAAGTAACTCGAATACTGTAGTTACAAGTGACTAGTATACTGTTGTTACAAGTTACTCTTATACTGTAGTTACAAGTTACTCGTATACTGTAGTTACAAGTGACTCGTATACTGTATTTACAAGTTACTCGTATAATGTAGTAACAAGTGACTCGTATACAGTAGTTACAAGTGACTCGTTTACTGTAGTAAATAACTACTCGTATACTGTAGTTACAAGTTACTCGTATACTGTAGTTACAAGTGACTCGTTTACTGTAGTTACAAGTGATTCGTATACTGTACTTACAAGTGACTAGTATACTGTTGTTACAAGTTACTCGTATACTGTAGTTACAAGTTACTCGTATACTGAAGTAACAAATTACTCGTATACTGTAATTACAAGTAACTCGAATACTGTAGTTACAAGTGACTAGTATACTGTAGTTACAAGTGACTCGTATACTGTAGTTACAAGTTACTCGTATACTGTAGTTACAAGTGACTCGTATACTCTAGTTACAAGTGACTCGTATACTGTAGTTACAAGTGACTCGTAAACTGTAGTTACAAGTGACTCGTATACTGTACTTACAAGTGACTCGTATACTGTAGTTACAAGTGACACGTATACTGTTGTTACAAGTTATTCGTATACTGAAGTAACAAGTTACTCGTATACTGTAATTACAAGTGACTCGTATACTGTAGTTACAAGTGACTCGTATACTGTAGTTACAAGTTACTCGTATACTGAAGTAAAAAGTTACTCGTATACTGTAGTTACAAGTTACTCGTATACTGTAGTTACAAGTGACTCGTCTTCTGTAGTTACAAGTGACTCGTATACTGTAGTAAATAACTACTCGTATACTGTAGTTACAAGTTACTTGAATACTGTAGTTACAAGTGACTCGTATACTCTAGTTACAAGTGACTCGTATACTGTAGTTACATGTGACTCGTAAACTGTAGTTACAAGTGACTCGTATACTGTACTTACAAGTGACTCGTATACTGTAGTTACAAGTGGCTCGTATACTGTAGTTACAAGTTACTCGTATACTGAAGTAACAAGTTACTCGTATACTGTAATTACAAGTTACTCGTATACTGTAGTTACAAGTGACTCGTATACTGTAGTTACAAGTGACTCGTATACTGTAGTTACAAGTGACTCGTATACTGTAGTTCATAACTACTCGTATACTGTAGTTACAAGTGACTCGTATACTGAAGTAACAAGTGACTCGTATACTGTAGTTTCAAGTGACTCGTATACTGTAGTTACAAGTTACTCGGATACTGTAGTTACAAGTAACTTGTATACTGAAGTAACAAGTTACTCGTATACTGAAGTAATTAGTTACTTGTATTTTGAAGTTACAAGTAACTCGAATACTGTAGTTACAAGTGACTAGTATACTGTTGTTACAAGTTACTCGTATACTGTAGTTACAAGTTACTCGTATACTGTAGTTACAAGTGACTCGTATACTGTAGTTACAAGTTACTCGTATAATGTAGTAACAAGTGACTCGTATACAGTAGTTACAAGTGACTCGTATACTGTAGTAAATAACTACTCGTATACTGTAGTTACAAGTTACTCGTATACTGTAGTTACAAGTGACTCGTTTACTGTAGTTACAAGTGACTCGTATACTGTACTTACAAGTGACTCGTATACTGTTGTTACAAGTTACTCGTATACTGTAGTTACAAGTTACTCGTATACTGAAGTAACAAATTACTCGTATACTGTAATTACAAGTTACTCGTATACTGTAGTTACAAGTGACTCGTATAATGAAGTTACTAGTTACTCGTATACTGTAGTTCATAACTACTCGTATACTGTAGTTACAAGTGACTCGTATACTGAAGTAACAAGTGACTCGTATACTGTAGTTTCAAGTGACTCGTATACTGTAGTTACAAGTTACTCGTATACTGTAGTTAAAAGTGACTCGTATACTGAAGTAACAAGTGACTCTTATACTGTAGTTACAAGTGACTCGTATACTGTAGTAACAAGGTACTCGTATACTGAATTAAATTGTTACTTGTATACTGTAGTTACAAGTAACTCGAATACTGTAGTTACAAGTGACTAGTATACTGTAGTTACAAGTGACTCGTAAACTGAAGTAACAAGTTACTCGTATAATGTAGTTAAAAGTGACTCGTATACTGTAGTTACAAGTGACTCGTATACTGTAGTTACAAGTTACTCGTATACTGAAGTAAAAAGTAACTGGTATACTGTAGTTACAAGTGACTCGTATACTGTAGTTACAAGTTTCTCGTATACTGTTCTTACAAGTGACTCGTATACTGTTCTTGCAAGTGACTCGTATACTGTAGGAAAAAGTTACTCGTATACTGTTGTTACAAGTGACTCGTATACTTAAGTTACAAGTGACTCGTATACTGTAGTTACAAGTGACTCGTAAACTGTAGTTGCAAGTTACTCGTATACTGTAGTTACAAGTTACTCGTATACTGAAGTAACAAGTTACTCGTATACTGTAGTTACAAGTAACTCGTATACTGTAGTTACAAGTTACTCGTATACTGTAGTTAAAAGTGACACGTATACTGTAGTTACAAGTTACTCGTATACTGTAGTTACAAGTGACTCTTATACTGTAGTTACAAGTTACTCGTATACTGTAGTTACAAGTGACACGTATACTGTTGTTACAAGTTACTCGTATACTGAAGTAACAAGTTGTTCGTATACTGTAGTTACAAGTTACTCGTATACTGTAGTTACAAGTGACTCGTATACTGAAGTAACAAGTTACTCGTATACTGTATATACAAGTAACTCGAATACTGTTGTTACAAGTGACTCGTATACTGAAGTAACAAGTGACTCGTATACTGTAGTTACAAGTTACTCGTATACTGTAGTTTCAAGTGACTCGTATACTATAGTTACAAGTGACTCGTATACTAAAGTTAAAAGTTACTCGTATACTGTAGTTACTAGTGACTAGTATACTGTAGTTACAAGTGACTCGTATTCTGTAGTTACAAGTTACTCGTATACTGTAGTTACAGGTGACTCGTATACTGTAGTAACAAGTGACTCGTATACTGTAGTTACAAGTTACTCGTATACTGTTGTAACAAGTTACTCGTATACTGTAGTTACAAGTTACTCGTATACTGAAGTAACAATTTACTCGTATACAGTAGTTACAAGTGACTCGTATACTGTAGTTACAAGTGTCTAATTCCAAGCTAAACTCCCGCAGTGGAAGCGATTTACACAGGTAAATTTCGAACAAAATACCAGGATTTCAACTGGAGGCAGACAATGGCTGCGTTACGCAGCGCTAAATAGCATGTACGCTGCACAATATAGCAGCGCATACTATGAATTAAACGTGAACCTAAATCTATTTAACTTAATTAACTAAGTTGATTGAAATTGGCAAATGATGTGTTCCAACCCTTACATAACTCAAGTCGGTAGTAAATACCGTCTGCCGATCTGGCGTTACGTCACACGTATTAGCACTAGATTATAAGTAAGTACCTCAAAATTATATCACCCCACGAATTCCACAATTCGTACTAAGGAGTCACAATGATAATGGTACAACAAATATGACTAAAGGGAACACACCATTAACATGAAGAAACAGTTTTATACTAAAACAACTAGGTTTAACACTTACAGTCAACGTGCCGGTCCAAATGCATAAAATACCCAACGGAGAAAGGAAGTTCAGGGAATGGATCAAATGGGGATTCCGTGGGTACTTACAGGGCTGGGTGGAAAAGATATCGACACCCAGCATTCCACTACAGCCTTGGCGCGTTATTCACGTCAAACCACTCACAGCTTCTGTTCGTATTCCACTTTGTTATTAGTCATTACGCGTGACCCAACACGAACTAGGGCCGCACAAAACGCGAGCCGATATTGCCACTTGATGCCTATTCAACGCGACGCTCACGTGGAAGACGTCGAGACATCCAACAATCACTAAGCCTGGTATTCTAGTATAACCCAGGAGAACCGCAATAATACGATGCATCAACACGCGCGATCTCAAATTGAATCGTCCATTACACGCGGCATCACAAAACGCGTGGCGGGAAATCCGTACAAAACACAATACGTTCTCGTCCGAACGGTTTTGAGTGACTGATAGTGCGGTGCAGAAATCACCGCTTGGCGCCTACCAGGCGGCCCGCGCGCACGCCGCCACCCTCGCCCCGCGAGCGAGAAAGGGACAACATATGCCCAGAGCGATGCGTGCGGGCGAGCATCGCGGCGCATTCATAGACCGTCATTAATACCTAACTTACCCCAGCATAGCAACGCTAAATTAAACATTCACCCGCCCTAGGCCGAATCCCTTAGGCCTATTCACTACTGGGGAGACGAGATAGCGTTGCTATTGCTCGCTTAAGAACTGAATCCCCTACCTGAACTGTCGCGACTCGAGGAGTGCCATCACTACCTGGGAACAAGTTGAGAATGCGCCCTTTGCGCCATCGCAGTGGCGGCAGGTTGGCATCCTTAACCAGAACGAGATCTCCGATGCGAGGGGGTTCAGTTCTGTCCGTCCACTTAAGGCGTTGCTGCAGAATGTGCAAATACTCAAGCGACCATCGCTTCCAAAAATTCTGAGACATTTGCTGCAGCAAGTCATAACGCGTCAAACGATTGCTACTGACCTCTGTGTAGGGGTACTCTGGCAAGGCGTTAAGTGGTCGGCCAATTAAGAAATGCCCTGGTGTCAGGGCCTCCAGATCATTCGGATCTGAGCTAAGCGGACACAAAGGACGTGAATTGAGAACGGCCTCAATTTTACAAAACACGGTCGCTAGCTCCTCAAAGGTTAATATCGTTAAACCTATAACGCGCATTAAATGCGTCTTAGCGGACTTTACAACCGCTTCAAATATACCACCCCAGTGGGGGCATCCTGGTGGATCGAACACCCAGTTAATGCCCTGACGGGAGAGGCTCGTGCCGATAGCTTCCTCGTTCTCCGATAAAAACGTTATAATTTCTTTCATACATCGATCAGCGCCCTTAAAGTTGGTACCACAGTCCGACCTGATCAGCGCTGGTCGCCCTCTTCGCGACACAAATCTATCTAAAGCTGCTAAGAAAGCCTCCGTAGTGAGGTCGGCCACGAGTTCCAAGTGGACGGCCTTGGTTGCTAGGCACACAAACACGCACAAATACGCCTTGATTGACTTCGCGTTGCGAAGGCGTGATGCCTTTACCATAAAAGGCCCCGCAAAGTCCGTTCCCACACCCGCAAACGTCCAGGCTTCCGTCACCCGGTCCGGTGGGAGGTCTCCCATCTGAGGTTGCATTGTGGCTGCCTTCAACCGATAGCAAGGCAAGCACCGAAACACAATGCTCCGTACCGTACGTCGTCCAGACAAGATCCAAAACTCGCGCTGCAGAATAGCCAAAAGTGCATTGCAGCCCGCATGCGAGTTTTTCTGGTGACGATCCCTAACTATAAGTTCTACCAAAGGTCCCTTCTTTGGGAGTAACAGCGGATGCCGTGCTGAAAAGGGCAGGTTAGCGTTCCGAAGTCTACCTCCAACCCGGAGCATTCCATGCTCGTCCACGAACGGGTTGAGGCGCACAAGACCTCCCTTCAGCTTTCCACGGCCATCCCTGAGCAGCCTGGCCTCTTCCTCAAAATGTTCCGCCTGGACGACCCTAACCAATAAACTTAGAGCCGCATTCCGCTCCGCAGGCGAGAGGACAGGTGCCAAGTTCCGTTCTGCTTGAGGTTTTCTACAGTTGTTCACGAACCGTTTGATCCAACCTGTCACCCCTAGAAGTTTGTCGAGGGAGCTGTATCGTTCCAGCAAGAAAGCCGCACTAGGCTTAGGTACGATCTGCCCTACGTTCACTCGCAAACCTCGATCAGGTGGCCCAAGCGGCGACCCGCACTCATTGTATGGCCATCTCTCAGGTGACTCAGTCAGCCACTGAGGTCCCCACCACAGTGAGTGACCTACCAAATCAGGGGCCCTACATCCCCGTGAGGCGCAGTCCGCTGGGTTCTGTTCTCCCGGTACGTGTCTCCATACCAACGGAGTTTCCGATCCTTTAATCTGTGACACCCGATTTGCCACGAAAACCTCAAGAGTATGTACCGACGTCTGTAACCAGCACAGAACTATCCTACTGTCGGTCCATGCGTACACCGTTTCATCCAAATTGATGGTACCGCGTAGATTACTAGCGACATGATGTAGCAAGCGCGTGAGAAGCGCTGCTCCCGCCAATTCCAACTTTGGAATGGTCCATCTTGTCCTAACCGGAGCCACCTTACTCTTGGCCATAACTAGACGCACGTCTACAGTTCCCGTTGAACTGACTGTCCGCAAATAGACAGCTGCCGCGTACCCTCGCTCCGAGGCATCACAAAACCCATGTAGGGTAGCCTTACATCCCACCGATGGGAGCAACTTGCGAGGTATGGCGATGCGTACGATCCCTGGTAAGGTGGTCACAAACTTGGTCCAATCATTCAACAGCTCTCCGGAGAGCTGGTCGTCCCAACCCAAGTTTGCTATCCACAACCTTTGCAAGAAGCACTTCGCCATGAACGTCACCGGTGCGATCCACCCGTTAGGATCGAAAGTTCTGGCGATCGTTGATAATACCGAACGCTTCGTCCAAGTCTTCTGCAAAAGGTCTGGCTCGATCTGATACGTAAAGACATCATGCGTTGGCCTATATTGCACCCCTAGGATGCTCAACGTATTTGGATTGTCCGGGTTCTCGAAAAGGTGCGGGTCCTGCTGGAACTCACCTGGCAACCCTGCCAGGAGCTCTGGACAGCTGGACAGCCATTTCCGCAACTCATAACCTCCTGATTCCATGATCGCGATCAGCTCGTCTCGTAGTAGCAGTGCTTGTTGCACGCTATCTGCACCTGTGCAGATGTCATCCACGTAGACGTCGCGATCCAGTACTGCTGCGGCTCGAGGGAATCTTACCCTTTCCTGTGCGGCCAACTCTCGCAGCGTGCGTACTGCCAAAAACGGACTTGGCTTCAGACCATACGTTACCGTGTTAAGCTCATAAGTGACCATCGGCTCGTCAGGGCTCTCACGCCACAAAATCAGCTGGTACCGACGGTCATCCGGGTGTATAATTGTTTGGCGAAACATCATTTTGACGTCTGCGACGAACGCTACTTGGTGCAACCGAAAATCTGTGAGGATGTCCACAATGTCCCGGTTCAACTTGGGACCCGCGTGCAGACACTGGTTCACAGACACACCATTCGATGTAGGAGCAGAACCGTCAAACACTACCCGTATCTTCGCCTCCGGTGACTTCAAAACAGCCAGGTGTGGTATATAGTAATGCTCGACACACCTCCAATCTATGCTGGACACCGACATGTGGCCTAACTCTAGGTACTCCCTCATGAATTCGATATACTTCTGCCGAAGTGCTGCATCTCGCTTCATCTTTCTCTCCATAGCCAGTAGTCTCCGTTCCGCGATCTGTCGCGAACTACCTAAGGAGGGGCGGTTTGGGAGAAATGGCAGCCTGGTAACAAACCTACCTGACGAACTTCGTGCAGTGTTGTACTGATAGAACAGCTCGCACTCGTCATCCTCTGGCTTCCGTCTATCCGCTGTGGGTGGCTCCTCAGACTCCCAAAACCTCTGCAGCACCTCCGACAACACACTACCATAGAGAACCGTATCGCCCTCTGGTAGGTCCTGAGGTCTCCAAACTGGGCCAAAAATAACATACCCCCCTGTGGTATCAACGGCCACTAAACCAGTTTGCTGAAGTACCCGTTTTCTGCCACACCAGAATCTCCCGAGGACGTCTGACCCGAGGAGAACGTCCACCGTACCAGGAGTATCAAATTCAGGATCAGCTAACTCTAAGTCTGTGGTTAACCCTCGTACCGTTGACGGTAACCGAACTTGAGGAAGTTTCCCTACCACTTCATCCAGCACCACTGCTGAGGCATGATAGCTGACCCCTGTACCTGTATTACCTAATGTGAACTCGAAGTTCACCTGACCCCGAACGTCAGGCACATCTACACCTCCAATACCTACAGCCCCATCCGTTGTGGGCCTTATATTTAAGCGTAGCCTACTCACCAGCTTACTAGACACAATACAACCCTGAGCCCCTGTATCTAACAAGGCTCTTACCTGTATGCTGCGGCCACCGTATCCCCATACCCAAATCATTGCCGTAGGCAACAATACCGTAATTGGCCGGGGGGCCGAAGCTGGCGTGTAGGCGGCGATTACCTAGCAGGAATCTAAGCGCGGAGTGTCCGCGTCCTGCGGGGGGGTCCCCTCTCTCCGTACACCTTCGAGTGGGTCCCACTCCTGCTGATAGGGACCTCTGGTCCTGTACGCCATGGCTGGCAGCCTATAATAACCCTGCGGCAGGCGCGCGTACCGTGGACGCGCCAGTAGCCGCGGGTGCTCAGCCAAGGGTAGAGGCATGCGTGGGTCATGGGAACTCACCATGTTGTTCAGACCCGCCGAGTACTGCATGTACTGGCCCTGGTGTTGGCACCCGCCCGTAGCATCACGTACTTGTGATGGGTGCCCCTGACCTTGGACCTGTGACCACCTACCCTGTTCCGGCACCTGCTGCCGAGGTGGTGACTGTCTCGCGCGTGGTGAAGGGGGCATCACCTGCTGATGTCCCTGGCCTCGTCCCTGAAACCCTGGTGGAAGAGGACTCCTCCTTGGAGGGGGTGGGGAGCGTTGCTCCCGTCTAGGTAGGGCAGACTCCGTCCGCTGACCCGCGTCAGCTCTGCCTCCGTAATCTCCGCTGCGGTTCATGCATAGGAGCTGATGGTGGGCACCCTGGCAGTACCTGCAGTTGGTGCTTGATGGGCACTCTCGCACCTGATGCGGCCCCATACACCTAAAGCACCAACGCCGTTGCTGCACCACACCACGACGTTTCTGCACCCGCTGTGCAGCGAACTCCTCACACGCAGTCACCTGATGCCCCGCCTCTCTGCAGTAGGCACACCTCGATTCCAAATTAGCGACATTGTATCGCCTGGGTGGCCTACTCTTACCGTCTCGCGCCTGTGCACCCGGCCGTTCCGGGCGGCGAGCGGCCGCAGACTCCGCGTGAGGCGACTCTCCAAATTGGGCATCTACCCGCCTGCACTCGGCCTCGAGGAAGGACTTGAGCTCCTCGAAGGTCGGGAGGTAATCAGATGTCTTACCTCCGTGTGACTGTTCAAAACGAGCGGCCATGTCGCTCGGCAGGCGGCGCAACAACGTGTGGACCAGGATATAATCATAGCCTGACACCGGCATCCCCTGTCTCTCAAGAGCGTTCACTGCAACGCAGACAGGGTTGAGGACCTTGGCCCTGAGGTCCGTCCCTCGTGTGATGGTCGGCACGGTGAGCCACTGTTCCAGGAGTTGGTCAATCATGAGACGTTTGTTGCTGTATCTCTCGATCAGCAAACCGCGAGCCGTCTCGTAACTTGCATCATCGACTGGTAGATGCTTTACCAGCTCATGGGGCTCACCTTGCAGCTTGGCCATCAATTGTGCCATTTTATATGCCGGCTGCAAGTCAGTGCGGTTATGAATCACACTGTCAAACAGATCCTGGAATCGGGTCCAATTCGTGTAGTCCCCGTGGAAGACCGGAATAGCCACAGCCGGCAGGGGCACTTGCACCCCCGGTCCCCGCGGACCATGGGATGGGTCCGGCTCCCCAGCCCTACGCCTGGTGATCACAGCAGCCGCCTGCTGGATCTCCTGCCCCATCTCCAGGCACTGGGTCACATTCGCCCGGACCATAAGTTTGGCCTCCTCATCAGGCGTCCCATCAAATAACTCCTCGCATCCAGTGAGGCAATCCAACACCTCCGCGACCCGTTCGTCAATCCGTTGCGCACAAGCGATGAGTGCGTCCTCTCGGTCCCCGCGACCGACCATCGCCTGCTTAGTCGCGAACCAAATTAGGTGCGTTCTAATTTTTGCCTGAAGCTGTGTAATTGTGGGAGCCATGGTACCAACTCAAAGTAACACCGAACCTTACAATAAAAAAAAAACAATAATAAACAATCGGCCCTGATCCTACCGCTAGGATATCCGCACAGGGTAAACACAACGATAATAAAGCAATTCACTAATTGATTGGCCCTGATCCTACCGATAGGATATTCTACACAGGGCACACACTACAATCACAATAAATATATTTTTTTTATGTAGGTAGATTAAAAATCTTATACTAAAATAATCTTAAATCTAGTGGTTTTCTGAACCACGCTCTGCTACCAAAAATTGTCTAATTCCAAGCTAAACTCCCGCAGTGGAAGCGATTTACACAGGTAAATTTCTAGTAAAATACCAGGAGTTCAACTGAAGGCAGACAATGGCCGCGTTACGCAGCGCTAAATAGCATACGCTGCACAATATAGCAGCGCATACTATGAATTAAACGTGAACCTAAATCTATTTAACTTAATTAACTAAGTTGAGTGAAATTGGCAAATGATGTGTTCTGACCTTTACATAACTCAAGTCGGTAGTAAATACCGTCTGCCGATCTGGCGTTACGTCACACGTATAAGCACTAGATTACAAGTAAGTACCTCCAAATTATATCACCCCACGAATTCCGCAATTCGTACTAAGGAGTCACAATGATATGGTACAACAAATATGACTAAAGGGAACACACCATTAACACGAATAAACAGTTTTATACTAAACAACCAGGTTTAACACTTACAGTCAACGTGCCGGTCCAAATGCATAAAATACCCAACGGAGAAAGGAAGTACAGGGAATGGATCAAAGAGGAATTCCGTGGGTACTTACAGGGCTGGGTGGAAAAGATATCGACACCCAGCATTCCACTACAGCCTTGGCGCGTTATTCACTTCAAACCACTCACAGCTTCTGTTCGTATTTCACTTTGATATTAGTCATTACGCGTGACCCAACCCGAATTTGGGTCGTACAAACGCGAGCCGATATGGCCACTTGATGCCTATTCAACGCGACGCTCACGTGGAAGACGTCGAGACATCCAACAATCACTAAGCCTGGTATTCTAGTATAACCCAGGAGAACCGCAATAATACGATGCATCAACACGCGCGATCTCAAATTGAATCGTCCATTACACGCGGCATCACAAAACGCGTGGCGGGAAATCCGTACAAAACACAATACGTTCTCGTCCGAACGGTTTTGAGTGACTGAGTGCGGTGCAGAAATCACCGCTTGGCGTCTACCAGGCGGCCCGCGCGCACGCCGCCCCCTCGCCCCGCGAGCGAGAAAGGGACAACATATGCCCAGAGCGATGCGTGCGAAATCGCGGCGCATTCATAGACCGTCATTAATACCTAACTTACCCCAGCATAGCAACGCTAAATTAAACAAGTTGAGATAGTGATTCTTCAAAGATAGAGATATTACGGTAAATTCCAGTGTATGTCTGAGTTACGTTTGAGTTCTCTTATGTACGTATTACCTTTTTACGATTAAATCCAGTGTATGTCTGAGTTACGTTTGAGTTGTCTTGAGCACTTATTACCTTTTGACATCAAAATAATCCAAGAAGCGTAAGTCTTGTATGAAATTTACTGACTATAATGCACTGAAATAAAACACTTTTATAGAATATTATATTTTAATAATTTTCTACTTAATATATGTTATACAAAAAACAAATATGTGTCATACAAAACAAAACTTCTTTTCTTACCATAGATAAATGTAGTCATTATTAAAAGAAATGAAAACAAACATAATCAATCATCATTATCATCAATTTCATTCAAATCTTTCCGATTATCGTTTTTTGCAACAGGCAAACTCTTATAAAATTTGTGATAATATGTAGTTGAAATTGCTTTTGACGAGCAAAAACTCCGTCTTAATATTTAGCTGCTGTAATTGCGGTAACAGACTTACGTAAGCGTTGTCGTACATACATACATCAGCCTATTGCAGTCCACTGCTGGACGTAGGCTTCCCCTAGGGTACGCCATAGGGCACGATCTCCCGTTTTCACCATCCAGTCGCTACCAGCCGCCTTTTTTACGTCATCGGTCTATCGGCCGGAGGTCGTCCAACACTACGCTTGCCGAGGCGTGGCCTCCACTCAAGAACCCGATTACTCCACCGCCCGTCGGTTCTACAATAGATGTGCCAAGCCCACTGCCACTTCAGTTTGCTACACTTCCAGACTATATCCGTTACTTTGGTAGATTTGCAGATAGTCTCATTCCGGAATGTATTAATTATAGAGATACCGAGCATAGACCTTGCCATAGCTCTCTGAGTGACATGTAATCGGTGGGCTAGTTTTACTGTCAGGTTTTACTGTCAGGTTCTACGTCTCGGCTCCATAGGTCATGACGGGCAGGACACACTGATCGAACACTTTGGTCTTGAGGCATTGTGGCAAGGATGATTCCAAAATATGACACAACTTTTCAAATGCTGCCCAACCCAGCTGCACTCTTCTGGTGATTTCAGTCTTAAAGTTGTCTCTACCCAGTTAAGTTTGCCCAAGGTACACATACTTCTGGACAACTTCAAAGGCTATACCTTCTTCGGAGACCGACTCTGGGATGTTGTGTTGATTGAACATGACTTTCGTCTTGTCCAAGTTCATCCCGAGTCCAACACGTCTCGAGGCGACGTTGAGACTGGTCAGCATTTTTTGCAGATCCTGCAGTGATTCAGCCATTATGACTGTATCGTAACCCTCGATGCCAGCAATGGCAGCCCGTCATGCTAAACAACTTTTACTTTGAAGCCATTACCGTAGCTCTTCTAGTTAAGATAGGATGCTGGTGGTCAGCATCAAGTACTTCAGATCCTTGATGACCATGTTCCAGCAGTAGCGGCCCGTCATGCTGAACAACTATTGCTATCTAGCCATTATCGTATCTCATATAGTTTATGACGACCGATGTGGCGCAGTGGTAGTGCGACTGCCTGCGACGCAAAGGTTCCGGGTTCGATTCTCGGTGGGACACTCACAAAAAAGTTGATATTTATCTCTTTGTGAATTTGTTCCCGGTCTGGTTAGGACATTGCAGGGTGAACCAACTGATTGTCCGAAAATAAATGGTTCCGTGCTTCGGAGGGCACGCTAAGCCGTCGGTCCCGGTTGCTGTCTATGATTACTTAGACGGCGGTCGAAACACAACCATGTCAGAGGCCTACTAGTGGTAGTAGGCGGTTGAAAAACTCTGACACCAGGGTTCATCGGGTCGTTGGACGACTCGGTGTACCACACGAAAAAAAAAAAAAAAAAAAATATATATATAGTTTAGCAGTGCTCCTAGTGCCCACCATAAGGTACTCCAGACCCTCAATGACCAAGTGCCAACAAAAGCGGCCCGTCATGTTAAACAACTTTTGATTTGATGCCGATACCTTATCTTCTGTAGTTTAGATAGGATGCTGGTCGTCTGCTTTAGGTACTCCAGACCCTCGATGACCATGTACCAGCAAAAGCAGCCCGTCATGCTAAACAACTTTTACTTTGAAGCCATTACCGTAGCTCTTCTAGTTAAGATGGGATGTTGGTGGTCTGCATCAGGTACTCCAGATCCTTGTTGACCATGTTCCAGCAGAAGCGGCCCGTCATGCTGAACAACTATTGCTATCAAGCCATTATCGTATCTCATATAGTTTAGCAGTGCTCCTGGTGCCCATCATCAGGTACTCCAAACCCTCAATGACCAAGTGCCAACAAAAGCGGCCCGTCACGATAAACAACTTTTACTTTGAAATCATTACCGTATCTCCTATAGTTTAGATGGGATGCTAGTGGTCTGCATCAGGTACTCCAGATCCTCGATAACCATGTGTCAGTAGAAGTGCCCCGTCATGCTGAACAACGTTTGCTATGAAGCCATTTTCGTATCTCAATAGTTTAGCTGTGCTCCTGGTGCCCTCCATCAGGTACACCAGATCCTCAAGTGCTGACAAAAAGAAGTCCAAGTCCGTTTTCAATATACCACCAATATCAGTGCCAAATTTCACGAAGATCGCAAATCGGTTTGACTTGTTTGGGTAATATCCGCTATATTTCCCGCTTTTCCTGTTACTAACCGTTTTCCCGTAGAAATGAGGAATTTTCCCGTAGTAAAAAGTAGCCTATGTTTCTCAGGAATGTTGTAGCTTTCTAATGGTGAAAGAATTTTGAAAATCGGTTTAGTAGTTTCGGAGTTTATCGATTACATACAAACAAACAAACAAAAAAACAAATCTTTTCTATTTATTATATTATAAGTGTAGATTAATAACAAACAATGACTAGAATTAAGTTGTTACTTACAACATAGTCTGGAAGGTTGGATTTCGTGTATCGAAACAGTATCTTCCTCATCAGTACCTAGTCCAATTGGAGAACTATGAATTGAATACGGAGAAAATCAACGTAACTCAATTTGCAATCTATTTGCATGTAAATTCGGTAAAAAATAAATACGATCAATCATTGTAAATAAACATGAGTTGTTATATTTTTTAAAGGGAGAATATTTGATCCGTATAACAAAATTGTACATCAATATAACATCTTTTACCCGGCAAACATTTTTTTCTTTCAGAAGGCAATCACAAGTTACGTTGTTGTGATTCTCGCTAACTTCGGTTCTATTGTACTTAGAGATACGTTTGTTGGACACACGTGTAGAGAAAATTATAACGAACAAGGGTATGTAATTAACTCATTTTTGTCGTAACTCAAGTTACGTTGTTGTTCATTGGGCGTGTCGAAATGACCCGTATACTGTAGTTACAAGTGACTCGTATACTGTATTTACAAATGACCCGTATACTGTAGTTACAAGTGACTCGTATACTGTAGTTACAAGTTACTCGTATACTGAAGTAACAAGTTACTCGTATACTGTAATTACAAGTTACTCGTATACTGTAGTTACAAGTGACTCGTATAATGTAGTTACAAGTGACTCGTATACTGTAGTTACAAGTTACTCGTATACTGTAGTTACAAGTGACTCGTATACTGAAGTAACAAGTGACTCGTATACTGTAGTTACAAGTGACTCGTATACTGTAGTTACAAGTTACTCGGATACTGTAGTTACAAGTAACTTGTATACTGAAGTAACAAGTTACTCGTATACTGAAGTAATTAGTTACTCGTATTTTGTAGTTACAAGTCACTCGAATACTGTAGTTACAAGTGACTAGTATACTGTAGTTACAAGTTACTCGTATACTGTAGTTACAAGTTACTCGTATAATGTAGTTACAAGTGACTCGTATACTGTAGTTACAAGTTACTCGTATACTGTAGTTTCAAGTGACTCGTATACTAAAGTAACAAGTGACTCGTATACTGTAGTTACAAGTGACTCGTATACTGTAGTTACAAGTTACTCGGATACTGTAGTTACAAGTAACTTGTATACTGTAGTTACAAGTTACTCGTATACTGTAGTTACAAGTTACTCGCATACTGTAGTTACAAGTTACTCGTATACTGTAGTAAATAACTACTCGTATACTGTAGTTACAAGTTACTCGTATACTGTAGTTACAAGTGACTCATATACTGTAGTTACAAGTGACTCGTAAACTGTAGTAAATTACTACTCGTATACTGTAGTTACAAGTTACTCGTATACTATAGTTACAAGTGACTCGTATACTGTAGTTACAAGTGACTCGTATACTGTAGTTACAAGTGACTCGTATACTGAAGTAACAAGTGACTCGTATACTGTAGTTACAAGTTACTCGTATACTGTAGTTTCAAGTGACTCGTATACTGTAGTTACAAGTGACTCGTATTCTAAAGTTAAAAGTTACTCGTATACTGTAGTTACAAGTGACTCGTATACTGTAGTTACAAGTGACTCGTATCCTGAAGTAACAAGTTACTCGTATACTGTATATACAAGTAACTCGTATACTGTAGTAACAAGTTACTCGTATACTGTAGTTACAAGTGACTCGTCTACTGTAGTTACAAGTGACTCGTATACTGTAGTAAATAACTACTCGTATACTGTAGTTACAAGTTACTTGAATACTGTAGTTACAAGTGACTCGTATACTCTAGTTACAAGTGACTCGTATACTGTAGTTACAAGTGACTCGTAAACTGTAGTTACAAGTGACTCGTATACTGTTTTTACAAGTGACTCGTATACTGTAGTTACAAGTGGCTCGTATACTGTAGTTACAAGTTATTCGTATACTGAAGTAACAAGTTACTCGTATACTGTAATTACAAGTTACTCGTATACTGTAGTTACAAGTGACTCGTATACTGTAGTTACAAGTGACTCGTATACTGTAGCTACAAGTGACTCGTATACTGTAGTAAATAACTACTCGTATTCTGTAGTTACAAGTGACTCGTATACTGAAGTAACAAGTGACTCGTATACTGTAGTTTCAAGTGACTCGTATACTGTAGTTACAAGTTACTCGGATACTGTAGTTACAAGTAACTTGTATACTGAAGTAACAAGTTACTCGTATACTGAAGTAATTAGTTACTCGTATTTTGAAGTTACAAGTAACTCGAATACTGTAGTTACAAGTGACTAGTGTACTGTTGTTACAAGTTACTCGTATACTGTAGTTACAAGTTACTCGTATACTGTAGTTACAAGTGACTCGTATACTGTAGTTACAAGTTACTCGTATAATGTAGTTACAAGTGACTCGTATACAGTAGTTACAAGTGACTCGTATACTGTAGTAAATAACTACTCGTATACTGTAGTTACAAGTTACTCGTACACTGTAGTTACAAGTGACTCGTATACTGTAGTTACAAGTTACTCGTATACTGTAGTTACAAGTTACTCGTATACTGAAGTAACAAGCGACCACCATCCGACCGAAGTCTGGCGCCAAGTAGCTGCTGCGTTCCGGCAGTGTGTGGGTGTGCCAGTGCCTTAACAGGCTTCTTCTGGGTGAGCACGCTCCATCTTAGACTCTGTCTCTGTCCTATGACCTAGACTAGAGTCAAGAGCAAACCCATCATTATAAAAAAAAAAAGTTTATTTTTCCCTAACTCAAGTTTGGAATAATAGTTTTCTATTCTTTATCTTCAATTATTTTTACTTTGAATCTATAATAGAATATGTAAGTTCCGTTTTCTTTAAATAATGACAAGTATTGTTTTTTTTATAGGTTTCTATATTTATTACAATTGATAATTGTTTTATTTATAAGCAAAGAGGCTTTTTTTTATTTTGACCAAAACATATTGCACATATGATGGTAATTTTCGATTTTTTTGTTATTATTTTAGTATAATAACAAAATAACCAATCGCAGAGAGTCACCTGACCAATCTGCACTCTGATTGGTTCTCGTACATTGCGTCACCCAAAGGCGGGGAGGAAGCATTTATAAGCTCGAGCCGACAACGACGGTTACTCAGTCAGTGCTCGGAACTCGACTGTCGAACATCTCCTGATGATGCTCCGTGGAGGGGCGAAACACGTGTAGAGTGTTAAACGGTGGAAGTAGTGCGAGTAAAGTGCATCGCTTGTGCATTTGCATTTACTTGCGGTCGTACGCGTGGTGCATTCAACTAGCTGCATTACTAGCCATCATAAGTGCGGAAGAAGCTAAATACCTTGCTATCTAATTCAATCAAGATGGACTTCCGCAAAGTAACGCCTGATACAATTACTTAATTATTTTAGTAATTATTATTGTCATGTTTAAGAACTTAAGTGTCATTGTATTCTTGATCTCATCAAAATCCAAACTAATTATTAGTATTATGTAACTAAGCATTTTTTTTATAAGTTTGGATCTTTGCCAGAATTAATACTTTTTTTAAGAGAAGAGGCTCCATTTTTTCTATGAAAATATTGTTTCACTCGACAATATAAAATACTTACTAAGCATTTACATTACTTACTATTACTAGAAAAGGTTGTTAATTCCTAATTTTAGTTTGATGATTATAAAGCTTAAATAAATTAATCATAAAAAATATTTATGACGTTTTTAATACAAAACCTATCATAAATACTATCTTAACTTATTGGATAAAAGAAAACGTGTCATTTATGTTTCCTTTATTTTGGGTCCTGTAAGCGCCTATCTCAAGCAACTAACAGTTGCAATAAATAGCTCGGTTTGTAAGTACATATGTTGTAACGCACAACTCATTTTATAAAGATGCAGTATGGCGCGTTACAGCTTCAGTATGAACGAATTATAAGGCCTAAGTCATTTATCTGTTTTAACATCTCAAATATTATTATTTATAAAGTAATTTAAACTGCCTTTTCTTTGGCAACCTGTACAAAATACTTATAAATATTTTTTTCATAAATAATCACCTCTATAACGTCGCCCGGCAGTGAAAACCTCGTAAAGCACAAATTCGTGAATTTTCTTTTATTTTATTTTTGGGAAGAAAAGCTCGTAACGCACATTTACGACGAACGTAGGCAGGGCTGCGATACCGGGAACACCTTCTATCGATGAAAATGAGAACCTCAGTATCGATCGATATGCACATTTTGTCGATTAAAACCTCGCATTTGCTTATCCGTGTTTTACGATGTGTTCTAGGATGTTGCGAAAAACACGTAATTACTTTTACAAGTATATTTTATTAAAGAAAGAATTATAACTCTTTCTCGAATGTGCGGTTGCAAGTTTTTCATTGTTACTACCGAACATTAAAAAGCATTGTAATATAAACTTTGGCGAGGTTTTCGTTATTGTATAATTCCATTATAACACTTAGGAGATAAGGTTACTAGAGCGCCGTGTGGTGCGGGCTTGGAAGCATCAGCTTGTTTGTACCCGTGAGTATCATAAAGGTGATCAATCAATATGTTGCATTGCGCTATGTAACCTAGGCTGGCCACCTGGCCGTTAATTCAACTCACTTCCTTCAAAGGCACGAGGGTCCTCGGGGGTGTCACATAGGCTGCTGAGTCTGTACTTCATGGGTGAGTAGGTCCACTTTTGCGCTGTGGTGAGGTCGAACCAGTGCAGTCGGGTGATTCCCTAGTGTCCACCAGCCAAGGACATCTAACTAAAATATCCTGTGGTTGTTCCAGTGATGGCCTACATTATCCTCCTTGAAATGAAGTGGAGAGGCACATGTTGCTTTGTTCTATAAATGTAGCGCGGATGCCAGATATAAAAGTGAAGGGGCCCACGCTCCTAACTTTGCGACGAGCAGTGGTGGATATGGACAGCAGAGCTGTGGGCCAAGTCAACAGTGCCTTATGAAGCCTTATCTGAGTCAAAGAACCTCCAGCTTGCTTTCAACAGCAAGGGCCTAGCCGTAGGATGAGATCAGATCGCAATGGCTCCTGTTGACGATGCTTGAAGCCTTTGATAAGAGCCTTTCTGGCTTCTTCAGGGGCGGATGTTTTTGACTCTTTTGTCATGGATCCCGCTGATAAATCGGCACCTGTCCCGTAAGCAATACCGCAAAGGGACGCCTACTGCAGGCCGTTAGTTGGCTCTTGTCGTGGCAGTCTCGGAGTTTTCTTGTCCTGCTGGAGCGAGTTTCGTCCGCTTCCGCTTCGTTTTCATTGGTTGCATAAGGTTAGGGGCAGCTGCCAAGACAGAACCAGCCGTATTTATATTTTCCAGCAGTGCAGCCTCTTTTCTTTCCACATTGATGGGATTCGTGAGCGGAGTTGTGCTCTCTTATCGGTTTAGTCCTTCGCGGCATGATTCGGTGTATTTGGTGAGAGACGCGTCGCCGCGTTGTGGAAGGTTTAACACGAGTTAGCAAGCAGTAGGTATGCTGCTTCCTGCACTTTACGCAGGCGAGTTTGCGGTAACAGTTCCTCTAGATGTACCAGAACTGCTGGCAGCGGAGGCACTTGGCTGTTCTGGTACTCCCATCCACGCTATATCTCAATCTACACGCCGGGCATGCAGAGCGACTAGGTGTCCTCCACGCGCCTTGATTTGCCGCAAGTAAGTATCACTTCGTAGCTCAGGGTGGTCAGCAGTTCCATTATTATTTACTTCGGCAATGTGTTGGCAGTCTTCAAGGGCCGCTTTTGGACGCCTGTTTCCGGTACCAATGCCTTTCAGTGCCGTGAAATGACTCTAGTATATTCAGAATTTATCCTCGTTTTGCCAGGCATTTAAAACCCACCGGTCTATACGGCGTAACTGTCCACGAGTATCCGAAGGCCTGCTTGAGTTCTCTCAGGTGTTGTGTCCTGTTAGATTAGGTTATGGAATCGAAACTTAAACCGCCAGGTAGTCCGCTACCATCAGCGGTTTCTTTTTAGCAGTTGGTCAGTTTCCGGGGTGTGAAAGATCCTGCTGGGTCTGCTATGACTGTCGAAACTGAGTGAATTCACGGCGGAGGTGTATGTGAGGTGAAGTGGAGAAGGAGGAAGATCCTTCCCCTTTTTTGCAAAGGCGCCATGGCAGCTGTTCTCTCTTTGACAGCATTCAGGGCTTCGTGACGTTTGACGGCGCTAGTGTATAGTGTAGCGAGGTCTTGCTGCTTAGATAACCGGCTCACGTTGAAGGTTTGGAGGCAACGAATAAATAGGCAGCATCGATAAAGCTGCTGTGGCAGCAAACGCAACGGTAACCGCTGTAAATCTTACTGTCAAACCTCGTATTTGATAGTACGCCATAACCTTATCAGTATGAATTCCTCGTAACTCCATTTTTACCTATTTTCGCTATTAGATTTTCTGTGTTTCTACTACCGCTTGAAATATACGCATTTGGTTGTCATAAAACAACAGAACTTGTTTTTTCCGTTCATACAATTTTTTTCACCAGACGGTTTTTACTGTCTCCTGTAAAATTGTTGCTTTTGCCTTTACGTGGTTTTCACTGCCGGCCGACGATAACGGATTTTGATACCAAAATCGTTTTAAACTTTATCGTAAATTTTCTCGAGCCACTGTTTATTGAGATGCAAGAGATGTGCATGATACGGCAGACTGTTACAAGTGACTCGTATGCTGAAGTTACAAGTTACTCGTATACTGTAGTTACAAGTGACTTGTATACTGTAGTTACAAGTGACTCGTATACTGTACTTACACGTGACTAGTATACTGTTGTTTCAAGTTACTCGTATACTGTAGTTACAAGTGACTCGTATCCTGTAGTTACTAGTGATTCGTATTCTGTACTTACAAGTGACTCGTATACTGTAATTATAAGTTACTCGTATACTGTAGTTACAAGTTACTCGTAAACTGTAGTTACTAGTTATTCGTATACTGTAGTTACAAGTGACTCGTATACTGTAGTTACAAGTGACTCGTATACTGAAGTTACAAGTTACTCGTATACTGTAGTTACAAGTTACTCGTATACTGTAGTTACAAGTTACTCGTACACTGTAGTTACAAGTGACTTGTATACTGTAGTTACAAGTGACTCGTATACTGTACTTACACGTGACTAGTATACTGTTGTTACAAGTTACTCGTATACTCTAGTTTCAAGTTACTCGTATACTGTAGTTACAAGTTACACGTATCCTGTAGTTACTAGTGATTCGTATTCTGTACTTACAAGTGACTCGTATACTGTAATTATAAGTTACTCGTATACTGTAGTTACAAGTGACTCGTATACTGTACTTACAAGTGACTCGTATACTGTAGTTACAAGTGACTCGTATACTGTAGTTACAAGTTACTCGTATACTGTCGTTACAAGTTACTCGTATACTATAGTAACAAGTTACTCGTATACTGTAGTTACAAGTTACTCGTATACTGTAGTTACAAGTGACTCGTATACTGTAGTTATAAGTGACTCGTATACTGCAGTTATAAGTTACACGTATCCTGCAGTTACAAGTGATTCGTATTCTGTACTTACAAGTGATTCGTATACTGTAACTATAAGTTACTCGTAAACTGTAGTTACAAGTGACTCGTATACTGTACTTACAAGTGACTCGTATACTGTAGTTATAAGTGACTAGTACTGTACTTACACGTGACTAGTATACTGTTGTTTCAAGTTACTCGTATACTGTAGTTACAAGTTACTCGTAAACTGTAGTTACAAGTGACTCGTATACTGTAGTTACAAGTGACTCGTATACTGCAGTTATAAGTTACACGTATACTGTAGTTACAATACAAGTGACTCGTATACTGTAGTTACAAGTTACTCGTATACTGTAGTTACAAGTGACTCGTATACTGTAGTACAAGTTACTCGTGTACTGAAGTACAAGTTACTCGTGTACTGAAGTAACAAGTTACTCGTGTACTTAAGTAACAAGTTACTCGTATACTGTAGTTACAAGTAAGTCGTATACTGTAGTTACAAGTGACTCGTATACTGCAGTTATAAGTTACACGTATCCTGTAGTTACTAGTGATTCGTATTCTGTACTTACAAGTGACTCGTATACTGTAGTTATAAGTTACTCGTATACTGTAGTTACAAACGACTCGTATACTGTACTTGATAAAATGATAAAAAATATTTATTGTCTCCCAGTAATTAAATTAAGTAATTACATTTGTCAAAGTGTATAAATTCATGGTTGTTTAATTGAAAGGGAGATAGGAGTCCAAACTAGGTGAACCTGTGCTATGGATCTCCTAGCTCCAACATTCTCACTTACAAGTGACTCGTATGCTGTAGTTACAAGTGACTCGTATACTGTAGTTACAAGTGACTCGTATACTGTAGTTACAAGTTACTCGTATACTGAAGTAACAAGTTACTCGTATACTGTAGTTACAAGTAACTCGTATACTGTAGTTACAAGTTACTCGTATACTGTAGTTACAAGTGACTCGTATACTGTAGTTACAAGTTACTCGTATACTGTAGTTACAAGTGACTCGTATACTGTAGTACAAGTTACTCGTGTACTGAAGTAACAAGTTACTCGTATACTGTAGTTACAAGTTACTCGTATACTGTAGTTACAAGTGACTCGTATACTGTACTTACAAGTGACTCGTATACTGTAGTTACAAGTGACTCGTATACTGTAGTTACAAGTTATTCGTATACTGAAGTAACAAGTTACTCGTATACTGTAGTTACAAGTTACTCGTATACTGTAGTTACAAGTTACTCGTATACTGAAGTAACAAGTTACTCGTACACTGTAGTTACAAGTTACTCGTATACTGTAGTTACAAGTGACTTGTATACTGTAGTTACAAGTGACTCGTATACTGTAGTTACAAGTTACTCGTGTACTGAAGTTACAAGTGACTCGTATACTGTAGTTACAAGCGACTCGTATACTGTAGTTACAAGTGACTCGTATACTGTAGTTACAAGTTACTCGTATACTGTAGTTACAAGTTACTCGTATACTGTAATTACAAGTTACTCGTATACTGAAGTAACAAGTTACTCGTATACTGCCGTTACAAGAAACTCGTATACTGTAGTTACAAGTTACTCGTATACTGTAGTTACAAGTTACTCGTATACTGTAGTTACAAGTGACTCGTATACTGTAGTTTCAAGTTACTCGTATACTGTAGTTACAAGTGACTCGTTTACTGTAGTTACAAGTTACTCGTATACTGTAGTTACAAGTTACCCGTATACTGTAGTTACAAGTTACTTGAATACTGTTGTTACAAGTTACTCGTATACTGTAGTTATTAGTCACTCGTATTCTGTAGTTACAAGTTTCTCGTATACTGTAGTTACAAGTTACTCGTAGTTACAAATTACTCGTATACTGTAGTCACAAGTTACGCGTATAGGTACCGAACTTTCATTGCAGAGAATATTTCATTGAATTTGCAGGTTTAAATTTTACTTTATAATAAAAACTTGGGCTAAGGACATTCTGATAGATTGTTGGTATAAAGAGAAACCTTTTTTTGTGGAGTGGCGCCACTGTCAAGGTGGTTTACCAGTTTACTCGCTTTAAGTAAAAATAGAACCTGCTTACACAATAATATATTAGCTGTTATTAAAGTTATTGCAAACAGTGCCTAAAAACGGCCACCTTTGGTAATTCAATGCCATACATAACTTTAATTACAGCGAATATTTTATTGAGTTTGTAGGTTCTAATTTTACTTTAAGAGAATACTTTTTAAGTTTTCTTAGGCAGCGGAAATTCGAAAGATTGTTTGTAAAAAATTAAACATCTTTTTTGTGGAGTGGCGCCGCTGTCGAGGTCGTTCACGGGTACATTCGCCTTAAGGCGGTTTTAATTTAACTCAAGGAAAATAAGTACTAAAAACTTGGGCAGCGGAAATTCTGATAGATTGAAAGTTTAATGAAAAAACGTTATTTTATAATGTGACGCCACTGTCGAGGCCGTTCAAGAGTACACTCGCCTTAATGGGTAGGTTCATGTACGTGCTACTAATTACATCAGAGTCATCTTTATACACTTTATTTTATTCTCATTTTATTTAAGCATCTTCATCATCATCATCATCGTCATCATCATTGGAATCATCATCAGCAACCACAATAACAACATTTGCATTCGTTAACTGTAAAACATTAAATATACAGGGTGTAAGCGACAGCCCTCCGAATACTGCTAGGGTGCAGTCATACCATGAAACTGATCAACATTCAATAAAGAAAATATTTCAGGACACGTAAAAAAAAATTGACTTCTATTTTGTATTGAAAGTCGTTTTTTTGACGTTTCCTGACATAAGTATGTTCCTAGGGAAAAGTTGTTCAGTTTCATGGTCTGCATGCACCCTATCAGTGTCGGAGGGCTGTCCCTTACACCCTGTATAGAAATATAAAAAGCAGAGGAAAACATATGGGATACAAGCCTGCCGCCCACAGTTTCACCCGTGGCTGTTTCCATTTTTTACAATAGGATGGTTTCCCGCGATAAAAAAATATATTACACTTTATTTTCTTCTTTCTTTTCGTGTGGGACACAAAGTTTTTCAACCGCCTACGACATATTACACTATACAGTCTCTAAACAATGTACCCCTTCCCCCATGATCTGAAGCTATATACGCCACTCCATACAAAATTGCCGATAACCTGATTTGAATTACAATGAAAACTCAAAATATTTTTGTCATATTTCGACCAGGTTCCTTGGAGAAAGTTGTTCCTTACAATCAGCCCGTTTTGAGTTTTTGCTATCGGTCGCTAGTAAAATTTCACCCCATATTTTTTCCGTTCCTCAAATCACATTGACCCACTGCTGGGCAAAGGCCTCGTCTTCTCTTTCCATACTTTTCTACTCTGAGCCTCCAAGTGCCAGTCTTTGCTAAAGGCATAAAGCTCGTTGCGCCACCTGCGAGTTATAAATAAGCTTACCTCACTGTTAATTCTACTCAGTATGACCTGTGACTTCTTAGCCGTTTCACGAAATTGTTTCACTTTCTTTAACTGCGTCATGCATTCCCAGCAAATAAATGTATTGTGATTCACTTCCTGGAGAGAAAATATAATAGGTACAGGCAAGGTCACGTCCGGATTGACACTAGAACCACCAATGTAAGTCTAAACTTTAGTCACTAAAGGCATGACTCTTGTGCATATTTTTCCCCAACAATAAAAGTTTAGTTGGAAAACCAAGAACTCTGTAGATGGCATTGAACTAACTACGTTAATGCCAAAGCTAAAAGGCATGAATAAAAATTAATTTTCTCGCGCTATGTTGCACTGCAATGTATATCGATTTAATTTGTTTTTGTTTGGAAAAAATCGGCCGCGAGAGACGTAGGCTTTAAACGAATGGCGCGGCCATTTCTGTATTCCGCAATTGATAGAAATCAAAGTATTAGTGTTTTGTTTGGGGATTGTTGGGGAAAAACATGCGCAAGAGTCACGCCTTGAGGCCGAGTCTCCTGTAACTGTTTTTTTTTAAACAAAATAAAAACACCGACATACATTGCGGCCTAGACATAGACATTTCTTTATTCAGCGACCGATGGAGAGCAAAGTTTTGTGTTTTGTCGAGGATTGTTGGGAAAAACATGCCTTTAGATTGACACGCGATATTTGCCAAAGTGCGCCTGTAGTGGGTTGGGGTGACAGCGCATGACGATTCGTTTCTCAGTGGTTTACTCCCAAAAGAGGAAGTTTAGGTGCTATTCAACAACAGGCTAGACAAGATCAGGCTGGGTTACACAGTTTGGAGTTTGGACCGTTCTCCGCGCGCATAATTGACATTGTCGCTGTCGCTGGCGGTTTGGTGGTTCGACTGTCTAAACTCTAACCGGACGTGAGTTTGACTGTACCACAGATAATATAATACTACACTGTACCAACCTTTTGATATTCTCAAATGCAGGCAGAGCAAAACGGGTAGAGGAAGTTTGGGCATTCTTTCACCATTACAAAGCTACAATTTCCCTGAGTAACATAGTAACATACCTACCTATTTTACCATTGGCAACATTTATCTCCAGCGAAACTCTTGGAGGCAAAATTAATAGGAGGTAGAAAGTTATCAACATGTAAGGAAATTTAAATTAAAACTTACGAGACCGTTATCACGACACAATATTAAAAATATCTGCTGGATCTGCAAGTATTTACTCAAGCGGTACAAATGTCTTTTCCTACATACACAAACAGTACACCAAGCAGCGGATAGATCGGATCGGCTAGTTTTCATTTTGTTAGATAGACAATTACAGTTTTCCGTGTAAAAAGCGTTGGTAAAAAGCTATATAAATACAGGTAAACAAAACCAAAATGCAAGAATTCTTTTAGCTTTTCCTCGTAAAAATAATGACAAAAGAGTAGACAGCACAGGTAGACGGGAGCAATGACAGAAGCGTGAAGGTATGTGTTTAGAGGTTAGTGTCAGCATAGACTATTATACATACACTATACGGGGTGTAAGGGAAAACCTTCCGAATACTGATAAGGTGCATTCAGACCATGAAACTGAACAACTTTCTCCTCTCTCTCTCTCTTTTCGTGTGGGACACCGAGTCGTCCAACGACTTTCCCCTAACAACATGTGTCAGGAAACGACAAAAAATATTCGTTCCCATACAAAATTACAATCAGCTGACTGTATTTACTATGGGAAGTCATTTTTTGTTTGACGTTTACTGAAATACAATGTATATTGGGAAGTTGTTCAGTTTGACGGTCTGAATGCACCCTATCAGTATTCGGAGAGCTGTTCCTTACACCCTGTATAGTGTCAGTGCGACTATCATTCAATATTTATTACATACAAACATCAGCCTATTGCAGTCCACTGCTGGACGTAGGCCTCCCCCAGGGTACGCCATAGGGCACGATCTCTCGTTTTCGCCATCCAATCGCTACCAGCCGCCTTTTTCATCGTCCATCTGGCCGGAGGTCGTCCAACAAACACTACGCTTGCCGAGGCGTGGCCTCCACTCGAGAACCCGCTTACTCCACCTTCCGTCGGTTCTACGACAGATGTGCCACTTCAGTTTGCTACACTTCCAAACTATGTCCGTTACTTTGGTCTTTTTGAGCATAGTCTCATTCCAGATTTTATCCATTAGAGATATAATTTACACAGAATAATTTTGAAGCAAAACCTATTTAATGGGGCTTGCACCCTGTTATAATAATATATTTTTGTTATAAGTTTGCTCTGATAATTGCCTTGACCGCAACATGTATTCAACACTCCTTAAATTAAGACCAAGAACATCGAACAAATAGGGAAAGTATCTGAAGTCCTGTCATAATTCTGAAAACCAGTATGTCACATTTATTATTCACGGCAATAACTTCAAAATAGTTGATAAATAACATACAAATCAACAAGACTCTTCGTAGGTACAATACCAAAACTGTGATTTGGTCACGTATTCCAAAAATGCTAAAAGTGGCCACTTTTAGCAAAATTACAATACATAACTACAGCGCTTATTTTTGACAAGGTTTTATTGATTCTAAATAACCGTTGTAGGTATTTATTGCCGACAATAGATAATTTATGTCCATGTCGCTGGCTCCCCAAAGTATATATTTTTCAAAGCTGAGAGGCTCAAACGTTTGTGACCAATGGATGGACTCTTATTTTAAGACTCGTTTTCAATGTGACGCTACCTAGACTGAGATCTCAGGTCAAAAAATTTGGGGAGCCAGCGACATGCTTTTAGGTTAGAATTTCGGAGAAATCATCAGATTACTTGTTAACGGCGCAATGTGCCAAAATGATGGGTATGCCAAAGAAATGTGACGGAATATGTGACAGCTACAAGCACATTCAATAGCTATGTGACTCAACTGGAGCTGAGAAATAAGCCATGGAATGTTTCCAACCCATGTCGCTGGCTCCCCAAAAAACCGGCATCCGAAATCTCTGCAAGTATCACCTAAAACTACTAACCAAAGAGGAATTCTCGATCGTAATGTAGTAAAGACTCGTTCTTCAAACAATCTCCTCTAGAATCAGCTTCGTTTTTGAGAAAACACAACATTTGTTTTTGTATGAATATAAGGGTGACCACATCGTTCAACCCTTTTTGGGACAGTTTCAGGAACTTATGGTTTTTGATTTCCGTACAGATTTTACTATAAATGACCTTAAATAATGTTAAGAAAGTGCTCCACTTGAATTGATTCCTATAATTAATAAATAAATATCGTTTATTCTCATAAAACTGTAGCGTTGTTAAATTTTCACAGTCTGTACAACATTTATGTAGGTATAGTCAGTTAAAGCACATAAGGTAACAGGGATACTCCAAAAGAACTGAATTATTTTTATCCCCAGTTAATACATAATCAAAATTTAAACTTATTCTCATAAAATAAATAAATCTTCTACTAAAACATATTCATGTCAAGAAAATATTGCTCAGGACAAAAATGATTCAGCTCTTTTGGAGTACCCCTTTTACCTTATGTGCTATAACCGAGTGTACATTCCATTTTATTTTTATATTGGACCTGTGTTCCATGGGAAATGTTTTTCAGTTTCATCAATACTTGACTAGACTTGTATAAATATACTCTACACGTATTATTTCAATTTAATAGTTTTATACATGAGAATAATAAAGCACTGTTAGTGCATAAAACTCTAAAACATGAATACCTAAACTCAGCCTTATACGCGCTAGCGCTCACGTGCAACTTTATTGCGGGGGGATATTCGGACCTATCCATGAAGATCTCTTTTCGACGAAAATGAAAGGGACTTCCGATGTGCTCCTGATAAGTCGCCGGCCGCGCCGGTGACGATTTCTCCCGAACTACCACAACGAGATCGTGTATACTACAATGAATTTGAACTATAAATGTTATAATAATAAACCGTGGAAAATACCGTCAAAAATCTAAGTACCTTTAATAGGTAAGTTGATGTGCTGCTAATAGTACCAGCACAATATAAACACTAAGAGGCCTTCGCGGACATTGTTCAAGGTAATATTTAGTATAATTTGTACGGAAATCATTAAACCATAAGTTCCTGAATCTGTCCCAAAAAGGGTTGAACGATGTAGTCACCCTTATATTCATACAAAAACAAATGTTGTGTTTTCTCAAAAACGAAGCTGATTCTAGAGGAGATTGTTTGAGTAACGTGTATTTACTACATTACGATCGAGAATTCCTCTTTGGTTAGTAGTTTTAGGTGATACTTGCAGAGATTTCGGATGCCGGTTTTTTGGGGAGCCAGCGACATGGGTTGGAAACATTCCATGGCTTATTTCTCAGCTCCAGTTGAGTCACATAGCTATTGAATGTGCTTGTAGCTGTCACATATTCCGTCACATTTCTTTGGCATACCCATCATTTTGGCACATTGCGCCGTTAACAAGTAATCTGATGATTTCTCCGAAATTCTAACCTATAAGCATGTCGCTGGCTCCCCAAATTTTTTGACCTGAGATCTTAGTCTAGGTAGCGTCACATTGAAAACCAGTCTTAAAATAAGAGTCCATCCATTGGTCACAAACGTTTGAGCCTCTCAGCTTTGAAAAATATATACTTTGGGGAGCCAGCGACATGGACATGATAATTTTAGTTTCCAGGTGGAATTTCCGGATTGTTTTCCTGTTTGGGGGCGCCACTGAACTGGGCTCTTGGACCACCTTAAAGAGGTTTGTGTCACGTTCATTAAGGCGAGTGTAGCCCTCAACGACCTCGACAGTGTCGTCACGTCACAAAAAAACCGTTTTCTCTTTAAACGAACAATCTATAAGAATATCTGTTGCCCAAGTTTTTAGTATTACACAAAAACATACATAAATCACGCCTATATCCCTTACGGGGTAGGCAGAGCGCTAACGGCCGTTCAACGGATATTAACATCATGTCTGACAAAAGTTTGAGGGTCAATCAGATAACTGTGTATCACTATAGTGACAGGTTGTCAGCCCGTCGCCTAAAATTGCAATACACACCCTCGAGTCCCTTAGTCGCCTTTGACGACACCCATGGGTAAGGAATGGGGTGATGCTATTCTAAGCCGGCATATTAGTATTATTCTTGTAAAATTAGGATCTGCAAACTCAATGAAATATTAGCTGCAATTAAAGTTATGGAAAAAAGTACCTAAAATGGCTACTTTTGGTATCAATTGTCATAACTTTAATTACAGCGATTATTTTATTGAGTTTGGTTCTAATTTTACTTAAGGATAATACTGAAAACTTGGGCATCGGACATTCTGATAGATTGTTTGTATAAAGAGAAAATGTTGTTTTTGTGAAGGTCGTTCACGGGTACACTCGCCTTAACAGTAGGTAGGTACAATGAAATTAAAGCCAATACACTTAAAATATTCATCGCAATTTATTCATCAATTTTAAACGTTTTTGTATTTTCTGTAATCTCTTCTCGTTCGTAGTTGGCGGCGCGCTCTTCCTGTGATATTCGTACCTCGGCTGCACTATGGGATGTCTGTTGATGAGTTTTATCAATTTAACTTCAAAGAACTGCTTATCGCATCGCTGGCACGTAATCCTAATGCCTTGTTTGCTGTAATCCCGCAGCAAAACATACTTGTAATTTTGAGTGTTTTTGAAAAACAAACAGCAAAGTTCACATACTTTGATGATCTTTGCCATTCCAATTCTTTCCGACAATTCCGGCTGACTTTGATGAGATTCAAATATACCCCTGCACACTGGAATATGTTCAGTTAATGTAGTCTTTTTTTCAAATGCTTTTGAGCAGTTTTTGCATTTGTAAATGAAGTGGTAATTGTTGCAGTGTTTGACGTATCGGTAGTATTTGAGATTACACTGAGTGCACTTCTTTAGGGTTTTGTTAGTGCACTCATTTTCATAGTTTGGATGCAATTCCTCGATATGCCTTCTAATAGTCCAATGGTTGCCAATGACGCACCTGTCGCAAACAGGACAGACCCTTATCCTGTGATGGTTCATTTCTTGATTTATATGAAAATGAAGTTTTGTCTCATGAATTATCAAATCATACCTGAAATTTTAAACAATGTATTTGTAAGTAAAATGTAAGTTGGCTTAGAACTGATTTGGTTTGTATAATAAATGTGGGGTTTCAGTGCCTGATATTATCAATTTACAGGCTACAATATTACAGATGAAATTCGATAATTGCGTAGTCGGTTAGCCATTACGATACCAAGAATATTAACCAGCTATGCAATATACTAAGAATTTCACCTGTAGACTTGTAGCCTGTAGTTTCATAACATAGGGCACAGAAAGCACTATGACTAACTTAAAGAAATTATTTGGGGAAATCATTAAATTCTGAAACAATTACTCTAACATACATACATACATATATAACGCCCTAAAATTGCAATACACACCCTCGAGTCCCTTCGTCGCCTTTTACGACACCCACGGGCAAGAAATAGGGTGATGCTAGTCTAAGTCGGCATCACACGGCATTAATAATTACTCTAAACCCGAAATATATAATTTAAATGTTGGCATTTCTTCAGTATCGTTCTTCTAGAAATCTTGAAATCTAGAATTGAAGATATTCTCTTCAGCCTATATGGTTATGGTTATTCTTCATAAGTTTGCTGGGTGATGCCGGCTTAGAATAGCATTACCCTATTTCTTTGCCGCGGGTGTCGTAAGAGGCGACTGAGTGCCTCGAGGGTTTGTATTATAATTTTTGGCGATAGGCTGAGAACCTGTCACTAGTGATACACAATTTTTCTGAAACGGCCCTCTAATATTTGTCAGACGTGGTGATAGCGATTTTATTTTACGGCCGTTATCTATTTGCCTACACCGCAAGGGACAAAGGCGTGATGTGAGTATGAGTATGTAATTTGTTGAGGTACTTGGTACCCTGTATAAAATCGTGTGTGTGATGTGACCACTATGAAAGAATGTTTTAAAACTTTTCGTGGGTAAACTGTGAATTAAAGATTATATGAAACTTCTTGTTTATTCATACATATATCACGTCTATATCCCTTGCGGGGTATGCAGAGCGTGAGCGGCCGTAAAAACGATCATTTACGCGCCATATCTGACAAACATTTCAATTGATAGTTTGTCAGCCATGCGACTGCCTGTGACGCAAAGGTTCCGGGTTCAATTCCCGGTGAGGCACTCACAAAGTTGATATTTATCACCTTGTGATTTTTTTTCCCAGTCTGGTTAGGATATTGCAAGCTGAACCACCAGTGTCCGATATTATCAAACTACAGGCTACAATTTTACAGGTGAAATTCGGTGTTCATTGCGTAGTCGGTTAGCCATTATGCTACAGGGAATATTAACCGGCTACGCAATGTACTACGAATTTCACCTGTAGACTTGTAGCCTGTAGTTTCATAACATAGGCACCTGATTGTCCAAAAAGGAAGATGGTTCCGTGCTTCAGAGGGCACGATAAGCCGTCGCTCCCGGTTGTTGTGTATGATTACTTATAAGGCGGTCGTTAGACAACCATGTCAGAGGCTTTCTAGTAGTTGAAAAACTCTGACACCAGGGTTCAATAGGTCGTTGGACGACTCGGTATCTCACATGATTTTTTTAAAAATCGCCTAGAATTGCAATATACATGTAACTCCCGAGTCCCTTAGTGGCATCGACGCCCACAGGAAAGAAATGGTGTGATGCTATTCTAAGCCGACATCATGTACGAAAATAACGCAATTGACAATTATTTTAAATGTATAACTGCTGGGTAGAAAGGTATAAAGGCCAGTTCAAATCACAGCGATAGCCGCTGGGTACGGGGGTACTGGTACTCAATCACTTGCAAATTTGTACCAATCAGCCAATTTGTGCCAATACTTCCCACAATTTAAATAGGCCTTTAAGTATGTACTTACCTTTCTACCCAGTGATTATGCCTTCTATTATATTTACCTATTATTGAAGGTAGTTTCACATCTTTTGCACTCCCAAACACTTGGTTCAGTTAGATCTTCATAATGTACAGCCGGGGTAAATTGATCTTTTTCTTCAGAAGAAATATGGTTAGAGTCATTCAACTTTTTTACATGAGGATGTAATTGTATTGGTTTATCATCATCATCAGAATCATCAATAGTCAAATCACAAATGTCATTGTTAAAATCATTTTTTGGAGTTATTATATCATTGTTGAATTTCATTACATTAGTATTTATTATATCATCTTCAAAATCACTGATATCATCTTCAAATAGTAATCTACTTTTGATACTATGGGTTCCATTAGTTATGTTTTCTAGTGAATTATTTTCTTTTCGTATCATTTCCACAGATTTCATATCAGTTGGTGTTATGTTCTCATGTTTCAAATCAAGATCTTGTGGTTTCACATCTACATCTTTCTTTGGACTGAAATGATTGTTGCTTAATACAACTTTTGGCATTTTCAAAAGATCTGTCTTTAATTTTGCAATTTCATTTTGTCTGTTTAATAAATCTGGCTTTACTTTGTCACTTTCAGTGTTGTTGCTCATTAATAAACCTTTTAAGGTATCTTCGCAGCGAATAACAGGCTGCTTTGTGACAAAACTTTTTAGCTTTTCAATATTTTTCTCCTTAATAAGTTCCGTTACGGTGCTATCACATTCTACAACAGCTTTCTTATGTAATATTTTATCTAATTTCCTTTCAGTATTTTGAATAACTAACTCTGTTAGACTATTATCACACTGTACAACAGGTTTCGTGAGGACAATACTCTCCAATATATCAGGTACTTTGAAGTGATTTATTTTTGTGTGAATTTCGAGATCCATGGATGAAGCAAAATGCAGTTTACACTCCTTACATTTCACTATTTCGTCTTTTAGAGGAATTATTATGTGCTTGGCGTTGTGGACTAGCATGTCATATCTGGAAAGCATAGAAAAATATTAATTAAATAGATACTTTCAACAGCATGTTGAATTACTATAAGTAAAGGGATATTGATTAAGGTCAACTAAATCTGTATTAAAAAAGGCGGCTGGTAGCGACTGGATGGCGAAAACGAGAGATCGTGCCCTATGGCGTACCCAGGGGGAGGCCTGCGTCCAGCAGTGGACTGCAAAAGGCTGATGTATGTAAATCTGGATTACAAAGAATCTAAAGTAAATACATTTGCATGCACCATCATCATCTGCATTGTCACTTACCATCAGGTGAGATAGCAGACAAATGCGGGCCTATTTGATATATAAAACAAACATCAAATTCAGTAAAAAAAGAAAAGTAGTTAAGGCCTTTATTTTTTTTTCTCCTGGGCATTTGGTTACTTAGCTACATACAACACACTGGATCCCTCAATTTAGTAACTTGATGTGTTGCTGATGGTACTTCAGTACTTAACAAACAAACTTCACTTTAGTAGTTTTCTATTTATGTATTATTAATTTTTTTCTTATTACATTAGAGTATTTATATTAATGTGAGTAAGTTTATTTTAGTATGTATTTATGTATATTTAGGTATATTTTATTTTAATATTAAGGTATATTTTAAGAATGATATGTATGTAATATATTTAATTCATAGTAGTTTAATTTATTTTCTATTATTGTGATTTCACACCCTAATGCACCCATGTCTTTTTCCCTCTGTATATGGGTAGAGAATGTCTATGACTCGCCTTTAGTAATATGTGCAATAAAGTATTTAAAAACCTATGAGTTTCTTGTCAGAATACAAAATGGTTCAATGGAAATAAGACCATCATCTAATTTAAATGACTGGGGCGCAATTTGAAAAAGTACATTTTACTTCATGTAAAAAGGACCATTTAGTGACCATCTTCTTCTTCCTCGGGTTGGGACTTCTGAGGATCTCGCAGACAGGTGATCAGCTCTGCTAGGTGGGAACTATTTCACCCAATTACCAGGAATTATTTAGTGACCATAGAGGATGGGTTGCCTTTCCAACATAATAATGAACAGGGGTATGAAACTGAGGGTAACATTTTTACATTTTATGTTCTGAAAATATAAGTAAAATAAAAGTAGCACAATCTCTTACCTACAAAAACATAGCTTTTCGCAAAACTCGCACTTCTCTTGACTGAATTTCAACAAATCCTCATTGTATTTTGACAAGTCCTGAGAATTTTTAGATAATTTGATGACCTTGGGGGCAGGTTCATTATCCACAGACCTCAAGTCCGCACTAGAGAGGGTTTTCATGTTGGCTGCAATCAGAAGTTATTAGGTACTACTCTTACTAATAAGGCGGGCTGCCCTTATAAGACGTATATATACAGGGGTACTGCATTCTTGACAGGTTTTGGATGAAAAATATTCAATTATTATTCATTTTCTTAGCGCCCATAAATAGACTTATCAGGCGAAGCGTAAAATCTAAATTTGATTCGACTTACTTGCTTTCAAATTGGTAACCAACGTATCCAATTATAATTAAATACTAACTTATAAACATGCAATGAATTTATACTATATTATAATATCGATTAATTATTCGTGGTAACTAATTTTAGAATACATGATAACGTGTCTTAATTAGAACTTGATTCAAAAAACCCAAAACCACTAAATCTCCATTTCATTTTTATCTGTCATAAAAATCCACAGATTATCAACAAAAAATAAAAATGCACAACAAAACGCTCTACAGCGCCATCTATCGTTGAGTAGCGTTTTTTTTTAGATACACAATCGTGCAAGAAGCTATGCAATCGTGGAATCGTGCAATGCATTTGACTCATCATGATTGATTACGAAAAAACACATACATGTGTGCATTTCCCTGGCACGGTATCCATGGAAAACCATAACTTTGTTTGAGAATGCAGAATAATTGTCAAAATTTGATCGAATCGGGGACGTGCTAAAGAAAGGTCAGGTCAAGAGTAGGTACCCTAAACCGACGAGCATGCATGAAGAGATTGATGAATGTTGAGGAGGCGAAAGAAGTATGCGAGGATCGTATTAAGTGGAAGGAAGTAGTCTCTACCTACTCCTCCGGAAAAGAGGCGTGATTTATGTATGTATTTGTCGCACAAAAACCAACGGCGCATCGGATCATTCTGATTTTTTGCATGTGGGGTCGAAAATTAAGCGACATTTATTTGCAATAATTGGATCCTTGCTAGGTGGTCTGGTTTTCGAGATCCAGTTTTTACCGAGCTGTAGAAACGTTCCTCCAGCACGGTCACTTTCAATGCGATAAATATCTCCTAAACGGTGTCCCGACAAATTCTGGTTTTTGTGCGACAATTTTTTACAATTAATCGACAATTTATTCTGCATACTCAAAGTTATGGTTTTCCATGGTGACCGTGCCAGAGAAATGCACACCACATACATACACACATGCATGTCACGCCTATAATCCCGTGCGGGGTAGGCATAGCTAAACGGCCGCAAAAAGCGGACATTTAGGGTCAGGGCGGCAACAGTGACTCGGATTTTTTCGGAGAGTAAAATTTTATAGATAACGTTAAAGTAGCAAACTGAAATTTATACCTTATATGCATTGATTATTTGCCTTTCTCCTCGCAATGTCACTTGTTTGATTTACACTGCAGTAAAGTTTTCAGGCACGGTTTAAAAAAAAATGGGAAATGAGCCACTCTGTACCGGTACCAGACTACTATGACTCAACCCTGTAGTACACAATGGCTCTAACATTTTTTTGCAGTACACACTGGCTCAACAATGACATGAGCCAGTGTGTACCAGTACCAGTCTCATTTCATTTCAGTAGTACACACTGGCTCGTTAATAAAACATTATAATAAAACTACAATTTTCTAAGCAGTCAAATAATGTTTATTATCACAACTTATGCCTTAGGTACATTAATCACATGTTCATGTATCAAATCATTTATTTAACTTTTATGTTGAAAAACAAAAGGTCCTGATTGATTTTGTTCTCAAAGTAGGAGTAGATGACGGTAGATTGACAGCACACAATCACGGCACACAGTATTTCGATAGATTTCGACAAACGCTATCTCGACAGCACGCTAGTTTGACATCCTCAGTGTGGTTCCCAACTTCCCGTCCGGTGTCGCTTTTGCGACGCGGCATTCTAAAATAAAATAAAAACAAATATTTAGTAAATGATTGGATATTATAAAATGGCTATCACAAACAATTCGTGAAATCTATCGTATTAATAGCACTAATAACACTTTTTAAGTATTCAAGCTTCCACATAATCTGTTAGAATTGAAAACTTTTGTCTTGGAATGACTTTAAAGATACCCTCTGAAAATATGGTCATGATCATACCTATATTTTTTATTCTAGCGATATTGAAACATGACAGTAAAACTAAGAATAAGTACTTAAGCATTTTTAGGTTACAAATGTGTTAAAAAAGATTTGTTTCCCGTTCTGATATCCTACGCATAGTATGTAATTAACGTATATACTTCTTATAACTATATTTTTCTCTTTAATTGTATTAAACATCTAAAATTAACACTGACTCACAAAAGTACACACTGACTCGCGAGTCATTGTGTACTTCCTAAAATTGAGTCAGTGAGGCTACGTCGCCATTTTGAATTTAATAGGTGACACATCTTACAATTCTTCCCGTACGGCCAGCAAATCTATCGCATTGCTTAGCATATTAACACCACTATCCAACAAAACAATAACAGTTGTTCGAATCTTTAATTATCAATGAATAAAACGAAGTGTAACTTACCTCGTAATTTTGATTTGAGGGCACAAAAACTATCACACACTTTTTTCACTACTAAACGGCGCCGGAGCAGGCGGGTGACTGGTTTATGCGCGTTCGGCTGTCGCGAACTACCAATGAGTGAGGGAGACAGGTAGATACCTTTGTCCATTCGGGAGATATAGCCGTGAGTCAGAGTACCCGCCTGAGTCACTGTTTCCTACCCTACCCTACGCCACGTCTGACAAATATTTGATGGTCATTCGAAAAATTGTCGTCTCTTAGTCGCCTCTTACAACTCCCACGGGAAAGTAATGGGATGATGCTATTCTAAGCCGGCATCACACGGCACAAATAAATTAAGAAATAAATCTACACTAATCTAATCTAATCTATAATAAAAAAGAGGAAAGGTTTGTATTTTTGTTTGTTTGTATGTACTTAATCGATAAACTCCGAAACTACTAGACTGATATCCAAAATTCTTTCACCATTAGAAAGCTCGTGAGAAAGCTACAACATTCCTGAGTAAGATTGGCTACTTTTTATTACGGGAAAATTCCTCCTTCCCACGGAAAAACGGTTAGAAGTAGGAAAAGCGGGAAATATAGCGGATAATACCCAAATTAGCCAAACCGATTTAGCGATCTTCGTGAAATTTGGCACTGATATAGGTGGTATATTGAAAACGGACTTGCACTACTTTTTGTCAGCACTTGAGAATCTGGAGTACCTGATGGAGGGCACCAGGATCACAGCTAAACTATAATAGATATGTGGTGGCGCGCATGCGCTCCACATACAAGTCCTGAAACGCGGTATAGAAGTTATTTCGCCGATCGCTATATATACAACTTCCAAACATGTCCGGTTGGAACAGTCGTTCCCCTGGTCACAACTCCCGACCAGGCGGGTAGCTACCCTTTTCCTCACTGTCGTCACTCGGCCTACTGTACTGGCCTCATCATCACTCCTCCTAAAGATACGAAAATGGCTTCATAGCAAAAGTTGTTCAGCATGACGGGTCGCTTCTGCTGACACATGGTTATCAAGGATCTGGAGTACCTGATTCAGACCACCAGCATCCCATCTAAACTAGAAGAGCTACGGCTTCAAAGTAAAGGTTGTTTGGCATGGCGGGCTGTTTTTGCTGGTACATGGTAATCGAGGGTCTGGAGAACCTAAAGCAGAACACCAGTATCCCATCTAAACTACAGTAGATAAGGTATCGGCATCAAATTAGAAGTTGTTTAACATGACGGGCCGCTTTTGCTGGCACATGGTCCTGTTGAGTCACTTCTGCCGGAACGGAGTAAAGAAGTAAACTACTTTTTACTGCGGGCAAAGATTCAATTTCTACGGGAAAACTGGTAAGTAGCAGCGGGTGAAACCGCTGGGCGGGCCGCTAGTCTTAAATAAATAGAAGTACATAATATCCACAGATCAATGTCCTAAAGCTCATACATTGGACAAACCAACCAGAACATAAATTCTACCCGGATGGAAGACCACATCACGGCAGTTACGATACGAACAATGAGACTCATAAAATCTGCCATCGCTGAACACTTGTCGGAGTCTGGTCCGAACCACTGGATCGAACAACACAATCCAAAGTCTTCGATAGAACCCCATTATGTCCATAGAGAGAATGGGTTAAAATAGTTAAGTAATTATGTAACAACAAAACTTTTTCCAAACAGTCATAAAAACAAGTGATGTAGTGAGTGTGTGTTGTTGGGACGACTTTCTTGTTAGAAGGGTATATACTCGGTATGTTCCTTGATCATGACGCTTGCTTGCAACAGCGTCAAAATATCTGGCACTCATAGTAATAATAATTCGTCGGTAAGAACCCGTTTAAATTATAACCATGATTAGGCCAAATATAATTATAAAAAAAATTACCTACAACTAAATTAGCCTAATCAAAAAGTCCTCCGCATAGTGAGCCGTGCCCATTATGCTGGCCGCGTTCCCCCTCTTTGCATCGCAAGCGAGACTGCGCGATGTCTATGCTGGCGATTAAGTTTAAGCATCTGATGCCCAGGATCCGGACGTCTCCACGGCAAACGGCACGAAGTCCTGGATAGTTCCAGGGCAGAGAACTTGGCAGATTTGCCACGGGCCGCTGCCTCGGCTGCTGCGCCAGCGCTCTGCACGGGGCCAGCAAGGTGGCAGGCCGCGAAGGTGCTGACGCACGTCACGTCCTAAATGAGACAGCGCCCTCTGCCATGGAATCAAGGTTAGGACATCGGGCCTCCTGCCATCTGATCTAGACAAGCCTCGAGGCTCAATGACGCAAGGAACGTCGGCTGAGGCTGAGAGTGCCGTGGTCGCCAGCCGCTGCTGGCCGGTGCAGCTAGTGCAGCTTAGGCATAAGCAAAAACGTTTTTTTGACATAACGAAATTTCTATAAATGCCAAGGACATCGCCAACGCCATCTATTGTCGAGTAGCGAGACTTCTTTTAAAACCACCCATACACATAACTCCTACAAAATTATATAAAGTAGTGATCTGTGGTTAGTGTCAATCCTTGTTGTTATTTGTTATAATGTATTTTATTTTCTAATTATAATTTTGGAGATGTTTCGTAGCTGAAATAAAATGCTGAATAGTCGAATAATAAAGATTATCAAATTGTGGAGAATCAAACCTCATCCCGTTTATTTCAGTAAAGTTATTTTAGTTTGGTCTAAGACAGAAGTGCAATAACAATGCACACTCCAAACAAAAATAAGAGAGTATTCACTGATATGGATATTGTATGTATTGCTTGTCTTAGTACTGACCGAAAGCTTTACAAATTGCTGCGATATAAAGATGTTTTCTATCTAATATGTAAAAACATAGTTCAGGTATGTAATGAATCGTCATTCTGAATAATTTAGGAAATTTAAAAGTTCTGATATAACCCGTGATATTATGCTTATATTCCAGGGCATAAATTCAGAAATATTCCTGTGTTTTGAATGTCTGGCATTGCTTAGAAATGTTAAAAATTTCCAAGTCAAAGTGCAGACATCTCAATACATATTGAAGAATGTAAAGGGAAACGATGATAAGGTAAGAGCAACACTTTTAAAATATATCAGAGTATACTTTAAACTACTCAATTTCTTAATGGATTACAACAACATGTTACAATAAAATTCGTGAAATTTTTGGTGTCTATACAAGTGCCTTGGTGTCTATACAACTATAATTTTCTTGTATAGAATACATACATGCATATATCACGCCTTTATACCTTGCGAGGTTGGCAGAGCGCAAAGACCCATAAAAATGGGCAATTTTGTCATGTCTGATAATGTGATATAGGTATGTATAAATGTTCTTTCTATCTTACTATGAAAAGTATGTATAACGAAAATCTTAGCATTATATTACAATTTCTATGTACCTGTACTAAAACTGTTAAGGCGAAATCTGGCCAAGGTTGCCGCGTTTTCAAGGGGGTGAAGCAGCCGCGCGGGCGGAGCAGGCTCGGGGTGTACCCCCGCACGGGCAAGTAGCAAACGCAGCGTGTCAGGCTCCCGCGCACGACAGTATAGGCGTAGGGTAAACGTGCTAATAATTGAACTATTTGTTTCATTGAAAGGTTGTCTTTTTTAATGTTATATGATATACCTATTCAATGTTCATGTTTTTTAGACATGTAAACCATGTAAAACTTTACGTAGTGCTACTACGTAAAGTTTTTAAATCAGTCATAGTTAGGTAGGTACAGAATTATTTATAAAGAAATAATGTCTAGGGATCCGTATGATTATTCATTATTCATGTTATATGGGGAAAAATTCAAATAATATACATCAAAATGCAATCAAAATTCATTTAGAAGACAAAAAAATTACGTTTAAATTAAGATTTATCTGCTTCATTTACTGTCGCCCATAAATAGGGTTCCTTCCGTAGTCTGTTGAAATTATCGAGGCGAGGCATACAAACGAACAGACATAGAAATAAAATTGGCAAAATAATAAGGGATTAAACTAAGGAAATCTATAACAGCCCCAATAAACAGGATCTGACAATCCAGCGCCCACTTTCCTGGTTATACAGCCGGTTTTTCAGAACCTCTCAAAGGCATCCCACGGGCTCGACGAGAATCTACAATTCCATACCATTTAGGGAGAATATGATTCTATTTTAGTTTACCAAAAGTTGTCATATCTTTGTATATACTGTCTCCATTTCATCAGATTGTTTTCTCCATATAAAACACATCTTATCTTTCCCGTCACACGTAATTGTCCCTGAACTTGGAAAAACCAATTACTATTTTGAATCCACAGTAACTCGATCTTGCTTTTTATAATATTTCAATATTTGCACCTAATTTTGTTTTATAGCATTTTGAATGCCATTTTTGACACGCATCTGGGCATTTCACTTCCACTGTAGTATATTCACCCACGATTCCGAAAGGCGTAGCACCTATGAAGAGAAATGTTTCATCAACAGTCCTTGATTCTCAAATTATCTTAGCTGCTCAAACAAACTGTTGAGAAATCGGTGTAGTCGTCTGTGTCTGCGAAAAGACGCCACATTGATGACTCTATCGATCATTATAAGCCAGCACAAGTCTGGAAATATTTACGCGCGCTTGGTGTTGGGAAGTCGCCAGCTACCCCTAGTAGTGCTGTAGATTTGTCAGCACTCAACCGGCATTTTTCGTCTCCTCCTATCACACTGACTGATGTCGTCAAAGCAACGACTATCGCTAACATAAACCGTCACCACTTCCACAGTGTACTTTCTTCTCTTTTTAAGTTGTTGCCGAGGACGATGTTAAGAAACATATATCATCCATTAAATCTACTGCCGTGGGCAATGATGGCCTCTCCTCCCGTATGATCTCCCCTTATCCTTACCGAACTCTTGCCAATCCTCACACACATCTTTAATTTCACTCTGGTAACAAGTTCTTTCCCCTCAGCATAAACACGTGCAATGTTATAACTCTCCTTAAAGTTTCCAATCCTTCATCGTTCTCCCAATTTAATCCCACTTCCATCCTTCCATTCTTATCTAAGATCCTTGTACACATTGTCCACAAGCAGGCATCTGACTTCAACACATCTAATAGTCTTCGTTCTACGTATCAGTCTGGTTTTCGTGCTGGTCACAGCACTGTGACAGCACTTATCAAAGTCACCGACAATATTCACCACACCATGAAGAATAAATCTTTGACTATTCTTATTTTACTTCATTTCAGTAATGCCTTCAACTTAGTTGATCTTGATGTACTTTTCGCTATCGCTTCGCTCTCTCTCTCTTTTCCGGCAATAACTTGGTTTGATTCATAATTTCGGGGTCGCTTGCAGCGGGTCCGTTCTGATGAGGCTTTCTCGGAATGGAGTAATCTCTCTTCAGGCGTACCTACAGGTGGCGTCCTTTCACTTCTTTTTTCTGTTGTGATTAACACAGTTACTCCTCTCTTCTAGCTTCCATCTTTACGCAGACAATTTGCAGATTTACTGTCATTTCACCTGTGCTGAAATAAATAGTGCAACTGTGGCTATCAACAATGACCTCAGCAATATTGCTATATAGGCTGAATTCTTCGGTCTCGTGGTCAACCCAATAAAATCTCAGGCCATGCTAATAGGTAGTTCTTATATGTGTGTGTAGGCAAGTGGACCATCCAATTATCCCAAACGTTATTTATAACGGCACGTCTATTGCTTTCACAAAAACTGCCAAAAACCTAGGTATTTTGCTGGATTCCACTCTCAGTTGGACTGCGCAGGTCAACGCTGTCAGCAGTAAAGTATTTTTCTCTTTTCTTTCGCTTTAATGCCTTCAAAATTTCTTGTCTCTTAAAACTAAGATTACTCTTGCTCAGACACTTCTCCTCCCCTGTTTAGACCACGCCGACACCTGCTACGTAGATGCCACTGAGGAGTTGTTTAGCAAACTTGAGCGTCTCCAAAACCTCTGCATCAGATTCATTTTCGGTTTACGCAATTACGACCACAGTTTGGCTCACAACTCACATTGAATCGTTAAAATAGATTGTACGGAACCCTCCTCACTTATCGAGTCCAACTCGCACTTTACCAGTTTTTATATATCCACACTAATATTACATATGGGAAAGCCTGCTTGTTTGATTTTCCTTTCTTCTCGTCGCAACGGAGCGGTTTTATGTAAAATTGAACCTCCCACACAAGGTGTACTAGCCGGCCTAGTCAATTTGTATGGGATCCATATGTTCCTTGAGCAAATTTATTCCTTATTCTCAGACTGGTGTCTGGTAGGCATTCCATGGTTTTCGCTATCGGTCACTAGTTCAATTTCACCCTATACAATAGTAAAGTAAGGTTGTACGGAACCGTCCTCAGCTATCAAGTCTAACTCGCACTTGACAGGTTTTCATCCATCGAAACGTGTTTGTTTGATTGTCCTTCCTTGATGTTGTAATTGTAACGTCACGTTGCGTTGGGTGGATTGTGAGGCTGGAGAGTGACATAGGCAACTTTTTTTTTCTTTGGAGAAATATCTTTTCCTTGTAAAAATAGACGACTGGATAAGTGAAGAGCTTCCTATAAACTACGGTGTGCCACAAGGTAGTATTCTTGGACCAACTCTGTTCCTGTTGTACATAAACGGACTCTGCAATCTCATTATTCCCCAAGCAAAGATTTTCACATACGCTGATGATACAGCCATTATTTTCTATGCTGATTCATGGAGTAATGTCTTTCAATTAGCACAATCTGGTTTTAATACAGTAGCTACCTGGCTTAATAATAATGTGCTTACTCTGAATGTTGACAAGACACAATACATAACATTTTCCATGAGATCACATACACAACCATGCTCAAACTACGCTATTAAAGCTCACACATGTAGACCTAACATATCCGAGATTTACAATTGTACTAACCTAAAAAAAGCAGAGTGTATAAAGTACCTGGGTGTTTACATCGACCACACACTGTCTTTTACAACGGACATAGACACTGTAAGCTCCAGACTGAGAAAACTTATGTTCATATTTAAAAGGCTTCGGCACATTGTGACTCGCAAACTTATAAGGACTATCTATCTTGCACTCTGCCAGTCTATAGTTTCATATTGCGTTTCCGCATGGGGAGGTATAGCCAAAGGTAACCTTCTGAAACTAGAACGTGCTCAACGAGCAGTGTTGAAAGTGGGTTGGGGATTACCTTTTTTACATCCTACTACTGACCTGTATAACACCTGCCAAGTTTTGTCGGTCCGTAAACTTTTCATCCTACACACTATAATCACAACACACAAATCCCTTTCGTACGACCCTGGCTCAACACAAAATAAACGTAGAAAAAACTTAGTTTGTAAATCTAATCCAGTTCGCACTTCATTCGCTCAAAACCACTTCTTTTTCCTGAGCAGTTTCCTGGATAATAAAATTAACTCAATAGTTCAAATTTACCACTCTAACACAGTCGAATGCAAATCATTACTGACGAAATGGTTAAAAGATTTAGATTATGTTGACACAGAAAGGCTTTTTCACATAATTTCTTAATACCCTACGTCAAACAAACACCCGTAAAACACACGGCAATGCAAGACAAACACACACACACACACACACACACACACACATTCAAACCTAGGCACCCAAATTGGTTTACTTTTTATATGTTTTTATTCTTTAGTTGTAAGCTTTTAGTTGTAAGCTGAATACATACATAAAAACAGTTGTACATAGTGAATAATGAGTAAATTTTGAGACTGAAAGTAAAAATCCATAGAGGTTGAGAGCCTGGTGATTTGTAATACAGGTCCCTCCTAGTACGAACTCCAGTCTCTCACAAAGTTACATTAAGTTTTACATACTCAAAATTGTTAAGTTTAAGTTAAAACTCTGTAACATTGTGTTGAGAAAAATAAAGCTTTTTATTATTTATTATTATTATTATTTATTATGTTAACCATACATAAGGTAGTCCTTACACGGTACTTCTACCCTAATTCGAAAAAATATATCTTATTGGACTTATGCGGCTGGAAAAAAGTTGTACATGTCTGCTTCCGACGAGGCTCAGTGGCCGACTGAGGGGTGCGGGCGCGGTAGAAACCGACGTGCCCGTGCGCAAACCGAACATACTTTTGTGTTTAAGTGTTCTTTTTTAATGATAATAAGTAGATAATTGAAAAACTAGCTCCATGCGTTGATTACATATATAATAAGGAAGAAAAAGACATAAAATAAATTTTGAAATATTGGATACCGGTCAAATGGTACAGGTTTTTAGTCTAAGAAACAGGCCAAAAACCGCAAAATTAGAGCTTACTTTGCGATTTTTTTCTATCGAGAAAATTTTTACCAATCGTGTTTTGGGCTCCATAGTTTTGTAGCATATATCTTGAAGTAGTCCTGAAAATAATTACGTTTCGTGTTTTTGAGATTTGAAGAAATGGCATAGAAAACTCCGAACACTACTCCGCCTTTGCTCGGAGGATTTCTAAGGCCACCTCACCTTAAGGTCAAATTATGTTTATAGCATTAATAAAAGGTTCAATTTATATTTTATTAATATGTATATTTATATTCAGGCGTGTCCTACACACTCTTAATAAATAAAAAAAACTTACACATAGTGTAAATTTAACATATGTATTTTGTTACAGCAAAGAATACAAATTTCACTATCAAATTTGTCTCCAATATCAACTGATGTACATGATTGCAGTTATTCACTAAATTATGAAGTAGCAGGAGACACAAAACCAGATTTGGTTATAAAACAAGAGGATGATGAAGATGACCAATATCCAGATGACAATACCTGTAATTATGATCTCCCATTGGTAGATGAAACTAATATTTATAACCAGTCAGATTTAAACAATGAACCATTTGTGACTGCAGTCAATTTAAACGAAGAACATATAAAAAAAGAAACATTACATACTGTGGAAGATGAACATAATGTAGCTGAAATAAAAAATGAGATAGAAATAAAAGATGAAGGAAAGCAACTTCAAAGTGACTCCATTTGTCCGCAATTTGATAAAAAAGTGACTAAAAAGAAAAAAGTGTATGCAAAACGACTCCATTTAAATAAAGATAGGTCTGAGTTGTACAAATTTATATGTTCGGACTATCCGCCAGTGGCAAATGTTTACCAGAGACTTAAAATTCCTTATGAAGACGTGATTTATTGGTTGGAAAAAGAAAGAAAAAGCATATTCTTTAAAAGACTTAAATATAAATGTGAAAGATGTGCAAAAATGGTTGTTAAAAAGAATTTACAAGATCATGCAAGACGCCATGCAACTAACGTAAGTTTAATTTTAAAATGCGTGTCTTGAAGGGCAGTTTAACATACATACAGACATCACGCCTATAATCCCTTGCGGGGTAGGCAGAGCGTATACGTCTGCAAAAAACGGACATCTACACCACGTCTGACAAATATTTGAGGGTCGTTCGGAAAAATGTGTATCGCCATAGTGACAGGTTGTCAGCCCATCGCCTAAAATTGCAATACATGTAACCCTCGAATCCCTTAGTCGCCTCTTACGACACCCATGGGCAAGAAAAGGTGATGCTATTCTAAGCCGACATCACTCGGCGTTCAAATAAAGTTTATTATATTTTAAGAGCTGTGGACGGTGAGTGTATTTAACTTGACGTCTTCGCTCGGGTCGAATTTCGCATCCATATGATTTGTAAGAGCAGTATTTTATTAATGAGTTTGTATTAATAAATTCATATCTATTATTGTGCAGTCGTGGTGATTTCTATGTATAATGTTTATCTATTTACAATAAAAAATAAATTTTATTTTTAATATCATTTATCTAGGGCATGTATTTAACGCGGCGACAAATTGATACCATGCCGGGTCGTAAAAAAACTGAAAATGGATAGTAAATAAACTATTTTGGTGACTAATTTGAGGTAGCATCTTAACTAGAAAGGGGCGGCTTTTTAATGAGTTTTGAGGTTTTATTTAAATTTTATCTGGCAGTGATTTTCTTTTGTGGCCATTGAATTTCTTCTATGGCGACAAATTATTGGCGGATAAAAAAGTTAAAATAGGCTTTCATAAATTCTAAAATGGGGTTGTCTATTAACTTGACCAAGGTCTGAAATAAATACAACCAAGATCTTAAAAAAATACTTTTGGCTACATTTGTAGGGATCTAAATAAACCAAATTGTGACATGCTAAAAAACTATTCTTGGTCTATTTTTTCTCTTGACTAGGCAACTCTAGGTACTCAAACATAAGTATTGTTGGTAAACCTAGGTAGGTACCTACTCAAAGTAGGTAGGTTCATTTATTCTAGTGCTGTATTTCCTTTTTTATTAATCTACATAGCGTGCAATAAAAGGCATAAATTTTAATTCATTTTCTTTTTTTATTAATATTCCTTCAATAGGTACACAAAATATGTAATTTACTTAATAATCACAAAAACGAAAAAAGTTTTAAAGAAATATAAAAAATCTACATATTGCATTATTATTGCAGGCTTTGACTTGGTACGACGTCCTCTCTTCCTTTTTAATCCGATCGTTATTGACTTTGCCTCGATAGGCGGGGTGGTAAATTTTTCAAGAATTTACGAATCTGCAAACAATATTCTTATATCCAAATACATTATTATAATACCCATTTTCAGTTTTAATGCTACCTAATAATCGCTGCCAGATGTGTATTTTTATAATGAAAGCCAATAGTTGCCAGTGAAGAATGTTTGATATCCCCTCGGAAAAATTAGTCGCCACATTAGGTTTTATAATACCTTAACCAGTTTTACACTGATCCCACTTGATATATTTGATACCTTACAGTAGCAGCCCATTTTTTAGTTTTTTGATCCTAGCAGTGTATAGTTTGTAGTTAGCATTGTAGCTTGTATAGTTTAATAGTTGCTAAGATATTTAATCACTGCAAAGTTAGTTTTTTTGTGACTTAATGGAGTTGCCTAAAAAGGATTTCAGTTACCGTGTTAAATATTTGCCTTTATCTAGTTCCCATAGTACAAGCTTTGTTTAGTTATGGACTAGATGGCGCTGTGTGAATTGACAATGAGATATATATATATTTATATTAAACTGATTTTAAGTATTCTGTTACAGTTACCTTGCAACTCTACTTTTAAAAAACACTGTTGTTTCTTTTTCCAGTCGGATCTAAAATACACTTGCGATTACTGCTCCTTATCTTTTAAAAGGAAGGTGAATTTAATAAATCACTTAACCCTACACACATACGTACGATGTTGCAAATTCTGTGACTACAAGTGCATCAGTACGGTGCACATGTACTCACACGTGAGAAAACAGCATACAACTCCGAGAAGAGTTCAATGTCTCCAGTGTAAAAGTGATTTTCAGTAAGTTTTGTCCTCTACTGTAAGCTATCCTAGGCTAAACTTTATTTTGCTATCTTTTAGAAGTTTTGTGCGGGAAACCTGAGGCTTCGGATGTAACGTAAATTTCTTATTTTAGTTAATTAGTTCTACGCCGTTATTATTTTTAATCTGACAAAAATTGTTGTTATAAAAATAGCCGGCTAGTTACATACTTGTAGTGCCTTTATGTTTAAATCCGTCCCGAGCCGGTTTTCTATAATGGACAATACTAAAATGTTACAAAAAATAAAAAAAGTTCGTCACACAAATTTCTTTATTTTCACAATTATGTATCATGACGTCAATAAATGATAGTACATCCTACATTTAATATAGTTAATTTCATTTCACTTAAAAAATCATCAGTTAACAATACGATTCAATTACTTTTAGGAACACGCGATTGTTCTACAATCACTATCACAAGGATCACTACAAACAGAACAAAACATTCATTTGTGACCACTGCAACAAACAATTTGCGCAACATCGCACCATTGAACAACATATATTCAAGTAAGTAACATAACATCCAAATATACATACATACACATATCACGCCTATAATCCCTTGCGGGGAGGCAGAGCATAAACATAACACAACAGAGCGGAAACCAACAGCGCTAATTTAAGATAAGAGATCTTTGTTACTGAATGTAGGACATGTTTTGCCGTGTGATGCTAGCTTAGAATAGCATCACCCCTTTTCTTTCCCGTGGGAGTCGTAAAAAGCGACTAAACGACTCGAGGGTATGTAGGTACTGCAATGTAAATGTTCCGAATGAACATCAAATGTTTGTCAGACGCGCTCTGCTTACCCCGCAAGGGATTATAGGCGTGATATGTGTATCATGGTATGTAGGCCAATATACCTACTTTAAAAAATCACAGTCGCATCCGTAACTAAGTAAAAATATGTGAACATTAAATTTCCGTACCCTCAAATTCTTTATTTGTTTTTTCTTCAGGAATCACACAACGCACACTTGTTCAAAATGCTCGCTGACCTTCAAAAGGCCGTCGCGTTTAAAACAACACTACGAGCTGAAACACCGCGTGGCGCGAACAGGTTTGGTCTGGGCAAGTTTTTATCCGTGTGATGCCGGCTTAGAATAGCATCACCCCATTTCTTGCCCGTGGGTGTCGTAAGAGGCGACTAAGGGACTCGAAGGTGTGTATTGCATTTTAGGCGATAGGCTGACAACCTGTCACTATAGTGATACACAGTTATCTGAATGACCCTCAAATGTTTGTCAGACGTGGCGTGAGTGACCGTTTTTTCGCTCTGCCTACCCCGCAAGGGATATAGGCGTGATATATGTATGTATGGATGTACAATTCACACAGCGCCATCTAGCCCCAAACTAAGCAAAGCTTGTACTATGGGAACTAGATAACTGATTTTAATACTTTTTTTTGTAAATAAATACATAATATACAAAGAAACACCCAGACTAAACACAAATATCTGAAAAAGACTTAACAAATATTTGTGTTTTTGAAAACTTGCACAATTTTCAAGCGCGGGCAGGATTTGAACCTGCGACTTTCGTCATTACTAGTGACGACGCCTCTTCCATCTGAAAATTGTGCAAGTTTTCAAAAATTGTATACCTAACACGGGAAGTGAAAAAGTAAAAAAGTAAAAAGAAAAAGTAAAACGACAATTTTCATATTGCTATGGACACTCATAAACCGGATATTATTGCAATAAATGAGTCTTGGTTGCCATCAGGACAAGAAATGCGTGCGCCAGCGGTGCCAGGTTATCGGCTGCGTATGGCTTCACGACCTCAGCATATGTGTAATGGTCGAGGTGGTGGAGTTGCCTTTTACATCAAAAAGGATATAAATGTGCGCTATTTAAAACACCCTGACGCAGACATCGAACAAATGTGGCTCACCACGAAGTGCATGGGCAGCACGATTCTTATAGGGACGGCTTATAGACCTCAATGGGTTAATGTTGATATGTTTATTGATGCACTAACGGAATCTTTAACATCTTTTTCTAGATTTAGTCAGGTTATTTTATTAGGAGACTTTAACATAAACATGCTTATAAATACCAGTAGTAATGTAATGTGTCTAAATTCAATCAATTCTTGCAATATATGAATCTTGACCAAGTTATCAAGGAACCTACGCACTTGTCAACACTCGGTGAAACTTTGATTGATGTGGTATGTACTAATTTGCGAGTGCGTGATGTAATAGTGTCAAATATCTCTGGTGGATTTGGACATTATATGGTCTGTGTTACTTCTCAAATAAGAAAAATAAAGCCTCCACCGAAATTTATTACTTATAGGCCCTTGAAGAATATTATTTTGGAACAATTTGATAATGATCTGCAGTTGATAGACTGGGATTCTATTCTGTGCCTTTCTAGCGTGGATGAAATGGTGGACGTGTTCAGGGATTTTTTACTCTACCTATTTGGCATACATGCACCTAAAAAGACAACAAAACTGAAAGTTGACCATTGTCTACCATGGGTTACAGATAATATAAAACTTATGATCGATTTACGCAATGAGGCCCACCTTAAATATCGCAAGTCTGAATTACCGTCACATGATAAGTACTATAAAAGCCTAAAATCATTTGTTGTATCTAGCATAGCTAAGGAAAAACGGGCATTCTATGATACTTTTATTAATTCTAATATATCTGATGGCAGGACATTCTGGCGTAACGTACGGGATAAGATACTGGTGGATCCTAGTAAAAACGATGTACTACCGGACTGTTTTAATGAGCCCAACGTTATCAATGATTTCTTTTTAAATATTCCACATATAAATTTGATTCCTGATTCACAGTACTCATTTTTCGAACATGCCAGATTTTCTTCAGCTTCATTTGCCTTGAAGCCTGTAACTGACAGTGATGTCTCTAAGTATATTCTTGATCTTAAGTCGAATGCTTTAGGTGTGGATGATATTAGTAGGGATATGGTTCTTTTAACACTGCCACGTACTTTGTCGGTAATTACTCATATGGTTAATGCATCACTGAAGTCTGGTGTCGTTCCAAAGGACTGGAAACGAGCCATTGTCACACCATTACCCAAATCTTCAAATCCAGCAGAATTGAAACATCTTAGGCCCATTAGTATATTACCATACTTATCTAAAATATTAGAAAAGGCGGTCTACACTCAGGTCAGCGAATACGTTGAAAGTAATAATATACTACCTGACTTACAATCTGGTTTCCGGAAAGGTCGTGGTACCATTACGGCACTATTGGATGTCACTGACAATATACTGGCTAATCAAGATATCGGTTTGGGTACATTTCTAGTTCTGTTAGATTTTTCGCGCGCTTTTGATAGTATTGATGCAACTCTTCTCTTGTCAAAACTGGTATATTATGGATTTGACCCTTTGTCAATTCAGTGGTTTAAGAGCTACCTCACAGATCGTTTTCAGTCAGTTAAATTGGAAAAAGAAAATGGTTCATACTTGTTCTCTGACACCGTCCCTGTGACTCGTGGTGTGCCGCAGGGCTCTATTCTGGGTCCTCTCCTGTTTGCTATTTATAGCTCTGATCTTACTCGGGTAATTAAGAACTGCAATTATCATTGTTACGCAGATGACATTCAGTTATACCTTTCAACCCCACCTTCTGACACGTCAACAGCAATCACTAAAATAAATGAAGATCTGGCGAATATTGCGGAATGGTTGAGTTTGAACTCTCTGGTGCTTAATCCGTCGAAAACTAAGGTGATGTTACTGGGATCACAGTTACAGATTTCCAGAATAATGGATCATCATCCTGTAATTGAGATCTCTGGTCACGTCATTGAGCGAGTGGAAGAGGCTAAGAACCTTGGCATTTTATTTGACAGCTCCCTGAGGTTCGAGAGGCACGTTCTGGATTTAGTAACCAATTGCTTCTATAGACTAAAGGTGTTGTACAGGATCCGTAACCTCCTAAGTGAGCGTACACGTATAATGTTATGTGAATCGGTGATTCTGTCAAAGCTTAACTATGGAGACATACTATATGGGCCGCGTCTACTATCTAAGACGCAGCGTTTAATACAACGCGTCCAGAACGCATGCTGTCGGTTTTGTTTCGATGTACCCCCCCGCACTCATGTAACACCCTTCCTAAATAAGGCCTCGATGTTAAAAATGGAGTCCCGTAGACAGCTGCATCTCGCTGGTTAGGTATTTGATGTTGTTAAATACCAAAATCCCAAGTACCTTTATAATAAATTAAAATTTTCAAAAATGTACCAGAAATATGGCAGAGTTGCACGGGCTCCTCTTTCGGGCTACATACACAGAACGGTGGCTTTCGAAGGTTCTTTCCGTTACCAAGCTACGAAGTGCTGGAATAACATTCCACCTCCTTTAAAGCTTGTAGGTACAAAGTGTACATTTAAAAAACATTTAAAAGCATACCTACTTGAAAAGCAGAAGATGGGAATTTCAAAGCGCTTCGAGCAAGGTAAGGTATGGCTTAGGTAGGACTGCAGTATTGTTGTGATCGAACATCTTATTCCTAAATATGGTTCCCTTTCTTTAAAAAATGCGGTTATTCCTGTTTGTGATTGTTTTTTGTCTTATAGACACCTCTCAGAATACTTTTATTTTATTACACTACACACAATTTTACTTTTTCGTAATATATTCTACGCAGCTCACACTTTTATTGATTAATTGATTATAGTTGTATCTGTACTCGGATCACCCATCACCAGGTGATAGCTGAAAATCAGTGTTTGCTTCCTGCAGGCAAAGATCCCACTGAGCTATGGCCTGATTTCTGCAGTACACATCTAGCTGAAGTTTATAAATTGTAGTCAGTTTTTGTTGTTTTGAAAATTGTTTTTTCTGCATGTAAACTAGATGTGTATTTTTGAAATAAACGCTTTATCTATCTATCTATCTAAGTGTTTCATAATTTGGTACCTATTCAAATATTTGTGTCTTGCGGGCATCGAACCCACGAACCTCGGTAGCAGGCAGGGGTACTATCTGAAACACTAAACAAATATAAATATATATATTTTTTACAGAAGCGTCGTATTGCGTAGAGTGCGACAGACAGTTCGACAACGTACCGCAGTACCAGTACCACATCAGAACTGCAGTCGCGCATCAACAAGAGAGAAAGTCTCATATATCGTCTGTCGCTAAACAAGGTCTAAGGAAAACGAACGAGCCGTGAGTACACATACAAGTAGTAGTGTTGTAACCTGACATATACACGAACATACACACACACACCCACACACTCACACAAACACGCGTTTAGTTCTTTTGTGGTAGGTAGGTAAGATAGTTTTTGCTTGATTTTATTTATCTAACCTTTGTTTAAAAAAAATTATAGCATGTACAATTATTTAATGAGTAGGTATAAATCATGACAGTTCTGTTGATCTTGTCCTGGGGTGGGGGCCTGGTGATATGTAACACGGGTTTGCGCCTATCACATACACCAGTCTCTCACAGAACAAAACTTGTGAATAATGTCATACTTTTTCAATATATGTTAAGGCTTTGCTTTTGTTTTGTCGAGATAAATAAACGATTTTTATTATATTATATAGTAGCAATGTGCCGTGCCCATTTTAGACAACGTGTCACAGTTCCAGCACCACATCAGAACTGCAGTCGCGAAACAAAAAGTAACGAGCTGTGAGTACACATACAAGTAGCAACGTGCCGTGCTCATTTTAGACAACGTGTCACAGTTCCAGCGCCACATCAGAACTGCAGTCGCGAAGCAAGAACTAAGGCGATCTAACGAGCTGTGAGTACACATACAAGTAGCAATGTGCCGTTTCCATTTTAGACAACGTGTCACAGTTCCAGCACCACATCAGAACTGTAGTCGCGAAACAAAGACTAAGGGAAACTAACGAGCCGTGAGTACACATACAAGTAACAAAGTGCCGTTTCCATTTTAGACAACGTGTCACAGTTCCAGCACCCCATCAGAACTGCAGTCGCGAAACAAGGACTGAGGACAACTAACGAGCCGTGAGTACACATACAAGAAACTATGTGCCGTGCCCATTTAAGACAACTTGTCACATTTCCAGCACCACATCAGAACTGCAGTCGCGAAATAAGCCAACCGTGCTGGTAAAGAACTGTCGTAGGCGATATTACCCCTGCCTGCTACGCCGAGGGTCGTGGATTCGATCCCTACAAGGCACATTTATTTTTAATACATTGCAAAAACTGTTTATTTGTATATGTATGATCGTTTCTGCTTTTCCTCATATTCGGGGTTTGCCTGTGACATTTGGTTATCTGTCTGTTCCATTTGCAAGTTCTTGCTGCTCAAATAATTGTTTTGGTATCAATAAAAATATATATGTATCAAAATACATAGTGTTGCTTTTATAAGTCAAACATAGTTCATTTTTAGCATATAACATTATGCTTCTTTCATTTATAGGATGTAAAAATATTAGGGTCGGCTGGAACATTTTGTACGGGAGGGCGAGTATTTTTTTCATAATTTGACCTATGTTTCTTGGAGAAAGCTGTTCAGTTTTATGAATTGGTTTACCCCTTGAAATATTGACAGTTATTTTTTTACACCTTACATTTACAGTTATAGATCACCAAGTAAGCGGCCGGCCCAATGTCTCGCGTGTCCCAAAGTGTATTCGAAGCGCCAAAACATGATGAACCATTACAACAAAGTCCACCTCGGCCAGTCCAAATACCGCTGCACCGTCTGCGATAAGGTAAAACTATAGCGGAAAAGAAGAAATTAATTTATATGGAATTGATGTTAGACTAGTTAATTAATGACACTAGAATTTATTATACAGGATTTTGAATCTTAAATATAAATAATGTCGCTGATCTACAATATTGGTCGCTGAGTTATCAATTTAGCCTTAAATAATAATCATTGGTCACAGAGTATAATTGAATGTCGCTGACCAACAATATTAGTCGCTGACCAACAATATTAGTCGCTGAGTTGTCAATTTAGAATTAAATTGTATTAATCAGGCGCTGAGGCAAATTCATTGTTGTTGGATTAAAAATGACGCTGGTTTTTATAAATTTTGTTGGAATTGTAAGAAATATTAGTTAGTTAAGCTGTTATTTTACGCCGTGGTTGTCGTAAAAAGTCATTGTGTCGGACTAAGGGATAAATATGAGCAACAGTGTTCCATGTGAATGCAACTTCTTGCACTGCGCTTGAATATGTCAGTACCCCCCAAATTGGGGGAATCACTTGTCCAACAGTGGACTGCTGTGGCTGTTAATGTTAAAATATTTACATAAGGCCATTCATTTCATGCAAAAAACGTCGGTGGTTTGCAATATTTAGAGGCCACTCTTATTATTTATATGTTCTAATATATAAAAAAGATTTTATTTATTTGAAACAAAAGAACTTGCATATAATAATTTGTTTATTTTAATTATATTTCAGATGTTCATTAACAATACAAGATTACAGTCGCACATTAAATACAGCCATGAGGGACACGTCAGAGAAAGAAATGACATTTGCTCCGTTTGTGGAAGAGGATTTACGGTCAGTATATAATACTCCTTTATTTGCCGTATGATGCGGAATTAGAATAGCATCACTCCATTTCTTTCCCGTGGCTGCCGTAAGAGGCGGCTAAGATACCCGAGGGTTACATGGGTATTGTAATTTTTGGCGATGGGCTTACAATTTGTCACTATTTTCACACATAGGGCACACAATTTTTTTAATTACCCTCAAATGTGTGTCAGACGAGGCGTAATTGTTCATTTTTCACGCTCTGCCTACCCCACAAGAGATATAGAAGTGGTATATGTATGCATCACTAAATAGTATAAAATGAAATCTCTATGTATGCTTAACCGTGTGATGCCGGCTTAAAATAGCATCACCCCATTTCTTTCCCGTGGGAGTCGTAAGAGGCGACTAAGGGACTCGGGGGTGTGTATTGCTATTTTAGGCGATGGGCTGACAACCTGTCACTATGGCGATACACAATTTTCCGAATGACCCTCAAATATTTGTCAGACGTGGCGTAAATGGCCGTTTTTTGCGGCCTTTTAAGCTCTGCCTACCCCGCAAGGGATTATAGGCGTGATGTGTGTATGTATGTATGCTTAAATCTTTAAAAGTACGCAACGGATTTTGATGCGGTTTTCTTTAGTAGATACAGTGATTCGAGACGAATGTTTAATTCATTCATGCCTGGAAAAGGAATGTTTTTATGCATGCTTCATGCCTGGAAAAGATCTTTGAAAACGGTAAGCAGCGGGTAAAACCGCTGGGCAGGCCGCGAGTGTAAGAATTGAAGTCTCAATATTAACCACATTCATTTTTGATGTTCACAGTGTAAAAAGGTGCTCCAAAATCACATGCGCACTCACACAGGCGAGCGGCCCTTCGCGTGTCCGCATTGCGACTCCAAGTTCGCGCAGAGAACCGCCATGGTCACGCACGTCAAGAACATACACAAGAAAATGTGAGGAAGATGAAGAAAATCGAGAAAGGATTAAAAATATTTTTTAGGTTATATTCAATGTTAACATATTCTGCTGTGAATAAATTTGATATCCTATTAATATAATAAATGCGAAAGTTTGTATGTTTGTTTGTTTGATACTTCTTCACGCAAAAACTACTGAAACGATTGTAGTGAAATTTGGCTCACATAAAGAAGGTAACATGGATTAACACATTGGATAGTACAGCTCGTTTAAATATAAAAAAAATGAGTCGTGATTAATTAAAAAGAAATAAGGGCCGAATTATATTGAGCGGCTCGGCTCAGGACAAAAGATGGCGCTGGTTTAGAGCTAGCAACATCGAAGAACACGAGTGTCGACAGGACCATTTTTATAGGTACTACTACTCAGCAGAAGATGGCGCTACATACAGAGGTAAATATAGTGTATAGTCTATGATACAGAGATGAGATGATTTTGAAGAGGGTTCTGTCAGATTGTTTGTTGATATTTTATTGTTTTGTTGCTAAAGCGCTAGTTCGGTAAATAAAGATGGAAAAATTACGAAGAAAAGACAATTAAATAAAAGATATTTGCTTTGTGCTGCAAGGTTATTGATACATAGGATTTACAGAGTGGAAAAATGCAGTCTTCAAGGACAAAAAATAATAAGAAACATTTTGAGAATATTCTATGTTTTGGTTGCCTGAGTGCTGACCGAAAACTTTACAAGCTGCTGCAATTTAAAAATGTTTTTAAGCAAATTTGTAAAAACATAGTCCGGGTAAGTCTATTTTAACTTGAGTCACAGACCTAAGTGCTACATGTACTAGTGTAGCACTGGGGTACTCTAATTAAGGCGCTAAGTAGGGTGAAGTGACTGTTCCTTTTATTGCCATTGCTTCAAAGAGAAAGATCCCATTAGATTTTTACCAAATTTCAGCATAGAAGGGTTTTAATTTTTCACATATAACATGTAAAAAGTATTATTAACCACTTCGCTCAGGTCAAATTTTGCAACAATAAATTTGTATTGTACTTCAAGCACACATGTGTACTGTTACGAACGGAGTAGTTAAACCCGATAATTTATTTTCATTCGAGATAAAAATAAAACACTTAACACAAAATATTAATGTTGTGAATATCTTTTATTGTATATAGAAACAAACTGAATCATTAAGCTGTTTTGGAGAATATTTGTAAATAATTGGGTTCACTTTAGGGTTTTTTCTAGTTCAACAAAACATAAAATTTCAATTTTATTCAATAAAAAATATTACTTGAAAATCAATCTTAAACACTATAATTTTTCTTTACTCATTCAATAACTAGTATTTTCAAAAACTTGACTTATATGAACACAATTGAATTATTATTAGCAGGCAGGCAATTCAGACAACTGTTGGTTGCCTGTATCCAGTTATCTATTGTTGGTTATAGATTTATTAAGTTTGTTTTTAAATTTTTAAATTATTGTTTACAGTGAAAATAATTAAAGTTAATTTTCTGAAGCTCTGGGTAATGTATGTTTTATTTTCAGGGTGGCGTGAATGCAGAAATATTGTTATGTTTTGAATGTATGGCGTTGATTAGAAATGTTAAGAGATTCCAAGACAAAGTGCGGACATCACAAAACACATTGCAGAGATACAAACAATATGGTTTTGAGGTAATCTTTACAAATTATCTTTTATTTTTCTATTTAAGTATAGGTAAAAATTACTAAGGTAACGTCCAAACCTATTGATATTATATTCAATTCTAATTTCGGGCCCCTGCGATACAGGCATTGCTTAGTGCAGGGTCCACTGCATGTTTGTCACTCGTTTTGCATATCAATTATTTTGTTTTAAATTTGTAATGAGGACAAACTTTTGTAAAATTATGTTTGGAAAATAAATATTTCTACTGCTAAAGACTGGGCAAAATTTTGACATCTTGTAAAGGCCCTATGCAACAGTGGGGTGCCCTAGGACAGAAACAACTATACCTACATGATTTAGCCTACACAGTTCTAACCACCATGCACACATGCGGCAACATTGAAACAAGTAATTTTCAGTAGTATCTGTCGGTCAAGTCAATTTGTAAAGGAGGTCTTTTTTAATTTTTGCTTAGCTTAGCTTGAATTTAATCATATTTTGTTAATATTCAAAACTTTTCTTTACAGAAAAAAATATCAATAAACTTATCATGTTTATGTACAGCAACAGCTTATGTACTTGATTTTAATAAAAACATAGAATATGAAGAGGAAGTGGACAGTAAATCTAATCTGAATTTAGATAATATTAAAATAGAAGATGGATATTATAACCTTGCGGATGATTTATATGATTTTGATGATGGTGATGATGAGGCGATTGGTGGTGATGCACAAGATATTCCGAACGAAGAAATTGATAAAACACCACTTGTAACCGTGACTGAAAGTAATTTAAATCATGATCTCATTAAAGACGAAAATATATTGCCAACTTTAGAATATAATCATGCACCTATTGTGTCTCACACGAAAGAAGACGAAGAAGAACCTATTATGAAAATTGAAGTAGAAAAAAAGAAAACTCGTCAAACTCAGTCTTTTCCTTTGCCACCAGAGAAGAAAAAAGTTAATAAGGAAAACATTATAAAAAGTTCAAAACATCGACTAAAAAAGATAAATTTTAATAAAAATTTATACAAAATTATAGGTTTGAACAATTCAAACGGAAATGTTTATGAGAAAATTAAAATTCCTTATGAAGAAATAAATTATTGGTTAGAAAAAGAAAGAAAAAATATATTTTTTAAGAGTATTAATACAATATATAAATGCGAAAAATGTGCTATAAAAATAGCAAGAAAAAAATCACAACAGCACATAAGCCGTCATGTAAGTTTTACCTTTGAATTATACCTTCTTTTTACGTATGAATTATACCTTGTTTTTACTTATGATTAGTTTATGCTCGGATCATTTAATGAAAACTGAAAAAGAAACCCTTATTTCTACATTATTATTCATTTATTTTGACGGCTGATGTGGCGTAGTCGTAGTGCGACGGCTTGCGACGCTAAGTTTCCGGGTTCGATTCTCGGTGGTGCATGCACAAAGTTGATATTTGTCACTTTGTGAATTTGTTCCCAGTCTGGTTAGGACATTGCAGGCTGAACCACCTGATCAGTCTGGTTAGAGTACTATAGGCTGAACCATCTGATTATCCGAAAAAAGATGGTTACGTGCTTCAGAGGGCATGTCCCGGTTGCTGTCTATGATGACTTAAACGGCGGTCGTTACACAACCATATCAGAGGCCTACTATTAGTACGCGGTTGAAATGATCTGACACCAGTGTTCACCGGGTCTTTGGAGACTTTACCTTACACGAAAAATTACAATTATTTATTTGTATATTTCTTATTCATTCCAGTCTCAAAACCTTCAGTACATTTGCGACTACTGCACGTTATCGTTTAGAAAGAAAGTCCGATTAATGAATCATGTGAAACTACACCGTTACATCAGAAGTTGTAACTTCTGTGAATATAAGTGTGTGAGCGAGTTCCTCATGTACAAACATGTGGAGAGGGAGCACGAGATCTCACGGGCAGTTCAGTGTGTTCAATGTAAAGCTAACTTCAAGTAAGTATTTAAACATAATATCTATCTATCAGTCGATAGTGTGCCTCGCGAAGCTCTCTGGATGGTGCTGGAAAAACTAGGGTGCACGGATAAGTTTGTTCGACTTCTAAGACTCCTGCATGACAATATGCAGTGCTGTGTCTCTGTAGACGGTGAACAGTCCGATTTCTTCCCCGTCACCTGTGGGGTGAAACAAGGGTGTGTTCTAGCGCCTACACTGTTCGCCTTATACTTTGCAGTAGTAGTCAAGGAGGTCTTGAATACTGTATCCGAAGGAGTCCGCATCCGATTCCGCACAGATGGCAGTCTTTTCAACTTGGCTAGACTTAGGGCGCGCACTAAGGTTTCGTATGCACTGATTACAGAGATCATGTATGCTGATGACTTGTGCTTTCTTGCGGAATCCCCAGACGGCTTGCAACAGCTGATGTCCGTTTTTCACCAAGCATGCTGCAAATTCGGCCTGAAGATCAGTGTCAAAAAGACGGAAGTAATGTCTCTAGACACACATGGTCGCGAGACACTGGCCATTAAGCTTTTTGAGGATATGCTGAAACAAGTTGATAAGTTCCGTTATCTTGGGAACACTAACATCTAAGTGTGACCTTGATGCCGAGATCAACAGCCGAATAAGTGCTGCAGCTGCAGCATTTGGAAAGCTGCGTTCCAAGGTTTTCTGCTCGCACGACCTAAAGTTAGCCACAAAAATATCTGTCTACATGGCGATTGTGCTGCCAAACCTTCTGTACTCCTCCGAGACCTGGTGTGTCTACCGCCAGCACATACGAACTCTGGATCGTTTCCACCTTAAATGCCTTCGCACCATCATGAAGATCAGATGGTCCGACCGAGTGCGTAACACCGAAGTTCTGAGACGAGCCAATGTCGGTGGCATTGAAGCCTATCTAATGCGTCGGCAACTTCGATGGTGCGGTCACGTATCCACGAATGGCGGAGGAGAGAGTGGCGAAGCGCATCTTTTATTCTGAACTAGAGGAGGGCAAGCGAAAGCAGGGTGGACAACTCCTCAGATATAAAGATGTTCAAAAGCGCCACATGAAACGTTGCAACATCGAGCCCACTCAATGGGAGGTTCTGGCAGCACAGCGCCCAGAATGGCGCGGGATGGTAAAAAGGCGAATACGCGAGTTTGAGGAGCAGCGCAAAGCAGACCTCGACGCTAAGCGCGATGAGCTGAAAGACCGTCCACCTGCAGCCATTAACTACAATTATGTGAATGGCAAGCTCACCTGCCCGCATTGCGCACGAGACTTCTTAGCAAAAATTGGCTATAGTAGCCATCTCCGAGCGCACTACGCCTCTTTGATTAGGAGTTGAAGTGGTCGCCATGGCCGAAATCGGTCGGAAAGATCATCATCATCATCTATCTATCAGTCTTATATTATCTTATGCTTAAATATTTTTATCATAAGCTTAGATTTTATATTCATGAAATACTTTTTAAGCACTCGCACACCATGTTGCATTTGGTTTCTTGCTCATCTTGTCCAAAAACTTGTACGAATTTAAAAAATTAAAAATTAACTACACACACACACATATATATTACGCCTATAATCCCTTGCGCACAAGCAAAAACGACCGCGAAAAACGAACATTTACGCCACGTCTGACAAATATTTGAGGGCGTACCGCCATAGTGACAGGTAGTCAGCCCATCGCCTTAAATTATTTAAACACATCCTCGAGTCAATAAGTCGCCTCTTACGACTCCCACGGGAGAGAAATGGGGTGAGATGCTATTCTAAGCCGAAATCACACGGCGTTGACCGTTTCTATCGAAAATCTGAATTATCCGTACTATGCTGTGCTCTGCGAATATAACACGAGCTGGTGATAAGAAACCACTTTCCCCAAGGAACATAGATTGAAATATGACAAAAATTATTGTAACTCAAATCAGCTGAGCGGCAATTTTATTTAATACTTTTCGTATGGGAGGTCCAAATTCCTGTTATGTTTCTTGAGGAAATTATCACCAGCCTGTCTTAGGTTTTCGCTATCGGTGCCTAGTAAAATTTAACCCTATATTGTCTTTTATCTATCTATAAAAATGATGTAATTTTAGGAGGAAAAGAGATTTCTTCCAGCACTACCGCGACGACCACTACGAACTCAACAACACATTTATTTGTGACTATTGCAACAAAAAGTGCAGAACTCGTCGCATGATTGAGAAGCACATATTTAAGTAAGTAAACATGAAAACGTACACATACAATTTCATCATGAATTTTGTGAAATGAAATGTTTTGCTCACTTCGCTCGCATTACGTGACGTTTTCTATCTTGATATATCCGGCTCGCTTCGCTAGCAATGCGTGTAGTATTTGTTAACGCTGTATTGTTCGCTCTAATCGCAAAATTTTCAAGTGCGGGCAGGATTTGAACCTGCGACTTGCGTCATTACTAGTGACGACGCCTCTTTCATCTCGGCTACCGCAGCTCGTTCCTTGCCCGCCAATTTTGCAAGTGTACTTAATACCAGTAACGCAAAACTAACCCGGTAGATGGAGCCGTGCCACGCGTTACTGGCATTAAATACACAATACAGATGAAAGAGGCGTCGTCACTAGTAATGACGGTCGCAGGTTCAAATCCTGCCCGCACTTGAAAAGTTTGCAAGTTTTAAAAAATTGTATACCTACCTATCACGGGAAGTGTTTTAAAATTTGGTATTCAACATGTAATGTTGGTTGGCGAAGTGTAGCTCGTCTCGCTGGCTGTACGTGTGTGGCGCAGTGTGGCGGCGGCTCTAGTGCTTTTTTCATCTTGAACAATGCATATTTTGTGTGTTGGAGAATGGCAGTTTAGCGCTACGGGTTGTGATTGTTGTAATTCGTCTAGGGAATGGGCAGCTGCATTCCCTGTGAATGTAACATCGTAAAATTCACTCGCCAATCCGCCTGCCAAGCGTTGCGAGTATAGTAATACCCCCTAATAAGGTAGTCCCATGCCCAGCAGTGGAAAGTTGTGGCTCTTAATATATGTATACTCGGCTACTAAACGGACGGATTGTAGAGGTAAATGATATTATAGTTAGAGCGATATAATTATGTGTCTTTTTACACGACTGACCAACCAAAAAAGGAGTGTAATGTTTTTAGAGTTCATGTACCTATGTATGTTTGTATTATTTGTATGTATGTGCGATTCTTTAAAGTACTGGAACTCTTTTCTTTTTTTTTCAAGTTGCAATATTTTTATTTATGCCTGCGACTTTCGCATTACTAGTCGCGACGCCTCTTCCATCTGAGCTACCGCAGCTCATTCCCCGCCAATATTGCAAGAGTATTTTAATGCCATTAACGCGTGGCACGGCTCCATCTACCGGGTTAGTTTTGCAACTAATACCCGGCGACTAATTCCATCTTTACAGATGAATGAAGCCTAAGAGATGAAAACCCGCGATAAATTGAATACCAAATTTTTAAAACACTTCCCGTGTTAGGTATACAATTTTTGAAAACTTGCAAAATTTGGACTGAAACTCGTTACCCACTAAACAGATTCGAATGGGAATTGTATCGGAAGAATCCTTAAATTATCCCGAGTGTCACAGGCTAGGCTTTATCTCAGAAAGCATTCGAGTTTTTATTTATTATGCTTATTAACTATTCTATTTACAACTTTCGTTTTCCAGTAACCACACGCCCCACACGTGTACGCAATGCTCGCTGACGTTCACAGAGCCGTGGCGTCTCACACATCACTACGCTCTAAAGCACAGCGTGTCGCGTACAGAGGCCGCGTACTGCGTAAAATGCGACCGACAGTTTGACAACGTGCCACAGTTTAGGTACCATCTCAACGCCTCAGTTGCTCACCGGGAGGAGAGGAAGCCACATAAGCTGTGAGTAATTCGGGTGAGCTCCTGCTCCCCACCAGATAAAGATAATATCACTGCCGTGTGATGCCGGCTTAGAATAGCATCACCCCATTTCTTTCCACTGCGAGTCGTAAGAGGCGACGAAGGGACTCGAGGGTGTGTATTGCAATTTTAGGCGATGGGCTGACAACCTGTTACTATGGCGATACACAGTTTTCCGAATGACCCTCAAATATATGTCAGACGTGGCGTAAATATCCGATTTTGCGGCTGTTTACGCTCTGCCTACCCCGCGAGGGATAATAGGCGTGATATGTGTATGTATAAAGATAAAATCACTTTATTGATAAACTGTGTCATTAAGATGTTACATAATAGGTGAAATAGTCAGTCAATCAGGTGTAGGTTTCAAAGAGGGGCTAAAATCGAAGAAACCAGTCTAAAAAAAGCTTTGAGTAGAACGGCTAGTACATTAATCCTGCCGACAAGGTCAGAATCCCCATACAGTGCTGGTTATCTTGAGTTTTTCTTGTAATATCTCCCATATAATGAAGAAATTGTGTGATTGTGTCATAAGTGATAATTATATTGTATTGTTTTTTTAATGAATACAAAGATAATTTTACTGTAATAAATTTTTTTGTTACCTAATATTATTGTTGCTACCAAATTAATGTGCGGTGCCCCTACGAGGTGCTACATGCTGAACTACAAGTCCAGCAAATAAAAAACTTGAAACTTCTGAATAAATAAGCTAAATAATAGTACATTGTTGTCGAGGTATGGAAAATAAGACTTTGCTGGACGAGTATAGTTTGAAGTCCGAGCCGCAGGCGAGGACTTCAATTATACAAGTCAAGCAAAGTAATTTTCCCCGAGGCTTACATAGTGCTTTTCTTAAAAAAAGGCTAGGAAATGAAAGATTGTACTTCTTATAAAAGTTAGCCAGCGACCACAACACAACGAAACAAATAAAAATTTACAATTTTCCCACCAATTGTAATTTTTTAAAATAAATTCGCCTGTAAGGCACAGTATTACGTAATATTCAGCCATACTAAATGTTTAGTTCATTCTTTTCTTTTTTAATTCTGGACAGGCAAGGGTCTTCACATCATACAGCCTCGTCTTTAGTTACCTGTTTCATACAAAATTACGTTCCGTTTCTATGAGAGTCATCGAGATAATTTTGAAATCAAATTATGTGGGTTTAGCGTATAACGAATTTATCTTAATGGACACCAGCAAAGGATTTCCATACAACTTTGCTGGCGTGATCTGAGACGTGACAAACAATGTGAAACTTCGCGGTTTCTTTTTTTGAAAGAAATAAACACATTTCCTAGCATGTTTGAGAAAATATACATTATTCTACTGCAGGTCCAAAAGCAAGCAGCCGGTGCAATGCCTGGCTTGCCCGCGAGTGTACTCGAAGCGCTACACAATGATGAACCATTACAACAAAGTACATGTCGGCAAGTCGCGCTACCAGTGCCATCACTGCAATAAGGTATACATTATAGATATAACTTGATTATCTAACTCATTTAATATGCGGCTAAACCGGTTTAGGACCAACCACGGGAAAACAAATTACCATCTTCACAAATGGGGTCTAAAGGAGTCACCACAATGCGACTGCGGAGCACCTGACCAAACCTTAGCCCATGTTGTGAACGAATGCCCACTTCGCTGTTTTCCCGGTGGTATAGCCGATCTGCACAAGTACACTCCTGACGCAGAGAGCTGGCCAAAAAACCTAGACATTGACGTATGATCCAAGCAGGGATTGCCATACGATATGATGATTTAATATGACAATATTCTAATTGTTTGATCATTATCACCTATTGGTGCTATACCTTCAAGCTCAAACCCCAATATTCAAAGTATTAGTCATTAAAAAGCACACACTGATACATACATACACATACCTACAAATATCACGGCTATGAGCGTAAACGGCCGCAAAAACGGCACATTTACGCCAGTTGTGACATATATTTGAGTCATTTGGAAAATTGCGTATCGCCATAGTGACAGGTTGTCAGCCCATCGAATAAAATTGCAATACACACCCTCAAGTCCCTTAGTCGCCTCTTAGGACTACCACGGGAAAGAAATGGGGTGATGCTATTCTAAGCCGGCATCACACGACACGTTCCTATTTAAAAAGAGTAATAATTGGAGTAACCGTGTGATGGCGGCTTAGAATAGCATCACCCCATTTCTTTCCCGTGAGTGTCGTAAGAAGCGACTAAGGGACTCGAGGGTGTGTATTGCAATATTGGGCGATGGGCTGACAACCTGTCACTATGGCGATACACAATTTTCCGAGTGACCCTCAAATGTTTGTCAGACGTGGCGTAAATGACAGTTTTACAGCCGTTTATGCTCTGCCTACCCCGCAAGGGATTAAAGGTGTGATATATGTATGTATGTATTAATTTATAGGTATAGGTTCTGTTCCTATTTAAAAGGAATAACAATCCACAACATTTCAAATTTCTTACAAGACTTTTTTATATTTTTAATACATAGTTTATCGCTTCATTAAATAAAAGGCTAGTACTTTTTATTTTATTATGTTTCATAATCAGAGATTTTAAATTTTAAAAAGTGCCTTAGCTTAGCTCCAACAACTAAGCTGCTGAAAACAAAATTCACTTGCCCACGACATATGCGCTGGCGGTCTGGCGACGACAAGTGACAACCCGCGGAGATTAGTTCCCGTAGGGAACCCGCCGGCGGAACATACCTAAACCGTGGAGTGAGACCCCCCTGATAATACTGCTCTTTTTGTTGTCTACCAAATACGACGAGAAGAAAGAAATTATACGATAGTAAAAAATAGATATATTTAATAAAAAAATTATAGCAAAATTCGGTCAGTCGATCGTCTTTGTCCCAGTCCGTCAAAGTCCCGTCTGTCTTGTCTGTCTGTCAGTATAACAACCGGCCAGTAGCAAGAAGCTGCAGAAAAAAGTCTGCAACAATCTATATAAAAGGATCATATTTATTTTCAGTTATTCGTGAATAACACAAAAATGAAGGACCACATAAGGTACCATCACGAAGGGCACGTCAGGGAGAGGAAGCATGTGTGCACTGTTTGCGGAAGAGGATTCACTGTACGTATCATTTGAATACTGTTTTGATGATGACGGCTTAGAATAGCATCACCCCATTTCTTTCTCGTGGGTGTTGAAGAGGCGACTAACGGACTCGAGAGTGACATTATGGGCTGACAATTTGTCACTATAAAGATACTCAATTTTTGAAAACTTGCAAAATTTTTAGGCGCGAGCAGGATTTGAACCTGCGACTTTCGTCATTACTAGTGACGACGCCTCTTCCATCTGGTCTACCGCAGCTCGTTCCTTGCCCGCCAATTTTGCAAGTTTATCGTAATGCCAGTAACGCGTGGCACGGCTGCATCTACCGGGTTAGTTCTGCAACTAATACCCGGCGACTAATTCTATCTTTACAGATTGAATGTATTCTAAGCGATGAAAACCCGCGATAAATTGAATACCAAATTTTTTAAACATTTCCCGTGTTAGGTATACAATTTTTGAAATTTTACTAAATTTTCAAGCGCGGGCGCGGGTTTGGACGCCTCTCATATAAAAAGGTTTTATATAATAGATATTATTAGGTATATGAATTTATCATATACCTAACACGGCAAGTGTTTTAAAAATTTGGTATTCAATACACAATTTTCCGAATGACCCTCAAATGTTTGTTAGACGTGGCGTAAAATGTCCGTATTGTACGGCCGTTTACGCTCTGCCTACGTTCAGCGTGCGCTATCGATTCCGCTAGATGGCGTTGTACGCTGCCAAAGACATAAAATGATTAGCTTTTCTGATTCAGTGCAGCGTATGGCATGGTACAGCGCCATCTTAAGGCGAGTGTAGCCGTCAACGACCTCGACGGTGGCGCCACTTCACAACAAAAATATTTTCTCTTTATACAAACAATTTATCAGAATGTCTGATGACCAAGTTTTTTGTATTATTCTTATGTAAAATCAGAACCTGCAAACTCAATAAAATATACACTGTAATTAAAGTTATGGCGATTAATACCAAAAGTGGCCGTTTTCAGGTACTTTTTTCCATAACTACAGATGTACAGATGTGTTCCTTTGAAAAATGCCTATTACCCATGAACGCCATTGTTTTACAGCAAAAGACAGTCCTCCAGAATCACATTCGGACGCACACGGGCGAAAGACCATTCGAGTGCCCGCATTGCGACTCCAAGTTCGCGCAGAAAACGCCCTTGGTGATGCACATCAAGAAAATACATAACACAATGTGACGCCCGAAAAATGTGTACAAAATATTGGCTGAAATATTTCAAGGAAAAGGCAAACGCTGGAAGTGAAGGAGCCCATATAACGCATAGATAGAACTGGACAACTTTTTCCAAGAAAAGGAACACGGGTCGAAATGTATATTTTTGATGTATAATAAAAGTTATAGGTACTTTAAAAAATACTTTTTTTATTCATATATTCCCATAACCATTATTTATGCCTTATTACCATGCCGTGTGATGTCGGCTTGGAATAGCATCACCCCATTTCTTTCCCGTGGGAGTCGTAAGAGGCGACGAAGGGACTCGAGGGTGTGTATAGCAATTTTAGGCGATGGGCTGACAACCTGTCACTAGGGCGATACACCATTTTCCGAATGACCCTCAAATATATGTCAGACGTGGCGTAAATGACCGTTTTTACGCTCTGCCTACCCCGCAAGGGATAATAGGCGTGATATGTGTATGTATGTATTATTTATTTGCAGCCATTCGTCCCAGGATTTCTAAATTATCCTATCCGATCCTATTACAGCGTCCTCTTTCAGCTAGAATTAGAACTTATAGTAAAGAGATACGTTAATAGATGGCGCAAACAATCCTTTGTGTATGAGTGGTTCTGGTGTGGTTGTAGCTACTCAACAAAAGATGGCATTATACAGCGTTTTTTTAAAAGTTGTAACACTTAACATGGCTGTCAAAAAATATTATTTAGATTTGTGAATAAATATCTTCGGATTTTACAAAAAAATAATTTTGTTAATTCTTCGTGTCGTGTAAATATGTGAAAGATTTATTGTAGACGTGGGTATCTCTCCAATATTCGAATTCAGTATATTACAATCAATTTGGAACAATAATGCATACTTTAAGAACAAATTATAAAAAGATAAATATTATGAATATATGCTTTGCTTGCCTAAGTGCTGACAGAAAACTGCACAAGTTACAGCAATATAAAGACGTCTTTAAAGTTATATGTAAAAGCATAGTCCAGGTAAGTCTATTCTACTGACATAGTCACATAGTGCAGCAGCCACCTTATGGTTCTATTCCGAACCGAGCGGCGACTGCACATGCCGCGGCGGCCGAGCGGACGTTGGTTCGGATAGTATCCCATACAAACCAGTAGTGCGCTATCGGCAGCTTGGTTCGGAATAGAACCTTCAGGTTCACCTTGACCGCTTCCTATGCTCTTCTGTGAGAGTAGAGCTGCTGCAGCTATTGCGAGTAGATCACACTCGACAAGCAGCTGATGCTGCAGGTCCCTCATTTGTTCCCCGTTTTGGGAACTACTGCCATATGCCGGGTAGATTCAGTCCAATCCATTCTTCCCAAAACAACTTGTAAGCCCAGTCGCACCCCACAAAATTTCTCCGGGTGAGCTCCTGCTCCCCACCTTACAGTCAGGTGTAGATTTCTTAGCCCCAGTTTCATTACATAGGGCACTTCTACAGCTTAGGCCCTTAAAAGGACAAGTTGATGTGTTGCTAATAGTATACTGGGACAAATATTGACTCAATGGTCAATATTTGTCCCAGTATACTATTAGCAACACATCAACTTGTATTATACCTACTACCTACTAATATTATAAATGTGAAAGTTTGTATTTTTGTTTGTTTTTTCTTCACGCTAAAACTACTGAACCGATTGTTATTAAAATTGGCATACATGTGGAAGGTAACATGGAATAACACATGGGATAGTTTTTTTCACCACTCGAGGGTCTGAAGTACCTAAAGTAGATCACCAGGTGCACCACCAGGATACTGCGGCGGTGTGCAATGCTGCGGGTATCAGATAGTTTAACTATAAATTCTAATCAATTGTGTTATTTCTGTTCCAGGGCAAGAATTCTGAAATATTTCTATGTTTTGAATGTTTGGCATTGCTCAGAAATGTTAAAAAATTCCAACACAAAGTGCAGATATCACAAAACATATTGAAGAGTTATGATCACAATGACATTGAGGTAATCTTTACAGATTTATTACTAATTACAAGTTCAACAAATAGTTAAAATAACTGGCAATGAATTTAAATGCATCACAAAAATATCAAACAATTAAATAAAAGTAGGCAGCATGTAAAAGTGGTCTGGTTATATTTATCTAAGTCAGTCCACTGCTGGACTTGGGCTTCCCACTGTTGGGGGGAGTAAATTAACTTTTTTCCCCAACTTGACGTCTATTTGTAGTATTGGGGGTATTACCATATTCACCATGCTTGGCAGGTGGATTGGCAAGCGCAGTGCAAGACATGTATCATGGGAATGGGCAGCAGCGTTCCCTGTGACATCAATTCACAAATATTTAATTAAAATTTTTGCTTATTACAGATCAATGTATTCAAAAATTTATCAACCTTGTCAACATCAAAAGCTGGTAAAGTTGATTGTAATAATCCAATAGATAATAAAGAATTAAGTGACACAAAACCCTACTTAGTTTTAGATATTAAAGAAGAGATTGAAGACTATAATGAATATGATTTAAATGCTTTTGATTATGATGTACCTTTGGTTGAATCAAAAATTGATGATTACCCATCAGAAAGTTATATTGAAATACCACTAGTCAACAGAAGCAAAGAATGTTTAATAAAAAACGAAAATATATTTAAAAATGATCATAATGAATATGAAGAACAAAATGCCTTCAAAGAAGAAACAACACAAAACTATAAGGAAGATCTTGAAACTGACTCCTTTTTCTTGTCGTCAACTAAAAAAGTCATAAAAAAGGAAAAAGTCAAAACTAAAAGAAAATATCTTCATAAAGATAAATCCAAAGCTATAACTGGTTTAGAGAATTCCGTGACAAACACTTACCAGCGGCAATTCAAAATTAACAACACATTTATTTGTGACTATTGCAACAAAAAGTGCAGGACTCGTCGCATGATAGAAAACCATATATTTGTGTAAGTATAAAGTTTAACTTTTAGGTGGGATGTTTTACATAAAAACGAAATAATTAAATTCAATGGACTTAAACATGCGATGATGTGCAATTTTTTTACAAATGATGATGCGAAATGATAAAGGCACACATTTTGGCGCAAAGTTGCTTTGGGTTAAAAGATAAAGAGTATTTTGTCCACAATAAAATCAAACTCACTTTTTGCAGCACAGTAGCCCCCATCTGTAGGCGTTAAGTGGCGAATGGGGTGTAAAAAAGAAATCTCATAGTTTACAATTTATTTTTATTATTTTGTGAAAATGTTACATCAACACGAGACTTCCCATCGAGTTTTTAATTAGACTTTTGTCTCCTTTAAAGGCGTAAGTCCATTTTACACTTGTATTAATAACCTCCCACCTTAAGATAAAGCATGGTAATTTATATCCATATAGTAATTACAAAAATCACGCCTATAATCACTTGCGGGGTAGGCAAAGCGTAAACGGCCGCAAAAAACGGATATTTACGCCACGGCTGACAAATATTTGAGGGTCATTCGGAATATTGTGTATCGCCATAGTGACAGGTTGTCAGCCCATCGCCTAAAATTGCAATACACACCCACGAGTCCCATAGTCGCCTCTTACGACTCCCATGGGAAAGATATGGGGTGATGCTATTCTAAGCCGGCATCACACGGCAAAAGTAATTAGGTAAGCGAAAAATTCTCACCAACTCTCTCTCGTGGTTTGGTTTTCCAAACCATGTCCATATCACTTATTGTTATTACAAACACATATACGCCCTTATCCCTTGCGGGGTAGGCAGAGCGTATACCGTCATAAAAAACGGGCGCTATCGACAAATATTTGAGGGCTGTTTCAGAAAAATCGCGTTTGACTGTTGTGACAGTTTTTCAGCCGTCTAAAATTTTAATACACATTTTAGTACGCATAAAGAAAATACTAAAAACTTGGACATCGGACATTCTGTTTTTTTTTTTGTATAGTGGCGCCACCGTCGAGATCGTTGACGGCTACACTCGCCTTAACCGCTTACGACACCAGCAGGGAAAAATGAGGTGATGCTATTATAAGCCACGCTCACGCCATTGTTGTTACATTTTCAGTTCCCACACTCGGCATCCGTGTACCAAATGCTCGGTGGTATGCAATACCCCTTACAATCTGAGAAAGCATATGAAACGGGCACACACAGTGTCCCGTACAGAGGCCTGTTATTGTGTGAAGTGTGATCGACAGTTTGACAACGTGCCACAGTTTCGGTCACACCTGCAAAATGCACTCGCGCACAAAGACGAGAGGACACGGAAAGAGCGGTGAGTGTTGTACTATAGTTTTAGATTATGGGGAGGCCCGCAACAATGGTCAGGCAAAACAACATAGGGCTATTGAAAAAATTATAACGCTCGCCAATCAATCAATTACTTATTTTCAATGTCTTATTTATATTTGATGCCGGCTTAGAATAGCATCACCCCATTTCTTACCCATGGGTGTCGTAAGAGGCGACTACGGGACTCGAGGGTGTGTATTGCAATTTTAGGCGACGGGCTGACAACCTGTCACTATAGTGATACACAGTTATCTGATTAACCCTCAAACTTTTGTCAGACGTGGTGTTAATATCCGTTGAACGGCTGTTAACGCTCTGCCTACCCCGTAAGGGATATAGGCGTGATTTATGTATGTATGTATGTTATTTATATTTATGTAAATAATATAGAACTGTGAGTGCTTAATAAACCATAGAACATACGGACATGTTTTAATGCAAATAAATTATTTCAATTTCATATCATAAACTACTATGCGGCGCTGAACTGTTCTTTACTAACACAATATGTATTGCTAGCAAAGTGAGCTCAATATTTCAAGTAAAAAAGGCAAGTGCTTCACTGCGTCACACCAGCACTACAAGCATCTACAAGTATTGCGAGCGAAGGTAGTCAGTCACACTGCGTCACACCAGTAATACACGTATTGCGAGCTAAGCTAGTCACACTGCGGCACACCAACACTATGAGAATCACGAGCGAAGCGAGCCACACTTCACACGTATTGCGATTTGGCCGAAACCATCTCGACACATCAAGTTATTTGTAGCGGAAGCTACAATAGCGTATTTTCACGTACGGGAATTTAATCATATCTCAATTCCCTACTTGATTTGCGTCATACTTTTACTTAGGTTTAGTTACTATAAAAGCTGAATTAAATGTTAATAAAATGTGCATTAGCTACGGATACGTCGAGTATAATTTACCGCCACCTCTAACCATCAGTTGGTATAATATTTATACTTTTACGTTATATTATATATTATTATATTTGACATAATAAAGTATGATTTAATTAATTTGTATTTATGTGACAGGCCACCAAACGCGCGGCCTGTCCAATGCCTCGCGTGTCCTAAAATGTACGCGAAACGCTATTCCATGATGAATCACTACAACAAAGTGCACGTCGGCAAGACTAAGTACTACTGCGCCGATTGCGACAGGGTAAGTTCATACTTCGCTAAAGCCCGATTTACATTGTCTTAGTGTTTAATCGAGTGCTTTAGGATAGTACTTTAGTTGAAACGTGTAAACGCTACTTGCTACGAGTAAACGCTACTTTAGTACAAGTTGAAAGGCAAGTTCAATTCAAGTAGAACTGTACTAAAATGTACTAAAGCAAGTAGCGTAGCTCTAAACTCGGGATAAGAATTCTCTTAATTTACCTTGAATTTCTGCTGTCACTTTCCGTCAAATAGGTTTAGAAAAGGATAGGAGATATTTTAGTCGTGTCTTGTCTTATAATTTATAATTTTACAAAATAAGTGTTATCTGTCAATATAAGGCGACGATCAAAACAATGGCGACTAAATTGACTAGAAATTGCGAAGAATCCATTGACATTTTTAAACATGGCAGGACTTAGATATCTCCTGTCCTTTTCTAAACCTCCTTTTTTGACGGAAAGCGACAGCACTAATTTAAAGTAAGTTAAGAGAATTTATATCCCGAATTGAGGGCATTGTGTTCATCGGGTCTTTCGTCGACTGGCACACGGCAAGAAAAAAAAATTCGCTATCAGCTTTGTTTTATAATACAACACTATAGAAATCGGTCTCTATTCGGCGAGTGTAGCCGTAAACGGCCTCGACAGTGGCGCCACTCTACCAAATAATATTTTCTCTCTATACAAACAATCTAACAGAATTCTTAGGTATATAGCCATAGTTCATCAGGGATAATGTAGGATTCTTGTGGAAAAATAAATTTTTAAATCGGTCCAGTAGGTTCGGAGCCTATTCAATTCAAACAATCAAGCAAACAATTCCTCTCTAAATATTATTAAAGTAGATTTTAACCTTTTCACCGCCACAGACGGGTATAGCCGACAACCCGCGACTTGCCGTCAGCGCCACGGTCGGGTACAGCCGACAAAACTTCGTCAAAGTTTATGTTCATAAACTAGCATTTCAAAACCGTATCTATCTTTTATTTTTCGCATATTGCATTTATTGTACCCTCTACTTTGATTTATGAACTTTTGCGCTTAGATATTTATTAGATTTGTAGTATAAATAAGAAAAATACTGATTACGTTTTGAAGCTGTCATAAGTACCATTCGCACACGCCATAGTCGGCCCCACACGACTGGAAGTGTTGTTCCTTACTAATACAAATGTGAAATATCGATACATCTATAATATATTTTCGGAATATACTATGCCTAGATATTTGTCAAGTTTGTCATAACAATAACATTTTGTTATTATTTTAATGTATATTGAAAATATTCCCGACATCGATTTGTAGAAATACGCCAAGTATTAGACATTATTTTCTTTGTTTGATTGAGTATCGACAAACCGGTTTCGGCGACTCGTGCACAGCGATAATTGCTTGACCATTGTGAGTACACTGTACGCCGTAGTCGGGTAAAGACGACACGCTCTGACGTCATTGCAATAGTGACTTAAAAATAGTGATGGGAAAATGAGTGCCGACGAGCTTAGTTTAGCAGAACTTCTACAGATTTTAGAAGGCGTAGAGGATGACGTTGATCTGTCGTTTGAACGTGGATTACTCGAAGAAGAAGATTTAGAGGTAAGTAAATACCTAATAATCATAAATAATAATAAATAAATTAGGAGCGTTTGGGAGGGTTTCATGTGAACTTAATTTAACGGGTCAAATTGTGATACAAGATTATTATTAGATAATAAGAGATAAGATAATTATTTATTTAATAAACTTAATTACAAAAAGGTACACTTACATGAAATAATTCTGTGGCTTAACCATTTCCTAAACTAAGAATATGAATTCCTGTATCTCAGGCAAATGGGAAACCGACATAACTATTATTTTAAGATTTATTATATATTATATTCAATACTTTAACATTTTTTTTTCTATTCCTACCCGGTTTATTTGATTATTACTTCGGTTTGTTTCTATTTACTTTTTATAACGCCCTTCGTAAGGTATTGTACTTATATCAGCGGTTATTTATTAGCATTTCATAGTTACTTTAATGTTGTTACGGATGTTAATTTACAAACGAATAGGTACAATACTGTACACGGAGTAACACCTTGAGCCTTATCTTTGTCGGACAGAAATCATTGACATTTGTCTTTAATTTATTTACCAAAATGGGAAAGATTTTTTGAAATACATCAGACACGTAACCTCAATGAAGATTACATAAATAGTTTTAAACCAAGCATAATAGCAGCAAATGACAATAAAACTAGAAATATGCATTTCTTTTGTCTCTTGTGGTCAAAAACGAAATACCGCAACCTCATAGGATAAGAGCTGTTTGAACCCTATGCCGCCTGGAACAATTTATTGTTTTATGCGCACGTGTTTTATGGCCCTGTTTACTCAAAGTTGCAGTTTTTCCACGAAAGTAATTGGCACTCGTGCTTTTTTTTAGTTTGTGTTATGTTATGAGATATGTTTTTTGTCATTCCTTCAGTTTTTTTTTTGACGAGTACGGTCAAGTTAAAGTGCATACAAGATGATGTCCCGTCGCGAATATTTGAAATGGAAGAAAATAGCTGAAGCAAAAATAAAGGCGATGAAAAGTGAGTACAAAATACTGACCGAATTTATTATTTCAAATTATATGGCAACAAGTAAATTTATGGGCTTTAAAAATTATTATTATTAAGTACCTACTTACTTATTTACTGGACTTGACTATGTTAAATTTTAGTTTAGTAATTTAATAACAGAAAGTTGTCCTTATGTAAAATAGACATATATGCCGTCGCAGTTCTGTAGGGCATTTTAAGACATCTTATCTATGTACAAAATAAAAGTCAAATAATATACTTTATCTTCATTTCTTTGTTATTTTGTCTCGTATTGTTTCTTTATATTATTATTTTGTCCTTCCGCATCAAAGGCATCAACATACGTGACTGAATATTTTCGTTTAAAAATCATTAGATTTAAATTACTTACACTAAACTTATACCTAATCAATTATTGTGTATTCCAGATAAGCAAAAAAGAAAAGAAGCTGCAGAAGCTCCTTTGCCTAGTTCTACGCAGAAACATGCTGATAACAGACGTATGTTATTTATTATACTTGTAATAATTTATTAGTTTAATTATTTATTTAGAGTAGACATGACATTTTATTTCAGAATGCCAATTTGACAAAAGACAAACTATTTTGAACAAAACGAAAGAAATGTTAAAAGAAGTCCCCGACGAGAAGTTGGACCAGGTTAAGGACGAAGAATGCGACCATAAAAGAAGCTCAAACGAAATAGTTTTTAAGTACAAATTTGAATATAAGTTTTGATTAATATGCATGTTGATTTTAGTGAATTTTATATCATATATTTAGTTTCGTTTCATATTATAGGTATATTTTTATGCAGTTGATATCTGTTAGGTATAATTTTGTATGTTACGATAGAAAAAGTGAGTGTGCATGTCGGCACTCCTAATTTCAAATTATGTATTCATAATTATATTTATTTAAGTTATACTTAGCAGATCAGTAGGTACTTGTATTTTGTTCGTTTTTATTGATCCAATTTCATTGTTATACATGATTCTATAACTTGTTTATTTTCGTTAATTAAAGATGTTGACACTAGTAATGTTTATTAAATATTTTATATTAAATCGTGTTCATTACTATTAAAAATCGTTTTTAATTAATATTCAACGTAAGTAAAATAAGAAAAAGAAATGAAAGAAAACAAATAGTCACAATAAAATATTAAAATAAATACCAGCATAAATCCTATGATGTTCTAATTTTTTTTATCGATATTCTATATTACATCCTTATTTGTCTTACGGGTTTGAAAATATAGAAATGCCACCGACGCCACAGTCGTCTATAACCGACAACGCGATATAGAGAGACGCGTAATAGAGATGCGCCAGTGCTGATCGAAAACTGAACTAAAAATAAACTTGTTGAATATGCCTAGTGTTGTTTACGAGGCCACCACTACTACTACTATCGTATATTATTATTTTGACCTATATGAAATCAGAACTGAAAAGTAGAGGGCAAAATAATGATTTTAGATTAATCAAAACTCGGTTTAAAAAGTGTAGATTTATTTTCGATATGAACTGTTGGACATCTCTATTTTATTGAGTATTTCTTTCCCAAGAAATTGGTGTGGCGCTGGTTGCAATTTTTTACTCGAATGGCTTGGCGGCGAAAAGGTTAAAGAAAAAATAATTTAATTTCAGATGTTTACTAACAATACACACCTACTGTACCATATGAAATACCACCACGAAGGTCGCGTTAAAGAGAGATCGCATATGTGCACTATCTGTGGACGAGGATTTACTGTACGTATAATATGTATAACTATTTACATTTTAAAGAAGAAAGATTTTTAGTTATGTGTTTGTAAGCGAAAACAAAATAATACTAAGAGCGAGTCGGAATGTAAGAACTTTTTTTATAACTTGTGACTTTGCATTAATTAAAATTAAACAGCTGATCGGGATTCCGTAACATGCACATCAAGCCCTTTCTCAAGATACCCCACCTGAACTACTTGCCTTACTTTTTTTTTGGGCTCCCTAAAAAAAACAAAATAAACAGTTGTTGGGCAACTAAGTTAGGTACCTGGATCAAACACCCTAGACCCTATATGCATTTTATTCTAAGGCCCAACGTTGCGTCGCGCGTATTGACAGCCGCCATTATAACCCGCCCAATTTAAGAAGGCGCATCGTGCCTAAGTATCTGTAATATGATAGGTCAAGGTGTCTTCGTGTTCGTATACGGGTTGTATTACGCCGCGTATTGGCTGTGGCGCGTCACGCAGCGCTGCTGTTGTATTTTATCAATTCAACTACGTGCAGGTCAGCCCGCGCGTTAAATACGCGTAACGCAGCGTTCGGCCTCAATGTGTTACAACACACGCAAAATATGTAAATCTGATTGATTACTTACATTTTATAAAAAACATTTGTTATTTTGCCGTGTAATGCCGGCTTAGAATAGCATCACCCCATTTCTTTCCCGTGGGAGTCGTAAGAGGCGACTAAGGGACTCGAGGGCGTGTATTGCAATTTTAGGTGATGGGCTGTCACTATGGCGATACACAAATTTCCGAATGACCCTCAAATATTTGTCAGACGTGGTTTAAATGCCCGTTTTTTGCGGGAGCAAGGGATTATAGGCGTGATATGTGTATGTAATTATTTTTGGGTTACAGCTTGTATAATTTTTATTAATTCCAGGAGAAAAAGATAATGCAGAATCACATGCGCACTCACACAGGCGAGCGGCCCTTCGCGTGTCCGCATTGCGACTCCAAGTTCGCGCAGAGGACCGCCATGGTCACGCACGTCAAGAACATACACAAGAAAATGTAGAACGTTCGATGCCGGCTCAGTTATTTTTTAAATACAAGCATAATACAATGTCAGAATAACTGTGCTGTTGTACACGTCTTTTCTGCCCACTATCAGAATAACTGTGCTGTTGTACACGTCTTTTCTGCCTTACTTTGTAATGTCTTACTTCCGAGGGTCAGCTGGAAGAAATTTCGACTCTCTTTTCGTGTGGGACACCGAGTCGTCCAACGACCCGATGAACCCTGGTGTCAGAGTTTTTCAACCGCCTACTACTTGGAAATAAGCTGTACCTAATGTGTCGTATTTCTTTATGTTTTGTGTCTTTTCTGTAATGTTTTTGTGTGCAATAAACTAAATAAATAAATAATACAGTAAAAAAAAAAACCCCGACTGCTTTCTGAGATAAAGCCTAGCACATGACACTCGGGATATTGTATCTTCCGATATGATTTCCATTCGAATCTGTTCAGTGGGTAACGAGATGCACATATAATATAATATATAATTTTTGAAATCGTGCTAAATTTTCAAACGTGGGCAGGATTCGAACCTGCGACTTGCGCCATTACTAGTGACGGCGCTAGGTATGTTATGAATCTACAGGCTTCAAGTCTACAGGTGAAATTCGCAATTTAAGGCGATGGTTGTTTTAAACTTTCGCGGTTACACAGAATAAATAAGTACTGATTGTAATTATAACACTGTACCTACCTACTGTTATATCGTAATATATGTATCTGTGGCAAAATAAAATTATACTATTTAAAAATTAGATAAGATTCATTTATTTCACATTTATTCATATGTACAGCACTAAAACTAAATAAAAATTTCAGAGGATAATGTGATTGTCAAATATATTTGAAAGAAAAATAACAATGTCAACGTTCCACAAAAGGAGATTGAAAGTACAATAATATTACAATAGTAAAATGTCAATAATAAATAAACAAAGTTCAATAAGTTTTAATATACAAAAACAATAAAAGCACAATGAATATGTCAAATTGTAAAATAAATATGACAAACCAGTTTAAATAGTATACAAAAATAATAAAGGTATTAAACTATCGAAAAGATTGTTCATGTCAAATAAAATAATGACAATCCATACATTAATAAAATTCTATTTTATTAATTATTGTCATTTTTTGAAAATAGTAGGTAGGTATATTCCTTATAAGGTAAAGTGAGACATAACTTAAACTATTAAGAAAAACACGGATCGAACTCAGTTTTATTTTTGTTGCGCGTTATCGCGAACGCGATATAACGTGGTCCATTCTCAGGCCGAGTGCCGCTGCACGCTCGCGCGTCTCGATCTCGCCTGGCACTGCTAGCCCAACGACGAAAGCGCGGGCGGAGGGGGCAGCTGGCGGTGACGCAGAGAGCTGCGCTGAGCTGCTGGTGCGACGGCGGCGATTCTGATGCTGTCGTCGTATTTGCGTTGTAATAACCCGGTAGACAGAACGTACTAACACTATCTGTTTCTGTGAAATTCGGCTGAGCACTTAGCCCTGGCCCTCCATTGTTTAACACCGGCCTCCGTGCTGGTGGCAGAGACCAACCTGCGTCCCGGTTGAAATTGGGACGTCGGTTTATTTCAATGGCTTCCATAATCTTGCGGGATACAATTTCTTTCTCGCGGGCCAGGACCTTTACTTTGTTGAACCAAATGTAGTGTTTTGCATCCGTTGTGAGGGCATGCTCCGTTACTGCAGACGCATTGCTGTCCATATTCCGCGTACTCCGGTTGTCCTCTAATAATCTTGTGGATTTGTTTCGTCCTGTCTCATCCATATAACTCTTACCGCAGTCACACGGTATCTCGTATACGCCCGGGTAACTCAGAAGGCTCTTTATCTTTGGGGGACCCGTAAGAACTGTCTCAGTTGCGCTAGAGGCCGGAATATCGTTCTAATGCTGTATCTTAGACGTAGTAGATTTTCGATTATATCCGTTACCCCTCGCATATACGGTAAGAAAGCTGGTGCTCTTACCACAGTTGCCGGGCGCTTTTTGGCGGATGAACTAGATAGGCGAACGCTGTGTCTCCAACGCTACCCATTGCTTTCCAACACCTGTCGCACCTGTCGCAGCCCTCCTGACTCTATGAATTGTGCATCACATAGGCGAAATGCTCTATTGATCAGGGCACGTAGGACTGATGCCAGATGAGCGAGATGGTAGTGAGAGTCCGCTCTTAGATACCTCGTCTCGTGTTTAATCAATACGTCCAGAACGGCAGTGTACCATCTTTTTCCTCGGTCGTAAATCTAATTTTGGGATGTATTGTGATCAGATATTCCAACAACGAGCTGACATCCTGTCTATTTACTATAGCAAACACGTCGTCCACATATCTCCACCAATGTTTCGGTTTACACAATACTAGCAGCCCGCCCAGCGGTTTCACCCGCCGCTAACAGTTTCCCCCCGGGAATAAGACAGTTTAATATAGCCTATGTTCATCAGGGATAATGTAGGATTCTAAAAATCTTGACTTCAATTTGAAACAAATATTATTTTCAGATGGTGGTGGCGTAAAGTTATGTTATGTTATGCCTGTGATTAACCTGGCCAGTCCCATGGCAGTGCCTATGCCTATACCTATTTTTATTTTTTTTTATCCCGCCCGAGCTGGTTTTCTATTAGGTCAAAACAAAATTGTAATAAAAAAAGTAAATTGTGTAACACAAATTTCTTTTTTTAGAATGACGGTCATGACGTCAATAAGTGATAATACTATCCTACATTGAATTAAGAATTTCAATTTCAATTAACGGTAACAGATTTTTATATATCGGTCCAGTAGTTTCTGAGCCTATTCAATTCAAACAAACAATAAATAAAATCCTGTTTCTAATATTAGTGTAGATTATATAATTATTATTTTAGTGTGATGCGGGCTTAGAATAGCATCACCCGATGTCTTTCCCGTGGGAGTCGTAGGAGGGTGTGTATTGCACTTTTAGGCGATGGGCTGACAACCTGTCACAATGGCGATACACAATTTTCCGAATGACCCTCAAACATATGTCAGACGTGGCGTAAATGTCCGTTTTGCGGCCGTTTACGCTCTGCCTACCCCGCAAGGGATAATAGGCGTGATATGTGTATGTATGTATTATTTTAGTGTAGATTTTTTTACCGTGTGATGCCGGCTAAGAATAGCATCACTCCATTTCTTACCCATGGGTGTCGTAAGAGCCGACTAAGGGACTCGAGGGATGTGTATTGCAATTTAAGGCGATGGGCTGACAACCTGTCACTATAGTGATACACAGTTATCTGATTGACCCTCAAGTTTTAGTCAGACGTGGTGTTAATATCCGTTTTACGGCCGCTAACGCTCTGCCTACCCCGTGAGGGATATAGGCGTGATTTATGTATGTAGGTAGATGTTTTGTTTTTTGACGTCTTTTCATACCGAGTAAGGGACAGCCCTTCGAATACTGATAGGGTGCATGAAACATAAAACTGGACAACTTTCCCCTAGAAACATATGTCAGGAAACGCCAAAAAAATTACCTTCCATACAAAATCACAATCAGCTGACTGCATTCACTATGAGAAGTCAGTTTTTTTACGTTTCCTTAAATATGTTCCTAGGGGAAAGTTGTTCAGTTTCATGGTCTGCATGTACCCTATTAGTATTCTGAGGGCTATCCTTGACACCCTTTAATACAGTAATGATTAAATGTAATCATTACACTGGTACGAATAATGTGGCGTAGTTGGTACATTTTTAAATGAAAAAGTAGTTATTGTGGCATAACTGTAATAGTTAGACATATGGTATCGCGGACATTATTATAGATATTGATGTCTTCTATAAAACTGTAGTACATCACTTTGCTCTATTGTCAATCATTTCCACAGCGTACGCGATATAAGATATTTTTTTGGTACATTTTTCACACGTTGGGTTACATTATCGAAATTTTCACGCGGATCCCTATTTTTTTCTCGTATAAAATATAGCCTATGTTCATCAGGAATAATGTAGGATTCTAATGGTGAAAGAATTTTTAAAATCGGGCCAATAGTTTCGGAGCCTATTCGATGCAAACAAACAAACAATCAAATCTTTCCTCTTTATAATATTAGTGTAGACATCGTAGCTGATGCATTTTGTGCGGTTTTTTGTCCGTTCTGAGTTTTCGGTATCGGTGAGTATTAAAATTTCACACGATATAGGTACGGTGAAGTTTTGCTAGTGATCGATAGGGCGGTCGTACCAGTCTTAATTAAATGCCATGCCACACATGCGCACAGATCACAAAGATATATTATGTCATAGTATATTATGTCCTAAAGAACATGCGTTGCGCAGAGCCGCACGGTGTGGCATGTTTCATACATAAACCCTCATAAAGAAAATGAGGTCACGACAAACGCAGTTTGTCAACAAATTAAATATAAATAAACTAGAAGAGTATTTATGCATGACCGATTTCAGTCCAGTTTACAATTTTGCTGATGCTGACTCTGCATTGTTGCATTTAATAAAAACTGTTCAACAAGCTATATTAGATAACACTGTGACCGTGAAAATAAGTAGGAAAAATTATAATATTAAGCCATGGATCACTCCGGGTTTAATCCGTTGTATGAAAAACAGGGATAAGCTTCATATGAAGGCTAAAAAACACCCTGAAAATTTAATTCTACTAACAACTTACAAAAGATACCGCAATTTTTGTAATGACTTGTTAAAAAAGGTTAAAAGTAATTACGATAGGAGTGAACTGGCAAAGGCTGGAAAGGATAATAAACAAGTCTGGAAACATGTTAAGACCTTAACCTACACGTCAAAGCAGCATGAAACATCCTCAAAATTATTAAAAACACATGTTTCTGAAACAGAATCTGTTAATAATGTCAACGATTTTTTTTTTAATGTAGGCAAAAACCTGTCTGAAAAAATACAGAGCACCGATGCCCACCTTCCATATACTTACACACAAACTACGTCAAAGTCTTTTGTATTGCTGGATACGGATGCACAAGAGGTTGAAAGATTAATAACAGGATTAAAAGAGGATTGTGCAGTAGGCTGGGATGGTATCTCAAACAAAATACTAAAAAAAATCAAGCACTTACTTTATTTATTTATTTATTTTTCTAAACTTACATTTACAGACAAGCCAAACATGTAAGCCTTAATTACATCTCAGTTTATTATTATTAACTAAAATCTAAATCTACTATGCTACTTCTTGTAAAAGTAATTTCCAAGTAATGTCCTGCAGATGCTAAAAACTTATTCTCTGTTGATACAAAAATTTCGACATTAGCATACATCATAACTTCGTTCAGAAGTGTTAAGGCTTCCACCAAAGGTGTTTTTAATAATGACTTTGTTCGCCCGTACGTAATGAGGAACGTCGCCGTTCGACGAGGACGTAGGTCATGTGTGCGATAAGGGGGAACATAAAAGGAAACTTGTCCTAAAAGTAGTGGGTTAGCTACATCTCCGCGGATGAGCCTATAAAAATATTTTACTAATGATAGCTTCCGTCGCACTTCTAATGAATTATATTCGACCATACCCATTATAAACGGAGTTGGATATAGGAATGGGTAATACCCGTCCAGTTTTTTATATAGAAATCTTAAGAAAGTTTTCTGCACTTTTTCCACCATACTGTTGTAATACTCTTCATGGGGAGACCATATAATTGAATTAGTTTCAAGAACGCTACGTGCGTATGCATTATAGATGACAGTAATAGCTTCCCTACAATAGAAGAACTTAGACTGGCGCATGATAAAGCCTAAAATTTTCCTAGCTCTTGCACACGTTTTTACAATTTGCATGTTGAATTTTAACTGGGGGTCAAACCAAGTGCCGAGGTCGCGGATTGCCACTTCTTTATTCAATGGAACATTACCAATTGTATAATCATTTTCAATTGGTTGGTGGGCTCGGTTATAAGAAACTACTGAACATTTGGTGAGATTAAGTTCTAAACAGTTGTCAATACTCCACGAGTGTACCCTGTCTATATCGTACTGTAATACATGACAATCTTCAAGGCTCTGAATAGACTTTGCGACTTTAACGTCGTCAGCAAACATTAAGCATACAGAGTTTGAAATGACTGATGGCAGATCGTTCACTAGTATTAAAAACAGCAATGGCCCAAGGCTACTACCCTGACCGATGCCGGAGGTTACTCTGTATTCAGCAGATTTTGTATTCTTATACTCGACATATTGAATTCGATCTGAAAGGTATGATGCCAAGAAATTTAGGAGTGAGACCGATGTCCCAGCTATTGCCAATTTTCTGAGGAGGGTATCGTTATTGACTCTGTCGAAGGCTTAACTGTCGAAGGCTTAGCTTAGGTACTGGTCCTACCACTCACACACATTTTTCAAAAATGCCTAACTGAAGGACTTTTTCCTAATTGTTTGAAAAAAGCGGTCGTAGTACCCATTTATAAATCCGGTCCTAAAAATCTTGTTACTAATTACAGGCCTATATCCCTATTGACATCAATATCTAAAGTGTTTGAGAAAATTATTAATACCAGACTAATGCAATATTTAGAGAAGTACTCCATTCTATCTAGTATGCAATTTGGATTTAGAGCCGAACTTTCAACTTCCGATGCTGTCCACCACCTAACCGATCATATTACAAAGAAACTTGACAAAGGAGAAAAAACTATAGGTATATTCCTTGACCTTGCTAAAGCTTTCGACACTGTTTCCACCCCAATCCTCTTACGTAAGCTTGAAAACATAGGCATAAGAGGTACGCAACTGAAACTATTCGAAAGTTATTTATCAAATAGGTGTCAATGCGTCAAAATAGGTAATGTAATGAGCTCTTTTCGACTTAATACATCCTTTGGGGTCCCACAAGGCAGCATTTTAGGTCCAACCCTATTTTTGATTTATATCAATGATCTTTGCGACCTTAAATTAGACTGCGGTAAGATTATTTCATATGCGGACGATACAGCCATAATCTTTTCCGCCAAAACTGATAAACAGGTTTTCGAATATGCACAGCGAGGTTTTAATGTTGTATGTAAATGGTTGCGGTATCATCAGCTCACCCTCAATGCCGATAAAACAAGTTTTGTAAAGTTCTCAAAGAGCAACTATCCTTTAGCAAATCCCAATCCAAGCATTTACGCCCATCACTGTTATTCTCCAACGGACACAAATTGCGACTGTCCTGTAATTTCACCCGCACACCAAATAAAATATTTGGGCATCATAATAGATAATTTGCTTTCATTCAGACCACACATTGAAGCCTTAAGCGGTAGAGTTCGCAAGCTAATTTTCGTTTTTAAAAAATTACGCTCTTTTGCGGACTCTCAACTGATTACACAAGTCTACTTTGCCCTATGTCAATCACTTCTTACATATTGCATATCGTCATGGGGTGGTTCATCTAAAACTTTCCTTCTAACACTTGAAAGGGCACAACGAGCTGTTCTAAAGGTATTGAGTTTTCGTCCGTTCCTGTATCCTACTAACCTTTTATATAAGTCATGCCAAGTACTAACAGTTCGACAATTATTCATTTTAAGCACTGTACTAAAACAACACGCAGCACTTTCCTATTGCACGGATATAACTAACAAAAGACGTAAAGATATTGTCTGCACACAGAAAACACAAACAAACTTCGCCTTTTCATCGAGATTTTTTGTGTTCTTAGGACCCAGGCTTTACAATCGACTAAACGCAATTTTAACGATTTACCCTTTATGTTACAATGAATGTAAAAGGGTACTAAGAGAAGCCTTACAGTTGTTGTCGTATGAGGAAACAGAGAAATTATTGACGGTCTTTTCTTAGACCCTGTAACAGAAGCTATTAGTAAAAAATTCACACACCTAGTTGATAAGTATTAATATTTTAACTGTATTCATCTAGATAATGTAAACATTTTAGGTATTTTATATAATTTATAAAAAAGACGTATTATGTAATTAATAAATATGACCTTGTTTGCCTGAGATACAGGGTAATCCTAGTTCAGGCTAAATTGTAATATTTAAGTACTTCTAAGTATATTTACTTTATATGTAAATACTGACATTAAGCTTATAAATAAATTATTCTTCTTCTATTCTTCTTCTTCTATAAACCATTGAATTACAGTGTTGAATATTCTCATGTTGGGGCATTACCTTCGTTCGGCTCATATTCGGCTCTTTGTTTTATAAAGTGCTGCCATCTCTCGTCAAGTAGCTGCAACATTTCCAAAAACCACCCATACACCATATCTACAGCTGTAGCTGTCATTTTGCTATAACTCAACCGCAAACTATAGGCTGTGAAAATCAAATTCAATGAACACAACACAACAGCAAGAATATCATTCTTTTTTCAGCATAAAACGTATTATGTATTAACTTACACATTTTCCTGGTGGTCAAAGTCACAATGCAGACCTCAAAAACTATTAAAAAAGGAAAAATTAATAAAATCCTTTGTTTTGGTTGCCTAAGTGCTGACCGAAAACTTCACAAGTTGCTGCAATTTAAAGATGTTTTCAAACTTATATGTAAAAACATAGTCCAGGTAAGTCCAATTAATAATGCTTGAACACTTTATAATGTGCACAATTTTTCCATGTGGTTTTTTGTTACGTACTTATTAGCTCATTAAGTCCCACTGCCGGGCAATAGCTGGCTGGAGTTTATGTAGGAAGCTTCCATACATTTTATTTGTATACAATTGATGATTTAAAATGCTTTCTTTTTCCACTTATCTCGGCACTTACCTATAGCAATACCTAACAAAATATAAATGTTAATTTGGCATGGAAAAAATAATGTTGTGAAATGGTATATATTTTACATGCTAGGTTTTGTTATTTCTTGTTTATGTTATTTCGAAATATGATATTTTAACATAAACAGCCACAACAGTCTACTACTAGACATGGACCTCCTATTGGGGGGTATTGCCATACTCACTATACTTGGCAGGCTGAGTGGTGAGTGCAGTGCAAGATATTGCTTTCACAGGTAACAATGCTGCCCATTTCTTGGATGAATTTATTCCTCAGTCACTTATTATGATACCCACAGGTAATCCCACAGCAATTTCAGTGTGAATGTTTTTGTACATCTTTACCTGTTTACTTAATAATCTTAACATGAATAAATTAATTTAAATGCAAATATTTTGTATTGCAGGGCAAGATTCCAGAAATATTCCTATGTTTTGAATGTCTGGCTTTGCTCAGAAATGTTAAAAAATTCCAAGAGAAAGTGCAGAAATCACAAAATATATTTAGAAGCTTTAACCAAGATGAAGTTGAGGTAATATTCTAATTTTTATAATTTATTGTATATTCTTCAAAACATCTATGATCATTCTTGAAATACATGATACTAGCAATAATTTATGCATTAGTTTAGTAATATTACTTAAAATGCATTCTCATGCCAACTAAAGTAAATTGGAAATTATTTAATGTAATGGCAAAATTTTATTACCAAACAAATAATAAAAAAGTGGCTAAGTACCAAAAATAATATCTTGGCAACTAATTGCAAGTAGCACACAGGGCACAACTAGAGGCCACTTGAAAAACATAAGTATTGATTTTAATGGGTCTCAGTATCACCTAATATTTATTTATAATTATTCTTACAGAACAATCTTATACAAAACTTGTCAACATTGTCTGCAACAAAATCGAGTATATTCGACTGTAGTAATCCAATAAACAATGATGCATTAAGTGAAACAAAACCGAACTTAATTGTAGATATAAAAATAGAGGAAAACCATTTGGAAAATGATTATCAAACTTTTAATTATGATGATGATGATGAGCCCCTGGTAGAAGCAAAAGTTGATAGCCCACCGGAAATTTATATACGTGAAACGCTAATTAAGAATTTAGATAATATAAACGAAGAACATAATATGATAAAAGATGAAACAATTTTAAAAGACAAATATAATGCACCTCCTAAAATCGAAAACACCTTAAAAGGAGAAATAACAGAACCAGAAAGCAAAGATTTTCCAAGTAACTCAATTTGTTTGCCATCTGTCAAAAAAGTTATTAAGAAGGAAAAAGTGAAAACAAAAAGAATGAATATCAATAAAGATAGATCTGAGTTGTACAAAATTTTACCTTTAAAGACCTCTGTAGCAAATATTTACCAGCGGATGAAAATTCATTATGATAAGATAAAGTATTGGCTTGAAGAAGAAAGAAACAGCATTTTCTTCATGAGAATGAAATATAAATGTGAAAAATGTGCAACAAGAATACCAGAGAAAAAAGTAGAACAGCATGCAAGACGTCATACCAAATATGTAAGTTTGTTTTTTCTTAATTACTTTTTAATGTAATATGATTAGAAAATAAAATGCTTTGCCACATTACATACATTTATCAGCCTATTGCAGTCCACTGCTGGACAAAGGCCTCCCCCAGGGTACGCCATAGGGCACGATCTCTTGTTTTCGCCATCCAGTCGCTACCAGCCGCCTTTTTTAAGTCATCAGTCCATCTGACCGGGGAGTATCCATCGTAACGCTTGCCAAGCCACATTAATTTATGTATTTGCAACCAATAAGTTGAAAGTAAACATTACGAAATATATTTAATCCAAAAAAGGATATTTTACCAACTGTTTTCTTTCCAGACTGACAAGATTCACTACATTTGTGAGTACTGCACTTTACCATTCAGAAGAAAAGTCCTACTAACCAGTCACATTAACACCCATCACAGATACATCAGATGCTGTAACGCCTGCGGCTATAAGTGTATCAGCAAAGCTCAAATATACAAGCATGTGAGAAAAGACCATACCGCCCCGAGGGCAGTGCAGTGTCTCGAATGTAAAGCTAAATTCAGGTAAGTCTTTGAAAATTTCTAGATATGATTTAGTGTAGTAGTCTTAGTCTAGTAAATAGTAAAATATTGTTAAAATACTATTTTTAAAAATCACAAAAGCAGCTATTTAATGGCAATGCATTCCGGCAAAGACTGCATTCTTAATAGAACAAAAAAAGTTGCAAACATGGAAATTGACACAAAATGTTTTTATACAGTGTGTAAGGGATGGTATACCGAAAACTGCATTCTTAATCAGACCATGAACATTATCAACTTTTCATATGGAGTCTGTTGTTAAAAAAATGGACATTAATATTCTGGACAATTTACACAGCGCCATCTAACCTCAAAATAAAAAAGCTTATAATATGGGAACTAAATAGATGATATTAATATTTATATACTGCTATACTTATGTACCTCCCTAACAAAATTCCTAAAGACTTTTTATGGAAACTAGAAAAAAATACTGTTTCCAACGTAGACTCAGATATACTACCTAAATACAGTCAGTGCTATCTTTCCTCAAACATTTTATTTTTAGGAGCACGACAGACTTCTACAAACACTACCGCAAAGAACATTTGGTGTCGTGCAGCATGTTTATTTGCGACTACTGCAACAAAAAGTGCAAGGGTCGTCGCACTATGGAGAAACATATATTCAAGTAAGTAACAGTTACAGCACATGCCGTGTGATGCCGGCTTAGAATAGCATCACCCCAATTCTACCCGTGTGGACACCGTGGGTGGCGCGACTAAGGGATAGATTCATCCTGAGAATGGGCAGTAGCGGTCCCTGTGAATGCAGAAACTTTCACTGGACTCGCCAATCCGTTTGCTAAGCTTAGTAAGTATGCAGCAGTGAACGCTTGTGGCCATTAAAGGAATGTACCTAGTTGATCGAGCATTGCTCCCCACTACATACGAAATTTCTTTAAAATTGTTGGAGTCGTTTAAGAAATTCCAATCTTCTTATATACCAAATCAAATTTATTTATTGCATAACTATAGGTACATAAAGCAGGTGTAACAATAATTCAAGTCCAACTATAGTCTACCATAGAGGTGTACAATGTAGGTAAGTAGTAAAATCATTTATTTTTAGCATGCATGTCACTATGTAAGTATGTAATTTTAAAAATTTCAACAATATAATTTAAAAAATGTCAATTGGTCATAATTTACTTATCGCTGTCGTTAAAAAACTCATCGATACTATAATATAATTTAGACATTAGGAATTCTTTAACTTTTACTTTAAATGTATGAAAACCTATATACATAATTACATATTTGCTAGTTTAAAGATTACTATAAAAACATGCATTATTGTAATAAGTAGATAGATAACATGTTTATTTCTATGTGGACCTGTTGTGTTTAAATGGTACCTTACCTATTATTTTTACTTACTTGACTATATGTATTGTCTTCTTTCCAGTAACCACACGACCCACGCCTGTCCGGAATGTCCGCTTACGTTTAGTTCACCATCGCGTCTGAAGCAACACTTCGACTTGAAACACAAAGTGTCGCGTACAGAAGCCTCTTATTGCGTGAAGTGTGATCGACAGTTCGACAACGTGCCTCAGTTCAGAAACCACCTGAATTCATCTATGGCACACCGAGAAGAGAGAAGCAAAGAGTGAGTAATTTCTCAAAAATACCGTTATATTTGCAACGCCAAATCCGTAACTAATAACTTAAATATGCTGCATGTATTGAAAGCGTTGAAGCAGCTCTTGAAACTGAACAATTTTTCCCAAGCAACATTGATTGAAATATGTAAAAGACATGAGTTGTCGGCCGGGTCAATTTGCTTAGGAGGACCAATTATTTTTTTATATATTTCAACCTATCTTGGGGATATTGTTCAGTTTTAAGGGTTGGTTCACCTTTTATATATTTGTACCAACTTTTTTTTCATTCTGTATACTTAGATACTATTATTTTGTGTTTTTATTGTTATAGACCTAAGAAAGTGACCTACCAATGTCCCGCGTGTCCGAACGTATACGCGAAGGGCTATTCCATGAAGAACCATTACAACAAAGTCCATGCTAACCAGGCGCGGTATAATTGCACTGATTGCGAAAAGGTAAACCTCAAATAAAAAACGCCTAAACAAAATATTAATTCGCGGTTTCACCCGCTGATTATCGTTTTTCCCGCGGAAAAGACCTTTTCCCGGCATAAATAATATATATAAAACCTTTTTCTTGAATCAGTTTATCTATTAAAGAACAAAACCGCATCAAAATCTTATGTAACGTACTTTTAAAGATCTAAGCATACATAACAACACGGGAAGCGACTTTATTTTATACTATTTAGTGATATTCATTAGTAATGTAAACATTAACTTCAAAACTAAATTACGGGCAAGTTTTTGCTCATTCTTTCACCAATAAAAGCTATAATATTTCTTGTATGTGGCTTAAGTAAGCCTTTAATAATTCTGCCTGCATGCATATATCATCATTATCACTACATTATACTGTCACCCGGGTTCAACGGGTCGTTGGACGACTCTGTGTCTCGCTCGAAAAAAGAAAAATACGACATAGTATAAAATTATGTCACTGTCTCTATGGATTGATTCACTAGGAAGGTTATAAGTACCATTTACCACGGGAAAATGCTTTATATTCACAAACGTGAAGCAGCTAGGGGTACCGCTGGGCGGGCCGCTTGTAGCATATAAGCTCTTAGAAGTGTAACTTCGCAACATTTGCTATGTATGAATGATGACAACTCCTTCTATCTTAACGACATTTTACAATAAATTTCAGATATTTCTTACTAATTCCAAACTGAAGGAACATATAAAATACCACCACGAAGGCCACGAGAGGGAGAGAAATCATATTTGTACTATTTGTGGACGAGCATTTACTGTAAGTTCAATGTTTTATTTTATTTATTTTCTAAACGACGGTTGTTTGTCGAAACGATACTTCAGTAAAATATTTTTAATTTTAATAATTTGATTCTCTCGATTAATTTAAAATTGACTGGTCCATTGACATCCCCTGTCTGTTAGGCCGAGGGTCGTGGATTCGATCCCCACAGGACACAAATATTTCTCAAGTTATTTTTTAAATATTTGTGCTTAGTCTAGGACTCTGTGTGTTATCTTTGTATGTTTTATATGTATTTATTTAAATAAGAATGTATAATATTATTAATGTCTGCTATAAAGTTTCCATAGTCAAAACTTTTCTTATATGTGTGCCTCGTGCAGGAAAGATTGTTTATTTAAAACAAAAAGGAAACTTATTTAATCACCACCACCTTTCAGATAAATACATAATTATTTCCTTGACGACTATACCATACCATAGACCATAGTTGCCAACTTATTATTTTTGCTGCTCACTTTATTATTTCATACAACCCTAAACAATTTAACTTAAGCGTTAAATACGGCGTGCGGCTTTATTTTGATTAAGTATTTTTTTATGCATGGCGTGTTTTTATTATTGCTAGCCCGGTTTTTGCTAAAACAATTTACAAATTAAGAAAAACGGAGTGAAATTTAAAAAAAATATAGAGTAAGTCACTAACGATGCATACACTAACATAGCATAAACACTAATGACTTACTATTATCATGTGTGAAAGTAATCGCGAGTGGTTATAAAGTGACAGTATAGGTAATTAAATTATGATTGTTTACAGCAAAAACAAGTCCTGATAAAGCACATGCGCACTCACACAGGAGAGCGTCCCTTCGAGTGTCCGCATTGCGACTCCAAGTTCGCGCAGCGGACCGCCATGGTCACGCACGTTAAAAACATACACGTGAAACGGGAACTCAAAATGCATAGCCAAAGCCAACACATTTATGTCTAAATTAGATTGAGGGATTTAAGAACTTACTTATTTTAAGACGATAATTATTTATGACGATTTCATGTCTAAGGCCCAACGCTGTCTTGAGCGGGCTGCGCGCGAGCGGGAGGCCACGCGGCTTAACATTATGATCCGTCTGAATTTAGAAATACGGCAAGATGTCGTCGTGTTCGTACGGGTTGTACTATCCGTACTCGCGCCGCCGTGAGCCTGGCGACGCGCGTCACATAGCGCTGTTCTTGTACTTTACCAAATCTAGCACGCGCGTGCTGCCCGCTGGACACAGCGTTGAGGCTAATTTTATTTGAAAAGTCACAGGAATAATTGCTAAGAATTAGCGAAAGTATCCTCTCAAAATAGAGGCATACCAGATGTCGTAACATGAAGCAACTTTACAATGCAACTTTACGTATATATCATAATAACTAGTAGGCAAGTGATTATAATAATGTGCATTATTTATTATAGAAAAAAAATAAAACACTTTAAATTATGAATCGAATTTATTGAATTATTCCTCAGTCTTAATACATTTTTATTAGTCATGCATGATAAAAAAGTTAAAATTAAATTCCGCTAAAATTAATGTTATTAAAATAGTCAAGTTTTATTCTGACGGATCACGAGGCGTAGCAGCCCAGCTTACACTAGTTAAGGCAACTAATAGTTTCGTAACCAGTGTAAGTCATGTCGCAAAAATATTACGTAATAACCAGCGTAAAACTAGCTACACGGCGCAGCGTTAGTCCTAGAGACCGCGCCACAAAATAACTTTTTATTTAAAGACAAAAATCTTGTCGTCACGGGAGCTTTTAGTTCTATATAACGGACATCCTTTTTAGAATCCGTGTGGAAAGAGAATAGGCGTGGGAAAATAGTAATATTATTATTTTTTCATTGTTATGACATTTCTCATTGAAAGACACAGAGGCGCCCTCAATTTACGCGCCTATTATATTTCCGCGCCTATTATATTTCCGCAGTCTCTACAAGCTTTTATTCAACATGTTTACTTTTTCGCCACGGGACTTCATTCATGACGTGGTATCTAAAATTCTAAATAGTCTATTCAGTAGATGTGGTGTTGAGTTTGGGTTCTTCCTCCTTGAAGAATGAGTACTGTCCCGTTGGCGAGCGCGCGCCGCTCGCGCATATCGTGCCCGCTATAAGATCCTCTACGTTCGCTCTGCAAACGAAAAATTTAATTTCATATTATATTTGTACTTCTACAAAAAAAAAAACATTTGAATTACTACGAAAACTAGATGATCAAAATATTTCATAGATAAATCTAGATGAACAAAAGATTTTATTTATAAAAGAAGATATAAAATTATCAATATAAATTGATAATTTTATAAGTAGTAAGGTGATAATTTTTTTATGTGCATTTAAAAATTACCCTTTTTTACCCTAACTGCCAGCCTATATCAAAAGCCTTTGGTCTGACCCTGAATAGGTACTGCTGTCAAGATCCATCCCAGGCTATATTACTATTAATATAATATCAACTTTGTGATTGCCCCACCGGAAATCGAACCCAGATGCCTTTGCGCCGCAGGCAGTCGCACTACCAGTACGCCAAATCGGCCGTCAAATTTTACGCCTGTTTTTGAATTTGAATTATTTATTTACTGTAAATTTATTTAAAAATATTACCTATAAATGTAGTAGTTGTATTCGTTGGTGTTGAGTCTGCCGTAAGCCCATTGCGGCATTTTGTTCACCATCAACCACAATTCGTCGCCAGATATACTCAAATCTGAAAAAAAAAAACACAGGAATAATAAACCTGAAATACGTATTTACACCTTTAAATTATTCAAATCAAATCAAATCTGTTTCCAAACAATTGCCTGAAATTTCATTAATCTGTTGGCAAACAATTTATTGGTCATCAAATTAAAAACATCCCAAACAAATACAAAATGATATGACCAGATTAGATATAAATTGATTGGTCAGCAGTATTTTATGTGACTTCCCTAACTATAATTTTTGTCATTTTTGCATAGTTTTTGTGATGGACCTACAATAAGGCTAGACCTTTTTCTATTATTTTGACTTTTTGTATAATTTTGGTTACAGATTTAATATTCTGTCTGAGGACAGATCATATTATATTCAAAAAACAAAATATAAAACCTTAAACAGATAAAATTTTGTTACACTGTACACGGAGTACCAAAAAGGGTATATCAAGCCAAAAGGAGGTCACGTGGCTCGAATTATTAAAATTAGAGATCCCATTAAAAAATTGCCGTTCAGTGATGTCAATTTAAAGATATATATATTGACCTATGTTTCATGGGGACAGTTGTTCAGTTTCATAAGTACCTTGACCTCCTTTCGACTAATTATACCGATTTTGTTACTTCTTGTAGATACTTTACCCGCGGGGTAGCTGAGCCGCAAGCTGTCTTGCGCCAGGATGAGGACGTTGGACGGCTCCAGCGCCATGCCGGTGTGCCAGCAGGACACGGCGTCGCGCCCGATCTCCGCCCAGAACAGCGCGCTCGCTCGCGGCGAGTGCACGTGCGTCGTGCTTTGCGTGTGCGCGCCTCGCTCGCCTACCATCTGACGCGGGACAATAACATACAATACATTTATTAATAACAACATAGTTACAAGTAAGAGGTTTAGATACACTTCATCCATTAAAATTTTTAAACATGTACAGAGCAAATAATTTCGTATCAATAAATAATAATTACATTCATTGAATAAAATTGAGTAAGAAAAGAAAAACATAACAATATAAAGGTACCTGTAACAATATAAAGTTCCCGCGTACTGAGGTAACGCAACATTACATCGGATAGTTATATGCGTGACATATTATAACATCTTTTAAATAAATTATAAAATTAGGAGGTCTTTTACGGAGTAGAACTGCGACTCACGAAGCCACTTTTTTATTCTACTTTTAAATGCACCGATGGTAGCTGCATAGCGGATATAGTAAGACACCGTATAATTCGGTACTTGACTGGGTTATTCATTAAATACAGTTTAAAAAGAATTTTGCCTAAAACTATTGGCCAATATTAATTATTTCAACTTTTCGTAAAATATTTAAAGTTAGAAATGTTAAACAGAAAAATAATGTAACAGTGTTTTGACGCTATCCAAAATACATAGTTATTCAACGTGTTATACACAACATGGACGATAATGACTCGTGCGAAGTAAGCGAGTTATCTCACGTTATGGTCTTCTTTCTATGTATGTATGACCGAACCGATGGCGTAGCGGATAGTACCCCTGCCTGCTACGCCGAGGGTCGTGGGTTCGATCCCAAAAAAACACAAATATTTGCTAAGTCATTTTCAGATATTTGTGTTTAGTCTGGGTGTTTCTATTTATAATATGTATTTATTTACAAAAAAAGTATATAAGTATTAATATCAGCTATCTAGTTCCCATAGTACAAGCTTTGCTTGGTTTGGGGCTAGATGGAGCTGTGTGAATTGACCAGCATATTTATTATGTATTATTCTGTCAGACACAGAGTCGATCAACCGTCCGACGTTGTGGTTAAGCATAGAACAGACACCTCATCATATCGCTTACAGCCTCTGTCGGGGAGTGTCGGGGGTATTTTACTATAATGAAACACCGGGTGGCCCGAATAGTGACGTCCAAAGACAAAACATAAATGCCTTACACTGAAGGGTATCCATCGCCATGTATGTTCCTCGTTTTTTTTGGAGTCTTCTTCTTAGCGTGTCGATAGCAGACACTACACCGTCGCGGCCCAGAACATGGCCACGTTAACAGCGCTTTCATCTTTAAAAGTTGGATGGGGAAAATTCTTCTGAGAGGCTATTTTCCTTTTATTTTACGCTAGAAAATACAAACCATCACGATTATGCTACAAAAACAACCGCCCTATTACGAAAGTAAATAAAAAGTCAGTCGAAATTTTCCCATACAGCTTTGAAACTTGATTAACTCGGATCCTACAAAAATCGCGGAAAATACATGCGGGTGATTCGGATACCCCTTAGTATAAGGCAAGGCCGGCTAACCCGTGGCCGCCAAGGTATTTGAATTGGCCCGCCAGAAGTTTTCGGTTTCTTTGTGCATAATTATGACAGCAGATTGCCATTTAAAATCGTGGCACGGCGCCCCAGTAAACTTCAAAATTTGGCTTACAAAGAAAATAATTTGGCCGGCTGGGCGAATGAATACCTTATTCAACTTTGTCTTTGTCTTTTAACGTTACTACACGGGCCAGCCTGTATAGTTGCATACCGAGAACATCTGCCAGAAGTTGGGGTCCTGGCTGACAGTCCGGTTGCGCAGCACGCAGGTGGACACGGAGAACTCGGTGGTGCTGGCCAGCGCGTGGAAGTAGGCCGTGCGACACGTGTCCCTGTCGGGCTGGGTGAGGGTGATCGAGAATATGCCGTCGCTCCACATGAAATATTGACCTGGAGAAAACATTTCAGGTGAAATTTTACTAGCGTGACCAATACCGATAACTCAATACTATGGTAATAAAGAACAACTTTCTCCAAGATGTTTATAATTAATAAGAATATTGTTTATGGACTTAAGTGAATATTACCTTCCGCTGATAAACAGATAAGTGTGAATGGATTTCTAATGATAAAACTGTCATCTTATGTAACCGCACTTGAAGCAAATATTTTTTTTGAATAGTTTTGTATTTGAAGAAACATAGGTAGTGGTTAATGTCCGTAAAATATGGTCGCTATCGCCACGTCTGACAAATATTTGAGGGCCGCTTCAGTTAAAACGTGAATACACTATAGTGACAGGTTGTCAGCGTATCGCCTAAAATTGTAATACACAAAACCCTCGAGTCCTTATAGTCACGTTTTACGACACGCGCAGGAAATAAATGGGGTGATGCTATTCAAGCCGGCATCACACGGCCGATTGCTGTTATCGGTGAAAAGAATTACCAGATACACGCAGATTCCCATGGATAGGGTTGAAGCTGAAGTAGTTGTGGCTGAGTCTCCAACTGTCGTTGTCTCGTAGCGAGTACACGATGAGCCCGTACGTCTGAAGGTCGGGGATGTAGGCGTACACGTTGGAACAGTCCTCAGTCACGAAGTCCAACGTGATGGAAGCCAGGCCTGAGTGAGAAACGGCCATGTTTCGTTAAAGTTCACGGATTATTTAGCCAGCAATATCCTTATTTTGGATTCGGCCCAACAGATCGTAAGAATAATGCTCTTAAACCATTAAACCAAAGCGGCAATTTATGAAATTAAGTACCTATTATAAAATTGAACACATGACATAAAAAATTGCTGTAAATATTTCAAGGATAAACCAGTTCATGAAACGCAACAACTTTGCCTTAGAAACAAAAGTGTAGAATTAAATTTTAAAAAAATATTTCCAATACAAAATGGCTCTGACGGTTAAGAACCGGCACTCCAACTTTTATCCCTTTTGGTAAGGCTGGTTCACCTTCGGAACTCGGAAACAGTAAATCTTACCCATGGGTGTATCCCGTGACACCATATCGGAGTTCTTGAGAGGATATCTGAAGAGCTGTGTGTCCGTCGTCAAGTCGAACACCACTATGCCTGGCTGCTGGATCTGCTGGCTGTTGTCTGCAGGCAGAGGAATATGGTATCAGATGACATTTAATTGATGAAATAGGTACTTTAATAGATATTGATGAAATAGGTATTGTTTTAAGTTATAATTCGTTTCATATTTTACACACTTTGAGAGTATGTGTACCTATTTGACGAGTTCCAAAGATATCTGATAGAAAAACCGTCTTAGGATTCTTGAAATAATGTAATGTCACACAAAACAGAATTTCCCAAAACAGTCAAGCCTTTTGATGGAGATCCACGCGACTTACTTGTTTTTGATTTGGTCGGGAGTTTAACCCTCTACGTTTCTACATCATGAGATATACTTGTTTGTGTAATAATTAAACAGTCAAGCCTTCTTAATGAGTTAGGACTTAGGAAACAAACATAAAAAAATACAAAGTTGATTTTATTTAATCGGTTAATAAGTTATAAGGTATGACAAACTTGGTATCTCGAGCATTCCGTTGTCAACCATCCAGAGGCGGTTGCAGTGGTCGGCGCGCGTTCGGTACACTGATGTCAGAGTACTAGCAACCTGCAGGTTGGGGTAGGGGCGGAGGCCTGGCGAGCGCGAGTACGTGTCCCTCGTCAGGTCCAGGTAGTTCAGCGTTGAGGGGATTCCTGTGTAAAGTATTAGGAGCAACATGTCATCAACATGTAAATCGGAGGTTCCATTTTAAGATGCCTGCCACACTGTGCCTGTATACGGTGATACTTTCACTAGCTAGACTAATTTGTATTTCATGTGTTATTGTTGTTAAAGCCCTAATTACTTAATAGTAAATCCAGTTATTTTCCTAGATCGTAAAAGTCAGAATATTCTATTTCTGCGAAATTTGCAGCTAGAGATCAAAAAATCTAAATTAGGTAAGTACTCAATACTATAAGATCCGATTGTTTTCTGATAAAATACTGTGATTAAATTTCGTAATAGTAAACCTCTGTGCTTCTGAATACCAAATATTTAAAAAACTTCCCGTGTTAGGGTTTCTAAAATTATCTAGCGCGCGCAGGAAAAACGTCTACTTCTATCACCAACATGAGAAAAATCTCATTTCTTACTGCTGGATGATGGTCAATATGGATACAACAATACTGACCGTATCGTCGCCTAGGCATGGTGACGAACAGCCGGTTTCCGGCTCGCTCCACGCCCATCGGCAGGTTGTTGTACTGGATGAAGAAACGCTGTGACTCATCTGAAACATTTCACTAAACTCAAAACCTTGGCAACATACATACATACACATACACATATCACGCCTATGATCCCTAGCGGGGTAGGCAGAGCATGAACATTTACGCCACGTCTGACACATTTAAGGGTCATTCGGAAAATTGTGTATCGTTATAGTGACAGGTTGTCAGCCCATCGCCTAAAATTGCAATACACACCCTCGAGTCCCTAAACCTTGGCAATCTTATTTATAATCTTATTATTCAATATACATACATATATCACGCCTATATCCTGCGGGAAAGGTAGAACGTATTCGGCCGCAAAAACGGACAGTTACGTCATGTCTAAAAAACATTTGAGAGTCATTGAGAAAATTGTGTATCACATATTGACAGACTTTCCATTGCAATACACATGTGTTATTTTAATATAAAGTGTAAATAAGTTAGCTGATAATTGAGGTTAATTTTACGGCCTAGCCATAAATTTTTACTGAGATGATAAGCTTGTGAAATTTTGGTTGATGGTGTCAGGGCGTGTAGATTAAAAATCTTGGTTCTATTTGAGATCTGAAATCTTTTCATAGGGTCATTTATGCTCTCGTCTTAGCTACATTTTACATAAAAATATTTTTTGTGGGATAAATTATATAAAATGTTAGCCGACCGAGAAAAAATCTTGAAAAAAATATATTCTGGATGTAAGGGTTCGGTGTACCGAAAACTTTGCATGCGTGATCAGACCACGAAACTGAACAACTTTTTCTATGAAGGCTAAGTATGTTGGTAAACAAAAAATTTTTTCGTCCTCTCATACAAAATTCCCGATCAGCTGACTGACTTTCTATGGAAACATGATTTTTTTTTTCGTTTATAGTGTCCATAAAAAAAGTTGTTTAGTTTCATGGTCTGAACATGCCTGGAAAGTTTTCGGTACACGGGGACGGTGTATATTTCAACCTATGTTTTTCTGTTATTAGTAAAATATAATGAAATTACCGTTCTGGTTTTGATTTGGGCTCGCAGTTGTTGAATCGATAGGCATTGAAGTCATAGGAGGCATTGAAGACATAGGTGGCCCTAAAAGATAAAAACATAAATAGGTGCGTAAAAAGTTAATCCTGGTAATGGACTTGCAATCTCCTTTTTAACACAGTACTTACCCCCTTTTTTTGTTCGAACCAAATAGGTTCTTTAAGTAGTGTAAGCTGCAACTATTTACTATTAAATATTTTGCCACGTATTATAATTATTGCACACTTTTTTATGCTGACCTGTTTATGAATTATTTGTTGCCGCGTTAAATATGTGCCAAAAATACTAACTGTTATTTCTCCAATTTGGGTTGGGCCAGCGACCAGGATAGTTGTTCTGGAGATTACCACCAGGGTCTAAAAAACAGTAAATAATTACAACTTACAATAAAAGCCTGCATAAACATTAGGTGCTTATTTTACGAGAGTACCTATCTGCAGACGACTGTTTCTTTTTCTGGGAACGGACATTTACGCCGCGTTTGACATATATTATTCGGCGCGCAGCCGCCAATACTTACTTTGTGGTTATTCGGAAAATCGAGTTACGCCATAGTGACAGGTTGTCAGCCAATCGCTTAAAATTGCAATACACACTTTTAAGTCCCTCAGTCGCCTCAGTGAGTATAGTATTCTTTGGTCGCCTCTTACGACTCCCACGGGAAAGAAATGGGGTGATGCTATTCTAAGCCGGCATCACAGCATTTTTTTTGAATGATGGGTTTGCTCTTGACTCTAGTCATACAGCCTTACACATATTGTTATTATTCCACCACGGCATGCCGCCCTGCGCCGGCATTCTGCGGCTAAAGCCAGCTTGACGCGTCACCCGGGCGTTGCTGGTGACGTTCGCTGGCTTCCCATTATCTGCATCTTCCACTTCTGAAAACCGGTCCGTGGTTACTGCAAAGATAAACAAGCATGATCAATTTAAAAACACGACTGCTTCCTGTGATAAAGCCTAGCATATGACACTCGGGATAATGTAAGGATTCTTCCGATACAATTCCCATTCGAATCTGTTCAGTGGTTTACAAGTTTCAGTCCTTTAAAGAATCGCACATATAATATACATACATACATGAACTCTAAAATCATTCAACAGATTACACTCCTTTTTTAGTTGGGCAGTCGTGTACATACATATAAAGAGGTAAATAAGTAAGTAAAAACATTTTATTGCACATTCAAAACACAAAATAACTGGAAATCTAAAAATACGCCAAGGCGGCCTTATCGCTGAGAGCGACACAGGCAACCTTTGGATGGAGGAGGAATCAAAGGGAAGAAGAGAGTAGTGTATAACAAAACGTAAGATTAGACAGTTTACATTAATTAATATACCTAATCATACCATACCATATTATATTACAATAGATTCGACACGCAAAGAAGAAGACTACAATAGATAAAATTATAAATAAATACAGATTTTAATACTATTTCAAAGACGAAAAAAATTGTGTCTACTAGTGTTTTCAGCCGTTTTCTACTGCGTTTTTGACGCTGGACAATTCGTCGTGATTTTGCCATTATAGAGACAAATGCTTTGCCGTCCGTGTGGTACCGGTACCGGCTTCTAACAGCATCACCACATTTCTACCTGTGGGCGCGTCGTAAAAGGGATGGATCCAGGGAACGAGCAGCAGAACGGCGTTCCCTGTGAATACAAGACTTTGCACTGCGCTCGCCAATCCGCCAGCCAAGTAACAAACGGGGTGAGTACCTGTGGCAGTTACCGCAATAGGGGGAAGCCTGTGGCTGTTGATATTGTCAATTATATATTATTATAATATAAACAAATATTCTGAACAATTCACACAGCGCCATCTAGTCCCACACTAAGCAAAGCTTGTACTATGGGAACTAGATAGCTGATATTAATACATTACAATTTTTTGTAAATAAATACACAATATCCAGACTAAACACAAATAGGTATCTGAAAATGACTTAACAAATATATCTTATCAAATGTATCTTGTGGGGATCGAACCCACGACCCTCGGTGTAGCAGGCAGGGGTTACTATACGCTACGCCATCGGCCCAGTCAAATCAAATCAGACTTCTATAATGGAGACGCACTGTTCGGACACAGTACATATTCGGTAAAATATATTTAAACACACAATACATACACATATCACGCCTTTAATCCCTTGCGGGGCAGAGCGTAAACAGCTGCAAAAACAGACATTCACGCCACGTCTGACAAATATTTGAGGGTCATTCGGAAAACTGAGTATCGCCATAGTCACAGGTTCGCCATCGCCTAAAAATGCAATACACACCCTCGAGTCCCTTATTCGCCTCTTACGACTCCCACGGGAAAGAAATGGGGTGATGCTATTCTAAGCCGGCATCACACGACATATACGGGGTGTAAGGGACGGTGTACCGAAAACTTTGCAGGCATGATCAGACCATGAAACTGGTCAACTTTTACTATGGAAGCTATGTTGGGAAACGAGATTTTTTTTTCGACCTCCCATACAAAATTCCCGGTCAGCTGACTGACTTTCTATGGAAACTCGAAAAAAAAATGTCGTTTCCCAACATAGGCTCCATAGTAAAAGTTGTTCAGTTTCATGGTCTGATCATGCCTGCAAAGTTTTCGGTACACCGTCCCTTACACCCATATTTAAAACTCACTCATATTCCCGTCGATGTTGTAGGTGACTTGCTTCCAAGCGAATGCTTCTTGCAGCCGGCCGACGCGACGCACCTCCTGCGCGCTGCTCCAAGCAGCCAGCGTCAGGCATGCCAGGAGAAAGAGCCTCATTTTCACTGAGTTACACTACCAAGGGAAAATACTGCTGCGACCTGCGACAAAGAAAAGTTTGTATAAAAGCACGTTCACACAATGCCAATATGGGCAGGGAAATAGTAAGGGAAGTGGGCAGTGCAAATATGTGAACTGGTTACTCGCGCTGCTATTTGTCATGCCGCTGCCACTTCCCGTGCTCCCTCGATTGTCGGCTTTTCGTGCGCTAGTCAAAGGAACGGCAGCTCGAACGCTTGTGGAATGTATTGCTATCTCGCTCACTCATATTGATGCGAGAAGAGTGTAACGGCAGTGAGTGAACACTCACTCGCGTTGATACTTCCGCGGAAGTATTTCGAGCAATATTCGCGACAGCGGCAGGAGCAGGAGCAGGTGCATGGTGTGGACGTGGTATAACGATCAAATCGGAACGCAATCGAGCCAATATTCGAAAAAGAAATTCTTACACTAATTTTCAAAACTTTTTCGTGTATCTACGAGCATAAACAAACATACCTCCACATCTGAAGCATTGAATCAACAAAGTTTTAATATTTTGAAAACTAGCAATTTTCTACCACTAGCAGGATTCTAAACTGCGACTCTCGCCATCACTAGTGGCTATACCTCTTCCATCTGGGATACCACAAAAATGGTTTTGCAAGTGTAAATAGTAAGTACCTCTACCTACCTAACACGGGACGTGTTTAAAAATTTTGGTATTCAAGATTCAAATAGTTCTACTAACTTACATGAACCTGCTTACCTACTTTCCTCAAGTAACTGAAAAACACCACGCGAATTTTTTGTATGCACCTATTCTCACCAAACCACTAGCTAAACAGCAATGACCTATCTAGTAGAAGATGGTCGTACCTATGAAACAAAAATAACCACAACTAGGTACTTACACAACAGGTTTTGCTGGGCAGCGGCGCGGCGGCGGCGATAGGCCTAGTAATTGCTTTGCTACTTATATCCCACAAACGAATTAAATTCTCATCTTATACACACTACTTAGAAGAAACTTATTATTATTGTATAGTTGATCAAGCCGCCGATAGTGCCTGTATCTTGTGACTAACAAGTTTGTTTTTAAATATATTGATGTAGTCATATAAAAAGTAAGATCAGAGTATACTTTTCGGGGCGGGAACCTACTTACTTTAACGTAATTTTGCTATCTACCTACATCTTTCTAAATTAAATGGTACCGGCAAATTATTAATTACTGGTAATTATTGCTCCATCCACCCTTCTTCAACCCGTGGGTATTGTAAAAGGCGACAAAGGGATGAATCTGAGGAATAGACGGCAGCATTCCCTATATACAACAACTAATTTGCACTGCGCTCTCCAATCTGTCTGCCCAGCATGAGTAATAAAATGACAATATGCTCCTCAATATCAGGAAAGCACGGATGCCAACCACCGAGTATAAAAATACATAGGTACATACAAACAAACATCACGCCTATATAGGCTTGATGTTACCTACTCCGCAAGGGATGCGGAGTAGGTAACATCAAGCCTATATAGGCATGATGTTACCTACTCCGCAAGGGATATATATCCCTTGCGGAGTAGGCAGAGCGCAAACAGTCGCAAATACTGGCATCCACGCCACGTCTGACAAACATTTGAAGGTAATTTAGATAAATTTGTATCACCATAATAACAGGTTGTCAGCCCATCGCCAACATTTCAACACACATGTAAGCTTGAGTCCCTTAATCGACTCTTACGACACCCACGGGAAACAAATGTGGTAATGCTATTCTAAGCTGGCACCAAATAAAAATATATATTATAATATTGCCGTATGATGCCGGCTGAGAATAGCATCACCCCATTTCTTTCCCGTGGGAGTCGTAAGAGGCGACTAAGGGACACGAGGGTGTGTATTGCAATTTTAGGCGATGGGCTGACAACCTGTCACTATGGCGATACACAGTTTTCCGAATGACCCTCAAATATTTGTCAGACGTGGCGTAAATGTCCGTTTTTTGAGGCTGTTTACGCTCTGCCTACCTCGCAAGGGATTAAAGGCGTGAGATGTGTATGTGTATGTATGTATTATAATATCATGCGGGTAGAAATATAACGAACCAAAATCTTTGAAATAAATAGATGTGCTTACTTTTGCGAACGAAGCAAACTCCCACGCGTTTCTTATTCACTCCTATTTAGTTCTATCACTGGGGCTGTTTGCTGGCGAGAAATACTGGCGGCTGCCTACTACTGGAAGATATACGTTTGTGCTGAAGAGGGTGGGTTGTTGTTTGTACGTGCTGTGTACTATTATATATTCTGTGGTGCTGTTAAGATTTGATGTGATGGTGAAAGAATATTCTGCAATGAGAAGCATAGCCATCTATGTGCAAATAATCGAACTTAAACATGTCATAGTACCGCTACTCGATAAAAGGTAACGTTAAAACATTTTTGACAGTGACATCTATAATCAACTAGTAAAACTAATGTGCCACATGTGCATGAGTGAAGACAGGTCCTGTCGACGCATTACGCGCGCAGATTTGGATGTCATAACTTCTGGCCAATAAGAACTCATAAAAATACACCAGTTACAGTATTTCAGCCAATCATAATTCTGTTCTCCCTCTTTCAATTCAACTGTCAAGTTTCTGGTTCACGTTTCGCGCCAAAATTTACTCGTGACAATCGACTCCGTCGATAGAAGTGAAATATTTCCTGAATTTACTAGTTATTCAAGCTGTTTTTACGTGGTGTTCTATTCACTAATAGACAATTATCCAATATGCCTTCAGAGATCCGCCCTACGTTGAAATTCACGCGCCTGAGCGAGCATGCTTTTCCTCCGGTCAAGGGTTCCGAAAAAGCGGCTGGTTTTGACCTGAAAAGGTAATTTATCCGTTGTTTACTCATATTTACATGATCAAGGAGTCCATGTTTACACTATATGTTAATTTCAGTGCGTATGACTACGTAGTACCGGCGCGAGGCAAGGAGTTAGTGAAGACTGACCTACAGATTGAATTACCTTCTGGCTGCTACGGACGCGTGGCTCCAAGGTCGGGACTCGCTGTGAAGAATTTCATTGATGTCGGAGGTGAGTACTCACCGTTATTTTCACTTTAAACAACGGTATTTGATTCTACAATAAAAAATAACCTGCAGGTTCAATCAAGTAGTACTTCTTTGTACATTCTTACCGGTTTTTTTAGGATAGATGATTTCATTGCTACGCAGGTCGCCGTCCAACTAAAGATTATATGAGGAAACCCATGGCCCTATGGCATAGCGGATAGTACTCAGGCCTACTATACTGAGGGTTGTGGGTTCAATCCCCCACAAGACAAATACTTGTTAACTCAATTTTCAGATATTTGTGTTAAGGGTGTTTTCTACGTATAACATGTATTTATTTACAAAAGAAGCTAATTAGTTCCCATAGTACAAGCTTTGCTTAGTTTGGGGCTAGATGGCGATGTGTGAATTGTCCAGGATATTATTTATATTGTGTTTCTTATCTCCATAACAACTTTTCTTTTTCAGCTGGGGTTATAGATGAAGACTATCGTGGCAACGTGGGTGTAGTCTTGTTCAACCACTCGGACCAGCTGTTCACTGTTAAGAAGGGTGACAGAATTGCTCAGCTGATTTGTGAGAAGATATACTATCCTGAACTCGAGGAGGTTGCAAACCTCACCGAGACCAAGAGAGCTGATGGAGGCTTCGGATCTACAGGAACACAATAAGCTTAGGTTTTAAAATCAGTCTCTATTTAGGGGTTTTTTAATGTCTTCTGATAACTGTAAACAATATGGGATCCATTAGTTTTCAGAGTTGGTTCTCCATTGAAAACCCCTTCATTTTATTGGTAACCTTGATTTATTTTGTTTGATAGTCATTAAGTTTAATATAAGTTTGGTTATATTAGCGGGGCTAATAGTGCTCTTAAACCCACCAACTATTTAAATTCCATAAACACATTTTGAAATATTATAATCTTAGGCACCTGCTAGTAAAAGTCTTCAAAGGAATGTCAATACTAACATAAAGGTTACTATTTAATTTAGCCATTTTATGCAAATAACCTTTGTTAAAAACTCTAGCTAAGAAATACATTGTGATAATTTGTGTCCCTCAAGCTGTAATCCTCACCTATGAAAACTTAACGAAAAGCAATTTTGGTTTTGTCAAAAAATAGTGCTGAAATAGTGACAAATAGTGACATATGCAAGAAAATTAGTGACTTCATATCTCCCAAGATATGGCTATCGTTTGGTGAGGATTACAGATCGAGGCTCACGCTGTAATCCCAACTCTCGTGTGAGCAAACGGTGGGGTATTTTCACTTGGTCTACATTCCAAAAAATAGTGCCTAATTAGTGACTAATAGTGACAAAAGATGAGAAATAGTCGCTTTGTAATTCCGAAGTTATAAAGGCATCTTGGTGAGGATTATACCTATAGCAATTTTTGCTGTAATCCTCACCTCATTTCTGCTAAACGCTTAGGTCTTTTGACTCAAATTTGGTATCAAAAAATAGTGCTGAAATAGTGTTCTTAAACTGCATTTATATTTATTTAGTTTATGTAGTAGAAGCAATTAAAAAAACCGTAAGAACTTCTACATACAAAATGGTCAGGTACAGTCGCGAACAATACTTCGTATTGTCGTACTTGAAGCTCAATACTGGTTTGTTATGTCGGTAGGAACGTAATCAAACAAATTTATTTCCTTCAAGTATTTTGTTTATATCTGACAGTACACAATATTTCTCAATCAGTCAGACGTGGCGATGATAACGACCGTATTTTTTGCGGCTGTTACTGCTCTGCCTAACCCGTAAGGGATAAAGGCGTGATATATGTTTGTATCTATGTAGTACATAAATAAATACATAAAAGATACAGGTACCTAACTTGTTTGGTAAAAATGGAACAAAAAACATATTTATGTGGTAAAATTCATTGAACTCATAAATAAATGAAAGTAGGTATATAGGGTGAAATCTAATCAGTGACCGATAGCGAAAACCCAGGACGGGCTGGTGATTAGGAACAACTTTCCCCAAGGAACATAGGTCGAAACATGAAAAAAAAAATTAGACCTCCCGTACAAAATTGTCGATCAGCTGATTTGGGTTACTATGGGAGTTCCAATTTTTTTCATATTTCGACATATGTTCCTTGGGGAAAGTTGTTCCTTATCACCAGCCCGTCCTGGGTTTTCGCTATCGGTCACTAAATAGATTTAATCCAACATAGTTAACGACGTTCGAGGCAAGGACTAGGTAATACTATAAGTACCTATTTATACCTAAATAATAATTTTTGTTATTTTCAAAACGTGCGTTTTCATTTTAATTTTTCATAATAATCGTAAGGGGCGTATTTGTTATTTAAGAAATTTTATATTTGAGTTGTCATAATACTCAATATCGCGTAACGTGATGAAACCAAAAATACCACGCAGGCGAAGTGCATGCAATAATTTCACTATTGTCTACCCTCTCGCTCACACGCGCGGCGGTCAGTTTTCGAGGCTCGGCCAAACCGGTTTTGTTTAGCGGTGGCTTGAGCGGTGGCGCGACCAAACAGGGCTTTCAGACTTAAGAGAATACGATGTGATAAATTAATGCGATGTGTTGATCTGAAAGATATAGCATAAGTACATATAAATACTTTATTGTTATAAAACCGTTAAAAAGTTCAAGGCGTTAAAAAATAGTCAACCAAAATACCTACTCATAAAATAGACCAAAATAATGTCAGTGGCTCAACTAATGTTTAAGTTAATATCTACCTATACTGGCAGAAATGACATTACCTAAATTAAAGCAAAAATCAAGTCTGTATTCTACGAAGTATTGTTCGCGACTGTACCTGACCATTTTGTATGTAGAAGTTCTTACGGTTTTTTTAATTGCTTCTACTACATAAACTAAATAAATATAAATGCAGTTTAAGAACACTATTTCAGCACTATTTTTTGATACCAAATTTGAGTCAAAAGACCTAAGCGTTTAGCAGAAATGAGGTGAGGATTACAGCAAAAATTGCTATAGGTATAATCCTCACCAAGATGCCTTTATAACTTCGGAATTACAAAGCGACTATTTCTCATCTTTTGTCACTATTAGTCACTAATTAGGCACTATTTTTTGGAATGTAGACCAAGTGAAAATACCCCACCGTTTGCTCACACGAGAGTTGGGATTACAGCGTGAGCCTCGATCTGTAATCCTCACCAAACGATAGCCATATCTTGGGAGATATGAAGTCACTAATTTTCTTGCATATGTCACTATTTGTCACTATTTCAGCACTATTTTTTGACAAAACCAAAATTGCTTTTCGTTAAGTTTTCATAGGTGAGGATTACAGCTTGAGGGACACGATAATTTAGGTTCATAAGATACTTTAAAATAAAATACTTAATTCATTTTCAGCTTGTTTTATTTTAGAGAAATGTTTACAACTTTATTTCAAGAGAAGTACAAAAATAACAGGATATTGTTTATTACAAACAATGAATAAAATTTGAGACTTTGGAACAACTTATACTTAAGCGCCAACGCTGCGTCGAGCGAGCTGCACGCGCAGGCTTGGTTCGGCAAAATACAAGAGCAGGCGCTGTGTGACGCGCGTCGCCTGGTTCCACCAACACGCGGCGCGGGCACGGATGGTTCAATCGATATCTTGTCTTAATACAGCTACAATCAGGCCGCTCAAGGTAGCGTTGGGCCTAATCCTAAGCGATTATAGCAGGTACACATCTTTAAGCGCCAACGCTGCGTCCAGCGGGCTGCGCGCGCTTGCTAGATTCGGCATAATCCAAGAGCTGAAGAGCAGCGCTGCGTGGCGCGGGTCGCCCATCTCTTGTATTTTGCCGAATCTAGCCCGTGCGTTCAGCCCGCTGGACGCAGCGTTGGGGCTAAATTAACCTTATTAAGGCCCAAAAGTTGTATATTTATGTGCTGGGCTTTACTCTATCAGTAAGCCAGCACTGCTTATCTTACTAGAGCTATGTTTCTAATCCGCACACTAAATTCAATCTTTTTTGCTATGCAAATGCAAGTGGCCATATTATATTATGGCCGTGTGATTAACCTGGCCAGCCCCGTGGCAGTGCTTTGATTTTTATTTTTTCTCCCGCCCGAGCCGGTTTTCTATTAGGACATTACAAAATTGTTATAAAAAAAAGAAAATTGTGTGATACAAATTTCTTTTTTTTACAATGACGGTTCATGACGTCAATAAGTGATATGATAATACTATCCTACATTGAATAAAGAATTTTAATTTCAATTTTATAAATTGGTGAGCATTTTTAGATCTCTTAAGAGCTCGCTTTCAGAAGCAAATTGAAAAATAAACCATGTTGTCAGTTCAATAGAGCCATATGGCGTGAGCCGTTCAGCGACCTGAAGATACAGTTTAATTACTACTATAACTGTGCCAAAGGGCGATACATACGGGTTCTTACTGCCAACGCTGCGTTGAGCGGGCTTTGGCTTTGCAAATGCAAGACGCGGGTCGCTCAGCCCTTGTATTTTGCAAAATCTAGCCAGCCCGGCCCGCTTGACGCAGCGTTGGCGCTAAGGGATAGTGTAATGAGAACTGTGCAGGCTTGATCAGACCATGAAACTGAACAACTTTCGGGAAGTAAATGTGTATAACTAAGAAAGAACAACATATATAATTTTTTTACTTATTTCCCCCCATAGGAAAACTTGGTCAGTTTCATGGCCTGATCACGGCTGCAGTTTTCGGTACACAATCCGATTCATCCAGTATATTAAAAGATAGAATAATCTATCACAAAACAAAGTAAGTTTTAGTTTGTTAACAAAAAAATAATACTTAATCAATTACACAATGGTTGATCTATTTGCGGTTTTTGTCTTCATCATAGTATAAGTTAAATAAAACTAGAGTACAATGGAATGAATGTTACAAAAACTGGCTAGGGACTTATTCAAAGTGAATAAATGCGATGCGAATTGAGAGATTTAATAACGGTTTCGGCCTCCTCCCCCGCCATAACCACCTCCGCCCCCGCCATAACCACCTCCGCCCCCCCCATAACCACCTCCGCCCCCCCCATAACCACCTCCGCCCCCGCCATAACCGCCGCCACCACCCCCGCCATAACTCCTACCCCCACCTCTTCCCCCCCTTCCCCTACCACCTCCTTCACTTTCCTTCCTCAGCTTCATTGCCTCAAATCTTTCCGCCATCTGCAGAAGTTCGTCAGGCACCTCCTGATTCGCTTCTTCAAGGATTTTGATCAGCTCCTTGGCCTGAGCCCAGTCTTTCCTCGTGACGAAGGACAGAGCGACTCCGGTGCGGCCAGCGCGACCGGTCCTGCCGACTCTGTGCACGTACTCCTCAATGTGGCGAGGGAAGTCGAAGTTTATCACATGAGTGAGGTCCTTAATGTCTATACCGCGCGATGCAACGTCTGTAGCGACAAGAATGTTCACTGTTCCATCCAGCATTTCTTCCAGGGCAGCCTCACGGTCGCATTGCTCTCGGTCACCATGCAATGACTGACATTCAATCCCTTTCATAGCCAATTCGGTAGTAATATGTGTGGCTGTGGTTTTCTTCCCGCAGAATATGATTATTTTGTCTGTAGGGTCCATGTTTTGAATGAACTCGTAAAGATGTGCCTCTTTATCATCTTCTTCAACAAATTTGAGCATTTGTGTCACTGTGTGTACAGCAGCCAGATCTAATGAGCCTACGTTCACTTGAATTGGATCCTTCATGTATGATTCAGCCAATCGCCTTACTCCAGAAGGCCAGGTTGCGGATGTCATGACGGTCTGTTTGTCAGGTCGAACGTCAAACAGGGATTTTCTGATTTGGGGCTCAAAGCCCATGTCCAGCATTCTGTCAGCTTCATCAAGGACTATGTATGAGAAATTGATGATGTTCAAATGGCGGGCCATGATCAGATCATTCAATCTTCCGGGTGTTGCAATTACTATGTCCACTCCTTTGGCAACAACTTTGATCTGTTCTTTCCTATCCCCACCACCATACAAACAGACAGACTTAATACCCCTGTAATGATATTTAGAGCATTCCTTCTCAATTTGCAATGCAAGTTCTCTAGTTGGAGCTAATATCAATACTGTAGGACCTTCCCGTTGCTCCCTTGGTATTGTCTGACCATCAATGTGAATCAGTGCGGGCAGTAGGAAAGCCAATGTCTTACCTGTACCAGTTTGAGCAATACCAATCATGTCTTCACCCCTGAGCAGTATCGGCCAAGCCTGACTCTGGATTGGTGAAGGTTTTGTGAACTCCTGCTTATAGATCTCTTCCAAAATTTCTGGATAATCCTTGAATGCTTGCTCAAATGTCAGTACTGGATTTGGCACAGGTCTGAGACCAGGTTTGTCATCAAACGTCCTCTTCACCTGTATGTCATTGTTAGCTTTGCGCCAGCGAGCCACTTCAGTGGGGGACATTGCTGCCACTGCAGGGTCTTCTTTGTAAAAATCTTTAACAATTGGGGGAAGCCCTTCATATCTTATTTTCTGTTGCTCATCATAATGTTTATTAAGCCTGTCCCAATCAATAACTTGGACACCATGTTCATTAGTTTTGAAGAAGTCCCCGGAAGGTTTATTATCGCTGGAGCCGGCACCTGCATGTTCTTGTTGACGAGGTGCTCTATCCTCTATAAGCTCATTTATAAGGCCTTCAACTTTTTTAATTGCTTCATCGGTCCCAACCAGAGTTATTTCTGATTCAGGACCACTAGAGTTTTGACCAATTTGAATTTTGGCTTCAGACTCGTACTCTAAATCGCGTATTTTCGAGCCTCCCTTGCCGATGACACGACCAACTTTTGAAGACGGTATGGTTATGACTTTGCTGTTACCTTCGTCAGTTCGGCGACTGCTATTAGAGTTGCCGGAGGAGGCGCCGGTACCGGAGTTTCTGTCGTCACGACTGTCGCGGCGCCAATTCGTGTTGTCCCGCCGGTCGTCATTATTACGTTGTCCACGGCCCCTGGAGAAGCCCCCGGAGCGAAAGACTCGTTCTTGATGGGGTCGCTGCGGCGGCACGACTGCTATGGGCTCGAACTCTTGCCATTCATCATCAGCCATTACTGAAATATACGACAAAACTGAAGATCATTTGGTAGGTTGAATACACAGAACTGACTGACTGGCAACCATCTTACCAAGAGCCGTCTATGTTTTTGAGAATTTGCAGTGCTTTTTCAACAAACACGTGAGTTTGAGAAGAGAAGAGAATGAGAATATAGGTATGTCCCAAACTACACTCCATCCACTCCACAGCCACAGACACAAAGTGAAAGAAAACAAACCTAAAAACATGTAGAACTAGTAGAACAGCGACATCTATTGTCGAGTAGACACGTTTATTGCCGACAACTTATCGGAAGTCTCTTTCACTCTCGTTAAAAAGAGAGAGAGGTCCGGTCCGATAAAAAAAGTTGCCTGTGCGCGCGGGGTCTGCGATTTATTGTTTATTATTTTATATTTCACTTTCATCCTCAAACGGGTTGTTTAGTTAAATTATGTTTACTGTAAATTACTTTCTAAAACATTAAATATGAGTGTGGAAATAAATTATTGCCAGGCTTGCCTGAGTGCAGATCGTGATTTGCACCCTTTGGAACAGATGGAAGGTTTACTTCAATACAATTCACTCTGGGAGGTTTGCTACTTGATTTTTTGGCTATAATTGATCTTATTTACAAAAAATATTAATAAAATTAGGAAAAATAAACAAGATCCCTTTGCCCGTACCCATTCTCATAATTATAGGACCAGCAAACATCACACCAGATTAAATAGTTTAAATTTTTTGTTTGTACAAACCTATGCTTTGCTAAAGGTGCAATAAGGAGCACAGAACATTATTACCTGGTTTGAATGCATACATATATAGTACTGTAACCTGAATATATATATGTTACAAAATATTTGTATTCCTCAGATTTCAGTATTCAGGACTAATAAATAACTTAATTCTTCCAGTTGGTTCTTTTTTGAATAAACTTTCATCTCCTTAATTATCTAACACGGTAAATATTGTATTTCAGCTGGTGTCTGCAAAGGGAGGTATATGTTGGGAATGCAACCAACACATCAAGAATTGGGCTGCATTCAGACAACAAGTGCAAACGGCACAGAAGCTTTTGCAATGCAATTCTCAGGTAAACAATCCTACTAATATTATAAATGCAAAAGTTTGTATGTTTCTTTGTAATTTTTTTTATTTTATTTTTTTATTAGTGATGGGTTTGCTCTTGACTCTAGTCTAGGTCATAGGACAGAGACAGAGTCTAAGATGGAGCGAGCTCACCCAGAAGAAGCCTGTTAAGGCACTGGCACTCCCACACACTGACGGAACGCAGCAAGCTACTTGGCGCCAGACTTCGGTTGGATGGTGGTCGCGAGCCAAGCGGCCCCTTACGGAGCCTTCCACCGCTTACTGGGATCGTTCAGCCGGACTTATCCACAGGCAAGCCTGTGTTGCCGTTGCCCGGGGTGGACCGCTAGGAGGTAGATCCCATACCACCCCGTTGTTATTTCCAAACCGATTGTAATTAAATTTGGCATGCATATAGAGAGTAACATGGATTAACACATAGGATAGTTTTTATCACCACTTATGTAGACATACAGTAACAGCTTCATACATATAAGAGAATAGTAAACAATAAAACATATAAACATTTTTTACCTCTATATGTAATATTGTAAGATTTATCTTATTTATTTATAACTTCTTCTTCTTATCATATTACCATATAGTGACAGTTTGTCAGCCTATCACCTAAAATTGCAATACACACCCTCAAGTCACTAAGTCCCCCTTTTACGACTCCCAAGGGAAAGAAATGAGGTGATGCTATTCTAAGCCGGCATCACACGGCAGAAAAATATCCTCCCTCCTGTGTACAGGGTGAAAATTTACTATTGACCGATACTGAAAACAGAGTACTGGCTGGTAATAAGGAACAACTTTCCCAAAGAACAAAATGTCAAGCGAAGACAAAAACAAAATTTGAGCTTCCATAGATTGAAATCATCTGATTGGTAATTTTGTATGGGATGGCTGTTAATTTTCATATTTCGACCTATGTTCCTTGGGGAAAGTGGTTCCTTATCACCAGCCCCATCCAGCCCCAGCCCCCAGAATTTTTGGTATCGGTCACCAGGTCACCCTATATTGAAGTAATTTTATTGTATTCAAGCATCCATACTAAAATTATAAATCTGAGAGTTTGTGTGTGTGTATGTATGTTTGTAACCTCTTCACGCTGAAACGGTTAGACTAATTTGGATGAAATTTGGAACACAGGTAGAGTATAACCCGGAATAACATATAAGCCACTTTTTACCGCGTTTTTACCGCGGGAAACAACTATTACCACGGGAAAATTAGTGGCAACGGGTAAAACCGTTGGGCGGAGATCTAGTTTGTCAATAAAACTTGTACCCAAAATTTCATGTTTTGTTTTCAGACTGTTTTGACACCACTATCCAGACTTGCAAAATCTGAAAACCAACACACATCCAGCCTTGATCCAGTCACAAACCAGGAACTTGATCAAGAAGAGAAAATGCTAAAACAATTACTTGATCAAGAAAAACTTGTTAATTTAGAAGAAATCAATATCAAAAATGAAATTAATGTAGAATCACTAAGAACAATCAATGAAACATCAGACTATGATGACATTTTTGATGAATTCAGTGAAGAATACAAAAGTACAATGAGAAAAAAACATGTTGATATAAAAAAGAAAATTAATAAAAAAGGTGTGACACCCAAAACAGAAAAAGAGTCAGAGGAAGAAGTAAGAGATAAGTTCACAACAGTTGTGTTTACTGAAGAAGAAATGTTAAAGAATAGAGAGGAAAAGAGAAGTCATCCAAATTTTAAGAAAATTCCGTTTAAATGTGATTCCTGTGTACTTGGGTTTTTGAGGAAAGAAAATTATGATCTGCATCTAAAGAAAAAACATGAAGAGGTAAAATTTTATGTTTAAATGGATTATACATCACTAGGGCCCGCCCGTGATATGCCGGCTTAGAATAGCATCACCCCATTTCTTTCCCGTGGGCGTCGTAAGAGGCGACTAAGGGACTCGAGGGTGTGTATTGCAATTTTAGGCGATGGGCTGACAACCTGTCATTATGGCGATACACATTTTCCGCATGATCCTCAAATATGTCAGACGTGGTGCAAAATGACCGTTTTTGCGGCTGATTGCGCTTTGCCTACCCCGCAAGGGATTATAGACGTGATATGTGTACGTATGTATGTAGGGCCCGCCTAGCGGTTTCGCCCACTGCTAACCGTTTCCCGAGGGAATTAGTAATTTTCCCGGCACTTTTTATACATAGACAGTCCTGATGGCGTATTGGATAGTACCCCTGCCTGCTGCGCCGATGGTCGTGGGTTCGATCCCCACACAGGTTTTTTGTTAGGTAATTTTAAATTCAGAGTGATTATGTTTTTAACTAAGTAATTATATTATAATATATTTCCTTATGACCGATTTTCCAGAGCGTCGGTCCTTACACGTGCCCAGTCTGCCAATCCCGCTTCACAAGCCAGAAACAGGTAATAATATAAATTATTTTAGAAAAATATGAGGGACTCGAGGGTGTGTATTGCAAATTTAGGCGATGGGCTGACAACCTGTCACTATGGTAATACACAATATTCTAAATTACCCTCAAATGTTTGTCAGACGTGGCGTAAATGTCTGTTTTATACAACCGTTTACGCTCTGCTTACCCCGTAAGGGATTATAGGCGTGATATGTATGTATTTATGTATGTATTTTAGCAGAATTGAATTGGGGTGATGCTATTCTAAGCCGGCTTTCACACGGTGAATATACACGTATGCATATAGCAGGCATATGAAAACATATACACATAATATGTATCCAAAACCAAATTTTTAAAATACTTCCCGTGTTATACAATTTTAGAAAACTTGTATAATTTACTACCGCGGGCAGGATTGAACCTGCGACTTTCGCCATCACTAGTGGTGACGCCTCTTCCAATTGTGCTACCGCGGCTCATCCATTACCCGCCGAATTTACAAGGGTATCTTGATGTCAATAACAAAATAAAAATAACCCGGTAGATGAATCCAATTCTACTCGTGGGTGTCGTAAAAAGCGGCTATATGTATTTATCCAGGGAATGAGTACAGCGTACCCTGTTAATACAACGTCTTGCACTGCGCTCGCCAATCCGCCTGACAAACCTGGTGAGTATGGCAATACGAAATCTAATACTGGCGACAGGCACTGAAAATCGTAATTTTATACCCTGCCTGTGCGGTACAATTTTACAAGTTCTTGAAAATCTGGAATACTTAGGAAGTGATTTAATTTCATAAATGAAAATAAGAAGTCGAAAAAGTGTTCGCGTCGGCCGGGGATTGAACGGCCGGGACCTGTGGAGTACAGTCCCACCGCTCTGCCACTTAGCTATCGGCGCCCCGACCGAATCCTTCCAAATTGTCAACCTCTTGATACTCGTTTTGAAGCGACGTACAAGCAGCTATACCAGGAATTCAAACCATACGATGAAATTATATTTATTCATATGTACTATGGTTTATTTTTCACTTACGGAATATTTTTACCACTTCTTTTTTGCATTTATGAAAATAATATAACACAGTTAGTGCAAAACAAACCATAATACGTTTTATAATGTATTGATCGACGTGTTTTTACTTACAGGTGTCCCGTCACAGTAGCAAACACTACGTGTGCTACCGCTGCAAGTTATGTAAATATGAGACGCTGGAGATGTGGTCAGTTCTCGGCCACTGCCGGAGCAAGCATATGGAGGACCGAGTCGAGAGCATACATTGCAGTTACTGTGTGTTCGTTGCCAAGTGAGTGTGCTACCGCTGCTGCAAGTTATGTAAATATGAGACGCTGGAGATGTGGTCAGTTCTCGGCCACTGCCGGAGCAAGCATATGGAGGACCGAGTCGAGAGCATACATTGCAGTTACTGTGTGTTCGTTGCCAAGTGAGTGTGCTACCGCTGCTGCAAGTTATGTAAATATGAGACGCTGGAGATGTGGTCAGTTCTCGGCCACTGCCGGAGCAAGCATGTGGAGGACCGGGTCGAGAGCATACATTGCAGTTACTGTGTGTTCGTTGCCAAGTGAGTGTGCTACCGCTGCTGCAAGTTATGTAAATATGAGACGCTGGAGATGTGGTCAGTTCTCGGCCACTGCCGGAGCAAGCATGTGGAGGACCGAGTCGAGAGCATACATTGCAGTTACTGTGTGTTCGTTGCCAAGTGAGTGTGCTACCGCTGCAAGTTATGTAAATATGAGACGCTGGAGATGTGGTCAGTTCTCGGCCACTGCCGGAGCAAGCATGTGGAGGACCGAGTCGAGAGCATACATTGCAGTTACTGTGTGTTCGTTGCCAAGTGAGTGTGCTACCGCTGCAAGTTATGTAAATATGAGACGCTGGAGATGTGGTCAGTTCTCGGCCACTGCCGGAGCAAGCATGTGGAGGACCGAGTCGAGAGCATACATTGCAGTTACTGTGTGTTCGTTGCCAAGTGAGTGTGCTACCGCTGCAAGTTATGTAAATATGAGACGCTGGAGATGTGGTCAGTTCTCGGCCACTGCCGGAGCAAGCATGTGGAGGACCGAGTCGAGAGCATACATTGCAGTTACTGTGTGTTCGTTGCCAAGTGAGTGTGCTACTGCTGCTGCAAGTTATGTAAATATGAGACGCTGGAGATGTGGTCAGTTCTCGGCCATTGCTGCACTTTTAGTTCGAAAATCATCGATTTTATTGAAAATTTAAAGAAATGCGGATACTGCAGAAAATATTTTTTATCTTTTTCTAAAGTTTTTTTTTAAATTCATGACTAATTTTTAAAACATATTGATTGCTTACGTAATTTAAGAACAATTATTGCAACGAACAACTCCATTCGTAAAACATCCATTAAATCAGACTTTGTTTACATACAATTGACACTGAACGTTGACTGACGTACTAGGATTAATAGTTTCTAATGTCAATGGTAATCTTGAAGGAGATCATGAAAGAGATTCGTTTCATTCTTGGTCAGTATGACGTCACACTGGTTAAATGAAGGTTATTTAGTTTTTTTCTTTATTTTTATGTAGTTTAGTTCAGTTTTTACGCTGAACTGGTAAAGGAATACGAAAGACGAAAAGTATATTTGCAAAAAAAGTCGGCAACTGTTTCGCTTTCTATTCAGCTCATCAGGTAAGGTAATCTGCCTTACTACAGTTGGTATGAAACTGCGTCCATATGGACTACTGGTGCGAATCTGCGAGGCATCGGTCTCATGAGTGTCTTACGACAACTTTTTTTTTTCATAAGTAAGAGTAATCATCACAATAAAACCATGTCAGAGGCCTACTAGTGGTAGAAGGCAGTTGAAAAGCTCTGACACCAGGGTTCATTGAGTCGTTGGACGACTCGGTGTCCCACTTGAATAAAAGAAGACAATAAAACAATTTTAACGGATTTAAGTTGTGTTTACTTTAATGGTGGCCCAGCCACAGAAACGTCATTTTGGCACGGCCACATATCACATGGATTATCTTTTAAACGGCGGAACGAATTTTTTTTTACATGTTCGTCAATTAGACACAATACACAATTAGAGGGCAATTTTTTCACACCATCAAACTTATGGTATTCCATGGTGGCCGTGTCAAAATGACACTCACCCAAAATAAACACAATTTAAATGCATTTAAAATTGTCCATCGTGATGAGTAATAGTTGTGCAAGAGTAATATAAGAATTTTTTAAATGTAAATGTATTTAAATATTTTGACATGAAATGTTTTTATTATGAAATAAAGAGTATGCGTATGAGTATTTCATTAGACTAAAATATCTCCAAATGGTTTTCTCATTCTATGTCTTCCAGCTAAGCTTTACACACGTAATTGTTACCGCCAGGAGCCCGGAAGAGTTGTCGGCGCATACTACGTCAGAGCACGCGCTCTACTGCGACGACTGCGGTGAGAGGTTCAAGGCGCGCCACACACTGCGCTCGCATGTCAGGTGAGTACTTCACTTCTTTACAGAAATACGTCTAAAGTACCACCGCCCCGTTCCAATGAGTCGTATTTGATAGCTGTCAGAATCGTGATAATTCCATGGCAGAGGGTCTATTTTCCTTTGTTGACATCTCTTTTAGTATGGAGATGACATCTGTCAAATACGACTTATTAGAACGGCGGCGGTACTTTATATACGTATACATAACAAATATTTTGTAAGACAATCTAAATCCATGATAGGTTTGGTGTTATTTCCCAAATATTGACAGTTCACTTAGCTATTTGTATTTGTGCTATCTCTTTCAAACAAAAGAGATAGAGAAATAGCCAAGTGAAGTGACAGCATAGCCTAAAGTTTCTATGGCAGGTGACAGGAGTAATAGGCAGAATGGAGGGTTCCAGGTGGAGTCGGGAAAAAGGGTAGCTACCCTGCCCAGCCGGGTATTGTAGCCAGGGGACCGACTGGTCAATCTGGATAGAATTGAAAGTTGTATACAAGGGGAAATTTTACCAGTGTCCGATAGTGAAATTACAAGACGGGCTGGTTATAGGGAACAACTTTACCCAAGGAAAAAAGGTTGAATTTCTAAAAAAATTAGATCAGCTGATTCGAGTAACTATGGGAACTCAAAATATTTTAGTATATTTCAACCAATATTCCTTGGGGAAAGTTGTTCCTTATCATTTCGCTTTCGGTCACTAGTAAAATTTCACCCTGTATATGCGGTGCGCGGTGAAACACTTCGATACCGCGTTTTAGATTCAGACCCTTTGTTATCTGCCAATCTGTCACATGGCGCTATCTTGCGGACATGTTGAAACTTATGTAGCGTCCTGCATGCTTGTGAACCACTTGAGTGAGCTTCTTGTAGTAGCTTCTAGAGGTCGCTACCTGCCTATGTAATGTAGGATCATTTTAGTCATTTTATTGTATAGTTTTATGTTGGATTTTAAGTCATATTTCATTGTTTTATTTTATATAGGTATTGTTGCCTGAAATAAAGTATTTAGTATAATTATTATTATAACAGTCTATATGTTAATATTTTCTTGAGTTGCACAACTATTACTCATCACAATAAATCAGATTAAACTGATTTAAATTGTGTTTATTTTGTATTTTACAATTCCTACGTTTCGAGCTCTTTACACCACTAACACCTTAGTCATCCGTGACCACGGGCTCTGTAAAGTGCTCGAAACGAACAAATTGTAAAATCAAAAGTGAACACGACTTAAATCCATTTAAAATTGTTTTATTGTGATGTGTAATAGTTGTGCAAACTCAAGAAAGTATTAACATATAGACTGTTATAATTATAATAAATAATTTATTTCAGTTAACAAAATCTTTATAAAATAAAACAATGAAATGTGACTTAAAATCTAACACAAATTCAATTTTTATTGTGATGAGTATAATATGTTTATGTTCCAGACGGATCCACCGCGTCAAGCGCGAGTTCACCTGTAGTTTGTGTACGAAGGCGTTCAAGTGTCGGTCGCGTCTCGAGTCGCACACAGCCAATCACAACGCGGCGCTCGCTCAGAAGCTCGCGTATTGCGCTCTGTGCGACGTGCAGTACAAAAACATATACGTGTACAGGAACCATCTCAAGACTAGCGCGAACCATGCCGAGCAATCGTGAGTATCGTAGATAGATAGATATATGAACACTTTATTGCTTACAACATACACAACAGAAACAAAAATAAACAGAAAACTTAAGACTAAAAGTAAGCAAAGGCGGCTTTAACGCATGCAGCGATCTCTCCTAGGCAACCTTTACATTAAAATAGATACAAAAATGAAAAGATTTGCAAGTAGTTGCAAAGTTTTCAAGTGTCGGTCGCGTCTCGAGTCGCACACAGCCAATCACAACGCGGCGCTCGCTCAGAAGCTCGCGTATTGCGCTCTGTGCGACGTGCAGTACAAAAACATATACGTGTACAGGAACCATCTCAAGACTAGCGCGAACCATGCCGAGCAATCGTGAGTATCGTAGATAGATAGATATATGAACACTTTATTGCTTACAACATACACAACAGAAACAAAAATAAACAGAAAACTTAAGACTAAAAGTAAGCAAAGGCGGCTTTAACGCATGCAGCGATCTCTCCTAGGCAACCTTTACATTAAAATAGATACAAAAATGAAAAGATTTGCAAGTAGTTGCAAAGTTTTCAAGTGTCGGTCGCGTCTCGAGTCGCACACAGCCAATCACAACGCGGCGCTCGCTCAGAAGCTCGCGTATTGCGCTCTGTGCGACGTGCAGTAAAAAAACATATACGTGTACAGGAACCATCTCAAAACTAGCGCGAACCATGCCGAGCAATCGTGAGTATCTCCGTATGATGCCGTCTTAGATAGCATCACCCCATTGTTTTTCCGATGGTGTAAGGGGCTCGAGGGTTTCATGGGTATTACAATTTAGGCGATGGACTGACAATATCTCAATATAGTGATTACCAACTTTCTAAAATGACCCTCTAAATATTTGTATTGTATTGTATCGTTAATACTCTGCCTACCCAGCAAGCCGCAAGGGATAAAGGCGTGATATAGAATGTATGTCAATTCTAGTGAAGCATTGCACTCAATTTATTTTTGATAGCATCACCTCATTTCTTTCCCGCAACAGAAAGTGACTAAAGCACAATGAAATCAATAATATCAAGGAATATTTTGAATATTTAATAAGTAGTTATATCAGTTGTTCAGTACTCATGGTGCAAGCTTTTCTTAGTTTTAAGGCTAGATGGCGCTGTGTGTATCGTCCTATGTGTAATTTATTTATCGATTGTTTCAGCTACAAATGCGTGGAGTGCAGCAAGAGTTTCGCGTCGAAGGTTTACTGGAAGAAACACTACAACTTCTACCATCTGCACAAGTCACAGTTCCACTGCGACATTTGCGATAAGGTGAGCGGCATGAGTTGTTCCAAATTTCATTCAAATCGGTCAAGCCGTTTGAATTTGAGATTTATAATATTAGTACGGATTGACGTCATGATCCGTCCGAAAAGAAATTTGTATCACACAATTTTCTTTTTTTTATAACAATTTTGTATTGCCCTAATAGAAAACCGGCTCGGGCGGGATAAATAAAGGCACTGGCTCGGGGCTGGCCAGGTTAATTACACGGCATGTAACTTTACGCCACCACCATCTGTAAACGATTTTTTATTTATTAGATTAACGTGGAATAATCGAGTCTAATCATGGTGTATTTTAAGAATCTTTTTTTATTATTATCGTCGGGTTTGCTCTTGACTCTAGTCTAGGTCATAGGACAGAGACAGAGTCGTCAGATGGAGCTCACTCACCCAGAAGAAGCCTGTTAAGGCACTGGCACTCCCACACACGCGAGCCAGGCGGCCCCTTACGGAGCCTTCCACCGCTTAGTAGGATCGTTCAGCCGGACTTATCCACAGGCAAGCCTGTGTTGCCGTTGCCCGGGCTCCACTGCTAGAAGGTAGATCCCATACCAACCCTATCTTTTTATATTTCCAGCTGTTCATATCGGACTGGCGGCTGAAGAACCACCGACAAACTCAGCACGGACTGACTCGCTCCAGGGACCACCACTGCTCCGTGTGCGGGAAACAGTTCTTTGTGAGTTGTTGTTCTCTTGGCTTTTTTAACTTGAAATGTCTAGCTCGCAATGCATTTTGTGCTGAAGTGGCACAATTCGCCACAGTTATCTATAATTTGTTGTGTTTTAAATTATACATGGTTATTTTTTATTCACCCCGGAAATTTTACAGGGCGATTCTACTCATGATTCTGAAAGACTATTACTATGGGGTCAAATGTCAACTGCGAAATCGCGAGAAAAATACCAGCTGTTCCATACATTTTGTTCGAGTAGGTATGAATTTTTCTATAGAGCAGCTGTTTTTTTTCGCCATTTCGCAGATGACCCCATAATAATAGTTGTTCAGAATCATGAGTAGAATCACCATGTAGAATTTCCGGGGTGAATAAAAAATAACTCTGTACTGGTCCAGCAGTGGACTTAAGGCTTTTAATAACGCTGACTTTGATAGAATTTCTCAACTGCTCTCCCCCCAGACACAATCGACACTGAAAGCCCATCAGCTGACCCACTCGGAGCAGCGTTCCTTCATGTGCGAGGATTGCGGAGACACGTTCAAACAACGGCCGGCTCTGTACACGCATTGTAAACTTGTGCACCAGGGGTTGAAACGACGGAAATGTGTTAGCGGGAAACAGGTTAAAGTTGTCTAGATATCACTATCACTACATAGTATAAAGTATACGTGCGCCGTGTGATGTCGGCGTAGAATAGCAGAATATTTTTATTTTTCATGTTAAATTATTAAGTATAGTATTTTAGTTTATTCCTTCTTATGTATTGTAGTTCAGTGCGAAATTTAAGTACGATTATACTTTTTTTTTTTTTTGTGAATGGGCACCCGCTTTTGCTCTTTCTGTTTATCTTTTGGTTGGCCGGTAGAGAATGCCGCGTGGCATTAGGCCCGCCCTTTGTACTTTCTGTGCAATAAAGTTTAATAAATAAATAAATAAATAAATAAAATAGCATCACCCCATTTCTTGCCTATGGGTGTCGTAAGAGCCGACTAAGGGACTCGAGGGATGTGTATTGCAATTTTAAGCGATGGTCTGACAACCTGTCACTATAGTGATACACAGTTATTTGGTTGACCCTCAAGCTTTTGTCAGACGGTGTTAACACCGTTTTACGGCCATTAACGCTCTGCCTACCCCGTAAAGGATATAGGCGTGATTTATGTATGTATGTATAAAGTAAAGTCGCTTCCCGCGTCTGTCCCTATGTCTGTTTGTATGTATGAAATCTTCATTACCACCTGATGGATCTGAATGGTGTTTTTTTTTAAGATAGTGTGATTCAAGAGGAAGATTTTTATTATTATTATTATTTATAGGACAGGCAGCAATACATGCTGATAGGTCCTTGCAGTGTTGGTTTTGTTAATTAATGTCTTTTTATTATATTTGATCACACACACACGCGCATGTTATTGTTTATAAAGTCTTTATTATTTTTGCACCAATTGTCCAGTCTATTTTTAAAAGAGTTCACTGACGGCGCAGAAACAACATCATCAGGGAGTTTATTCCACACGTTTACGATACGATTTGTTAGAAAGTGATAAGCGACATTGGTATTTGAGTGCGAACGGTTTAGTTTAAGGGAGTGGCCTCGTTGAAAGCGTGATGATTTCAAGGTAAATATCTCTTGCATAGGGAGGTTATATAGTCCAGTGAGAATTTTGTACGTTTCAATCAAGTCCCCTCTCAGTCTTCGTTCTGTCAAGGTTGTCAGATGGAGTATCTTTAGCCTTTCTTCATAGGACTTCTTTTTTAAATTGTATGGGATCTTTGTAGCTCTTCTCTGCACACTTTCCAACAAGTCGATATCTTTGGCTAAGTAAGGATTCCACACCTGGACCGCATACTCAAGCAATGGTCTGACATACGTTTTATAGATTTTTATGAATACATCCGATGTGATATGTTGAAAAGAACGCCTGATAACATACAAGAATGAATTTGCCTTTTTAACGACCATGTTTACGTGATTAGTCCATTTAAGATCCTTTGTCATAAGTACTCCTAGATCTTTCTGTGAGTCCGTTGCTGCAATTTTTTGGTGATCTATGGTGTAATCAACTTGAGGGTTGTTCGTGCCCAAGTGTAGCACAGTGCATTTTGCACTATTTAGATTGACAATCCATTGATTGGTCCAGTCCAGAAGTAGATCAATATCAGCTTGTAATTTGTTCGCGTCTGATAACGGGTTTCCAAAAAACTTGCCATCATCGGCAAAGAAGCAGGACTGGGACTCAATGAGACCAAGCAGATCCGTCACAAAGATGCCAAACAGCGTAGGGGCGAGAACTGATCCCTGTGGGACACCACTTAAAACATCTCTCTTGGAGGAAAGGGAGGTACCGACCCTAACCTGGAAGGTTCTGTCTGTAAGGTAGTCTTTAATCCAATTGAGAAGACAGCCGCGAATACCAAAATGTTCTAGTTTAATTAGGAGTCTCTGATGAGGCACTTTATCGAATGCACGCTCGAAGTCCAGATAAATAACATCAACAGGGTTGCGCTTATCTAGTTCCTTCCCCCAGGCATGTACTGAAGTCAGTAGATTAGTCACTGTAGACCTTTTTTCAACAAACCCATGTTGACGAACAGATACAACATTGTGCCTGTTAAGAAACTGTGTGAGCTTGTTGCATATTATTCTCTCCATAATCTTGCAGGCAATGCAAGTAAGACTAATAGGTCTAAACTTTGCAGGATCGGTCTTATCACCATTCTTGAAAACAGGTGTGACAATAGCATGTTTCCACTCCTTAGGGACTGTTCCGGTCTGAAGTGATTTGTTCATTATATTGGTAAGGATTGGTGCTAGAGCAGATACGCTGTTCTTAAAAATTAGTCCCGGGATATTGTCAGGTCCTAGTTTTTTCTAGTTGACGTCTAGTTTTTTAATTGCCTTTAAAATATCATCTTGAGTAATAACAAATCCAGAGAGTGACGCCTCAATTCGTGCTGACTTTAAAACTTCTGGTTGGTTTTATGTATGATTTATGTCGGGAGTAGGTCTGTTTCCCGTGAGAAATCGGTTAGCAGCGGGTGAAACCGCTGGGCGGGCCGCTAGTTCTATCTTAAGTCCAAAAAATAACAAGCATATTTAAAAACACGACTGCTTTCTGAGATGAAGCCTTGCCTATGATACTCGGAATAATGTTGGATTCTTCCGATACAATTCCCATTCGAATCTGTTCAGTGGTTAACGAGTTTCATTCCTTAAAAGAATCGCACATATGCAGGGTATAAGGAAAAGAACTGGGTTCCTTTTAAGGGATGAACCAGCCCATGAAACTGATAAACTTTCCTCAAGGAACATAGGTCGAAATATGAAAAAAGAATTAGACTTCACATACAACCACACTTGGTCGGCTGCTACATTTTGTATGGGAGGTCTACATTTTTTTTTCATTTGGAAGGTTTTTCAGTTTCATGGGCTGGTTCATCCCTTGAAAGGAACGCAGTACTTTTCCTTGCACTCTGTATACATTCATGAACTCTAAAAACATTACACTCCTATTTTGGTTGGGCAGTCGTGTAAAACTAATAAAACCAAAATGGATGAATGTACTATGGTTTATATTGCACTCACAGTGCTATATTATTTTCATTAATGAAATAAATAATTGAAAAAATGTTAGCGACTGCCGGGGAATGAACCCGGGACCTGTGGAGTACCATCCCACCTCTGCCACTGAGGGTTCAATCTCCCGCCGTAGCTAACATTTTTTCAATTTTAAATTTATCAAATTAGATGAAACTTGAACCTTTTTCTACAGCGTGTCATTGTGGTCTCTTTCAAAACTACAAAATGTGTCTTCTGTACCATCGACTGGTAGAACTGTTCTACATTTCGAGCTTTTATAGAATAAGTAAAAAAAATAATCTAGTCTAAAAGGACGGGAGAACATTGCTAGAATATTTGAAAAAACAAAACTTATCCATGAAAATGTAGTTACTTGAATGAATGAATTTATTTATCAAGGCGAGTGTAGCCGTCAATGACCTCGACAGTGGCGCCACTTCACAAAAAATAAGTTTTCTCTTTATACAAACAATCTATCATAATATCCGTTGCCTAAGTTTTTAGTATTATCCTTAAGTAAAATTAGAATCTGCAAACTCAATGAAATATTCGCTGCAATTAAAGTTATGGCAATTAATACCAAATGTCGCCGTTTTGAGGCACTTCTACCATAACTTTAATTGCAGCGAATATTTTATTGAGTTTGCAGGTTCTAATTTTACCTAAGGATAATACTAAAAACTTGGGCAACGGATATTCTGATAGATTGTTCGTATAAAGAGATTTTTTTTTAAATGGCGCCACTATCGAGTTCGTCCTCGCCTTTATCAATAAAGTATTCTTAAAACGAATACATAGCCCCACAAAACCACGTGGTCTGTCTGTGGGATCGAATCTCTATAATAATTAGTATATACCTAGGTTAGGTATTCTAATTGGTATCATTGTACTATGCGTCCCGAATTCCCGATCCAAGAGCTTTAAATGTGTAATATATTTTGAAATTGTATTTCTTATTAGTATTGTAAAAACGTATCGGCGCCCCTCGCGCGAGTATGAATCAAATGATACGTAAAAGCATTATAAAATCGTTGTGAAACTAAATGTCTTAAATGTTGTGATGAATAAAATTAAGTGAATGTTACCTACCCAATTGTTATTTTATTTATAAATGTGGGAAGTCAAATGAAATATACTATCATTTAGTTAAAATGAGGCGAAGAGTGTAGTATCGGTGGCTCCCTACGCTCACAATACGTGTATATTCGCATCACTCTAATATGCCAATTTTGGCATCTGTCATTTGGTTAAACCTTAGTTAAACGATTGGTTCGCTCGCGCTTGATAGAAGGACCAATCTTTCATCTAAGGGTCAAACGGACCCATACTAGAAGACATGTTAAACAAAATAAATTGTTTATACAATAGCATGATTTTGACAGCTGCCAAAACTGGCTTATTGTGGTGACGCGCATAGTGTTGTTTGGCTCGCTTCGCTTGCCATACGTGTGTATGTATATTCACATCACTCTAAGAAACTAGTTTTGGCATCTGTCAAACCCATAATAGAAAACATGTCAACAAACAAAAAATTGGAGTGACGCGAATATATACCAGACCTATGCTACGTTTATTGAAGGATGACCAATAATGTAAACAAACTTTGTATGTGACTGACAGTTGCGAGCTGTCATTTACATAAATCAAAATCAAATCAAATTTATTTATTTGTAGGCAAACATGGTACAATAAGATGATATAAACAAAAGTTTTGAGCAAGCATGTTGCGCCAACAATCGGCATACAAATATTCGTTTATATGTACATTGTGGTCCGAAAAAGAACATGTAATATTTCAAATAGTTATTAAAACATGCAAATGTACACAAAAATAAATTATAAAATGAATACATTACAAATTACAATGTCAAAAAAGAAGATAAAAATATTATTTAACATGTCAAATTTAAATAAGAGGGGCGCCACATTTTAAAATTAAATGTCAAAAACTCTTCAATGTCATAAAAACAATTAGTAACAAGAACATCAAATAACCATTTCTTAAAAAATACAATTTTCAAATGTTTTATGTCATCAGGTAATAAATTAAATAATTTAATCGACATGTTATAGCAATTTCTGGCAAAAGCCGTCGTATTGTGTATTTGGCCAGCTAAGCGATTCGGATACCTCGTCGAAAAAGTACTTTGCTTTCGATCGAACAATTGAATATTTTTTTTGACAAACATACATACTTCAAAAATATATAGAGATGGTAGTGTTAAAATGTTCAAGGATTTAAAAAACGGTTTACAGCTCTCTAGAGGCCCAATACCACACATGGCTCTCACACATTTCTTCTGTAATATAAAAACTCGGTCTATATCTACACAGTTTCCCCAAATCACAAGCCCATATCTCATCGCCGAACAGATATATCCATGGTAAGCTGTCAATGCTGTATTTTGGTCACAAATGTTGCTGAGGCGATACAAAGCATATACAAATTTATTTATTTTTATACAGACTTGGTTCACCTGATCTTTCCATGTTAGCTGTGAGTCGAGCGTTATGCCGAGGAATTTGGTAGTGGAAGATTCAACTATTAGATTATTGTTGTAGGCGATTGATAATTTCGCTGGCTTCCCATTTTTGTTAAAAAACTGTAAAAAGGTAGTCTTCGTTAAGTTAACGCGAAGATTATTGCATTTCAACCACTCAATAATTTTTTCAATAGTTTCATTAATTTCAGTTTCATAATCCAGTCTAGGTCTTTTGTGAACAACAATAGACAAATCGTCCGCAAATAAGGTGCACGGATATTCTATGATACTTGGGAGATCATTTATATATATAATAAATAACAGAGGCCCCAAAATACTCCCCTGGGGTACTCCTACTCTGTTTCTTTTATGAGTTGATCTGTGTGCAATATATTCTTGTTTCTTATTAAAATTATTTATTTCAACACACTGCGTTCTGTCACAAAGATAATTTGCAATCAAATCGTTAGCTTTCCCACGAATACCATAATAATCTAATTTAGCTAGCAGCGTTTTATGACAAACAAAATCAAAAGCTTTACTCATGTCAAAAAATATAGCAGTTACAGGTACTTTTTTGTCCATGAATGTTGATATCCTTTGTATAAGGGAGAAGCATGCCTGTGCAGTAGATTTTCCCTTTTGGAATCCATATTGCTCTGGGCGTAATATGTTGAATTTTGTTACAAATGACATCAATCTAGCATGTATGACTTTTTCCCAAACTTTAGATAACACAGGTATCAATGCAATAGGCCGATAGTTATCTATGTCGTCACTGTTTCCTTTCTTATAAAGTGGCTTTACTATTGAGTGTTTAAACGCATCTGGGAATACACCGTGTTCAAGCGATAAATTTATAAGATGTACTAGGATAGGAGCAAATTCATCAGCACACGCTTTTATGATTTTGGTATTTATCTCATCATACCCGGTTGCATTTGAGTTGTTTAGCGACTTTACAATATTCTTTATTTCCTGCACGTCAGTCGGAATTAAAAACATACATTTTTGATTTTTGCTCAAGGAGTCAAGATTTGTGTCTACATTAGCTACATAATCAGAGTTTGAGGAGTTGATGAAATGTTCATTAAATTCAGTTGCAATTTCTACGGGTTTTATTACCCTAGTATTATTAATATAAAGACACTCAATAACATTTTTCATATGTTGGGAATTATTGCTATTAATAACATTCCATGTTGCAAGACATTTATTCTTAGAGTTTGTTATAAACTTATTATTTATGAGCTTTTGTGCAACACAGATGCATCTTTTTAGTATTCTATTATAGCTTCTATAGTGGTTTTTAATAACAGTTATTTTATTATTCTTATAGTATGACATACGTATTTTTCTTTTTATGGCGCAAGATTTTCTTAATCCTTTTGAAAGCCATTTCAATTTATTTTTGGTACTTCTAACTTTAACCTTAAAAGTCGGGAAGCATAAATTATATAATAACTGTAACTCCTTATGGAAAATCATAAACATTTCTTGTACATTGTCAGAGCGAATGACCTCAAGCCACGGGTACTTTATCAAACAGTATTTAAATTTACAGATATTTTCGCGAGTCAGCTGTCGTTTGGTTTCAAACCATTGCTTTATTGGAGGCGTCTGCTTTGCAACTGGTACGGTCAATAATTGGGCATTATTATGGTCTGACAAATATAACGGTATATTTTCACCCTTAGCGCCTTCAATGTTGCTGGCAAAGTGATCGATACACGATTTCTCGCGCGTTGCTGTGTGGATATGTAAATCAATATTATAGGAAGTAAGAATTGTGGTAAGCTTTGTTTTTAATTTTATAATTTGAATTTTACTACTAATGGTATCAATATTCCAATCCCCTGTTAAAACTATTTTCTTGCTCCTTTTAGTTTTAAGTTTATCCAACAAGATGTCAAGTTTATCGAAAAATATGTTCACATCTGATTCAGGTGTTCTGTAGATGCATATTAATAACAACTTATGATTTTTAATTTCTACCCCACAACATGCAAACGACGATTCCGAAGCGAGATCTGAAACCCACGGCAGACCTTTTACCTCGACCGATTCTCCGTGCAATATACAGACACCTCCACGACTTTTGCCTAGCCTTCCAAAAGATGCTCCCAAACTAAAACCATTCACCAACGCATTACGTTCATGACCACGTGGAATAAAGGATTCTGTCAAGCAGATAATATCAATGGGATTTTTATGATCTTTCGTTATTTCACAAATTGCAATATCGAGTTGATCCCTTTTGCTTAACAAACCTTGAATGTTTTGGTGCATGATTTTTAATTTCGATTCATCCTTACTTATAAAAAATGGATATCAGACTGGCTTTTTTGAGTGTGAGATTCTTGGTGGTTTTGGTTTACTTTAATTGGTGTTGGCAGTGTTGGTAAGTTTGATGTAGAAAAGCGATTTAAATATATTTTTGACTCTATTTGTTCAGAATTCCTGTTATAGGCCTCAGGTCTGTTGTATGTATTGTGACAAATTTCTCTACTTATAGAAAATGCCAAATTTGCAGGAAAGTATCTAGAGCCATATCTTGATTTTTTGTAATACATCCTAGTAAAAGTACAGTGTGGAAAGTCCTGACAAATCAACCGGATATCATAATTCAAAATTTGACTATTTAAAAAGGAATTGTAGGGTAAACCGCATATTACAATATTAGTATTAATAGTAACATTTAGCCAGTTTAGGAGACATTTTCTATATTCGAACGAATTTCTATCGTTAACGCCTCCTACAACGATGAGAAAGTCTTCTTTTGTCAAATTACAGATTTCATCTTTACACGTCTTGATAACTTCAGCTAAACTCGCTCCGTCCTTCCAAAAACAAAAAATTATATAGTCATCACCAATCAAATCTTGCATTGCTTGTTGAAGTCCTTTTCCTTGTTGGTCTGCAACTATCAAAATTTTCCGCTTCACTTGGTCCTCGTTTGTTTCTATTGGTTTGCTTATTTGTTTGGTAACCTTCTTTGATGGTATGTTATGGCTAATTGGTGATAATATCTCGTTAGTAATCTTGGTATCAGATAAATTTGCATGACCTTTTCTTGGACTTAGATTGTACTCATTTTTTGTGCTGTTAACATTTTTAGCTTTCTTCTTTTTTGTTCTTTTTCGCGAAGTGGTATTTATTGTATTTGTTGATGTGTTTTGTTTGGGATTTGCGCATATTAACAGTAAGTTTTTTATCTTATTTTCTTGTTCGACTATTTTCTTCTCCATTTCAATCATCTCTAAATGTACGTTTTCAACTTCATTTTCTGCAGCTTGTAATGATAATTTTAAATCCCTTATTTCTATCTTTAAGGTTTCAATTTCCCTATTCTGAAGCGTAGACAGGTCTGGTAGACTTTGGTAATTGCAGCTTAAATTCGAGTGTGACAGAGGCGAGCTGGAAGTACTTTCTCCAGTAGGCGTAGTTATATCGGTAGGGGCATCTCCTCTTAATTGTCTTCTCTGTGTTACGAATTCATCTTGGTGTACCAGTATTTTTTCAACAAACTTTGCTGGAGCTGAAGTGATTTCAGTGCATTCCGTAATATGCGATGTCGGCATGCTGCTAGAATGTGTTTCACCGACGGGTTTTATAGGTTGAAATGAGATCGAGCTTTTTTCGTGCACATCGGTAGGAAGGGAGGAAACATCGATATGAATGTCTTTCTTATCGGATGTATTTTTCATACAAAGTTTGTTAACATTATTGGTCATCCTTTAATAAACGTACGTGTTGTTTGGCTTCGCTTGTAGGTGTATGGCCATAGATTAGAAATCACATAGAGATGACACTCCCGCTTCAGACGCGCTCAAGGTCAATCCGTCTGGCTGTCTCTTAGAGAACAATTCAGTCGGGAGTGCGCTTCGCCGCGGAAACGTTCGTCGTGCGGGTCGAATTTTCATTTTTTGTGAAAAATTTAGCAATGCCAAATTATTGTGGTGTGTATGGCTGCAAAAGTGATGCGAGAAAGACTCCGCATCTAAGTTTTTTTAATTTGCCTAAAGATAAGCCAAGGTAAGTGATGATTTTACAGTAAATACCTAGGTACCTACCATTCGTTATTATACGTAATTGTTGTGTGTACTCCTATTTTTGTGTCCCTCAAGCTGTAATCCTCACCTATGAAAACTTAACGAAAAGCAATTTTGGTTTTGTCAAAAAATAGTGCTGAAATAGTGACAAATAGTGACATATGCAAGAAAATTAGTGACTTCATATCTCCCAAGATATGGCTATCGTTTGGTGAGGATTACAGATCACGCTGTAATCCCAACTCTCGTGTGAGCAAACGGTGGGGTATTTTCACTTGGTCTACATTCCAAAAAATAGTGCCTAATTAGTGACTAATAGTGACAAAAGATGAGAAATAGTCGCTTTATAATTCCGAAGTTATAAAGGCATCTTGGTGAGGATTATACCTAGAGCAATTTTTGCTGTAATCCTCACCTCATTTCTGCTAAACGCTTAGGTCTTTTGACTCAAATTTAGTATCAAAAAATAGTGCTGAAATAGTGTTCTTAAACTGCATTGATATTTATTTAGTTTTGTAGTAGAAGCAATTAAAAAAACCGTAAGAACTTCTTCATACAAAATGGTCAGGTACAGTTGCGAACATAATACTTCGTATTGTCGTACTTGAAGCTCAATACTGGTTTGTTATGTCGGTAGGAACGTAATCAAACAAATTTATTTCCTTCGAGTATTTTGTTTATATCTGACAGTACACAATATTTCTCAATCACTCAGACGTGGCGATGATAACGACCGTATTTTTTTAACGCTGTTAACGCTCTGCCTAACCCATAAGGGATAAAGGTGTGATATATGTTTGTATCTATGTAGTACATAAATAAATACATAAAAGATATAGGTACCTAACTTGTTTGGTAAAAATGGAACAAAAAACATATTTATGTGGTAAAATTCATTGAACTCATAAATAAATAAAAGTAGGTAGGTATATAGGGTGAAATCTAATCAGTGACCGATAGCGAAAACCCAGAACGTGCTGGTGATAAGGAACAACTTTCCCCAAGGAACATATGGTTGAAACATGAAAAAAAAATTAGACCTCCCGTACAAAATTGCCGATCAGCTGATTTGGGTTACTATGGGAGTTCCAATTTTTTTTCGTATTTCGACATATGTTCCTTGGGGAAAGCTGTTCCTTATCACCAGCCCGTCCTGGGTTTTCGCTATCGGCCACTAAATAGATTTAATCTTATATAGTTAACGACGTTCGAGGCAAGGTATAATACTATAAGTACCTAATAATAATTTTTGTTATTTTCAAAACGTGCGTTTTCATTTTAATTTTTCATAATAATCGTAAGGGGCGTATTTGTTATATAAGAAATTTTATATTTGAATTGTCATAATACTCAATATCGCGTAACGTGATGAAACCAAAAAATACCACGCAGGCGAAGTGCATGCAATAATTTCACTATTGTCTACCCTCTCGCTCACACGCGCGGCGGTCAGTTTTCGAGGCTCGGCCAAACCGGTTTTGTTTAGCGGTGGCTTGAGCGGTGGCGCGACCAAACAGGGCTTTCAGACTTAAGAGAATACGATGTGATAAATTAATGCGCTGTGTTGATCTGAAAGATATAGCATAAGTACATATAAATACTTAATTGTTATAAAACCGTTAAAAAGTTCAAGGCGTTAAAAAATAGTCAACCAAAATACCTACTCATAAAATAGACCAAAATAATGTCAGTGGCTAAACTAATGTTTAAGTTAATACCTACCTATATTGGCAGAAATGACATAACCTAAATTAAAGCAAAAATCAAGTCTGTATTCTACGAAGTATTGTTCGCGACTGGGCCTGACCATTTTGTATGGAGAAGTTCTTACGGTTTTTTAATTGCTTCTTCTACATAAACTAAATAAATATCAATGCAGTCTAAGAACACTATTTCAGCACTATTTTTTGATACTAAATTTGAGTCAAAAGACCTAAGCGTTTAGCAGAAATGAGGTGAGGATTACAGCAAAAATTGCTCTAGGTATAATCCTCACCAAGATGCCTTTATAACTTCGGAATTATAAAGCGACTATTTCTCATCTTTTGTCACTATTAGTCACTAATTAGGCACTATTTTTTGGAATGTAGACCAAGTGAAAATACCCCACCGTTTGCTCACACGAGAGTTGGGATTACAGCGTGATCTGTAATCCTCACCAAACGATAGCCATATCTTGGGAGATATGAAGTCACTAATTTTCTTGCATATGTCACTATTTCAGCACTATTTTTTGACAAAACCAAAATTGCTTTTCGTTAAGTTTTCATAGGTGAGGATTACAGCTTGAGGGACACCTATTTTTACTTACGTAGGTACCTAGTTTCCATTTTCTAATTTAAACTACCTAGGTGCCTAAGTCATTGTTAGCTGATAATGATAAATAAGCACATTCGTATCGTAGGTATGTTTTGCACCTATTTTAAAATTCTGTATCTACCTATTAACAATAAAATGGTGAGGTAAGACTTTAAAATGGGTAAATATTTTGTTCCCACGGGAAAACTGTTAGCAGCGGTCGCAACCGCTTGACTGGCCGCTAGTCTGGAATAAAATTATTGGCACGTGACAGCCCCGACTTAAAGCGCGGGAGAGTGCGGGGCCACAGTTATAATTAATAGTACTAGCGTACAGTATGGTCACTCCCTGCCTCCCCCTACAAGCGCCGCCCACCCGCGCTCGGAGGACGCTCAGACACCGGCTAGCTAGGATGCGTGAACGAAGGTCATTTCATACTGCCGCACATTGCATTCCCGATTCGCGAACGCAAAATGGCGGCAACCCTGACATGTTGTCTCACACACACAAGCATGGTCCGCGTTCACCTACGCGAGCTTAGACTGTATGCGTAGCAACGCATTTGATTCATACATTTGAGCGCCAGTGTCCGAGGTGTGGCGGGGCGTTACGGGCTGCAGGGTGAAGTAGGTATTTAAAGCGCGGCTTTTGGGGCCCAGACAAAGGAGTTTCGTTTCTATACGCAGTATTATTATCTATTCTTATGGTATGGCGCAGTGTGAGTGTGACTCCCTTCGCTCGCAATACGATAGTATTAGTATCGAACAAAATGAAAATGCGGGTACATTTATTGATGTTTATTTGCTAACAACTCTGTGCCAAACGAATCGATAATTTTCTTCATGTCGTCAGCGGGTTTTCTCTTGTGCTTCATGTGTATGAACTTGACGTGTGTGTCGAGCGCGGTTTTCTGCGCGAATTTCGCTTCGCAGTGCGCGCAACCGTACGGCCTCTCACCTGTGTGCGTGCGCATGTGATTCTCCAGGATTCTGTTGGTCTGTGGATAGAAAATATATGATTAAAAAATCCACAGAACTATGACTAAAGCTAAACCAGACTTAAATAACAACAGAATATTTAATTTTACCATATTTTTACTTAATGCTCTTTCAATGCGCTGAAAATGGATACCTACATTTAGGTTATTCGTATCGCCAAATAAAGGTTGTCACAAGTTTCATTTACTATACGTCAGAATTCAGTTATCATGTATGTATGTAAACAACGATATAATTTGACACGTCGCCAGTAGTTTTAAATAAAGCGCTAGAACTACAAAGAGATTTTTTTGTTTACTTCTAAAATTGTTTGGTTTATAGGACTCCAATGGCAAGGACTCCATTTTGTCCGGTTGAAACTGGTGACATGCACGAAAATAATAAAAACAGTCAGTCTATTGCATCTCGCTTATACTTGCATAACTAATGAAGCAAAATTGAATAGGATATAATTTTTTTTTTTTTTTTTTGAAAACTTGCAAAATTTTCGAGTGCGGGCAGGATATGAACCTGCGACTTTCGCATTACTAGTGGCGACGCCTCTTCCATCTGGGCTACCGCAGCTCATTTCTTGCCCGCCAATTTTGCAAGTGTATTTTAATGCCAGTAACGCTTGGCATCTACCGGGTTAGTTTTGCAACTAATAACCGGCGACTAATTCTATCTTTACAGATTGAATGTAGTCTAAGCGATGAAAACCAGCGATAAATTGAGTACCAAATTTTAAAACACTTCCCGTGTTAGGTATACAATTTTTGAAAACTTGCAAAAATCCTGCCCGCACTCGAAAATTTTGCAAGTTTTCAAAAATTGTATACCTAACACGGGAAGTGTTTTAAAATTTGGTACTCTATAATTATTATTGTTCGTCTAAAATTTAAATATTTTGTTGGTTCTATGGCTTTAGTCATGTGAAAAAATCGTGTCCCTCAAGCTGTAATCCTCACCTATGAAAACTTAACGAAAAGCAATTTTGGTTTTGTCAAAAAATAGTGCTGAAATAGTGACAAATAGTGACATATGCAAGAAAATTAGTGACTTCATATCTCCCAAGATATGGCTATCGTTTGGTGAGGATTACAGATCGAGGCTCACGCTGTAATCCCAACTCTCGTGTGAGCAAACGGTGGGGTATTTTCACTTGGTCTACATTCCAAAAAATAGTGCCTAATTAGTGACTAATAGTGACAAAAGATGAGAAATAGTCGCTTTATAATTCCGAAGTTATAAAGGCATCTTGGTGAGGATTATACCTATAGCAATTTTTGCTGTAATCCTCACCTCATTTCTGCTAAACGCTTAGGTCTTTTGACTCAAATTTAGTATCAAAAAATAGTGCTGAAATAGTGTTCTTAAACTGCATTGATATTTATTTAGTTTATGTAGTAGAAGCAATTAAAAAAACCGTAAGAACTTCTACATACAAAATGGTCAGGTACAGTCGCGAACAATACTTCGTAGAATACAGACTTGATTTTTGCTTTAATTTAGGTAATGTCATTTCTGCCAATAGAGGTAGGTATTAACTTAAACATAAGTTGAGCCACTGACATTATTTTGGTCTATTTTATGAGTAGGTATTTTGGCTGACTATTTTTTAACGCCTTGAACTTTTTAACGGTTTTATAACAATAAAGTGTTTATATGTACTTATGCTATATCTTTCAGATCAACACATCGCATTAATTTATCACATCGTATTCTCTTAAGTCTGAAAGCCCTGTTTGGTCGCGCCACCGCTCAAGCCACCGGTAAACAAAACCGGTTTGGCCGAGCCTCGAAAACTGACCGCCGCGCGTGTGAGCGAGAGGGTAGACAATAGTGAAATTATTGCATGCACTTCGCCTGCGTGGTATTTTTTGGTTTCATCACGTTACGCGATATTGAGTATTATGACAACTCAAATATAAAATATCTTAAATAACAAATACGCCCCTTACGATTATTATGAAAAATTAAAATGAAAACGCACGTTTTGAAAATAACAAAAAATATTATTTAGGTATAATTAGGTACTTATAGTATTAGTCCTTGCCTCGAACGTCGTTAACTATATAGGATTAAATCTATTTAGTGACCGATAGCGAAAACCCAGGACGGGCTGGTGATAAGGAACAACTTTCCCCAAGGAACATATGTCGAAATATGAAAAAAAATTGGAACTCCCATAGTAACCCAAATCAGCTGATCGACAATTTTGTACGGGAGGTCTAATTTTTTTTTCATGTTTCTACTTATGTTCCTTGGGGAAAGTTGTTCCTTATCACCAGCCCGTCCTGGATTTTCGCTATCGGTCACTGATTAGATTTCACCCTATATACCTACTTTTATTTATTTATGAGTTCAATGAATTTTACCACATAAATATGTTTTTTGTTCCATTTTTACCAAACAAGTTAGGTACCTGTATCTTTTATGTACTACATAGATACAAACATATATCACACCTTTATCCCTTACGGGTTAGGCAGAGCAGTAACAGCCGCAAAAAATACGGTCGTTATCATCGCCACGTCTGACTGACTGAGAAATATTGTGTACTGTCAGATATAAACAAAATACTTGAAGGAAATAAATTTGTTTGATTACGTTACTACCGACATAACAAACCAGTATTGAGCTTCAAGTACGACAATACGAAGTATTGTTCGCGACTGTACCTGACCATTTTGTATGAAGAAGTTCTTACGGGTTTTTTAATTGCTTCTACTACATAAACTAAATAAATATCAATGCAGTTTCAGAACACTATTTCAGCACTATTTTTTGATACTAAATTTGAGTCAAAAGACCTAAGCGTTTAGCAGAAATGAGGTGAGGATTACAGCAAAAATTGCTATAGGTATAATCCTCACCAAGATGCCTTTATAACTTCGGAATTATAAAGCGACTATTTCTCATCTTTTGTCACTATTAGTCACTAATTAGGCACTATTTTTTGGAATGTAGACCAAGTGAAAATACCCCACCGTTTGCTCACACGAGAGTTGGGATTACAGCGTGAGCCTCGATCTGTAATCCTCACCAAACGATAGCCATATCTTGGGAGATATGAAGTCACTAATTTTCTTGCATATGTCACTATTTGTCACTATTTCAGCACTATTTTTTGACAAAACTAAAATTGCTTTTCGTTAAGTTTTCATAGGTGAGGATTACAGCTTGAGGGACACAAAAAATCATTGCTTGTATCTATAATAGCACGTTCACACGATGTCAATATGAGCAGGGAAATAGTAAGGGAAGTGGGCAGCGCGAAAATGTGAACAGGTTACTCGCGCTGCTACTCGTCATGCCGCTGCCACTTCCCGTGCTCCCGCGAGTGTCGGCTTTTCGTGCGCGAGTCAAAGCAACGACAGCACGAACGCGAGTGGAATGTATTGCTATCTCGCTCACGCATATCGATACAAGAAGAGTATAACGGCAGTGTGTGAACACTCACTCGCGTTGATACTTCCGTGGAAGTATTTCGAGCAATATTCGCGACAGCGGCAGGAGCAAGTGCATGGTGTGAACGTGCTATAAGGTGTTACCGGCAGCACTATGTGGAACTGTCATTTTTGAGCGGTAAACTGGATGCTCTAGTTCTTTGGTTGTTCTACTGAATTTTCTGTTGTGTTTTGTGGATTTCTCTTATAAGTGCGTAATTACAAGATAACACATTAGAGTTTCGATTACATTCGCTTTTTTATAATATGATTAAAAAATGCCGTGTGATGCCAGCTTAGGATAGCAGCACCCCATTCTTTCCCGTGGGAGTCGTAAGAGGCGACTAAGGGAGTTGAGGGTGTGTATTGCAATTTTAGGCGATGGGCTGATAACCTGTCACTATGGCGATACACAATTTTCCGAATGACCCTCAAATATATGTCAGACGTGGCGTAAATGTCCGTTTTTGCGGCTGTTTACGCTCTGCCTAGCCCGCAAGGGATAATAGGCGTGATATGTGTATGTATGTATTAAAAAAGCAGTGCTTGTATCTTTAAGATGTTGTTGTTGACATTTAGTTGACAATAAACACCACTCACATTAAACCCTCTGCCGCAAATGTAGCAGATCTTATTCTTCTCTTTCTCACGACCTTCGTGAACGTACGCCATGTGCTGTTTGTATCTTGTACTGTTCAACAGGCCCTAGAAAGATAAATGTAGTTTTCTTAAAGAATGGACTCTACGAATTTAGCCCCGTGGCTTTGAAACCTACACCTGACTGGTTGGTCACCCGGAGAAGCGTGTAGAAAAATATCGTAAATGATATTAAAATAAGAAACTGAAAAAAATACAGTATATTGGATAAAATTATTCTTGTGACCAATAGCGAAAACTCAGGACGGGCTGATGATAAGGCTGAAGATCTCTCTCATATTAAGTGTACCTACCAGCCGACCAATATTGTATGGTATGTAATTTTTTTTCATATTTCAACCCATGTTGCTTAGGGTAAGTTGTTTCTTATTACCAACCCGTCTTGAGACACTAGTAAAATTTCACCCAATAAATATTTTAAGTTTCCATAGTAACTCAAATCAGCTAATCGGCAATTTTGTATAGGCCTTTTTTTTTAGTATTTCACCCTATGTTCCTTGGGGAAAGTTATTCCTGATCACTAGCCCGTCTTGAATTTCGCTATCGGTCAGTAGTAAAATTCACCCTATATAGTTGTAAGTAGGGTATCCAATCTCGGTATACCAAGATCTCGAAATACCGAGATCCCGCATCATTTTGTGCATCCGCGGGATTTGCGGGATTAGCAAACAGCATAGAAACGTCCTTCCGAAGGCGCCTGCGCGCTGAGGCTGGGATGAAATGCAATCCGCCATGTTTTTTTGACAGTTAGAAGTAAACACTTTTAAAGTTGACTAAATTACACTAGTTTAAACGCTTTTCATTAGTTTTGACAAGCCTTAACAATTAAAAGCAGCTCAGGTTGCAGGGCTTAGTTTGTAGGGATCTTTTGCGGGATCCCGCAAATACCGAGATCCCGCGGGATTAAAATCTTCGATCCCGCAAATACCGAGATCGGAAAAAACCTGCGGGATTGGATACCCGAGTTGTAAGTAACCTCTACTAGATGGCGCTAATCGTTGCTTCGAGATGAGCATCAAGAGGTTGAACATTTGGTAGTAGCAGCCAAAGTACTGGTACCGCAGTGGGACGGTACTCCACGGCCCGGGTTCAAATCCCGGTAGTTGCAATTTTTTTTAATTTTACAATTTCTTATTTCTTTTTATGAAAATAATAATCTTTTTAGCAGGATTACCTTTTGACAGATGTTGCAGTAGAACCGGTAATTTTTGGAATGCACCGCCCTGTAACACAACAAAATTCCACATTACACAACTAGATTTCTGCCGCGCAGTTTCACTAGCATCGCTTTTTTTGTTTTTCGCGTGGGAATAGCATGATTTCCCGCGGGAAAAAGTAGCATATGTTTATTTCCGGTTCTTAATAAATATCGTGGTCAATTCACATAGCACCATCTAGCCCCAAAACTAAGCAAAGCCTGTACTAAGGGAACTAGTACAGGCAAGCCTTTATTACTTACTACATATTTTTTGTAAATGAATACATTAACGTACATGGAAAACACCCAGTCTTAAGACAAGTAACTGAAAATTTACTTAACAAATTTTTACGTAACAATTTACTTGTGGGGTGCGAACCCACGACCCTCGGCGTAACAGGCAGGGGTACTGTCCGCCACGTTATCGGGCCAGTCAAAGGTTCTGCACTTTAAGGTGAGTGGAGTGTAGTCGTGAACGGTCTCGACAGTGGCGCCACTTCACAAAAAAATATTTTCTCTTCATACAAACATTCTATCAGAATGTCCGTTGCCGTTGCTCAGGTTTTTAGTATTACCTATATATATACACCTGCACCGTGTGATGCCGGCTTGGAATAGCATCACCCCATTTCTTTCCCGTGGGAGTCGTAAGAGGCGACTAAGGGACTTGAGGGTGTGTATTGCAATTTTAGGCGATGGGCTGACAACCTGTCACTATGGCGATACACAATTTTCCAAATGACCCTCAAATATACGGGGTGTAAGGGACGGTGTACCGAAAACTTTGCAGGCATGATCAGACCATGAAACTGAACAACTTTTTCTATAGAAGATATGTTGGTCCTCCCATACAAAATTCCCGATCAGCTGACTGACTATCTATGGAAACTCGAAAAAAAAAAATTCGTTTCCCAACATGGGCTCCATAGTAAAAGTTGTTCAGTTTCATGGTCTGATCATGCCTGCAAAGTTTTTGGTACACCGTCCCTTACACCTATGTCAGACGTGGCGTAAATGGCCGTTTTCGCGGCCGTTTACGCTCTGCCTACCCCACAAGGGATAATTGGCGTGATATGTGTATGTATGTATTACTTACATATTGTTTGTAAATTAATACGTATATTATACATAGAAAACACCCAGACAAATAGCTGAATATTGAATGTACTATGGTTTTATTTTGCACTCACAGTGCTATATTACTTTCATAAATGAAAATAAGAAATTGAAAAAAAATGTCAGCGCCCGCCGGGACTTGAACCCGGGACCGTGGAGTACCGTTCCACTGCTCTGCCAACTGAGCTACCGGCGCCCCGACGTAAGCCGACGAAATCTTCAACCTCAAACCAAAATATAAAACCATAGTACATTTAATTAAGCAAAGCTTCATCGCATGGTTCGAATTTCACTCTTAAGTGGACTGACCATAGTATTAGTTTCAAATAACTTATACTAGATGTCGCTTGTCGTCGCTTCGAGACGAGTACCAAGAGGTTGAAGATTTCGTCGGCTTACGTCGGGGCGCCGGTAGCTCAGTTGGCAGAGCAGTGGAACGGTACTCCACGGTCCCGGGTTCAAGTCCCGGCGGGCGCTGACATTTTTTCAATTTCTTATTTTCATTTATGAAAGTAATATAGCACTGTGAGTGCAAAATAAAACCATAGTACATTTAATTAAGCAAAGCTTCATCGCATGGTTCGAATTTCACTCTTAAGTGGACTGACCATAGTATTAGTTTCAAATAACTTATACTAGATGTCGCTTGTCGTCGCTTCGAGACGAGTACCAAGAGGTTGAAGATTTCGTCGGCTTACGTCGGGGCGCCGGTAGCTCAGTTGGCAGAGCAGTGGAACGGTACTCCACGGTCCCGGGTTCAAGTCCCGGCGGGCGCTGACATTTTTTCAATTTCTTATTTTCATTTATGAAAGTAATATAGCACTGTGAGTGCAAAATAAAACCATAGTACATTTAATTAAGCAAAGCTTCATCGCATGGTTCGAATTTCACTCTTAAGTGGACTGACCATAGTATTAGTTTCAAATAACTTATACTAGATGTCGCTTGTCGTCGCTTCGAGACGAGTACCAAGAGGTTGAAGATTTCGTCGGCTTACGTCGGGGCGCCGGTAGCTCAGTTGGCAGAGCAGTGGAACGGTACTCCACGGTCCCGGGTTCAAGTCCCGGCGGGCGCTGACATTTTTTCAATTTCTTATTTTCATTTATGAAAGCTGAATATTGACTTAACAAATATTTTTGTCTTGTGGGGATCGAACCCTCGGCGTAGCAGGCAGGGGTACTATCCGCCACGCCATCGGGCCAGTCAAAGGTTCTGCACTTTAAGGTGAGTGGAGTGTAGTCGTAAACGGTCTCGACAGTGGCGCCACTTCAAAAAAAAAATTCTCTTCTTACAAACATTATATCAGAATGTCCGTTGCTCAGGTTTTTTAGTATTACCTTTATTCACCTGCAAACTCAATGAAATATTTGCTGTAAGTAAAATAATGGCAATTATTACCAAAAGTGGCAGTTTTTAGCTCTTTTTACATACATACATACATACATATATCACGCCTTTATCCCTTGCGGGGTAGGCAGAGCGTAAACGACCGAAAAAACGGCCACTTACGCCACGTCTGACAAACGTTTGAGGGTCATTCGGAAAATTGTGTATCGCCATAGTGACAGGTTGTCAGCCCATCGCCTAAAATTGCTATACACACCCTCGAGTCCCTTCGTCGCCTCTTACGACTCCCACGGGTAAGAAATGGAGTGATGCTATTCTAAGCCGGCATCACACGGCTCTTTTTGCCATAACTTTAATTACAGCTAATGTTTCATAGTTTGCAGGTAATAATTTAACTTAAGGATAATACTAAAATCCTGAGCGAAGGACATTCTGATAGATTGTCCAACAGTGGACTTTTGTGGCTGTTAATACAATACAATACTAAATGTGGGTATAACCAGGCAACCTTTGGGTACCAACCTGTAATGGTTGACCATGTAGACCTTCCGGGTGTAAACGTTGGGGCAATCCGGACACTTTACAGGCGTCTTCTTAGGGCTGGCGGACAAATAAATCAATAAACATCTTGGACAATTCACACAGCGCCATCTAGCCCCAAACTAAGCATAGTTTGTACTATGGGTACTAAATGGCTGATATAAATACTTTTTTGATACATAGAAATGTAATTACGTATTATAAACTCTTTTTTTAACCACAGTGAGCATGCAAAGTAATTAAATGATTGATAAATCTAAAACATTCGTAATGTAATGATTGATGTTATGGATAAATAAGTGACTATTATTATTATACATAGAAAGCACCCAGACTAAACACAAATATCTGAAAATTTACTGAACAAATATTTGTGTCTTGTGGGGATCGAACCCACGATCCTCGGCGTAGCAGGCAGGAGTACTATCAATTACGCCATCAGGTCAGTCAAGAAATTGAAATAATATCAATGAAGAGGACAATTTAAAGCTTACTGCAGATGGCAAGCACGCGCGACTGTGCTTAAACGCACCAATAAGAAGTAAATGAACTTTGTCATTTTCACATTTTCGACCAATCACCGGTAAGATAGTAGTACTTCGAGGGTCGTGGGTTCGATCCTCACAAAACAAACATTTGTAATAAATTATTCAGATACCTATTTGTGTTTAGTCTGGGTGTTTTCTATGTATAATATGTATTTAAGTATTTTTAAAAAAGGTATATATGTAGTAATATCAGCTATTTAGTTCCCATAGTACAAGATATGCTTAGTTTGCTAGATGGCGCTGTGTGAAATGTCCAGGATATTTATAACAAGCACAGTCGAGAGTGGCGCCATTAGTTCCCCTGTTTGCTACCTTATTTAAAGTAGAATAATTTACACTCTTTAATGGTCATTCGGTTTTTTCTCAATACAAAAATTCTTCTTTTGTCTACAATGGTTTAAATTCATCCATACTGAGTTAGAAAAGGCTCGGCAGGTTAATCGTGGCTTGTCAGGTGAACCTCACGGCATGTAACATTGTAAGAGTACACACTTTATTCATCCCGCAAATGCACGACCGCTGTATTTAAAAGTCATCTATATTATGTAGTGTTAACAAACTGAATATTGGACTGCACTAGACACAGTAAGACGCTTCGGTACCAGGTTAACCTCACGACACGTAACATAGTTATAGTACTCACACTTTATTCATCTCCCGCAAATGCACGACAGCCGTACTGATATGTTTTTTATATTTGTATATAGTGTCAAATTGCATATTGCACTGGACACAGTAAGACGCCTCGGACCGCTCGATTTTATGCTTCATATTGACATGTTCATAGTGACAGCGGTAGTTGGCGAACGTTATGTCGCATTCCTCGCATTTGTATATCCTGTGGTGTCTGGAAAATGGTAAATAACTATTAAGGCCAAATATGGTTTTCGGTTAAGGTACATGGTTAAGCTACCGGTATAATATCGGTACAGATATGCATGTTAAAGGTTGACGGAAAAAGTTTATTATATGTGTAGATTTTATGCTTCATATTGACATGTTCATAGTGACAACGGTAGTTGGCGAACGTTATGTCGCATTCCTCGCATTTGTATATCCTGTGGTGTCTGGAAAATGGTAAATAACTATTTAGGTCGAGGATCGTTTTTGGTTAAGGTACAGGGTTAAGCTACCGGTATAATATCGGTACCGGTATGCGTTTTAAAGGTTGACGGAAAAAGTTTATTATATGTGTAGATTTTATGCTTCATATTGACATGTTCATAGTGACAACGGTAGTTGGCGAACGTTATGTCGCATTCCTCGCATTTGTATATCCTGTGGTGTCTGGAAAATGGTAAATAACTATTTAGGTCGAGGATCGTTTTCGGTTAAGGTACAGGGTTAAGCTACCGGTATAATATCGGTACCGGTATGCGTTTTAAAGGTTGACGGAAAAAGTTTATTATATGGGTAATGGTACCATTAGAAAATACTAAAATAATATCGATATCGAAATATACATTATATAAATTTCTTTTTTTACAATGACGGTTCATGACGTCAATAAGTGATATGATAATACTACATACATACATACATAAATCACGCCTATATCCCTTACGGGGTAGGCAGAGCGTTAACGGCCGTAAAACGGATATTAACACCACGTCTGACAAAAGTTTGAGGGTCAATCAGATAACTGTGTATTACTATAGTGACAGGTTGTCAGCCCATCGCCTAAAATTGCAATACACATCTAACCCTCGAGTCCCGTAGTCGCCTCTTACGACACCCATAGGTAAGAAATGGGGTGATGCTATTCTAGGCCGGCATCACACGGCTACTATAATACTATCCTACATTAAATAAAGAATTTCAATTTCAATTACATTGCACTCTATCAATCGAAATTGCAGTATCGTAATAGATGTACTTAGAAACCCGTTCTGATAGCTATTTAGGGTACCGTAAACAATGCAGTAACAGAAAGTTTCGACACCGAAACGTTATAACGCAATATTTCGGTATGACGTCATACCCTTTACCGTTTTAAATCATTTCGGTTAAACAATCCCTGTTAGGCTCAACGCTCAGTTAAGCGGACAGCACGCGCGTCTTGACATTAATATCCATCCAAGTTTATATAGGCGCTTCGTGCCTAAGTAGCTATATTACGGCAAGAAGTCGTCGTGTTCATCCGCGCCCGCGGCGCGGGCTGGGAGGCCCGCGTCACACAGCGCTCCTCTTGTATTTTGCCAAATCTAGCACCCGCGCGTGTCTCTAAGTAATCACAGACAGCAACCTAGACCGACGACGGCTTAACGTGCCCTCTGAAGCATAAAAATAAACTTACTTTTTGATGTGTTTCACGATGGATTCTTTGCTCTTATATTTCTTGCTGCAGATGTCACAGATGAACACCGTGTGGTACGCTTTGTAGTGCGGGAAGAACTCGCGGGTGCTACTGTCAAACGATAAACAAAACACTTTAGTTACTAAACGATTCAAGTCCAAAATTCTTAGTAAATTGCGTAGCCGGTTAATATTCCTGGTATCATAATGGCTAACCGACTATGCAATGAACGTCGAATTTTGATTGATCGATGAGAGTCAATACACAGTGTTACTATAAGTGATATTTAATTAATGTTCAATGGACAGCCGATGTGGCGCAGTGGTAGTGCTACTGCCTGAGACGCAAAGGTTCCGGGTTCGATTCTCGGTGGGACACTCACAAAGTTGATATTTATCACTTTGTGAATTTGTTCCCGGTCTGGTTAGGACATTGCAAGGTGAACCACCTGATTGTCTGAAAAAGAAATGGTTTCGTGCTTCGGAGGGCACGTTAAGCCGTCGGTCTCGGTTGCTGTTTGTGAGACGGCGGTCGTTACACAACCATGTCAGAGGCCTACTACTAGTAGTAGGCGGTTGAAAAAACTCTTACACCAGGGTTCATCGGGTCATTGAACGACTCGGTGTCCCACACGAAAAGAGAAGAGAATGTTCAATATTTATTAATTTCATTTTAGTCTTATGTAGCGTTGGACGACCTCCGGCCAGGTGGACCGCGATGACTTAAAAAAGGCGGCTGGTAGCGACTGGATGGCGAAAACGAGAGATCGTGCCCTATGGCGTACCCTGGGGGAGGCCTACGTCCAGCAGTGGACTGCAATAGGCTGATGTATGTATGTATGTAATCTTATACATACACATATCACGCCTGTTATCCCTTGCGGGGTAGGCAGGGCGTAAACGGCTGCAAAAAACGGACATTTACGCCACGTTTGACAAATATTTGAGGGTCATTCGGAAAATTGTGTATCGCCATAGTGACAGGTTGTCAGCCCATCGCCTTGCAAAACACACCCTCAAGTCCCTTAGTCACCTCTTACGACTACCATGGGAAAGAAATGGGGTGATGCCATTCTAAGCCGGCATCGCGCGACAAACTAAACACTTTAGTTATATTAGTAATATATAATAAATATTAGTATGAACAAGAGTCTGTTAGGGCACAGCAAATAAAATAAAAAAATTACCAAGCTACTTATCTACACTAATATTATAAAGAGGAAAGATTTGATTCCGAAACTACTGGACCGATTTAAAAAAAATCTTTTACCATTATGATTCTACGTCATTATCCCCGATGAAGATAGGCTATATTTTATACGAGAAACGTCTTATTCTGGGAAACCGCTGGGAAGACCGCTAGTTCAAAATAATAAGTCGAAATTTAAACAACAAAAAAATTTAAATACTTACGTAAAGGTAGCATCACACTCTAGACACTGCACCACCCTGGTGTGTTTCACTCTCAAGTGTTCCCTCATGTGTGCAATAGTATAGCAGCTGTACTTGCATACACGACACAAATAGTAGACACAGTGCTTTTCTATGTGTGCCTTGAGGCGATCTGATGGCAACCATCTCTGGCAGATGTGACATTCGTGGCTATCATGTTTCTGAAATTGGAAAAATAACAAATATACACACACAGCCATTGCGAGTAGATCACACTCCACAAGCTCCTCAAGCAACCGACGCCCCCGGCGGGGGCGCGGAGGTCCCTCATTTGCTTCCCACTTTGGGAACTACCGGCACGTGCCGGGTAGATTTAGTCTAATACGTTCTTCCCAGAACAGTTCGTAAGCCCAATCGCGCGGGGCGATTGAGCTGGTTGTTTGAACAACCACAAACTTTTCCGGGTGAGCTCCTGCTCCCCACCATACAGTCAGGTGTAGATTAAAAGCCCCGTGGCTTATATCATAGGGTCCACAACTAAAAAAAAAACATACACACATCACGCCTTTATCCCATGCGCAGTACGCACGCGTTAACGGCCGTAAAAACGAACTTTTATGCCACGTCTGACAAACATTTGAGGGTCATTCAGAAAATTGTGTATCGCCATCGTGACAGGTTGTAAGCCCATCGCCTGAAATTACAATACACATGTTACCCCCGAGTCCGTTAGCCGCCTCTTACGACACCCACGGGAAAGAAACGGAGTGATGATATTCTAAGCTGGCTGAAGATAACATACATACAATAATGGAAGTGTAGCAAACTGAAGTGGCAGTGTGCTGGGCAGACCTGTTGTAGAACCGACAGACGGTGGAGTAAGCGGGTTCTTGAGTGGAGGCAGAATTGAAAAAATAAGTAGGTATCAAAATCACATAATTGCGTTGTGCCCGCGGATATTAATAAAATAAAAGACTTGAATTTTTAAAATTATTATCCAAAAGCATAGTTCTGATTAAACTGAGAAAGAATTTAAGTTTTATTTAGATGCGAGTTTCGTGAGTTTTACATACAAAATGTAATTTTTAGAACTAGATTGTTTGACTAGTAGCATACAAGCCTATTTCTTCATACAGTTGTAAGAATTTAAAATAAATTATTGATACATTGCATTTATGAATACTTACATATTAACTTGTACTAGGGTTCATCGGGTCGTTGAATGACTCGGTGTCCCACACGAAAAGAAGAAGAAGAAGACTTGTAACATGGTTTATTTTGCACTCACAATGCTATATTATTTTCATAAAAGAAAATAAGAAGTTAAAAAAACGCATGTCGCTGTACGTCACTTCAAAAAGAGTATGAAGGGGTTGACAATTTGGAAGGGTTCGGTTGGGGCGCCAGTAGCTCAGTAGCAGAGCGGTGTGACGGTACACTACAGGTTCCAGGTTCCCCCGGTCGACGCTAAAATTATTTCAACTTCTTATTTTCACATATTAACTTACTTGTACATGAAACTTTCTAAAGTGATTTTTGTAACAGTCCGTTCCAATTGATGATAAACATTTCTCACATTTTTGTTTTAAATTCCTATAATATTTACTGGCTTTTTCTTTATCTTTCCAAAAATCCAGATCTTTTTCAGGTATTGCAACTTTTACAAAACCATTTTTAATTTTATCTTTGTCCAGTATCATTTTGTAACGCAGTGTTCGTTTGAATGTACTCCTTGGTATAGTTTCTGAGTTGTCGAACTTGTCCGGTTTAATTTTCTGCATCGTTATACCTGATAATTCTTTTAATGTGTCTGGAAGATTTTCATCCTTAACAATATCCATTGGTTCAAATTCAAAGTTATCAAAATCTTCATTATATTCAGTTTCATATTCTTCTTTAATTTTAGGTTCAGATATTTTAGTTTCAACATCTTGTAAAGGTTCAATTTTTTTCACTTCAAATGGAGTATCAATTATGAATTTCTCATCATAGGTTTCTTTGGTACCATCAATGTCTAAAACTAACGGTTTTGTGACCACTAAATTTGATAGAGTTGTAAAATGGTGATTCTGTAAATGAGATAAAACAAATCTTTCATTACAATATTTCTTGGCTTACTTAAATACTTTATAAATAATGTTATTAATAAAAATATTTTACTCATTCATATAGTTGATTCTTTTACAAAAAGAACTACCTATTTTTTACCTACCTAAGGGGTTTGAAAATATATCCATAATTTTTAAGGGGTTTAACACTTATAAAATCTTCTATACAATGTGAGCCAGTCATTCAAAATAATCAAATCATTCACATTCTGTTCAAGTAGGTAGGTATTTAAATTTTTTACTAACAAACAAACTAGATAGAGAGAAACAACATTGGGGCCAGTTTAAGAAGAAGAGTTTTTGACATTTAATTTTAAAATGTGGCGCCCCTCTTATTTAAATTTGACATGTTAAATAATATTTTTATCTTCTTTTTTGACATTGTAATTTGTAATGTATTCATTTTATAATTTATTTTTGTGTACATTTGCATGTTTTAATAACTATTTGAAATATTACATGTTTTTTTTGGACCAAAATATACATATTAGGTCCTTACATATGAAATTGGCGTTTTGTATGGGAGGAACAAAAAGTCGATTTTTTTTAATATAGTATATTTATTTAATCAAAGTATGAGCCATTGTAATCTGTGCACTTTTGCCATCTCATAGGTAGTTCATTGATCCCTTTACTAAAAAAACCATTCGGACGGGAATCAATAAAATCTTTGAAGGCGATTTGGACTGCCCCATCTGAGTTGAATTTTTTCCCTTGCAAGAAGTTATCCAAATTTCGAAAAAAATGGTAATCTGTTGGAGCAAGGTCAGGGGAGTACGGTGGATGCCTTAGACATTCCAATTGAAGCTCTTCTAATTTGCTAGCCGTCTGTTGTGCAGTGTGTGGTCTAGCGTTGTCGTGAAGCAACAGTGGCGTAGAGCGATTGACCAACCTCGGTTGTTTAGCAGCTAGCTTTTCCATCATGGTTTGCAATTGCTGACAGTAGACATCTGCCGTAATCGTCTGGCCAAATTTGAGAAAACTGTAATGAACGACACCGGCGCTAGTCCACCAAACGCTTACAAGTAACTTTTTATTGGTCAATTTTCGCTTGGAGCAGGCTTTGGCTGGCTTGCCAGGGTCCAGCCATTGCGATGAGCGCTTCCGATTATCGTAGAGAATCCACTTTTCATCACAGGTAATGATTCGATTTAAAATCCCTTCGTTATTGTGCCGGTCAAGTAATGTAACGCAGCAGTTGACGCGCGTTTGCCGGTTTGCTTCACTCAATTCGTGAGGAACCCACCTTTCAAGTTTTTTAATCTTTCCAATTTGCTTCAAGTGGATTAAAACAGTTTTATCACTAACAACGAAGCCTGCAGCTAATTCGGACGTGGTTTGCGATGGATCCGCTTCCAAAATAGCCTTCAATTCTTCATTATCAACTTGGGTCTCCGGCCGTCCACGGGGCTTGTTTTGCAGGTCGAAATTTCCAGAACGAAAACGTTGGAACCAAAAACGCACTGTGTTTTCTTTTGCGACACAATCGCCATACACATCATTAACCCTTCGAGCCGTTTCCGCAGCACTGGTGCCACGGTGGAACTCGTACTCGTAAATAACGCGATATTTCAAATTTTCCATTTTGTAAATTGAGCGATGCAAACAGAAAAAAGATAAGTAAAAAAACAAATGAATGACGGTTTACGAAACACAACTACATGTGGAAATAGCTGTATAAATTTGAATTTCGAATTCCTAACCAAATAGGAGAAATTTGTGATCAAAGTGGCCAGTACGACAAAACGACAATTTCATATGTAAGGACCTAATATAAACGAATATTTGTATGCCAATTGTTGGCGCAACATGCTTGCTCAAAACTTTTGTTTATATCATCTTATTGTACCTACCATGTTTGCCTACAAATAAATAAATTTAATTTGATTTGATTTGATTTAAAGGACAGAAAATAATAGCCATAGTAACACTGTTTTCATTTTTCAATACATACTTGGACAAAATGTAATAAATACATTACATACTTACATACTTTTACATTTTCATTTTAATGTGGAGATGATAATAATATACTTTATACACACAATAAAAAAATTATATAATAAATAGATATTCTTATAATATGAAATTATTCAGTCACATTAGCAGATTCACTGAGCTGGAAAGAATACTAACATTCTGTAGCTAAATACAATCTTAATTAACAAGACAGAAAAGTATGACTTTACAACTGACTTTTGTTTTCATATTTTGTTTTAAATCTACTCTTTGGCTTTTAATATCGAAATTCTTAATTGGTAAATGTATTCTTTTATGTGGTATTGTAATGTCTGTTTATGTGCTGTGAATTTTGCTAACATCAAATAAAAAAGAAAAAAAAATAACAATGATACTAAGGGGTTACCCGCTTCTTATTGTTCTAACTAACCTGCTTATAACAAAATGTTAAGTTTTATAGGCCTGATGGTGTAGAGAATAGTACCCCTGCTATTAGTGTCAAGTCTGGGTGTTTTCTATTTTTTTATTTACCGTTTTATATAAAAAAAAAAAACAGTATTTAAGCATTCATATCAGCCATCTTGGACAAGTTGGAGAGGAAGAATAAATAATACAATTATATGAAAACAATACTCTGCACAATAAACCCAGAGAAAAGCCTAAAAATAAAATATATAAAAAATAGCCATCTAGCTTTGCTTAGTTTGGGGTTAGATGGCGCTGTGTGAAATGCCAAGGATATTTATTTATGATGAATGTATATACATACTTCACCCTCAACATAGCCATTCAGCGCAATTCGAGCCTTGGCCACTTTCTCCTGGAACTTCTTGGTCTTCTGGAGAATGGATCTGCACTCCCAGCAGATAAAGATGTCTGAAGACACATTCTACAACACATACATACTAATATTAGGACAAGTAAAAGTTGTTTGGTTTACCCTATAAATAAACAATGCCCTCAATTTGTTATCTTACCTTAAATTAGTGCTGTTACTTTCCGTGAAATAGGCTTAAAAAAGAATAGGAGATTTCTAAGTCCTGTCATGTTTAAAATTTTTAATGGGTTCTTTGCAATTTTTAGTCAATTTAGTCGCCTTTTCATTGTCGCCTTATTTGATTGTCTTAACATGACATGACTAAACTATCTCCTATCCTTTTCCAAACCTATTTTTGGTCAGAAAGTGCCAACACTTATTTAAGGTAATTTAAGAGAATTTACATCCCTAATTGAGGCCCATATCTAAGTCTGCTGTAAGAAATTTCTTATTACAAATGGGCAGTGCCTGTTGTGTCTGTATTCTTTAAAATACCTTTACTGTTTGTGTGTACAATAAATTGTAAATAAATAAATATCTTATAGGCAAATTGATAATATATTTTGCACAAACATAGCTTGAACAGCAACTTTATAACATATCATAACATTAACAGAACAGTCCACTGCTGAACATGGGCCTTACTCACCACACTTTGCAGGTGGATTGGTGAGTGCAGTGCAAGATATTGCATTCACAGGTAACATACATACATACATAAATCATGCCCATATCCCTTAACACTGCTACCTAATCTCTGTATGATATCCCTTAGTCACTTTTTACGGCCCCCACGGGTAGATATGGGGTGATGCTATTCTTAGTTGCCACCACACAGCTACACCAACTTTATATGGCAGGGTATCATGTTAATTCTACTGGAAAAACCATAACCACAGGGATGAGATTTGAGTGCAGTTATGGAGGCTGCTATTAGTAGTAGGCGGTTGAAAAACTCTTACACCAGGGTTCATCAGGTCGTTAGACAACTTACTAACTTACTAGGTGTCCCACACGAAAAGAAGTGCAGCCCAACTGGGTTAACAGATAAAAACATGGGAGCACAAGGATTATGATATTGAATACTTGAACTATAGAAATATAGCAGCAACTTACCCAGGCGACATCAAAGCAAATTTGTCGAAAAACTTTATCTAATTCACCCAAAACATTTATTTTTCTATCAGAACTCAGGCACACTTGACAGAGTGTTTGATTGAAACCTTCAATTTTTATTCTAGCAGAGGGCTGCATTCTTTAGAGACTATTATTTCGATCTAGATGAAATCTGAACAGATATTCAATATTTTTGCCAAATAAAAATAAAGCGACATCGAACAATTTGACATTTCACTATGTTATGGGGACGGTCTTTATAGTCACTTGTGCGTTTTACATACGATTTCCAAAAAAAGCTTGATATCGCTATTCGACAAAAGATGTCGCTTCAGAGGTACCAAAAAGGCAGTTTTTTTTCTCCTACTCTAGCAGCGGCGGCGTGTCGGGTCGGGCGGGCGTCGGTCGGCAACCAAACTAAACCAACCCAACCCAACCAACCAAACCAACACACACTCTTCGTTTGGCAAGCCGCTTAACCGGACGCGCCGAAGGACGACTGATTATTTAATTAATTTATTTCTAAGTTAAATACCACAAAAACTCAATCAAAATGGTAAGTGATCCGTAATTTTTTTATATTTAGCGTAAGTTTTTCAGGAATTCTTCAGTGCGCATTGTTTAATTATCGTGAAATCCATAAATAGGTACCGGGTGGCCACGCCACCATTTTATCGGCATGCTATGCGACCATTTTCAAAATCCCAATCGTTCGTTACATTGACATGCTGTCAACGGCTTTTCAATTTCGCCGCATTATTATCTTTAATTTTCGATTTTCTCTTGTTTCTCATATTATTTTGTTAGTTAGACCCTAATTACAGACAGAATCAAGATCATCGTTTGTGCATGCAAGCCAAGTTCGAGCAAAGAACTGCCAAGCAGTAGGTACCGTGCTTAATAAATACTTGCACGAACCATTTGGGGCCACTTTTCACCCCTTCTAATTCACAATGAATGAGAAGTAGTTTCATATCCCAAATTAACAGACATAACTTTTACACAAACGCAGTTGCTACTTGCTAGGTAGTAAATAATTTCAAGGGTGTCATACCGGTAACCACACCCTGATTTTCACACACATATCGGGACTTTTTAGGCTTAGCTGTACTTTTCTAATTTGTTTTCATATGTGGAAATGCCGAATAACTCAAAACTGAGCGTTTTTCTCAAGTATCTTTTGTAATTTAGGCAATTTTCTGATCATATTGCCGGCTCTGTGATGACGTGTCGTTGTGACCTCATTCAAGGCCCGCCATTCCGATGACTCAGAAATGTCTCATGTGTTTTCGTTTTCGGTTGTTTAAAACCGCTGCCATATTCAATGCGGCGACTGTTATGGCAACTTTTGTATACGATTTTTTGTCATACCTAATAATCAATTTCATGTTTTACGCATCCTAAAATTATGTTACGTGATGAATCAAAAGATAGTACCTACCTACTAGGTACCAACTAAATCAATACCTTGACGTCTAACTGTAGGTAACAGCTACTGCTAAAATTATGTAGGTATACTTGCTGTATCAGATCTCGGATAAATCGGTAAAAAGTTTAAAACTGGTTCTATCTATCATTACAGGGTTTAAGGGACAGCCCTACGAATACTGATAGGGTGCATGCAGACCATGAAATTGAACACAACTTTCCCTTAGGAACATGTTGTTCATCGTGTCGTTGGACGAATCAGTGTCCCACACGAAAAGAGAGGGAGAGAGAGAGGAACATATATGTCAGGAAACGACAAAAAATATTCGACCTCCCATACAAAATCACGATCAGCCCTTTTTACTAGTTTTTCAGTTTCATGGTCTGAATGCGACCTATCGAAATTCGGGAGACTGTCCCTAACAACCTGTATTTATTTGGTTGAAAACCTTCGTGCATTGCATAATATTGTACTCAATAATTTTGTAGAAACCAGTCTTCAACTGTAGGCGACATGTAAGTGGGTGGGAACGCCATAAGACCGAATATTGATTCACGTTTTTCTGATTTGCATACTGCCTTGAAGTTGGCATGTTCCAATTCAAAAGCTCGGCTCGGTCGCACCATATTTGGAAGCATTCGCGTCTGCAATCTACCTACGTACCTACACCTACCTACATACATACATTAATCACGCCTATTTCCATTACGGGGTAGGCAGAGCGTTAACGGCCGTAAATTAGACATTTACGCCACGTCTGACTAATATTTGAGGGTCGCAATTTTTAGAGATGGGCTGACAACCTGTCACTATGGTGATACACAATTTTCCGAATGACCCTCAAATATTTGTCAGACGTGGCGCAAATGTCACTTTTTACGGCCTTTTACGCTCTGCCTAGTAGAGAATGCAAATCCGTTCTAAATCAAATATCCGGATTCTCAAAAACGGATTATGGGGTCAATCCGGATAATCCGGATTATTCGGATTTTTCATGATTTCTTGTTAATATTTCTAGACCATGTAACTTCTTGTTGATATTCCTGCTTTTTCTACTTGTGATGCCGGCTTAGAATAGCATCACCCCATTTCTTTCCCGTGGTAGTCGTAAGAGGCGACTAAGGGATGTGTATTGCAATTTTAGGCGATAGGCTGACAACCTGTCACTATGGCAATACACAATTTTCTGAATGACCCTCAAATATATGTCAGACGTGGCGTAAATGTTCGTTTTTGCGGTCGTTTACGCTCTGCCTTCCCCGCAAGGTATAATAGGCGTGATATGTGGCGGTACACAATTTTCCGAATGACCCTCAAATATTTGTCAGACGTGGCGTAAATGTCCGTTTTTTTGCGGCCGTTTGCGCTCTGCCTACCCCGCAAGGGATTATAGGCGTGATATGTGTTTTTCTACTTTTGATCATTAGCCTCAGTGCAGTATCAGCAGTAATATTTTTTTTAATTTTTTTTATTAAGGATGGGTTTGCTCTTTACTCTAGTCTAGGTCATAGGACAGAGATAGAGTCGAAGATGGAGCGAGCTCACCCAGAAGAATGTTGCGTCCCTTCTTCGTAAAGCTTCTACGGTATCTTTTAATATCTCTGAAGATAGCTGTAGATCTTGGATTAGCTTCATCTCGGTCCTAGTGAAGCTTATATAGCTTTTCAGATGTACTTAACCTTTTGGACATATCTCTTCTCTTTTCGTGCGGGACACCGAGTCGTTCAACGACCCGATGAACCCTGGTGTCAGACTTTTTCAACTTCCTACTACCACTAGTAGGCCTCTGACATGGTTGTGTAACGATCGCCGTCTAAGTAAACATAGACAGCAACCGGGACCGACGGTTTAACGTGCCCTCCGAAGCACAGAACCGTCTTTCTTTTCGGAAAATCATGTGGTTCAACCTGCAATGTCCTAACCAGACTGGGAACAAATTCACAATTCATAATTCGTTTATTCATCAACTAGCTTTTACCCGCGACTTCGTCCGCGTTAGATAGTTTTTTAGAAACAGGTTCTAAAGTAGATATGTGTATTCATAGTAAGTATGACAGTGATATTAGAGCAGTTCTTATCTCTACTGTTTAAGGATGACTTGCTTGCTTCTGTTCTTAAAGGGACAATTCAAAATTTGCTATCCGGTGTAATGCCCTGAGAGATCAATATTGAATACAAAAGTCAGTAGATAACAAAAAAATTCTCGGTAAAAAGTTGCCAATGTCCTTTCTCAACTTATTCCCATCATACTGAACAACTTTTGTTTAGGAACCATATCTGTATCTCAAATAGTTTAGCTAGGCTCCTGATGGTACACCTGGTGGTCTACATAAGGTACTCCAGATCCTCAATGTCCTTGTGTAAAGAAGCGGCCTATCATAGTGAACAACTTTTGTTTTAGAACCATGCCTGTATCTCTAATAGTTTAGCTGGGCTCCTGATGGTACACCTGGTAGTCTACATAATGTACTTCAGATCCTCTATGTCCTTGTGTAAAGAAGCGGCCTATCATACTGAACAACTTTTGTTTTAGAACCATGCCTGTATCTCAAATAGTTTAGCTGGGCTCCTGATGGTTCACCTGGTGGCCTACATAAGGTACTCCAGATCCCCAATGTTCTTGTGTAAAGAAACGGCCTATCATACTGAACAACTTTTGTTTTAGAACCATGCCTGTATCTCTAATAGTTTAGCTGGGCTCCTGATGGTACACCTGGTGGTCTACATAATGTACTCCAGATCCTGTATGTCCTTGTGAAAAGAAGCAGCCCATCGTACTGGCCAACTGTTGTTTTGGAACTATTTCTGTATCCCTAATAGTTTAGGTGGGCTCCTGATCGTACACCTGGTGGTCTACATAAGGTACTCCAGATCCTCAATGTCCTTGTGTTAAGAAGCGGCCCATCATACTGAACAACTTTTGTTTTAGAACTATGCCTGTATCTCAAATAGTTTAGCTGGGCTCCTGATGGTACACCTGGTGGTCTACATAAGGTACTTCAGATTCCCAATGTCCTTGTGTAAAGAAGCGGCCTATTATACTGAACAACTTTTGTTTTAGAACCATGCCTGTATCTCTAATAGTTTTTTTTTTTTTTTTTTTTTTTTTTTATTAATGATGGGTTTGCTCTTGACTCTAGTCTAGGTCATAGGACAAAGACAGAGTCTAAGATGGAGCGAGCTCACCCAGAAGTAGCCTGTTAAGGCACTGGCACTCCCACACACTGACGGAACGCAGCAAGCTACTTGGCGCCAGACTTCGGTGGGATGGTGGTCGCGAGCCAGGCGGCCCCTTACGGAGCCTTCCACCGCTTAGTGGGATCGTTCAGCCGGACTTATCCACAGGTAAGCCTGTGTTGCCGTTGCCCGGGGTGGACCGCTAGGAGGTAGATCCCATACCACCCCATAGTTTAGCTGGGCTCCTGATCGTACACCTGGTGGTCTACATAAGGTACTCCAGATCCTCAGTGTCCTTGTGAAAAGAAGCGGCCCATCATAATGAACAACTATTGTTTTAGAACCATGCCTGTATCTCTAATAGTTTAGCTGGGCTCCTGATGGTAGACCTGGTGGTCTACATAATGTACTCCAGATCCTCTATGTCCTTGTGAAAAGAAGCAGCCCATCATACATGCCAACTTTTGTTTTGGAACCATTTCTGTATCTCTAATAGTTTAGGTGGGCTCCTGATCGTACACCTGGTGGTCTACATAAGGTACTCCAGATCCTCAATGTTCTTGTGAAAAGAAGCGGCCCATAATACTGAACAACTTTTGTTTTGGAACTATGCCTGTATCTCTAATAGTTTAGCTGGGCTCTTGATCGTACACCTGGTGGTCTACATCTGTACTCCAGACCCTCGAATGGTGATAAAAAGTAGCCTATGTCCGTTCTCGGTATGCTAGCAATCTCTGTGCCAAGTTTCATGAAGATCGGTTCAGCGGTTTGGCCGTGAAAGCGTAGCAGACAGACAGACAGACAGACAGACAGACAGAGTTACTTTCGCATTTATAATATTAGTGTGGATTTATAACATTACAGTACCAACCAAAGCGTTATAAACAGTCGTATTGCATAATAATTAGATGAGTAACAAATATCAACTTTGTGAGTATCCCACCGGGAATCGAACACGGAACCTTTGCGTCGCAGGCAGTCGCACTACCATCGCGCGCGCTACATATTTTGGACATATGCTCTAGCAGTAACATCTATCGTCTAGGTATGAAAATGTAAAATGATCGAAAAATCCGGATTTGGTTAAACAAATTCGGATTTGAAAATGTAGTTTTAATAGGCGGATATCCGGATTTTTCGGATTGCGGATTATCCGGATTGCATTCCCTACTGCCTAGCCTGCAAGGGATTTTCGGCGTGATATGAGAATGCCAAGCAAAACCAGCAATGTATGTCAGACTACAGTACGGCCATCGCTATAATCCATACTTGACAGCTGTCAGAATCGTGCTAATGCTATAGCTGACGGTCCATTTTCCCTTGTTGAATCCTCTTTTAGTATGGAGATGACATCTGACAAATATGGCTTATTGGGATGGCCTTACTTTATTGTAAAATACGGCGGTCGTTACACAACCATGTCAGAGGCCTACTACTAGTAGTAGGCGGTTGAAAAACTCCACCAGGGTTCATCGGGTCGTTAAACGACTCGGTGTCCCACACGAAAGCAGTTTTAGTAGCTCATCTCAATAGGAGCTACCTTCTTTACACTAGATACCTACTGTTACTGTACTTTCACCTTTCTCAAGTAAAAGTAAGGAACTAAAGTAATCAAGAAAGGCAATGTCTGCTTTCCAATTAAGTAGGTCGATGAACTTCAACAATGGGCCTTTCTTATGCTTTTGGTCATACATAAAGTATGCTGTATGACGCCGGCTTAGAATAGCCTCGCCCCATTTCTTTCCCGTGGGAGTCGTAAGAGGCGACCAAGGGACTCGAGGGTGTGTATTGCAATTTTAGGCGATGGGCTGGCAACCTGTCACTATGACGATACCGAATAACCCTCAAATATTTGCAGACATGGCGTTAATGTTCGTTTTTTGCGGCTGTTTACGCTTTGCCTACCCCGCAAGGGATTATAGGCGACAGGCGTGATATGTGTATGTGTACATAAAGTAGGTGCATCGAGATATAGAATGTAAACAAACTAGATAGAGACAACCAGCATAAAAATATATGACAGATGAGATGTCATTCAGTCATAGTAAGATTGTTTACATTCTTTATCTTGTTTCATTGGTCATTCATAATCTTAGGATAATTTCAAACACAGAAGTTATATTATGTCATCTTGTGTAAAGAATCATTGATGTCATATTCTAACAATCTATTTGGGTTTGAAAGTAGAACACAAAATGTTGCCCGTTCTGCCTTGTAGGTAAATAGCATTAAATAGGTAGGTGACTTCTACACAATTTTTGAGTGAAGAGCTTAAACTAGGTGACACTTTTTTTCTTGCAAAATTTTCTACCGCGGGCAGGATTTGAACCTGCGACTTTCGAACTATTTACTAGTGACGGCACCTCTTCCATGTGGGCTACCGCGGCTCATTCCTTGCCCGCAATGCAAACTTATCCTAATGCCAATAACGGAATGCACAGATGGAAGAGGCGTGTCGCCACTAGTGAATGGTAAAAGTCACAAAATCCTGCCCGCAGTAGAAAATTTTGCAAGTTTTCTAAAAGAAATATACTTAAGGCGAGTGTAGTCGTAAACGACCTCGACAGTGGCGCCACTTCGCAAAAAAAACTCTTTATATACAAACAATCTATCAGAATGTCCGATGCCCAAGTTTTGTAGTATTATCCTTAGGTAAAATTAGAACCTGCAAACTCAATGAAATATTCACTGTAATCAAAGTTATGGCAAAAAGTGCCTAAAAACTGCCACTTATCTACTTCTAATTGTACATAAGGATAATACTAATAACTTGGGCAACGGACATTTTGACAGATTGTTTGTATAAAGAGAACAATTTATATGTGAAGTGGCATCACCGTCGAGGCCGTTCACGGGTAGTGTTTTAAAATTTGATATAAGATGATACTCTGGAAATATTTCTTAACATATTTTCTTTTGTCCTCAGCGTGAGTGCATCTCAGTCCACGTTGGCCAGGCTGGAGTCCAGATCGGTAACGCCTGCTGGGAGCTGTACTGCTTGGAGCATGGCATCCAGCCCGACGGTCAGATGCCCACCGACAAGACCATCGGCGGCGGAGACGACTCGTTCAACACCTTCTTCAGCGAGACTGGAGCCGGCAAACATGTGCCCAGAGCCGTCTTTGTGGACTTGGAGCCTACCGTCGTAGGTATGTAGCGATGGATGTAGATTTTATTAGATTAACGCAGTTTTACTCCGTGTGATGCTGGCTTAGAATAGCATCACCCAATTTCTTTCCCGTGGGAGTCATAAGAGGCGACTGAGGGACTCGAAGGTGTGTATTGTTATTTAAGGCGATGGGCTGACAACCTGTCACTATGGCGATACACAATTTACTGAATGATCCTCAAATATTTGACAGACGTGACTTAAATGTCCGCTTTTTGCAGCCGTTTACGCTCTGCCTTCCCCGCAAGGGATTATAGGCGTGATATGTGTATGTATCTACTCTGAACTTTTAATTGTTACTACATATACCTATAGCTTCAGATCATGGGAAGTCGCAACACTTCATACACTACTATCTGGTGAAAGAGTGCTAAACTGCCACACTCCAACACAATATGCATTGCGAGCGAAGTGAACTTGACGATTCACGTTAAACAGTAGCATGAGAGGCACTATACTACGCCACACCCAACACTACACGTATTGTTAGCGAAGCGAGCACACTGCGTCATACTACACTATATACGAGCGAAGCAAACCACGCGCCACACTATATATATTTTACAAGTAAAAACAGTTCTAACAGATAACTATTTTCTTTGCCAACAGACGAGGTCCGTACCGGCACATACAGACAGTTGTTTCACCCAGAACAACTTATCACCGGCAAGGAAGACGCGGCGAACAACTACGCCCGCGGCCACTACACCATCGGCAAAGAGATCGTCGACCTAGTGCTCGACCGCATCCGGAAACTGGCCGACCAGTGCACCGGCCTGCAAGGATTCCTCATCTTCCACTCCTTCGGCGGAGGCACCGGCTCCGGCTTCACCTCCCTGCTGATGGAACGTCTCTCGGTCGACTACGGGAAGAAGTCCAAGCTCGAGTTCGCCATCTACCCCGCTCCCCAAGTCTCCACCGCTGTCGTCGAGCCTTACAACTCCATCCTGACCACACACACCACTCTGGAGCACTCCGACTGCGCGTTCATGGTCGACAACGAGGCCATCTACGACATCTGCCGCCGCAACTTGGACATCGAGCGCCCGACCTACACCAACTTGAACAGACTGATCGGTCAAATCGTATCCTCCATCACGGCGTCTCTGCGTTTCGACGGCGCCTTGAACGTCGATCTGACCGAGTTCCAGACGAACCTGGTGCCCTACCCGCGCATCCACTTCCCTCTGGTCACCTACGCCCCGGTCATCTCCGCCGAGAAGGCCTACCACGAGCAGCTGTCGGTCGCCGAAATCACCAACGCTTGCTTCGAGCCGGCCAACCAGATGGTGAAATGCGACCCGCGCCACGGGAAATACATGGCCTGTTGCATGTTGTACCGTGGTGACGTCGTCCCTAAGGATGTGAACGCCGCGATCGCTACCATCAAGACCAAGCGCACCATCCAGTTCGTGGACTGGTGTCCCACCGGTTTCAAGGTCGGAATCAACTACCAGCCGCCGACTGTCGTGCCCGGCGGTGACTTGGCCAAGGTGCAGCGCGCCGTGTGCATGTTGTCCAACACCACGGCCATCGCCGAGGCCTGGGCTCGTCTCGACCACAAGTTCGATCTGATGTACGCCAAGCGCGCCTTCGTGCACTGGTACGTGGGTGAGGGTATGGAGGAGGGAGAGTTCTCGGAGGCCCGTGAGGACCTCGCTGCCCTCGAGAAGGACTACGAAGAGGTCGGCATGGACTCCGCCGAGGGCGAAGGCGAGGGTGCTGAGGAATACTAATTTATTTCGCAGTAAATATCCTACACGGTTACACTCCGGTGATCTGAAATAAACAAAATCATGTGAATTTGTCTTTGATTCATTTAAATTCAAATAAAGCAAAAATGTTACATATCTTCTTAAAATATAATATAATAACACAATATAATTAACCAACTTGCACACAGGTAAATACTTACCTTCATATAGTCTGCTGCACATATATTGCATACATAAGACTACTATCGGGCGAAAGGAGAGCACAGCACAATACACGCCACACCAATACTACACAAATATTACACTGTATTTTGCACATTCAAAACACTAATAAATAACAGGAAAACTTAAACGAAAAATGCGCAAAGGCGGTGTGCATTTCCCTGGCATGGTCACCATGGAAAACCATAACTTTGAGTATGCAGAATAATTGTCGATTAATTGTCGAAATTTGTCGGACAAAAACCAGAATTTGTCGGGACACCGTTTAGAAGATATAACGCATTGAAAGTGACCGTGCTGGAGAAACGTTTCTACAGCACGGTCACCGCTGGATCTTGATAACCAGACCACCTAGCAAGGATCCGATTATTGCAAATAAATGTCGTTTAATTGTCGACCCCACATGCAAAAAAACAGAATGATCCGATGCGCCGTTCAAAAGATATAAGCTGGTTCTGGTGACCGTGCTAGAGAAATGCATTTCCCCGGCACGGTCACCGTTGGATCTCGATAACCACGGCACGTAGCGAGGATCTGATTGGTGGAAATAAATGTCGATTAATTGTCGACCCCGCATGCAGAAATGCAGAATTTGTCGGCCTTTAGTTTAGAAGATAATCGCAAATACTTTTTTTGTATGGGCCTATAGTACGGGAGCTAACTTCAAAGTATACCTAGTATACCTTCATAAAATAAGAAAAGATTAAATACTAAACAGATTTTCAGTGTTTTTTAAATCCTTACTTAATTTGTGCAAAAAATACCACAATCCAAATTAATATGACAAACGAAAAAAGTAATAGTCAATGGGGATTTTTTATTCCATAGCTTGAGTTTCTACTAGGTGGTGCTGTTGCCGAATGCCGGAGCACCACAACATCGAAATCCTTGTGATATGGTAATCAATTGATAATGTGTTCGTTTTATCTGAATAAATATAGGTATACTTTGAAGTTAGCTCCCGTACTATAGGCCCATACAAAAAAAGTATTTGCGATTATCTTCTAAACTAAAGGCCGACAAATTCTGCATTTCTGCATGCGGGGTCGACAATTAATCGACATTTATTTCCACCAATCAGATCCTCGCTACGTGCCGTGGTTATCGAGATCCAACGGTGACCGTGCCAGGGAAATGCATTTCTCTAGCACGGTCACCAGAACCAGCTTATATCTTTTGAACGGCGCATCGGATCATTCTGATTTTTTGCATGTGGGGTCGACAATTAAACGACATTTATTTGCAATAATCGGATCCTTGCTAGGTGGTCTGGTTATCAAGATCCAGCGGTGACCGTGCTGTAGAAACGTTTCTCCAGCACGGTCACTTTCAATGCGTTATATCTTCTAAACGGTGTCCCGACAAATTCTGGTTTTTGTCCGACAAATTTCGACAATTAATCGACAATTATTCTGCATACTCAAAGTTATGGTTTTCCATGGTGACCATGCCAGGGAAATGCACACGCAAAGGCGGCCTAGGTATATAGTTGTTATAATTTATTCATATGACAAAGGGTGAAATTTTACTAACCGCGATAGGGAAAACTCAATACCGGCTGGTGGGAACAACTTTCTCCAAGAAGCATAGGTAGGTCGAAAGATAAAAATAATTTCAACCTATGTTCTTTGGGGAAAGTTGTTCCTGTCGTCCTTTGTTTTCAGTATTGTTCACATAAAATTTCACCCGATATAGGTAGTCACTGCTCCATACTACAGCTCGAAGTGCCACAAGAGGTGCCTACCTTCTGAACATATAGGTAGGTAAGTATTTTATTCAAGTTATCAGCATATTATGCAGTAGGTACTGGAAGTGTTTGATGGGCGTAAAACACACTATAATGCCTGGTTTTCTGGTCTCGCTAACAAAAGGCAAAAACGTTATCTAAACATGCATGTGCCAGTCTCAAATTCCACCTTCACTTGTAGAGCGTGCGGAAAACTATGCCGCTCCCGTATCGGCTTATACAGCCATGAAGTCTTGTCTCAGACACTGATTAAATCGTCTGTCACAGACGTGTGAGGCCAATGATGATGACTGGAAGTAACAAAAAGGGTGCAAACAAGTCGAAAGAAAGTCAAAGTAGGTGGTACCTGTAGGGACCTAGGCATCCTACCTACCCCATCATCATATCAGCCCACATCTACTCAAGATCTGAGTATAGGCCTCTTCTTTTTCTCGCCTACTCATATTTTTTATGAAACGTGGGTCGAATTATGAACAAATTATTGGTCCTCCCGATCAGCTTATTTTTATCTAGGTAATGTTCATTGTGAAAAGTTCAGTGTCATGATTAGGTGCCTACATTCAACTCCAGTGGCTTCGTTATACCCCTTTTACAACTCCTTGGCTCCGAGTGTCATAGGTAATGGTAACGATCCGTGTGGAAAGTTGTTCAGTACCTATCATGTTCATGAGTAAGTATCTACATACTCCCTTTGGCTCGTTACACCCAAAGAGAATCTAATATAACTAGCCTTTTAATACCTACCATTCTATTTCTTCGTTCTATCTAATTAACCGCATTTTTAAGGCCCTGTGTGACTGTTTTTCATTGTGGTGTTTTTAGGCCTCTCTCCCTTACCCCACCCACCCACTTAGCATTACATCGCTTCTTATCGTCAGTCTCTCGTCGTGCGTTTGTAAACTGCGATTTCCATTTATGCATGAGTGACGATTGGACCATCTGAGAACGGTATCGCTACTCGCCGAAAGATGGTGCTGATTCAGAAGTAGCAAAATCAATGAACACGAGTGACAATGGGGCCTTTTTTAGATAATACTACTCAGCAAAAGATGACGCTAAATCGAGTAAATAAAAAGTGAATCTGTACTCGCCAAAGATGATAAGTTTATGTTTCGGAAGGCATGTAAATATGAAGTCACACGTTAGGTAAATCTAAATGAAATAACTTTTTTTCAACAGAACTTATTTACGATAGGGGTTTCGAATTAGGGCTTGAGCATCGGACGATTTTTTAACTCCGGAGTTGGGTTTCGATGCTGCAGTTTCCAACTCCGGAGTTCCGGAGTTTCCGATGTTGAAAGAAATTTTTTGCGGTAGCGCCGTGCAGGAGGACGACGCGGGAGCGCCATGCAGGAGGCATTATCATTTGTCTACCAGCCTCAATTATTATTCAGTATGACTTTGTTCTTATCATTCAAAATACATTTAGTTAAATAAAACAAAATATAAAATTAAATCATTTTTTATCTTGTATTAGTAATTGAATGTACTGTATGAAAACTTACTTAGTTAGGTCCTACTTTCTATTTATATTGGTAATGGAATTTCAAGAAACAAAGGGCGTCCAAACTATCATCATTAACCTCCTGAGACCCCGCGTACTATTACTAGAACAAAATCGTCAAGTCTCATAGACCCACATATTTTCATACCGCTACTGACATTTGACCCATTGTTCTAGTACTAGAACAAAATATTCGACCGAGATTTTTCCATTTCAATTTGGCGCCACGTCACGTGGTCGCTTTTCTTTAGTCCATGGATATATTTTTAATATGGTAGCACTGATTTGAAGAAAGGGATAGCGATACATTTCCTTTTCTGTCACGAAACGTCGTCGCCATGCCACGTCCTCGGAGAAAAGGTAAGTTAAATCAATTAATATCTTTAAAATCTGCTTGCTGATTCCTTATAATTTATACAAATCTTGTCAATAGATTATGTCAAATTTAATATTTTGTTATTTGGCTTGCATACTGCCGAGAAAAGTAACCCTGTTTTATTTTGTACTAGTACTAGTACTTTGGGCTTTTATTAATAGTGTTCGTTATTTTAGTTGACTTTACCAATTCCTATTTTATGCATTAAAAAGGAGACAGTGATGTATTGAAGTGATCGGATATTAAGTAAAAGATCGGACATAGTATATTTTAATAGCATGTAATTCTTTTTACAGTTAATAAGATGTATCAATTGTGATCTCTTTCTCTGCTTAACTGCCAAAAGAAACTGTTTCAAAGAATTTCATGATTAGTATTTTAGTATTTTTTTACAAATAATTATTATGACTGACTTTAAAATATTGTGATCTCTTTCTAAAAATCTCTTGTTAAAAACTTTTTGATAGCTTATTAATTATGTTTGTTATAGTAAGAAACTTTAAGTTCTCATAAGCGTTTTTTGTTTTGTTTTAGAAGTTTTAATGCATGGGTCGCATGTATTTTCTTTAGTTTTTCGCCGTTAAGACTGTTACCTTAACTCTAGACTACTTAGCTAAATATACTTATTTATTAGCCTAAGTAGTCTGAATCAATGTTCATCAACGCAGACTGAATTATATGATTGATCTCCTATGCAAAGATATGTTCCTAGTTAGATTTAAACGTTAATTAACAGATAAATAACACCTAATTTACTTCTTTTTATTTTATTTTACAAAAAATATTATAAATACACATAATTTACTGAAATTGGTAAATTGATATTCTAAAAATTGTATGAAATAACCAATAACAAAAAAAAACCTATTTATATAATAGTAACCCAATGTACTAAAAATAGAACAAAATATTTTTAAGTTATTTCGATTGGTCTGGCATCCTTAGGCCACGAAAACATCACCCTAAAAATATCATTTGAAAATATTTTGAAACAACGAAGATATGACAAAAAAATGGTCTGGGTCTATGCGCCATATTTAATTTTGTTCTTATATTAGGACTCTGGGTCTTAATTCAGAAAGCCTTTTTAAATTCTGGGTCTCAGGAGGTTAAGAGAACTTCTTAAACGGTTACAGGTGTATGTTACCGCTGAAAAGGTCCTCTCTACATCTACGCTTGTAGGTGGAATGGTTTTTAAATACTTGAAGCATTTAGTAAAATATTTACCTCGGCTACCCCCGTTTTCAAATACAGCCATTTCCACCCTCAATAAGCTCTCTAAATCAAGTGATTCTTGATGAACCTTCTGTTTCCCCTTTTGTTAATTGCGTCTTGCAAAAGTTCAAATCTGGGTTGTTTGGTGCAGGCAGTCGTTAAATCGACATTGAAATCGGTATCGTGATCTGTCTCAAATTCACTTTTCATCATTAAACGAATCTTCCTGCACGAGGTCATGAATGTCTTTGTTTGTCTATGTATTTTTTTCAACATCGAAACTTCGGTTTTGGGTTTTCAACTCCGGTTTTCAAAACGATGCTGAAATCCTTCGAAACTCCGGAGTTGAGCCAAAACCGAAACTCCGGAGCTCAAGCCCTATTTCGAATGCTGCCTGGGGCATATGAATTTAGTAAGTGACGCTTTCAAAAGATAGGTGCTGCCCCCATCACATAAAAGTTCGAATAACTCGATGAAAACGTAATTTATCGAATACCCGCTGGTCGAGATTGAAGTAGGGAAAGATGTGGCCTGTGCTATCATTGAACAACTACAATTCTACAGGCGAAAAAGTGGCAACATCGCGCCAAAATTAATATTTAAATAGCAACACTGATGAAAATTACAAGTACAGGCGTTTTTTGAAGCTACAGGTCTACAATTTTACAAGTCACAGCTACAGGCACCTGTAGATTTCCATCGACAAACCATAGGGTAAATGTTGCTTTTAAAAACACAATCGAGCAAGTTTTTACAGGTGTTCATCAAAAGACTTGTAAACTACAACTGTAAAAACTTACAACTTGTGAATAATTTTACAGGTCGTCTGACCTAGGTAATTACTTTACAAGTGCAAGATTTCTGCCTATAAATCTATTCAAAATGTTCAAAAGTACTCAAAACGCGTTCCTTGCCAAATTATTTTGCTCGAGGCGTTAAATAAAGCAAAACTTTATCGTCAATTGTGGATTATTAATATTAATTCACAACAGTACTATTTTAACGTACTCTATCAATAATATGATTTTAATTAGAAATATTGTTGATTTCATCAAAGAGGATTTCATTTTTGTAATTTCCTTTTTATTAAAATAATCACATTATTTTATCTGTGCTATAACATTGACGTTGAATCTGAGTGAATGAAATGAATGAATCGATAGTGTTGTACATCGACTTGTAAAATTTACCTGTAGTCAAGATTTTGGAGCGGTACTGACAATGGTAGCTTTACAAGTGTCTTCATAAAACACCTGTAACCTGTAAATTGTAACTACAAGTGCGCTACAGGCAGATTTTCGCCTGTAAATGTGGACCTGTACCTGTACAATGATAATACATGGCACAGATGATGAAGCTTATTTACAGAACGACGATTTAAAACTAAACGGGTCAATGAACCTACAATGAAATTACAAATACCAAAAGTTGCCACTTAACCTTTTTTACTAATACATACACTATTAAGGTGCGTTGGGGTAACATCGAACGAGGTGTAAGATCGTACAAGTGGAATATTTGGCGAACTAAGCCATATTTTTTATTACCGGCAACATTGTGCACGACGCCATTTTGTTGTTGATCGATTGTCAGTTCTCGCTAGTCGCTGCGATGTGATGGACGTGTGTTTCGTGGCAAAAAACAAAACAAGGTAAATTTTCTAATTTTTTCGTCTGTCCGATCTTTCCCTAAAATTTTTGATTGCGTTTTTCTGTGAAAATATAGCGTTTTTTGTTAATTTGTAAAAGTAATTCTAAGTTTTCAATAGTTATAAATGCATCTACATGATCAAAATAGGCCTAGTATTACTATTGGCAAAGATCCGGTGTTCCCCCTGACAGGTAAAGACCGGATAAAATTATCCGCTCTTGACCCGTTACAAAAATGGAAGTGGTTGTCAAACTTTTTTGAGTCATAAATATTTTTTGGTCAATTTAATTATTTTTGTCAGTATAATATAATATAAGAAGAAGTAATAAATCTTACGTATTTCTAGAAAATAGAGTAATAACACTATTACACCTAACACTATTTGGAGTATATTGCTCGATAGCACCGTCGTCCGCTAGTGTGCCCTCGCTCCACTCTGCTGTACCCGCTGCTACGTCGTCCGCTAGTGTGCCCTCGCTCCACTCTGCTGTACCCGCTTCTCCACTTAACTGTAGCTGATGTGCTTTTTATTTTATTTAATGACATTGTTGGTAAGGTGGTTTTAGTGGTCCTCATAGGTTACTAGAACTTCCTGACTGACACGTCACAACATGTCCCACCCAAAAAAGAAACTATCCGATCTTCCCCCGACATAACACAAAACAGTTTGAGAAACACAGAATCACCAAATTTCAGCCTGAGGGGCAAGACCGGATGCCCAAACTCAAAAAATATAATAAACAATTGGAACATCTATGTCTTTTAAATAATCAAAGATTTTATTTCTATACGTGTTAGTACGGAAAAGATCGGATAAATTCCTGCTACAGACTTTGGTCTACGTGTAATAGAGGTGGTTTTAAAAGTACGTCCGAACTTACCCCTTTACAGCAAAATTTTTATCATGCTCTGAAAAAAGTATAACGTGACTTTGCACAAGTGCAAAACGCCAAGTATTGAGTTTTAAAACAAAAACGATATTCAAGGTTAAGCTCCGTTTTATTGTCAATTATTTACTCTGTATTTCATCAATTTTGCGTTAATGGATGTCGAATAAATCAAGTTTTAGGAATAGTCCTCAAACTAGTCGAAAATCCGTCCGATGTTACCCCAACGCGCCTTATTTAAATAAACTTCTACCATAAGAATAGATAATAGTACTTCTACTACAATCTCGACCAGCGGATTTTCGATAAATTACTATTTCATCGAAATATGAAATTCTAAGTGATGTTGCCTGGGGGCAGTTTTAGCCTATGGAGGCGTTTTATTATCCTACAGCTTATAAAGCACCCACCCACGTGGTCCTTCGGGCATATAAGGTCTTCATTCCAGAAACATACTGTAGCTACAAAGCAATAAAATACCTACAAAAGTTATCGCGCCATCAATCGTAAAAACTTGAATAGTTTTACATAAATTGGTTTTCCATGAAATAGAAAAAAAAACATATTAAAATATGTGGCTCAATAAAATGCAGAATATGATGTTTTTGTAAAGGTATTTTTGGTAATAAATAGGAAGAAAATCCACTTAATATTATGATTATTCTTATAGTGATTTGTAGTCTTTGTAAGTATCCAGAACTTCACTCAACTATGGTGTTTGGGACGGTGTACCGAAATTTTGCAAGCATGATCAGACCGCATGATGAAAGTAAACGTTTTTTTTATGGATGCTATGTTGGTGAACGAGATAAAATTTAGCTGACTGACTTACTATGGAAACGCGTAAAAAATATGTAGTTTCCCAAAATAGGCTCCATAGCAAAAGTTGTTCAGTTTCATGGTCTGATCATGCCTGCAAAGTTTTCGGTACACCGTCCCTTACACCTTGTTTATCACATTGATTACTATATTATGACCATATTATGAAAAAATACTCGAATTAACTAGACCTAGCTTAGCTTTAATGGTTTGATAAATATCTTATTAAACAGGGTCTATCACGATAGTTTTTCGAAAAAATGGTATTTTTCGATTTCAGCTAACTTGCATCAGCTCATACCAGCAAATATCCCAAATCAACTATCCTTTTACAGATTTAATAAATCTCATCGAAAACTCGTCGACACTGCAGCCACTGAACAGGCGATATGTCAGAAGGTTTTTATTCAACCCTTATCATCCTGGAGACATAGAACTTGAGGGACCTTCGGCAGACGAAGATGGCATCCATTTGAGAGGTGAACTGACTGAGGTTGAACGCAGCATCGAAAATTCATCCACTATTATAAATGGAAAAGTTTATAAAGTTATCACTAATAAGTCCGAATATGTGTATAGCGATTAAACGTATGTCTGGATGGCTATTCTTTTAATTTATATGGATTGTATTTACCGGTGCCGGCAGAGTAGAATAGCACCACCCCATCTCTTCCCGTAAGAAGCGACCGAGGGATAAATCCGACCCAAGCACAAAGGTCCTGGAGAGGCCAACTCCACAATTAAACCCGGAACGGGGTCTCCATCAGGTGCGTGTGACAGAGATCTACCGCGCGGCAGACTCCTGCAGCCGACCTGGCTCCGCCTCCGCACGTATCGACTAGTCGTTCCTGCGGATCCAGCCAGGAAGGCCGAGAGGGTGGCGCAGGTCCTGGGCAGCCCTGCGCTTTCCATAATTGCGTCCCAGGCAACGCAGTGTCTGCCTCAGACACTGTTTAAATCGTCTGTCACAGACGTGTGAGGCCAATGATGATGATTTACACTGCACATTTGAAAAGGCAAACTTAGCTTCAAACTAAATTAAATACCTTTAAAACACTTCCCGTGGTAGGTATACAATTATTGAAAACATGCAAAATTATTCTTTGTATTTTTCTTGCATTTTTTTGTGCTACGCGTTACTGGCATTAAATACACTTGCAAAATTGGCGGGCAAGGAACGAGCTGCGGCAGCCCAGATGGAAGAGGCGTCGTCACTAGTAATGACGAAAGTCGCAGGTTCAAGTCCTGCCCGCGATTAGAAAAATTTTGCAAGTTCTCAAAAATTCAATTAAATTTATTTTAGGTATGTTGCCGTGTGAAGCCAGCATAGAATAGCATCACCCCATTTCTTTCCCGCACGAGTCGTAAGAGGCGACTTTGAGACTCGAGGGTGTGTATTGCAATTTTAGGCGATGGGCTGACAACATGTTACTATGGCCGATACACAGGGTTTCCGAATGACCCTCAAATATTAGCGTGGCGTAAATGTCCTCCGTTTTGAGGCCGTCCAAATTCTTCAGCGTCATTTCGTTAAGATGGTTCGAGAGCCCAGTGGCGCCACCAAACAAGAAAAAAACCCTGGCTGGACACGCTAGTCACCTGGAAACCAAAGTATCAATTTGCGGCAATAAATACTGACAAAGGTTATTTAGAATCAATAAGACCTTGTAAAAACTCATTAAGTAATGTATTGTAATTTTGCTAAATGTGGCCAAATTTAAGCATTTTTGGAATACATAACCAAATTGCACAGTTTTTGCAAGGTTATATTTATTCTAAATAATCTTTGTAGTTATTTATTGCCGAAAATTTAAAGTTCGGTTTCCAGATGACTAGCGTGTCCAAACTGTCCAAACAGAGATTTTTTCCTGTTTGTGGGCGCCACTGGACTCTCGAATCGCATCGGTCCGCGTTGCTGTCTATGATTACTTAGACGGCGGTCGTTACTCAATCATGTCAAGAGGCCTACTACTAGTAGTCAGTGGTTGAAAAACTCTGACACCAGGTTTCATCGGGTCGTTGGACGACTCGGTGAACCACACGAAAAGAAAAAGCGTCATTTCGTGTGTACCATGTTCAATCCTAAATCATTCCTTGGTTTTTGCGTCATAAATGGTCTGGATATGGAAATGGAGTTTGTGTGTGATGTTTGTGTATGATGAAATTTGGAACACAGGTAGAGTATAACCTGGAATAACACACAGGCCACTTTTTACTGCGGGATAATCACTATTACCACGGGAAAATGAGTGGCAGCGGGTAAATCGCTGGGCGGAAATCTAGTATTAAGGCCCTTTTCCTGTCATGCGTATTTTCGCCCGCGCGCGGATCTGGTCCGCATGCGGACCGCCCGCATCCTATCATTTGATGCATGTTTTTCCTATGATGCGGCTAGAACGCGCGCGGAACGCGGATTGGATGCGGGGGCGGTAAACGAAATCCCTGTCCTGCGTGTGGCCCGGAGCGTGCTGTCACCCGCCTGCGGACCAGATCCGCGCGCGGGCGAAAACACGCATGACAGGAAAAGGGCCTTTAAGCTAAAAGCCTGTCAATTAAGAGAATCGACTACCGAGCTCTCGTCCATACAAAAAGAGAAAACGTTTTCCTACCCCTAAATGTAATCCGATCTCAATGATTTTTTAGAATGTTGTTGACACAGTAAAAAACTAGGTTTATAGTTTTTCCTTATTTCGAATTTTGCAATTGATTGAAAATTATAGGCGTCTAAAAGTCACTTTTTTAATGACAAAATCTTCCTTGAAGTAAAACGTTTGTATTTTAAAAACAAAGTAGTTTTCAGAAAAAATAAAAAGCTATAAACCTAGAATATAATATGCTGAAACGATGGACACCAAAATCAAAACTATTGGTTGTGATTTAGTATGTGGGAAACGTTTTCTCCCGAGACGCAAATTTCACCTTAAAAATACCTACAGTCAGTCGCGAGCGGCAACGCTCTCTATCGCACTATCGGGGGTCGGGGGGTGAAGTAATGTTTCACGTATTATAGAGATGTTAACGAAAAAGTCGATAGTAGAGATGAGAAAGGAATCGATATCCCTTAATACCAATTTCTGTTTCTAGATTTAAGGAGAAGATAAATTTCGCTCCTACTTACATACATATTACAATAGGTTATCGGACTGCTCCAGAAAGATGGTATAGTACTTTACGATGCAAGTTTGGTAAATTGAAAATTACGATCAAGGCAAAGTAATCAACAACTACCAATTTTAGTGTACTTACTAATTATTAACTTATTTTTCAATCGAGCTTGTAAATGTTAGTAATAGTAAACGAGTGTTTAACGTGATGACCCCTTTCTGCTGGCACAATGCGTGGTTCTAAAGTTACATAATTCTTAAAACGGAAAAGTTGAAAAATTATTAAATATTTTTAAAAAACTGATTCCCGACAACGGGAAAATTCGAAACAATGAAAACGTTTTATGAGTTTTGATTATTTATTTATTTATTATTATTATGTCTTAAACTTCTTAACAGATTTCGATGAAACTTGAATTGTTCCCTAATTGTTGTTATAGTATATAGATTACAAAATGTTCAAAATATGTGTATACCTACCTACTTAGTGAGGTGTAGGTAGGTAAACAAAATACAAACCAAACATTATTCTTTCTCTTGAAGTGAAATTTCTTCTTGCGGACAAATAAACGTATTTGTTTCTTTTTGCCCCTTCTAAAAGTATTTTCCTAATTTTCCTCCATTTTTTTATATCAAGGATGGGTTTGCTCTTGAGTCTAGTCTAGGTCATAAGACAGAGACAGAGTCTAAGATGGAGCGAGCTCACCCAGAAGAAGCCTGTTCACTCTTACTTTGAAGAGATTAGGGTTGTATGCGTTGGAAACACAGACGCAGGTAGTGAGTTCCACGCTTTCGCAGTGCGCATTATAAATGATGACTGGAAACGCTTAGTCCGAATTGGTGGAATGGCAACCAGGAATGGATGGTATCCGGCGGTGCGTCTGGATGTCCGAGGGTAGAAGGGAGCTGGTGGAACAAGGTCGTGAAGCTCTTGAGCACACTCTCCAAAGTACAATCTGTAAAAAACCGACAAACAGACTTGTGCTTTGTAAAGAGTTAAAAGCTGTCCAGGCGTAAAGTATTGCTTCACTCTATTCAGGATGCCCAGCTTCTTAGCCGCCGTTTGAGCTTTGTACTCGATGGTCGCGCCGAAGTTTAGATTTGATGTCAACTCCATGCTTAGAAGCTCAAGCCTGTCAGTGACAGGGACAGATGTACTCCGAAAAATAAATGTCCAGTCGAAAGGATTCTTTTTTGCAGTGAAAACACACGCCTGTGTTTTGGTGGCGTTGAATAAGACCAGATTGTCGTCGCCCTATTGGGAGACAAGGCTTAAGGTCAGATCTGTTCGCTCTACCATGGCCTTTCTTAACGAACGTATTTCAACCCCACTGGTTTTTTTACCTTGCAAGTATCTCTCTGAAACGGTACTATCATCTGCGTATCCAACAATACCATGCTGAAGAAGGTCATTGATGTGCAGCAGGAAAAGAGTTGCAGAGAGAACAGACCCCTGAGGAACTCCGGCCTCAATGGCCGTAAGGTCAGAGGAGCAGCCGTCAACGACTACTTTGATGGGCCGTTCACTAAGGAAGTCCGAAATCCAAGTACAAAAATCAGCTGGGATGCCATAAGCAGGAAGCTTGCTGAGCAGACTTGCATGCCAGACTCTGTTAAAGGCCTTCGAGATATCGAGTGAAACGGCAAGTGCTTCGCCGTGTTACTCGATAGCTTCGCCCCAGCAGTGTGTGACATACACAAGAAGATCACCAGTAGACCGCCCCCGGCGAAAGCTATATTGACGGTCACTGAGATCATTGTCTTCAAGGTATGTCAGCAACTTACTGTTGAGTACCCTCTCCATTATCTTGCATAGGATGGAGGTGATGGAAATTGGGCGGTAATGGGCAGGGTCAGCACGGTCGCCCTTTTTGGGAATTGGTTGCACATTAGCAAGCTTCCAGGCCCCTGGCACCGTTCTTTCTTTAAGAGAGAGGCGGAACAAGCGTGTCAGCACAGGAGACAGTTCAGGCGCACATAGTCATAGCCATTATCGTGTGACTATTAATAAATCGGAACCTGCAATAATTATAAAATAATGTTATAGGTACCTACATTAGGTACATACCTATTCAATTTTAGATATGAGACCACGAATCCGAAAAAATATTTGGTACTTGAAAACATTATAGTTAGTTGTAATGTGATAGATAATTATAGCAGCAAATGCAGTAGTTTTGTAGTCTAATCAAAGTCAAAAATCATAATATTTCGTAAATATCAACCTACCTACTACCTAGGTACAGTCTATTATGATTAAGCTACACAGGGGTACTCCAAACAAATCGAAATATTTTTATATCCAGTAAAAATATTAAAAATCTAAAAAAAAGACTGGTACAAAATAACTTCCTCTACAAGAATGTTTTATTGGGAATTATTATATTTCAATTCGTTTTAAGAATCCCCATGTAACTTATTAATTTTCTGTGTGTAGGTACTTACTTTTTTCAAGCTAAATCATCAAAAAATATTTAGTTTATACACATTACATAACATAGGTAGTAAAATACTTACTTGGATTTATCAAAATAATCCTCAATTTAGTTTCGGTTACGCCATAATGATCTATCTAAGAAAACAAAATAGCACCCCGCGTTGCGCAGTCATCGTCGCTGCGCTCGCAGGGCTGGTGGCAGCGTTTGTCTGTGTGCGTGAGGTTCTGTGTATGTGTTGTGCGCACTACGCGGGGACTTCAGCGCGCGAGCGACAGAATGAGTTTTCTTAAATACCAAATTTTTTGAAATGGCGAAGGTATTCTTCCCTCTTAAGGATATTATACTTTAAAAACTTTAAACATTTGAGGTGACTTACATGATAAAATGGATCTTGTCTTTCTGTAGTTACAAAATATCTAATTAAATAAAATTATAGTTGATTTTGTAAGTAGGTAAGTATTTTTACTTTTATTTTCATTGTAATTTTAGGGCAGTGACACAATTACTTATAATTATTATTTTAACACTACTTATCGATATGTATTTTCTACTTTGCTTCATTATTATGTTCGATAATATAGGTTAAAATACATTTTTTATTTTATATAAGGCGAGTGTAGCCGTCAACGACCTCGACGGTGGCGCCACTTCACAAAAAAAAGTTTTCTCTTTATACAAAAACTCAATCAGAATATCCGATGTCCAAGTTTTTAGTATTATCATTGGGTAAAATTAGAACCTGCAAACTCAATAATATATTCGCTGTAATTAAAGTTATGGCGTTTAATACCAAAAGTTGCCGTTTTTAGGCACTTTTTTCCATAACTTTAATTGCAGTGAATGTTTCATTGAGTTTGCAGTTTCAAATTTTACTTTACGATAATACTAAAAACTTGGGCATCGGACACTCTGATTTTTTTGTATAAAGAGAAAATTTATTTTTGGTGAAGTAGCGCCACCGTCGAGGTCGTTGACGGCTACACTCGCCTTAAGACGTAATACAGTCACTAAGATGAAAAACAGGATAAATATAAGATCGAAACACAGACCAAAGAACTTGCGCGTGCCGCTGTGACGTTTTGGCGGACTGTGGATATAATATTTCCGTTTATTTTGCACAGAACACACGCTTCAAACACTTATATAGTAAGTAAACAACTAATGAAAAAAAAACTACCAAATCTTAAGATAATAATAAACTATTTGTATATGAATAACTGTCATTAATAGGTAAGTAAAGTAAACTTTTTATCTACACCTCTACACACAAAATACTAAACGTAAAAATATGAAAGTCGCAAAACAATTATTAAACAACGTTAAGATAATGTAACAGAATTAATAATAATATAATAATACTTCTATAAATGCGTCACTATGACTAGTGTGGGACTAGATTATTAAAGTTGTATAACATACACTTAAATAAATCATTAATAAAAACAATTCTAATATAATACTTTTGGTAGAGTAATTAACTTACATGTCTAAATTTTTCTTAAAATGAGGCCATTCCAATAAGCCATATTTGACAGATGCCGGATACATACTTAGAGATGTCAATAAAGGAAAATGTACCCCTCTGCCACAGCATTATCACGAATTTGACAGCTTTCAAATATCTTATTGGGATGGCCGCTCCGAAAACAAGCGTCATAGACTAGGAGCTAACGCTCAATATGAGAGTGAAATTTTACTAGTGACCGATAGGAAAAACTCAAGACTTAATTAAGCCTTTTGAAAAGGAACAACTTTCGTATTTTGACTTAAGTTTCTTGGGGAAAGATGTACCTTAATTATCACCAGCTCGTCCACTGTTCTCAGTAACGGTCATTAGTAAAATTTCATCTGATATTTAAGGTTAATTTTCGGTGTGAAGTGTGACACCCTACGCACAAGGATTGAGTTCCCCCGTCGCGTTGACGTGATCGCAATCGGCGCTCCGCCCCACAGGGACTGCGATACGGAACAACTTCCCCTCGGGCATACATACGCACACCTTGTACTGGCCGCTCGGCCGCTCAGACTTTCCTACCGCCGCTGCTATTGGCAAGTACCTGGGAATTATAAAAAAAAGAATTTTTATAGTGTTTAATAACATTTGCTCTGTGATGCTGAGTGAGTAAGTTGTTTTACTCTGTAAAAGAGTATCTAGATTTTAAGTTTTAATTATATTAGCCAGTGCCTTAACAGGCTTCTTCTGGGTGAGCTCGCTTCATCTTAGACTCTGTCTCTGTCCTATGACCTAGACTAGAGTCAAGAGCAAACCCATCATTAATTAAAAAAAAAAAAAAAAATATATTACTGACATTGTTTTCTATTATGGAATATTTTTAAATTGTTTTCATTATTATTATATGTTTTTGACGAGCACTAAGCGAAATCTTATATCGGACATCTACAACTGTATAATGTAATTTCCATTGTGTGATAAATAAATCAATCAATCAATAATTTAAGAACAAACTAAAATATTTCCTAACTAAACTTCCTATTCGATCGTGGTCTCTCTCTTTTCGTGTTGGACACCAAATCGTCCAACAATCCGATGGACCCTGGTGTCAGACTTTTCGTCGATCGTGGTTAAAAACATTGAATACCAAAGGACAGCAAAATAGTGTGATTAACGTGCTATCTGTAGCACAGAAGTAACATAAAAATATGTACTCACCTCACATCAACATAAACCCCTTCTTTCCCACTGAGTATGATGGATCCATTGACACTCTTCAGGTAGATATCCTGGTCCGCAGACCAGAACAACTCCTTGGCCTCCATATGAGTACCCTCGGCGCCTCTCAAGTGAGCTGACGACTCCGACTTGAGTATCAGGTCCTCGTCGAGGGGTGACGACACGCGTTTGGTCGATATTTGCTGGAATGCAGCATTTAAAAATAACTGTTTAAACTTTCGCGGTCACACAAACTTAAAATACTGCAACGGGGTTCTTACCACAATACTTATTTTTGTTGAGTTGTTCCATGATCAACTGGGTCGAAATATCGTGTTGCTTTCAAGAAGTTAGTGTACGATCACTTTGGCCGGCTTCTTAATCGCAATAAGTAGTTTCTGTTGTCAAATAATCAGTCTCCACTTTTTGTTTTTATGAAGGTATATAGCAGGTACTCGCTAGTTAGTTTTCAATTTTCTATTTAAGTAGTATTAATTTATTTCTGTTTACATTAGAGTATGTATATTAATATAAGTAAGTTTATTTTAGTAAGTATTTGTGTAGGTATATTTTAGGAATGATATGTATGTTATATATTTATATTTATTTCATAGTAGTTCAATTTGTTATTTTCCATTATTTTGATTTCACACCCGAGTGCACCCGTGTATTTTTCTCTCTGTTTACCTTCTGGTTGGCTGGTAGAGAATGCCGCGTGGCATTAGGCCCGCCTTTTGTACCATGTGCAATAAAGAATAAAATAAATAAATAAATATCGGACAATGCAACAAAAATAAGTATCGCGGTAAGAACCCGGATTCAGTAAAAAAAAAGGCTGTGTAATGCCGGCTTATAATATTTACCCGAGCCTGCAGGTTGTTTACCCCATCAGGGACGGTCATCTCAGGAGCTGAGGTGCTGAACACCACGTCTCCGGTGTCCGGGTCCAGAAGCTCGAACGAGTTCACACCACGGATGAACACTCCTGAAGCGTTTACCACCAGCTTTGTGTCTGAGCGACTGAGCCTGAAATACAATAACTAAATATAAGTAATAAAAATAAATTGATATACCTTTATGTTGCACATAGCGATTTGCTTCAACCTTCATCATACAAGCAGCTAAGGAGTTGTATGCCTTGCCAGCGGATCTGTTTCCGGAACATTATAACTTGGGTCTTTTCAAGGCAAGAGCAAATAGGCATTGTGTAGACCAGCATGTAAAATTATTGTCTGACAATGTAGGCCTATTTAAAAAAAAAAAAAAATTATGAACAGTGGACTTAGTATAACATTACATTAATAGCCACAACAGTCCACTACTGGACATGGGTCTCCCCCATTCCATCTCCCCTATTGGGGGGTAGTGCAATACTCACCACCCATGGCAAGTGGATTAGCGAGCACAGTACAAGATTTTGCTCTGACAGGCAACGCTGGCCATTGCCTAGATGAATTTATCTCTTAGTAGCTTTTTACAACATCCAAAAATAGAATTGGGGTGATGCAATTTTAAGCCGACATCACAATGCAACTTTACAATTGATTGGCATACAAAATATGTAGAAACTTTTTTTTTATACTTTATAAAACATTTACTTCATTTCATACCTAGTTTGTAGGTTGAAAGTGACCGAGCCGTTTTCACTGAGGACCTGCATCGGTGCATCCCGAAAGCTCTCAATCAGCCCGTCCCGCTTATAGACATGTTCTAGACCTGTTTCACCAAACAACTTGATTGCATTGTGCTCCGGAAGGAATTCCATGCTCTCCATTCCTGTTAAACATGATTTTTAATCGAGATCTTTAATTTACAGGATAAATAAATGGGAGGTTATTATTACAATTTCTTTTAACCAATAGAAGTGATGTGAACTAGGCGTGCGCTAATACGCCTGTGCATACGGGCCTTAAATAAAATGTTGAGCATGGTGCATTGGATGCTAAGGGCGGCACCATTTTTAGAAATATTCAAAGTAAAGTGCTATTGGGCAGCCCACCTAAGTGCACTCCAACAAACTTGCTATAGTTGAAAAATAATAATATGGGCTACGGAGGCCAAAGCCCAACCGCGTGAGGCTCGTTATAGTTTTCGACTTTGACGAGATGTTGTAACCCCTTACCTTGGCCTAGTCGGAGCACCGCTAGAATGGTAAACGTTAAAGCCAGATTTCCGATTGCCAAAACGAACAGCAAACAAACAAGCGTCCAAAAAGCGAAGGTCTTTCGCCCTTTACTCATGTTCTTGCTCACATCATTCCCGTTTCTATCCGAGTAGTTTTTCACATTACATTTATTTACAAACACTTTCTGAGTAGGCGTTTTTGTTATAAGCGCTTTTTCCGCGCGGTTCCTCTCCAAAGTACCGTCGGACATGGTTTCGGTTGAAGGAGAAAACGCACGTAGATTACCTAGCATTTCTTTACGTGAGTATATAACGTGAAATCACGAAAATTAAAAATAGCTCAAACTAATATAAACACATAACCACAACACAAATATCTTGTAAATCTGACAGTCCAAATATTGAGCGGAAATTCTGAAAAACTATTGGTTGGGGAATGACCAACCAGCGATCGATTTACAGCGCCATCGAGTAACAAGTAGCGGTACTTTTAACACATCAAACCAAAACCTCCCATGCACAACCGTTACAAATTTGGGTCATTCAGCGTACCTTTTAATTTTTTAGTTACTAGTGTTTTGGCCAGGAACAGCTCATGAACACAGTCGCGATGACCATGTCGCCGGCACCCCATATTATATATTACTTAAGAACCGTATGCACCACATATTCCGTCACTTTTCTTTGGCATAGCCATCATTTTGACACATAGCGCCGTTAACAAGTAATCTGATGATTTCTCTGAAATTCTAACCTAAAAGCATGTTGACGGCTCCTCCATTTTTTGACCTGAGATCTCAGTCTAGGTAGCGTCACATTGAAAATAAGAGTCCATCCATTCGTCACAAACGTTTGAGCCTCATAGCTTTGAAAGATATATACTATGGGATGCCAGCGACATGGTCATCTAGTCGCGTACGATACGAGCAACTTTGTTGCCGTTATCTTGTAAGTTTGTCCCTTTCACTGTCGTAGAAAAGGGAGAGGTCCGACTATCGCGCGACGCGACTAAATATTTTAGGGAATCCCCGCACGTAGAGTTGAGAGGCCGTCGCCGCCGCCGCGCCGCCGTTCCATGATTTTTTTTCATCAAGATTATCACAAGATCACATTGATTGTGGTCACAGTGCAGTGATTTATGTTTTATTAAAAACACATTATATGCACGAGTAACTTATTGGTTTATGTTATTTCATATGGAAAATAAAATCTTTTCCACAATTTACTGACTAAGATTGGTGGAATCACCTATCACTTTCCATAAGAACAAAAAACGCGCCAATTTAATTTAATCGTTTGTCATTCTGTTTTGAAAAGTTCTATTATATTCTCTTTGCTGTTTTGTGATTCTTGTGAGGCGATCGAGATCGAGATAATAATTTACACTTTTTTGCTGTATTTGCTACTATTAAAACTGATTCAGGCAAACAAAACTGAAATCTAGCCTATGGGATAAGGTACCGTAACTACTTTTATTTTTAACGATTTATCAAAATGGGTGCGCGTGCACATAACGATCAAATATTCACTAAACACATAACAACATGTTTCCGTATGCTGTGGGTTTAGAATAGCATCACTCCAATTCTTTCCCGTGTGTGTCTAAGTGGCGACTGAGACTCGAGGGTGTGTATTGCAATTTTAGGCGATGGGCTGACAACCTGTCACTAAAGCGATACACAATTAATCCCTCAAATGTGACATAAATGTTGTTTTTTAGTTACTGCCGTTTACGCTCTACCTACCCCGAAAGGGATATAAGCTTGATGTTTGTTATGTTTTGCACAGCATGCATATGTCACAGACTTCGGTCAGGGCATCAAGTTCACTGATTTGAAGATAATTTGGCAAGAAAATAAGTTGTCAGCCTATCGCCTAAAATTGCAATACACATGTAACCCTGGAGTCCCTTTGTCGCCTCTTAAGACACCCACAGGAAAGAAATATGGAAACATGCTGTTATGTATCTTAACTAATAAAGAAAATAATAAAGTAAACAATGTACTTACCTCATACAAAATTACTCTCGCTCTTAGAGATGGTTCAGTTTAGCCCTGAATTATTTACCTGTTTTTTTTTTCCATTAGTAGGTAGGTACATTAATTTTCTTTATAATTTTTGTTCAGGTGGAAATAACTATTCATTGGAGTGTAAAGAATGAAACTATGGATTCCAGTACATCTAAGGTTACAGTAGGAGATGAGAAAACTTCAGGCTACACTATATCTTTGGATAAAATAGGTAAGAAAGAAATTATACAAGATATTTGATTAAGGCAAGTGTAGTCGTGGACGGCCTCAACAGTGGCGCCACTTCACAAGATAATCTCTTTCAATGTATCAGAATGACCTGTATTCAAGTTTTTAGTATTATCCTTAAATAAAATTAGAACCTGCAAACCCAATGAAATATTCGCTGTAGTTAAAGTTATGACAAAATGTGCCTTAAAACAGCCCCATTATTACAACGCATATTTCATTAAGTTATTATTTATTATTATTATTTATAGCCTTCAATCAGATTTCCATTATTTTTCGTCCCTCTTTTACTATTTTATTTTTCTCTATCTGTGTGCTTTTCAGCAAAGGCCTCCCCCAATATTTTCCATTCATCTCTTTCAAGCGCCACTCTTGGCCATATTCTTCCCGCCATTTCTACTATTTCGTCTTCCCAGCGTCTGATTGGTCTACCTCTTTTCCTTTTATTTCCTCTAGGACACCACATAGTTATTGTTTTACTCCACTTTTCTGGTCCACGGATAAGGTGTCCAGCCCATTTCCACTTCAGTTTTTTCACTTTGTAGGTAACATTAGCAACCTTTGTTTTCCTTCTTAGATCACTGTTTCGCATTCTATCTATTCTTCTCTTATTTATCATGCTCCTTTCCATTGCCCGCTGTCTTACTTCTAATTTCTTCGTGAGTGCTTTCGTCAGAGCCCAAGTTTGGCAGCCGTATGTAAGGATTGGCAATATACAAGTGTTGAAAAGTTTGCTTTTGATTGCAATGCTCATCTGCTTGTTCTTCATCACTTCTTTCATCGACCAGTATCTTTTCCATGCATTGGCAATCCTACGATCAATTTCTTTGGTTGTGGACTCATTTGGAGATATTAGTTGTCCCAAATAGATATATTCTGTCACATAGTTGATGCTATTGTTGGATACCTTGATTTCTATACTTGAGTCTCCATTTGTCATAGCTTTTGTTTTTTCTTTATTCATTTCGAGGCCAACTGATTTACTTGCTATGTCGAGATCTCCCAACATCTGTTGTAGTTCTTCTGAAGTGGAGGCAAAGATGACAATGTCATCTGCGAACCTTAGGTGTGTTAGTTTTTCGCCATTGATGTTAAGACCGCTGTTGTTCCAATCTATGTCCCGGAAAACTTCCTCTAGGACAGCTGAGAATAGCTTTGGTGAAAGCGGGTCTCCCTGCCTTACTCCTCTTTGGATAGGTATGGATTCTCCTTCTCTTTCAAGTTTTATCTTTGCTGTCGTACCTGTGTAGATGTTTTTCATTATCCTAATGTATTTATGTTCCACTCCTTGGTTCTTTAATGCCTCCCAGATTCTTGAATGTTCTATAGAATCGAATGCCTTGCAGTAGTCAATAAAGCAACAGTAGAATGTTATGTTGTATTCTTTGCATTTTTCAAAAATTTGAGTTACTACATGAATGTGATCTACTGTTGAATAGTTGCTTCTGAATCCTGCCTGCTCTCGTGGCTGGTTTTCATCTAGAGTTCGAGTAATACGGCTAAGGATGATTTTGGCGAATACTTTGTATAGGTTAGACATAAGGCTTATTGGCCTGTAGTTGCTTATGTCATGCTTACTGCCTTTTTTGTGTAATAGGGATATTGTAGATGCTGTCCATTGCTGAGGTATGGTTTCAGTGGTAAGGATTTTATTAAAGACATCAGTCAGAGTTGGTACGATGTAATCTTTTATTTCTAATAAAGTTTCATTGCGGATACCATCTGGTCCGGGTGTTTTGTCTCTCTTTTGTGATTTTATTGCTGCTTCAACTTCTCTTTTCAGTATGCATGGAACTATGCTTGTGTCTGGTAGTTCAATTTCTTTACCGGGTGTTGCTTTGGCATATAGATTTTTATAGTACTCAGTAGCCACATTGATTATGTCGGGTCTCTTGGTTTTGTCTTGTCCAGAGCTGTCTTTCAGTTTGGGGATCCATTCTTCTTTTTCTTGCAATATTTTTGTTGCTCTTTTAGTTCCGCCTGTCTTTGCAATAAGCCGTTCCAGGGTTTCTATCCTGTGGTTGTGTCTATCCTTTCGTATGTTTGTTCTCAACTGTTTACTTATTTCGGTTATCGTCTTTCTAATTTCTTTTGTTTTAGGTTTAATTTCTATCAAGCTTGCCCTTTCCTCTTTCAACTTTTTCGTGTGTTCTGATAAGATTTCTGTCCCTTTTTTTGTTCTACTGTTTGCTCTTTTGCATTTGTTGATTACATTTTCGATGTTCCTGCAGATTTCATTAAGTTAGTAGTTTCTAATTATACTTAAGGATAATACCAAAAATTTGAGCAACGGACATTCTGATAGATTGTTTGTAAAAAGTAAATATATTTTTTTGTGAAGTGGCGCCTCGACTACACTCGCCTTAAATAAAACACCTACTGCTCTTTAAGAATTTGAGGAACACACTATTTAAAAAAACTGGCCAAGTGCTAGTCGGAGTTGGTTCCGTAACATGCACTTCAAGCCCTTTCATACAATACCCGGCTTGAAGTTCTAGCATCAACAAAAAAAAAACCTTATAAGCCTTAAAAAAAACAAATACAAGAAAACTTGCACATCAAAATAAAACTACCTAATTTCTTTTGTTAGTTTAAGGTCTACAGGACCACAACAGGACGTACGCTATGAAATATGTCCCTGTAGAGGGTCCAAAGGTTATTAGGTACATAGCTGACTGACAACCTGCCACTGTGCCGATACATAATTTTCCGAATGACCCACAAACTAGGCCCTTAAATGTTTATCAGATAATACGTCTATGATTGGTGGCGTAAATGACCGTTGTTACGGCTGTTTACGCTCTGCCTACTCCATAAAAGATATAGCCGTGATATAATGTACCTATGTGTATGTGTGTGAAATTCTTGGTTTCAAATTCTACCCATATTATACCTATTTCAGATTTAAGTTTGATCCCAATATTCAATCATCAACGGAGAGACACTAAAGTCCCGCTCTGGAGCCCGGCAGCGTCAGCACCTGGGGCGGAGTACTACGAGCTCCAAGTGCTGGCTGAGGAAGGAAGCAGTAAAGATGAAAGACTTGGTATGATGCGACACCTATATCATCCTAGTACCTACTATGAAATATTCCATGCGTAGCCACTTTAATATACCTAAAATTATCTTTTAGTTACTTTTTCACCCCGTGTGATGCCGGCGTAGAATAGCATCACCCCAGCGTAGAATAGCATCACCCCAGCGTAGAATAGCATCACCCCATTTCTTTCCCGTGGGAGTCGTTAGAGGCGACTAAGGGACACGAACACGAGGGTGTGTATTGCAATTTTAGGCGATGGGCTGAAAACCTGTGTCTGATACACAGTTGACGGCCGATGTGGCGCAGTGGTAGTGCGACTGCCTGCGACGCAAAGGTTCCGGGTTCGATTCTCGGTGGGACACTCACAAAGTTGATATTTATCACGTGAATTTGTTCCCGGTCCTGTTAGGACATTGATAGATAGATAGATAGAAAACATTTATTCCAAAAACAGTGCAAGTAAACAGTTACAAAACATAAAAAGAAACAGTAGATAACAAAATAAACATTAAGTAAAAGTTCACGTACACTGGTCAGGGAAAAGGGACTGACTCAGCATGTTGTTGCAAAGAGCAGGCAACCCTTAGCAACACTGATATTCTGTCAGCACCAGAGTTACGCTCACGAAGTTCATGTAATATTTATTAACTAACTGTGATAATAAAATAAAATATAAAATATGTGTCGAAACTGTGATTAAAATTTATTTACTATGAGGTAGGTAAAAAAGAAAAGAAAATGTTTAGACTCATAATCATGGATTTTAGACAATACATAAATATTTAATGTCAAGTATATTACATACTATATTAATAGATAAATAAATAAAAACCTAATTTAAAAATACATAGTATATAAATATTTATGTCATATAAATATATTTATAAAATACTAGCAGCCCGCCCAGCGGTTTCACCCGCCGCTAACAATTTCCCCCCGGGAATAAGACAGTTTAATAAGCCTATGTTCATCAGGGATAATGTAGGATTCTAAAAATCTTGACTTCAATTTGAAACAAATATCGTTTTCAGATGGTGGTGGTGTAAAGTTACATGCCGTGTGCTTTATCTAGCCAGCCCCATGGCAGTGCCTTTACTTTTATTTTTTTTATCCCGCCAGGGCCGGTTTTCTAACAAAATTGTAATAAAAAAAGAAAATTGTGTGATACAAATATATTTTTTTAGAATGACGGTCCATGACATCAATAAGTGATAATCAATGAGGACATCCATACTATCCTACATTGAATAAAGAATTTCAATTTCAATTAACAGTAAAAGATTTTTTTAAATCGGCCCAGTAGTTTCGGAGCCTATTCAATTCAAATAAACAATAAAAAAAATCCTGTTTCTAATATTAAGTGTAGATTATATTATTATTATTTTAGTGTGATGCGGGCTAAGAATAGCATCACCCGATTTCTTTCCCTTGGAAGTCGTAGGAAGCGATTAAGGGACTTGAGGGTGTGTATTGCAATTTTAGGCGATGGGCTGACAACCTGTCACTATGTGATACACAATTTTCCGAATGACCCTCAAACATAATATGTCAGACGTGGCGTAAATGTCCGTTTTTGCGGCCGTTTACGCTCTGCCTACCCCGCAAGGGATAATAGGCGTGATATGTGTATGTATGTATTATTTTAGTGTAGATTTTTTTAATGTATTATTCAATGTTTTTTGTCGTCTTTTTCCTCTCGTCCTGTTGTCCCCGTAAGCCGTGTCCCCGTGAACGGGGACAGCGGTACTTTAATAAAAAAATTGAAGTTTAGTCCCGTTGTCCCCGTTAGCCGTGTCTCCGTGAACGGGGCCAGCGGTACTTTAATAAAAAAATAAAAATTAGTCCCACTGTCCCCGTTAGCCGTGTCCCCTTGAACGGGGACAGCGGTACTTTAATAAAAAAAAAAAAATAGTCCCGCTGTCCCCGTTAGCCGTGTCCCCTTGAATTGGGACAGCGGCGCTTTAATAAAAAAATGAAAATTAGTCCCTTTATCCCTAATGCCATAATGACTTTCAAAAAATATACTATTAACGTGTTATTTTACTAATAGTGGTGGGTATAAATGTATACCCTCCTTACATCAAATATGTTTTATTAACAATTTTGCATCCATTACCAGGTAGGTATAGTCAATGCAAAATTTTACAAATTTTTTGCCGATTTCCATAATACTAATAATATAATACTAAATATTTTTTCCTTAACTTCCGGACTGCTTTTGCGACCGATTCAAGAATATAGATTCTTAGATTTGCTTAAAATGAGAATTCCTTAAGGCTTTACGATACGTGAAAGGTAGTTTTTCAAGTCAAATTGTTTAAGAAATAAAGAATTTAATCCATAAAGAATCAATATGGCATTAAAATTAAGGATTCAAACAACAATTTCAGTTGAACAGAATAACATTTTTGTTTATCCCGTTGTAGAAAAATAGTCCCAAAGTGAACCTATTTTTCGCCATATTTTGCAAATTCTCATGGAAACGGCTTATTTAATCTAGTTCATTCTAACCGACAAAAATTTTGAGTTGAGAGTTTTATTTTTATCGCGCATTATACGCGTGAAAAGTATACTTTTCTTCTCAAAATCGGGCGCGAGCGCTAGACCCCCCCCCCACCCTCTGTAATCACACGTGATGATAATGACACGTGAAATCTTGACGTCCCATTGTCCCCTTGGTGGTACCTGCGTAATGGGGACAACGGTACAGAAAAATATTGACGTCCCGTTGTCCCCTTAGCGGTATCTGCGTAATGGGGACAACGGTACAGAAAAATATTGACGTCCCGTTGTCCCCTTGGCGGTATCTGCGTAATGCGTCGAAACGAAGGGACGTTTAGTACTGTTGTCCCCGTTGGCCATGTCCCCTTTACGGGGACAACGGGACGTTATTATATTTCTGTACCGTTGTCCCCATTACGCAGATACCGCCAAGGGGACAACGGGACGTCAATATTTTTCTGTACCGTTGTCCCCATTACGCAGATACCGCTAAGGGGACAACGGGACGTCAATATTTTTCTGTACCGTTGTCCCCATTACGCAGGTACCACCAAGGGGACAATGGGACGTCAAGATTTCACGTGTCATTATCATCACGTGTGATTACAGAGGGTGGGGGGGGGGTCTAGCGCTCGCGCCCGATTTTGAGAAGAAAAGTATACTTTTCACGCGTATAATGCGCGATAAAAATAAAACTCTCAACTCAAAATTTTTGTCGGTTAGAATGAACTAGATTAAATAAGCCGTTTCCATGAGAATTTGCAAAATATGGCGAAAAATAGGTTCACTTTGGGACTATTTTTCTACAACGGGATAAACAAAAATGTTATTCTGTTCAACTGAAATTGTTGTTTGAATCCTTAATTTTAATGCCATATTGATTCTTTATGGATTAAATTCTTTATTTCTTAAACAATTTGACTTGAAAAACTACCTTTCACGTATCGTAAAGCCTTAAGGAATTCTCATTTTAAGCAAATCTAAGAATCTATATTCTTGAATCGGTCGCAAAAGCAGTCCGGAAGTTAAGGAAAAAATATTTAGTATTATATTATTAGTATTATGGAAATCGGCAAAAAATTTGTAAAATTTTGCATTGACTATACCTACCTGGTAATGGATGCAAAATTGTTAATAAAACATATTTGATGTAAGGAGGGTATACATTTATACCCACCACTATTAGTAAAATAACACGTTAATAGTATATTTTTTGAAAGTCATTATGGCATTAGGGATAAAGGGACTAATTTTCATTTTTTTATTAAAGCGCCGCTGTCCCAATTCAAGGGGACACGGCTAACGGGGACAGCGGGACTATTTTTTTTTTTTTATTAAAGTACCGCTGTCCCCGTTCAAGGGGACACGGCTAACGGGGACAGTGGGACTAATTTTTATTTTTTTATTAAAGTACCGCTGGCCCCGTTCACGGAGACACGGCTAACGGGGACAACGGGACTAAACTTCAATTTTTTTATTAAAGTACCGCTGTCCCCGTTCACGGGGACACGGCTTACGGGGACAACAGGACGAGAGGGTAGTAAGGGACAGCCCTTCGAATACTGATAGGGTGCATGAAACATAAAACTGGACAACTTTCCCCTAGAAACATATGTCAGGAAACACCAAAAAAATTACCTTCCTCCCATACAAAATCACAATCAGCTGACTGCATTCACTATGGAAAGTAAGTTTTTTTACGTTTCCTGAAATATGTTCCTAGGGGAAAGTTGTTCAGTTTCATGGTCTGCATATACCCTATCAGTATCCGGAGGGCTATCCCTTACACCCTTTAATACAGTAATGATTAAATGTAATCATTACACTTGTACGAATAATGTGGCGTAGTTTGTTCATTTTTAAATGAAAAAGTAGTTATTGTGGCATAACTGTAATAGTTAGACATATGGTATCGTGGACATTATTATAGATATTGATGTCCTCTATAAAACTGTAGTACATCACTTTGCTCTATTGTCAATAATTTCCACAGCGTACGCGATATAAGATAATTTTTTGGTACATTTTTCACACGTTGGGTTACATTATCGAAACTTTCACGCGGATCCCTATTTTTTTCTCGTATATAATATAGCCTATGTTCATCAGGAATAATGTAGGATTCGAATGGTGAAAGAATTTTTAAAATCGGGCCAGTAGTTTCGGAGCCTATTCGATGCAAACAAACAAACAAACAAACAAACAAACAATCAAATCTTTCCTCTTTATAATATTAGTGTAGAAAAAACATATATTAAATACAAGTGTATCCCTAAACTAACACTCTTTTTCCTTAGTATGAAATGAGATCAGCTACCGGTGTTTATTTGAATATTAGGAAGATATTCTCTATATTGTTTTTTGAAAGAAAATTTATTAGAAAGGTTCCGAATTGGCGGGGGGATGTCATTCCAACATTTGTTGGCTCGGTAACTAAAACCTCCTCGAAAGACATTGCAAGGTGAACCAACTGATTGTCCGAAAAGAAACGGTTCCGTGCTTCGGAGGGCACGTTAAGCCGTCGGTCCCGGTTGCTGTCTATGATTACTTAGACGGCGGTCGTAACACAACCATGTCAGAGGCCTACTAGTGGTAGTAGGCGGTTGAAAAACTCTGACACCAGGGTTCATCGGGTCGTCCCACACGAAAAGAGAGAGAGAGATACACAGTTTTCCGAATGACCCTCAAATATTTGTCAGACGTGGCGTAAATGTCAGTTTTTTGCGGCTGTTTACGCTCTGCTTACCCCCCAAGGGATTAAAGGCGTGGTATATGTATGTATTTAATATCCCATGTGGTGCACATGCCCTAGCCACTTTAATATACTTAAAATTATCACATACTTTTTCGTGAACAAAAAGTTGACCAGTTTCATGAGGCCTTTGTACACGACTGCCCAACCAAAGAAGGAGTGTAATGTTTTTAGAGTTCATGTATGTGTAAGGGACGGTGTACCAAAAACTTTGCAGGCATGTTCAGACCATAATAGTATTCTTTATTGCACAAAAAAATACACAGAAAAAAATATATACAATTTTTGTCGCAAAGGCGAGCTTATCTCTAAAGAAGAGATGTCTTGTGAGAGAATTTAAAATTTTGGGGCAAATAGGCAATACGAAATAAATTTAACAAAATAAATTAATATATAACTCTGTAAAATATTTTAACATGCATACAAAAAATATATATAAACTTACATGAATAAATAAACTTTACATAAATACTATAAAAATACATAAATATTTCAAGGTTGTTGAGAAATGAAGTGCTCTTTTACTCGCTTTTTAAATACGGAAATAGATGGGCTTTCATGTACAGTCTTAGGAAGATCATTTCAGAGCTGTGCAGCTTTAACGGAAAAAGAGTTAAAAAGAAATCTAGTATTCGCTCTTGGACACTCCAGCACCTTAGTGATGCAGTCGCGCCTAGGGCGGGGATCAGGGGGAAGGAAGTGGAAACGGGAGCGGAGATAGTCGGGAGTGGCAGGATTGTGAAGGATGTTATAGTATAGAGAGTGGATAGGATGTGCACATCGCGGCGAAGGCGAATTGGAAGCCACTTAAGCTGAGCACGAAATTCTGAGACATGAGCATGATTTTAGTTTTTAGTGGAAGAAAGTTCTGGAGTCGCTTAAGAGAGTGAAAGGAATAGTGCATGCGCCTGCTCACCTCGTTAATGTGAGATAACCAAGATAAATGGCAGTCAAATATGACGCCCAAATTCTTTGCCTTGTCAGTATATTGGATACATATGCCATCGTAATAGACAAGTGGAATACTTGCAGGATCAAGTCTACATCGCAACCTACTACTACCAAATTATCAAAGCCTGTGATTTGCTAGGGTTCACAAGTAGCCCATGAAACTGAACAACTTTTACTATGGAGCCTATGTTGGGAAACGACATTGTTATTTCGACTTTCCATACTAAGTCAGTCAGCTGATCGGAAGTTTAGTATGGGAGGTCGAATTTTTTATCTCGTTTACCAACATATCCTCCATAGAAAAAGTTGTTCAGTTTCATGGTCTGATCATGCCTGCAAAGTTTTCGGTACACCGTCCCTTCAACCTGTATGTGCGATTCTAGGACTAAAACTCGTTAACCACAAAACAGATTTGAATGGGAGTTGTAGGAATAGGAAGAATCCTTACATTATCCCGAGTGTCCTAGGCTATTAACTTTATCTCAGAATCAGTCGTGTTTTTAGTTTTTTAATTTATTGTGCTTGTTTAGAAAAGAAAAACGTACTCAGAAAGTACTAGAATTCATCCATAGATGGCGTTGAATATCTGGGGGGGTATCTTTGCTGGGGAGTTTGATTTGCCGTGTGATGCCTAGAATAGCATCACCACATTTCTTACCCATGGGTGTCGTAAGAGCCGACTAAGGGACTCGAGGGATGTGTATTGCAATTTTAGGCGATGGGCAGACAACCTGTCACTATATTGATACACAGTTATCTGATTCCCTCAAGCTTTTCTCAGACGTGCTGTTAAGGGCGCGTTCTTCGGGAGCTTTAGGTATTTTACGCGCCAAGGCGACCCGCCTCTGCTTTACGCGCGGGCCGTTTTGAATTGAACTCCGCTGACCTTACGCGGCGGGCGATAACGCCACAGTATAAAATTATGCAGTAGGAAAACTAAGTTCGTCATTGTGTTGGTTAGTTAGTTATTTTATTATGTGTGTTAGGATATTGGAAGGACAGTTAAGTAAACTAATTTGAATATAACCCAATGAACCACGATAACCCGATGAACCTAGCGAACCGATGAACTCAGGCGACTCGATGAACAATAACGACCCGATGAACTCTGGCCACATGATGAACCCTAACGACACGATGAACCCTAAGGACTCGATGAACCCAACAACCTGATGAACCTAGCGAACCGTTGAACTCTGGCCACATGATGAACCCTAACGACAAGATGAACCCAACGACCCTATGAACCATGATAACCCGATGAACCACGATAACCCGATGAACCTAGCGAACCGATGAACTCTGGCGACTCGATGAACAATAACGACCCGATGAACCATGATGAACCCTAACGATATGATGAACCCTAAGGACTCGATGAACCCAGCAACCCAATGAACCTAGCGAACCGTTGAACTCTGGCCACATGATGAACCCTTACGACAAGATGAACCCAACGACCCTATGAACCAAGATAACCCGATGAAACATGATAAGCCGATGAAGCTAGTGAACCGATGAACTCTGGACACATGATGAACCCTAACGAAAAGATGAACCTAACGACCAGATGAACCATGATAACCCGATGAACCATGATAAGCCGATGAAGCTAGTGAACCGATGAACTCTGGCCACATGATGAATCTTAACGACATGATGAACCCAACGACCCTATGAACCATAATAACCCGATGAAAAATAATACCGTGTGATGCCGGCTTAGAATAGCATCACCCCATTTCTTACCCATGGGTGTCGTAAGAGGCGACTAAGGGACTCGAGGGTTAGATGTGTATTGCAATTTTAGGCGATGGGCTGACAACCTGTCACTATAGTGATACACAGTTATCTGATTGACCCACAAACTTTTGTCAGAAGTGGTGTTAATATCCGTTTTACGGCCGTTAATGCTCTGCCTACCCCGTAAGGGATATAGGCGAGATTTATGTATGTATGTATGTATGAAAAATAATAACCCGATGAACCATGATGACCCGACCAACCTAGCAAGCCGATGAACTCTGGCCACATGATGAACCTTAACGACAAGATGAACCCAACGACCCTATGAACCATCATAACCCGATGAACCATAATAACCTAATAAACATAATAACTAAGTCCTGAAAACTATACTCTGACATGTGCTGTCGGCCGTCGGCCGCTGCCTTCGGAATTACATCTGCCGCGGCGGCCGACGGCCGACTGCCGACGGCCGATAGCCGCGGCATGTGCCATCGGCCGTCGGAAAAGGTGGTTCGGAACAGCACCTTAAGCCGGCATCACACGGCTAACGGTATACATACATACATACACATATCACGCCTTGCGGGGTAGGCAGAGCGTAAACAGCCGCAAAAAAACGGACATTTACGCCACGTCTGACAAATACTTGAGGGTCATTCGGAAAATTGTGTATCGCCATAGTGACAGGTTGTCAGCCCATCGCCTAAAATTTCAATATACACCCTCGAATCCCTTAGTCGCCTCACACGACTCCAACGGGAAAGAAATGGAGTGATGCTATTCTAAGCCGGCATCACACGGCAAACGGTATTATTGCATAAAACTAAATAGTAAAGCCGCCATCTATGCGGACGTCACAGATACCTAGTGTACCAAAACAGTCTGATCCATCATTAGGAGATTATGATGAATCAAACGGAACGTGTTATAGCTATCGCGTATGAGGTGACGACGACTTTTCTCAAAATCGAGTCCTTCGTCCAGACTATCTGGCCCCAAGAACTTTTCAGCAAAAGTCTTTTATAAAGGACTATGGGTGACCGGAGTTTTGAATTTTGTTGAACTTCCTGTGTTTGGCCCTGGATGGCGTAATTTCAGTAGATAGATTTAAGTATAAAATTATTATTATTTTGTAATAAGATGTAATAACAATCAATCATTTCGACATCTGGTGGGATTTCAATATTTCTCTGCTACATATAATACAACACATTCCACTGCACTCACCAACCCGCCTACCAAGCGTGCGGTGAGCATGGAAAACACCCTCTAATACCAGGAGGCCCATGTCCAGCAGTGGACCGTTGTAGTTGTTGATGTTGTTAATATCCAAATATTACAAGACCCTTTTTAAAAAGTTAGAATATCTAGTAGCCGGTCTTACTTTTTTTTCCGTTGTTATACTGCATTGATTATACTGTGGCACTAAATGGTAACAAATAAATCGAAAAATCAAATCATGTCGCACGTCGAGCAGAGCACCAGCACAGGTCCAGCCTCCGTAAGCGCCACCGCGCGACTGACGAAGCCCGCGGAGCCGCGCCCCTCGGCTTTTTGTAGGTATTTAGACATCATAATTCATAAAGTAGCACTACAACATTGAACTTGCCGATTTTTACTAGATAATTGATTTATCTAAAGAGTAGTATAAAAATTATCTCAATAAGATTAATATTTTAAGCATAATATCGTAATGAAATTTTGAATAGAGGCAACTTTGGCATTTTATTCTATCGAGCGAATTTCATCTGATTGTGTAGTTGAGATCGAATTTTTATCTGTTAGATCCTCAACTACAATATATATTTTTTTCAAAATTTTATGACTCTTTTCTATTGAGTAATATCGTTTTGAAAAACGGCATTTGAGGTAAAAGGCGCTCTTAATATCCGTTTTACGGACGTTAACGCTCTGCCTACCCCGTAAGGGATAAAGGGGTGATTTATGTATGTATGAGTTTGATAATTCTTCTTTTCATGTGTATCTACCACGCCATTTCAACAAGATAGACGGATTGGGCGTGCACGCACAATTACATACTTAAAGAAATAAATGCCAATAAAATGAATCTACATGCAAACATACTAAATATATTGACGAAAAAATATATAAATACTTTCATGAATAAACATACCTACATAATATTTTAAACATAAATTTTATTTGTATAGTAATTAATATATATTTTTTCATTTTTAAATACTTCATAAATAAGTATGTTTTTGTGCCCTTCGCAGTGGAAACTTTGGGTCCGTGGGGTTTGGAGGCCAAAGGATTTATTACTGATTTTTAGATTTAAGATGACTTTATATTGTAATTGTATTTGTTTGTTTGAATAAAGATGATTCTTCATAAATAAACACACACAATACATAATATTTTAAACATACATATTATTATTTGTATAGTAATATACATGGTGTAAAAAAATTAGCTAAGAATATTTTAAGGGGTGAACCAGTACGTGAAACTGAACAACTTTCCCCAAGGAACATAGGTCGAAGTATGAAAAAAAAATTTGGCCCTCCCATACAAATTATCCCGGCCGGGTAACACACTAAGTATGGGAGGGTAAATTTTTTTTTCATATTTCGACCTATGTTCCTTGGGGAAAGTTGTTCAGTTTCACGTACTGGTTCACCCCTTAAAATATTCTTAGCTAATTTTTTTACACCTTATACACTTTTTCATTTTGTTTTAGAGAATGCATCAACTCATATGTGTCACGTATGTAATGTGGATGTATGTATATCGTACTGGCACCGCCATTCGACCAGCGCCGTACACCAAGCCAACCAAGCAATCGCACAAACCAGTCTCTGTCGCATGCAACAGGTTTTATTTTCATTTGATTTACACATTTTCAAGTGCCATAAGTTGCCGTGTGATGCCGGCTTGGAATAGCATCACCCCATTTCTTTCCCGTGTGAGGCGACTAAGGAACTTGAGGGTGTGAATTGCAATTTTAGGCTATGGGGTGACAACCTGAGGATACACAATTTTCCGCATGACCCTCAAATATTTGTCAGACGTGGCGTAAATGACCGTTTTTTTTGCAGCTGTTTGCGCTCTGCCTACCCCGCAAGGGATAATCGGCGTGTGTGTGTAAAAAATATAGGAAAAACGTTTACAGATTCCCGTTAAATGTTTACATACCTACTTAGATTGCGCTAAGCTAAACTGAAAGTTTCTTTCTATAGAAACATATGTAAATAGATATCATACTTATGATTCAAATGTCAAAATTTCGACTAAGCACAACGCTATCTGGTATAACATAATAAAAAAAACTTCTGTCAGACACAAAAGTCCCCAATGTTTACACATGATACAAATTTCAATCAAGGGCGCTCTTTGTAAAAGAACGCAATTATTTTCATATTTTATCATCCTCTGTCTATGGCGGTTATTGTATGATTACGGAAGTATGTTTTAAAACTTTTGGGCAATTCTCAGACCTTGAATAAAACTGCTACGTCGATTAAATAACAAACTTAGCGAGTAAGTAGTCCTTTTATAAGTTCAACTTGGTTTCACAGATGGCGCTGTCCACTGCCGTGACACCCCCTGCCCCCCGCACCACGACTTACTTCTGCCACCCCTGCAGCTCCGCCGTTGCAATATCTAAACGAACCGCACACAAACAATCCGAACAACATTCCTCGGCCGTGTTATACGAACAACTACTACTGTCCTTGGCCAGGTTATACGAAAGTAAAGATAACTTGGTCATAGTTTGTGAAGACGTCTCTAGAGCTATCTGCGATCATGCAACTATATCCAATGACTTAAAATCACGCCTTTTCTTAGAAAGCAAACTTTCGGTAAAGAAGGATGATAAAAAAGACGTTGAGAAGAATAATGAAGAAGAATTTGATGACTGTGAATTTTTAGAACGCGAAGTTCTGCTTCAGAACGGTCATAATAATGTACAGACTGCACTATTTGAAACTAAAAATGCAGAAAAATCACAACTTCCTGTCAAACAAGCAGCGGAAATGAAAATAACAGCAAATAAACCAACCGGAACTACAAGATGTCAACTTACGCATTCTGTAAGGAATTATGTTAAAGATGGACTTTGTCTGGTATGCAAAGTAAACGTTCCACCTACAAACCACAATATTGCTGAACATTTAAACGGATATAATCATAATGAAAAATTGAAAGAATTGAAAGCAAATCTTTCTTCGATATCTGATTTACAACAAAATCAAAATGCGACTAGAACAAGTGACTCTCATGTAATCGGGAACAAATCAACAGAAGAGAAAAACCAAACAAATGCGTACATTAATACCAATGATATTAATGTTCACATCAAGAAGGGAGTGTGTGTTTTATGCAATGTGAAAGTTACAGATAATATTTTTAATATAAAGGAACACGTTAGCGGAAGGAACCATACGTATCTTCAATCTCTAGTCACAGATGAACAAAGATTGACAAATACACAAAATTCTAATGAACGAACTGATACTGTAGAAGGTAGTCTCAACAAAATTGATAGTCATGTAAAAAATGGGTATTGTTACATATGCAGTATGAAGGTTCCCAAGAATGCTTCAAGTATCAAAGAGCACGTTAATGGGCGGAACCATACGGAAAATCTTATTTACTCAACCTGTTCAAAGTAATCCAGCTAATAATGTTACAAATATCAGAGGTCATATTTGTTTGAGCCTTTCGCGTTTAGTATATTCGCCTACTAATCATTCCGCACGTAGACCCGATAAAACCATTTTAATGTAGACAAAAAAGCAAAAACACTAAGTATGGGGTAAGTTGTAACAGCAGTAGGGTGAGTTGTTAAAGCCTCGAAGTAAGCTATGACAGCCGTAGGGTTAATTCTAACAGGGTAAGTTGTGACAGCCGTGGGGTAAGTTGTAACAGCCGTGGGATAAGTTGTGACAGCCGTGGGGTAAGTTGTAACAGCTGCGGTGTAACTTGTAGTTTTGAATTGAATAGTCACGAGGTCATTAACCTCTGAATTGTAATAGTCACGAGGTCAGTTGTTACAGTCGCGCAAGGTGAGATATTTCGGGGAGATAGTTTATTTGTATGGTTTCACGAATTTCAATATTCCCATACAAATACGGCTACGGTGCGTTACGGACGCGTGTGTCAAACGACTTGACAGACGCCTCCGTTACACACCGTAAACCCACCGTAGCCGTATTTTTATGGGAATAAGATAGAAATTTCATTTCGTCTGACAGACGCATGCGTTACGTTGCGTTAAAAAAAACGGAACGACGGACGACAAGTGAGTAACCCGCCTAAGTGTGAGTGTCCAGTTCTGTATGTAGTAATATATACAGGGTGTAAGGGACAGCCCTCCGAATACTGATAGGATGCATTCAGATTACGAAACTCAACAACTTCCCATAAAAAATATTTCAAGAAACTACAAAATATTTTTGTCTTCCTATAGTAAATACAGCTGATTGTGATTTTGTATGGGAGGACGATTCTTTTTTGTCGTTTCCTGACATATGTTTCTAGGGTAAAGTTGTTCAGTTTTATTGTCGGAATGCACTCTATCAGTATTCGGAAGGCTGTGACAGCCGCTGTCCCTTACACCCCGTATGTATACTGTGGTATTGAGATGTAAGATTTAAGAGTACTTGTAAAATCCTTAGGTATTAATCACTATTAATTAACCCCACAGCAAATCTTCTGCAGATAATGGTGCTTTAGTAATACGGCTTAATTTAATTCTGAAATATGGATTAATGTCCGAAATAATATTTTTTATTATTTATTTTATAAGTACAGTTCTAATGTTTCTCGTAATTGTAAGGTCTTAAAAAATAAGATGGGTATAAACTGACTTTGTAAAAAACTTATAAGAATGACGACTTTTTTTATATACAGGTATTAAGTAATGCGATCATACATTCCATTATTAATATATTACTATAAAGGGCGGGGCAGACCGGCTCCGTATGCGTTCCGTATCCAGCTCTCGTCCGTAGTCACGCACGAACTGATGACGTTGTAATGTATAGGATTGTATGAGATACGGCACACCGCTTGCGTTGCGTATCCGTTCCGTGCTGCACGCAAGCGGTGTGCCGTATCTCATACAGTACCATACATTACAACGTCATCAGTTCGTGCGTGACTACGGACGAGAGCTGGATACGGAGCCGGTGTGCCCCGCCCTTAAAATCTGGGATCTGTACGAACGAAGTAAAACTAAGAACACAACGTAACAACCAATCAGACTGTTACTGATTCTTGTAATAGGTACGATCCCAGTTTAAATAAGTAGTAAGTAACTTTTTTTTTACTTGAAATATTTTTAAGTATGGGCAGGATTTGAACCTGTGACTTTCGCCATCACTAGTGTAGTGGCGACTCCTCTTTTACTGAGCTACAGCGGCTCGTCCCTTGCCCGCGAACTACGTATTGAGTATATACCTAATTAAAAATTTGGTATTCAAAAGTAGTAACACTGAAAATATAAACTTATTAGATGATGAAAAATTTAATTATTATAAATCATTTTCAATTACTATTAATAAAAGTATTAATAATACGATCACTGATTCTAGTTTTAATGTGACTAGTAATTTTTAGGGTATTCTAGATGTTTCTGCAGATAACGATGCTAATACTGTAGATTTTTTTTATAAATACAGGGTGTGAGGGAGACGGCCCTCCGATTACTTACGAGGGTGCATGCAGACCATGAAAGTGAACAACTTTCCTCTAGGAACAGCAAACGACAAAAATATTTGATTTCCCGTACAAAATTACGATCAGCTGACTACAATTACTGTGGGAAGTATTTTTTTTGACGTTTCTTGAAATATTTTCTCATGGGTAGTTGTAGTTCCATGATCTGAATGCACCCTGAAGGCTGTCCCTTACACCCTGTAGTATAATAGACTGAAGACGATGAGACTGAAGACATACTTCCAAAGAATATAATAATACTCTCTCCGTAGGGTTTGTGATTTTGTATTCGATAACAAGACTGTTTCCGTGATACATTAACATTAAAACAAATTACAATAAAAACGTATTAAAAATACTTGCTCTTTATAGTCTGGTAGAGTTTTATTGTGATACTGATAAAACCAAATAGTTAGCATGCTATGTATGAATGTAAAGATATTTTTATTATAGATAAAAAGGGTATAACATCATATAATACGGGGTGTAAGGGCAGCCCTCCGAATACTGATAGGGTGCATGCAGAACATGAAACTGAACAACTTTCCCCAAGGAACATTGTCAGGAAACGACAAAAAATTAACAAGTATACGGAGGGCTGTACTGTACCTTACACCCTGTATATACGTACGTATATATTATTTAGAATTATAATGTTTCTATAAATATGTGTGGTACTGCAAATAAAAAACATGAAACAAAGTGATTTTAAATTGTACCGTGTAGATGTTCCTATTAATCATAAAATAATTATGTATTTTAGTGACTTGCTTTGGATATTAAAGTATTACCCAATGTTAAAATTGTATTATTTTACAATTAGTTATCACATCTATTATTATAAGTTTGATGCAAATAATGCCGTGTGATGCCGGCTTAGAATAGCATCACCCCCATTCTTTCCTGTGGATGTCGTAAGAGGCGACTAAGGAACTCGTGGGCTACATGTGTATTGAAATTTTAGGCGATAGGCTGACTACCTGTCACTATGGTGATATATATATGACCGTCAGACGTGGCGTAAATGTCCGTTTTTTTCCTATTTTCCCAACAATTGGGAATAAATATTCCCAGCTGTCACTAAAGGCAAATGGGAACAATTTGTTCCTACTAACATTTGATGAACATTGCTCGCGCCCTAAGCTCGATGAAATTATTTGCATTAAAACACTTGTGTCACTAAAGAGCATGGAACCAAACTGGTATACCTATTGTTGGAGATATTGGAAACTCATTTTGGCGGCCAGAGTTGAAACATGTGCGAATCGATAGAACATAAAAATACAAACAGGAAATACTCTTTGGTAAAATGTCGTAAGTGTTACGGTTTCGGAAAAAATGAGGGCCGAAGTTTTTTTTTTAATTAAAAATATTTTTTTACTTTTTATTAACTCAAAATTTTAAGGCAAGCATATAAAACTTCTAATTTGTAAAAAAGGGTTTTAAAATAATACATTACTATTAAAACCAAAGTAATTAAATTAAACTCGAGCCATTTTTGCAGGCTCCATTTCATTTTCAGGTGTTATATCCATAGTAGAAGAGATGTTAACAAAGGAAAATGAACCTTATTCCATAGCATTAGCATGGATCTGACACCTGTCAAATCGGGCCTATAAAAATGGCTCGAGTTACTATGATATGACAACATAACACCTGATAAATGGGAGATTTTGTGACTGTGAAATCGATCATACAACATTGTGGGTGATAGAGAGACTATATATTATAGACGTCTGTCAAAGTAAAAAAAAAAAACAAAAAGGCCTTCGTAATACAATGAGGGAAATATCCGAAAAGCCGTGAAAAGAAGATACTTTGTCTTTACTTTTTACCATTCTAATGTTGTCTAATACATTAGAATGGTAAAAAGTAAAGACCATAACATAAACAATACCTACATAGCTGTTCGATCGGTACTCGGTAAGGATTAAAATTCGTGAATGCAAAAAAAATGCAGGTGGTAGCGGAAACACAGCGGAAATAACTCACATGCAATCTCGAAACCATTGACCTTGACGAGCATTTTGCTATCGGAGTACCATCAAAATCCCACCCGGGTGTAAAAGATATTACTTGACTTACTAGTGTGAGCCCCCATTTCAAACATTATATTATACATGTGGGATATATTTCCCACAATCTGTCAATTTGTTTGAAAATCCCTCTAACTAACTCACATGCCAATCTCGAAACCATTGACCATGACGAGCATTTTGCTGTCGGAGTACTATCAAAATCCCACCCGGGTGTAAAAGATATTACTTGACTTACTTTTTCACAGCTTTTCGGATATTTCCCTCATTGTATTACGAAGGCCTTTTTGGTTTTTTTTCTACTTGTCTATATAGTCTCTCTATCACCCACAATGTTCTGCGATCGATTTCACAGTCACAAAATCTCCCATTTATCAGGGGTTATGTTGTTATATCATAGAAACTCGAGCCATTTTTATAGGCCCGATTTGACAGGTGTCAGATCCATGCTAATGCTATGGAATAAGGTTCATTTTCCTTTGTTAACATCTCTTCTACTATGGATATAACACCTGAAAATGAAATGGAGCCTGCAAAAATGGCTCGAGTTTAATTTAATTACTTTGGTTTTAATAGTAATGTATTATTTTAAAACCCTTTTTTACAAATTAGAAGTTTTATATGCTTGCCTTAACATTTTGAGTTAATAAAAAGTAAAAAAAATATTTTTAATTAAAAAAATCTTCGGCCCTCATTTACTCCGAAACCGTATCACTAACGACATTTTACCAAAGAGTATTTCCTGTTTGTATTTTTATGTTCTATCGATTCGCACATGTTTCATCTCTGGCCGCCAAAATTTGTTTTTTTGTCATCGCGAATTGTAGGTATACCAGGCTTCATACTATAATGTCCCATGCTCTTTTAGTAGATGGATTAGAAGTGTGTAAAATAGGGTCTGTAGTATCATTAATGCAATGACTTTCTTTTTTAAAGTGTTTATTTACTTAGTAAAAAAAGGAATAAAATAAAAGACATGAACTTATAGATAATATAACATAATAGTTTAACACGAGCATTCTAATGCCTGAAAAGAACAGTAATACACTTTATTTCCAAACCTTCGCACCGGCGGCGATTGCAAGGTTTTAATTCAATACGAGAACGTAATAATTGATTTTTTTTAGAATTCAACATTTCACCAGTTACTCAGATATCGAGTCAACAACCGCTTAACAACAACATCCAGGTCCGGAGGAAGATGCGGCAAATTTCAGCATTGGCAAAAAAACACTTCGTTTCATTTCTACATTTTATCGAAAGGAGTTATCATTAGACGTATGTTTAGCGTTTGAGAAGAAACTATAATTTCTATAGGCATTCATTCATTCATTCATTTATTTCTTGATAAAATAATTTTACACGTCAAATGTTACTAATGCAAAATGCATAAAGCAGGTCCTTTTACAACTAGTTTCGAGTTTGTAATCCGAACATCATGAGACAAGTGTAGATACAATTAAATACTGTAATGTTTTAAGACTCAAATAATATGGACCGAGAATGAGATATTGTTATTTAATTCATTTATCTTTATTTTTCTTAATTGTAACTTAGTTTTAGATGAATTTTGATGATTTAAGTAGGTAGTGGTAAAACAGTACAAATTTTAAATTCACTGGAGAATCACAGATTGATTTGCACCCGTCGCATTTAAATTTTTGATGCAATCGTCTTCTAACGCATACAACTCACCGTCGACCAGTACAAAATACTCTCCATCTTTTTCAATGAGCTGTCCCATAATTTCTTTAGTTTCCGTTTCATCATCTTGTCTACTGTTTCCAGCGAGAATTTCTTCATTCATATCGTTTGTATTGTCTCTTATATTTTCAGGAAGACTTTCCATTTTAATTGTCTCCGAATTCAGTAAATTTTCACGCTCAACATTTAGTTGTTCCATTTTTTTTCGTTGTTTTCTCAGTTTCTTTTTTTCATATTGTTGTCTGTGTTCTGCTAAAGTGCGTTTTTTGTTGATCTTCGGCGCAGGAGGGTGCCTGGTGGGCTGCGATTGATCGATCTCCGGATCGAAGAAGAAAGCTTCTCTATAGTCGATAATCTTATTGTTGTCGTCTAAATAGTCGCATATTTCTACAGGGGTTTGCTGGAGTATGTCCAAATCTAGAAGAGATCCGTCTATCTTCATGTCAGGGTATGTGTACACTTTACCTGGAACAAGGCAGATTATATTAATATACAGGGTGTAAGCGTGTAGCAATGCGACCTCCGGGCATCGCATTATTTTGTCAACACTGTCCACCACCAACTTCTATCTCATCTTTCACATTTGAATTTTGAATCGCTGTCGTTCCAAGACGCCAATTTCTAGCAGATCAGGCAGTCTAAAGTAAACCCCAGACTGGACGAGACTTCCAGAGTGTTTTTGAGTTATAATCGTATGCAAGCCCTCGTGCAGTAGTTTGTGAAGTGTTCACCAAAGCTTTCCGGATCACTGATTTGAACCCTTAGAGGTAAGTCACTTGCCTTGGCCTTATTTAGATCCAGACCTTTGTTAAAATAGTCCGTAAACCTTGTAAATATAATTCCTAATCATTGTACATTTTCTAGGGTTCTTCCCCCCGACATTAAATCTCCATCAACCAACCCAAGAGTTTCATTGCCTACCCTGGCAATTGTCGCGGCGACGTGACAAGCGCAGCACTCCGAATACTCATAGGGGGGTGTATGCATACCATGAAACTATACAACTTTCCCCTAGAAATATATGTCAGGAAAGGACAAAAAAAATTACTTCCCATACAAAATCAAGATCAGCTGACTGCAATTACTATGGAAAGCCAAATTTTTTCGTTTTCTGAAATATTATTTCATAGGAAGTTGTTCAATTTCATGGTCTGAATGCGCCCTATAAGTATTCGGAGGGCAGTCCCTTACATCATAATATATAACTTTTAGACTAGCGACCCACTTCACCCGCTGCTACATCTTTCTCCGTGGTAATAAGCAGACATTACTAAGAGACTGGTAACTGTGGTTTAGGTACAATATACCTCGGAGCAGTAGTTTAACTTCATACTAACGCCTAGTTAGCGCACTCACACATGCAAACGCCCGACCGACATATACGTACACGACTACTATATAGAATCTTGTGCCGCTCGTGTCACAGCGAACCGCACTGCCGCCGCAAGTTTATGTTTGAGTATCGGGAAATCGAGAAAGCGAATACCTAGAAACCTAACTATTAATAAAATAAAAATGTAATTCATTGTTTTCTTACTGTAACTTAGTATTATGGTACCTAACTGTGACATTACTTAAATTCGGGTTTGCAAAATCAATTTTTAGACATCCCTGCTAATGTAGGTAGTTCAGACGGAAAAGTGCTCGAGTTAAACTACTGCGCTTTGGTATATTGTGGTTTAGGGCCGTAAAGCCTACCAATAACTTAAATATGTCTAGACTGGACAGACTATTTGTTGGAGAGAGTATATCCCAATGTTTCCAGAATCCGGTGTTGGGATCCTGGAAAAATCCAGCGATTCTATAAGCGCCAGCGCTGTGTCGAGCGAGCTGACATTATTATCTGTCCGAATTGAGAAGGCGCATTGTGCTTAAGTAGTAGGCAAGGTGTACTCGTGTTCGGACTGGTTGTAGTTACCGCGCCCGCGCCGCGTGTTGGCGGACCCGCGTCACGCAGCGGTCTTGAATTTTGCCAAATCTAGCCCGACCAGCCAGCGCCGATCGACGCAGCGTTGGTGCTATGAGAAGTGACACTTACCAAACATTCGCTTGGGGAGGTAGACTGTTTTGTCAGTTTTCTTGAGGTCGACGCCGTGCACTTTGATACAATGTTCGTGCAAGAAGTCGAGATGCGCGAAGTTGCGATTGCACGCCTCGCACTCGTACGGAAGTACCGGTGCGTGCGTCTGGCGATAAGAAAACTTGTTTCATTATGGACTTTTTGTAAGTATACTTATTTATTTTCGAAACATTAAATCAGCTGTTGTTTTACAACAGTAAGTATTAAAACTTATGCATAAATAAATAATAATAAAAATAAAATGAAGATATCATCATTATAATGTTGATAGTTCTGACACAAATTATAGTCTAAATCGGGTTGCCTTGCCACTGTAATGCTGTAATACCGATGAACAGTGAGTTGATTCTACGTATGCACATTATTTTTTGACATATAATAAATGTATATAGTTATGGTTGAATTTACTACAATAAAAGCAACGTAAAAACTCACCCTCAGTATGTGAGGTTGTGATTTTACTGCAGTAGTGTCAAACTAAGACGCACCTACACGACGTGAGGTTGTGTTGTGATCGAATTGACTGCAGTAGTGGCAAAGTAAAGCTTCACCTTCAATATGTGAGGTTGTAAATTTTACATTAGTATTGGCAAAGTAAAGACTCTCCTTCAATATCTGAGACTGCGATCAAATGTATTGCAGTACAAGCGGCCTGCCCAGCGGTTTCACGCGCTGATGACCGTTTTCCAGCGGGAATTAGACTTTTTCCCGTATAAAATGTAGCCTATGTTCATCAGGGATAATGTAGAATTGCAATTGCAAAATGCATTTTTAGTCGGTCCAGTAGTTTCGGAGCCTATTCTTTTTCTTTCTCTATATAATATTAGTGTAGATAGTGTAGACAAGCAAAGCCTCACCTTCAGAATGTGTTCCCTGCATTTAACTCTAGACGTTCTTCTAGCTCCACAAAGGTTGCAACGATACGGTCTGCCCGTGTGGTTGTATAGAACATGGCTGACGTGATGTGTGGCTACAGCAGATGTCGTTGGGCAGAAGCGGCAAGTTATCAAGGTAGGCTTAGGCGTTTTTATACCGTGCTGTAGTCTTTTGTGTTGGGGATAATATGACGAATGTACCTGAAAAATAGCCGGACATTTACGCCACGTCTGACAAATATTTGAGGGTCAATCAGATAACTGTGTATCACTATAGTGACAGGTTGTCAGCCCATGGCCTAAAATTACAATACACATCTAACCCTCGAGTCCCTTGGTTGCCTCTTACGACACCCACGGGTAAGAAATAGGGTGATGCTATTCTAAACCGATATCACACGACGTTTGTAGCTTTCTAATGGTGAAACATATTTTTAAATAGGTCCTGTTGTTTCGGAGTTTATCGATTACATACACACATACATACATAAATCACGCCTATATCCCTTACGGGGTAGGCAGAGCATTTACATCGATTAAACGCTAACAAAAATAAAACTTTCTAACATAAGTGTAGATATTTGTAAGCATAGATTTAATTAAAATTATTATTTTTACTATGACTTACAGAGGTGCCGCAATTTTCGCAGAGTTGCATTTTACATTTGACGTCGTGGACTCGCTGGCGGTGCAGCCTCAATCCCTTTGCCGTGTCGCATATTACATCGCACTGAAATACGGGCACTGTTAAGAGGGCTATCACCTTTTTCTAGCAAATTACCGAAAATTGGCGTTATAAACAAGCGTTTTTAAGTTAAACTGTTAGGTAAAAAAATAAAATTTCTGGTATATCTTGTCAAACATATCTTTAACTAAAAATTGTATTTTGAACATTTTGATATTTTAGATTGTAACTTATAATATAAAAGCGAAAACTAAATCCAGTTACTGAAAATGAAGAAAAAGACCTTAAATTAGGCCTGAGTTTTAGATCTATGGTACACTGTAACTAAATACTAATTTTACATATAAATAGAGGATATCCTTGAGAACAAACTTTATTTTGTACATTTTTCAATTTCATTTTAAAACATAGTTCAAAAAATCGTTTTCTCATTCACATTTCGTTGAAATATCTTGCTGTTTGAATGGCTTCTGTAGGAAAAATTAGCCATTGGATTACTTCAAAAAAAATTTATGTGTTAGAGGAAGGTGTACTTAATCAAATTGCTAAAGAAAAAATATATTATTAACTTAATTTTATTTTGTTAAAAATATTTAAAAAGCCCTATATATTTCGCGCAACGATGCTCCGGACCTCAGTATCGCGCCAGCGCTTTTAGAGGTAGGATCTGTGTCGCTCGTGCTCTTCCCAACACGCGGACGTATTTCGACAGGTGACGCGACGTTGACCTGTGAGTATTCATCAAAATATAGGGAGAATAACGTGGTTCTATGATTCCGCTATGTTGCTGTGCATTTCCAACTAGACGTAAACTTTTTGTGTTATTTTCGTTTTCTTGTCGACGTTATTGCTTCCAACAAACTTATACAGTCAAATAACACTTCCTAAATACAATTGGTACGTATACATTATTTCAGATAATGGATAAAAAGAAGAAAAATGTTTATGCTGGGAAGATCAACCAATGCAAACGAAAAAGATTAGAAAATATTTAAAAAGCATTGGCAGCCAAAAGGTATGTAGTTTTATTTTTACAATGTATTTATTCTTTGTTCTGCCGTCTTTTTCGTTCAAATTAAAAAAAAACCTTTATTTCCAGGGAGAATAAAATTAATGTTTTAATTGGATCGTCAACTCAACAAGAAAATGATTTAGTAACGTGAGTATTTATTGTATAATTAATATACCCACTAAATAACATTTGAAATTAATTTTATTAGAGTAAAGTTAGTAAATTAGAGGCTGAGTCAGTAATTTAGTAGCTGAATTATATTATTAAAAGCTGTTTGCATGAAGCTTATCTGATGCTGTTTAAATGAAGCTTATCTGATGTAAAGTTCAATTGATCAAATATTTATAACACGTTGCATCTACATTATTTTTTATTTATCTATCACCATGTCTTGATTTTTGGTTGAACCAATCAATAAAACAAACTCACACACTTCACCTGTTATAGACGACCAGACGAGATACAACATAATGAACAATCAACTTCTGCACACGTTAGTAGTGTGAGTACCCATATTTTTTTGAAATGTTAAATAAATGAAAAGGATACGAAAAAACTATAAACTTGCTGTACCTACATTTGTTATAGAGGACCGGAAGAGAACCAATTTAATGAACAATCGTCAAAATCAACTTCTGCATTTGTATCACTTGCACTAGTGTGAGTACCCTTGTACTTTCTGAACTGTAATTTATAAGAAGGATACTAAAATTTAAATTTTGTGGCTGAGTCATTTATTGAGTAGCTGAGTTACATTCTTAGAAGCTAAAATGCTGTAAAAAGAAGCTTGTCTGATGTAAGTTTCAAGTAATCAAATATTTAATTAAACGTTACAAGTACGGTATTTTTTCATTATCTGTTACCTATAACCCTGTCTTAATTTCTGGTTGAACCAACTAATAAATCGAAGACGTATACTTCTCCTGTTATAGAGAACTGGGTGAGAATCAACATAAAGAACATTCAACTTCTGCATACGGCTCAGTAGTGTGATTTTTGAAATGTGAAAATAAATGAAGAGAATACTAAAATACAATAAACTTGCTGTATTATTGAGTGGCTGTATTGCTGTATTATGTAAACTCACCCTAAGCATATAAGAAACGGGGTATTTAAAAGCTGTTATGATTTTTAACAATGTGACAAATGTATTTTTAGGCCGACGATACTGAAAAATGAGAACGATTTTTCGGGCCAATATCGATAGTACCGTTACTCCGTCTATACCTGTAGAAGCAGATTGTTCCTGGAGCAAAAAATCTTACAAAAAAAAAAAAAAAAAAAAAAGCTACAAAACTGAAAATGGCCACATGGTAATGAATCAAAATCATGATTGGTTTTATCAATTTCAGGGCCAGCTCCATATAACAAATAAAAACATGTGTTTATTTGTTGTTGGGCTCAGAGTTTCCCATGAAGACAATAAAAGTTTATAAAGGCGATGATTTCTGGGAACAAAAGATATTGCCTAGATTGACAAAGTTTTACTTTGAATGTGTTCTTCCGGAAATCGTTGATCCTAGAAAAAGCCTATCTCTTCCATTACGGATATAGTTTTGTGATTTTATATGCGAATATACAGCACACATAGCTGTGTATTTTCATAACTGATTTTAATTTACTTGTAAATAACCTAGTTGTATTCAGAATTCATGGTGTGCTAAAATCATTAAAAAAAGCATTAAAACTTACCTAAATATATATATTTATATATGGGTGTAAGGGACGGTGTACCGAAAACTTTGCAGGCATGATCAGACCATGAATCTGAACAACTTTTACTATGGAGCCTATGTTGGGAAACGAAATTTTTTTTTCGAGTTTCCATAGAAAGTCAGTCAGCTGATCGGGAATTTTGTATGGGAGGTCGAAAAAAAAATCTCGTTTACCAACATAGCTTCCATAGAAAAAGTTGTTCAGTTTCATGGTCTGATCATGCCTGCAAAGTTTTCGGTACACCGTCCCTTACACCCCGTATATATATAGTCTCATTCACACATCTTTGTTGAACCCTTGAATTGCTACATACTATAGAATATAGAATCATTTACTGCAACCGACAACCCGCCTGCCCAGAGTGGTGAGTTTGGCATTTACCCCAAATTAGTAAGTTAACTTGTGGCTAAGAATTCATAACTCAGCCACAAACAATTTGTCGCTACATACTAGGAGTATTAATTATGTTACCTTACTATTTAGCGACAACTTTGTTTGTGGCTGAGTTATTAATTTTGTGCTGAATAAAATACTGGTACTAGTATTTTTCAACAAATTATTTGTGGCTAAGTTATTAATTTTGTGCCTTAGATTCTTAGATCCAATAATGCTAATAAACAAGGTTGTTTAATTAGTAAGCCTAGAAATTACGTACCCTACCTGCTACTGCATACTTTTGACATGTCTAAAAATACTACAAAAGTTATCCTATCTAAAGTGTATATTTTGAATTTAAATTTCAAATATTTACCATACTGCATTATGAAACTCAAAACATTGAAAATACCAATATAAACCAAAGAAAGCGCGGCGGCGGCGCCAGCGGGTCACGATAAGTTGGTTCTGGTCGCGCTGGTCGCACGGCTCGCGGGCTGGCCACCGAGTCGTCAAATACCTACAATGCGGCCGGGCAAATTCTTAATAGGACTCTTAAGGCGAGTCTAGCCGTGAACGACCTCGACAGTGGCGCCACATCACAATAATAAAAACTCTTTATACAAGTTTTGAGTATTATCTTTTAAGGGCGGGCCGTGAGAAAAATGGATATTTTTGGATGAACGCAATTTTGGTGTTGAATACTATAATCACCTTATTTTGATGTATAATGATTTTTCATTATTTAATCTAGATTTTTGTCGCAAGAAAACTCGGTTAAAGGAAGTTTGCTCGATAGATTTATTTTTAAAGTTTGGTCTATTTATATACTTTTTTGCGTAGTGTATAGGAATCTTACGAGCAAAACACATTGTATTTTGCGAATAGGTACGATACATTACTATTAGATTCTTGTCGTACAGTTTTTTGATTACTTGTTTATTTGGCGAGAAATTTCCAAAACGGTGAATAATCGTCTAAATATGGCGATTCCGCTCACACACAGGATTTGCCATTAGTGGGAAAGGGACGTTTAAAAGTTCGAGGCAGAGAGTTCTTAAGTAAAATTAGAACCTGCAAACTCAATAAAATATTTGTTGTAATTAAAGCTATGGCAATATTTATAGGCACTTTTTTCCATAACTTTAATTGCAACGAATATTTCATTGAGTTTGCAGATTCTGATTTTACTTAAAGATAATACTAAAAACTTGGGCATCGGACATTCGAATAGATTGTTTGTATACAGAGCAAAACTGTTTTTTGTGAAGTGGCGCCACTGTCGAGGCCGTTGACGACTACACTCGCCTTAAAAACAACCGAAGTTTGTTTTTAAGGCTAGTGTAGTCGTCAAAAAGACCATCTTTTTGAACCAAATTTTGGGTACCATCTAAGGTAAGTAAAAGAAAAAGGCGACAAGCGGCGGCGTTTGTCTTTCTGAGCAATAATAATAATAAATAAATAATAAATACAGTATAACCTTTTATTTCAATTACGTTCGGTACTTTTTCGTTTTTTTTTGTTAAGTGGTCTTTCTTGGTGGCGCTCGCAAAAACATACGTTTAGTCTGCGGCAGCCCTATGTATCATCGTTTTCGGCAACTCTGTCCGCCTCAACAGGCTCGTAAAGTAGATGATGATATACTATGGTTTATTATGCACTTCCATTGCCATATAATTTTCATAAAATTGAAATATAAATTGAAATGAAAATAAAAACTTTTTTTTAGATTCCACCGGGACTTGATCTGGGACCGTGTGGTACCACTGAGCTACCGGCGCCTCGACTGACACTTCCAAACTTTCAATCTCTTGGCACGTTGCTTGGAGACGATTATTTTCATTTATAGATAAAGATAGATGTGGTTTACATGAAAATCGAGTCAGCTGGCCTTTGATGATACGGCTACATAGATGGGTTCTCATCAGGGAATTACGATTTTGTATAACTTACATCAGGATATTAGGATTTTGTATTACTGACATCAGGACATTGAAAAGTGTATAACTTAAATCAGGGCATTAGAATAATGTATAACTCACATCAGGAAATTAGGACGTGTATTACTTACATCAGGAAATTAGGATTTTGTATTACTTACATCAGGACATTAGGATGTTGTATTACTTACATCAGGGCATTAAGATGATGTATTGCTTACATCAGGATATTAGGATTTTATTTAACTTGTCAGAGCATAAGAATTTTGTATTACTTACATCAGGACATTAGGATTTTGTTTGTATTACTTACGTCAGGGTATTAGAATTTTGTATTACTTACATCAGGACATTAGAATTTTGTGCAACTTACATCAGGGCATTTCCCAGGATATTCAAGGGACTGTTTCGGGCTTTGGTTTTCATGATTGGGGCATTTGTGTTTAGCGACCTCCTCTTTCGAGTCGAACAACTGGCAACAGTGTTTGCAACCGTTCCTAAAATACAAATGTAGATATTTCATTATGTATTAATAATAAATGAAAACACACACATACACATATCACGCAGTTAGGCAGAGCGTAAACGGCCGCAAAAAACGTCAAATCACACGACGTTTGACAAATATTTGAGGGTCATTCGGAAAATTGTGTATCGCCATAGTGATAGGTTGTCAGCCCATCGCCTAACATTGCAATACACACCCTCAAGTCCCTTAGTCGCCTCTTACGACTCCCACGAGAAAGAAATGGGGTGAATGTTTCTCTGAGCCGAAATCACACGGCCAATTAATAAATGTAATAAATTAAAGTTAATCAACGTAATTGAATCACACGGCCTTGTGATGCCGGCTTCGAATAGCATCACCCCATTTGGGAGTCGTAAGAGGCGACTAAGGGTCTTGAGGGTGTGTGTTGCAATTTTAGGCGATGGTCTGACAACCTGTCACTATGGCAATACACAATTTTTTGAATGACCATTAAATATATGTCAGACGTGGCGTAAATGTCCGTTTTTGTGCCGTTTACGCTCTGCCTATGCCGCATAGGAATAGTGGACGTGATATGTGCGTGTGTAATATAATAAATGTAATTTAATGAATGTAATTTAATATAACTTTTCAAGCACTCGCGATCACTTTCACTCATTTTAAGTATTAGACCGGGTCTATCGCGATAGTATTTAGGTAAATATTAGTAATTTACCTGTGTCCCGACGTTTCAATACAGTTTCATGTATTGTGTATTGAAACGTCGGGACACAGGTAAATTACTAATATTTACCTAAATACTATCGCGATAGACCCGGTCTAATACTTAAAATGAGTGTAATTTAATAAATGAAATGTAATGAATGTAATTTAATGAATATAATTTAATAAATGAAATGTAATCAATGTAATTTAATAAACAAATAAATTAATATATCAAGACAGACTTACTCGTAGTGATCAGCAGCAGGATGTTTCTTTTTGACCAAATGATGGAAAAGCAACTTCTCTTCCGTGAAGTAGATCTTGCATAACTCACAGTAAAACCGAGCGTCGTTCAATTCTGCTACCGTGTTAAGGCGCTGTAATACAAGTGTAAAAAAATACATACATACATACATAAGTCATGCCTATATCCCTTACGTTGTAGGCAGAGCGTTAACGATCGTAAAATGGATATTAACACCACGTCTGACAAAAGTTTGAGGATCAATCAGATAACTGTGTATATAGTGATAGGTTTTCAGCCCATCGCCTAAAATTCCAATACACATCTAACCCTCGAGTCCCTTAGTCGCCTCTTACGACACCCATGGGTAAAAAATGGGGTGATGCTATTCTAAGCCGGCATCACATGGTAAAAAAAATGCTGCATATATTTCAAGTGGTGAACCAGTCTATGAAAGTGAACAACTTTCCCCAAGGATTATGGGCCGAAATATGAAAATTTGCCGTGTGATGCCTTAGAATAACATCACCCCATTTCTTACACATGGGTGTAGTGAGAGGCGACTAAGGGACTCGAGGGTTAGATGTGTATTGTAATTTTAGGCGATGGGCTGACAACCTGTCACTATAGTGATACACAGTTATCTGATTGACCCTCAAATATTTGTCAGACGTGGCGTAAATGTCCGGCTATTTTTCAGGTACATTCGTCATATTATCCCCAACACAAAAGACTACAGCACGGTATAAAAACGCCTAAGCCTACTTTGATAACTTGCCGCTTCTATATACCGTAACATAGTTATATGAAAGCGATTCATTACTATCTCGCTAGGAATATAGTTATAAAACGGTCCAAGTTTAGTGATGTACTTATATTACTAGATTAAGTTCAGTTTTATAAATATAGGCTTAGTGAAATAGAAATCTACCATTTATAATTAAATAAAACAATATCATATTGAGATTTCAAAGTACGAGTATATAACATTTTGACACGATTCTTCGAAGGGCAATTTTATTTTTTCAATGGCAGATTTTAATTTCAAAGCGAAATACTTTTCTCCTCCTACCAGCATTACGTCATAATGGTTTGCATAAAAATGATGGTTAGGATGTCTCTTTACGATAAGCCGAGGAGCCGCTTCATACTCTTCTATGTAATTTATTACTTCACTAATTCTCTGCCGCGTCCAACGGGCGGGGGAGGCGGCGCGCCGCCTGCGCTGCACACTCCGAAAGCTATTTCACTAAACTTAATCTAGTAATATAAGTATATCACTAAACTTGGACCGTTTTATAACTATATTCCTAGCGAGTTAGTAATGAATCGCTTACGTATAACAATGTTACGGTATATAGTTATATCTCTAGGGATATAATTATATTACGGCTTAATCTATCTTACTGCGACATGTATACTATACAGCGAGTAACAAAAACGGTATAACTGAAAAGAGGTTAAGGTACTGATAAAACTGAACAACTTTCCCCATGGAACATGACACTAAATATAAAAAAGAAATTGGTTCTCCTGTACAAAATTGCCGATCAGCTGTTCAATTTACTATGAGAGGTCCAATTCGGTATGTAAAGCATAGCTGGAAGACATTAAATAAGAAAACCATTTGGATATATTTTAGTCTAAATTAAAACATTCTTATAATTAGTAGGAAAAAGTTAAAGATTACTCTTGTTTATAAAAAAAAAACTAAATAACCTTCATTTGACCTGTGAGACGTCGTACTAACCTGGAATGAAACGAATCTCTTTCATGATCTCCTTCAAGATAACCAATGGTGGAGAAACTATAAATCCTAGTACGTCAGTCAACGTTCAGTGTCAAATTTATGAAAACAAAGTCTGATTTATTGGATTTTTTACGAATGGAGTTGTTCGCTGCAATGATTGTGCGCAACAATGACGTCATCAAACAATATATTTTAGAAATTCATTATAAATTCACGGATGATCCAATAAACAAAAAAACCCAATCAGTTTCTTAAAATGGTTTATAAATACGTTCAGAAAACAATATAATTTTTTATTTTTTTTTATTAATGATGGGTTTGCTCTTGACTCTAGTCTAGGTCATAGGACAGAGACAGAGTCTAAGATGGAGCGAGCTCACCCAGAAGAAGCCTGTTAAGGCACTGGCACTCCCACACACTGACGGAACGCAGGTGGCTACTTGGCGCCAGACTTCGGTGGGATGGTGGTCGCGAGCCAGGCGGCCCCTTACGGAGCCTTCCACGTGGGATCGTTCAGCCGGACTTATCCACAGGCAAGCCTGTGTTGCCGTTGCCCGGGGTGGACCGCTAGGAGGTAGATCCCATACCACCCCAAACTTTAACTTTACATACAGAATATTTTTTTCATTCTTCGACCTATGTTCCATAGGGAATGTTGTTCAGTTTCATGAGTAATTTGACCTCCTTTCGGCTGGATATGATACTCACAAAATACCCGTGCGTGAAGAGCTGGTGCAACAGAAGCCTGGTTTGATTTTGTGCAGTTTCGTTGCACATGTTGCATTGCTCTCTGTGGGCCTGGTAGCAATGGTTGCTGAAACTTTTCGCAGACCTGACAATCAAACGAATACATACATATATCACGCCTTTATCCCTTGCGGGGTAGGCAGAGCGTAAACGGCCGCAAAAAACGAACATTTACGCCACGTCTGACAAACATTTGAGGGTCTTTCGGAAAACTGTGTATCGCCATAGTGACAGGTTGTCAGCCCATCGCCTAAAAATGCAATACACACTCTCGAGTCCCATCGTCGCCTCTTACGACTCCCACGGGAAAGAAATGGGGTGATGCTATTCTAAGCCGGCATCACACAATCAAACGAACTGCAGTTATTACATAGAACTGACAGAACAGAAAGTGTCAAACATATCTGTGTCGGAATCGCGCGCGAGGGATTCCGTAACATTATGTAAAAAAAAAAACAGTCTAACTTTGACTCCATACAAAAAACTTGTTTGTTGAGCCTCCTTAAATATTTACTTTATTCAAATGAAACGGCAACAGAAATACATAATCTGTGAAAATTTCAACTGTCTAGGTATAACGGTTCAGGAGATACAGCCTCGTAACTGTAGGACGGACGGACAGCCGAGCCTCAGTAATAGGGTTTCCGTTATTTTGTTACTCTTTGGGTACGTAACCCTAAAAACTGGCATTAAAATTAAATTCGTTGTATAGGAGCCCCCTTAAATATTAGTTTATTTCTGTCTGTTAGTTTTTCTGTGTCTGGAGACCAAGGTACTAAAGACACAGGGAAACCTAGTTTGAGCTACTGTCTTCCATGTCTCAAATTGTTATTTCTTTTCCTTAAATTGTGTTGAAGAAATAAATACATTTATTATATTATTTTATTATTATTATTATTATTTTAGCGGCAGTACAAACCTGTAAGATATAATCTGTGAAATTGCACCTGTCTTACTATTGCCGTTTTCATAAGATATGGCCTCGAACCATTACAGATAAGAAGTAGCAAAAAGTACGTTTTTATATTAATACATTAGTATTTGTTATTAGAGTGGCAGCAGAAATACAGTATCTGTGAGAATTTATGGCATTTGCTGCGACAGACAGACAGACACACTCAGTGACAGGGTCCCGTTTTGACATTATAGGTTATTATTTTTTAAATTATTATTATTATCATTATATCTTACACACATATCACGCCTATTATCCCTTGCGGAGTAGGCGGAGCTTACAAAACCGCAAAAAACAGACATTTACGACATGTCTGATAAATATTCGGGAAATTGCAATACACACCCTCGACTCCCTTAGTCACCTCTTAGGATTCCCACGGGAAAGAAATGGGGTGATGCTATTCTAAGCCGGCATCACACGGCATGCAGCAAAAATATTTATTTTCTCATTAAATACACCAAATTCACATACATGAGAATGTACAAATTATATATAAGTAATTAAATAAGAACGTCGTTTAATTCGTCACATACAGTTGCAGATCCACAATAAGTAACAGTAATAGGGTAAGTCCGGGATATATGCCCAACCTTTTTTATTTTGTTCATATCTTTTCATTTTAAAATAATTATCAAATTATTTTCTTAAATATAAATAATTTAAACGTTTATTAATTGATTTTAAATGGCCTTTTGAAAATAATCATTTTAATTAGCCGTATATTTTAAGTTTAAAATAAAAGTGGTAACCGGGATATACGCCTCACATGCCGGATATTTGCCCCAGAGTGATTTTTTTGGAAGGGATATGTGCCCTTGGCAAGAAAACAAATATTTTAAACATAATTGACTAAATTATTTCTATATTTTAATATTATTTTAATACAAACATATATTACTAATTAACAAAACCTATTTATAATATAATATGTGGTCCAATAAATAAATGAACAGAAAAATAAAAATTTATTTGATATCTGTAACCAAATTATCCGAAACTAAAGGGTAATCCGAAATAATTACATATCCGTATCCATATTTGTAACCAAAATAACATATCCATCTTCTTCTTCTTTCGTGTCGATGACATATCCATAATATTCCTGCATAAAAGTCAGAAAAGGGTTAAGTGCCCTCAGGGACTATCCCAAAACGTAACCGAAATAAACAAAAGATGAACTATTTGTATGATATCTGCAACTAAAATTCTCAGAAACTAACGGATAATCCGAAACAATAACATATCCGTGTCCGTATCCGTAACAAAAATTCCATATTCATAACATTCCTGCATCAAAGTCAGACAAGGCCCTAAGGGCACATATCCCAAAACGTATCGAGGCAGATATCCCTTTTCACAGGGATATATGCCCATATCAAAAATGAATACAAATACATTTATTAATTCAAAAATTGGCCTATTACATAATCTACACACCCCACTCCTTATTTAGACGTAAAGAAAGAGAACAGTTACCAGTCAAATCCAAAGTTATAGTAGGTCAAAGTTCATTCGTAAAGTAAAATTCCGATTGTTGATCACGTCGCCGTCAAAAACACTCCTACGCAAGTCCGCACGCGCCAACGCTTTGTGGCAGACTTAGAGGGGGAAGGGGTGCTTTTGTTTAATAAAGGAATTTTTTGTGCGTATGTTTTACTTTTCACACAACTAAACTGAGGCGCATATCCCGCTGAGGCACATATCCGGGAATTACTATATAGAATTACTATTATCTATTCCTAGGTAATACTTAGTAATAAGTAGCTTTTAAACCGAAAGTCGTTTGCCGTGTGATGCCGGCTTAGAATAGCATCACCCCATCTTTCCCGTGGGAGTCGTACGAGGCGACTAAGGGACTCGTGGGTGTGTATTGTAATTTTAGGCGATGGAGTGACAACCTGTCACTATGGCGATACACAATTATCCGGATGACCTCAAATATTTGTCAAACGTGGCGTAAATGTCAGTTTTTTCGGCCGTTTACGCTCTGCCTACCCAGCAAAGGATTATAGGCGTGATATGTGTATGTATGTATGTGTGTAAACCGAAAGTCCGAAACAGTAATTGTTTACCTTACCGCAAGAAATCACTCGTCTTCTCTTTACGTGTGGGACACCGAGTCGTTCAACGACACGATGAACCCTGGTGTCAAGAGTTTTTTTCACAACAAATCACTTATACTATATTTAGGTTTAAATATGCATTTAATTTTAGTAAGAACGTAATTCCGAGTTAATATTTAAATATATTAAACGTTATATTTCGTTCAAAGAATACATCCTGTACATACATACATATATCACGCCTATTATCCCTTGCGGGGTAGGCAGAGCACGTCTGACATATATTTGAGGTTCATTCGGAAAATTGCGTATCGCCAAAATGAAAGGTTGTCAGCCCATCGCCTAAAATTGCAATACACACCCTTGAGTCCCTCAGTCGCCTTTTACGACTCTCACGGGAAAGAAATGGGGTGATGCTATTCTGAGCCGGCATCACACGGCAAAATAACATTGATAAAAAACGCATTTACTTACGTAAAGTGCATGTTACAAATCGGGCATACTTTATCCCATATACAGTCAGATAGATGTTGTATCGCCTCCAACCTGAAAAATTTAAAACATATTTACATGTATTTTTATGGTAATGTTTTTTAAATGAATAGACATACATAAATCACGCATATATCCCTTACGGGGTAGGCAGAGCGTTAACGGCCGTAAAACGGATATTAACACCACGTCTGACAAAAGTTTGAGGGTCAATCAGATAACTGTGTATCACTATAGTGAAAGGTTGTCAGCCCATCGCCTAAATTTGCAATACACATCTAACCCTCGAGTCCCTTAGTCGCCTTTTACGACACCCATGGTTAAGAAATGGGGTGATTCTATTCTAAGCCGGCATCACACGGTCATTTTCTAAATGAAGGTATCTGTTAATTCCTTCTGCTTGGGTACATATCTCTCGCCCATTAATTAAGAGAGCAGGCTGAAAATCAGCGCTGCGCGACGCCTTCATGGCACGTGACAGCATAGGCCTTTCCTTTTCCTTTTGGCAAATATGTATTAAATCGAATACCAAATTTTAAAACACTTCCCGTGTTGGGTATACAATTTTTGAAAACTTGCAAAATTTTCAAGCCTGAAACCTGCGACTTTCGCATTACTAGTGGCGACGCCTCTTCCACCTGGGCTACCGCAGCTCATTCCTTGCCCGCCAATTTCGCAATTGTATTTTAATGCCAGTAACGCGTGGCACGGCTTCATCTACCGGGTTAATTTTGCAAGTAATACCCGAACAACAAAAAAATTTATTAAATCAATAATATGTTTCTTATTGTTGTGTGTTTTTTTTTCAATAAATATTTTCTTATCTTATCTTTATCTTATGTAGCGACCCCTGGAAGCTACTACAAGAAGCTCACTCAAGTGGTTCACAAGCAAGGAAGACGCAACAGAAGTTCTCAACGTATCCGCAAGATGGCGCCACGTGACAGAACAATGGGCCTGAAACGCGGTGTTGAAGTTTTCACCGCGCACCGCATATACATGGTGTAAAAAAATTAGCTGAGAATATTTTAAGGGGTGAACCAGTACGTGAAACTGAACAACTTTCCCCAAGGAACATAGGTCGAAATATGAAAAAGAAATTGGCTCTCCTATACAAAGTTACCCAGTAACACACTGAGTATGGGAGGGTCAAATTATTTTTTCATATTTCGACCTATGTTCCTTGGGGAAAGTTGTTCAGTTTCACGTACTGGTTCACCCTTTAAAATATTCTCAGCAAATTTTTTTTTACACCATGTATAAGGTTATAAAAATTTTGCCGATATGAATAAACAAATATCTTGGACATTTTACACAGCGCCATCTAACCCCTTAACTAGGCAAAGCTTCTACCATGGGAACTAGATAGTTTTTTGTCAATATATGCATATTATACATAGAAAACACTAAACACAAATATTTGAAAACTATACACTTGTGATGTGTGGGGATCGAACCCACGACCCTCGGCGTAGCAGGCAGGTGTACTATCCACTACGCTATCGGGCCAGTGGGGTGATGCTATTCTAAGCCTAGATGCTACTCACCTGCTGCGAAATGTTTTTTTACACGTCTTGCATTCGTAATTGTACAAGTGCCAATGTTCCATATGTTTGATTATCCATTTTTGTGATCTACCCATAATATTAAGATGACAGATGTCACATTTCCTGTATATTTTTGATGGTGGGGCCGGCTGTAATAAATACAATAGGGTATTTTTTAATTATATGGGCCTTTAGACAAGAAAGTTAGAAGCTAGTTGAACGCGTGTTTAAAAAATATTTTCACTAAAAAATAAGGCTAGACATACATAAATACATACACATATTACACCTTTATCACTTACGGGGTAGGCAGAGCGCTAACAACCGTTAAATAAGGTCGCTATCGCAACATAAAAAATCTTGTAATAGTGACAGATTGTCAGCCTGTCGCCTAAAATTTTAATACACATGAAACCCTCGAAGTTCTTGCTTGAGTCGCCTCTTACGACACCCACGAGAAAGAAATAGGGTGAATATTATCATCTAAGAGCAGGACATGAATATAAAATTTGCCTTAGTGTGACAAGGATAGATAGATTGTATGGCAGAGTCCTTGTCATGACGCGAAATATTTTCTGCACACTTAGCGTTTAATCATTTTTGTTTGTTTTTCTTTTAAATTTTCGTTGGAACAATTTTTGTCGTATATTGTGCGCACCCCATTTATTTATTATTTCCCATCTTTTGTCAACATAGGTACTGCAGGTGCCTGCCGCAGATTAAAATTGCTTCTTGGCATGAACCTTTCGTCTGACCTGAACTTTGGACAATATATTGAGTCTTTAGCCACTATCCAGACGCACCGCCGGATACCATCCATACCTGGTAGCCATTCCACCAATTCGGACTAAGCGCTTCCAGTCATCATTTATAATGCGCACTGCTAAAGAGTGGAACTCACTACCTGCGTCTGTGTTTCCAAACGCATACAACCCTAATCTCTTCAAAGTAAGAGTGAACAGGCTTCTTCTGGGTGAGCTCGCTCCATCTTGGACTCTGTCTCTGTCCTATGACCTATACTAGAGTCAAGAGCAAACCCATCCTTAATAAAATAAAATAATAATACTGCAGCTAAAAATGAAAAACTTGGGAGTCCTTTTTTTTAAGTATGGGTTTGCTCTTGACTCTAGTCTAGGTCATAGGACAGACACTTTAGGGTTGTATGCGTTTGGAAACACAGACGCAGGTAGTAAGTTCCATTTTCAGCAGTGCGTATTATAAATGATGACTGGAAGCGCTTAGTCCGAATTGGTGGAATGGCTACCAGGTACGGATGGTATCCGGCGGTGCGTCTGGATGTCTGATGGTAGAAGGGAGCTGGTGGAACAAGGTCGTGAAGCTCTTGAGCACACTCTCCGAAGTACAATCTATTATAAAATACCGACAAGCAGGCAACCTTGCGGCGATGTGCCAGGCTATGTAGCTTGGTGTCCACCAGTTTTATGTCGCCTATGAGCCTCTTGGCCCTGCGTTCCACCGAGTCAAGAGCGGCAAGTTGGTATTTGGCTGAGCCATCCCAAAGGTGACTGCAATACTCCATGCAGGATCGGACTTGTGCTTTAAGTGAAATTAATTAAAAAAGAAATGTTCTAAATGTACCTTGTGTGCCTCCATATGAACCCGACATGTCCCATAATTTGCGAAGTATATCTTGCACGAGTTACATTTGTTTTTCCCCCACAACCCCCGCCATTGTTTCGGCGGTGCGTACATCTGATCAGGTGACAGGCCCGTGAGGGTGAACTGATTCATTATTTGGAAGTCTTCGACGGTATCTTTGTTGTTGCATTTCATTAGTGATTCCCTGAAAAGCGTAGTCAAGTTTTTAAGGCGAGTGTAGCCGTCAACGACCTCGACAGTGGCGCCACTTCACAAAAAAAAGTTTTCTCTTTATACAAACAATATATCAGAATATCCGTTGTCCAAGTTTTTAGTATTATTCTTAAGTAAAATTAGAACCTGCAAAGTCAATTATATATTAGCTGCAATTAAAGTTACGGAAAAAAGTACCTAAAAACGGCCACTTTTGGTATTAATTGGCAAAAATTTAATTAAAGCGAATATTTCATTGAGTTTACAGGTTCTTATTTTACTTAAGGATAATACTAAAAACTTGAACAACGGACATTCTGATAGATTGTTTGTATCTATAAAGAGAAAATATTTTATTTGTGAAGTCGCGCGACTGTCGAGACCGTGTACGACTACACTCGCCTTAACACATTTTCGACCAATCAATCAATCCGCTAGTTTGCCGATAAAGCTACTCACAATGTATAATGCGTTTGTTCACAAAAATTACAGCCGTATTTGTACCAGTGAGTGAGGCCTCTGTGTATTACCAAATCTTCCTTCGTTTCAAACCTGTCTTTACATATCTCACACACGTGCTGGAACTTTAACTGAAAAAAAAAACAACTTTTTGATCTTCTATTTCTTTTTTATTTATTTATTTTGAAACAGTATACGTAAACATACAACAATTCAGTCTCATTAAGGTTTGTCTCGATGACATAATTGATGAGTAACTAGAGGAGTAGTTTAACCAGGGTTCATCGGGTCGTTGGACGACTCGGTGTCCCAAACGAAAAGAAAGAAGACTAGCTCCTCAGGCCGCGCGCCGGCGGGGGCGCGGCGGTCCCTCATTTGTTCCCAATTTTGGGAACAACCGGCACGTGCCGGGTAGATTCAGTCCAATCCGTTCTTCCCAGAACAACTCGTAACTTCGTAAGTCGTAAGCTCAGCTAAGGGCTGGTTGTTTGCACAACCACAAAAACTTCTCCGGGTGAGCTCCTGCTCCCCACCATACAGAGGTGTAAATTTCATAGCCCCGGGGCTAAAATTGTAGAGTATGTTACACTTTGTGTTGTTACTTCTTAATGGAACTTCATGTAAATTTACTAATAAAACACTTTTTCACTAGTTCCACTAATGAAATATATTTGTTAATTTGATATTAAACTAAATGCGACCGATTTCGAACACTGCCCGATGACGATTTTCGAAACCGGTCGCATTTAGTTTAATATCAAATATAACAAATATATTTAATTAGTGGAACTAGTGAAAAAGTGTTTTATAAGTAAATTAAAATTGTAGAGTACAAAAAAAAGTAAAAAATAAATTACATGCAACAAAGATTCACTAACCTTTTCATTATGATAGACGACATGCGCGGCCAGTTCCTCCACTGTACAGTACGAGGTGAGACAGATGCCACACTTGTACGAGGCAGACTGAAACGACACATCGTTGAACAATGCGTCGAAAATTGCTTTCTGTTCATCCAATGGTACGTACGTTATATCGGTTTTTGATAGCGTGTTTGCAATCTGAAAATGAATACACACATTCATACATAAATCACACCTCTTGTAGGGGTAGGCAGAGACTATTTCCTTCCACTTACTACGATCCTGGTATACTTCTTTCGCCTCCTCCACATTCATCAATCTCTTCATGCATGCTCGTCGGTTTAGGGTACTCTTGACCTGACCTTTCTTTAGCGCGTCCCCGATTTGATCGAGGTACGTGCGTCTTGGTCTTCCCCTTCCGACGTTCCCATCCACACTCGCCATATACACCTGTTTCGTTAATCTTCTTTCATTCATCCTCTCTACATGACGACGATTTAAAAATACGAAAGTGAATATAAGATACCTACATTTAAGGCGATAGTACTCGTGAACGGTCTCGAAAGTGGCGCCACTTCACAAAAAAAAGGTTTCTCTTTATACAAACAATCTATCAGAATGTCTGTTGCTCATCATCATCATCATCATCATTGGCCTCACACGTCTGTGACAGACGATTTAAACAGTGTCTGAGGCAGACACTGCGTTGCCTGGGACGCAATTATGGAAAACGCAGGGCTGCCCAGGACCTGCGCCACCCTCTCGGCCTTCCTGGCTGGATCCGCAGGAACGACTAGTCGATACGTGCGGAGCTAGTACTGTTGCTCAAGCTTTAAGTAATATCCTTTACTAAATTATTACCAAAATTGGCCATTTTTAGGCACTTATTGGCATAACTTTAATTACAGCGAATATTTTATTGAGTTTGCAGGTTCTCATTTTACTTATGGATAATACTATAAACTTGAGCAACGGACATTCTGATAGATTGTTTGTTTTAAGAGAAAACTTATTTTTTTGGATGTGGCACCACTGTCGAGGCCGTTCACGGCTACTCTCGCCTTAAGGCGAGTCTCACTTTGCACCGGACCAAGCTCCGGTGTGCGGTGATCCGGTTTTTTATATTTGTTCGTAAGTAACAAATTACACAACCATGTCAGAGGTTTACTGTGTGTACCATGTGGCCTAGTAGATGGTTAAAAATCTCACACCAGAGTTCATCGGGTCATTAGTCGACTCGGTGTCCCACACATACATACATATATCACGCCTATACCCCTTGCGGGGTAGGCAGAGCATAAACGGCCGTAAAAACGGGCATTTACGCCACAAACATTTGAGTGTCATTTAGACAATTGTGTATCACTATAGTGACAGGTTGTCAGCCCATGGCCTAAAATTGCAATACACACCCTCAAGTCCCTTAGACGCTTTTTCCGACTCCCACGGGCAAGAAATGGGTAGTGCTATTCTAAGCCGGCATCACACGGCATAGTAAGTAAAATAAGAAAGAATAAGCTAAGGTGCCGTGTGATGCCGGCTTAGAATAGCATCACTCCATTTCTTACCCGTGGGAGTCGTAAGAGGCGACGAAGGGACACGAGGGTGTGTATTGCAATTTTAGGCGATGGGCTCACAACCTGTCACTATGGCTATACACAATTTTCCGAATGACCCTCAAACGTTTGTCAGACGTGGCGTAAATGTCCGTTTTTTGGGGCCGTTTACGCTCTGCCTACCCCGCAAGGGATAAAAGCGTGATATATGTATGTATGTAAGCTAAGAATACCAATAAAATGTATACTCACATGCGCAACTGCAGTTTTTCTAAGAAACTTCGGAATTGGTGTTTTTTTTACATTCGATTGTTGTGCGGATTTCCTGTGTTTTGTCTTATTCGTCGTCGGTGCATCGGTAAACTCTAACTCCGGTTCGGATTCGCTCTCTCTCTCACTTTCCTCTTTCAACCCTAAAACAAAAAAATACGGAGTTTTCTTTACGGAAAAAGACATCTATTTCTCAAAAAGTATACATGCATTCACTTAAATGAGAAATTTATAAAATAAAAATTAGTTTCAAGATATCGTAGCGACACAAAGCTAAATATTAGTTAAACTCAAAAACTCTTCTTTTTGAGAATTAAAAAGAAGTTTAGTATTCCAAGAACTCTGTAGATGGCGTTGTGACTACGTTACTAGATGCCAAAGCCAAAAGGCATACAAAAAAGTAATTGCCCTTTCCGAATCTATCCTCAAAACAATTTTACGCGCTTAGTTATCTATCAGCTAATACTCTGTTCTGTTTGTACGTTGTTTTCGTTGTGGTTTTCATTAATATGCAGGGAAACCTATGAAAGTAAATATTTTGTGATGCGACTGATGTAACAATAATTGGTTACGTTTTACGATCTGTATGAGATGAAAAATTGAAATAAATCGATAAATTATGTGTCTTACGTTAACGTACCAAGTACAGCGCCATCTATCCAGCGACTAGAGAAGAGTCTCAAAAAAGTAAAAATGATTACCCATATTAACCACTAGATTGCCGCCCAGCGGTTTTACCCGCTGCACTCATTTCCCGTGGTAATAGTTGTCTTCCCGCGGTAAAAAGTAGCCTAGGATGTGTTATTCCAGGTTATATTCAGGTCAAGCCGTTTCAGCATGAACAAACATACATACACACACAAACACTCAGATCAGTACGGATAACCGTATCACTAGCGGGGCAGGCAGAGCCGTCAACAGCCGTAATAAACGGTAGTTTTGCCTAATCTGACAAATATTAGAGGGTGAGGTGTGATGACGGCTAAGAATAGCATCACCCCATTTTTTCGCGGAGGTGTAGTCATGGGTTACAAAGGGACTCGAGGGTGTGTATTGCAATTTAAGGCGATGAGCTAGTGATACACAATTTTCTGAATGACCCTTAAATGTTTGTCAAACGTGGCTGTTTACGCTCTGCCTACCCCGCAAGGGATAATAGGCGTGATATATTTGAGGGTAGTTTCAAAAATTGTGTATCACCGTAGTGACAGGTCGTCAGTAAGTCGCCAAAATTGAAACACAGAACCGTTGAGTTCTGGGTAAGGGCCCTTTACGACACGCGCAGGACACAGATGGAGTGATGCTAAATATTAACATACCTTTAAAAATGTCTTCCATATCAATATCTTCCGGTACAACTTCAGTATCATCAACTGCTCCATCATCAAAACAATCATCTACATGTATCTCATTTATCACTGCATCTATCTCCACCTGTCTTTCTCTCTTCCTCCTATCTTCTTCCTCTCTTTCTATCTCCCTCCAATTGGCAGGTTTGATGTCCACTAGTATCGAACTTGTATTTAATGTTTCAAGTTGAAGTTTGATTAGTTCGCCCGTTGGGTTCTGTTCGACACTTTGGGTGTTCAAGTATGTGGATTTACTCGGTATTATATCTATTTTGATAGTCTTGGCGTCAGAGTTACATTGTATGTCAAACACGGGTTGGTTCAGGCTTTCTTTTAAAGCGGCTTCGATATCAGGAGTTATTTCAACAGGAGGGTCAATGGCATCTGGAGTGGTGTAAGAGAAGATCGTATCCTCTGGTTTCCATAAAGAGTATGGAGATATAAGGTTGGTCTTTACACGGTCGACCTTTTCTACCTCTGACTGGGCGACCTGTAGAAGTTGACGAATAGTGTTATAGCACGTTCACACCATGCACATGCTCCTACTCCTGCCGCTGTCACGAATATTGCTCGAAATACTTCCGCGGAAGTATCGACGCGAGTGAGTGTTCACACACTGCCGTTATACTCTTCTCGCACCAATATGAGTGAGCGAGATAGCAATACATTCCACACGCGTTCGTGCTGCTGTTCCTTTGACTAGCGCAATTTATTACTTGAGTAATTTGTGTACATAGCTAGAAAGAAAGGAGACAACCTCGAAAAGCTATGTGTCACGGAAAAATACAGGGTAAAAGCACACCTCGGACACTGGCGCTCAAATGTATGAATCAAATGCGTTGCTACGCACACAGTCTAAGCTCGCGTAGGTGAACGCGGACCATGCTTGTGTGTGTGAGACAACATGTCAGGGTTGCCGCCATTTTGCGATCGCGAATCGGGAATGCAATGTGCGGCAGTATGAAATGACCTTCGTCGTCGCGTCCTTGCTTAGCCGGTATCTGAGCGTCCTCCGAGCGCGGGTGGGCGGCGCTTGTAGGGGGAGGCAGGGAGTGACCATACTGTACGCTAGTACTATTAATTATACTGTGGTAAAAGGCCAAGAGGACTTAGCCCTATGCGCTGGACAGACCAAATTCGCGCAAACACTGACACCAACTTCAGTGAGGCTATCCACGCAGCCGAAGATCGAGGAAGATGTCGTAACATTATCCAGAAAAAGATTCTTAATAGAGATAACGACCCTCAGCAGTGAGGAATGATGTTCATTGCTGGCATAAAAAAGTTCATCGCTCGCGATATATGACTGATATACCTATATTACCTATGCTAGATATTTGTTGGCAACGTTTCACACTCGCCTTCCTTTTTCACTATACTCTTGTATGGCTCGGATCTGGCACTGCTTGTGCAAAATAAACCATAGTGGTTGACACTCACAGTTGTTTATTACCTACCTGTTTCTTGACAGCTTGAATCTCCTTTAACACGAAATGCGCTCGCCGACTCCTCCGGCGGAACTGTAGCGCCTTCTTGACGTGCGCGTAACATTCCGCGCAGAAATACTGCGGGAAACCGTCGTCTCCTTCTGCCTGAAAGTATAAGCATTTTTTTTTAAACCGTCAAGTGTGATTTAGATTTAGTAGGAGCACTTCTAGGCAGGTTTTTTGGGGGGTTTTTCCTGTTCAGGTGGTCCGATTAATTATGCGCATGTAAACTACATGCTTTAAAATCTTGACTTCGATTTGAAACAAATATCGTTTTCAGATGGTGGTGGCGTAAAGTTACATGCCGTGTGATTAACCTGGCCAGCCCCGTGGCAGTGCCTTGATTTTTATTTTTTTATCCCGCCCGAGCCGGTTTTCTATTAGGACATTACAAAATTGTTATAGAAAAAAGAAAATTGTGTGATACAAATTTCTTTTTTTTACAATGACGGTTCATGACGTCAATAAGTGATATGCTAATACTATCCTTCATTGAATAAAGAATTTCAATTTCAAAAAAAATTTATTCAATTTCAATTTCAAATTTCGATGAAATTAACTTTATTCAAGAATTTCAGAAAATTGCTTTTTACACTCCTTATTAGGTAGAATTAGGGTGACGCTATTCAAAGCTGGCATCACACAGCACTGAGAATAAAATAAAAGGAAATAGAATATAAAATTACTTACCTGCAATCCTGTGATGACAGAAAACAGTCTTCTGGCCTGCGGACCAATTCTCTCAAAATGGCCGACAGTGGCCAAGCAGGACCGACAGGCTTTGAGATACCACATCCTAATGGCAGGGGTTGTTCTGGGAAATATTATTTAATTAGATTTGAGAGGCGACTAAGGGACTAGAGAATTTCATGTATGCAATTTTAGGCCACATCCTGTCTCAACAGTGAAACTTGATTTTTCTACTAAACTACTCTGAACCTGGTACGTAGTAGTATTATATTATCTGTGACTGTGTGTGTGAAAAAATTTAACCAATTACAATAAATTTACCAAAAATCTCAAACAGTTCCTATTCCTAATAAATAAAAGCTATTATATGATAAAAGAATAAATACATTGAAGATAACATTCACCCCTAACAAGATTGTGATGAATTACTAATTACCCTATACAAAAGTTATGCAACAAACATATCCCATGAAACATTGATCTTGATGAATGAATGAATTTGTTTATTAATCAGTAAAGTATTCTTAAGATGAATAGATAGCCTCACAAAACCACTATTTGAGGTTTGTCTGTGGGATCGTCGAGTTGCTTATAAAATTCACAAAATACATAACTAGATAGGTACTCTACCTAGCTATGTAAGGTACAATATAACTTTTTAAGTTTGGATGCTAACCTATTTTTATTAGTTTCTTGTCTACTCGGTTTCTACTCGGTTTCGCCGGGCGCAGTGGGTAAGCCCGGTGAACTATCCCCCCCACCTGCGCTAGGGTCTGCGTAGTTGAGCGCCGAATGCGGGGATGACGGAGTCCTGGGGGGTTGAGTCGAGCGGTGCTTGGGGTTTTCGCATCGTGAGGCAACACGCCCTCTTTGGTCCCGATTTCACGCTTAACGGTAGACCTGCCTGCTAGCCACAGGCAGGGAAACGGCTTTGGTGTCCCATCAGAGGGCCACTGGCGAGGGGTGTTGGGCAAGATGGAAGGTCATGCTGAGGGCTCGCGGCGGGTGATCAGCACTGGAGGCTACACTGGATCCACCATCGTAGTCCTTCGGCCACCCAACAAGAGCCTGATGTCGCGCTGAAAGTCCCCCAATGCCCCTATATCTCTCTGGTAATCCTAACGATCCGAGGCTTCAAGCTTGTAGGACGTTCCCAAATTGCGGGCTCGATGGAGGGTGGGAAACCAGAGGGATGAACAAATATTTAAACAATGTATGGTTTTGGATCCAATGACAAACTCAACAAACACAACAAAACAGGTTCGGCAGCGCAAGCAGCCGGAACCACAAACAGCGGCGGTACGGCTTCGGCCGGATCTCCATCCGTAAGAGGAATGACCAAACCCGATGGTTGCTTGGCGGGGAAACCTGACCAAAGCGCCCAGAGCGTGGACACGCCAGTTGCGAAACAAGTCACTGTAACAAAAGTGACGGAACTTCAGGCGCCAGACGGTGCTGAAAGTTCCCACGCACGGCTGATAGACCAGGCCTGGCAAGTGGTGGAAAGTAAGAAGAAGCACCCAAAGGTGCCAATCCGAAATCTGCCGCGAACCAAGTGGCCAATCCTAAGCCAAGGAAACCGAGCCAGAAGCAGCGAAGACGAGCCCAAGAAAAGGCGAGAGCCGAGGCAGCTGCAGCTGGCAGCACAACACAACACCGTAGCCTACCCCAAACCCAGACCAGCGGTACGGCAGCTGGTGGCGCTTGTGGTGGGACCGTGCCAGGGGAAACCCGGCCGCGGGAACAACACAGTGTCACCAACACTAGTCCCGGCACTGCTGAGATGGTAAGAGGGGCTGAGGTGCCAAAACAGAAGGCAGCAAACAGGCCCGATAAAAAAACACGCATCCGCCTGGCTAAGAAGCGAGCCCGCATGAACGAGACAGTCTCGCCAAGCGGTGAGCAGAAGAAGCCCAGGGTGGAAAAGCCAATTCAACAACAGCCTCGCACAAGCTATGCCGAGGCTACAAAGCAAGATTTCGCGGTTGCCATAGCAAAGGCAGACGGAATCCTTACGCAAGAAGGTGCGGACTCAGTTCTCATGGAGATCCAGCTTAGAATGATAAGCGAGGCCCGCGCCCGATCGTCTGATGACAAAGGCCCGGTCTTCAGGGCGAAACCCTCATTTGCGGAGGGCTACCTACGCTTGTGGGGCGACGACCAGAAGACGGTGGACTGGCTAAAACAAACGGTTTCTGCCATGACACTCCCATCCGGCGAAAAGCTGACGGTGAAGAGTCAGGCAGACATCCCGAAACGCACGCGCGTCGGCATCCTCATTCCGGACCCCATGGGTGTATGGAAGGAGACTAAGGACATCGGTCACGTGCTCGCCTGGCAAAACAAGTGGGCACAGTGTGAGAGATGGCTGGTGCAGAAGGCGCTTAAACAAGCAGTGGGCTGGTTCATGGTAGTTTCAGTCCCAAACGACCTCGTACCAACCCTGGTAGAAAAGAGGCGATGCCTTTCGTGCCTCCTGGGGGCCGTGTACATACGGTTCCAGGGGCCGGGAGGCAAATACTACGAAACACCGCCAGAAGGCACCATACAAGGCACAAAGGGCCTCAAAATCACAGGCGTGCAAATGCCCAGATGCAGCAGTCCCGCACAGGGGAGCAGCACCATGTCAGTCGCCGAGGAGGTGAAAGGGAATTCCGAGGTGACCGACAGCGACATGGACGAAGCTCAGAAGCCTACCGAAGATGCCACCCTCAAGGCCTTCGAGGATCTGCTGCTCGATTCGGAGGGGGAGATGTCGTCGAAAGATGGCGTCCCCTTCGTCTGAGATCGAGGTAATACAGGTTAACCTCCAGCACAGCGTAACAGGAACGGCTCAAGCAAGAAAATGGCTGGAGGTTAACCACACAGCTATAGCCCTGATCCAAGAGCCGTGGATTAGAGGTGGCCGTATACGAGGGCTCTTCAATCTTGGAGGTAAGCTTTTAGTCTCCACCGACCATGAGAAACCAAGAGCCTGTATATACATTACAAAAAACATAAATGCACAGCCTTTAACAGAGTTCTGTTCCAGAGATCTGTATGCCGCCAGGCTACAAATACAACAACATCAAACTATGTCAGAATTGGCCGTCATGTCGGTCTACATGCCCGAAGACGATGATCCGCCATCACACGACTTCGCAAGACTCATGGACTTCTGCGAAAGAACAGGGTTAGAAGTACTGGTGGCAACTGACGCAAACGCACACCACACCCTATGGGGTATGGACACATGCAACAATAGAGGTAAGACCCTAGTTGAATATCTATTCACAACCAATCTAAACCTACTCAATACAGGCTCAGAGCCAACCTTTGTCACTAAGCGTTGTAAAACAATTATTGATCTAACTCTAGCCACAGACAAAGCAAAGGATCACATCCGAGGCTGGCATGTCTCCACGGAAGCATCGTGCTCAGACCACAGGTGGATCCGATATAAAATACAAGTAAGCATACCACCGATTCCTCCGAGCAGGAACCCTCGCAAGACTGATACGGCAAAATACAAAAATATGCTGGATCAGAAACTTGCGGAAGTTCCTGCCCCATCGTTACTAACAGACATCACACAAATAGAAACACAGGTAACTACAGTCACTAGGTCTATGACGGAATGTTACACGGAAACATGCCCGCTGACCGCCACATCAGACCACCCACGAAGCAGTAGCAAATGGTGGGGGCCAGAGCTAGAGCGCCTAAGAGGTAGGGCATGGATACCGGTATTCGGTAATACCGAAAAACCGGCAATACCGGCATATTTTGAAGATTTCTAATACCGGTATTAGAAATCTGAATACCGGTATTCCGGTATTTATAGAAACAAAATATAACAGTGTTAAGAATAGTTTTTTCTTATTTATGAATGAACTCTATAGATTTTAAGGAATTTGAGACTACATTTTGCACGCAGGTACAGGTACTTGGATAATAATTGGTGCCCTATTTCGAGTATTTCCAAATTCTATTTGAATCTGGATCAGGTATTGTACCGGTTCTTTTAATGAAGCCCTTCTTAGGGCTTAGGCCGATGACCCTGGGGCCTTGAAAAATAAACCTAACTATTTGGTGCAGAGCAAGGGTTCATCTGGAAGTAGTGTGTGTGGTTGTTTAATCAACTAGACCAATCGCGCCACCAGGACAAAACTGGGCTTAGAAGCTCAATCTCCATTTTTCACCATCCAGTCACTACCAGCTGCCCTTTTGCAGTCATCGGTCCATCCAGCGGGCGTGGCTTCCACTCGAGCACTCCACTGACCATCGGTCCTACGATAGATATGACCAACCCACTGCCACTTAAATTTGCAAGACTTTCAGACAATTACTTTGGCCGTCGGTCAAATAATGTCATTTTGGACTTTATCCATTAGCGAGATTCTGAGCATAGATCTGTCCGTAGCTTTGTGAGTGCTATGAAGGTAGACGGCGTGGGTCAGTTTTACCTCCAGGTTATATGCCTTGGCTCTGTAGGTCATGGCTGGTAGAACGCACGTGTCCCTCAAGCTGTAATCCTCACCTATGAAAACTAAACGAAAAGCAATTTTGGTTTTGTCAAAAAATAGTGCTGAAATAGTGACAAATAGTGACATATGCAAGAAAATTAGTGACTTCATATTTCCCAAGATATGGCTATCATTTGGTGAGGATTACAGATCGAGGCTCACGCTGTAATCCCAACTCTCGTGTGAGCAAACGGTGGGGTATTTTCACTTGGTCTACATTCCAAAAAATAGTGCCTAATTAGTGACTAATAGTGACAAAAGATGAGAAATTGTCGCTTTATAATTCCGAAGTTATAAAGGCATCTTGGTGAGGATTATACCTATAGCAATTTTTGCTGTAATCCTCACCTCATTTCTGCTAAACACTTAGGTCTTTTGACTCAAATTTAGTATCAAAAAATAGTGCTGAAATAGTGTTCTTAAACTGCATTGATATTTACTGTCAGACCTACAAACTTTTCGAAAGACTGCTCTTGGACCGTTTAGCTGACGTTGTTGATCCCAAACTCATACCCGAGCAAGCAGGGTTTAGGCCCGGCAAATCTTGCTGCAACCAGACACTTAAGCTCACCCAGTATATTGAGGATGGGTTTGAGATCAACAATGTCACTGGCGTTGTGTTTGTGGACTTGAGCGCCGCATATGATACGGTCAACCTCCGGAGACTGTTGTGGAAGGTGGCTGATTTAACCGGAGACCAGCAATTTGTTAATGTCCTGAGTGAACTACTTAGTAACCGCCGCTTTCAAGTCCATCTTCTTTCGGAAAAAAGCAGATGGCGGAGTCAAAAGAACGGCCTTCCTCAGGGCAGCGTCCTAGCTCCCATTTTATTTAACATCTATACCAACGATCAGCCACTGAGCCCCAGTACTTCGAGCTTCATATACGCGGATGATCTCGCTTTGGCATCGCAGGCAGACTCCTTTGAAGTTGTTGAACAAAACCTTTCAGCAGCTTTGGAGGACCTGTCTGTCTACTACGACGATAACTCCCTAAAGCCAAACCCATCGAAGACCCAGTCCTGCGTATTTCACCTGCGTAACAAACAAGCGTCACGGCCCCTTAACATCACATGGAAGGGTACTCCTATATCTCACTGCAGCTATCCTAAATACTTAGGGGTGACATTGGATAGGGCCCTAACCTTCAAATACAACTGTGAGAATGTTAGGCGTAAAGTTGGTACTCGAAACAACCTCCTGCGTAAGCTCACCTCAACAAACTGGGGAGCATCGCCGGAAGTCCTGCGAACGACTGGGCTGGCACTCTGCTACTCTGCTGGCGAATACGCGAGCTCTGTATGGAGCCGGTCAGCACATGCAAAGCAAGTGGATATAGCTCTCAATGAAACTTGTAGGACAATTACTGGATGTCTTAAACCAACTCCTTTAAGTAAGCTATATTCACTGGCAGGCGTTGCTCCACCCAGCGTTCGTAGAGAGGCGGCGTGCTCAGTTGAGAAAGCAAAGCAGGAGTCTGACCCGAGGCATCCCATGTATAGCTGCAGCCCAGCCCCTCGCCGACTCAAAAGCAGAAATAGCTTTCTAAATTCTGTTGCCCCCCTGAAAGTGGACCCACATACTTTTAAAACCGAACGGTGGAAAGAGTCTTTTCCGGCTGACCCATTCGTCCCCCAAGTCGAATGCCTACCCCCGGGGAAAAACCTGCAGTGGCCGGTGTGGAAGTCGTTAAACCGACTCCGTTCACAGGTTGGCCGCTGCAAGGAAAACCTCCAACGATGGGGCTTTTCCAATGCTTCGACTTGTCCATGCGGCGCCGAACCTCAAAACATGGCCCATCTACTGGTTTGCCCAGCGTGCCCTGACACCTGCACGTTGGAGGACCTGTGGAATGCTTCCGACGAGGCCATCCGCGTTGCCATTTACTGGTCCAAGCTCATATAATTCACCACCAGACCACATAATATTTGCTATCGACACGCTAGAAGAAGATTGATATTTATTTAGTTTATGTAGTAGAAGCAATTAAAAAAACCGTAAGAACTTCTTCATACAAAATGGTCAGGTACAGTCGCGAACAATACTTCGTATTGTCGTACTTGAAGCTCAATACTGGTTTGTTATGTCGGTAGGAACGTAATCAAACAAATTTATTTCCTTCAAGTATTTTGTTTATATCTGACAGTACACAATAGTTCTCAATCAGTCAGACGTGGCGATGATAACGACCGTATTTTTTGCGGCTGTTAACGCTCTGCCTAACCCGTAAGGGATAAAAGTGTGATATATGTTTGTATCTATGTAGTACATAAATAAATACAGGTACCTAACTTGTTTGGCAAAAATGGAACAAAAAACATATTTATGTGGTAAAATTCATTTAACTCATAAATAAATGAAAGTAGGTAGGTGAAATCTAATCAGTGACCGATAGCGAAAACCCAAGACGGGCTGGTGATAAGGAACAACTTTCCCCAAGGAACATAGGTCGAAACATGAAAAAAAATTAGACCTCCCGTACAAATTGCCGATCAGCTGATTTGGGTTATTCATATTAAAAGTTGTTCCTTATCACCAGCCCGTCCTGGGTTTTTGCTATCGGTCACTAAATAGATTTAACCCTATATAGTTAACGACGTTCGAGGCGAGGACTAATACTATAAGTACCTAATTATACCTAAATAATAATTTTTGTTATTTTCAAAACGTGCGTTTTAATTTTAATTTTTCATAATAATCGTAAGTGGCGTATTTGTTATTTAAGAAATTTTATATTTGAGTTGTCATAATACTCAATAACGCGTAACGTGATGAAACCAAAAAATACCACGCAGGCGAAGTGCATGCAATAATTTCACTATTGTCTACCCTCTCGCTCACACGCGCGGCGGTCAGTTTTCGAGGCTCGGCCAAACCGGTTTTGTTTAGCGGTGGCTAGAGCGGTGGCGCGACCAAACAGGGCTTTCAGAGTTAAGAGAATACGATGTGATAAATTAATGCGATGTGTTGATATGAAAGATATTAGCATAAGTACATATAAATACTTTATTGTTATAAAACCGTTAAAAAGTTCAAGGCGTTGAAAAATATTCAACCAAAATACCCACTCATAAAATATACCAAAATAATGTCAGTGGCTCAACTTATGTTATAGTTAACACCTACATATATTGGCAGAAATGACATTACCTAAATTAAAGCAAAAATCAAGTCTGTATTCTACGAAGTATTGTTCGCGACTGTACCTGTACCATTTTGTATGGAGAAGTTCTTACGGTTTTTTTAATTGCTTCTACTACATAAACTAAATAAATATCAATGCAGTTTAAGAACACTATTTCAGCACTATTTTTTGATACTAAATTTGAGTCAAAAGACCTAAGCGTTTAGCAGAAATGAGATGAGGATTACAGCAAAAATTGCTATAGGTATAATCCTCACCAAGATGCCTTTATAACTTCGGAATTATAAAGCGACAATTTCTCATCTTTTGTCACTATTAGTCACTAATTAGGCACTATTTTTTGGAATGTAGACCAAGTGAAAATACCCCACCGTTTGCTCACACGAGAGTTGGGATTACAGCGTGAGCCTCGATCTGTAATCCTCACCAAACGATAGCCATATCTTGGGAAATATGAAGTCACTAATTTTCTTGCATATGTCACTATTTGTCACTATTTCAGTACTATTTTTTGACAAAACCAAAATTGCTTTTCGGTAAGTTTTCATAGGTGAGGATTACAGCTTGAGGGACACGAACGCACTGGTGGTGTTTACCGTAAGTTTTTTTAAATGTTAAATCAAGTTGAAAATAAATTTGTATTCTTGTTGTCTCCACATGCGACAGAACATAAAACACACGCATCTCTTGCGAGACCTGCATGTTAAAAATACTACGTATAAGTACGAAAATTCAAATATCTAAAGTACACTGGGACTGAAACTACTACTGTGTAGTAGATCCGCGTACAGAACACCTTGCAGTGCAGCGCATCTGGGTTGTTCTCATCGACCGCGTTTTTCGTACGTTCCGCTTAAAAAGTGTTGCTTCCTCTGGGACGAGCGTTATAAAATTTTACTTCAAAATACTTCAGCACTTCTCACATATGGTCAAACATTTAATTCATCAAATATGTGGTCAGTTTTTTGTAAATTTCCTGTCAAACATGCATTCTCTCACATCCATGGCATGGTTCTTTGCTACCTTGCGCTAAATAGACTGTTATAGATCCTAAAATTACAAGTCTATGTCGTGTTAAGCTTTCTTATCTTTTAAACAATTATATTTTCTATCTTTTAGCATGTTTTTAGTTTCCACAACGGCAGAAACTTTTTTGTAAACACGGATTTTTGCGTTGAAGCCCTGAATCAGCCCACAATTACCTCGCGCTACTCTCTCACTCATATATTCATGACGGTAAAAGCTATCTGTCGATTTTACTCACGAATTCGTAGCGGCTAGTACCTCCGACAACGTCGTGGGGGACGCAGGCTCCACTCGCCGCTATATCTTCGATGGCGAGGGTAAGTTTCTCACATTTACGACTTTGTCCAGTACCAACCTCATTTCCATGCTAGTCGATTACCAATTATTCAGTTATTATGTATTATCGATATTTTTTCTGAGGAATACCTTTGATATGCTTAAAATAAGAGGCGGTACTGAATTAAATTTTAACGAATAGGTTTTAATTAAACTGCAAAATAAGCTTTCGTTCTCATTTCCATGTTCTCATTTCCATGTTTTTCCATGGTTCGAGATGGCATGGAAATGAGAAAGTGACATGGAAATGAGAGAATGATTAAAATTTTGCAGTCCACAGTTGGACAAAGTTTTTAAATTATATTTATTCTTAAATTAATCCAATGCTTGTTTTAATCGTAAATATGTGAAAGTACGGGTATTTTTCATTATTACCTATTTTTATGAAATTAAAGCTTTTGTAGTTAATTTTATATGTCTTTTTACCGAATGTCTCAGAAGGAGGGTTAGAGTTTTTCGGGAGTCTGTCTGTATGTATGTATTATGTATGTGTTTATGTATTATGTATGTATGTGGACATGCAATTGCTTTTTCGTGGATTACAGCCCAAACGGCTAGATGGATATTGACATGTGGGGTGTCATGTGATTCGCAGCGCTTTAGCGCGAGTGACATTTGCTACATTTTAAACAAGATACCGCTAAGACGCAGCACTCCCACCCGCTCTCTGTTATTTCACTGCCCCGCGCTCGCCCGACTTAGAAGCAGTCTGAAGTGGTCATTTACTGGTTACGCGCGCTTTATACTAGTTTAAAGTGCGTTGCGGTTTCGGTAGCCCTAGTCTTGGCACGCACATATATACATGTAGGAGTTTTGCTTCTAAGCGGTAGCCATTATTATGTATTCTTTTCTATAAGAGACATTCTATAGAAAAAAGTGGTTCTATACCAGGTACTGGAAACCCGCGATATCTGTACGCCAATAAAAGTAGTCCATCATGCTAACCACTTTTTTCTATAGAATGTCTCTTATAGAAAAGAATACATAATAATGGCTACCGCTTAGAAGCAAAACTCCTACATGTATATATGTGCGTGCCAAGACTAGGGCTACCGAAACCGCAACGCAGTTTAAACTAGTATAAAGCGCGCGTAACCAGTTGATGACCACTTCAAACTGCTTCCCAGTCGGGCGAGCCTATATTAATATTATGTTGGTACTCTTTTCTATCTTGGCCACAAGTTACTTTAATACAAAGTGTTATAAAACTGTTTGTTGCATTCTGCAGTCGGTCACTATGTAAAAGTTATCAGTATCCACACCCTCATGTTCGTGGGATGCTAAATAAATATTTAACTAAGTAAATAAAGCTTATTTTCTTTATATTTCCTACAAATCAAGTAGTGGACATCTAATTTCCATAACAAAAAATAGTGGCCCTCCTTTTTTTATATTTATAATTGTAATATATTAATTATTTTTACTAAAATACGTTCTTTAAGCTCTAGCAAACATTACTGACTACTTATATATTAAAATCATTTTTAATTATTTTAATATAAAATAAAAGAAAAATTGCCACGGAATTCTCTCATTTCCATGTACGCAAATAGTGGACATCAAATAACTATGAAACTAGTGGTCCAAGAACCGGGCAATTTCAATCTAGTGTTTGTAATGACGAAAACTTTGATACCGTATATTCAATTATTCAAAAAAACTAAATTTGAAAAATGACATGGAAGTGAGAAAATTCCGTGGCATTATGAGAATGACCCATCTCTTAATAAGGTGATGGCGTCTAAGATTTTTAGTAGAAGTACAAAGATCCGTATATAAAAATGCAATCATACTATTTTGATGTACGGCTATGAAGCTTGGACACTAACACTAAAAGAAGAAAAGAAACTGTTTGTCGCTAAACGAAAAGTCCTCCGAAAGATCCTGGGCCCCACCAAGGGCGATGATGGCAGGTGGCGACTGAGGAAGAATGCCGAAGTATTTAGTGGCCCAACCAAACATTATCACGAGACAAAGGCTCACCCACTTCGCTACTCGGCTTCGTAGAAAGAATAAGAGAGGATCGGTAAGTTAATAGAGCGTACATGGCAGCGCTAGAGGGATATGGTGGAGACAGACTAGGGCCAACTTTATGTTAGTAACAGGCGCAGGATAGGGAAAAGTGGCGGAAGCTCATTTTGGAGGCCAAGATCCATTTTGGGTCACTGTTAGTAGTTAGTTTTTTATTTCTTGTAGTGCTAGACGTTACGAATTTAATAGAACTTACTTTTTTGGAAAGTCATATTACTCTATAAATGTTGATAATTTGGAAGATTTAGTGTTTAAAACAAAAAATAAAAAATTATAGTTAAAGAAATACAATACCGGAAAAATACCGAAATACCGGTATACCGGTATTTGAAATCTCAGTACCGAAAAAATACCGGTATTGAAAAATTGCCAATACCGCCATGCCCTACTAAGAGGTAAGGTCAGAAAACTACTCAACAGGGCCATGAACACATCTGCAGACCGAGATTGGGAAGCCTATAAGGCAACCAAATCCAAATACAAAAAACGTTTGAGATACAGAAGCACGGCCTCGTGGAGGCGATTATGCAGCAGTATCACGACCTTTGAACAAGCAAACCGGGTAAGGAAAATCCTATCCCAACAACCACAACACGACGTCGGAAGTCTTCGAAAACCCGACGGAACCTATACAAACTCACCTAACGAATCCAATCAACTACTCTTGGAAACTCACTTCTCCGGCTGTGAGATAGTACAGGAAGTTAATTGGCAAGATACCAACACAATTACACCCACAGCACAAGACTGGGAATATGCCCAAAAGGTAGTATCCCTAGACAAGATCACATGGGCCATAAACAACTTCCAGCCCTTCAAGGCGGCGGGACCGGACGGAATCTTCCCCGCGCTTCTAAGGTGGGGAGGTCAAGCTCTGGCACTACACCTTGCTTGTATCTACAGAGCATGCCTGGCGCATAGATACATTCCGAAAAGCTGGAGAGAGGTTACAGTCATATTCATTCCCAAACCAGGCAAAGGGGATTACACCAATGCCAAAGCCTTCCGGCCGATCAGTCTCACGTCGTTTCTTTTGAAGACCATGGAGAGGCTGTGCGAACGGGAACTAAGGGACAAGGTACTGAAAAACATACCACTCCACGGCAACCAGCATGCCTACACATCGGGAAAATCGACTGAATCAGCCATACATATGGTGGTAAGTCAGATCGAAGCAGGTATACAAAGCAAAAGCATATGCATGGGCACCTTCATTGACATTGAGGGGGCCTTTGACAAAACCAACTTCACAAGCATTGGCGCAGCCCTAGTTAACCACGGGGTCAACGATGCTCTCACAAACTGGATAAAAAACATGCTCAGCAAACGCAGCGTCAGATTTGCAGGTAACAAACAAACAGCTATTGTGGCAAGAGGCTGTCCCCAAGGGGGCGTCCTTTCACCACTTCTGTGGAACATGGTAATAAATAGCCTAATCACAGAACTCAACACAAATCACTTCTACACTATTGGATACGCTGACGACCTAGCTATACTTATCACTGGTAAGTCGGCCAGCACAGTCTGCGACCTAACACAAGCAGCACTACGCATCGTGGAACGCTGGTGCGCCAGGTATGATCTCTCAGTCAATCCTACAAAAACTGAAACAGTTATGTTCACACTGAAACGGGTTTTGGGTAACTACCATCTACCAAAACTGTTCGGGACAAGACTACAACTCACTAAAGAGGTTAAGTATTTAGGGATAACCCTTGACCACAAACTAAACTGGGGTACCCACATAGACAACAAACTAAACAAAGCCTGTATTGCATTTTGGCAGTGCCGCAGGATGATCGGAAAGAAATGGGGACTCTCTCCGAAAATCATTCTATGGTTGTACAAGATGGTGATCCGCCCGATGGTGTGCTACGGCGCACTTGTATGGTGGACAAGGTGCAAACTCGCAACAGGTATAAATAAACTACAAAAGTTCCAGAGAATAGCATGTATGGCGATCACGGGATGTATGAGGACAACCCCAACTGCAGCCCTGGAAGCCATGCTGGATCTGCCGCCGCTTCACCTGTTCGTCAAACAGGAGGCGGCGGCGGCTGCTGTAAGACTTAACTCTCTGAAACTCTGGCGAAAAAGCAGCACCCCACACGCCAACATCTTAAACGAAGCGCATGCGGATCTGCCAGTTCTCGCAGCTACAGGTGACAGAATTCCTAAGCAGTTTGTCTTTGACAAAAAGTACAAAATACAATTATATGAAGACGACCTCTACGAGGGCCTTAATCCCAAAGAACTAAGGATCTTCACGGATGGGTCCAAAACGAAGTCAGGAACAGGGTCTGGTGTCTTCTCAGAGGACTTAAACATCAGACTATCAACTCCACTGGGATACCTAAACTCAGTTTTTCAAGCCGAGTGTCTGGCCATCTCATTAGCTACAACAGCCATCGCTGCCAGGGAAGTAAAGGGTCACTCAATCCAAATACTCTCAGACAGCATGTCCGTACTACAAGCACTGAGCAGTCACACAATGACCTCAGGGCTAATCTACGAATGCCACCAGCGATTGATGGAGGTATGTAAACATAATCACTTAACCCTGCAATGGATTAAGGGACACAGCGGCTCCAGAGGCAATGATGCAGCGGACGAACTAGCCCGAAGGGGATCGGATACTGATGCCTTCGGGCCAGAACCGATCATACCCATCCCGGCAGGTAAGTTCCGCTCCCTACTGAGAGAACACACCAAAAACGAACATAACACATACTGGACCGGGTTGGAAGACTGCAGGCAGGCCAGAGAGGCTATACCTACACTGACTAGCCGTCTATCCAACAAATTAATAAAACTCAAAAAACCCCAACTTCGCATGGTAACTAGCGTTATAACCGGTCACGGTCATTTCAACAAACATCTTTCAATCATAGGTGTTACTGACAGCCCCCTATGCAGAGCATGCATGGAGGAAGAAGAAACAGCTGCCCATGTGGTGATACACTGCAAAGAGGTGGCAACATACCGGGCAAAGTACCTCGGAACCCCGAGGTCAATCCCTGAGGCACTCAGCGACTTGGTAGGGTTGCTGAGCTTCCTCAGGGAGCTAGGATGGCTCGAGTAGTGAGCCCCCACCCTGTACGCAAAATAGGCGCAAGAAGACGTCGAGTTGCGGAAACCTGCCCGTTTTACCATTACCATTACCATTATTAGTTTCTTGTCTTATATTTGTAGGTAAAGTATTAAGTAAGTAAGGGTTACAATTGTCTAGCATTCTGTTACCAAAGTAACTATTTACTCTAGGTACCTCATATTTTCTTACAGATACAGACTCAGTGCAATGTTCATGAGCGACTGGGTGGGTTTTGGGGTGGTATGGGATCTACCTCCTAGCGGTCCACCCCGGGCAACGGCAACACAGGCTTGCCTGTGGATAAGTTCGGCTGAACGATCCCACTAAGCGGTGGAAGGCTCCGTAAGGGGTCGCCTGGCTCGCGACCACCATCCCACCGAAGTCTGGCGCCAAGTAGCTTGCTGCGTTCCGTCAGTGTGTGGGAGTGCCAGTGCCTTAACAGGCTTCTTCTGGGTGAGCTCGCTCCATCTTAGACTCTGTCTCTGTCCTATGACCTAGACTAGAGTCAAGAGCAAACCCATCATCAATTAAAAAAAAAAAAAAATAATGACTAGAGTAAGGCATATACATTGGTAGTGCATATTATGTAGGTCTCCAAGTTCAGTTCCAGCTGAGAAAGATTTATATATTTCAATGAATTTAAATGTCTATCAAGTAAGGTAGAAAGAGGTCTATGGGAGAGATGCATTGAATAAAAACAGATCTGGAGCCTACCTCTCATGAAGTCATCAGGTCATCATAACCTCTCAGCCTCTTAACACATTCGGATAACGTAACAAAATGCAGCACTTTTATCGAAATAGTATCGCTATGATTGTAGTCCGTCAAAATTTATAAAAGGTGCAAAATATAACAATTTGCAAAAAGTAAACATCACAGAGTGCCTTTTTAAAAACAAACAAACCTGCACAATGAATGAGTGAGTTCGGTCCACTCCACAGATCATATAAATATAGACATACATACATAAATAAATAAAAATAAATAAATACAGACAAGAACAAGACTAAACAAATCAAATACCGCCATCTAATATCGGGTAGCGGTACTTTCATCGAAACAACTCTCGAAACCTCCCATACACAACAATGTTCATTTACAAATTTTTTTTTTATAATTACTTCATTCAATTGAGTGTAGATCTATTTTTATTAAAACTTAAAATAACAATATTTACAAATATAAACTTAACTTATATACAAACAATTAACCTAAATAAGGCCTTCCGATGCATATCCACTAGACATCGTGCCCAGCATACTGGCAGCATTCCCCCTTTGAATAGCTAAGCTAATCCGTTGGGCAAGAAAGCTGCCAGCACGCCGATCGCCAGATGTCTTGTAGATACGCACCGAAACGTCTTTGACAAACTTTTTGGCTTCTGGCCCCCAAGGGCCCAAGGTTTCAAAGCCGATCGGTGCGAACATGTAGCTCTCTGCTATTTCCGCATATTTACGCACCTTTGCTCCCTCTGCGTTCGCGGCTGCGGAGCCAGCTTGTGCACTTGTTGCCTGAAGGTGGGATGAGGCAAGCGTGTCCACGCAAGTGACGTCCCACACCAAACTCCTTCCATGCTGCCACGGAATGAGGGTTACGCCGTCGGGTCTCTTGCCATCAGAACGAACGATGCCGTTTGGTTCCAACTTTGCCGGAACGTTCGCTGAGACAAGAGCCCGACGGATAATGTCATTCAGGGCAGAATGACGGGGGATGCGGCCGGCGCTTTTTCGACACGAAAGACCGTGGTGGCCGAAATGGTTCACATGTGCGCCGCAACCGCAATCGTGTGGTTGATTGGTCCTAAGTCCTAGGCGGAGACCTATAACTAAGGACAAGGAGCAACTGTCCAGTAGGGTCCCAATGTTGGCGGATGGCAAAGCATTGAGCCAAAGACCAGACTCTCTTTCAAAAGCCGCCAGCAGGCGAGCGCGGTCGGGTGTACTGACGCATGAATCTAATTTACAAAATTGGGTTTGTCAGCGTAGGTACCTATCCATTCATTCTTTTGTTCGAGGAAAATTTTGATGCGTTTAGAATGTAATCTCATTTTTGACAGTCGCATAATGTCGTACACTGCTGTTCACATTGACGACGAATAACAAAGTCATCTTGTAAAAAAGAGCAATGTATGGTAGATTGAAATATTAACACTAGCAGTAATATGCAGTCACTGAACGTCAAAGTGTACGTTTCTTATCCTCTGAACGCAGGCTTTTTTTCGGAACGGCCTTGTTATCGGGCGTTCGCATCGCATTTTATACGCAATTGAATCATTTCGCGAAAGATAATCAGTTGAAAATTTATTTTTAAACTAGACGGAAGGTGGCAGCGTGCGAGATGTTTCCGCCAACGCGTATTCATAGCTGCCTTCCAGTCATAAACCCCATGTTCAAGCAACGGCTGCGTCCACACAGGCCTTTCCGTCAGACTTCCACCGTCGTAAACCAAACAAAGACGACGCAGATCCAGAAGACGAAATGGATGAATTTACGCGCAATCATTACTCGCTGGATGCCGTTAGGAAGTGTTATGTACGTGGGCTGGTGTTACATCCGTGCAAGCATAAACTATGAGGTGTCGAAAATCGAAATACGTTTTTACGAAATGTTTCCGTTCCGTGTGACTAGCCGTTTGTGGGGGAAGCTGGCGGCGTGCGAGCTGCCGCCGGCCCTGCGCGGCTTGGTCTACGGTACGTACTCGAGGCTTTTTAACGTGAATATGAACGAAGCAGAGGTGTCCGACCTGACTTACTATAAAAGTCTATCGGCGTTCTTCACCAGGCCTTTGAAAGAAGGCGTGCGTGTGATAGCGCCGGCGCCCTGCGTCTCCCCGTGTGATGGGGTTGTACTCAACTGCGGTCCAGTCATCTCGGAACGCATTGAACAAGTCAAAGGTGTCACATACAGTTTAGAAGAATTCTTAGGCGACAATACATGGTGCAAAACCAACACGAAAAACTCAGAATATTATGATTCTTTGTTGAAAGATAAGAAGAACATACTTCATCAATGTATTATTTATTTAGCTCCGGGCGATTATCACAGATTCCATTCTCCGTGTGAATGGACGTCAACATTCAGACGTCATTTTGCTGGTAAACTTCTATCAGTGAACCCGTGGATGGCCAAACTGATTCCCGGCTTGTTCACAATGAATGAAAGAGCTGTTTACATTGGGGAATGGAAGCATGGCTTCTTCAGTATGACTGCGGTAGGCGCCACAAATGTGGGCTCTATAGAAGTGTATAAAGATCCTGAATTACAAACAAATACGAAAGGAAAACGTACTAGAGTTGATGAAATTGAACTTGGAGCAGTGAAATTTCATAAAGGAGAGTTATTTGGTCAATTTAATATGGGGAGTACAATAATATTGCTGTTTGAGGCGCCTAGAGATTTTAAATTTGAGATGAAGGCCGGAGACCGAGTGCTCGTTGGTCAGTCGTTGACCTCAGCGACCAAACAGCTGAACTCTAGATGACTGACTCATGATCTAGTTGATTTAGTCCAAGTGACTATAGTATTCATGATTTTTGTTTTACTGTGAGATTTATATCTGTTTGTAGATAGAAGCTTGGCTATGTATGCAATTGTAGATAATAGGTATTAGATTAGATCCATTGAGGTTTGACTTGTATTTTGTGTCTTGCCCGTTTTTAGGCATTTAAGTGTGACAAAATCCTCTGCAAATGTGTGTTGAACAAAAAAACATTTAAGTCAAAGACTACTGCTCTACTTTCTGTGTATCCATATGTTTATAAAACACCTATGATATTGTTTTCACTAAACTGGCTTGATATCATGGTGCAAATATTGGATGAGTTGATTTTCAAATATTTGTGTTAAGTCTGGGCTGTTTTGTATGTACAAGTATATTGACAATCGTCAATCATATGGTAAGACCATTTAACTACAAGTTGATATGTATTTATTTACTAAAGAAAGGTTTAAGCTTTAATTTCATTTACCTAGTTATCTACAAGCTTTGCTAGTGTGGGTATATTGTCCAGGATATTTTTTTTCTTACTTGAAATACACACACACAGACACACATGTACAATAATGGACCAAGTCATTTTCTGGTTATATTATGGTTAAACTTTCGAATTTTATATTTAAAAAATATAATAAATAAGGAACTAGCCATAAAATTGTAGAGTTTTATTTTTCATCTTATATTTGTGTCAAATAGTAGCTATGTAAAGGGTGAAATTTTACTAGTGACCAATAGCAAAATCTCAAGCAAGACTGGTGACAAGGAACAACTTTTCCCATGGAACATAGGTTGAAATATGATAAAAATATTTTGAGTGTCCATAGTAACTTAAATCAGCTGATCAGCAATTTTGTATGGGAGGTCCAAATTTTTTAGACCTATGTTCCTCTAAGTTTTTTTCTTATAAGCCTGTACTGAGGTATAACTCAAAACAGGCTGATGATAAGGAACAACTTTCCCCAAAAAACGTGGTTCAAAATATGAACAAACAGCCTGTCCTGAGTTTTCGCTATCAGTCACTAGTATAATTTCACCCTATATAAAATCATATTGATAGTAGTTGTAGTATGATATAACTATGAGCTTATCTCTTCCTGACAACATGATAAGATATATTACATGTATAAGTTCATGAGTAATACTGTATGTTATAGGCCTTTGTTTATTGAATCATCCATCAAGTTCATGCATATGATTCAAATAATTAGCTTAGCTTGAGCTGAATGTCACTAGAACATAATAGAATTAACTTTTTATATTGCTATATACTTAACCATTTTGGGAAAAAAATACCTGCAATAATTATACAGGAGTAAAATAATATCTAAACAAATTGCAAGGAGTGAAAAAGCCTATGAAACTGAATATATTACTGCTGGTTGCCTTAATAAGATGAAATTTAAATAAAAAATTGTGAAAACAAATTTGTTAAACTCAACTTGGGTCAAGGTAAGAATGTAAATGTGACATAATGTGTTACAATGATATGATAAATAAATAATAATAAAAAAAACAACTATCTAGATAAAGACATCTGCGACAGATGAGGACAGACAGAGTATAATGTTGCATGTGGAGTGTTGTTTAGTTTAATGGGCTGGTTCCTACCCTTAGCGCCAACGCTGCGTCGAGCGAATTGCAAGCGCCGGTCGGCCGCGCGGGGGCTTTTTTCGGCAAAATACAAGATCAACGCGAGCTGGGTGACCCGCATCACGCAGCGCTGTTCTTGTATTTTGCCGAATCTAGCCCGCTCGACGCAGCGTTGACACTGAAGTTTATGCAGTACTTTTTTATAGGAGATAATAATAAAGATCACATCTTCCATTGTTTTGAGGCTCAGAAGAACTATATTTACATAAAATATTAATTTAATCTACATGTTTTTAAATGCAAAGTATTCTAAACAAATAAAACTTTTATACAAAATACAAATTATTTTAACTTATATTTAACTTAAGTTTATTTTGTTACTATAGTAATAAAAAAAATTAAAAACGTACCTAATATAAAGATTATTTTAAACAACAAAGCATTAAATTAAATACAAACAGAAAGTGATCCAAACAGTATCTATAGGTATTTTATTAAAATAGTTATTGTATTTAATATTTATTAATATAATAATATTATATGAGGAGTGATGGTTTTTAAAATTGTTTATTTCCATTTAATGGTAAATTTTTCAATAATTTACTGGTTTATTTCTTCAGTTAGTTTGGTTTAGTTCAATCATTTTTCAATTGTTGGTCCTATAACATTCCTCTAAAAAAAACTTATCCTCACTTTTAATAATAATAATAGAAATAATCTCTTTTAAAAGCGCACTCCTTTTATATTGTAAGTTTATACCTGCTTATTTTAAGTAAGTTAGTGCTATGGACAATCAACTGAACGAAATGTTTTGTAAAACGTCTCTGCGGTATCGATGTACCTGTGAAATAAATATTTAATACAAATACAAAATACTATGTTTTTTTTTTCGTATTCCTCATTTATTTTAGGCAAGGATTGACCTCAATAATTCAGGAATAAAATTCTCTTAACTTAGTCACTTTCCGTCAAATAATTAAAAATAATTTCTTTACCTTTGACAGTGCAAATAGGTAGGTAAAGAAATAATTGTAAATTAGAAATTAATATGCAGGTAAGTTACGAGAATTTATATCCCGAATTGAGGCCATTGGAAGGAAAAAACTTAAAATTGTATCAAATAGGGTCCACAAATGATCACACACATTTGACGTTCGTGACAACGAATATTTGTGTTACACTTGAAAATATCAATGAATCGCATTCTAGAATCTTTTATTCTTAGAATCGTTCATTACTCGACTTTGTTGAGTATTTAACATGTATGTAATATACTTTTAAGGAGAAACGTGAAGTGACGATACAACAACACGGAATCCAATAACAGAATTAACTGCCTGTCGACAGCAGCCGGTGGCGTAGTTTGAAAATAATTTCGCATGCTGATCGCCATAGCCACGCCGCCAATACTTACTTTGTGTCTTAGCTAACCGCTTCTTCTTTTCGTTAGGAACACCTAAGAGTCGATGGACGACCCGATGAACCCTAGTGTCAAAGTTTTTCAACCGCCTACTACTACATGTAGGCCTCTGAAATGGTTGTGTAACGACCACCGTCTAAGTTATCATCAGCAACCGGGACCGACGGCTTAACGTGCCGTACGAAGCACGGAGCCATCTTACTTACGAAGAATCACATGGTTGAGCTTGAGCCTGCAATGTAACCAGACTGGGAACAAATTCAAAAATATCAACTTTCTGAGTGCTCCACCGGTAATCGAACCCAGAAGCTTTGCGCCGCAGGCAGTCGCACTACCACTGCGCCACTTCGGACTGCTACTGACTGATATACAAAACTCATGTTTGACCAATAAGTATAAACAATGAACATGCGTGCGGCGTGCGTGCGTGTTTCTTAAAATAGTTCTTGGAATGGAAGGTCAAATTACATAATTAGCGGTAGATTTAAAAAATAATACCTAAAACTACTTAGTTGTACCTTCTAAGGGCGGCACGTGTGGTGCCGGCTTATTATAGCATCACCACGAATTTACCCGCGGGTGTCGTAAAATAATTAGGTATCAACCATCAACACAACAACCCATGGGTGTCGTAAGAGGCGACTTAGGGACTCGAGGGTGTGTATTGTCATTTTAAGCGATGGGCTGACAACCTGTCACTATGGCGATACACAATTCTCCGAATGACCCTTAAATATTTGTCAGACGTGGCGTAAATGGTTTGCGCTCTGCCTAGGGATTCATCATCATCAAGGGATTATAGTTGTGATTATGCGTGTGGTTGTATAATATAATTATGTATTTATCGTGGAGCAATACTCAATACTCAATAACTTTATTGCTTTTCTTGTGTAGGTACATTATGATCTTAAAATTATGTTAGTTTCAACAAGACCCTGTAAGGGCACAACAAATAAAATAAAATATATATATTTTTTACTAAGCTACTTATTCTAAATTATTAAGAAGTCCAAAATTTTAATAACAAAAAACTTAAAACTTAAAAGGAATGTGAGATCAGTTTCATACACACTTATTGCTAAATAAAATTAAAATTAAACTTATTTATCATCATCATCAATAAACTCTTGAAGCGTATAATATGCTTTTTTTGATAAAAAAATATTAAGTTCTTTCTTAAATATATTAATGTTATCTAAATTTTTTATAGAGTGTGGAAGAGCATTATATATTTTTGCAGACATGTAGTGGGGACCGGCATTTACCATACTTAACTGCGAAGTGGATGTGGCTAATCTGTTTTGCGGTCTTAAATTTCCCGGGCGGATATATTGTGGAAAAAGATGACGATTGTTTTTTACAAATATGGAAACTTCGAAAATATATATACAAAAAAGAGTTAAAATTTTGAATTTAATAAAATATGGCCTACAGCTTGTCATTGAGTCTATATTTGCAAGTATTCTGATGCATTTCTTCTGTAGGATGAATAATTTTTCAGCATCCGTACTGTTTCCCCAGAGAATTATCCCATATCTAAGCCAGGCATTGCCATATGCAAAGTAACTACAGGTTGCTGTTTTTAGATCAGTAGTTTTTTTTAGCTCGTAAAGCGCATATGAAAAACTTGACAGTTTACTTGATACTTTTTTAATGTGTTCCTTCCAATTTAAGTTTATATCTATATTTAAACCGAGAAGACAGTAAGAATCAACTGATTCTAACTGACAGTTTTCAAATGTGTAATTGATATTAAGAGGTTGTTTATTATATGGTCTAAAATGCATCAACTTTGTTTTATTGTAATTAATTTCCAAATTATGATCTTTCAGCCATGTGTTTACTACTGTGAAATATGAATCTAATATCGGTTTTAGTTGTGTCTCGTTTTGAATGGGAAATAAGAGTGAAATGTCGTCTGCGAAAAGTATGCATGGGATGTCTAGAACTTGAGGCAAATCATTTATATAAATTAAAAACAATAAGCAACCCAAGACGCTCCCTTGCGGGATAGATTGTGTCAAATTAGTAATATCAGAGCTTTTAAAATTAATTTCACCCGTATCAAAGTCGTGATATTCAATGTTCACATATTGTGCGCGATTTTTAAGATATGAAGTAAACCATTCGAGGGCCATACCTCTAACACCTATTCCAGACATTTTTTTAAGTAAAATGTTATGCAATACTCTGTCATACGCCTTAGTCATATCTAAAAGAACTCCTAGTGCGTATTTTCTTTGATTTACTAATTTTAGAATTTCGTCTACATATTTGTAGACAGCTAAAGCAGTAGAACGTCCTTTTCTAAATCCGTTTTGGTTTTCATTGAATATGTTAAATTTTTCGCAAAAGGAATATAAGCGCCTTTGCATTGCAGATTCAAATATTTTAGAAAAAGTAGAAAGAAGTGCTATGGGTCGGTAGTTATTACAGTCAGTATGACATTTTTTCTTATATAAAGGTTTTACAATAGTAAGTTTTAACAAATTTGGGAATACTCCTTCTGCGAATGATTGATTGATAAGAAGTGACAAAGGTAAGGCTAGTTCTTCTGCACATTGTTTAACTAGTATAGGAGGTATTTCATCAAAGCCATAGCTACGTTTATTTTTTAACTTTTTTATTATTGTGAATATTTCTTTTGGGTCAGTAGGACTTATATAAATGGAGTTCTTGATGGGTTCAATCACTGGACGGCCTTGAGGTTTGTTATTAAGCTGTGCTGGTGCCCCTACTGAAGTAAAGAAGTTGTTTAAATGATTTGCAATTATATTCGGATCTTCTGTAATAACATCATTAATGTTTAATTTCAAGTTTTTTTTAGGTTTAGCTATGGTTTTGTTGGTGCGCTCTTTAACTATTTGCCATGTGGTTTTGATGATATTTGAAGATTTTTGAATTATTCTTTTATATTGGTTTTTTTTTGACACAGCTACTGATTTTTTTAGCAACTTTTCATATTTTTTATAAAATTTCTTAAGAATTGTATTATCTGTTTGTGAGATAAATATTTTTAAAAGACGTTTGTTTTTGCAAGCTATTTTTAACCCTGTGGTCAACCATGTTTTAGTTTTACGTGGTTTTAATTTTATTTTTCTTTTAGGAATTATTCGGTCTAGTATTGTTTTGATTGTTTTATGAAATGAATTGTAGTTACAATTAACATTTCTATCAACATTTATAATATTGCTCCAATCTATTTTAATTAGTTCTAGTTTAAATTTATGAATATTATTTTCGCTAAAAATTCTCTTTTTAGTAAACCATTTTATTTTATCTTTTGCTTTGTTTGGTATTTTTACTATCACTCCTTTGTGATCTGAAAAACCAAATTCTTTAGTGAACACAAGCAACTCTATGTGTCGTGAATTATTAAAGATGAGGTCAATACAAGTAGATGTAGTTAATGTTATTCTTGTAGGATCTGTAACATGTTGAAGATAATTGTGACTATTCATTATGTCTAATAGCTTTTCAGAAACATTTGGCAAGAGGACATTAATGTTTATGTCTCCACCTATAATAATGTGTTTTCGTTTATCTTTTACCATTAATAGCTGCAAAAGTTTTTCTAATGTCGCATAAAATACATCTGGCTGTCGATTTCTATTAGGCCAATATAAAACTATTAAAATTAAGTTAAGCTTAGGAACTTCTACCGCACAAGTCTCAAAAACCATTTCTACCGACAGTTTTAAAATATCATCGCGTTGAATGAATTCAACATTATCCTCAATGTTATCTTTTAAGAAAATACACACGCCGCCTTTTATATGTTCAGAACGATGAAAGCTGGAGGCTAATTTATAATCTTCTAGTCGTAATAAATCTGATTGATGTGTTGTAATAAATGTTTCAGTTAGGCAAATTGCATGTATGTTTTTATTTTCTTCCATTGCCGCTTCTAGTAAATGACGCTTGCTATCTATACCTCTAATATTTTGAAACATAACATTATAAGTGTTTATTGGCTCACTTTGACATTCTGTGACATTATCGAAAAAACTGAAGGTTTCTGTTTGGTTCATTTACTGTCTTCTGTGATGATTGATGATGAGATGTAATTTGGTTTGTAGGTGACTCTATATCTTCACTTTGATTGTTTGCCGAGGTTAAGTTCTCTGATGATAGTTTTGATTGTATAGTTTCATTTAACCATAGAGATGGGTAAAATTCATTTCTTATCCAGGTCAGAAGTTGTCTAAGTTTATCAATAATGACCTTTATTCCACGGTTGTTAAGTTTGCCTGAATGAGGTGAAAACATATCAAAGGTAAGGCTCATGTTACTGTCGAAGAAGAATCCATAATCGTGTTTCACGATATCGTCGTGTAGTAGAAGGTTAAAAACTTCGACTCTGTTATTAAACATTTTAGCTCCGCATACATATGTTGGTGTACAAATAATAATATTTGTTTTTAGCTTTTGTACCGATATTCTGATGTGGCGAACAAGTTCAGTGTAGTTTTTTGTGGTTAAAAAGTCGCCTTCTCCAATCATTAAAAAGCAGTAATCATTTTCAGTGTAGTCATTAACTTGATGCTCCATACAACGCAATAATTCCTTAATACCTCCACTTGGTATTATAATGTGGCAATACTCAAATGAGTTATAAAATATATTATTCTCGATGGTTTGTAGTATTTTATTTTTATTATTTGTACTTATTATAGATAATTTATTGCGTTTTATTACGTTAATTACTTGTGGTTCTGATGATTCACTAGAAATATTATTTGCATGATTATTTCCTTTCTGTTGCTCATAGGTGTTTATTATTTTATGGGTAGCTATTTTCTGTTTTTCTTCACGTAAGGGGGTCTTCTGTTCATTTTCTGTATTAATAGTTTGTGTACTTTTATTTTTACATTTCTTATATACATTTTTTAATGCTAATAACTTCTTTTTAAGTTCATCATTTTCCAGTTGTAATTTGTATATTACTGAATGTGCCTCGTCTAAACTAAATTTTAAAATTTCTGGTTTATACTCTACTTCTTTATTAGGCTCACTCTGTTCATGACTATTTGAAAGTGGAAGTAAGGTGTTCCCACCAGGGATTATTTCATCGTCGGTGTCGTCATCACTATCATTACATAACGAATGAAAACTATTTTCAGTAGAAACATTTATAACTATTTTTTGTTTCTGTTGTGAGCTAATTTGGGGGGTGGAGGTCTTTGTTGGTATGTCTTGAGGTAAGATGGTAATATTATTTTTCTTCTGGTTTTCCTGACAGCCATAACATTTCCAATTAGCTTTCCTCTCTTTGTTCACCGCATAAAATGAATTATATCTTAGTTCTGAGACGTTAGTGCACAGTACATGAAATGTTGTATTACACTTGGAACATAATAGATATTGTTTATTTGTTATGCCAGTATTACACTTTACACACACTAATGCCATCTCGCGGCGTAAGTCACTTTCAGAAACTTTGTATGCTAATTTTTGAGATTTTATTTGCTGTCCCTCATGAATTATCTGTGGTTCAGCTTGAGTGCTATTTTTGGATTGTGGGCTGGACTCCTTTGATTTACGTCTAGAATTGGATGACCTTACTTTTTCAATTTTGCAATTAGGACACGACCATTTATCTTTTTGTTCCTTATCCATCAAATAATATTGCATATCTGATATCTTGGCGCAAATTTCAGAAGCACAGAAGTCTGCTTCACAACAATTACACTTTAGAAATTGTCTACCGAAAATTGTTGTTTTGCACTTTGAGCACGTAATCGTACATCGTCTTGAAGTCATTTTTTATTTTATTTTATATAGTGACATCTACAAGTTCTTGCGGTATCAAAAATCGTCAGCACCACCTAGTATAATGTAGTGGTACTAATACATAATCGAACCTAACTTCTCGTTTTCTTCAACAGAGGGCACTACTAGTTGTTTTCATAATCACTTCAGGAATGTTTCGTCAATTTGAATTATTTTTTCACAACGATCTTTATGAGAAATACTCACTTATATGGATTTCAAATCTTTTTTACACAATATTCACTGTTGTCTATGTATAACTGTTATAGAAGTACAAAAAAGAATAGGTTTCTCGTAATATTTATGTGAGAAATTAGTTCGAAACACGTAACGAATTTTCACTTTACTAAAGGCTTCATTTATAGTTATCCACTGAAAAGTTTTTGAAGATAACACTACTCATATGTATTTAGACGTAGATGAATACAGCTACTATAAAAACAGTATTAAAAAGCAGCTAAAACTATTATTTCAATAATTTACTATTTATTTACTTCCAACTGTGGCCAGTGTTGCCAACTAATCCAAGCATGGAACTGAACTTTTTTTAATCGTGTAGGACACGGTACCGTGTGATGCCGACTTAGAGTACCGTGTGATGCCGGCTTAGAATAGCATCACCCCATTTCGTACCTATGGGTGTCGTAAGAGGCGACTAAGGGACTAGAGGGTTAGATGTGTATTGCAATTTTAGGCGATGGGCTGACAACCTGTCACTAAAGTGATACACAGTTATCTGATTGACCCTCAAACTGTCAGACGTGGTGTTAATATCCGTTTTACGGCCGATAACGCTCTGCCTACCCCGTAAGGGATATAGGCGTGATTTATGTATAGTAGTAGGCCTTTTTATTAAAAGCTTTTATTTAACTTGCAGTGTATGTAAGTATGTAAGTAAGTAAGTAAGTAACAATGTTTGTTCGGTGCAAATCTTGCAAGTTTAATTTGAACCACTTCTCGGTATCCGATTGAGTTGAAATTTTGCATGTTGGTCCAGAACCGATGACAATGCATGTTAATCATAAATTTGACCTGATGCTGCTGCCAGGATTGGCTCCGTACGAGAGATCTCCTCAGCGGTTTATAGCTGGGACACAAAATTTTGTATACGAATTCGTTTATTATAGGCAGTTGGTAGGCCCACCATGAATTAGACGCTACATCCAGGGTTGTCTTCGAACTATGGAACTCCTCAATATTCAACTGCTGGGACTTGCAATTTTGTATACGAATTCGTTTATTATAGGCAGTTGGTAGACCCACCATGAATTAGACGCTACATCCAGGGTTGTCTTCGAACTATGGAACTCCTCAATATTCAACTGCTGGGACTTGCAATTTTGTATACGAATTCGTTTATTATAGGCAGTTGGTAGGCCCACCATGAATTAGACGCTACGTCCAGGGTTGTCTTCGAACTATGGAACTCCTCAATATTCAACTGCTGGGACTTGCAATTTTGTATACGAATTCGTTTATTATAGGCAGTTGGTAGGCCCACCATGAATTAGACGCTACATCCAGGGTTGTCTTCGAACTATGGAACTCCTCAATATTCAACTGCTGGGACTTGTCATTTTGTATACGAATTCGTTTATTATAGGCAGTTGGTAGGCCTACCATGAATTAGACGCTACATCCAGGGTTGTCTTCGAACTATGGAACTCCTCAATATTCAACTGCTGGGACTTGCAATTTTGTATACGAATTCGTTTATTATAGGAAGTTGGTAGACCCACCATGAATTAGACGCTCCATCCAGGGTTGTCTTCGAACTATGGAACTCCTCAATATTCAACTGCTGGGACTTGCAATTTTGTATATGAATTCGTTTATTATAGGCAGTTGGTAGGCCCACCATGAATTAGACGCTACATCCAGGGTTGTCTTCAAACTATGGAACTCCTCAATATTCAACTGCTGGGACTTGCAATTTTGTATACGAATTCGTTTATTATAGGCAGTTGGTAGGCCCACCATGAATTAGACGCTACATCCAGGGTTGTCTTCGAACTATGGAACTCCTCAATATTCAACTGCTGGGACTTGCAATTTTGTATACGAATTTGTTTATTATAGGCAGTTGGTAGGCCCACCATGAATTAGACGCTACATCTAGGGTTGTCTTCGAACTATGGAACTCCTCAATATTCAACTGCTGGGACTTGCAATTTTGTATACGAATTCGTTCATGATAGGCAGTTGGTAGGCCCTCCATGAATTAGGGTCACGTCAATAGAAGGCCTCCTGATAGAAGAATTAGACTGTTCGAAATTAACTGGGACTCGGCCATGTAATAATGACGCCATCAATGAAATGAAAAGACTAAGACATATAACAAGCTAATTCTTCTATTAGGGATGCCGGAGGAGTAGGTACCAACCTACTTCTATAGAATATAAAAGAGATAATTATACTTTATCCTAATGTTAGTTTTCCCCGTGCCTTAAGTTTTTCTATTGAAGGTCTCTCCGTTTTATAGAAAGACTTTCGTATTGATCAATAACTATCGTAACATAAACTAAAAAATATAAAATAAAATTATGTTAAAAAACCTTTTAAAACAAGCTTTTATTTAAGTGCTCTGAAAAGATGAAAATATTTTTTTTAATGACATTAACCACATTCATTTACGACTTTACAGAAATTAAAATATAATAAAAGCTTGTCGCGAAACTTTCAATTTGTGATTGAAATTTTGTAATTAGGTACGCACCTAACTGTAATTAGGTAGTTTCTTCTAGGCATCGCGACAAGCTTTTATTATATTTTCATTTCTGTAAAGTCATAAATGAATGTGGTTAATGTCATTAAAAAAAATATTTTCATCTTTTCAGAGCACTTAAATAAAAGCTTGTTTTAAAAGGTTTTTTAACATAATTTTTCTAGTAGTAGGCCTCTGACTGCCATGGTTGTGTAACGATCGCCGTCTAAAGGTGCTCCCAAACCTAAGTCGGCGACTGTTCCCTACAGTCGGCGACTGTTCCATACATCCAGTGTGGGAGCGATGCCGGCATGTCGGCCGCCGACATTTTCCTACATTCTCCGACTTTTCTCTACATTTCTATACATATGACGTCACAGCTATTCGATTAATTTTATTTGATTTAAAAGGGATGGGATACTTGTTAAACTTCAATACTTGTTCTTACGTGGCATAAAAACCTGCTAAGAGTGTGTCGGTCACACCTAAAACTAGGGTTTTTGTAATCAAATACGTCGAATCTTATTATAAAAAATATAAAAAAGTGATGAAGAACCGTGAAAGCCTCGAGATGATTCTACATTTGCAGCTACTGTAACCATATTTTAGGATATCCTCTATATTACAAATTTTTGGCTTTGCTGGCCGGTGTCGCATGCGTTAGAGTAAAATCAAAGACAACATTTTTATGCGTTATACTGAGGGCTATTTATATCACCCCATGTATGTTCTGCGACTTTTGGTTATTTCCAAGTTATTCAACTTTTGAAGTTGTATGAGAAAAACATGACTGGCAGGCCTTTTTTTCTTTTTTTGTACGCGATAAATAAAAATGCTACAAAAACAACAACTCAAAAAGCCCTTTTATGGAACTAAAGAACAGAAAGAAGGAAGCCTGCCAGAAATGTTGAATAACTCGGAAACTACAATAAATTGCGGGACATACATGTTAGTGATTTGGTTACCCATCAGTATAAGGCATTTGAATTTCGTCTTTGGACGTCACTTAACAGGCCACCCTATATACAGTGTGTCTTAGAAATGAATGCAAACTTTCAGAGCGTTTCCTGGACGTAAAACTGAAAAACTTTTTTTACTTTTCTAAGAACGAAAAAATTTGTCCTTCCAAAAATTTGGAGGGTATTTTTTGATAGAGGGGGGGACATGTTAAGTTTAGTGTTGCTGTGGCGCAAAGTAAAAAGACAACAGGCTCCTCTGTTGCCTTTCTAATATGAAATTTAGAGCTTGCTTCGCTCTATATTATAAGTTATATTCGTGGAGCGTGGTGTAGGTCCTCGCTTTGCTTTTTTAAAGTCAAATGTCAAGCTCGCTTAGCTCGCAATATGTTTATTGTTGCTGTAAGGCGGAACTTTCTTGGCTTTTAAATTTTCAAGCTACTACGCAACTTTTAGAACGTAAATGTAGAGCTAGATTTGCTCGCAATACGTCGTGTTGTGGTAATGTGGTGCAGTGTGCATCCCTTGTCTTTTTGAATGTGATGTGTCTAGTCACTTTTCTTGTGATGAATATTTTCTTTCACCCGACGGTAGTCTTGCTATGGTATGTGTTGTGACCCTCCATGATCAGAAGCTGTATGCGCCACTGGACTCTAGACCAGCATAGCGATTAGGTAAATTATGAGCGTTTTTTGCAGCTAGCAAGAAGTTGACTACGGAACTCTAAAACTCTCATAATTTCGATTTACTTCGCATAGTTACCTATTGTGTCAAATTTGTTTATGAATTCATAATAATTTGTGTATTTTTATGGATATCATTCATCATTCTGATAGTAATACTTAAATACGGACTACGGTGTTTCGGTGCTATAAATAAATATAGAGGTTAGTTTTTCAATTTCTGATCATCTCGGTTTACTTGAATACTCGGTATCTTCAGAACTGGATGATATTAGATCTTTTGCGTAGCAGAATCTCAGCAAGATTTCGAAGTTCGGAGGATAATAAACAACGGATAGCTTATCAAGCTTCTATCTGGTTTTGGAACTTGTCGACGGTCCTGCAGGGAGAACTGCGACCATTTTTCCAAATTAATGTCGATCTTGTTCTTCAATAAGAGCGATGCTTATGTCGGTGGACCAATATAACAGTAAAACCCAATCTAAAACCAGCAGCTGACGACAATTTGACGACATGAAATTAACACCTTATACCCGTTTTGTCGTCTAAATTCTTCCTGTCTACGTAATAGGTACAAAATGTACTAAGTCAACGAAATACCCGATGAATATCTAATTATTATGCATGTATCTCTTTCTAAATAAAGTACTTATAACAAATATGTATTTTACTTGAATTACGGTTGAGTTACATAGCCGTTATTGATAGATAGAATAATTTATTCTATAAAATAAATAAAACAAGTAGGTAGGTAAGTCATTGTCACAGTATAGTTTTGTTATTACAGATAGGTTAAATATTAAACAAAAACGGCTACATAAAACACCTGCATAATATTTGTCGTGATGACACAAATTATTCCAAAAATAAATAAAATATAGGATTTAAATTAATGTAAATAAAAACAATAAATTGTAAAATTGTAAACATAAACAGTCAAGAGTCCAAACAATGTATGACAGTGTTTTGCACAGCGTAATCATGAACGTCAGAGCTATGCACAATCCAAGCATGCACGACAATGGCAATGAAATCAAAACAGTTTCGCCAAAAACACCCTTGTAGTAACAATTTACACCCCGCGCATGCACGACACGATCATCAAAGACATCACGTGACCATTTTGAAAATCTGCTAGTAGTGATGTTACCTTATCGATAGTTTTACATTCTCGTATAACTTAATCGATATTGTTTTTTTCTTATATATTTTTTATTATATTTTTTACGACTCGCTCACTTCGTTCGCTCCAGTGAGTCACAACTCGTACCAGACCTAACCTACTGGGTCGGATTTGTGCCAGAAAATTTTAATGCGGGGGGCTTTGTTTCCCCACCCCCTCCACGGCCTTATATGTCATATTCCAATAATTAATCAAGAAGTTGATTATAGCCAACACTATAGTATATGAGTTCATTTACTCGTCGACGTAATTTTATTTAAATTCGAATTATACCCCGGTACATTAATTGTCCGGGCCAGTTACTGAACACGATCCAATGACTGTATCGTACATAGCAATATGTGCCGTTCCTACTTTAGTAATTTACTGGGAATATTCCCAAGGGAATGTTTACGAACTAAAGCAAACCTTTAAGTATTCACTTTTTAAAATACACCCTACAGAAATACATGCCTACAGCATAATATTCTTCGCATTGGTAATTCCTAATCTCTCACTACAATATTTAACTTTAAAATTCCTAAAATAATCGTATTTTGTCTCATTCTGTCTAATATACGATTATGTAATGTTTACTTACTTATTATTTATACTTATTTTACTTCAAAAAACACTTAAAATTAATTGTCCAGGATATTTATTTATTATTTATTAAATATTGTTGAATAATAAAAAAGGTAACATTCGTAATTTTTTTTTTATATCCAGAACAATTCACATAGCGCCATCTGGCCCCAAACTAAGCAAAGCTTGACTATGAGAACTAGATAGCTGTTGCAAATTTTGCAAATAAATACTTATTATACATAGAAAACACCCAGACTAAACACAAATACTTGAAAATCGACTTAATATTTGTGTCTTGTGGAGATCGAACCCACGACCCTTGGCGTAGCAGGCAGGGGTACCCGGGTTTCCGGGGAATATTCCCATTGTTACCGGGAACGGCACATTGCTAGTCGTACATAGTCATTATGTACAAAACATTGTCGGGCGTAATCGTATTGTGCATAATCAATGTCGTGCATTTATGGTTCTAAAAGTCAGCACGCAGTCAGCCTACTTTGACAGCCTATAAGTCAATATCAGTGATCCAGAGAGTTATGTCAACATACAGGTCAATATCATGTCAGACTCAGAGCAAGTAAAAGTGAAACCTACCAATATTATACTTGAAGCTATGAAAAACTCATCTCACCGCAATCAGACTTGGCTTGTCTACACAAATATTATAAAGAGGAAAGATTTGGTTGTTTGTTTGTATGAATTGAATAGGCTTCAAAACTACTAAACCAATAAAAAAATACCATTATAATTCTGTATTATTTGGTACGAGAAAATTCCGCGAGAAAATTTCGATATTGTAACCCAACGCGTGAAAAAAGTACAAAAAAAAATCTTATATCGCGTACGCTGTGGAAATTATTGACAATAGAGCAAAATGATGTACTACAGTTTTATAAAAGACATCAATATCTAAAAAAAAGCCGCAATACTATGTGTCTATCTATTACAGTTATGCCACAATAACTACTTTTTCGTCTTTAAATGTGCAATAGCAACGTCGCGCCGGTACAAACTACGCAACATTATTCGTGCCTGAGTAACAGTTGTATTTAATCATGAGTGTAATAATTATCAAAACCACCAGTTATATTAAACATGTAAATAAGCAACATTATGTTACATTTCATGCGTGGCGTGGCAGAAGCGGGGTTTATCACACTATCATTTGCTGTTTTGGCATAAGAATAGATAATAATACTGCGTATAGAAACGAAACTCCTTTGTCTGGGCCCCAAAAGCCGCGCTTTAAATACCTACTTTCCCCCGCAGCCCGTAACGCCCCGCACTCTCCCGCGCTTTAAGTCGGGGCTGTCACGTGCCAATAATTTTATTCCAGACTAGCGGTCAGTCAAGCTATTGCGACCGCTGCTGACAGTTTTCCCGTGGGAACAAAATATTTACCCATTTTAAAGTCTTACCTTACCATTTTATTGTTAATAGGTAGGTACAGAATTTTAAAATAGGTGCAAAACATACCTACGATACGAATGTGCTTATTTATCATTATCAGCTAACAATGACTTACGCACCTAGGTAGTTTAAATTAGAAAATGGAAACTAGGTACCTACGTAAGTAAAAATAGGAGTACACACAACAATTACGTATAATAAAGAATGGTAGGTACCTAGGTATTTACTGTAAAATCATCACTTACCTTGGCTCATCTTTAGGCAAATTAAAAAAACTTAGATGCGGAGTCTTCCTCGCATCACTTTTGCAGCCATACACACTACAATAATTCGGCATTGCTAAATTTTTCACAAAAAATGAAAATTCGACCCGCATGACGAACGTTTCCGCGGCGAAGCGCACTCCCGACTGAATTGTTCTCTAAGAGACAGCCATACGGATTGACCTTGAGCGCATCTGGAGCGGGAGTGTCATCTCTATGTGATTTCTACTCTATGGTTTTGGCTAGAAAAAAAAATCCAGTCAAATGAAATTCATAGTGTCGTAACGTGTTAACTACCAAACATACCTATACCTATTAAAAATATGGTGCGTATATTCTGTGTAAAGATTAAACATGCTCCCATAAGCTTGAATAAATAAGTAGTATTTTGTGTCTTTAAGCATTTGTTTTTGTTTTATTTTAACGCATGCCTTTGATTGCAATGAGTATTTCATTGCTTCATTTTATTTGCTTCTAGGGTTCTCTCTGAAATCTTCTCTTGCCCTGAAATACCATAGAGAATGTACTGCGAAAGAAGTAGGAGTACATAAATAAGATTTTCTTTGGTTTTCTTCCTTCTACGAGAAAAGACGTAATTTTTTGTCAAAAGCGTTAAAAAGGGGAGGTAACGTTCGTGATTCAATGTTCTCTCAATCTAATCAATTATAGAGATAGATTATATCTTTTGTTGTAATGTGGGTAAGTCTAAAATCAGAATAACAATTCTATTCATCTTCTTCTTCTCTTTTAACCCGTTGCCACCTAATGCTGAGTGTAGGTATCCTCCTTACTTACCTTATATTAGCGCTGCCTCTTTCTGTTAAATAGGTATGGAAAAGGATATGAGATATCCAAGTCCTATCATGTTTAAAAACTTCAATGGCTTCTACGCCATTTCTAGTAAATTTAGCCACCATTGTTTTATCGTCGCCTCATTTTGACAGATTACGCGCATTTCATGACAAGACTTACATATCTCCAATCCGTTCCTAAACCTAAGTATTTGACGAAAAGTGACAGCGCTAATATAAGGCAAGTAAAGAAAATTGTTATCCCGAATAAAGGCCATAACGTTCAGCTTGGCTACTGAGTCCATTTCAATGAATCAAGTTTTATAAATTAGGCTTGTTTATATTTAAATAAGTTAATATGAAGTCTTCGCTTGCCCTCCTGAACCCTCCTCAGAGATGCATCATTCTAGGCCAATTTTATTTATAACTAGCTTTTACCCGCGACTTCGTCCGCGTTAGATAGTTTTTTTAGGCAGAAGTTCTAAAGTAGATATGTGTATTCATAGTAAGTGACAGTGATATTAGAACAGTTCTTATCTCTACTGTTTAAAGATGACTTGCTTGCTTCTGTTGTTAAAGGGATAATTCAAAATTTGCTATCCGGACTGAGAGACCAATATTTATAACCATTGAATACAAAAGTCAGTAGATAACAGAGTACTTACTCCAATAGGTGCCATTTAAGCACACTAAAATGGTCAGCATAAGTAGATAAAACAGATAAGAAGGTGATTTAAGTTACTGTAATACATTTTTATACTTCTATACCACATTTTTTGTTTTTCTGTCCTCGGTAAAGATGGCAATGTCCTTTCTCAACTTATTCCCATCAAACTGAACATATTTTGTTCTGGAACCATTTCTGTATCTCCAATAGTTTAGGTGGGCTCCTGCTTATAGACCTGGTGGTCTACATAAGATACTCCAGATCCCCAATGTCCTTGTGTAAATAAAGCGGCCCATCATACTGAACAACTTTTGTTTTGGAACCATTTCCGTATCTCTAATAGTTTACGTGGGCTCCTGATGGTACACCTGGTGGTCTACATAAGATACTTATGAGCCCCAATGTCCTTGTGAAAAGAAGCGGCCCATCATACTGAACAACTTGTGTTTTGGAACCATGCCTGTATCTCTAATAGTTTAGCTGGGCTCCTTGTGGTACACCTGGTGGTCTACATCTATAGTCCAGACCCTCAAATGGTAATAAAAAGTAGCCCATGTCCTTTCTCGGTATGCTAGCAATCTCTGTGCCAAGTTTCATGAAGATCGGTTCAGCGGTTTGGCCGTGAAAGCGTAGCAGACAGACAGACAGAGTTACTTTCGCATTTATAATATTAGTGTGGAAGTGTGGATAATATAATGTAGTTAAATAGTTAATATAATGAATAAATAAATGATAAAGTTATTAGGTAACTAGAAAAAAAACTGGGATAGATATCCCATGAAAATTCATTTTCAGTATTTTATGATTTTCGTTTATTGGTGATTTTATTCTTGAAGGTGGTTTAGTTTTTTGTTAAAAAGTACACATATAATCCCATAGAGAACTAGACAATGATCCATGATGGAACTATTTCCATGAAGATTTCTATGAAGTTTTTGTATCCATCAGTCAATTAGTTTGTTTAAAGACGAGCAAAACGCGTGCGTGCAATTATACGTTGCAGCAAAAAAATAACATACAGCACAGCATCAGGATTGCGCAATAACATTTATGTTAACAATTATCAGTCACACACTCGCCCTCACACAATATACGCCGAGGCGTTATCAGCCGATAGAAATAAATTACTTTTCCCTGACCTAATCAAGTTTAAGTTAAACATTTGATATGTAAATGATAGAGAATATAATTTGCAACAATGCAAACTTGCAGATTTTAACATTTCGAGAAATAAAATCTTCGATTGAATGAAATGTTGCAAAAAAATATGTGAAGTATGTAAACAGTGGTTTTAAGGGCATGGGAAAGATGACACGATTGGCTTAACGCGTACCACACGATGTTACGTTATTGGACAGTTAATATGGCAAACATATTTGATCTGGTAGTGCGACAGTGGGGTGTCGATGCCGATGTATGGTAGAGTAAGCCGGTTTTTGGGTGGATCCCATGCCTCAGCAAGCGTAGCGGCGGGACGTTCTCCAAGCAAATATACCGAAGACTTAAAAACTTCCGACTTGATGGCGGAAACGGGATATCGTGCCTTATGGCATATCCGTATGGCACTAACGTTCAGCAGTGGACTGCTATTAAGCTGATGTGATGCGTGATGTGTCATATATGACATATGATTACGGCACAGCGATGCAGTGTGTAGTGCGGTTGCATTTAACTATTGTCATCAGTAATTTTGGACCAGAAATATAACCACAAAATTGTGCGGGACGTCAGAGGGGCTAAATGTTTGGTTGCGGAAGGACTTCACATTGATAAAGAGATAAATATATATTAATACATGTGCAAATACATTAATCACACTTTCAGTACAATATAGTAGATACTTCCTCTACTGCAACGTACACTGTTGCACACGCATCCAGTGTGAGTCGGTCTTTAAATTTAAGATTTCAAATTGATACATTTATCTTGGTGGCCAGTGTTATAGTATCTGTTATATTTTATCTTTTCTTATAATACACATCACTATGTAAACGTCATCAACGTACCGTCAAACGTAGTGTTATCAGCACAATTTAATCTGTCTGATACTAGATATATTTATAAAGGATTGTTTACAAATTTTATCAAAGATAGCAGCACAAAGAATTGGTTTTACACACGATTGAAATGATTTATTTATAAAGTCAACATTAAAATCATAAATGAGTAAATGCTCATTGTGTATTATTGTCAAAGAAAACAAAAAATATAAGCTTTACTAAAAAAGTTGATACGTTTAAAGAATATGTTTTTGTATTTGTGAGTCGATAGTGAAGATTGTAGAGTATATGTTTAGAAGTTATTTTAATGGTATTTAGTGTCAAATAGTCAAAATGATTTTTTCCCTTTCTTGTTTCTGTGCTGGCAACACGTGTTTTTCAAGAACCGACGACAACCGACAACAACCGACGACATCCGACGACAACCGTATACAACCGACGACATCCGACGACAACCGACGACAAGTTCGGATGTATCTAAATGTCGGATACAGTCGCCGACTTAGGTCCGGGAGGACCTTAAGTAATCATAGGCAGCAACCGGGACCGACGGCTTAACGTGCCCTCCGAAGCACAGATCATGTTTCTTTTCAGACAATCCGGTGGTCCAGCCTGCTATTTATTTATTTATTTATTCAATTACAACGGTGCAAACCAATGTTCTAGCCAGACTAGGAACAAATTCAAAGAGTGATGAATATCAACTTTGTGACTGCCTCACCGAGAATCGAACCCGGAACCTTTGGGTCGCAGGCAGTTGCACTACCACTGTGCCACATCGGCCACGACCAAAAATCTTGTATACCTATCTGACAGATTGTCAGCCTGTCGCTTAAAATTGTAATACACATGAAACCCTCAAGTCCCTCTGTTGCCTCTTATTACGACACCCGCGAGAAAAAATGGGGGGATGACCACTATACCTAAACAATATGTATGTCTATAGATATATTATATGAAAATGTATATGTGTAGTACCTATTTATTGTTTATTTTTATTACAAGTACATAATACTAAATTATGTATATCTTCATGCTTTTCTTTCTTTAAATATTTATAGTTTAAGGCACCTGCTTTGACCCTTTCCACATGCCCAAAGGTAGACTGGAAGATAACGTTATGTCCGCCCGTGTACATTTTTGGTGCATACAGTTAAATAAATAAATCTAATTGAGTAGGTATATATGGTGCCGTGTGATGCTGGCTTAGCTTAGCTTGGGCATCAATCACCCCATTTCTTTCCCGTGGGAGGCGTAAGAGACGACTAAGGGACTCGAGGGTGTGTATTGCAATTTTAGACGATGGGCTGCCAACCTGTCACAATGGCGATACCTACACAATTTTCTGAATATCCCATTTGTCAGACGTGGCATAAATGTCCGTATTTGCGGCAAGTGTGTGTGAGTAGCTGAGTAGGTATACAAAAAGACGAGTAAAGCATATAAGTATTTAGAATTAGAACCAAACATACCAGTATTACATAATACGAATAAACCGCAATACATGTTGATAATTATTTCTAATGCAATAATTTACATCACGTTCTGAATCTCAAGGTTAGAGCGTTAGATATTATAAGTAATTCATTGACCTACTGAAGATAGTTTTTGCAACAGTAGGTAGGTTAGGTATATCTCAATAGTCGGACACTTACAAACAAGATTTTAATCATTATAAGGTTACTACGCCCGTTTACGCTCTGTCTACCCTGCAAGAGATAACTACGTGATGTATATCTATGTTTATCTACCTAAGGCCAACTAGTTTTGATGTGTAGTGTAGGTAATATACGGGGAGTAAGGGACAGCCCTCCGAATACTGATAGGGTGCATGCAGACTATGAAACTGAACAACTTTCCCCTAGAAACATATGTCACGAAACGACAAAATATAGACCTCAGACACAAAATAGCTGGGTGAGCTCGCTCCATCTTAGACTCTATCTCTGTCCTATGACCTAGACTAGAGTCAAGAGCAAACCCATCATTAATAAAAAAAAAAAAAAAAAAAACACAATTTGCTGACTGAACTTAATATGGGATGTCGTCATTTTGTTGATGTTTCCTGAAATATTTTCTTGTAGGAAGTTGTTCAGTTTCATTGGTCTCAATGCACCTATCATATATATTTGGAGGGCTATCACCCACCCTGTATACAGTTATGTCGTATGTTGTTGTAGGTACAATTTCTGTTATTAATTCGACTCTTTGCGTTGTGCTCAAACTTTATATCGCTTTTAATAATTCATTTTTTACGAAAATGGGTTATCTATCATGTTATCAAAAAAGTTCACGACGAGACATCACCTGATAAAAGTATTGTAAAGCTATAAGATGTAAGAAAGTCCACTGCAAATATTTTAAGGGGCGAACCAGCCTATAAAACTGAACAACTGTCCTCAAGAAACATAGGTCGAAGAACGAAAAAATATTTGGTCCTCCCATACTAAGTGTGTTTATTAATTGTATGGGAGGGCCAAATTTTTTTTTCATATTTCGACCTATGTTCCTTGGGGACAGTTGATCAGTTTCACAAACTGGTTCACCCCTAAAATAATTGCAGTATTTTTGAGTATTATAACAACTCGCGGGTCGCCCGCGGGGCAAGAAGTACACACATAATTACCTCTATATACTTATATATTGTTGTTCCAAAATCCATCTTGAGGAGATCTATATAAGGTGTAAAAAAATTAGCTAAGAATATTTTAAGGGGTGAACCAGTACGTGAAACTGAACAACTTTCCCCAAGGAACATAGGTCGAAATATGAAAAAATAATTTGACCCTCCCATACTTAGTGTGTTACCCGGCCGGGATAATTTGTATGGGAGGGCCAATTTTTTTTTCATATTTCGACCTATGTTCCTTTGGGAAAGTTGTTCAGTTTCACGTACTGGTTCACCCCTTAAAATATTCTCAGCTATTTTTTTTACACCATGTATATTACTCCAATGCAAAATAAAATGGGGGAGTGATGTGGCAGCGTATAGCCCATGCGCTCCACATACAAGTCCTGAAACGCGGTATAGAAGTTATTTCGCCGATCGCTATAATATACAACTTCCAAACATGTCCGGTTGGAACAGTCGTTCCCCTGGTCACAACGGGTAGCCTTTTCCTCCTTTTTCTCGGCCTACTGGCCTCATCATCACTCCTCCTAAATACCTACCGAGAGTGCAGACAGTGAATTCTTCCGCTCCCACCTACTTCTTGCCCCGCGGGCGTCCCGCGAGTTATCTTGGGTTATACCTACTGTTAATGTTTAATTGATGATAGACATGCTAACATGATGTTGGTTTATCTAGTATCCAGTCTTCATATTAAAAAAGGTAAATGATACTTATGTTGTCTATGTACATCTCAACCTCTATGCTTCCGCTCTAATGTCAATCTATTCTATCTGTCATATAAAAACCTTGGTTGTGCTCGCCAACGTGTTATCAATAAACCCTTCAAGAACAGGTGAATCCTTTATTAAATATTAATGTAACTAAACAGAAAATACATGGTGATCAACATACAATCAAAGTGCATTATTATTTCTCAACTTCCACACGAGAACCCAAACGTTTTGACACCTACTACGACATAATCCCAATTCCAACTACGTCAAAATAGATTGCACACGCATCGCACGATCGTACTACGATGTCGCGGTGTGAAAAAGCGACACAATGCAATATGCTGGTACAAATGATGGTGACAGCCGCAAGCTGATGCGGCGTGGTTTGGGTTTGCCATGTGGGTTTCTATGGGATTTTAGTACTATTATGTTGGTACGTTTCCGAATCTCGGGCCCACAGGGACCCAGTCCTTTTAGGCTCATGCTCACTCATGTGGGGCCGAATTATTATTATTTATTTTGGAAGCCTTTCGTCAAAAAAGCGTAGCCGATAAAATAAACCGCAAAATTTTATCCTAGGCGCGCATGAGCAATTTTTTTACATATGTCAGAACGGGAATCCCTGTCACTGTCGTGTAGTTGTGTTTTATCTACCCCTTACAGTAGGCGCGCCGAGCAATTTTGTTACAAATGCCAGAACAGGCAATTCTGCAACGGCAATGGGGCTTTTAAACTTACCCGGAGGAGTTTTGGTGGTTGTCCTAACAACCAACCTAATCGTACCCTTGGAATAACAAAGCCAAATAGCTGCGATTTAGTTTTAAAGAAATAACAACACCCATAACAAAATGTTTGTAATCATAATTTGTAAGAAATAAAATGTGAATCAAATAATAAAAAATAAAAATAAAAACCTGCCCTTTTTTTGTAATTAATGTAAAATCGGAAAGAATCTTTTGGACCACTAAAAAGTGGATAAAATGCTCTTTGCCACTAAATAGATAAAAAATTTCCTTGGCCAAAATGGCTAGTTTCCAAATGATAAAAGGTACGCCGTCAGACCAAATTATGTGTAGGGTAAATCTTCAATAGACATTTATTTTGTATGGAATGAGGATTACATTAAAAAATGTCGTGTAATTTAATATAATATGGTATATTGTTATGGGAAATGAATTAATAAGTCTAACATTACAAAAGACTCAACCAAATTATGGATATTTTGTAAAATATTGTTGATTTTATGATTTTTTGTGTTGAGTATAATGACGGCTTGTGTAGATAATGATATTAGTAGATGATAACAATGATTTTATGTTGAGAACAATGTTTTTTTTTAGGTTTAAAGTGTATAACTTGAGTAGGGGAATATAAATAAAACAATAAAATTACGTACAAAGTAATACATATAATTAAATTAACAAAAAGAGTCTTGATTTCTATTTCACTGATTTCAAATAAAAATTTACTCCTACTTAACAAAATGAACATCATTCTCTCTCAGACTTCAGTCTTATTGACTTTAATTCACAAACATCTTCCACCCCTCAAAATCAGCATATTTTTGTATTTTTATAACTAAATAAACCTCCTCAGACTTCAGTCTTCTTGATTTTCATTAACAAGGAATTTTTACTCCACAAAATCAACATATTTTTTATATTCTTATAACTAAATAAACCTCTTAGACTACAGACTTTTTGATTTTCATTAACAAAAAATTTCTACCCCACAAAATCAGTATTTTTTGCATCTTATAAGTAAAAAAACCTCCTCAAACTTCAGTCTTATTGATTTCCATTGACAAGGAACTTCCACCTCACTAAATCAGCATATTTTTTGCATCTTATAACTAAATAAACCTCCTCAAACTTCAGTCTTATTGATTTCCATTGACAAGGAACTTCTACCTCACTAAATCAGCATATTTTTTGCATCTTATAACTAAAAAAACCTCCTCAAACTTCAGTCTTATTGATTTCCATTGACAAGGAACTTCCACACCACAAAATCAGCATATTTTTTGCATCTTATAACTAAATAAACCTCCTCAAACTTCAGTCTTATTGATTTCCATTGACAAGGAACTTCCACACCACAAAATCAGCATATTTTTTGTATTCTGATAACTAAATAGGAAAACCCCAGACTTCAGAGTTATTTTTATTTTAACGAGGAATTTCTCCGTCAGAAAACAACATAGGTATATTTTGTACTCTTTTGTAGCAACCCTTATTATCAATTAACTCAGCCCATAAAAGTGAAAATCTATTGTTCTACGACTTTTCGAAAACTCTTTCATACTAATTAGCATGAGACAGAAATCATTTTTTTGCACTTTATCTCCAAAGTCATACAATAAAAGTAGATCAATTTTATAGGATTTGTAAACTCTTGAGAGATTTTCCGTATTTTAACACCCTTCCTATTTAAGTAAATTAAGATTGCAAAGCAAAGAGAACAAAGAATATCGTAATGTTCATAACATTATTAGAACAAACAGATTTAAGTACCATATAGGACATAAGATATATATGCTTAATGTTTTAACAATATTAATCTAAATCTATGAATGAAGTAAATTGGTCAACATAGCTGCTGGCTTTTGATGTTGAAGGACGTGGATTTTCATTCGAAACGTCACAGAGGTCACCTTGAATTTTACGTTTCTTGCTTGTTAATTTTGTCGATGAAAGAGACACAATTGATTTAGCTGCAGAAGCGTCAGAACGTGTGTTTTTTTTGTCAGTCTCAGCGTTTATATCAATATCATAAAAACCTATATGATTATTGTGTTTACAAATATCAAAAGCTTCACATTCGAAGCAGCACATCTTCCTCATAGTGACTTGGTTTGATGTTTGGTCAGTCCACAATGCTTGATATGTGTCAAAGGTGCCCCGAAAGGGCTTTAAATTTGAAGGAATCAACTTTTCTCTCTCCAGTACATCTTCCTCTTGGACTACTTTAATAGAGACATTGTCTATGTTTTTATCTAATACCTCGCAAAACTGTTGAAAAGTTCCCACATCCTCACCAAAATTTACCATACGGTCCACGGTCCTCTTTATTACTGCACCAACTCCGTCGGGGGCACCCTTCCCGTGGCCTACTTCAGAGTAATTCCATGTGATTGTTTTTAGTTGCTCAAAATCATTCTTTAGCTGGGATATAAAGAAAAACACGCATTTATTCCTATACTGCGAAGTAGGAGAATCGGACATAAAGTGGATAGTGTCCAGGAATGGGTTTAATGTTATCGCTTTTTCAATTAGTGGTAATATATGAGCCCACACAGCTGGAGCATCATGTCGAAGACACTCACTAATAGTACACATTGAAGTTGGTGTAACATCACCTGTCTGGAAATCATGAGTATAAAGAACAGCCGTGTGAAGAGTAACCTGTTTTCTGCTTCTGCTGATTGTAAAACTCTGAGTTTCGGAACCATACTTCAATGAGAAATTTTCAGAATAATCAACGTGTATTATTGCTTCACAGATATTTAAATTTTCTTTCTTATTTTTGATCCTATCATATTGGTGGACTATCTTAGCCGTATGTTTAAAAAAAATTACCAGCATACTTTCAAATTGGTTTGTAGCTTCTTCAAAACCTAGTGTAACTTTCTGTTTTTCAATGAATTTTTTTTTTGTTTTATCTCCGTCTTTTGTTGTTATTTCGTTAAACGTATTTTTCCATTGAAAAAAAGTGACCATAGTATCGTTCGAAATTCCAGATTTATAGGTAAAAGCTTTTTCTTTACATTGTTCACAGGTTTTTAACAGGCAGTTGACATTTCTTGGATCACAACAAAATGTTTGAATGACTTCGTTTGAATTTTTTTGTTGTATTATTGATGCTTTATTTAATCCCTGTATCAATAATTCCATATTAGCGTGCATAGTACATTGACATGTCTCTCTCATATTCGATGTAGGAAATACTACAAAAAATGGGCGCAATTTGCAAAAAAAAGAATAAGAAACTTTTATTCCTGTTTCAGCAATACATTTTTTGTACAATTCTTTCAAGGGAGCAGTTAGGACCCTTTTTTGTTTTCTTACTTTATTCCTTGTAATATATTCTTTTTTTCCTGCTTTGATAGTGCTGTTTGAGTCATCTACATAAAAATCTAAAACTCTCTGGATTACACTATTTGATGAACGTGAAGAAGCTGCTGGTGTTTTTGCTGGTGAGACAGTGTCATTTTTTTCAGTGAGTGATTCATTTGATTTTAATTCAGATAGTTCGGTTTTGGCTTTTTCAAGATGTTTTTCTAATCTACTTATTCTCTTTCGGTTAGCTTCATTCTTTTTCTTTAACATGTTTATTATTTGCAACAAGCATTTCCTTCTTTTTCTCTCTTCATGTTTGATTTTTTTAATTTGTACTGCAACATCAAAAGGATCTTCTGCTAGAGCTGCCTTTTCCCCTTGATTTTCATCAATATTGGCTTCTATAATTTGAACTGACTCTAGATTGATTGTGCCTTTTTCTTCTTTCTTTCTCTGTCTGTAATGTCTGGAGTTTTCTTTCCACTTTTTACGCTGTTCTCTTTGGGCACGCGAAGATTTTTCAGCAATGCATACTTGCTTCTTTTCTTCTTTTCTTTTTATGTATCTGATTTTCCGTTTCTCCTTTTCTATTTTTAATAATTCGGGGTCATTTTTTATATTCATATAGCGACGTTTTTGACACAACCTTTGCTGAAAAGCTCGTTCGTCCTTTGTCTTTTTGTTAGGCATTCTACCAATCTACCTACAACAAAAATCCTTCTTAAGCAATGAAAAAGATACTTCAACATAAAGTTATTTTAATGAATGCATCATTCTGAAAGCATCTGTTCACTCTGTATGTAAAGTAATAATGTATAAAGTGCCTTTACATGTACATAGGTAAACAAAATAAACAAAATGGTATGTATTCTATGACAACCCCTAACAATAGGCACCTGTCATCTATGCATATTTTTTTTAGTGAAAAAGTGTTTTATTATTAAAGGCATATTTTTGTTAATATATTAATTGAATTTACGGTGACATTTCATTTAGCTCAAAGCCACCCCTGGCACGTCTGACCATGTCTATTATTTCGATGTACAACATTGATCGCTGTTCAAGAGGCACTCGTTGTAGCTCAAAAGCTATCAACCTCGCGAAACATTTATTACAGTCATCGGGTTGTGTTTCGTAAAATGGTACGTCGGGTAAATTATCAACATCGCCAGTAATTCCACCATCTTGTGTTCGAGAATAAACCAGTGTATCTACTATTTTTGTAAATTCAACTTGAACTTCTTTGTGTTTTTGATTTTCTTTGTATTGCACATCTCTATTGGGGATTCCCTGTTTTTCCATTTCATTAAGAATGTACTTGAGAATTCGTGGTCTTAATTTGCTTTCGGATGTGGATGCCATAATGAGGTGTAGGTACTTACAAATGTATGTTGATCGATAGTAAACGGACGAGACCTGGAAAGTAATTGTTATGTTGTAATTTCCCATTCTTTAAGTTTTTATATAGCTACATACTGACCTCTCTCTCTTTTCGTGTGGGACACCGAGCCATACTGACCAAAACCCCCTTATTCAATATGAAACCGAATTAATTGAAATTTTGATAACACCTAAATTGAACACCTAAATTACGCACCTGAAAGCTACATTTATGAAGCCACCGATTAAAGGGCAGAATCCAACGTTTATATTGAGGTAAACCATGTTGTCTTTTTGTCCTATCGTCCGATTTATTTTTATTTTTTGCTTGCAAGGTCATTATTCTCAACACTTGTCATTGTCACTTTTTATATCGTCATTAAATTCAACATGCATCATTATCATAAATTCCATTTTTGAGAATAATGACGTTGAGAATGATGACGATTGTCAGAAAACGTGTCTCAACTTGCCCAAATCATGCGCTATTAAAGCAAAATAGCCTAATTTTAATAAAACACATGATTTCTTGTAATTTAGTCTAAAATAGCACTGAATAAATTGTTACTTACGGATAAAAAGATGAAAATGAAAATGATGCACTAAATGGCACTGTAAAAACTGCAGGAATACTTGGTCTGATTTTGTCCGCGGCTGCACGTGTGCCTCGCTTGGATGTTAGTGGACGAATGAAGGGTGAAGCGCTGGTGGCGGGAAGCATCTCCTCTTACCCCGCGGGGGCTGTGTGCGCGGGTAGAAGGCCAAACAAACGTTGTTGAGAAGAATGACTAGTAAATTATCTCATATTTTGAATATTCATTTTTCGATATTTATTTGCCATGTCATATATCAAAAACCACCTAAGTTTATTGCAGGATCCACAAAAATAATAATGGCATTAAAATATAATTTTTTAAAGTATTATTTTGACGTAACAAGGGGATTAAACAGAGTTGTAGTGCACTCGGACACTATAAAAAGGTCCGAAAGAACGCATTTTTAATTTTTGTATTTTTTATTGCAAAACATAACATAAAAAATCTTTAAGGGCCATCAAGATGATCGTAAAGGTTATCTTTTGGTGAATAAATTGGCTTTTATAACAGCACCAAAATATTTTAAATATCGATGGACACCGTTTTTTCTCCGTCTGAATATTTACCCTGTAGGTGAGGTTTTAATTTTTTGCGTTAAAATACCGCTACTCGTTACTAGATGTCAGTATTTTGCTCGAAACCATGGACGTACTATCCATCCATGGGTACCTATGTATAGCATGTATAGTTCCTTGATGCTTTTTTTTTGGTGCAATGATGGTATCCGAATTGTTTTGTTTACATTTTACGAATTACTATTTGTTTGGTGTAATATCGTAGTCAATAGCAAAGAGAATATAATAGAACTAGCTAACTTTTAGTCAATAGTGAGTGATACTTTTGCTGTGGTGGTATTTCGAAAATCCGACTGATATTTTCACATACTTTGTGAGACTGAAAGGTTATGATGGAAGGTAGGTCCAAGACTCTTCTATTTGTATGAAATATTTCGTTATTCTTTTTCATATTTCCGCCCACTTATTTTCCCGCGGTAATAGTTGTTTTCCCGCAGTAAAAGTAGCCTATGTGTTAATCCAGGTTATACTCTACCTGTGTTCCAAATATCATCCAAATTGGTCAAGCTGTTTGAGCGTGAAGAGGTAGCAAACATACATACACACACAAACTCTCAGAATTATAATTATTAAGATCATTGTGTATGCATTCCTATCACATGGAATTAATATTGCTTTGAGCGCTTGTACAATGTTATTGTGTCTCAATCCTTCAAGTCATATTATGGCTTATTCAAGCAATAATGAAGGTTAGGTACCTACTAGTCTCAAGCTAAACTAAATTCTTTGCCATATTACGTTCATATTTCAACATGAGTTGCTCATTGTAGTAGTGGGTAGTATTTGCACAAATTACACCCAGTCCATAGGTTTCCTTTCGCGCTCTGCCTACCCCGCAAGGGATAATAGGCGTGATATATGTATGTATACTTCAGTACAATTTTAATGGACCATTAATAATGGGAAAGATATCAATTTATATTGGCATCTAAAGATAAAGTTTTATAGTATATTTAGTACAAATGAGACACCATTGACACAAATAAAATCGTTATTTTTATCAATACAGCGTTGTATTCTTATTTTCCAGAGTGAAACTCAAATGATGTGGTATCTAAAAGCTTGCCGGTCATGCTTAACCACGAGCGGTCATTTGGAGAAGATCGGCCCACAGGCCAAAAGGCTGTTTTGTGTGATAACGGGACTGCAGGTAAAGATGATTTTTTTTGTTGTTAGAGGTTATAATCTTATTGTTATAAAACTTTCCTAGGTCAATGTGAAAATCCAAAATCAATGTATAATAAATATCCTGAACAATTCACACAGCGCCATCTAGCACCAAACTAAGCGAAGCTTGTACAATGGGAACTAGCTGATACATACATACTTCTTTTTTGGAAATAAATATATAGAAATCATAGAAAGCACCAAGACTAAACACAATGCCATAGAACAATTTGTAATATATATTTTGTCTACTATATTGAGTACGACGTCTTTAAATAAGGGTTGTAAAACTGCGGTTTTGATGAAAAATAAGATTTTTTTTTTGGCATTTTTAAGCCTTTTATTCCAACTGTAATTGTACAATATAAAATATATGGATATGGAAGTACCTTAGTCGCCTCTTGCGACACCCAAGGGTAAGAAATAGGTTGATGCTATTGCATTAGCAGACATGACACAGCAATTACTACAGTTGACTAAGGCAATTCCAATAAGCCATATTTGACCTCTGTCAACTCCATACTAAAAGAAATGTCATCAATGAAAATGGCACCTCTGCCTCAGCATTAGCACGAATCTGACAGCTGTCAAATATGCATTATTCAGATGGCTTTGCGTAGGTCATTGCTTTGCCTTCTATGCAAGGTATTATATGTTTATAGGCATAATGTGTGTATGTGTATATCAGCTATGCCATGTGATTCCAGCTTAGAATAGCATCACCCCATTTCTTTCCCGTGGGTGTCGTAAGGCGACTGAGGGACTCAAGGGTTACATGTGTATTGAAATATTAGGCGGTGGGCTGACAACCTGTCACTATGGTGATGCAAAATGTTCTGAATGACCCTCAAATGTTATAAATAAATATTCTGGACATTTCACATATCGCCATCTAGCCCCAAACTAAGCATAGCTTGTACCATGGGAACTAAATAGCTGGTAGTTACTTTACTTTTATACTTTTTTTTGTAAATAAATTCATATCATACATAGAAAACATCCAGACAAATAGCTGAAAATTTAACTTTACAAATATTTGTGTCTTGTGGGGATCGAACCTACGACCCTCGGCGTAAAAGGCAGGGGTACAATCCGCATCTGGCCAGTTAATCCAATGTTTGTCAATCGTGTCGTAAATGTCAATTTTTACGGCCATTTGCGCTCTGCCTACCCCGCAAGGTATACATACATATATCACGCCTATATCGCCTACGTTTAGGCAGAGCGTGAACGGCCGAAAAAACGGTCGCTTACGCCACGTCTGACAAACATTAAATATTTCGAGTCCCCTATAGTCGCCTCATACGACACCCACGGGAAAGAAATGTGGTGATGCTATTCTAAGCCGGCCGCAAGGGATATACTGTGATATACGTACGTGCATTCCAGCTAGAAGAAGGGGATGGTCTCCCGCAGTATTTCTGCGCGGAATGTTACGCGCACGTCAAGAAGGCGCTACAGTTCCGCCGGAGGAGTCGGCGAGCGCATTTCGTTTTAAAGGAGATCTACGCTGTCAAGAAACAGGTAATTTTCCATCATGCGTACTTCTTCTTCTTTTCGTGTGGGACACCGAGTCATCCAACGACCTGATGAACCCTGGCGTCAGAGTTTTTAAACCGCCTACTACTAGTAGAAGGCCTCTGACATGGTGTAACGACCGCCGTCTAAGTAATCATAGACAGCAACCGGGACCATGCAGCATGCGTACTTAGTAATCCAATCATGTATTTGAAACAAAATATATTCACCTGTTGCTACCTCTTTTCCTGTGCAAGTTGATGTTTTCACTAGTTAATGCCACGTTCACACAATGCCTCTATGGGCAGGGAAATAAGGAAGTGGGCAGCGCGAGTATGTAAACAGGTTACTCGCGCGCGCTGCTACTCGTCATGCTGCTGCTACTTCCCGTGAGTGTCGGCTTTTCTTGCGCGAGTCAAAGGAACGGCAGCACGAGCAGTACGAATGTGTATGGAATGGAATATTGGAATGTATTGCTATGTCGTTCACTCATATTGGCGCGAGAGGAGTACGACGACAGTGTGTGAACACTCACCTCGTGTTGATACATCCGCGGAAGTATTTCAGGCAATATTCGCTGTACCGGAACTATCAATCAAAAGAAACACTCCAATAATAACAAAAAAACAACATTTGAAATACAGGGTGTAAGGGACGGCTCTTCGAATACTGATAGGGAGCATTCAGACCATAAAACTGAACAACTTTCCATGAGAAAATATTTCAGGAAACTTTTTTTTTTTACGTTCCGTAGTAATTGCACTTCGCTGATCGTGATGTTGTAAGGGAGGTAAAATTATTTTTGTCGAACACGAAACAGCGTTGGTGCTAAAGTGTTTATCCATCCATCTAATTGTACCATTCAAATATCGGTCCCAGCTGGGAATTGACCTGGGTACCTTTGCGTAACAGTCAGACGCACTACCACTCACATAAGTAACAGCATAAAGGTCTTTCAATATTTCTTTCAGGTAACTCAACCAGATGTGGAAAGAGTCGACCGTGTCAAGACCAACCTTATATCTCCATACTCTTTATGGAAACCAGAGGATACAATCTTCTCCTACGCCACTCCAGATGCCGTTGACACTCCTGTAGACATAACTCCTGATATTAAAGCCGCTTTAAAAGAAAGCCTGAACCAACCCGTGTTTGACATACAATGTAACTCTGACGCCAAAACTATCAAAATAGATTTAATACGTAGTGAACCCACATACTTGAACACCCAAAGTGTCGAACAGAACCGAACGGGCGAACTAATCAAACTTCAACTTAAAACATTAAATACAAGTTCGATACTAGTGGACATCAAACCTGCCAATTGGAGGGAGATAGAAAGAGAGGAAGAAGATAGGAGGAAGAGAGAAAGACAGATGGAGATAGATGCAGCTATTCATGATATACATGCAGATGACTATTTTGATGATGGGGCAGTTGATGATACGGAAGTCGTACCAGAAGATATTGATATGGAAGACATTTTTAAGGGTATGAAGTTGTTCAGTTTTCATTTTATGCTAGCGGTCTGTCCAGCGGTTTCACAGGCTGCAAACCGTTTTCCCGACTTACTCATTTATTTAACCCAAAAACCTTCCTTTTGAAACACTCCATCTTTAAAAAAAACCGCTTCAAATTCTGTTATTCTTTCTTTTTCGTGGTGACACAGAGTCGACTTAAGACCCGATGAATCTTGGTGTCAGAGTTTTTCAACCGCTTACTAGTAGTAGGCCTCTGACATGGTTGTGTAACGACCGCCGACTAAGTAATCCTAGATAGCAACCGTTTAAGGCGGGTGTACTCGTGAATGACCTCGACAGTGGCGCCACTTCACAAAAAAAATATCTTTGTACAAACAATCTATCAGAATGTCGGTTACCCAAGTTTTTATTTTTAGTATTATCCTTAAGTAAAATTAGAACCTGCAAACTCAATGAAAAATTCGCTGTAATTAACATGGCAAATTATACCAAAAGTGGCCGCTTTTAGGCACTTTTTTCCATAACTTTAATTGCATTGAATATTTCATTGGGTTTGCAGGTTATAATTTTACTTAAGGAGAATGCTAAAAACTTGGGCAACGGATATTCTGATATATTGTTTGTATAAAGAGAAACAATTTTTTTGTGAAGTGGCGCCACTGTCGAGGTCGTTGACGGCTACACTCGCCTTAAACATAATATTTGCACTACTGGAACCCTCGTTTTATTACCTTGCGTGGCTAGTTGAGAAACTCCCAGATGTTTAACGCCATCTATTGGCATAATAATGCGTATCTTTATTAATCTGTTTCTTGAAAACTTGCAAAATTTTCAAGCGCGGGCAGTATTTGAACCTGCGACTTTCGCATTACTAGTGGCGACGCCTCTTCCATCTGGGCTACCGCAGCTCGTTCCTTGCCCGCCAATTTTGCAAGTGTATTTTAATGGCACGGCTCCATTTACCGGGTTAGTTTTGCTACTAATACCCAGCGACTAATTCATTCTTTACAGATTAAATGTAGACTTTCTGTAGATTTATTAACCTGTAGAGAAATACCTTTATTATTTACTAGATTTCCGCCCAGCGGGTTCACCCGCTGCCCTCTCGTCCAAATTTCATTCAAATCGGTTAAGCCGTTTGAGCGTGAAGAGTGAACAAACAAACATACATACACACACAAACTCTCAGATTTATAATATTAGTATGATGATTAACCTTTCATATTAACCTGTATAAATGACGACCTTGACGTTTTGTTGCCCCGCAAAGGATGTGAGCGTGATTATTGTTTGTTTTTAGGGTTGAAAGAGGAGAGCGCAAAAGAGAGTGAATCCGAACCGGAGCCAGAATTTGAAATTGAAATAACAAAAAAGACAGAGACAAAAAATCGATCGAATACCGCGCCAGAGAAAAAGACAAAAGACACTAGTGGAATGGCACAAACGCCTTCAAAAAAACTACCTTTGTTTTTAAAAACCACACCACGACGGCTTGTAAGTATTAAAGAAAAAACAAAACGTTTTTTTATGAAGGATGGGTTTGCTCTTGACTCTAGTCTAGGTCATAGGACAGAGACAGAGTCTAAGATGGAGCGAGCTCACCCAGAAGAAGCCTGTTCACTCTTACTTTGAAGAGATTAGGGTTGTATGCGTTTGGAAACACAGACGCAGGTAGTGAGTTCCACTCTTTAGCAGTGCGCATTATAAATGATGACTGGAAGCGCTTAGTCCGAATTGGTGGAATGGAATGGTTTTTAAGGCTCTTGCCTTGATAAATCGGCCCATGAAACTTAATCTGCCGTGTGATGCCGGCATAGAATAGCATCACCCCATTTCTTTCCCGTGGGTGTCGTTAAGAAGCGACTAAGGGACTCGCGGATGTGTATTGATTTTAGGCGATGGGCTGACAACCTGTCGATATGGTGATACACAATCATCTGAATGACCTTCAAATGTTGTTCAGATGTGGCGTAAATGTCCGTATTTTACGGCCGTTTATGCTCTTCCTACCCCGCAAGGGATATAGGCGTGATGTGTGGTATGTATGTATTAAACTTAACAAATGTCCTCAAAAAACTTAGGCCGTTAACGATCTTTTAGGGATACGATTTGAACTCACATACATGGTGTAAAAAAATTAACTAAGATTATTTTATGGGGTGAACCAGTACGTGAAACTGAACAACTTTCCCCAAGGACCATAGGTCGAAATATGAAAAAAAAAATTGGCCCTCCCATACAAATTATTCCGGCCGGGTAACACACTAAGTATGGGAGGGTCAAATAATTTTTTCATATTTCGACCTATGTTCCTTGGGGAAAGTTGTTCAGTTTCACGTACTGGTTCACCGCTTAAAATATTCTCAGCGAATTTTTTTACACCTTATATAAAATTGAATAATTTTTGTATTAATTTTGTGTACATATATGCATTATTATGCATGCTGGGCTGGGTATTTTAATTTTCAATATTTTGACTCATAATCATAAGTGATCCTTGGGGAAAATTGTTTAGTAACAAAAAACAATACAGAAAAACATCCAATAAATTATTCAAAAGGTTTAGATGGCTTCGAATAGCTTCACCCCATTTTTTTCCCGTGGGTGTCGTAGGAGGCGATTAAGGGACTCGAGATTTTCATGTGTATAACAATTTTAGGCGACAGACTGACAACCCTGACACTATCACACGTCTTTTCTACAACGGCCCTCAAATACTTGTCAGACGTGGCGAAAGCGTATTAGACGCCGTTAACGCTCGGCCTTCTCCGCCAGGGATAAAGGCGTGATATGTGACTGGCCCGATGGTGCAGTGGATAGTACACCTGCCTGCTACGCCGAGGGTTGTGGGTTCGATCCCCACACAGCACAAGTATTTGTAAGTTAATCTATTCTAAAACTATAAATTCGGAAGTAACTCCGTCTGTCTGTTACGTTTTCACACCATTGAACCGATTTTGATACAATTTGGCATAAGCATAGACAGGAACCTAAGATATAGGCTACTTTTTCCGCAGGAAAATCTATCAATCTCACCAGCTAGTTTTAAAATATTTGTGTTGAGTCTGGGTGTTTTCTATGTATATTTTTTTAAGTATCTATGTATTATATCAGCTATCTAGTTCCCATAGTAGTACAAACTTTGCTTTGTTTGGGGCTAGATGGCGCTGTTTGAAATGTCCTATACATTTATTTACGTGAATGTATTATTTCCAGATAGTGGACATATTATCAAAAAGCAAGATAACTTACATGCCATTGGAAGAGCAAAAACAGGTTTTTACCAAACTCATGAACAGTATGGTGGCATGGAAAGCGATTTATAAATGTGGTATATGCCTTATTATGTTCAACACTGTGGAGGATTTGAAACATCATGTCGACTACCACAATGAAAAGGTAAGTTTGGTGCCGGGTTTGAATAGCATCACCCCATTTTAAACGCATATCTTAAACTATGTTCAGCACTGTTGATTAGTTGGTAAATGTATTATCGCCTGATGCTGGATTCGATTAGCATCACCCCATTTCCACTTGAGTGTTTTTAAGAGGGTCTCTTGAATTTTCTAAAATGACGTTTAAATATAGAGGTGTATATGTTACGGGCAATTTGATAAGTGGTCAGTATTAATAGTGCCCGACCTAATTGGGCAATTAATTAATCACTTTGCCCGATGTTTTTGGGCACTATTAATAATTACCGGTCAGTATTAATAGTGCCCGATTAATCACGTTGCCCGTAACATATATATCGTTAATTTAACTATTTTCCAATAACCAAATCTCAAGACGAATTGGTGACAAGAACAACTTTTATAGATAAAAAAAAACAATACTTTTCGGTCTATGTTCCCTGGGGAAAGTTGTTTCTTATCACCAGCCCATACTGAGTTTTCACTAGTTAAATTTCACCCTATACGGGGGTGTAAGGGCCAGCCCTCCGAATACTGATATTGTTAGTTATAGTTGCTCATTTACATGGTCTGAATGCACGCTATCAGTATTCGGAGGGCTGTCCCTTACACCCTGTATATGTCAGACGTGGCGGAAACTAACGTCCTTTTAGTTGCGGCCGTTAACGTTTTGCCTACCCCGCAAGGGATAAACTCGCAATTTTTGTGTGTGTATTAAATAAAAAATAAATATCATAGAAAATTCACACAGCGCCATCTAGCCCCAAACTAAGCAAAGCTTGTACTATGAGAACTAAGTAGCTGATATTAATACTTATAATTATTTTTTTTGTTAATAAATACATAGAAAACGCCCAGACTAAACACGAATATTTGAAAATAGCTTAACAAATATTTGTGTAATGTGGGGATCGAACCCACGACCCTCGGCGTAGCAGGCAGGGGCACTATCCGCTACGCAATCGGGACAAAAATGATTGTTATTTTTTATTTTGATTTTATAATCAGGTTCTTTACTGATGCTTGTTTGTAAATAGATACTTAAGTAATAAAAACAACAATTTAACATTGTCTCACACTGACACCTTGTTACTCTAATTGTAATTGCCATTTTTCTCTTTTTTATATTTTTCTTTAAATGTTTCTTTAACACCATAAGCATAACACATTGCACATAACTAAAATTAACATACATCAACTAAGTACTTAAATTTATCTAAAACTAGGAAATGTTGTAATGTAAAATATGAGTTACATAAGAACTGAACCGAGTCTAGAGGAAGGGCCTGATGACCTATATTACAGGTCTATAACCTAGTTTAGGCATCAGCCCTCCACAAAAATTTAAATATTTTTTTTTATTGTTTGTAACCAATGTCTGTAACATAAGATTTTTGTTATGTGGAAATAAAATATTTTATTATTATTATTATTTATTTCTTCAGGTAAAATTCCGGCACTTTTGTGACATATGCAAAGACAGGTTTGAGACTGAACATGATTTGGAAACACACGGCAGCCTTATCCACTGGTACAAATACGAATGCACAAATTGTAACGCAGCCCATTATACTTTGTAAGTAACTTAATTTATATTATAAACTAGATTTCCGCCCAGCGGTTTCATCCGTTGCCACTCATTTTCTCCTGGTAATAGTTGTTTTCCTGCGGTAAAAAGTAGCCTATGTGTTATTCCATGTTATACTCTACCTGTGTTCCAAATTTCATCCAAATCGGTCAAGCCGTTTGAGCGTGAAGAGGTAACAAACATACACACACAAACTCTCAGATTTATAATATTAGTACGGATTTTACTTTGTCGGACTTCACTTAATTAAATAAAAATTAAACAAAAATAATAGTCAGACGCGGTGTAAATGTCCGTTTGTAACGGCCGTTTACGCTCTTCCTACCCCGCAAGGGATATAGGCGTGATGTATGTATGTATGTAATAATAATATTAATTATTGAATTAAACTTTTTTATGTATCTTAAGGGCGGGGCAGACCGGCTCCGTATGCGTTCCGTATCCAGCTCTCGTCCGTAGTCACGCACGAACTGATGACGTTGTAATGTATGGGACTGTATGAGATACGGCACACCGCTTGCGTGCAGCACGGAACGGATACGCAACGCAAGCGGTGTGCCGTATCTCATACAATCCTATACATTACAACGTCATCAGTTCGTGCGTGACTACGGACGAGAGCTGGATACGGAGCCGGTGTGCCCCGCCCTTAATACATGTACAAAACTATACATGTACAAAACTATAGGAATTTGCATGTTTGGTAATTTTTTGCAATCGCAATCTCACTCCTTTCATTCACATATACGTGTATTAATTGTCTAATGTAATAAAAAAAATAAGTTAAATTATATTTTATGCATTGATTTTCCCCTTTTTTGGCAATGCCTTAAATCCCGGTATTTATAAACAGTAATCCCTATATTTTCGGAACTGAAAAATGGTCCAGATTTTAGGCATATCATGAAGAAAATGACGAGTTTCTCACGTTAACATATTTACAGGAAATCACTAATTAAATGCCATGATACCATTAAACTCAAAGACTGGCAGATAAGTAATCAATTCCGCTTATGTCCCGTTCCACCGCATCAGATGTACAATCCGCCGAAACATTGGAGCGGGAACAAACATGACACGTACAAATGTGAACATTGCAAGATATACTTCAGTAAAGAAGTGGAATGGCAGTGTCATATCGACGGACATAAGGTAAACATAGATTAGTTCACGCCATCCCACGGGTTTCGATATACTTCAATATACTTCAGTAAAGAAGTTGAATGGCAGTGTCATATCGACGCACATAAGGTAAACATAGATTAGTTCACGCCGTGTGGTGCCGGCTTAGAATAGCATCACCCCATCCCACGGGCTTCGATATACTTCAATATACTTCAGTAAAGAAGTTGAATGGCAGTGTCATATCGACGCACATAAGGTAAACATAGATTAGTTCACGCCGTGTGGTGCCGGCTTAGAATAGCATCACCCCATCCCACGGGCTTCGATATACTTCAATATACTTCAGTAAAGAAGTTGAATGGCAGTGTCATATCGACGCACATAAGGTAAACATAGATTAGTTCACGCCGTGTGGTGCCGGCTTAGAATAGCATCACCCCATCCCACGGGCTTCGATATACTTCAATATACTTCAGTAAAGAAGTTGAATGGCAGTGTCATATCGACGCACATAAGGTAAACATAGATTAGTTCACGCCGTGTGGTGCCGGCTTAGAATAGCATCACCCCATCCCACGGGCTTCGATATACTTCAATATACTTCAGTAAAGAAGTTGAATGGCAGTGTCATATCGACGCACATAAGGTAAACATAGATTAGTTCACGCCGTGTGGTGCCGGCTTAGAATAGCATCACCCCATCCCACGGGCTTCGATATACTTCAATATACTTCAGTAAAGAAGTTGAATGGCAGTGTCATATCGACGCACATAAGGTAAACATAGATTAGTTCACGCCGTGTGGTGCCGGCTTAGAATAGCATCACCCCATCCCACGGGCTTCGATATACTTCAATATACTTCAGTAAAGAAGTTGAATGGCAGTGTCATATCGACGCACATAAGGTAAACATAGATTAGTTCACGCCGTGTGATGCCGGCTTAGAATAGCATCACCCCATCCCACGGGCTTCGATATACTTCAATATACTTCAGTAAAGAAGTTGAATGGCAGTGTCATATCGACGCACATAAGGTAAACATAGATTAGTTCACACCGTGTGATGCCGGCTTAGAATAGCATAACCCCATCCCACGGGTTTCGATATTCTTCAATATACTTCAGTAAAGAAGTTGAATGGCAGTGTCATATCGACGCACATAAGGTAAACATAGATTAGTTCACGCCGTGTGGTGCCGGCTTAGAATAGCATCACCCCATCCCACGGGCTTCGATATACTTCAATATACTTCAGTAAAGAAGTTGAATGGCAGTGTCATATCGACGCACATAAGGTAAACATAGATTAGTTCACACCGTGTGATGCCGGCTTAGAATAGCATAACCCCATCCCACGGGTTTCGATATACTTCAATATACTTCAGTAAAGAAGTTGAATGGCAGTGTCATATCGACGCACATAAGGTAAACATAGATTAGTTCACGCCGTGTGGTGCCGGCTTAGAATAGCATCACCCCATCCCACGGGCTTCGATATACTTCAATATACTTCAGTAAAGAAGTTGAATGGCAGTGTCATATCGACGCACATAAGGTAGATAAGTTCACTTGTGCCGTGTGATGCCGGCTTAGAATAGCATCAGCCCATCCCATGGGTGTCGTAGGACGCGACTAAGGGACTTGAGGGTTGCATGTTTATTACAATTACACTATGTATGTGATATTTGTCATACATGGCAATTTTTACGGTCGGTAATGCTCTGCCAACCCCGCAAGGGATTATAGGCGTGATATGTGTATAGTAACCCAAATCAGCTGATGAGTAACACTACTTAATTTAAATTTCAAACGTTTATTGCGTAAATCAGTTATACATAGATGTAAGTAATACAATGTCACACAATGTGCGAACAATATATACCCGTATAATGACACCCTGTTAGTGCACAGCAACATTATGAGAGAGAGCCTTAATTAATTATATCTAAAAATCTTATAGCTAATGTGATACATAATAATATTAATAAATATTATGTAAATTATCCGTGTGTATCGCCGTGTGATTGCCGGCTTAGAATAGCATCACCCCATTTCTTACCCATGGGTGTCGTAAGAGCCGACTAAGGGACTCGAGGGATGTGTATTGCAATTTTAGGCGATGGGCTGACAACCTGTCACTATAGTGATACACAGTTATCTGATTGACCCTCAAGCTTTTGTCAGACGTGGTGTTAATATCCGTTTTACGGCCGTTAACGCTCTGCCTACCCCGTAAGGGATATAGGCGTGATTTATGTATGTATGTATGTATGTAAATTATATATTTTAGATTGCATATAACAACTATATTTAACAATTCCAGCCAGTGGCACCGTCGCAGGCGCATTTCGAATGCGACATATGTCACCTGAACTTGCTCAATCACAAAACAATGGAGGAACACATGGAACACTGGCACGTGTACACTTATGAGTGCAAGACTTGCAAGAAACCCTTTCAAAACAGGTGAGCAAAACATACATACATTTAACATACATTTTTGGGGTGGTATGGGATCTGCCTCCTAGCGGTGGAGCCCGGGCAACGGCAACACAGGCTTGCCTGTGGATAAGTCCGGCTGAACGATCCCACGTGCGCGGTGGAAGGCTCCGTAAGGGGCCGCCTGGCTCGCGACCACCATCCCACCGAAGTCTGGCGCCAAGTAGCCACCTGCGTTCCGTCAGTGTGTGGGAGTGCCAGTGCCTTAACAGGCTTCTTCTGGGTGAGCTCGCTCCATCTTAGACTCTGTCTCTGTCCTATGACCTAGACTAGAGTCAAGAGCAAACCCATCATTAATAAAAAAAAAAAACATAAATTACGCCTATATCCCTGACGAGGTAGGCAGAGCGTTAACGGCCGTAAAACGGATATTAACACCACGTCTGACAAAAGTTTGAGGGTCAATCAAGACAATTCTGTATCACTATAGTGACAGGTTGTTTGACTATCGCCTAAAATTGCAATACACATCTAACCCTCGAGTCCCTTAGTCGTCTCTTACGACACCCATGGGTAAGAAATGGGGTGATGCTATTCTAAGCCGGCATCACACGGCACTGCACGGTAAGCAAAACAGGTAAGCTTATCATCCATACTAATATTATAAACTTGATTTCCGCCCAGCGATTTACCCGCTGCCACTCATTTTCCCGTGGTAATAGTTGTTTTCCCGCGGTAAAAGTGGCCTATGTGTTATTCCAGGTTATACTCTACCTGTGTTCCAAATTTCATCCAAATCGGTCAAGCCGTTTGAGCGTGAAGAGGTGACACACACACAAACTCTCAAATTTATATCCCATACTTATAAATTTATAAAATTATAAGTATGGATTACAATAACACTGAACCGATTTTGATACAATTTGGCGTAAGTATAGACAGGAACGGAAAAAAAAGGACATTGGCTACTTTTTACCATTGGAAAATCTGTTAATCCCACGGGAAACAAAGTAAATCATAAGAAACATAGCGCATAACGCCGAAGAAAATCATCAGACGAGGATTCGTTGTGTGGATTGCTTTGCTTTTTGTGTCAGGCACCTTTTTTACAATTACACAATACTATCTAATGCAGACGAAGTCGCAAGTAAAAGCTAGTATCACATTAAAATAATTTTAAACGGATTAAAGTTGTGTTTATTTAGGATTGTAGCGCCCTCTGAGAGCTACAACAAAAAACTCACTCAAGTGGTTCATAACCAAGCAACAGAAGTTCTTAACTTATCTGCAAGATGGCGCCACGTGACAGATTGGCAGAGAACAATGGGCCTGAAACGCGGTATCGAAGTGTTCAGCACGCACCGCATATATACAACTTCCAATTCTATCCAGGTGGACCAGTCGGTCCCCTGGCCACACCCGGCCAGGCGGGTAGCTACCCTTTTCCCGACACCACCTGCACACCTCCATTCTGCCTATTGGCATTCTTCCTGTCACCCGGCATAGGATATAACATTTTTTTTTATTTGATGTGATGAGTAATAGTTGTGCAAGCTCAAGAAACTAATAGGTAAGGTTATAATGTTGCCCACTGCTGAACATAATCCTCCCTCTGTTGGGGTGGATTTGATGTGAGGCGGATTGGTGAGCGCAGTGCATGTATGGTGCATTGTATTCACCAGAAACGCTGCTGCCCATAACCTAATGGGGTGATGCTATTCTTAGCTGGCACCAGGTTTTTTATTCTTGTATGCTCTTGGGAAGGGGAGGCCTTTGCCCGGCAGTGGGAAAGTTTAGGCTAATATAATAATCCGTACTAATATTATAATTCTGAGAGTTTGTGTGTGTGTGTGTGTGTGTGTATGTATGTATGTTTGTTACCTCTTCACGCTCAAACGGCTTGTCCGATTCGGATGAAATTTGGAACACGGGTAGAGTATAACCTGGAATAACACATAGGCCATCATATTTTTTTCCTGTTTGGGGGTGCCACTGGGATCTCGAACCACCTTAAGAATAGAATTGAGGGTATTCATGTTTTAATTTCTTAATTTACAGGATGCAGGCGAAACAGCATCTATCCAAAATGCACCCTAAAAGGTTGTGTTATAATTGTAACAAGGAGTTTTCGTAAGTATATACTTCTTCTCTCGTGTGGGACGCCGAGTCGACATACGACCCGGTGAGCCTTGGTGTCAGAGTGTTTAAACTGTCTACTACTAGTAGTAGGCCTCTGACATGGCTCTGACGGCCGATGTGGCGCAGTGGTAGTACGACTGCCTGGGGCGCAAAGGTTCCGGGTTCGATTCTCGGTGGGACACTCACAAAAGTTGATATTTATCACTTTGTGAATTTGTTCCCGGTCTGGTTAGGACATTGCAGGGTGAACCAACTGATTGTCCAAAAAGAAATGGTTCCGTGCTTCGGAGGGCACGTTAAGCCGTCGGTCCCGGTTGCTGTCTATGATTACTTAGACGGCGGTCGTAACACAACCATGTCAGAGGCCTACTAGTGGTAGTAGGCGGTTGAAAAAACTCTGACACCAGGGTTCATCGGGTTGTTGGACGACTCGGTGTCCCACACGAAAAGAAGAAGATGGTTGTGTAACGACCGCTGTCTAAGTAATCATAGACAGCAACCGGGACCGACGGCTTGACGTGACGTCCGAAGCACGGAACCATCTTACATTCGAACAATCAAGTGGTTCCGTGTAAAATGTTGTAACCAAACTGGAAACAAATTCACAATTTAATAAAATAATATAAACTTGCCCGAATAAAAGCTGACTTGCCCAATCCAAGGCCCAATGGTGTAGTAGTTAGAGTGTGACTGGCCCGATGGCGTAGAAGGGTTCAAACAATCCCACGCAGAGGGTCGTGGGTTCAATCCCCATAAGACAAATAATTGGTAACAAAATTTTCAGACATCCGTGTTTAGTCTGGGTGGTCTAATATGTATTTATTTACAAAAAACATAATTAGGTAAGTATTAAAGTACCGCTGTTCCAATAAGTCGTATTTGACAGCTGTCATCTCCATACTAAAAGAGATGGACCCTCTGCCATAGTATTATCACGAATCTGACAGCTGTCAAATACGACATATTGGAACAGCGGTACTTTAGTATCATGTAATTAGTTCCCATAGTACAAGCTTTGCTTAGTTTAGGGCTAGATAGCGCTGTGCGTTTCCAGTTGTAGGGTGTAAGGGACAGCCCTTCGAATGCTGATAGGCTACATTCAGAACGGCCTGCCTGCTGGGTACAATGTCACCTCGAGGTGTATTTATAATTAATTTTTAATTTTTATTTGTATTTTGACATATTTGTAAATTTAAATGATATTAATAAATAGCATTATACATAAAAAAAAATTAAAACAACCAAGTAAATATAAATAAATACATCTTATGTCGAAAAAAAAACCATTCAGAACGTAGAACTGAACAACTTTCCCCTAGAAATATATTTCAGGGAACGTTTTTTTTTTGCTATTAATAGTAAATTTAGTCAGCTGATCCTGATATTGTAAGGGTTGTTTTTATTAGTGGTTTCCTGACATATGATCTCAGGGTAAAGTTGTTCGGGTTGTAACGTCTGCGGAGCTCGCTGATGGGTGATCACCTCCGCTTGGTGAAAACTATTTCACCCAAAAAATATGTTCTTTTTGTTTTGTTAATTATCCAAAAAATAAATTACATTGAGTCTTAATATAAACCTCTACTGCAAACCCTTTTGCGGATTTATGTGTAGGGGCCTTGTTCGGTTCCACGTTGGACCCTATCGTCACTTACACACCGTATTAATTAATTCCTTTTTTGACAGAAACCATTATACATTCAAAACTCACGATTGCAACAGCTACAGAGTGGGGTGCAACATGTGCAAGGAAACTGCACCCGATGCAAATGAACTTCTGTTGCACCAACTCGTCACTCACGGCTATATTGTAAGTGAAAATGCACTGTCTGTGAGGAAAAATTGCCGTGTGATGCCGGCCTAGAATAGCATCATCCCATTTCTTTCCCGTGGGAGTCGTAAGAGGCGACTAAGGGACTCGAGGGTGTGTATTGCAATTTTAGGCGATGGGCTGACATCCCGTCACTATGGCGATATACAATTTTCCGAATTACCCTCAAATATTGGTCAGACATACATACATACATACATAAATCACGCCCATATCCCTTACGGGGTAGGCAGAGCGTTAACGGCCGTAAAACGGATATTAACACCACGTCTGACAAAAGTTTGAGGGTCAATCAGATAACTGTGTATCACTATAGTGACAGGTTGTCAGCCCGTCGCCTAAAATTGCAATACACACCCTCGAGTCCCTTAGTCGCCTCTTACGACACCCATGGGTAAGAAATGGGGTGATGCTATTCTAAGCTGGCATCACACGGCAAAGCCGGCATCACACGGCAACTATTTGTCAGACGTGGTGAAAATTGTCGTTTTTTGCGGCCGTTTACGCTCTGCCTACCCCGCAAGGGATAATATGCGTGATATGTGTATGTATGTGAGGAAAAAGAACCGGCGAAAGATTTTGGAGTGCCTCAGTATGAGAAATGTCATAGCAACACTTAAGGCGAGTGTAGCCGTCAACGACCTCGACGGTGGCGCCACTCATAAAAAAAAGGTTTTCTCTTTATACAAACAATCTATCAAAATATCCGTTGCCTAAGTTTTTAGTATTATCCTTAAGTAAAATTAGAACCTGCAAACTCAATGAAATATTCGTTTTAATTAAAGTTATGGCAATTAATACCAAAAGTGGTCGTTTTAGGTACTTTTTTCCATAACTTTAATTGCAGCGAATATGTCATTGAGTTTGCAGGTTCTAATTTTCTTAAGGATAATACTAAAAACTTGGGCAACGGATTTTCTGATAGATTGTTTTTATAAAGAGAAAACTTTTTTTTTGGGAAGTGGCGCCTCTGTCGAGGTCGTTGACGGCTACACTTGCCTTAAGCCTGCACCGAGCGAAATCCAACCGTCCAGTGGCGCCCTCCCATGCTTTTACCAAATTTCTCTTAATCTGTAACAAATGTCAATAATCTACATACATACATACATCACGCCCATAGTCCCTTGCGGGGTAGGCAGAGCATAAACGGCCGTGAAAAACGGTAATTTACGCCACGTCTGACAAAAGTTCGAGGGTCAATCAGATAACTGTGTATCACTATAGTGATAGGTTGTCAGCCCATCGCCCAAAATTACAATACACACCCTCGAGTCCCTTAGTCGCTTCTTACGACACCCACGGGCAAGAAATGGGGTGATGCCATTCTAAGCCGGCATCACACGGCTATAATCTAAAACGGACAAATTGTTGTCCTATACGATAAGTTTATGCCGAATATCAACAATGAGCTTTTTATTGTGTTCTAAATTTTAAATTCGGTTAATTTTGTGTGACTTCAAAGACGCATAACAATATAAAGCTTATTGTTGTACCTTAAAATAAACTTATCGTATAGGACAACAATTTGTCCGTCTTAGATTTTGAATGGGTGTTCTTTTATGAAATGATCAGATGAGGGCGCCACTGGGCGGTCGGCGCCACCCCAATAGAAAACCCATCTTTACAGTTTGTGTGCGAAACTAGGGCATGGCAGTATTAAAAAATTTCAATACCGGTATTTTTTCGGTACCGAGATTTCAAATACCGGTATATCGGTATTTATTAAGAGAATTTATATCCTGAATTGAGGGCATTGTATAATTATTAAGAGAATTTATATCCTGAATTGAGGGCATTGTATATATTACAGCGTTTGAACACAGTACCAGAGTTGAACGACGTCCGATTCTACTGCAAACTATGCAGTATCTACTTCACGGAAGAGAGATTATTGTTCTGCCATTCGGTGGTAATGAAGCATCCGACAGCCGATGATTACGAGTAAGTAATATTTTCTCGAATTTGAATAACCCGATGGCTACTTTTAATAAGTTTTTTCTTCGTGTTTTAATTTATGTTCCTTGGGGAAAGTTGTTCTTTGTTACCTTACCAGCTCGTCTTGAATTTTCGCTAATAAACACCCTATACCGCGTGTTACTGAATAGCAAATAAAGCCGAAAGGGTGTGAAAGGGCCCTTGTAAAGAGTCTATTGACAAACAAATAATGCATGGTGTCGTTTTTGAAAACTATAAAAATCTATTTTTTAAACAAAATTATACTATTTTATCTTTGCATCGCAGCATTATCAGACAAATTAAAGTTCAATTGAAGTTGCCGACGCGGCGCAGAACGATTCGGTATACATTACTAGTGATTTCATTTATCTCATCATTTCAATGAACCTAAGATAACCAGCAATGTATGCTAAATCGATATTCGTTGGAAGGGAAGTGTAGGACTGACCTAGACTAGTGATGTGATTATTTTATGGACTGGTAATAATTATGCATATTATTATTTTTGGATTCTTTTGTAACAACTTATATGTGCGGTGCGATGTGAACACAATACCGCGATTCAGGCCCATAGCATAAGAATAGATAATAATACTGCGTATAGAAACGAAACTCCTTTGTCTGGCCCCCAAAAGCCGCGCTTTAAATACCTACTTCCCCCCGCAGCCCGTAACGCCCCGCACTCTCCCGCGCTTTAAGTCGGGGCTGTCACGTGCCAATAATTTTATTCCAGACTAGCGGCCAGTCAAGCGGTTGCGACCGCTGCTAACAGTTTTCCCGTGGGAACAAAATATTTACCCGTTTTAAATCTTACCTTACCATTTTATTGTTAATTAGGTACAGAATTTTTAAAATAGGTGCAAAACATACCTACGATACGAATGTGCTTATTTATCATTATCAGCTAACAATGTCTTAGGCACCTAGGTAGTTTAAATTAGAAAATGGAAACTAGGTACCTACGTAAGTAAAAATAGGAGTACACACAACAATTACGTATAATAACGAATGAGGTATCTAGGTATTTACTGTAAAATCATCACTTACCTTGGCTCATCTTTAGGCAAATTAAAAAAACTTAGATGCGGAGTCTTCCTCGCGTCACTTTTGCAGCCATACACACCACAATAATTCGGCATTGCTAAATTTTTCACAAAAAATGAAAATTCGACCCGCACGACGAACGTTTCCGCGGCGAAGCGCTCTCCCGACTGAATTGTTCGCTAAGAGACAGCCAGACGGATTGACCTTGAGCGCGTCTGGAGCGGGAGTGTCATCTCTATGTGATTTCTACTCTATGCCCATAGTTATCTGCCAATCTGTCACGTGGCGCGATCTTGCGGATATGTTGAGAACTCCTGTTGCGTCTTGCTTGCTTGTGCGCCATTTGAGTGAGCTTCTTGTAGCAGCTCTCAGATGTCGCTACAACTTGTTTTAGGGGAGGGGAGTAAGTTCATTTAACTCGCTCGCCCACGAGTTATTTTATGAATAGATGCGCAAAGGCGGCCTTATCGCTACAAACGATCTCTTCCAGACAACCCTTGGATGGAGGAAATAGAAATAAAAAACAGAGCAGTGCGAGTGCAAAGAGGTTACTCTTACGAAAATTCCACTGTGAATGCAATACAATAACTTGATTGATAATAATATCAATACAGGTCATTTGATTAGTAGAATACATAAAATGAGCAAACCAAATCGTTATTAATTTTTTCAAGTTATAGGGGCTCGAACGAATTCATGCAATTTGTAAAACTGCTTCTAATGGTGCCATTTTTGAAATATTTAGAATGTTGTTGAATTGAATAATTGTGTGATTCCAGCAACGGTTGCAAGTACTGCCTCCAATGGTTCGAGTCGAAGGAAGAAGTCGTTAAACACAAGTGCCTCAATTATGTCACTAAGTGCGCCGGCGGGTATCCCAGGAAATGCTCATATGTAAGTTACCCATATCTGTATGTTTTTAAGAACGAAGTTCCACAAATGAAATAAACATGTCCATGTCGCTGGCACCCCAAAGAATATATATATATATATTTTATTTATGATGGGTTTGCTCTTGACTCAAGTCTAGGTCATAGGACAGAGACAGAGTCTAAGATGGAGCGAGCTCACCCAGAAGAAGCCTGTTATGGCATATTTTTCAAAGCTGAGAGGCTCAAACGTTTGTAACGAATGGATGGACTCTTATTTCAAGACTGGTTTTCAATGTGACGCTACCTAGACTGAGAACTCAGGTCAAAAAATGGGGGAACGGTCGACATGCTTTTATTAGGTTAGAATTTCAGAAAAATCACCTTACTTGTTAACGGCGCAAAGTTCCAAACATTGTTGACATTTTTTTTTATTAAGGATGGGTTTGCTCTTGACTCTTAGGACAGAGACAGAGTCTAAGATGGAGCGAGCTCACCCAGAAGAAGCCTGTTCACTCTTACTTTGTAGAAATGAGGGTTGTATGCGTTTGGAAACACAGACGCAGGTAGTGAGTTCCACTCTTTAGCAGTGCGCATTATAAATGATGACTGGAAGCGCTTAGTCCGAATTGGTGGAATGGCAACCAGATAAAATAAAATAAAAAATCTACCGTCATTCTTTCAAGGCAAGTGTACCCGTGAACTACCTCGACAGTGCCCGCCACTTCACAAAACCATATTTTCTATACAAACAATCTTTCAGAATGAATGTGAAGACCGACTCAGGTTTTGGCCGACTCGCAGACTTCCGACTAATAAGCTTTTACAAAACCTGAGTCGGTCTTCACATTCATTCTGAAAGATTGTTTGTATAGAAAATATGGTTTTGTGAAGTGGCGGGCACTGTCGAGGTAGTTCACGGGTACACTTGCCTTGAAAGAATGACGGTAGATTTTTTATTGAACTGAACTTAAGCAAGTTCAGCCGATTGTAACCGACTAATCACCGACTACAAAAATGGCCGACTCTTACTTCGGTTATATCAGCGACGACGACGTTTGGAAGTTATCGTTGCGCGAGATTTAATCCTTGTCTACCAATAAAGTGTCATTTAAACATATTTATCAATTTATTTATTTAACTTTATGCCAAAAATGTACACGGGGTCTACCTTAGGGCATGTGGAAAGGGTCAAGGCAGGTGCATTAAACAAAAAAATATATTGAAGGAAAGGCTTGAATAAATATATAACTCAGTAATATGTACATACGTACAATAACAATAAATACTACACATATATACTTATCATATATAAATATGCATATATATCTATAATACACTAATACATAAATATACTTATACCTAACCACATGCATCGATACAATATAATGGCAAATTATTTTATCAGGCACGTTTCCTTGGAATAATATAATTAGTTTCTACATACTTTATTGAACTTAAGTTTTGATGTTACAACTAAATAAGATTTACGAAGGTAATATGTAGCAATTATTGACGCAATACATTTCGGGAAACTCTTCATGGTTGACGTCAAACTAAGAGGAAACAAGCCAAACAAACGACAGGATCGCTAGAAAAAAATATGCCTTTGCAGAAATTATTATTATATGTAGCAACTAAGATAGATAGTTATTACGTGTGATGCCGTGACGAAGGGACTCGAGGGTGTGTATTGCAATTTTAGGCGATGGGCTGACAACCTGCCTCTATGGCGATACACAATTTTCCGAATGACCCTTAAATGTTTTTCAGACGTGGCGTAAATGTTCGTTTTTACCGCCATTTACGCTCTGCTTACCCCGCATGGGATAACGGCGTGATATATGTATGTGTATGTATGATTACAGTGCGACGTAATATGCGAGTCGTCGTGGAAGCTGAAGTTGCACTGCGCTCGCAACCACGGCGAGCGGTCAGAGGTAACGGGACTGATGCGACTCTGCGAATTATGCGGCAAAGTTGTAAGTATTCAATAAATAAACATATTAGAGGCCTCATCATCATATCAGCCCACATCTACCCACTGCTGAGTATAGGCCTCTTCTTTTTCTCGCCACCTGCGCCGGTCCTGTGCCTCCCGCATCCACTGTTTGCCAGCAATGGTCGCTAGGTCGTCCGTCCATCTAGCGGGTGGTCTGCCTACTGGACGTTTAGTTGTTCTTGGCCGCCACTCCATTACCGCCTTCGTCCACCGTCCGTCATCTCGTCAGAGGCCTACTGGCTCTTTTTGCCATAACACTGCATTAACACTGCTCCGCATCGGCCCTCAATAAACTCAATTCGGGATGTAAATTCTCATAACTTTCCTTAAATTAGTGTTGTCAGTTTGCGCCAGACTCTGCGAATTATGCGGCAAAGTTGTAAATATTCAATAAATAAACATATCAGAAGCCTACTGGCTCTTTTTGCCATAACACTGCATTACAACTGCGCCGCATCGGCCCTCAATAAACTCAATTCGGGATGTAAATTCTCACAACTTTCCTTAAATTAGTGCTGTCAGTTTGCGCCAGACTCTGCGAACTATGCGGCAAAGTTGTAAGTATTCAATAAATAAACATATCAGAAGCCTACTGTCTCTTTTTGCCATAACACTGCATTAACACTGCTCCGCATCTTCCCTCAATAAACTCAATTCGGGGTGTAAATTCTCATAACTTTCCTTAAATTAGTGTTGTCAGTTTGCGCCAGACTCTGCGAATTATGCGGCAAAGTTGTAAGTATTCAATAAATAAACATATCAGAAGCCTACTGTCTCTTTTTGCCATAACACTGCATTAACACTGCTCCGCATCTTCCCTCAATAAACTCAATTCGGGATGTAAATTCTCATAACTTTCCTTAAATTAGTGCTGTCAGTTTGCGCCAGACTCTGCGAACTATGCGGCAAAGTTGTAAGTATTCAATAAATAAACATATCAGAGGCCTACTATCTCTTTTTGCCATAACACTGCATTACAACTGCGCCGCATCGGCCCTCAATAAACTCAATTCGGGATGTAAATTCTCATAAAGTTCCTTAAATTAGTGCTGTCAGTTTGCGCCAGACTCTGCGAATTATGCGGCAAAGTTGTAAGTATTTAATAAATAAACATATCAGAGGCCTACTGGCTCTTTTTGCCATAACACTGCATTACAACTGCGCCGCATCGGCCCTCAATAAACTCAATTCGGGATGTAAATTCTCATAACGTTCCTTAAATTAGTGCTGTCAGTTTGCGCCAGACTCTGCGAATTATGCGGCAAAGTTGTAAGTATTTAATAAATAAACATATCAGAGGCCTACTGGCTCTTTTTGCCATAACACTGCATTAACACTGCTCCGCATCGGCCCTCAATAAACTGATTTCGGGATGTAAATTCTCACAACTTTCCTTAAATTAGTGCTGTCAGTTTGCGGTAGACTGCGAATTATGCGGCAAAGTTGTAAGTATTTAATAAATAAACATATCAGAAGCCTACTGTCTCTTTTTGCCATAACACTGCATTAACACTGCTCCGCATCGGCCCTCAATAAACTCAATTCGGGATGTAAATTCTCACAACTTTCCTTAAATTAGTGCTGTCAGTTTGCGCCAGACTCTACGAACTATGCGGCAAAGTTGTAAGTATTTGATAAATAAACATATCAGAGGCCTACTGGCTCTTTTTGCCATAACACTGCATTACAACTGCGCCGCATCGGCCCTCAATAAACTCAATTCGGGATGTGAATACTCACAACTTTCCTTAAATTAGTGCTGTCAGTTTGACTCTGCGAACTATGCGGCAAAGTTGTGAGTATTCAATAAATAAACATATCAGAGGCCTGCTGGCTCTTTTTGCCATAACACTGCATTACAACTGCGCCGCATCGGCCCTCAATAAACTCAATTCGGGATGTAAATTATCATAACTTTCCTTAAATTAGTGCTGTCAGTTTGCGCCAGACTCTGCGAATTATGCGGCAAAGTTGTAAGTATTTAATAAATAAACATATCAGAGGCCTACTACTAGTAGTAGGCGGTTGTAAAAACTCTGACACCACGGTTCGTCGGGTCGTTGGACGACTCGGTGTACCACACAGCAAGAAGAATAAACATACATGGTGTAAGTAACTGCGTTCCTTTTAACGAATGAACCAGCCCATGAAACTAAAAACTTTCCCCAAGAAACATAGGTCGAATTATGAATAAAAAATTTAGACATCTCATACTAAGTTACGCCTTTATTGAACATTTTTGTTACTTGGCAAAAATTAATAATGTACTATATTGCACACAAAACATAATAACAGTAGAAAAAAATGACAAAGAATAACACAGTACAATATCATTTATTTATTCATTTACAATAAGGCGGTCTTAATGCTAAAGTAGCATTCTGTTCCAGGCAACCTTTGGCTGATATGGAGAGTGCAAACATATAAGCGGGATAGGCAATACATACATAGGCAATATAATATACTTAATACGTACCTGTATGATATTGATAAACTAATTCAAGCCAAGTCTTGGTTGTATGTGAGGTATATTTTTTCATATATCGGTCTATGTTCCTTGAGGAAAGTTTTTCATTTTCATGGGCCGGTTCATCCCTTAAAAGGAACTCAGTTCTTTATTTTACACCCTGTATTTATATTTTTTTGTAAATAAATCAAAATAACACATTTACACTGTACATATTGACGTAAACATTAACGCCTTGGTGTATAACTGTAATGATATTGATTTGAATAAAATGATATTGTATTGTATTTTTGTAAATCTAATCTATTCAAAGTTAGAGTGAACAGGCTTCTTCTGGGTGAGCTCGCTCCATCTTAGACTCTGTCTCTGTCCTATGACCTAGACTAGAGTCAAGAGCATACATACACATACATACATACATACTAATACACATATCACGCCTATAATCCCTTACGGGGTAGGCAGAGCGTAAACAGCCGCAAAACGGCTATTTACACCACGTCTGACAAATGTTTGAGGGTTATTCGGAAAATTGTGTATCGCTATATTGACAGGTTGTCAGCCCATCGCCTAAAATTGCAATACACACCCTCGAGTCCCTTAGTCGTCTCTTACGACTCCCACGGTGTGATGCCGGCTTAGAATAGCATCACCCCAAGAGCAAACCCATCCTTTAAAAAAATACATACCATATAAAGAAAACACAAATATTTGAAAATGAAATGAAACATTGTTTATTTGTTATAGAGATTTCAAAATACAGATTTAACCAGAGGTTCCCAAACTAGGACGCAGCCTGTATCTTGGCAAACCAAATTGAGCTTAACAAAACAATAGTGTGTGTGTGAATCTGTTTGTGTGCTTGTGAAAGTATGTTTGCGTGTGGATAAATGAATGTGTTACAATTAGTTTTGTTCATTTGAAAAGTAACTTACAAACACTTGTGTTGTGTCTGGATCGAACCCAAGACCCTTGGCGTAGCGGGCAGGGGCACTACGCCATCGGAACAGTCAGTATGTAGTTTAGTTCAGTTTTTACGCTGAACTGGTAAAAGAGTACGAATGACGAAAAGTATATTTGCTAAATAAGTCTAGATGCAGCTAATTCGGTAAAAATGAAACTTTGTGCTATATTATTTTCATTAATAGATCTTTACTGGCAACCCTCCACAGGTCCCGGGTTCAATCCCCGGCCAACGCAATCTTTTTATATTGTAGCACTGTGCGTGCAAAATAAATCATAAGTAGTACATTAATTTGAGGGTTTTCCCTTATCTTTTTTTATTTAACTCTGTCCGACTGTCCATCTAAATAACCCCGTCCGCTACGGATCTAACACATTAAAACAAATTGGCAAAATAGTTAATAACCACAGAGCACCTAAGGTCATGCGCGCGCACCCCTCGCGAATTCTTTGGTCCGTGCATTAAAATGTAAATTAAATTACATTTATTTTGTATATTTCAGTTTTCCGTGCAATCCTATCATCAACACAAGCGAAAGCAACACGGAATAACCAAGGGAGTGAAGCGAGATGGTCATATGGAGATCCCTTGCCGCTTCTGCCCTCTGAAGTCACTCTCAGCCACGCATCATGTCAGCCATATCCTATTCAACCACACGGCTAAGCCGTATCGTTGTAACCTGTGCGGATCTAGATACTTGTTCCGGGCTCAATGCAGGGATCACATATTGAAGGTAATTTTTTACCTTATTAGTTGATAAATTAACAAATTTTTCTTCATGACACAACTGTTCTAAGTGAGGCCACACTGTCACACAATGTTGTCCATAAATTACTTATATTCAACTACACGGCTAAGCCGTATCGTTGTAGCCTCTGTGGATCTAGACACTTGGCTCAGCTTAAAGGGCGGGGCAGACCGGCTCCGTATGCGTTCCGTATCCAGCTCTCGTCCGTAGTCACGCACGAAATGATGACGTTGTAATGTATAGGATTGTATGAGATACGGCACACCGCTTGCGTTGCGTATCCGTTCCGTGCTGCACGCAAGCGGTGTGCCGTATCTCATACAGTCCCATACATTACAACGTCATCAGTTCGTGCGTGACTACGGACGAGAGCTGGATACGAAGCCGGTGTGCCCCGCCCTTTATGCAGGGATCACATATTGAAGGTAGTTTTATTTGTTATTTGATAGGAGATTGACAAGTTTTTTTTTATTGTCACAACTGCCTGAAGCAAGGCCACAGCCTCACATAATGTCGATCATACATAAATGAGTCACTACACTGTCCTGTCGTACTGTGATGGTTTAGACTAGCATCACCCTATTTCTATCCTTCGGTGTCATTAAAACGATTACAGCTAGGCTATCCCAATAAGCCATGTTTGACAGCTGTCCGGTCCATCCATACTTAAAGTGATGTCAACTACCATAGCAATGGCACGAATCTGAAAGCTTTCAAATATGGCTTATTGGCATGGCGGTACTGTAAGGTTTAAATTCATTCAGGGAATGGGCAGTAGAGTTTGTTGATTCTCTCTTAACGCCAACGCTGCGTGTCGTGATGCGGGTCGCCCGCGGTGCTTATGCATTTCGCTTCGCAGAATCTAGTCCGCGCTGCACGCCTGCTCGACGCAGCGTTTGCGCTTATCATTCGTTGATGTCCTCTTGTAATTGAATTTGAAATTCTTTATTCAATGTGGGATAGTACTATCACTTATTGACGTCATGATCAGTCAAAAAAAAATGTGTACCACAATTTTCTGTTTTGCCGTGTGACGCCGGCTTAGAATAGTATCACCCCATTTCTTTCCCGTTGGAGTCGTAAGAGGCGACTAAGGGAGTCGAGGGTGTGTATTGAAATTTTAGGCGCTGGGCTGACGTTATTTACATGCATAAATAAATCACGCCTATATCCCTTGCGGGGTAGGCAGGCAGGTAGGCAGAGCGTAAACGTCCGCATTAAACGGATATTTACGCCACGTCTGACAAATATTTGAGGGTAATTCGGAAAATTGTGTATCGACATAGTGACAGGTTGTCAGCCCATTGCCTAAAACTGCAATACACACCCTCGAGTCCCTTCTTACGACTCCCACGGGAAAGAAATCGGGTGATGCTATTCCAAGCCGGCAGGAGGGTGTTATTTACATGCGTATTATTAATGTGTATGTGTGCAGACGCACGCACCGGTGCTGCCGTACGCGTGCGAGGCGTGCAAACGCAGCTTCGCGCATCTCGACTACCTGCACGCGCATTGTCTCGAGACGCACGCTGTCGACCTCAAGAAGACAGACAAGTCCGTCTACCTCTCCAAGCGGATGTTTGGTAAGTAACACCCTCAATTCGAGATAGATATTATTGTATATGTGTGCAGACGCACGCGCATTGTCTCGAGACGCACGCTGTCGACCTCAAGAAGACAGACAAGTCCGTCTACCTCTCCAAGCGGATGTTTGGTAAGTAACACCCTCAATTCGGGATAGAAATTCTCTTTTTTTAATACAAAAGTTAAATAGACTTACGTCTTTAAAGGAGACAAAAGTCAAATTAAAGAACTCGATGGGAAGTCCCGTTTTGATATAACATTTTCGCAAAGCGATAAAAATAGATTGAAGTCCAAGTCTAAGTCAAGTCCGTCTACCTCTCCAAGCGGATGTTTGGTAAGTAACACCCTCAATTCGGGATAGAAATTATTGTATGTGTGCAAACGCACGCGCATTGTCTCGAGACGCACGCAGTTGATCTCAAGAAGACAGACAAGTCCGTCTACCTCTCCAAGCGGATGTTTGGTAAGTAACAATATGTCCATCAGAATGACTGACCAAAGTAACAAATCGAAGTTTGAACATTGTCATCATTTAGTACCTATTTAGTACTATTTGGTACCTATTCTTAAATATTTAGTAATTAATTCTTTAAAAAAATATTAAATTAATGAAGTGGTCGGTGATTCTGATGTCTGAATGACTGGCCACATTTATAATTTCCGTATAAGGGCTTTATTATATGCCATTATCTGTGCATGTTTTAGTACCTAAACATATATTTATACTAGATTTTTAAAGCATACCGAACAGATTTTATTATTAAAACATTTTTTCTCGGCAATGCTATTTGCCTGCTTTGCTTAGTTAAAAATGTGTTACTTATTTTATCGTACTACCCACATGTTACCTTTTTATCGTCAGAATTCTAGGAAGTTGTTAGCCAAACTGTAGCTGTTGAATGCAAAAGCACACCTGCTATGTCTCGTCTCGACTAGAATACTGTTTCAATTTTTCCCTTCACCATACAAACTTCTTTAACGGTCCATCTATATATTAGTTACTTGTTTGAAGAAAATGAAATATATTTCGGTCGCTATGAAGTGGAAATCGAAATCCAGAATCCGCAATCCGCATATTACCACTGCTAAAAGTGAACACCGTGGCCGAGCTTTGGTCATGTACATTCTTGCAAAAGTTCTTTTGAGGAAGTTGTAGCTATGTAATGTACCGCTTGTATTGCTACTGAGATTTCGTGAAGGCAGAATCTCAAAATAAGCTGTAGCCATAGACTTATAATATAACACTACGGCTGTAGCCCTTCATTAAAAAATAGACACAAACCAGGGGCGCTAAAAAAGTCATGACCATGTCGCTGGCACCCCATAGTATATTTTTTTCAAAGCTGAGAAGCTCAAACGTTTGTGACGAATGGATGAACTCTTATTTTAAGACTGGTTTTCAATGTGACGCTACCTAGACCGAGATCTCAGGCCAAAAAATGGAGGAGCCAGCGACATACTTTTAGGTTAGAATTTCTGAGAAATCATCAGATTACTTGTCAACGTCGCAATGTGCCAAAATGATGGCTATGCCAAAATGATGGCTATGCCAAAATGATGGCTATGCCAAAGAAATGTGACAGCTACAATAACATTCAATAGCTAATGTGACTCAACTGAAGCTGAAATTTAGTGTCCTTAGATGAACAAAAGAAAGTGTTTTGTGAATACAAAAAATATTTTACGGGAACTGGTGAAAATGACATACCTTCACCTTGATAACATTGTTTACTTCATCTTAAGATAAAATAATTAACACATTTTTAACTAAGCAGGCAAATAGCATTGCCCAGAAAAAATGATTTAATAATAAAATCTGTTCGGTATGCTTTAAAAATCTAGAATAAATATATGTTTAGGTACTAAATAGGTACTAAAACATGCACAGATAATGGCATATAATAAAGCCCTTATACGGAAATTATAAATGTGGCCAGTCATTCAGACATCAGAATCACTGACAACTATATTAATTTAATATTTTTTTAAAGAATTAGGTACTACATATTTAAGCATAGGTACCAAATAGTACTAAATAGGTACTAAATGATGACAATGTTCAAACTTCGATTTGTTACTTTGGTCAGTCATTCTGATGGACATAGTAACAATTGATACATACATTTAATACCAAATTTAAAACTTTAGAAAATTTTGCAAGTTTAAATAAATATACATACTAGCGGCCCGCCCAGCGGTTTCACAGCGGTTAGCAGCGCTAACCGATTTCCCACGGGAAACACACATTCTCTCTCTCGACATAAATCATACATAAAAACCTTCCTCTTGAATAACTCTTTAAAAATATACATTTAGATCCAGTGAGTGGTTTTGAAGATTTAAGCATACATACAAACAAAGAGACATACGAACAGACGCGGGAAGCAACTTTAATTTATACTATTCTTCATTTCGACTGGGACACGGGTGTGTAACGACCGCCATCTAAGTAATTATAGACAGCAACCGGGACCGACGGCTTAACGTGCCCTCTGAAGCACGGAACCAGCTGTCTTTTCAGAAAATCAGGTAGTTCAGTCTGCAAGCCCAACCAGACTGGGAACAAATTCACAAAGTGATAAATATCAACTATGTGAGTGCCCCACCGAGAATCGAACCCGGAACCTTAACGTCACAGGCAGTCGCACTACCTCTGCGCCACATCGGCCGTCGACTTTATATAGTACATACATACATATATCACGCCTATAATCCCTTGCGGGGTAGGCAGAGCGTAAACGACCGAAAAACTGTAATTTACGCCACGTCTGACAAATGTTTGAGGGTCATTCGGACAATTGTGTATCGCTATAGTGACAGGTTGTCAGCCTATCGCCTAAAATTGCAATACACACACTCGAGTCCCTTAGTCGCCTCTTACGACTCCCACGGGAAAGAAATGGGGTGATGCCATTCTTAGCCGGCATCACACGGCTTTATATTATATAGTGATTTAAATTATCCGCATGTTATTTTTTGTTTCAGGTAAGGTATACACATATCCTGACATGAAAATTGATGGCTCGCTCATTGATTTGACCATACTAGAACGTACGCCTGTAGAGGTGTGCGACTATTTGGACGATAACAACAAAACCATCGACTATAAGGACGTATTCTTCTTCGACCAAGACATTGACCCGTCTCGGCCTACCAGGGCACCGCCACTGCCAAACAAGAAACGCACCGTAGAACAAGAAAAAAGGCGCTATCTGAAGCGGAAACAGAGAAAACTTGAAAACAAAATGGAACGAATCAAGAGCGAAAAAGATACGGACGAAATAAAAATAGATAGTCTTCCCGATATTATAGAAAACCCGATAAAAGAAGAATATACAAATGAAGTCGTAAGTGATACGAAAGAAGAGGATAATGAAACGAAAGAAGAAAATGATGATACAACTGAACACGAAGACGTGGTTGGCCAGCTTATAGAAAAAGATGGGCAATACTTTGTACTAGTCGACGGCGAGTTGTATTCGTTAGAAGAGGAATGCGTCGAAAACATAAAAGCGATGGGCGACAATGTGTCTTTAGTTATCGAATAAATGTATAAAATGTTTAAAATTACATGAAAATTATTCCTTGAATACCAAATTTTAATAGTAGTTTATGCAACTGTCGTATAATGGGGGGCATTATGACACGAGCATTCTTATGCCATAATTATATGCAGTTGCATACACTATTTTTATCTACATTCTCCAAAAAATACTCAAATACTAATTATTTCCAAAACGTCCGCACCGGCGATTGCAAGGCTTGATATGAATTTTTGAAAATTCCATACTTCAGCAGTTGTTCAGTTGTCGAGTCAGTAAGTGAAAAACAACTGAACAACATCGAAACAACAATCTAATAAAACAACTGAACAACATGAAAAATTACCGTACAACAACAACTGACAGGTGCGGCGAAAGATGGCGATATGAGTATTGGCAAAAAAACTTCGTTTTATTTCTCAACTGTATCGAAGTAAGAGCCTTTTTATTAAGACATGATGCTTCTGTTATTTCTACAGGCAGAATGCATAAAGCAGGTCTCTACACTACTGTTTTCGAGTTCATAATTCGAACATTATGAGACGAGTGTAGATAAAACACTTCACGTGTTAGGTATACATACATACACATATCACGCCTATTATCCCTTGCGGGGTAGGCATAAAAGGCCACAAAAACGGAAATTTACGCCACATCTGACATATATTTGATGGTCACTCGGAAAATTGTGTAGGTATAAAATTTTCGAAAACTTGCAAAATGAGCCGCGGTAGCCCAGATGGAAGAGCGTTGATGGGAAAAGATCGCAGGTTCAAATCCTGCCCGCTGTAGAAAATTTTGCAAATTATCTACAGTTTTTCCTTACTGATTGCTTAGTTGGAGATACAAAAGTAACCCGTGTGGACCCCCCTTGAGCAAATAAGATTTAGGCGGCCGCTACACTAACCCAAAACCAAAATGTATGTATTACATAAAAAAAATTAGGGGCGTGCTTTACTGCACTACACCAACACAATCCATGCTGTGAGCGAAGCGAGCAATTTGTTTTTCGTAAAAATTAAGATTGAGAGAAGTGCCAGCCTAACAGCGCCACACTAATATCATGAGGGTTGCCGCACTGCGCTTCATCAACAGAATCGTTGTTTCACGCTCGTTGCTTCTCTCGCAATCTCTCACGTGTAGAGTTGGTGTGGCGCGGTATGGCTCGCTTCGTTCGCAATACGTGAGTATTGGAGTATCACATTTTTTTCATATTTTATCCTATTTTGCTTGAAAATCTTGAAATAGTTTAACCTCCACTTACGTGATCAAATATGGTCTTTGAGAAAGTTTTGTTGTGAATTCAAAAACACATTACAAGGTAAACAATTTAATCAATCCAACAAGTAGGTAGGTACTTATCAACGCTTACATAGTGATACATCAATGCTTACAGTCATATTATAATCATAACAGAAACGGGGGGATGAAAAAAAGATGACAGATTTAAAAGCCAACAGTTACATTTTGTTACATCGGTATTCTGCCAAACCAACCCAGCAAAATAAGATAATAAAATAAATGTTTCTTATTGTAATGTAACTTAAATATAGATTAATATGAGGTATTTAGCCTCAGGTACAATATTTAAAATGATCTGGACGTTTGATATGCGTACTAACAGTAAACTTACTGAAATATAAATCACACACTTCACAGTAACAAACTTTGTCATCTCTTATTTTGATTTTGTTTTCCAATAAAATCTTCTCAAATCTCCATTTATGCAAGTCTGATTCAGCATGTTTCTTAGCTGCTTTAGGATTTTTCGGAACATCTAAATTACAAATATTACATAACGTTTTTATGTTTGGAAACATTCCCTCTTTGAAATGTTTTTCTTTTAGGTTTATATTATGACGTACACTGTCAAAATGACTTTTAATGTCGGCCTCGTTGTCGAGTATGAGTTTATCACATACCCTACAGATGTAGAAGCCATCCTCAAGAGCCTCTACATCTGAATCGTCAGTCTCATCGTCTTCAGTCTTGCAATCGTTATCAATGACTGCAGAATTGGCATCTTTATCTACAGAAGCATTCACAGGCTTATTATTAGCTATCGTAATCATTGTTTTATCATTAAAACATTGTTTCTCGATGACATCACAATGTTTAGCTCCTACATTAGAAGTAGAGGTAGAACCACGGGTAGTATCACAAGCATCGACATTTACAGAATCATCAATAGGCGTATTTGCGGATTGAGGTAATTCCTCCTTATTGGCGCGAAAATCGTTACTTGGGACTTTATAAGTAGAATATGTGGTCATAATACTGGCTTCTGTATCTACTGCAGAATCGTTCTTAGGCGTATTATTAGTCTCGGCAAATGCAGTGTTATAAGATTTCGTAGTTACGTTTCGCTTAGTGCTAAAATCTTCAATGATAATGTTCAAACTAGGATCGGTCGCATTTGCATTAGAATCAATAGCAGAGTTACCTTTGCTTTTATAAATTGCTTTGCTTGTTTTAATATCATTGGTACTACTAAGAACACCAATTTCTGTATCGTCTTTAACAAATGTTATAGGTTTCAGTGTATTAACGTTGTTTTGACAAATATCACCGATACCCGAATCACAAATATCTTTATTTATATTTCTTTCATCATCGATATCGCTTACTTTACCTACAATACTCGAAGAACTTCCAGAACCAATATTTGTGCTATAAGGAGCGGCGGTTGTATTAATATGCAAACTATTGTCATTAAGTTTTGAATGTTTTTCTACATTTACTTTGTGCGTTGTATTTTTGAGGTGGTTTATAACACTTCCATATTTTTTTGGCATTTTGATGTTGCAAATGGAACAAAAGTAACTAATTTTTATTGTCGAGTTATTTGATACTAAATTTTGTAAATTTAGTTTATGCTTTTCACCATCAACGTGATCTTTGATATTTGAAATAATGTTAATTGGTACTTTTGTATCGCACAAGTAACAATACCCTTTCTTTACATAAGTGTCAATATTATTTTCAGGGAGCTGGAATTCTTCTCCCCAGATAATTGGTATATCAATTTCTCTTTCTATGCTTGTTTCGATATTACCTGCTGCAGTATTTTGATTAGATTCAAAATCATTATTCTGATTTACTTTTATATCAGGCCCTCTTAATGTATTTGTTGTATCAGTTTTGCTTAGGAAACTTTGAAGATTTTTCCTATGAGTTTTACAATCAACATGATCTTCAATACATGAGATATTATTTGGGATGTCTAAACTGCACAAATAGCAATGTCCTAATTTTATTGCGTAATTATCAACACTATTTTCAGATAGTTTGACCTCTCGTCCTTCATTCTCTGGATTACTGATCTTTTCAACAATCTTAGCTAAGTTATTTTTAATAGGTTTAGACAGTGCAGATGGACTTTGATAATTTATTTCAATGGTATCAAATTGTTTGAGGTTTCTTTGGTGGATATTTCCTTTTACGTGATTTGTGATGTTTGATACACAATTTGGAATTTTGATACTACATAAATAGCAGTGTCCGTTTTTAACATAAATGTTGACATTATTGACAAGTAGTTCGGCATCGGTTGCAGAAATGTATGGAATGTTTATCTTTTTGACTGAAGTTTTACTTTGACTACTTCCGGCCTTTATTGTATTGTTTTCATTATTTTGTTGATTTACTTCATTCGATTTAGTTGTATCTTCGAAAGTGTTTCTATTTACTAACCAAAATTGAAGCAACTTATGTTTGTTTCCATTAACATGTTCTTTAACATTCGAAGGATTATTTGGAACTTTCGTATTGCATACAATGCAGTGTCCTTCTGTGACACAAAAGTCAGTATTTGTCTCAGACATATTAGAAGTGATTTGATCTGCAACGATGTTTTTATTTGTTAACAAAGATAGAAGCATTTTCTTATGTTTGTTCCCATTGACATGTTCTTTTACATTCGAATCAGTGCCTAGTACTCCCGTTTTGCATAGAATGCAGTTTCCTTCTTTAATATAAGGGACAGTTTTTTGATCAGATGCATTAGAAGTGGCTACGTTGTTTTCATTGTTAATTGTAGGTGTAATTTTCGTTACTTTCAAGTTACTTGTTTGAGAAGTAATTATTTGTTTTTGATGAGAATTTTCTTTTGTCATTGTCAACGAATGAGTTGTATTAATTTTCGATGCTTTTAACTTTTCACTGTGTTGGATTCCTGTTAAATTTTCTCCAATACTAGTGACGTTATTAGGAATCAAACAAAGCTTATTTTCAAGATAGTTTTTAGGAGCTTGCTGATTATCTTTAGTATGAGGAGGCGAAATTGGCACTGTTTGTGTTTTGTCTGATTGATCTAAGTTATGTTTGCATTTTTCTTTACCAGCTGGTGCAATTTGTGTAGGCACTGTCGGTTTGACATTAAGTTGAGAAACATCTTCGCATTTGCTTAAAGTAGGATTTGAAGATGTCTGGGTATCAACTGATGGTTTCTTATCTTTGGTTTTAACTGGTGCAGCTCGAGTTTTTATAGATATTTGATCATGTAGACTTTCATTTGGGACTTTAATCTCGATAGGATTGCCTATATTTTTGCTTATTTTTACTGATTTTATTTGTATTTCGTCTGATAGTTTGTTTTGAAGAATATCTAGTTCAGACTTTGTTGTTGTTGTTTGGTTCAATTGTTTAATAACACAGTCAGTTTTAATTGGGTCTACGATTTCAGCCGGTGTTATATTAATTTCGTGTAATTGTTGAACTTGAAGTTTAGAATGGTCTATTGAAATATTCGAACTAGTTTTAGTTGATTTTTGGTTCTCGGTTTTGTTGATCGTTATATGAGTAGTTTTCGCTTCTTTTACTTCAGTAGTTTTAGGATCAGTTTTAGTTTCACTAGGCTGTTGTGATAATCCACTGGTAGAAGGCTGGGAATTAAGGTATATTATATGTTTTTCGCTATTTATATGCTCAAACAAATTAGTTTTCCCGACATCTGTTCCACATGATTTACAAATGTACTTTTGAATTGTCCCTGAATCTTTATTTGACACCTCGTCAATCATTTCTTTGAAATTATTGATTTGCAATACACGGTTATACTTTTTTATATGTTTTTTTCCCTCCACGTGTACGACAATCTGATCACTCCAATTAGGCACTACGGTCTTACATATTAAACAAGACAATTCTTTGATATTATCAGTTTTTGCAAACAAATGAGCAATATTTTGAAAGTTATCCGGTAGTTCTAGTAAATCTTGTGATTGTGTTTTCAAAATAATATAATCAACTACCTCGTGGTCTTCAGGTATTTTACATAAATTTTCAACGTCGTCGGTCTCGTCATGGTCAAGATTATTTGTATCGACTGATTCAAAACTGGTATTTAAATTTGAGTTTTTGTTTTCACTGTCATTTTCCTCACTAACTTGGTCTAAGGTGACAGTAGAGCTGTACACGGACCCGAATGCGTCATCGGTTTCCGAGTTACTCTCTTCATCATCGGATTCTTTCATAGCGAAGGTGGTCCTGTCATATCGTTCATGAGTCTTTCTTCTTTTTTCTGTCGCTATGTCTTCGTTGAACATCTTAATAGAAAGTTCCATCAGCGCGTTTTTGTTTAATCGTGTGGTATTACGTGTCAGATTACAGCGATGGTTTTTGCTCGTAATATGTGTATATTCTTCATTAACTTTAATTATCTCACGACAGCATTCGCAAAAACATCTGTGTCTAATTCTGAACATTGTATTTGTGTCCAGCACATCTTTATAAACCTCTTTATGTGTTTTACTTTTCCGATGCGACATTACGTCGTAGAACGATAAATTCGTTTTGCAAACCAAACACATTATTTCATTCCCGGATTCCTGGGTCCAATCAAATAGATAATGTAGCTTTTTATTTGGATTTTGTAACGTCAACTTTGGCATTGGTTGAACAGAGGTTTTCATATGATTAGCTTGCGTTTCTCTAATACTTTGTCTGTCATCAGTTGTTTTGTTAGAATCCGCTTGAGTCTCTGAAGTATTCTCTTCCACCATTTTATCATGTTCAGCTTTCATTTCTCTACCAATTTCTTGACTTGTGATTTTAGCAGGACTATTTCTTATTTCTGGCGCTAATCCACTTTTATCAGTGATTTTAACAGGATCAACTTCCTTTTTTGAATCACGTAGACCAGCGGCATCTGCAGAGTTAGCTTGTGTTTCTGTAGCATTTTCCGTACATTCAGTGTCGTCATTTGATCCTTTATATTTGTACTTTGCTTTAAACATTAATAAATGTTCGACACTATTAATGTGCTCTTCTCCAAACCATCGCTGAACCGATACTAGACAAACCTCACAAAAATAGTTAATACCAGCTTTAACAACACCTTGACTTTTTAATTTTTCTTCCTTTTCATAATTAATGTTATGCTTTTCATTTGCTATGTGGACATATTCTAAGCCACGCGGGACCCACTCTGAACATACCGAACAGTAATATTGAGCACCAGTTTTTAACAATTCATCTTGCCGCAACCTGTCTATCTCAGCTATGTTGCTTGCGTGTGATTCTTGTTTTATGTGGGTGTATTCGTAACCAACTTCGATGTTAACATCGCAAGCATTGCAATAGTATTTCATCAGTCTTTTTTCAATCCTATTAGTTTCAAGAATACTCGAAGATTTCAAATATTCATCATCATGATCTGCAAGATTTTTTTTATGATTCTTGGAATCTATGTGAAGCATTATGTTTAAATCTTTTGCTACTAGTCTCTTACACGCATTGCACCAATTGTATCTATCACTATGGCTTTCTATTAAGTTTGTTTTTAAGGCAAATTCCAGTTCTGGATCGTCATTAGTATCTGTTTCTTTCTGCTTTCCTGGTATTTCATACGTGGGTACGTTAGTTGGAGAGTACAGTTTATTTTCTTTGTTCATATTTATAGGATTCTCATATTCAACAAAAAACAAAGATTTGCTTTTTGGCTTTACTTCACTTGCGCTTTGGCTTGCAGATGCCAGACGCTTACCTTTTATATGCTTTTTGGATAGTATATGTTTAACTAACAAAGGCTTTTGAAAGTGCGTGTTACAAATCCTGCATATATAAATGTTGTCATTTTTGTTATAATTATATATTTGGTTCAAGTGCAAAATCTTTTTCACTTTCGAATTATTGCAGTCTTGATTTGGTCGATGCATTAATATGAATTCTTCGGGACCTATCTCATTGTCCAGACACTGTTGTATTTTTTTTCTATGAGTTAACTTTTCAATATGATTAATCACATCAATCATATATAATTTAGAATTGCATAAAATACAATCAACACTATACTCCCCAGTTTTCTGCATATGGTTGACTTTTAGTAAATTTGCATATCTGTTTTGGTGATTAAAACCATTCACATGTTCATTGACAGTAAAGTTTCCCACTCGCACTAAACAAATCTTACAAATGACATGCTCAGGACCAGATTCTTTACAATGGTAGTGAATCACTGTGTCTTTTTCGGCTAACCATTCATTGAGCTTATGTGCCTTCTCTTGTCGATGACGCTTCGCCGACCTCTTACCGCAACTTATCGTCACCTTGCAATAATTACAAAAACTTGATCCCTTTCGCTCCACAATCGGTGTAACCTTCTTTTTCTTCGTATATGTTATCAAACCATTTTTGTGCGCTTCCAATGCGATATGCTCCATCAGAGCCGATTTTAAAATGTGTATCTGACATACTTGGCAAAAGTAGTTTTGCTGATTGTATGCGAGTGTTTGTATGTGGTTTTCCGTGAGTACTTGCTTGGTGTAGGCGTCCTCCGGCGGAGCCCTGGGGTCATCTTGAATGAGCGCGCGCTGTAACGCGGCGGTGTGCGCGTCAGATGTCACGTGACCTTCGTCAGAGTTGCCCACGAGGTCGTTACATAGCATACAGTGGCTTATGACGGTTGTCAGCTGTAATAAAAACACGTCATAAATAAAGTTTAGATATTAAAATAATAAATTATAATGCCGTGTGATGCCGGCTTAGAATAGCATCACCCCATTTCTTGCCCGTGGGAGTCGTAAGAGGCGACTAAGGGACTCGAGGGTGTGTATTGCAATTTTAGGCGATGGGCCGACAACCTGTCACTATAGTGATACACAATTATCTGAATGACCCTCAAATGTTTGTCAGACGTGGCGTAAGTGGCCGTTTTGTCGGTCGTTTACGCTCTGCCTACCCCGCAAGGGATATAGGCGGGATATATGTATGTATGTAAAATAATTAAGTGAAATATTGGTGTGGTGTAATGTAGATCGCTTCGCTCGCAATATCTGTAGAGTTGGTGTGGCGTAGTGTGGCTCGCTTCGCTCGCGATGTGTGGCATCGTTGTTGAGTGTGGCATGATTCGCTCGCCATACGTATAATTGGCCCCCGTGTAGTTTTGGTGTGGTTATTGTACTGTGTGGCGCCTCTCTTGCCTTTTCTGCTCGATAGATTTATTTTTCTAAGTTTGGTCTATTTTTACACTTTTTTGCGAATACGATACGTCTTACACTTTACTAGATTCTTGTCGTACATTTTTTTGATTACTTGTTTATTCGGCAAGAAATTTTCAAAAGAGTGAAAAAACCTCTAAATATTGATAGCGATATTCCGCTCTGTTCTCACTCACATGATTCGTCATTAGTGGGAAAGGGATGTTTAAAAGTTCGAGGCAGGCCCTTAATAACAAAAGCGACCGCAAATTTCACGGCGGTTCTTTTTCTCCAGACTCTAATTAAGCCACTGTTTTTGGGCGGTCGATGTGGCGCAGTGGTAGTGCGACTGCCTGCGACGCAAAGGTTCCGGGATCGATTCTCGGTGGGGCACTCACAAAGTTGATATTTATCACTTTGTGAATTTGTTCCCAGTCTGGTAAGGACATTGCAGGCTGAACCACCTGATTGTCCGAAAAAACACCTGGTTCCGTGCTTCGGAGGGCACGTTAAGCCGTCGGTTCCGGTTGCTGTCTTATTACTTAGACGGCGGTCGTTACCAACCATGTCAGAGGCCTATTACTGGTAGTAGGCGGTTGAAAAACTCTGACACCAGGGTTCATCGAGTCGTTGGACGACTCGGTGTCCCACTCGAAAAGAAGAAGAAGAAGAAGACTGTTTTTGGGCAGATATTGAACTTACCGGTCGAATGCAGTGTTTATCCTTCACAGGAACTGTCAATTTTTCGAAGTGTGTTTTCATGGCGAGGTGTTGTTGTGTATCCTGCAGCATGACACGACACACGCGGCACAATGTCGCGTTGCTGACGCACGCAAGGCCGTTGTAGTTCGCAAATGCTATTCTTAGTTTAGCTCCCGATGTAGCTGTTATTGTATACTCTGTCGGTATGTCTGGCTCGGATTCTATATTGGAAGATTCAGATTCGGATGTAGTAGAATCATCATCTTCATTGCTTTTATCGCCTTCTTTCTTTAAATTCTCTTGTTGAATTTCATCAATTTTTTCATCAATATTCTTCTTATCTTCAAAGAAGTTGCGCGTTTTCAAACTTTCGAATATAGTATCATGATCGCCGATAGCCATAAGGACGTCTTCACATACTGTGACCAAGTTATCTTTACTTTCGTATAACCTGGCCAAGGATTGCAGTAGTTGTTCGTATAACACGGCCGAGGAATGTTGTTCGGATTGTTTGTGTGCGGTTCGTTTAGATAATGCAACGGCGGAGCTGCAGGGGTGGCAGAAGTAAGTAGTGGTGCGGGGGGCAGGGGGTGTCACGGGAAGTGCCAGAGCCGTCTGTGGAATCAAAACCGCAAGTAAATACCAAAGTATAAACACTCGCTTAACTTTTCACAAAATACAGTGTGTAAGGGACAGCCCTCCGAATACTTTTAGGGTGCATTCAGACCATGGAACTAAACAACTTCCCTTGAGAAAATATTTCAGGAAACGTCCTTATGTTTTGAAATATTTTCCATGGGAGCCTGGCAGCCTCGGCGCTAGCCATTCGGTGTCGGTTTTTTGACTGTGCTCAAAGGCTCCTCAGCGTACATGCCTCGCAAGTATGGACGTGATTTGAGCACAGTTTTAGCGAGTCACGCACAATGGCGAAAAGTCCGTGTATTCAAGCTACAAGAATTCTTGAAACCACTAATTGTCCTTATATTTAAAGCCATAATATTTCTGTAAAAACTAATTAGTAATTATGTCGGTAGTTCTTTTTCTTTTTAGAGGTAATTTTTTTTTCGATCTGTGTATTAGATTAAAATTAGATTGGAAGTTCATATTATTTGATATTTCTGCTATCATTAGAGAACAATTCAGTCGGGAGTGCGCTTCGCCGCGGAAACGTTCGTCGTGCGGGTCGAATTTTCATTTTTTGTGAAAAATTTAGCAATGCCGAATTATTGTGGTGTGTATGGCAGCAAAAGTGATGCGAGGAAGACTCCGCATCTAAGTTTTTTTAATTTGCCTAAAGATGAGCCAAGGTAAGTGATGATTTTACAGTAAATACCTAGGTACCTACCATTCGTTATTAACGTAATTGTTGCGTGTACTCCTTTTTTTACTTACGTAGGTACCTAGTTTCCATTTTCTAACTTAAACTACCTAGGTGCCTAAGTCATTGTTAGCTGATAATGATAAATAAGCACATTCGTATCGTAGGTATGTTTTGCACCTATTTTAAAATTCTGTACCTACCTATTAACAATAAAATGGTAAGGTAAGACTTTAAAACGGGTAAATATTTTGTTCCCACGGGAAAACTGTTAGCAGCAGTCGCAACCGCTTGACTGGCCGCTAGTCTGGAATAAAATTATTGGCACGTGACAGCCCCGACTTAAAGCGCGGGAGAGTGCGGGGCGTTACGGGCTGCGGGCGGAAGTAGGTATTTAAAGCGCGGCTTTTGGGGCGAAAAGTAACTTTCAAAAATATTTGTGCTGTCTGGGGATCGAACCCACGACCTTTGACGTAGCAGGCAGGGGTACTATCCACTACACCATCAGGCCAGTAACAATTTTTATTAGCACAATTATTTGAAAAGTAACTTACAAAAATATTTGTACTGTCTGGGGATCGAACCCACGACCCTTGACGTAGCAGGCAGGAGTACTATCCACTACACCATCAGGCCAGTCGATCGGGCCAGTAACAGTTTTTATTAGCACAATTATTTGAAAAGTAACTTACAAAAATATTTGTACTGTCTGGGGATCGAACCCACGACCTTTGACGTAGCAGGCAGGAGTACTATCCACTACACCATCAGGCCAATCGATCGGGCCAGTAACAGTTTTTATTAGCACGATTATTTGAAAAGTAACTTACAAAAATATTTGTGCTGTCTGGGGATCGAACCCACGACCCTTGACGTAGCAGGCAGGGGTATTATCCACTACACCAACGGGCCAGTCAATTGGACCAGTGACAGTTTTTATTAGCCTTGGTTGCCATTTCAATTACCCTAAACATTTAATAATAGGAGAGACAAACCCTAATTATTTTTATGTCGCTTAAGGTGGGACGTTTTTCATACAAATGTTAAATGGACTTATGTCTTCATTCTAATAAAAAAACTCGATGGTAAGTCCCGCGTTATTATAACATTTTCGCAAAAAAATAAACATAAATTGTAAACCATAAGATCCCTTGTTAAAACCGATTCGCCATTTTACGCCAATAGATGGAGCTACTGCTGCAAAAAATGAGTTTACTTTTATTGTGGACCAAATACTCTTTATCTATTAGCCAAAATTAGATTTGCGCCAAATTAAAGTGGGCCTTTATCATTTCGCATAAGCATTTGTCAAAAAAATGCTCCTCATCGCATGTACGGTCGCGTTCTAAAGTGGAGTCATAGTTAACACAAACCTCAGAAAACAAGTCGCTCGCACCCGCGGCGACACTCACACAATGACACAAATGACGTATAACATACTATTATTTGACGAACTACCATTGTATAATAGGCTGAGTAGTATTGACTATTTCACTACATGAATCATTAGCTTCGGTAGCGTGGTCAGTATCGCGGTCAAGCAAATTCTTGACCGTTATTGTGGAGACAATGGATCGAATCCCGATTTCTTCGTTCTAGTTTTTATTTTATCAAATGAAGCAAAATTTAGTAAATTTTGAATTACATTTTAGTTGTTGCTAGATCGTTTGCGAGATAGTGCGTGTGCTAAGTGATTTTTTTTAACCTAAGTTTATTTATTAAACTTCAGTGTTTATTTCTTCGAAATGCATACTATTATCAGTTTGCAGGATAAGCAGCGTATTGTTGCGCTGCAATTATCTGTGGCGCTGCATGATATTGGATTTAATTTAACTCAAATTGCTAATCAGACTGGTCTGGCCGTAAGTATAGTTTTATTTCATTACAATTGTATTTTAAATATTAAAAACTTTGACTCATAGTATGTTGGTAGCTGTGAACCGATTAGTATAAACTTTTTTATTAATAATGCTACTTTGTTTTAGTGGAAGACTGTTAAACGTTGGGTTACACGTTTTGAAGAGGAAGGTAGCGTAAAAACTCGACTCGTCTTATTAATGATTCACAGCGGAGGATGATGGTGTAACAATATGAAGAAAATGGTTCTGCCGCTGGTCCAGGCAAATTAGTAGCACAAGAAAGAGGGCGTGCAACTGCCGCTAATTATGTTGATATGCTACAGGAAAGCATGCTACCGACGACGGTGCGAAATGTTTAACTGTTTATCCTGCTAGTGAAGTTCCTCGTTTTGCATTTGTCCAGGATAAATTGTCCAGTGCATCGAGCTGCCGTGGTGTATAATTGGTTTAGCCAGCACCCAGATATCCAAGTTATTCGTTGGCCAGCAAAATCTCCGGACTTAAATCCCATAGAGAATTTATGGGGTTTAATGGTGCAAAGGTGGGACATGCGCAATGAAAGAACTACAGAAGCTTTAGAGGCTCACTGCCTGGGAGTGTGGGAGAGTACCAGAGGAACAGATATATGCACTTATTTGATCGAGTCTATTAAGTGTTTATTAAGTGTTGTTGAAAACAGCGGAGGTAACACCAAATACTAATTATGTAAGCGGCGATTTTTACTTAAGATTCCAATCAGACCCGATCTAGCATACATTGCTGATTATCTTGTGTATTTCATTATAATATATGAATATACACTAAATAATCAGCAATGTATGCCGAAGCGGGCCTGATAAATCGTTGCTCACTCAACCTCTGTTTACCTGCTTACCCGCCTACTATTGCAGTAGGTATTTGTGGAGCATTACATTAGCAATTAAATTATGCTAAAACATCGATATATATTTATATAAGATTGATCATTATTAGTCAGTTATCTTAAGGCCTTGCTTCAATATCTTTTCATTACGAAAACGAGTACTTAAGCTTAAACCTTGAGATGTAGGCAAATAACTGACTTATTATTATTACAATTACTTTTACTTCCGAGGAAAGTGCATCATCGTTAAACATAGAACAATAAAATAATTACTAACGAAATTATTACTTAAATAACTTTATTGAAAGATTCAATCCAAGATTTGGATCATTCCTATGATCTTATAAATAATTACCTATCGATGTTTCAGCTAATGAACACTTAATATCATTTTACATAATATTGTGTTTTATCATTCAAACAAAACTATTAACTAAGTATTACGACAGCAAGTATTTTATGTAGTTTTACATACTCGTATCTTATGGTTACCAAAAGTTCTCATTCATGTCATTATGTTATTTACATAAAGTGATACCATACCTACCTACCTACCAATAAAATAATTTCTTACCTTACTTTTTGTTTTATTACAATATTATAGGTTTATGTTTTTAGATATAATATTTTGATACATAATTTACAATAAACATTTATAGATATAATACATAGATGAATATATAGAACAATATTATATAAATTTATTATTACTGGAGAAAATATGGTAAAAACATTTAAAAAGACATTATTCAACATACAGAGATCGGATGGGAACCCGGTTCCGTTCTGATTAGAAGGTAAGAACTATTACCGCTAAGCTACGGTAGCTTGTGATCAATACGACGAAATAAAGATATGTAATCTATTGCTTTACTACAAGTGAACGAATAAGGATAACTATAATACGGTTTTAGACAAACCAGTGTGATGTATACTTTGTGGTGATGTGGTGGCGAATAGGCAATCACCGAGTAATTATTTCAAAGATTACATAGATGTCGCTTATAGGTGGTAATCTGTTTAAGTTTTAATGCTACGCCTTAAGGTGGACTTTTCTACTTACAGTCGATAATCTTACGTGTGTGCGTAAGTTAGTAAAGTAAGTACAGAGGATAATAACCCGTATTGCAATCTGTCAAGTGGTCTAACTATGACTCCACTTATGAATCCGACCGTACATACATGCAAGTCCATTAAATATAAGTTTTTCGTTTGTATGTAAAACGGACCACCATAATAAATAAATAAATATCCTGGACAATTCACACAGCGCCATCTAGCCCCAAACTAAGCAAAGCTTGTACTATGGGAACTAGATAGCCGATATTAATACTTATATACTTTCTTCTTTTTTTGTAAATATATACATATTAAACATAGAAACACCCAGACTAAACACAAATATCTGAAAATGATTTAACAAATATTTGTGTCTTGTGGGGATCGAACCCACGACCCTGGGCGTAGCAGGCAGGTGTACTATCCGCTACGCCATCAGCCCAGTCAATGGAGTCAGTAATAAGTGAATGGAGAAGAAATTAGAAAACCGTTACCTGTTGCACGCGATTAAGGCTTGTCTGTGTGATTGCTTGGTTGGCTTGGTGTATAGTGCTGGTGGTATGGCGCTGCCAGTATGATGTACAAACATCCACATTACATATGTGACACACATGAGTTGATGCATTCTCTGCAACAGAATAACAAGAATATAGAACACTAGCAGCCTGCATAGCGGTTTCACCCGCTGCTAACTGTTTTCTTGTAAAGAAAAAATACATTTGAATATAATTGTGGAAGTGGCGGCGAGCGGCAAAGTTAAACCAAATCAATACTCTCAATTTATTATATTGCACAAATCTTTACTATGTCTTAGCACTCGTATGACATCTTTTCTAACTATCTTCATCCCTTTCATACGTCTCTTACTTTCTCATTCACACGTCATCTACCACTGAGATTTCACTCCTACATAGCCTATGTTCATCAGGGATAATGTAGAATTCTTATTGTAAAAGATTTTTAAATCGGTCCAGTAGATCCAGAGCCTATTCAATTCAAACAATCAAATCTTTACTCTTTATAATATTAGTGTGCATGAAAAAATTAATAAGTATTGTTCAACCAACACATTGAAAAACAAAATAATGTTGGTACAAAAAGTATCTGTTTATGAAACTGGATTACTTTTAAAATAGCAAAGTACAAAAGCAAATGTCTTAGATGAGGCATGTTTTGTGGCTGTCTGGATGGATGGATTTTGTGCCTAGAAAATCTGAGGAAACACTATTTATTTTCAAGTAGTTAAGCCACTCTTATAAAAAACACACTTCGCGTTCCAAGGAACAATTTTACAACCAACAACTGAACCTCAACTGCCACAGTGCTGCCACCAGTATATACAGTCGGTTGTAGCACATAAGGTACCAGGGGTACGCCAAAAGAACTGTTTTTTTTTGTTTCCAGCAATTTATTTTTCTTGCCATGAATATGTACATGTAGAAAATGACTTCATTAATGTGAATAAGTTAAAATTTTTATTATGTAGTAACTGGGGATAAAAATAATTAAGTCCTTTTGGAGTACCCCTGGTACCTTATGTGCTACAACCGACTGTACACAAAACAACAAAAAAAGGTTCGGACACAAAGTTATAAATCATAACAACAAAATACCAAGTCTTTCGTCATCACTGCTTCCTTCATCAACCAGCACTTGGAGCTCGTAGTACTCCGCCCCAGGTCCTGACGCTGCCGGGCTCCACAATGGGACTGTCAAATCTCTCTGTTGGTGGCTAAATATTGGGATCAAACTCAAATCTGCAATGTTAAATAGGAATACTGTAGGTTAAATTAAGAATTTCATACAACATACATACATAAATCACGCCTATATCCCTTACGGGGTAGGCAGAGCGTTAACGACCGTAAAACAGATATTAACACCACATCTGACAAAAGTTTGAGGGTCAATCAGATAACTGTGTATTACTTGACAGGTTGTCAGCCCATCATCACCTAAAATTGCAATACACATCGAACCCTGGTGTCCCTTAGTCGCCTCTTACGACACCCATGGGTAAGAAATGAGGTGATGCTATTCTAAGCCGGCAACACATGGCATACAAACAGGTTTTAAACTGTGATAGCCATGATCTGTTTTAAGTTTCATGGTAAGTATTACAGAGTCTATAAAACGAAGGCAATTGTTTTTGTATTTCCTGAGTCTAATCGGTCCTACTTTCTATAGTAGAAAAATAATGATGTGGATGAAAAAATTTACCTATTTCATCCAAAGATATGGTGTAAGCTGGCATTATCCCATCTCCTATACTGACAATATGTCTGGATTCCATAGTTTTGGAATATAACGCCATTCCTACACCGCCATGAATATTTTTACTGATTTTCACTGCGAACAAGAAACATAAATTTAACAATAACAGCCACAAGTCCACTGCTGTAACTGTACAAAGCTGTATTTCGATTTAGGAGGCTATTTTATTAAATTCTTTTTTGGAAATAATAATGTGTCAAAAAGAAAAAGAAGATTTTACCAGTATTGCGAGATAAGCGAGCAAGACTTTTCCCATCAAAACTGGTGTGATGCGTGCCATTATAGATCTAATTACAATATATTATTAACTTAATTTTATAGTATGAGAGTCAGGTTATAGGGGCTTGTATCCACGCCTGTACAAAGCTACACATGTGATTTAATTTACTTGTAAGTATAATAGAACATAATATTTTTAAGATTTTTATTAGTATCGCTTCTATAGGACATTGTTGCCGTTGAAATGTATGTATTTTATTACAATAGTTATTTTCTTAGACTGTCTCAAGAAAGTTCTTGTATAAAATTATAAAATAAAGAACTTTACAAATCAAATCAAATCAGTCCACTGCTGGACATGGTTCTCCATCTATCTAGGGGAGATCTAGCCATATTTATTATGCTTGACAGGCAGATTGGTGAGTGCAGTCAAAGTAGTGTGGCAAATGAATGAATCTGCCCGGAAAAGTCAGGGGCGGAAAATTTTATGATTGAACTTTGTTACGACTAGTAAGGCGACAAACATACTAAAATACCCCACCCCTCCGACTTGTGCCGCGGGGGGGGAAGCTCATTGAAGGTCCCAATTTTGAGTTATTTGCCCATATCTCAGAAACGAGACGTTTTATGAATTTTTGTTGTACTACACAATGAAAGCCAATAAAATTTTCTACATCTTTATTCTTAACCGTTTTTACCTATTTCAAACACTTGCTTAGTTATAAGTGATTTAAAATATATACATTGTTACACCCCCCCTCGAAACGAAACGCAAGAAATAAATTTACATTTATATACAAAAGGTGCTTCGTCGCCGCTTTAGGCGTGAGGGACCTGGTTGTTGTTCCTCAGTGTTGTACTCTTATCCTCCTCGTATGTCACATCGTCCTCAGATGTAGGTACGCAAGCCCCTACCTCTGCTATGTCATCGTCACTGCCGTCGTCATCGCTTTTGTCCTTTAATATGGGAATGCTATTTGTGCAAGTTCCGTGGCAATGTACAGCCACATCTAGCACTACTGCAGTCAGTGGTGCAGTGACAAATTATCATAGACAACATACGAGAGCGTCGGGTTAACGTGCCCTTCGAAGCATGAAATAAAATGATGATTTGAAGGCGACCTCTGCCTGCCTTGGCAGTTCTGGCCAGCAGAGGCAAAGTACCTACTACCTCTTACTCAAGTCAGGAGATCCAGAAGCTGGGCTTTAAAGATATACTATTTCTACACGCGATCACTGGATGCGACACTAAGTCTGCTGCAATTCGAAGAAGTAAAGTGGGCTTCTGTAAGCAGTATTTAAAGAACCAAAAGATCCGTCAAGCCGCAGCGGTATTTTCAAACCCCACCTCAACACATGCTGACGTAAGAGAAAGTGGAAACTTCTCTGTATCGAACGTGAAACCAGACATTTCCTCCCTACCACCAACTGAGGGAGCAGCAGCGGAGCACTCATTCCGCACATACCACCAGGTCCAGGTTTAGCTTGTAAACGACCTTTCCCCTGAAACGTAATGAAAGCAATCTTCTAGTGCCTATCCAAACCAGCTGCACCGGAAGAAATATTAAAGCTTATATTTTGCCGCTGCACCACTGACTGCAGTAGTGCTAGATGTGGCTGTACATTGCCACGGAACTTGCACAAATAGCATTCCCATATTAAAGGACAAAAGCGATGACGACGGCAGTGACGATGACATAGCAGAGGTAGGGGCTTGCGTACCTACATCTGAGGACGATGTGACATACGAGGAGGATAAGAGTACAACACTGAGGAACAACAACCAGGTCCCTCACGCCTAAAGCGGCGACGAAGCACCTTTTGTATATAAATGTAAATTTATTTCTTGCGTTTCGTTTCGAGGGGGGGTGTAACAATGTATATATTTTAAATCACTTATAACTAAGCAAGTGTTTGAAATAGGTAAAAACGGTTAAGAATAAAGATGTAGAAAATTTTATTGGCTTTCATTGTGTAGTACAACAAAAATTCATAAAACGTCTCGTTTCTGAGATATGGGCAAATAACCCAAAATTGGGACCTTCAATGAGCTTCCCCCCCCGCGGCACAAGTCGGAGGGGTGGGGTATTTTAGTATGTTTGTCGCCTTACTAGTCGTAACAAAGTTCAATCATAAAATTTTCCGCCCCTGACTTTTCCGGGCAGATTTCCATATGAGCATTCATTTACCACACTAAAGATGTTGCTGACCATTCCCTGGATGATTATCCTATAGTCGCTTCTTAAGACAACCACAGGTACAATTGGGGTAATGCTATTTTACGACAGCACTTCTATGGCAGCATGGAACTATTAGAAGGATAATAGTGGTACATAACCTATCATTTGCCACTTAGTTTACTGTTTTATTATAACAGCCTAGCTGGGGCATAGTTGCAGTTAAACATTTTATTTTAGTGAGTAGAAATCTACTAAGGTGTTTAGGAATTTGGATGTAGCTTAGGCTACAATCAGGTAAACATTACAAAGGAGGTCGAAAGGAGGAGGCATCTCGTAGTGACTCAGAAGACAGCAAAAAGTCCTACTCTGACCGACAGTCATAATACGTACCTAAGAAATCTGAATAAATAACAAGCTATTTAGCTAATGTATTATAACATTTAGGCATAACGCGAAGTAGAAAGACTGCGTTTTAGGTACACCCGGCTGAAAGGTTTTAAATAACATCATTTATATAATAAAATTGTTTATAGGAAGAAATAAAATGCTTACCCCATAGGTAACACCTTCATCTTAACCGAATATTTTTGATTTTACACTCGCGCCTCAGTTATAACTGTAATGGCCTTTGGCATTTCAACTACCAATATCGAAAAACGGGTGATTATGAAGATTTCTAACTTTTATAGCAGAATTATCGTAATCAAAAAGATAAAACTGTAATTCGCAAAAACCGACGGATTTGAAGATTTTGAAGGTGTTTTGCGTTTTTAGTTCATATAAAAAGCGATAGTTATAATGTTAGACTGTTTGTTTATAATAGAGTTCAGTGGAATTTAATAATATTTAAGCATATTTTTTACAAATACTTCGTTCACATCTTATTTGAAACCACATTATTAAAAACTGTTACAATTTATTAACTAGTGAAAAGTTAGGTTCATTCATTATCTTTTTGAAAAATTAATGTGGCTTCGAAGTCTGTTAAAAAAACGAAATCAAGAAACCACGACGAAATGCAAAACTCAAAAGGTGATTCCCAGAAAATAGAGCATAAAATGTAAAATTTTCTTACACAACATGGGAATTAAACCCTGGAAGAAGACCTAAAAACAAAACCGCAAAACACTAACAGCAAATCTGGCCAATGGACTAGATTCCTAAAAGGAAGTGTCTATACAGCGGGGCGCCCTGCCTTAAAGTGATTTAATCTTTGTAGCAGGGCACTGTCATATAGCGTTTTGTCTGTGAATTGGCTATTCATCGGTGCTCTTATTGCACCTTGTTAAATCTGTAGGCTGAACCACCTGATTAATGGTCTGTAAGTAATATGGTTCCAGGCTTCGGAGAGCACGTTAAGCTGTCAGTCCCAGTTGCGTCATGTCATGTGTCATGTCATATGTCATGTCATATGTCATGTCATATGTCATGGCATATGTCATGTCACATGTCATGTCACATGTCATGCCACATGTCATGCCACATGTCATGTCATATGTCATGTCATATGTCAGTCATATGTCATATGTCATGTCATATGTCATATCATATGTCATGTCATATGTCATGTCATATGTCATGCCATATGTCATGTCATATGTCATGTCATATGTCATGTCATATGTCATGTCATATGTCATGTCATATGTCATGTCATATGTCATGTCATATGTCATGTCATATGTCATGTCATATGTCATGTCATATGTCATGTCATATGTCATGTCATATGTCATGTCATATGTCATGTCATGTCATGTCACGAGCGAGTCATGTCATATCATCCCTAGTGTTAGTTTTCCCACTAGAAGTAGGCCTCTGACATATGCGAAAACGGCCGTGTTAGTAATGATAAACAGCAACTGGGACTGTAAGCTTAACGTGCTCTCCGAAGCACGGAACCATATTTCTTACAGACCATTAACCAGGTAGTACAGCCTACGGATTTAACAAGGTGCAATAAGAGCACCGATAAATAGCCAATTCACATGCAAAACGCTATATGACAGTGCGCCCTGCTACATGAGCATTTTTTTTCAAACACCCACCATCTTCAAAACAGCAACAATTTTATTAAAATCATTTTATCACTTGTTTAAAGCTATGATATCTTTTAAAATATAATTAAGTATCTAAAAATCATAAATATTTCACAAAATATAAGCTAATATAGCTATTAGATCGATTTTAAGAAGACCTGACGAAGATTTTCTTTCCCTTCCGTTACCATAGAATTTTGAGGATAACTCTTAAAATAAGCATTATCAAACAATTTGATATACTTTATCATGAAATTTGAACACTACGGTGTTAGACAATATATATATTTTTTTAAGAAAACCTTTTAATCCATTTAGTTTGATGCATTTTTTTGTATTCCGTTACCACATGGTCAAGATTGACAGTCTATTTTTCTTTTTATAGGCAAATCGGAGGGACAAGTATAAAGTTAATTAATTAAAATAAAAGCCCTTTATATTTTTTACCTAATTATATTTTTTAAATAATAGAAAACCACATAATTAATCATGTTTTTAAGTTATTTTTAATGTTTACGCACCGGACGGTAACGGAAAGGACCGGTAACGGAACCGTAAGGCTGGTGGTACACTGGTACACCACGGCACGAAAACATCAAACATACCTATAAGTTCTAAATATTTTAATTATATGTATGTATGTACATGTAATTACTCTGTTTGTGTATTTATTGCTATCGTTTTTCTCTCCGTTGCGTGTTTCTGTTTTTGTTTCTTTTTTTATCTCTCCAAATTTTTTATTGTTTTAATTTTTCTTCTTCTGTCATATAAGCAATTTTTTTCACGTTTTTTTTTTCACTCTTTCTAAATCTTTTTTCTTTTCTATTGCATATTTAACCGGATCATTTTTTATTTTTTCACGGTATCTTTTTTGATTTTCGGCTGCTGTGAGAGCCATAGTTATGTTAACATAACTTATGTATCTAAAACAAAAAAAAGAAGTAAGCAAGGGATTCAAATCTACAAAAAAATACCCTTTACAAGGTGTTAGGAAAATGACGCAAAACCTCTCGTGGGTTTACTCAGCCCATGAAACTGAACAACTTTTGTTCTACGAATTTTGAAAAACCGCAAAAAAAAAAATTTGGTTTTCCATACAAAATGATCATCGGCTCGGGCCAATTTGTATGAAAAAGCAAATATATTTTTTTGCTATTTTCCAAACTTCGTAGAACAAAAGTTGTTCAGTTTTATGGGCTGAGAACACCCACTCTGTATTTGCAGTATAAGATTGATGGGGTCTTTAAGCATAACTAGGTTTTTGAGATTAGCGCGAACGGACAATCAGACTAAAAGACAGACAGACTAACGCGGGCGGGGGAGACTGTTGAATAATTTTTTTCCGGTTATTAAATATAAAGAGAATAAATATAAAATCTCAGTGTACCTAACACTTTATGCTTCACTTCCGTTACTTTTCAGATTCACCATATACGTTACCACAAATTTGGCAACGGAAGGGAAGTAACGTTTTTGACGTTAAGAAATTTTAAATGATCAAAATAAATGTATCCAACTGGAATTTTACGTTATGTTTTGTGCATAAAGAATTCACATTAACTAGTATTTTATGTTCAATTCATTGGTTGAACCTAAAACGATCAAATTCGCCGAATATTTACCTTGTTTGTTGCTGGTGATGTATAAGGGGAAAAAAAGCGTACTCGATACACTTCCAAACTTCACAGCAACTTTCTACCAACTGAAGTTAGTACCTGGCAAGTTTTAGGGTTACAATATAAAAATGAATGTTGCGAGATGTTAAAAAAGGCTTTAATTTGATAGAAATGTTATTGCATCAGGGCAAAATCGTGGTAACGGAGTGGTGAAATTCCCCTTTTACGAATTTCTCGGACGGCGTTGAAACTTAGATTATTTCTTATTTTTTGTACCAAGTAGTTCCTAATTAGGCTGAAATCGATAAGTTTAAGCATTATTCTGCCTAGAAAAATTGATCGTAATGTAGAAAAAGTCTATTTTCACATAAAAATTACCAATTCTATTTTGATTTTTTTGCTTGGACGGTAGGAAATTTCGGTATCCCGCTTAGGAAAAATAAACATTCTCATTAATTTTACTATGGATCAAATCATTGTTAATACCATTTTTGTGAGAAAATTAAATATTCTTCCACCTTATCTCATAAAAACGCTAATAACAAAGCAATTTAATGAAATATGACCATTGAAAGTCACCGGACGCGCCAAAAACACAAGGTGGGTGTTTGAAAAAAAATGCTCACATAGATTAAATCACTATATAGCAGGGCGCCCCGCTGTATAGACACTTCCTTCCTAAAAATAAAAAAGTTCCTGTTATGACCCCGTGCATGGGAGGTTTTGAAGATATGTTAAAAGCACCGCTATTCAATACTAGATGGCGACATAAGTCGTACAATCACATCTTACTCGATGTGTAAAGATTACTATTAATTATACTGTGGTGTAAAGCCTGCCACGCAGAAGTTCCGGGTTCGATTCTCGGTGGGGGACTTACAGCGGTGATATTTATCACTTTGTGAATTTGTTCCCAGTCCGATCATGACATTGCAGGCTGAACTACCTGATTGTCCGAAAAGAAAGATAGTTCCGTGCTTCGGAGGGCACGCTAAGCCGTCGGTCTAGGTTACTGTCTATGATTACTAAGACGGCGGTCGATACACAACCATTTTAGAGGCCTATTATTAGTATTAGACGGTTGAAAAACTTTTGACACCAGGGTCCTTGGACGACTCGGTGTCCCACACGAAAAGAAGAAGCGTACGATGTTGCGCCCCGGGTGCAATGCGTTACGATCAACGAAGTGTGTCAATCCCATGTGAAATTCTTTTACCTTAGAATCGTGACGAGCGCTTTAATAGATAGCGCTCATTAGGAGCTTTTATAAAAAACTAGGCTTTGCCCGCGTACTCAAAGTGTCAAATTTAATTACAATCGGTTCAGAAGTTTTTGTGTTAAGAAGTGACAAACAAACACAGAAACTTTTTAGTAGGACTTATTAGTAGAAAAAAATATTAGTAGGATTGTTGCTTTTTTTTGTAGCGATTCGAGTCACCTTGAAATCGCACTACGACTGCACTTCAACTACAGGAGCACGTTCAATCGACCATAAATAATATATCTTTCGTAGCTCTTTTATACTAAAAAGATCTTTCCTGTGTAGTGTAGCCGTCAACGACCTCGACGGTGGCGCTACTTCACAAGAAAAAAGTTTTCTCTTTATACAAACAATCAATCAGAATGTCCAATGCCCAAGTTTTTAGTATTATCCTTAAGTAAAATTAGAACCTGCAAACTCCATAAGATATTCGCTGTAATTAAATGGCGTTTAATACCAAAAGTGGCCGTTTTAAGGCACTTTTTTCCATAGCTCTAATTGCATGCAGTGAATATTTCATTGTGTTTGCAGTTTCAAATTTTACTTTACTAAAAACTTGGGCATCGGACATTCTGATTCATTATTTGTATAAAGAAAAAATTTATTATTAATTTTTGCGAAGTAGCGCCACCGTCGAGGTCGTTGACGGCTACACTCGCCTTAAATAGGTATAGTCAAGCAAGCTCACGTCTGGTTAGACAACCGAACCGCCAAGGTAAGTCTTATGCGCGCGGAATAAGAACAGTCCCAAGTTCAAACTGTCTAACCCAGCCTGATCTTACATACATACATACATAAATCACGCCTTTATCCCTTACGGGGTAGGCAGAGCGTTAACGGCCGTAAAAAGGATATTAACACCACGTCTGACAAAAGTTTGAGGGTCAATCAGATAGCTGTGTATCACTATAGTGATAGGTTGTCAGCCCATCGCCTAAAATTGCAATACACGCCCTCGAGTCCCTTAGTCGCCTCTTACGACACCCATGAGTAAGAAATGGGGTGATGCTATTCTAGGCCGGCATCACACGGCAATCTGATCTTGACTGTACCTATTCTAGCCGCGTCGCTCCGCTGCAGTTGTAGTGCAGTTTATTTAGTTCATACAAAGCCTACCCCGCAAAGGATTATAGGCGTGATATGTGTGTGTAAATACAAAATCAGTACAAAAAACGGCCGATGTGGCGCAGTGGTAGTGCGACTGCCTGCGACGCAACGGTTCCGGGTTCGATTCTCGGTGGGACACTCGCAAAGTTGATATTTATCCACTCACAAAGTTGATATTTATCACTTTGTGAATTTATTCCCGGTCTGGTTAGGACATTGCAGGGTGAACCAACTGATTGTCCGAAAATAAATGGTTTCGTGCTTCGGAGGGCACGTTAAGCCGTCTCGGTCCCGGTTGCTTTCTATGATTACTTAGACAGCGGTCGTTACACAACCATGTCAGAGGCCTACTAGTGGTAGTAGGCGGTTGAAAAACTCTGACACCAGGGCTCATTAGGTCGATGGACGACTTGATGTCCCACACGAAAAGAGAGTACAAAAAATATTTATCGCCGTGCCGCCGCTCTGCTGCAGTGCAGTTCAGTCATAGTGCGTTTTCACCTAACATTAGGTACCTACTGCGTGAGATTGGAGAACATACACATACATACATACATATCTCGCATATTATCCCTTGCGGGGTAGGCAGAGCGTAAACGGCCGCATAGAACGGACATTTACGCCACGTCTGACAAACATTTGAGGGTCATCCGGAAAATTGTGTATTGGAGAACAGTATAATAAATATATACATAAAATAAATATCCTGTACAATTCACACAGCGCCATCTAGCCCCAAACTAAGCAAAGCTTGTACTATGGGAACTACAGAGCTGATATCAATACCTACTTCTACATATTTTTGTAAATAAATACATACCTACCAATTTTACATAGAAACACTCAGACTAAACACAAATATCTGAAAACAATTATTTGTGTGTTGTCGAACCCGCGACCCTCAAGTGTAATAATCACATTTATTTATGTTTCACTTATACCTTGAATGTCAGATTCATACATTTAAGAAAGATTGATGGTTGTAGCCAGTAGGCTCAATGCTGCATGATGGAAAAGGGGAATTCTCGCCGAGTGAGGTGTTCAGCTCGGGGACCGCGGCCCAACTGGTAGGTCGTGGATTTTGTATTTATACTAAGTCTTCGACAAACATCGTAACCGCGTTTTAGGTCTTGATTTCTGATTGGCTAATCTTCTATGACGAGTATGACGCGTCGTGTTAACATTGTGCAGTCAGCGTTGTCGTCGTCGCCTCGTCAGCAGTAGATGCATCCAGCGAAGTCAGCGCATTCTGTGTGCGGCGCGCGCTTCATATTTCTTTGCAATCCGCGCCGCTATATACATTTTTTCTTTTTTTCCTTTTCACGTTCACTAGGTTTCGAGGGAATCACATGGGTAACGCAACGCTCTACTAAATTTGAATTGCTTGAAAACATAAACTTAGTTGTATTGGATAGATTATACTTTCTTATTATTTATACATCCTTTATACCATGTTTATGCAAATAAATAATTATTGTATTGTATTTATCTAAGACAGTTAATAAAAATATTTTTCAATGGGCATAGTGCATACACTAAAAGGAGATAAAAAATATAACTTCGTTTGTTACCAAACTACAGGTTAAAAATACCGGTACAGAACACAGCTGGTAAAAATGAAAAATTAAAATGAAATTACTTTATTCAATGTAGGATAGTATACTTATTGACGTCATGGTCCGGCATGGCAAAATAAAATATTATGACACAATTTTCTTTTTTTATAACAATTTTGTATTTACATAATAGAAAAACGGCTCGGGCGGGATAAAAAAATAAAAATAAAGGCACTGCCTCGGGGCTGGCCAGGTTAATCACACGGTATCTAACTTTACGCCACCACCATCTGAAAACGATATTGAAGTCAAGATTTTCAAAGTGTGTTATTTACATGCGTATAAATAACCGGACCTCCTGAACAGGAAAAGGACAGACTTTTAGCTACAGGCAGACGGACGTCACAGGTATTAAACTGGTTCGAGAACCCAGTAGCGTCCCGAAACAGGAAAACAGTACCAGACTTGACACGCTAGTCATCTGGAAACCAAATTATCAATTCGCGGCAATAAATACCCACAAAGATTATTTAGAATCAATATAACCTTGTAAATATGCTCGATTTGGTTATGTATTCCAAAAATGCTAAAAGTGCCCACTTTTAACAAAATTACAAAAATTAACTAAAGCGCTTAGTTTATACAAGGTCTTATTGATCTGAATAACCTTTGTAGGTATTTATTGCCCCAAAGCGATAATTTGGTTTCCAGATGACTAGCGTGTCCAGCCAGGGTTTTTTTCATATTTGGGGGCGCGACTGGGCTCTCGAACAACCTTAAGAAAAAATAACGTATCATTCATGTATTTATTTATTATTCTCGTAAATATTTTGACCAATGGTTGTCATAAATGAAAATAAGGAAAGAAATAACTGCAACCTTTGAACTGCAAACTTGACCCCGCGTGGGACCCTGGAGTACCGAATCCTCCGCTGTCGCCAAATTAACGATCTCTTACTTCTCGCCTCAGAGAGATTATAGCAGTTAATAATAAAAACATTTTTACACATTTAGTTGGTCGTAACTTTTGACATGACATTTTAGTTTGTAGCACAGATTTGTTTACAATAATGAAAAGTGGCTGGTAGTTTAAAGCATTGAAGGAGTGTTTCGCCCTTCCAAATATACGAGGTGTAAGGGACAGCCCTTCGAACACTGATAAGGTGCATACAGACCATAAAACTGAACAAATTTCCCTTAGAAACATTAGTCAGGAAACTACAAAAAAACGACCTTAAAAATCAAAATCAGCTGACTGCATTTACTATGGGAACAAAAAAAAATTACGTTTCTTGAAATATTTTTTTATAGGATGTTGTTCAGCTTCGTGGTTAGAATGCATTCATATCAGTATTCGTAGGGCTGTCCCTAACACCCTGTATATGTGTTGTGTTGGTGTTGAACCCCACTCTTATCTTATACAGATTATAAAAGTTACGTATTATTACGCCAATAGATGGCGTTACACATCTGTGCTTCTCAACTAGCCACGCAAGGTAAGTAATAAAATTAGCTTTCTAGTAGTTGTAAACTCTTTTTTTCCTTGTACCCTTGCTGGCATTTCTTTTTCGTGCCCGGAGTCCGCATTCATTGTTGTAAGTTTAGTATCAAAATAAGTTACTACTCGCGCGACACTAACAAAATCCGACATAAAAAGTCTAATACGGCTCTCTTATTAAAGTGTGTTTGGCAAGACATTTGTTTTGTATAATAAACTACCAATAGAAATAAGAATGTGTAGTTTAGATATGTTTAAGAAAAAAATAAAGGAATTGTTACTTAGAAAATGTTATTATACCTAAAACGAATTTCTTAATGACTCACTATAATTTTTAATTTAAACTTGACTAAATTTGATTTAAGACTTGACATTGTTTAAATTTTGCACATTGATTTGATTTATTTATGACATTGTTTAAATTTAGCACGTAATATAATTTTGACATTGTTTGAATTTATCACATATTTTATTTTAACAATAACAGTATTCAATTTTGAACGCGTTATTTGAGTTTATCGCTTAATTTATAATTTGTATGTCGGAAGGCAAAACATGTAGATCTGCAATTTTAACACTGACATCTGTATTCTGTTATTACTCATGTCTTTGTCTACTCATGTCTAAACTATCTTTATCTTTAAGTTTAAATTAGCGCCACTAGCCATAGAGCCACTAGCGCCACCACAATATTATGTCAAAACTTTCAATCAAACATAAATTACAACTTCTTAATAAATTTTCAAGGAAGTTCATTGGATCGTTGGACGACTCGGAAGCCCCGCACGAAAAGAAGAATACTCAGGTTTGATTATCCCCAGTGATGAGCCCCAGATGTTTAACGCCATCTATCGATGATTTTTGTACTTAATGAGTGCCTTTTTACTTATTTAAACAGCTGTCAAAAAGGCCTCATTCATTTAACGTAAACGGACAAACTCGCTTAGCTTGCCATAATATGTGGCCCAGTGTAATACGCCTCTCATTATTTTACCGTAAAATTACGAGCTCGCTTCCGTCACAACACAACACACATTCTACACAGCACCCGAATCATTGAGTTTAATGTAAAACTACGTTATGAATGCATTTACAAGATTTTACATTGCATGAGGACACTGCATGCCCAAGTACAAAACAATTATCGCATATTTGCATGGCAAGATCACTATTCCGTATTCGTCGTTGGATTTTTCTTTTTCTTCGACGGGCATTTTATCCCCTCGTGTTTGTATCTGTTGTGGAGGAAAAGGGCAGACTTGTGACCGAATCTCGCGTCGCACTTGCCGCACTCATACGGTCTCTCGCCCGTGTGCACCGGCAGATGACTACGCAGTAAAGAAGAGTTCTGAAAACAAATGCGAATATACAATAAGTCGCACAGATAAAGAATGGATCCCGAACTGGCAACATTATTGTTGACAACGCCATTTATATTTTAATGGAGAGATAAACAATAATGTTGCCATTTCGAGATTCTTTATTTGCGCATTCTAAATTAGCATTATTTAATATAGTAAGGCAATCCCAATAAGCTATATTATTAGGATTGCCTTACTATATTAAATAATGCTATTGACAGCTCTCAGTTCCATACTAAAAGAGATTTCGACAAAGGAAAATGGACTCTCCACCATAGTATTAGCACGAATCTGACAGCTGTCAAATATGGCTTATTGGGATGGCCTTACTTTAGTTTCATGCGAGTGAAAAATAGACTTGCAATGATTATATATCAATAAAGTTAATGCCCTGTTATAGAAATTCCTCTCCTACTTCAAGAAAAAATATTGCCGAATGGTGCCGGCTTAGAATAGCATCACCCCAATTCTACACGTCGGTGTCGTGTAAAAGCGACTAAGGGATAATCATCCAGGGAATGGGCAGTAGCGTACCCTGTGAATGCAACATCCGCCTGCCAAGCGTGGCGAGTATGGCAATACCCCAATAGCATGCATGCATCCTATCGGTATTCGGAGGACACCCCGTATTATTATAAATTATAATTATTATTATTCTCACCGTAAATCCTTTGCCACACACATTACACACGTGGTTCCTTGGCATTGGTATCTTTTCGTGTATAACCCGCACGTGGGAATTCAATTGTGATTTAGCATAGTAAGCCTTAGGACACTGGGAGCATTTGTAGGATGCCTGTAAAAAAATTTAAATTTGAATGAGTTAAAAAGGTTTTGGACTTTCCAAAATATTTAGCGATTACATACATACCATACACACATCAGGCCTATAATCCATTGCGGGGTAGGCAGAGCGTAAACGGTCGCAAAAAACGGACATTTACGCCACGTCTGACAAACATTTGATGGTCATTCAGAAAAATGTGTATCGCCATAGTGACAGGTTGTCGGCCCATCGCCTAAAATAGCAATACACACCCTGGAGTCCCTCAGTCGCCTCTTACGACTCCCACGAGAAAGAAACGGGGTGATGCTATTCGAAGCTGGCATCACACGGCGATTGAAAACCATGCATATATAAAATTTTTGGCAACTTGCAATATTTTCAAGCGCGGGCAGGATTTGAACCTGCTGCTTTCGCCATTACTAGTGGCGACGCCTCTTCCCTCTGGGCTACCGCCGCACGCCCCTTGCCCGCGAATTTTACAAGTGTGTCTTGATGCCAATAACGCGTGGCACGGCTCCATCTACCGGGTTATTGGCATCAAGATACACTTGCAAAATTGTAACAACAACTTTTACTATGGAGCCTTTGTTGGGAAACGATTTTTATTTTTCGGGTTTCCATAGAAAGTCAGTCAGCTGATCGGGAATTTTGTATGGAAGGTCGATTTTTTTCGCGTTAACTTATATTTCCTCCATAACAAAAAAAAACAGTTTTATGGTTTGATCATGTCTGCAAAAATTTTCCGTACACCGTCCCTTATAAAAAAATTGCCGAGAATATTTTAAGGGGTGAACCAGTACGTGAAACTGAACAACTTTCCCCAAGGAACATAGGTCGAAATATGAAATAAAATTTCTTGTTCACCCCTTTAAATATTCTCAGCGATTTTTTTTACAACTTATATGTATGTATGATATAGTTGTAGCTTACGAGTTTTAAATGCATTGTTAATATATGTTTCCTTAGAGAGCTTTTAATGTTACATTTCTTCCCGCAATCATCGCATATGAACCTGAAACAAAAGTATAAATATTTATTTATTTCGTTTTATTTAAGTAGGCTCAATTACAGAAAACAGACTAAATTGCTTAAATATAACCAGTCTAAAACAACGTTTTAAAATCTGATTTCCAATGGGAAATTTTCTAGAGATTCTCGAGTGTCATGTAGAGGGCGCCCAGCTTAATTGAAATAACGTTCCTTTACATGAAAATCTGTACCACTTTACAAAAAAAATATATTTTGTATTTATGTAATCGTTGTAAATTTCTTATAGATTTTTTGTATGACACTCAATATAATAGCAAGACGATAAGTTTATTTTGTAGCAAATCAAACTAAAAGAAATAAATTAGTAACGAACACAACGTGAAACGGAACCTGCGACAAAACTATGGATGGCATCCATATTGAAACGTCAAATTTTCAGTTTAGCACAGTGCCCTCTGGTTTGACATTCAGAACTATCAAGAGAACTGTCAACAGAAAAACTTCCATTACAACTATGCACAGCTTACATGAAATAAAGTGAGTACCAAATTTTTAAAACACTTCCCGTGTTAGGTATACAATTTTTGAAAACTTGCAAAATTTTTTCAAGCGCGGGTAGGACATAAAGTTTTAACACATAATTAAAAGTTTCCTGCAAAAATTTTAAATGCGAAGTAGTAAAAAATTAATTTATTAATACATACATACATAAATCACGCCTATATCCCTTACGGGGTAGGCAGAGCGTTAACGGTCGTAAAACGGATATTAACACCACGTCTGACAAAAGTTTAAGGGTCAATCAGATAACTGTGTATCACTATGGTGACAGGTTGTCAGCCCATCGCCTAAAATTGCAATACACATCCAACCCTCGAGTCCCTTAGTCACCTCTTACGACTCCCACAGGAAAGAAATGGGGCGATGCCATTCTAAGCCGGCGTCACACGGCATACGACGCTAAAACATTAATTGATAAAGATTTTTTATTACAGTTTTTGACGCCATAACATAACAACTTTTTCTGCTCACCTCATATCGTCTTTGCTGGCATGTTTTAATGAATTCTTCAAATGTTTTTCGAAGACATGTTCGGGAACCCATTTATGGCACGTCTGACAATATTTTCGTTTGCCGTGCACGAATCTCACGTGATTGGCCAGAGCGGTTTTATGTGCGCAGAACTTTTCACATATAGTGCATTGTATTTTTCTTGCCCTGAAATAAACACACAATTTATCTAATGTATTACAAACGGAACAAACCCTTTGTTCCCAGTTGTCAACACTGAATCTGTCACTAATGACGATTGGGAATAAAATTTCGCAAATGTCACTAGAGCTATTATTCGAATCACCGTGTATCTTCCAACCTCGACATTGGCAGAATTGTCCCTGTTGATGCGAGTTGGGTCAAATTGTTTCCATTAGTCTCTAGTGACATTTGCGAATTTTTATTCCCAATTGTCACTAGTGACAGATTTAGTGGTGACAACTGGGAACAAAGGAATTAAACTTTCACTAAGGCACAGCGGCGTATGCAGCTTCAGATTATGGCGAAAGTGACAGCACATCACAGTCTACTATGGGTCGAAACATACATACATACATATATCACGCCTTTAGGATTAAGTGTACCAGCAGAAGCGGCATATCATGCTGAACTACTATTGTAGCTGGCGGCATAAGCATTCTACGTCTAATCTTTTTTCACGAGGGAATGAGCAATTTTCCTGCGGCAAAAAGTATTCTAGATGTTAACCAGGTTTAATAGCTATACACAACAAAAACGGGGTAGGCAGAGGACATTTACGCCACGTCTGACAAAGCAGTTTAATTGGTTAGATATCAACGTTCAAACAGGCACTGTATCGGGCGAAAGGACCGTGAAAAATCCCCCACTTCCACCCCACTTCAACACAATATGCATAGCGAGCGAAGCGGGCACGACATTTCAAGTTAGAGAGGCGCTACACTCGCCATACTTCACGAGTTTTGAGCGAGTGAGCCACACGGCGGGCCACCAATTCTACAAGAATTGCGAGCGAGGCGTGCTCGACATTTCACATTAAAATTGGTTGATGGAAAATGTATCTTTTCGTGTGGGACACCTTAAAATTACTTGTTTTTATTAACCAGCAGACCACAGTGGTGTAACCTATCGGATTTAGTTTCGATTTATTCGGATCTACTCCATATTTCATGGATTAGATTTCTAATTCTACACTGTTTTTGTAGTATTAAGACATGTAAACGTGTGTAATTTTAGTTGGTTTTGCACTGAGTTTGACTTACGACTTTTTTTAAATGTTGTGTAAATGTACTATGGTTTATATTGTATTATATGAAATTAAGAAATTAAAAATTTTAAAGTGCAACAACGGTGTTAAACGGCAACACAGGCTTGCCTGTGGATAAGTCCGGCTGAACGATCCCACGTGCGCGGTGGAAGGCTCCATAAGGGGCCGCCTGGCTCGCGACCACCATCCCACCGAAGTCTGGCGCCAAGTAGCTTGCTGCGTTCCGTCAGTGTGTGGGAGTGCCAGTGCCTTAACAGGCTTCTTCTGGGTGAGCTCGCTCCATCTTAGACTCTGTCTCTGTCCTATGACCTAGACTAGAGTCAAGAGCAAACCCATCACTAATAAAAAAAAAAAAAAAAAAAAAGTGAAAATACATACTCGAGACCATCCTCTGTGTTGTGTTTAACGGTATCTCTGACATGCTGTTTGTAATTATTGCGCCTGATCCATTTATCACAAACATCGCAATATACGTTTTCTTTTTTAACTCTATGCACTCGCATGTGCTTGTATAAGGATACTTTATCCTTGACAACCTTATTGCACACGGGACACGTTGCTGGTGGCAAATTGCCGTGTTTGCTGTAATAAAAGAAATCTACATTTAATAAACTCCTTCATTTCGTGTGGGACACGGAGTCATCCAAAGACCCGATGAACGTTGGTATCAGAGTTTTTCAACCGCCTACTACTACTAGTAGGCCTCTGACATGGCTGTGTAAAGACCGCCGTCTAAGTAATCATTTCATTTCATTTCATTTATTCATTGCTTACAAGTACAAGTATAAAAGGTCTTATAATATAGTGACAGATAAGTACATGCACCCGGATAGGGCATTGCAATTGAGGCATGCATGCGTTTGCCGTAACAAAATAATAAACATTAAAATAGATCATATAACAATAGGATTTGATTATAAAATACAATTTAAAAGTAATAATAAAAAATAAATTAAGTGGCATTCATGTACAATGTAATTGGTAACAAATAAAATGATTAAAACTTAAATTGATGGCATAATTATTTGATGTCGTTAAAAAATTCGTCAACTGTATAAAAGCATTTTGTTATTAAAAAAGATTTAAGTTTATTATGGAATATTTTGTCATTAGTCTCAGCTTTTAAAGATGCGTCAATTTTATTAAATATTTTAACTGATTTATAATGAGGTCCTTTTCTAAAAATTGTAAGTTGGCCTTTAGGTAGTTCAAGTTGATTTTTCCGTCTTGTTCTTTGACAATATGAGAAGTTGTCTATATTTTTTCTAACGAAGTATGCGGCTTCGAGGATAAAGATTGAAGGGAAGGTTAATATTTTTTCATTTATAAAATATGGCCTACAACTAACTCTTGGTTGGATATTGAATAGACGGCAACCGGGACCGACGGCCCTCCGAAGCTTTCTTTTCGGACAATCAGGTGGTTCACCGTTCCTAACCAGACTGGGAACAAATTCACAAAGTAATAAATATCAATTTTGTGAGTGCCCCACCGAGAATCGAACCCGGAACGTTTGCGTCGCAGGCAGTCGCACTACCACTGCCCACATCGGCCGTCATTTTTTTTTTTCAGTAAATGAAAATTTAATTTAATAAATTAAATACTGCTATAGTTAAATAAATAACTTAGACATTTCACACAGTGCCATCTAGCCCCTGAGCAAAGCTTGTACTATGAGAACTAGATAACTGATATTGAACATATAATACAAAGAACACACTCGGACTGAACACAAATATATGAAAAGTAACTAACGAAAACTGCAATTAAACTTATGGAAAAAATGTGCTGAAAAACGGCCACTTTCGGTATTAATTGCCATAACTTTAATTACAGTGAATATTTCATTGAGTTTGCAGGTTCTAATTTTACGGATAGTACTAAAAACTTGGGCAACGGACATTCTGATAGATTGTTTGCATAAAGATTTTTTTTTGTGAAGTGGCGCCACTGTCTAGGTCGGTCGCGAGTACACTCGCCTTAACCAGGTTAGTTCCACTTTTAAATGTCGTTAAATAAATAAATTTTATAAAATATACTAGTATTATCTATGTGACAGTTTACACAGTGTAAAAACACAGTTTGAATCGTTTTTATCCACTGAAAACGAAAGTATAGTATTAGCAAATACCTAAAATGACACAAAATAATAAATTAGGTTAAGCCAATGGTTCAGAAAATAAAAGCCAAAAATAAACGATTTTAATATTTTTGTAACATGAAAAGCTAGCTGTACTGGGCTTTTACTAAGGCTTTTACGGAATGATAGAAAGCGACAATCATCTGTCATTCTTCATGTTTGATCAGTAAACTGCTGCAATACGACAATGCCTACAGTATGACCATCCCAATTATACAGGGTTATTTTTTATTCAACCCGGAAATTTTACAGGGCGATTCTACTCATGATTCTGAACAACTTTTATTATGGGGTCACCTGCGATATCGCGAAAAAAAAACCAGCTGTTCCATACATTTTGTTCGAGTAGGTACGAATTTTTCTATGGAGCAGCTGTCTTTTTTTTCTTTCGCAGGTGACCCCATAGTAAAAGTTGTTCAGAATCATGAGTAGAATCAGCCTGTAAAATTTCCGGGGTGAATAAAAAAGTATGTGACAGCTGTCATATGAATGCTAATGCTATGTCAGGGGGTCCATATTTTCCTTTGTTGACATCTCTTTTAGTATGGAACTGACATCTGTCAAATATGGTTTATTGAAAATGAAAATGAAAATGAAATAACTTTATTCAATGTAGGATAGCATTATCACTTATTGACGTCATGATCGGTCATTGTAAAAAAAAGAAATTTGCATAACGCAATCTTCTTCTTTTTATAACAATTTTGTATTGTCCTAATAGAAAACCGGCTCGGGCGGGATAAAAAAATAAAAATAAAAATAAAGGCACTGCCTCGGGGCTGGCCAGGTTAATCACACAGCACGTAACTTTACGCCACCACCATTTGTAAACGACATTTGTTTCAAATTTTAGTCAAGATTTCCAAAGCGTGTTATTAACATGCGTATAATTAACTGAACAGGAAAAACCCCCCAAAAAACCTGCCCAGAAGTGCTCCTACTCTAAATTAACAATCTTTCTAGGCCCTAAACTGCCCTAGCTAATTTTGGAAATAACGAATAATATATATGTATAGCCCAAAAATGGCTACATAAAAAAAAAAAAAATTATAATAATAACAAAAAATTGCAGTAGATAAATCTACTTGTTTCGTCTAATAAAATATTTACTTTATACATTTGAATTAAACCCATGGAGATTTATCTTGCATATAGTCTGATATTTCATAATAGCCTTTCTTGTACAATTTTTGTTTAATTACTGGTTTAAATTTATTTAAGGGTAAGTCTTGAATATCTTTAGGAAGCTTGTTATAAAAGCGTATACAATTGCCCTTAAAAGTTTTGCTTACTTTACTAAGCCTGCTCATGTGCACAGCAAGTTGCTCCTTATTTCTAGTGTTAAAATTATGCCTGTCACAATGAGGAATTGGAAAGGCCTTAATGGTGAAAAACCTGGTTTGTGACCGTTATAAATGAGTAGCTAAATAAATATTGGTTTAGTATACAGGGTGTAAGGGACGGTGTACCGAAAACTTTGCAGGCATGATCAGACCATGAGACTGAACAACTTTTATTATGGAGCCTATGTTGGGAAACGAAATATTTTTTTCGAGTTTCCATAGAAAGTCAGTCAGCTGATCGGGAATTTCGTATGGGAGGTCGAAATTTTTTTCTCGTTTTCCAACATATCTTCCATAGAAAAAGTTGTTCAGTTTCATGGTCTGATCATGCCTGCAAAGTTTTCGGTACACCGTCCCTTACACCCCGTATTATTCAATTATACTTACACTTGCTTATGTAATGATAAACCGCCAGAACGCAGATAAGCTTTATCACAAAATTCACAAATATATTTTCTCTCCATTCCTGTCAATGATGGCAAGTACGTACGAGGTGATTTATTGGACTTTTTATCACTGAAAATAAAAATTTACGATGTAATTCAAGAAAACTAGCCAAATTTCAATTTTGGTGTATTCACAGTGTCACAGTTGAGGGTGGGACAGGATGGGGCAAGTTGTGAAAGAAGGTGGGGCAAGTTGTGAAAGAGGGTGGGGCAAGTTGTGAAAGAAGGTGGGACAGGATGGGGCAAGTTGTGAAAGAGGGTGGGGCAAGATGGGACAGAATGGGACAAGTTGTGAAAGAGGGTGGGGCAAGTTGTGAAAGAAGGTGGGGCAAGTTGTGAAAGAGGGTGAGGCAAGTTGAGAAAGAGGGTGGAGCAAGGTGGGACAGGATGGGGCAAGTTGTGAAAGAGGGTGGGGCAAGTTGTAAAAGAGTGTGGGGCAAGTCGTTAAAGAGGGTGGGGCAAGTTGTGAAAGAGGATGGGGCAAGTTTTGAAAGAGGGTGGGACAGCACCATTAAAAAATAAATACCTAGGCACTGTAACCTTCTTATGAGTGTCGGTGGGTAATGTGTTTTCAATATTGTCATCCACTACTTCATGTTTTACTTCCACAAACTCACGGCTGTCGGCAAATGGTTGTTTGTCAGTTACGAGAAAAACACGATTTGCAGAAACTTGGCTATTGACAGTTGATTCCATGTACTCAGAACTGTCAAGTAACAGCCGTTTGTCATTTGTTAAAACTTGAGAAGTTGCAGCAGGCAGAGATTCGACAGTTGCTATCATTTTTTTAATGTGATCAGCACTGGTCACATCTACAGATTCCGTTTTTATTTCCTTGTCTGGAACGGTGCAAATTTCTGATTCTTCTTCATTATCTGATAGCACTTCTGATTTGACGCTTTTAGGTTTATGTGATTGTACAGAAAACTGCGGGTAATCTGTACATTTTAGTTGATTAACCGGGTCTATCTGAAATTATGAAATAGTTAAATATTACACACACACACACACATCACGCCTATAATCCCTTGCGGGGTAGGCGGAGCGTAAACATTCGCAAAAAACGGACATTTACGCCACGTCTGACAAATATTTGAGGGTCATTCGGAAAATTGTGTATCGCCAATTGTTGTCAGCGCATCGCCTAAAATAGCAATACACACCCTCGAGTCTCTTAGTCGCCTCTTACGACTCCCACGGGAAATAAATGGGGTGATGCTATTCCAAGCCGGCATCACACGGCATGTTAAATATTACATATATAATTGGCGCGATAGTGATATAAATATTAAATACATTAATAGCCACAACGGTCCACTGCTGGACATGGGCGTCCCCCTATTGGGGGTATTACCATACTCACTACAATTGGCAGGCGGATTGGCGAGTGCAGTGCATGATGTTCTATTCACAGGGAACGCTGCTGCCCATTTCCTGGATGAATTTATCCTTCAGTCGCTTTTTACGACGGCCACGGGAAGTATTGGGGTGATGCTACTCTAAGCCGGCATCATGAACCGTCATTGTAAACAATTTTGTAATTTCCTAATAGAAAACTGGCTCGGGCGGGATAGTAAAAAAATAATAATAATAAAGGCACTGCCTCGAGGCTGGCCAGGTGAATCACACTTACATTTGGTGCTTGCTGATTTTGTTTAGGCGCCGATGAAGAAAGGGTAATATATGGTGTAAGCTTGACTTTTATTATATCTGAAGAAGTGTCATCAACTGGCTTCTGGAACATTTGCAATTAAAATTATTAGTAAAAAACTTTATTGCTCATTCAATTCACAAATAAATAACAGGAAAACTTAATGCCTTATCGCTGAGAGTGATCTCAACCAGACCTTTGGGTGCAGGAGAAAACATAATGCCCATAAAGCCAAGAAAAACAGAAAAGACAAGAGTCCAGATGGAAAAGGGCATTGCAAGTACTGATAACGAAAGTTGCAGGTTCAAATCCTGCCTGTATACCCAAGACGAGAAATGTTTTAAAATTTGGTATTGTCTACAACTGTTGTGAAATATTGACCTCTTTGTAAAAGTACTTATTAACAGTTTATTCAACAAAATATTGTATTCAGATTAAGAATATAAATAATATTTATGATTACCATATTCCACTTTTTCATAAGTTCCTCAAAGGTGTATATTGCAGATTTTCTGAATTCCTTAACAAATTTCATACCTTGTTTGCAGTTGCTACAAATTCTCAAACTTGCATTACCCCTTAGATATGGATACATCTGAAATAATTAATTATGGAGAAGTTACAAGTTTGGAAGTGCACAATTTAGGATGGGTTAGGGAAAATAAAAATTCTTTGAGAAATATACGGCCAATGTTATGGCTTTCATGGTGTCTTTGTAAGCAGAAATTGTCTTATTATCACACCGCAGTTCCGATAAGTCATATATTCGACAGCTGTGAGATTTGTGATAATACTATGGCAGAGGGTCCATTTTCCTTTGTTGACATCTTTTTTAGAATGGAAATGACAGCTGTCAAATAAGAAATATTGTAACGGCGGTACATATTGGTTATTTTTGTTTCGTATGAATCAAAGTTATCTGATTAACCCTCAAGCTTTTGTCAGACGTGGTGTTAATATCCGTTTTACGGCCGTTAACGCTCTGCCTACCCCGTAAGGGATATAGGCGTGATTTATGTATGTATGTATGTATGTATGAATCAAAATGAAATGATAGTTTTTGAAAACTTGCAAAATTCAGTATCTAAATCTAAAATACATTAAAAATACAATAAGTCTGTTTTGTTTTCGATCCAGTAATTGGTAAATTGTAGTATAAGTACTTTAGCTTTCATGAAAGAACTTCTGATTCGAAAAAGTTACACTTGTTTCTTGTCTTGGTTCCAGTAAAGGAACTACTGAGAACAATGGGTGAAATACGATAAAGGGCTAAATCCAGGGGATGATCAGTAACGATCCCTGGGTTAGGGTAACAAGTTCAATTTGTACTCACTGTATTAATGGGGTGCAAAAGAAAATCCAACATTGTCCAGTCCTCTTCCTCTAGAGGTCCGAGTTTCAACGGCGAAATACAAAGTAAACAGGAACCCGACACATTAATGCGTTGTGTCGTCATTTTGCTATATTTTGCGCTCACGCTGAATAAGTCAGGAGCTCACGAGCATAAATGCATGGCATCAAAGAATCAATAAAATAAATAAATAAAATAACTGAACTGTCACCTTAACTACCAAAGTGTGTCTTGACAATGTGACTTTCTTCGTGGCGAGGATTGTTTAACAATTTTATCGTGCGCCATCTATCTTCAAGTAGCATAACTCAACCTTTTGCAAAAAAAGTCAATGTGACTCGACCTTTAAATTATTTGTACACGGGGGGTTTTGTCTTGTCTATCATCTTTCAGAAAGAAAATTGTTTACATTACAGATTACGCTAGTTCTATTATTATTCTCTTTACAGATAACTTAAAACGTAAAATTCCTATAATAGATTCTCTTCGGTATACATGGCTTCTTGCTAACAGGTTGTTTAATGTGATGTGATCGTCGCTGCACAAAACATGCTTAAAACTTGCCTTACTTGTTTATCACATGAAAATCTAATGGATTTTTGTGAAACTGAGTGGAAAGTGCTTGAATATTTAGTTTCATCGTTCAAGGTAAGATAAGAAACACTTATCCCTGTCTGGGATTCAGAATGAAAGTAGGTTGCCAGTTGATGTGCATTATCGGACCACTAGGAGCACATAAAAAAAGTCTTCGAAACTAGAGAAAAGTATTTACAAAACTACTCCTCAGTTTTGTAAGTTCTTTTCTACATGCTGACAATTTTATTTTTCTTTTCAGAATCACCCAGAACTAAAAAGCAATACAAATGCTAGGCTGTGTATGGATTGTCAAGGCATTTTGCAGTTTGTGGAGAATTTTAGGATAAGCGCAGAAAATAACTTTGCACAACTCATGTGTATGTGGGATGTGGTAAGGAAATTTAAATATGTAAATGCCGTGTGATGCCAGCTTAGAATGTCGTGTGATGCCGGCTTAGAATGTCGTGTGATGCCGGCTTAGAATGCCGTGTGATGCCGGCTTAGAATGCCGTGTGATGCCGGCTTAGAATGCCGTGTGATGCCGGCTTAGAATGGCATCACCCCATTTCTTTCCCGTGGGGGTCGTAAGAGGCGACTAGGGGACTCGAGGTTGTGTATTGTAATTTTGGGCGATGGGCTGACAACCTGTCACTATAGTGATGCACAGTTATCTGATTGACCCTAAAAATTTTGTCAGACGTGGTGTTATTATCCGTTTTACGGCCGTTAACGCTCTGCCTACCCTGTAAAGGATATAGGCGTGATTTATGTATGTATGTGTAGCTATAAAATAAAAATCAAAATAGCCTTTAATATATCAGAAGTTTAAAACATGCATTAAATCAGTTGAGTTTATAAAATTATTAATTTATAAGTATTTTTACAATATATTATCACTTCATTCATTGTAATTCAATTTATTTGTTACAAAGCCTCTGTTTCATTTCCATGTCAGTTTCTCTTCTCTTCCACTTGCAACATTCATTCCTTTAGCGTAGGCCTCCCCCAGCCTCTTCCACTGCTCTCTTTCCTTTGCTGTTCTTGACCAGTTCTTTCCTGCTTTTTCTTTAAATATGTCTGCCCATCTTTTTTTAGGCCTTCCTCTTTTAGTTTTTCCCATTTCTTGGAGTCGATTCGACTAATATCGGAGCCCACCGTTTGTCACATGGCTATACCTACCTACATTATATTCAACAAAAGAAGTGTTGTTTTGAGAATATATTCTGCTTATAATAAATAATATCAATTTTCTTGTCACCAGGGTGTTACGTCCGGTCATTTCATGGCTCAATGCTCAAAAATAGTTGAAGACCATAACTACGCTGTCCAGTCTTCTTCTGCAGAGGTAATAATATCTTCATGTAAATGAATCTCAACACAACATCAAGTTGGGTACCCAAATAATTTTAAATACATTCTGCATAAGGGGTGATTGTTTTCTCCAAACATTCTCAGACAAAACACAAAATACTTTGCTTTTCAGCGGTCATGAAAAACAAAAATATCTATAGCCACTCCGCAATATAATATATTGATGTTTATGTTTTATTTCGAAAAAAAAAAAAAAACTGCCACAAGAGACTCGGCTTTAAAATGTTTCTCTTATGTCTAATGGACCATAGACATGGTTGGTTAGTATCATTAAGTCCGATGGAAACTGAAATAGCATCACCCCATTTCTTTCCCGTGGGAGTTGTAAGAGGCGACTGAGGGACTTGAGGGTATGTATTGCAATTTCAGGCGATGGGCTGACAACCTATCACTATGTATGGCGATACACAATTTTCCGAATGACCCTCAAATATATGTCAGACGTATAGATGTAAATCAACCGATTTAAAACGATTTAAATCAAATCTTGAGGTTTTAAACCTGAAAAAAATCTTTTTCAACCGTTTTAAACTCGCCTGGAAAAATAAAAGGCCTGTGTTTTACAGTTTATTAAAACCACCTTTAGGTCAATTACCTACCTACGCAAATCTTTTTCAACCGTTAAAAACTCGCCTGCAAAAATAAAAGCTCTGTGTTTTACATTTTAAGTCAATTAAACCTAGGTACGCAAAGCTAGCCTGCAAAAAACTCTGTATTTCAGATACGGTGGCGCGTGCCGGCCGGCACTTGTTTTGAATAAAATTGGTTTTAAACCAAACGCACACACTCGCAGGCTCTCGTTTTAAACGATGCTCTGCTCACACACACACACACACACCGCGCGCGCGCGCAATCACCTTTGTGTTGCGCCGCCGCCTTGGCTTTGTCGGCTCTTGTCCGCGATCGCCGCATTTGTCTCACTCTTTCGTATCAACATTCGTTCTCAGTCGTTTTTCGCACTGATAATAAACAAGTGCAGTGTGCCCACCTTAGGAAATTTTCCCCGAAATTTAGGGGATATTTTCTCGTTTAGGGGATTTTTTAGGGGACAAAAATATTTAGGGGATTTTAGGGAAAAAAATATTTTGCGGATTTTTGGGGGAAAAATATTCAGAGAAATTCAATATCTAACCGTTACCGTTAACATACCCCGACCCCGACCCAGATCCCGATTTCGATCCCGATCCCGATCCCGATCCCGGTGCCGGTGCCAGTGCCGGTGCCGGTGCCGGTGCCGGTGCCGGTGCCGGTGCCGGTGCCGGTGCCGGTGCCGGTTGCCGGTGCCGGTGCCGGTGCCGGTGCCGATGCCGATGCCGATGCCGATGCCGATGCCGATGCCGATGCCGATGCCGATGCCGATGCCGATGCCGATGCCGATGCCGATGCCGATGCCGATGCCAAACGATACATAGTTAGTTCACTATATTACACCATTACTGCTGACCGCGCTCCCTTGTGGTCCCTCGTGGTCCTGCTGACGGCGCTCCCTCGTGGTCCTGCTGACGGCGCTCCCTCGTGGTCCTGCTGACGGCGCTCCCTCGTGGTCCTGCTGCACGGCGCTCCCTCGTGGTCCTGCTGACGGCGCTCCCTCGTGGTCCTGCTGACGGCGCTCCCTCGTGGTCCTGCTGACGGCGCTCCCTCGTGGTCCTGCTGACGGCGCTCCCTCGTGGTCCTGCTGCACGGCGCTCCCTCGTGGTCCTGCTGACGGCGCTCCCTCGTGGTCCTGCTGCACGGCGCTCCCTCGTGGTCCTGCTGACGGCGCTCCCTCGTGGTCCTGCTGACGGCGCTCCCTCGTGGTCCTGCTGCACGGCGCTCCCTCGTGGTCCTGCTGCACGGCGCTCCCTCGTGGTCCTGCTGACGGCGCTCCCTCGTGGTCCTGCTGCACGGCGCTCCCTCGTGGTCCTGCTGCACGGCGCTCCCTCGTGGTCCTGCTGCACGGCGCTCCCTCGTGGTCCTGCTGACGGCGCTCCCTCGTGGTCCTGCTGACGGCGCTCCCTCGTGGTCCTGCTGCACGGCGCTCCCTCGTGGTCCTGCTGACGGCGCTCCCTCGTGGTCCTGCTGACGGCGCTCCCTCGTGGTCCTGCTGACGGCGCTCCCTCGTGGTCCTGCTGACGGCGCTCCCTCGTGGTCCTGCTGACGGCGCTCCCTCGTGGTCCTGCTGCACGGCGCTCCCTCGTGGTCCTGCTGCACGGCGCTCCCTCGTGGTCCTGCTGACGGCGCTCCCTCGTGGTCCTGCTGACGGCGCTCCCTCGTGGTCCTGCTGCACGGCGCTCCCTCGTGGTCCTGCTGCACGGCGCTCCCTCGTGGTCCTGCTGACGGCGCTCCCTCGTGGTCCTGCTGACGGCGCTCCCTCGTGGTCCTGCTGACGGCGCTCCCTCGTGGTCCTGCTGCACGGCGCTCCCTCGTGGTCCTGCTGCACGGCGCTCCCTCGTGGTCCTGCTGCACGGCGCTCCCTCGTGGTCCTGCTGACGGCGCTCCCTCGTGGTCCTGCTGCACGGCGCTCCCTCGTGGTCCTGCTGACGGCGCTCCCTCGTGGTCCTGCTGACGGCGCTCCCTCGTGGTCCTGCTGCACGGCGCTCCCTCGTGGTCCTGCTGCACGGCGCTCCCTCGTGGTCCTGCTGCACGGCGCTCCCTCGTGGTCCTGCTGCACGGCGCTCCCTCGTGGTCCTGCTGCACGGCGCTCCCTCGTGGTCCTGCTGCACGGCGCTCCCTCGTGGTCCTGCTGCACGGCGCTCCCTCGTGGTCCTGCTGCACGGCGCTCCCTCGTGGTCCTGCTGCACGGCGCTCCCTCGTGGTCCTGCTGCACGGCGCTCCCTCGTGGTCCTGCTGCACGGCGCTCCCTCGTGGTCCTGCTGACGGCGCTCCCTCGTGGTCCTGCTGACGGCGCTCCCTCGTGGTCCTGCTGCACGGCGCTCCCTCGTGGTCCTGCTGACGGCGCTCCCTCGTGGTCCTGCTGCACGGCGCTCCCTCGTGGTCCTGCTGACGGCGCTCCCTCGTGGTCCTGCTGCACGGCGCTCCCTCGTGGTCCTGCTGACGGCGCTCCCTCGTGGTCCTGCTGACGGCGCTCCCTCGTGGTCCTGCTGCACGGCGCTCCCTCGTGGTCCTGCTGCACGGCGCTCCCTCGTGGTCCTGCTGACGGCGCTCCCTCGTGGTCCTGCTGACGGCGCTCCCTCGTGGTCCTGCTGACGGCGCTCCCTCGTGGTCCTGCTGACGGCGCTCCCTCGTGGTCCTGCTGACGGCGCTCCCTCGTGGTCCTGCTGCACGGCGCTCCCTCGTGGTCCTGCTGACGGCGCTCCCTCGTGGTCCTGCTGACGGCGCTCCCTCGTGGTCCTGCTGCACGGCGCTCCCTCGTGGTCCTGCTGCACGGCGCTCCCTCGTGGTCCTGCTGCACGGCGCTCCCTCGTGGTCCTGCTGACGGCGCTCCCTCGTGGTCCTGCTGACGGCGCTCCCTCGTGGTCCTGCTGCACGGCGCTCCCTCGTGGTCCTGCTGACGGCGCTCCCTCGTGGTCCTGCTGCACGGCGCTCCCTCGTGGTCCTGCTGCACGGCGCTCCCTCGTGGTCCTGCTGCACGGCGCTCCCTCGTGGTCCTGCTGCACGGCGCTCCCTCGTGGTCCTGCTGACGGCGCTCCCTCGTGGTCCTGCTGACGGCGCTCCCTCGTGGTCCTGCTGCACGGCGCTCCCTCGTGGTCCTGCTGCACGGCGCTCCCTCGTGGTCCTGCTGACGGCGCTCCCTCGTGGTCCTGCTGCACGGCGCTCCCTCGTGGTCCTGCTGCACGGCGCTCCCTCGTGGTCCTGCTGCACCGCGCTCCCTCGTGGTCCTGCTGCACGGCGGTCTCGGTTGCGGTTTATGATTTCTTAGACGGCGGTGGTTCGTTACACTGCCATGTGAGTGGCCTCTTAGTAGTAGGTTGAAAAACTCTAAAACTGGGGTTCATCGGGTCGGTGGACGACTCGGTGTCCCACACGAAAAGAAGAGGAAGAAGAATGTGACATTTCAATTCAAATTATCTACCAAGCTATTTTAAACTTTACTAAAAAGTAATATGAAAGTACAAAAACACATTAAATCGTCCATATAAACTTTACTAAACCTCTTTAAGCGTCTTTACCTCGACAGTATCACGAAAATGCATTAAAAATATTGAAATAAAAAAAAAAACATAGTTATCAGCCAACCGTGGTTTTAAACCGGAAAAAAACCGTTGTTTACGTTTTAAACGGTTTTTTTCGTTTTCAACAGGTTGGTTTAATTGGTTTAAAATCGGCCTTACATCTATAGTCAGACGTGGCGTAAATGTCCGTTTTTGCGGCCGTTTACGCTCTGCCTACCCCGCAAGGGATAAAAGGCGTGAAATGTGTATGTATGTATGTATTACCATTACTGTGATTTGTGTGTTTTGTGCCCAGCACCAACATCTAAATGCTTTGCCTTTTTGTCCCAATTCAGAAACATACCGAATCAATAACAGTTCCTATATATTATGAACTTAAAGAACCTAAAGCAGAATCATGTGACGGATCAGAAGGCGAAATTATCAGAAGAATCCCAGATAAAGTGAAGGTAGAAACGGATGGTGATTGGGAAACAACAGCCTCTTATCATAAAGTGTCGTGAGTATTCAGTTACTAAAATATGGCGAAGTATGGTACTGAAGTTTTACTATCTTTATTAATAAAAAAAAACAGTTAAAATGGCAGATCGGTACATTCTAAAGCCAGCCTAAACTGGAACATAAAAAAGAGGTTGCACACTTCTATTTATGTAACTGAAAAAAATTACTTAGAATATCTTATTTTGAAAATTGATGATATTTTAATTAAGATTATTAATTATTTTACTATTCACTGTTAAATTTATTAAATTTTAGTGAAAGGCGAGATTTAAAAATCGAGGAAATTGATGCAGCAGATTCCGAAGAAACTCTCAGCGCAGATGAGCTATCTTCGTTACTGTAAGTTATTCTAAATACATACTTTTATTGTCTTGTAAAAATATTTACCTAGCTCCAGCCATGATGCTGCCTTTATTATTATGATATGTATGTTATTTTAATTGTTTTGTTATGATATTTTAATTTATCAATCTCGTTCTTTTATGAATTGACTAGACCCTTTTTTTTAAGATCTCGTATTACTTTATTCGGGAATTTGTTGACCTGTAATACAGCTGCCTACCTTCCAATAATATTTCACGACTTGCCATAAATATTCAGGGTGTGACAGCCCTTCAAATACTGATAGGGTGCATGAATGATAGAAGAAGACAATGAAACTGACCAACTTCCCATAAAAATATATTTCAGGATATGTTAAAAATTGTTTGACTCCCCGTATTAAATGCAGTTAGCTGATTGTGAATTTGTATTGTATGGGACATAGTTTTTTTCCTGACATAATGTTTCTCGGGGAAAATTGCTCAGTTTCATGCTCTGTATGCACCCTATCAGTATTCAGAGGGCTGTCCTATACACCCCGTATAGATACAAATCTTATACGTTTTTCCCAAAATAATAGACTTTTTTGGATTAATCATACGTATAATGCTGTAATTTATTAAATATTGTTTGTACGCATGACGATAATAGGCGCTACGCGCTTGACCACAGTGGCGGATTTGCAGTCCTAGCCGCTCTAGGCACGCCCCCTTGGGCCGCCCCCTTTTCAGCAAGTTCAGCAACCATCATAATATCATATAGACTAGATTCATAATTAATGAAATAGGTAGGTACTTTAATGTCCATTTTTACACGACTGCCCAACAAAAAAAGGAGTGTTATGTTTTTAGATGTTGGATGTTGTGATTGGCTCCGTTCTTACAAATGTGATCACGCGTGAACTCGTCGATTGTCCATTTAGCTGGATCGTCGCTGATTTTGTATTTTTAGAAACGTAACTAATTTTAATTCTATTTTTTTCTCATTTTTATCTTATTATCATCAGTGAAGTGAGTTCTTTTGCCATGATTGGCCGCCCCTAATATCTGGCCGCCCTAGGCTCGTGCCTACTGTGCCTTAGGGCAAATCCGCCACTGCTTGACCATTATTTTAAATCGCCATCATTTGTACCGTGTCGCTAGCGAATGAAGTATATTTCATTGATTGTACTCTTTTATTTTCTTGCATCACCCCATTTCTTTCCCGTGGGTGTCGTAAAAAGCGACTTAGGGACTCGAGGGTTACATGTGTATTGCAATTTTAGGCGATTGGCTGACAACCTGCCACTATAGCTATTCACAAATTTGACAACCTCTTACTAGCTATGCACGAATGGCCCTCAAATATTTGTCTGACGTGGCGAAAATGTCCGTTATTTTACGGCCGTTCACGTTCTGCCTACCCTGCAAGGAATAATGGCATGATATGTGTGTGTATGTATATACAATATTCTTCATTATATAATATTCTTGATGTATATTTAGAACTCCTCTTTTTGCAATTGCGAATGTATGTTTTTTTTATTATTATGTAAAAACCTTCAATATTTAACGCATTTTTCAGAAATATTGAGAAAACTGAGGACCCGTTGTCAACTGTAACAGTTTTTATACCGCCACCACCAAGTCTAAAACTGCCAAAACCTGGATTTAACTCGGCAAAACTTGGTTTAAAACCGCAGCAACCTGGTGTAAAACCGCAGCAACCTGGTTTAAAACCGCAGCGACATGATTTAAAATCGCTACAACCTGATTTAAAACCGCAGCAACCAGGTGTAAAACCGCAGCAAACTGGTTTAAGACCGCTCCAACCTGGTTTAAAAGCGCTACAACCTGATTTAAAACCGCTGCAACCTGGTTTAAAACCGCTACAACCTAGTTTAAAACCACCAGAATCTAGTTTAAAACAGCTTAGTTTACAACATGAGCCGTCGACGACACCGGCTACGATGTCGAGTACAAAGAATAGTAAGGATAAGCAGTATATTTGTGGATATTGCAATAAACCATTTATTTCTCCAAAAGCAGTGGAAAAACATATGGATAGGTACGTTATTTTGAAATTATTTAATTCTAGATTTCTGCCCAGCTATTTACCCGCTGCCACTCATTTTCCCGTGGTAATAGTTGTTTTCGCGCAGTAAAAAGTGGCCTATGTGTTATTTCAGGTTATACTCTACCTGTGTTCCATATTTTATCATTGTACTGTGTTTTGTTTATTGTACAATGTTATTTTTGTGTGCAATAAACAATATGATTATTATTAGTCTTTATTAATATACTTAAGTCGAAATGCCGTGTGATGCCGGCTTAGAATAGCATCACCATTCTTTCCCGTGAGAATCGTAAGAGATGAGTAAAGGACTCGAAGGTATTGCAGTTTTAGGCGATGGGCTGACAACCTGTCACTATAAAACAGAACAACATTCTCCTAGAAACATATGTCAGAAAACGACAAAAATACGACCTCCCATACAAAATCACAATCAGCTGACTGCATTTACAATGGTAAGTAAAAAAAATACTTTTCCTGTTTTTTTTAATGGGAAGTTGTTCAGTTTTAAGGTCTTAATACATCCTATTAGTATTCGGAGGGCTGTCCATTACACCCTGTAAATATATCAGCCCTGTTTGTTACTCCCTGTATATCCATTGCACACAAAACTTATCTTAATTTTTTTAGTATATTTTTTTGTCATCGTGTCAACATTTTTTAAAGATAATTTATTCAAATCATTAAAATTACAGAAAAGTCTTAAACTATAGCTAGTACCTCGCAAACCTCTGAGGGTTTATTTGTGTACTGACGAACTTCTTTGTTTCAGATCGCACGGTGGCAGTTTACCACCGGTGACGTGCAGAATATGCGACAAGACTGTCAGAGACAAGTACTCCTTGCAGGTGCACATGTCTTCCCACAGGAGAAAGAATGTCTACTGCGAGATCTGCGACAGATGGTACGAGAACAGCAAATACCAACTTCATCTTCAGATTTCATTGAAACATCATAACAAAGATGATTTGGAGTAAGTATAGAATAGTATACAAAAACGGTATGACAGGGCGAAAGGAGGTCAAAGTATTCTGCACAACTTTCCCCTTTCAACATACTATTAGGTCGAAATATTAAATTGGACCTCCCTTCATAAATTAACCGGCTGTTCGGAAATTTTGTACGGGAGTTCAATTTTTTAAAATTAATTCGACCCATGTTCCGTTTTGGGAAAGTTGTTCAGTTTCCTTACGGAATTTTAACATGTAACAAAAAGGGTTTATACGAAAGGAGGTTAATGTTCATAAGACTGAACAACTAAGTTACTTCCTGTATTTTATAGTATTTGGAACATTTTGAATAAACCTATTTTAATAAATGTGATTTTCACATGGTTTATTTAATTGAACTTATATCTATCTGTATCCTACAGAACAAAAATCATAATAAAAATAAAATTACATAATTTAGATTCGTTTTAGTATTTTAATAATTCTCATATTTTCACTTTTAATTAATTTGATGACATATAAATGTGTTATTGTACTGTTTTTCTTTTAAATGTGATAATTTATATGAACTTGTAAAATGTATGGACTTTGTCTGAAATGATGATTTTTTATTTAATTTAATTTAATAATAATATTTTTTAGCGCCAGTTTTCAATGCTCTGTGTGCAATAAGAGGTATACATGTAAAAAATATTTGGAGAGCCACATGACTTACATGCATGGTAAACAGAAAACAGGAGTGTATTGCAGAAAATGCGACAAGTGGTTCAAACCAATGTCTTACAAATCGCATTTAAAAACATCCTCTAATCACATCAGCGAAGACGAAAAAAGGTAAGGTATTAATGGCTTAGTACTTTACTAAAACTCATAGCAAATTTTTTGTTAATACAGGGTAATTTTTTATTCACCCCGGAAATTTTTAGTCATGATTCTGAAGAGTTGTTCAGAATTATGAGTAGAATCGCCCTGTAAAATTTCCGAAGTGTATAAAAAATTACCCTGTATAGCTGTAAGGATCCCTAAAATAAATAAAATTAAAATAAAATCTTCTAAGTGGCCGTGTGATGCCGGCTTAGAATAGCATCACCCCATTTCTTTCCCGGGGGTGTCGTAAGAGGCGACTAAGGGATGAGAGGGTGTGTATTGCAATTTTAGGCGATGGGCTGACAATTTGTCGCTATGGAGATACACATTTTTCCGAATGAAAATATTTGTCAGATGTGGCGTAAATTACCGGTTTTGTGGCCGTTTAAGCTCTGCTTACTCCGTAAGGGATTATAGGCGTGATATGTGTATGTATGTAGGAGAAAAAATTATGAAAGATCGCGGGTGATTCGCCCTATTATATCCGTAAAAAAATTGTGAGAGTACCTACAGTATAACAAATCAAATACATTTCATATATAAGGTATTAAATATTTTTAGGCTGAGTTCCACTCGTGAAACTGAACAACTTTTCCCAAGGAACATAAGTCGAAATATGAAAATAAATGGGCCACTCATACAAAATTGCCGATCAGCTGATTTGGTTACTATTAAAGCTCAAAAGAATTTTGTCATATATCGACTTATGTTCCTCAGGGAAAGTTGTTCCTTATCACCAGCCCATACTCTGTTTTCAATATCGGTCACTAAGAAAAATATCCCCCGATTTTTTTTAATACATGTGTATGTGTACTTTTAGGTATACATGTGATCATTGCAATAAGAAATTTATACATTACAACACAATGAAACAGCATATATTGTGCAAACACCTTAACATTGTAAGTACTAAATATTTGTATGTTTTGTAGTAAGTATTTGCTAGCCATAAGTTATATGTAGCCACTTTTACAAAATTTAAAATAAATGTTTATTTATTATTATTATTTTATTAATGATATTTGAGACAGTAAATGGAACTCGATGTGCACGTAGCTAAAGTACCGCCGATCCAATAAGCCGTACTTGACATATTTTCAATATTTGAAATATTATCACGAATCTGACAGTTGTCAAATAAGATTTATTTTAACAACGGTACTTTAGTTATTATTACAGACTGACTGAAGAGGGTAAACTACAATCTTTTACAATAAGTAGTGACGCTTATATTTGAAAGATGTCAGTTAAATACTAACAGAGATGTCAACAAAGGAAAATGCACCCTCATACGCTTCATACAAATATTTAATTTTAACTTCCATTTTCTTACGCGATGATTTAATTCACAGAGGTTGTTCAAATGTCCGCACTGCCCCCAAGAGTACTCCGCCAAGAACGGGCTGGTGTACCACGTGCAACGCAAGCACGAGCGGAGGCCCGTCACCTGGGACCACGTGTGCGAGGTGTGCGGGAAGAAGTTCCAGGTTCGATACAAACATTGTTTCATTATATCACACTTTCATAGGGGATACTGTCGTTTTGCATATTGTTGAAGTTCCTAATATACTTTGGCATATCTCGGTTTGCATAAAATTCTTTGTCATACTATTTGTTTGGCATACTGTTTATATGTCATATTGCATTGAAAGTCATACTATTATTTTGACCTATTATATTTTAGACTAGTTTTGAGTCGCATATTTGTTATTTTTCATAATGTTTTTCTGCATAATAGGTTATGGTGCGGCGGGGGTGGCCCTTGGACCAACCTTATACCATGTTACACAACATGTTTTGAAAATAATGCCAACGAATAATATGCCTAGTTATTTTTATGCTAATGAAAAATATGCCTAGTTATCTCTATGCTTATAGACATTATGACTTGGTAATTTATGTTACAAGAGTTAAGGGTGTTGTTTTTATGACTTTGAATAATTATGACTATATAAAATATGCGTAATACAAATATGACTTAAAATTTTATGCAAACCGACCCCAAACCTTTCATGGAGAAATGAAACGAATTTGCCGCCTATATATTCTGTGCCAATAGCTAAATTTGACGTGACTATCAAAAAGAGGTTTTTTATAATATATCTAGAGCACTGGTGTGTAGCATGGTTTAAATTTCACGTCACGTCAACTATCAAAAATAACCTTTTTTATAATTTAATTGGCATTCGCGTGCACAATATGGCTGCGGGTCCAGATGAGAAGAAGAACGAAATTAGAACATCTTACATTTTAAATCTGCTTTATTCTACTTTGCATTAATCAGAGAGGTTTTATGTTCTGAGCCGTGTGATGCCGGCTTAGAATAGCATCACCCCATTTCTTTCCCGTGGGAGTCGTAAGAGGCGACTAAGGGACTTGAGGGTGTGTATTGCAATTTTAGGCGATGGGCTGACAACCAGTCACTATGGCGATATACAATTTTCCGAATGACCCTCAAATAAATGGCGCTCAAACTTACGCTCTGCCTACCCCGCAAGGGATAATAGGCGTGATATGTGTATGTGTGTGTAACACCTAGATGCATGTTTTTGAATAAGCAGAATCATAATAAACGTTCGTATGAGCAGTTATACCCTGCGTGTACCCTGCAAAGCAATGTTGCGATGACTGGGCACATCTGATTGACCGTCACCTTACACAAGCTTGACAGCGACTGTCTGACTGTCTGTTTGAGGGGATTTACTCCCGCTCGAGGGGATTGACTCCCATTTGAGAGGATTGACTCCCGCTCGAAGGGATTGACTCCCATTTGAGAGGATTGACTCCCGCTCGAGGGGATTGACTCCCATTTGAGAGGATTGACTCCCGCTCGAGGGGATTGACTCCCATTTGAGAGTATTGACTCCCGCTCGAGAGGATTGACTCCCATTTGAGAGGATTGACTCCCGCTCGAAGGGATTGTCTCCCACTTGAGAGGATTGTCTCCCGCTCGAGGGGATTGTCTCCCATTTGAGAGGATTGTCTCCCGCTCGAAGGAATTGACTCCCTTTTGAGGGGATTGACTCCCGCTCGAGGGGATTGACTCTCATTTGAGAGGATTGACTCCCGCTCGAGGAGATTGACTCCCATTTGAGAGGATTGACTCCCGCTCGAGGGGATTGACTCCCATTTGAGAGGATTGACTCCCGCTCAAGGAGATTGACTCCCATTTGAGAGGATTGACTCCCGCTCGAGGGGATTGACTCCCATTTGAGAGGATTGACTCCCGCTCGAGGGTATTGACTCCCATTTGAGAGGATTGACTCCCGCTCGAGGGGATTGACTCCCATTTGAGAGGATTGACTCCCGCTCGAGGGGATTGTCTCCCGCTCGAAGGGATTGACTCCCGTTTGAGGGGATTGACTCCCATTAAAGGGGATTGTCTCCTGCTCGAAAGGATTGCCTCCCATTTGAGAGGATTGACTCCCGCTCGAGGGGATTGCCTCCCATTTAAGGGGGTTGTCTCCCGCTCAAGGAGATTGCCATCTCATTTGAGAGGATTGACTCCCGCTCGAGGGGATTGACTCCCATTTGAGAGGATTGACTCCCGCTCGAGGGGATTGTCTCCCGCTCGAAGGGATTGACTCCCGCTCGAAGGGATTGTCTCCCGCTCAAAGGGATTGTCTCCCGCTTGAGAGGATTGACTCCCGTTTGAGGGGATTGACTCCCGCTCGAAGGGATTGATTCCTGCTCGAAGGGATTGACTCCCGCTCGAGGGGGTTGACTCCCGCTCGAGGGGATTGACTCCCGTTTAAAGAGGATTTACTCCCGCTCGAGGGGATTGACTCCCGTTTAAAGAGGATTTACTCTAGCTCGAGGGGATTGACTCCCGTTTAACCTTTTCGCCGCCAAGCCATTCGAGTAAAAAATTGCAACCAGCGCCACACCAATTTCTTGGTAAAGAAATACTCAATAAAATAGAGATGTCCAACAGTTCATATCGATAGTAAATCTTCACTTTTTAAACCGAGTTTTCATTAATCTAAAACCATTATTTTGCCCCCTACTTTCAGTTCTGATTTCATATAGGTCATAATAGTAATATAGGATAGTGGTAGTAGTGGTGGCCTCGTAAACAACACTAGGCATATTCAACAAGTTTATTTTTAGTTCAGTTTTCGATCAGCACTGGCGCATCTCTATTACGCGTCTCTCTATATCGCGTTGTCGGTTATAGACGACTGTGGCGTCGGTGGCATTTCTATATTCTCAAACCCTTAGAACAAATAAGGATGTAATATAGAATATCGATAAAAAAAATTAGAACATCATAGGATTTATGCTGGTATTTATTTTAATATTTTATTGTGACTATTTGTTTCCTTTCATTTCTTTTTCTTATTTTACTTACGTTGAATATTAATCTGCCGTGTGATGCCGGCTTAGAATAGCGTCACCCCATATCTTACCCATGGGTGTCGTAAGAGGCGACTAAGGGACTCGAGGGTGTGTATTGCAATTTTAGGCGACGGGCTGACAACCTGTCACTATAGTGATACACAGTTATCTGATTGACCCTCAAACTTTTGTCAGACGTGGTGTTAATATCCGTTGAACAGCCGTTAACACTCTGCCTACCCCGTAAGGGATATAGGCGTGATTTATGTATGTATGTATGTATCTATGAATATTAATTAAAAACGATTTTAAATGGCACAAATTTCATGTGAACTTAATTTAACGGGTTAAATTGTGATACAAGATTATTATTAGATAATAAGAGATAAGATAATTATTTATATGAAACTACACACACTTATATGAAATAATTCTGTGGCTTAACCATTTCCTAAACTAAGAATATGAATTCCTGTATCTCAGGCAAATGGGAAACCGACATAACTATTATTTTAAGATTTATGATATATTATTAAATACTTGATTTTTTTTTCTATTCCTACCCGGTTTATTTGATTATTTTTTCGGTGTGTTTCTATTTCCTTTTTATAATGCCCTTCGTAAGGTATTGTACTTAAATTAGCGGTTATTTATTAGCATTTCATAGTTACTTATAAAGAAGAGGCCTATGTCCAACAGTGGGCTAATTATAGGCTAATTAGATAAATAGATGGATAGTTACTTATACGTTTATTAAATAAATAATTATCTTATCTCTTATTATCCAATAATAATCTTGTACCACAATTTGATCCGTTAAATTAAGTTCACATGAAACCCTCCCAAACGCTCCTAATTTATTTATTATTACTTATGATTATTAGGTATTTACTTACCTCTCAATCTTCTTCTTCGAGTTCAAACGACAGATCAACGTCATCCTCTACGCCTTCTAAATCTGTAGAAGTTCTGCTGAACTAAGCTCGTCGGCACTCATTTTCCCATCACTATTTTTATGTCACTACTGCAATGACGTCAGAGCGTGTCGTCTTTACCCGACTACGGCGTACAGTGCACTCACAATGGTCAAGCAATTATCGCTGTGCACGAGTCGCCGAAACCGGTTTGTCGATACTCAATCAAACAAAGAAAATAATGGATAATACTTGGCGTATTTCTATAAATCGATGTCGGGAATATTTTCAATATACATTAAAATAATAAGAAAATGTTATTGTTGAACTTGACAAATATCTAGGCATAGTATATTCTGTAAATATATTATAGATGTATCGATATTTCACATTTGTACTAGTAAGGAACAACACTTCCAGTCGTGTGGGGCCGACTATGACGTGTGCGAATGGTACTTCTGACAGCTTCAAAACGTAATCAGTATTTTTCTTATTTATACTACAAATCTAATAAATATCTAAGCGCAAAAGTTCAGAAATGAAAGTAGAGTGTACAATAAATGCAATATGCGAAAAAATAAAAGAAAGATACGGTTTTAGAATGCTAGTTTATGAACATAAACTTTAACGACGTTTTGTCGGCTGTACCCGAACGTGGCGCTGACGGCAAGTCGCGGGTTGTCGGCTATACTATACCCGTCTGTGGCGGTGAAAAGGTTAAAGAGGATTTACTCCCGCTCGAGGGGATTGACTCCCGCTCGAGGGGATTGATTCCCGCTCGAGGGGATTGCCTTCCATTTGAGAGGATTGTCTCCCTTTCGAATTGATTGACTCCCCGCTCGATTATTACGAACGGTCAAATTATTTATTTTATTCATATAAGTTGGTGCATTTATAGAAAACAGACTAAAATTACCTACTTTAATGTAACTTGTAAAATTTTCAAGCGCGGGCAGGATTTGAACGTGCGATTTTTAAATAGGATTTCCAATAACAATACAGCTTACATGAAATATTTATCACATTATTAAAACTCTTCCAGCAAAATTTCAAAATGCGGCATTGTATGAATTACTTAATGTTGTAAAGTTAAGTTCATTTTATTCTTAGTTTATCATCCATGCTTTGTAAAGTCTTTTTATACTAAATCATAAATAATTTTTCTACATCGTATAGACTGGCAGTCTCCTACGTAAACACATGCCGGTGCACACAGGCGAGCGACCGTACAAGTGTGGCAAGTGCGACGCGACATTCGGCCACGATTCCGCTCGGTATCTCCACAACAGATACGTGCACGAAAAGAAGAAGTGTCCGCCGAAGAAGAAGAAAAATACAACGAAAAATATGGGATAGTGTTCGAATTGTGCAATAATTGTATTAAAATTATATTAAATGCATTCATAACGTGTTTTTTTTGTGAATTGGCAACACTATCGAGGACGTTCACGCACCTAAGTTTGTTTCTACACTACCTATCTATTAACTAAACTAACAGAACATTCAACGTGGCAACTGCATAATTTCGTACCATCATTCACCTTGCATAAGTTGCCGGTAATTTTACCGTAATTTATATAAATTACCGTAAAATATAAATATTTTACCCGCGTTTTCGGTAAAATTATATAATTTTGCAACTCTTGTTGCGAGTAAAGCGACTTCTAGTACTGCCGCCGAGAGAAGTCGTATTTGACAGCTGTCAGATTCGTGATAATACTATGGCAGAGGGTCCATTTTCCTTTGTTGACATCTCTTTTAGTATGGAGATGACAGCTGTAAAAACCGACTTCTCTCGGCGGCGGTACTATAGTTAAACGACCTTTTGACCAGATTTGACATAGTGGTACTGGTACGGTGCTTTGTGTGTTACGGCATATTATTATCTATTCTTATGGTTACGGTCAAGAGCAGGCTGGGTTAGACAGTTTGGACTTTGGATCGTTCTTATGCCGCGCGCATAAAACTTACATTGGCAGTTTGAGTGTCTGGATGAGAGCTTGACTATACGTGGGTGTAATTGAGCATTTGAAATAATTGCATTCGTGTTGCACATTCCACGTAATATATGCCACAGACGAAAAACCTTTGGCAAAGGCCAGTGGTGCAAGGGGTATTATGATGGCAAAAAGGCTAGTTTCCTAAAAATAAAAAGTACGTTAAAGTAAGTTTTCATAGGTGAGGATTACAGCTTGAGGGACACAAAAATATTTGTGTACGAGAGGTTTTGAAAAGATTAGTTACTGCTACTTGATACTAGATGGCGACGTCAGGTTTCGATTTTTCCTGTCTGGCTAATTCATTTTGAATTGAAATAATTAGTATGGGCTTCTTTGTTAGTGTTTGTTGCCTAAAATGTTATATTTAAGAAAATTTATTATCGTCCTGAGTGATTTTTTGTTAAAACATTTTTATTAAAGATTTTTACACTCATGAGATTGATGCCTCGCAGATTCGCACCAGTTGACCATATGGTTTCATTTTATATATATATAAGGGTCAATATAATAAATTTAAATAAAACAAAAAGTAATATATTTGAAAAGTTTATTATCAAGGTTTACTCATGTTACAGTACGCGTTAATATTTTGTGACATCATAAAAAACCTTATGCTAAAGATATATTACAACAGAGTTCAGTTACGATGCTCACGCGTTCACCATAAAAAAAAACATTTAATAAAATATTTGCATCAAAGTAATAAAAATATAATTCTGAGTTGAGTATCAAGTACATAATGCAGCAGATCAATCAACCTCTGTTAAGGCGAGTGTAGCCGTCAACGACCTTGACAGTGGCGCCACTTCACAAAAAACAGTATTATCCTTAAGAAAAACTAGAACCTGCAAACTCAATTGCATATTTGCTGCAAATAAAGTTATGGGAAAAAAGTGCCTAAAACGGCCACTTTTGGTATTAATTGCCTTATTTTTAATTACAGCGAATATTTCATTGAGTTTGCAGGTTCTAATTCTACATAAGGATAATACTAAAAACATGGGCAACGTACATTCTGATAGATTGTTTGTATAAAGAGTTTTTTTTTGTGAACTGCCGAGGTCGTTCGCGAGTACACTCGCCTTAAAATTGGTTATTAATTATGTACTAGCTATACAGCACCTTGATGTCAATGCCAGTTCTTTCCGAAGTCAGGAAAAGGCTCCGTCTCCACAGAGTGTTTTAATTTAGTTAGTAGTAAAAATAGTTAAGTAGTATAATACAGATATAGCTGTTATTATTTTGGTTAGTATTAATCGTAGGGTAATCATTCACACATAAGAATGCAAAGAATATTTATTGTTCGGTTAAATATTTTGCTGGCGTCTTTAGCTTTTATTTATTTTTTCTTTAATGCCCTAAACCCACAGCCTTAAGAACTCTTCTCACTAGTCTTAGCTCAAATTACAAAATAATAAAAGCCATTCCTACTACGGAACCCTTCGTAGTTTTTAGTCTTCTCCTTATAACAGCTCATTGCCCATTTCATGATAAAAGTAATAATTGGGGTCTTTATTCTAATAGTATTCATAAAATGCCGAAATTGGCTTATTTGAGTGACGCGAATATAAAATATTTTTAGCTCAGCTTAGATATCTAACGGAAACAAAAATGGCGCCATTTTTAAACATACCTATCTACGCTTTATACTTGTTTAAACCTTAGAGTTTGGTATTCGTTCATAGAAAATATGACTTTAGCTCTTTGAATTATCGAATTAAATAGACTGGAATATCTAGGATGAAATTTTACTAGTGACCGATACTGAAAACAGTGGAAGGGCTGGACATAAGGAACAACCTTCCCCAAGGAACATAGGTCGAAATATGACACTAATGTCATTTACTACATTCTGGTAAATAAATGTATTTCTATTTGAAATATTTTGAGCTTCCATTGCCCTCAATTCGGAATATAAATTCTCCTTACTTGCCTTAAATTTGTGCTGTCACTTTCCGTCAAATAGGTTTAGAAAAGGATAGGAGATATCTAAGTCCGGACATTTTTAAAAACGTCAATGGTTTTTCGCCTTTTTTAGTAAATTTAGTCGCCATTGTTTTGATCGTCGCCTTATTTTGACAGGTAACACGTGTTTTGCATGAAATTATAAGACATGACAAGAATAAAATGTCTTCTATCCTTTTCTTTACCTATTTGACGGAAATTGACAGTACTAATTTAAGGTATATAAGAGAATTTATATCCTGAATTGTATTGTAGGTAATTCTTTCACATTTTGACCCATATTTCTTGGGGAAAGTTGTTCGTTATCACCAGCTCTTCTATTTTTTTATTTGTGAACAACATAAAAGGATTTAACCACAATGAAAAAAATGTGTTTCTTACGCCTAAACGGCAATTTTTTATTTTTCTCTATACATACTTAAACTATGGTACTTACAACTACAGATATAGTGACAAAAATAAGACCAAAATAAAAACGAGTGGCCGTGATATTTGCCAACTACAGTGAAACCGCTGAGAGTTTACCAATTTGACATCTGTTAAATCTATTCTAAACAGATACCTACAGTGAAAATTAATTTATAATTTCCACAATTCTAACTAAAGTTATCGATATACTCTCGTCGGCCTAATAAAACTATAACAAAAAGTTTTTTTGTACTTGTATCCAAACTGTGATAAATCTTGAATTTTTTACAAATTTGCGACCGAAATGAACAGAATTCTTAATTCCCATAAAATTACAACAAGCGCTTATTCCTAATATTTATAATACATAAATAAACGACCTTATTTATATAAAAAAATTATAATAAATATATTACAAAAATGTTAAAATACGATTTAAAATTACTTATTGCAACGAAACGATGTCACAGACACCTTAATTTTTTTAAATATTTTTCTTTTTTTTAAGTTAAACTATGGTAGTTCTTGTTTTATATAATTTATCAGTCGAATATATATAATTATTAGTTTTTTTGTTAAGCCAAGCTTTATAGAGTACGTGGTTTTAAGAAGATCGACCAAAAGAGATGATGATAACTCTTGACACTGGCATAAAGTCCAACTTATAATGACATTTTGCGAACGTGACATTGTGCGCTAATGAACATTTTATCACTGGTACATATTGTTACTTGGATGTAATATACAAGTCTTCAACAATGAAATAAATATATATATTTTATTATTTGTTTGGTCGATCAGAGATAAATAGGCGTATACTTAAAAAAATCCCTATTTATGTTATGTACTGACAATCACTCCAAATAAAAAAAACACATCTACACAGACTCTAACAAAAATGGAATATTTTTTTATATCACATTTTTACATATCGAGATGACGTTCAATTTTTTTTTTATTTGAACAGGTATGAAATTTTTTATACGAAACTTTAAAATACTTCCCGTGTTAGGTATACAATATGAAAACTTGCATCAAGATACGCTTGCTAAATTCGCGGGCAAAGGATGAGCCGCGGTAGCCCAGATGGGAGAGGCGTCGCCATGTTCAAATCCCGCCCGCAATAGAAAATTTTGCAAGTTTTCTAAAAAAAAAGGTATGAGAAACTTACACACAACCAGCGGTACTCATTATAAGTGCACGGCAGTGCGTAGGCCAAGTCTCTACCTCCGGATTATCAAATAATGAATTGACCTCGTATTAGATGAGTTTATCAAGATTTTTCTGGAAAAAGGTCCTATTTCGAATCTGGATTTAAACAAAACCTGAGATGAAATAGATAATTGAAGAAAAAATGCTCAAGAGATTTCAAAAGAATGTTTCTAAGCCAAATATTTAGATAATTATGTACTGGCCTTATTTCAAAATTAATATTAATTTATATAAATTAATATTAATTAATGTTCACATATTTTAAAACACTGATCATTATATCTACACAACTGTACAATCCGTACTCGGACTCTGAAAGTCAGACCACTTTAAAAATCCCATCTTGACAACTGTCGGAGTCTTGCTAATGCAATGGCAATATGTCCTTACCTTTCATGACATCTCTTTTAGTATGGATTTGACGACTGTCAAAATGGACTTTCAATAGTAGCCGGACTGTTAGATACATTTGAAAACGGAATGTAGCATTTTCGGACTCAATTCTGACTAAAAGGAAACATTTTATATACACATAACTACAGTACAGCCGTCCCAATACGCCATATTTGGCAGCTGTCAGTTTCAGGCTAATGCTATGGCAGAGGGTCCATTTTCCTTTATTGACATCTATTTTAGTATGGAGATGACAGCTGTCAAATATGGCTTATCAGGATGGCCTTACTTTACAACAATTCAACTTTGTCAAGGAACAAAATTTTGCAAACCAAAATAAAAATTGCACAGATTACATTCGTAACATTTATAGAACTATTTGTTCTTCTGTTTTCTGTTTCTTTCTTTGTGTAATTTGTTATAAAATAAAGTATAAAGTGTATTTTGATTTGTTTCATATACACTAAAGTAAGGCCATCCCAATAAGCCATATTTGATAGCTGTCATCTCCATACTAAAAGAGATGTCAACAGAAGGAAAATGTCTCTGCCATAGCGTTAGCACGAATTTAGACAGCTGTCAAAAGTTGCTTATTGGTATGGCCGTATTTAAAGTATATTTTTCCTAAAAACCGTATTTGTAAAATGGATTTCAATAAAGCCAAGAATTGAGTCGTGTGTAGTATAGTTTTATTAGCAACCGCTGGAGCTACGTCGCTTAGATGGGCTTAGAATAGCATCACCCCATTCCTTTCTCAAGGGGCAATTAAGGGGCTCGAGGCCTCGAGGGTTTACATGTGTATTGCAATTTTAGGCTATGGGCTGACAACTTTTCATTATGAATATGAATGTCCCTCAAATGTTTGTTAGACGTGGCGTAAATGCCCGTTTTTACGGCCAGCCAATTCCGCAAGGGATATAGGCGTGATACATGTATGTATACATGGTGTAAAAAAATTAGCTGTGAATATTTTAAGGGGTGAACCAGTACATGAAACTGAACAACTTTCCTCAAGGAACATAGGTCGAAATATGAAAAAAAATACACACGTATGGGAGGGTCAAATTATTTTTTCATATTTCGACCTATGTTTCTTGGGGAAAGTTGTTCAGTTTCACGTACTGGTTCACCCCTTAAAATATTATCAGCAAATTTTTTTTTTCATATGTATATATGTGACCCGCGTAACTGCCGGCCAGCGCCAGTACGTGCGTGTATGGAGCCCGGAGGTCAAGTTAGCTGGCCGCTATCTAAGCTATTGGATTGTACCAGCAGCGCGTGTAATATGTCGCGTGTCACTGCTCGAAGTTCTTTGTCTTCCTGTCCATCTCGTCGTCTGAAGTCCGGTTCATTTGGTCTGTGGACAAAATTAAAATAGAATAAATAAGCCGTTTATTGGCATTTCATTCCCTTGGGAGTCGTAAGAGGCGACTTGAGCATTAATAAGTAGTTTATTGGCACAATAAGCATATATCTCCCTAAACATTTGCCTACGACATATCGTAGGCAAATGTTTGAAATCCCTAGGAAGACGCAGATGTCGTACATTCTTGTTTAGAATGTCTTCAAAAAATCAAGTGCAATATCGAATAGTAGCGTCGCTTGCACACGCGGCACGCCACAACCACTATTGTCGACAAGTTTCAGACATTATGCGCCAAAAATAGGCAGTTGTCTCGATTCCATGTTACTGACTAAAACGACTTATTAAAATAACACGAATTTTTCGTTTACCGTGTGATGCCGGCTTAGAATAGCATCACCCCATTTCTTTCCCGTGGGAGTCGTAAGAGGCGACGATGGGACTCGAGGGTGTGTATTGCATTTTCAGGCGATGGGCTGACAACCTGTCACTATGGCGATACACAGTTTTCCGAATGACCCTCAAATATTTGTCAGACGTGGCGTAAATGTCCGTTCTTTGCGGCTGTTTGCGCTCTGCCTACCCCGCAAGGATTAAAGTCGTGATATGTGTATTATTATAGTATGTATGTATGTATGTTAACATGCATGTGCCAGTCTCAAATTCCACCTTAACTTGTAGAGCGTGCGGAAAATTATGCCGCTCCTGTATCGGCTTATACAGCCATGAAAGGTCTTGCCTCAGACGCTGATTAAATCGTCTGTCACAGACGTGTGAGGCCAATGATGATGATGATGATGATGATGATGATGATGATGATGATGATGATGATGATGATGATGATGATGATGATGATGTATGTATGTACTGACCGTGCGGTGCTTTGGGTACCAGGACGACGCTGCCGTCGGCTGCTTGCTGCAGCGAGTACTGCGCTGAAGACAGCGGCCGCCCGCTCGCGTCGCGGAGATTCTGATAAATAAAACATACATTTATTGGTAATTGCCGTGTGATGACGGCTTAGAATAGCATCACCCCATTTCTTTCCCTTGGGAGTCGTAAGAGGCGATTAAGTGACTCGAGGGTGAGTATTGCAATTTTAGGCGCTGGGCTGACAACCTGTCACTATGGCGATGCACAATTTCCGCATGACTCTTAAATATTTTTTTTAATAATGATGGGTTTGCTCTTTACTCTAGTCTAGATTATAGGACAGAGACAGAGTCTAAGATGGAGCGAGCTCACCCAGAAGAAGCCTGTTCACTCTTACTTTAAAGAGATTAGGGTTGTATATGTCAGACGTGGCATAGATAGACCGTTTTTGCGGCTGTTTGCGCTCTGCCTACCCCGCAAGGGATCATAGGCCTGATATGTGTATGTATGTGACAGAAGTATTAGTAGCTAAATGAGCAAGGAAGGTAAAACATAATTGAGAGTAATATTTCAAAGGGTGAATTATGAAATTGAACAACAATTAAAAATATGAAGTTTTATTAAGTGGTTTTAATGTTGTTTTTTTTTAATATACTTAGTGTCATTTTAATAGTGACCGATAGCGAAAACTCAAGGCGGGCTGGTAATAAGAAATGCATGGAATATAAGACCAAACACGAAAAAACAATTGCCCTCCATATAAAATTGCCAATCAGCTAAATTAAGTTAGTATGGAAAGGAAGCTAATATTTTTGTCACATTTCCTTCCCGTGGGAACGTTGCTCCGTATCACATTTCAACCTAAGTTCCTTAGGGAATGTTGTTCCTTATCACCAGTCCGTCTTGAGATTTCAAAATCAGATTTTAGTAAAGTTAATCCTGTGTAAAGTCCTGAACACTTTACGTCACTTATTAAATTGAGCAAGTAAGTACCTACCAAATGAAATGAACAATAATAATTTAATTAATATAAATGGGATAGGCTTACTTATAACTCAAGTGTCAGACGACTGTCATTGAAAGTCACAAGGGACAGTTAAACACGCGATGATTAATATGTTTTTTGAAATGTAATTAATTTTGTATCATAAATTAGGGCCACCAGCCGGCACGGCATCAGTTATTTAACAAGAAGCCTTTCTCTTTACTCTGCCTGTCAGCTTGCAGTGTGTGTGTGTGTGTGTGTGTGTGTGTGTTCACCTGACACACGTGTCGGTACAGCATAGCGAATCTCTCTTTAATCCTCTGCCTGTCAACCTGAAGCGTGTGTGTGTGTGTGTATGTGTGTTAGTGTGTGTGTATGTGTGTGTGTGTGTGTGTGTGTGTGTGTATGTGTGTGCGCTCACCTGGAACACATGTCGGTACAGCATAGCGAATCTCTCATTAACCCTCTGCCTGTCTGCTTGCAGTCTGTGTGTGTGTGCGTGTGTATATGTGTGAGCTCACCTGGAACACATGTCGGTACAGCATAGCGAATCTCTCTTTAACCCTCTGCCTGTCTGCTTGCAGTGTGTGTGGGTGTGTGTGTGTGTCTGTGTGTGTGTGTGAGAAAGTGTATGTGTGCGTGTGTGCGTGTGTATGTGTGTGAGCTCACCTGGAACACATGTCGGTACAGCATAGCGAATCTCTCTTTAACCCTCTGCCTGTCTGCTTGCAGGGTGTGTGTGTGTGTGTGTGTGTGTGTGTGTGTGTGTGAGAAAGTGTATGTGTGCGTGTGTGAGAGTGTGTGTGTGAGCTCACCTGGAACACATGTCGGTACAGCATAGCGAATCTCTCATTAACCCTCTGCCTGTCTGCTTGCAGTCTGTGTGTGTGTGCGTGTGTATATGTGTGAGCTCACCTGGAACACATGTCGGTACAGCATAGCGAATCTCTCTTTAACCCTCTGCCTGTCTGCTTGCAGTGTGTGTGGGTGTGTGTGTGTGTCTGTGTGTGTGTGTGAGAAAGTGTATGTGTGCGTGTGTGCGTGTGTATGTGTGTGAGCTCACCTGGAACACATGTCGGTACAGCATGGCGAATCTCTCTTTAACCCTCTGCCTGTCAGCCTGCAGCGTGTGATGGTCGCGCTGAGTTCGATGTTTGCGCTCCTTCATGAGTCGCACCTCGTCAGCTAGGGACGTGATCTGGTCCAGTTTGCGTTTGCGGCAGTTCTGTGCTGCCACCTGCCGGAGAAAATACGATGGTGAGAAACTTTGCGGGTGTACTACCGTGTCACAATCACAAAGATGCCTTTGTGTTAATTTTGAGTAGAAACACACATAAATTTCCAATGTTATATAGGTGATTTGAATTACTATGGAAATTATAATATATCAACTTGTGTTCCTTAAAGATAGTTATTCCCTATCCTCAGCCCGTTATGAAATTTTGCTATGGGTCACTAGTAAAATTTCTTTCATTCCTGTTTAACTAATATTACGTATAAACATGTTAATTTGTTTTACATTTTTCTTTGTTTTATTACACTCAAGAACTTTAAGAATGGATGAAGACTGTAGCTGAAATTATGTATACGTTTCTTTCCTTTACACAATAATATCTCTTACACATACACATTTAATGAGATAGCAAACTAGGAAATTATTGGCGCCAGTTTCGACTGTGCCTTTTCCTGTGTTTGGTCCAAAACGTATCAATGCAATAGTACTAAGGAACAGTTACTTCTTATTGTTAGGTTAATTTAGGCACAGTCGCGCCTGCTGCTATCTGTAATAAGCTTTAAGTTTTACTTAAAGTTATTTTAATAAGTCGGTGTATGTACTGTAAGGTCCAGCCTCATTTCAATGGCTGGCACCTCACGAATTCGTAATTTGAATAATCGTCACTGATTGACGCTAGGACAGATTAGGCGAAATTGTAGACAGATTATTTTAGGAGCTGATATGAAGATGTACTCAGTAATTGAAAAATAAATAATAAGTTAAATATACTTCGCGTGTTCTTTATAAGTAGCCTCCATCCCGTTACAGTACCTTAAGCCGTGTGATGCCAGCTTAGAATAGCATCACCCCATTTCTTTTCCGTAGGTGTCGTAAGAGATGTACAATTTTAGGCGACAAGCTGACAACGTGTCACTATAGTGATACAAAAATTTCTGAAACGGCCTTCAAATATTTGTCAGACGTGACGATAGCGAGCGTATTTTATGGCCGTTAACGCTCTGCCTACCCCGCAAGGGATATGTGCATGTATGTATGTACCTTATTCTTGCCGCGCCTGCGTATATCCCTGATGAGTGATAGTTGAGCTTCACTCAGGTCGTGCTTCGAGAGACGCTCGTTGAATTCGTCCATCGGGAGATTGATGATGTCGTGCACTTCCATTGGGATTCCTGATAATAAATTACGTAATTTGTAAAATATTTGAAAAATATTTTTGGCTTAATGTTTTACGTAGCAGACAATAGGTAGATACTTTTGGGATTTAAAGTTGTCTTTGGTCACTTTGAAACCATATTATTACGAAGCTTTACTGGCATATAACTTTTACAGTAACAATATTTAAATTTTTCCTATAAATGGTTTAAAAATACAGTTAAGACAACAATTACAACATTAATTTAATATTTTACATAGCATGCCATAATGACCAAACCTTAGGCAATTAAGACAAACTTTACAACAATTCACATTTATTCCAAATGGCCTAACTTCAGACACTAAAGACCAAAAGAATCAGATTTCAAATTATCTTATTACAAAGATTAGTGTGTAAACCTATTAGGGCCGGCGCAAATCTAGCGCCATTCGAGGTTAGCCCTGCTTTACCACAAAGAAAACAAATTTTCACGATTGGAATTAAGTCGATGTAGATCTGGTCATAGAACGAATCCTTGTTTACTTATTCCAGCCAATATCAACTTTATTTATACAAGGTGTAAAAAATAATTGCAAATATTTTAAGGGGTGAACCAGTTCGTGACACTGAACAGCATTCCCCGAGGGACATAGGTCGAAATATGAAAAAAATGTTTGGCCCTCCCATACAAATTAACCCGGCGCGGCCGGCTAACACACTTAGTATGGGAGGACCAAATATTTTTTCGTATTTCGACCTATGTTTCTTGAGGAAAGCTGTTCAGTTTTATGAGCTGGTTCACCCTTTAAAATATTTGCAGATATTTTTTCACACCTTGTATAAATAAAGTTGATATTGGCTGGAATGAGTAAACAAGGATTCGTTCTATGACCAGAACTATATCGAATTTATACCAATTCTAATCGTGTTGATTCTTTTACACCTATTTAAAAAAAAAACTATTTGCCACTGATAATGGTGCTTGTTTTGGGCCGGCCTTTAGAATAATATATGTTTTACTTTTCCCGCACTCACCGAGTGCTTTAGCGCGCTTCTCGTCTCTCGAGATGTGACCGGAGCCGCTCACCGACCCGCCGTCCGACATGCTGCCGTCCGTCAAACGCCTCACTGCAACACAAATTGTACTTTATGCAACTGTCATATAATGAAGGGCATTAGAGTGTGATAATAGTTTGACACGAGCATGCTCATGCCTAATAAGCAGTTGCATACACTATTGTATTCTCTACAAATAAATAAATAAATACATTCTATAAAATATGAGGAAAGTTAACAAACTAATGTGCACATTAATATTCACACAATTCAAGTCACGTCCCGGGCGAAATTTATTTTTTATTTGATTTTATTGGCGCAGGATATAAAAATTCGTTTCATGCCTCTATTTTATCGTTTAATGCGTTCCGTGCTGAATATTAAAGTAAATTAAAGATTCCGATTTTGAGAAGACAAGTTTTTTTAGGAGCAGAATGCAAAAGAAGCACTTTATACGACTGTTTTTTAATTTGTAATCCATACATTATGAGGATAAACACATACATACTGTTTGGTTCCAAATCGGTGAAAATATATTTCAGGATGAGTTAACAAGGCGCGTGTGTGTGTGTATTATTTTATTTGTGGGTAGGTTGGTGTGCGAAAACGTGTGTTATTTTATGATGGGTGTGTGTTTGCACATACGTTTCTGCAGAACATGTGTACGATTGTGTGAGTTTGTGTGTATGGTTGTCTTACAAAATATATGTGTTGACGCGAGTGTGTATATAATTGTGTAATTGTCTTTGTGATTATATGAACACGTGTGTGCGTGCGTGTGTGTGTGTAACTCACCTCTCTTACCCTAGAATGGGCGGGTTGGTCAGCAGCTACTAGGGGACACTTTAAGTGTGAGCCGGAACCTTTCTGACATCCCGTAAGTGTGTGTGTGTTAGTGTGTGTGTGTGTAACTCACCTCTCTTATCCCTGGGAGGGGCGGGCCGTTGGTCAGTGGCTACTAGGGGGGCGCTATAAGTGTGGTTGTGTCGGACTCTCTCTGGCATTCCATATGCGGCCGAGTAGCGCGCGCTGGTCGGGCCTACTGGGCTTGATATACCGTTCTGAAAATAAATATTTCTTTTATTTTTATGCATGTAGTGTGTTTTACAAATAAACAAACCATAAATCCAATGATAAGTTGGTTTAAAGGAATAACTTTCCCTAAGAAACAACAATAAAAGAAACAATTTAATTTATTGCCTAATGGTAATAATGAATAATAATTTTAAAGAACGGGAGGATTTGTTATATTACGACCTTAGTTTCTTAGCCTTATCAAATGCCTTTATTAAGAGGCTTAGGGGCTAAAATGTCTAAGAACATTTGTTTGCCAGAAGATATCATCATCTGTCTGTCCTTATCCCAATTTATTCGGGGTCGGCGCAACATGTTTTTTTCTTCCATTCATCTCTATCATCTGATAAATCTTCGTTTACACCTTTTTGCTTCATATCATCTTTTATACAATCCATCCAAACTTTTTTAGGCCTTCCTCTCCTTTTAGAAGATAATTACCTGTAATAATGCATGGCTGGAGTGAGCTGTGTTTAGATCGAGTGCCGGTTGTAACACCTGTGGGGCGCCTAGCTGAGCTCTGGCGCCAAAGTCTGCTCAAACAAACAATTATTTAATGATAAAGACAACAATCACAACATTCTTCTAATATTTTACACGTCATACCATTATGGCCATGACTAAGACAATTGAGGCAAACTTTACAACATGACACATTTACTTCAAATGGCCAAACTTTAAGCAATTAAGGCATAAAACTAAATTTTTAGAACAGAATCAAGTAGTAAAGAATGAAGCGAAATAAACAGGTATAAAATTAAAAGAAAGAAAATACTAACCATTGTGCATATGTAGCCCGTCCTGTCTATACGCGTGTTCGGGCCACTCGCTCTTGACCACGCCGGGGGCTCGGGCCACTAGGGGCTCCAAAGTTGGCTGTTGAGGTTGCTGGTGTTGTTGTTGGTCCTACGCACGACGAAAAAACAAACTTGAATGACTTCTCATTACGAACAAGCATTGGAGTTCATCAGCCGATCCAACAGTTGGAATGGAAGAATCTGCCAATTAGGTAGACCAGTGGGGTGCAAAGTTAAATCGAATAAGATATTTTCCCGTAGTAAAAAGACGCCTCTCTATTATCTAGTAGCTCAGGCGTTTCTAATGGTAAATGAAATTTAGAAATCTATTCAGTGGTTTCGCAGTTTATAATATAATATTACACACATACATACATACATATATCTAAATCATAAATGGCCGCATATAACGGACATTTACGCCACGTCTGACAAACATTTGAGGGTCATCCGGAAAAATTGTGTATCGCCATAGTGACAGGTTGTCAGCCCATCGCCTAAAACTGCAATACACACCCTCAAGTCCCTTAGTCGCCTCTTACGACTACCACGGGCAAGAAATGGGGTGATGCTATTCTAAGCCGGCATCAATATAATATTAGTGCAGATAAAAAATGATACATAGAATATATTTTTTTACCTGGAAGCACCGTTTGCCGAACATGTGGTGTTTCTTCTGCGGCTGGTGGTTGGCGGCGCGCTCGCGACCGTACGCGCTGTCATAGGGACGGAATTTTGAGCTGGAAAAAGAATGAAATATAAATGACTATACAGCTTAACATATAGCCTGAACCTGCTACTCTTCTTAGAAGAGCTATTTAAGTGTAGTGCGGCTGGCGCCTGAAGACGTGTGTTAAAGAGTCTTATTCTGTATTGGGCTGAATTTCACTAATCTATCTATGTACGTCGCTTCAAGACGAGTATTAAGAGGTTGAAAATTTGGAAGGGTCAGTTGGGGCGCCGGTAGTGGGAGCGCGGTAGGACGGTACTCCACAGGTCCCGGGTTCAATCCGTAACAGACGCTAACATATTTTCAATTGCTTATTTTCATCTATAATCTATCTATATATCACAAACCTGTGAAACTCCTGTGCCGAATCGCTCCCATCGCACCACTCTCCATCGCTGAGAGATGGAACACGTTCTGAGCCCATCGAGGACACCGCGCTGTCCGAAGCTGAATCGCGTTCTGTAAAAGAAGGAATACTTTTAAAGCTGATATGATATTGTGTAATTTTATTATTAAACGAACTAGTATCTGCCTACCCTGCAAGGTATATAAGCGTGATGTGTGTATGTATATTGTATTGTATAAAATAGTAGATATCATTATAAAATTATAGTCATGTCGGCTTTACATTTACCTAAGATACAGGAATTCTATGATAATTAAAAATGATATTTCTAGGACGTAAAATCCAAAATAAAAACAACTTAAATCAGTATGTTAAGTTTTATTGTGACAGGAATTCTCATTCTTAGTTTAGGAAATGGACAAGCCACATTACTATTTTGTATAAGTGTAACTATTTGTAATGAAGTGTATAATTAATTAAGAATTATCTTATAGTATTACTTTGGTAGAGCGTGCCGAAACGTAGAGGGCTAAACTTTCTACCAAGTCATTAACAAGTAAGTTGCGTAAGCCTTCATCATGATATTATAAGTCTAGCCTACAGCAGAAGAAAGGTACACATACACCCAATGCCTCTATTTAGCTTGGCTTGTATAGCCAACAAAAGTTAACTGGGGGCAAATTTCGGACATTTCCTCTCGATGTTTGTGATTCATCAGTCTTTAAACAAATTGTAGTAAGGTGACTACTATCAAGTAAAGAAAGGATTTGTTGGAGCCAGAGTCTATTTTAACCATAGATACTATAAACTAAAGGGAGATTTGTTACCGAGCGAAATTTGTTCGAGTCCCGATGTCGCCACAGAAATTTACACCTACATGCGCATAGAAATACGAACGCGAGTTTACACTCGTACATTCACAAAACTAGACCAATCAAAAGACGCGAGCGAGACACACGCACACACTCAACAATTTGAATTTTACGCTAGTGATTGACAGCGTCGATAACTCATTGTCGATATCTAATAGAGCATGGCGGGACATTGTAGTATGGAGAGGAAAATTAAACTACGTAATTTTTGCGTTAGGAGATGAAACATATGTCAATCGGTAGTGCATAAAAATACAAACAGAAAATACTCTTCGATAAAATGTCGTCAGTGATATACTTTAGGAGTAAATAAAGGTTGAAAATATTATTTCCTATTTTATTTTATGTTTATAAATTCCTGAACAAGTGGAAGTTAATAAGTAAAAGTAAAAATAAAATACTCGTATTCTTGAGAATCATTTACTAGTGATTTTTGATTTACCTTCTTAGCAAATATGTACATACAAATAAGTTCCTCAAACCTTCAATAATGAAACAAACTTTACATTTTTTTTAATGAAAATTAACATAATATGTACATATTTAACAAATACTATTTGTTTTATAACTATAATTCAATAATCAAACAAAACTTTACAAATAATTGTAATCAAACTTAACATTTATGTGCATATAATTACAAATACTATTTGTTCTATAAGTAACTATTCAATAATCAAATAAAACTTTAATAACATTTGTTTTCTAAATTTAACACTATAACATACTATTAGCATTGTACCTACCTCATAAGCAGTCGTACTGTTTCCATTTACCGGACTGTTTGGAAGATTATTAGAAGATTTATTTGATTTTTCAGAGTCTGGACATGTCACGTTGACGTATACAATTCGTAGTTTCAATGTTGGAACAGCCCAATCGAACAATTTCCGAATCTTTGTGAAAGGTTTAAAACATTTTTCCTTAAAATGTGATGAGCATAATGGTACTGTTTTCGGGTGGCCACCAATTAGGTCCTCTATTTGTGGCATTAATCCACTCCTTTTTTTTGTAGGATTTCGTGGGAACCTAAAAATTAAATGTTGCCTATAAAGGTCATGTAAATCGTATGCGTAAAATGGCTGTCTATAGTGGCAAACGATTACTAAAAATTCAAATTAAACAAATAAATATAGCCAAAATTGGCTCCGCTTGAATAAAATAAAATGACAGTAGATAATTCTACCTGCTTCGTCTTTTAAAATTTAACTTTATATTTGAAATTATATCCATGGCGATTTATCTTACATATAATCCGATAATTTATAATATCCTTTACTTTACTACAGTTTTTTTTTAACAACTTTAAATACCACGTGGCTGAGTGTAGATAGGTGAGTCATTTTCCTGTGCGCTGCGCACCGTACCTACGTAATTAAATAAAAAAACAAACCGGTTATTGACAACAGATATTTCTGTCTGTTTCGCACACGAGACAAAAGAAAATAGGAAGTAGGCCATGAATTTTACCTACTTCTGTGACAAAAAATCAAATAAGTAAATTGAATTAATTTACTATGCAACAGCTAAGAAAAAAATTGTATTACATCACCGGACGAGTCATGGTCGCATTAATATTACTTTCAATGCTATTTATTAATCGTGCCACACATGGATTTAAATAATTAAATAAATAAAAAATATACCCAATAGATTATGATATTGATTTAGCCATATAATTGTAATTATAACTTTTTTGTAAACATTGCAATGTTTCTATTTAAATTTTAATATTTATTGACTTCTATATCCTAATAAAATCACGATGAATACTTTTGCAAAATAAATCAAATCTATCGATACTTTACACAATCGGACTACAAACACTAACTCACGACTGCGAGGAGCGGCGGTACTATACAACTTGCATTATTTTGTAAACTTTGATGTGTTCACTGTCCATTGCGTTACGGAAACGAGACATTTGAACAATCTTCTGAGCAGAGTAAGCATTGTACACCGTCTGCTTATAGAACTGGGACTATCGCTATGGTTCGTGGTGAATCTTAGAAAAATATTACTACAAAATTGATTTTGTTTATTTTTGATGTAAAATCAATAATAATGACTACTTACCGATGGAATGTGACTCCATGAGACTTGAAGTTGCACTTATTGCTTCGATTTTTGCAAATTACCACTGAACAACACGGCATTTCACTAAAAATGTCGATCGCGACTGAACTGTGACTGAGCACAATAATCACCCCCGGAAGCAAAGTATGATCATTCTGCACCAACTAGTGTCGCACCGGCCACGCCCCCTTTTCACATCTCCCTTTAGTTTATAGTATCTATGATTTTAACATTCCGTCCCGTTCTTTTTTGTATGTAAATCCAAGGTTATCCTTTTACGTTGCGGTTTGTGTGTGTGCGTGTGGTACGTGCCTACAGGAGGGGAGTGTAGCTTCTTCGCTGTAGCAATGTTCTGTGGTAGCTTTTATAAGTAGTCTGTGGTAGCTATGTTTAGTTGTCCGTGGTAGAGTCGGTGTGGAAAGAGAAAAGGCGTGGAAATTGGGGGCGTCTCTGTGCCTCAGTATGAGAAATGTTATAGCAACCTATGAAATCATGATTAGTTCAATATTGCCCACGCCTATTCTCTTTCCGCACAGACTCTAGCTATGATTAGTAGTCTATGGCAGCTGTATGTCGTAGTGTGTGTTTCAACGGATGATGCTGATCATTACCTGCGACCATCATGTGCGTGTGTGTGTGATGCGGCGCGTGCGCATGTCCGGCGCCATCCAACATGCGCATCGTATACATTCCTGCAAAAGAATAATGTTTTTAAGTGTTGGTAGAACATATTCTACACACATACATTTATATATAAATTGCGGGATAGGCTGTAAAAAACTGGCATTTACGCCACGTCCGACTCACATTCGAAAGGTCATTCAGATCATTGTGACAGGTTGTCAGCCCATCGCTTAGAATTGCTATACACATGTAACCCTCGAGTCCCTTAATCGCATTTTACGATACCCATGTGAAAGAAATGGGGAAGAACATTTTGTGATTAATAAAATAGCAGCATTATATTATAACAAATAAATAAATAAATATCCTGGACAATTTACACTTGCAAACGCTGAACGTAAAACGATGGACTGGCTGAATTCGCTTAATCAATTCTACTTAATTGCGTTACGTAACTTGTGGACGACCCCTTAGTGTTTGATCTCAAAATATAGTAATAGATACCTACCTACACCTAACTTTTTTTTTCGAACTGCACTTCCAGTTCATTTAGTTTTCAATGTATTTACCGAGACTCACATATGACAACCTAATATAAGTAAGTACCTAATAAATTTAGCATTGAGGCACTGACACGCCTTATCTGTTATCATCTTCCTTAGATAAGCAGGCGGTTTTTATGCAAAATGGCTCACAAAACATTTTTATTATTTTACGAAAATGTTATATCAACACGAGAATTCCTATCGAGATTTTTAAAACGAATTTTGTCTCTTTTAATAACATAAGTCCATTTAACTTTTGTTTTAAAAACGAACCACCTTAAAAAGCTATGATGAAATTTCGTTAAAAAATTTCAGTTAGGAACAAAAATATATTTATTATCAGCTTAGAGATAAGAACTTAAGTTTAGTTAAATACTTCAGCCTCTTAGATAGCCAAATGTTGTTAAATTTGAAGTGGCACTTATAAGCATACAATTAAATATTGTATGCTTATAAGTGTATAAGTTTTAATTGAGTAATAGGCATTCCGTTAGTTACAATGCGGTGGCGGTTGGTTTTAAAGTTGCAATATAATGCCCTCAATTCGGGATATAAATTCTCCTTACTTGCCTTAAATTGGTGCTGTCACTTTCTGTCAAATAGGTTTAGAAAAGGATAGGAGATATTTTACGGCCACGGTCGGGCTTGAGCCCACTCCAGTGTTCAACTATTTATCTTGTCATTATTTTCTAAAATTATACAATGTTGCCTTTCATTCTAGGTTGTTTTTAAAAAAAAAAAAACAATAATGTCGCGACTAGGACTAGAGTAACTGCCAGTACGCGTCTGTACATGCGTGTATCGAGCATGGAGGTCAAGTTACTCTAGTCTAAACTGAGAAACGTATCTTGTATATCCGTGAATTAAATTGCCTACTGATGCCGGCTTAGAATAGCCTCACCCCATTTCTTTCCCAAGGGTGACGTAAGAGGCGACTAAGGGAATTGAGGGGTTTCGAGAGTCAATGATTACGTGGTGTATTAAGTAGTGTAACTATGTTTAAGCCAGGTAACCTATTCCAAACATTCAGTAAGAAAACAGTAGCAACCCTAGCACAGTAGGTATCAATCATCGAAATGGGGGCGAGCTGTCCTTCTGTAAATTGTCTAGTGACGGAAAGGCGTCTAGCCTTAAATATCGCGATTTTGGGACGCCTGCATCCTACCGCCGCCCGCACAACCCTTAACCCCCTTACAAAGGGCGTCGGTCCACCATCCCACATTGCGCTTTCCGAAATTCAACTTACCGTCATACTCGTAGTATTTGTAATAAGGTCCAATGTAATCAGGGACATCATATACGAGAGGCCCTAAAAATGTTGTGACTTGCAAATATGGCCGACTCATAAAAGAATATGGCGCCAATGATACTTCCATCTTTGAAAATCTTGGGAATCCTCAGATATTTCTTCGAAATTATCAATTAGTTGTGTGAAGATATATTTCAGAGATGGAATAGTTTATGTATTATTTCGTAGAATATATTAATTTTCGTAGTTGTTACGAATCTTTCATACGTTCGGAGAGTTTTGTAATCATTAAAAAAGTCCTATATTCGCTGTCCTCGACAATCATACGTTAGCGAAGACGAAACGCAATCTATTTTCGTTCGGAAATTCCTACGACATTCAGCAAACACGAGGCAACGGAGTTGTCAACAGAGTGCCATATTATAAGCTCTTAATTCCAAATCAAATAGTCATATGAGTCTTTGTTTCGTTATCAAGAGTCAACAATGACGCTTTTAAATTTCTATTTAATGAACTTTCTATTGTCAAGTGGAAAATATTTGCGTCTGAGCCCTCAGTAAATTTCCACGATTTTTGTCTTCGTCTAGCCACAATCGCGAAACTTCGAGGATTTTTGTTGCGATTTCGACACCTGTCAAATTCAATTAGATGTTTTGACAGGAGCGTTCTTCCCGCGCCTCCGAAGCCCGGGAGAGCCTTATCCAAACTTATGTCGCTTTTCGTTTAGAAATCATATCGCTATATCATAAAATTTCCTGTATTTGAACGACCAGAGGCAGAACGTGTATCGTTTCAAAACTTCCGTAGATACTTTAATCCAAGATTCCGATGTTTTCGGGCTTCGGAGAGCACGGCAGTAGCGGCATAGACAGTAGGTACAATCCGGGTTGTGCACCTTACGACTCTTCAAAGTATTCATTCGGTAGAAGTATGTCATATGTAGGCTTTTCATTAACCCGTACACGAAAAAGTTTATCGAAATCACTCAGAAATTAATTATGAAATTGCACTTATAGTCACTTCGCTTTATTGTTTTATTCGATTAAAAAAAGTCACAAGCACCAAAATTTGTCCAACTAGAACGCTGGTGTTTCTACGAAAAGTTTATTCAAATATAAAGTCACTTAATATCACAACAGTCACTTATGAAAGAAAACTTTCTTTTTCAATGTATTATTACAAAGTCACTTCACAATCACGTAACAGTCGAGCATTATGAATAGTCTGTAAACGTAGGAGTACACGCCCATTGTGAATAAAAAAACGAATCCTCAAAAATATACTAATTTGGTATGAAAATATTTCTATATTTCCTTAGTTTCACCTCTCGAAATCCTTATACATAATTTCGAACGAAAATGGGAATCATAAAAGACTTTATAATAAAAGTTGCACGATAAAAACTTTTTAGACCATTTCAGGCACAGATTATGAACTCTAGTAAAAGAGCGACTAAACCGAAACACCTCTTACGTTGGGTATTAAACAGTCGCAATGCAAATATACAAGATACGTTACTAAGTTTTGTTTATTCTAACGATTTTATCATTGATTCAATGATAATGTTTTAACGAGATAAAACTTGTCATGTCATATTATAACAATTTAATTAATATTTACTGTCTGATTTTGTACTGCGCACGTATTATCGCCATTATGATATTTGCAAGTATCTATTTATAAATATCCCACTTGTGACGTCACAAACTAACTAAATACAGGTTATAAGGGACAGCCCTCTGAATACTGATATGGTGCATTAAGACTATGAAACTGAACCACCTTCCATAAAAAAATCTGGAAACGTAAATAATTTTTGGACTTCCCATAATAAATGCAGTCAGCTGATCGTGATTTTAGGGAGATCGAATATTTTTTGTCGTTTTCTGGCATGTTCTTAGGCGAAAGTTGTTCAGTTTCATGGTCTGCATGTACCTTATTAGTATTTGGAGGGCTGTCCCTTACACCCCGTATATATAGGCATAATTTATATGTCATAGAGTTCTAAATTATAATTTTGTGAGTTGATCAAACTATTAGGGTGACTGTCGTATAACAATATTAAATACTAGATTTCCGCCCAGCGGTTTCACCAGCAGCCAATGTTCCCGTGGTAATAGTTGTTTTCCTGCGGTAAAAAGTACCATATGTGTTATTCCAGGTTATATTCTACCTGTGTTCTAAATTTCATCCAAATCGGTCAAGTCGTTTGAGCGTGAAGAGGTAACAAACATACATACACACACACAAACTCTCAGATTCCTAATATTAGTATGGATAACTGAAATTTTAGTCCGCTGTTTTTGACAAAAAAGAACATATCTAGGTTGTTTTTATTTGTTTAGCAGTTTAAATCACGCTTGACCTTTTGAGGTAAACTACGTTATCGGTCATCCAACGCTACTTTCTACGCAATTAAATAAGATCATGTGAGATATATTCCAAAATGGCGGTAGTTCCTTCTTAAACTTTGTTTATAAGGCACTATTAAATTCAGTGCATTTTTTTTAGGGTAGGTTCTATTCGTGAAACTGAACAACTTTTCCAATAATCTTAGATCGTAAAAAAATTACCTCTCAAACAAAAATGATCAAAAAAGTGTCGACTTTGTATGGTAGGTCCAATTTTTCGACCTATGTGTATGAGAAAAAAAATATCAGTTCTACGAGTGTAACTCTCCCTAAAAATATTTGCACTTAATTTGATAGGACCTTATATATTTTCGCCATTGACGATTGGTGCAAAGAATAAAAGCAAATCTATTCTAAAGAACTGCCTTAAATCGGTTGATAAAATTTAGCTATTTCTATTAATTTGGGCGATATTGGCCTCAATTCAGGATAACAATTCTCGTAACTTACCTTAAATGAGCGCTGTCACTGATAAGATAAATTTAAGTCCTGTCATGTCTTATAATCTGTTATCTTTCAAAATAAGGCGTCGATTAAAACAAACAAGGGTTCGTTCGTTGCCATTCCGTGATGGCGGATGTGAATTGGTTATACTTTTGTTTAACTTGTTTATTTAAGTATTTGGTTAATAATTCTGATATTGTTTTAAGCAACAAACTGTTTCTGCTCTAGTCGAAAGACACTCTCCCTTGGCGTAACGTGGAGTTTACAACTGACATAATTTTAAACTAATATACTCTTATGTCGTTTATTTTTATTTTATAATCTGAAAGTATCAGGTTCAAAGATATTTATTTTCTCATTAAAAACACAAAGTCACTTACATGAGAATATACAATTATATAAATAAAAAAATAGAAGAACGTCGTTCAATTCGTCACATACAGTCCAGATTCTCAACACATAACAGTGATAATGGAACTACTATTATCTATTCCGTGGTAATACCTAGTAATAAGTAGATGTTTTAAACCTATTCATTGTGAATCTACTTGGAAATAAAAGTTTAGAGGTTTGAAGTTTAATTGCAAATAACTTGACAAAACCAACAAAACAGACATCAACTTTAACCATAACGTGAATTAACATAAATGGCGAAATACGTCTCAAATGAGATTTGAAGCCAGTAGCTTTGCCGAATTAATTAAGGTCAGTTAGAATTATTATAATGCGTAAATTAAATGTCTACTTTTTAATTAATTACCTCCTAATGATCTTTTTTGTTTTCTAGCTTTTTACTGAAAAAGACATAGTTTTAGCCCTAACGCCTATACTGTTAATTAAATCTAATCCGTGCTAATACTATAAATCTGAGAGTTTTTGTGTATGTATGTATGTTTGTTACCTCTTCACGCTCAAACGACTTGACCGATTTGGATGAAATTTGGAACACAGGTAGAGTATAACCTGGAATAATATATAGGCCACTTTTTACCTCAGTCACACCACTATTACCACGGGAAAATTTGTGGAAGCGGGTGAAACCGCTGGGCGGAAATCTAGTATAAAATAAATTTAAAAAACACTAAAATTATATCAGAATAGCCTCACCTCATTTCTTTCGCGTGGGAGTCGTAACAGGGGACACATGGATTCTAGGGTGTGTATTGCAATTTTAAACGATGGGCTGACAACCTGTCACTATGGCGATACACAATTTTCCGAATAACCCTCAATATTTGTCAGACATGGCGTAAATGTCCGTTTTTTGCGTCCGTTTATGCTCTGCCTACCCTGCAAGGGATTATAGGCGTGATATGTGTAAAATTATATTTAGTGAAGAAATACTAGGTCTAATCTATTTGTTTGTCAATATGAAGAAATTAATCACAGAATTTATGACAATAGAATACGTAGTTTTGTACCTCACAGATAAACGATTTAAGTAGTAGATATTACTTGATATGGAGAAATTACAAATTATAACTGTAAATATGTTTTTTGAAAACCAAATTTTAAATCACTTCGCGTGTTAGGTATACAATTTTAGAAAACTTGCAAAATTATTTAAGAGCGGGCAGGATTTGAACCTGCGATTTTCGCATTACTAGTGGCGACGCGTCTTCCATCTAGGCTACCGCAGCTCGTTCCTTGCCCGCCAATTTTGGTATTGTATGGTAAGTGTATTCTAATGCCAGTAACGCGTGGCACGGCTCCATCTACCGGGAACAATTTTTTTAATGATACATTAAGTATTTTTAAATATTTCTGTAGTATTATTGATAATTTATATGAAGCTCTAAACAACTTGTACAGTGTAATGTATCAGAGGTACTTACTTACCTTCTTACTTAGATTCCCTTAGAAATCAAATTATACTAATTTATTATCTGAAATCATAACAGTGGGTGTTCCTTTGGTGACTGACTGGTTGCAGAACAGTCAACAGACTTTTCAGAACGACACGCAATCTTTAGTATGTAGTGTCGTCTCCTGATGGTAATATACCATTATTTCCTTACACCATACAAGTAGCTCGTTTGACTAGTAAGAAACAGTATTATCATGAACAGCAACCGTGCGACGACGACTACTACTTACTTACTTACTATTACAATTGTTTACTGCATTTACAATATAATATTTCAATAAAAACAATTGATCGAAAATTGCTTACTCACGCTCCCGCCCATTTTCAATCAAACATCGAACATGTCACTCATTACAGAACACTGGCCGCACATAATTCGAAACAAAATAAAAACAAACGAAAACTAGCTCACTGTCCGTACGCGCTAACCTTGACGGAGCGGTCAACTATAAATATGTATTGTTACAATTTATTACATAAGCATATGAACCAAGTTATTGGTGTTACACATTCTTATTTTTTTCACGTTTGCCGAACGATGTAGCGAATTCTGCTACCAAATGAGTAAGCACGAACGTTATCATATCAGAGATTAGATATCACTCATATTTTATGAACGAGAGATAAAAAATTACAACGACTCATACTTTCTTGTATAACGCATACTAACATTAGTATGGTAAAAAGGAGTTTTCAGATATTTCTTGATTTATAATTTTGGCTGAAAGATAAACCTTATTTATGTTTCACCAAAGATCTATTTACAGAGATAGCCAACATGATATTCAAACATTTGATTGACCTGCATTCAATATCAATTCTAATAAAAGTTATTAGCAGCTCTGTTATACCAATAACCCGCCATCTATAGGTAACAAGAAAAACTCTTATCAAAGTTACATGATTTTGCGTTAATCTCGTGGATTACTGCATATTTGCTGAGTGCTATGACGAAGCAATTGTTACGAGTGTATGTTTATCACTCTTGAAAGTATTGCATCCATAACTCATAATTTTCTTTATCCTGTTTTAAAATTACAACGTAATACAGGGTGAAAACCCGCAGGCATAGAGTAGAAATCACATAGAGATGACACTCCCGCTCCAGACGCGCTCAAGGTCAATCCGTCTGGCTGTCTCTTAGCGAACAATTCAGTCGGGAGTGCGCTTCGCCGCGGAAACGTTCGTCGTGCGGGTCGAATTTTAATTTTTTGTGAAAAATTTAGCAATGCCGAATTATTGTGGTGTGTATGGCTGCAAAAGTGATGCGAGGAAGACTCCGCATCTAAGTTTTTTTAATTTGCCTAAAGATGAGCCAAGGTAAGTGATGATTTTACAGTAAATACCAAGGTACCTACCATTCGTTATTATACGTAATTGTTGTATGTACTCCTATTTTTACTTACGTAGGTACCTAGTTTCCATTTTCTAATTTAAACTACCTAGGTGCCTAAGTCATTGTTAGCGGATAATGATAAATAAGCACATTCGTATCGTAGGTATGTTTTGCACCTATTTTAAAATTCTGTACCTACCTATTAACAATAAAATGGTAAGGTAAGACTTTAAAACAGGTAAATATTTTGTTCCCACGGGAAAACTGTTAGCAGCAGCGGTCGCAACAGCTTGACTGGCCGCTAGTCTGGAATAAAATTATTGGCACGTGCCAGCCCCGACTTAAAGCGCGGGAGAGTGCGGGGCGTTACAGGCTGCGGGGGGAAGTAGGTATTTAAAGCGCGGCTTTTGGGGCCCAGACAAAGGAGTTTCGTTTCTATACGCAGTATTATTTTCTATTCTTATGCCGCAGGCTAAAACGGAAATGAACAGATTCTAACGTTTCAAAATTGAGGGTGTAAATTAAAACGATTTAGAATGCCTCATATTTTTGCAACATTAAAATGTTATAAAATTTTTATTGACCTGTAAATAATATACTGTGTTCTTTTTCTGGGATTTATTCCATACTAGCGACTCGTCCAGTTTCACCCGCTGCTACCCATTTTGAATTACTCTATCTATTTAAGAAACCTGTATCATAAGAATAGGTGTATCAAAATCCGTTGCGTAGTTTTTAAGATCTAAGCGTACAACAGGACACCATGACACGGAGAGCGACTTTATTTTAAACCATTTAGCGATTTAACGTTACCGTTTTTATATTGTTATTATATTATTTTAGTTTCTGGGAAGACAATATATTATTGCCGAATTTAACTTTGCAGTTTGGCTGGAAGAGATATCTTCATAGAGATAAGCTCACCTTTGTGACTACGTTTCATACGATATATTCATGTGATACATTTATTGTAATAAAGAATATAAAAGATTTTTGCAGATTTCGTGCTTCAACTCGCAACAAAAAAATTATAAAATGTGTAAAGTGTACTCACCCTCGTTCATGGCCATGTCCATGAGCTGCAGGTCTTCATCGTTCAGGATCGACTGCAGAAACCCATCCTGGTTGGTCGGCGGTGGCGCCATTTCTGATGTAGAGTTCTAAGTAAGAAAACATAGATATTTCTTAGTTTGTTCGCTTTGGTTTTGGGATTTAAAGAAATATTGGCTTCAGGTTGATATTTGATAAGTTAAATTTGAAGTTACATTATTCAGGCCGTTTAACTACCTAAAATCACTCATCATTTAAGTTAAATACTCGGGTCCAGCGCGATTGTTTGCGAAAGTATTACAAAATGTTTACTAAAGTACTGCTGTTCCAAGTCGTATTTGACAGCTGTCATATAAATCCTAAAAGTGATGTCAACAAAGCAAAATGGACCCTCTGCCATAGTATTATCACTAATCTGACAGCTATCAAACACGACATATTGGAACGGCGGTATTTTTGATAAAAAAACCTATGACTAGCAAAACTCTCGAAGTTATTAAGGCGCGGCGGACAGTCAGGACACTACGAAACCCTGGTTGTTATAAATAAAACGTGTTGTTTGTTAGTTTACCTGATAGTAAAGCCCGTCGTGTTGCTGATGATGCGCCGACTCCACTTTGTAAGCGCCTTCAAGGGGCGCAGCGGCTCCTGCTGTACGGATATAAAAATAATCCAAATTTAAATTTAAAAATTGCAAAAATTTCGCTAATTAAAAAAAAAAACATTTAAAAACTAAATCCCCGCGCTGAATGGTTCCTGGTGCAGCGCATATCGCTGGCAACACGTGTAAACGCGGCCAGCGTTATAAGCACATTAGCACAGGGAACCATTCGGGCGGAATTTTCGGCTGAGGCTGAATTTGTATATTTAGTCTTTTGTATATATTTAATTTGTGACAATTTCATGTTTTATTTAATAAATGGTTAATAAGTTGGTACCTGATTGAAAAAAAAACTGAATATTCTACTGATTATCTCGTAATTATTAGCCCACTTGATTCCATTGCTGGGAAAATCTTATTCGCAGTCATTTCAACTTTCATCACATCTTAGAAATCCTTACGGTCCCGAGCCGGTTTTCTATTAGGAATTTGTTTCTTTTTTAGAGAAACAAATTAAAAAATATAAATAAATGGCATCCTGTTTCTTATGTCAACTATATATTTAGAACATTGTAAGCTGAGGTTTTTTCTCAAAATATATAAATATAAATAAATGAATAAAGACTGCAGTAACCACGAAGGCTTTTTTGCAGCCAGTGAGTCCGATTATTATATTACTTTCTTACAAACTAAAGTTCACAAAAGTTGTAGTAACATTTTAAAGAACAAATTCTAAATTGCATACCGTAAGAGTCTGGGTGTTTCTCTGGCATAGGCGGCGGCGGCATGGGAGCGTGCGGGTGGTAGTTGGGGGCGTAGCCTGCCGCTCCATGAGCACTGAAACAATGAATATTAGTTTCAAATACCTCTTCTTCTCGTGTGGGACACCGAGTCGTCCAACGACCTGATGTACCCTGGTGTCAGAGTTTTTTCACCCGCCTGGTACTAAAAGTAGGGCTCTGACATGGTTGTGTAACGACCGCCGTCTAAATATCAGACAGCAACCGGGACCGACGACTTAACATGCCCTCCGAAGCAAAGAACCATCTTTCTTTCCGGACAATCAGGTGGTTCACCCTGCAATATCCTGAACAGACTCAGAAAAAATTATAAAGTGATAAATATCAACTTTGTGAGTGCCCCACCGAATAACCCGGAACCTTTGCGTCGCAGGCAGTCGCACTACCATTGCGCCACATCTGCCGTCAATATATTTTAAGTATTTAACTGGGTCTATTGCGATAATATTTAGGTAAATAATAATAACTAGCAGTTTCAACCATTGCTACCCGTTTTCCCGCGGGAGTAGGAGCTTTTCCTGGCATCTATTATACATACAAACCATACTCTTGAATTATTCCATGTATTTATAAAACCGCATCAAAATCCGTTGGGTACTTTCAAAAATCTTAGCATACATAGAGACAGACACGAGTAGCGACTTTATTTTATACTTATAAAGTGGTATATAATTTACCTGTGTCCCAACGTTATACTCAATACTTAAAATATGTGAAAGTAATCGCGAGTGCTTAAAAAGCATTAGTTTGGTTACTTTTTATCTGAAACATATGCCGAGCGATGCCGGCTTGGCATTTGTTTTCCGCGGTTGTCGTAAAGGCGATCAAGGGATTCGCTCTATGTGTAATAAACATTAGTGCAGTACATATTTTCCGAGAACACCCAGCTATTTCGTCGAACACAGACGAGGCGATAACGACTGCTTTTTATATTATTTTTATTTGATTTTATTTTTACGGCCATACATACTCCGCAAGGGTTATAGGCGTGATATATAGATATGTATGTTTCTCACCTGATGTTATGATGTTGATGGTAATGCTGGTACTGGTCAGGAGGAGGTGGAATCGTCAGCAAAGAGGCCAGATCTTGCCAGCGTTGCTCCACCGACATAGACCGCATTAGCGACTGGAAACAACGAGAAAAAGTTTCGTTAGATGTTATTTACGTAGGTATAGTTCCAAAAAATCGGCTTGTAAAGAAGTGTGTAAAACAATAATAATAATTTAAGACGCTCTTACAAAGTTACGTCGTACGGAAATCTAGTATTCGATGTCATACCGAAAGTAAAATTCGAAATTTAAATATTCCACACGCCTAAGAAATTATTGCCAGCTAGTAATAAAAAGTTTACTACTCATAAAATTGCTTTTAAAAAGCACCAAATAGCCCAAAAAGACGTTCAGATATTTTGTAAGTAGCGGCGAAAAATCACGCTTGGCTGTCACACAGTGATATTTGGCCGTAAAATCGGAAATGCTTGTATATTACCGTTAAAACAACAACAGAACATTTGCCGAGTGAATATTTACTTATTTACTGGTGGAAAGTCAGTATTTGAGCGGTTTTCGCGCCATTTCGAAAGCAACTTTGTGGGCCTGGTGCGATTTTGTGAGCAGAGTGCGTAAATTTTACTGCGTAAAGAAAAGTGTCGTAATTTCGTTAATCCGGCTACGTTTGTTTATGTTTTTCTCAATTATCTGAAATCATAAATACATTTTCCGAATGACTCTCAAACGTTTGTCAGACGTGGCGTAAATGTCCGTTTTTTCGGCCGTTTATGCTCTGCCTACCCCGCAAGGGATAAAGGCGTGATATAATATATGTATGTATGTTTATATACATCGCTCCGTAAAGTAGTTAAGTACTTTACCAATACCTGTATCCAAGTTAAAATAAATAATGAAAGTAGTTTTATGAATAAGACTGAGAAGTCTTAATGACTATGCATTTTTTAAGTATGTATTTTTCATAGGCAGAATATACGCAAGTACTCTACATAATCGTCTATCATAACAAAAATCTGCTCATCTCTACTCAAATACGTAAAAATGCTCTCAATACAGATTCTATATTAGAAGAGCGCGCCAAACATTTACTTTATAATTTTCAAATTTGGAATGTCAGTGAGTGTTGACTGCCATTTGCCACCGGTCGCATTCCGGTCGCGTGCCATAGCGCAAATATACAGGCTGATAGCATTTTATTTTTTTATGTAAAGCGTAAAGTTTCAGAGAGTTAAATTCGCTTTACATTCACAATAATGAACAGCTGTGTGATGTCGGGTTAGAACAGCATCACCCCATTACTATCCCGCGGCGACTAATTAATTCGAGGGTTACATGTGTATTGCAATTTTAGACGACGGGCTGACACTATGTCGATACACAAGTATCTGAATGGCCCTCAAATGTTTGTCAGACGTGGCGTAAATGCCCGTATTTTACGGCTGTTAACACTCTGCCTACCCCGCAAGGGATAAAGCGGGATATGTGTGTGTGTTTCGTTTGGTAAACCTGTAGGTATACTTTTTCTCTACACAGTTACCGAAAACATTATTATTTTTTAGAAATAACTAGTATTGTTTATCACATTCATCGATTTTCCCATGCGAGCAAATCAACTATTAAATGAAAAAAAATCCTAATTACATACTTGCAAATAATCTAAACATTCGTAAAAATTAAGAAATATTTGCCACTGTTTTTCTAGGCCCTTTATACTAAACCAACAGCCTGTACATAAAGTTGACTCTGTCTCGGCTTGTTGACCGTGTAAGGCTGAGACGAGTGCTGAGCAAACCCAACAGAGATTTCCACCGGTACAGAAACGGGTCCACGAGTGTTTGAACGATTTAAAAAAAGAACTCGAAAACTAATGTAGAACATCTTGTTCGACACGATAATTCAATTTATTTAAAATATGCGCTTTTGTTGTTCCTTCGATGAGGCAACACTGGTCTTAATTTGCATAAATGGAGTACCTATAACTGGAAAATGAAATGGACACTAAATAGGAAATTGAAATTGAAATTGAAATTGAAATAAAATTTATTTGCATATGATTTTGGGTAAGTACAATACAGAAATAAAATAAATATAATCCCTTACAAAATCTGCCTCATAAAGGCGTGCAAACATTAATTTGTCATGAATTAAAAATATCAATTTATTTTATTACTTCATGAGCAGTTTTTGACAATTTAATGATTTAAAATGAAATGCAAAACATGTCATTAATTCAAAAATAAATAATTAAATAAAAAACATACATGTCAACATTATTCTAGACCAGATTGATTGAATAAGCATGTCACTCTATTTATTTTAATTGTACTCTCATGTCAGCATAATATTCATTTAATGTATAGTAGCATTTATTGATAAGCCATTCATGCAATTTTTTCTTAAACATATTCCCGTTAAGTGATGACAACACTTCAGGTAGGGCGTTGTAGACTGACCCAGCCATATAAAATACATTTCTTTGACATAATGCCGTTTTAAATTTTGGTTTCTCAACCTGATTTTTACGCCTTTCTCGCAATCGTTCTGTTACGTATTGTGATCTTGTTAATTCAGGAAAATAAGAATGATGATCTTTTACAAAAACACATAACTGCTTTATATAAAGACAAGTCAATGTCAGGAGTTTATATTTAATAAATAGTGGACGACATGATTCTAAGAAATCTGCCCCACAGAGTGACCTCACACATCGCTTTTGTATAACAAACACATCATTAATGTCCGGTGAATTTCCCCAGATGATAAGACCATATTGCAATATGGAAGCCACATGCCCATGGTATGCGAGTATAGCGCTTTCAATGGATGAAATTTCTCGAATTCGTCGTAGGGCATACGAAAATCTCTTTAATCGTTCGCAAACCGATGCTACATGTATCTTCCAATCGCAGTTTTCGTCTACATATATCCCTAAACTTTTCGTCGCTTTTGAATTTTCTATCAGTTTTCCATTACAAGTTATATTAAGTTGAATTTTTTGTGTTTTAAGATTACCGAATTGTATTAATTTTGTTTTATCGACATTTATTTTAAGATTATTAGATTCTAGCCAATTCATTACATTAATCAAAGTTAGATTTATGTCAGTTTCAAATGTATTAATATTAGTATTTTTAATTTGATCTATTCCTTTAAATACAATGGTTGTGTCGTCGGCGAACAATATAGTCTCATGTTTAGTGACATCTGGTAGATCGTTTATATAGAGAACAAATAATGCAGGGCCTAGGATAGTTCCCTGCGGTACCCCACAAGTATTTAATTTGTAATCCGATCTATAAACTGTCCTTTTATAGGTGTTTTTACCCTTTTTCATGGTTTTTACTACCTCAACACACTGATATCTAGCATTAAGGTATGTAGTAAACCAGTTCAGCGCGGTACCTCTTATACCATATTTCTCTAACTTATTAAGTAACTTAGTATGCTCCACGTAGTCAAATGCCTTGCTCATATCAAGAAAAAGAGCTACCACTAAATTTTTCCTGTCTATGCACTCTGTAACCGACTTAACGAGTTGAAAATTAGCCGCAGTTGTGTTGCTTTTTTTCCTAAAACCAAACTGCTCGTGTTTTATTACTTTAAATTTGTCTGTAAATGAGGTAAGTCTCGTATGCGCCGCTTTTTCGATAATTTTTGCTAGTATTGGGATAAGTGTTATTGGACGATAATTATTGAGTATAGTTTTGTCACCGTTTTTGTGTAAGGGTTTGACTATCGAGTATTTCAACTTATCAGGAAAAATTCCCTGAACAAACGATAAGTTGATAATATGACTTAGCACTGGAGCAATATGTTCCGATATAATCTTCAAAATTTTTGTTGGAAGTTCATCATATCCAACGGAGTTAGTGTTTTTTAGATTCATCGTTATGTTATTTATTTCTTTAGGAGTAGTGGGTATTAAAAATAAACTATGACTATTTAATTTCATTAAAGGCATATTTTTTGGTGTTGTGTTTGTCATAATTCTATTTCTATTAAAATGTATAAAAAAATTATTAAATAAATTTGCTATTTGTTTTGGATTATTTATTATTACTTGATCTTTATTTATTTCATTAATGTCATTTTTATGATTAATACTAGATATGTTTTTATTTATAATATTCCAAGTAGCTTTATTTTTATTTTTTGCTTGTGCTATTTTATTTCTATTGCCTTGTTTTTGTCTTGCTAAAATGCAGCGTTTTAATATCTTTGAGTATGATTTGTAAGTTCTTTTTTCCTTTTGTTTATTTACTTTATTCGCTAATTTGTAATTAAGGTACAGACTTCTTTTTTTAGCACATGACATTTTTATAGTTTTAGTGATCCAACGACATTTATTTGGTTTCACAGTGATTTTAACGGTAATCTTCGGAAAACATAGACCAAAAAACATAGTTAGGGTACTATGAAAGTTACTGAAAGCTTCATTTGTATCAGTTTGTTCAAGTACTTCCTGAAAACTTAGTGAGTGTATGTATTCGCAAAATTTTTCTATGTTTTCTTTACTAAAGTCATATCTTTCTTCAAACCATTGTGGAATGACGCGTTTAATATTAGCTTTTACTGTTAATATTTGTCCATTGTGATCCGATAATCCAGTATCAAGGACTGTACCTACAGCCGATTGAAAATTACTTATCCAGACATGATTTTATGCGGGTGGGGACTTTTATATGTTGCGTCAAACAAAAATCCTCTAAAATATTGTTGAGTCTAGTGCTACGTCCATATCTCTTTAGGATGTTTATATTTAAGTCACCGCATAATATAATACGTTTTTTACCATATGTTTTAGTATACTTTGTCAGCAATAACTCTAGATTCTTGAATAGAACATCGACGTCCGATTTAGGTGTACGATAAATACAAACAATGACAATGTTATTATCTGTTATTTCTATACCGGTACATTCAAAAGAGTTATACGACGAATAAGAGTCTAAATTGAGTTTTGAACAGGTAATGTCATTACGTACCAAAATACATGCTCCTCCTCTCCTATGCTTCGTTCGTGAAAAGTGGGATACTAGACGAAAATTTGGAATAAAAATATTTTGCTCATCTCCTTTCATGATAAACGATTCTGTGATACATAACACATCTATTCTACCATAATTTTCTTCCCATTCTTGGATCACTATTTGTAATAAATCCTGCTTACTTAAGAGCCCTGCTATGTTTTGGTGAAAAAGTGTAAACCGTTTTTGTTTATCATTGTTATTTTCCAAATTAACGAAAACATTTTGCTTCGGGGTATGAGTTCTTACTTGACAAATGTGAGCTGTTTGCTGAGTTTATCTCAGACACAGTTTTATGACCGACTGCCAATTTTTTAAAGTAGTAGGGTATGGTGCCCTTTTTAGGTACCATTGGCTCACAAATCGGTATTGTTCCTCGTTGTTTGTCAGGTTTTATTAGCACGAGTTTTTTTATTTTTTTTATATCTAGAAATGTATCTTTGTATGCAATATAATCGATATAAGTATTTATTTTGCTACTTGCGATATTAATAAAATCATTGTGATCTATCGCGTAATTCATGTCAATGAATGTGCAGTTTTTAATGTTGTTTGTGCGTAGCTTTATACTATCGTTTATCATACGTTCGTTTAAACAACGATTTTTGTTTATAGGCAAAAGCAAAACGTTAGTCCGAATTAACTTATTCAATGCTTGAGTAATGTTATTCAAAATATTATTAGGATTTGTATCATTATTTCCTACGCACAGAATTATGTAGTCATTTTTATCGCATTTTTCCAGATAATCACAATAATTCAAAACATCTGGTGAACAGGCATTAGGCTTGATAAATGCGAAAGTTTGATACTTATCGTTCCATTTGTGGGTTCTTTTATTATTAATATGCAACGACAAACCCATTGCCTGCTCGTCACCTACTATAATTATGTTATGTTTTTGATGGGATGCACTCTTTTTGGGCGAAACAGAAGCCCCTTCTATTTTTTTTGCTTCCGATGCCGCTTCAGGTTGAGAAAGTGGTGAGCTCGGACCAGTCAAAAGTTTGGAGCTCTTTTCCGGACTAGAGTCAATATTTTCTTCTATAATAATTGAATGATAGCGCGACAGCTCCGGCGAAGAGCGTTTGGTGTTGGTGTTTAAGTTCGGCATTGTCTTGTTCGCATGTCTTCGTTTTCTTTTCTTACTACTCTTACTTGGTATGTTTGTAGAGAAACATAACTTTTTCAGTCGGTCAAATTTATCTTTGTAACTGAATATTTCCTGTTTATAGTAACAATTTTCTGAGTTTAATTCTTCTATTTCTTTTTCAGCTGAGCTTAGTAGAGATTCCAATTTAAACACTTTTTCTCTTAATTCTTCCAATTCTTTGTAGATCAAAATATTTTTTAATTCAGGGCAACTTCTTTCTAATCGTTGACTAGGTGCTTCGGGTTCATTAGAACTATTCGTTTCGTCTTCACTATCCAAGCTCATATCTGCAATCAGTGATTCGAAGGAATTTCTTATTGGGACGTTGATTTGGATTTCTGGCTTACGGCGATGAGTAACATGATCAATTTGATGTGATGAGTCATCCATAACCCGGGGTTGGATTATTGACAGTTGGAGTGAATGGAGTGAAGTGCCATTCTGGGCTTCCATGTTGGTATTTTCGTTTTCATGGGCCGGTGTTTCATTTGTAGCGTTTTTCGGTAACTGTTGTAAGGCGCTCACGGAGTTAGTGTTTTCCTGCGGCAAGTCAAAGTTTCTTTGTTTGGGAGTCGACATCTCTCTCATAGTTATTGGTGGATTTATTGATGATGAGATACTGCTTAAAGGCGGCTTTTGCACTGGCGGTGTCACTCCAGTGTCACGGGTAGAAGAAGATGGACGAAGCGGTGGATTTTTAGCAGTTTTTTTCAGTAGTTTATTTTGACATACCCTGCACTGCCAGCTTTCCTTTTTGGTCATGATTCGGAAAAACTGAAAAGTTACTTCGGTGCACCCAAGGTCAAACGTTTTTTTACATACTGAACATTTAAGATAACTTTTACCGGTTATTTTCTTATTGCATTTCCCGCAAATCATTTGTGTAGGTGTTGGAGCCATTCTAGTTTTGAACGCCCTCTGCTGTAGTTTAGCTGTACTAGTAAAAATCTCAGTAACAAGCAAAGACTTCTATTTGTAATGATCGTTCACTCTCTTTTTATTGTACATCAGTAACGTACTCCGAGATGTCGCTAATATTAATTCTAGTTGGAAAAAAAAAAAAAAAAAAAAAAAAAAAAAAAAAAAAAAAAACTTCAATGAGCCCAGTAGCGAACCCGTGTCACATTCGTGTAAGTCACAGAGTCTAGCCGTTAGACCATTTGCCTCATAAGTTATGTTGCGAAATTGGCAGTCCGTTCACTCAGTACGTTAACAAAAGTACGTTACAAGTTAGAATTTAAAATTTCCCCTATTTACACCATAACAAAATTAAATGTTTTCTGGTTGATAGTTCAAAAGGCCCTCAAAGTTCATGTTTGTTCACTTGTTTCAAAAGAATTTAATGGATTACACTGTTTATTTGTCAATGATGTTTATGATACGAGAATTCATTGTTAAGTCGGTTTAAAATGTCACAAATGTTCACACACACGATTTCGGTACTTATGGCCACTTTAAGTTGGTTTTTAATCACTAAAACTGGATATTACTATTTTTTTATTAAGTTATCGTAGAAACGTTCTTCACACTAAAACGCCCTCTGGCGCCTCTTAGGGTGAAATTTTACTAGTGGCCGATACCAAAAAATCAAAAGGGACTGGTGATAAGAAACAACTTTCCTCATGAAACATAGGTTAAAATATGAAAAGATAATTTGAACCTCCCATACCAAATTTTCCAGCCGCCCGGGTCAATTTGTAAAGGAGGTCCAATTATTCATATTTCGACCTATTGGGGAAAGTTGTTCAGTTTCATGGTCTGGTTCACCCTTTAAAATATTTGCAGCTTATATTATGACATCCTATACAGAAGCCGTGTGATGCCGGCTTAGAATAGCATCACCCCATTTCTTGCCCGTGGGAGTCGTAAGAGGCGACTAAGGGACTCGAGGGTGTGTATTGCAATTTGGGCGATGGGCTGACAACCTGTCACTATGGCGATAAACAATTTTTCGAAGGATCCTCAGATATTTTTTAGACGTGACGTAAATATCCGGTTTTTGCGATCGTTTACGCTCTGCCTACCCCGCAAGGGATTATAGGCGTGATGTATGTATGTATGTATACAGAAGCTTAAAAAAAGTACGTCTGTAAGTAGGCTGTTATATTTCCGTAACCAGCCTTTATTAGACTATCGTAAAATGAATTGGCATGTGTCAACCAATCTAAAAATATATGTTAACTTGCATTAATTAACACTTTAATAAAATAATAAAATCTACACGAGCATCAAGCATTTTTATAATATTTTATAATATATTAATTTTAATACATTTATCAGCGGAACATACTTTGGCAAAATCTCTTTTTTTTTAGAGCTTGATATGAAAACAGTGAAAATCTTTTTTTCATAGCTGATATCACCCTACTTTTAAAACCATTCGTTCCATATTTTTTCTAATAAAAAGCTTTCAAGTTTTTATCTTGTTCTTTTCTTTTTCAAGAGGCAAGAAAGTCCACTGCTGGACATGGGCCTCCCTCTTTTGAGGGGGTATTTACCTACATACATACATACATAAATCACGCCTATATCCCTTACGGGGTAGGCAGAGCGTTAACGGCCGTTCAACGGATATTAACACCACGTCTGACAAAAGTTTGAGAGTCAATCAGATAACTGTGTATCACTATAGTGACAGGTTGTCAGCCCGTCGCCTAAAATTGCAATACACACCCTCGAGTCCCTTAGTCGTCTCTTACGACACCCATGGGTAAGAAATGGGGTGATGCTATTCTAAGCCGGCATCACACGACAGGAGGGGAGGGGGTATTTACCTTGTGTTTATCATCCTTTATAATTAAATTAATGTTACAACTACAATTAGAAACCTAGGTTTAGTATCAAAGTGAGGTTATAAAAGTTGATGTGTTATTATTTTATTAAGATCCTAAAGATATGGTGGTATGGTGATGCCATTAAACAAAAAATAAAATAAAATCTCTTTATTTCAGGGAACATAGCCCCATACTTTGTAAATGTTTTACAACTTTAAAAAGCTTTCAAAACATAGCCTTGCCAAAGAGGCTTCCTATTAATAGGAGGGTAAACTGAACAACTTTCAACAATTTTAACCTTACTATTAAGATTAAAAAATAATTATAAATATTATTGTATAATGCAGTTTTTTTAAAGTATGCCATTAGTATAAAATGAAGTCGCTTCCCGTTTTCCTATGTATGCTTAGATCTTTAAAAGTACGCAACGGATTTTTATGTGGTTTTCATTAGTAGATAGAGACATTCATGAGGTAGGCTTTCAGGTATAAATCATGCCGGCAAAAGACTTTTTTCCCGCGGGAAAACGGTTAGCAGCGGATGAAACCGCTAGTACAAAATAAAAACTTGAAACTGTTCTTATACACGTTCATATACAACACTTACTTAGTACCTCCTAATCCCTACACAGGGTGTAAGGGACAGCCGTCAGAGTACTGATAGGGTGCATTCAGACCATGAAACGGAAAAACCTTCCCCTATGAATATATTTCAAGATCGTCATTTTTTACCGCCGTGTGATGCCGGCTTAGAAAAACATCACGCCATTTCTTTCCCGTAGATCTCGTATCGTATAAGCCGTCTAAGGGACTCGAGGGTTACATGTTATGTGTATTGCATTTTTAGGCGATGGGCTGACAACCTCTATGGATAAACTAAATTTTACGAATGACCCTGACATGTTTGCCAGACCTGGCGTTAATGCTCGTTTTTAAGGCCGTCTACGCTCTGCCTACCCTGTGATATATGTACCTATGTATGTATATTTTTTTGACATCCTGTACCTAGATGCTGCTTGAGATTTTGTATGGTTGTACACTTTTTTATCGTTTTCTGCCATATGGTCCTATAGCAAAGTTGTTCAGTTTCATGGTCAGCATGCAACTTATCTATGGGTGATTGTGATATTGTGAGGGCCCTTACACCCTGTATAGATACAATATTACACCCTATATATTACACACGTGGGCACAATTAGAGGGCACACACTCGCGTGCGACTAATAGCCGTATGTTATGTCTTGTTTTGCCGTGTGTAATTTAGCTATGCCTTGAGAGGACGCAAGGTCGCGTTGTAATTGCTAGATTCTGGTGGTCTGTGCTTGACAATTTTATCTGTGGCGGATAAGGTATACCTTTAGCAAAGTATGTACTATGGTTTGTTATGCACTCACAGTGCTAGTTCTTATATGATAATGAGAAATTGAAATCGAGACGAGTTCCGAGAGATTGAAAATTTGGAAGTGTCAGTCGAGGCGCCGGTAGCTCCGTTGGCAGAGCAGTCCCGGCACGCGCTAATTTTTTTTAAATTACCGTGTGGTGCCGGCTAAGAATAGCAACAGCCCATTTCTTACCCTTGGGTGTCGTAAGAAACGACTAAGGTACTCGAGGGTTAGATTTGTATTGCAATTTTAGGCGATAGGCTGACAACCTGTCACTATAGTAATACACAGTTATCTGATTGACCCTCAAACTTTTGTCAGACCATGTTAATATCCGTTTTACGGCCGTTAACGCTCTGCCTACCCCGTAGGGGATATCTGCGTGATCTATGTATGTATGTATGTATAAACTGACTACATACATAAGATACAGTATACTTCTTTCATGCCTTGAGAAAGCTCAATCATTTTGTCTAAACAGCCTTTTAAACGCAGACGTTTGAATCTAATGATCAGTAGAAAACCAATAATTTACAGTTTGACAATGGGCGAAATTGTACCGAAGCTTAACGTACAAACGGACAGACCGTTACCTTACAACTTTACTTATAATGCAACCGTTACTACTGAGTATGAGGTTTAAAAAAAAAACTCAAGTCACCGAGACGATTTCTAATTCATTAAGTACTTTCATCGCGTAAGATTTAAAAATTTCGCTCAAATTGGACAAACGAAACGCTGGTTATTGAAATATTAATCGTGCATAAAACAAGTCTAAGTAAATAGAGATTACTTCCTGGGTGACTTAGAGTGGATATAAGCCGTGAGTTAGAATTTAATGCATTTTTTAAAATACCTTACCAAAATTATGTTCATGTAAAATGTCGCCAAGACGAAAGCTTACCCTGTGGAAAAGTGGACCAAGCTTCTGAGCCAATTCTAATTTCGCAAACTCAACATCTCAGTCAATATGTAGGTATGGCTTGGCCGTTTCCCATTTACTTTTATTTTCCAATTTATTTATATTACTTTATGCATAAAATGTAAACCTACATGGGGGGATTTAATGCTAAAGGAATTATCTACCTGTCTAACTTAGGGCATGTGGAAATGTACAGGCAGGCATTTTGTGTAATGCAAATCTCTGGTTTCTGAAGTACTTAAGTAATGTGATGTACCTATATATACAATACTAATACCTGTATGAAATGTTTCTGACATACAAGTCATACATTTCCACTGAGAAGTAGAGAGTGATAAATTTGGGTCGGTATGGAACCTGGCTCCTCTTGAGATATGATCTTTTTCATAGGGTAAGCTCACGTCTTGGAAACATTTGGTGGGATTTCATTAAATTTTGTAGTGGGTAAGAAAATTCCATAAAAACCCACCTCCACTGCCTTTTTAAAAGGATTGGAGAGTTATAACCCCGATACATGTATTTTTTGTTTCTAACTACAAGTCCATATACCAAATATCTGACCGCTAGCATTTCCCGTATGACATCTCCTCGACATCGCTCTCCTTCCTTCCATCTCTGTTTTTGTCATCCAACTCTCTTCTTCCACCTTTCACATTTGAATTTAATCCCCTGTCACTTTAAAACACGTCACTTGTCTGCCATTCTCCATAATATCCCATATTTAGATGAACTTGTCTCCAAGTAGGTATAATATTTTCAGCATAACTATAATTCTTTTGTGTGTGATACCGCGATACCATCGAACCGTTCAGGTAAGCTACTTTTCGACCTGGTTACTTTCCCGCACCCATTAGAACTTGTAAATAACCATACTTTATAATCCAGGGCCTCTTCTACTGACTGTTTAAACGACTGTTTCACCCGAACCTACTTTCATAGATCTGTTCCCAGCAGACCGGCGACAAGGTGGTGACTTCGCGCTTCGCTTGATTCGTCTTGGCGGGGGCACGACCGTGCCCCGAGATTTGTCATTTACAGTTTAGATAGCAATTTTAATTGATATATTTTTTTTAAATATATTTTGCCTATCTTATCACGGCTCGGTTCATGTAATTAATAGAATCAATAGTAGCATACATACATTACATTCACATATCATGCCTATATCCCTTGCAGGGTAAGCAGAGCGTGAACGGCCATAACAAGTTAATATTTACGCTACGACTGACAAATATTTTTGGTTCATTCTGAAAATAGTAGCCCACCTACTATTATCTATTTCATTACCCACCTACTTATATCTTTATTGAGATATTGAAGAATCAAATATAAGTTAATAAAGATTAAGCAGTTTGAATAGTTGGAAGGTGCTGTTTGGGAGGTTTTACACATTTAATAGTGTTAATAAAGCGCGTCTCACTAACAAATGTTTCAGTTTGGCGAGGTAGATAAGTTTTTTTTGCAACGTGAATAAAAAAAATTATTAAAAAATTTATTTAACAATCTTTTTTTATGATAAGGTAGTTTTAAGATAAAGAACTCCAAATCCCTTATCATCATCTTCATTCTAAATTTATTATAACTGCGCCTACTTTTATTGAAACCAAAATCGAAAAATATTTTATGAGTTCTTACTAGGCACTCTACAAGAGATTATACCTCTACTTATATTTTACTCGCATATTGTTACAGATTGCATTAAAATCAAAGCATCCTGGTTATTCAAATAACTTTATCTTTTTAATCACTGACATTTAAACCAAAATCAACATCAATCAAACCAAACTAATTATCCAGTAGCTTAACAAACAAAGACAACTAACAAACAAAAAATACAGCCGAAACGATAATTTGGTAGTTTTTGCCGCCGAAATTACAAGTTAGGTCAAAATGGCGGCTATTTAGGCAAATTGGCGGGAAACCATGGAACTTTGACCTTGACATGGCCGTCGAACGGTCAGCCCTGTTATTTTTGTAATTAATAAGCGATTTGTCATCGTCATCCCATTAGGGTTTTGGACCTCCACGTCCACGTGGATAAAATGTTGTTCACTTGAACTGATTTACTTGCCTTGAGGCCTCTAGTACGTAAACAGTTTAAAGTTTTTCTAAGGCATTAATTATGTGTTAGATATGATATGATACGACTTTAGAAATCGTTCTATTTACCAACCTACCCAATCTTTGACTTACCTACTTGTAAGTGTTGACTTGTAAAGAAAAAGAATGATCTAGTAACTTATCTATGAAAATGTTAATAATTAAGTAAGTATCTGAAATTTTTAGGAAGTACAACCAATTAATCCTAAAAATACAAAAGCTAGACGCAAAATATAACAAAAGCTTGTGCTTTTCAAAAAGAAATACCTTTTGGGAAAGGCAAATTGATAAAAGGTTATGCAGCCTACAATTTAAAACCCAGCAATAATCACTTCATATTCAAAAGTCTACAACTAGTTTAGTTAGTATCAATATAAAAAAACTCGCAACTTACTTGGTATTCGTGGATATCCATCATTGTTTAACGAAATTATCAAAAACTTAACTAATTAACTATAACAAACTAAAATAACACTAAACTCTATATTATTGCACCAAAATCAGACTGTCCACTTCGTGGTATATTGCACAAAATTGTAAAAGAAATCAGGTACTTAACTAAACATAATTTTTAAACGAAAGGATCACATATTATTGTCTATGGTAAATACTTTTAAAAAGTAAATTGTCACATGTTTGGCGGCAACTTTTTGCGAGCGCGTTCCATTTTTGAAAAGCGCGCGGTTTGCGTCGCGCCTTGTCCGGCACTGGCCGGCATGTTACCGTACGCGCGCAGAGGTCCGTTGGAAAAAAAACTAATATCTAATATGCCAGTGTGAAATCGCCAGAATTGCAGCGGCGTTAACTATTGGTTGCATCGCTCTGGCAAGCCTACAGATGATCAACAGTTTTTCTGACTAGATTCCAGTTGGAGTTAGATTGGCTGGTTGGTGAATTCTGATTGGAAGATAATTGGATATCAATGCTTCTACAATAGGATCAATTAAGCCGAAGAAATACAGTCGTACCCACATACAGCCGTAAAGTAAGTTACAAATTCACGAAAACTATTTTGCATATCATATCTTCAACGACGAATAAACAACTACCCATTAATTATGAGTTCCACAAATAAAATTATGAACTTTTCTGATTACTAGTTCAATCATCGATTCGACAAGAAAAAGACTTAATATTAAATAACTCTGTGGAAAAACTATTCTTAAGTGCCTAATTAATTTTATTAAATTTCAATCACATCTTATTGCATTAACTTTTAATAAAAAATAATAAGTTATACTCTTACAAAGTAATACAGACATACATATAACACGCCTATATCCTATAGGGTAGGCTGATCTTAAAATGCCGTAAAAACGGTCACTCACGCCACGTCTGACAAACATTTGGGGGTCCTTAAAAAAATTGTTTATCCCCATAGTGTTATGTTGTCAGCCCATCGGGCAAATTTCCAATACACATGTAACCCCTGAGTCCTCATAGTCGCCTCTTACGATACCCACAGGCAATAATTAAATAAATAGTGGTAAAGGAACATACATAGAATCCAAACTCAAATCATAGACTTGCCACAGCGATGTGCGTCTAGTCGTAATTTTCTAACGGCACTCGATAAGGAGGCTTCGAGAGCTTTACTTTCTTCGTTTGCTCTCCGTACACCGAAACTTGCACCTTAAAACACCCAAATAGCATTTCCATCTCTCTCACACCCATTGGAGTTATATTGGTGAGAGAGGGCCAGCAAATAACCAACTTTTGTCTAAAGTGACAATTATTTTGGCCAGTAATTACATGTGTCAATCTTTCATTGTAGATGTGATTGATTGTGGTGAAAAAAAGAAGAAGTAGAAAACAGTTATTTTGTTCATTAAAACTTTACAAATGTAGTAATTTTCTATTGACAGAAAGTCTTATGTGAATTATGGACTACACTTAATTGACATTTGTAATGTGTTTTTGATTAAAAGAAGCATAAGATGTTTATTTAATTTGTTCCCATTGAATAATAATTGTGATTGATTTGATTGAAAAGAAAAACTTAAGTAAGTAAATGAATTTATTGTGTACTCCTGTCATTATATATATCACGCCTATATCCCTTGCAGGGTAGGCAGAGCGTAAACGGCCGTAAAAACTGACTATTTCGCCACGTCTGACAACCATTTGAGAGTCATTCAGTAAGTACATTGTGTATCGCCATAGTGACTGGTTGTCAGACCATCGCCTAAAATTTAAAAATACATGGAATTCTCGAGTTTCTAGTCGCCTCTTTCGACGCACGTGGGAAAGAAATGGGGTGATGCTATTTTAAGCCCTCATCTAAACCGGTATCACACAGCACCCTAAACATAACCATTAAATTCAAATTTTGACAACTAGCAAAATTTTCAAGCGCGGGCAGTTTTTGAACCTGCGACTTCCGCATTACTAGTGGCGACGCCTCTTCCATCTAGGCAGCTCGTTCCTTGCCCGCCAATTTTGCAAGTGTCAATCCTTATGCCAGTAACGCGTGGCACGGCTCCATCTATATACCTAACACAGAAGTGTTTTAAAAATTGGTATACATTTAATTCAAGATTTTTGTCGTATAATCATACATTTCATCAAGATAGTAATCATTTCAAGTCAAAGTTTGACCCGTGAAAAATTACAAATGGATGGACAGTTCATTTCGCCTTAACAATAATAGACTAAAGAACTTTTCTCTTAATTAAAATTACTTAGCGTATTTCCTAAAACACTTAAGAACCTTTTATCCGATTCTACAGATAAAAGGCGGTTCAAAAACTTCGACACCAGGGTTCATCGGGTCGTTGATCAGCACACGACAAGGACCTAGGAGTGGAACTCTATAGACAGCTCGTTGATATTAATTTCGAGGTTGATTTATTTGCAGATAGCTTGACGGATCTAAATACAAAATGCCTAGAATTTGTAATGTAAGGAAAAGAACTGCGTTCCTTTTAAGGCGAGTGTACCCGTGAAAGACCTCGACAGTCGCGCCACTTGACAAAAAAAAATCTCTTCATACAAACAATCTATCAGAATATCCGTTTTTATTCATATCCTTATGTAAAATAAGAACCTGCATACTCAATAAAATATTCGCTGTAATTACAGTTATGACAATTAATACAAAAAGTGGCCGTTTTTAGGTAATTTTTTCCATAACTTTAATTGCAGCGAAAATTTCATTGAGTTTGCAGGTTCTAATTTTTCTTAAGTATAGAACTAAAAACTTGGGCAACGGACATTCTGATAGATTGTTGGTATAAAGAGAAAACTATTTTTTTTTGTGAAATTGCGCTACTGTCGAGGTCGTCCACGAGTACACTCGCCTCAATAAGCTTTTATCCGATTCTACAGATAGACGGCGGTTCAAAAGCTTCGACACTAGGGTTCATCGGGTCGTTGATCAGCACACGACAAGTAGGAGTGGAACTCTATAGACAGCTCGTTCATATTAATTTCGAGGTTGAATTATTTGCCGTGCCGTGTGATGCCGGCTTAGAATAGCATCACCCCATTTCTTGCCCGTGGGAGTCGTAAGAAGCGTCTAAGGGACTCGAGGGTGTGTATTGCAATTTTAGGCGATGGGCTGACAACCTGTCACTGGCGATACACAATGTTCCGGATGGCCCTCAAATGTTTGTCAGACGTGGCGTAAATGTACGTTATATGCGGCCGTTTACGCTCTGCCTACCCCGCAAGGGATTATAGGCGTGATATGTGTATGTGTGTATGTATGTATTTATTTGCAGATAGCTTGACGGATTTAAATACAAATGCCTAGAATTCTGCGATTCTCTTTAAGGTTACAATGATCTCATTTTGATTTTCATTAAGTATGTTTCATAAGTTCTGTATATTTTATATTAGAATTAAAAATAATAATAATAAAAATCACACAGTGCCATCTAGCCCCAAACTAAGTATAGCTTGTACTATGGGAACTAGATAGCTGATAATATTACTTACATACTTTTTATTTTAATTAAATATATAATATAAATAGAAAACACCCAGATTAAACACAAATATATGAAAATTTTACTTTACAAATATTTGTGTCTTGTGTAATTATTTGATTTATTTATTTATTAAGTTAATTACAATAATTCAGTTTTACAGGATAAACTTAATTACTAATATATACTCTATATAAGTATTATGTTTCTTGAACTAAGGGACTCGAGGGTGTGTATTGCAATTTCAGGCGATGATGGGCTGACAACCTATCACTATTGCTATGCACAATTTTTGGATTGACCCTCAAATGTTTGTTAGACCTGGCGTAAATGTCCGTTATGCGGTCGTTTGTGCTCTGCCTACCCCGCAAGGGATATAGACGTGATGTGTGTGTATCAGTATTTTTAGGTTTGACCTGTTCACTGTACATTGTACTAATACAAAAATAAATAATAAATACACACATACATATATCACGCCTATATCCCTTGCAGGGTAGGCAGTGCCGAAAAGAGCGAAAAAACGGTCACTCACGCCACGTCTGACAAACATTTGAGGGTCATGCAGATAATTGTGTATCACTATAGTGACAGGTTGTCCGCCCATCGCCTAAAATTGCAATACTCACCCTCGAGTCCCTTAGTCGCCTCGTACGACTCCCACAGGCAAGAAATGGGGTGCTGCTATTCTAAGCCGGCATCACACGGTAAATAATAAATAAAATAAGCAAAAGATAAAACTACACTTCCCCGCATTAGAGCCGTGACGGATCGCGCCCGTTACCCGCATACAGCTTTATTAGCCTGTTGACAATGTCATTACTCTTGCAAGCGCGCGCGCAAAAAGACGCGCGCCGATCTATAGATGCTGTCGATTCTCGTGGTCGCTGTCGGTTTATTAAAAACAATACAGGGTGTAAGGGACAGCCTTACGAAGCTACTGATAGGGTGCAATCAGACCATGAAACTGAACAACTTACCATGAAAAAAAAATTCAGGAAACGCCAAAAAAAATTGATTTCTAATAGTAATTGCAGTCAGCCGATCTTGTTTTTGGTGCCATGTGATGCCGGCTTAGAATAGCATCACCCCATCTCTTTCGCGTGGGAGTCGTAAGAGGCGACTATAAGGGACTCGAGGGTGTATATTGCAATCTTAGGCGATGGGCCAAAAACCTGTCACTATGACCGATGGCGATACACAATTTTCAGTATGGTCCTCAAATGTTTGTCAGACGTGGTGTAAATGTCCGTTATTTGCGGCCGTTTACGCTCTGCCTGCCCCGCAAGGGATCAAAGGCGTGATATGTGTATCCGTACTTAATATTATAAATCTGATTCTATCTCTTTCATTGTAATTATTTATGTAAGTTAAAAGAATAGCTGCGAAGTAAGATTATGTCCCCAACTGTCAAATCCATAATGATAACAAGTAACAGCGACTGGATGGCGAAAACGGGAGATCGTGCCCTATGGCGTACCCTGGGGGAGGCCTACGTCAAATAGTGGACTACCATAGCACAGTATAATTAATAGTACTAGCGTACAGTATGATCACTCTACAAGCTACTGCCTCCCCCTACAAGCGCCGCCCACCCGCGCTCGGAGGACGCTCAGACACCGGCTAAGCAAGGACGCGACGACGACGGTCATTTCATACTGCCGCACATTGCATTCCCGATTCGAGAACGCAAAATGGCAGCAACCCTGACATGTTGTCTCACACACACAAGTATGGTTCGCGTTCACCTACGCGAGCTTAGACTGTGTGCGTAGCAACGCATTTGATTCATACATTTGAGCGCCAGTGTCCGAGGTGTGACCATAGGCTGATTATGTATGTATGTAACAAGAAACAAGGGCAATTTCTTGAATTTTCTTCTAGTATAAATCTGATAAATGTCAAATCAGACTTATTAGCATGGCCTCACTATTATAAGAAAATGTCCTGCAAAATTGACGCGTATGATCCATGCGCCATGCATCATTTGCGCGCGTCGATCACGCGCAAAGTATGGTGCGCTGTAAAAGAGTACTGTCTCTGTGGTGTAGTGGTGACAGCCTTTGGATCTCTACCCGGAGGTACAGGGTTCGATTCCTATCGCGTTGTTCACGCGTAAGCATGATGCACGGTAAAAGAGTATTTTAAATACTGCCTCTGTGGTGTAGTGGTGACAGCCATTGGATCTCTACCCGGAGGTACAGGGTTCGATTCCCATCGCGTCGATCACGCGCAAAGTATGGTGCGCTGTAAAAGAGTAATGTCTCTGTGGTGTAGTGGTGACAGCCTTTGGATCTCTACCCGGAGGTACAGGGTTCGATTCCCATCGCGTCGATCACGCGCAAAGTATGGTGCGCTGTAAAAGAGTACTGTCTCTGTGGTGTAGTGGTGACAGCCTTTTGATCTCTACTCGGAGGTACAGGGTTTGATTCCCATCGCGTCGATCACGCTCAAAGTATGGTGCGCTGTAAAAGAGTGTACTGCCTCTGTGGTGTAGTGGTGACAGCTTTTGCATCTCTACCCGAAGGTACAGGGTTCGATTCCCGTCGCGTCGATCACGCGCAAAGTATGGTGCGCTGTAAAAGAGTACTGTCTCTGTGGTGTAGTGGTGACAGCCTTTGGATCTCAACATGGAGGTACAGGGTTCGATTCCCATCGCGTCGATCACGCGCAAAGTATGGTGCTCTGTAAAAGAGTACTGTCTCTGTGGTGTAGTGGTGACAGCCTTTGGATCTCTACCCGGAGGTACAGGATTCGATTCCCATCGCATTGTTCACGCGTAAGCATGATTCGCGGTAAAAGAGTATTTTAACTACTGCCTCTGTGGTGTAGTGGTGACAGCTTTTGGATCTCTACCCGCGGGTTCAGGGTTCGATTCCCATGTAGGTCTGTGTCCACGATACAATATATAGGGTGAAATTTCACTAGTGACCGATACTGAAAACAGAGTACGAACTGGTGATAATGAACAACTTTCCCCAAGGAACTATATGTTTAAATACTCGTATGACAAAAATATTTTAAGAGTCCGTAGTCAAATCAGCTGATTGGAAATTTTGTATGTAAATGTAGGTCAATTTTTTTTTTCGTATTTGGACCTAAGTTCCTTGGAGGAAGTTGTTCCTTATCAACAACCCGTTTAGTGTTTTCGCTATCGGTCACTAGTAAAGTTTCACCCTATTGACGCATTTGACATCATGATTGGTCATTCTCCTTTCCAAGTTCCGCCATTGCAAAAAAAACCAGCCGGCGAAAATACAAAAATAACTTCAATTCTATTTTTAGACTTTAAATTGAATAAGTACGAGTAGTTGTAAGTAAATAACTATAATATGATGAATTATAATTTAACATATAATTTAGAATTAAACATGTTCATTACATATTGTATAAAAACTACAAACTATCGAGAAAGTAAAGAAATTGGTTTCAAAAGCGACACGTACCGTTTGAACCGTGTTGCGGGGCAGTCGAAAATACGGACATTTTAGAAATTGCTGTAATCTCAAAACAGTTAATTGCGGTTTTTAAGCCGACGATAAGAGCGATTGTGGAGCCTTCCAAACCATGGCTCGCCTATTGTTTAATAAATTTGACATAGGTTTAACTTTGACATGTTTTTGTTTTTTACATTACTGTAAGTTTACTATTATTTTTTATTATTTTTTAAGTAAGTACTTGACTTTCTAAAAGAGAATCTTGTAAATTCCTACTTCTTCTTCTTCTTTCGTGTCGATGACTCGAATGTATTTTGACCAGAAATTAGCCACGGCTACGGCGCTGTCGGTGGTGGCGTCATACAAGTCGGACGTCATATAAAATTTTACAGGTGGCGTCATATAAAATTTTACAGTTCGTTTTGACATTGCCGGAACTTCATACTTTGACCGTAGCATAATGATACATAATGCTCTCGCGTCTCCACGGACTGAATAGGACAGTAATTGCTAGCTGACCCCGCGATCTATCGATCCGATCTATAGATCATTGATCGATAATAAGGATCGTCTCGCGGTTTGAAAGTGGAAAGGCGTTCTTTAATAGTAATTCTATGAAATTCAATGTCAAAATGTATTTCCGGTCAACTGAATGATGATTTTGTATGAAAAAGTAATAATTTCTTTCATTAGGTACAGGTACGAAATGAAATATACTATTTTGTAAACTAGACATATCAATTTTGAAAGTAGGTGTTATAACTGATCTGTCTGTGTGCTTTTTAAAATTTATTCGCTGGTGAAAAATACTTTGGCAAATGAACGGTATGCTGAATTACTTAGCGATCGTGGATTATTCCAAAGCTTTTGACAGCCTTTCACACAATGCGATATTTTCAGCTGTACGCAGCTTAGGAATCGAAGAGACATTTGTCAAACTTTACGAAGTAATCAACGAAAACTGCACAGTTTCAATCAAGCTCAACTCTCTAGGTCCTCCGTTTGAAATAGCAAAGGGCGTGAACCAAGGCGACCCCTTCTCGCCTAAACTATTCACTAGTTACTAGAGTACCTTGGAGGAAGTGTTTAAGCAGTTGGCACCATCTTGGGTATCCCCTGTAGTAATTGACAACTTTCGTTTCATCGACGACATTGTCTTATTCGCCAACACAACAGCGGAATTAAAAGATATGCAACAGGGGCTGAGTGTAGCAAGCCTTCAGGTTGGACTTAAAATGAACAGGACCAAGACTCATTATGCCGTGTGATGCCGGCTTAGAATAGCATCACCCCATTTCTTTTCTGTAGGTGTCGTAAAAAGCAACAAAGGGACTTGAGGGTGTGTATTACAATTTCAGGAGATGGGCTGACAACCTATCACTGGCGATACACAGTTTTCCAAATGACCCTCGAATGTATGTCAGAAGTGGCGTAAATGTCCGTTTTTTGCGGCCGTTTACGCTCTGCCTACCCCGCAAGGGATAAAGGCGTTATATATGTATGTATGTACCAAGACTCAACTGATGACCAACAGCAAGAAACGTAGGGTAAAGTTTGATAGGCAGATACAGAATACACTATGTCGATCAGTATATTCATTTAGTTCAGATAGATTCTTATGATAACATTCAAGAAAGAGAAGTAGGTATATCGTAGGATTGGCAACGCCTAGAGAAGCTTTTGGTCTTTGAAGCTATAGTATATGACAGTCGCTTTGGCGCAGTAGTAGTGTGACTGCCTGCCCGATGAAGCATTCACAAAGTTGATATTCATCACAATAAAACAATTTTAAACGGATTTAAGTTGTGTTTATTTTGGATTTTACAACTCCTACGTTGATGAGTAATAGTTGTGCAAACTCGAGAAAATATTATAAAGTTGATATTATCACAATGTGAATTTGTTTCCAGTCTGGTTAGGACTTTGCAGGCTGAAGCACCTGATTGTCCGTAAAAAAGATGGTTCGTGCAAGTGTAATGATTATTTAGACGGCGGTCGTTACACCGTGCCGTGTCCCGAAATATTTATTGATGTTCAGTTTCATGGTCTGAATACACACTATCAGTATTTAGAGAGCTGTCCCTTACACCCTGTAATGTATGTCGAAAGATAAACAAACTACACAGGCTTTGTATATCTTTTGAAAATTTGAAAAAAAAGAAACATTATAAGAGGCAAAGAAATATAATAATGTACCTATCAGCTATTTTATTTCCGCTTGAGATATTGATATAATTGTTCTTTGCGTTCATTCGTATGCTAATAATTAAAATGCTAATACATTAAATGTGGAATTTACGTTCCAATGATTTTCTATTGTCTTAAAATTAGAACAACGGTTCTCGTTTTGAATAAGGCAATTATTATAAAATATCATTAGATACAATAATAAAGACTAGTAACTTGAATTGCTCGAAATACCTACTTCTAAAGATTAATAGTAATTTCGCACACCCATACATCACGCCTATATCCAGAGGGGTATGCAGAGCGTGAACAGCCGTGAAAAACGGACATTTACGCCACGTCTGACAAACATTTGAAGGTCATTCAGAAAATTTATAATATTACGACGGTAACATGTAATCAGCCCATATCGCCTCAAATTGCAATTTAAGCAATATACATGTAACCGTAGAGACCCTTAGGAAACTGAGGGCGCCTCTGTGCCTCAGTATGAGAAATTTCATAGCAACCTATGTAAAAATTATTAGCTCACATTTTGGCCACGCCTATTCTTTTTCCGCACAGGCTCTGTTTTTTTTTATTAATGATGGGTTTGCTCTTGACTCTAAGTCTAGGTCATAGGACAGAGACAGAGTCTAAGATGGAGCGAGCTCACCCAGAAGAAGCCTGTTCACTCTTACTTTGAAGAGATTAGGGTCGTATGCGTTTGGAAACACAGACGCAGGTAGTGAGTTCCACTCTTTAGCAGTGCGCATTATAAATGATGACTGAAAGCGCTTAGTCCCAATTGGTGGAACTATCTAGACAACCAAAATTATCAAGTAATAATTTGGATTTATTCTTCAAAATACTGGCAACTTACAATCTCATGAGAATTAAAAAGAATGCGCGGCTGTATGCGTTTGATCCTTTGCCCCGTCGTTCGCCAGGAGCTGTCACTTGATCATTTGTCAACAGGGAACAACGATTTCCGAACGAGTATTCCCTGGAGGCTTTAGTTTTGAAAGAGACGGAATTATTGGAAAAGTGCCGGCATAAGAGAGTTTGACAAATAAATGACGCGTTTACAATTACCAATATTGGTTTATGTAACTAAACTGAACCGCCGCTGATTGCAAGTTCAGGATTTTACAGAATGTTTTAATGACTATATAAAATAATAACTTTTAACACGCCAAGGTGAGTCAGGCTCGCCCACCGAAGGTTCCGTAACATGCATATCAAGCCTTATCATATCATACATACCCCACTTGATGATTTACCTACTAGCCACAAATTGAATTTTTTTCCCTGCTCGCCCCCGTAAAAAACATGTTAAAACATATTTTTAAAGTTTTTCCTAAACTTGAAGCTACTTAGTGCCAAATTTCATGGTTCTAGTTCCACGGGAAGTACTTTATGAATTTTGATTCCCTTGAGAGGGTCAAACACACATTTACAGCATAAACGGCCATGTTTTTGTGAAGTTAGGAGCTTGATTTTTTACATCTAGCCGTTACAATTGAGTATACGGTTTTAGTTTCAACGCGATTTCTCTTCGGACGGACCGTACGGACAACAAAGTGACCCTTTAAGGGTTCCGTTTTTTCCTTTTGAGGCACGGAACCCTATTAATGATAGAATTAGATATTGTACTTATTACGCTACTGCATTTATAATATAACACACATTATTCTATACCTGGAGACACTTTACTAAAATTACATTTAAAAATCTTTTCTTGTATGTACTGCTAACACAATCATTAGCGGCTGCAGTAAAGCTAATTTTGAAAAAAAAAACGTCCCCCAAACACCAAAGGCGTGGGCGAGTACCATACACAATACAAAAATGAAAAAAAAAACAATGTCCTGTCTACCTGCTTACCGCAAACTGTCAACGCATCATTTGTTACACGTTTTCGGAGCCGGTTACACCAAAAGTTAAGAGTTTACATTATTATGAGTACTGGTTTAGTTTCAATTAACAAAAGTCATAACCATAGGTACACGGTATGTAATTAACAATAATAGTCAACTAGCGGCCCACCGTTACCGTTACCTTACTGTTTTCCCGCGGGATTAAAATTTTAATATAGCCTAGTTCATCAGGGATAATGTAGGATCCTACTGGTTACATTTTTTTATTGGTCTAGTAGTAAATAAAATAAAATAAAGTAGTTTCGGAGCCTATTTAATGTAGATACGCTACTGCACTTTGGCACTTATAATATACGTGCATATACTGCATATCTAGTAATATTTGTAATATTACTGTAGATATGCACGCTAATTTTTTATATGTTACTTTTCCTTTAGTATTTATAACTCTAGCATTTTTCTAAAAATAGTGCTAAAATAAAGAAAAAAATATTTCAATTAGCCGTGTCGTGTCCCACTTGTCTTAAGATCACGTGTAGATACAAGATATGTTACAATTTAAGTGCATAATTTCAACTATTATGCTATGAATTATAGCTATTAAGTTTCAAAATATGACGTCAACTAGCTAGAATTGTTTTATTTTATAACTTTAGTATGGACTACCTGTTCGTTTCCGTTGTTATAGACAAGTTTACTAAATAGCAAATTTAAAACAAAAAATATTATCTTTTTTGATTTTACTTAATTTTTTTTTAGGCAGACATCATATGTTTATAATCTCTCTCCCTTTTCGTGTGGGACTCCAAGTCGTCCAACGACCCGATGAACCCTGGTGTCAGAGTTGTTGAAATTCTAGTTTATACTTATTACCACACACTTTATCGTAGAGAAATAAGAATTCTGACAGAGATTTAATTAATACATTTTTGAACAATTCTCAGACATAGTTTTAAAAGAGACCGCGGAATACTGTTTTTGTTTTTTTTATTCATGTATTTTGACGTAAACTTCAAGATAAGGTTTGGCCAGTTAACCATATAACATTTTTTTCACTGTGATTAATTATATTTTCATTACTCCACGTAACGCCACTCTTCCACACACAATTTTTTAAACTAAATGTCTACTAATAAAACAATTTGTCATGTCTGTGCGTCGCGGAATACAACGCAGGTGGCCCGGCGTCACCTGTCGTTCTCTGTCCAAATAAGTCATTTGTCAAAATGCCCGGCCCTCTGTGGCTCGCCGACTTTGCCTGAACTTTTAGTTTTACTGTGGCAAGGGCAGATTTAAAACCTTTTATGTAAGTAAATTGTAGATAGTATTAAACGTTGGTATATGTACTTACATGAAATCATGATAAGGTAGGTAAGGTAAGATAATTTGCGGTGCCCCTACGGGGTTTATGTAGGTACTATCACTTAAACTAATTTAAGACCTTTATTTAATTAATAATTATTGTACATAAATGCAAATAAATAAATATGAAATAAGAAGCATAATTTTTTTCGAAACATGAAAGGAATATTCGGTCCTGCCATAAAAATTTTGATGCTTTTCGAGTGATTTTGTATAAAAGAAATAATATTTTTTTCTGGTTCTAAGAAAAGTAGTTCATTTTCACGTCTAGAAAGTTTGCTGAGTAGATTGTGAAATAGCAAAGTTAAAATCGGGTTTATATATGCAGAGGTGCATAAAATTGTATTTATACTGTTACATACGCATATTAAGTAATAATAACTACGTTTAAGTGAATCATAGAGTTGGTATTCTATTAAGTATAATACACTTAAATGCACTGTGGACTGACACGAGCTAAAACCTGGACCCTTTCAGACTAACGGCAACATACATACATACATAAATCACGCCTATATCCCTTACGGGGTAGGCAGAGCGTCAACGACCGCAAAACGGACATCAACACCACGTCTGACAAAAGTTTGAGGGTCAATCAGATAACTGTGTATCACTATAGTGACAGGTTGTCAGCCCGTCGCCTAAAATTGCAAAACACATCTAACCCTCGAGTCCCGTAGTCGCCTCTTACGTCACCCATGGGTAGGAAATGGGGTGATGCTATTCTAAGCCGGCATCACACGGCAAAAGTGACTGAATCACGCCAATTTACCTTTTTTCGTATATTTGATGAAAACTCGTTCAAAATAATAATAAAGGGCTGAGTAGACCTTAAAGCGACATTGATTTTAATTGACTGGGCTTATTGGGCCGATGGTGTAGCGGATAGTACCCCTGCCTGCTACACCGAGGGTCGTGGGTTCGATCCCCACAACCCACAAATGTTTGTTAAGTCATTTTCAGATATTTGTTTTTAGTGTGGGTGTTTCTATGTATGATATTATGTATTTATTTACAAAAAGAAGTATTTAAGTATTAATATCAGCTGTCTAATTCCGATAGTGCTTTTCGTCGTTGCTTAGTTTGAGACTAGATGGCGCTGTGTGAATTGTCCAGAATATTTATTTATTTTAATTTTATGTTCTATTGTCGTGTGATGCCGGCTTTGCCGTGTGATGCCGCCTTAGAATAGCATCACTCAATTTCTTTCCCGTGGGAGTCGTAAGAGGCGACTAAGGGACTCAAGGATGTGTATTGCAATTTTAGGCGATGGGCTGACAACCTGTCACTATGGCGATACACAATTTTCCGAATACCCCTCAATGATTTGTCAGACGTGGCATAAATGTCCGTTTCTTGCGGCCGTTTACGCTCTGCCTACCCCGCAAGGTATTATAGGCGTGATATGTGTATGTATATGTATGTATGTATTTTATATTCTACCCATGAAATGTACGCTTAGGCGGCGACTGAGGGACTTAAGGGTGTGTATTGCAATTTTGAGCGATGGGCTGACAACCTGTCACTATGGCGATACACAACTTTCCGAATAACCCTCAATTATTTGTCAGACGTCGCATAAATGTCCGTTTCTTGCGGCCGTTTACGCTCTGCCTACCCCGCAAGGGATTATAGGCGTGATATGTGTATGTATTTTATATTCTACCCATGTAATGTAAGCCCTATAGGAACCCTAAGCGTGACTCCACAGTTTAAGGTAAAGTCAGACCCGCCCTATACCATTCACCCGTCCGTCCGTCTGTCTGTCCGTCGCGATGTAAATGCAAGCAATTTTGCATTGAGTATTAAAATTGAGGCCCTTCAATAGAATTCCTGGTAAGGTATTTAAGGTTGAACGGTATGCTAGTGGCGCCCTCAATGAGGAAAAATATCCTGGTTTTTTTTTATGGAAAGATAATGCATCTGGCAGGCCTATGCCAGCAATGATGACTCCCTTATATTTGTATAAAGATTTTTTAATAAGATATCACATAAATTGGCAGTTTTATAAAAATTTTAGGCCGCTTTAAATAGTTGAAGCTGATTATTACATTTTAACTTAACAAGTAACAGTTTACGGTGGCCACTATTTTTCGTTTTAGTGATTTAAGGACGCATAACAATATAAAGCATATTGTTGTACCTTGAAATCAACTTATCGTATAGGGCGACCGTTTTTCAGTGTCAGATTTTTATTTTACTTTAAATTCGATGTTTACTTTAAATTTAAAGTTTTTTTATATTATTATCCAAAAATTTACCAGGACGAAGCTAGAACTGAGCTTCAAATTATTATTCTAAAAATTATATACCTGACGCCAAACAAAATTACCGTTTTAGATTTTCAATTAATCATTTTTAATAAAAGAAGCTTTTTCCAACCTGAAATCTAGACTTTCTCCCGTCAATTTAAGTAAGGGTCAACTTTGGGTGCCTAAATATTAAGTACTTGTTTTATATAATAACTAGAGATGCACCGACTAGTCGGCCTTTTTATAGTCGGCAAATAGTCGGCGACTAGTCGGCTGAATAGCCAACTAGTCGGGTGTAATAATATACATATTTTATCCCTTGCGGGGTAGGCAAAGCGTTAACAGCCGTAAAATACGGCCGCTATCGCCACTTCTATCAAATATTTGAGGGCCGTTTCAGAAAAATCGTGTATCACTATTTTGACAGATTGTCGGCCTGAAATTGTGATATACATGTAACCCATACCCATGGTCTTCTTTTACAAAAGCCGCGGGAAAGAAATGGGGTGATGCTATTCTAAATAAGCCAGCAACACACGGCCAATAACGGCTGTTATGACGACATTGATGATTAACTTCAACTAGTACAGTAATCATTATGTTCGAAATGTAATCACAACTGTTTTAGTTGGTAGACAGAAAGGCTCTAAAAACGTGCAGAGACGAGAATTTTTTTTAAAACGTCACTAAAGTAATGATCGGTTCAGCCGACTAGTCGGCCATTTTTGTAGTCTGCCTATAGTCGATGACTATTTGGTCGATTGTAGTCGTTAGTCGGGTAGCCCCCAAAACCATATCCGGTGCATCTCTAATAATAACAAATAATAATGGTATGAGTGACAATCTGTAATGAGAAATCTCAAGAGACACGCGGAATTGTCTGATCGGTAATCAAAATTGTTGAATTTATCACCATAGGGCTGCCAAATTCACAATCTTTTAAAATTAAATTGATGTCGGCTTACCAGTACTAAACCAGTTTTCTTTTTTTGGCTTTAGCCAACTTTTAGTAATAATTTTAATGGACAATGATTTATTATTATGCACAGTACTATATTATTTACTTAATTTCTTATTTTCATTTAAGTTAATAATTTAAATGTCTGAAATTTTAAGATTTTGTAAACGAGAGCGACTCGTACCGAATGGATGGCAAAATCGGGAGATCGTGCCTTATGGCGTACCCTGGAGGAGGCCTTAGTCCAGCAGTGGACTGCTATAGGCTGATGTAATGTGATCATGATGACGTAATGTATGTTTGTTACCTCTCCACGCACAAACGGCTTGACGGATTTGGATGAAATTAGGAACACAGGTAGAGTATAACCTGGAATAACACATAGGCTACTTTTTACCGCGGGAAAACAATTATTACCACGGAAATGAGTGGAAGCGGATGAAACCACTGGGCGGAAATCTAGTGTTTCATTTAATTTTCATATCATAAGTATTTCAACAATGAACAAACAAAAATAATAAATTTCCTGTGTTGGCAACCCTACTCCACCATCATTAGTGGTAACGTTCCCAATCTCTTTGATCCGCCGACCGCTATCGCGCATTTCTATCTGTATGCCTTTTACGAAGCTACAACTATACTGGGTGTTAGGCCGACACCCACTTGTCATCCGTCGCTGCGTATTTTTAACGCACCGTAACGCGTCTGTCAGACGAAAGGAAATTGCAAATTCCGATCTTTTTCCCATACTAGCGGCCTGCCCAGCGGTTCCACCCACTGTTAACCGTTTTCCCGCGGGAATAAGATATTTCAATAGCCTATGTTCATCAGGAATAATTTAGGACACTAGAATATTTTTTAAATCGCTCTAGTGGTTTCGGAGCCTATTCAATTTAAACAAACAATCAAATCTTACCTCTTTATAAAATTAGTGTAGACAAATACGTCTACGGTGCGTTTAGGTAAGTACTTGACGGGCGCATCCGTTACGCACCGTAGCCGTATTTAGGTATATGGTATGGGAAAAAGATCGGAATTCACAATTTTCTTTCGTCTGACAGACGCATGCGACAAGTGGAAGAACCGCATTAGAAAAAAGAACTGCGTTTCTTTGAAGATTTAAACAAGCCCGTGAAACTGAACAGCTTTCATAAAGGAACACATGTCGAAATACGAAAATAAAATTGAATTTTCCATTCCATACAAGGCCAAAATATGAAAAATAAAATTGGACTTTTCATTCCATACAAGGCCAAAATATGAAAAATAAAATTGAATTTTTCATTCCATACAAGGCGAAAATATGAAAAATAAAATTGAATTTTCCATTCCATACAAGGCCAAATTATGAAAAATAAAATTGGACTTTCCATTGCATCAAAACCACTTGGTCAGCAAATATTTCTTTCGTATTTCGACCTATGTTTCTTGTATAAAGTTGATCAGTTTAACGGACTGGTTTACCTCTGAAAACAAACGGAGTACCTTTAGTAATGACGTTTATATTATTTCCCTCATGGACTGTACTAATAGCACCTACAAGAAAATGTGCTAACCTAACCAAGGGGTGGGGTGGTATGGGATCTACCCCCTAGCGGTCCACCCCGGGCAACGGCAATACAGGCTTGCCTGTGGATAAGTCCGGCTAAACGATCCCACTAAGCGGTGGTAGGCTCCGTAAGGGGCCGCCTGGCTCGCGACCACCATCCCACCGAAGTCTGGCGCCAAGTAGCTTGCTGCGTTCCGTCAGTGTGTGGGAGTGCCAGTGCCTTAACAGGCTTCTTCTGAGTGAGCTCGTTCCATCTTAGACTCTGTCTCTGTCCAATGACCTAGACTAGAGTCAAGAGCAAACCCATCACTAATACAAAAAAAAAACTCTTAAGAATACCTGCTTCATTTCAACCTGTGAACCATACAATTTCAATGCTCCATACAAAACATAAAAAAACAGCACTCGACATAACTAGCGAATGCCTCACGCATCTGAAGGGGGCCTAAATAAATACTGATATGAATAATTTCATACAACCATGGATTTTAGAGAAGCGCTACCTTTAATAGTGATGGGGTCTACAATAACAGCTAAATAACAACGTTTTTTTGATATAACAACGAAACAATAGGTACTCCATTTATTTATTCTAATGATGAATAATAGTGGCCATTCTGCTACGAAACTTACTAAGCTCCATCTTAAATTTTTCCATATTCTTTTCAAAGGAGCATGAGAAAAAGATAACAAATTCATAATTGTAATAATTTTACACACATATCACACCTATAATCCCTTGCGGGATAGGCAGAGCGTAAACGGCCGCAAAAAACGGACATTTATGCCACGTCTAACAAATGATTGAGGGTTATTCGGAAAATTGTGTATCGCTGTAGTGACAGGTTGTCAGCCCATCGCCTAAAATTGCAATACACACCCCCAAGTCCCTCAGTCTTCTCTTACGACTCCCATGGGAAAGAAATGGAGTGAAGCTATTCTAAGCCGACATCACACGGCATTAATAATTTTATTTCTTAGTAAATTTTGAATATTGTTATTATAATGACATGAATAGTTAAAATAGTTAAGAATTGGCTATAGGAATGTGGTAACAGAATAGATAGCATTTTATATTTTAGCTGGGAATGGGCAGCAGCGTTCCCTGTGAAAGCAATATCTTGCACTGCGCTCGCCAATCCCAAGCGTGGTGTTGCCAACCTACCTACTATCCATGGTAACTAATAATAAAATAAGCTTCACTTTAAAGTAGGTATGTTAAGATATTTACAGAAATTGCCAGTTTATTTTTACCACATCATAATACGTATTTTTTTACCAGACCCTACTTTTTTTTGTATAAAACGAATCATTATTTTTGAACTATCTGTAGACTATTTGCTTGCAAGTGCGTCAATTGTATAAAAAGGTGAAATTTCTACCACAAAAATACATGGTATTCCCAATTTATTGACTTATTTCGAAGTATTGAGTAATTAGCCTGTTTACATGTTAAGATTACGCAATCAGTGCTTTTTTAACTTATCATTATTTTGAGGACAACAAACTCTAATCAAAAGAGAGAAAAAAATACTAGGTATATTTTGACGCTTCGTCTACTATTTTTTAGCACAGTTTTTGCATGTGTTTATCTATTATACTTTTGAGACGTTTTGCCAAAAAAATATGAAAACAACTTCCATGAATATCGACATACATACAAAAACAGCCGCAACAGTGTACTGTTAGACATGGGCCTCCTTCTGGTATTCCCATACTCGCCACGATTGGCAAGATGTTGCATTCACAGGGGACGCTGCTTCTCATTCCCTGGATGTTTATCCCTTAGTCGATTTTTACGACTTTCAAAGGAAGAATTGGGGTGATGCCACACGGCAAACAAGACTATCAACATATTACATATTGAAACTGCGCCCATATGGACTATTGGTGCGAAACAGCGAAACAGTTGCCGGCTTTTTTGCAAACTCACTTTTCGTCTTTTGTAATCTTTTATGAGTTCAGCGTAAAACTGAACTAAGCTACATATAACATATTGTTTAAGAAAATAACTGTTATTTTTTCACAACACTACAGTTTCAAGCAATCTGGCTACCGTATTCCTATGCATATATTGAAGTGGCTGTTTTTTTCGGTACGGTTAAAATTCCTGTACTAAGTAAACAGTGGTGACAGGTTTGTTTAACAGATTATAGGTATTGGATTAAAAAAAGAAAAATATTTAGGAAAAAAGATATGATGGTTAACTAGAAATTGGGCTGTGTGATGCCGGTTTAGAATAGCATCATCCCATATATTTCCCGTGGATGTCGTAAGAGGCGACTAAAGGATTCGAGGGTTACATGTGTATTGCAATTTTAGGCGATGGACTAACAACCTGTCACTATGGCGATACACAATTTTCTGAATGACCGTCAAATATTTGTCAAACCTCGCGTGAATGTTTGCTTTTTACGGCCGTTAAAGCTCTGCCTACCCGCAATAGGATAAAGGCGTGATAAGTGTATGCATGTGCAGTTCAAAAGGTTAATCGCTATCAAAATGTTCACAAAAACAAAAAGTATAAACTGATGTCCGAGCTTGTCGAAGATTCGAAAACGAGATTTTTGTGTAAAAAGGTCGGACTCGGAATACCTACACGAGATGATGATTAATGAACAAAGTGTTAGAGATCGGTTGCCACACGCATTGATAGCGGGCCAAGGCAAGAGTTGTAGCGGTTTCAATAAGTAACTATTAGCGCCAACGCTGTGTAGAGCGGGCTGCACGCGCGGGCCGGCCGCGCGCGGGTTAATTATATTCGGCGAAATACAAGAGCAGCGCTGTGTAAAGGGTCCGCCAAACGCGGCGCGGGCGCGGTTACTTATTACAACCCGACAAACGACGAAAACGACCCACACACACACATCACGCCTATAATCCCTTGCGGGCAGAGCGTAAACGGCCGCAAAAAACGGACATTTACGCCACGATATAATATTTTCTTGAGTTTGCACAACTATTACTCATCACAATAAAACAATTTGAAACGGATTTAAGTTGTGTTTATTTTGGATTTGGCGGTAGAACAAAAATAATTTCAATTCTAAATAATGACGTCTAACACCTTAGTCATCCGTGACCACGGGCTCTGTAAAGAGCTCGAAACGTAGGAATTGTAAAATCCAAAATAAACACAACTTAAATCCGTTTAAAATTGTTTTATTGTGATTTACGCCACGTCTGACAAATATTTGAGGGTCATTCGGAAAAATTGTGTATCGCCATAGCGAAATGTACTATGGTTTTATTTTGCACTCACAGTGCTATATTACTTTCATAAATGAAAATAAGAAATTGAAAAAATGTCAGCGCCCGCCGGGACTTGAACCCGGGACCGTGGAGTACCGTTCCACTGCTCTGCCAACTGAGCTACCGGCGCCCCGACGTAAGCCGACGAAATCTTCAACCTCTTGGTACTCGTCTCGAAGCGACGACAAGCGACATCTAGTATAAGTTATTTGAAACGAATACTATGGTCAGTCCACTTAAGAGTGAAATTCGAACCATGCGATGAAGCTTTGCTTAATTAAATGTACTATGGTTTTATTTTGCACTCACAGTGCTATATTACTTTCATAAATGAAAATAAGAAATTGAAAAAATGTCAGCGCCCGCCGGGACTTGAACCCGGGACCGTGGAGTACCGTTCCACTGCTCTGCCAACTGAGCTACCGGCGCCCCGACGTAAGCCGACGAAATCTTCAACCTCTTGGTACTCGTCTCGAAGCGACGACAAGCGACATCTAGTATAAGTTATTTGAAACGAATACTATGGTCAGTCCACTTAAGAGTGAAATTCGAACCATGCGATGAAGCTTTGCTTAATTAAATGTACTATGGTTTTATTTTGCACTCACAGTGCTATATTACTTTCATAAATGAAAATAAGAAATTGAAAAAATGTCAGCGCCCGCCGGGTTCAAGTCCCGGCGGGCGCTGACATTTTTTCAATTTCTTATTTTCATTTTTGCCATAGCGAAAGGTTGTCAGCCCATCGCCTAAAATAGCAATACACACCCTCGAGTCCCTTAGTCGCCTCTTACGACTCCCACGGGAAAGAAATGGGGTGATGCTATTCTAAGCCGGCATCACACGGCATACGAAAACGACGCCACTGTATTAACACTGTAAAAACTGTCACATTGACAAAACTGGGACAATTTATAAAGTTACTTTAATAAAAAGTTACTTTTCGGCTTAGAATAGCATCACCCCATTTCTTTCCTGTGGGAGTCGTAAGAGGCGACTTAGGGACTCGAGGGTGTGTATTGCAATTTAAGGCGATGGGCTGACAACCTGTCACTATAGCGATACACAATTTTCCGAATGAAACATTTGTCAGACGTGGTGTAAATGGCCGTTTTTTTGCGGCTGTTTACGCTCTGCCTACCCTGCAAGGGATCATAGGCGTGATATGTGTATGTACTTTAATAAAAGACCCTAGTTTAGCAGTGAACTGCTGTGACTGTTAACAATACAAAAAACGTGAAACCTTATGTCTTGGGACACACGACATTGCGTACGGTGGCGCGTCTTACCAGGGCAACATCCATCACAGAGTGACAATTATAGATGTTTTTACAATTTGTCGGCCATCTCATATCGTGTTCGACTAAATTATTGTTTTTGGCTACTGTTAGATCAGTTATCGAAGATTAGATGAGCCTGTTTTTTAAGAAAGCCTCGGCAAGCGTAGTGTTGGACGACCTCTGGCCAGATGGACAGATGACTTAAAGAAGGCGGCTGGTAGCGACTGGATGGCGAAAACGAGAGATCGTGCCATATGGCGTACCCTGGGGGGGGGCCTACGTCCAGCAGTGGACTGCAATAAGCTGAGGCATAACAAAAAAAAAATGCTATAATTTAGATACATACTTTTTCTAGTATAAAAACCTAAATGAGACATTGTTGCGGTATTGTAGTTTTGTAGTTAGTACGAAAATGATTGGCTGTTTCTCTCTGGCGCAGCGCGAATGAAAGGGACAAACTTTTTAGGTGAATCAGGACCTTAAATAAATATAATTAAAAATCTTTTTAAACCAAGCTTTTATAGGTGTCATTTATTTGAAAAGTGGTTGGCTAGACGATTCCAAAGAGCCCAAACTCGATAGGGGTACGTAGTTTTATCTCTGAGATGCTATGACCACCTTCCGGCTCCATCATTAGACCCTGGCTACCATGTATTTGAAGAGTGGTTGGCCAGACGATTCCAACGAGCCCAAACTCTATATGGGTACATAGTTTCATCTCTGAGATGCTATGACCACCTTCCGGCTCCATCATCATATCAGCTTCTTGACATCATAATATTGTCACCCAATTTTTTGTCTATGCAAAATTTTAGATCAATCGGAAGTCGTTAAATGGCGCAAATTTTGCTTCCAAGATTTGACCCGTACAAACTAACGAACTCGGCAAGTCAAATAAAAGCTTGTAAAAAAAGCGACGTACCTGGTTGTGGTAGTGAGCTAGCGGGTGGTGCGGCACATGCCGCATCGCCGGGTGCAGCATGCTGCCGCGGTTGCTGCTGCTGCTGCTGCTGCCCTCTACCGCCTACAGAGAGAAAGAAAAACATAATCTTAATGGCCACTTTTCAATGAAGGACTCCCAAAAATAGCGTTGTACGATTTGTACAGCGCCATACTCGCCATAGGCAAGCTGTTGAACATAGTTAAAGCTCGCTTCGCTAGTGTGGCACAGTGTGACCTGCTTTGCTCGGCAATACTCGCAATACGTGTAATAGTATTGGTTTGGTGCAGTGTGACTCGCTAAGCTCGCAATACGTTTACTATTATTATGGCGCATTGTCGCTCACTCACTACCCTTGTAATAAGTTTAGTATTAGTGTGACATGGTGTGGCTGGCTTTGCACGAGTAGTATTGGTGCGGCTTGCGATTTTTAACACGAAATAACATATTTTATCTACACTCGTCTCATAATGTTCGAATTATGAATTCGAAAACAGTTGTACAAAGACCTGCTTTATGCATTCTGCCTATATAAATTACAGTTTACACCTTACGACGTTCCCATCCACACTTGCCATACACCTGTTTCGTTAACCTCCTTTCATTCATCCTCTCTACATGACCAAACCATCTAAGCATACCCTTTTCTACACCAGTCAATAGGTACGTATTCTTTTATACCACGACTGTCTCTTATTGTCTATTTATAAGGTTTCAGAGAATGAATAAACTTCACCACAGGTCCAGCATTCTTGTCATCATCAGTGAGTTCCACCAGCTGTAGCGCTTCCTCCAAAAGGTCGAAGCGGTGCTCAGCGCCCAACTCCTGGGGAAGCTCGCCGTGTAGCACGTACTCGCCTGGAGAGACAGAAAACAATTAATGATGAAGACAACACATGCTGAGCCAGACAGCACCTTTAAGCTACACCGTGAACGACCTCGACAGTGGTAAAAAGTAAGTCTTCTCTTTATACAAACAATCTTTTAGAATGTCCGTTGCCCAAGTTTTTAGTATTAGGTATCCTTAAGGCGAGTGTAGCCGTCAACGACCTCGACAGTGGTACCACTACACAAAAAATAAGTTTTCTCTTTATACAAACAATCTATCAGAATGTCCGTTGCCCAAGTTTTTAATATTATCCTTAGGTAAAATTAGAACCTGCAAACTCAATGAAATATTCGCTGTAAATAAAGTTTTGGCAATTAAAACCAAAAGTGGCCGTTTTCAGGCATTTTTTGCCAAACAAAAACTAAATGGTTGCACCCACCTATAATATCATACCTCGCTAAAAAACTCTATGTGTTTCTTAAAAGTAAATAAATATTGTTTCACTTCTACTTTTTTATTCTATTCTACTTGGCAGTATGATTATTATGATCTAAGCTTGTCCCAAAAGAAAAAAAGAGGAGTTTTTTAAGTGCGCCTACATAACTCAATCTCAATTATTATTGTTTAGTGCATAAATCAGTATACATAGATGTAAGTAATACATTGTCACACAATACCATATATCACGTCATTTCCCTTGCGGGGTAGGCAGAGCGTAAACGGCCGTAAAAAACGGACATTTGAAAATTTAAAAAATTGTGTGTCGCCATAGTGACTGTTTGCAAATCCTTTGCCTAATATTACAATACACATTATTATAACCCACGATTCCCTTAGTCTTACGACACGGGAAATAATAGGACGATGCTATTCTAAGCCAGCATCACACCGATGGTTATAAATGGTTCTGTTTATAGTCAAATTCAACAAATTAACCAAACTGTTGTCTTATAAATAGATGCATTTATTACGATTATTAAAAAACGTTACACAACCGTAACCGTAAAACGTAACACAACGTTATAAGACTCTGACACCGGGATTCATCGGGTCGTTTGTCGACTCGGTGTCCCACACAAGAAGAAGGCTTAAAAACGAGTTCATTGCTCGTAAAACCACCTTTGTTAAGAACTTAAGAGCATAAAAAAACATAGTATTGTTTTTTTTTGTAAAAGTAGAACAATATGCCTCTAATTAACTGAGTCGCGCAAAGGTCACGACCTTATAACAGCTAATTTGAAACTTTTTATAATTTGTAGTACCTACCTAGACCTACCTACAATGTGTGTGCCGTTTGATGCCGGATTACAATAGCATCGACCCACCTCTTTCCCGCAGGTGTCGTAAGAGGGTTACATGTGTATTACAATTTTAGGGGACAGGCTTACAACTTGTCACTACGGTGATACCCGATTTTTCAGAAACGGCCCTAAAATTTTTGTCAGACGTGGCGAAAGCAACCGCATTTTACGGCCGTTAACACTCTGCCTACCCCGCAAGGGATATAGGCATATATATATAATATGTATATGTATGTGTGTGTGTGTGTGATAAACAAGCAAGCGGTCAGTTTTATCATACTACGGTAGGCGGCTTAACTTAGAAAAGTAGGATGAAAGCACCATTCGCAAATCAGGCACTTCGTTTAATATCATCGCTCCTATACATTAAAATTTTACTGTAGGGTGTTGTGAAAATAGATACTACCTACCTAAGTATTGAACTAATGTCATATAAATTATGTTTGTTTTAAGGCAATACCGAAACGTTTGAGTTATCTATTTGTTTCTCTATGCCCTTTCATATCGGTAACATAAAAGTCATAAATTCCGATTTTGAATGTGAGTTATTTAAAGGCGTAATTTCCACAAACCTCACACTTTGTATAACAAAAACAAAACCATAAATAATATATTTCAAAACGGCTGTACAGTGGCTACAGCAGTGGCCACAGACAATTAAAACAGAATGAAAAGAATAGAGTCAACCCTTTCGGAAGTAAGGGTATACAATTTGGTGATAATCGCTTTAAGACTTGCTGGTGTGACAAGTAGGTATGGTCAGAGAAAAAGATTTGATCTTTATTCGAGAATGCAATTTGCCGCGTGATGCCGGCTTAAACTAGCATCACCCCATTTATTTCCCGTGGGAGTCGTAACAGGCGACTAAAGGGACTCGACTAATGTATGTATTTGTAAGAAAAGTTTAGAAGGCTATCGTCATATTTTTGAACGCGCGTGATTCTGTATAATGATGTGCTTTTTAGCACTTTCAAAGGTTTTAGTTCGGTAAGGTTCTTTTGAGAGCTTCGAAGTTCGCTTTCTATTCAATGCTGAATATAAAGTTAAATGAATTCTAAAGGTATTTTGAGAACTTCATAGAGAATTTGAGAGTGTTTGCATATATTTTCGTTTTCAGTGAGTTTTTCAGACTTGCCTCAAAAGTGGGCGAGACTACAAGCAACAAAAATATTGATATAGGTATTAGGCGTCTGAAATGAAGCCTATCACAGGGAAGTACTTTAATTAACAAGTGTTTCTAGTGATGCCGAGTGATGCTGGCTTCGAATAGCATCACCCCATTTCTTTCAGTGTATTATAATTTTAGGCGACAGGCTTACAATCTCTCGCTATAGTGATACACGATTTTCTGAAACAGCCCTCTGAAGTGGCGATAGCAACCGTTTTTTTACTCTCTGCTTACCCCGCAAGGAACTAAGGCGTGATATCTGTTCGTATTTCTATAAGCACCTTTTTAATAAGCCAGAATCAACACCAAGCTGTCAACCAATAAATCTATAATTCCATTTTGTCGTCATTGAACGTATTGTATACCGGTGGCGATATTTAAAATGGTCAGTGGTCTTAAGACCATAATCCCTCTATTGTAATAATAACTTTAAACTGGCGACATTTTTTTTCCATCTAACGGTAAACGAAGGGTTGACAGGTTTTAACTACTGTGGTTTTCGTAAGTAGATATTAAAATTACAAGTAAAGGATGTCAGTCTTAGTTTTTTTAAATCCATAATTGCGATTGTTGCGAGAAATTCGTTAGTGACATTTTACCTGGAGATTGTTATTTATTTTTTTATTAAGGATGGGTTTGCTCTTGACTCTAGTCTAGGTCATAGGACAGAGACTGAGTCTAAGATGGAGCGAGCTCACCCAGAAGACTGATTCTTTGAGATTTTGGTTAAAAGAAGGAGCTGCCTTAACTGCAGCATTTTTTTTATTGCTTCTAACATAAGATTCTGAAGAGGATACCACGCTTCGGCAAGCGTAGCGTTGGACACCCTCCGCCCAGATGGGCAACTGGTAGCGAGTGGATGGCGGACACGGAAAATCATGCCTTAGGCGTACCTGGAAGACGCCTACGTAAATGATGATGTAATAAAACATAGGTAGATACGTTTACATAGATGACTTCTAACTTTGACCTTTCGATTTGACCGCACGAGGAAAAACCGCAGTCCACACCCACTTTGCGAGCGTAAAATGAACAAAAACGTATTTCCTTTGAAAACAAAAAATAGGTAGTACTTATTATAAAAGCTGTGTATCGAAATAAATCGATTTGCAATTTATTTCGTCCGGTGTTTTGAGAATAAAATAAAAAACAAGTGAGTCGATTGTTTAGTTCGTCGCCATTTTGCCCTTCACGGCTGACCAATCGCAGCGCGTTATTTTCGCGCGTTAGGTATTTTGGTATTTACAGCCAAAATTAGCTTGATATATTGAACTTATGGTAAATAGGGTGAACGTACCAATTAAAAACCAACTAAGAAGGTATTTTTATCGTGAATTTTTCCGTATTTTAAATAGTAATTATTTAAGACTAAAATGGTAGTTATGCTTACAGACAAAGAAGTTAGAAAAATATATTAAAAATCAACAAAAATGTACCATCGTAGTGTGGGCATAAGTACTTAGGTGTTATAAATTTTACGTAACTTATTGATATGGAACATTAATCAACTCTTTATTTCAATTAATTTTCGCGTCTTCATTAATTGGTTATTACTTTTATGACGACACTAAACGAATTTTAAGCCTTATGGGTGAAAAAGTCAACCTATCTATGGTCAGGGTCAGGCCTGACCTTTGCTTACTATTTTCGTCATTGACGAGAAGTACAAAAAGCCCTATAGAAGATCATTTCGATCATTGAGCAAGTATGTATCATGTACGTAATCAAAATAAAAACGTATGTACTTTGATTAGTCGACACTAAATGTTTACGCATTCAATCATTGGTGAAACCTCCAGGGCTTGGTATTATTTTAATTTATTTTTAATATACCTAATTAATATATTAAGTATTCTTTTTATATTAAGAAATGTTTAGATGAGCCGTGCTGATGAGCTGTGCCGTGTGATGCCGGTTTAGAATAGCATCACCCCATTTCTTTCCCGGGTATCGTAAGAGGCGACTAAAGGACTCTAGGATTTACATGTGCATTTAAATATTAGGCGAGAGGCTGACGATCTGTAACTATAGTGATAGGTACACAATTTTAGTGAGACGACCCTCAAAGATGAGTCAGACGTGGCGATAGCGACCGTATTTTTACGGCCGTTAACCCTCTACCTACCCCGCAAGCGATAAAGGCGTGATATGTGTATGTTTAGTATCTAGAAATTGTTGCAGGGGAGGAGATTTATGTCCTGGACAATGTATATTCTAAACAATTCACACAGCGCCATCTAGCCCCAAACTAAGCAAAGCTTGTACTATGGGAACTAGAGGACTGAATACCTAGTATTTTTTATAAATAAATACATATTAAACATTGAAAACACCCAGACTAAACACAAATATTTGAAAATTAACTTTATCAAATATCTGTGTGTGCGGATTTAAACCACGGCGTAGCAGGCTATTCGCTACGCCATCGGGACAGACGAATATCTTGACAAACACTTGAAATCAAATTGACAATAGACGAAATCAAAACAACATGCGCAAAAACAACCTCGACCGATCTACGAATCTATGCTACGGATCATTCCTATTGACAATACAATTGATCAATCGCTTCACTTTCGGCGCGAGTCACTGTCAAGGCTCTCGTTATGTCACGGCGGCCATTGTTGCAATTTTTGACAGTTCAAGTGCAATGCCGCCATGCCACCGAGATTGTTGGCGATTCGATAAGAGTTATTGTAGCGACGCCTACACTCTATTTCGTAGTATTATTTTGCGTTTTTATCACTATGAGGTTCTATGTTGACTGCGTTGCGCAGTTTATGAAAAAGTGGTTGCGTCATAGACAACATTTTGGATACTGATTTTTACTATGTAAATTACTATTACTCGTACTACTATTCATAAACATACATGACTAAGTCTATTGCGGGGTATGCAGAACGTAAACGACCGTAAAAATACAGTCGCTATTGCAACGCCTGATAAATATTTGTGGGCTGTTTCAGAAAAATCATGTGTTACTATAGTGATAGGTTGTCAGCTTGTCGCTTAAAATTGTCACACACATGAAACGTGCATGAAACCCTCGAATCCCTTAGGCGCTTCTTACGACACCCCTGGGAAAGAAATAGGTGATGCTATTCTAAGCCACTTTTATTTTTACTAGGTAGTAATTTACCTAGTAAAAATAAAAGTGGCTTTATTTATTATTCGTATGCATAGTTTTCATTATTCTAGAAAAGAATTGTGGGATGCATTCCCATCCCTACCTACGAAAACTATTCTAAAGCGAGACCTATGTGTATCCTATCCTATTAGTTTTATTTATTGTTTTTTTATTAGATCTAGACTCTTAAATTTTTAGCCCCGGGGCCATTTCTACACCTGACTGATAGGTGGGGAGCTGGAGCTTACCCAACGTATCATTAAAATAATATTTCATATTGAAGACATCAACGCGTTTTTCAACTTTGTAGGCTAATCAAAGCAATCAACCGATCTAATATACTTAGTTGGGATAAATACTGTTAAAATGAAAATAAAAAGTAATTCCTGTACAACGATTCGTTTATGGAAAAACATTAGGTACCTAAGAAGGTAGTAGGCCCGATTCCAAACCAGTCGCTATTTCACTCTCTCTCATTCGTTTAAGACCGAAAATATGAGTAGACGACAAAACATAAAAACTCTTTTGATTACTATTTTTATCACGTTAATATTTTTAGGTATTGTAGTGGCAGTTTTATGAAAATTCAGTACATGAAAATTATTTTTGATATACATTTCATTTTAAACTTTTGCCTTTATTAAGTATGTATTCATAGTTCTATTAGTTTTGTATGTGTATTTATTTAACTATGATCAAATAATTATTTATCATTTCGTATTTTTCCTTTACTTTGTGTGCAATCAAGTCCCCGCCCGTATTTTTTTCTTACTTAGTTTTTCAGGTTGGCTGGAAGAGATCTCTTTATAGAGATAAGCTCACCTTTGTGGACTTCTTATAAAACAGAAACTATTGTATTGTTAATGCACAATAAAGAAAATACAATGTTTCTTAATTGTTCTGTTCAGTATCATTCCGGATATTTATGTAATGGTTAATTTTGAATTTTTACTATTGGTTCTACCCAGTATAATTAATACCTAAGTATACAATTATAAACTTTAAAAGCAGACACTGGCGGGTAATAAAAATGGACCAATAGAGCGCCATCAACCATCAATATCAATATAATTCTCCGAAACAATTGCTCTAATCTTCCTTCATTAAGCCGCCATCTTGTGATCTGAAATTGCGTCCCGTCCCACGGACCACATTCCAATTTTAAATTGACCCGCATGATCTTCCATCTTTATCGAACGCACGCGTTGAAAAGGGACGGCGACACATTTTTTGTTAGAAATTTTTAAATTGGTTAGAGCGGGATACCAATTGTTTCTTTTTTTTCGACGAAGCTGCGGTTTCGTCCTTTACAGCTTTGTCGTTCGCCGCTTGGAATATTAGTAAAAAATAAATAAAATGGTTGGGTACATGTTTTTTAGGTTTCAAAATACAATGATTAGTGCTCGCAGTACATAAATTAAGGTTTTCTGACTTTGACATGGGGTATGTTCTTTGTTCAATCCATATAAAGTTTTTGCAGTCTGATACGCGCCATTATGTTTTCAGGAGAATCTGTATTTTAGATCTAGATTAATATGACATTGAGTTGTTTTGTTAAACATTACTTGTATTGAAATTATCTATTCGAATTTCAATTCAGAGATATTGATATGCCTAGCCTGTATTGGCCAGACCAAGAAAATAAAAATAATATAATTTCAATTCAGAAGTATTGGAACGCCTTTGTCCAGTAGTGGAACAACATAGGCTAAGAAACTAAAAATAATATACTATAACTCTTTTTAATTATCGCGGTTACTTGAATTAAAATTTGAAAATAAAAAAATCCTCTCTTACCTAAATACTACTAAATAGAACAAAACTTAGCCTATTAAAATAATCTTTGTGAGAGTTGAATCACAATAGAACCTCAAGGGTGTGAACGAGCTATCTCGGGCCGGGGTGGACTTTTTTGAGCCCATACAACTTTACTGTCGGTGCCCAACGGCGAAGGCCTCGGCTTTTTGTATTTTGATATTTATGTAAATTTTGGTAGATACGAGATTTTTAGGTATCTGTTCTAGCGCAATATTTTATTCTTTATTATCTTTTTTTTTTTATTAGCCTGCTCTGTGTCCCACTGCAGGGCAAAGGCCTCCTCTCTTTCACGACACAAGTCTCGGTCCTGTCCTGGGCCTCCAAACGTCAGTTTTGGAGAAAGGCTTCAATATCATCACACCATCTTCTCCTAGGCCGACCACGACGACGACCGTTGATTAGTATAAAAAAAGAAATTTAACAGTTTTGGAATGCGAACATGTATTTTTCTTCATAGGTGTTGAAAAAGGGATTAGGGTAAGTGCGCCAAACCCGCACAGGTTTATCAGCAAGTCAGTCAAGACATGAATTCATGATCGTGGTATACCCGCGCCCACATTTTTGAATACAGAACAGTTTTGTATTTTCTTATTCTTTTATTATTCGAGCGCGCGCAGGGCGCAGAACCGCGCAGCCTCTTGAGACGAACCTCTTTTGAATTTCGAGTGTGGGATGGTCTCGTTTTAAAACGAATCGTTTTGTAACTTTTTAATTTTTCTTTTTTTCTGACAGATGACAATGACCGTAGACGAGGTTGAAATGTTTAGGTTATTGCCGGCAACTTGAGCAATTTGGAATATTATAGTGTAGGCTTGCATGTCCACAACATTTTTGTGAAATATAAGATTAAGTAAAATAAACCTTAGTAGGTAAATAGATAGGTATTAAAAAAAAAACACGTACCTATACAATACAATAATGTATCAAATCAAGATAATTTTCCAGAAAAAGTGAATTAAATACGATTCTCTTGAGTATTAAAGCCAGAACCGATTTGATCTGCGAGTTACAAAGCATAAAATATTTTGTCATATTTTTGATTGATTGGCGACCTCGCGGACAAAAATATATCAAGGAAAATAAAACCATAGGATTGGTATAATGTCCCTAGAGATTGGTTGATATTCTTAAAACATCCAGGTGCATATGACAAGACAAAATATCTGAATTTAAGTTCATATGTCAAAAATACAAACAATAACCAAAAAGTCCTTGATAATCATTATGTAGGTATCAAAGATTTAAAAGGTTATGTATCCTTTATTGCACAATAATAATAAAAAGTTTTACAATAAAATAAGTAGCAGAGGCGAGCTTATCTCTTAAGAAGAGATCTCTTCCAGCCAACCCATTTGTTAGGTTCTATAAAATAAGAAAGTAATAGGTATTTTCATTCCTGTTTGGGCACTAAAATTCAGTCAAATTATAATATTATACATACATATATCACGCCTATATCCCTTGCGGGGTGAGCAGAGCGTTAACGGCCGTAAAAACAAATATATAATATTAACAAATAACCGTCTAAATACAGAATAAGATGAGCAAGTGTAACATAAATGAAAGTACAGGTAACGCCTTTATTCTCGCAGTTTCTACTTTCTACATACAATATCTGTACAATATGAGTAGGTAAATATGTTTGATTACTATTCAATTAACAACTTTTTCTTTTTTTGTTTCTCACCACGAAACCGCCATTTTGAATGGTCAGCCGTGTGTCATGACTATGACGTCATGTTTGGTAGAATTTTTAGGGGTAATTTAATCTAAATTGCAATACAACTTAAAGCATAAGGTAAACGTTTAAGTAAAAATTCAGTATAAACGTATTATTTCATTAAATAACAAGGACAAAAAACTTTGTTGTATTGTAACGCTACTAATACTTAATACCTGTAATTTTTAAAATTTCCTTATTTGAGGACATATTCAGTTCAGACATACTACATACATACTTTCAGACGTATATTCCTATAGAACTCGCTATAAGATGGTCCGACATTGGATTTAAATAAGGTTCTTATGGAATCTATACTTGAAATAAAACTGTAAACAGGCTGTGTCTGTACGTTAAAATATATTTTGGAAAACTTGAATATTACTCTCTAGATATATATTTATATATTACTGAGAATTATACCAACCATTTTTTTTTATTTCCCTATTAGGTATTTCGATATGATTTTAGCTATTTCAATGTTAACAAAATACCTAAAGAATGACATACTAATCACGAAAAAATAAGGTTTTATAATAAATTAAGTCAAATTCCTAACAACTTACAAATAATACCTACGGGATAGTGTATGAATTGGGATGATAAATAAATAAATTATTAAATAGCTAAGTTAATGATAGTCGTATTTTAATAAAATCTCTTTAAGTCTCTTGCTAGATGAAGCTATAATAATAATAAGTTTAATAAGTTTATTGAAAAACTTGTGGGAGAACTGGTAAAATTAAGACCCTCAGAATTTTTTTAAAACTATAGATTTGTTAATTATATTTTTATTGAAATAAAACCAGTAAAGGAAGTAAAAATAAACTAAGGACCTAAAAAGACAAAATATAGACGACTCCTTAAAAATAGGGATTGCGTTTGAAAAAAAATGGGCAACGGAAAACTAATAATAAAGTAAAATACATACGGTTCGATCACTGCAACAGTCACGTTTTTCACTGCACTAGTATAATATCAGTTCCTCAGTAGCTATTACAAATAACTATTACAAGTCACTATCACTGTCAACAGATTTTTTTGATGACTCGGTGTTAATTGTGCAGACTAGAGATGACCTAGTATTTTTTTGTTTATTTTTAAAAGCACTGTGATTTTCACTTTTTTCGGAACGCGAGCCGAAGGATACGGTTCCTTGCAGCCTCTCTCGGATAATGGAGTCTGGATGTAACCTTTTTGTCCCTTGCGTCGTACAACGTACTGGCCGTATTTTTTTCACATTGTCTCGCCCAACCGGCTCGGCCTACGATCAAACGCCTGTAGGCGGAGCCAAATTTCAACATCGCGCTTACCGAATGCATCGAACTCTTTCTCGCGTAATTTATTTACCCGTGTGAGAGAAGGACAGACGTATAGATAAAGGTACGGCCGAGAAAACCCGATTTTGCGTAATGTTTTTTCCTGTCAGGTTAAGGATATAAAGTTAGTTATACAGTTCAGTATATATTCAAGTTTAGGTATGGAACAAGTCTTTGTTAGATTGAGTACGTATTACGTATATTTTCTGTTTCAATCATCTTCTTCCAGAATGAAATATTAAAACATTTTCTGTTGCGATATATTATATTTCTTTTAGCATACTTACTAATAAAATAATAATAAGTATTATGTTAGGTAAGACTTATAAATATATTTAACAAGCAGTTTAACCCGCTGCTGTTAGCCGTTTTCCCGTGGGAGAATTACCTTTTCTAATTCACTTAAAGTCTTAAACATAAAACTTAATTTTAGTTCAGTCTATTAATAAATTAAATACTCCTTAAAATCCGTTACGTTTTTATCGAAATTTAAAGATCTTTTCAAAAAAGGAAAGAATAAGTATTTCAGGGGTTAAAAAATCCAATGTTCTAAATTGTCTTGAGTATAGTATACCTCAATATATTTTCATTACTTTAAAAAAATATATTAATAAAGGCCAAAAGCTAAGCTTTACGCAAAGCTTTTCAAAATAGAAATAAAATTATATGTCCGTCAATTGTCTCATTCACCCTTATTTATGGTAACTTTAAATCAATTTAGATTTTAGTGAAACATGTAGGTATAACTCAGTCTAGATTTCAGAAACTAATACCTTCTTATTTATTTACTGGGTATATTTGCTAATTAAACATTTGAAAAAAGAACACTTTCACCACCGGAAGCGGACGTGCTATTCACGATGACGTCACAAGATGGCCGCCAGTCATCGTCCATCAGCAGTTTCGACAACACCAACAAATTCAATACACCGAGTGCTTTTGAGCGGTGTGTATGAGTTTGATATTGTAATCTAATCTTGAATAGTTGTACAGGTGTTTTCGAAAAAGCTCAGAGAAAAAGTAAATAGATTTGTGTAAAGAGTTTTCAGTACTTATCAGTTACAGTTGGTACTATGAGATCTTAAGAGATAAGCTCGCCTTTGTTACTAATTTTATTGTAAAACTTTTGTTAATTTTTGTGCAATGGATATATATGCAGTTTGGCGTGCGGGAGTTTTTGAGAAAACAAAATTTTTGTTTACAATTACAAATAATCTACTTACTAGTCTTACTACCCTAAGTAACATAAGCTTCTTTATACTACAGTTAAAGATCCTATTCCTACGGGAAAACGAGTAAGCAGTGACGGAGAGTCTCTACCTACAACAATTAGCGCCTGCCTACCCAAAGATAATAGCAGGCCATACCTACAATCTAAAAACGAATGGGCTGGGATTGAGCCTAGTCTAGACCACAGGTGACTAGAATATTCGACGATTGAATGAGATAAATGAAGATTGGACTGAATCTAAGGTTCAGGCTACATGCCTAGCTTACACAGATGAAACTCATACGACTTGTCGTCAAAGAGACCAATGCCTCGCAGATTTTAAACTAGATAAATACCTGCCTTGACCCTTTCCACATACCCTAAGGCAGACTGGGAGATAAGTCCGCCCGTGTAAATTTTTGTGCATAAAGTAAAATAAATAAATACTAGTCACAAAATTCCTATTTAAGCCTTTACATGTAAAAGTTTATATGTAGGGTCCTCATTCTCAACTCCTATGAGCTTCAACTCCCAAGGCTACTCGTATCCTACACAAGGTGCAATATGACAAGTCCAAGTTCCAATATTGTCTGCGCCATCGGGAGGCTAGTCACGATGACGTCACAAACATGGCCGCCGCGTCATTCCCAATCAGCGGTTTGCGTTTTTAAAGTTCGTCGTGACGGGGTTAGGACTTAGGTGTAAGGACGTCTTTTTTAAGTCCATCAGTGGAATGAAGTGTTGATATTCAGAGACTCTCCCTCTTTTCGTGTGGGACACCGAGTCGTCCAACGACCCGATGAACCCTGGTGTCAGCGTTTTTCAACCGCCTATCACTAGTAGGTAGGCCTCTGACAAGGTTGTGTAACGGCTGCCGTCTAAGTAATCATAGACAGCAACCGGGACCGACGGCTTAACGTGCCCTCCAAAGCACGGAACCATTTCTTTTCGGACAATCAGGTGGTTCACCCCGCAATGTCCTAACCAGACCGGGAACAAATTCACAAAGTTATAAATATCAACTTTGCGAGTGTCCCACCGAGAATCGAACCCGGAACCTTTGCGTTGCAGGCAGTCGCACTACCACTGCGCCACATAGGCCGTCAATATTCAGAGACTGATAGTACAGGCATCGTCTTGAGCATTTCCGATGCCAAGTTAGAATAGGGTAGCCTAGAAAGCACCTAAATGGCGACTAAAAGGTAGCGTTTCCCATGAAATACAACACCTTGCACTGCGCTCACCGATTCGCTTTCCAAGTGTGGTGAGTATGACAACATCGCTCAATAGGGGAGACTCAAGTGCAGTGCAGTGTCTAGAGTAATTGGTTCGTTGTACCAACCTGTTAATGTCTTAAATTTTAATATTGCAGATACCAATTTTTTGCCAGAACCAAAAATTTTTTGAAGTGTTGCACTATTCAATACACACGCACCATCCTATCAGTATTAGCCTCTATGACATTATTTATTTCGATTGTTAGCCGAAGAACAATTTAACAGAAGCGAACCTGTTCCACATGTAGTAAATCCAGCACAAAGCAAGTCAAACATACCTAGATATTTAATTTCATACTGACTTCCTTCTTCTAAGAAAATCTATATTTTGAATGATTTCTAGCCATACGTCGACGACTTAGTTTCATCTACTAAATGCATCTCAAACAGCGACAGCTTTTTTCGGCACACAAATGACCAAAGATGACAAATCTCATTATCTTTTAAAAGCTACAGAAGATCTTGCAGAAAAAACACAGTTTTAAGAAGTCAGGTAGCGGTCCGTAAGCCTGTTATCCTTTATCTTTTAATGTAAAAGGGTGTTAATAGACCATAATTTTAAAGAACCTTTTTTTATTTTTGGAGTTTGAAATGTTGAGGTTTGCTAATTGTGGTAGCGTAAAATGGATTTGCCAACCGTTTAGCTAAAACCGTTATTAGTTATGTAAAAATTATGACGAACACGTATTTTCTATGTGAGGCTGTTAAGATCACGGAAAAAACTAATGAGCTTTCATTCAAAATTGAGAGAGATTCTGGATGAATAGGTAGGATCGGAGTAAATATTGAAATTCTGCAGACAGTTTGTTTTGCCGCTAGCTGTAAGTTTTTAAGAAACTACTAAAATAAATCGTGATCAGATAACGCGGACCAAAAGTGGCAAGTAAACGGGATACTTACACTACACTTTATCATAATTACTTTTGATAAGAACGCAAAATTTGATCTACCTCACTTCATTATAACCCACATGAAAAGTAAGCTCTCCTCCCTAACAACAAGGCTGGAAGTCGTGTGCCTATTCTTTAACGGTTACGGCTTTTCGGTACCAAATAAAAATTTATTGATTCGAAATCCGAACCAGCCAATGAGAGGCCTCCTTATAACAAGATGGCCGACGAGGGTAGGTATCCTTTTTGGAAATTTATATGTAATTTATTACGCATTGTGGGTACGGACATTAATCTTTTTTTCTTTTATTAACGGAGCCGGTCTTTTATTTTAATGAAATGGTTTCCCGCGCTTTCCTTGGCGGCCATTTTGTTTTGCGTATTGATCGTGGGGCTGACTTTGATTTATATGGACTTCCTTCCTGTGAAAATAGCTTGGCATGATTTATCATAGTAGGTCTACAAAATCTATCTAATCGACAGATCGCAAAAAATCGAGTAGGTATACAAAATAATCGGTATGTTGAACACTTAACTTGACGACATGGTCTCTTTAGATAGATATAGATGCAAATACTTATGCAGTAGGTAAATTTTGCGGATCTTGGAATAGAAACACGTTGGAGCGAAGGGCAACATGACATGGAAAATATGAATACAATGACCTATCTTAAAAATGCTTCGACATGCTGATTTAACAATACACGTACCCCTAGGTAGGTACTTACTACAGTTTGTATCTACTGTAAAATTTCATTGTCGGTAGGTAGACTTATATACACTACACTTTATTTAGATAAGGAATCTTTTACAAAATTGACACTGCAATATTTGGAAAAGCGCAATATTTCTTCCGAATCTTTTTCCAGGCTTGATCGAAGTACTTATGTAAATCTTTATGAAGTTCACAATAAAAGGCTTGAAATGGCATTGAAAAGAAGTAAATTTTTTTCATTGAGAAAAAAATTTGACACTTTTGATAAAACACACCTTAAAATGTAGGGTTATGAAGAATGTGTTTGAAAAAGTTGTGTCTGCAATATTTGGAAAAGCGCAATATTCATCCGAATCTTTTTCCAGGCTTGATCTAAGTGTGTAAATCTTCATAAGTTGACAATAAAAGGCGAGCTCATTGAAAAGATCTAATTTTATTTTGCCTTGAGCTAAAAATTTACACTTTTGATAAAACACACCTTAAAATGCAGGGTTATGAAAAATGTGTTTGGAAAAGTTGTGTCTAGCAACAGTACCTAAAGGATGAATTCGGTTCACTCTAAGACGAGACGATACTATTCCAAAACGCTACCGTTATGGTAGCCCATAGTAGTAAGCCATGACTAGTCGAAGGTCGCCGTGGAAAATGCTTCACCATCATGATTCGAGGCGCGGCCAAAAAAATCTGGTACGTCATCAAAACAAGCGCACTTTCATTGGTAGCGCCTATGTTGACGATCTGCTTAAAGGTTGCTCAAGTGCTATTTATTGTGTATTGTATTGTACAAGTATTGCGAGCAACTTTCGTAGTTTCTTTTCCAGTGGATTATTTTGTGTCAACAATAAATTCTGGTGTCTAGAGTATTTGAATCGCCTATTAAACCTCTATACTGTTCTTGTCGTGTGGGACAACGTGTCGACGATGGACCCGGTCAAGCCTGGTGTAAAACTAGACTGTAACGTGGTGGTTTCTAAGCCGCCGCCAGTACTTAAATAATCTCTCTCGCTTTTCAGGTTTTAAGGCGGAGTTCAACGTCCAAAGTTAAAAAAAATCACAGTTCAAGCCCAGTGTTGGACGCTCTCCAGCCAGGTGGACCGATTACTTAAAGAGAGCGGTTGGTAGCGACTGGTGAAAACGGGAGATCGTGCCAAATTGACCCGGTCGGCTGGACTATAGCATTTTGTATCATCATCATTAATTTAAGAGCCTCGCTCTTGTCGGTGGAGTAATATCCAATCTGCTGTATTTTGAGCCTTCTATTTGACTTTCTTATACGACATGACACCTATTTTGTATAGGAGGTCCAATTTTGTTTTTATATTTCGACCTATGTTCTATGGGGAAGTTGTTCAGTTGCATGGGCTGGTTCATCCCTTGAAATATTTGCAGTTATTTACATCGTATATAATGCTCTCTCTCTTTTCGTGTGGGACACCGAGTCGTTCAATGGTAATGCTTATTACGTCACTTATTTTGACGATTTGGTGAGGTGTAGTTTTCTCTAGCGGAAGTTTGCAATACCAAAAGGGATTAAGTGGAAAGCTGTGTCGTTTGCCCTCTTAAAAGCATTAACATATACACATATCACGCCTATAATCCCTTGAGGGGTAGGCGGAGCGTAAACGGCCGCAAATAACGGGCATTTACGCCACGCCTATGACAAATATTCGAGGGTCATTCGGAAAATTGTGTACAGCCATAATGACAGGTAGTCATCCCATCTCCTAAAATCGCAATAGTCCCTCGAGTCCCTTAGTCGTCTTTTACGACTTCCACGGGAAAGAAATGGGGTGATGCTATTCCAAGCCGGCATCACACGGCAATTTGTCCACAACAAATTTTTTTTTTAAAGAATTGTGTTGTGTTGTACTAAACGACAAAAATTATAATAAATTACTTAATCTTCATATTTGCCGTGTGATGCCGGCTAAAAAGAGCATCATCTCATTTCTTTGCTTTGGGAGTCGTAAGAGGCAACTAAGGGACTCGACGGTTACATGTGTATTGCAATTTTAGGCGATGGGCTGACAACCTGGCACAACCTATGGTGATGCACAATTGCTGAATGACTCTCAAATTTTTGTCAGACGTGGTTAAAATGACGGAATATTGAGATTAGGTATCGATATTTCAAAAAGATCTTTGTGATCATTAGAATATTTCTTAGAGATTTTTTCATTCTATATTTCCAAGAACTAGACCCTCCTAAAAAGAAGAAATAAACACATAAAATATATCTACCTTAGGAAGCTTATTCAAACTCCCCAGATCAGGCACACAAAAACGCATATTTAAAGTAACACCCTATGTATTGGTAGAACATGGACCCTAATCTTATACAGGGTGTAACTAGAAAAGGGGACGCATTTAGAAGAGTTGAATGAACTTGTAATGCTACGCACCATGCTCCTGCTACTGCCGCGAATATTGCCCGCGGCAGTATCAACGCTTGTGAGTGTTCACACACTGCCGTCATTCCGCCGATGAAACCTGGTGTCAGAGTTTTCTATTGTGGTCAGGATTTGAACCTGCGACTTTCACCATTACTAGTGGGTATTAGTTGCAGAACTAACTCGGTAGATGGAGCCGTGTCACGCGTTATTGGCATCAAGATATACTTGCAAAATTCGCGAGCAATTGATGAACCGCGGCACCGCGGTAGCACAGATAGAAAAGGCGTCGTCACTAGTGATGGCGAAAGTCGCAGGTTCAAATCCTTCCCGCAGTAGCAAGTTTAAAATATTTTTTTATTGTATACCTAACGCGGGAAGTGTTTTAATTTTTTATTATCATAAAACTAACTACCGAAAAACAATTTATTTCTTTGGGAAAACCGAAAATGTCCTACCTTGCCGCAGTTTAGGTTTTTAAGTAAGTAGATAAACTTAAATCGATATGCATTCTACCCACTACAATTTGCCGCGTAATGCCAGCTTAGAACAGCATCAACCTATTGCTTCCCGCGGGTGTCGTAAGAGGCGACTAAAAGACTATAAGGTTTCATGTGTATTACAATTTCAGTCCTTTCACTATATTTATCGATTTTTCTGAAACGGCCCTCAAATATTTGTCAGACGTGGCAACAGCTATCGTATTTTACCGCCGTTAAAGCTCTGCCTACCATACAAGGGATAAAGGCGTTATATGCGCATTGCGCCCCTACAACTTACATCCTGTATATATACATAAACGTTGTATACAGACGTACGGCTGAATTGATTTTAATGCAACAATAAGAATTATTAATGACTGTTTCCCCCTGGGATTGAGATGTTGGAACTAACATTAATCACATGACAGGCGGAGACGGGACATAGAGCTTGTATTGTTGTGTATGAAGCTTTTTTTTATGTCCAATAAGGTTATCAAATACATTTTTGGGTATATTCAGTTTTGAGATGTGATCGCTGGTTTAAGGACAGATGTGTGGCATCGAAATGTTTTCCAACAAAAATGATTCAAAACCAAATTTTTAACCTTTCTCGTGTTAGTAATTAAGTTTTTAGAAAAATAGCAAAAGTTTTCTACCGCCGCGCGGTAGGAATTTGTTAACTTATTATCATTATATATTATTCTTTATTGTGTACCAGATTATTACAATAAATTTGAATATTAAACGTAGTCACAAAGGTGAGCTTATCTCTATGAAGAGATCTCTTCCAGCCAACCTGCACAGTGGAATTAGAAAATACTATATTAGGGAATGACAAAACCGTGTACACATACAGATAGGGACTTGCATATAATATATTATAAACAATACATACTTATTAATAAATACATAAATAAATTATATATTTAAATTTATACACATACATCAAGATTGTTCCGATAAATAGTGCTCTTTAATTCTGCGTTTAAATGACGTTATACTTGGAGAATCCTGAATGGACTTTGGAAGTGCGTTCCATAATTGCGTAGCTCGAACATGAACACGTGCACATCGCGGCGACGGCGGATTGGGAGCCATTTTAACTGAGCACGAAATTCAGAAACATGGTCAAATTTGCGAAGTCCGAAGATGAAACGAATAGAAAGATTTTGTAGACGCTCAAGTTTGTTTAATAGCTCCTCTGTCACATCCAAGTAACACACATCAGCATAATCAAGAATAGGAAGCAAAAGTGCTTGAGCAAGCATGATTTTAGTCTGAAGGGGTAGGAAGGTCTGGAGCCGTTTGAGAGAGTGAAAAGAGAAGTGCATGCGGCTACTAACCGCATTGACTTGCGGTGACCAAGATAAATCGGAGTCAAATATAAGTCCCAGATTTTTTGCTTTGTCCGTGTAAGGTATACAGACACCGTCATAGAAGATTTTAGGGACATCTGCACCAACAAGCCTACATTTTAGTCTACTGCTTCCAATTATCATTGTCTGTGACTTAGTGGGATTCACCAGTAAACCAAAACTCTTAGCCCACAACTGAATAGCCTTAAGATCAAGGTTAATGGCATCAACAGCTTCAGAAATATCCGATAGGGAAAAATGCCTGTAAATTTGTAGATCATCTGCATACAAATGGTAGGGAGAAGAGACGACTCGAGAAATATTATTGATGAAAATAGAAAAAAGCAATGGAGATAAGACACCGCCTTGTGGAACACCAGCAGTGAGGGTAGACCAATCTGATGTTAAATCGTCGGTTTTCACACACTGCTGACGACCATTGAGATACGACCGAAACCACTGGATCACAGAGGGAGCAATGTTAAGAGAGCGTAGGGTACCTAGGAGAATGTCGAAGTCAACAGAGTTAAATGCGCTACTGAAGTCAAGCAGAGTCATAACAGTCAGCTTAGTGTTATCCATCGCATGGCGAATGTCCTCAGTGACGTTCAGCAACGCACTAACTGTGCTGTGGGAAGGGCGGAAACCGGATTGGAAGGGACAGAGTAGGTTATTGGAAGTAAGAAAAGAGTAAAGTTGTTTATGAACAACGCTTTCGAGTACTTTCGAAAGCACAGGAAGGATGGAGATAGGACGATACTGGGAAAGAGAAGTTGGATTCGAAGTTTTTGGGAGAGGAATCACAAAGGCTTTTTTCCACGAAGAAGGAAAAACATTAGCCAATAGAGAATAGTTAATAATGTGAGAAATTATAGGCGTAATGCTGTCCAACACAGGAATAAGCATATCTATGGAAAGACCATCGCTGCCTACAGCCTTTGTGGAGATAGAAAGGATGCTTTTCTTAACATCGCTCTCCGTGATCGGTTGAAATTGAAATTGAGTGCAGTCTGGCGGGTCGAGACGGGTTAGATAGGTAAGAGAAGAGTTTTTTGTGATAGTATCAAGCAGAACCGGTGGTGTAGAATAGTGAATGTTCAGTGAATTAAGGTCCATGGTACCATAAGAGGTGTCCACTGCCTTGCCTACGCCAATAGACTTCAAAAACTTCCAGGTCAACGCCTGGGAGAGGTTTTCTAATTTAGTGTGAATATAACGGCTATATTATATGGATGGATGAGCCGCGGTAGCCCAGATGGAAGAGTCGTCGCCACTAGTGATGGCGCAGGTTCAATTCTGCCCGCGGTAGAAAAATTCAAATATTCTAAAAACAATAATTCAGAGTACAGGAATCGTAGATTTCGGTCACTCGTCTGCCGTGTGATGCCGGCTTAGAATAGCATCAACCTATTTCTTTCCCGCGAGTGTCGTAAGAGGCGACTAGAGACTCGAGGGTTTTATGTGTATTACAATGTTAGGCGACAGGCTGACAACCTGTCACTAAAGTGATATACGTTTTTTCGGAATCGGCCCTCAAATATTTGACAGAAAGATAGGGACCGTATTTTTACGGCCGTAAACGCCCTGCCTACCCCGCAAGGGATATAGGCGTGATATGTGTATGTGTAAAATAAGGTGTAAAACGAGAGGAACGTTTTTATGTATAATACCTACACACACATATCACGCTTTACTCCTTGCGGGGTAGGCAGAGCAGAGCGTTATCGGCCGTAAAAATACGGTCGGTATCTGTCTGTCAAATATTTGAGTTATTTCTAAAACGATTTACACTTTATGTTGTGATTTCTTGATGGAAATCCATAGTATTCTAATACATGACATAAGACAGACAGACATGCAAATATTGCACTACCTACGTTGTTACAAAATACTCGCATTTTGTTTTGATTTTTAAAATTGTTGCCTGACGATTAATTTAATATACGGGGTGTAAGGGACGATGTACCGAAAACTTTGCAGACATGATCAGGCCATGAAACTGAACAACTTTTTGTATGGAAGATATGCTGGTAAACTAGAAAAAAATTTCGACCTCCCATACAAAAATCCCGATCAGCGGACTGACTTTACTTATTTATTTATTTACCGTTTATTGTACACAAAAACATTACCACAGAAATATTTCGTTTCCCAACATAGGCTCCATGATAAAAGTTGTTCAGTTTCATGGTCTGATCATGTCTGCAAAGTTTTCGGTACACCGTCCCTACACCCTGTATAGTGAAACTAGTGTAAAAAAGTGTTTTATTATCTAGAATTTACAAAACGGTCCAAAAACGAGTCGTTTTGCCATCGTCTTTACCAAATCACCAGAATCAGGAGCCTGACAAAAGCCCAGAAATTATCTTTTGTAGTTTGAGTCGAGCACGTTCCGGGCAAAGTTGTAATGGGCTAGAATTGGACCGGCATAATCGGACCCCTTGTGCTTAAGGTGAAATGGGCTTCAAATCAACCGCGCAAGTTTGGATAGTGTTCCGAATTTTGTATCCCATTTCATGAAATCTCCAAATTATGAGACGATATTTTTTACTTTTTGTGACTGATGCGGCCTTAAGGCGCTAAGTAGGGTGAAGCGACTGTCCCTTTCAACTTGAATCCTTGAAACCCCCAAATTTTAATACTTTTCACGTGTGATTTTCGAAATCAAATTGAAACTCTCATCACAAAATATTAATATTGTTAATATCTTTTATTTTGTGTAGAAACTAACTAAATAGGTAATTAATGCCGTTTTGGAGATGATTTGCAATTAATTACAGAAATTAGGTTCACTTTGCTTTTTTTCTAGATGAACACAATATAAAAATGCAATACCATTTAACCAAAAATTATACTTAAAAACACTATAACTTTTCTTTACTGATGAAATCATTAGTTTTTTCAAACATTTGACTTATTAAATGCGATTTTAGGCATTTAACGATACATTAGTAGTAAGATAGCGGAAAGATGGAAAATCACTAGGGTTATTCTAAAACTTAGCCGTCCTAAGTCAGCCGGGTAAAAACTGTCTTCCACAAGAATTAAGAACCTGTCGTAGCCATATAGCCAAGTAATGATCTGTTTGAGTCGAGTTCGTCCCGGGTAGAAGTTGTAATGAGCTGGAATTGGACCGGCATAATCTGAACCCTTGTACTTACGGTACTTACGAATGTTTGTTGCAAGCATAGAGGTATTATGTACTAACGTACGGTTGCAAGATGGCCGAAGGGACTGTCTGACCCATAGTATACTAACGTACATAATACCTCTATGGTCTGACGTACCTAAAAGTAACTCGGTATTACAAATACCTTTGCAAACATAATATATCACGCCTATAATCCTTTGCAGGGTAGACAGCGCAAACGGGCGCAAAAAACAGACATTTACGCCACGTCTGACCATTTGAGGGTCATTCGGAAAATTGTGTATCGCCATAGTGACAGGTTGCAGTAAAATTGCAATACACACTCTCGAGTCCCTTAGTCGCCTCTTACGACTCCTACCTGAAAGAAATGGTGTGATGCTATTCTAAGCCTTTCAACTCAATACCTTTGAACGACAAAAAATACCTGATTTGTCGAAAATTGCGGCCAAATTTTGATGAAAGTAACTTTTCCATTTTAATTTATTCTCGAAAATGCTGTTAAATAGTAAATCTGATAAAATCCCACTTCTGAAATGATTTTTCTATAATAGAGCGTTTATGATTCAAAAACATCAAATTCAAATTGTGATATATCCCGCGGCTCAAAGGAAATCGGACGCCATCCCGAGTGACAGCGGTGCACGTTCAAAAAAAGAACTCATTCTTTTTTCGAATTGAACTTTTCCACAAGTCATCGTGCGGCCAGTGTTCTCTGTGATTAATACTTTGCCTTTTTCGAGGGTCTGCGGCGCTTTATGGAGTTCCCTGTACGAAAGGGTTCTTACGCCCCATACATGCAAAGAAGTCAGCAATGCGTCTTTTATGGAAATATGTGTATCTATTCATTTCGGAGGCATATATGCTCTAATTTTTTACTATTCAAAACACAAAAATATTTTTTGAAAACTTGCAAAAATTTTCAAGCGCGGGCAGGATTTGAACCTGCGACTTTCGTCATTACTAGTGACGACGCCTCTTCCATCTGGGCTACCGCAGCTCGTTCCTTGGCCGCCAATTTTGCAAGTGTATTTAATGCCAGTAAAGCGTGAAAAAATTTGGCAAGTTTTCAAAAATTGTATACCTAACACGGGAAGTGTTCTAAAATTTGGTATTAAGTACGAAAAATGTTACAATAATTTTTTTCCTCCCCTATGTACTATTAGCAGCATATAACATACGTCAACTTAAACTGATTTTTCATACAGTCACTAAGAATTACCCTTAAATGGGTAGAGGTATGACTAAACGTGCTGCTAATAAATAGTACGAAAAAGTGATTGCTTTTTTAGGACTTGACTAACTTAGGAGCCTTATGAGATTTATATTTATAAGATTTGAGCAATATCGGAGTAATTAGCTTCCTATTAATTCCATCACAGCCTATAGCAGTCCACTGCTGGACGTAGGCGTCTCCCAGGGTACGCCGAAAGGCACGATCTCTCGTTTCCGCCAACCAGACACTACCAGCCGCTCATTTCCAAACCGACTATTTATTATACTCTACAGAACCCTACCACTTGAAGTAAACTCGCGCTTGACCATTAGTTCCTTATCGACATTATTGGTGATATTATGGATTTTCGGAATAACCGCCTTTGATGCGGATGGAATATCTTTTATGGAATAATAATGCTTTTATGTTTCTTCTATAACGACATCTGTTCTTTTGTGGCGCCATTTTGTGAGTACATGTTCGTATTTGAGGTTATAAGTGAGATATTTGGATATGCTTTGAGTAAAGGATAAAAGACTTTTCAATTTTGTAGGTCTAATACTTAAGTAGTATTTATAAATGAATTAAAAAAAGTTGTAATCTGTCAGCCAACTATGTGGTGGACAGTGTGCATTTTGATAACAATTTTGAGGTTAATATAACCATGTTAGTATATAACACCGTTTGAAAATCTTGACTTAATTTGAAAAAAATGTCGTTTGCCGGTGGTGGTTGCGTAAAGTTACATGCCGTGTGATTAACCTGGCCAGCCCCGAGGCAGTGCCTTCATAACTATAATTTTTTTCCGCCCAACCCGGACTTTTATGATAGACGCCAATAAGTGATAGTAGGTACTATCCTTTTTTGAATAAAGTTAATTTCATTTTTATCTTGCCTATATCCCTGCGGAGAAGTTAGAACGTGAACTGAAGTGAAAACGGACATTTACACCACGTCTTACAAACATTTGAGGAACATCTGAGTATTAACATTAAAACTGCAATACACATGTAACCCTCGAGTCCCTTAGTCGCCTCTTACGACACCCACGAGAAGGAATGGGGTGATTATAAGCCGGAATTACACAAAAGTATGTACACCTCTTAAAACTAGCAAATTAATAAAAAAAATACACAACCTAACCTGAGCTAGTTGTTTTTACGAATATTGTTTAAAAAAGCCATCTGTTCTAATCAAAAAAGTAATTAATACAAAAAATATATAAATCTATTGTAATTAAAAAAACCTTTCTTCCACAAACCATTTCTCTATGAAACTAAGCCGAAACTAAAAGAACAAAGAAGGCTGACTAAATATATAAAAAAATAAGACGTAAGTATGTCTGACTAAATGTTTATCAATGTATCATATAACTGAAGCTGGGAAATTAATGAAAAGATAAAAATAAATGCTCAAAATACTTGAAAGGGAAATTTTCCCCAAGGCATACACATATCACGCCTTAATCCCTTGCGGGATAGGCAGACAGACTGTTATGGCCGTAACAATACGGCCGACATCGCCACGTCTGCCAGATATTTGAGGGCTGTTTCATAACTTAAGTGAAAGGTTGTCAGCTTGTCGCCTTAAAACCCTCGAGTCCCTTAGTCGTATCTTACAAAACCCAATATGTTTTGCTGGCAGATTAGAAACTTTTTCATATTTTCATGGTTTCATTGGCTGATATACCATTATTTTTCGAGAACTTGCAAAATTCACCACAGGCAGGGTTCGAACCTGCGCCTTTCGGAATCAGTACTACCGAGCAGTACAGTACCAAGGCGTCGATATTACTGATACCAAAAGTCGCAGGTTCGAACACTGATTGGCGAGCGCAGTGCAAGTTGCTATAGATGTTCACAGAGACCGCTGCTGCCCATTCCCCGGACTCATCCCTTAGTCGCCCTTTAACGACACCATCGGGTAGAAATGGGATGATGCTATTCAAAGCCACACTTCCGACCTGATCAAGGATCTTGTTAATTGTATTCCCAATTATGATTATGTATAATGATAAGATACATAATATAGTAATTATGTGAGTTTGCACCTAACAAATGGCTCTAAATAAGCTTAATAATTACTAAATATATAATTATTATTATTACATTATTAGCCCGGCGTCTTCGTATGCGCGGCGTGAATTCGATATTGCAAATTCCTGTGCGATTGATAGATTTTCCTGCGATAAAAAGTAGCCTTTGTCCTTCCTTAGGTTCCTGTCCATGCGTATGCCAAATTGTATCAAAATCGGTTCAGTGGTTTAGGCGTGAAAACGTAACAGACAGAGTTACTTTCGAATTTATAACATTATAATATGAATTAGTTCAAACAACCAAGTAAAGCCACAGCAACGAACTAGTATATTGAAAGCTTCGCTCCTATTGGCGGAAACTGCTGCGTCATTTGAGTAATGGTCGTCGAAGGGGGACGTACCCTCCCGGGGTTCGCGTGCTCGGTCAAATTGGTATTATAACTTCGGGGTTAGAAAAAAACCAACAGTAGATTAAACTTGCCTGTGTTTTAATAAGTTTTATATGTAAGGACTTTTGAGGTTATGTGGCATTTCTTTCCCGTGGTAGTAGTAAGAGGCGACTAAGGGACTCGAGGGTGTGTCTGTGTATTGCAACTTTAGGCGATGGGCTGACAACCTGTCAGTATGGCGATACATAATTTTCCGAATGACCCTCAAATGATTGTCAGACGTGGCGTAAATGACCGTTTTTTACGGCCATTTATGCTCTGCCTACCCCGAAAGGGATTATAGGCGTGATATATGTATGTATGTATACTTAACTTTTGAGGTTATAGGACAGAAATCCTAAAAAGTACAAGAGTTTTAAAAGCCATTTAGAGACAAGGAAAATGCATTCGAAGGAGAGCTTTAATTAAGAGCGTCTGATTAGGACATTTCAGGCTGAACCAGCTTATTGGCTCCGTGCTTCGAAGGGCACGCTAAGCTGTCGTTCCCGGTTGGTATCTATGATTCTTTACATAACCATAGCAGATAACTTGTTCCCAGTCTGGTTAGGCCATTGCAGGCTGGCCGAAAAAAAAGGTCCGTGCAAATGTGGTATTACAAATACCTTTGCATACATATATCACGTCAATAATCCCTTGCGGGGTAGGCAGAGCGTAAACGGCCGCAAATCGGACATTTACGCCACGTCTGACAAATATTTAAGCGTCATTCGGAAAATTATGTATCGCCATAGTGACAGGTTGCAATAAAATTGCAATACACACTCTCGAGTCCCTTAGTCGCCTCTTACGGCACGCACGGGAAAGAAATGGGGTAATGCTATTCTAAGCCGGCATCACAGGGCTCAACAACGGCACGACAATTCAAGCCATTTGGCCTAGGAAAGTGGATTCGCTGAAAAGAATTAAGTGTAATATAGTAGCTTGAATGCACAATATTGTGTATTGCCATAGTGACAGGTGGTCAGCCCATCCCTAAAATTGCAATACACATGAGTATGGTAGCTCATTTATTAAATTAAATCTTTAAGTGTGTAAGTATAATTAAACTAATAATCTAAAGTATATCAGTAACTGTCTGTGTGACAGTTTACACAATGTAAAAACCTAGTTTTCGACGTTTTTATCGACTGCAAACGAAAGTATGTTAGCATATACCTAAAATGACACAAATTCGGCCAATAGTACCATATAGACAGGTATGGATACGATTTTTATTTAGTTTTTTTTTTTGTATACCCGCTTTGACTGAAATGAAATGAAATGAAATGAAATGAAATGAAATAAGTTTATTGCATTGAATAGGGTTAAAATCTAGGTGTAAAAATCAATAATGTCCGCACTATTCAGCCAATTTAAATTAGCATGCAAGTCTTGTTTTTGAATTTAAATACAATTAGAATACATTAATTAATTACGTGTCATTAAATATAGTTATACATTCCAAATAATAATAATAAAAAAGTATTTTGACATAAAGTTAAATTTTTAAAATTATTGCTATAGTCATAAACAAAGTAGGTACCTAAGTCATATCATAACAGGAATTCTTTTAGGCTATAAAAGTTTTTCTCCATAAGCCAAATATACAGTTTTTTGCAGAAAACTTTTTGAGGTAACATTTTTAATTTGGTAGGCAATTTATTATATAGTTTCACACACATTGCATAGCTACTATTAAGATACAACGTTGTTTTAGGACAATGGTTATAGACTAAGCGATCCGGTAACCTTGTTGCACGAGTGTTTATATCAATAGCTCTTTTAAATATTTGACTGTTTTGCCTGACAAACTTACATGCCTCTAGGATATACATACTTGGTAGAGTCAATATATTCAGTTTTTTGAACAACTGTTTACATGAGTATGTTGGGCCGACACCGCAAATGGCACGCAAACATTTCTTTTGAGTGATAAAGGCTTGTTGTATACCAATTCCATTACCCCAGATCAGAAGGCAGTATCTTAAAACAGAGGACACATACCCGTGATAAGCCATTAGTGAAAGTTTGTATGAGGCAATCCGTCTCATTCTTCTTAGGACAAAAACAAACCTGCTGATTCTAGTGCAAATCTTTTCAATGTGAGCAGCAAAATTTAGGCTTTTGTCCAGCAAGACACCTAGGAAAACAGTAGTATCAATTTTATTGAGATTAATACCATCATTACTTATATTTAAATTTAGTTTCTGACGGCCTTTTACACAGAACTGCATATAATTTGTTTTGGATAGGTTTACACTTAAATTATTTGTTTCTAACCATTGTATGATATTCGCTAAAGTATTATTTATATCTTTTTCATAACTGTTAAAATCATTGGAATTATTCGGGATTACAATTGATATGTCGTCAGCAAACATCACACAATGGTGGTTAGTCACTCTTTGTAGGTCATTTATGTAAAGAATAAATAATAAAGGCCCCAGCACGCTGCCCTGCGGTACACCATATCTAGTCACTATATAGTCCGATTGATATGTTGTAACTGTTGAACATTCATTCAAAAAATTCAGCTGTGTACATTGTTTTCGTCCACTCAGATAAGATTGTAACCAAGCTAAAGTTTTACCTCTACAGCCATACCGTTCCATTTTTTGTAATAATATGTCATGATCCACAAAATCGAAGGCCTTCGACATATCAATGAATAAGACAGTAACATACTTCTTGAGGTCAAGATTGTCGACAACTGACTTTAGAAGGTCGAAAATGGCAGCTGTTGTTGATTTGCCTTTCTGAAAGCCGTACTGATTCCGTATGATAATGTCATATTTCACACAGAAGTTCATAAGTCTTACATACATACACTTTTCAAAGACCTTGGCAAAAACGGATATCAGCGTTATTGGTCGGTAGTTAGACATTATTGATTTGTCTCCCTTCTTAAACAAAGGTCTTACTAGGGATAGCTTCAATTCTTCCGGATAGATTCCACTTTCAAGGGACAGGTTGATTAGGTAGGTTAGAACATGTACTATGTGGTCTAGGCTTTTTTTCAGAATGGTAGTTGAGATTTCGTCGAAACCACTCTCTTCTTTTTGAAGCGGGTATCGCTTTGATTTTTTTTGTTTATCTTTTGGTTGGCCGGTAGAGAATGCCGCGTGGCATTAGGCCCCCCCATTTGTACTTTCTGTGCAAAAAAGTTTAATAAATAAATGGAACAGAAACTAGCCAAAAATAAACGACTTAATATTTTTGAAACATAAAAAGCTAGCCAATCTGGGCTATAATTTCAAACTATGTTAATTAATATACAGGTTGTTTTTTATTTCTTAATAGATTTCCGCCCAGCGGTTTCACAGGCTGCCACTCATGTTCCCGTGGTAATAGTTGTTTGCCCGCGGTAAAAGTGGCCTATGCGTTATTCCAAGTTATACTCTACCTGTGTTCCAAATTTCATCCAAATCGGTCAAGCCGCTTGACCGTGAAGGGGTAACAAACATACACACACAAACTCTCAGATTTATAATATTAGTACGGATATATAGTTATACAACAGCACTCATCTTTCTTCAGCACGGTAGGGTAAAAACTGAAGAAAAGGTCCTTAAACACATCCCCTAGTATGTACTTCTGTACATAGATACCAAATGGGGTACATAAGGGTTGCACCCCAAGTTTGAATTGCACCCCATGTTTGCCGAGGCCGGATCGTAACTGATAGCTGTAATTTGGTGAGGGGCGCGGGGCATAGCTTGCTAATGTAACACCCAATATAGGCGTGAATCTGAACAACTTTTCGAACGACTTTTTTCTTTAACTGACTTCAAAAAATTATGTGACACTAGATTTCTGCCCAGCGGTTTCATCCGCAGGCACTCATTTTCCCGTGGTGATAGTTGTTTTCCCGCGGTAAAAAGTGGCCTATGTGTTATTCCGGGTTATACTTTACCTGTGTTCTAAATTTCATCCAAATCGGTCAAGCCGTTTGAGCGTGAAGAGGTAACAAACATACATACACACAAACCCTCAGATTTATAATATTAGTACGGATTCTCATATACATATCACATCTTATCTCTTGCGGGGTAGGCAGAGCGTCAACGGATAAAATACGGTCGCCAACTTGCCACTTCTGAGTATTTGAGGGCCGTTTCAGATAAATCGTGTATCATTGCAGTGATAGGTTGTCAGCCTTTCGCCTTAAGTTGTAATACACATGAAACACCCGCGGGAAATAATTGGGGTGATGCTATTCTAAGCCGGCATCACACGGCAAACATTCTCTGAATTGAAAATATATTTTGCTAAGGAAAAAAGACATAATAATAAACAATAATAATAAAGAGGCTGTGATGCCGGCTTAGAATAGCATCACCCCATTTCTTTCCCGTGGTAGTCGTAAGAGGCGACTAAGGGACTGGATGGTGTGTATTGCAATTTTAGGCGATGGGCTGACAACCTTTCACTATGGCGATACACAATTTTCCGAATGACCCTCAAATATTTGTCAGAGGTGGCGTAAATGTTCGTTTTTGCGACCGCTCGTGCTCTGCCTACCCCGCAAGGGATTATAGGAGTGATATGTGTGTAAATTCACTGCAATATTTTTAGGGTGAGTTCTACTCGAGAAACTAAACAAGAAACATAAATCAAAATATGAAAAGAAAAATTGGAACTCCCATACAAAAATGTTCGAAAAATGTGTCATTTTGTATACGAGGTCAACATTTTTTCACATTTCGACCTATATTTCATGGGGAAAGTTGTTCAGTTTTACGACTAGTAGAACTCAACCTAAAAATATTTGCATTTAATTTAATAGTACCATAAATAACTAAAGTAAGGCAATCCTAATTAAGCTGTAAGTTCCATAATAAAAGTGATATCAACAAAGTAAAATAGACCCTCTGCCATAGCTGTTAGCGTGCATCTGACAGCTGTCAAATATGGCTTAATGGGGCGGCTGTATTGTAATATAATGCACTTACCGGTTTCAGTGTCGACGGTGTAAGACAGTCCGGCCCACGGGTCGTCCTAAAGAAGAATGGAACAGTTAGCATTTGTTTAAGGCTTTCGCGATTTGTACATATTATTATGGTTTAATCGGGTCTATGTGCGGTTATTAGTAGGTAAACATGCAATATGTTATTTTTTTCTCTTTTTTTATATTTTTGTAATTTTTTTTTTCTCTTTTACAATATAACGTACTCAAATTGCATTGAGATGACACTAACTTTGATAAAAAACAAATACATGGTGTAAAAAAATTAGCTGAGAATATTTTAAGGGGTGAATCAGTACGTGAAACTAACAACTTTCCCCAAGGAACATAGGTCGAAATATGAAAAAAAAATGGCCCTCCCATACAAATAATCCCGGCCGGGTAACACACTAAGTATGGGAGGGTCAATTTTTTTTTCATATTTCGACCTATGTTCCTTGAAGAAAGTTGTTCAGTTTCACGTACTGGTTCACCCCTTAAAATATTCTCAGCTATTTTTTTTACACCTTATATATTAGAGAGTATTACTTTACTCACTGCTATGGGGTGAGGCCTGGTGATTGGTGATACAACTCCTAGTACCAACACCAGGCTCTCACAAAATCATTTTTGTAACTGCTACACTTATCATACTTTTAATCATCTTATCTTATCTTATAGAGCCATCGGGATCCCACTGGTGGGCAAAGGCCTCCCTCCCCTTCCTCCACTCATCTTGACCCTGTGCCTCCGTATACCAGTTTTTTGAGTAACCGTCTAATTCGTCTCGCCATCTGCGTCTACGCCCGCGACGACGTCTGTCGGCTCTTGGCTTCCAAGTGGTGGTGGTATAAGCCCATAACTCGTGAGGCATGCGGCAAACATGACCGGCCCAATCCCATTTTATTTATTAATCAAGTGTACTAAAAATTTTGTGAGAGCAAATAACCTACAAGTAAAATACCTCTACGTTTCGAGCGAGTTGATCTTGCATGTTGCGCATAGACCCGATTAAACTATAATAATGTGAAACAGTTAGCATTGGGGCATGTCAATTCTACAACTACTACAACAGTCCACTGCTGGACATGGGTGTGCCTCTATTAGGCGGGTAATTGGCGGGTGTACCAGGCGGGTTGGCGAGCGCAGTGCAAGGTGTTATAGTTGTTCGCAGAAAACGCTGCTGCCCATTCCCCGGACTCATGCCTTAGTCGCCTCTTACGACACCCACGGGAAGAAATGGGGTGATGCTATTCTATGCCGACATCACACGGCAAACTTACTTAAAAAAATATTTTATTTTATTTATTTGGAAAAACAAACAGCAGTACAAATATAGGTTGTAAGGTTGTAAGTCTTCAAAAAATTATAATATAATGTTAGTGTACAGCCAACGGCGTTTTTTTTTAAACAAGTAGTGTAGTGCAAGCAACTAAATGATACTTACCTCCTTGACGTCATCATCCAGCAACTTCTGCTTGACGAGCCCGATCTCCTGATCCTTGGACTCCTTGCCCCTGATGATCTTCTCTTCGTGCTGACGTAATTCCTCGTCGATCTCGTCAGCGAGTTCCACCTTCTTCGCGCGAGGACCCTCCTGCTTGAGGAAATTGAAATTGAAATTGAAATTCTTTATTCAATGTAGGCATTGATCTACAACAACCCTAGATTTAGCGCCTCATACAAAATTACGCTAAGATTTTGTCACCTACTGAACTATACAGTCATACATAGCGATTTATAGATTCATTGCGTCCGCCTGATTCAAAATATCACAACGAACCTCACCATAATCTATTGAATTCAGCCTTATTTGTTAGCCCGTACTTGGTCATGTTAACAGTTTCGCGGCCATCCACGCACTGTGGGAAAGAAGTGCTCGCTTGCAAATTGTGCACTACTTTACCGGCCCACCTTTTGAGCGTACGCGCGTAATCTAGGGTTATTGTAGATCAATGAATGTAGGATAGTATTATCATATCACTTATTGACGTCATGAACCGTCATTGTACAAAAAAGAAATTTGTATCACACAATTTTCTTTTTTTTATATAACAATTTTGTAATGTCCTAATAGAAAACCGGCTCGGGCGGGAGAAAAAAATAAAAATCAAAGCACTGCCACGGGGCTGGCCAGGTTAATCACACGGCATGTAACTTTACGCCACCACCATCTGAAAACGATATTTGTTTCAAATTTAAGTCAAGATTTTTAAAGCGTGTAGTTTACATGCGTAGGAGAGGTAAATATGAGGTTTAAAGAAAATTACTGCAAATACTTCAAGGGGTGAGTGAACCAGTCCATAAAACTGAATAACTTTCACCAAGGGACCATAGGTCGGAATATGAAAAAAATGGGCCTCTCATACATAATGTTGCAGCCAATCGGGTAAATTTATATGAAAGGCCCAACAGCGAAATCCACCTTCTTCGCGCGAGGACCTTGTGGAGAGGAAATATGAGGATTAAAGATAAATACTGCAAATACTTCATGGGGTGAGTGAACCAGTCTATAAAACTGAATAACTTTCCCCAAGGGACCATAGGTCGGAATATGAAAAAATAGGGCTCTCATACTTAATGTCTCAGCCGACCGGGTCAATTTATATGGGAGGTATTTCTTTTTTCATATTTCGACCTTTGTTCCTCGGAGAAAAACATTTACACGGCGATCGTTACACTAGCATGTCAGAGGCCTGCTTCTAGTAGTAGGCGGTTGAAAAACTCTGACACCAGAGTTCGTCGGGTCGTTCGTAGACTCGGTGTCCCACACGACAAGAACAACAAGATGATTCAGTTTCACGGACTTTTCAGCTAATATTTATACATCCTGTAGGTACAGTAGAAGCAGAGTCGAGTTAAATATTTAAGAGATCAGAGTGTACTGTTTTTTTTAAAGATTATTTTAGGAATGACCAGTTAAAGTTCACCCCTGTAATAATGGGTAACACAAAAAGGTCGGAATTAGCAATTAATTAGACCTTCCTTATGAGTTCTACTTATTTCCATCTCAAAAGTTTGCTAATTTATATTTTGCATTTTTCAACCCAACAGAAATAAACATTTTGAACGTATTCTGCTCACTGCCGGCTTTAAAAGTTTTCTAATACCGGAGTACGAATCCTTTTTGCACGCACAAAATGCAGATTATTTTCCAATGTAAGTATTTCTTTATCTTTTTATATCTTATCTTGTTCCCCTTAGACTCAGTATTAGTACTCACCAGTTTCATAGGGTCCTCCAGCGTAAATCCCATGTCCACATCTTGCTTCCATAGCACTTCGATAAGATCCATGTCCTGTGAACAAAAACAAGAAATAAAGTTAATATTGTAAGAAAAAAGCTAAGTAAATAAACACTCTGAAAGCATAAAACCGTCTAACAGCGCCACCTATATTGCATGTACAGAACTAATATGAAGCAGCGCCATCTCTCGTATACCACTTGAACTATCAAAACTGCTTTAGACACGTAACGCCATCTCGCATCACTTGAGGGTACTATAAAAATTTCACTGCTCGATGGTAGATGGCGATACCGATGCTGCTATAATTTTGGCTACTCGATAATAGATGTCGCTAGCAGTATTTCAGTACACATTATTTCAGTAAAATTTCTATGAAGCATGGCTATTTAACGGATTTTTTACAGAAAGCAGACCAAAAGAAATGAACATGCAAAAGTATTAACCAGCAGTTATTCCGCAAATTTGATTTTTTTTACCGTTTTTCACACTTTTTAAACAAAATGGAAGTAAAGAAACAGTGTAATTAACATTCATAGAGTCGTAACGTAACCCCGCCAGAGGGCGCGCAATTCACGTTTTCCTTCTAGAATCGTTGCTATTTTCCGCAAATAATTATCTTAGTAGGTAAGTACCAGGCTGTTTTTTCTTTCGCATAAAATTGGACGTTGGACAGACGTAATCCTCACGAGGCCGGCGGCGGCGGTCAAGGCAATGCAAGGTCGAGGAAACTTATAAATTACAACGTTTTTATATCTTTCTAGTTTGCAAAAGTATTTCGTTTGCAAATATAAAAGGTCGAACAAAATAAGTTTATGGAAATACCACATCGTAACGCAACAAAATAAACAAAATGAATAACCTTTTAATAATAATAGGTGAAAATGGACTTTAGACCTAAAAAAACTTAGACAGGCAGATGTTCTGTTACTGAGTATATTTAGGCGTACAATACGGCTAACCTAATAAGTCATACTTGCCAGCTGTCAGCTTCGTGCTAATGCTATGGCAGAGGGTGCATCTTAGGGCGCGACTGGGCTTACGAGTTGTTCTGGGAAGAACGGACTGGACTGAATCTACCCGGCACGTAGATACCGGTAGTTCCCAAATTGGGGAACAAAATAAGGGGCCTCTGCGCCCCCGCCGGCGCGCGGGGGCTAGACCGTTCTTATTGTAAGTACAGCAATAAGCGAGACGGGCTTTGCCTACTTGTACAAACATACATACATAAATCACGCCTATATCCCTTACCCCGTAAGGCAGAGCGTTAACGGCCGTAAAACGGATATTAACACCACGTCTGACAAGAGATTGAGGGTCAATCAGATGACTGTGTGTGTTTGCCTACTTGTTTCTCTCAAAAAGTCAAATTTAAGCGAACAAGAGTGCGCTTTTTTATCATCGTGCTTAGTTTAATAATTTGGTATTTATTTCATCCTCAAATCGCAATGAAAATTAAGAAAGGGAGGAGAGACTAAAAGTAAGCATTGGATATTCCATTGTATTTTAAACAACCACCAAAAATTATGAAGTTACTTAAAGCCCAGTATGGCTAGCTTTTCATGTTTCAAAAATATTAAAGTCGTTTATTTTTGGCTTATACTTTCAGGACCATTGCACAGAATATATAATAACTAGTACTACCATTGGCCGAACCCAATTTATAATTTTCTGTCATTTTAGGTGTATGCTAGCTAACATACTTTCGTTTGCAGTAGGTAAAACAACACAAACTGGGTTTTTACAATGTGTAAACTGTCACATATACCTACTATACTAATATATTTATAATATTAATTTAATTAAAGACACTTAAAAGTTTCAACGAATTGGACATTATGTACCTAAACGGAGCTACCATACATTGAATCGAAAACTTATGCATGCGTCAAAAATGACTCAAAACGTAATATGTATGTGCTTTACAGACACATAACGCAATCTTCCCTCAGTTATGCCTTCAAATACTGCCAGCCGTATAGGACTATTATTACCTTTACTTTTTTTTAAATGGTCTACATTTTAGATACTTATTGGCAGACGCTCCCGCCAATACATTTTTTTGTGACAGTACCATATCCAGTACATACAACTTTGTAAGTTCTATTTTAATTCGCTCTTATCACGAGTAGTAAATATTTGCTTGTAAACAAATCATGCCGCCACGTGGCGCTAGATAGACAGCAACAACTAAATCTAGGTACCTTCCTATAGGTAAGTATAGATAGTTCGAGAGTCCAGTGGCGCCCTCAAATAGGAAAAATATCCCTGGCTGGACACGGTAGTCATCTGGAAACCAAAGTATCAATTCGCGGCAATAAATAACTTCATAGATTATTTAGAATCAATATAACCTCGTAAAAACTAAGCGCTTTAGTTATGTTTTGTAATTTTGCAAAAAGTGGCCTGGCCACTTTTTACATTTTTGAAATACATTATCCAAATCGCACAGTTGGTTGGTTGTCTACACTAATATTATAAAGAGGAAAGATTTGATTGTTTGTTTGTTTGTTTGTTTGTTTGCATCGAATAGGCTCCGAAACTACTGGCCCGATTTTAAAAATTCTTTCACCATTAGAATCCTACATTATTCCTGATGAACATAGGCTATATTATATACGAGAAAAAAATAGGGACCCGCGTGAAAATTTCGATAATGTAACCCAAGGTGTGAAAAATTTACAAAAAAAATATCTTATATCGCGTACGTTGTGGAAATTATTGACAATAGAGCAAAGTGATGTACTACAATTTAATAGAGGACATCAATATCTATAATAATGTCCGCGATACCATATGTCTAACTATTACAGTTATGCCACAATAACTACTTTTTCATTTAAAAATGTACCAACTACGCCACATTATTCGTACCAGTGTAATGATTACATTTAATCATTACTGTATTAAAGGATGTCAGGGATAGCCCTCAGAATACTAATAGGGTACATGCATACCATGAAACTGAACAACCTTTTCCCTAGGAACATCTTTCAGGAAACGTAAAAAAACTGACTTCCCATAGTGAATGCAGTCAGCTGATTGTAATTTTGTATGGAAGGCAATTTTTTTGGCGTTTCCTGACATATGTTTCTAGGGGAAAGTTGTCCAGTTTTATGTTTCATGCACCCTATCAGTATTCGAAGGGCTGTCCCTTACTCGGTATAAAAAGACGACAAAAAAAATTAAATAATGCATTAAAAAAATCTACACTAAAATAATACATATACATACACATATCACGCCTATTATCCCTTGCGGGGTAGCCAGAGCGTAAACGGCCGCAAAAACAGACATTTACGCCACGTCTGACATATGTTTGAGGGTCATTCGGAAAATTGTGTATCGCCATAGTGACAGGTTGTCAGCCCATCGCCTAAAATTGCAATACACACCCTCAAGTCCCTTAGTCGCCTCCTACGACTCCCACGGGAAAGAAATTGGGCGATGCTATTCTAAGCCGGCATCACACTAAAATAATAATTATATACATACATACACATACACATATCTCGCCTATAATCCCTTGCGGAGTAGGCAGAGCGTAAACGGCCGCATAGAACGGACATTTACGCCACGTCTGCCAAACATTTGAGGGTCATCCGGAAAATTGTGTATCGCCATAGTGACAGGTTGTCAGCCCATCGCCTTAAATTGCAATACACACCCTCGAGTCCCTTAGACGCTTCTTACGACTCCCACGGGCAAGAAATGGGGTGATGCTATTCAAGCCGGCATCACACGGCACATAATTATATAATCTACACTAATATTAGAAACAGGATTTTATTTATTGTTTGTTTGAATTGAATAGGCTCCGAAACTACTGGACCGATTTAAAAAAATATTTTACCGTTAATTGAAATTGAAATTCTTTATTCAATGTAGGATAGTATTATCACTTATTGACGTCATGAACCGTCATTCTAAAAAAAGAAATTTGTATCACACAATTTTTTTTTAACGCCTCCACCATCTGAAAACGATATTTGTTTCAAATTGAAGTCAAGATTTTTAGAATCCTACATTATCCCTGATAAACATAGGCTATATTAAACTGTCTTATTCCCGGGGGGAAATTGTTAGCAGCGGGTGAAACCGCTGGGCGGGCTGCTAGTACCTAATAAAAGTAGTAATAATCTTTGCAGTTATTTTATTGGCGCGAATTGATAATTTAGTTTCCAGATGACTAGCGTGTCCAGCCAGGGATGTTTTTCATGTTTGGGGGCGCCACTGGACTCTCGAACCACGAAGAAACATAAACAAAAACAAGCAACATGTGGCACGCTCACAACCCTGCCAAACGGTGTGACGCAGTTCCTACTCCACGCAATAAGCCATATTTGACAGCTTCGTGCTAATGCTATGTCCGGGTAAATTTTTATTTGTTGACATCTTGTTTAGTATGGAGCCGACAGCTGTCAAATATGACTGATTAGGTTGGCCTTACTTTAAATATGGTGAACCGACTGTCCCTTTCATTGGCGCTGCGTCAGACAGAAACACCCAATCAGATTTCTTGCATAACTTACTTTTCACGTGTAATATGCGAGATAAAATTAAACTCGCAACACAAAATACTAAAACAAATGTAAAAACGAACTAAATAATCATTTTATAAAAATGTGCATCGCCATAGTGACAGGTTGTCAGCCCATCGCCTAAAGTTACAATACACATGTAACCCTCGTGTCCCTTAGTCGCCTCTTACGACACCCATGGAATAGGAATGGGGTGATGCTATTCCAAGCCGACATCACACGGCACTAAGCCGACATCACACAACAGTATTTTACTGTTTTTAAGTCTAAATATTACAATGTTAAATTATTAAAAAATACTGTTTTCACGCAACAAGATCGATTTGCGATATATCCTAGCTAAGAGAATCTAAATAGAACTAACGTACATCCTAATAAAGGTTAATTATACACATGTAAATAACACGCTATGAAAATCTTGATTTCAATTTGAAACAAATGTAGTTTTCAGATGGTGGTGGCGTAAAATTACATGCCGTGTAATTAACCTAGCCTGCCCCGAGGCAGTGCCTTTAATTTTATTTTTGTATCCCGCACGAGCCGGTTTTCTATTAGGACAATACAAAATTGTGATAAAAAAATTGTGTTATACAACATTATTTTTTTACAATGACGGATCATGACGTCAATAAGTGATAATACTATCCTACATTAAATAAAGTAATTTCAGTTTCATTTTAATTTCATTTTACCAACCGTTGTTCTTTTTTCTAGATCAGAAACACGGCATATTTTTTTTATAAGTTGGCAACCCCAGCTTGAAGGTTTTGTGGGTGGACAACCCTTACACATAAACTATGTTATATTACGAGTGAAATTCCCGTTAATCATACTAGCCTATGTGCAAACTAACCGCCTGTCTTAAAAAGTCTAACTTTACGTAGGTCAGCTGGAAGAAATTAGTAGAAATAAGTTGTCCTGTTGTGTCGTTCTTATTTGTAGGTGTGTCTCTTGTAATGTTTTTGTGTACATACAATAAACAGTATACAAACAGATACCATCACACTAGGTAGGTATACTATGTACTTCTACCACGTGTCAACTACTTTCTCTTTCATACATGCAGTTGCCAAACTTACTATGAAATATATCTAGTACTGATTGCTTAAAATAGTATGCACTCCGCGTGTTGCACCTTAAATCAATCATATTATTATTTAGCATTCAAACGCTAATTAGTTGCAACACGTTTGTGTACCTACTGTCTATTGATAAACAGATGTGTCTGTACATACATCATAGACAGGATTGAAAAGAGTTAGAGGTTGTTTTTTACAAATAATAATATTGCCAATATTGAAACTAACGATGTGCTAGCAGTTGTAGATTAACCCTAAAGCAAATAAAGCAATAGGAGTTTTTCTGTTGACATTTCTGTTGATAGTTCTGAATGTCAAACCAGATGGCACTGTGCTAAACTGAAAATTTGACGTTTTAATATGGCTGGCGGCAGCCATAGTTTTGTCTCAGGTTCCGTTTTACGTTGTGTTCGTTACTAATTTATTTCTTTTAGTTTGATTTGCTACAAAATAAACTTGTCGTCTTGCTTTTATATTAAGTGTCATTCATGTAAGCAAACAAAAAATCTATAAGAAATTTAGAACGATTACATAAATACAAAATATAAAATATTTTGTAAAGTGGTACAGATTTTCATGTAAAGGAACGTTGTTTCAATTAAGATGAGCGCCCTCTACATGAAACTCGAGAATCTCTAGAAAATTTCTTAATGCTTAGGGTACCACGCCTTAGGGGGCCACCAGAAGAAGCACAATAAAAAAATAATAGCACATGCAAGACGAAAAATTAAAATTCTGTCCTAGGGCATTACGTCTTTCAGATAACAGTCAGTATTGTATAAATTCACTAGACTTTAATACCGATTTAGAAAAACCGAAATTTCACAGTTCCATTCATTCATCATTAGAAAATTTGAATTAATTCCGAATTTATAGCATAAAATATCGATCTCGCTTCGCTCGCAATACTCGTATCGGTAGTGCGCTGTATAACACCTGTGGCTAGTGTTTAAGAGGGCTATCACCTTTTTCTAGCAAATTACCGAAAATTGGCGTTATAAACATGCGTTTTTAAGTTAAACTGTTAGGTAAAAAAAAAAAATTTCTGGTATATCTTGTCAAACATATCTTTAACTAAAAATTGTATTTTGAACATTCTGATATTTTAGATTGTAACTTATAATATAAAAGCGAAAACTAAATCAAGTTACTGAAAATGAAGAAAAAGACCTTAAATTAGGCCTGAGTTTTAGATCTATGGTACACTCTAACTAAATACTAATTTTACATATAAATAGAGGATATCCTTGAGAACAAACTTTATTTTGTACATTTTTCAATTTCATTTTAAAACATAGTTCAAAAATTCGTTTTCTCATTCACATTTCGTTGAAATATCTTGCTGTTTGAATGGCTTCTGTAGGAAAAATTAGCCATTGGATTACTTCAAAAAAAATGTATGTGTTAGAGGAAGGTGTACTTAATCAAATTGCAAAAGAAAAAATATTTTATTAACTTTAATTTTTTTTGTTAAAAATATATAAAAAGCCCTATATATTTCGCGCAACGATGCTCCGGACCTCAGTATCGCGCCAGCGCTTTTAGAGGTAGGATCTGTGTCGCTCGTGCTCTTCCCGACACGCGGACGTATTTCGACAGCTGACGCGACGTTGACCTGTGAGTATTCATCAAAATATAGGGAGAATAACGTGATTCTATGGTTCCGCTATGTTGCTGTGCATTTCCAACTAGACGTAAACTTTTTGTGTTATTTTAGTTTTTTTGTCGACGTTATTGCTTCCAATAACACTTCCTAAATACAATTGGTACGTTTCCATTATTTCAGATAATGGATAAAAAGAAGAAAAATGTTTATGCTGGGAAGATCAACCAATGATGCAAACAGGGTTGGCATGATTAAAACAATTTGTTTAAAACATGTGTTTTATACAGTGTTTAAAACAGTTTTAAATAAAACAATGTTTTATATTAGGTGTTTTTAAACATTGTTTAAAACATGTTTTAGACAATGATTCAAACGTTATAAAAAAACATAGTTGAAAACAAATTTTAATTGCAAAAATTAATGAAAACTCGTAATTTTTTTTTATATTTCTTATATTCAATCAACCTAAAACATTTTTTTATAAAATTATTAAAGTAGTTTTTTACGTGTACGATATTTTATAAGTACCATAACATAATTTAAAAAAAACCGCTCTATTTATACACTCCATCGGTAAAGTCCCCCGGGGAGATCCCAGGACTTTTCCGTAATGCATGATCATTTGATATATGTTTTGGGTATTCCCCTTATTTTAAGAGAAGTTTAGGTGTTTTCCCTACTTAAAATGAACGTCTGAACATACAAGATGTATTAAATCAAGATCGATTTTTGTCATGCAGTTTTTTAATAGTCTAAAAGTGAATTATAACAGGCTTCATCAATTAAAAATTGATAATAACTAACTCTGGAAAAAAACAAAAAAAACACCTGTTTTAAACATTTTGAACTGTTTGTGTCTAATTCCAAGCTAAACTCCCGCAGTGGAAGGGATTTACACAGGTAAATTTCTAGTAAAATACCAGGAGTTCAACTGAAGGCAGACAATGGCCGCGTTACGCAGCGCTAAATAGCATACGCTGCACAATATAGCAGCGCATACTATGAATTAAACGTGAACCTAAATCTATTTAACTTAATTAACTAAGTTGAGTGAAATTGGCAAATGATGTGTTCTGACCTTTACATAACTCAATTCTGTAGTAAATACCGTCTGCCGATCTGGCGTTACGTCACACGTATAAGCACTAGATTATAAGTAAGTACCTCCAAATTATATCACCCCACGAATTCCGCAATTCGTACTAAGGAGTCACAATGATAATGGTACAACAAATATGACTAAAGGGAACACACCATTAACACGAGGAAACAGTTTTATACTAAAACAACTAGGTTTAACACTTACAGTCACGTGCCGGCGCAAATGCATAAATACCCAACGGAGAAAGGAAGTTCAGGGAATGGATCAAATAGGGATTCCGTTGGTACTTACAGGGCTGGGTGGAAAAGATATCGACACCCAGCATTCCACTACAGCCTTGGCGCGTTATTCACTTCAAACCACTCACAGCTTCTGTTCGTATTCCACTTTGATATTAGTCATTACGCGTGACCCAACACGAACTAGGGCCGTACAAAACGCGAGCCGATATGGCCACTTGATGCCTATTCAACGCGACGCTCACGTGGAAGACGTCGAGACATCCAACAATCACTAAGCCTGGCATCTAGTATAACCCAGGAGAACCGCAATAATACGATGCATCAACACGCGCGATCTCAAATTGAATCGTCCATTACACGCGGCATCACAAAACGCGTGGCGGGAAATCCGTACAAAACACAATACGTTCTCGTCCGAACGGTTTTGAGTGACTGATAGTGCGGTGCAGAAATCACCGCTTGGCGCCTACCAGGCGGCCCGCGCGCACGCCGCCACCCTCGCCCCGCGAGTGAGAAAGGGACAACATATGCCCAGAGCGAGTGCATGCGAGCGAGTATCGCGGCGCATTCATAGACCGTCATTAATACCTAACTTACCCCAGCATAGCAACGCTAAATTAAACAGTTTGTTTTATAAAATTTGAAAAAAACTGTTTTTTTTCCAACCCTGGATGCAAACGAAAAAGATTAGAAAATATTTAAAAAGCATTGGCAGCTAAAAGGTATGTAGTTTTATTTTTATAATGTATTTATTCTTTGTTCTACCGTCTTTTTCGTTCAAATAAAAAAACCTTTATTTCCAGGGAAAATAAAATTAATGTTTTAATTGGATCGTCAACTCAACAAGAAAATGATTTAGTAACGTGAGTATTTATTGTATAATTAATATACCCTCTAAATAACATTTGAAATTAATTTTATTAGAGTAAAGTTTGTAAATTAGAGGCTGAGTCAGTAATTTAGTAGCTGAATTATATTTTTAGAAGCTGTTTGCATGAAGCTGATCTGATGCTGTTTAAATGAAGCTTATCTGATGTAATATTTATAACACGTTGCATCTACAGTATTTTTTATTTATCAGTTATCTATCACCATGTCTTGATTTTTGGTTGAACCAATCAATAAAACAAACTCACACATTTCAACTGTTATAGACGACCAGACGAGATACAACATAATGAACAATCAATTCTGCACACGTCTCAGTAGTGTGAATACCCTAATTTTTTTGAAATGTTGAATAAATGAAAAGGATACGAAAATACTATAAACTTACTGTACCTTAACTTTTGTTATAGAGAACCGGAAAAGAACCAACTTAATGAACAATCGTCAAAATCAACTTCTGCATTCGTATCACTAGTGTGAGTACCCTTGTTTTTCGGAACTGTAATTTATAAGAAGGATACTAAAATTTAAATTTTGTGGCTGAGTCATTAATTGAGTAGCCGAGTTACATTCTTAGAAGCTAAAAATGCTGTAAAAAGAAGCTTGTCTGATGTAAGTTTCAAGTAATCAAATATTTAATTATAGGTACGTTACAAGTACAGTATTTTTTATTATCTGTTACCTATAACCCTGTCCTAATTTCTGGTTGAACCAACTAATAAAACGAAGACGTATACTTCTCCTGTTATAGAGAACCGGGTGAGAATCAACATAATGAACATTCAACTTCTGCATACGGCTCAGTAGTGTGAGTATACTGAGTATATTTTTGAAATGTGAAAATAAATGAAGATGATACTAAAATACAATAAACTTGCTGTATTATTGGGTGGCTGTATTGCTGTATTATGTAAACTCACCCTAAGCCTATAAGTAACGGGGTATTTTAAAGCTGTTATGATTTTTAACAATGTGACAAATGTATTTTTTAGGGCCGACGATACTGAAGAAAATGAGAACGATTTTTCGGGCCAGTATCGATAGTACCGTTACTCCGACTATACCTGTAGAAGCAGATTGTTCCTGGAGCAAACGTTCTAACAAAGATAAAAAAATAATAATAAAACAATGCTACAAAACTGAAAATGGCCACATGGTAATGAATCAAAATCATGATTGGTTTTATCAATTTCAGGGCCAGCTCCATGTAACAAATAAAAACATGTGTTTATTAGCAAATAAACAGCCTATACAGCAGTATAGACGGGCTCAGAGTTTCCCATGAAGGCAATAAAAGTTTATAAAGGCGATGATTTCTGGGAACAAAAGATATTGCCTAGATTGACAAAGTTTCACTTTGAATGTGTTCTTCCGGAAATCGTTGATCCTAGAAAAAGCCTATCACTGCCATTACGGATATAGTTTTGTGATTTTATATGCGAATATACAGCACACATAGCTGTGTATTTTCATAACTGATTTTCATTTATTTTACTTGTAAATAACCTAGTTGTATTCAGAATTCATTGTGTGCTAAAAGCATTAAAACTTACCTATATATATATATAGTCTCATTCACACAAACATTTTAAATAATTGTTGAACCCTTGAATTGCTACATACTATAGAATATAGAATCATTTACTGCAATCGACAACCCGCCTGCCCCGAGTGGCGAGTTTGGCATTTACCCCAAATTAGTAAGGTAACTTGTGGCTAAGAATTAATAACTCAGCCACAAACAATTTGTCGCTAAATACTAGGAGTATTAATTATGTTACCTTACTATTTAGCGACAACTTTGTTTGTGGCTGAGTTATTAATTTCGTGCTAAATAAAATACTGGTACTAGTATTTTTCAACTAATTATTTGTGGCTAAGTTATTAATTTTGTGCCTTAGATTCTTAGAGTCCAATAATGCTAATAAACAAGGTTGTTTAACTAGTGATTACGTACCCTACCTGCTACTGCATACTTTTGAGATGTCTAAAAATACTACAAAAGTTATCCTATCTAAAGTGTATATTTTGAATTTAAATTTCAAATATTTACCATACTGCATTATGAAACTCAAAACATTGAAAATACCAATATAAACCACAAAGAAAGCGCGGCGGCGGCGCGCGGCGCCAGCGTGTCACGATAAGTTGGTTCTGGTCGCGCTGTTCGCACGGATCGCGGGCTGGCCACCGAGTCGTCAAATACCTACAATGCGGCCGGGCAAATTCTTAATAGGACTCTTAAACGCCTTGTCTAATTTAACCGTGAATTGTAATGATTTTGACACATAACGCGTAATTGAGTATATAAGACATGACATATGGCTTAGATATCTCCTGTCTTTTTCTTAACCTATTTGACGGAAAGGGACAGCGCTATGCCGTGTGATGCCGGCTTAGAATAGCATCACCCCATTTCTTACCCATGGGTGTCGTAAGAGGAAGAAGGGAATCGAGGGTTGGATGTGTATTGCAATTTTAGGCGATGGGCTGACAACCTGTCACTATAGTGATACACAGTTATCTGATTGACCCTCAAACTTTTGTCAGACGTGGTGTTAATATCCGTTTTAAGGCCGTTAACGCTCTGCCTACCCCGTAAGGGATATAGGCGTGATTTATGTATGTATGGACAAATGGTAATTCAAGAGAATTTATTTTTCAAATTTTGGCCAGTATGCAACAAAAAACAAACTAATAAAATATAATCAGGTAAGTATTATCGTGGATCTTGATCTTGATCCTTATAAACTACCTAATAGATTGAGGACAAAGATAGAGAAGACCATTTAATTTGTTTGTTATTAATGTGCTAATATAAATAAATAAATTATATAGATATTATCTAAAATAAACAGTAAATGTTTTGGGCAAGAGTATCAAAATTTTCAAGCGCGGCCAAGATTTGAACCTGCGACTTTCACATTACTAGTGGCGACGCCTCTTCCATCTGGGCTACCGCAGCTCATTCATTGCCCGCCAATTTTGCAAGTGTATTTTAATGCCAGTAACGCGTGGCACGGCTCCATCTACCGGGTTAGTTTTGCAACTAATACCAGATATCAAAATGTTATCCTTGAGAAATAAATTTAAACAGAATAAGGTATATTTTGGGCTGGACCTGGACACATGTGTCGCCGAAGAGACGAAAGATGGACTAGATGCGTTCTGGACTGGAGACCCTGATTAGGGAACCGCAGCGTAGGCAGACCACCCGCCAGATGGACCGACGACATCAAAGATCGCGCCGGAACATTGTGGATACAAAAAACGGAACTCCGCGCAGAATGGAGAACTTTAGGAGAAGCATATGCCCAACGTGGGCGGAACCGTGCTGACGAAGAAGAAGAAGGTATTTATTACAGATTAAAAAGTAACGCTTCTCTGCGCCAATAGATAGCGGTGTTTCTCAACTAGTCACGCAAGGTAAAAAAAAAATACGTTCTAGTTCTAGTAGTAAATTATATAATATTGATAAATTACATCTTGTTTATTAAATTATTCATTAGATTGTTGACTCGGTGTCCCACACAAAAAGAAGAAGAATCAAACTCCCCTGCAGATAATTGTCCCCTCCCAAAGGTCAACGCCATCTATCGATGAATTTTAGTACCTTTTCCTTTTTTAAACAGCTGTCAAAAACGAAATTCAAGTACTTTGATACCGTGGTTCCATTCCACTGCTGAAGAAAAAAATACACTAAAAACTATTTTAAAGGACGTTGACCTAGGTAGGTATCAATGTTTATAAGTATGTACCTATTTTATTTTTGAAAGATTCAGCAATTTGTATAAACTACGCATTATTTTGTAGCAGAAAGTAGGTAAACATGTTATTGTATTGCAAAAACATCTAGGACTTGCGGACGGAAGGGCTTACGTATACTTACTTATTTAATTACTTATATACAGGGTGTAAGGGTACTAACTTATTTAATTACTTATATACAGAGTGTAAGGGACAGCTCTTCGAATACTGATAGGGTGCATTCAGACCATAAAACTGATGAAGTTCCCATCAAAAAATAATTCAGGTAGCGCCATTTTTTGTTAAATTGTTTGTTGTGATTTAGAAGGTTGATTCTTTTTGTCGTTTCCTTAGATAATTATTATAAATAAAATAAAAAAGCCCTTATCCTACCAAAGTTTTAAATGAATCTTACTTATACATTACTAGCGGCCCGCCCAGCGGTTTCACCCGCTGCTAACTGATTTCCCACGGGAAACTGACCTTCTCCCGACATAAATCATACATAAAAACCTTGTGATTTTAAAAAAAACTTCATCCAGATCCGTTAAGTGGTTTTGAAGATTTACTACATGCATTGCATACAAACAAACAGGCAGGGACAGACGTGGGAAGCGACTTTACTTTATACTATTTAGTGATAATCGGTCTCGCTTCATTAACGCATTAGGCTAGGATGTAGATAAAATTGTGTATGAAGCCCAGATAAGAGGTAATTTAAAGACTTTATATTGGCAAGATGCATTGACGGAGGAGGACGCTAGAATTGTATGACTACATAGTAAAAATAAAGTCGCTTCCCGTTTGGTGTCTCCTTATATGTTTAGAATTACCCAACCGATTTTGATGCGTTTTTTTATTATTAGATAGAGTATCTAACTTGAGAGGAAACTTTATAAGTAACTTGGACATGAAGTTTTTTATGTAATAAAGGCCTGGTTTTTTTTTATTCCCCATGGGATGAAAAGGGGGTTAAAGATTTGCATGAAAGTTCGTTGTCTTAAGTGTGATCCGTTTCAAAATGAGTGATTAGACTTATGACTTAAAATAATTAAACACGTGTTTCAGCATATGTTAAATTTTAACCCTAAATAGGGTCAAAAGGGGATCGAAAGTTTGTATGAACGTTTGTTTTTTTAAATGAATGTGATCCGTTTCAAAATTTGTGATTAGACTAATAACTTAAAATAATTAAATACGTATTTCAGCATTTTTGAAATTTTAACCCTTAAATGGGTGAAAAGAGGGTTAAAAGTTTGTATGAAAGTTTTTTATCTTAAATGTGATCTGTTTCAAAATTTCTGATTAGACTCATAACTTAAAATAATTAAATACGTGTTTCAGAATTTTTGAAATTTTAATCCTTAAATGTGTCAAAAGGGGGTCAAAAGTTTACTGCCAGTTGGGCTACCCGTTTTCCCATGGGAATGTGACAATTTTCCGGAATAAATTACACTTATAAACCTTCCTCTCAAGTTACTCTATCTAATAAAAAAAACCGCATCAAAATCCGTTGGGTAATTCTAAAGATATAAGGAGACACCAAACGGGAAGCGACTTAATTTTATACTATGTAGTGATAGTGATTATCTCTTCCTAACATATTATTTAGTGTTTTTACTTTTTCGTTGTTTATTTCACAATGAATATTTAACCTCTTCGGCGTAGGCCTCACTTTGAGTTAAAATATATGATTACCAGACAATTAATATTCAATAAAATCCAGTATCGTGGTAAGAAACCCGTTATAGTATTTTGAGTCATTATACAGGAATATTATTTATTATTAATGATAGGTTTGCTCTTGACTCTAGTCTAGGTCATAGGACGAGACAGAGTCTAAGATGGAGCGAGCTCACCCAGAAGAAGCCTGCTCACTCTTACTTTGAAGAGATTAGGGTTGTATGCGTTTGGAAACACAGACGCAGGTAGTGAGTTCCACTCTTTCGCAGTGCGCATTATAAATGATGACTGGAAGCGCCGAAGGATGGCCTGAATAGTTACGTCCAAAGATAAAATTTTAACGCCTTATACTGAGGGCTATCCGAATGATCCCCACTCACACCGCTTACATTACATTATCAGCCACAACAGTTCACTGTTGGACACGGGCATTGCCATACTCGCCACGCTTGGCAAGCGGATTGGCTAGTGCAGTACAAGATGTTGCATTCACAGGGAACGCTGCTGCCCATTCCTTATAAAATCGAAACAAAATTTACCTACTTTATCTGATACTAAAACATCATAATCTCTAAATAACGGCTAATCGGCTTCTAACGAGTGAGTCACCTTTGTAATGAGTTAACTCTTTGAGTCACTTACTCGAGTCTCGACAGCTATACAAGGTCTTTTATACTGAGTGTAAGAGTAAGGGACAATTTAGCGAACATTTCAAATCACTCCCTGAAATTATGGAATTACTTTTCCCAAGGAGGAAATTTATTCTATTGGTATGAATTCACTATATTATGCTTCATAGCCAGTCAGGGACTTCACTCAAATATATCACAAATAAACGACAGCGCAGGTACACACAATAGTAGTGGCACACAATAACAGCCACAAAAGTCCACTGCTAGACATGTGGATCCCCTAATTGGGGGGCATTGCCATACGCACCACGCTTGGCAGGCGGATTGGCGAGCGCAGCGCAAGATGTTGCATTTACAGGGAACGCTGCCGCCCATTCCCTGGATTATTATTCTTAATCGCTTTTTACGACACCCACGAGTAGAATTTGGGTGGTGCTATTCGAAGCCGGCAACACACGGCGTGTACACAATTGACTTGAAATGACCCTCAGACACCTATCAGACGTGACGACAACGACCGTTTACGCTCTATCTACCCCGCAAGCGAAACTGAAATATATCACAAATTAGGGACAGGAAGAACAATGGAGTCTGGGACGTTGCACCTCAGTGCAATGTCCGATCGTAAAAAAACTACCTTAATCTCTTGTCCTACTTTATATCAACATGGAATTTTTTAAAAATATGATGATGGATAGATATTTAGTGTTTGGAACTAACTATGCTGTATTTAATATTACTTGAAAGTCTCATAAAAAATACATTTTTAATACGGGCCTGAACCCTTGCGTTCATTTCCAGTATAATTATAATTTTAGTTAGGCATCAAATAAATCATACTAGAGGTAGCTACAGTCCGAAAAAAAACTCAAAATGGCGTAAAGTGAAGCTTTAAAATTTGGCGTGACGCGTGACGAAGGTCATTGTCCTCGAGGTCATTGACTGGCAAGGTAGTAAAGATGGATTCGCAACTACGCTGGTTAAACTTAAACGCTTGGTTTAAAAAAAATTAGGATGTTTGCACATTGAAAAAGGGTATAACATACTCACGAAATTGAACAAGTTTCCCCATGGAACATAGGCCGATATATGAACAAGCATTATAAATTGAAAATTTTAAAAACACGACTGCTTTCTGAGATAAAACCTAGCCTATGACACTCGGGATAGTGTAAGGATTCTTCCGATACCATTCCCATTGGAATCTGTTAGTAATTAACGAGTTTAAGGCCTTCAAAGAATATACATACATATTATTACATACATACATAAACTCTAAAAACATCCTTTTTGGGTTGGGCAGTCGTGTAAAAACAAGATTAGACCTAGTAAATTTACTGATCGGCAATTTTGTATAGGAGGTAATTTTTTTATTTTTATTTTGATTCATGTATCATAGGGAAAGTTATTCAATTTCATGAACGAGTACATTGACCTCCCTACGGCTTGTTATACCCTTTTTTTACTCCCTGTTTATATTGTTTATCCACTCAAATGACACAATTTTAAAATAACAATATGAGACCCACGGGTCTGACTGTTACTAGAACCTAGATAACCCATATTCTTCTTTTACGTGTAGGGCTCCGTGTCGACGAACGATCCGATGAACCCTGGTTTCAGAGTTTTTCAACCGCCTACTACTACTAGTAACCCTGTGACATGATTGTGTAACGACCGATCGCTTAACGTGCCCTCCAAAGCTCGGAACGATCATTCTTACAGACAATCAGGTTGTTCAGCCTGCAATGTCCTAATCAAACTGGAAACAAATTCACAAAGTGATAATATCAACTTTTTGAATTCCGGCCAGTGGACCGACGACTTAAAAAGGCGGCTGGTAGCGACTGGATGGCGAAAACGAGAGATCAAACCCTATGGCGCACCCTGGGGGAGGCCTACGTCCAGCAGTGGACTGCAACAGGCTGATGTATGTACCCATGAGTGCCCCACCGGGAATTGAACAGAGAACCTCTACGCCCGGGCAGTCGCACTACCACTGCGCCACATCGGCTGTCAACCCCTATTTAAGGAGCTAGTGACCTTTGCACCGTTCATTGAATGACCTTTCACGGTTAATCTCACCGGTTGACGTTTTCAATCTATAAGAAGGGATCGAACTTCAAAGAGGCGACCAAGGGACTCGTGGGTGTGTATTGCAATTTTAGGCGATCGGCTCACAACCTGTCACTATGGCGATGCACAATTTTCCGAATAACCCTCAAATATTTGTCAGACGTGGCGTAAATGTCCGTTTTTTGCGGCCGTTCACGCTCTGCCTACCCCGCAAGGGATTATAGGCGTGATATGTGTATGTATGTATGTGTATGTAAACTTCAAAGGGAATTATTAATTGAATCTGTTTTTGTAATTTTCTAAGTTGTTGACTTTCAAATAATGTGCCTGCCAGACAGAGCCTTTTTGCATGGGTGATTAGATTTTCGGAAAAAATTGTTTCTGATTCAAGTCTCATATTCGGCAAAGTTTGTATGTAGGTAGAATCTGCTACCGGGCTAGTGACAAGGAACAACTTTCCCTAAGGAACATAGATTGAAATATGTCAATTTAGAGTTTCCATAGTAACTCAAATCAGCTGATCGGCAAATTCGTATAGGATGTCCTTATATTTTTCGTATTTAGACCTATGTTCCTTGGGGAAAGTTGTTCCTTATCACCAGCCCGTCTTGAGTTTTCGCTATCGATCACTATTAAAATTTCACCCATTAGTCATTCACCATAAATGTCGCAGATACGGAAACTAAACCTACATACATACACATATTACGCCTATTATTCCTTGCGGGTTAGGCAGAAGTGAACGGCGACAAAAAATTGACATTTACGCCACGTCTGACAAATATTTGAGAGTCATTGGGAAAATTGTGTATCGCGATTGCGATCGATTAAAATTGCAATGCACGCACACCCTCGAGTCCCTTGGTCGCCTCTTACGACACCCACGGGAAAGAAATGGGGTGATGCTATTCTAGGTCGGCATCACGCGGAAAATTAACCTGATCTCACTAAAGTACCTAGTCTAGGTGATCATTATCAATCAGTGACAAGATATGAAGTACAATATGGAGTACTGCCCACATGTGCATGAATAGTTCAACCTCGCCATGTGAGTCACAAAGTAGATAGTAGTGCCTTTTGTAACCTATAAGCGCCAACGCTGCGTCGAGCCGGCAGCTATACAAGAGCAGCGCTGTTCGAGGCGGGTCGCCCAGCCCGATGGCGGAGATATAAAATGCATACATACATATATCACGCCTATAATTATTGTATTTTGCGGATGTATATTGCCGTGCCGTGTGATGCCGGCTTAGAATAGTATCACCCCATTTCTTTCCCGTGGGAGTCGTAAGAGGCGACTAAGGGACTTGAGGGTGTGTATTGCAATTTTAGACGATGGGCTGACAACCTGTTACTATGGCGATACACAATTTTCCGAATGACTCTCAAATATTTGTCGGACGTGGCGTAAATGTCCGTTTTTTGCGGCCGTTTGGTTTCTTCCCCGCAAGGGATAATAGGCGTGATATGTGTATGTATGTATAAGCGCCAACGCTGCGTCGAGCGGGCTGCACGCGCGGGCCGGCCGCTAGACACGGCGCAATTCAAGAGCACTCCACAATACAAGAGTCTCACCCTATTGCCATACCACGCTTGTCTCAGGCAGGTTGGCGAGCGCAGTGCAAGATGTTGCCTTCACAGGGAACGCTGCTCCCCATTCCCTGGATGATTATCCTTTAGATATAATTGGGGTGATGCTATACATATATACATTTATAATTATTGGAATGACCCTCAATGTTTTTCAGACGTTTACGCTCTGCCTACCCCTCAAGGGATATACGTATATATCTGAATTGTCATTGTATATAGGGTGAAATTTTACTAGTGATCGATAATGAAAACAGTGTACTGGCTGGTGATATGGAACAACTTTCCCCAAGGAACATAGGTCGAAATAACACCAAAAAAATGAGCTTTCATAGTAACTCAAATCAGCTGATTGGCAATTTTGTATTGGAGGCCCTAATTTTCTTTTCAAAATTTCGATCTATTTTCCTTGAGTAAAGTTGTTCCTTGTCACCAGCCTGTCTTGAGTTTTCTCTATCGGTCACTAGTAAAATTTCACCCTATATATTTATGTAATGTTCAATCATAAAACACTAGTATTACACAATTAAATCGTACATTCCAAACTCCGAAGGTCAAAATACAATCGCAACTTCCAAAAAATCGCCGCCATTTCTCTTTTATAACCGGTCGTTCAACCTAAGATAAATATGAGATAATATATTAAAACAAAGCATACATTTCATTACAAGATTGTATGCTTATTATCGGTCAAAACGGTAGCGAATGTCACGCTTACGATTGACATTGACTTTGGCGATAACGGTACATCTATTCATAATCGTTCTATTGTCAGGCGGAGTCGACACGAAACGCGCAATTTCGCACGACACTGGCTGTTTCTTTCCTCGTAATAAAAACTGGCGTTTAACAAAAAGGGTGTACCGATTTTATTTGTGACAGTAACACAACTGCTTATATGTATGTAGTTTAGGTAGGTTTATGTAATTATAAGGCATTGAGGGGTATTTTATTTAGTTGATATTAAGGAAAATCAAAATGATTATTTAAATTTGTATGTGATTGTGCACGCCTTATCTGCCTCACTTTATGAGATCTCACTATCCAAGGTCTGCTGGAAGAGATTTCTTTCTAGAAATAAGTAGACCTGTGTCTTATGCTTTTATTGTGTGCAATAAACGGTTTAATAATAATAACTGCCCAACCAAAAAAAGCAGTGTCAAGCATTTTATTTTTTCTTTCAATTTCCACTTTAATCGTCAAACGTAATTTGCGTATGCTACATTCACACACTTGCGCTATGGGCAGGGAAATGGGCAGCGCGAGCATGTGAACAGGTTACTCGCGCTGTAACTCGTCATGCCGCTGCCACATCCTATGCTCCCGCGAGTGTCGGTTCTTCGTGCGCGAGTCAAAGGACAGAGGCAGCACGTGCACAAGTGGAGTGTTACTATTCTTAGTTTAGGAAATATAGTTAAGCCTCATAATTGTTTTTGTATAGTTTTACCTATTAGTAATTATGTTTATTAAATAAAGAATTTGTATTTGTATTTGTATTGCTCTCTCGCTCACTCGCATAGCGAGAAGAAAACAACGGCGGTGTGTGAACACTCACTCGCGTTGATACTTCCGCTGTATTATTTCGCGACAGCGGCAGGAGTATGAGCAGGATGAGTGTGAACGTAGCAATACATCCAGTTGCTAGGAAGCTGGTGACGAATATAGCCCAGAATAGCTTACATCCCTCAGTCTTGCATACGGCACAAGATAAATATTTAACGATCATAAAAAATTGCAACCTAAAATGTTTTTGTTATAACTTTTTCCTACACCAACTACTGTAGTTATGGAAACGGTCGAACGCTTAATAAATAAATAAATTAATATCCGTGACATTTCACACAGCGCCATCTAGCCCCAAACTAAGCAAAGCTTGTACTCAGGGAACTAGATAACTTATATTAGTACTTAATCACTCGTCTGTCGCTTCATACTATAACAATTTCATTGGTTTTGAATTTTATTGTGGGTAGTTAAAGTTCAAAATTGTTGTCCGGCTCCCGGTACGTGACAGACAAGCGGTTAAATACCATTTTCAGTAAATTTATACATTGGAAACACTAAGACTAAACACAAATATCCAAAAATAAATTTCACAAATATTTGTATCTTGTCCCCACAAGATACAAATATTTGTTCGATCGAACCCACGACCCTCGTGCAGCTGTACTATACGCTACGCCATCGGGCTAGTCAAGTAATAGGCATGTACAGTTTACCTCGAAACGCAAAACGCTCTTGCCATTTATCGGTTTTCTTATTCAGTGGATAATAAGGTGAAAAACTTCAAGTGATGATTAAATCTACATTAAGGTTTATTCATTATTTACTCTGTATTGATGTTTAGCCGATTGTTGAACATCATCATTGTCATCATTACATCGTATAAAACCTTGTTATCAGAGTCACTTGAAGCGGCTTGAAACCCAGATACTTGTAAATTTAATAATTCGTCTTTGATATGGTTGCATAAGTAATCAAAAACAGCAACTGGGACGACGACTCAACGTGTCTTCCGAAACATTGAACCATCTTTCAATCAGGAGATTCAGCCTGCAATGCTTTAACCAAGCAGGAAACTATTTTAAAATGTGATAAAGTTGTGATATAATGTATGTATGTATAAATTGTCAAAATATCAACTGTGTGTGCCCACATTATTTAATCCACATCTTCAGACCAAACACTACCACTTCAGAGACCTACAAGTGGTAGCAGGCGGTTGAAAAAAATCTTGTCTGAATACCTACCAAATTTTAAAACATTTCCCGTGTTAAGTATACAATTTTTGAAAACTGTTCACCAGTGTTCATCGGGACATTCGTCGACTCGGTGTCCCACACGAAGAGAAGAAGACTACGGGGGCAGTCATGCCCATGTAATGGAACCCTTCAGAATTTGCTCTAACTTATGCATTTAGTCTGATCGCCGAATATTTACCAAAAAACAAAACAGTACTTTTCCACAAGAATCGATCCAAAAAACATATCCACGCGCGGCCAACGAATTATAATTGTTAAGTGCTGGCTGGTAACATTTGACACGGTACGGCTGCGTGCTCGCTGCATGCATAATATAGATCATTTAGGGCAGTAAAAATAAAAATATTTTTGATCGATACTAAATTTTAAAAATATATAGTTTCTTATTCCGACAGATGGAGTTATACTTAAGGCGAGTGTAGCCGTCAACGACCTCGACGGTGGCGCCACTCCACAAATAAAAAGTTTTCTCTTTATACAAACAATCTATCAGAATATCTGATGCCCAAGTTTTTAGTATTATACTTATGTAAAATTAGAACTTGCAAACTCAATAAAATATTAGCTGTAATTAAAGTTATGGCAATTAATACCAAAAGCAGCCGTTTTTAGGCACTTTTTACCATAACTTTAATTGCAGCTAATATTTCATTGAGTTTGCAGTTTCTTATTTTACTTAAAAATAATACTAAAAACTTGGGCATCGGATATTCTGATAGATTGTTTGTGTAAAGAGAAAACTTTTTTTTAAGTGGCGCCACCGTCGAGGTCGTTGACGGCTACACTCGCCTTAATACGCTTCCTTTATTTGTCGCAGGCGATACTGATACCCGGTCCGGAGGTTAAGGGCATTTCGCTGACTGACTGACTGATCGCAGATTCTAATCCTACATTAAGGATTCGTATGTTTTTCATAGGTACTCTTTTTTACCTCAACTTCAACACGTCTCAAGTCACAATAATAATAAATAGTTTAAAACCCTACTGTAATGTAGGGTCACCGTAGTAATTAGTTGTAATAAGCTTCTTTTAAATGTCACTATATATTGTTTTGACATCAAAGTTAGTCTGCATTGTCCCTAATCTTACTATTAACTACCAAAAAGTAATTAAGATTTACATTTGCGTCATTTAATGTCAAGTAAGTTGAAAAGTGATTAAGTAATTTGTATGCATATACACAAATCGCAAAGCTAAGTTTTCAAAACTAACAGCGCCATCTAGTGTAAATAAAGCACACCAAACAAAAAACAATGAAATCGCACAAGTTTTCTAATTTAGTTCATTGCACGCAGTTAAAAATTCCATGCATTAATGTCTAAACTTACCTCTTGAGTCAATTCGTCGCCAGTGTGATGACCCTCGTCAGGTTCGGACTTGACGTCCTCCTTCAGCGATACATCCATCTCACTCACACCACTGGAGCTAGCCGACGTAAAGCTGGTGCTAGCTCTTTCCCTCTTCACGCCCAGCACTAGTTCGTCTTCAAACATAGGAGCCAACTCTGCAACTTCGTCTAAGGGAGTGTTTTCTAATAGATATTGTTCGAGGTCTTCTTGTTGTTGTTTGACATCCAAACAGTCAAGATCGTTCCTCAATTCTTTGACGTCATCAAACATCTCCCCGTAGTCCCTCAAGTCGGCCATGTTTTGGGTGAAAACAGAGTTGGGTTCACCGAGCTCAAATTTCTCCGCTTTCGCGGAAAAATACGGGACGAAATCGTCCATTGCGTTGTCGCTGTACAAGTCTTCATTTTGAGGCTCTTTTTTGATTTTGATATCAAGAAGATCTGACTCCGTGGAGTCTTGCGGTTCCTTTTTGATGATCATGTCCGGTTGCACTAGAAGTTCGTTCACATCGAAAGATCTTGTCGCTATTTCAGCGAAGATGTCTGACTCGGTATGATTGTTTAAGAAGTCAGCAGAGAGGGTGACTACCGCGTCGGGTATTGGAGGATCTGGGTTAGATTCAGCTTCCTCGGTGTGTGGACCGTCTGGATCTTCTGGGCCCTCGTCATCGGAGACTTTGACCTCTTGCGCTACGTTGTCGTCGGCTGAAACGCCATCTTCACTCGGCTCGTCGACCGACTGGGTCGCGAGCGCGGGGGCGACTGAATCGGTAGCCACGTTATTCAATAAATATGTATGAAGCACTGGATTTCCACGTACACGGATATTGTCTACATTAAAATCGGCGTATCGCCCCAGGGAGTTGAGTTCCTCGAAGAGTTCTCGCTCGTAGTTAATCAGGATGTTGTCTAAAGATTTGGGGTGAACGAAGCGTGGCCTTATGAACGTTCTGGCTTCTTGCTCTGCGGACCAATCGGAGCCGTTTGAGATGTGCAGTCCGGAGAGAAGCTGTTGGGTTTCCTGCTCTAAATAGTCGTCAGGAGCGACCTTCAGGAGGCTCAGAACCAAGGCTAGTCTTAGCAACTCGTCGCCGTATAACTTTTTCAACGCGATCATCTTTCTTCAGCCAAATTAAGGCTCTTAAAAGTTCTTAACTAAAATTTAATCAGTCTCTTTATTATTCTATGTTTTCTTATATTGAGCACTAAAATACTGAGATCAAAAGATTGCCTAATTTAGGCTTTAGTTATGTAAAAGTTCTAGATTTTCTATGATTCTGCGTTTCGTTCCTCCTTTTGCGTTTATCGGGAGACATGTTGGAGTGGTGTCACTTCGCGCGCACTAGAAGGTCCACTGTCGCACACATCGTACCGTTTTGATTCATGTTCACTGGTCCGACACTCGCACGTAACACACTGAAAGTATTTTTTTGGCTCGAGGCCAAGTTAGTCACTTGCACTTCTCAGGAAAAGTCTAAACTGGAACAAAAATATTGAAATGATAACCTTGGGTACTGCAGCGCTGCGTGTCACGTGTTATTATTTATTCTATCACTAGTGTGAGGCCATCGTAAAAGTTCTATTTGACAACAGACAAATCCATACTGGAAGAGATGTTAACAAAGGAAAATGGACCTTGTGTACAAACAACATAGACTTACTATAACAAACAATCATGGATCGGACAGCTGTGAAATCAGACTGGTTCCTTTATTCCTATTATAAGTTTACTTTATAAAGTAAAATTCTACTTCTACATAGATGATTGACTGACTTTATCATGATAGTAATCAACAAATTCTATACTCAGAGACTTTCCATGATTAATAAATAACTACACAGAGGACACATGTTGTTACTCAGAGGACGTTTTTAAACAAGTGTTTAATTAAAACAGAATATCTAAAAGTATTTTAGAATTCTTAATATTTAGCTTTAATAAGTACAGAGTATGAATCTAATAGTAGGTTAGGTATTGGAAGATCCTTTGCCTTTTTTTAAATAATAAATACATCGGGAAAACACAACTAGGTACAATTTTCAATCAAATGCTAATCAAAGTATCACCAGTTAACCAAATTAACAATTGTTAAAAGTTCGTTGTACGAATTGACACTTTGTGATTGCTATTCACGATTCTACTAACGCAATAGAAAAGTTAATTTGCATTGAAACATACGAATAACATTAGCCTTTGACATCTTAATACTTTACTTAATTTCACACACGTAATCGAAATATATATCTAATAGTAAAAAATATATATCTACACTGGCAGTACAAAAAGGTCACCTATAAAGCACCTTTGAAAAAAGTAAACATCGATATTGGCGCGGAAATTATTTTCTTTATTCAACGTTTTCGCGCGAACAATGTTCTTTGTTTGAAAGTTTGTTTACGTTCGGGAACGCTCGCCACGAGCGGCGGCGTTCGCTCTCTGTGCACAACTGCGACGCTCCGACCAAATCAAATCGGCACGCGTCGCGACGCTGCGTTCATTGACCAGGTTAAGATGAGCTAAGTCGTTAAAACTGAATCTTGCTGTATTCAATGCGACTCTCCATAAATACACCGCGAGTTTTCGTTGCCACATGAAATGCCTTTCATTTTCAGGGCTGGTTGAAGTATTTATACCAAATGTCATTAAATCTGTCAAAAGTCTGTTTGTCTGAAATATTTCGATTATTAGGGTAGCCAGATCGGGCAAAGGTAATAAAAACAACCTATACCTGGATGATTTCACTTGCCTTACTCGAGTCGAGACCTGCTTGACGAGACCTTACTTGAGCGAGACTAGAGCATCTATAGCAACCGTGGAAATAAATGCATATTTGATATTACACTGCGAATACTAGTGTATGTATGTGATGTACCCAAATACAAAACTTCATTGCCATATCCTATTCATAAAATCATATCATCTAAAACATGGCAAAAGTCCTTGACTTCAATAAAGTTTAATTCAATTTGAGATCGATCGGGCAGGTCTACAGCCGCCCTTGGCATTGTGAGGGTCGTTGCTCCAACATAACGCCCAAATCCTGAAATTTTCCCGCTCATTCAAACATATTCGAAATTTAAACGTTGTAGGTAACAGTTAAGAAAAAGATTCTGCCGATTTTCTAAACAAAGGCGGTCATACGGAGAGGTCAAGGAGTTCTGGTCGTTACGTTAGGTCATAGCAGGTTATTTCTGCGAGTGTTGATTATCTGCATACACGTGATAACGTAAAGATAAACTTTACTATGTATCTATCTATATCTATAGTAGATAATACACTCGCTGTTGCGCAAAAAATGTATTTGATCGCAGTTGCGATTTCCGTAATTTTTCCAGCCACGGGTAAATTCAAGTACGTACCTGTGACAATTCTACCCTACAATACCCTATAATAAAAATACTATGGTTGTTTGTAAATTAAACTGATTCATAATTATTTAGTTTGTATAATATACGTACCTATTATAAAAACGGTACAGATAAAAACAATTATAATTATGGGCAAGAAAGCGTGGAGAGCACGCGTTACCATTTTTGGCGCGACTGATTCATCGCCTGAAATTTAAAATGGCGTCCTAAGGTCTTTTAAAGTGCAAACTTTTGCGTAGTAAAAATTATATTTTTCACGTTTTTATTTATGGAATATGAATATTATAATGAAGTTTGACGTAAGAACCGACACCAATATTTATCCAACAAGATAGCAAAAAGAAAACACAAACTTGTCTTCTCGCCTATTTCTACATCTCGGCTTGTTTTTCGGCAAAGCAACGACCTCTGTGAGTTCAAGGGCACTCTGCCCGGCCAATGCTAGGCTAGGGACGTTAAGAAATTCAAATGGTACACATAAAACACCTATGGGGTGCATACAAATGCTGGTTTTATCAAAAAGTAAAAAAAAGTTTTATTTTACAATGCCATAGGCCGTCCGTAGGATTTTGGTTGTAAAACTGAATAGATTTTATACCGAGGCAGAAATGCCTACATGTAAGAGTCATAATTAAGGAAGAACAAACAACTTTTGAAGATAAAATTCTAAGAATGTCATCGAGGTATGCGAAAATATATAAAATTTCTTAATCCGACAGTTTCTGCGTGATGAACTGATGACCGCATTGATGGAGTTCATTGTCAAGGTGACGTAAATATTGAATTTGAATTTGGCGAATGACTACAAATCTCTACAAATAGTCGTCATCATCACATCAAATCATGTTCTGCAGTATTTGAAGTTTTTATTCGATGTCGTCAATACTTAGGTCAATAAGTAACTACATTTTCTGTAGGTACTGCTATCAAAAGCGCTTTAAGTAGCTAAGGGATCGACTAGTTATACCTACTACTTTTTGTTACAAAGTACCTACTATGCGAAAATCTATTTAACGATGTAATTGTATCAGGCGTTACTTTGCGGAAGTCCATCTTGATTGAATTAGATAGAAAGGTATTTAGCTTCTTCCGCACTTATGATGGCTAGTAATGCAGCTAGTTGAATGCACCACGCGTACGATCGCAAGTTAATGCAAATGCACAAGCGATGCACTTTACTCGCACTACTTCCACCGTTTTACACTCTACACGTGTTTCGCCCCTCCACGGAGCATCATCAGGAGATGTTCGACAGTCGAGTTCCGAGCACTGAGTAAAAGTAAATGCAGCACAACTAGCTGCATTACTAGCCATCATAAGTGCGGAAGAAGCTAAATACCTTTCTATCTAATTCAATCTATTTAACTTGTGGTGTTACTTATAGTATAACTACTCCCAATAATTTTGCCACACTACTGCCCGACACCGCGTTTTGTCTATGACATGAAAAAGTCTCATACAAAGTCCCTAATAAGACCTACATAAATCCTGTTCTTTTTTAGTTATATCATATCGTATCGTAAGGGCGCGATTGGGCTGGTGAAGTTTGTGTGGCTTGAACAACCACACAAACTTCTCCGGGTTAGCTCCTGCTCCCCACTAGTCAGGTGTAGGTTTTAAAGCCCCGGAGCTAAAATCAAAGAGTCTTTGAAAAACTATCGTAGCAAGTGGAAGGATAGTCTCAGGTCTCAACCTAACCCTACGTGGAAGAGGCGTTATTTATGTTATGTTTGTTGAACAAAGGTTAAACTGAACACCTATACATACATACATCAGCCTATTGCAGTCCACTGCTGGACGTAGGCCCATAGAGTACGCCATAGGGCACGATCTCAACACTTGCGGAAAAATCCCATTTCACAATTTCATTCAAAATAAGCACTTTCTTTTCAGCTGATGTTTGCATTTTCTTTATTATTTATAACAATGGGTCACGTTATAAGAAACGATAACAATGTGTTTTGTCCCCTTTTGTTTTTAGATTTAGCATCGCCATGTTTGTTTTTAGAAAAGTTTGTTTTTCATGAAACATTTATGTGTTTTCCCACATTTAAGTGGTTCTTTTGATACAAATAAAAACTTAGGGCAAGGGAATGTAACAGAAGTAACCCTACTTGCAAGCAGGTTGAAACTTAAAACCATGAAAAACTCGTCGCAAGGAGGTAGGAATTTGGAATGAAATAGCGCGGCGCCTCGATTGTGCCACTTTTATTTTTTTGGTTAAGAATGTGTCAAAATCTGTCAATGTCAAAGATTTGTGTTTTTTTATAGGTCGTTTAGGGAAAGTCGCACCTGGCGCCATCTCGCCATAAGCATAACGAAAAGCATTGCAAAGATAAACCTGCTTATATAATCTGAAAATATAGCGTTAATTGTTTTAGCACGCGCGAAGTCAAATTGCGACGAGTTTATCATGGCTTCATTCTGGTTGTTCTATACTACTCTCTGAATACAAAAACAAGTTACATAAATAAATTGTTTCTTGACGTCACAGCAAATGAAACAGGTTTCGCTAACAGTCGAGAAGTTTCCTTCTACAGTTTGTTATTGACCTGATTTCCTTATTCAGCAAGTTTTTTTTTTTACTGAAGTCTTTTTGAACGAAAATAAATATAATTCTAATTTATTACGTAACTATTCGAGTTTATTTAGGGTAGATTAGATATGTAAATACTAGATTGTTATAACACGAGATTTGCATTTGGAATTTTATCTACACTCGTCTCATAATGTTCGGTTCATAATAACAAACACGAAAACAGTTGTATAAAGACCTGCTTTATAAATTACGTCTAATGAGAAGGTACGCCTTTCGATAAAATTGAGAAATGAAACGAAGTGTTTTTTGCCAATACTAAAGCCGACATCTTCCGAAGCGCCTGTCATCCGTGCCGTGTTCAGTTATGGTTTTAATGTTTACTATACGGAGATATATAAGTATTATGGAGATTGAAAGTAAGGAATTCTAATTCTTAGTTCAGGAAATAGAAGCCAGAAATGATTTTGTATCATAAAACCTATTTTTAAATATGTTTGTTAATAAAGAATTATCTTACATACACGCAATGAAATGTGTAGATTCCTAAACTATAGAAAAACGAACTTGGTACTATACATAAAGTTATACCACATACTTATACCCTCTACCTAATTAAAAGTGAGTGAAATATTTGCAATCTCTAAACACTTGGCAAAATATTTTAGAAATAAAGTGTAAGATAAATTGCATGTTATATTTTACATCATTGCATCCTTGACTAAGATATATTAGTAGGAAATAAATTTCTCGCTTTCCTTTTCCGCATCATACTGTCTCCCACGCAAAATTCTGCATTTCGTAAACAAAGAGACAAAATTCACCTTACGCTATCAACCTTGCCTAAAATACATAACAGAATTTCAGTTGCCACGCCTGCTAATCTACTCTAAACTTTATTGTCTATTAAAGAAGACTCAGGAGATGATGTCCATCGTAAAAGCGAAATTGGATGGCCGCCATAGGCAAACGGCCTTAAGTCATTTCAATGACGTTTGAGAACAAAAGACGCGGGAAAGTTCGTTGGATCCAAGGAGTTTTTACAGCTATGTTGCATTGCATATTGTTTTAGGAATTTGTGCCCGAACCGTTTTTTATTTTCGTTCGGAAATGCGCTAATGATCTGTCTTTTATCGCCTGCCAGTATTTTTTTTCATACACAGAAGAATAAAAAATATTTTTTTATTTTTACACGACTGCCCAACGAAAAAAGGAATGTAATGTTTTAGAGTACATGTATGTATGTCTGTATGTATGTACATATTATGTGCGATTCTTTAAAGGGCTGAAACTTGGTAATTACTCAACAGATTCAAATGGGATTTGTATCGAAAGATTCCTTACATTATCCCGAGTGTCATAGGTTATGCTTTTTCTCAGAAAACAGTCGTGTTTTAATTTTTTTTGATTTATTTTGCTTGTTAAACAAGAAATAACAGATTATATATACACTATCACATTACATAAACATATACAGGCATCGCTTGGTTGGGTTCGATGATAGCCAAATATAAATATATTTTGGGTAAAACACGTATGCAATGCAACGCAGCTTGGAAATACCACACAGAACTTGCAAAACATCTAGGACATCACACCAAGATTTTCGCGCCTACTAGGCCTTGATATCAAAATAACAATTAGAAAGTGAGCGAATACCGAGCGAAAGTATTATAGCGTAGTAGATCCATTGTAGTAGAAAGCGTACGCATCGCGGGGTTTTGCGTTTAGCGCAATTTTTGAACGCAACAGAATAACGTTCTATATTTGAATAGCCTTCCTCGATATAAATCGAAATGACTGTTGCATACTGAATGAATACTAGCTAATAAATACTTTAATTCCTTCCGATAGTTTTTTTTTTTTACATTTTGCTTAGCGCTCGACGCTCGCTAAATCACCTGCCAAGCATTGAGCGTATGGCAAAGAAATCCTAATGAGGGCCCATGTCCAGCAGTGGACTGTTGTATCTGTTAAAGTCCAATAATAGCCAAAGAAAAAGCAAATATCAATTAAATAATCTTCTTACGCTGATATAAACAACATTGGTACTTTAAATTATGACGTGAGACTTCTCTGTAAGGCTGCGGCAACCTTGTAACGCTTCCTCTGAAGCAGTAAGGACGAACTGCTAATCAAGGGAGGTATTTTTAGCGGCAAAGTGTTTTATTTTTAATAATACTCGTGGGTAGGCAGATGCATTGTACATCATACAGCCTATATGACGATTTGAAAACTCAACGAAGCTTATTTTAATCGATAATTATTATGATGACGATGAAATGACTCATCAAAATATGTTTGTGATAAGACTTGGAAAATCATTATTTATTAGACGATAAGCTAATGTTGCATGATAATAGTGATATTTTAACTACTTACGAATGCATTATTCGTAATACAAAGAGTAACAAATAGGACGTCAAAATACTCATGAAACTTTCCCAATGTGTACCATTGGGAAAGTTGTCCAGTAGGTCAAAATACATAGTTAAAATAAATAGTAAATTAACCATCTGATTGGCAATTTTGTATGGGAGTTCATTTTTTTTATGTTTTGACCCCTTCAAAAGGGGAAAGTGAGTACTTGACCTCCTTTCGACTTGTTGTACCCTTTTTGTTACTCCCTGTATAAATGGGCTGACAACCTGTCACTGTGACGATACACAATTTTCCGAAAAACCATCAAATATTTGTCAGACTTGGCTTAAATGTCCGTTTTTTGCGGCCGTTAACGCTCTGCCTACCGCGCAAACGATAAAGGTGTGATATGTGTATGTATGTATAAAAAAAAAGGAATTTTACTAGCATGCTTACTGTGGTGGAGACGCATCGGCAGCAATAATTTTTTTGTTGCCGTAGCCAAAGGTAGATATTTTGATTTTTTCTAATAGCAATCGTCAATCAGTTATTCAAACACCCCGAAAATCGAACCAGGGACCTTCGAATCCTGAGCCTGTAGTCAGACCGCTTCACTACAGACTGTAGCGTGTAGCCATATGGTATATAAGGTCACAGCTAGTCTTCGACACCGCACCTTATACGGAATCGTATCAGGCTAACTCTATTTAAGGCAGAAGTCTACAATGAATTCATTCTCAATTTAAAACTCCTATCGCTTTGACTGTAAAGTCCAATTTGTGATGGCAGTTGCAGTAGGCACTGCCTTTTACAGGTGTTTCTATAATAGTAAGATCTAACCAATGTTGTAGAACTTCACAAGTCTGTAATTGATTGTCGGATCGAAGGTCTTGCGACATAGCCTATACCTATACATACATATTTAGGAGGAGTAATAATGAGGCGGTCGGGTGATGTGACCAGGGGAACGACTGTTCCAACCGGACATGTTTGGAAGTTGTAATATAGCGATCGGCGGAATAACTTCTATACCGCGTTTCAGGACTTGTATGAAATTGACGCCACGTCTGACAAACATTTGAGGGTCATTCAAAAGATTATGTATCACCATAATGACAGATTGTCAGCACGTCGCCTAAAATTGCAATAACCATGTAGCCTACACCTTTGTGGTTGTAATACCGCGTTCACCTATCTAGCTATAGCTAGGGAAATAGGAAAGGAAGCGGGCAGCGCGAGCATGTAAACAGGTTACTCGCGCCTCGCGCTGCGACTCGGCATGCCTCTGCCACTTCCCGTGCTCCCGTGAGTGTCGGGTTTTCGTTCGCACGAGAGCGAGTGGAATGTATTGCTATCTCGCTCACTCGTATTGAAACAAGGGAGTATGACAGCAGTGTGTGAACGCGAGTGGCGTTGATATTTCGTCCGTGGTTGATACTTCGCGGAAGTATAGAAGTGTAAGTATTCTTGGGCAATATTCGCGGTAAATGTAAGCGTATAATGTGAACGTATCATAAGATACACAAACATATTACCTACAATATTAATTATATTTTATTATAATTATGCCGTGTGATGCCGGCTTAGAATGATCACCCCATTTCTTTCCCGTGGGAGTCGTAACTGATCATTAATTAACGGTATCTCCTACCCTTTTCTAAACCTATTTGACGGAAAGTGACAGAGCTTATTTAAGGTAAGTTAAGATTATTTTTGCTCGAATTGAGGTTTATGGCTTCGTAGCCTAACCTAAGTCAGGCTCTTTAAAGTTAGAACTAAACTAGTAGTTTAAAAGATATGCGAGTACAAACATACAGGCGCCTTTGGAGACCAACATTATCATATTTTAGAATTCCTTGGATGTTACACACACATGTATACACATATCAGGCCTATAATCCCTTGCGGGGTAGGCAGAGCATAAATGGCCGCATAAAACGGACATTTACGCCAGGCCTGACAAACATTTGAGGGTCATCCGGAAAATTTGTGTATCGCCATAGTGACAGGTTGTCAGCCCATCGCCTAAAACTGCAACACACACCCTCAAGTCCCTTAGTCGCCTCTTACGACTCCCGCGGGCAAGAAATGGGGTGATGCTATTCTAAGCCGGCATCACACGGCATCCTTGGATGTTGCTTGTACATATGTACAAGACCCATTGATAACCTCATTTTTGAAGTCATTTAAAAATACATTCCCAACATTAAATACGTAACCTCAAAAAAATATTTACGGCGACTGCATTTTTAAAAACAAAACAAAGATAAATTACAATAAGTTTGCCAAGATTTAAATATAAACGTCATACAAAACACGAATAATTATTTAAACTCAAGGGTGTGATCAAAATATCTGCGTGAAACGGGACGCAGCCGCACCCTTGCGCTGAAATCTGCACGTGCAAACGAAAATGAAGGATTCTCGGAAAATCTGCCGTGTTGACATCATTGCAAAATTCGTCGTTGTATGAAAAGGTCGAAAATATACTACAGAGCAGTAGGTTAAGCGTAAACGGCCGTAAAAATAGACAAACATTTGAGGGTCATTCGGAAAATTGTGTATCGCCATTTTTTAAGGCTGCATCAGTCCTAAAACGTAAGTCTCTTTCCTTTTCGCTGCGAGAGAGAGAAACAGACGATGACGGCTCAGATTTTAATTAATAAAATAAATAAACGAATATTTCAGAAAGTATATATAATAGATTCATTACTCATTTAATGAGGAAGAAGAGGACACAAAATAAAATATGAAATGATTGATAACAATCAAATCATTCAGGTTTTTAGTCTAAAAACCGGAATAAACACTCAAAATTAGAGCATACTTTGCAATTTTTTTCTATCGAGGCTATTTCTATAAAACTTGTTTTGGGGCCCATAGTTTTGTAGCATATACCTTGACGTATCACAAAATAAGTATCGTCTCATAATTTGGAGATTTCAAGAAATGGGATACAAAATGGGAAAACTTCATGTGTACTTAGATAGCGCTGACATAAACTGAAAAGTCTCTTTCCATAAAAACGCATGTGAATAGATGAAATGTATTTATGACTCAAATGTCAAAATTTCAACTTAGCACAAACAACGCCATCTGGTATGTCATTATAAAACTAGCTCGAGAGCTGTCAGCAGAAAAGTCCTCATTCGGAACAATATCCAACCTTTCGCAGTTGATTTCTAAGCCCATTTCATTTTAAAATCAATTATGTTACACTTTGTGTTTTTACTTCTTGATGGAACTCCATTTTAATTTACAAATAAAACACTTTTTCACTAGTTCCACTAATTAAATATATTTTTTTAATTTGATATTTAACTAAATGCGACCGGTTTCTAACATCATCATTGGGCAGTTATTTAAAATCTTAAAATCCTAAGTAAGGTTTTACATAACTGCCCGATATCAAATTAAACAAATAGAGGTATTTAATGAGTGCAAATAGTGAAAAAGTGTTTTATTAGTATATTAAAATCAATTAAATCCGATTTCAATCTATACCAAGCTGGTGTAATGATGATGAGGAATCATACCGCCAACGCGCGTCACTCCCACGCAGATAGGTACCAAGTTCCACTGCATTTGACAAATTGATCACCGAAAATGAAACATTGAACTTAATGTCAATAAACTTTGGAACACAATACCAATAATTACGTACGGCGCGCGCAATATTGAGAAACAACTTGTATTAAAGATCGGATAATATGCATTTGCATATTGAAGCATGTAGCAGGCCGTGTGATGCCGGCTTAGAATAGCATCACCCCATTTCTTTCCCGTGGGAGTCGTAAGAGGCGACTAAGGGACTTGAGGGTGTGTATTGCAATTTTAGGCGATGGGCTGACTACCTGTCACTATGGCGATACACAGTTTTCCGAATGCCCCTCGAATGTTTGTCAGACGTGGCGAAAATGACCGTTTTTTGCGGCCGTTTACGCTCTGCCTACCCCGCAAGGGATAAAGGCGTGATATATATGTATGTATGTAATAATGAGAGCTATATTATCGGGCTTTTAGGCGATTGGCTGACAACCCGTCACTATGAATGTTTGTCAGACGTGGCACGCTCTGCCAACCCCGTATGGAATATAGGCGTTATATACGTGTCTGGGCATATATAGGAAATTCTGAATATAGATCTAAGAGACATTCTCGTCAATGCATTTTTAGCACTTTTGGCACATTTTCGTTGTGCGACATCAAAATGACGTTGTCATGGCATCAACCCATGCTGTTTTCTCAGAAAGAGGGTAATTACGATTGCTTTGATGTGACATGCTTCTGTCATAAGCTTACATGCCCTAGGGCAGGTAAAATCGGAAGGTCCTCAAACCGGTTTTGAGTTTCGATAATCTGTGCGGAATGATAATAGGCGTGGGAAAAAGTGAACTAATCATTTTTGAATACCACATTTTAACATACATACATACATACATACATCACGCCTATATCCCTTACGGGGTAGGCAGAGCGTTAACGGCCGTAAAACGGATATTAACACCACGTCTGACAAACGTTTGAGGGTCAATGAGATTACTGTGTATCACTATAGTGACAGGTTGTCAGCCCATCGCCTAAAATTGCAATACACATCCAACCCTCGAGTCCCTTAGTCGGGTCTTACGACACCCATGGGTAAGAAATGGGGTGATGCTATTCTAAGCCGGCATCACACGGCACGGCACATTTTAACACTTCCCGTATTAGGTATAACATTTTTGAAAACTTGCAAAATTTTCAAGCGTGGCAGGATTTGAAATTGCGACTGTCGCCATTACTAGTGGCGACGCATCTTCCATCTGGGCTACCGCAGCTCGTTAACGCCCCGCCAATTTTGCAAGTGTATTTTAATGCCAGTAACGCGTAGCACGGCTGCATCTACCGTCTTTTGGAAGCAAATGTCGTGGAGGTGTCTGCATATTGCATGGAGAAACGGTTGAGGTTAAAAGTATTCCCTGGGTTTCGGATCTTGCTTCAGAAAAAACGTTTGAATGTTGTGGGATAGAAATAAAAAATCATAAATTGTTAATTATATGTATATACAGGATACCTGAAGCAGATATTGAGATATTTTTTACGAAACTTGAAATATTGCTACATAAGCTTCAAACTAATACGAGAAAGAAATTAATATTATCAGGGGATTGGAATATTGATATCATCAGCAATAAAGCAAAAACTATTAAACTACGTAAACGACTTATAGAAATTCTGACTACTTACAATCTTAAGTTACATATGAGTACTGCCACGCGTGAGAAGTCATGTATCGACCACTTTGCAAGTAACATTGAAGGAGCTGTAGGTATAAATGTGCCATTATGTTTATCGGACCATAATAACGCTCAACTTTTGGCCATTCCCGTAACAAGACAGGTTCCTCCAATAAAGCAATGGGTTGAAACAAAACAAATATTTTCTCCCGAAAATATATCCAAATTCCGATATTGCTTAGTAAAGTACCCATGGCTTGATGTTATTCGTTCTGATAATGTGCAGGATATGTTTACGACTTTCCACAAAGAGTTGCAATTATTACACAACTTATGTTTTCCTAAATATAAGGTCAAAGTAAAAAGTACGAGGAATAAATTGAAATGGCTTTCAAAAGGGATAAGGAAATCTTGTACTGTCAAAAGAAATATACGTATGACTTACTATAAGAATAAACGGAATGTAATTAAATATTACTACAGAAAGTACAGTAGAATTCTCAAAAAATGTATTTCTGCTGCACAAAAGAACACTAATAATAACTTTATAACGAATTCTAAAAATAAATGTTTGGCAACATGGAGGGTTATAAATAATATGAATTCTCAATATACGAAAACTGTTGTGGAAAGTCTAAAAGTCGATAATAATATAATCTTAATAAATCCAGACGAGATTGCAACTAGATTTAACGATCATTTTATTAATATGACTAACTCTGATTATATAGCTAATCAAAGAGCAAATCATGCATTGTTAAGTGAGAATCACAGAAGCATGTTTTTGATACCAACTGACGTACATGAAATTAGGAACATCATAAAGTCGTTAAATAACTCTAATGCAACCGGATACGATGAATTAAATACTAAAATTATTAAAGCGTGTGCCGATGAATTTGCTTCCATCCTAGTACATCTTATAAATTTATCACTCGAATATGGAGTGTTCCCGGATACATTCAAGCACTCAATAATAAGACCGCTTCATAAGAAAGGAAACAGTGACGACATGGACAACTACCGGCCTATTGCATTGATACCAGTGTTATCCAAAGTTTGGGAAAAGCTCATCCATGCACGACTGATGTCTTTCATTGATAAGTTTAATATAATTTGCCCAGAGCAGTACGGATTCGTAAAAGGTAAATCAACGTCACTAGCTTGCTTCTCACTTATAAAAAATATATCATTATTCATGGATAGTAAAGTGCCCGTTACCGCCATTTGTTTTGACATGAGTAAAGCTTTTGATTTTGTTTGTCATAAAACTCTTCTATCTAAACTGAATTACTACGGAATTCGAGGAACCGCAAACAATTTAATTGCAGATTACCTGAGACATAGAACCCAATGTGTAGAAATAAATAATTTTAATAAGAATAAAGAATATATTGCACACAGATCATCTCATAAAGAAAACAAAGTAGGAGTACCTCAGGGAAGTATACTGGGACCGTTATTATTTATTTTATACATTAATGATCTGCCACGTATCACAGAATATCCGTGCACTTTGTTTGCTGATGATTTGTGTATTGTTGTTCAGAAAAAACCAAATCAATGTTATGAGTCAGAAATAAATAATACCATTAGAAAAGTTATTGAGTGGCTGAAATGTAACAACCTTCGTGTTAATCTCACGAAGACGACTTACATACAGTTTTTTAACCAAAACGGTAGACCAAACTCTTTATCAGTATCTTACAATGGTAATCAGATAAACGAGTCCTCAAATACCAAGTTCCTCGGCATAACGCTTGACTCAAATTTGACATGGAAGGAACAGGTAGACATCATTTGCCAAAAAATAAATAAATTTGTATATGCCTTGTACCGCCTCAGAACCATATGTGACCAAAAAACATCACTGACAGCATATCACGGTTATGTGTGCTCTGCGTTAAGGTATGGACTTTTGGTTTGGGGAAACTCTGTACACATGAGCAGAGTTTTTATACTGCAGAAGAAATGTATTAGAGCGATGTGTGGTGTTGGGCCTTTGGAGAGTTGTAAGCCACTATTTAAATCCCTGAACATCTTAACCTTGCCGTCATTATATGTTTTTGAGGTGTGTATGTTTGTAAAGAAGCACATTAAACTATTTGAATATAAGCAATCTACTTTTTCGACAAGGTATCCACATCGTTTAGCTGGCCACAAACACAAGACGACAACTTTTGCAAGAAATTGTTACTACATGTCAATATAGTAGTTTATGCAACTGTCGTATAATGGGGGTCATTAGAATGCGAGAGTCTGTTTATCACACGAGGCGCAGCCGAGTGTGATAATAGTTTGACACGAGCATTCTAATGACTAATTATAGCAGTTGCATACACTATTTTATCTACACTCTAAAAAATTTACTCAGTTGAACACTTTGATACATTGTCAAATTCAATACGAGAACGTAATATGGCTTGATATGAATTTTTGAAGATTCTTTACTAACAGTTGTTTAGATGTCGAGTCTCAACAGCAAATAACTAAACAACTGAACAACACTGAACAACAACTGAACAACAACTGAACAACACTGAACAACATCGTAATAACATCTGAACAACAACTAATCAACATCTGAACAACAACTGAACAACATCTGAACAACATCTCAACAACAACAGAACAAAAACCTATTAAAACAACTGTACAACATCCGAAAAATTACCGTACAACAACAACTGTCAGGTGCGGCGGAAGATAGCGATTTGAATATTGGAAAAAAAAACTTCGTTTCATTTCTCAACTTTATCGTATTAAGAGTTTTCTCATTAAGTCATTACGCTTCTGTAATTTATAGTAAACCCTAGTTTTTAGAGGCAGAATGCATAAAGTAGGTCATTATGCATCTGTTTTCGAATTCATAATTCGAACATTATGAGACGAGTGTAGATAAAAGCTATTTAATATATTGCCTGACGACATTAAACAACTTCATAATCTAAAGTTTAAGAGATGGTTGTTTGACATACTAGTTACTAATTGTTTTTATGACATTAATGAGTTTATGACTTTCAATTTCAAATCGTGGCGTCCGACTTATTTAAAATGATACTGACAGTTTATTAAAATTTATTCATATTTTTATTTTCAATGTTTCTTTTAATTAATATTATTATTTTTTGACATTTGTAATTTTATTTTGATAATTGAATGATTTTATTGTGCATGACATGTATTCATAATTTCTTTTTAAATGTTAATATTAATTGTAATTAATTTATTATATGAACGGAGAAGGACCTACTTATTAAAATTTTTGTATGCCAGTATTGGCGCAACATGCTTGTCTGAAATTCTATTTTAAGATCTTATGTTACCATGTTTGCTTACAAATAAAATATTGATTGATTGATTGATTGATTGATTAGTTTTGTAATACCCAGCGTTTGCTCTTGTCTAGTCTAGGTCATAGGACAGAGACAGAGTCTAAGATGGAGCGAGGTCACCCAGAAGAAGCCTGTTCACTCTTACATTGAAGAGATGAGGGTTGTATGCGTTTGGAAACACAGACGCAGGTAGTGAGTTACACTCTTTTGCAGTGCGCATTATAAATGATGACTGGAAGCGCTTAGGTGGTCGTTCTTCGAAATTTCTCGACTAATATATTTAGAGCTCAATTCCCGAATTCCGGTTTTGGTAAGTTATATTATACCACACGACTTTTAACATCAATATTTATTCGATTTCAGGAAGTTTTCGCGAGAGTCGTGAGCAGTTCTTAGGTATTTGCGCGACAAAATGCTTGCAAAGAGCAAACTACATTATTTTCTATAGTTATTCCTCGATAATTACTTGAAAAAATATAAAAATACCTGTTTTCTTCAAAACTGGTTTCAAAGATTTTAAATCTCTGGAAACCGGATATAAAAATCCTTCCGATATTTCCGTTTTTCGAGGAATTCCGGAATACCGGTTTCCATACCCTACATGAAAATGGAACGGCACATTTAAATATGACGGACTTTCCAAAAATAAACTTTCTTTGGACAGTCCGACCTTTGCTGAATGTTAATTCATTTTATGCGAGTTTTATGGGACTAGAGGATTTAGTTGTTTTACAACACGTTTACAAGAATTAACGTAATATTTATTATACTCATAGCACTATCAGCAGCAAATTACGTAATGCAAAGGTTTTTTTTTTAACCTATTACGTTCCATCAAATTTTGTTTCTTTGACTCGCGTACGAAAAGCCGAAATTAGCGAAAGCACGGGAAGTGGCAGCGACATGGCCAGGAGCAGCACGAGTGACCTATTTACATGCTCATTGCTCGCGCTGCTCACTTCCCTGACTATTTCCCTACCCAGAGGCATTATGTGCACGTGGCTTATGTAGTACTATAGTACCGCCGCCGAGAGAAGTCGTATTTGACAGCTGTCAGATGCGTGATAATACTATGGCAGAGGGACCATTTTCCTTTGTTTACATCTCTTTTAGTATGGAGATGACAGCTGTCAAAACCGACTTCTCTCGGCGGCGGTATAGTACAAAAAATAAGAGCCACGGAAAATTGCATGTTATTAAAACCGCAAAACGGAAAGGTCGTGCGTGATATGATAAACGATAATAATAACCACCTACAAAAATCTATAAGTATTATAGTAGATATTGGTAGGAAGGTATTTCTATTAGAACAATACAAAATTGTTATAAAAATAAGGAAATTGTGTTATACAAATTTTTTTTTTTTTACAGTGACGGATCATAACGTCAATAAGTGATAATGATAACACTATCCTACATTGATTAAAGTAATTTCATTTTAATTTAATTCTGTATAATCGAAAAAGAAACTAAAAAAATGCAAAACGCAGCGTTCCCGCCATAATCCACGTAAGAAGTATTTTAGGTAAATCTTTATTTTAAAAATAGAACGCCGTCCTTGTCAAGGTGTTCGGTCGAGAGGTCAATGCACTCCGATACCTATACAACTAGATTATTATCGTAAGAAATATAAAATATTATCGTAAGAAAAATCGGCCATTATCGTGGTCGGCGACTAGTCAGCTGATTTTAAGCCCATTAGGTGATAGTCGGTTAGTCGGCCAAAATCATACCTATCTAATTGAAACACAACTTAGACGTTTTTCAAATAGAAGAATACGGCCCCAGTTCAAGAAAGACCGGAAGAGTATTTGTTAGACAATACACATACATACATACACATGTCACGCCTCATCACGCCTGTATTCCTAGCTGGGTAGGCAGAGGGTTAACGGCAAAAAAATTACGGTAATTATCGCCACGTATGACAAATATTTGAGGGCCGTTTCAGATAAATCGTGTATCAGTATAGTGACAGGTTGTCTGTCGCCTAAAATTGTACATACATATATCACGCCTATTATCCTTTGCGGGGTAGGCAGAGCGTAAACGGCCGTAGAAACGGACATTTACGCAACGTCTGACAAATATTTGAGGGCCGTTTCAGATAAATCGTGTATCAGTATAGTGACAGGTTGTCTGTCGCCTAAAATTGTACATACATATATCACGCCTATTATCCTTTGCGGGGTAGGCAGAGCGTAAACGGCCGTAGAAACGGACATTTACGCAACGTCTGACAAATATTTGAGGGCCGTTTCAGATAAATCGTGTATCAGTATAGTGACAGGTTGTCTGTCGCCTAAAATTGTACATACATATATCACGCCTATTATCCTTTGCGGGGTAGGCAGAGCGTAAACGGCCGTAGAAACGGACATTTACGCAACGTCTGACAAATATTTGAGGGCCGTTTCAGATAAATCGTGTATCAGTATAGTGACAGGTTGTCTGTCGCCTAAAATTGTACATACATATATCACGCCTATTATCCTTTGCGGGGTAGGCAGAGCGTAAACGGCCGTAGAAACGGACATTTACGCAACGTCTGACAAATATTTGAGGGCCGTTTCAGATAAATCGTGTATCAGTATAGTGACAGGTTGTTTGTCGTCTAAAATTGTAATACACATGCAATCCTAGAGTCCCTTAGTCGTAACTTACGACTCCCACAGGAAATAAATGGGGTGATGCTATTCTAAGCCGACATCACACGGCACTTTTCTTCATCTTCACTATTCCTTACTTATGTCACGTTTACACAATGCCTCTACGAAACTTAACCATTGAAAAGCTGTTAATATGTCGACGCAGGTACCAGTACCCGATATGATACAATTTTACATGTGAAATTCGATGTTCATTGCGTAGTCGGTTGGCCATTATGATACCAGGAATATGAACCGGCTACGCAATGTACTAAAAATTTCACCTGTAGACTTGTAGCCTGTAGTTTCATAACATAGGCACCAGCTGTCATCGATTGTTGTTTGACCTGATTGGTAATCGAAGCTAGGTCACGTGTAGCAAGATACCTTTTAGGTAAAGTCAGCATTCCAACCAAACCATTTGAGGGATCAACATAAACTGGTTATTCATACATTTAGTAAGAATTACCAGTATAGATCGATGGCCGCGTGATGCCGGCTGTCGTACGGGGCGATTATGGGACTCGAGGGTTTCATTTGTGTTACAATTTTAAGCGACAGGCTGACAACCTGCCACTATAGTGATACACGATTTTTTCTGAAACAGCCCTAAATATTTCTTAGACGTGGCGATAGCAACCATTTTTTGCGCTCGTTTACGCTCTGCCTACCCCGCATGGGATATAGGCGTAATGTATGAAATGAAAGCAAGCTATGTACCTAAACCTAGTTATTTAAAGCTTTTAGATTATTTCTTATTATTTTTAAACTTCTGATGTAAATCTGTAAAGTCTCTAATTATAAATTTAAAAAAGCTTTATCAGTTAAATAAAGCTATGTTTTTCTAACCCCACCCCTATAAACTTCATTTTAAAACTATGGATGTAAAAGTCTGAAATAAATAAATTTTATTTATTTATTTACATAAATAAATTTTATTTATTTATTTACATATATGTATGCATGTATGTATATTTATCTTAGTATTAAATGGGTATGATTTAAGCTGTCACCAATTTAATTAGTTTCTGTTTCCTTAATAATAGAGTTTGCCCCCAAAATAATAGATTTGTCACCAAAATCTAGTCATCAAACAATATAAAATCAGTTCCACGAAAAATGACCTACAATCATGGAGATATAAGGTCTAGTACCAAATTAATATTTTTGAGTGTATTTTAATAGGTTTGTCCTAAGAAGTATTGAAGAAAATTAATTAAAAATGATCACCAACAAATAACATTTTTTTATTAAATTGTTATTTGCACTTGTAATTTTTCATGATGATGATTCATACACGTAATTCTATTGCATTGCATGGAACAGAGGCATGGAATGCTGAGAGTGCTATTTTTGTGCACTTGCTGCGGCTAGGTCTCTGACAATAAATATATTTGTTGCCGAGCGCTTCTTAGTGCTAGACACAATCTAGATTATTGCAGCTGTCGCTATAGATTGTGCAAATTAAAGTTTCACTAAGTTTACAAAGTAGGTATGTATGTGATGCCGGCTTAGAATAGCTTCACCCCATTTCTTTCCCGTGGGTGTCGTAAGAAGCGAATCGAGGGTGTGTATTGCAAATTTAGGCGATGGGCTGACAACCTGTTACTATGGTGATACATAATATTCCAAATGACCCTCAAATGTTTGTCAGACGTGGCGTAAATGTCCATTTCTTACAGCCATTTATGCTCTGTCTTCCCTGTAAGGGATTACAGGCGTGATATATATATGTATGTATGTACCTTTTTTAGCATATTTGAATCATGTTATTTTATATACTTATATTCTTTAGTGCACAATATTAATAAAAAGATTAACAATAAAATAAGTAACAAAGGCGAGCTTATCTCTTGAGAAGAGATCTCTTCAAGCCAACCCATTTGATGATCCAAAATTCATATCTTATTGGATAAGAAATAAGAGAGTAGGCAATAAATAACAAAAGAAAACAGAATCACAATTACAAAAAAAAAAACATTGAAAGAAAATAAAGTTTCTTTCATTTGGTTTGATTCACTAAATATGAAGACCCTTCCCGTGTCCCTATGTATGCTTAGGTCTTTCAACATCATCGTCATCATCTGCCTGCCCTTATCCCAATTTATTTGGTGTCGGCGCAACATGTTTTTTCTCATTCATCTCTATCAGCTGCCAAATCTTCGTTTACACCCTTTGGCTTCAATCATCTTTTATACAATCCATTCAAACTTTTTTAAGCCTTCCTCTCCTTTTGCATCCATCCAACATAGAACTTTCAACATATGCAAAGGAATTTTGATGCAGTTTTCTTGTGTAGATATAGATATAGAGGATGGTTTTTATGTATTAGTCATGCCAGAAAAAGGTCTTTTTCCTGCCGGAAAATGGTTAACAGCAGGTGTAACCCTTAGGCGGGCAGCTAGTTAGGTACTTAATAAAATTAAGAGCCATTTTTACCTGTGATGTTTACAAGATCCTGCCCGCGCTTGAAAATTTTGCAAGTTTTCAAAAAAATTTATACCTAACACGGGAAGTGTTTTAAAATTTGGTATTTGATGTTTACAAGTCTTAATATTACTATGAAAACATTATGACTAGTGAAGAAAAAGATATGCTTAAAAGGTTTGGTTACACGGAGAGGATGAACGAAAGAAGATTTAATGAAACAGGTATACATGGGAAGTGTGGATAAAACATTGGAAGGGGAAAATCTTGAAAAAGAAAGGTTGTGGTCCGAGCAGGCTAAATAAAGTTCAGGTCAATAGTATCCTAAACTGACAAGGGTGCACAAAAAGATTGATGAATGTAGAAATAAGTGGAAGGAAGTAGTCTCTGCCTACCCCTCCAGGAAAGAGGCATGATTTATGAAAATAGTATACAGTTAATTGTAAAGTAGGGCTATATAATCATACCTAGGTACTTGACTTGACCTTAGAATAAACTACACAAGTAGTCAACTAATAGTCATGAATACCAGTCATGCCAGGAAACATTAAGACTTTATCAATTTTGTGTTTCCATGTTAATATTGGACTAGTTGCAGCAGTAGTAGTAATGTCTCGTATTTTTATTTATTTGTATTTCAGTACTTGCAGAAACCCGGTAAAGTAGGTATCTCATATTCATTCATAATCAAACATTACCTACCTACCTACTGGAATCTGATAAGAAAATCTTATCAATAAAAAAACTTGCTTTGTTTCATAATGCCTACTTCATTATAAAGGCAAAGGATCTTTGACTATTCAGAGCTTACTATTTTAAAATGGGAATGAAAAGAATTATAAAAAAAAGTTACAAGGTTTTGCTATAGGTTGGAATAATCAGCTGTGCTAGTAAGGTTATAATTTATTCGTAAACTGAGTGTTCTAACGCATGACTGCAGTACCAAAGGCCAAGATCCGCTTCATTACCTTCAAACTCGAGTAATATCCACTAAATAAAGGTAAAAGCACTTATAAAAACACACACCACAACGGGTTTCTTTTCACTGTTTCGATGCACTATTTCGCCCTGAAATCCACATTCGAGTCAGTTGGTAGCACTATTTTTAAGCGGTTTATTTGTTTTTCAATAGTATACTCACTATTACGAACTATTTCACAATAAAAATGTAAGTTTTATAATTAACTCAAGCAAACATGAACGTGTAATACCGAAATCGTTTTGTGACCGACTTCGGTTCGGATCGAAGAAGTGGTGATGAAACGAACACGTCATGCTGACATTTAGAAAGAGACGGAGCGATACGAGAAAGCGAGATGCATAATTACTAATGTCACTTTTCTAATCTGCGTGAGTGGCGCTATCTTTCGTTGAGCAGCTAAACCAAATAGAACACATAGTAAGGTTCTTATCAAGATTGATTCTGCTACTTGATAATAGATGGCGCTGTACGTTCTGCTTATGTACGTTTTTCATCAATACGTAATTAATACTTTAGTGGTGTGTTGTAGTCATCGCTATAAATACAATTCAATCGTTAACTAGTTATTTTGTTACCGTCCGATCACTATCCATACACACTAGCACACGGAATACCTACCTATAAAACCTTTTTTTAAATGTACGGTACAAATATAATCAATGGGTACAAAGTCCGACCATGTACACGTTTAACTGCCATTAATTATTAACTACAACTATGTATTTTATGATTTGTTTATACAGCGTCATCATCATTATATCGTATGGCAAAACCTGCTTGGATCATACGTGAGATATAGTTATAAGTAGTATAATACATGAAAAGGATGTGAATTTGCTCACTAAGTGGCCGGACTAACTCTTTACTCCGTTATTAGGGGGTCAGTTTTTCAAAATATACCTTTTGCATACCTACAACTGGCTTCAACTACGTACGTATGTACGTAATTATTGTACAATACTTTACACTAATAATAAAGCGGAAAGATTTGATTGTTTGTTTGTTTGAATTGAATAGGCTCCGAAACCACTGGACCGATTAAAACAAATCTTTTTCCATTAGAATCCTACATTATTCTTGATGAACATAGAAAAGAAAATTGACTTACCATAGTGAATACCTACAGTCAGGGTGATTGTGATTTAGTATGGAAGGTCGATCTTTTTGGCGTTTCTGGACACATGTTTCTCGGGGAAAGTTGTTCAGTTTCATGTTACATGCACCCAATTAGTATTCGGAGGGCTGTCCCTTACACCCCGTATAAAAAAAGACGACAATAAACATAAAACAATGTATAACAAAAAAAAACTTTTAGGCAATAAAAAGTGTATATAATAGTAGCTGAAGGTAAGGATACATAATTGTCCACGCGTGCGAAGCCGGGACGGGCCGCTAGTAGAATATACAATTAAATAGTTATCACGGGGCCCAGTCGCAGAAAAAATGTAGCAGCTTTCTACGAACTTTGTAGCGGAAACGTAGACAATAGCTACGCCCGCTACGCCGCTTTCATCAAGACACTCGTGGTCTAGGTTTCCAGAAAACTTTCCTTTTGTATGAATTCCATTTTTGATTGTCCAGAAGAGCTACATAAAAAGATGTTCAGTATATTTATGAATAACGCCATATACCTATTATAGAACGCTAGACAAACGTATCCCTTACTTACATAATACTTAGCAGATATAAGACAATAATAAAAATAGGTTTGCATCTAAACGTAAAAAGTATTTTTTAAGTAGCTTGTATAATTACGTATATTGTACCTAAAATACCTGGGTATATATTAATTTTATATAGACTCGACTAACCCACGGACAAACCTCGAATAGTGGTTTTGTGGGGCTATGTATTAGTTTATAAATTCATATATCATATATTATACATACATATATCACGCCTTAATCCCTTGCGGAGTAGGCAGAGCGTAAACGGCCGTGAAAAACGGACATTTACGCCACGTCTGACAAACATTTGAGGGTCATTCGGAAAACTGTGTACCTATCGCCATAGGGTCAGGTTGTCAGTCCATCGCCTAAAATTGCAATACACACCCTCAAGTCCGTTCGTCGCCTTTAACGACACCCACAGGAAAGAAATGGGGTGATGCTATTCTATGAATACTGTACTGAATAAACAAATTCATTCATTGTACTTTACCAGTTGAGGCATACTTTAGTACTTAGTCTAGAGCAAACAAGATATCATATCCATATCTGATTAGTTATCACTAAGTTAATACGAAATATAAATTGTGATTGTTAAGTTAGATAAGTTACAATACGGCCATGCCAATAAGCCAAATTTGACAGCTGTCAGATTTGCATGAATGCTATGGCAGAGGGTCCATTTTCCTTTGACGACACCTCTTTTTGTTTGGAGATGACATACATACACACATCACGCCTATAATCAGAGGGTAGGTAGACGGTCGAAAAAAACGAACATTTACGCCACGTCTTACAAATATTTGAGGGTCATTTGGAAAATTGTGTATCTCCATAGTAACAGGTTGTCATTCCATAGCCTAAAATAGCAATACACACCCCGAGTCCCTTGGTCGCCTCTTAAGACTCCCACAGGAAAGAAATGGGGTGATGCTATTCTAAGTCGGCATCACACAGCACGTTTGGAGATGACAGCTGTCAAAATGGCTTATTGGGATGGCCTGGGTGTAATGTAGGTTCCACAATGATCGGTCTGTGGCAAGGACATTATAGACTTGACATGACCTCTGTTGTCAGTAACCTAGTAATCTTGTCGGAGGTTCAGTATTTTAGTCGGAAGTTTAGTTTTGTTATTCGGAGTTTAATATATTTTTAAGTAAAAATGTAATTTGATTGTGTTCATCGGTGTTAGTGAAATTCATTTATTTTATTCGGTATGCTTTGGATTTTTTTGTCGGTAATTTATTATGACGCTGGTAAATTTGAATAATAGTCGGACAGAGATAGCTGGCTAGTTCTCTTCGAAACGCGTTCTCCTGATCATTCCGTCATCATTTTTCAAATTATGTTTTTTGGTATTTTGGGGGCATTGCGTCATACTTAAGAGGAATACAGATAAAATTATGTGAAAGGCCGGCTTTTTGGTCGAGTAATTACAAAGTTATAGCTAGCCCACTATTAGCTGTGATGGAATCAAGAGAACTGTATTCGGTGTATGACGGATCTAACAAATATGGTTCAATTGGCCTTGTTCATTAGTATTAACACGAGTAACATATACATACACATTAATTATTGTGGTATAATGAAATTTTTTAAATCCATTTTGAATTTGAATTAGATTTTCATAAAGAAAATTGAGTCCCACTATTTAGGTGACGGATCTGATAAAAATGCCCACGATTTGGGTGACGGATCTGATAAAATGTAATAGTGTTTTTGTAAAACATAGTTTTAGTTTGTTTATTTTATAATAAAAAAGAATATATAGTAGTAAAATAAGTGAGAGAAAGTAAATAAATGAAATAAAAGGATATGTTTAAATCTGAATATTTATTTTGAATGATTTTTTTGGGCTCCTGGTTGTGCTTCTGGTTGTTTACATCAAATACTCCAAACCTTCCATGTCTATTTGCTAGCAGAAGCTACCCATCAGGATAAACAACTTTTCCTTTGATGCCATATCTGTATCTCCTATAGTTTAGGTGGGCTCCTGGTGGTGCACCTGGTGGTCTTTATCAGGTACTCCAAACCTTAGAACTCTATATGCCTGCAGAAACGACCCATCAACCTGAACAACTTTTGCTTTGGTTCCATATCTATATCTCCTATAGTTTAGATGGGCTCCTGGTGGTGCACCTGGTGGTATACATCAGGTACTCCAAACCTTCAAACTCTATAAGCCAGCAGAAGCGACCTATCAAGCTAAACAACTTTTGCTTTGGTGCCATATCTGTATCTCCTATACTTTAAGACGGCTCCTGGTGGTGCACCTGGTCGTCTACATCAGGTTCTCCAAACCTTCAAACTCGATATGCCAGTAGAAGCGACCCATCAAGCTGAACAACTGTTGCTTTGGTGTCATATCTGTATCTCCTATAGTTTAGGTGGGCTCCTGGTGGTGCACCTGGTGGTATACATCAGGTACTCCAGACCCTCAAGTGATGACAAAAGGTAGCCTATGTGTTAATCCATGTTACCTCGATATGTATGCCAAATTTCCTGCAAATCGGTTGAGTAGTTTTTGCGTGAAGAAGTAACAAACATATCGAATTTATAATATTAGTAGGAAGAATATATTAGTAAAATATAAACAAAAGACCCAACCGTGGGCACTGATTTAGTCCCACTTTTACCGAATCTCTTAATTCCATCATCACCTTATCAGATCCGTCATTGCACTGATGACGGAGAGTGATGGATCTGATTTGAGGGATCTGATAACCAAAGCATATTTTTTGGCTTTGTGGCAAACTGATAGCAAGCAAGTACGAATGTTACACACAATGACCTTCAATTAGCAGTGGTACATCATATTCCATTGAAAGAAAAACTCATATTTACATAGAATTAGAGAAAATCGCAATGAAAGGTATGACAAAATCATGAAACAAAATGACAGATCTGAAATGCCTTAGCTTCTTGTGCGGATTTCCATTAATTTGCAACGTGTCTGCCTCGTTCAGATCCTGGGAGGTGACTAAGGTAACGTGCAGGCAGGGTTATCATACGTCTCAATCTAACTGTTAACGAATGACAAGCGCCATAAAGGGTGCGTTTGGATATGAGACGAGTTCTTGACACCAATGATTAAACGAGATTATCTATGGCAAAATTACTTTTCAATTACTATCAAATGTCACCATATGATACTCTCCATCACTATCCAACAATATGTAAGTAAACCTATGTACGTATGACCAAAACACAAGATTTAATTCAGTTTTACTTTGCAAAGTAGGGTTGGACACCACCTACGGAATCTAGAGAACGATGTTTTAAATAATTATTTAAAAATATCTATAATAATTACAACCATTACGTGAGTTTGCTTAAGGAATTAAAGGTCTTTACTTCCAAATAAAAAATCGAGAAAAATATATTATCATCAGATCAATGTGTTTTCTGGTGCCACTCATCAGTTCCCTCATCAATGAGAACTAGCCAGCTGGAGATTCATTAATTTGTCGGAACCATTATTATTTCCCTTATAGATTCTATAACGTCCTTGGTCTGTGGTGATACTGTTGTTTTTGATGGTCTCAGAGATTGATCTCTAGATGGATGTAGAAACATTTGAGTTCAGCTCGGGTAAGAGTCACTTTTGAAATCAATTTAACCTTTTCAATTCGTCGGGTCATTCCTCGACTCAGTGTCCCACATCCCACACGACGGAAGAAGAAGGAAGCCTTGGAAAGGATTATCAGCGGTACATCGAATTACATACATGGAAATTGAAATTCTTTATTCAATGTAGGATAGTATTAACATATCACTTATTGACGTGATGAACCGTCATTGTAAAAAAAAGAAAATTAAAAAAAGAAATGTGTATCACACAATTTTCTTTTTGTAATGTCCTAATACAAAACCGGCTCGTTACATTAACAACCACAACAAGTCTCAGCTGAACATTGGCCTTCCCTGTTTAGGGTTGCAATACTCACCTCGTTTGGCAAACGGAATTGGCGAGCGCAATGCAAAATATAGCTTTCACAGGGATCTCTGCTGCCCATTTCCTGTATGAATGGGTTGTATTGGGGTGAGGCATCATCAGGCACCTCGAATTATCCATGTTAAAATTATAACCAAATCATATCCGTCATTACGGAAACGCAACGAACGTACTCCTAACGCCATCTGTTCGCGTGATAAAGCAACACTTTTTTTTATCTATAAAAAAAACCTTATTGTATTTACATTTGATAGTAAAGGCAAGATTACAAAACTACTCAAAGATAGCGAAAATAACCTTGCCAATTACGCCGCCATATTTAAGATAATGTTTGTGTATGCCAAGTGCCAACATTTTGTAACATACTTACCGCAAAAAAATATGATAACACGGAATGATAAGCAGTTTTATTTGTTGTTATGTCTATATGCTAGAGATGAGACAGATTTAGGTTTGCCGGATACCGGATACCGAATAATCGGCAAGGTATCCGGATTAGTAAATTTTCCGAATGACCCTAAAATATTTGTCAGACGTGGCGTAAATGACCGTTTTTTGCGGCCGTTTACGCTCTGCCTACCCCGCAAGGGATTATAGGCGTGATATATGTAGTGTAGTATCCGGATTAGTCTTACCAAGAAATGCGGACAATAAATACTAGGAGTAACAGAAAGGAAGGGTGTCAAAGCAGTCATGAAACTGAACAACTTTCCCCTTGGAACATCGAAATAAAAAAATGTACCAGGGTTGTTCTCATCGACCGCGTTTTTCGTACGTTCCGCTTAAAAAGTGCTGCTTCCCCTGGGACGAGCGTTATAAAATTTTACTTCAAAATACTTCAGCACTTCTCACATATGGTCAAACATTTAATTCATCAAATAGTTTTTTGTAAATTTCCTGTCAAACATGCATTCTCTCACGTCCATGGCATGGTTCTTTGCTACCTTGCGCTAAATAGACTGTTATAGATCCTAAAATTACAAGTCTATGTCGTGTTAAGCTTTCTTATCTTTTAAAAAATTATATTTTCTATCTTTTAGCATGTTTTTAGTTTCCACAACGGCAGAAACTTTTTTATAAACACGGATTTTTGCGTTGAAGCCCTGAATCAGCCCACAATCAACTCGCGCTACTCTCTCACTCATATATTCATGACGGTAAAAGCTATCTGTCGATTTTACTCACGAATTCGTAGCAACTAGTACCGCCGACAACGTCGTGGGGGACGCAGGCTCCACTCGCCGCTATATCTTCGATGGCGAGGGTAAGTTTCTCACATTTACGACTTTGTCCAGTACCGACCTCATTTCCATGCTAGTCGATTACCAGTTATTCAGTTATTAGGTATTATCGATATTTTTTCTGAGGAATACCTTTGATATGCTTAAAATAAGAGGCGGTACTGTATTAAATTTTAACGAATAGGTTTTTATTAAACTGCAAAATAAGCTTTCGTTCTCATTTCCATGTCCTCATTTCCATGTCTTTCCATGGTTCGAGATGACATGGAAATGAGAAAGTGACATGGAAATGAGAGATTGATTAAAATTTTGCAGTCCACAGTTGGACAAAGTTTTTAACTTATGAATATTTATTCTTAAATTAATCCAATGCCTGTTTTAATCTTAAATATGTGGAAGTACGGTTATTTTTCATTATTACCTAATTTTATGAAATGAAAGGTTTTGTAGTTAATTTTATATGTCTTTCTACCGAATGTCTTAGAAGGAGGGTTAGAGTTTTTCGGGAGTCTGTCTGTATGTATGTATGTATTATGTATGTGTTTATGTATTATATTATGTATGTATGTATGTGGACATGCAATTTCGTTTTCGTGGGTTACAGCCCAAACGGCTAGATGGTTATTGACATGTGGGATGTCATGTGATTCGCAGCGCATCAGCGCGAGTGACATTTGTTACATTTTAAACAAGATACCGCTATGACGCGGCACTCCCACCCGCTCTCTGATATTTCACCGCCCCGCGTCCGCCCGACTTAGAAGCAGTCTGAAGTGGTCATCAACTGGTTACGCGCGCTTTATACTAGTTTAGAGTGCGTTGTGGTTTCGGTAGCCCTAGTTTTGGCACGCACATATATACATGTAGGAGTTTTGCTTCTAAGCGGTAGCCATTATTATGTATTCTTTTCTATATGAGATATTCTATAGAAAAAAGTGGTTCTATACCAGGTACTGCAAACCCGCGATATCTGTACGCCAATAAAAGCAGTCCATCATGCTAACCACTTTTTTCTATAGAATGTCTCTTATAGAAAAGAATACATAATAATGGCTACCGCTTAGAAGCAAAACTCCTACATGTATATATGTGCGTGCCAAGACCAGGGCTACCGAAACCGCAACGCACTTTAAACTAGTATAAAGCGCGCATAACCAGTTGATGACCACTTCAAACTGCTTCCCATGTTGGTTTTCTTTTCAATCTTGGCCACAAGTTACTTTAATACAAAGTGTTATAAAACTGTTTGTTGCATTCTGCAGTCGGTCACTATGTAAACGTTATCAGTATCCACACCATCATGTTTGTGGGATGCTAAATAAATATTTAACTAAGTAAATAAAGCTTATTTTCTTTATATTTCCTACAAATCAGGGAGTGGACATCTCATTTCCATGACAAAAAATAGTGGCCCTCCGTTTTTTTTATATTTATAATAGTAATATATTAATTATTTTTACTAAAATACGTTCTTTAAGCACTAGCAAACATTACTGACTACTTATATATTAAAAAACATTTTTATTTATTTTAATATCAAATAATATAAAAATTGCCACGGAATTCTCTCATTTCCATGTCCGCAAATAGTGGACATCAAATAACTCTGAAACTAGTGGTCCAAGAACCGGGCAATTTCAGTCTAGTGTTTGTAATGAGAAAAACTTTGATAACGTATATTTAATTATCCAAAAAAACTAAATTTGAAAAATGACATGGAAGTGATAAAATTCCGTGTCATTATGAGAATGTCCCACCACTAGAAAAATAACCAGCTGATCAGAATTTTTTTAATGGTGTGTCACATACAAAAAATGACCCATTTTCTATGGCGAAAGTGGTTTAGTTTCATAAGTAAGTTCACCTCTTATGAATTGTTTATTGTACACATTAATACAATAGGTGAATTCATTAGTAGAACTAGTAGTACTCTATTCTCGAAGAACTCCGAATTAAGACCATGCAGCGGATCCTGAAGTTTTCGGACATACTGTCAGACGAGGTCCAGACATTTTAAGTATTAGACCGGGTCTATCGCGATAGTATTTAGGTAAATATTAGTAATTTAGTTCGCGAGGCTATTGAAATTAAGAAGAACCCTAATAATTTCAACCGGGAGGACGGGTTTAAATTGTCATCCGCATGGAGTCCAGTCATTGATAAGTTGAAACCGCGCGATTTATCATCGGAACAATCGTCGGACACTGTGAGTGTTGTGTGCCGGCAGCCTAGTGCAATGTTTACAAACAATCAATAATATTAAAATTATAAAGACAAATGTGGGTAGCAGAACATCTCGTCACCCGCCGCCTAGATGACAACTCGCTGGGACGGCAGTCAACCCGCGACCACAATACATGAAACTGTGTTGAAACGTCGGGACACAGGTAAATTACTAATATTTACCTAAATACTATCGCGATAGACCCGGTCTAATACTTAAAATGAGTGAAAGTGATCGCGAGTGCTTAAAAAGTTATATTGAGGTCCAGACAGTCTGGAGAGGCTCCTTATCACTGGTCGTGTTGAAGGAAGAAGGAGTAGAAGACGAGGACCATCGCGATGGAGCAGTACGATTAAGGACGCCACCCATACCAGCTTGCAAGCCGAAATACACATGGCCCAAAAGCGATACCGTCGTTTTGCATATTGTTGAAGTTCCTAATATACTTTGGCATATCTCGGTTTGCATAAAATTCTTTGTCATAGGTACTATTTGTTTGGCATAATGTTTATATGTCATACTGCATTGAAAGTCATACTATTATTTTCACCTATTTTATTTTAGACTAGTTTTGAGTCGCATATTTGTTATTGTCAATAATGTTTTTCTTTATAATAGGTTATGGTGCGGCGGGGGTGGTCCTTGGGCCACCCCTTAGCCGCGAACATGTTTTTAAATTAATGCCACTTCATAACGAATAATATGCCTAGTTATCTCTATGCGTATAGACATTATGACTTGGCAATTTATGCTACAAGGGTTATGCGTGTTGTTTTTATGACTTTGAATAATTATGAAATATGACTATATAACATATGCGTAATACAAATATGACTTAAAATTTTATGCAAACCGACCCCAAACCGGCCCAAAACCGAAGAGTTTGGAGGAAGCTGGCGACGAACACAGCACGTATAATAGCCACGTCCTTCAGTCATGAGGATAAGACGAAGAAGAAGGAGAAGCACTAGTAGTTTAGGCTGTGCGTTGGTGAATGCGTCAGTCAGTCAGTCAATGAGGAAATTTGTTTTTAATGATAATAATAAGGGCAGATAGATAATAATACACAACAACGAAATTAGATTGAGATTAGATATTACAACCTAATTTAACTAGTTTTATCAGCTTAAGACGGTATACGTGCTTGTCGTCCGTCGCTGAGTATTTTTAAAGCACCGTAACGTCTGTCAGACGAAAGGAAATTGCGATCAGATCTTACTCCCATACAAATAAGGCTACGGTGCATTTACAAATTTATGCGGGAGATGCGTCTGTCAAGCAAGGCGTTACGTAAAAATACCTACGCAGCGACGACAGTAACTGTGTTTCGTTTCAGATTTTGACAACACAGGCACAGTAATTTTTTAAATTTTTCGCTTTGGAAATGTCTAAATTCTGTTCTGATGAGGATTTTGATGCTGCCATTTTGAGTTAACAAGCGCATAACGCGTCTTATCATGGCAAATAACACGTGACAAGTAATAATAGGACACTTTTGTTTCGTTCAGCGCGCCGTTGCCATTTCGTGGCGGTGGCGGCGCGGGAAAACCAGCGGCGGCGTCTAATGACTTTATATGACAGTTGCATCAACTACTATTATCTACACTCGTCTCATAATGTTCGAATTATGAATTCGAAAACAGTTGCATAAAGACCTACTTTATGCATTCTGCCTATATAAACTACGGTTTTATATAAATTACAGAAGCGTAATGACTTAATGAGAAAACTCTTACTACGATAAAGTTGAGAAATGAAACGAAGTTTTTTTTTGCCAATACTCAAATCGCCATCTTCCGCCCCACCTGACAGTTGTTGTTGTACGGTATCAGTTGTTTTAATAGGTTTTTGTTCTGTTGTTTTGGAGATGTTGTTCAGATATTGTTCAGTTGTTGTTCAGTTTTTGTTCAGATGTTGTTTAGTTGTTGTACCGACGTTGAGCAGTTGTTTAGATGTTGTTCAGTTGTTGTTCAGTGTTGTTCAGTTGTTGTTCTGTTTAGTTATTTGTTGTTCAGACTCGATATCTAAAAAACTGTAAGTAAGGAATTTTCAAAAATCCATATCAAGCCATATTACGTTCTCGTATTGAATTTGACCATGTATCGGACCTTGCAATCGTTTGGAAAAGTGTTTAACTGAGTTAATTTTTTGAGAGTGTAGATAAAATAGTGTATGCAACTGCTTATAATTAGGCATTAGAATGCTCGTGTCAATCTATTATCACACTCGCATTCAAATGACCCCCATTATATGACAGTTGCATAAAATACTATTGGCATATCTCGGTTTGCATAAAATTCTTTGTCATACTATTTGTTTGGCATAATGTTTATATGTCATACTGCATTGAAAGTCATACTATTATTTTCACCTTTTTTATTTTAAGACTAGTTTTGAGTCGCATATTTGTTATTTTTCATTTTGTTTTTCTTCATAATAGGTTATGGTGCGGGGCCACCCCTAAGCCGCGAACATGTTTTTAAAATAATGCCAACGAATAGGTAATATGCCTAGTTATTTTTATGCTAATGAATAATATGCCTAGTTATCTCCATGCTTATAGACATTATGCCTTGGTAATTTATGCTACAAGGGTTATGCGTGTTGTTTTTATGACTTTGAATAATTATTAAATATGACTATATAACATATGCTTAATACAAATATGACTTAAAATTTTATGCAAACCGACCCCAAACCGGCCCAAAACCGAAGAGTTTGAAGGAAGCTGGTGACGAACACAGCAAATAATAGTCACGTCCTTCAGTCATGAGGATAAGACGAAGAAGAAGAAGCATTAGTAGTTTAGGCTGAGCGTTGGCGAATGCGTCAGTCATTCAGTCAATGAGGAAATTTGTTTTTAATGATAATAATAAGGGCAGATAGATGATAATACACAACAACGAAATTAGATTGAGATTAGATATTACAACCTAATTTAACTAGTTTTATCAGATTGGTGTGTGTGTGTGTGTGTGTGGTGCTTCGGAGGGCACATTAAGCCGTCGTCCCGGCTGATGTCTATTAATACTTAGGCAGTTTGGCCACTTGTCGTCCGTCGCTGCGTATTTTTAACGCACCGTAACGCATACGTCTGTCAGACGAAAGGAAATTGCAATCTGATCTTACTCATACGGCTACGGTGCGTTTACGGATGCGACCGACAAGTAGAACCACCGCCTAACCTATACTTTTCGCATACATACACATAATATCATGTCTTTATCTATTGCGAGGCAGGCAGAGTGTACACGGCCGTAAAGAAACGGTCGCTATCGTCTCGTCTGAGAAATACTTGAGGGCCGATTCAGAAAAATCGCGTATCGCTATCAGATTGTAGCGATTGTAAGTAATACACCTTAAACTCTCGAGTACCTTAGTCGCCTCTTACTACGACACCTGCAGCGAAGAAATGGGGTGATATTATTTAAAATATAAATAAATAAATAATATTTTTATTTTTTTCTAAGCCGGGATCACACGACATACACACATACTGTTTATAACATATACAAAATTCCCGATCAGCTGACTGACTTTCTATGGAAAACTGTGTATGGCTCCATACTCCATAGTAAAAGTTGTTTAGTTTCATGGTCTGATCATGCCTGCAAAGTATTCTTACTTACTTACTTTTTATGAAATGTAATATTTAAGAACACCCATTTTTGACTAGGGGTAAGCTTAAAACCAGCAGTGTGCTTTGCCTACCTACACCCATTTCAGCTCATAGTGTATATTTGTACTGAATTTATTGATTGTTGTGCCTAAGATGTGATGCGAAATAAATATAAATTTGTATTTAAAGTTTTCTTGGGTAAATTTCAATTGGGTGATCCCCACCCTGCACCGAGGCGTATCGGGCCCGAAGTCTACTAAATGAAAATCGTTTCAGTTGGAGATAGATAGCGTATCAGTGGCATGGTTTTGGGCGTTTCGTATTCTCTCATTTTAAGTATTAGACCGGGTCTATCGCGATAGTATTTAGGTAAATATTAGTAATTTACCTGTGTCCCGACGTTTCAACACAGTTTCATGTATTGTGGTCCCGGGTTGACTGAAACGTCGGGACACAGGTAAATTACTAATATTTACCTAAATACTATCGCGATAGACCCGTTCGATTAATGTAGGTTTCTTTTTTAGGGCTGGACTCTACAATTTTAACACATACACATATCACGCCTATTATCCTTGCGGGGTAGGCAGAGCGTAAACGGCCGCAAAATCGGATATTTACGCCACGTTTTACAAATATTTGAGGGATATTCGGAAAATTTTGTATCGTGACAGGTGATCAGCTGTGTATTTTTATCAAGTTGGGTAATCTTATCAATAAAAGAATTAACAAATTTAATCAATAAAACATGAGTAATAAGATGCAAATAAATATTTGATAATAATTGGAGAAAATGTTACTCTGATTTCAAAGAGTTTTACTTGCAATAAATAGAGTCTGTGAGAAAAGAGAATAGGCGTGGAAATAGAGGGCGCCTCTGTGTCTCAGTATTGACGGCCGCTGTGGCGCAGTGGTAGTGCAACTGCTTTCGACGCAAAGGTTCCGGGTTCGATGCTCGGTGGGGCACTCACGAAGTTGATATTTATCACTTTGTGAATTTGTTCCCAGTCTGGTTAGGACATTGCAGGCTGAACCAACTGATTGTCCGAAAAGAAATGGTTCCGTGCTTCGGAGGGCACGTTAAGCCGTCGGCCCCGGTTGATGTCTATGATTACTTAGACGTCGGTCGTTACACAACCATGTCAGATGCCTACTAGTAGTAGCAGGCGGTTGAAAAACTCTGACACCAGGGTTCATCGGGTCGTTGGATGGCTCGGTGTCCCACAAAAAAAAATGGCGCCTCTGTGCCTCAGTATCAGAAATGGGCATGTTAAACATTTATTTTTATTTATTCAAAAAATACATTTTACAGCATGACAGCCGAAGCCTGAGCGAGACTCCAGCGTGACGGTCATTTTCTTGGTATCCAAACGGTATCGTTCGTTCTGATGGCAAGAGGCCCGACGGGGTAACGCTCATCCCCTGGCAGAGAGGCAAGTGTATGGTTTGGGATGCCACGTGTGTGGACACACTCGCGCCCTCGCACATACATGCCACATGCGCCCGTGCAGGTGCCGCAGCTGCCGGCGCTGAGGTAGCGAAGTCCCGCAAATACGAGGAGATTTCTGGGAGCCACATTTTCTCACCCGTGGGCTTTGAGACGATGGGTTCCTGGGGCCCATCTGCCAAAAAACTCGTAAACGAGGTGTCAGCGCGCCTCAATGAGACCACTGGTGACCGTAGAGCTGGCAGTTTTCTCGGCCAACGACTAAGTTTGGCCATCCAAAGAGGGAACGCTGCCAGCGTACTGGGTACCATGTCTAATGGAGGCGCACTAGACGACTTTTTTTTAGCTTAAATTTAGTCTAGTTTAGCTTAGTATTAATTGTTATTTGTCCCTTTATACCTATATACTTTTGTGTAAATAAAACCTTTTGTACTTTTCTTGGTTTTATTTAAATTATTACAACCAAACCTTCGCGTTCTCCGTCGGTACAGTTTGAGAAGCAAGCACTTAAAATGTCAATTGCATTCAAATACACCGATAATAACAGATGTTTGTTTAGTATCAGTTACGGGACGTTACCACACGCTACATTAATTATATTTATGCAGTTACTACACTATTACTACACAATAACCACACAAGATCTGAAAATAAAACTAGTGTATACACTAGTTACAATTTGGGCGCAAATGTGTATGCAAATAAGTGTACGCAAAAATCTAGTAATGTTTTAGTTACGTGTGTACACAGCAACCATACATTGTCACTGAAACTTATTTCGGTCGCCTTGTGTATACACGGTTACAACACTTAGAGTTACTAAAGCCAACACAGTCGCGACGTGTAGTAACAGTTACGGAACGGCGACGACTTTTAATTTGCTTGTTACTACTTTTGAGAACATGCTACCGAATCTGGCTGCTTGGGTCAGGTTTAACTCACGGCCGGAGCAAAAAAAAAAACGTTTTCTTATTTTCCTACTCCTTACCGTGTCGATGAATTTCCTGTTGCTGGAGACCAGCACCTCAGGGTCGGGGCTGAGGCTCCGCATCTGCGGCAACACGTCCTCCACCATCCTGCCGACGATCTGGCCTGAAGAGAAAAGCAGTTACTGTAGTATACTGTGTTCACAACATAAAAACTCTTTTCTCTATAAGTTCGTAAGAGCATAGCTGAAACACGTGTTTAATTATTTTAAGTTATTAGTCTAATCACAAATTTTGAAACATATTGAATTCATTTTGAAAAACGAACTTTCATACAAACTTTAAACCCCCGTTTGACCCTATTAAGGGTTAAAATTTCAAATATGCTGAAACACGTGTTTAGTTATTTAAGTCATAAGTCTAATAACTAATTTTGAAACGGATCACACTTAAGACAATGAACTTTCATACAAACTTTTAACCCCCTTTTCATAGGTTAAAAAAAAACTAATTTAAAGTAAAGTCGCTTCCCACGTCTGTCCCTGTCCCTGTCTGTTTGTTTGTTTGTATGCTAAAATCTTCAAAACCACTAAACGGATCTGGATGAAGTTTTTTAAAAATATAGAGTGATTCAAGAGGAAGGTTTTTATGTATGATTTATGTCGGGAGAAGGTCTGTTTCCCGTGGGAAATCAGTAAGCAGCGGGTGAAACCGCTGGGCGGGCCGCTAGTTTGTAAAAAAAATACTGTCAGTCAGCAGCTGTATCAGATCAGAAATATTGCATTACAAGATTTCCGCCCAGCAGTTTCACCCGCTGCCACTCATTTTCCCGTGGTAATAGTTGTTTTCCCGCAATAAAAAGTGTCATTCCGGGTTATACTCCACCTGTGTTCCAAATTTCATCCAAATTGGTCAAGCCGTTAGAGCGTGAAGAGGAACAAACATACATACATACACACACACAAACTCTCAGATTTATAATATTAATTCAGTGCTTTTGGAGTACCCGGTACCTTATGTGCTACAACCGACTATTTATAACGTGCGGCACTTTATCGTTTTCCGTTTATTGACGATAATAATAATCTGCCTATCAGTACTGTATCACGCGTAATCGCAGGGGACAAACACGGAAAGGATTTTAACGTTTTTGGTGACAACATAACAAATGTGTCATTTTAGGTCTCCTTCGTGCCGTGTAATTTGTTAATGCCGTGTGAATAGCATCACCCCATTTCTTTCCCGTGGGTGTCGAAAGAGGCGAGTAAGGGAGTAGAGGGTGTGTATTGCAATTTTAGGCGATAGGCTGACAACCTGTCGCTAAGGCGATACACAATTTTCCGAATGACCCTCAAATATATGTCAGACGTGTCGTAAATGTCCGTTTTATGCGGCCGCCAACGCTCTGTCTACCCCGCAAGGGATAAAAGGCGTGATATACTATATTATGTGTGTGTGTGTGTGTGTAGGGCTCCTTCAGGTTCGACCGAAAAAAATAATTGCAAATTGATGGAACCTTTCCCATGGGAAAATCACCCGATGGAAACCACAGGAGGTAACCTAGTTTGCTTTATAATGAAGTAAATGCGTCATCTGTCATCTGTCTAAATAACAACTAAGTAATTGAAACGGAAAAACCACAATATACCGCTGCAGCAGTTAGGTCGAAAAATCAGGATATCGCATAATACCTGTTAATTAAAACAATAATTTAGTGGTTTATGCAATTTCAAAAAATAAAAAACTTCAGAACTGATATTTTCAATTCACAATGAATACCTACTTTCAGACTGTCAAAGAAAGAAATAAGTACCTACGCGTTTAAGAAATTTACTATGCCGTGTGATGCCGGCTTAGAATAGCATCACCCCGTTTCTTTCCCGTGGGAGTCGTAAGAGACCGACCGACCAAGGGACTCGAGGGTGTGTATTGCAATTTTAGGCGATAGGCTGACAACCTGTCGCTATAGCGATACACAATATTCCGAATTACCCTCAAACATTTGTCAGACGTGGTGTAAATGGCCGTTTTTGCGACTGTTTACGCTCTGCCTACCCCGCAAGGGATTATAGGCGTGATATGTGTACGTGTGTATGTGTATGTAATTTTACTAGTGACCGATAGCGAATACTCAAAACAGGCTTCTACGTCTTCGTGTCAATGGTTCAAAATTGTTAGATTTTCCCTGCTAGCCTCTGCTGGGGCTGGTAGATTTTATATTTATATTTATTATTTGACGCTTATTATTTAGTGCACATAATCTGTTGCGCATTGTGGCAGCCCATTGTTTTGCCAGTTTCCAACGGCAAGTTTTATATACGTCAAAAAGGGTATTTTATGTTCCAACCGAATGAAAACAGTGTTGCACATTAAATAATACAATTGATTTTAATCTTGGCAGCCCAGCTTTGTCTCCCGCGAGAGGAAGAAATATAGAAGTCGCGGAGCCGCGGAGGTGATGCATGTTGCTGGCCGCGACAAATCTCTCGCGGGGCGAAACTCGCGAACGGGAGTCGCACGAGTTTTCTCGCGGGTCGCATGCTGAGACTGCAGGCTGGTATAAGGAACAACTTTCCCTCAGAAATATCCGTCAAAATATGAAAAAAATAATTGGACCTCCCTACACAATTTCCGATCAGCTGATTTGGGTTATTATGGAAGGTCATTTTTTTACATATTTCCACCTCTGTTCCTTTGGGAAAGTTGTTCCTTATCATTATCACTAGTTATCACCACTGTGTTCTCAGTATCGGTCGGCGCGCAGCCGCCAATACTTACTTTGTGGTATCGGTCTCGAGTAAAATGTCACTTTACAAGTTTAAAATTATGTAATTTGTAAACTTCAAAGACGATTGTCGCATCAATCAACTACGCGGGTTATATTTATATGTTGGCCAATTGCTGCTACGATAGGCCGCTGTAATCTAATTTGTGAAAGGGCTTGATGTGTATGTTACGGAACCAACAAGTGGCTTAAATTTGAAACAAATGTCGTTTTCAAATGGTGGTGGCGTAAGGCATGTAGCCGTCTGATTAACCTGGCCAGCCCCGAGACAGTGCCTTTATTTTTATTTTTTTATCCCGCTTGAGCCGGTTTTCTATTATGACTTTTTGTACAATGACGGATTACGACGTCAATAAGTGTTATTGATATCCTACATTGAACAAAGTAAATTTCAATTTCAACCTTCGGTGGGTGAGTTCAACTCGTACTTGGCCAAAAACAGCCGCATCTTCTTTACGTTAAGGCGAGTGTACCTGTGAACGACCTCGACAGTGGCGCCACATCACAAAAACATATTTTCTCTTTATACAAACAATATATCAGAATGTCCGTTGCCCAAATGTTTAGTTTAATTCTTGAGTAACATTAGAACCTACAAACTCAATGAAATATTCGCTGTGATTGAAGTTACGGCAATTAACAAAAAGTGGCCGTTTTGAGGCACATTTTTCAATAACTTTAATTGCAGCGAATATTTCATTGAGTTTGCAGGTTCTAAATTTACATAAGGATAATACTAAACTTGGGCATCGGACATTCTGATAGATTGTTTGTATAAAGGGAAACCTTTATTTTTGTGAAGTGGCGCCACTGTCAAGGTCATTGACGGCTACACTCGTCAACTCATGGTTTTAATTTCAACTCGATATCACAACGCCTTCCTGATATAAAGGGTCATGACTCGTGTCGTGAGTGAAGTAATCCTAAAAGTGTTCTGTTTATTTTTCTTTTGGAGGTACGGAACCCTAATTATAATTATAGATAAATGTGTGTACAACGTTTAAAACACTTCTCGTGTTGGGTATACATATCACAGCGAAAGTCACAGGTTTGAATCCTGTCTGCGGCTTAAGAAATTTTGCAAGTGTTAACCAACACCTTTATGGCGACCAATAGTTCGTGACCCTGAATATCACGTTTTATTATTTTTTATATTTCGCCATATCGTTGTCAGAAACATGTTTTTTAATTCATTTTAATTTATATTCACAAGGACTTGTTTATCCAGTTAACTTTAGTTAGACTTAAAAGATTGCAAACACGTGTATCCATCTATCTTAATAAAATACGGTCAATAACTGCTTCTGTTAAACAATCAATGTGTTATTTTTAACTCGTAAATGCATTATCCCTTGCGGGGTGGACTGATCGTTAACTACCGTAAAGTATATTTAAGGCCCATTCCTGAAAAATCGTGTACCACTATGGTGCAAGTTGTTAGACTGTCGCAAAATTGTAAAACGTATGAAACCCTCGCGTCCCTTAGCCGCCTCTCACGACATCTGCGGGAAAGAAATGGGGTGATGTTATTCCAAGCCAGCATTACACGGCGTACCTACTTGGCAGATGACAGCAGCATAACCCGAGATGGGCTAGACTGTACGTAGGTACTTATTAAGAGCTATTACAGAAGTAGCTATGAGCCATGAGTGAGCTTTTTTTTACTCAACCAATACACAAATAAGCAATTTGTGATTAATTTCATCTACCAAACTGTTTTGGTATTTTGTTTTAGATTAGATCGGCTTAATTTATTTCACATTATCATATCATATTATCAATTGCTAAGTAGGTATAATAAAAGTATTGAATAAAAAAAGTACTTTAAACGCAGATATCTCGTAATTTGGCAAATGTTGCAAAATGACTGCAACATAATAGATATCTCTGAACAAGTCTCTGAAATAAAAAACAATTAAGTTAATTAAACTCTACTCTCGATAGACAAGAGTGCAAAATTATAATGATTTGGTTTCATGACAGATAAGTCTTTACATCGCCCGAAATAGCCCGCGCAAGTAACTTTCAAAGTTTGCGAAAGTAACTAATACTCATAGGTTCGCTTGTGTGAGTGTTCTTCTGTGGTGTGAGTCTGCATTGCGCTTGTGTGTGTGATCGATCAGTATCACAAAATTAAGGCGGGGATATAGCGCGAGCAAGATTTTTAAACCAGTTTTATTATTATTTATATACGTTATTGTCGAGGATATATCAGATAACATATACCTATCAGTAACACAATTTGACAAACTTTACTCGATGAGAAAACGATCCAAATTAACCTCTATTTAAACTTTTTTTTCAATATTATGTCTACAGTTTTAAAGTTATTACAAAAAATATACTTTTATTTAGAAACTCACCTTTTCTGGTACGAATACCTAAATATGAGATTCGCACCGTATATTTCCAGTTTCTATGTAAAAAAAACCGTAAAATCTCGCGAAAATTTGAACGCAATTTCAGTGTCTGTTTCTCTCTGACGCAGCGCGAATGAAAGGGAGAAACTTTTCAGATGAATCAGGGACTTATGTACTGGCATAAAATAAACAATAATTACGTGATGTATTGTAAGATTTGTAAGTAGGTAGTGCATCTATGTTAAAGTCGGTAATCCATTCCAAACATTGAGTAAGAAAACAGTAGCAACCCTAGCAGAGTAGGTATCAATAATCGGAAAGCTAGCGAGCTGTGCTTCTGTAAATCTTGTATTCTGTGTCAGTAGCCTTAATTTTATCAAATTTTGCCAACGGACGCGGAAGAGTTTAGATACGCAAAGGCATATGTGTCTTTTTTACAAGCAATTACGTCATCCATCATGATCATAATTTCATAAGGCAATAGTTTATCAAGTTTCCATAACAGTAAAAAAAGAGCAACACTTTTCTTACCTTTTATTGTAGGAACAATCCAAGAAATCACAAAAATAACACCAACACATAAAAAACACGGCTGTATGCGAAAAAATCCAGTTTATAGTAAATAGGTAAACACTGACGGCAACGCTGACAGATGAAGAAGCCGTTGCACGGAAGCCTGTTGTTAGTAAACCGGCGTCACTGTAACTTGGTTGGGTAATAACGGCGCGATGGCGACGTATAGGCCCCGCGAGGCGCGAAATTACACTGATTATAGTTTATACTTAATATGACGTGCGTTTGACACGGTGTTGTGATGTCAGAGGGCCACGCGTGATAGTGATAATAAGTTAATAACACTATCATTAAACGCTTTTAATTGACGGAATGTATTTATTTATTTTTTTATTTATATGGGTGTTTTTTATTTTTATTCTACGGTAAGCCTGCAGGCATTTTCAGATTATGGAACTGAACTACTTTCCCATATTATCTTTTACGGAAGTATGATCAGCTGACTGACTTTCTATGGAAATGCTAAGGACTTTTACAAAATGATGTCTATTAGTGAAAGTTGTTCAGTTACATGCTACTGATTACGGCTCCTGTATGGTACGGTCGGATTCATAAGTGGAGTCATAGTTAGACCACTTGACAGAATGCAATACGGGTTATTATCCTCTGTACTTACTTTACTAACATACGCACACACGTAAGATTATCGACTGTAAGTAGAAAAGTCCACCTTAAGGCGTAGCATTAAAACTTAAACAGATTACCACCTATAAGCGACATCTATGTAATCTTTGAAATAATTACTCGGTGATAGCCTATTCGCCACTACATCACCACAAAGTATACATCACACTGGTTTGTCTAAAACTGTTTATAGTTATCCTTATTCGTTCACTTGTAGTAAAGCAATAGATTACATATCTTTATTTCGTCGTATTGATCACAAGCTACCGTAGCTTAGCGGTAATAGTTCTTACCTTCTAATCAGAACGGAACCGGGTTCCCATCCGATCTCTGTATGTTGAATAATGTTTTTTAAATGTTTTTACCATATTTTCTCCAGTAATAATTATTTTATATAATATTTTTCAATAAATTCATCTATGTATTATATCTATAAATGTTTATTGTAAATTATGTATCAAAATATTATATCTAAAAACATAAACCTATAATATTGTAATAAAACAAAAAGTAAGGTAAGAAATTATTTTATTGGTAGGTATGGTATCACTTTATGTAAATAACAAAATGACATGAATGAGATCTTTTGGTAACCATAAGATACGAGTATGTAAAACTACATAAAATACTTGCTGTCGTAATACTTAGTTAATAGTTTTGTTTGAATGATAAAACACAATATTATGTAAAATGATATTAAGTGTTCATTAGCTGAAACATCGATAGGTAATTATTTATAAGATCATAGGAATGATCCAAATCTTAGATTGAATCTTTCAATAAAGTTATTTAAGTAATAATTTCGTTAGTAATTATTTTATTGTTCTATGTTTAACGATGATGCACTTTCCTCGGAAGTAAAAGTAATTGTAATAATAATAAATCAGTTATTTGCCTACATCTCAAGGTTTAAGCTTAAGTACTCGTTTTCGTAATGAAAAGATATTGAAGCAAGGCCTTAAGATAACTGACTAATAATGATCAATCTTATATAAATATATATCGATGTTTTAGCATAATTTAATTGCTAATGTAATGCTCCACAAATACCTACCTGCAATAGTAGGCGGGTAAGCAGGTAAACAGAGGTTGAGTGAGCAACGATTTATCGGGCCCGCTTCGGCATACATTGCTGATTATTTTGTGTATATTCATATATTATAATGAAATACACAAGATAATCAGCAATGTATGCTAGATCGGGTCTGATTGGAATCTTAAGTAAAAATCGCCGCTTACATAATTAGTATTTGGTGTTACCTCCGCTGTTTTCAACAACACTTAATAGACTCGATCAAATAAGTGCATATATCTGTTCCTCTAGTACTCTCCCACACTCCCAGGCAGTGAGCCTCTAAAGCTTCTGTAGTTCTTTCATTGCGCATGTCCCACCTTTGCACCATTAAACCCCATAAATTCTCTATGGAATTTAAGTCCGGAGATTTTGCTGGCCAACGAATAACTTGGATATCTGGGTGCTGGCTAAACCAATTATACACCACGGCAGCTCGATGCACTGGACAATTTATCCTGGACAAATGCAAAACGAGGAACTTCACTAGCAGGATAAACAGTTAAACATTTCGCACCGTCGGCGTCGTCGGTAGCATGCTTTCCTGTAGCATATCAACATAATTAGCGGCAGTTGCACGCCCTGTTTCTTGTGCTACTAATTCGCCTGGACCAGCGGCAGAACCATTTTCTTCATATTGTTACACCATCATCCTCCGCTGTGAATCATTAATAAGACGAGTCGAGTTTTTACGCTACCTTCCTCTTCAAAATGTGTAACCCAACGTTTAACAGTCTTCCACTAAAACAAAGTAGCATTATTAATAAAAAAGTTTATACTAATCGGTTCACAGCTACCAACATACTATGAGTCAAAGTTTTTAATATTTAAAATACAATTGTAATGAAATAAAACTATACTTACGGCCAGACCAGTCTGATTAGCAATTTGAGTTAAATTGAATCCAATATCATGCAGCGCCACAGATAATTGCAGCGCAACAATACGCTGCTTATCCTGCAAACTGATAATAGTATGCATTTCGAAGAAAAAAACACTGAAGTTTAATAAATAAACTTAGGTTAAAAAAAATCACTTAGCACACGCACTATCTCGCAAACGATCTAGCAACAACTAAAATGTAATTCAAAATTTACTAAATTTTGCTTCATTTGATAAAAAAAAATTACAACTAAGATATCGGGATTCGATCCATTGTCTCCACAATAACGGTCAAGAATTTGCTTGACCGCGCTACTGACCACGCTACCGAAGCTAATGATTCATGTAGTGAAATAGTCAATACTACTCAGCCTATTATACAATGGTAGTTCGTCAAATAATAGTATGTTATACGTCATTTGTGTCATTGTGTGAGTGTAGCCGCGGGTGCGAGCGACTTGTTTTCTGAGGTTTGTGTTAACTATGACTCCACTTTAGAACGCGACCGTACATCTGGGCCCACTTTTTCTTATTGTTTACTATGATTCTATTATTACCACTGTAATTATTTATACTTCAAACTGTTAGCGGAATATGAAACGACCAAAACCATCCAAATGAAACCCAACCAAGACGTTTTTTAAAAAACATCAATCTTTCATTATGTAGGAATTTTTAAGTTCCGTCACTATAAAAAGTTAGCTCAAGACGAGGTTACGCAATAAAGTAGGTCGGTAACAGCGATTTAATTAAGCCGAGTGTAGCCCTCAACGACCTCGATAGTGGCGCCACTTCACAATATTAGCCTGTATATATTAGTAAAATTAGAACCTGCAAACCCAATGAAATATTCGCTGCTATTAAATTTATGGAAAATACCTAAAAACGGCCACTTTTGATATTAATTGCCATAACTTAATTTACAGCGAATATTTCATTGAGTTTGCAGGTTCTTATTTTACTTATGGACAATACTAAAAACTTGGGCAACGGATATTCTGACAGATTGTTTGTATGAAGAGTTTTTTTTTGTGAAGTGGCGCCTTTGTCGAGGTCGTTCACGGCTACACTCGCCTTAAGCACTACGGTACCAGATATGATACGCTAATGGCAAGTAAGAGTATTACGAATAATAATAGCTATGCTAGTGCTTAATATTTTTTTAACATTATCGTGAAATGTCTGGCTTCCGCATTTTCCTGCTACTAGTAAGAATTTCACCTGTATACTTGTGGCCTGTAGTTTCATAGCATAGGGCACAGTTTGATATGCGATCCGAGCCCGACAAATTTTAGTTGTACCTGTACAAGATGTTATGAAAAATACTGGGCTCCTTTTAAGGCGTGAACCAGCTCGTGAAACTGTCCTCATGAAACATGGCCAAATTATGAAAAAATATTAGACAAAATAATATTAGGTCCTTACATATGAAATTGGCGTTTTGTGTGGGAGGAACAAAAAGTCAATTTTTTTTAATATAGTTAATTTAGTACCAAATTTTAAAACACTTCCCGTGTTAGGTATACAATTTTTGAAAACTTGCAAAATTTTCGAGTGCGGGCAGGATTTGAAACTGCGACTTTCGCATTACTAGTGGCGACGCCTCTTCCATCTGGGCTACCGCAGCTCATTTCTTGCCCGCCAATTTTGCAAGTGTATTTTAATGCCAGTAACGCTTGGCATGGCTCCATCTACCGGGTTAGTTTTGCAACTAATCACCGGCGACTAATTCTATCTTTACAGATTGAATGTAGTCTAAGCGATGAAAACCAGCGATAAATTGAGTACCAAATTTTAAAACACTTCCCGTGTTAGGTATACAATTTTTGAAAACTTGCAAAATTTTCGAGTGCGGGCAGGATTTGAACCTGCGACTTTCGCATTACTAGTGGCGACGCCTCTTCCATCTGGGCTACCGCAGCTCATTTCTTGCCCGCCAATAATAGTAATGCGAAAGTCGCAGGTTCAAATCCTGCCCGCACTCGAAAATTTTGCAAGTTTTCAAAAATAGTTAATTTATTTAATCAAAGTATGAGCCATTGTAATCTATGCACTTTTGCCATCTCATAGGTAGTTCATTGATCCCTTTACTAAAAAAACCATTCGGACGGGAATCAATAAAATCTTTGAAGGCGATTTGGACTGCCCCATCTGAGTTGAATTTTTTCCCTTGCAAGAAGTTATCCAAATTTCGAAAAAAATGGTAATCTGTTGGAGCAAGGTCCGGGGAGTACGGTGGATGCCTTAGACATTCCAATTGAAGCTCTTCTAATTTGCTAGCCGTCTGTTGTGCAGTGTGTGGTCTAGCGTTGTCGTGAAGCAACAGTGGCGTAGAGCGATTGACCAACCTCGGTTGTTTAGCAGCTAGCTTTTCCATCATGGTTTGCAATTGCTGACAGTAGACATCTGCCGTAATCGTCTGGCCAGATTTGAGAAAACTGTAATGAACGACACCGGCGCTAGTCCACCAAACGCTTACAAGTAACTTTTTATTGGTCAATTTTCGCTTGGAGCAGGCTTTGGCTGGCTTGCCAGGGTCCAGCCATTGCGATGAGCGCTTCCGATTATCGTAGAGAATCCACTTTTCATCACAGGTAATGATTCGATTTAAAATCCCTTCGTTATTGTGCCGGTCAAGTAATGTAACGCAGCAGTTGACGCGCGTTTGCCGGTTTGCTTCACTCAATTCGTGAGGAACCCACCTTTCAAGTTTTTTAATCTTTCCAATTTGCTTCAAGTGGATTAAAACAGTTTTATCACTAACACCGAAGCCTGCAGCTAATTCGGACGTGGTTTGCGATGGATCCGCTTCCACAATAGCCTTCAATTCTTCATTATCAACTTGGGTCTCCGGCCGTCCACGGGGCTTGTTTTGCAGGTCGAAATTCCCAGAACGAAAATGTTGGAACCAAAAACGCACTGTGTTTTCTTTTGCGACACAACCGCCATACACATCATTAACCCTTCGAGCCGTTTCCAGCACTGGTGCCACGGTGGAACTCGTACTCGTAAATAACGCGATATTTCAAATTTTCCATTTTGTAAATTGAGCGATGCAAACAGAAAAAAGATAAGTAAAAAAACAAATGAATGACGGTTTACGAAACACAACTACATGTGGAAATAGCTGTATAAATTTGAATTTCGAATTTCTAACCAAATAGGAGAAATTTGTAGTCAAAGTGGCCAGTACGACAAAACGACAATTTCATATGTAAGGACCTAATATTAATCAAACTGCCTCGGTTAGCTCACACCATTTAAATGGGAGAAGCAATCATTTATTTTTCGACCTATACCTTAAGAAAAGTTGTTCTGTTTCATGTGTTGGTTCACCTATTTAGGCCAATCTTGTGTTTTGACAAATCTGGCCCGCGCGTGAAACCGCGTGAGCGAGCGTACGGCCTAAAGCACTTTTCCAAACACGACGTTAAGCCAACGGTGTGTCTTTGTATGTGTAAGAATTCTCCTTTAAAATAAATTTTAAATAAGATAGCATGTTCACACACTATGCACCTGTTCCTGCCGCTGTCGCAAATATTGCTCGAAATACTTCCAGTATCGTCGTCGTTATACTCTTCTTGCAATATGAGCGAGCGAGATAGCCATACATTCCACATGCGCTCGTGCTGCCGTTTCTTTGACTCGCGCACGAATAGCCGACATTCCGGGGAGGAGCACGGGAAGTGGCAGCGGCATGACGAGTAGCAGCGCGAGTAACCTGTTTACGTACTCGCGCTGCCCTCTTGCCTTACTATTTCCCTGCCCAAATTGGCATTGTGTGAACGTGCAATTAGAATTAAAGGCACGATAAAATAAAACAACAGAGTCAGCTATAATATACACTTTACTTATAGGCATACAACCTTATGAAAAACCGGCTATAATTTTACGTTACGATGCTACTGAGAGACTAAATATAATCAACCTTCCGTTAATCAATTATTTATTACTGATCAATCAATTACATGCCATACTGTTTAATCATCATTCAATTGTCAATTCTGTTCTTTATACGGAATATTACAATGGTAATTATTTTAAAGTAATACTTTCACAAAAGCGCGCGTAAAAAAGAGTGTCTTTATATATTATTTTATTATCATTGTAATATTTTGTATAGTTTTTTGTCAATACAAGGTTTATGGATCATCCACACAATTTTGTAGATATTCTTTTAGTCAAATCCATATTACATTTTCTTGTCATATTCGTGTATTTCATGTATTTTTCGTCATATCCATATATTTTTCGTCATATTCATGTATTTTTCGTCATATCCATATATTTTTCGTCATATCCATGTATTTTTCGTCATATCCATGTTTTTTTTTATGTCATATTCATGTCTTAAATGTAATTTCCTTTGGAAATAAGTCAATCCTTGATAGCTTAAACATAATTATCAATAGTTACCAACTAATATCATGTCCATTACCAAATATTTTTTATAAACTAAATAGACGTGAATAAACATCACTGCTTTAAATAATATTTCTGGTCATTTCTACCACAATCATTTAAATATTTTGGAAGAACAAAACAAATAAATGGCACAAAATACTTTAAAAATAAATATAGTTTGAATACTTTGTGAATCTACTTTGTGATTTTTTCTAAATAAGCAATAAATATAACAAAAAAAATCCAACTTAGAATAAATATTAAATATAGCAAAACTGCGGGCAATTGCCACACAAAAAACTTGTAACGTATAATAAAAATGTTAGGAAAATAATGTAAAAAATGTCTGGTGGTAAAAGAATATAGTTCAATAGCTAAGTTAGCTAGTAAAAATTTACCTTGATTTCAAGATAGGAATTGAAGAAATATTCCGAAAACTGTGCCATTAACCTTTACTTTCTATGCTTTTAATGACTAATATGAAGGATATGAATTTTCGTAATGTAAAGGTTTTATGGCAATTATTGCATTATATCCCAACTCTTTGCAACTATTACAGATTTCAGACATCTCAAGACATTATTTTGCATTATGCCCTAACACTATGCAACGAAAACATTTTATTAACTCGTGTTTCCATGTTTATACCGCGAAGCCGGACCAATCGTCAAGTTAGCTTGGTCTGGTCTACTTGTGGTTGTGCCTGAGCGCGTTGGCGATGTCCCTCACGTCCAACTGCACCTTGGGCTTGTGCGGCGGCGGCTCGAAGAAGTACTCGAAGCGTTTGAACGACTCAATCTCTCGTTCGGAAACCTCTAATGTTGATAGGTTGGTGATGCTGCGGTCCGGTGCGAACACGCTCGAGTCTGTGGAGGGAAGATAGGGATATATTCATCATCATCGTCATCGTCATCGTCATCGTCATCATCATCATCATCATTCCGCTTTCACCCATACACCAACCAATTAAATTAAATTAAAAAATCTTTCACTTTATCAGTCACAACAGTCCAATGTGCCTCCCCCAACCAGGGGGTATTTGCTATAGTTACCACGCTTGGCAGGCAGATTGGCGAGCGCAGTGCAAGATGTTGCATTCGCAGGCAACGATGCAGCCTAATTTCTAGATTCTTCACTTTGTCGACTATTACAACACCTAAGAAATAAGAAATAATGCTATCTTAAGCCGGCACCATACGGCATCCATATTACATATTGATTTATATGGAAAAGTTTGATTTGTGTAGATGAATGAAGAACGTCATTGCAATTAAGAATCTAATGCACAAATAGTGTACAACAAACTTTGAAATACGCTTCGATTGCCAGACTTGTGACAATCTATCTTAATCCCCTACTACTTACACACACTTGCACGCCTAATATACCTTACGGGGTATGCAGAATGTAAACAACCGCAAAATTCGGACATTTCATGCAACCTCTGACAAATATTTGAGAAAATTGTGTATCGCCACCATAGTGACAGGTTGACAGATCATCGCCTAAAATTGCAATACACACCCCCGAGTCCCTTGCTCTCCTCTTACGACTCCCACGGGAAAGAAACGGTGTGATGCTATACTAAGCCGGCATCACACGGCAACTTAAGTTAGGGAAATTAAAAGAAATTGCGATATTTCAAGAACAATCTTTTGCGAGTCAGAAAAAGGACCATTCTGTAGCACGTCAAACGTTGAACATACAATTTATTTACCGTGTGGTATGTGCTGCTTTTGTTGCTGCAACATCATTTGTTGCTGCTGCATGTGTTGCTGCGCCAGTTGTTGTTGCTGCGCATAGATGGCGCTGGGCGCTGGTGAGCCGGCGCTCGAGGTGCGGGACTCGGCCGTCGGTGACGATGTAGATGACGTGCCCGTGCCTATTACGCCTAAACAAACAAACATATTAACATTAGAATAGTTTATTTATATGCAGTACTAGATTTCCGCCCAGCGGTTTCATCACTCATTTTACCGTGGTAATAGTTGTTTCCCTGTGGTAATAAGTGGCCTATGTGTTATTGCAGGTTACACTCTACCTGTGTTCCAAATTTCATCAAAATCGGTCAAGCCGTTTGAGCGTGAAGAGGTAACAAACATACATACATTCACACAAACTCTCAGATTTATAATATTAGATTAGAAAAGTTTATTTATATGCAATGTTTTGTCAACGACTGTACAGTCGAGCTCACGTGCGGCTAGACACTTAAACTGCCAATACAAGTCTTATGACCGCTTCATAAGAACGGCCCAACGTTTAAACTGTCTAACCCAGCCTGATCTTGACTGTTCAAGCTTCCAGCGCGTATTTTAGACACGAAACTAAACAAATTTTCTTTAAACTAAAAAAAATTGTAAATGTCAAATGAATGGGAGTAAATTCATATCATCATCGAGAAACATCTACTACAGTAAAATAAATAAGCATTTTCCATCTTTCCAAGAGTCTCCACCATGTCATTATAACGACGTATGGCGTCCAGACGTAGGTTTGTATTCATTTAAGTCGAAGTATAATACACATATATCACGCCTATATCCCTCCCTATTATTTCCGATGTTTACGCTCTTGCTACCCCGTAAGGAATACAGGCGTGATAGATATTTATGTACAACAAGCAAGCTCAATCGCGTTTAACCGTTGAAAATTCTAATGAATCCACGCAGACTAAGCAACCACCATTTGAAGTTTATGTCAGATTTAGTTCCTTCCCCGGCAGGTAGAGGGTACTTCAGATAACCCCCATAAAAACTGCCATTGTGAAGCGCATCCTGCGTGTTCAGATCAAGTTTACGGTCATTGGCGAAATACGTCTTAAAATAAGAGATGTAAAGCCATAAAAAAAGACCATATAAAAGAGGTTAGTGCTGAATACATGGTGTAAAAAAAATCGCTGAGAATATTTTAAGGGGTGAATCAGTACGTGAAACTAAACAACTTTCCCCAAGGAACATAGGTCGAAATATGAAAAAAAATAGGCCCTCCCATACAAATTATCTCGGCCGGGTAACACACTAAGTATGGGAGGGTCAAATTATTTTTTCATATACCGTCCTATGTTCCTTGGGGAAAGTTGTTCAGTTTCACGTACTGGTTCACCCCTTAAAATATTCTCAGCTAATTTTTTACATCTTATATAATGGTGATGACGAATATGACGACAGTATGTGTTCGCTTACCAGCATGAGTGTTATTGAAGGCCGGTGCGCTGTTGTAGACGGCCTCAGGCGCGGGAGGGGCGGAGGGCGCAGTGGGGGGCGCGGGGCGAGAGAAGAGAGAATCTTCCAGCGGCGGCGGTCCGTCCTGAAATGAAAACAAATCGTGTTATGATAGATAAAAGAAAGCACTTCATAACCTGTAACATGAAATGTGCAAAATTTGACGAAGTTGAGTGCGTAATAGTTCAATAAAATTAAAAAAGGGTCCAGTAGTTTTAAATTAATTTCTCATATCTTACCATTTGCAAAATCAATTTTGTAAGACTTGACTGGGCCGATGGCGTAGCGGATAGTACCCCTACCTGCTACGCCGAGGGTCGTGGGTTCGATCCCCACAAGACACTAATATTTGTTAAGTAATTTTCAGATATTTGTGTTTAGTCTGGGTGTTTCTATGTATATTATGTATTTATTTACAAAAAAAAAGTATATATGTATTAATATCAGCTATCTAGTTCCCATAGTACAAGCTTTGCTTAGTTTGGGACTAGATGGCGCTGTGTGAATTGTTCAGGATATTTCAGGATATTTCACTTTATCAGCGACGCCTCTTCCATAACAATCCGCTGCTCATCAATGGATGCCCGTCAAATAATGAAATATCAACCTACTTTTATGAACCGTTTAAAATTATTCTTCGAATTATTTAGAATATGCCATGTGATGCCGGCTTATCAAGCATCACTCTGGAAGAAACCACTAAGGGACTTAAGGGTTTCATGTGTTTTACAATTTTAGGCGACAGGCTGACAACCTATAATCCTATAACTATAGTGATACACAATTTTTCTGAAACGGCCATCACATATTTATTTGACGTGGCGATAGCGGCCGTATTTTACTTCCGACGCTTTATCTTCCCCGCAAGGAATAAAGGCCTGATATGTGTATGCATACATACATACATATATCACGCCTATAATCCCTTACGGGGTAGACAGCGTAGACCGCTGTAAAAAGCGGACATTTACGCCACGTCTGACAAACATTTGAGGGTAATTTTGATGGAATATTGTGTATCACCAATGTATATATGTATGTGTGTGTGTTATTTAAAGAATAATAATAACAACGTACCTGTCCTTTGTAGAATTTGGACTCGGTGACGCTGTGTATGGTCACCTCGTTGTTCAGCTTGGAGCCGACCCTCAACCGTTGGAAGTACGGCAACGGATCCCCGTTGGACATCTGGCTCAGACCAAACTCGTCCATTCTACCGATGTTCGACTCGTTTTTATCATTGAACAGCGCGTTTCTGAAGACATTTCTGTCTTCCTGTCCGAATGGCGTGTATAGACTGCTGTAATCGCTGCGTTCGTCCTCGCGTTTTAACGGAGTGCCGATCGGCTCAGGCCTTTGTATAGGATTGGCGAATAACGAGGAATCGTTGGAATCAAACGCCCTGTTCTCGTTATTAGGCCTCGTGCCTATGGGGTTCGGTGATACGGTCGGTTTCGGACTGTTGTTTTCAAAGTACTCTGGTGTTAAGAAATTTCTTTGTTGACTGTCGTCTGTTGTTTTAAATAGGGAATATCCTTCGTCATTCTTTTGAGTGAACGACGCCAAGTTCATGATTCTAGTTTGGAATTCGTCGTTCTTCGGCGAGTTTCTGGATGGATCTATGACGTAAGCTTGAGGCGGGGCCTGCGCCGGGTTATAGACATTCGGATTGACGTAGTTGTATTGCTGCTGGTTGTAGACAGGGTTCGTCATTTGCGGGGTCTGACTGCGAACCCCCATCATGCTCTGCTGGTGCATCATGGACATCAGTGGGTTCCGTATGGTGTACATGCCGTTTGAGGTAGGGGTGATGGTCGCTTGGCAAGCGTTCGGGGGCATCGGTATCGGGTCGGGGATTCGAATCTCCTGTTTCTTTTGTACTGGGTTCGTGACTTGTACCGGCGGCAGGTTTGGGTGGAACATAGGGTTCCGTAGTGTGACCATTTTGGTTCCGTCGGGTTTTTGCTCGGCGGAGGCCTCGGTGGCAGCTTTTTTGGCCTTTTTCTTCGATTTCTTTGATTTGCCTGTTGGTTGCTGTGGCTCTGGTATGATTATCGTCTTGGCAGGCTCTGAAAAAACGAAACGTAATACAGTTAATAATGAAATGAAATACTTTATTAATAACACTTTAGGCACTTATGTGTTGTCGTTTTCACTTTATTTATTTATTAATACTTTATTGCACATCGTACAAAAGGCGGGCCTAATGCCAGACGGCATTCTCTACCGGCCAACCAGAAGGTAAACAGAGAGAGAAAGAAGCGGGTGCACTAATGAGAAAAATAAATACTAAAGGAGAACGACATGTCGTACTAGTACCAAAATAAATACCTACCAATACATAGTTATTATTCATAAAAATAAACTTACACAAACACTTATACCAAATAAAAAATACAACTTAAAACTTAAACATACATACATACTTTCTAGTGCACCCAATTCTCTTTCTCTCTTACACTCGTCTCAATGTTCGGATTACAAACTCGACAGCATTTGTTTGCTGCCCCAACTGTCCCCAGCCTTGCTCTTACCAGGACCTAAAAGAGGCGAACCCAACAGCTGTCGCTGTGGCCAAACACTGGTCCAATCTCATTTAGTTACCATTTCGACTCGACGAAGAAGAAGAAGAACATTTGTATAAAGACCTGCTATATGCATTCTGCCTGTAGAAATGACATTTTCTTCTCAAAAGAAGCTTTCGCTGAAGCGTAATGTCTGATAAGAAGGCACTGCTTTCGATAAAACGGAGAAATGAAACAAAGTGTTTTTTGCCAATACTCAAATCGCCATCTTTCGCCACACCTGTCAAATGTTTTTGTACGATTGTTGTTAAGTTATTGTTCAGTTGTTGACTTGACATCTAAACAACTGCTTGAGAATAGAATTTTCAAAAATTCATATTAAGCCATTATACGTTCTCGTATTTAATTTGACCTAGCAATGGCCGATTGGAAAAGTGCATTACTTTTTTGTAGCTTGTAGAGTGTAGATAAAATTGTGTATGCAACTGCATGATTTAATAAGGCATTAGAATGCTCGTGTCAAATTTATAACACTCGTCTACGCTTCGTGTGATAAACAGACACTTGTATTATAGTAGTTTATGCAACTGTCATATAATGGGGGTCATTAGAATGCGAGTGTCTGTTTATCACACCATCATCTGCGCGGGGTCCGCGTTGATGACGGGCGGAGGCCGCGTCGGGGCCACCGGCAGGCTGCCCGAGTTACACATGTGACAAACCTGGGGGCTGCATGGGCGGCGGGGCGGCGGGCGCGCAGTGGAACAGCATCTGCGCGGGGTCCGCGTTGATGACGGGCGGAGGCCGCGCCACCGGCGTCGGGGCCGCCGGCAGGCTGCCCGAGTTACACATGTAACAAACCTGGGGGCTGCATGGGCGGCGGGGCGGCGGGCGCGCAGTGGAACAGCATCTGCGCGGGGTCCGCGTTGATGACGGGCGGAGGCCGCGCCACCGGCGTCGGGGCCGCCGGCAGGCTGCCCGAGTTACACATGTAACAAACCTGGGGGCTGCATGGGCGGCGGGGCGGCGGGCGCGCAGTGGAACAGCATCTGCGCGGGGTCCGCGTTGATGACGGGCGGAGGCCGCGTCGGGGCCGCCGGCAGGCTGCCCGAGTTACACATGTAACAAACCTGGGGGCTGCATGGGCGGCGGGGCGGCGGGCGCGCAGTGGAACAGCATCTGCGCGGGGTCCGCGTTGATGACGGGCGGAGGCCGCGCCACCGGCGTCGGGGCCGCCGGCAGGCTGCCCGAGTTACACATGTAACAAACCTGGGGGCTGCATGGGCGGCGGGGCGGCGGGCGCGCAGTGGAACAGCATCTGCGCGGGGTCCGCGTTGATGACGGGCGGAGGCCGCGCCACCGGCGTCGGGGCCGCCGGCAGGCTGCCCGAGTTACACATGTAACAAACCTGGGGGCTGCATGGGCGGCGGGGCGGCGGGCGCGCAGTGGAACAGCATCTGCGCGGGGTCCGCGTTGATGACGGGCGGAGGCCGCGTCGGGGCCGCCGGCAGGCTGCCCGAGTTACACATGTAACAAACCTGGGGGCTGCATGGGCGGCGGGGCGGCGGGCGCGCAGTGGAACAGCATCTGCGCGGGGTCCGCGTTGATGACGGGCGGAGGCCGCGCCACCGGAGTCGGGGCCGCCGGCAGGCTGCCCGAGTTACACATGTAACAAACCTGGGGGCTGCATGGGCGGCGGGGCGGCGGGCGCGCAGTGGAACAGCATCTGCGCGGGGTCCGCGTTGATGACGGGCGGAGGCCGCGCCACCGGCGTCGGGGCCGCCGGCAGGCTGCCCGAGTTACACATGTAACAAACCTGGGGGCTGCATGGGCGGCGGGGCGGCGGGCGCGCAGTGGAACAGCATCTGCGCGGGGTCCGCGTTGATGACGGGCGGAGGCCGCGCCACCGGCGTCGGGGCCGCCGGCAGGCTGCCCGAGTTACACATGTAACAAACCTGGGGGCTGCATGGGCAGCGGGGCGGCGGGCGCGCAGTGGAACAGCATCTGCGCGGGGTCCGCGTTGATGACGGGCGGAGGCCGCGCCACCGGCGTCGGGGCCGCCGGCAGGCTGCCCGAGTTACACATGTAACAAACCTGGGGGCTGCATGGGCGGCGGGGCGGCGGGCGCGCAGTGGAACAGCATCTGCGCGGGGTCCGCGTTGATGACGGGCGGAGGCCGCGTCACCGGCGTCGGGGCCGCCGGCAGGCTGCCCGAGTTACACATGTAACAAACCTGGGGGCTGCATGGGCGGCGGGGCGGCGGGCGCGCAGTGGAACAGCATCTGCGCGGGGTCCGCGTTGATGACGGGCGGAGGCCGCGTCGGGGCCGCCGGCAGGCTGCCCGAGTTACACATGTAACAAACCTGGGGGCTGCATGGGCGGCGGGGCGGCGGGCGCGCAGTGGAACAGCATCTGCGCGGGGTCCGCGTTGATGACGGGCGGAGGCCGCGCCACCGGCGTCGGGGCCGCCGGCAGGCTGCCCGAGTTACACATGTAACAAACCTGGGGGCTGCATGGGCAGCGGGGCGGCGGGCGCGCAGTGGAACAGCATCTGCGCGGGGTCCGCGTTGATGACGGGCGGAGGCCGCGTCGGGGCCGCCGGCAGGCTGCCCGAGTTACACATGTAACAAACCTGGGGGCTGCATGGGCGGCGGGGCGGCGGGCGCGCAGTGGAACAGCATCTGCGCGGGGTCCGCGTTGATGACGGGCGGAGGCCGCGCCACCGGCGTCGGGGCCGCCGGCAGGCTGCCGCACTTCCATAGGGGCTGCAACAGATTATTGCATGTCATTCATTGCAATGAAAGAAGATTAACGAAACAGGTGTATATGGCGAGTGTGGATGGGAACGTTGGAAGGGGAAGACCAAGACGCACGTACTTGGATCAGATCGGGGACGTTCTAGAGAAAGGTCAGGTCAAGAGTACCCTAAACCGACGAGCATGTATGAAAAGATTGATGCATGTTGAAGAAGCGAAAGAGGTGTCTCAGGATCGTAGCAAGTGGAAAGATGTAGTCTCTGCCTACCCCTATGGGAAAGAGGCGTGATTATATGTATGTATGTATGTATGTATTCATTGCAAAGTCACAAGTGTAGAAAGGTTCTTACAGATAATAAAAGTACATGTGACACCATGTCAGGGCACAGCAAAACAACAGGGAAGCAGCCAGTTGCCATCACCTTAAATAATCTATCAATATTATTTTAAACTATTAAACTTACTAACGAATTTCTATGTTAGTAATTATCACTAGTCTATTGTCATTTCATTCCTTTATTCCCAACGACCACGGGCAAGTCGGCCACGGCGCGGCCGATGGGAATAATCGGCCACGGCGCGCGGCAGACGGGAATAGTTGGCCCCTTCCTACGGCGCGTTGCTGCCGAGGGTGATTCTACTAGTGATTTGTATAAGCGCGTTTTATCAATATACTTCCATCTATACAAAGTGATATCAGCTTAAAAAGCATTGCTTATTTTTAAATCATGATTATGTACTGGTCCAGAGATGAGAATAAATGTCCCAAGTCTTTTGCAACTGTTTTACGTTCCAGGTTTACATTATTAATAGTGTAGTTAAATTCTATTCTAATGCGCTTTTTTGTGAAGGATATGAAGAAACATTTTCGTATATTAAGTATCATACAATTTTCTCTACACCATTCATAAACAATATCAGCATCATTTTGAGGGGCGGTACAGTCAGCATTATTAGTAACTTTACAGAAAAACTTAAGATCGTCAGCGTAAAGAAGATTAGGACAATTTAGTTTAGCAATGAGATCATTTATGAATACAATTAAAAATAGTGGTCCTAGATGGGACCCTTGAGGAACACCAGATGTGATTTCAACTTCATCAGAAGCATGCCCTTTTATTATAACTAATTGACTTCTTTTAAAAAGATATGATTGTACCCACCGTAGTAACGACCCATGTATTCCATAGCCTTGTAGTTTTAAACAGAGAAGTGTATGGTTGACTTTGTCAAATGCCTTGCAAAAATCTGTATATATAACATCTACCTGTGCTCCAGTGGCAAAAGCTGAGCAAAGATAATTTTTAAATTCTAGTAAATTAGAAACAGTGGACTTGAGTTTGATGAAACCATGTTGGTTTTCGGAGAGAAAAGGCTTAAACTGATGGAAAAAACGACGATATACAACACATTTGAATACTTTAGCAGCAGCAGTGAGGTGTGTAGTAGGTCTATAATATACTATATAGACAGGTAGTAAGTTAGATGCTAAAATGTATTAGGACATCCTTCAGTAATACATCAGACATGATCCCGAATGGTCGTTTCACTCATTAGTATTACTCATCCCTCCAAACCTACAATAGAGCAGAAAGTAGTAAAGTAAAATTATAGATGTCACTACATTATAGTTACTTGTGTTGGGAATGACTCGCCTCATCCCATTCGTCATAACAAAGCTGTAGGTAGGTATGCTAACTACTAATACAAGCTAAAGAGTGGAACTCACTACCTGCGTCTGTGTTTTCCAAACGCATACAACCCTAATCTCTTCAAAGTAAGAGTGAACAGGCTTCTTCTGGGTGAGCTCGCTCCATCTAACACTCTGTCTCTGTCCTATGACCTAGACTAGAGTCAAGAGAAAACCAATCATAAAAAAAAAAACAAGAATATAAAACTTACAAGGTTTGGGGTCGGTTTGCATAAAATTTTAAGTCATATTTGTATTACGCATATTTTATACAGTCATAATTATTCAAAGTCATAAAAACAACACGCAAACCCTTGAAGCATAAATTAACAAGTCATAAAGTCGACTACATACTCCTAGAAAAGCATGTTCGCGCCCCCCGCCGCACCATAACCTATTACTTAAGTGTTTCAAATTATAAAATAGGTCAAAATAAAAGTATGACTTTCCAGTATGACACATAAATATTCCAATTTTGGATTACGCGGATGTCTGCTTCTGTGATGCAAACGAAGAACTGGTCAATAAACTAGAGAGACTCCAAAACGTGTGCATCCGGTTTATTTTCGGTTTACGAAAATATGACCATGTTTCCGAGTACCGTGCTAAGCTGAAATGGTTACCCATAAGACTGCGTCGCAGCTCCCATCTTCTTACACTTCTCTTCAAAATCTTAAACGATCCCAACGCTCCTCCTTACCTGAAAGATCGTTTCAATTTTCGAACTTCACTCCACGGGCGCCCGCCTCGCTCCGGTACTGTAAATCTACTCGTCTGTCCGGTAGAACCTACTAACTTCTTCTATGACTCATTTACAGTCCGGGCAGTGCGTCAGTGGAATGCCTTACCTGCGTCTATTAGGCAGGCAAAGTCATTGAATATTTTTAAAAACCTACTGAGGAAACACTTTGAGTCTCAATGTGGTTATTAAGAGCTATTCGTTGTTACCATTTTTGAAAAAGTTTTGTGTAAAGTCAGTTATTTATTAAATATGTATTAGCATGTAGTTTATGTATAGTATTAATACCTAGGTACATTATATTTTATCTTTGTTATAGTATTTTATAGTATGTAGTTTATTATTATTATTATGTATTTTTATTTCTATAACTCTCCGAAGAGGACATATTATTATTATTATTATTTATTTATTTTTGTTATTAATAGTCAGCTCCCGCTGCTTCTAAAATATTTTCCTTTTCCTAGGTTGCCTGGAAGAGATTGCCTAATGGCAATAAGGCCGCCTAACTGTGCACTAATGTATTTCGTTTTAAGCTATTAATGTTATTCTGTTCTTTTGGTGTACAATAAAAGCATATTGTATTGTATTGTATTGTAAATATTATGCCTAGCAAATAGTATGACAAAAAAAATGCAATCCGAGGTATGCCAAAGTATATAAGGAACTTCAACAATATGCAAAACGATGGTATCCCAACTTACAACGCTTTAAATGCAAACCGAGGTATGCCAAAGTATATAAGGAACTTTAACAATATGCGAAACGATGGTATCCCAACTTACAAGGCTTAAAATGCAAACCGAGGTATGCCAAAGTATATAAGGAACTTCAACAATATGCGAAACGATGGTATCCCAACTTACAACGCTTTAAATGCAAACCGAGGTATGCCAAAGTATATAAGGAACTTCAACAATATGCGAAACGATGTTATCCCAACTTACAACGCTTTAAATGCAAACCGAGGTATGCCAAAGTATATAAGGAACTTCAACAATATGCGAAACGATGGTATCCCAACTTACAACGCTTTTAATGTGTGGTGGTTCCTTCTTCTCGCTGGGCTGCACGCGCGTGAGGGTGATGCCGGGCGGCAGGCGCAGGTCCTGCACCGACACTCCGCAGCTCAGCTGCTCCATGATGCTGCAGGATGCCGGCTGACCAGCCTCCAGGGATTGCTGGTTCTGAAGGTCAACATTGTGATGGTTCATTAGATACAATTACTTCTGGCCAGGTTTTTTAGGAGAATAATACGTATGTAAATAGCACGCTTTGACAATCTTGATTAAAATTAAAACATATGTCGTTTTAGGATGGTGGTGGCGTAAAGTTACATGCCGTGTGAATAACCAGGCCAGCCCCGAGGTAGGCATTTCGCAATTATTTGCAGGTCATTTTAAATTTATGTCTAAAAAAGAACTAAAATCAAAAACTGTATGCTTATAATCTGTTAAGCCAGAAAAATATTTAATGTTTTTGCTTAGAAATGTATCAAAAACTGTGAATTTGTTTTACCTTAGAGTTGGCGAGTTCGACGGTGGTGTCGGGCGGGAGAGAAAGAGACTGTTGCTGTTGTTTCTTCTCTTTCTTTGCGGCTTTTTTGGTCTGAGCGGGTGTTGGAGCAGGCGCTAGAAAATAATAAAAAAACGTTAGAAATTTTATAGTAGGCACATTATTTTCTAGATTGACAAAAAAGGTCACTGTTGTAACTAACTAGAGAGACGGGAAAGACGGCTGGTCGGCCATTTTCATAGTCGGCAAATAGTCGGTTGAATAGCCGACTCATTTTCTGTAATAGCGACAATTAATTTCAATATAATAATTTATTTCCACCAGTGATAATTATGTTTGAAATTAAACCACTGTTTTAATTGGTAGAAAGGCTATAAAACGTGTACAAACGACATTTCCTACATCACCAAAGCATTAGTCGGCAGTCAGCTAATCGGTTAAAACTATAGTCGGTGCATCTCTCATCATCATCTCTATGTCTTTCCATCTATTCTCATCGTCTCATCTCTAATAAGTGATAATGCTATCCTACATTGAATAAAGTTATTTCATTTTCATTTTTCTAGTTGTAAATAATTTTCGACTAGTCGCCTTAACCATAGTCGCACATCTGTAATTGTAATTTTAACTAAGTAGACCTAACTGACAATAGCGCTATCACTTTCGGCCCGGTCTTGGGCCCATTTATCAAACATTAACAGCCCCAACAGTCCACTGCTGGACAAAGGCCTCGTGTGGGTATTCCCATGCTCACCACGCTTGGCACCATGGATTGGAAAGCGCAGTGCAAGATGTTACATTTACATGGAACGCCGCTGCCCATTTCTTGGACGAATTTATCCCTTAGTCGCTTTTTACAACCCCACGGGTAGAGTTAAGGTGATGCTATTCTAAGCCGGCATCAAAGAGCAACTTGCGCCCATCACTTAAAGATCCATAACCTTTTTTTTTGCTCCGTGTTCATAACTCGATGAACACGTAATTTTGCGAAAGTTTAGAAAACGTAAATCTTGGGATTAATTGAATTTGGCACATACATAGCCAAACTATTGTACTAAACAACAAAAAAAATAGTGCTAAAAAATAAACAGCGTAGTGCACTCACCAGCCTTCTCCTGTTTATTCTCCTTCCCCTTCTTCTCATTCTTCTCCTTCTTCTCCTCTTTCACCTCTTTCTTCTTCGCGGGCTCTTGTTTCTTGTCTGCTTTCTTGTCTTGCTTCTTGCTCTCCTGTTTGGCAGCTTCCTGCTTCTTCGCTTCTTTCTTCGCTTTGGCTTCCAACTCTTGTTGTTTACGGCGGTCTTCTTCTTCGGCCTAAAATTAAAAAAAAATAGTAATTAACAAAAATCAACTAAGAGCGAGTCGGACGTCGGCGAACCTCGCGCACGAAATGTTATATATATATTCTTTATTGTGCATTAACAATACAATAATATTTGTTTAAAAAAGTAGTTCACAAAGGTGAGTTTATCTCCATAAAGAGATCTCTTCCAGCCAACCTGTAAAACTAAGTACGAAATAAATACGTGCGGGGACAAGATTGCACACAAAGTAAAAAAAAAAAACAACAATATGATAAATAATTATTTGAAAATAGTCAAATAAATACACATAGCTAAAATAATTGAACTATAAATACAAAACCAATATATAAATATAAATACATAATATACAAATACAATACAAACAAATACATACGTAAATATCAAGGTAGTGAAAGGTAGTGCTCTTTCAACCTTCTTTTGCAAGAGGATGAAGAAGGACAATCCTGGACTGCCTTAGGAAGATTGTTCCAAAGTTGTGTAGCTCGAACGGAAAAGGAGTTCGAAGGTTCCGTACCGTCATAAATAGAAATGGCATAAAAATTACGTTTGTTGTATGTAGGAGCCAATACTAATTTAAGGCGGGTTTACGCGTGAACGACCTCGACAGTGGCACCACTTCACAAAAAAATACTCTTTATATCAGAATTTCCTGTGCCCAAGTTTTTAGTATTATCCTTAACTAAAATTAGAACCGTGTATGTATTATTATTATTAGTGTGTGTATTATTTGCCGTGTGATGCCGGCTTAGAATAGCATCACCCCATTTCTTACCCGTGGGAGTCGTAAGAGGCGAATAAGGGACTCGAGGGTGTGTATTGCAATTTTAGGCGATGGGCTGACAACCTGTCACTATGGCGATACACAATTTTCAGAATGTCCCTCAAATATTTGTCAGACGTGGCGTAAATGTCCGTTTTTGCGGCCATTTACGCTCTGCCTACCCCGCAAGGGATTATAGGCGTGATATATGTATGTATGTATGTATGTAAAATTAGAACCTGCAAACTCAATTAAATAAATATTCGCTGCAAAAATACAAATATTTTATGAAATAAATTTCATAACGCGACATAAATTTTCAAAACAATTCATTATAAAAATGATTCGGTAAGCCGAATTCGTTACAAACACACACGCATACAAATCTTTCCTCTTTTTTTACCAGTATAGATAAAATCAAATGTTATATAGGGTAAGGGACAGTCCTCCGAATACTGATAGGGTGCATTCAGACCATGAAACTGAACAAATTCCCTTAAGAAAATATTTGAGGAAAGGTAAAAAAAAAAGTTGACTTCCCATAGTAAATGCAGTCAGCTGATTGCAATTTTTTTTTCGTTTCCTGACATATGTTTCTAGGGGAAAGTTGTTCAGTTACATGGTCTGCATACACCCTATAAATATTCGGAGGGCTATCCCTTACACCCTGTATACGTAGATTACCTGTTGCTTGGCTAGTTGCTTGCGTTGCTTCTTGGACAGTGGTTGCGAGGTGTCCGGTAGCGAGGCCGAGCGCTGTTGCTGCTTCTTTGCCTCCGCTTTAGCGGCCGACTTCTCCTTTTTTTTCTAAGAATACAAAAAAAATACATTAGTAAAAATAATATATTTTTAAAAACTGATTTCTGCGAAACCTACACCTGACTGGTTGGTGGTAAGCAAGGGCTCACCCGGAGAAGTTTGTGTGGTTGTTTAAACAACCAGCCCAATCGCGCCCTTGACTGGGCTTACGAGTTGTTCTGGGAAGAACGGATTGGACTGAATCTACCCGCGGCACGTGCCAGTAGTTCCCAAAATAGGGAGCAAATGAGGGACCTCCGCGCCCTCGCCGGCGCGGGCGTCGGTTGCTTGAGGAGCTTGTGGAGTGTGATCTACTCGCAATGGCTGCAGCAGCGACTACTGTGATGTCGTCATCATCATCCGAAAGGAAATGCAGAATGTAAATGTATGTGATACAGATATATTAATAATAGTAGTTTATGCAACTGTCATGTAATGGGGGTCATTAGAATGAGAGTGTCTGTTTATAGTTTGACACGAGTTGCATACACTTTTTATCGAAGTAAGAGCCTTCTCATTCAGTCATTACGCGTCTGTAATTTCTTTTAAACTGTAATTTCTATAGGCAGAATTCATAAAGCAGGTCTTTACACAACTGTTTTCGAATACATAATTGGAACATTATGAGACGAGTGTAGATAGATACATACATACATACATATATCACGCCTTTATCCCTTGCGGGGTAGGCAGAGCGTAAACGACCACAAAAAACGGACAATTACGCCACGTCTGACAAACATTTGAGGGTCATTCAGAAAATTGTGTATCGCCATAGTGACAGGTTGTCAGCCCATCGCTTAAAATTGCAATACACACCCTCGAGTCCCTTTGCCGCCTCTCACGACACCCGTGGGAAAGAAATTGGGTGATGCTATTCTAAGCCGGTATCACACGGCAATAATGTGATAATGTAATAAGTAATAAGTTTATGCAAAAAGGTAAAAACCAGTAAAAAGAAGGTTGTTAGACTTTCGAAAGTAAGATAGAGAGAGAAGAATAGAAGAGAAGAGAAAAATGTTAGAAAGTTAAGTCATCTCTTACTTTGTCCTTGGTGAAATACCCATTTGGCAGTGTACCGAGAGACGTCCATTCTATGTCGATGCTATTCTCTAGCCGGCATCACACGGCTACTGTGTAGATAAATACATACATACATACATAAATCACGCCTCTTTCCCGGAGGGGTAGGCAGAGACTACTTCCTTCCACTTACTACGATCCTGGCATACTTCTTTCGCCTCCTCTACATTCATCAATCTCTTCATGCATGCTCGTCGGTTTAGGGTACTCTTGACCTGACCTTTCTTTAGCACGTCCCCGATTTGATCGAGGTACGTTCGTCGAGGTCTTCCCCTTCCGACGTTCCCATCGACACTTGCCATATACACCTGTTTCGTTAATCTACTTTCATTCATCCTCTCTACATGACCAAACCATCTAAGCATACCCTTTTCTACACCAGTCACTACGTCTTCTTTTATACCACAACGTTCCCGTATCACGCTATTCCTTATCCTGTCACTCAATTTTACGTCAATCATACTTCTTAACGCTCTCATTTGTACTGCATTTATTCTACTTTCATGCTTTTTCTGCCATACCCAACTTTCACTCGTGTAGATAAATGATTGTATTCATCTACGTACCTTCTCCTTGGAGCTGTTGGCGAGCTGCGCGATGTGTGCGAGCGCTTGTTCCCAGGTTTGTTTCTTGTCTTCTTTAGTCTTGTCTTGAGGTGCTGGCGTCGCTGGCGGGGGCGCGGGCGCGGGCGGGTCGCATACGTTTAATACTGAAAAGATAATTAATAAATAAACTTGAAAAATGTTCAATAAAACGAAACATTATGAGCTTAGATTACTTTCAAAAGGACTCAGATATTATGCGTCGGGAGATTCCTTGGCGGTTAAAAATCAAGGTAAGTAACCATATTCTTAATTTTTTACCATGATTACATGAAATATAAAACGACTGTACTTATATTAAAAGTTGTTCTTTATTGAAAGGAGTTCTCCTTTTGATTCGGAAGCGTATTTCTCATTTTATTAATGGATTTTTATTGATAGAACTTATTTCTACTCAAAAAATTAGAAAGGTTTTTATTCAAATCTTATTTAGGAAACAGAAGCCTCATAATTGTGTTGTGTCATTGTACATTTTTGTAGTTAAGTTTATTAATAAAGAATTAGATAAGTTACTATTTTTTATTATAAGTGTATTTATTATTTTCTAGTATAGTTTTTTCCAATTTTATATTCTTATTTATTTTAATAAATATAACAATTAAGATCAAGGTCTGTAGTCATTGTATTTACAGTGCGGTACTATGACCTCGTGTCTCATTGGCTGGCAGTAGAAATGTGCTCAGCCCCTCAGACTCGAGTTCTGGTGGGGCGAGTTGAGTGGGGAATCGTTCCCGGATATTGTGATTTATTTGTGTGTCAATAAATACTGAATTATTGAATACATTGGTGTTGTTTCGTAAATTTATCTTAAATAAAAGGTCAACTTTTCTTCTATTTAAAGAAGGGCACTTTAATCAATAAGAGAGTTGACTCTATTATTGAATATAGAATTCCTACCTGTGAGATGTCGGTTGTTGTGCAACAGCTGCGCGAGCGGTGTCGCCCCCTGCTGTCCGGACATCGACACCGAGACCGCGCCGTCGCCCGGCATGCGGCGCACACGGACTATGCCGCCGGCCGTCGCCACGTCTGGGAAAGAACGCATAACAGTACTACCTATCAGCATATTTCGTCTAATAACCGGATGCGGCAATACTGGAGAATCCATGCGGCGTGAGAACCGCCTAACGTTATCTAAACTTGTTTCCCGTAATCGTTCTGACTTCAATTTCCGCCGGTTTGAAGCGCCGCGGGCAAGTATTTTATTTTATTATTTATTATATTTATTATTATTTATTATTTATTTAGTATTAGAGATGCAGCGACTATGGCCGACTATCTTGACTATACATACATATATAAATCACGCCTATACGCCTTACGGGGTAGGCAGAGCGTTATCAGCCGTAAAACGGATATTAACACCACGTCTGACAAAAGCTTGAGGGTTAATCAGATAACTGTGACTATCGACTATAAAAATGACCGACTAGTAGACTGAGCTAAGCATTACTTCGGTTTTCTTCTGTGACGTTTGGAAGTTATTATTGCGCGAGTTTTAAGGCTCTGTAATAGCCAATTACGGTGTCATTTCAAACACGTTTATCACAAAGTTTATTCAATTACTATATAAAATTTTAACATCATAGTAACTAGGTTTGCGATTTTCCACATTGTAAGTCTTCTCGACATAAGTCTCTCCCTGTGCTTATCTCATTCATAGAGATCCTGTCGACATCGTGATGTCATTGGACCACCGGGACTAGGTAACCTAGCTCGTATCTCGTGGGCGTCGTAAGAGACGACTAAGGGACTCGAGGGTTACATGTGTATTGCAATTTCAGGCGATGGGCTGACAACCTGTCACTGTAGCGATACAGAGTTATCTGATTGACCCTCAAATGTTTGTCAGACGTGGTGTTAATAACCGTTTTACGGCCGTCAAAGCTCTGGCTACCCTGCAGGGGATATAGGCGTGATTTATGTATGTACAACCCTCACAATTTTCCGAATAACCCTAGTAAATGTCAGTTTTTTTACGGCCGTTAAAGCTCTGCCTACCCCGTAAGGGATATAGGCGTGATTTATGTATGTATAAATGTAATCTTACTGAGTATGGCCGTCTGTTTCTCCCTCCTTTCCAGTCGTTCCCTCTCCATCGCCTGCAGATGGCGCTGTTGTTGTATTTGCTGCTGTTGTTGTATTTGCTGTTGTTGTTGCAATTGTTGTTGTTGTTGCGCCTGCTGCTGTTGCAGTTGCTGTTGGATTTGTTGTTGTTTCTGCAACAGGGCCGCTCGGTCCACCTGTGTTGTAAAAAATGATAAACAGTTTTAGTGACGCTTTTATTTTGGTCGGGAAAGCAAAAGTTGTGAAATGAAACGAAGTTTTTTTTTGCCAATACTCAAATCGCCATTCGGTTATTGTTGAGATGTTGTTCAGTTGTTGTTCAGTTGTTGTTCAGTTGTTGTACCGATGTTGTTCAGATGTTATTCAGTTGTTTGGTTAAATTGTTGTTCAGTTACTGACTCGATATCTAAAAAAATGCTAAAGTAAAGAATTTTCAAAAATTCATATCAAGCCATATTACGTTCTCGTATTGAATGTGGCCTTGTATCGGGCCTTGCAATCGCCGGTGCGGACGTTTGGATAAGTGTATAAGTAAATGAGTTTTTTTTAGAGTGTAGATAAAATTGTGTATGCAACTGCATATAAGCCTTAGCCTAAACCTGTGCCTTAGCCAAGTGTGATTATTATTATTATGTATATATTATTGAACTTACGGGTGTCATCTGAGGTTTCCCTTGCACCGCTCTGGCCTCGTTGAGCTCCCGCTCGACCGCCGCGAGACGTCTCGAGTATTCCGATACCTGTCTCTCAGATTGCGCCACTTCCTGTAAAGCGAATCGGCAATAATATGAAACTGCGTCCATATGACTACTTCATACCAACTGTAGTAAGGCAGATTCTCTTCTCTTTTCGTGTGGGACACCGAGTTTTTCAACCGCCTACTACCACTAGTAGGCCTCTGACATGGTTGTGTTACGACCGCCGTCTAAGTAATCATAGACAGCAACCGGGACCGACGGCTTAACGTGCCCTCCGAAGCACGGAACCATTTCTTTTCGGAGAATCAGTTGGTTCACCCTAACATCGACTTTATTTCAATTACGATAGAGTTTCTTCTTGTAAAAAGTGCTCGAGCTATCGCTCGCAAAAACGGCTCTTACTGTGCGGCGGCCTTTAGAATAGCATCACCCCATTTCTTCCCGTGGGTGTCGCAAAAAGCGCCTGAGGGGCAAATTCATCCAGGTAATGGGCCGCAGCGTTCCATCTGAAAGCAATATCTTGCACGGCCCTCGCTAGTCAGCCTAGTGAGTATGGCAATACCCCTAATAGGGCGAGGTCCTACGGTCAATCGACCATCCGTAATTATAAATCTGAGAGTTTGTGTGTGTGTGTATATGTGTATGTTTATTATCTCTTAACGCTTAAACGGATTAACCTATTTGGATAAAATTTGGAACACAGGTAGGGATGGTCCATAAACGTACCGTTCAGCGACGAAGTATGAACTTTTTACTATAAAAGAGCTACGTAAGATATATAATTTACTAGATCTCCGCCCAGCGGTTTCACCCGCTGCCACTCTACTTGTTTTCCTGCGGTAAAAAGAGGCTATGTGTTAAGCCGTCAAGCCGTTTGAGCGTGAAGAGGTAACAAAAATACACATACATACACACAAACTCTCAGATTTATAATACGGATGGTCGATTGAAAGTGCCCCAGCGGTGGACAGTTGTGGCTGGTGATGTAACAAACCTTGGCAGCAGTATTGAGTAGTGTGGTAAGTTCGCCCAGTTGTTCAGCGAGTTGTTGCACTTGCGCGGGCTGCGCGCCTTTAGACCGCCCCTTCTTGCCTGCAAACAACAATTATACAGGGTTTTTTTTTTTCACCCCGGAAATTTTACAGGGTGATTCCTCTCATGATTCTGAACAACTTTCATTACGGGGTCACCTGCGAAATCGCGTAAAAAAATCCAGCTGCTCCATAGAAAAATTCATACCTACTCGTCCATAATGTTTAGCGATTTCGCAGGTGACCCCATAATGATAGTTGTTCAGAATCATGAGAAGAATCACCCTGTAAAATTTCCGGGGTGAATAAAAAATAAACCTGTAGAATGTCACTTATGTAGGTTTGCTGTAAGAAATTTATTTTTAGAAATGAATAAACCTGTTGTGTCTTGTGTCATCGTAAATTGTTCCTGTGTATGTTTTTGTGTACAATAAATGGTTAAATAAATTATGTAAACATTTTGCACTCACTGACATTATAATTTCAATACCAAAATTTAAAACACTTTCCGTGTTTTTTTTTTCTTTAATTATTTGTTTCACATTTTATTTCTTACAAATTATGACTATAAACATTTTATTATGGGTGTCGTTATTTCTTTAAAACTAAAGCGCAGCTATTTGATACTGGCTGTGTTAGGTATTAAATTTTTGAAAGGCGCGCCAAATTTTGCTTCCAAGATTTGACACGTACAAACTAACAAACGAACACGGCAAGTCAAATAAAAGTTAGTTGAAAGTGTACCCTTTTTGGTGGTGATCGGCAAGTCAAATAAAAGCTTGTAGAAAGTGTACCCTTTTTGGTGGTGATCGGCAAGTCAAATAAAAGCTTGTAGAAAGTGTACCCTTTTTGGTGGTGATCGGCAAGTCAAATAAAAGCTTGTAGAAAGTGTACCCTTTTTGGTGGTGATCGGCAAGTCAAATAAAAGCTTGTAGAAAGTGTACCCTTTTTGGTGGTGATCGGCAAGTCAAATAAAAGCTTGTTGAAAGTGTACCCTTTTTGGTGGTGATCGGCAAGTCAAATAAAAGCTTGTAGAAAGTGTACCCTTTTTGGTGGTGATCGGCAAGTCAAATAAAAGTTAGTTGATAGTGTACCCTTTTTGGTGGTGCCGATCACCACCAAAAAGGGTACACTATCAACTTACTTTCAAATAAAAGCAAGATAAAACTAAAACTAAAACAAGTCAGATAAAAGCTTGTAGAGAGTGTACCCTTTTTGGTGGTGATCTTGTGTTGGTCGATGGCCCTGCGCACGTCGTCCACGCGCCTCTTGGCGGCGAGGTGCGCGGCGCGCATCGCCTCCATCTCGCGGCGCATGTACGCGAGCGAGCCCGCCAGCACCGCCTTCTCCTCTTGCAGTTTCGACTCCAACTGTTGATAACAATACACACATGATATTTAGATTTACACACACACATATATCACGCCTATAATCCCTTGCGGGGTCATCATCATCATCATTGGCCTCACACGTCTGTGGGCAGGATTTGAACAGTTCAAATCCTTGAAGATATCGCTTGAAGATTTTGCAAGTTTTCAAAAATTGTATACCTAACACGGGAAGTGTTTTAAAATTTGGTACTCAATTTATCGCTGGTTTTCATCGCTTAGACTACATTCAATCTGTAAAGATAGAATTAGTCGCCGGCTATTAGTTGCAAAACTAACCCGGTAGATGGAGCCATGCCATGCGTTACTGGCATTTGAATACACTTGCAAAAATGTGCGGGCAAGAAATGAGCTGCGGTAGCCCAGATGGAAGAGGCGTCGCCACTAGTAATGCGAAAGTCGCAGGTTCAAATCCTGCCCGCGCTTGAAAATTTTGCAAGTTTAAAAAAAAAAAAAAAAAGAAGATTGAATCAGTGTCTGAGGCAAGACTTTTCATGGCTGTATAAGCCGATACGGGAGCGGCATAGTTTTCCGCACGCTCTACAAGTGAAGGTGGAATTTGAGACTGGCACATGCATGTTTAGATGACGTTTTTGCCTTTTGTTAGCGAGACCAGACTTGCGGGGTAGGCAGAGCGTAACAGCCGCAAAAACGGCCATTAACACCACGTCTGACAAATGTTTGAAGGTCATTCGGAATATTGTGTATCGCTATAGTGACAGGTTGTCAGCCCATCGTCTCAAATTGCAAAACACACCCTCGAGTCCCTTAGTCGCCTCTTACGACTCCCACGGGCAAGATATGGGGTGATGTTATGCTAAGCCGGCATCACACGGCATATTTTGATTTAACTTCCATTATCACAATAATACAAATTGAACGGGCTTAAGCTGTTTAAAATTCCAATTCACCGTCGTGTGATGCCGGCTTGAAATAGCATACCCAATTTCTTTCCTGTGGAAGGGCGCGACGGTTACATGTGTATCGCAATTTCAGGCGACGACCTGTCACTATGGTGATGCTCAATGACCCTCAAATATTTGTTAGACGTGGCGTAAATGTCCGTTATTTACGACTGTTTACGCTCTGCCGACTCTGCAGGGGATATAGGCGTGATATATGTATGTAAAATTGCAATAAAAACACAACTTTAATTACTTTTTTATTAGTAAAGTTTCATGGTCTAATCATGCCTGCAAAGTTTTCGGTACACCATTCTTTTTTTCAATAGAGGATTATATGACTCGATTCCTGATGAAACATTCTACCAATTCCTAGTCCATTTCTAGATAAATGTTCCATACCTTCTTAGCCTTCTGCCGTTGCTTCTTGGCCCGCTTCTTCCCGCGGTCCACGTGCCGCGCCGGGCCCTCGATGTACTGCAGCAGGGCGTCCAAATCGCGAGGGTCCTCCGCGCGGGAGCCCCGCCAACATGACTCGCTTCTGGATAACAAATCACATGGAAATTAAAAAAAAATTAAGTGCGAGCGAGACGATATTATAAATAAAAAGCCAGCTTAACGCGAATCAAGCTCACGGCGGTAAGGTTCCGTACTATATTAATACGTTAATGGAAAAGTATACGTTTGTTGTATGGGAGTCTCCACTTAATTTTTTCTGCTTTTTAGTGAGAAATACAATCAATAAAAGGAAATCAAGCAAACAATTCATGAAAAAAAAAAACAATCAATCTCTAACTGTCACGGTTTATGAGATACAGTCTCCGTTCCATTATTAATAAAAACCAGCAAATAAGACCGTTATCTTTGTAAAGCAGCCTCCTTAAAAATTTATTCTATATTTAAGCTTGTGACCTGTGAGAGTTTAAACTGTCTAACTATCACGTTTATAAGATACAGTCTGGTACAGACAGCCGAGGCGCAGTAATAGAGTCCTGTTTTATCGCTATTGGTACGAAACCCTAAAAACACAACAAGAATTCAGAACTAAGATTATCAGACATCGGCAGCACGGCAACTAGAAATACTTTTTTTTATCTGGAATACTAAACCGATTTTGGGTGTCGTAAAAAGCGACAAAGGCATTATAGAGGTAATAGTTCGTCGAGAGAACGGGCAGCAGTATTCCCTGTGAACGTTACATCTTAAACTGCGCTCGCCAATCCGCCTGCCAAGCGTGGTGAGTATGGCAATACCCCAATAGGGGAGGCCCATGTCCAGCAATGGACTGTTGTGGCTGTCAATGTATGTAATGTAGCTAAACCGATTATTTCATTAGAAAATTATATTAAACATACATACATACACATATCACGCCTATAATCCCTTGCGGGGTAGGCAGAGCATAAATGGACATTGACGCCACGTCTGACAAACATTTGAGGGTCATCCAGGAAATCGTGTATCGCCCTAGTGACAGGTTGTCAGCCCATCGCCTAAAACTGCAATACACACCCTCGAGTCCCTTAGTTGCCTCTTACGACTCCCACGGGCAAGAAATGGGGTGATGCTATTCTAAGCCGGCATCACACGGCAAACCTGAGTAACAATAGAGCACTAATACCAAAACAGCCTTTTTGGTACCTTGCCTCATTGCGGTGCGTTGGAAGAAGTGTTGAATTTATAAATTTGTGAGTAGGTTTTTCTTTTGACAATTTTTATCAGTATTTTGACGATAAATTTAATTTATTTTTTTGAACAATAAAAGTAAAAAAGAAACATAATGAACAAAAAGAAAGTTACCCTTCACATCCGGACGAAGTGGAGAATACGCTCGTGTCCCTACTGGAGAGCGAGACGGCGCGCTGTTGCGGCCTCTGTCTCTGCTGTTGCTGCTGTTGTTGCTGTTGTTGCAACTGTTGCTGCTTCTGTTGCAGCTGTTGCTCCAACTCTCGCTGTCGTTGTTGTTGTGCCTGGGATAAGAAAATTATAAAGTTAAGTTTCAACATGCATCCTATAGCGCTACAAAGGCGCGATTGAGATGGTTGTTTAAACAACCACACAAATTTCTCGGGGTGAGCCCTAGCACCCCAAATAGTCAAGTGTAGATTTCAAAGGTCCAAACCTGCAGACCATGAAACTGAACAACTTGCCCCTAGGCACAAAGTATTGGCGCCCTAGGAACATATGTCAGGAAACGACAAAAAAATTACCTCACATACAAAATCAACATCAGCTGACTGCATTTACTATGGGATGCTGTTCAGTTTCTTAATCTGAATGCACCCTAAAAGTATCCGGAGGGCTGTCCCTTACACCCTGTATACAACTTCAATTCTATCCAGATTGAATATTCGGTCCCCTGGCCACACCCGGCTAGGCAGGGTACTTACCATTTTCCCGATACAACCCCCCATTCTGCCTAATGCCACCTCTCTCTCTCTTTTCCTGTGGGACACCAAGTCGTCCAACGTCCCGACGGTCCCTCGTGTCGAGACTTTTTCAACCGCCTACTATTACTAGTAGGCCTCTGACATGGTTGTGTAACGACCGCCGTCCAAGTAATCATAGACAGCAACCGGGACCGACGGCTTACTATAGACATGTTGCATATATAAGGTCCTATTAAATTCAGTGCAAATATTTTTAGGCTGAGCTCTACTCGTAAAACTGAACAACTTTTCCCAATAAACATAGGTCGAAATACGGAAAATAAAATTGCACCTCTCATACAAAGTGACACTTTTTTGAACATTGTTGTATGGTAGGTCCAATTTTTTTTTTAATATTTTGCGCTATATTTATTGGGAAATGTTGTTCAGTTTTACGAGTAGAACTCACCCTAAAAATATTTGCACTGAATTTAATAGGACCTTATACATACCTGTAATTCCTGTTGCTGCCGCTGCCTGATCTGCTGCTGTTGCTGAGGCGTGAGTGTCGGTTTGTTGTGCACCGGCAGATCGTAGATAGGTTCCGGCTTCTGTTGTTGTTGTTGCTGCGCTTGTTGTTGTTGTTGCTGAGCCTGTTGTTGTTGTTGCTGCTGAGCCTGTTGCTGCTGAGCCTGTTGCTGCTGCTGCTGTTGTAGCTTCAGTTGCTGAGACAAAATTGATTGATATTTACAAACTACAATTGTATAGGCTTTTCATAGTCTAGGCTCTTTTGAATCTGAATAATAAAAACTTGAGAATATTATCGTCACCTCTCTCTCTGCCCTTATGCAAATTCATTTTGGGTCGGCACATCACTTTATTACTTTATTCAGAAATCATGTGAAATACCGAAACAAAAAATATTCGAAGTAGGATATTATTTGAAACCACTGGCATTTGGCACTTGGCACCACTGCATCCTTTCGGTGCATAATGTCCATTTTGCAAAATGTCCAGTGGTGAAAAAATGTCCAGTTTGCATAATGTCCAATTTGCAATAAGTCCAGTTTGCAAAATGTCCAGTTTGCAAAATGTCCAGTTTGCAAAATGACCATTTTGAAAAAAGTAAAATTAGCGTAGTTGAAGTGTGAGTTTAGACCATGAAACCGAACAACTTTCCCCGAAACACATGGGTTCAGCCAAGCCAAGACACGAAAAAAAAATCGACTTTCAAAAGTTTTACTTTACGAAGTATAGTAGGTTATTCGAATAGGCCATATTTGACAGCAGCTGTCAAACCCATACAAGGAAACATGTCAACAAAGAAAAAAAACCTTACGTCATAGCATTTACATGATTTTGACAGCTGTCAAATATAGCCTACCCGGCCATTAAACGCTCTAATCCCTTATGGTGCTTTTTATTACAAAATGTGCGAATAATCAGCTCACTATAGTACCGTCATTCAATTAGGCTATATTTGACAGCTGTCAAAATCATGTTAATGCTATGACGTAAGGTTTTTTTTCTTTGTTGACATGTTTCCTTGTATGGGTTTGACAGCTGCTGTCAAATATGGCCTATTTGAATAACCGTACTATACTTCGTAAAGTAAAACTTTTGAAAGTCGATTATTTTTTCGTGTTTTGGCTTGGCTGAACCCATGTGTTTCGGGGAAAGTTGTTCGGTTTCATGGTCTAAACTCACACTTCAACTACGCTCATTTTACTTTTTTTCAAAATGGACATTTTGCAAACTGGACATTTTGCAAAATGGTCATTTTACAAACTGGACATTTTACAAACTGGACATTTTGCAAACTGGACTTATTGCAAACTGGACATTATGCAAACTGGTAATTTTTTCACCACTGGACATTTTGCAAAATGGACATTATGCACCTAAAGGCACATTTGTGTTTAAGTCTTTTCTTCTATTAATATTCATTTTCGTATTACTCTATAAAGGGTTAAATTCGACGAGTGACCGAAACCGAAAACTCAAGACTGGCTGGTAATAAGTTCAAAGTTCTTTATTTGTTTGATATAGAACAACTCTTCCCGGCGAAATAAATAAGAAGATAATTCAGACCCCCTATACAAAATTGCTGATTTGATGGAAGCTCAAATATTTTCTTCATATTTCGATATGTTCTTTGGCAAAAAAAAAAAACCTTATCACCAGCCCTTTCCGTTTAAGTATCGGTCGCTAGTAAAATTTCACCCTAAATACTTATTATTTGGCCGTGTGATGCCGGCTTAGAATAGCATCACCCCATTTCTTTCCCGTGGGCGTCGTAAGAGGCGACTAAGGAACTTGAGGGTGTGTATTGCAATTTTAGGCGACGGGCTGACAACCTGTCACTATAGTGATACACAGTTATCTGATTGACCCTCAAACTTTTGTCAGACGTGGTGTTAATATCCGTTTTACGGCCGTTAACACTCTGCCTACCCCGTAAGAGACATAGGCTTGATTTATGTATGTATGTAAGTTTCTCCAAGGGCAGGATAGGGCTGGTTGTTGAACAACCACACAAACTTCTCTAACTCAAACCCCGTAAGGGATATGGGCGTGATTTATGTATGTATGTAATATGTATACTTATTTTATATATGTTCTAACCTGTAATCTTATCTGCTCCATCACCTTAACGTCTGCTTTGACGGAAGCGGGCGGCACGGTCACTTGTACGGGCACGGTGCGCTGTATAATCTGGAATAAGAGATATGTAGTAACATCAGCCTGCCCGATCCTTGAAAATTCATATAAAGCCATATTACGTTCTCGTATTGAATTGCATATTATCAGACGATCTGGTCAAGTCCGCGGGTAAATGCTGGATGCAGGCCGCTTCTAATCGCACGAGGTGGAAATATTTAGGGGAGGCCAATGTTCAGCAGTGGACGTCCTATGGCTGATATGATGATGAACATGATGATTGAATCTGACCATGTATCGGGCCTTACAATCGCCGGTGCGGACGTTTGGAAAAGTGTTTAGGTGAGTTTTTTTTTAGAATAGATAAAATAGTGTATGCAACTGCATATAATTAGGCATTAGAATGCTCGTGGCAAACTATAATTTATCCAGATCTTCGTCCACATTGTGTCACTGGTTCTAAAAACATGGTAATTAAAGGCCTGCCTCGAACTTTTAAACGCCTCTTTCCCACTAATGGCAAATTCTGTGTGTGAGAACAGAGCAGAATCGACATATTTAGACGATTTTTCACTCTTAGAACCTCGTCAAATAAACAAGTAATCAAAAAACCCCCAATTTCATTTGTATCATCATACTGAAATAGGTTTTGGCTTTGATTTACAAGCGGCCTTTGCCTTTGAGAATGCTTTTGTTAATGAATTCACCTATGTTTACGAGTGAGTTGTTCAGTTTCACAAGCAATGAAATAGAAATCAAACTAAAAATATTTGCACTAAATTGAATATGACTTATAGGTAACATAGTTAATAACAGTTGGTAATCTTCGATTGTCAAAAATTATCTTAATTTACCTTAAATTAGTGCTGTCTCTTTCTACTTCTCTTGCCTCTTTCAAATATGTTTAGAAAAGGATAGGAGATATCTAAGCCCTGTCATGTGTAATAATGTCAATGGGTTCTTCGCCATTTCTAGTCAATTTAGTCGCCATCGTTTTTATCGACGCCTTATTTTGACAGATAACACGTATTTTGCGTCAAATTATAAAACATGACATGACTAAAATATCTCCTATCCTTTCCTTAACCTATTTGACGCAAATGTGACAGCACTTATTTAAGATTTATATCCCGAATTGAGGCTATTATATCAAATGGTAGGCATATTAATATGCAGGACGTACCTTGGGTTTGTCAGTATTGTCACTAACTGCCATGCTAGCCAGCCTGTCGGCCAGTTGTTGTGTAGTGGCGGCTGTAGGCTGCCTATTGACAGGTTGAGTGTTTCGTAACGCAGGCGGTAACGTAGTGGGTAACGCAGGCGGTTTCGGTTGCGGTTGCGGCGGTACTTGCGGTTGCGGTTTCGGTTTGACGGCCGGTTGCGTTTCGGCGGGTGTGGTTGCTGGTGGTTTCTTTTCTGGTTGAATTTGTGCCGGTTCTTGTTCACCCTGTGAATTAAATCAAGTTTGATTCGCACCTTTAAGATTTTGAGCTACTGCGGTCACTATTTTCTAATATTTATGAGCATTGCTTTTGTCGGTGGAGTTTCCGCCTCTGTCTTCTGCCTTCTCCTTGACTTGCCTGTACGACATGATCATTACTTGATCTTTTATTTGGTGTAAATAACCCCTTCTTGGTCTTCCTCTTCTCCATCGATCTTTCCCCTAAACAATCGTTTTGAATAACTGATCATGTCGTATCAGGTGTCCTATCATGTTTCCCTTCTATTATCTATTGTATTGAGTAACGTAGAAAAGCGATTATACTTGCTTAAGTAACTATTGATTTAACTTATCAAAAGTCACTTTAGCAGGCGTAATGACCGTCCCAGACTCCTGTTTTATTTTATTTCATTTGGGAGATTAACAGGAATGCCTTCAACAGAAATAATTATGATACAAAACTCACATTAGTTTTACACTTCTGTTTCTTCTTGTTGAGTATGGATCGCAACCGTTCTCTTGTTTCATTGAAGTTTCGCGGCACGGGAGTCGTCAATGGGGGCTGAAAATATTTGTTAATGAAAATAGGGTTTCGAAAGATACGTTTTACTATCGGCCATGAGTTTTTGCTATAAGTCATTAGTAAAATTTCACCCTATATATTGGTTACTTGGGACAATTATTAATAGACTTTTTCTAAATGGAGAAGGTGGATGGACGTTTTTTTAATATCATTCATTTGTGTGTCACAATGTCACAACATACTAAACAATACTTTTTCTCCTCGGTGATACGTTTGAGTCTGTAAGCGCCGACGCTACGGCGAGCGAGCTACGCGTCTTGACATTATTATCCGTCTGAATTTAGAAGGCGCATCGTGCCTAAGTAGCTGTAATGAACCTTGGAGTCAGAGTTTTTCAACCGCCTGCTACTAGTAGTAGGCCTCTGACATGGTTGTGTTACGACCGCCGTCTAAGTAATCATAGACAGCAACCGGGACCGACGGCTTAACGTGCCCTCCGAAGCACGGAACCTTTATTTTTCGGACAATCAGGTGGTTCTCCCTGCAATGTCCTAACCAGACCGGGAACAAATTCACAAAGTGATATATATCTACTTTGTAAGTGTCCCACCGAGAATCGAACCCGGAACCCTTGCGTCGGCGCCACATCGGCCGTCAGCGTTGGCGGTATCGTTTACTTTAGCACATTATTAAGGCACAAGGAACAGATAGATTCATTTTCATGTCAAAAGCTATGAGAAATACTTACAGCGTGTCCAAATACGGTGCAGTAGCAACAAGTGCATGGCTGGTCCGCGCCCGCGTCACCCGCGCACGCATTATTGCCGTTCGTGTGCCCCACTGGAATGTTATACACGTTTTAGTTAAAACGAAACAGTATGCCTACAGACGTGTGATGCTGGCTTAGAATAACATCACCCCAATTCTACTCGTGGGTGACATAGCGACGAAGGGATAAATTAGCCCAGGGAATGGGCAGCAGAATTCCCTGTGAATGAAACATCTTACTGCGCTTGACAATCCGCCTGCCAAGCATGGTATGTCAATGTCAAGCAGTGGACTGTTGTGGCAGTTAATGTATGTATGATAACTACAGACAGCGAACCAAAAAACAAACAAATTTTCTTTTGTCAACAAGGGACACATTATGATTTTGAACTGTACAATAAATGTAGTTTTTTGTAATGTACAATAAATAGGTAGGCATAATAAAATGTAGTCAAACCGCAAAGTAGCCAAATCATGAAATGAAATTTATGAAAGTATACATGTAATTAAAGAAAGTTTCCGTGGTTAATGAATGCCAAACATCCTGCTAATATTATAAATGTGAAAGTTTGTTTGTTTGTCTTTTTGTTACTTCTTCACGCAAAAACTGTTGAACAGATTGTAATAAAATTTGGCACACATATAAGGTAACATAGGATAGTTTTATGAGTACGCGGGCAAAGATGCGGGTAACAGCTAGTAAAATTAAAGATTGGGATATAACTTTTTAAGCACTCGCGATCACTTTCACTCATTTTAAGTATTAGACCGGGTCTATCGCGATAGTATTTAGGTAAATATTAGTAATTTACCTGTGTCCCGACGGATGCATAAATCGGCAATAGCAGAACACCTTCTATCATCCGGTCCGAATCATTGGATTGAACTTCATGCCCCGAAAATCCTCTCTGTGGAACGCCACTATTACCCAAGGATCGTTCGCGAGGCTATTGAAATTAAGAAGAACCCTAATAATTTCAACCGGGAGGACGGGTTTAAATTGTCATCCGCATGGAGTCCAGTCATTGATAAGTTGAAACCGCGCGATTTATCATCGGATACTGTGAGTGTTGTGTGCCGGCAGCCTAGTGCAATGTTTACAAACAATCAATAATATTAAAATTATAAAGACAAATGTGGGTAGCAGAACATCTCGTCACCCGCCGCCTAGATGACAACTCGCTGGGACGTCAGTCAACCCGCGACCACAATACATGAAACTGTGTTGAAACGTCGGGACACAGGTAAATTACTAATATTTACCTAAATACTATCGCGATAGACCCGGTCTAATACTTAAAATGAGTAAGATTGGGATAGTTCCTGAGGGAGCTCGCTTCATCATCGATCCTATAGGAGTCGCATCTAACTTATGACTATCGCTTATATACATACATACATCACGCCTTTATCCTTGCTGAGCGTTAACGGCCGTAAAATGCGGTGAATCGGCCATCAAGTATTTGTAAGACTTGGAGATAGCGACCGTATTTTAAGGCAGTTTACGCTCTGCCTTCCCCACAAGGAATATAGGCGTGGTATATGTATGTATGCATACAAATACAAATGCTATATCTTAAGAGTGAACAGGCTTCTTCTGGGTGAGCTCGCTCCATCACCCCAACAAGAATTCAGAACTAAGATTATCAGACATTGCGAACTATATCGGCAGCACGGCAACTAGAAATACTTTTTTTTATCTGGAATACTAAACAGATTTTGGGTGTCGTAAATAGCGACAAAGGGATTATAATAGTTCGTCGAGAGAACGGGCAGCAGTATTCCCTGTGAACGTTACATCTTAAACTGCGCTCGCCAATCCGCCTGCCAAGCGTGGTGAGTATGGCAATACCCCAATAGGGGAGGCCCATGTCCAGCAATGGACTGTTGTGGCTGTCAATGTATGTAATGTAGCTAAACCGATTATTTCATTAGAAAATTATATTAAACATACATACATACACATATCACGCCTATAATCCCTTGCGGGGTAGGCAGAGCACATTGACGCCACGTCTGACAAACATTTGAGGGTCATCCAGGAAATCCTGGAACGCCACTATTACCCAAGGATCGTTCGCGAGGCTATTGAAATTAAGAAGAACCCTAATAATTTCAACCGGGAGGACGGGTTTAAATTGTCATCCGCATGGAGTCCAGTCATTGATAAGTTGAAACCGCGCGATTTATCATCGGATACTGTGAGTGTTGTGTGCCGGCAGCCTAGTGCAATGTTTACAAACAATCAATAATATTAAAATTATAAAGACAAATGTGGGTAGCAGAACATCTCGTCACCCGCCGCCTAGATGACAACTCGCTGGGACGTCAGTCAACCCGCGACCACAATACATGAAACTGTGTTGAAACGTCGGGACACAGGTAAATTACTAATATTTACCTAAATACTATCGCGATAGACCCGGTCTAATACTTAAAATGAGTAAGATTGGGATAGTTCCTGAGGGAGCTCGCTTCATCATCGATCCTATAGGAGTCGCATCTAACTTATGACTATCGCTTATATACATACATACATCACGCCTTTATCCTTGCTGAGCGTTAACGGCCGTAAAATGCGGTGAATCGGCCATCAAGTATTTGTAAGACTTGGAGATAGCGACCGTATTTTAAGGCAGTTTACGCTCTGCCTTCCCCACAAGGAATATAGGCGTGGTATATGTATGTATGCATACAAATACAAATGCTATATCTTAAGAGTGAACAGGCTTCTTCTGGGTGAGCTCGCTCCATCTTAGACTCTGTCTCTGTCCTATGACCTAGACTAGAGTCAAGAGCAAACCCATTCTTAATTAAAAAAACTTACCTTTGCATACATGTTGCTGATGCGTAGTGTTCTCACACTTGGCAGTCTTGACGGGCTTGGCGACCGGCTTGGCGGGCAGCTTGGCGTCTTTCTTCTTATCATCCACACTCTTCTTTCCTTCCATATCGTAGCACTGCTTCACTATATCCCCGAGACACACCGAGTTGTTGTCCGTGTCTTTGCAAGTGTTGCAAATGCAGTCGTTCGTCCATTTGCAGTCCGTTTTGGGAGTGTCGCAAGCTTCGCTTTCAGACTTTGATTGTCCGTTACGCATCATGTTCCTAAACGCGACCGCGTTCAAAGTTTGTTTCGCGTTTCGTAGAGCTTGCGCAGAATATTTAGCTAGTAGTTCCGGGTTTTGCGAACCGATGACTGATAAGTTAGCTTTATCGCCTCTTTCTTTCGCGTCGGATTCGGTATCCTGGTCGGTCTTCTCGTCGGATTTGGTCTGATTGATTTTCAAAGTCTCCTCAATGTCCTCGTCTAACAGTTTAGCATCGATACTAGAGCATATTGATATGACGTGTCTTTTATAAGTCTCAGGGACCGGCAGCCCCTGCGTTATGTATGATTTGATTGTATAAAAACTGTCTAATAATGATTTCTCGCCTTTTGAAGTGAGAATCGCTTCGCATTTAGCTAAAAGGGCGTCGTTTTTCGTCTTTTCTTTTTCGATTTTTTCTTCTATTGGTATTTCTTTGATTTCCTTCTCCGGTTCTTGCTTCGGTGGTTCAGTTTTCTTGACGATTCTAACGTTGGCCTTTCCAATGATTTTGCTAAGACCTTTCGCGGCTAAGATTTCGGCTTCACTAGCGAATGTTTGTTGAACACTTTTTGGCGGCGGATTCACTTTAGAAAATGCATCTTTAAGTTTATCTTCTAACTGCTCGAGTCTATACAACATCACTAACCATTCATCACCAGTCAAAGCTTTCTTAGGCAGAGTGTCCATGTACAATCGATTCATTTCTCTTAGTCTCTCTATGAAATAATCTTTTTTCTTATCTTTGTGCAAAGTATTAAAGTCTGGCACGTTTTCGGTCTTCTTTATAGGCAAGCCGGTTAGTTCTTGGATCACATTCGCAGCTATTTCTGGGTCAAGTAATATCCATCCAGCAAGTTGCTGTGATTCAGCGCACCGTCTAATCACATCCATGTATTTGAACTTTAGGCTTTTCACTGAAGACTTTTTGTCTTGCGACATTTTGGACAGTTTCATTATGAGCAAATCGAAAGTGTTGCCAGCTGATGTGCTAAGTAATTTTGTGATTTGTTTCAACGATTCTTTGGACGCCGTACAGCTTTCGCTGTCAGAGTCTTTTCCGTCCTTATTTTTGCGTAACTCGTCGATCTTTTCAATGATTTTGTCACTGTCGTAAACACACTGTTTTCCGGCTAAATCTTGTATGTAACTATAGAACTTGTCTAGCATAGCTTCGATTTCGTTATCGAGCAACTCAACCGGTATACTTTTGAATTTCGTAGCGACGTAGTGTTTCCACGAATTGAACCGTGATTTCACAAGTTCTCGCAGCTCGTCCATAGATAAGGCATCTTTTACTGAATTATCAAAAAGCGTCGACGCTTTGGAATACATTTCGGAGTTGATACTGTTCTTAGGAAGCGAGAATAAGTCTTTGTCTTCCTCTAAACACTTAGCTAATTCGGGACTCTTATTAGTTTTGAGATATTCAAAAACTTTATTGATTACGACCTGGGCGGATATCGAGAAGAGTAAGTCTTTGAAGTCCTCCTTGTTATTAGACTTATTTTTCATAAGATTCTGCAGTTCTTTTTCGTCTTTGAGCAGTTCAGATATATCTTTACTGTCGAGTTCAAAGGTCATAGTACCGATAATATCACTATTGTCTATATTATTCTTAATCTTACGGCTAGTTTTACGTTTGGCAGTGTTCTTAGTCACTTTAATGTTATCCCTAGATTTACTTAGTTTCAATTCGCGTATTTGTTTCAAGGTTTCGGGTGTCAATTGTGCTTCGTTGTTGACATCGGGCAGGCTACTCATTATGGACGCGAATTCCGGCAATTCGAAAGAGGCGTTCGCGAATTCAGAGAGTTTCGAAGCGATTTCTGGCATGTTAGCTAAAATTTGCGGCATGTTTTCGACTAGTTCGGCTAGTTTCGTGTTAGTCGTCAAATCTATCGGTTCGTCGGAATCGATTTTGTCGAGAAACTCGGCGTTTTTGTCCAAACTCATCATCACCTCGCATATTTGCTCTAAAGACAACGGTCCATCGTTGTCATCCCTTTCGTCCTTATCCTTCATGCTATTGTAGGAATTGATTATATTCTGACACTCTTCCATAGCTTTTTTGATTTCTATACCGAAAGACACGTACTTATAAATGTTAGGATCTTTGCCAGTCTCGACTATAAGTTCAGCATTTTCGTTTTCAGCTAACTTGAGTTCATCGCCTTCGTCTTTTATTTCCTTGTATATGAGCGGAGTCCTGCATGCATTGAGAGGCACGTTAATCTCGGGGGCTATTTGCGCGGGTTCACCTAAGTCTAATCGGTTCATTTTCTCGTGAGTTTCGCAGGTGCCTCTGGAGATAAGTTTAGCGGTTAACAACCTCTGACTGGGTTTCGGCGCGGTGTACACCGGCATCGATTCCGACGACGTTGGTGACATCTCCTGCAGCGGTGGACTTACCGAATCCGGATACTTGACCGTTTCGACATTCTCCTTTTCGTTTTCGGCGTTGCTGAGTGCGAAGTTCGCGAACTTGGCGAGGCAGTCCTTCATGTCCTTGCATAGCTCCGTCTCCTTCTCGCCGACGACGGTTTCTGTTTCGCTGATGTTGTCGTCTCGCTCTAGCGGGAAGGCGTCGGGCGGCTCCGCTTCAGACTTGAGTTCGTCGTCTCTGTCTTTCATTTCTGTGAGCAGGCGGGTGGTGGCCGCCGGCGCTTTGTGTTTGAGCATCTGTGGACAATCAAAATAATATATTTAGAAAAATCAAAAGAGACCTCAGAACACTTCTATATTAGGATTGAAATGTTTATGATGCAAAACCTTTCGCGGAGTTATCAAATATATAGTATAATTATATACATATAAGTTCATGTTAAATTCAGCTCAAATATTTTTAAGGTGAATTCTACTCGTAAAACTGAACAACTTTCCTCAAAGAACATAAAATCATCATCGAAATATGAAAAAAAAATTACCTCCAATACAATTACACATTTTTTTGAACTTTTTGATCCCGCATGGGAGGTCCAATTTTTATTTTCATATTGCGACCTATATTGTTCAGTTTCCCGAGTAAAACTCACCTTAGTAATATTTGCAGTAAACATAATAGGACCTTATACAAGAAAAACTTTTTCAAACAAAATGGTTACATACAATCTGTACGATAAAATCCTAAGTCATAAAACAATAAGCTAAGTAAGTACCTACGAGAAGTTTTGGGCGTAGACACTTACTAAATAAAGAGATGTCTACAATCCAGGCCGATATAATGATTTATTTTTCCAAACGTCACTAAAGTAATGATTGGCTAAGCCGATTAGTCGGGAAAGCCGACTATTCGTCCATTTTTGTAGTCGGCGGCTAGTCGATAACTGTTAGACTGATTTAAGCCAATTAGTCGGTAGTCGGCTAGTCGGCCAAAACCATAGTCGACGCATCTCTACTTTATACGCTTTCATCATCATATCAGCCATAGGACGTCCACTGCTGAACATAGGCCTCCCCTAAATATTTCCACCTCGTCCGATTAGAAGCGGCCTGCATCCAGCATTTCCCCGCGGACTTGACCAGATCGTCTGTCCATCTCGCGAGGGTCGTCCCACGCTGCGCCTGCCGATACGTGGTCTCCACTCAAGAACTCTTCTGCTCCACCGGTTATCAGTCCTTCGAGCTATGTGGCCTGCCCATTGCCACTTCAGCTTACTGACCGATTATACGCTTTTGCTTGCTGTAATCTTTGGCAATCACCTATTGACGTCGTATTATCGCTGAGACTGTCTCACCTGTAGTATTTTGTGTGGCTTGGTGATGGTGTTGAGCTTGCGCTTGTTGTTGGTGGTGAGCCGCGGCAGCCTGGGCGAGGCGGGGGGCCAAAACCATCAACGCATGTCTACTTTATACGCTTTTGCTGTAATCTTTGGCAATCACCTATTGACGTCGTATTATCGCTGAGACCGTCTCACCTGCAGTATTTTGTGTGGCTTGGTGATGGTGTTGAGCTTGCGCTTGTTGTTGGTGGTGAGCCGCGGCAGCCTGGGCGAGGCGGGGGGCCAAAACCATCGACGCATTTCTACTTTATACGCTTTTGCTGTAATCTTTGGCAATGACCTATTGACGTCGTATTATCGCTGAGACTGTCTCACCTGTAGTATTTTGTGTGGCTTGGTGATGGTGTTGAGCTTGCGCTTGTTGTTGGTGGTGAGCCGCGGCAGCCTGGGCGAGGCGGGGGGCCAAAACCATCGACGCATTTCTACTTTATACGCTTTTGCTGTAATCTTTGGCAATGACCTATTGACGTCGTATTATCGCTGAGACTGTCTCACCTGTAGTATTTTGTGTGGCTTGGTGATGGTGTTGAGCTTGCGCTTGTTGTTGGTGGTGAGCCGCGGCAGCCTGGGCGAGGCGGGGGGCCAAAACCATCGACGCATCTCTACTTTATACGCTTTTGCTTGCTGTAATCTTTGGCAATGACCTATTGACGTCGTATTATCGCTGAGTGCGTCTCACCTGTAGTATTTTGTGTGGCTTGGTGATGGTGTTGAGCTTGCGCTTGTTGCTGGTGGTGAGCCGCGGCAGCCGGGGCGAGGCGGGGGGCCAAAACCATCGACGCATCTCTACTTTATACGCTTTTGCTTGCTGTAATCTTTGGCAATGACCTATTGACGTCGTATTATCGCTGAGTGCGTCTCACCTGTAGTATTTTGTGTGGCTTGGTGATGGTGTTGAGCTTGCGCTTGTTGCTGGTGGTGAGCCGCGGCAGCCGGGGCGAGGCGGGGCGACGCCTGCGCTGCGGCAACTCCTCCGCGACAGACGCGCTCGTCTCCGGTAAACTACAACAGTACACGGTTACTTTTCATTCAGCTCGGATATTTTACAGGGTGATTGTACACATAGCTGTGTGATGCCGGCTTAGAATAGCATCACCCCATTTCTTTCTCGTGGGAGTCGTAAGAGGCGACTGAGGGACTTGAGGGTGTGTATTGCAATTTTACGCGATGGACTGACAACTATAAAAAAATTCCGAATGACCCTCAAATATTTGTCAGACGTGGTGTAAATGGCGGTTTTTAGCGGCCGTTCACGCTCTGCCTACCCCGCAAGGGATAATAGGCGTGATATGTGTGTGTGTATTCTACTCGTGGTTCTGAACAACTTTTATTATGGGGTCACCTGCGGAATCGCGAAAAACAACAGCTGCTCCACAGAAAAGTTCATACCTACATACATACACATATCACGCCAGTAAGATTAAGAATAATATTGTCAGCTCGTCGCCTAAAATTGCAATACACATCTAACCCTCGAGTCCCGTAGTCGCCTCTTACGACACCCATGGGTAAGGAATGGGGTAATGCTATTCTAAGCCGGCATCACACGGCACGGCACTTCAACAATACAGGGTTATTTTTTATTCAGCATGGAAATTACAGGGTGATTCAACTCATGGTTCTGAACAACTTTTTAGTATGGAGCCTGCGGAATCGCCCTGCGGATAAAAAAACAGCTGCTCCATAGAAAAATCCATACCTACTCGAACAAAATGTATGGAGCAGCTGTTTTTTTTTCGCGATTTCGCAAGTGACTCCATAATAAAAGTTGTTCAGAATATAATATATATAGAATCGCCCCCTGTAAAATTTCCGTGCTCATAATATAATAGCCCTGTATATACATACACATATCACGCCTATAATCCCTTGCGCTTCCTACGACACCCTACTGACGGTAGCCACAACAGTCTACAGCTGGACATGGGCTTCCCCTATTGGGGGGTATTGTTATACGTGATTGGAAGAATACAGGCGCTTAGCTACCGCCGTATAGATTATACTAAAATTTTACTTAACCCCGTATATTTTCCAACAATTTTTTCACTTCAGAAATGATAAAAGGTAACAACAAAACATTCCAAGAGTTAGCAACATCCTCGTCTCCATGCTTTTAGAGGCAGCTTTCGTTTTGCGGCATCGAAATGTTGGAATGATCTGCCACCACCGATAAAAAATGCGAAGTAATTGTATACTTTTAAAAATAAAATTAAACCGTTTCTTCTTGCTGCCCAAAAGCAGGAGAGTAACTGTGAGTAGTCGTGTTTTGATTTTTTTATTGTATCTTTGTTTTTTATTTATCTTTGTGTTATTTTTATTAATTAATTTGTTTTTGGAGTGCACGTTTTTACTTTTATTTTGTACACATATTATTATAATGTAGACTGGGTCCAGCGGCCGAAAAAAAGTGGGATAACACTGAAAAACAGCAGAAATGCTGAGCTGTTCTCCATTTTACCAACTATTTATTTTATTTTTTAAAAGCTTTTGTTTGTACTATTTGTGTAAGTTGGTAAATAAAGATCTTTTTTTTTACATCGGATAGTGCGTGTAGCTATTGAGCTTTTTTAAGTTTGCGGCTGTTGTTTAAACTTGTAGCCATGCAATTTATAGCGCAAAAGTTCGGGCTCGCTTCGTTCGCGATACTTGTTGCTTTCGTACTGTTTTACAGTTTCGGCTAGTGCTAAGTCCCTTGCAGTTGCTCTTTGTCAGTTTATAGCTTGGTTTGCTGCATCCGTTGGCGAGCTTGTTTCGCTCGCGATACATAACAGATGTTAGAAATTGTTATTCACTTTTTTGTTAGAACATCCTAAAACTTTTTTTTGTGAGAAATCTTTTGTATTTGTATTTATTTTGTTATAAAAAAGTTTACAATTTATTTTCTTGGCACTCCTAAATCATAATTTGATTTGTCCGAGTGCTGCACACTACTTTACCTAAAAACTAAAACTATCTACATATGTACAGGGCAAAGCCATGGCGACAGAGCCTGCACACTAAGGAACCTTGTGCGGTGGGGTGCTGAGCTCTGGGTGGAGCTAGTGAGACGCCGAGGTGTTGGATGAGTCTGATTTATTAGATTAAAGTATGCAGTTTTATATTAAAGTTAGGCAATACACACATTGTTACTAAAATATATGTATTACATGCGTGTAAAACGCAAGCACAGCATAATGTCTAACAGTTTTGGCAATAATTAATAGTAAGCGTCAATAACCGAATGTGACCTGCTAGATAGCTGACTAAGATGTGCGAGTTATAGGTACATTAATAAAACAGAGTAATTACTTAAATCTAGATATCTTTTTCCCTTCACAGGGCCCCTGAACATTTTTTTATACGGGGCCCTGACAAGATACGCTATGCCACTGGAAGAATCGACGGCCGATGTAGCGCAGTGGTAGTGCGACTGCCTGCTACGCAAAGGTTCCGGGTTCGATTCTCGGCGGGACACTCATAAAGTTGATATTTATCTCTTTGTGAATTTGTTCCCGGTCTGGTTAGGACATTGCAGGCTGAACCACCTGATTGTCCGAAAAGAAAGATGGTTCCGTCCTTCGGAGGGCACTTTAAGCCGTCGATCCCGGTTGCTATCTATAATACTTAGATGGAGGTCGTTAAACAACCATGTCAGAGGCCTACTACTAGTAGTCGGCGGTTGAAAAACTCTGACACCAGGGTTCATCGGGTAGGACGACTCGGTGTCCACACGAAAAGAAGAAGAAGTCGATATCACAAAGAATAAGCAGAATGGTCACTATGATTTTATTATGCACTCACAGTGCTATATTATTTTCATTAATGAAAATAAGAAATTGAAAAAAAAATATATATCTGCGTCCGCAGGGACTTGAACCCGGGCCCGTGGAGTATTCGTTACAATAACTTATACTAGATGTCGCTTCGAGACGAGTACCAAGAGATTGAAAAATTGGCAAGTGTCAGTCGGGGCGCCGGTAGCAGTTGGCAGAGCAGTGGGACGGCCCCACGGTCCTGGGTTCAAGTCCCGGCGGGCGCTGACATTTTTTCAATTTCTTATTTTCATTTATCAGAATGGTCACCTCTCTCGCTCCTGTCGGAGTTGGTCCTCCAGCCACATCCGCAGTCGGTGGTAGTATAGCTGTTGATCGCGCATATGCATCACTTTGCGACGGACCTAGCGGTATATACATGTTCATTAGACATTCCTTTAAAAAATGGCAATATTCGAAGTAATTGTCTTAAATATTTCTCAAGTATTAATTCATTAACATAATGAATGTGTAAGAAAATAAAGTGTAAGAGCAGACGTCGAAAAATTTTAACGAACGAACGTTTGGAGCGTACCATTATCAATGTTTTTTTAAATCAGCTTCCATCATCTCAAATTGTGCAAGTTTAGTAAAACTTCACTGTGGGCAGGTCCAATCCTGGATTGAACCTGCGACTTTCGCCATCACAAGTGGCGACGCCGCTTCCATCTGGGCTACCGCGGTTCGACCATTGTAAAATCCTGCCCGCGATGAAAAAATTGCATGTTTTCTTAAATTATATACCTTACTGGAAGTGTTTTAAAAATTTGGTATTCAGCTCAAATGTTCCGCGGACAAAATTAATCCTTTTTTATTGCCAAACGGCTTTGAAAAATTTCTAAGTTTTTCACTTCGAACACATACCTCTCTGAACCTCTGCAAATGGTACTCAGGACACAATGCCTTAGCTGGCTGCAAGGGCGCGGGAGGGGGCGAGCCGGGCGGCGGGGGGGCGGGGGCGCGTCCGCCCACCAGCTGCATGCACACCTGAAACAATCACGATCATTGAAACCAGGGTTTCGATCACTTTCATTGAAACCAGGGTTTACAATCACGTCCATTGAAACCAGGGTTTACAATCACGTTCATTGAAACCAGGGTTTACAATCACGTTCATTGAGACCAGGGTTTACAATCATGTTCATTGAAACCAGGGTTTACTATCACGTTTATTGAAACCAGGGTTTACAATCACGTTCATTGAGACCAGGGTTTACAATCACATTCACTGAAACCAGGGTTTACAATCACTTTCATTGAAACCAGGGTTTACAATCACTTTCATTGAAACCAGGGTTTACAACCACGTTCATTGAAACCAGGGTTTACAATCACTTTCATTGAAACCAGGGTTTACAACCACGTTCATTGAAACCAGGGTTTACAATCACGATCATTGAGACCAGGATTTACAATCACGTTCATTGAGACCAGGGTTTACAATCATGTTCATTGAAACCAGGGTTTACTATCACGTTCATTGAAACCAGGGTTTACAATCACGTTCATTGAGACCAGGGTTTACAATCACGTTCATTGAAACCAGGGTTTACAATCACGTTCATTGAAACCAGGGTTTACACTCACGTTCATTGAAACCAGGGTTTACAATCACGTTCATTGAGACCAGGGTTTACTATCACGTTCATTGAAACCAGGGTTTACAATCACGTTCATTGAAACCAGGCTTTACAATAACGCTCATTGAAACCAGGGTTTGAAAATGAAAATGAAATAACTTTATTCAATGTAGGATAGCATTATCACTTATTGACGTCATGATCGGTCATTGTAAAAAAAAGAAATTTGCATAACGCAATCTTCTTCTTTTTATAACAATTTTGTATTGTCCTAATAGAAAACCGACTCAGGCGGGATAAAAAAATAAAAATAAAAATAAAGGCACTGCCTCGGGGCTGGCCAGGTTAATTACACAGCACGTAACTTTACGCCACCACCATTTGTTTACAATCACGTCCATTGAAACCAGGGTTTACAATCACTTGCATTAAAACCAGGGTTTCCAATCACTTTCATTGAAACCAGGGTTTACAATCACGTTCATTGAAACCAGGGTTTACAATCACTTGCATTAAAACCAGGGTTTACAATCACTTTCATTGAAACAAGGGTTTACAATCAGGCGAATTGAAACCAGGGTTTACAATCACGTTCATTAAAACCAGGGTTTACAATCACTTGCATAAAAACCAGAGTTTACAGTCACTTTAATTGAAACCAGGGTTTACAATCACTTTAATTGAAACCAGGGTTTACAATCACGCGAATTGAAACCAGGGTTTACAATCAGGTTCATTGAAACCAGGGTTTACAATCACGTTCATTGAACCCAGGGTTTACAATCATGTTCATTGAAACCAGGGTTTACAATCACGTTCATTGAAACCAGGGTTTACAATCACGTTCATTGAAACCAGGGTTTACAATAACGCTCATTGAAACCAGGGTTTACTTACAATCACGTCCATTGAAACCAGGGTTTACAATCTTTGATGGCAAGTCTTTGAAACTGTGGATGAGATGAAGGTACGGCATGACACTAGGCGTATGGATCTAAATCATGTTATGTGTAAACCGAAGTTGCAAATTGTCAAACACAGCCCTCTGTACCAAGCTGTGGCATTTTACAATAGACTTCCTCTTGAATTAAAAAAAGTGAATAGTGTTGGTGTGTTTAAGGCCAGGCTGAAATTATACTTATTAGAAAAAAATTGTTATAGCCTTGAAGACTTTTAGAACTAGAAATTGTATAAACATTTTAACTAATTTATTTTGACATTGTAATTTTTTATTTTTTTATTATTGTTATATTAATAGTATTAAGAGAATTATTGTCTAGTTGTAAGATTTATGTAATTATTATTTCACACACAGAATATCTGTTTATGAATAAATGAATTGAATTGAATCACTTGCATTAAAACCAGGGTTTCCAATCACTTTCATCAAAACCAGGGTGTCCAATCACTTTCATTCAAACCAGGGTTTACAATCACGTTCATTGAAACCAGGGTTTACAATCACTTGCATTAAAACCAGGGTTTACAATCACTTTCATTGAAACCAGGGTTTACAATCACGCGAATTGAAACCAGGGTTTACAATCAGGTTCATTGAAACTAGGGTTTACAATCACGTTCATTGAAACCAGGGTTTACAATCATGTTCATTGAAACCAGAGTTTACAATCACGTTCATTGAAACCAGGGTTTACAATCACGTTCATTGAAACCAGGGTTTATTGGGTTGGTCGTCGGTCCCACACGACAGTAGAAGGATTGAAACATGATTTACACCTAGAATGTGTAATTTGGAAAAAAGGAAAAAACAAATCAGTAGTTTGTTAACCATTGAATCACTTTTTGATGCAACTTTTCCAATATTTGAATATGTGAATATTTGAATATGTGAATAGTAGTTCCAATAAGCATTCGTGAATCGTGATATCATATACCTACCCTAACACCTTAAATTTATAATTATATTTATTTTTACTTTTAAAATTATACGTGTATTTTAATGCCAGTAACGCGTGACAAGGCTTGCAAAATTGGCGGGCAAGGAATGAGCTGCGGTAGCCCAGATGGAAGAGTAATGTGAAAGTCGCAGGTTCAAATCCTGCCCGCGCATGAAAATTTTGCAAGTTCTCAAAAATTATACGTGTAGTTTTATACTTACAGTAGACAGTTTCTTCTGCTTCCGGTAGACCTGCAGCTGCTTGCGATGCACTTCCGGCAGGCGTTTGTACATCGCCATCAACTTCCGGTCCACCTCGGAAAGACCGAGATCCACTCGTTTCCTACGAAAAAGGTACGAGCAATCAGTACTTCTATCTTTAAAAAAGCCTTACATCAATTTCTTTATATTTCGAATGAAATTTAACTAGTGACCGATACTGAAAACAAGAGTACGGGCTGGTGAAAAGGAACAACTTTCCCTAAGGAACATAGGTCGGAATACGGCAAAAATATTTTGAGCTGCCATAGTAACTCAAATCAGATGATCTGCAATTTTGTATAGGAGGCCCAATTTTCTTTTACATATTTCGACTTAATGTTCCTTAGGGAAAGTTGTTCCTTAACAGCACCCCGATCTGCGTTTTCGCTATCGGTCACTTGTAAAATTTTACCCTATATTTTAACAGTGCACTTTTGTTCCGATTTTGCATTACTAACGGATATCAAATAACAATTGGCAACAGCCATGAAATGTACAAACTGTCACGTATACACTTAAACAAAACCACTCCAAAAACTGTCATGAAGAATACATTCTGTCAAAATTTTTCAACCGCCTTGTACTACTAGTAGTAGGCCTCTGACATGGTTGGATAACGACCGCCGCCAGAGTGTGAGTACTCATGACAGCAACCGGGACCGACGGCTTAACGTGCCCTCCGAAGCACGAAACTTTCTTTTTCGGACAATCAGATGCCTGCAATCACAAAGTGATAATCATCAACTTTGTGAGTGCCCCACCGGGAATCAAACTCGGAACCTTTGCAGGTTGTCGCACTACCACTGCGCCAAGTCAAAGTCTGTGGAGTCGAGCTTAACGTGCCCTCCGAAGCACGAAACTTTCTTTCACGGACAATCAGGTGGTTCATCCTGCAATGTCCCTACCAGACTGGGATCGAATTCTCAAAGTGATAAACATCATCTTTGTGAATGCTCCACCGAGAAACGAACCCGGAAACTTTGCAGGCAGTCGCACTATCATTGCGCCCCATCAAAGTTGAGCTGATACCTGGTCTCGAGCCGTGTGATGCCGGCTTAGAATAGCATCATCCCATTTCTTACCCATGGGTGTCGTAAGAGGCGACTAAGGGACCCGAGGGTTAGATGTGTATTACAATTTTAGGCGATGTGCTGACAACCTGTCACTATAGTAATACACAGTTATCTGATTGAGGGCCATTTGGAAAACTGTGCATCGCCATAGTGACAGGTTGTCAGCCTATCGCAATACACACCCTCGAGTCCCTTCATCGCCTCCTACGACTCCCACGGGAAACAAATGGGGTGATGCTATTCTAAGCCGGCATCACACGCTTATTGTCTCCCAAATATGTATTGTCTCCCAGTAATTAAATTAAGTTTTTACATTTGTTAAAGTGCGGCCGTTAACGCTCTGGCGGCCGATGTGGCGCAGTGGTAGTGCGACTGCCTGCGACGCAAAGGTTCCGGGTTCGATTCTCGGTGGGACACTCACAAAATTGATATTTATCACTTTGTGAATTTGTTCCCGGTCTGGTTAGGACATTGCAGGGTGAACCAACTGATCGTCCAAAAAGAAATGGTTCCGTGCTTCGGAGGGCACGTTAAGTCGTCGGTCCCGGTTGCTGTCTATGATTACTTAGACGGCGGTCGTTACACAACCATGTCAGAGGCCTTCTATAACTAGTAGTAGGCGGTTGTAAAACTCTGACACCAGGGTTCATCGGGTCGTTGGACGACTCGGTGTCCCACACGAAAAGAGAGAGAGAACGCTCTGCCTACCCCGTAAGGGATATAGGCGTGATTTATGTATGTATGTATGTATGTATGTGTGTGTGTGTATGTATGTATGTATATGTGTATGTATGTATGTGTGTATGTGTGTATGTATGTATGTATGTATGTGTGTATGTATGTATGTATTTATTTATTAAACTTTATTGCACAGAAAGTATAAAGGGCGGGCCTAATGCCACGCGGCATTCTCTACCGGCCAACCAAAAGATAAACAGAAAGAGTAAAAGCGGGTGCCCATACACAAAAAAAAAAGAAATATAATCGTACTTAAATTTCGCACTAAACTACAATACATAAGAAGGAATAAACTAAAATACTATACTTAATAATTTAACATGTATGTATGTATTTGTGTATGTATTTGTGTGTGTGTGTACCTGGTCTCGTGGTCGGTGCGGTTGTTGGCTGCGGGCCAGTCGTCGCAGTGCTTCAGCACGCGGTCCATCAGCCGCTCGATGGAGGCGATGGAGCGCATCAGGTGGCGCACCGTGCGGCACAGCTCGCCGGGCGCCGCCTCGCCCTCAGAGCCGCCTGCGCGAACAAACAGACATTTTATTATTTTTATCTACACTCGTCTCATAATGTTCGAATTATGAATTCGAAAACAGATGCATAATGACCTACTTTATGCATTCTGCCTATAAAAACTAGGGTTTACTATAAATTACAGAAGCGTAATGACTTAATGAGAAAACTCTTAATACGATAAAGTTGAGAAATGAAACGAAGTTTTTTTTTGCCAATACTCTTATTGCCAACTTCCGCCGCACCTGTCAGTTGTTGATGTATGGTAATGTTGCGTTTGTTTTATTAGGTTTTTGTTGAGATGTTGTTTAGTTGTTGTTCAGATGTTGTTTATTTGTTGTACCGTTGTTGTTCAGTTTTTGTTCAGTTGTTGTTCAGTTTTTGTACAGATGTTGTTCAGTTGTTGTTCCGATTTTGTTTCGATGTTGTTCAGTTGTTGTTCAGATGTTGTTCAGATGTTGTTCAGTTGTTGTTCAGATGTTGTTCAGTTGTTTAGGTAAGTCACTCCACATCTAAACAACTGCTAAATTACAGAATTTTCAAAAATTCATATCAAGCCATATTACGTTCTCGTATTGAATTTGACCTTGTATCGAGCCTTGCAATGGCCGGTGCGTACGTTTATAAAAAATTTCTGAGTTTTTTTTTTGAGAGTGTAGATAAAATAGTGTATGCAACTGCTATAATTAGGCATTAGAATGCTCGTGTCAAACTATTATCACACTCGGCTGCGCCTCGTGTGATAAACAGACACTCGCATTCTAATGACCCCCATTATACGACAGTTGCATAAACTACTATTATTTTATTTTATTTTCTTCGGAAAACTTACAGCCTAAAATATAATGTTATGAGTAACTTAAATAATTAACATAAGGCCATTAACGAATTATTTTTATTTTATTTTATTTTCTTCGGAAAACTTACAGCCTAAAATATAATGTTATGAGTAACTTAAATAATTAACATAAGGCCATTAACGAAGTTTTCGTCACAACAAAACACATTTTTTTGTCTTCTTTAATGTAAAGTAGACCGCAAAGAATGGAAGATTGCGGGGGAGGCCTTTGCCCAGCAGTGGGATCAAGCAGGCTAATTAAAAATAAATAAATAAATGAAATGTAAAGTTTGCCTGGAAGAGATCGTTGCAAGCGATAAGGCCGCCTTTTTATACTTAATAAATTAAATTCAATATAAAACACACACACACACACACACATAAATCACGCCTATATCCCTTACGGGGTAGGCAGAGCGTTAACAGCCGCAAAAAGGCCATTTACACCACTTCTGACAAATGTTTGAGGGTCATTCGGAAAATTGTGTATCGCTATAGTGACAGGTTGTCAGCCCGTCGCCTAAAATTGCAATATACACCCTAGAGTCCCTAAGTCGCCTCTTACGACACCCATGGGTAAGAAATGGGGTGATGCTACTCTAAGCCAGCATCACACGGCAACATTCATTTCTCTATAGTTAATTATCATCAATAAAATCATAAATTGACTAAGTTTGATTATATCAACATAATCTATGTGCGAGTGAACCAGCTCGTACAATACATCTACAATAATAAATTATCATATATTTTAATCTATTCCATAAACTACAGACTAAAATATCTCCTATTCCTTCCTAAACCTATTTGACGGAAAGTGACAGCACTAATTTAAGGCAAGTAAGGAGAATTTATATCCCGAATTGAGGGCTGTGTGTATCATCTATAGTATAAGTAGTATAATGTAGATGTTTGTACTATCCCACTTATATGTTTGCACTCTCCATATCACCCAAAGGTTGCCTGGAAGAGAATGCTGCTTTAGCATTAAGGCCGCCTTATTGTACTGTGTTTCGTCTTTGTTTTTTTTTCGCGATGTTATTTTTGTGTGCAATAAAGTATATTATTATCATCTACACTAAATAGCCGTGTGTTGCCGGCTGAGAATAGCATCACCCCATTTCTTGCCCGTGGGAGTCGTAAGAGGCGACTTAGGAACTTGAGGGTGTGTATTGCAATTTTAGGCGATGGGCTGACAACCTGTCACTATAGGGATACACAATTTTCCGAATAACCCTCAAATATTTGTCAGACGTGGCGTAAATGTCTGTTTTATGCGGCTGTTTACGCTCTGCCTACCCCGCAAGGGATTATAGGCGTGATATATGTATGTATGTACACTAAATACAACAAGTAAACAAGTATTGTTCGCAGAGTCGGGGCAGTTCTCGCATTTGGAACCCATGCATTGGCACTTAATTAAACTGTGTTTAATGTTTAAGTTATCTTTGAAATTAGTTTGTCTTCTTGTCAGTGCCGACACAAACTTTTCTAAGGTTCAACGGCACGAAGTAAAGTTAATGCTTTATATGTCTTTTTAATGAATTTTAATAATAATAATTACTACTACAAGAAGCTTACTCAAGTGGTTCACAAGCAAGCAAGATAGAACATAAGTTCTCAACATATCTGCAAGATGGCGCCACATGACAGATTGGCAGAGAACAATGGGCCTGAAACGCGGTATCGAAGTGTTTCACCGCGCAAAGCATATATACAACTTCCAATTCTATCCAGGTGGACCAGTCGGTCCCCTGGTCACAACACCCGGCCAGACAGGATAGTTACCCTTTTCCCGACACCACCTGCAACCCTCTATTCTGTCTATGAGCATCACTCCTGTCAGCCGCCATTAATCCAAAATATCTCAAAATGTTCAAGTGCCACAACTTTCACTCAGTTCAATGAGAACATTTTGAAAGTTTCGCACCAAAACACTAGCATAAATAATCCCCAAAACCTATATTTTTAATCACTTCGCTTCACTGATATGTTCCGCTCTCCAACAGACTTTTACTTTTGCCCATTAGTTCAAGCGGTAAACCAGTTATTTTTCTGAACAGGTAAAAACGTGGTTTATACGTACCAGAGTCTACCGCCGCTGCCGCAGCCAACAACAATTCCGATGCAGAATCCAAAGACGAAGAAGTGGAGAGCCCCAAAGAAGCCGAGCCAGAGTTGGCGTCGGAGTCCGATACTAGAAATATAATAAACATTCAAGACACACGTCGCAAATCTAAGGTCAATAAATCTTTTTTAGGTCAAGGTCAATGCTTTCAAAGGTCAAGGTTAACAACGCTTTTAAATTTAAAGGTTAACAAAGCATTCAAAGGTCAATGTTAACAAAGCGTTCAAAGGTCAATGTTAACAATGCTTTCAAATGTCAAGGATAAAATAACTTTTAAAGGTCAAGGTTAACAAAGCTTTCAAAGGTAAAGGTTAACAATGCTTTCAAATATCAAGGATAAAAGAACTTTCAAAGGTAAAGGTTAACAATGCTTTCAAAGGTCAAGGTTATCAAAGTGTTCAAAAGTCAAGGTCAACAAATATGACAAAAATATCATCAAGAGTTCTAGCTACGAATACTCACGGTCATCAGTGTCATGGCTGTGAGTGTCGCCAGGGGGTTCCCCCCTCTCAGCCAACTCCACCCCCCCTCCGCCGTCGCCGTCAATCTCCTCCTCCATTGCGCCGAAGAACGAGATCCTGCTGTAAGAGGAAATCAATATGAAATTGCAATGTTTGAAAAAAATAAGGAAACAAGTGTTATCACAGTTGTGTTTTACGGGGTTAGGAGAATAGCATTTATACCCCATTTCTACCCACGGGTATATATTAAAGCTGTAAAAGGTGACTAGGGGATAAATTAATCTAGGGAACAGGCAGCAGCGTTCCCTGCATCTTGCAATGCGCTCGCCAATCCAGCTTCCAAACGTGGTGCATGGCGAGTATGTCGAACAGTAGGAGCCTCACGTCCCGAAGTGGATTGTTCTAGTTGTTGAAAATTAAAATCTTTAAGTAGACTAGACTGACTAGTTTTCTCGGGATGTTTCATGTTCATTTGTAATAAGATACATTTAATATAAAGTAATTAAAGGATTACCAAAACCAGCCTTGTAGTGTAGGTATTGTTTATAGATTACTTACAAAGATTGATTAATAAGATAAATCAATACAGATAGATGAAGAGATAAATATAAAGATACCTTAGTAGCTGCTTGCGTTGAGCCGCGCAAAGCGTTCTAGGAGTGAGACAGTCACAGCGATGCTTGTAGCCCTCCCAGACAGCCACTGCAACACAAAATATCAAACATTATAATATACGAAGGCATAAAAACAATACGGTTACTACTTCCTATCGAAAAACTGCGGTCGGACGATTTGTGGCATTTGTCACAAAACATACATCACTCTTCCGACCAGCAGTCGTGCGTATGGTGGCCCGTGCCGCGACAATTAAAACACTTTTCCAACCAGAAACCGCTAGAATCAAATGTTGATACTATGAGATTGTTCCCATGCGGAAATCAAGTCTTGTAATGAAATAAGACAATGACCTCAATTCTGGGTATAAATTCTCCTTACTTGCCTTAAATTAGTGCTGTCACTTTCCGTCAAATAGGTTTAGAAAATATTTTAGTCGTGTCATGTCTTATAATTTCATGCAAAAAACGTGTTATCTGTCAAAATAAGGCGACAATCAAAACAATGGCGACTAAATTGACTAGAAAAAGCGAAAAAATCATTGACGTTTTCAAAAATGACAGGACTTAGATATCTTCTATACTTTTCTAAACCTATTTGACGGAAAGTGACAGCACTAATTTAAGGCAAGTAAGGAGAATTTGACAATGACGAGATGACGGACGGTGGACAAAGGCGGTAATGGAGTGGCGGCCAAGAAGTACTAAACGTCCAGTAGGCAGACCACCCGCTAGATGGACGGACGACCTAGCGACCATTGCTGGCAAACAGTGGATGCGGGAGGCACAGGACCGGCGCAGGTGGCGAGAAAAAGAAGAGGCCTATACTCAGCAGTGGGTAGATGTGGGCTGATATGATGATGATGAAGGAAAATTTATATCCCGAATTGAAGGCATAATGAAAAATATAGGGTATATGCTTACTGTCTTCGGGCGCGATGGTGCGCATGTGCGCGAGGCGGCAGGCGGCGGGGCGGCGCTGGTGGGGCGCGGGGGCGGAGGCCAGCCGGGCCTCACACGCGGCTGCCCACGCGGCGTCCGCTGGCCCGCCTGTGGAGCTCGGGATCACGTCCACCTGACACAAAAAACAAGCGTTACAGTAATGAAAGAATCCATGACCACGAGCTCCGTAAAGAGCTCGAAACGTTGGGATATATAAAATCCAAAATAAAAGCAACTTGAATTTGTTTCAAATTTTTGAAAACTTGTAAAATTTCAAGCGCGGGCAGGATTTGAACCTGCGACTTTCGCATTACTAGTGGCGACGCCTCTACCATCTGGGCTACCGCAGCTCATTTCTTGCCCGCGCTTAAAAATTTTGCAAGTTTTCAAAAATTGTATACCTAACACGGGAAGTGTTTTAAAATTTGGTATTCTGTTTCAAATTGTTTTATTGTGATGAATAATAGTTGTGCAAACTCAAGAAAATCATCTGCCTGCCTTTATCCCAATCTATTTAGGGTCGGCGCAACATGTTTTATTCTTCCATTCATCTCTATCAGCTGTCAAATCTTCGTTTACACTCTTTTGCTTCATATCATCTTTTATACAATCCATCCATACTTTTTTCTGCATTCATCCACATTCATGTTCAATACTTGAAAACTCAAGAAAATATTAGTATGAAAGAATATCCGAAAAAGTATTGACTGAATCAATAACCCAGTAATCACCCAATTCAGGGTATAAGCCCTTTTATCTATAGTGCCAATACTGACGTTCTTGCCCGGTTATAATGCAAACGCGCGATTTCGATTTTCTCTTCACTTATATGTCAAAACTCTTCACTTGTTTTGTTAAATTCGATTTTCCACATTTCAAGTTTTTTCGACATAAGTCTCTCTCTGTGTTAATCTCATTCATAGAGATCCTGTCGACATCGTGATGTCCTTGGCCCATCGGACTGGTGGTCTGCCCAATGACCTTTTTTTCTGTACTTTTTCCACCGCCTGTCAAACTTCCTATCCCAAGTATCCTTGCTCACTTTTACATTAATCTCTTCATGAGCTCAACCTAGTATTGCGAGATATGAATTATATAAATACTTATCATTACTATAAAATCTCACCTTGAAAGAAATAGTAGAAGCAGCCTCGAAGTTCTCTAAGATCCTACAGAGCCTTTCTACCGCGTACCTGAAAACAAAACGATAATTTAGTCATAAAATAAAACAACTGTACTACCATAGTTTATTTTTATAAATGAAAACAATAAATTAAAAAGAATCAAGAGATTGAAGATTTGGCAGTGGCTGTCGAAGCGCCGGTATCTCAGTTGCTAGAGCAGTGGGCCCAGGTTCAAGCCCCAGCCGCCGCTAAGACTTTTTTTAATTTCTTAATTTCATTTAACTGTAGTACAACTATTGTAAAAACCAATATGGTTGTGTCGAAGTAGACGAGTAAAGAAAATTACGGGGCGGACTAAATATATCATTAAAGTGATCGTCTAAAGGCCGCACCGTGAGAAAAAAATGGGTATTTTTGAATGCACACTATTTCATTGGCACATACGATAAACACCTTATTCATATGTATAATAATTTTCAATTATATTATCAAGATTCTGGTCGCAGGAAAACACGATTAAAGAAAGTTCGCTCGATAGTTATATTTTCGAAAGTTTGGTCTATTTTTACACATAAGAACATTACATCTACCTCGTACCATAGTTTACCTGCGCACACCATGTCCCCTGGATTTCTCAAAGGTTGACTGGGAGACATCCCTTAATGGGATAAGTCCGCCTTTGTGCCTTACCTTTTCTGTAATTTGTGTTTTTCTATGTTTTATTTTTATTTGGTGCAATAAAGTTATTACATACATACATACATACATTACAAATTATATTTTGCGAATACGATACTTCTTGAACATTACTAGATTCTGGTCGTACAGTTTTCTGTTTAGGCCGTACGCTCGCTCACGCGGTTTCACGCGCGGGACGGCCCGCGCGGGCCAGATTTGACAAAACACAAGATTGGCGCCCCGTGACGCGGCCTGCGGTCACCCGCGCCGCGGCTTCAGCAACCCGCGACATAATATAACCCGTACGAACACGACGACACTTGCCATATTACAACTACCTAGGCACTATGCGCCTTCTAAATTTGGACGGGTAATAATGGCGGCGATGTCAGACCGCCGCGCGGATCCCGCGAGACCGCGCGCGGCCTCACGCGCGGGCTGGCCCGCGCGTGAAACCGCGTAAGCGAGCGTACGGCCTTATTTGACGATTCCGCTCTGTTCTCACACAAAGGATTTGCTGTTAGTAAAAGAGGGACGTTTACTAGTTCACGGCAGGCGAGTGTACCCGTCAACGACCTCGACAGTGGCGCCACCCCAGAAAAAATATATTTTCTCTTTATACAAACAATCTATCAGAATGTCCGTAGCTCAAGTTTTTATTATCCACTAGCTCTTACCCGCGACTTCGTCCGCGTTAGATAGTTTTTTTAGAAACAGGTTCTAAAGAAAATATGTATATTCATAGTAAGTATGACAGTGATATTAGAACAGTTCTTATCTCTACTGTTTAAGGATGACTTGCTTGCTTCTGTTGTTAAAGGGACAATTCAAAATTTGCTATCCGGTGTACTGCCCTGAGAGATCAATATTTATAACCATTGAATACAAAATTCAGTAGATAACAAAAAAATCCTTAGTAAAAAGTTGCCAACGTACTTTCTCAACTTATTCCCATCATACTGAACAACTTTTGTTTTAGAACCATGCCTGTATCTCTAAAAGTTTAGCTGGGCTCCTGATGGTACACCTGGTGGTCTACATAATGTACTCCAGATCCTCTATGTCCTTGTGAAAAGAAGCAGCCCATCATACTGGCCAACTTTTGTTTTGGAACCATTTCTGTATCTCTAATAGTTTAGGTGGGCTCCTGATGGTACACCTGGTGGTCTACATAAGGTACTCCAAAGCCCCAATGTCCTTGTGAAAAGAAGCGGCCCATCATACTGAACTACTTTTGTTTCGGAAACATTTCTGTATCTCTAATAGTTTAGCTGGGCTCCTGATGGTACACCTGGTGGTCTACATAACGTACTCCAGATCCTCTATGTCCTTGTGAAAAGAAGCAGCCCATCATACTAAACAACTTTTGTTTTAGAACCATTTCTGTATCTCTAATAGTTTAGCTGGGCTCCTGGTGGTACACCTGGTGGTCTACATAAGGTACTCCAGATCCTCAATGTCCTTGTGAAAAGAAGCGGCCCATCATACTGAACAACTTTTGTTTTGGAACCATGCCTGTATCTCTAATAGTTTAGCTGGGCTCCTGGTGGTACACCTGGTGGTCTACATAAGGTACTCCAGAGCCCCAATGTCCTTGTGAAAAGAAGCGGCCCATCATACTGAACAACTATTGTTTTAGAACCATGCCTGTATCTCTTATAGTTTAGCTGGGCTCCTGGTGGTACACCTGGTGGTCTACATTAGGTACTCCAGAGCCCCAATGTCCTTGTGAAAAGAAGCGGCCCATCATACTGAACAACTTTTGTTTTGGAACCATGCCTGTATCTCTAATAGTTTAGCTGGGCTGCTGGTGGTACACCTGGTGGTCTACATCTGTACTCCAGACCCTCAAATGGTGATAAAAAGTAGCCTATGTCCGTTCTCGGTATGCTAGCAATCTCTGTGCCAAGTTTCATGAAGATCGGTTCAGCGGTTTGGCCGTGAAAGCGTAGCAGACAGACAGACAGACAGACAGACAGACAGAGTTACTTTCGCATTTATAATATTAGTGTGGATAAGTAAAATTAGTACCTATAAACTCAATGAAATATTCGATGTAATTAAAGTTATGGTAAAAAGTGCTTAAAGACGGCCACTTTTGGTATTAATTGCCATAACTTAACTACAAAATATATTTCATTGAGTTTGTAGGTTCAAATTTTACTTTAGGATAATACCAAAAACTTGAGCAACGGACATTCTGATGAATTATTTGTATAAAGAGAAAACATGTATTTTTTTATTAAGTATGGGTTTGCTCTTGACTCTAGTCTAGGTCATAGGACAGAGACAGAGTCTAAGATGGAGCGAGCTCACCCAGAAGAAGCCTGTTCACTCTTACTTTGTAAAGTGCCGCCACTGTCGAGGCCGCTCACGGCTACACTCGCCTTAAGAAGGTATAACCACACCTCTGACACTCCATACAGCGGACTCTTTATAGACAACTGTCATTTCTACATGTGCATGTGATCACAGATGTGTGAGTGCAGGGTTGGCATGCAGGTTGAGTTTTATACTTTACCTGATGAATACATACTGTAACTACCAAAGAGGATGTAACAAGCCTAGCGCTAGTTTCTACTTAATTCTCCACTGGTATTTTGACATTTCTCGGGTGAGGGCGGGTCGGGGGCTGGAGTGCGGGGAGGTGAGTGTCCGTTCTGTATGTATAATATACTACATACTACCGGTTATTCTGTGGTATAACTGTATTGACTTACTCTCTCTCAAACGGGGCTTCGATAGGCCGACACTCGCAGCCGGTGTGCACGATCTGCCGCGCCGCCTCGCCGCCGGCAGCCAGGCTGCACAGCTGGGCGTGCACTATCGCTAGGCCTGACGAACAAAACACACTTCATTCTTTATTTACACTCGTCTCTTATTGTTTGGGGTGCACACAATATGTGTCAAAAATTGTTCAAACGAAAATGTTCAACACAAAATGTGCAGCAAATATTTTGCGTTATGACAAGGATTGTTCTAGAAAATCTATCTATCCTTGTCACACTAAGGCGAGTTTCATATTTGTATCCTGCTCTCAGTTGACACTCGTCAATTGACGCGTAATATTTGCTGCACATTTTGTGTTGAACATTTTCGTTTGAACAATTTTTGTCGCATATTGTGCGCACCCGTTTGGATTACAAACTCGAAAACAGTTGTATTAAGACCTGCTTTATGCATTCTGCCTATAGATCACAGTTATAAATAGCTGAATACGGCAGAGACTCCTAAGTTTTTGGTGTTACCTCAAAGCAAATTTAAGAACACAAGCGCTACAAAATATTTACTGTAATGAAAGTTATGGATAAAAGTGCCAAAAACGGCCACCTTTGGTACTAATTGTTACAACTCAAATTACCGCGGGTATTTCAGTATTCTAGTGACGCCGCCTCTTCCATCTGGGCTACCGCAGCTCGTTCCTTGCCCGCCAATGTTGCAAGTGTATCTTAATACCAGTAACGCGTAGCACGGCTCCATCTACCGGGTTAGTTTTGCAACTAATACCCGGCGACTTATTCTATCTTTACAGATTGAATGTAGTCTAAGCGATGAGAGTAGATGGAGCCGTGCCTCGCGTTACTGGCATTAAAATACACTTGCAAAATTGGCGGGCAAGGAATGAGCTGCGGTAGCCCAGATGGATGAGGCGTCGCCACTAGTAATGCGAAAGTCGCAGGTTCAAATCCTCTTGAAAAATTTTGCAAGTTTAAAGAAAAAGACAATAAAGTACCTTCCGCGTTGATGTTAAGTCGGAATTGAGGGCAATCTCAACTTTGTGAGTGCCATACAATACAATACAATATGCTTTTATTGTACACCAAAATAACAATAACATTGATAGCTTAAAACTAAATACATTAGTGCACAGTTAGGCGGCCTTATTGCCATTAGGCAATCTCTTCCAGGCAACCTAGGAAAAGGAAAATATTTTAGAAGCAGCGGGAGCTGACTATTAATAACAAAAAAAAATATAATAATAATACTGGGAATCGAACCCGGAACCGACAGTGCGACGTACCTTCCTCGTTGATGTTGAGTCGCCGGAGCCGCGGCAGGTCCCAGCCGGCGCACTGCGGCTCCCGCTGCTCGGGGGACAGTCTCAGCGCCCGCACCACTCCCACCGCCGTCGCCAGCTGACCGCCTGACCAAATATAATCACAATTATAAAAGCCATTTATTTATCCAAATACAAATAAAATATCTTTTCACCTCTCCAGCTTGAAAAGAACAGTTTTGCCGCGTAAATCCAGTGGCGAAAAGTCGTTTTTATCCACTCGATTGAGAAAAGTGATTTGAATTTCGAACATCTCATTTTATGAGAAGTAATCGTGACAATAGTGGCGGTGCGTTCTGAAAACTATTTTCAACATGGACGTATTATTTAAATTTAAATAATACGTCCATGATTTTCAACCAGTTATTTATTTATTTTTTTTTAGCGTTTTTTCCCATTCAATATTTCTGAATATTGGTACATATTATGTAATATTTCTAAACGAATCTTGAAAAAAATAATTTGACGGGAATTTTTATTTTTTCTGAGGCATTCGAGCTGTACAGCCAATTTCCCAATCTTGACATTGGCAGAATTTTATCACTGGTAGAGGTGAAAAGTTGTGTGTACCACACGAGAGCAAATTCATTTGCATCTCGTGCTGTTGAATCCCTCACTGAGCTCAGGATACAAGTTTTGAATCACTCGCTACTTTTAGTATCCTTCGCTACCTCGGGATTCAAAATAAGCACTCGAAGCAAAAATGACCTTTGCCCTCTTGTTGTACAAATAACTATTATTACTCTCATTCTTCACAATATACTTAACAACACAACATAGAAATACATAACAGCATTGAGCAGTAAATAATAAAAAAAATGTTGCCTATAAAACAAAAAAAAAACTGAGAGCAAACGGTGAGGAACTCAGATTTTGCTACTATGTTGCTCTAGTCAACATAGGTAGCCATGATTTTCAGCCCTTACCTATTCATATTCATCCATAACATCATTATAAATACATAACATAACATAAATGAAAGTAATATAGCACTGTGAGTGCAAAATAAAACCATAGTACATAACATAACATGTATATTTTGCCGTGTTGTGTCGGCTTAGAATAGCATCACCCCATTTCTTTCCCGTGGGAGTCGTAAAAGGCGACTAAGGGACTCGAGGGTGTGAATTGCAATTCAAGGCGATGGGCGGACAACCTGTCACTATGGCGATTCACAATTTTCCGAAAGACCCTCAAATATTTGTCAGACGCGGCGTAAATGTCCGTTTTTAGCGGCCGTTTGCACTCTGCCTACCCCGCAAGGGATTATAGGCGTGATATGTGTATGTATGTATAACATAACATACATATTACATTATAAATATTTTAGATTTAACAACAATTTAATTACATTGCATGCTCTCTGCATATAAAAAGAAGAAATATAAATTAATTTGTTGATATTAATTTTTACTTCATTACTTATAAGAAATGTAGCTAATTAGAGGAGGCCTATACCCGAAAGGGGCCATGACATCTTATATGTTTACTAACAAATTATAGACTGAATCAAAAATATGGTAGCAATACCGGTTATAGGGAAACGTTGGATGCGTATGGCACAGGACCGAAGAAAATGCGCAATGAAGAAGAGGCCTATGTCCAGCAGTGGGCTAATATATACTTATTAGATATATAGATAGAATATGGGGTGAAATTTCACTTATGACCGATAGCGAAGACTTAGGATAAGGAACAACTTTCCCCAATGAACATGGAAATATTCCTTGAAATACTATATGAAAAATAAATTGGAATACAAAGTGTTTCTGTCGGCCTTGTAATTTTGTATGCCAGGAACTTTTTTTTCTAAGAAATTGAAAAATGTAAGCGCCCGCCGGGACTTGAACCCGGAACCATGGGGTATTGTCCCACTGCTCTGCCAACTGAGCTACCGGCGCCTCAATTGACACTTCCAAATTTTCCATCTCTTAAAGCCACCTACAAGCGACATCTAGTATTAATTAATGTAACGAATACTATGTTTAAGAACTAACGTCAAGACTTTTAGGCCGAAGTTTTTGTTAGAAGTTAAGACTAATGGATGCGGGAGGCACAGGACCGGCGCAGATGGCGAGAAAAAGAAGAGGCCTATACTCAGCAGTGGGTAGATGTGGGCTGATATGATGATGATAAAGACTAACTTTGCATATTTAAAAAAACTTTGTTCAGGTCCCATCAGACGCTAAAATTTTTTCGATTTCTTATCATTATTTATGAAAATAGCAATGTGTGAGTGCAAAATAAACCATAGTACATGACAGGTATTGTTGCACACTTGCCATGAACGAGCGCGGCCACCAAGCGATGCAGACACGCGGCGATGGCGGCCGCGGAGCCGCACAGACAGACGCACAGCCTGCAGTGACAGCCGCACCCACATGTCATAACAGGTATTGTTGTGCACTTGCCATGAACGAGCGCGGCCACCAAGCGATGCAGACACGCGGCGATGGCGGCCGCGGAGCCGCACAGACAGACGCACAGCCTGCAGTGACAGCCGCACCCACATGTCATAACAGGTATTGTTGTGCACTTGCCATGAACGAGCGCGGCCACCAAGCGATGCAGACACGCGGCGATGGCGGCCGCGGAGCCGCACAGACAGACGCACAGCCTGCAGTGACAGCCGCACCCGCATGTCATAACAGGTATTGTTGTACACTTGCCATGAACGAGCGCGGCCACCAAGCGATGCAGACACGCGGCGATGGCGGCCGCGGAGCCGCACAGACAGACGCACAGCCTGCAGTGACAGCCGCACCCGCATGTCATAACAGGTATTGTTGTACACTTGCCATGAACGAGCGCGGCCACCAAGCGATGCAGACACGCGGCGATGGCGGCCGCGGAGCCGCACAGCCTGCAGTGACAGCCGCACCCACATGTCATAACAGGTATAGTTGCACACTTGCCATGAACGAGCGCGGCCACCAAGCGATGCAGACACGCGGCGATGGCGGCCGCGGAGCCGCACAGACAGACGCACAGCCTGCAGTGACAGCCGCACCCACATGTCATAACAGGTATTGTTGTGCACTTGCCATGAACGAGCGCGGCCACCAAGCGATGCAGACACGCGGCGATGGCGGCCGCGGAGCCGCACAGACAGACGCACAGCCTGCAGTGACAGCCGCACCCACATGTCATAACAGGTATTGTTGTGCACTTGCCATGAACGAGCGCGGCCACCAAGCGATGCAGACACGCGGCGATGGCGGCCGCGGAGCCGCACAGACAGACGCACAGCCTGCAGTGACAGCCGCACCGCGCCATCCACACCCACTCCTCCGTCACCATGTCCACGCTCCTGTCAAAATTAACATTAAATGAGGAAAACAATTTCGAGTAAAGTATTATAGCTATATACAGGGTTATTTTTTATTCACCCCGGAAATTTTACAGGGTGATTCTACTCATGATTCTGAACAACTTTTATTATGGGGACACCTGCGAAATCGCGAAAAAAAAGCAGCTGCTCCATAGAAAAATTCATACCTACTCAAACAAAATGTATGGAACAGCTGGTTTTTTTTCGCGATTTCGCAGGTGACCCCATGATAAAAGTTGTTCAGAATCATGAGTAGAATTGCCCCGTAAAATTTCCGGGGTGAATAAAAAATAACCCTGTATGTATTATAGTTATGTTGAATTCAGTTTAGGTAGTATTCGTGTAATATATGTATGAAATATATTATGTATGTTTATTTATGAAAGTACTTATATATATTTATTGGCATTTATTTATTTAAGTAAGTAATTGTGCACGCCCAATCAGCCTGTCTTGTAGAAGTCTCACTTTCTGTAGGTCAGCTGGAAGAAATTTCTTGGTAGAAATAAGATGTCCTGTTGTGTCATCATTCTTTGTATATTATGTCTCTTGTAATGTTTCTTGTGTGCAATCATCATTGGCCTCACACGTCTGTGACAGACGATTTAATCAGTGTCTGAGGCAAGACTTTTCATGGCTGTATAAGCCGATACGGGAGCGGCATAGTTTTCCGCACGCTCTACAAGTGAAGGTGGAATTTGAGACTGGCACATCCATGTTTAGATGACGTTTTTGCCTTTTGTTAGCGAGACCAGAAAACCAGGCATTATCGTGTGTTTTACGCCCATCAAACACACGCTTACGCCATTCGTCCCTATCCTCAGCAAGCTTCTCCCAGCTTTGATGGTCAATGTTAAACGCAGCCATGTGTGCAATAAATGGTTAATAATAAATGGTTGAAAATGTCTTATACCCGCGGACTGGTTGCTAGTTATAATAAAAGTCAGCTCACATGTTGGTCCCGATGAGTGTGTACATGAGGGCTGATATCTCGCACCACGAGTGGAACACTCCCAGCAACCATTCCTCCACCGCCTCGATGACAGGCTCCTCGTACGACTCGGAACTAACTAGCCGGTCGGATTCTGAAACAAAAATATATATTGAAAACTTACTTTGCCGTGTGTTGCCGGCTGAGAATAGCATCACCCCATTTCTTGCCCGTGGGAGTCGTTAGAGGCGACTAAGTGACTCGCGGGTGTGTATTGCAATTTTAGGCTATGAGCTGACAACCTGTCACTATGGCGATACAAAATTTTACGAATGACCCTCAAATGTGTGTCAGACGTGGCGTAAATGTCTGTTTTGCAGCCGTAGTAATAAGGCCGCCTATGTTATACTATTCTGTGGTTAATTATTTGTTTCTTGTAAAATAAATCATATAGGGTGAAATTTTACTTGTGTGTTTTATCTCCAGACAAGATGGTGATAAGGAACAACTTTCCCTAAGTTCGGTTGAAGTATGACAAAAATATTTTGAGTTTCCATAGTAATAGTTCAAATCAGCGGATTGGCAATTTTGTATGGGAGGAGGTATAATTTATTTATTTATTATTTCGACCAAGTTTGTTGAGGAAAATTGTGCCTTTTTTATAGATTGATTTGATAGATTACGGCCAACAAGCTGCAAACCGTCCGAGTGTTTTTTTTAGTTCTGGACTCTAAATTTTTAGCCCCTGGGCCACGAAATCTACACCCAACTGTTTGTGGGAGAGTGTTTTGTGATAACACTCGTACAGTCAAGATCAGGCTGGGTTCGACACTCAAACTGCCAATGTAAGTCCCAAGTCCAAACTAGTGACTGATAATGCCGTGTGATGCCGGCTTAGCATAGCATCACCCCATTTCTTTCCCGTGAGAGTCGTAAGAGGCGACTAAGGGACTCGAGGGTGTGTATTGCAATTTTAGGGGATGGGCCTGTCACTATTGTGATACACAATATTCCAAATAAATATTTCAAATGTTTGTCAGACGTGGAGTAAATGTCCGTTTTTTACAGCCGTTTACGCTCTGTCTACCCCGTAAGGGATCTCTCTCTTTTCGTGTGGGACACCGAGTCATCCAATGACCCGATGAACCCCGTAAGGGATTATAGGCGTGATGTATGTATGTAAAATGCATATAATTTAAACATGCTAGAAAATATGCTGGTGGTATGATAATTGTGCCGGTACAAATTAGACAAACTCTCCTCTGTATAGGTGTTTTCAGAGTATAGAGATTGAAATTGAGTTTGATGGTAGGTTTATCTATTATAATATCCCTTTCTTCTATTTTTTACCTTTATTCTACACCGTATTTTATTGATGCATTATTTTTTTACCGTGGTAGGTTCTACTAGGTGTTCCACAGGCAGAATAAAAAGCAGTATACCATATGGCGCAATTTGCCTATTCTGTAGGTGTTTTCTTTTTCTTCTTCTTCAAATTTAAGAGTCAAAACTCTTGTCGGTGGAGTAACTTCCAATCTTCTCTCCTCTCCGCCAGTGACTTGACCTCTTGATACGACACGACATGATTCTTTTACATGATTTCATAATTCGAGCGTCACGTATTCGAACACATTGGAACACCGTAGGTACTTATCTATATCGCTATGTACAGAATACATTCTGAATACACTGACCGCAGACGTAGTCCAGCAATTTACAGCACTGGGGTCACTAAAGCTACAGCTAACTGTATCTATTAAAAGGGCAGTTTTATTTTGTTTGTCAATAAGTGTAATATCTGGCCTGTTAAAATGAGTGGTTTTATCAGTTAATATAGCTATCTCTCTCTCTGTCTCTCTCTCTCAGGGCTTCTCTTTACGTGTCCATACCACTGTTGCTGTATCGAAATACATACATACATAAATCACGCTTATATCTCTTGCGGGGTAGGCAGAGCGTTAACGGCCGTTCAACGGATATTACAACGTCTGACAAAAGTTTGAGGGTCAATCAGATAACTGTGTATCACTGTAGTGACAGGTTGTCAGCCCGTCGCCTAAAATTGCAATACACACCCTCGAGTCCCTTAGTCGCCTCTTACGACACCCACGGATAAGAAATGGGGTGATGGTATTCTAAGCCGGCATCACACGGCAAGTATCGAAATGAATATAATAATTGCTGTGACTGACCGCAGACGTAGTGCAGTAGCGCGGCCTCCTCGGCGGGCGAGGCGGGCGGCTCCTCGGGCTGCGCGGCGGCGGCGCTGCGACACAAACACAGTTAGCATTAAAATATGTTAGTATTTAAAGAATACAAATGTACAGTCGGTTGTAGCACATAAGGTACCAATGGTACTCCAAAACAACTGAATTATTTTTTACCCTAGCAATATTTTTTTCTGGACATAAATATGTTTTAGTAGAAAATTACTTCTTTTATGAGAATAATGTAAGACAATTGCCAAATCGCCATGCCACGGCGATTTGCCAGCCAGCCAAGCCATGTCTCAGCTCCACCCGCAAGCCCTAGCCAAGCCACGCCCTCTACACCCGCAGCCTGCGCCGAGCGAAACCCGACCGTCCAGTGGCGCCCTCCCATGTTTTTTAATAACTTCTTAAAATCTAGGACAAACATTAAAAGTCTAAGACGGACTGTTGTTCTATACGATCATTCGGCGCAGGCTTAAAGCCTTTGGTGGAGCTGTAGACAAGCCGTATACAGAGTAAAGCCTTACTCTGTATACCAAGCCAGCCAGCCAATTTTTAGTTATGAAAAAGATTGCATTTGGACAAACAAGTGACGGTTTTCTCGCACTCCCGCCATAACGTTGGAATAAAGTAGTTGTTGTCCAGCACAAAAGTTTTTTAATTTCAGCGTTTAAACAATAAGTTTAAATTTTTATTATGTATATTTATTATTTACAGTGTGAAGTGTGCACATCACACGTGACGGTGTGATGTGATGTTAACTGTGATGTGTGATGGAACTTACTTGTCTGTGAGTGGATCTAAAGGCTCCTGGTCCGCCTCCGGCAAGGTGTCGCGCGCATTCTCTTCCGCTGAAGCGAGCAGCTGAAATATTAATGTTATTTGTACAAATAAAGTATATTCTTGCTTCGAGTGGTAATTTTGAATCCTGAGGGAGCGAAGGATACTAAAAATGAATCACGACCGTAGCGAGTAGTATCCTAAGTTTCTATAAAAAACAGTCAGCTGATTGAGAACTTTGTATGTGATGTATTATACAGGGTGTAAGTGATTATAGGGTACATGACCATGAAACTGAGCAACTTTCTATAAAAAATGTTTCATGAAATATCAAAAAAACTTGGACTTCCAATAGTAAATGCAGTCAGCTGATCGTGATTTTGTATGGGAAATCGTTTTTTTGTCGTTTCCTGACATATATGTTTCTAGAGGAAAGTTGTTCAGTTTCATGGCCTGCACGCACCTTATCAGTATTCGGAGGGCTATCCTTTACACCCCGTATATAGGATAAAATTTTACTAGTGACCGATAGCGAAAATTCAAAACGGGCTCGTGATATTGAACAATTTTCCCCAAGGAACATACGTTGAAATATGACAAATATATTTTACGTTGCCATAGTAACTCATATCAGCAGATTGGCTATTTTGTATGGTCAAATTTATTTTTCGTATTTCGACCTCTGTTCCTTGGGAAAAGTTGTTCTTTATCACCAGCCCGTACTGAGTTTTCGGCATCGGACACTAGTAAAATTTCACTCTAAATATACATATTTGCCGTGTGCCGTGTGATGTCGGCTTAGAATAGCATCACCCCATATCTTTCCCGTGGGAGTCGTAAGAGGCGACCAAGGGACTCGAAGGTGTGTATTGCAATTTTAGGCGATGGGCTGACAACCTGTCACTATAGCGATACACAATATTCCAAATAACCCTCAAACATTTGTCAGACGTGGTGTTAATGGCCGTTTTTCGCGGCTATTTACGCTCTGCCTACCCCGCAAGGGATTATAGGCGTAATATGTGTCTGTTTGTTTGTTTTGTACAAAACATATTTTTTCACTTAAATATTCGTAATCAAAACGCAAAGTTATTTTGGGCTATAAACATATCTACATACATACATACATAAATCACGCCTGTATCCCTTACGGGGTAGGCAGAGCGTTAACGGCCGTAAAACGAATATTAACACCACGTCTGACAAAAGCTTGAGGGTCAATCAGATAACTGTGTATCACTATAGTGACAGGTTGTCAGCCCATCGCCTAAAACTGCAATACACATCCCTCAAGTCCCTTAGTCGGGTCTTACGACACCCATGGGTAAGAAATGTGAACGTTTAATTAACCTGTAAGATATCCTCATGCCTGATGAGGAAGTGGTCCCGGCACGCGCTCGGAGCCTCGCTCAGCAGCGGCAGCAGGAACTGGCCCATCGCCGGGGGGTCCGCCTCCTGCACCATCAGGATACACGTCATATCATATACATGTATGTATGTATAATAATATCCTTTATTGTTACGAAACAAGTAAGCATAACATACATAATCTCCGTAACCGCTCGCTCGCTTGATCGATCGCTCGTGAGCCGTAGGACGCGCGCGTAGGAGCCGTAATGAAGTAGTGAACTAACTGAACGACTGAACTAAGTGAGTGATTCTACTTCTTTGCGTCTGCGCAAAAGATTCAAATCGCTCTGCTCATCTAAGTGAGTGATTTTTCCCATGTCTAGTCATAACCATATAATAACCTGAATACCAAATTTTTAAAACACTTCCCGTGCTAGGTCTACAATTTTTGAAAACATGTAAAATTTTCAAGCGTGGGCAGGATTTGAACCTGCGTCTTTCGATTTCAGCTCAGAGCTGTGGTAGCCCAGATGTAAGGGGCGTCGCCACTAGTAATGCGAAAGTCGCAGGTTTAAATCCTGCCCGCACTTGGATAATTGAAATTTTGCAAGTTTTCAAAAACATAATAACCTCAATTCGAGATATATATTCTCTTAACTTACCTTAAATTTGTGCTGTCACTTTCCGTCATAGGTTTAGATAAGACTAGGAGATATTTTAGTCATGCATGTTAAGGTAAGTTAAGAGTCTTTATATCTCGAATTGAGGGAATAATTTTCAGCGTCGCATTATTTTGTCAGATAACACTTATTTTGCGTCAAATTATAAGACATGACATTATTATTAGATATCTCCTATCCTTTTCTAAACCTATTTGCGGAGAGTGACAGCATTTATTTAGGGTAAGTTAGATTTTATTTCCCGAATTGAGGCCATAAGATTCATCCTCCATCTTTCCCCTTAGACCTTAGGAGTCGAATCCTTAACTGGCAAAACGCCGATAAATGCCAAGTTTTATTATTTTGAAGATTCTTTGATAACACGAAATTTAGTGCCTTTCAAGATTAATCTGTATACTCACAGACTCGAAACACTTAAACAGCTTTCTGACCGCGATGCTCGATTTTGTTAAATTGTCCGAAAGTTGAGTTTCTAATAGACATAAAAACCTCAAACCACTAAATCTGCATGAGACAAGTGTCGAAAAAAGTAAAACGTCAGTCTCGCAGCCAACCTCGGCATCACATTATGTCCATTATGTACACCACCAGGTGTACCATCAGGAGCCCACCTAAACTATTAGAGATACAGAAATGGTTCCAAAACAAAAGTTGTTCAGTATGATGGGCTGTTTCTTTTCACAAGGACATAGAGTATCTGGAGTACATTATGTAGACCACCAGGTGTACCATGGCAGATCGCGTAAAAGAATAAAGGAAATTAATTAATTTGATAAAACTAATATTAAGTGTCGCGTGTGAACTGTAAATACTGTGAGTGTTGTATTATAGAATTTCGTAAACAAAACTAAAGAATCAAGTGAGCCAGCTAATGAACCAGCTAAAAGCTAAACTAACTACCGATAATACGGCCCAGTATTATTTCAGTATTGTTTGTATACTCACAGGTTTGTGAAAGTCGCAGTCGCGCGCCGCCAATTTCACTGACGAACTGTCGGACGAACCCGCTGCAATACAAAACTAACATTTAGACAACTCATAGAGATTCCAAAAAACAAAAATACTTTATTGAACGGTCGAACTCAGATTCAGTTAAATACTTGAAGCGCCAATGTATAAATCGTGAAGATAAACAAAGGATCGATGAAAGTGCTAGTGCAAACATCCTTAGTTCTAACTCCAGATATCTCTATCACATCAGCCTATAGCAGTCCACTGCTGGACGTAGGCCTCACCCAGAGTACGCCATAAGGCACGATTTCCTTGAGAGGCTTCGCTGCTAGTGACAGCGAATGTCGCAGGTTCAAATCCTGCCTGCGACGCAATTTTACAAGTTCTCCGAAACCTACCATTTTCACCATCCAGTCCCTACCAAACGTTTTATTATTATTTATTTATTTATCGTGTAACTGTGACACATTATAGTTAGTTCAATATTACAACCTAAGCTGTTAGTATTAATTTAAGTCATCAGTCCACCTGTCTGTCTGTCCAACTGCTGAAGCGTGGCCTCCACTCGAGAACCTTGATATCATCATCATCATCCTCAGCCCACATCTACCCACTGCAGGTTATAGGCCTCTTCTCTACAGCGCCAATCCTCACGGTCCTGTGCCAGCCTTATCCAGTGCCGTCCTGTTAGCTTGACGATATCGTCGGACCAACGGGCAGAACCTTGACAAGTTGAAACTAATTCTTACAAGCAGTGTCGAGCTCAGTCCACTGGTCGTCGGAGTCAGAATCGGCGCCGACGTCAGACGCGTCGGACGCGGGCTCAGCGCGTGACACACGCACGGAGACCGCGCGGCGCGCCGCTGCGCTACGTCGCCGCGACATCTGGACGGGCAAAGAAACATGATAAAGGCTGCAAAGGTAGATTTTAGTTAGCATTTGTAAAAAAACGTGTCCTCTTTTTTTAAGACTTTCTAAGAACTCATGCATGTATGTATGCTTCCAAAGCCTGCTATTGTTCTGACTCTTAAACATTACTTGTAAAATTTTACATTAACTGCCCTCTGGAACTCACGAGTTTCAATTCAATTTCTTCCAACTAATTTAATCGTCTGCCTAGGCATGTATATTTATGTAAGTGATACTGAGACTACCAAATCCCCGCTTTTATCCCTTACACATACAAAGAAACACATACAAAGAATGCAGAGCGCTTGACAGCCGCGGTGACCCATAATACCGCTGTGTTATAACTAACAGCGCCACCTGTTGAGCGCGAGCACTCACCTCCTTCCCTTTGGCGATGGGGCGGCGGCGCGGCGCTCGCTGGGGGCGCGCGGGGCGTCTCGCGCGGCCTCCCCTGGCGCCCGACCATGACGATGATGAAGAGCCACTGCCAGAGCCGCGGTGACCCATAATACCGCGGTGTTATAACTAACAGCGCCACCTGTCGAGCGCGAGCACTCACCTCCTTCCCTTTGGCGATGGGGCGGCGGCGCGGCGCTCGCTGGGGGCGCGCGGGGCGTCTCGCGCGGCCTCCCCTGGCGCCCGACCATGACGATGATGAAGAGCCACTGCCAGAGCCGCGGTGACCCATAATACCGCGGTGTTATAACTAACAGCGCCACCTGTCGAGCGCGAGCACTCACCTCCTTCCCTTTGGCGATGGGGCGGCGGCGCGGCGCTCGCTGGGGGCGCGCGGGGCGTCTCGCGCGGCCTCCCCTGGCGCCCGACCATGACGATGATGAGGAGCCACTGCCAGAGCCGCGGTGACCCATCTGGGAACGAAATTATATCCGTGGTTCATATGTCATTCGAAAAACGCTAAGGGCTAAGGATCTTTCGGTACGCGCCGTTTTGAGTAACAAATTGAAAATGAACTCATATCATAATAATATTTGAAGAAGTTTATCATTAGTTGTATTAAGCGAAAGGATTTATCCCTGATTTTCTAAGAGTATCGACTTTATAATTAAGTGCATTTTGTATTTGCTACTAAAGGTGGCGCGCGTCAAATATGCTGCCGCAAAATGTAGTAACTTTGTAGAGTACTAAAAAAATATTATGATTTATAAACATATTAAACATGTAATGTTAACTAGTAAAAACTGATAAAATCAAATTCTTGTTAGCATTTTTAAGTAGTTTTAAAATAAATAATAATTAGAATACAAAATTTTTATGAAAGTAGATTGCACTAGACACTAGAAATGTTTTGTTGTTTGTTTGTAAACATGCATGCACTTCTCATCATTTTCCTATTAGAAACCAGTACATACATACATATATCACGCCTTTATCGCTTTCGGGGTAGGCAGAGCGTAAACAGCCGCAAAAAACGGACATTTACGCCACGTCTGACAAACATTTGAGGGTCATTCGGAAAATTGTGTATCGCCATAGTGACAGGTTGTCAGCCCGTCGCCTAAAGTTGCAATACACACCCTCGAGTCCCTTAGTCGCCTTTTACGACACCCACGGGAAAGAAATGGGGTGATGATATTCTAAGCCGGCATCACACGGAAACCAGTATTGGTGGGTAAACATGTTTAAGTGTTATTTGTTAAGGCACAACTAACAAGCCATGTGCAGCAGTGACAGTGTGTCTGCCTGCTGAGCAAATGTGCAGAATTTGATTCCCTGCCAGGGCATTTACTTAAATGCTGAATGAAACCCTTTAAAAACAGAGCACGCCAATTTCTTGTTGTGTTTCGAAATATAATGTGAGCACACCCATGTCAGAGGCCTACTAGTTAGAAGTAGGAGTAGGCGGTTGAAAATCTCTGACACCAGGGTTCATCAGGCCGTTGGACGACTCAGTGTCCCACACGAAAAGAGGGAGATGTGAGCAGTTACTGTACAATTTTAAGTGGAAACATTCTTCCCAATGCCTTATAGAGGTTGTGCCTTACTTCATGCCATCTCACTACCCTAGGTCTGCTGTAAGACTTCTTTTGTGTATGTACAGTTGATTGTAGCACATAAGGTACCAGGGGTGCTCCAAAAGAACTAAATTATTATTATCCCCAGCTAATACATAATAACAATTTAAACTTATTCTCATAAAATAAGTCATTTTATACTAGTACATATTCTTGTCAAGAAAAAATATTGCTGGGGACAAAAATAAATCAGTTCTTTTGGAGTACCCCTGGTACCTTATGTGCTACAACCGACTGTATGTGGCACACTGAAACAGGTAATGCCAATTGGCCAAATCTAACTACCTATGACAATAATGATTGCATGTTGTACCTAAACCATCTTATTTGCTATGTCTGTAAGGAAGACTAAGATTTCAAGAGCTATATTTAAGATCATACTTACGTACACTTAGTCTCAATAGAGGATTATTTGATTTAATTTTCCAACGGGCGCTATGAGTGTGTTTGTATTCCTCAAAAACTTTATTAATATAATGTTTTAATATATAAAATACAGTGCTTTATTTGTACAAATCACAGCAAATGGTACAGATACAGTAAAAGAAAAGTCGGAACAATGAAGGCGGCTTTATTGCTGAAGTAGCAATTGTTAATCTATCTGTTTATAATAAAAGCACAAACTTTACACTCATTTCCAGAAAATTGGCAAAACTTCTACCTAAAAACAGGACCATCGATTAACAAAATATTTTGAAAGGACAGCATTAATTCTGGATGTGAATTTGAAGCCATGGTGGCAAGAGCCACCCCTTACCACCAGCCTAGTTAACTGTAAAAAAATTACATTTACGCCATGTCTGATAAACATTAAAGGGTCATTCAGATCAATATTTGTCACGATAGTGACAATTTGTGATTTGATTGAAAATTTAGGTGACGGACCTAAATTTTCAATACACTCATGTAACCCTTAAGTCACATTATTGACTCTTCTAATTAAGGGACTCGACAAAATCTTTATGTGAAACTAGCAGCCCACCCAGTAGCTTCACCTGCTGCAAACCAGTTCCTTGTGGGAATAAAACTTTTTCCTGGCATGTAACATACCTAAAAACTTATCTCTTAAATTACTATCTATAAAAATACTGCACCAAAATCTGTTGCATAGTTTTTAAGATGACTGACAGGGGAAGCAAGTTTATTTGATATCATGTTGTGATTCTGCTTATTAGTCAATTGGATTGAACTAAACTTTATAAATATACATTTATCCAATCAATATACCTATTTGATTTACAAATTACTAATGTGGCTTTGTTTATGTTATGCCTAAATGGCTTTCTACGACTAATCAATTAGTCAATCATTTGATTTTACTTAATTTGCATGAAAACATAAAGCAATACTACTGAAAGGTCATTGGATGGGCCACCATGCATATTCAATGTTGCTAGAAATGTTCCCAAGATTTTGCCAAATAAATATGTACCTCAAATGTTAACAAGGTAGTAATTATCATGGTTTTTTTTTTGTGATTAGAGGGAGTTATGTTGTTGAATGCTGAAACCTGGGTATTTTTCTGTAAATCAATGATGCGCATACTTGGATCAGATTGGGGACGTTCTAAAGGTCAGGTCAAGAGTACCCTAAACCGACGAGCATGTATGAAAAGATTGATGCATGTTGAAGAAGCAAAAGAGGTGTATCAGAATTCTAGCAAGTGGAAAGGTGTAGTCTCTGCCTACCCCCATGGGAAAGAGGCGTGATCGTATGTATGTAACAATATTTGTAGCTAACAATATTGATTACCATTATTGGTAACTTTATCACAAGATATATAAAGAATAATTTATGGGTTGGTAGGTGGTTAGATACATACCCAAAAGATGACCACTAGGCTGTAAAATTATTTACAGTTGTAAAATTACATACTTTGTGAGTAAAACATAACTGAATGTCACATAAACACCAGTTTTTCAGAATCTAAAACATGTTATGAATACTTCTAATGAGAAAAGTACTTGATCTTCAATAGGACATTTTGTCACATGTCCAAATTTACTGCACAAAATAGCAAGTGCAAAAGGTCATTGACATAGCAGTGGGGAGCGTAGGCCGCGTTCGTAGGTAAATATTATCATTGTAATGCACGTAGGTAAAGCAGAATGGTGGCTGATAGCGTGGGAAAGTACCAGCAAACGAAAAAGTGAACTATAAATGGGGAAATGACGTGGAAAACTCACAGCGATCCACTCGAAAGGCACTTCGAAGCGCGAGGCGAAGTCTGGCTGCGCTTCTCCGTCTGCTAATCCAGCTAATAGGCCGAGCTCCGCGCTCAGATCGGCCAGCTCGGCGCCTATGCGGTCCGCTCGGTCGGCATCGAGCTCATCCTTCAAGATGTCGCCGATCTCGTCTGACACGGCGGCCACGGCCGAGGCCACCTCGTCGGACGCGACACCCTCCTTCCCCATGCCTTCGCCGCCACCGGCGAAAAGATCACACTCCTCCGAGGGTCCAGTTTCACTGCGCCCCGTACATTTCTCCACGGAATACATCATGTGCCTATCCAATATCACAACGGATTCGACGAACGAAACATCTAAAGTCACAGGGTATCCACTTAGATCACTTGTTATGCGAATATACAAACGCAAGGAGACGAGAAATCATTTTTTCTTCGGCACCCGATATAATCCCGAACTTTTTGACAATACCAATATGGCGACGGTATTTTTAGGCATTTGTGACCAGCTTCAAATGGATAAAATAGTATTATTCTTATTGGCAACATTGAAAACACCCTACAAAGTTATATAAGCAAAAATTAACATAATAATTCTTTCATAACAATGCACAACTGCATTTAGTAGGGTTATATTAAATTTGTAAAGATGCCATACACTTACCTTAAATTCAATTCTCGTATAGGTTTGCTCAAGAACATAGTTGTGCGATTCGAATTGAGATGGCAGCACCTTACAACGGCATCTATCATCGAGTAGCAGAACTTGTGTAAAAGTTATATTTATTTCAATTAGCAACACTAATCTTAATCTAATGTCAAAGTTGACATTTTCCGATTCTGCGCGTGTGGAGGTTATGTTAGCATCTAATTATATTTTTTATATGAAAAATTGTGTTGCAGGTAAAATACCGCAGTGCGATGCACGTAAAAACACTCACACCTCAGTTAAGCCAGTAAACACTCACCCGCCTAATTAAATTAGAACGAAATTTTTTAGTTTACTTTGTGTACACTTTGCTAATGTTTTTGTACTTATTTTAAGCGGATTTAATCCAATCACCTGTGCTATAGTGGTAGATCTATGAATATATTCTCCGAATATAGCAGTCCGACTGTAAGATAGCTATAAATAAAGTGGGGATCGTGAAGAATGGCTGTTCAGAATAAGGTGTTGTATGCGTTTCGCGGGTGGATCGCGTTTGTGGCTTTCATGGACTTGGGGACCGCCGGCCGGTCCTTCATAGAGAGGAGGTCATTTTTGACCCCTAACGGAGACAGTGAGATGGATGGTAAGTTATACAACCAGTCAAACAAGTATAAAAATAGAAATTTTGAATTTTGATATGTTACAGGCCAAACTTGATTGTAAATACAAAATCAAAAAAAATATTTTTCCGTCCCGAAAATTATACTCTAACCAGACCACTAGATATAAGCACAGGCTTAAAAAAAACATGATAGTGGGCACCAACTCAAGTAATTTTTATTGATTTATCAAATAATCTGGATATCTGTGTCATTTATACTGTATACCATATTATTACTTTTTTCAGGAGAATTCACAACATCTCGCATGCTTGGCATGTATTCTGTGCTCAAAGCGTTGGCTCTCATACATTGTACACTCTACATACACTACAGACCGTAAGTAACACTGCTGAACAATTTAAAAGTAAAATGCATGATGTCTTCTGTCTCAAAAGTGCATTTTTAATTTGTTGATTTAAAATAATTTTTATTAAACAAGTTTCACCAAGGGCAGGATAGAGCTGATTGTTGAACAACCACAAAAACTTCTCCGGTTGAGCCTTAGTAGCTCCAACAAATCAGGTTTAGATTTGAAAGCCCAAAGCTTGTACATTATTGATTATGATGTGCAATAAAATTTATGATTATGATTAAATTACAGTGTCCAGTTTAAAAAATATATAAATAATATCCAAAGAACACAGATCAAAATATTGGCAACAATAAAATTTTACCTGGTTTATTTACCTACCATCTGCCATATAAAAATGCAATAACTTGAATCTTGTTGTGAAAAGTGAATTAATTTTCATCATATTCTGACCTATGTTCTTATGGATATTCTATAAAAGATACACAAGCTGTTCTTTAAAATATTTCAGGTTTTTCGGCACCTTATATTGTATTAAAATAAATAATAATTGTAATAAAAAAACCTATTTGCCATACTCACCACGCTTTGCAGAAGGATTGGCGAGTGCAGTGCAAGGTGTATTCTTTTACCAATAGAATCCTACACTACCCTGATGATCAAAGGCTATATTAAAATGTTTTATTCCCGTGAGAAAACGGTCTATAATTAAATATTTTTAATAATTTTCCAGTGTGGTGTCAATGGGTTACTGGTCGCTGTCTCTCACCATCATCCTCTATTTCACGGAAGCTTTCTACTTCCACTCAACTAATCTCAACTTCTATGTGGTTTTCCCCTGCATATTAAATAGTAAGTATTTTAACCTGCTGATAAGTGAATTAAGACTCGATGGTGTGTATTGCAATTTTAGGCGACGGGCTGACAACCTGTCACTATAGTGATACACAGTTATCTGATTGACCCTCAAACTTTTGTCAGACGTGGTGTTAATTTCCGTTGAACGGCCGTTAACACTCTGCCTACCCCGTAAGGGATATAGGCGTGATTTATGTATGTATGTATGTATAAGTGAATTCTCCCAGAAATACTCTTTCAAGATACTCTCAATAGACCGAAATAACCTTAGGTTGATTACAAGGGCACTCACTGGACATTGTAATCTCAACAGACATCTCTGCAGAATGGGGCTGACTGAATCTTCATACTGTAGATTATGCGCTGAGGACGATGAAACACCGCTTCATGTACTCTGTGAGCGTGATGCACTTGTGCAAACTAGGAGCCGGACTACGGGTGGCCCCTTGTTGTCCTCGAAAGAGGTCCAGTCTCTTAACCCGACTAAGGGATTCGAGGGTCTGTCTTCCAATTTTAGGCGATGAACTGACAACTTGTCACTATGGCGATACACAATTTTCGAAATTAACCTCAAATATTTGTCAGACGTGGCGTAAATGACCGTTTCTTGCGGCCGTTTACGCTCTGCCGAAGCCGCAAGGGATAAAAGGCGTGATATATGTATGTATGTATGTGTGTGTTATTCTATACTTTAATTTTCAGTAATAACCCTTCTTGGACTGATCTACCTCCCAAGCAAGTTGAAACTGTGGGGTGCGATCCCGGGCACCTCGGGCATGGCCGTGGAACTTGAAGACGAGAACACCCAGATCCTCAGACAGATGGGCAACTTCAGGAGGCGGAGGCCTGGACAGAAGAACAAGCATGTTTGATTGAAGAAGACGGATAATGTGTACGTGTTTTGTTTTAGTTGAAGTTTGAGAGTGAAAACTGTCTTCAATGCCAGAAGAATAAAGTTAAGCATTTAAAAATTGGGTGAAATTTTTCTAGTGACCAATGAATCTCAAGACGGGCTGGTGATAAGGAACAACTTTCCCCAAGAAACATATAGGTTGTAATACGACAAAAAAAATAGTTTCCATAGTAACTCAAATCAGCTGATCGGCAATTTTGTATAGGAGGCCCAATTTTTTCGATTTTCTACGTATATTCCTTGGGGAAAGTTGTTTTTATCACGAGCCGGTCTTGAGATTTCGCTATCGGTCACTAGTAAAATTTCACCGTTTGCATAAGTAACATTAGTAAGTTACATTTTGAATGCCGATGATGATATGAGACTTAGATCAATGTCACCGTCTAATATCGCTAACTAAAAATAGCGCTGTCACTATCAGTAGCTTCAGAAAAATAAACAGCAAGGAACCTTACCGGTTATAACTGGTAAACCTATTGTAAATCGTGAAAAAAATACTAATTTTGGCGACAAGAGATGAAACACATGCTAATTGATAGTGGTACTTACCTTTTATTTATGATTATTGCCCGAAATACTTCCGCGGAAGTGTCAACGCGAGTGAGTGTTCACACACTGACGTCATACTCTTCTCGCACCAATACGAGTGAGCGAGATAGCAATACATTCCACACGCGTTCGTGTTGCCATTCGTTGATTCGCGTACGAAAAACCGACACTCGCGAGAGCACGGGAAGTTGATACTTCCGTGGCAGTATTTTGGGCATTATTCGCGGCAGCGGCAGAAGCAGAAGAATAGTCTGATCGTAGCATAATGACGCTGCTGTTTTAGTCAGTGATTTGAGACGGTTACATGGAATTGAGTCCATTAATGATGACTCGCGGCTCTAGCCTTAACAAGTTAATATGGATATTAAATATGAAGAGTGTATTTTTGAAGATTTGGCTGTGTAGCGCAGTGCCCTTAATATAAACGTAGAATAGTATTAGCGCCAACGCTGTGTTGAGCGGACAACACGTGCTACATGCCTGCAAGAGCAGCGCTGCGTGACGCGACAGAAAATGCAACCTGTCCGAACACGACGATATCTTGCCGCATTACAGCTACTTAGGCACGATGCGCCTTCTAAATTCGGACGGGTTATAATGTTAAGCCGCGCGTGTAGCCCGCTCAAGGTAGCGTTAGGCCTTAGAATCTCAACATTTTGCTTTGAATTTTTCTAGATCCTATTCTAATAATAGTTTGTCTGATTTTAGTAGTACTCACGACATAGAGTATTGTTTCTAAATACCTACTATTTTCTCCCTTTTCTCTTGATGACCAAAAAAATACTTATACTTTATTGGATCTAACTGATTTTTCGAGCTTTTATTATAAGCTGCTAGAACTAGGCATTCTCGTTTATTTGTAGTAGGTACTATTCAGCGTGTTAGGGAAATTATTGATCAAACTTTTAGACGTGATACTGAACAACTTTACTCAGTACTATCTTTTTCGAAAAACGAGAAATAGTTTGGTTCTCCCATACGAAATTACTCAAGCAGCAATACATTTGTATAAAAGGAAACTAAATACTTGAAAAAAACCAAGGTTCACGTCTAGTACACGTCCTGCGCCTATATTATGAAACTACAGGCTACAAGTCTGCAAGCGAAATTCGTAGTACATTGCGCAGTCGGTTAATATTCCTGGTACCATAATGGCTAACTGACTACGCAATGAACATCGAATTTCACCTGTAAAATTGTAGCCTGTAGTTTGATAAATTCGGGCATTGGAAGTTTGTTCTGTCATTTCCCTAACACACTGTAAAAAAATGTCCCTCCATATTTTATAGAATCGCTTAGAACTTAGAAATACCCCTTTTTACAAGGTATGGTCAAAGTAGTCGGCAGCCTTATCTTAAGCGATTTCTTCCACAGAACCTTCATAAACATTTTGGATAACATAAAGTAATGCTGACCTTCAATATTTTATTGTTCTGTAGGTGTATATAACAATATAAGGTAGGTATGTTAACAAAGTTATCTGAAAAATTTGAAGAGGAGAACCAGTTTCAAGAAACTGAACAACATTCTCCAGCATAGGTTGACTTTTGTTCAGAATTTAGTTTCATGGACTGGAGGGCGATTTTAAAAAACTGTGTTGTTTGCAAAACTTTAACATGAAACTATACATATTTCGGATGACTAAGAAACTTTTGGGAAACTGCAATAATAGTACGCTTCAAGGAAATAAATAGATTTAAAAAAGCACCGCGCCTCGCTGCACTAAAATTAAATGTCGAACTCAAATCAAATCATTAAACAAACAATAATAATAATAATCGATTTTATAGTCCAATTAACAAGTGCCAATATTTAATGGACACAAATATAGGTACATAGACTTGCATACATATACCGAAATATTTTGTACAATATATTTTGCAATACATAACAACACTAAGAATAAGTAAATAAACGATCTAGTCAATTGATTTCATATCAGAAGCAGTTACACTATTTGCTCAATAATATTTCTGATCCACGTGATTTAGTTTATAGACACATAAATTGTTCGATCATTTAGGAAATTAAAAGTCCAATAAAACAATTTTAAATGGTGTGTGATTTTGACGTCATTATTTAGAATATAAATTATTTTTATATACACTCGTCTCATAATGTTCGAATTATGAATTCGAAAACAGATGCATAATGACCTACTTTATGCATTCTGCCTATAAAAACTAGGGTTTACTATAAATTACAGAAGCGTAATGACTTAAGAGTCCTACTTCTGCGGAAGGAACGAAATTCAAATGAAATTCGGAAGTCATGTCAAAGAGTATATTATAGAGGTGTCACCATTTCATAAAATGTGAGTCTAACTGGTACTGATACAATACTTGACGACCAATGGTAGTGCGACTGCCTGCGGCGCAAAGGTTCCGGGTTCGATTCTCGGTGGACTACTCACAAAGTTGATATTATAACTTGGAAGGAATATGAACCTACATTATACTATGAGGACCATATTTTGAAATAAGCTCAACCATCCTTAATAATTATGAACTCTATAAACTGAACGTTACTGTACTGTCTGTTTGTTTGTTATTTTTTCACTTTCAGTAAATGAAAAGAATTCATCTAAGAATAAGGACATAATCAGTTCACAAAACATTTATCTTCATAACATCTCAAATCATATTTGCAACTTTTTAGTTTTACGTTATTTCAGAAGAAGCAAAATCTTTAAACTACATAAAGCCAACTAATTAGTTCAGTTTTTAAAATGCAAGTGGCCAGTATCATGTTACGCACTTCGCGCGAACATAATTTTTGTTTTGTTTTTGTCCATCCTGGTATTGTACATTTTTCTTGCGAAATTCGAGAATAAGAAACTTTTTTGATATTTCTTTGTAATTTTCGTCATTGAGAGCACCGTAAGCGCAACTAATACTGTTCAAAATATAAATAGCAAAAAACAATTTAGCGACGGCCATATATTCGAGTATGATATTATGATAATGTATAGAGGTCGCATTCTTGCACCGTGCATTAGTTTTTGAACAATATTTGTTGAGCATCAGACGCCGCATGCCTAAAAAAATGTATATAACATTTTCAAACCTTCGACCACTTCAATCAAAATTCAAAGGTAAAACCTTTCCAATGTAAAAAATCACCGACACCAGTTGAATTGCTTCATAATTAAAGAAATTTTCATACATTTTGGTGATATGTTATAAAGCAACTAAGAAAAATTAAAAATCAAAAGGACTTCTTAATTGTTTTTTTTTTTTAAACTAAGGTTTTTAATCCATTCCTATCTGGATAATCCTGTAATTTTTGGTCTAAAAATTGGTATTTTAAGAAAGGGGATTTATAGGCCTATACAATATTTGGTATATTTCGGTGTTACCAACGAACCAGGGTGACCACAACCTTATAATATAATTATATCCTCGACCTTCCCGAAATGATAAGTACCTGCAAATTACTTTTAACATCAGTATTGGCATTTTGTTCGGTGACACTCTAGGACTTTCCAACTAGGTAAGTTTATGTCTAGAACCTTTCAACCCAGTGCTACTCTGGCAGAACATCTTAACCCAGAGCTAACCCACTCTAGAACCTTTCTACCCCATAACACTAAAAACCTTCCGACTCAATTGATCCCACTCTTAAACTGAAATCTGACAAAAATCTACCGACTTTTGTATACTAGGTACGCTAGTTGCAAGAGATATGGGCGTGATATGTGTATGTATATTTATGTACGTAAGTAAACATACATAATTATTATACTTGCTTTTATTTATTTATTTATTAAACTTTATTGCACAGAAAGTACAAAGGGCGGGCCTAATGCCACGCGGCATTCTCTACCGGCCAACCAAAAGATAAACAGAAAGAGCAAAAGCGGGTGCCCATTCACAAAAAAAAAAAAGAAATATAATCGTACTTAAATTTCGCACTAAACTACAATACATAAGAAGGAATAAACTAAAATACTATACTTAATAATTTAACATGAAAAATAAAAATACATAAAATAAATACATGCATACATAAATAAATAAAATATACCAACGACAAGCTAACAGAAATGAGATAGGATGAACGCCATCTAACATTCTAAAATGTTTGACATTTACTGAGTTTGACTTGACAGTACTCTGAGAACATGTATATAAGTGATCTTTGGTCCTCTGTATGATCAGGAAAAACAAATACCCACACGTAACAATAATAAAAAAAAAAGGTAAAAGAAGTGTTGACAGTGTTAATTATTAAGACGTCGATTGAAGTGGTTATATACCAGCCTCTTGAAAGCACCCCGATCACCAGATTGCTTTCTTATAATTTGTCCTAAAACTGTGGTTGGTGGTGACCGTATGCGCAGCGCTCCATATATACAATTAAAAATTTCCGCCGCGGTTAAAAAACTGCTGTTGTGCCGCCGTGCCGCCGTCTAGTGTTGCATATAAATCGAACCTTACTACTTCATGCTAATCTGCACTAACAACCACGTCATCCTATTATTTAATCGTAAAAATATTTTTAATACCTACGTCTAATCGGTTCATATTTTGCGTTTAGTTCGATGTATCAATCAACGTAGTATTGACATTGGCAAAATTATCCATAGCGGATAGAATGCCGTTGTTGTAGATAGTTGATATATTTTACGGCAAAATTCTAGCTACAATAACTTTTCATTGTCAAAATATCGAACAAATGTACAGTGTGTCGCGTCTGCATCATATTCCGTTTATCTATGATCAATTCCACGTCAGTTTTGACAGCAGAGGAAACACATCAAAACAAAAACCTTTTATTTCCAAGGAAAGCAGCCGGAAACAGTAAGTGTTTTGCTAAATTTCTTAATAATTAAGTTGTTTTGTCAAAAAATAGCCGCCCGGGCGGGTTCAACGTGAAATTGCCATTAATAATCATACTAAGATCAATACAGTTCGATTAGCACTGGCGGAGGAAATCTCTTACGCCACGCTTCATCACTGAAAAATAGAGGTAACTTCAAATTTTAATTTCTCCGTAATTAAATATAAAATGAGATTTTGCGCTGCCCTGGCTTATTCCTCATATCTTGAAGATTAAAAAACAAAATTTTGTTGACAGTGATGCGCCTTAAATTATGTATAAAATGCATTCTCGTAGCTCGTTTTCACCTCACTTCATGGAAGTAGGCCCGTTAATGAGAAAACTCTAAATACGATAAAGTTGAGAAATGAAACAAAGTTTTTTTTTCCAATACTCAAATCGCTATCTTCCGCCGCACCTGACAGTTGTTGTTGTACGGTAATTTTTCAGTTCTTTTAATAGGTTTTTGTTCTGTTGTTGTTCAGATGTTGATTAGTTGTTGTTCAGATGTTATTCCGATGTTGTTCAGTTGTTGTTCAGTTGTACAGATGTTGTTCAGTTGTTGTACAGATGTTGTTCAGTTGTTGTTTCGATGTTGTTCAGATGTTGTTCAGTTGTTGTTCAGATGTAGTTCAGTTAAGTTATTGTTAAGACTCCACATCTTAACAACTGCTAAAGTATAGATTTTTAAAAATTCATATCAAGCCATATTACGTTCTCGTATTGAATTTGACCTTGTATCGGGCCTTGCAATGGCCGGTGCGTACGTTTAGAAAAGTGTTTCTGAGTTTTTTTGGAGAGTGTAGATAAAATAGGTATGCAACTGCTATAATTAGGCATTAGAATGCTCGTGTCAAACTATTATCACACTCGGCTGCGCCTCGTGTGATAAACAGACACTCGCATTCTAATGACCTCCATTATACGACAGTTGCATAAACTACTATTGTTCTACCGCCATATATTTCTTAATTGCCTAGCGTAACGTCCCGGTTCCTCGCAAAATACTAAAACGGTATCTTGTGTCTAACACCTTAGTCATCCGTGACAGCGGGTTCTGTAAAGACCTCGAAACGGAGGAATTATAAAATCCAAAATTAACACAACTTAAATCCGTTTAAAATTGATTTATTGTGATGAGTAAATATTATATATACTTTAAAAGAAAGTATTCTGGACAATTCACACAGCGTCATCTAACCCCCTAACTAAGTAAAGCTTTTGTACTATGGGAACTTATACAAGGTGAAATTTTACTAGTGACCGATAGCGAAATCTCGTGACGGGCTGGTGATAAGGAACAACTTTCCCTTATTAACATAGGTTGAAATATGTCAAAAATATTTTGACCTTCCATAGTAACTCAAATTAGCTGATAGGCAATTTTGCATGTATAGTATTTTATTTCGTATTTCGACCTATGTTTCTTGGAGAATGTTGTTCCTTCTCTCCAGCTCGTGTTGCTGTTTCGCTATCGGTCACTAGTAAAATTACACCCTGTATACTTTTTTGTTAGTAAATATACATATTATTATTATATATCTGAAAATTATTCCGAATAATTTATTGCGATACACAATATTCCGAATAACCCTCAAACATTTGTCAGACGTGGTGTAAATGGCCGTTTTTTTGCGGCTGTTTACGCTCTGCCTACCCCGCAAGGAATTATAGGCGTGATATGTGTATGTATGTATCTGAAAATTGACTATTTATTAAGTATTTTTTCAGATATTTGTGTGTGTTTTCTATCACATTTGTGTCTTGTGGTGATCGAACCCACGACCCTCGGCGTAGCAGGCAGGGGTACTATCCGCTACGCCATCGCGCCAGTCATTTATCATCACATCACTTTACGGGTTTTGCATTGATTAAGATTGCACTGACTTGGTCACACTCGCGTTGAAAATGTCTAAATTAAGTAATAAATTTCACCGATTTGATATTTATTGTAAGCATTTCTAGTCATAATTTTATCCTATTTATAATTCTACACTGTTTTTCTAGTATTAAGACATGTAAACGTGTGTAATTTAAGTTGGTATTGCACTGTGTTTGACTTACGACTTTTTTAAATGTTGTGTAAATGTATTATGTTTAAATGAAAATAAGAAATTGAAAATTTAAAAGTGTTCGGTAGAGGCCCGGGTAGGTATTTTTAAGTTAGTGATTTTACTCGGTAACATGAAGTTGAGACTTGTATTTAAAAAGTAAGTATCATAACCATTTTTTTACAAGTCATGTCATAGTTTTTATTGGTGTAACAGCGGTCCGTTTTCACCCGCTACTTACCGTTTCCCGCGGGAATAAGATTTCAAAAAAAGCAAATCACGGGATGTTTTATAGAGGTACATATAGGTACATATAAACTTTTCTCCTGAATCACTCCATCTATTGAAAAAACCGCAAAATTCGTTGCGTAGTTTTACAGATCGAAGCATACTAACGGCCACCGGGCAGACAACGCGACTTTTTTATATTATACTATGTAATGATAGTGATTTCAGATTATGGACCCAATTCCACTTAACCGTCTAAAATCGGCAACTTAAAAATAGCGCTGTATGTTACAGTGTAATAGGTAAAGAAATAATAGTTGATATCTGTGTGCTATTTATAGTAAACAGTTTTAGGCGGTAACGCGGAATTTAATAACAAATTTATGCTTTTTTAAGGTCGTAAGTCAAATAAAGTGTTTAAATACCTACTTTTAATAAAAAGTAGCTCAAGACGTGTGCTTTGGTAGTGTTTAATATATTGAATTAAAATAACTATTAATTTTAATGGCAAAATGTTGCTTAACAGGATGGGCTGGAACATTGTATTATGAAGGTGCTAAAACTTGGGGAAGTATGATTTTACTTGTATCAATTTCTTAGTTACTTTTATTGCAATACGTAACTTTCTGAATGTTCCCAATTATTATGTGTATTGTGTTCTTTTCACTAGTTAAGCAACATTTTTCTAATAAAAAACACGATCGGGGTTTAAATAAATTAAGTGTAAAATATACATCACATTTTTACAACCGTGTGATGCCGGCTTAGAATAGCATCACCCCGTTTCTTCCCCGCGGGTGGCGTAAGAGGCGACTAAGGGACAAAAGCTTCATGTGTATTACAAATTTTAGGCGACAGGCTGACAACCTGTCCCTATAGTGATACAATATTTTCTGAAACGGCCCGCAAATTTTGGCAGTCGTGGTTAACGCGCTGCTTACCCCACAAGAGATAAAGGCGTGATATGTATATGTACGTATGCTTATTTAATACATACATACACATATCACGCCTATAATCCCTTGCGGGGTAGGCAGAGCGCTAATAGTCGCAAAAAACGGTCATTTACGCCACGTCTTGACAAATATTTGAGGGTCATGCAGAGAATTGTGTAGCGCCATAGTGACAAGTTGTCAGCCTATCGCCTAGAATTGCTACACACACCCTCGAGTTCTTTTGTCGCCTCTTACGACTCCCAAGGGAAGGAAATCGGGTGATGCTATTCTTAGCATCACACGGCTTAATTATTTGACATTAAACAGGCCACGACTAAGCATTTTAAAGTTGGAAAAATGTAACTACATTGGTGGAATTGGTGAATATCAAAATATCCAATAATATTTTACACAATTTATTTAATTAACCCCAAGCAGGGTGCAATAATAATAGACGACAAATTTTAGCCAAAAAGGTAAAATTTTGCCTTTTTTTGCACCCCTATACCTATTTAGCAAAAAGGACCACGAAAACTAGTGCCATATCATATTATTAATATTATGTAATAATAATAATAAATATTGTTGAATTTAATAAAAATACGTTTTAAGCAAAATATTCATTTTATTCAAATAAATTATACCAAACACCAAAATATGATTTAAAATACAATTATTGGACGGTACACATTGTACTTAGAATATAAATAAAATCTCACAATATAATAAAATACCGAACGTTATTCTATCATAATTATCCCTCGAAAATATTATATACTTCAAAAACAAGAATTCATCATCATAGGTATTTAAAAGGAATTTATAGGAAAATAATGGAATGCATTTTTTTCCGTAGTTACCTTATACAGGATGTGAAAAAGGCCCTAAAACTTTTGTAAAGGGTGAACACTTTCCCTTAGGAACATATGTCCAAGAAAGAATAAAAATAATATGGAGTACTGCTGACTACTGCAGTTTAAGAAGATTATAAATCTTCTTAAACTGTATTTATAAGAAATATTATGAAGTCAATGGCCAGATACTGATATATTATTCTTCTTCAAGTGAAGTTGCGGTTTCATATTGTATACTTATAATACTAGTTTTTATGTCAACTTGTCGACAATAAAAATGGCCGACTCAAGTACCGCCGTTCCAGTAAGTCATATTTGACAGATGTCAGATTCGTGACAATACCACGGCAAAGGGGGCATTTTCCTTTTTTTTAAGTATAGATTTGCTCTTGACTCTAGTCTAGGTCATAGGACAGAGACAGAGTGTAAGATGGAGCTCACTCACCCAGAAGAAGCCTGTTCACTCTTACTATGAAGAGATTAGGGTTGTATGCGTTTGGAAACACAGACGCAGGTAGTGAGTTCCACTCTTTAGCGCGCGGAAGCGCTTAGTCCGAATTGGTGGAATGGCAACCAGGTATTTATTGACATCTCTTTTAGTATAGAGATGACAGCTGTAAATACGACATAATGGATCGGCGGTAGTTCAGCCGGTGTATCTAGTTAATAGTAATCGGGTACGGGGGCGCACGCGATTTTGACGAAGTCCTCGTAATGTACGGTGGCCGCGGACGACACGTTTGCCTCGCGGAATATGTTGTCTACCTGCGTATACAAAACATGACATATAGGTACCTAAGTACAATCAAGGATCGTTTTCGGTTAAGGCGAGTGTGGTCGTGAACGACCTCGACAGTGGCGCCACTTCACAAAAAACGATTTTCTCTTTATACAAACAATCTATCAGAATATGCGTTGCCCAAGTTTTTAGTATTATCCTTATAAGAACCTGCAAACTCAATGAAATATTAGCTGTTATTAAAGTTATGACAATTAATACCAAAAGTGGCCGTTTTTAGGTACTTTTTTCCATAACTTTAACTGCATCGAATATTTCATTGAGTTTGCAGGTTCTTATTTTACTTAAGGATAACACAAAAAACTTGGGCAGCGGATACTGATAGATTGTACCTCTATAAAGAGAAAACTTTTTTTTGTGATGTGGCGCCACTGTCGAGGTCGTTGACGGCTACACTCGCCTTAAGCTACCGGTATCATATCGGTATCGTGGTGTAGGTTTACGTGACTTTTTTAGTGTTCGGCAATCACAGCTCACTGACGGGCGTATGTGATCTGTCGACCTCCGTGAAGAAAACCAGCCGAAACGTAGAGGGCAAAACTCTACTTAATCATATACAAGTAAGTCAGGTAAACCTACATCATGAGTGATACTTGTTCGTTTAAATAAAAAAGAATCGGTACAGGTATACGTTTTGAATGTGGACGGATTAAAGTAATTACATGGCTTATGGTACCGGTATACAAGAAGGAAGAAATAGCGGTACCACTAACAATATTTTGGTATCGAAATATTGGTATTTTGGTTCGATACCAAAATATACATTGCGCTCTTTTGAGCGCTTAGAAAACGGGTTTGATAGCGGTTTAGGTTACTTAAACGATGCAGTAACTTAAAATTTCGGTACCGAAACGTTATGATATCGCAATATTACGGTATGAACCTTTACCGTCTTAACCGAAATCATTCCGGTTATACAATCATCCGACATGCACATGCTATTCGTCCTGGAGGCGTATTATTGAATCAGTAGAAATCCGACGTCGGGTTACTTCAGGGTTTAAAGACGCCACGCAAGGAGTCCCGCAGACGTAGAAAAGACAACCAGAGAATATTGCTTAATATAATTTATAACATATTTTTACTACTTTCAGTTAATTTTTTTCGTGAGACTTTGGCCGTGGAGCGGGTTCTAAGAGAGTATATAGGATGAAATTTTACAGTGACCGATAGCAAAATCTCACGACCTGGTGATAAGAAACGAAATACGACAAAAAAAATTGGACCCTCCAAACAAAAATTGCCGATCAGCTGATTTGAATTACTATGGAAATGGAAACTCAAAATATCACCAGCCCGACTTGAGATTTCGCTATTGGTCACTAGTTCAATTTCACCCTATATGTCATCGCGTCTAATGAAATGAAACTATTTAGCTTTTTATTGCACGTTTAGGGCACAACTGAGTTGAATTATTGTTTCTCGGGACTCCTTTCGTGTTGCGCCCGCTGGTGAACAAAGTATAGTCGTCATTGCCCTCAATTCGGGATATAAATTCTCCTTACTTGCCTTAAATTAGTGCTGTCACTTTTTGTCGAATAGGTTTAAAAAAGGATAGGAGATATTTAAGTCCTGTCATTTTTAAAAACGTCAATGGTTTTTTCGCCTTTTCTAGTCAATTTAGTCGCCATTATTTTGATCGTCGCCTTATTTTGACAGACAACACGTATTTTGCATAAAATTGTAAGACATGACATGACACAACTAAAATATCTCCTATCCTTTTCTAAACCTATTTGACGGAAAGTGACAGCACTGATTTAAGGCAAGTAAGGAGAATTTATATCCCGAATTGAGGGCATTGGCTCACCTCCCTGGCAGATAGGCCTTCGCCCCAGTTCTGAAGCAGGTTCCGCAGCTGCCGCGCGGGGATCGAGCCCTTTTTGTCATTATCGCCGGCTTTGAATGCATTCACCACCTGAACGAAAATTATGCTTTATCAGTTTAAAATTAAGGTTTCAAAAATTGTATACCTAACACGGGAAGTGTTTTAAAATTTGGTACTCAATTTATCGCGGGTTTTCATCGCTTAGACTACATTCAATCTGTAAAGATAGAATTAGTCGCCGGGTATTAGGTGCAAAACTAACCCGGTAGATGGAGCCTTGCCATGTGTTACTGGCATTAATACACTTGCAAAATTGGCGGGCAAGGAACGAGCTGCGGTAGCCCAGATGGAAAAGGCGTCGCCACTAGTAATGACGAAAGTCGCAAGATCAAATCCAGCCTGTGCTTGAAAATTTTGCAAGTTAAAAAAAAGTTTTTTTTTTCAAAAAGCAAGAAATGGATAGATTAGATACACTTACTTACTTTTGCGCATATTAGCTATGAATTTTCTTGTTATTTTTGTGCAATAAAGTTTTTATTATCTAAAATAGTTTATTAACACATTTTCTAGTGTACTTACCAGGGTGCGAGGACAGATTAGTGATGATAACTGATAGGAATAAATATTTCCAAAGAAATATATAGTAAAAAAATATGCAAAAAAAAAACCTTTTCTTTCTTAATTCCATTGAAAATACAGTCTTTGCATATTTCAACCATTATGTTACATTTTTGGATAGTTAAACTTGATTCTTATCTATCACTAGTCAGTTACAAAGCAAGTAGTATCACTTATTAATTAATATTCAGAAATGTTGTTTAATGATTCCCTTACCTCACTAGGTAGGTTTTCGGCCCGGGAGTGTATGTGCATCACCTCCAGAAAGTCAGCAAATGACATCTTACCACCCTTGCCCTTCAGGTAACCTGTACAAAACAAATCTTATTATATACATACATACACATATCACGCCTATTATCCCTTGCGGGGTAGGCAGAGCGTAAATGATTTACGCCACGTCTGACAAATATTTGAGGGTGTATCACCATAGTGACAGGTTGTCAGCCCATCGCCTAAAATTGCAATACACACCCTCGAGTCCCTTAGTCGCCTCTTACGACTCCCACAGGAAAGAAATGGGGTGATTCTATTCTAAGCCGGCATCACACAGCACTTATTATATATATGTCAGTTATACATAGAAATTGCCAAAGACAGAGAGAAGTGGCAAGATTTGGAGGAGGCCTTCACCTTAAGAGGGATCCAAGAAGAGGTTCACTATACTAATGATAACTTACACTATAATAAGAATTATTTTCAGCAGTGGACTATTATGTGGATGATGTTATGTAAAACAACATAATAAATCTAAACCAAAGATAAAGATAAGATAATTCTTTATTAATAATAATAAACTTCATTACAAATAGGTAACAACCATACAAAATAATTGTGAGAAAGAAACAGGTATGGTCTTAAATAATTACAATTACAATTGCAACTTTCTTTAAAGCCCGCAACTTTAGTTCAAGAGTTTTATATAATTAGGGAAATCCATTGGAATTAGCCTAGATAGCCAGTAATAATTTTGTATTTAAAAGCATTTCTTATTTCAATATCATGGAGAACAAAATTTGTTTAGTTTAAAAGGCTTTGTAACACCCACAAGAGGTTTAGCCCTCTATTAACACGTTCACTGTGTATGACCTATATGTGTAGACCAATAGTGGGAAATAATTGAGTTATGATAATATTAAAGTTTTCCAATTTGTAAAACCTGGTAACTGACATATTTTTAGACAATTGTTTAAAAAGTTAGAAATTTTAAATACGTGCCTTAGGTACTGTTTAAACATTTACATATTTATCAACATTATCAGTCAATATTGAATTAGAGAAGAAAAAAATAATTGCATCTAAAATGAAATAACAATATGTAATTGTTATTAAATTATTAGAAATCTAATGTACGTGGTACAAACCTAAACGAAAAAAAGCTTATACTTTCGCTAATATAAAATTTAAGTTGCTCTAATATTAGTTAAATACTCTATTAGCTTTTACTGAGTTTGCCTATAAAAGTTTAGAAGCCTAGGATTAATGCTTTAATATTAACTATAATTTTTTTTCCCATAAGTGCCAATATTGAATTAGAGAATATAAAGTTAATACTACTTTCTCAGAATCATCTAATAAACAACTATTCAAAATATCAGAAGTTTATCTCTACGGCAACATAGAGATTTAACGAACTTTTTTTTGTAATTTACTGAATAAAAATGTAATTCCTACAGGCTCACATGGGTTCACATCGGAGCTATCCAATAATCGGTAGTACTACCGATTTCGATCTTCATCTACCGATTGTAATCCAAATTCCTTTGGTAACTAAAAACAAAACAAAATTTGCCTTATAAATTGCAGTGTCTATGTCTAGGTATGTACACTTTTTTAGCCAAAAATGTGTATTTGCGGTGTATACTAAAAACTGCTGGGTTTTGAAATGCAATAGCTACCAGATGTAGTCCATCTTGAATACTAACATTCAAACAAGCATTTTCTTGTAATAATGTAAATCTACCGAATCAACTTATCGAATGCCTCAAGAAGGCCTACCGATTTTTGGTTTGGAAAACTCTGTTGTCAAGACATAGAATGTAAATGAGAGGTAACGATGGCAAAAAAAATCGGCGAATCATTATTTTATAAGATTAATGGCAATTTGCTTAGTGAGAGGTACTTTTTACACAAGTTAGAAGAAAGGTTGAATGAAAAATGTATTATTCGGTAAACCGCATGGTGGTGGCTTGGAATAGCATCAGCCCATTTTTACCCATATGATATGTTCCTACATCTTTAAAATAATATATTTTATTAATGTCAATAGGGTCGAAAATTGCTTGTTCTATATTTTTAGACTCCACTATCGTTATATAAGCTTTATGAGCTGGAATGGTGCAAACGATTTTCATATGTATTGTTTTGACATTATCAGGATAGGCAGGATTATGAAATTTTTCGATAGAAATATATGATATTAAGGACGAATTCTTTCCATGTAAAACATTCTGAACGTTTTGTCACCATACCATACCCATCTTAGTCCAATTTAGGTACTAAGTATTGAGTAAGGATCGACTACTGCGGATTATCCGGATTGTCCAATTTAAGTATTGAACTTTTTTGCCATCCGTACAACATATCGTGGGAATGTCACTCATCCATCAAAACTATTCCACAGTACGGTACGGCCATCCCAATAAGTCATATTTGACAGCTATCAGATTCGTGCTAATGCTATGACAGAGGGTCCATTTCCCTGTGCTACATCTCGATTAGTGTGAAACTGACAGCTGTACAATATGGCATAATGGGATGGCCGTACTCTAGTTCCCATTCCGTGTATCTAAACATGTGAAAAGATTGCCAAGTTTGGTAAGATTTTCAGACTACGAGAATTTAATATCCAAATTAAGTTAAGATGTATAATTATTTTTTATTTGCTTTAAAATAAATTTTTGTTACCTTTTTATATGCATATATTATGTGCTCAATAATTGATGAAGTCTGGACATGGTTTGGAAGTGTAGTGATGGACGCCCTCCGCCCAGATAGACCGACGGCTTAGAAAAGGCGGCTGGTAGCGACTGGATAAAGACAACGAGAGATCGTATCGTGTTATGTTATGGCGTACCCTAGGGAAGCCCTACGTCCAGCAGCGGACCTCAATAGGCTGATGTATGTATGTATACTATGTGCACTCCGCGGTTTCACTCGGTTAAAAATAACTTACACTAGATGTTTGAACATCGCTACAAGACGAACATCAAGAGGTTAACAAATTTTAAGGGTATGTTCGGGGCGCCGATAACTCAGTTGCAGAGTGGTAGGACGCTTACTTTTTTAAACTTCTTATTTTCATTTATTGTGCAACTTATTTTAAAAAAGTTTTCAAATATTACTGTTTTGTACAGCATCTGACATAATTAAGTACTGCTAAACAAAATCTTAATAAAATATGTAGATGACACTGATAGGTCAATCTTAGTTATTTGCAATTAACAAGACAGTTGCAGTTTACAAGACCTCTCAATGTTTAGTAATATAATAATAACTGACTATTAATATCATATCTGATAAATTGATCAATATGGTATTATGACGGCTCAAAAAACTACTATTCACTTCGAGAAAAGCTGCACCTGTTGTGTCGTATTTCTTTAAGTTTTGTGTCTTTTCTGTAATGTTTGGTAGTGCCCTCACATCGCTTGGCTCGTCTTGGAGGGGGCACCACCATGCCCGCCACCCCCTAGTTTATGTGCATTTGTAATATTCCTAATATTTTCTAAAGCTTTTGGCGTAAATTTCTAATATTTTGAATTATAGATTGGTTTATTGGTATAATGAAATGGATTCGGACTTACTCACTTAAATTCAATATTACTCTTACTACGACTACAAACATCGATAACTAAGTCAGCCGAGTTATCAGATTTCTAATCTTTTGTTGGTAGCTTTATATGAAGCTTTAAAAAATATTTTATGAATTTTATGAACTCTAATTCAATATTACCAAAATTAGAAGCTATGTTTTATTTTCCATATTTGCAGGTATCTTAATTTTCTAAAATTTATATAAAATAAAGTTAAAACGTTTACGTGTCAGTTACAAATAAAATATTAAACTTAAATTATATATTTACTTAGTTATTCAAAAAAATTTAAAATATCTATTTTATGGAAAACACAAATGAGAAAAACTTCTAATTTTTTTTAATATGCCGAGAATAATGCTCTTAAGATAATAAAGAAGCAAAATCTCGCTTTAATAAAATTATAACTTTTGGGGTCAAAATCTCGTTCCACTATCGGTCTAGTGTAGCATTCTGAGATTTGAATGAGGCGTGAGTGCGACATACATGGGTCATGCTCCCTTGTGTAGTTATAGTTTATGAATTATAATTAGCATACACGTTTGGGCTATGAAGTTATAAAAAAAAAATGTGATTACCAGACATAATTATAAAAAATCCAAGTAGCAAAATCCCAATGCACTTATGACATGAAAAATTTGCACGTGAGGGGTCAATTCCTAATTTGGAGCTACACAGTGAACATGTTAAACACTCTTTAGTTACCAGCGAGTTCCTGTATGGTTGGACTCATTCCAAGAGACCGCATCACCACTGTGAGCTCATCAAGGGAAGTGATCTGTCCAGAGCGGGCAAACAGGTAGAAACATTCACGGAATTCTGCAATCAGACAGTTGTATCAGACGGTTGGGGTGCTGGCTGCAAAACTTTTCATAAAATCTAGCCACAATTCAAGCGTAAAAGAAAACTCCAGGAAATATTAGAATAAAAGTAGATCATTCATTTGAAAACTGTGTCAAGTTGCAGTTACTTGAAAATAGTTTGTTTAAATAAATGTACAGTAGAATAGAGGCAGAATTGTGTGTGTTTACAATAATATTATTTTTATTCAACTGAAACAAAGCAACTTTTGCCATAAAACCTACAAGATAAGGGAGATAGTGGTACAAACCATCGATGTCTTGTTCCTTGAAGTATCTGGCCTGAAAGCAAACAAATAACTGTTAAAACAATAGTTGCATACACCCATAAACATTTTCTATGTAAATTTCACAAGATATGTACCATTTTAATAAAATAATAAGAAAATAAGCAGACAGCGAGAGTTTCACAAATTACGAGAAAAGTACTGAAGTGTTGCCAGGTTGCTCTATAAATTTTAAACGATATGAGAGGTCACATTATGTTAATCGGAATCCACATTTCTAAAGTTTTTTCCTAGATGGGCACTATTATTTGATATTATATGAAATACTGCTTCTATATATAAATAAATTCAACAAACATAAGAGTCGCATGTCACAAAATAAATAGAGATAAACTTTCTAGACTAGACGTCCAAAAAGGGACAGTGGTGGGTGGATGGAAGCAAATGGAAAAAAAGGACGGATCAGGCCAAAAGACATAGAAGTCTGATCATTTCGGTGCAGTCTGGCAACGCTGATACGGACTGTTTCTTTTGTTAGTCATTTGAGTTGAACGCAAAGAAAGAAAGAGAGCAAAATTCTATTTATGTACGATTTATGTATAGTGCTTTCTCTTTTAATCTATTCAATTCAAGGCGCACTTCAAACGCTGTTCGAAAACGCAATTAGAGATGACCCACACGAATACTTTGCTAAATCGATTTCAGTCGTTGTTGTGGTAATAACCGGTTTCTGTAAAAAAAATTATGGAATGGACTTTTTGTCTGTTTGCGTCTGCTAGCTGTCTGTCAAATTATTTGTCCGAAAGTGCAATGGCCGCCCGCGCTCATACCTGTTTCTAGCGCGATTAGCATGGTATTTGTTGACGTTACGTATCAGTTCAGTGTTTTACGTTTCTTTAAGGTCTTTTGCGCAGTGTCTGCCTATGTCCGATCGCAATGAAGCAAATAACAACCCCAGTGTTGCCGGAAGTGGTTTGGAGAGTGTCTGTAGAAATACATTCGAGGCCAGAAATATATCTTCACCAGCGGGCAAAGAATTCCGCGGGTTCCCGAAACCTTGCGTGGCCCTGCCTAGGATTGACATAAGCCCGTTTCTGAAACCAGATTCCACGCCAATACTGACGGAAAATCTTAAACCGGCTTTCATACCGGACAGAAAACCCCAGAAGTCTATACTAAAAAAGCCAAGTTACGACAAATTCAATGCAAGATGTTTTGTGAACATTTTAAGAGATGACTTAGTAAAGTTGAAGGACTTGGCAACCAAGACTCCAAACAATCTAAATAGAGCTGGATCACCCAGCATGAGTCTCAAATGTAAAATTTGTGACAAAGATTACTCTAGTGTAAGAAAACTTCTCAATCACAAAAACAATAAACACATGATAATTAAGGCCAAGTCTCAGAAACGAGTATGTTTCTCTGACAAAGTGACTGTTCATGAATTGAAAGAATACCACAAATGCCGCAAATGCCCTAAGATTTTTGAAGATTATAGAGCCTTAAAGGCACATACAAAGAGCCAACATAAAAAAAGGAAATGCTACATCTGCAATTACTGTTCAAAGAAATTTGTTGACCGAGTGTTCTTCAAAGTTCATATCAAATTGCATTGCGAGTCTTGCGGTGAACTCTTTACAAGCAAATCCAAGTGTATGCTTCACAAACGGTCTGTTTGCAAAATATTGAAACTACATGAATGCAAAACCTGTGACTGTTCCTTCTTCAAATTGATGGATTTGAAAGATCACAGCTATGAACATATCAGTATGTGCTTTGTATGTGACATTTGCAAAGATCAGTGTCCAACTAAATGTGGCATTGCACACCATATTTACTATCTTCACTCAAAAAGGATTAAAAGAAGGAATCCCTGTTTATATATCACAAGAAAACTAGGCAATGAGAGCTTGTACCTTTGCAAGTTTTGTGATGAAAGTTCGGTTGACCGAGACCTGATTGAACGACATGTACAGCTACTACCAGACTTGAACAACCGTGTGATGACTGGATACACAGATTACTACTTCTGCGATCAGTGTTTGAAAAAATTCAGTACTGAAAAAATTATGTTGCAACACAAGTGGAGCCATTTCTTGATAACCCCTGATAATTCTCAGAACAGGCAAAACAATATTAAAAATGGTTTGAAGGTATTCTACAATATCAATGAGAAAATCCCGGAACGTTTTAAGCCAACTGTTGTCCTTGAGAGAATCAAAATTGATGAAAGATTAGTAACATCTACTTCATCACCAAGTAAAGACTCAATATTGAAATCACTACTCATTGCTCCTACAAATGATGATGGTATTGAATTTATTGATGTTCTGAACGATGAAATAGACATAAATAACATTAAAAAACCGATTGTTGATCCCAGATCCAAGAAGACCATTATTTCAAAACACCAGTGCCCGGTAAGCATACTGCACAAAAAAGCAATTTATATATAATTAAATTGTTTTTAATCATTGTTTTGCATAAGCCACTTATTATTTGTTTTATTGCAAAGCGTTTTATATGTATTACCTTACTAAACCTAAAGTTTTTTGTCATTATTAAAACCTCTGTCTTTTTTTATATACCTATGTCTTGTCTTGTGTCACAGTAGCATGAATTAAGTTCTGATATGAATTGATTTATTTTTCTTTAATTGTGTTTATTTCTCTTACATGCAAAGCGAAATATTTTCATTGATATTCTAATATTATCTTATTATTATTTCCATTATTTTTAAATTATAGTTTCCTGTTTGCATGTAGGGCTTGGATTGTTACAAGTTATGTTTTTGATTGCATCTCACTTCTTTTTGTAGATAGATAGTTTTACTTTTTTCCATTCCATTACCCTTTAGGTTCTTCTTCAATACTAATGAGCTAATGACAGATTTTCATGAAGACCACTAATATAGAAATAATTATACTGATACACTGATTCATTTGTTAAAAATGCATTTCATTCTAGTTTTGTAGATAAACCAACTACAGTATGGACGGACATCCCAATAAGCCAAATTTCACAGCTGTAAATTTTACATAATAAAATTGTTAGTCCATACATACATATACATACAAAGTTATATATGCTGTCCGTATATGTAGATAATTAGGGAGATTTTCTATGTTTCGAATATTAATAGTATTTAGTGGCTTCATACACTAAACACTATTAATATTCGAAATTTGAAGCTTCTTTGTCTGCTAGAAGTGCCCAAGTATTTCGATAATTGGTCAGTCAAGGAGTCAGTCAGTGAAAAAATTAAGAAATTCTGACTAGCTGTTATTTCTAAACTACTTGTTTAAATTGAATGATATTTGAAATATATCGTGGTTATACAAAGCCAGATTGGTTATTGTGAATATTGGTTATTGGTTATGGTGAATTCAGGCTTCTAGTTTTTCCATAACAAAGTTATAGGCAGTCGCAAATGACCTGAATTGCTTCGAGAGAAGGATGGAACGGCAGCCGTGCCTATTCCTCGACTTGGCAGGTGTACTACCGTGCCCCAGATTCATCTAGAATTTTAGGACGTGAAAAGAACTAAACAAAAAATTAACCATGAACAAATATAAAACGAAAGCAGTGATAAAAGTGACTGCTGCGGACAGAATATTGTATTTTGATGATTAGATAGCTTGCTTGTAAAAGTATCCTTTTCACATTGACCGATAAAATGTCGGCGCAGAATCAGTGTTTTTAAGAATGAAATAAAAATTTAACTAGTCAAGCATCTATGGCTTGTAAAAATAAAAATATTTCGTAGTGTTGATCGACTATGGCTTAAATTAATTTCTGTATCACACAGCCAATAAAAAAAAAACGAAATAATGAATTCGTAGGGGCCATCATCGGCTAATGTGAAAAAAATATTTTGCATGCGTAGTATGTTCAGCAAAATTAGAGTGGAAACACTGGCTGTTGATAGTGGTGCAAGGATCCTTTTTGATCAACACGCCTACGTGTCTTACACAGTGGTGTGTCGCTTTGATTTTTTTGTACTGTATGAAGACAGTTTAACGCAAGCTACGTTTTAACATAAGGACTTCGGCTCTTAAAAGTACATGTCGCCTATATTAAATTCAATTCAATTTATTCATGCTTTCACATAAAAGCTTAAAGCACAGAATATATAATAGTACTAACGCTTAAAGTTACAAAGTTTATAATAGCAGTTAGGTACATGAACCCGTCAGGGCATCGCAAGATTGAAACATGCATGCGTAAAACATTTAATATTTAGCTCCGTTAAAGAAATTGCACCTAAAGAGATTGGTAAATTAGCACTGAAAGATTTAATCGTAGTCCACAAATGAAATGAAGATGTACGGTGATCTATACAACTTGCGCCAGTTTAAACTATGCCAAAGTCTTTCCGGAAACCTGATCTAGGGCTCTATCCATCAGTCAGTGTCGTCTCTTTTGTCCGTCGGTAGACATGTCGGTACATCACATAACATCATCTAGCGTTACATCCGCTTAGTCCGTGTTCAAACATTCAGAAAAGAGATTTGAATGATGAGTTTTAATATGTTCTTTGGTCTAGGTGTTATTTGTGCGTGTAGCAAGTTTTGTCTTGAGGCATTGCCACAAGTGGATACAGGAAATTGTCGGGGGCTATGATTTTGATTGTGTTTCTCGTGTTTAACAAACTCAATGTTAGACTGAATTAATTGTCTTCTTAAACTGATGTAAGTTTCCATTTTATTTGGAAATTCATAGCATTCTACATCCATGGCGAATATATCGACGATATTCTAATCATGTCAGAATAGTTGAACGGCCTGGCGAAATGATTCGGAACCTGTATTTCATACAAAATAAATGATAACAGCATGTTTAAGGATGCATTTTATATTCAAATTATTTTCTTTTCCAGAATTGTAGCAAATACTTCTCTTCCAACTATTGTCTTAATCGTCACATCGAAACGTTGCACAGTGACTTCGAGAACTTTAGATGTAAAGTATGCGAGGAAACCTTCGCGTGGCCTTCTCTGCTCCAATCACATAAATGTATTCGTATGCCAATAATCGAAATGCCATTCGAGGATGCAAGACCTGAAATTCATTTCGACAATCTACATGAAATAAACCTGCATAATCTTGTGAACGCCAACGGGGAGTCAGTAGAAATGACGAATGGATTTGACGATTTAAACATAACCGAAAGTGATGATTACATGAATACAGTTGACTTTGAAATACCAGCTCCTATATGCGAACTGAGTGAGTATGAAAACATGTACAATAGTGCACCGAAAACACCAAGTACACCAATGTTGGCGCCGAACTTACAGAATGGACAGTTAAATCCGAATATGAATAAGATTAGTGTGTTACAGAACTTAGGCTATAAGTTAGTAATGCAAGAAGTACCCATAGAATTCTAAACTTGTAAATAGATATTTTGTAACCTATGTATAGTTGAGATAAAAGACAACATAAGAAGGGTTTATGTGAATCCCTTATTCCCGATTAATTCATCAGATTTTTTGAAGCTATATATTTTTTACTTGCTAAATGTAAAAAGTACACCTCAAAGATTATTTGAATGTTTCTGTAATGTTTGAGAACGAATGACCTTTTATTAGCATTTTTCTCTGTTATAATGATTTTAAGAATGTTAAAACGGTCAATCAAGTCATGTCTGTATTGAGACGACCCTTAGTTCTTTAAAGGTGGCTTCAGTTGGTTAAACAAACTTGCGCTTATTGTTGCATATTATTTAGAAGTTTTAGTTTGTTTAAGAATTGTATTATCATGATCCTTTTCATTTAGTGCTATTTTATAAATTTAAGTACATATCTGCTGTTTTATGTTTGAGCTTGATGATCTGGCTGCCATATACGATATAATAGCAAAACAAGGTTTCTGTAGAGTATAATTCTCATGGTAAGCTTCATTTTAATATAATAACAATAATAACTACTTTGTCCTGGTTTAGTAGAATGAGTACCTAAGTGTTTTAGAGATAAATCGTTATGTTAATTTTAATATAATATATTTATAATAGGTATCTTTGTTGCAATGCATACTGACAAACTTTTCGGCTCCATTTGCTGTCGTGTGGAAGAGACCCAGGAGTCGACAAATGACCCAATGCACCCTTATACAGTATCAGTGTTATTGTTAATTGCAACATCATCTCTAGATGAGTACTTATTCTATATTAAGACGCGAATGTACAATTTTCTTCTTGTATACTTTTTTATCTTACATTTTTTCTTTCTTCTTTTGTAGTGATTAAGTACAAAAGCATATCTTTTGTTGAATGCACATAACATAACATAATAATCATTTGTAGAAATATAGTATTGTCATAGTTCGCATGGAAAACTATGCTGCGTTATCCAATTGCATGGCAATGACGTGATGACCAGCTTATCTGATTACCCTATTTGGTTACAACTTAAATTAGTAATAAGGTTAGGTTAAAGTTAGTCGTTCATTGTGCTTTTGGAATAAATGTTATATTAATAAGTTTATGAACAAGCAAGATTTAATGTATATCTATTGCGTAAGTGGTTAACTACGTAAGTTTAGTTTGAACATTATATTATTTTTGACTGTTTGGGAAAATTACGTCTTTATGGTAAAAGTAACTGTAATATATCAAATTGACTTACATACAACTTGTTTAAATTTTTCCTGTATTTTCGTTTCCCTTACTATTTTTAGAAGCCTTGCACCCCTATCCTATAGTACCTACTTGTGACGTGAATAGTATAAATGTGTAGCTACGGATATGACAATTAGGGCCGCCGCAGAGCAAGAGCAGTTTTGCAAGCAACTTTGAGGTGACATTGGCTAAAACGTTCCGGGTGAGCTCCTGCTCCCCACCATACAGTCAGGTGTAGATTAACAGCCCCGGGGCTAAAAATAGTAGGGTCCAAAAAAAAAAAATTGGCTAAAACGGCTCTCACGGTCGCCCGACGTCGTAAGTCATTCTAGCAATGGCACCTTTATTTCATTTACGGACCATTTTGAATAAAAGTGTTAGCAAAAACGTACGCTTAGGACCTACTACAAATTCAAGGCAATTAAAGTGATAGCGCGCATGGTTATTGTAAAGTCCGTAATAAAATTAAAGTATCATGTAATCTTTTCAAGGGAAGAACGTGATCGATTAATGAAGGTGTAATTTAATTAATACAGAATTAACTTCGGAAATATTGTTACATTAGATATTGTAAGAATTGATCTAAAACAATAATAATAAGGGCGCTTCGTCGCGCATAACTTGGCGTAAACACGCCCGTGCCTATATAACCTGCGATGACGTTTGTGTCTGTCTGTTGGTGTGGCCCTCTAAGTTCGGTAATTTTTTTGAACGTATCTATCAGGCAAGAGGCGTTGCTGTCATCGACTAGATAATTATTATTCATCAGTATCTATACTATCGATGAATTTATATTTAGTCGATTACGATAGTGCAAAAACCGTTTTTTCACTTAAAACATACGCTGGAGGGCAACACTAGTCAGTGTTTTGCTTTCTGTCAAATTGCAAATAGCCGATCTACTTTTACGGAATATTTTGTTGTTTTTCCTTGCTTAAAGTATGTTAGTTAGTAAATAGTGTACATTTGGTTACTGTTTACTATCCTAGTTTGATAAGGTGTCCCTTAATCATCCGTAAACGCCCTGTGCTTCACATCCGGTGTGGGAGGTCTTCTCACGTATCCTGCGTGCACTTTGTGAAATAAATCATGTCCGTAAGCGAGAAAGTGTCGTTATCGGACGCCCTGAGTAACGTCGATGTGTTGGATGAGCTTACATTACCAGGTAACATACATTTATACATTTTTAATGCATCTGTGAATCATACTCGAAATAGGTGTGGTGTGCAGTAATTTAGCTAACCACATACTGATATCATAGACATACTTCTTCAGAAATCGGTAACAAGTGAAACTTTATACCCTAACCTAACCCAAGTAGGTACCTATCTAAAGTTGATTCAATAGTTACTTTTTTAGACATAGGCCATGACAATCCTTAATGCCCATTTCAGTCCATAGACATAGGCCATGACAATCCTTAATGCCCATTTCAGTCCATAGACATAGGCCATGACAATCCTTAATGCCCATTTCAGTCCAAAGTTGCAGAAATTTTTTCACTCTGACCTCTTTTTTTATTTTAGAAATGGTACTATGTTAAGTTCAAATTACTAAGATAAAACGGTCAGAGTATACTTTTCGGGGTGGAAAGGGGGTGTTGGAGTAAAGGCTTTGGAACCCTATGAAACCTATGTTTCTATAAATAAAAAAATAAAAAATTCTGCATCACTGCCCAAAAATGACTAGGACTTGTGCTTGTATTAGCACTCTATAGATGATATAAATAAAAATAAAATAAAAATGTCATTATCCCCTTAGCCCCTCAAAGAGTGAGCTCCGACCAAAAGTCCTATTACTATGTTAAAACTGTTATTTAACCCAACAAATCATTTTTCTTACTAGATGAGCAGCCATGCATCGAGGCAGCCCCATGCTCAATCCTCTACCAGGCAAACTTCGACACCAACTTCGAGGACCGCAATGGCTTCGTCACCGGTATCGCCAAATATATTGAGGAAGCCACTGTGCACGCCAACTTGGTATTTATTTGTATTTATTTTAATGTAGTCCCGTTAACCAGGAATCAGTGTAGTTTGCTAATAAAAGCCATTTGTATGAAGGAATATTGCATCCTTTTGGATAGATAGATGATAAACTGTTTATTTCAAAAATACACATCTAGTTTACTTGCTGGAAAAACATAATTATTTATTTAATCTTATTATATTCTATGACCTAAGAGGAGAGAGGCCTTTGCCCTGCAGTGGGACAACACGGGCTCTTAAATAATAATAATAAATTATATTCTATTGTGCATGCCTCATCTGCCTGTCTTATAAAGTCTAGCTTACAGAGGTCAGCTGGAAGACATTTCTTAGTAGAAATAAGTTGTCCTATTGTGTTGTTATTCTTTGTATGTTTCTCTTGTAATGTTTTTGTGTACAATAAATTGTAAATTAGTAAATAATTCTACAAGAGCTGACTACAATTTAAACTTCAGCTAGATGTGTACCACAGAAATCAGGCCATAGCTCAGTGGGATTTTTCCCTGCAGGAAGCAAACACTGATTTTCAGCTATCACGTGGTGATGGGTGATCCAAGTACAGATACAGCTGCAATCAATAAAAGTGTGATCTGCGTGGTATAGATTATGAAATGTAAATTTGTGTGAAGTATAATAAAAGTATTCTGAGTAGTGTCGATAAGACAAAAACCATCATAAATAAGAACAACCGCATCTTTTAAAGAAAGGATACCATATTTAGGAATAAGATGTTCATGATGATGTTTTATGATATACTGCAGTAATATTTCTACATTATATTAACTGTTAATAATATTGACATTCAAACCAATTCAAATCAAACATAAAATAAAATAAAAATTGCCTTTAATAAGTCAGAAGTTTAAAAATATGCATTAAATTGGATTAGAATCAGTTATTTAAAATTATAATTACTTAATTTATAAGTAATTTCACATTATATTTATCACTCACTTCATTCATTGTCATTAAATTAATTTTACTTGTTTTACTTGTTAACAACAAGTTAAATCAAAAATAAACATTATATCAATTTTTAAAATTGTTATATTTATAACAAAAATTATATTACAAACTTAATACAGGTAAAGATGCTTAAGAAACCTAACAACTTTCTCTTTTACAGTATCACTTATGAACTATATTAAAAACCAGTTAAAGTTGATACCTTAAATGGCTAATTTGAAGTATTGCTGATAGTACCACCGTACGCCACGCGCGCGTCACGATTTTAGTAGAGCGTTACCGGCCGTAAAAATACGGTGGCTCTCGCCAGAAAAGCGCCTGTCACCTAAAATTATCATTCACATGAAAACCTCAAGTCCCTTAATCGCCTCTTACGACATCCGCGGTTAAGAACTGTGGTGATGCTATTCTAAGCCGGCATCAACCCAAATGCAGCAAACCAAACTTCTTATAAAAGTAAACAACTTTAGAATGGTTGATCCATATAAGATAAGGTACATTATATTTTATCTTTGTTATAGTATTTTATAGTATGTAGTTTATTATTATTATTATGTATTTATATTTCTATAACTCTCCGAAGAGGACATATTATTATTATTATTTTTTTGTTATTAATAGTCAGCTCCCGCTGCTTCTAAAATATTTTCCTTTTCCTAGGTTGCCTGGAAGAGATTGCCTAATGGCAATAAGGCCGCCTAACTGTGCACTAATGTATTTAGTTTTAAGCTATTAATGTTCTGTTTCTGTTCTTTTGGTGTACAATAAAAGCATATTGTATTGTATTGTATTGTAAGATAAGATATAGACACCATTTGTACCGTAAACATTTATTCACAGAATGAGCTACTAGAGGAAGGCAATGCGCACGCAGTCATGCTCTACACCTGGAGATGCTGTTCCCGCGCCATCCCGCAGCCCAGGTCTAATGAGCAGCCGGACCGTGTGCACATCTACGAGAGAACCGTTCAAGTGCTGGCGCCAGAGGTGGACAAGCTGCTGCAGTTTATGTATTTCCAGGTTAGTTTTGCTATAATGGCTCAGATATTAAGCTAAGACCGGCCTTTTTGGGGTCGTTTATTTACCCTTTTTTCTGAAAAATTGCAATATTTTGGTGTATTACTAGGAATGCAAAAAAAAACACACAATAAGCTTGCGTTAAGATTATCTACGTGTTGTCTCGCTGGTGCTGCACAGCACAATTAGGGTACCACGGAAGACCAGCGCTGTAGTACTTATATAATGCGACAGCACAATGCTGAGTGGTTGCCTTTTTTGCCTTAATTATAAGACCTGTTCATAATAACTATACTTTTAAGTTTTGTATTGCACTGTTTTTTATTCTATTCTTTTAAATTTTACGTGAGATTTAAGAAATAAGGGGGGCCTGAACTAGCTTTTCAGGGGCCAGACTTGAGGGCTAGCCTCCCCTTGTAAACTACCCTTGACTCTACGCCCATATTTGGCGCATATTGGCGTCCTCTATTAGCCCGCCAGCATGGATCTGGTTGGTGTCTGTGGCGAGGTGCGGTGTCTCACGCTATCACGCGGAGAAGACCTTGAGATGTTATCTACGGGCAACTAACTGTACCCAAAGGCCACCCCCGGGGCCCCCGGGCATAGTTGGCTCCCCTTAGATTCCTACGCGTTTTATTTAATTCTGACTTCCACTTCGACAATTACAATAGAGTCAAGTGGATATCTTTCTTTTGTTTCAAAACGATTTGAGTGTTTCTGCGGCAAGATATGGCGCCTCTGCCACGCGGAGAAGCGGCCCGACTGTACAGTTTACAGATATTCAGTAGCTAATTAAGTGGATCTCTTTCATTCATCTTTAGAAGTATGAATTACCATTTAGTTATATTTGCCCGAAAGCGCGTAGAAGTGGCGCGTCTTCGTCTCGTTTTATTTTTATTTTATTTTATTAGGTAAATACAACAGGTAACAATCAACATTGTCTATTGTGGATACAAAAATGCGGATACAAAGGTTTAGTTGTAGTATCTAGAATCTACCCTACTAAGAGATAGCGCACAAGTGTTTTTTTTTTGAGTGAGCTGTTGATTGCTTATTTTTCACTGGCTCTGCTTTTAAACCCAAATAATATTTCTCCGCCAGCGCAAGGCAATCGAGCGTTTCTGCGGCGAGGTGCGTCGCCTCTGCCACGCGGAGAAGCGGCCCAACTTCGCCTCTAGTTCTATCTACATTACTTAAGGCTGATTCACACTTTTACAGATATACAGTAGCCATTTAAGTGGATCTCTTTCATTCGTCTTTAGAAGTATGAATTACTATTTAGTTATATTTGCCCGAAAGCGCGGAGAAGCGGCGCGTCTTCGTCTCGTTTAGTTGTAGTATCTAGAATCTACCCTACTAAGAGCTAGTGCACAAGTGGTCGTTTAGCTGTAGTATCTAGAATCTACCCTACTAAGAGCTAGTGCACAAGTGGTGCGTAGGCATATCTACATTACTTAAGGCTGATTCACAATTTCACAGCTTTTTAGGTGGATGTCTTCTCTCGTCTTTAGAAGTGTGAATTACTTATTGTGTTGATTGCTTACTTTTCACTGGCTCTTCTTTTAAACTGAAGAAATATTTCCCCGCCAGTGCAAGGCAATCGAGCGTTTCTGCGGCGTGACTTCGCCTCTAGTTCTAGTTACATTACTTAAGGCTGATTCACACTTTTACAGATATACAGTAGCTAATTAAGTGCATCTCCTTTTTTGGTCTTTAGAAGTATGAATTACAATTTTGATCTATATACCCGAACGCGCGGAGAAGCGGCGCGTCTTCGTCTCGTTTAGTTGTAGTATCTAGAATCTACCCTACTAAGAGCTAGTGCACAAGTGGTCGTTCAGCTGTAGTATCTAGAATCTACCCTACTAAGAGCTAGCATTTAGCGTGCGCTGTTGTTTCCTTTTTTTTCACTGGCTCTTCTTTAAAACTGAAGAATTTTTTTTCCCCGGCAGCGCAAGGCGATCGAGCGTTTCTGCGGTGAGGTGCGTCGCCTGTGCCACGCGGAGAAGCGGCGCGACTTCGTCTTCTATCTAAATTACTTAAGGCTGATTCACACTTTTACTTCAATTTTAGTGGATCTCTTTCTCTCGTCTTTAAAAGTATGAATTACCATTTTGTTATATTCGCCCGGCAGCGCAAGGCGATCGAGCGTTTCTGCGGCGAGGTGCGTCGCCTGTGCCACGCGGAGAAGCGACGCGACTTTGTGTCGGAGGCGTATCTACTGACGCTCGGCAAGTTCGTCAACATGTTCGCCGTGCTCGATGAACTCAAGAACATGAAGAGCTCCGTCAAGAACGACTACTCTACATACAGGAGGTTAGTTATCCGTACTTATTACTTATAACATATATTCTTCTTCTTTATCGTATCCTCATGACTGAGGGACGTGACTTTTCTGGGCTATAATCGTCACCACATATATTACTTATAATTACTTATACAGGGACGGTGTACCGAAAACTTTGCAAGCATGATCAGACCATGAAACTGAACAACTTTTACTATGGAGCCTATGTTGGGAAACGAATTTTTTTTTTCTCGTTTACCAACATAGCTTCCATAGAAAAAGTTGTTCAGTTCCATGGGCTGATCATGCCTGCAAAGTTTTCGGTACACCGTCCCTTACACCCCGTATAACTTGTTACTCATAATTACTTATATTTATATATATACTATAATATAAATCTGAGAGTTTGTGTGTATGTAAGTATGTTTGTTACCTCTTCACGCTTAAACGGCTTGACCGATTTGGATGAAATTTAGAACACAGGTACTACAGAGTATAACCCGGAAAAAGACATAGGCTACTTTTTACCGCGGAAAAATGAGTGGCAGCGCGTGAAACCGCTGGGCAGAAATCTAGTAATTATATAAATACGATATAGTAGTTATATTTGGTTATAGTTATCCAAAAAATACATATACCCACAACAAAACAATTAAATAATGTATACATACTTCAATTAATTGTTTTAAGATATATATTATACTTAAAAATATAATTGGTTTCAATCAAGTGCATGTTGGACACGCCCATAAAAAGGGTTCCGAAAATTGGATAAATTTTATCCTTAACATCAGTTTTTTAACCTTACAAATTTATATTATTAGCTGATTTATGGCTTGTTCGTTTTAAACTTAAAATAAAGTTCATTGACCCCTCATTAAAACTGACATACATCTAGAGATGGGCAACTACCCGGGTATATACCTATCTACCCGGTAAATACCCGTACGTACCCGGTAAATACCCGTATGCACCCAATTTGGTGGGTAGATTGAAAATTTTTTTTTTCTCATAAACCGTGATAGATAGGCAGTTGAAATTTTCACAGATAATGTATTTCTGTTGCTGCTATAACAACAAATACTAAAAAATAGAATATAAACTACATATTTAGGGAGGCTCCCATACAGAAAACATGATATTTTTGCTTTTTTTTTGGGACTGAGGCTGTATCTCGTAAACTGTGATAGTTACAATGTTGAAATTTTTAAATTGATGTTTTTTTTTAATGAAGAATAGATACTGCAACAAATTTCAAATATTCGTTCTAAAAACAGAAAAAAAAAATATATAAAGTGTCAACGAATTATCCTGGGGGCGGTGTCGTCTAAAATCTATTTTTATTGTAAAAAAAAAACTTGGGTAACTGAACTAAGGCCCGTATTTATAAACTGCTCTCAACGCTGACATCGATTTTGAGATCAATATGTACAAATATCAGCAGTACTAACGACATCTCAAAATCGCTTTATAAATACGGGGATTAGTTTCTCCTTCTTTTCTTGTGGGACACCGAGTCATCCAACGACCCGACTAACCCTGGAGTTACGAGTTTTTCAAGTTTAGTTTTTATCACACAACAAATAAAATTGCCAAGATTTATTTAGGTAAATGGATTTAGGTACATAAGCATCTAAACTACAACGATTTGTATCCGAAAAGAAAAAAATACAAGAATACTTAAAAAAAAGACCCTGTGGTCTCATTTTGGCTTCTGCCTTTTCAACACTCTCTATTAACTTGGTATGTATTTTCAGAATATTTTGAAGAGATTAGAGATGTCGTTAGTACCTACTGCTTTTGGAGTTGAGAGCAATTTTATAAATACGGGCCTAAGACTTTCAATTTTGTGATAAGACATATCGTAGTCCATATATGCTCCGGGATTCTTTTGAAATCTCAAAAAGCTATTTTAAAATAAAAAATAACGATATGATAAAGTTATACAGAAACACATAATAAATTGTAAAACCGGCAAAGAACTTGTTGGACACGCCCTAAGGGCTTTGTAGTAAATAAATAAGATTCGAACTTAATTCATTTCAATGCAAAAAAAATCATTTCACCATGGCAGGTTTTCAACTGTTTTGAAAAACTTTTTTTTTCACGTTTATTGTTTACTACGGGCGTTCTTTCATGGTTTTATGACCATATTAGGTATTTTATCTGTACTGATTTACGAGATACAACCTCCGTCCCAATAATTTGTATGGGAGCTCCCTCAAATATGTCTTTTATTCTGTTTTTTAGTTTTTGTTATTATAGCCGCGACAGAAATACGTTATCTTCGAAAATTTCAACTATCTCTCTATCGCGGTTTATGAGAAAAAAAAATTAAATCCAATCTACCCACCAAATTGGGTGCATACGGGTATTTACCCGGTAAATACCTAAATACCCGGTAAATACCCAAATGGGTAGATTGGGTATATACCCACCGCCCATCTCTACATACATCATGACGTGACAGGTCATTTTTACGAGAGAGGTCAATGAACTTTATTCCAAGTTTAAAACGAACAAACCAAAGTAAATGGGCAACTATGGCAAAAATTTGCTAACTTTATGTATAGGGTGAAGTTTTACTAGTGACCGATAGCGAAATCTAAAGTCGGGCTAGTGATAAGGAACAACATCCCCAGGGAACATAGGTTTAAATATGACACTAATATTTTGAGTTTCCATAGTAACTCAAATCAAAGCTGATCGGTAGGTTTGTATGAAAAGTAAAAAAAAAACACATTTCAACTTATGTTCGGGAAAGTTGTTGCTTATCACCTGTCCGTTTTGAGTTTTCGCTATCGGTCACCCGTAAATACTATTTTTAAAGCTTACGTACAAATTGTGTTTGTTGGTAAATAAAGACCTTTTTATTTATTTAATAAGAATTTCACCCTATTTTGTCATTTTGTTATCCAGGGCCGCACAATTCCTGAAGGTGATGTCTGACAGCCAGAGTCTGCAGGAATCGCAAAACCTATCCATGTTCCTTGCCACGCAAAACAAAATACGTGACACCGTCAAGGATGCTTTGGAAAAGATCAACGGTAAGATAATTACACGCGCGATTTCTTCTCCCAAACGTCACCAAATATCCTGGACAATTCACACAGCGCCATTTAGCCCCAAACTTAGCAAAGCTTGTACTGTGGGAACTAGAAAGCTGGTATTAATCCATACTTAATATTATAAATGCGAAAGTGTGTTTGTTTGTTTGTTTGTTTGTTTGTCTTTCTTTCACGTTACAACAGAGCGATATCATGCAGTGTTTTTTAGGTGTGCAGTTAGGTGAGAGGCTGGAGAGTGACATAGGCTACTTTTTATCCCGGAAAAACATATTTTTCCCATCGGAAAAGCGATTAATGTTTAGCAATAGAATACACCCATACTACGAACATAGATGAGTATCATGCAGCGATGTAAAGCATTTTTTTTTTTGAGAGCAGCTAAATGAAAAGCTGGTGAGTGACATAGGTTATTTTTTATCCCGGAAAAACATATTTTTCCCTTCGGAAAACCGATTAATGTTTAGCAATAGAATACATCCATACTACATACATAAATGAGTATCATGCAGCGATGTAAAGCATTTTTTTTTTGGAAAGCAGTTAGATGAAAAGCTGGTGAGTGTCATAGGTTACTTTTTATCTCGGAAAAACATATTTTTCCCATCGGAAAACTGATTATTGTGTAGCATAGAATACATCCATACCACATAAAAAAGATGTATATACAGGATGTAAGGGACAGCCCTCCGAATACTGATATTCCCATAGTAAATGCAGTGAGCTGATTGTGATTTTGTATGGGATATAGAAAAAAAGAATTTAATCTATGGCAGGTTGTTCAGTTTCATGGTTTGAATACACCCAATCAGTATTCGAAGGGCTGTCACTTACACCCTGTATAGCACTACTATGAGAATGTCTCTTGAATATGAGTTTTGGGATATGAATGTGGCTTTAAGGGTGATGTGGGTATGTACTTGAGATACTTCTTACCACAGTAGTAAAGTTAATTTCTACAGTTAAACATGATTTGAAAGTCCATTTCTATAATAATAACCATTTTTAGCACAGTAAGTTTGCCCTGCGTATACTTGCGAAGACACATAATAAACTTAAATTTTTTGGTACCATAGTCCTGAAAATTGAAGACTAGGCAAAATCATTATACTGCGTATTCATATTATTATAATTCCAATCCAAGAACATCCATCCCCAAGTTAATTTGGTTTGGAGCTAATATAGGTTTTCAAATCCTTGATTACATACCCACTCCTTTCTTTCATGTCTTCTTGGAGCATGTTTGTATGTAATAAAAATTTCAAAATAGCAGGAATATTAAAAAAAAATTAAAGCTATATAGCAATCTATACTTTCTTATTATTTATTAACCACCAATATAACACTAGGCAATATTCACAATATTCATAAGGTAGCTATACTCTATGGCGACATAGAGCGCTGAGTGTAATAGCTAGGCATAAATATAGGTGTATTGGTAGTTTAGTAGTATTGCTAGATGTAGCGCTGCATTGTGTAATAATGCAGGTTATGCCAAATTATATCGCTGATATAATTTGGCATAACCATTACTACTATATTTGTATTATAATATTCGCGTAGGAGTTAAATAAGTGACCCATAAACGTAATTTTAATAGAGACGCAGTCACTAAACCGGAAAGTAATGACCTGTGTTGTGTGTGCTGTCGCCCTGTTTAGAATACACAACTAATTAATAAAACTCTATGAGTACGCGGGCGAAGCCGCGGGTAACAGCTAGTACGTAAATAAATACATATTGCTACGGCTGATGTGGCGCAGTGGTAGTGCGACTGCCTGCTACGCAAAGGTTCCGGGTTCGATTCTCGGTGGGGCACTCACAAAGTTGATATTTATCACTTTGTGAATTTGTTCCCGGTCTGGTTAGGACATTGCAGGGTGAATCAACTGATTGTCTGAAAAGAAATGGTTCCGTGCTTCGGAGGGCACGTTAAGCCGTCGGTCCCGGTTGCTGTCTATGATTACTTAGACGGCGGTCGTAACACAACCATGTCAGAGGCCTACTAGTGGTAGTAGGTGGTTGAAAAACTCTGACACCAGGGTTCATCGGGTCGTTGGACGACTCGGTGTCCCACACGAAAAGAGAACAAAATACATATTATAAATAGAAACACCCAGACTAAACACAAATATCTGAAGCTGACTTAACAAATATTTGTGTCTTGTGGGGATCGAACCCACGACCCTCGGCCAACCTTCGGCGTAGCAGGCAGGGGTACTATCCGCTACGCCATTGGCTCAGTCAAAAGTGATCGGCTTAACAGACTAGTCGGCCATTTTTGTAGTCGGTGGTCGGCTGATTTTGAGCCCGTTAGTCGGTAGTCAGCTAGTCGGCCAAAACTATAGTCGGTGCATCTATAGTATATAATGTATCTGTTCACGGAGACGGACGATGACAGAGGCGACCTATACGAAACGTTAATATTCGGGGTGTAAAGGACAGCCCTCCGAATACTGATAGGGTGCATGCAGACCATGAAACTGAACAACTTTCCCCTAGGAACATATGTCAGTAAACGACAAAACAATTTGACCTCCCATACAAAATCACGATCAGCTGACTGCAATTACTATAAGAAGTCATTTTTTGTCGTTTCCTGAAGCATTTTTTTGATGGAAAGTTATTCAGTTTCATGGTTCGAATACACCTTTTCAATATTCGAAGGTCTGTCCCTTACACCCTGGGGCGCGTTCAATGGACCTCGGATAATATATCTTTCGTCGCTCGTATTACTTTGACAGTTCGTAAAACCACGTTTTGGAGCGCATGGTAGAAAATTTCTCACGACTGGCGTGCTAAAAGGCGGTTTTATGACGGGATACAATAGTTTTGCATATTACTGAAGTTCCTAATAAAGTTCCGAACTTTGCCATACCTCGATTAATGTTACGAATAATATTTATGTGTCATACTGCATTGAAAGTCATACTTTTATTTAGACCTATTTTATAATTTGAAACACTTTTGAAGTAATAGGTTATGGTGCGGCGGGGGTACCACTAAGCCGCGAACATGCTTTTCAGGAGTATGTAGTCGACATTATGACTTGGTAATTTATGTTTCAAGGATTATGCGTGTTGTTTTTATGACTTTGAATAATTATGACTATATAAAATATGCTTGGGTGTCGTAAGAACCGACTAAGGGACTCGAGGGATGTGTTTTGCAATTTTAGGCGATGGGCTGACAACCTGTCACTATAGTGATGCACGGTTATCTGATTGACCCTCAAACTTTTGTCGGACGTGGTGGTAATGTCCGTTGAACGGCCGTTATCGCTCTGCCTGCCCCGTAAGGGATATAGGCGTGATTTATGTATGTATGTATGTATAAAATATGCTTAATACAAATATGACTTAAAATTTTATGCAAACCGACCCCAAACTTTTTATGACCTGTCATCGGAGAAAATACCGACTAGGAGAAACAGCATGAACGTTCCCCTGTATGTATGTATATGTTGTCAGGTTACGAGGAGTTACTGTGTGACGTTGTCAACATCTGCGTGCACATGTTTGAGAACAAACTGTACCTCACACCGACCGACAAACACATGCTCGTCAAGGTAAGGGAATCATTATAATATATTTATTAACCGCGTATTTATCAACCGTACCTTCTGAACTGTGAAGGACATCACCCTCGTGACCAGATGCTACAATTGCCAGCAATATGGTCACTCAGCAAAACTCTGCAAGGACACCAATCCTAATTGTGGTCATTGCGGTTAAACTGGACATTGCATTAAGGACTGTACCAACAAGGACCAACCAGGAAAATATGCAACGTGCCTGCGCTTTAAAAAACCGAGCACCCACAAAACTGGGGATGAGCAATGCCCTGCTAGGAAGAAATTCGCTGAACTACGACTTCTTAGTTCTAGAGATTATGAAAGTAAAATAACTAGTAGTATTAAATACAGAATAATCATCATGTTTCTATGATTATTCAGTTGTGCTAAATTGGCAATTGTGTGACGCGTATATTTAACCCTCCTTCGAAATGTCTACTTAGTTGCAAGATCTCTGTTGTTATTATTTGAGTGACTACCAAATTAATTATTTAGCAATAGTGTGTAGTTAGTTATAAAGTTCTTTGTTGTAAAGTTTATATTAGTTTATTTATATTGTTTTGTATAATATAAATTGGCTGGCTGTTTACCTAAGATACTGGATTTCCAATTCTTAGTTTAGGAAATGGCTAAGCCTCATAATTATTTCATATAAGTGTACCTATTTGCAATTAAGTTTATTTTGATAAAGAATTATCTTATCTTAATATAAGAATACTTTCAAATGTTAAATGAATATTTTTTATAATATATGAGTCTATTTATTTTATTAAGTAACCTAAATCAAAATGGCGCAGGTTTTTTTAGGAATTCTTTAAACACGTGTTATATGTTTACAGGTGATGGGTTTCGGTCTGTTTCTCGTGGACTCTGACATCTGCAACATCAATCGGCTCGACCAGAAGAAAAAGCTGCGTCTGGATCGCATCGACAGGATATTCAAGGTACTATTTGAAAACATGTCAAACATGCAAAAGTCGCAGGTTCAAATCCTGTCCGCGCTTGAAAATCGGAAAGTGTTTTAAAGTTACATATTTAATTTATCGCGGTTTGTCATCGCTTAGACTAGATTCAATTTGTAAAGATAGAATTAAGTTTGGTTTTCAACTTTCAAACTACTTTTTTAAATTATTTATTTATTTAGACATAAACATACAATAAAGTCAAATGCCTTCGATAAAACTCGTAAAGGATTGTCTTGATGACATAATTAAACACTTGCAAAATTGGCGGGCAAGGAACGAGCTGCGGTAGCCCAAATGGAAGAGGCGTTGGCACTAGTAATGACAGAAGTCTCAGGTTCAAATCCTGCCCACACTTGAAAATTTAATTGAACAAATTAATACCTTAATTGATTATGACCATATAACTAACTAGCCAAATATAGAACATTACCTCGGCTCTGTTGGTTATAATATTATGTAGATACTAGCTGTAACCACGGCTTTGCCCGCGTACTCATAAAAACTATCCTATGTGTGAATCCATGTTACCTTTTATATGTGTGCCAAATTTCATTGCAATCGGTTCAGTAGTTTTTGCGTGAAGAAGTAACAAACATACAAACTTTCGCATTTATAATATTAGTAGGATAAAAAATGACTGTTAACATAATTTTCCAGAACTTGGAGGTGGTCCCGCTATTCGGCGACATGCAAATCGCGCCCTTCAACTACATCAAGCGCTCCAAGCACTACGACCCTAACAAGTATGTATCATTTCAGTACCTTTAAAATATAACGTGTAAAATAATCAACTTCAAATATTTTGAAGGGTGTAACAGCTCATAAAACTGAACAACTTTTTCAATTAAGGATATATTGGTAAACGTGATTTTTTCTCGACTACCCATACAAAATTCCCGAATCCTGATCAGCTGACTGGATTTTTAATGGAAACTGGAAAAAAATAGTTTGTTTCCCCACATAGGCTCCATAGTAAAAATTGTTTAGTTTCATGGTCATGACTGCAAAGTTTACGGTACTCCTTCCCTTACACCCTGTATATCCTATCCTATCCTACACAGGGTTATTATTTGTTCAGCCCGCAAACTTTACAGGGTGATTCTACTCATGATTCTGAACAACTTTTAGTATCCTTAGGTTACCTGCGAAATCGCGAAAAAAACACAAGCTGTTCCATAGAAAAATTAGTACCTACTCAACTAAAATGTACAGCTGGTTTTTGCTTTCGTGTTTATCAGAATCACACCTCGGACACTGGCGCTCAAATGTATGAACCAAACGCGTTGCTGCGCACACAGTCTAAGCTCGCGTAGGTGAACGCGGACCATGCTTGTGTGTGTGAGACAACATGTCAGGGTTGCCGCCATTTTGCGTTCGCGAATCGGGAATGCAATGTGCGGCAGTATGAAATGACCTTCGTCGTCGCGTCCCCTAGCTAGCCGGTGTCTGAGCGTCCTCCGAGCGCGGGTGGGCGGCGCTTGTAGGGGGAGGCAGGGAGTGACCATACTGTACGCTAGTACTATTAATTATACTGTGTCAGAATCATATAAAAGTTGATCAGAATCATGAGTAGAAAATATTTGCGAAAGTTTGTTACTTCTTCACGCCAAAATTACTGAACCGATTGTAATGAAATTTGGCACTCATGTAGAATGTAACATGGATTAACACATAGGATAGTTTTTATTATCGGGCAACGCCGCGGGTAACAGCTTGTATACAGAGTGTAAGGAAAAGTACTGCATTTCTTTCAAGGAATAAATCAGCCGATGAAACTGAAAAACTTTCCCCAAGAAACAATATGAAAAAAATATTTAGACCTCCCATACTGTCAGGTAGGTAGTCATAAATAAATAATTATTGTATTACCTACATGATTAATAAAGTCAGTCTTGCCTTGGATCTCGTGTGTGATTGCTGTGACCCATATACCCTTACATGGCGCAGCCGGTAAATTACAATTAAAATTATGGATAGTGTATTAAAACCCCCATCACCATTTCGCTACGATGAGAATGCAGTGGATTTGGCTACAGGAACCCCAAGCGGAGTGGAAGCGGAGCTATGAGATTTACAGCAAAGCGTGCGAAATAAACAAGAAATCGGCGGATATTCAACTAAACATATTATTGCATGTCGTTGGGGAGCAGTGTCGTGAGATAATAGAACAAGCACCGGCGAAATGTACAACGGCTGAGGAGTGAGGAGGTTATAAAAAAATTGGATGAACGCTTTTTGAGAAGTACTAATGTGACGGTAGAGAGACATAGGTTTTTTACACGACAGCAAAGAGAAAGTGAAACAATTGATCAGTACGTTTTTGAGTTGAGGAAATTGTCACAAACTTGTGAATTTCAGACATTGAAAGAAGGACTGATCAAAGATAGACTAATTTGTGGTATTAATAGTCTGGATATACGGGAACGACTTTTGCGGGAGGAAAATTTGGATTTAAAGAAGGCGCTTGAAATTTGTCAAGCTGCGGTGGTCTCCAAGGCGTATTCACAAAGTATTAAACAGGAGAAGGAACTATACGAGGTAAAAAGTTATCATCAAGAAGACGAAATGGAAATGCATCTGGTGCGACGTGGCGGTATTGGTTCTTCGATATCATACAGAGGACGTGGTGGTGGCGCCTGGCGTGAAAATCGCGGGCGTGGACGTGGTTCACGCGGTCTTGGAAGGGGAGCGCAGCGCCCGGTGGCTCCGATTAGATGGAACCGGTCCGGTATGGAAACAGCTGACTCTAAACCAGAGCGATCAAACACTAACGTGCAACAATATGGTGCGACACGTAATGTGCAACAGTGCGGTCACTGCGGAGGTGTACACAGAAAATTTGACTGTCCGGCTTATGGAAAAACATGTATGCGTTGTTCAAAGCAAAATCATTTTGCTAGAGTGTGTGGAGTTTACTCTATTGAAGAATCCGAAGAACAGGTAATACATTTGCTTGATAAAACTTCTGAGAAGTGGAATGTAGACTTACAGATCAATGAGCAAATTGTCACTTTTAAAATAGATACAGGTGCAGACGTTAATATTCTTCCCTTACGATTTTTATCAAAAATAGCATTAACGGAGTCAGATTTGTTAAAAACGACTACTAAATTAACTGCATATTCAGGTAATCCTATCAATGTGAAAGGTAAGATTATTTTAAAAATATTTTACTAGGAACACATGTACATGTTAGAATTTAAAGTAGCAGATGTTGAATCAGTACCCATTTTGGGTAAACATGCTTGTGAAGAGTTAGATATTGTGAGACGGGTAATGTCGGTGTCAGAATCAGGGCCCAAGAATTTATTGCCTAACTTTGTGCAAGAATTTGATGATGTGTTTCATGGAATAGGATGTTTACCAGGAAAGTATACGATAAGATTGAAAGATGACGCTGTACCGGTTGTACATGCTCCAAGAAAACTACCTTTTGCGATTCGAGATGATTATAAAAACAAATTAGATGAAATGGTGTCTCAAGGAGTAATTGCCAAAGTAGAGGGCCTTACAGACTGGGTTAGTAGTATTACAGTAGTTAAAAAGCCTAATGGAGATTTAAGAATTTGTTTAGACCCTAAGGAATTAAATAATGCGATAAAAAGAGAACACTTTAGGCTGCCAGCATTAGATGAAATTGTTTCAAAGCTTTCAGGCGCACAATATTTCAGTACATTAGATGCTTCATCGGGTTTTTGGAATGTGGCGTTAGATGACACCAGTGGTGATTATTGTACATTCAATACTCCGTTTGGCAGGTACAAATTTATAAGAATGCCATATGGTATTTGTTCAGCATCAGAGGTGTTTCATAAGAAAATGTATGAGAACTTTGATGATATACGAGGTGTCTGTATGTATATTGATGACTTGTTAATATTTGGAAAGGACAAAGCTGAGCATGATGAAAGATTAAGGCAAGTGTTAGAAAGATGTAGGAAGATTAATCTTAAGCTAAACAAAAGTAAATGCAAATTTGGCTTAGAGGAGATAAAGTACCTGGGGCACAAAATAACAAAAAATGGAATATGCCCTGATGATTCTCACATATCTGCTATTAAAAATATGCCGACCCCTCAGAATAAAAAGGATGTAGAAAGATTATTGGGTCTGGTTACATATGTAGGCACTTTTATTCCAAACTTATCAGAAAAAACACAACCTCTGAGAGAATTATTAAAAAAAGAGAATAAATGGCAGTGGAATGAAAGGCATAATAACTGTTTGAGCGAACTTAAAAAATTTTTATCTAATCGACCAGTTTTGCAATACTATAATTTGAATAAACCTATTACAATTTCAGTAGACGCGAGCAGGAGTGGCTTGGGAGCGTGCCTTATGCAAGATTGTTTGCCTGTTTGCTATGCATCAAAATCATTAAATAAAACTGAACAAAGATACGCGCAAATAGAGAAAGAGCTGTATGCATGCGTGTTTGCGTGTGAGAAGTTTTACGCATACATTTATGGCAGGACCGATATTACTATTGAGACAGATCATAAGCCGCTAATTACAATAATTAAAAAACCTATTGTAGATTCGCCTGCAAGGTTGCAAAGAATGCTATTAAGGCTACAGCGCTATACCTTCAAACTAGTTTACAAAGCCGGTAGGTATCTATACATAGCGGATGCATTGTCCCGTGCCTACGAGCCGGCCAGTGCCGACCACCCTAGTGATGACTCACTTCACGTGGAGGTTTGTGCAATAACGCGTACGGCGGCTGCTTCAGCCGTGAGCGAGATAACAGATATACAGTTTGTTAAATTACAGAACGCGACAAAAAACGACGAGGAATTGTTGGCAGTTAAAAAGTATGTTAGTAAAGGATGGCCGCAGGAAAAAAATATCGTAGAAGATATCGCGAAATCTTATTGGAACTTTAAGGAAGACTTGATTATTATGTACGGTTTACTTTTCAAAGGTGATAGGTTAGTCATACCTAAATCAATGCGAAAGGAAATTTTGAGTAAGATTCATGTTGGTCATATGGGTATAGAAAAGTGTAAGTTAAAGGCAAGGGACGCAGTTTTTTGGCCAGGAATAAACAATGATTTAAATAACTTAATATCAAACTGTAACATATGTTTAACTCATAGAAAATGTAACCAAAAAGAGACATTACAGCCGCATGATGTCCCGGAAAGACCTTGGGAAAAAGTAGAAATTGATTTGTTTCAACTCAAAGGTCTAGATTATTTATTGCTAGTTGATTATTACAGTAAATTTGTAGAAATTGCTTATTTGCAGTCAACAACTTCTAGCTCGGTAATATCAATCTTAAAAAATATATTTTTAAGACAAGGCATACCTAACATTGTAATGTCAGATTGTGGGCCACAGTTTAGCTCGTCTGTTTTCAATCAATTTGCATTAGAATGGAATTTCATTCATCAAACCTCCTCACCACGGTATCCACAGTCCAATGGACAAATTGAACGAACTGTGCAAACAGTAAAAAGGATAATGATGAAATGTAGTGATAATGAGGAAGACTATCGTTTGGGTTTACTTGAATATTTAAACACACCTTTTAATAATAATTCATCTTCCCCAGCAGAAATATTACAAAGTAGGAAATTACGAAGTACTTTGCCAATTTTGAGTAAATTATTAAAACCAAAAATACAAAAAGATATTAGAAATAAATTAATCAACAAACAGTTACAACAAAAATATTATTATGATAAAACTGCAAGGGATCTAAAAAAAATGCAATTAGGACAAAAAGTTAAGGTGTTAAATTTATTTACAAAAAAGTGGGATTCAGGAATAATCGTACAAATATTATCAGAAAGATCTTATAAAATAAAATTAGTTAATGGTAGTCAAGTTGTTAGGAACCGGAGACACATCATTAAAGATTCTGCTAACAGACAAGATCCGACTCGCTATTACTTTGATCTCGATGATGTAACACCATGTTCAATAAATAACAATATTACCGATCAACCTACTAATCATAACTTATATACTACTCATTCTGGCAATCTGGCAGGACAGTGAGGCCTCCGAGTAGATGGGGCTACGACCATTGCGCATGAGGCTGGCCTACCTACTAAGTTAAGTGTGTGTGTACCTACTTAGTTAAAGGTAAGGTACTCGTAGGTACTAATCCTACACTTAACAAATTGTGTAATTATGTTCGGAATGCAAAAAAAAAAGTTAAATAAGTATTTCATTTTGCATGTAAAATTGCTTAACTCGAATTATTATTTCATTATTTTAAGAAAAAGTAAGGACTGTATTACTTCTTATTTCTAATAAAATGCATATTAGAAAACCTAGATATTTCTAAATTAATAATCATTAATACTTAAACCTAAATTTTTTGTGTTCTCTGTCTAAGTGTTATCTAAAATGATAGAAATATACACATAGTTACATAAAAAAAATCTTAATATTTTTATATTATATTCAAGGTATAATATAAGTAATATGCTGAAATAATTAAATGTCGTTAACAATGTATAATGGTATGTTAATAAATTATGTAATGTTGTTTACTTTAGCAGGTCAAAGTAAATGTTGAAAAAATATATATATATATTAATTCCATTAATCATAATTAATAGTCTTTAATTTTCTATAGGAAGAGAGATGTCAGGTAGGTAGTCATAAATAAATAATTATTGTATTACCTACATGATTAATAAAGTCAGTCTTGCCTTGGATCTCGTGTGTGATTGCTGTGATCCATATACCCTTACACCTAATTTGGCGGCTGCTACATTTTTGTATGGGAGGTCTAATTTTTTTTTATATTTTGTCGTATGTTTTTCGGAGAACGTTTTTCAGTTTCATGGGCTGGTTTATCCCTTAAAAGGAACGCAGTTCTTTTCCATACACCTTGTATACGGGGTGTAAGGGACGGTGTACCGAAAACTTTGCAGGCATGATCAGACCATGAAACTGAACAACTTTTTCTATGGAAGATATGTTGGTAAATTCGAAAAAAAAATTCGTTTCCCAACATAGGCTCCATATTAAAAGTTGTTCAGTTTCATGGTCTGATCATGTCTGCAAAGTTTTCGGTATACCGTCCCATACTGAGTCAGTCCCTTTTCCCTGACCAGTGTATGTGAACTTTACTTATATTTATTTTGTTTCCTGCCCCTATCGGTTAGCAATATAACTTTTTAAGCACTCGCGATCACTTTGACTCATTTTAAGTATTAGACCGGTTCTATCGCGATAGTATTTAGGTAAATATTAGTAATTTACCTGTGTCCCGACGTTTCAATACAGTTTCATGTATTGTGGTCGCGGTTTGACTGACAATACATGAAACTGTATTGAAACGTCGGGACACAGGTAAATTACTAATAATTACCTAAATACTATCGCGATAGACCCGGTCTAATACTTAAAATGAGTTATCTACTGTTTCTTTTTATGTCTTGCACTGTTTTTGGAATAAATGTTTTCTATCTTCCATTGACGTGTCGTATAGATGGCCGTTGTCGTCGTCCGTGAACCCGATATCACCTCAAGCCGACCTGATGGTGCACCTGCCCCAGATCCGCGACCAGCACCAGAACTACATCTCCGAACTGGCCAGGTACAGCAACGAGGTAAGCGACACGCTCTGCCTACCCCGCAAGGGACAGGCGTGATACATATCCCCTGAGTCTCTCAAAGGTTGACTGAAAGAGATCCCTTTGTGTTGGATACTTTTGTATAAAATTATTAATAATAAAGTTGATTCTCCTAATTTATTGAGTAATATATCCATAAAGTGCTCAAGAATTAATAGTCGCTCTAAACATGTATTTGCTCCACAATTTTGCAAAACCAATTATGCACAGAACCGTTTTCTTGTTAGGTCATGCAGAAAATATAACGCATCTTTTAGTCATATCGACATATTCTATGAAAAATTCCATAAATATGCTAGTGCAATCAAAAACAAATTTAATGATAAATAGTTAGTTTATAAATATATATACATTTTAAATTAATTTGTTATGGTTTTTTCGGCTTTTCTTAAGTATTTATAGTATAGTCATCATTCATCATTTCATTCATATTAATTTTCATTTTTATTCAAAATTTGTAAATTTTTAACGAAAGTTGTCAAAATCGACGATTTTGTATTATTTAAGTAGTGGAAACTTTGCTGGCAAATGTGTTATTTGATTTTGTTTATTGTCATGTAATAACAATGCTGTTTGTTTCTCAATAATAATAAAAAAAAAAATAAAAAAAAAAATCTCTTGTTTTATTCCATCCTTTGCTGTGTGATGCCGGCTTAGAATAGCATTACCCCATATCTTTCACGTGGGAGTCGTAAGAGGCTTTTAAGGGACTCGAGGGTGTGTATTGCAATTTTAGGCGATGGGCTGACAACTTGTCACTATAGCGATATACAATATTCCAAATAACCCTCAAACATTTTACGCCACGTCTGGCAAATATTTGAGGGTCATGCGGAAAATTGTGTATCGCCATAGTGACAGGTTGTCAGCCCATCTCCTGAAATTGCAATACACCCCCTCGAGTCCCTTAGTCGCCTCTTACGACCCCCAAGGGAGAGAAATGGGGTGATGCTATTCTAAGCTGGCATGTAGTTGTGTAATGTATGATGTCATACTGAGACTTTGATGCACCCTCCCAAAAAGGTATACGCATGTAACCTAGTTTAAGTTGGTATTAGCTGTAAGATTATTCATTTTATTCTCAATATATTTTCGTACGTTCAAGTGACAAGATGTATTTTCTTTATCTCTCTAACACAAGAACCTGAAGTAAATCACATGTACATTTTCTATCACCCTGTACTACGCTGTAGTACCATACACGGCATGTTTATGTTTATAATACATACATACATACATATAATCACGCTTCTTTCCCATAGGGGTAGGCAGAGACTACATCTTTCCACTTGCTACGATCCTGACACACCTCTTTCGCTTCTTCAACATGCATCAATCTTTTCATACATGCTCGTCGGTTTAGGGTACTCTTGACCTGACCTTTCTCTAGAACGTCCCCGATCTGATCCAAGTACGTGCGTCTTGGTCTGCCCCTTCCAACATTCCCATCCACACTCGCAATATACACCTGTTTCGTTAATCTTCTTTCATTCATTCTCTCAATGTGACCAAACCATCTCATCATTCCTTTTTCTATACCAGTCACTACGTCTTCTTTTATACCGCAACGTTCTCTAATCACGCTATTCCTTATCCTGTCACTCAATTTCACTCCTATCATAATTCTTAGCGCTCTCATTTCTACCGCATTTATTCTACTTTCATGCTTTTTCTGCGATACCCAACTTTCACTCCCATACATAAGTGTTGGAACTAACACTCCTCTATGCACAGCCAGACGTGCCTTATTAGACACTGTCTACACATACACATACACACATCACGCTTATAATCCCTTGCGGGGTAGGCAGAGCGTAAACATCCGCAAAAAAACGGACATTTGCGCCACGTCTGACAAATATTTGAGGGTTATTCGGAAAATTGTGTATCGCCATAGTGACAGGTTGTCAGCCCATCGCCTAAAATTGCAATACACACCCTCGAGTCCCTTAGTCGCTTCATACGACTCCCACGGGAAAGAAATGGGGCGATGCTATTCTAAGCCGGCATCACACGGGCTGTTCATAAAGGTATGACACGGGGGATATGTTTATAATTATAGTTTTGAATACCTGTTCAGGTGACAACGACGTTCAAGGAGGCGGGGTCCGACGCGGAGAACAGAGCGGTGTCGGAGCTGTGCCTGCGCGGCTTGCAGCTGCTGTCCGCCTGGTGCAGCGTGCTCACCGAGCTGTGCTCCTGGAAGCTGCTGCACCCCACCGACCACACCACCAACCCCTACTGCCATCCCGAGGCCGAGGAGTACGAGAGGGTGAGTCATTCATATTCAATAGTACATTGTTGTCGAGGTATGAAAATAAAACTTTGCTGGACGAGTATAGTTTGAAGTCCGAGCCGCAGGCGAGGACTTCAATTATACAAGTCAAGCAAAGTAATTTTCCCCGAGGCTTACATAGTGCTTTTCTCAAAAAAAGGCTAGGAAATGAAAGATTGTACTTCTTCTAAAAGTTAGCTAGCGACCACAACACAACGAAACAAATAAAAATTTACAATTTTCCCACCAATTGTAATTTTTTAAAATAAATTCGCCTGTAAGGCACAGTATTACGTAATATTCAGCCATACTAAATGTTTAGTTCATTCTTTTCTTTTTTAATACTGGACAGGCAAGGGTCTTCACATCATACAGCCTCGTCTTTAGTTACCTGTTTCATACAAAATTACGATCCGTTTCTATGAGAGTCATCGAGATAATTTTGAAATCAAATTATGTGGGTTTAGCGTATAACGAATTTATCTTAATGGACACCAGCAAAGGATTTCCATACAACTTTGCTGGCGTGATCTGAGACGTGACAAACAATGTGAAACTTCGCGGTTTCTTTTTTTGAAAACACATTTCCTAGCATGTTGGAGAAAAAAGTTTTTATTGCATATTATCCTTTCAACAGTGGAACAGGCTGTTACGTCATTTTGGATATCTGTGATGCCGCCCCACGGCAAGCCCACAGACAGGCATTTCAGACGCGTATGATTACTTAAAAAGGGATTTTCTCGAATTATAATAGGATTCATTTACGTTTATGATTAAAATAAGAGTAATTATTACCTACTCTTTATATTTCTCCACACATTTACCATATTAATACTTATTTGCCATAGAATCATGGCTACTTAATATGGGTACCTAAAGTTTTATTGTATTTTTTGTTATTTTGTATAAAATATAACAATACTAGTATATGTAGTATATGTAGGTGTTTGCACTATCCCGCTATATGTTTGCACTTTCCATATCACCCAAAGGTTGCCTGGAAGAGAATGCTGCTTTAGCATTAAGGCCGCCTTATTGTACTGTGATTTGTCTTTGTTTAATTTTATTTTGTCGATGTTATTTTTGTGTGCAATAAAGAATATTATTATTATTATTATTAATACTCTCCCTTAACGCATTTCTATTTACTCCTTACTTATCTAAGTTTACAATAAAAAGTAAACTTATAAGGGTCCCATACAACTTTTTCACACATCATTTATGTTTACAAAGTTGACTGACACTGAAGTGCCAGTCGACTTGTGTTTGAAGTGCCTATATTCTTTTTACGGACCAAAGAGTCAAGGCAAATGAGTTCGACATACAGCCCAAATCACGCTTTCACGTTCACAAGTACGGCTACAAAAAAATAACGTCCTAGTTCCACCGCAAAGCGCGCGAAAGTTTAAACTGAAAACGCTGCCGCCGGGCGGCAGGTCCACAGATCCGGCATATTATTTTGCAAGCCCACATACGAGAGGTTATGACATGATAGTTCTTTAGGGTCATACTATTATTATGTTAGTACTCGAGCGAATCGATTAAATCTTTATCGAACCTACAGAGATCCGGTTTATAGAGTCAAGAATTACATACATTAACAGTCCACTGAAAATAACATCAAAATACTTAAAATGGTTTCGTAAAATGACATATCCTACTAATATTATAAATACAAAAGTTTGTATGTTTGTTTGTTACTTCTTCACGTAGAAACTACTGAACTGATTGAAATTTTTATCACACATATAGAAGGTAACATGGATTAACACATAGGTTAGTTTTAATCACCATTCGAGGGTCTAAAGTACCTAAAGTAGACCACCGGGTGCTCTTTATGCGGGCAACGTCGCGGGTAACAGCTTTCAAAAGATGTCATTAAATAATTTGACCCGGCGTACCGAATTGCAAGGAAGTAGCATTGTCAGCTGACAAGCTGATAATGCTACGCCGGGTCAAACACATAAATGGCATCCTGTCATAACTTATTCCCATTATTATTAAAATAATGTGTCTGTATACACAGGCGACCCGGTACAACTACACGTCTGAAGAGAAATTCGCGATGATCGAAGTGATCGCGATGATCAAAGGACTGCAAGTTTTGATGGCGCGCATGGAAACGGTAAGTCTTCAAATATTATATATGACAAAAATATGTGTTAAAAAAGAAAAAAAAAAACATTTATTTCAGACAAAGTCCATACATCATTATAATATAAATTATCACATGTAAAAGAAAAAACAGCACAATATACATTTAAATTAACATGTCATCAAATTTATTAAAAGTGAAATTATTAGAATTATTAAAGTAAATAAATTTTCATGTAGCATTTCCAGGCAATTATTAATGTCAATTATTGTTAAGTCATTTTCAGATATTTGTGTTGAGTCAGGGTGTTTTTATGTATATTATGTATTTATTTACAAAAAAAGTATATCAGTATTTATATCAGCTATTTAGTTTCCATAGTACAAAATTTGCTTAGTTTGGGTCTAGGGCTGTGTGAAATGTCAAATATATTTATTTATTTTATTGTCTACACTAATATAATAAAGAGGAAAGATTTGATTGCTTGTTTGAAATGGATCCGAAACTAACGGACCGATGTAAAAAAATCTTGTACTATTAAAACTCTACATTATCCCTGATGAACTTAGGCTATATTGTTATACGGGGAAATGTCTTATTCCCGCTGGAAAATGGTTATCAGCGGTTGAAACCGCTGGGTAGGCCGCTAGTTTTATATAAACTTGTTACTCTTTATATGTAATTTTTTAATTGCCCTGTGATGCCGGCTTAGAATAGCATCAACATAATACAATCCGAGGGAGTCGTAGAAGTCCGTTACTTTGGTCTTTTTGCGGATAGTCTCATTCCGGATTTATGTATGTATGTATTTATTTTATTTTATTTATTTATTAAACTTTATTGCACAGAAAGTACAAAGGGCGGGCCTAATGCCACGCGGCATTCTCTACCGGCCAACCAAAAGATAAACAGAAAGAGTAAAAGCGGGTGCCCATACACAAAAAAAAAGAAATATAATCGTACTTAAATTACGCACTAAACTACAATACATAAGAAGGAATAAACTAAAATACTATACTTAATAATTTAACATGAAAAATAAAAATACATAAAATAAATACATGCATACATAAATAAATAAGATATGTATGTAATTTGGCTTCTGGCCACTATCTACGATTGTGTGTGTAGGTGTTTGCCGATGCGGCGCGGCGCTCGATCTACGCTGAGCTACAGGATTTCGTACAGCTCGTGTTGCGTGAACCATTGCGCAAAGCTATCAAGAACAAGAAGGATCTTATACGCAGGTACATATTTAGAATAGAATAGAATTAGAATTAGAAATATTTGCAAGAATACATGTCAATACATAAGGTCTTAAATTAGAGTCCAGTACAGTATTCGGCTTGCTTCAATAGAAAGAAATAGAAAGCATTGACGGCCGATGTGGCGCAGTGGTAGTGCGACTGCCTGCGACGCTAAGGTTCCGGGTTCCGGGCTTGATATTTATCACTTTGTGAATTTGTTGAAGAATCAAAAAAGTTTATTTGCAAAAACATAGTTACAAATGATCTTGTTACTAGTAAGCGCATTATGTTTAGCTCGCGTGCAAGAGCAAAATTTGAGAAGAGTGCAAATATTTGGGTTTATAATAATAAATGTTTATAATTTTTAAATGTCAAATAAACATAATTATTAAATAAATAAAAATAAAAAATTACTGTTATCGAAAATTAATTTTATAATACATGAATTCGTTAACGCTATAAAAACAGTTCTGTAACAGCCAATTTGTCAGTTTTGTCTTACAGCTAGTTTCGGTCAGTAGTTTTATATCCTCAGGCAGATTATTATACAATCTAATACTCATGTTGTACACAATTTTCTTATAAATATCCTTACGGGCACGAGGTTGGTACATATTCATTATGTGATATCTTCTCTGTCTTACGCAGATTTTGCTTTGATTATTCCAATAATTTGGGTTGTTATGTACAAAAATACAAAGGTTCCTAATATACATACACGGCAGTGGTAATTTATTTAATTCTTTGAATATTGATTTACAACTACAATCAAATTTTGCATTGCAAATCGCCGGGATACTCTTTTTCTGAACCTTAAAAGCCTTCTCGACATCCACTGAGTCTTCCCATAGTATCAGACCGTATCTGAGAACCAATGATACGTAATAGGCATAATATGAGGTGATTGGCAGAGCGTAAATGGCCCCAAAAACAGTCACTTACGCCATGTCTGACAAATAATAGTTTTTTTTTGTATTGACTTTTTTTACAGACTATCAATTTACATCAAATAACACAATTGATGTTGAACACTCTGAGTACTTTGCGCAACGGTATATCAAACGGCTCGTTAGTATTAGTAGCGAAGGTCGCAGTCTCAAATCCTGTAGCAATAGAAAATTTCAACATTTCTTAAAATAGATTTTAAGTTATATTCCGATAACATGTAATTTATGAACTTTTCCCACAGTATAATAGTGTCAGTCCGGGAAACGTGCGGCGACTGGGCGCGCGGGTGCGAGCCTCAACAAGACCCTGTATTGAGAGGGAAGAAGGACGGGGAAGCCAGTTTCACTATCAAAGTGCCTCGGAGGAATGTTGGTAAGTGACTGAGCTCTCGATCCACAGTGTCAGTCCGGGAAACGTGCGGCGACTGGGCGCGCGGGTGCGAGCCTCAACAAGACCCTGTATTGAGAGGGAAGAAGGACGGGGAAGCCAGTTTCACTATCAAAGTGCCTCGGAGGAATGTTGGTAAGTGACTGAGCTCTCGATCCACAGTGTCAGTCCGGGAAACGTGCGGCGACTGGGCGCGCGGGTGCGAGCCTCAACAAGACCCTGTATTGAGAGGGAAGAAGGACGGGGAAGCCAGTTTCACTATCAAAGTGCCTCGGAGGAATGTTGGTAAGTGACTGAGCTCTCGATCCTGACTGCAGCAAATTCTCTAAGAAGGCAATATCGATAAATTCAAGGTCATGTCTGAAACCGGGTGTTGAAAAGTTACCTAAATGGATTTCTAGAGGCCTTTTACTTAGGGATATATGTTCTTACCAAATAACTCTATAGCAGGCATAATTAGCATGTGTAGCGACCTCTGGGAGTTACTACAAGAAGCTCACTCAAGTGGTTCGCAAGCAAGACGTAACAGAAGTTCTCAACATATCCGCAAGATGGCGCCACGTAACAGAACAATGGGACTAAAACGCGGTATTGAAGTGTTCACCGCGCAACGCATATATACATCTTCCAATCCTATCCAGGGGGACCAGTCAGTTCCCTGGCCACTACCTGAACCCCTTCATTCTGAATATTAGTATTGCTCCTGTCACCTAGCATACATTAAAGGCTTAAATCTATATCAAAACTTAGATAGTTTGTTTGTATGTAACGAAGTTGCTCAAAAATTACTTGACAAATTTCAAAAATTCTTTCATGATTTGAATGCTATCTCTGAGTAACATTAGTCTACTTTTGAAAACGTCTTATTCATGTTCCTTGAAAAATGGTTTAGCTTCACAGCTTAATCCTCTGGCCATTAGCCTATTGCAGTCCACTGCTGGACGTAGGCCTCCCCCAGGGTACACCCACCCTGACACCCAAAGGTAAGAAATGGGGTGATGTTATTCTAAGCCGGCATCACACGGCAGTTTTTACTTTATAATATAATATGTTGTTCATTTTAAGTATTAGACCGGGTCCATCGCGATAGTATTTAGGTAAATATTAGTAATTTACCTGTGTCCCGACGTTTCAATACAGTTTCATGTATTGTCTAATACTTAACAAACAAACAAAACAAACATAAATCACGCCTCTTTCCCGGAGGGGTAGGCAGAGACTACTTCCTTCCACTTACTACGATCCTGGCATACTTCTTTCGCCACATTCATCAATCTCTTCATGCATGCTCGTCTGTTTAGGGTACTCTTGACCTGACCTTTCTTTAGCACGTCCCCGATTTGATCGAGGTACGTTCGTCGAGGTCTTCCCCTTCCGACGTTCCCATCCACACTTGCCATATACACCTGTTTCGTTAATCTTCTTTCATTCAACCTCTCTACATGACCAAACCATCTAAGCATACCCTTTTCTACACCAGTCACTATATCTTCTTTTATACCACAACGTTCCCTTATCACGCTATTCCTTATCCTGTCACTCAATTTTACGTCAATCATACTTCTTAAAGCTCTCATTTGTACTGCATTTATTCTACTTTCATGTTTTTTCTGCCATACCCAACTTTCACTCCCATACATAAGTGTCGGAACTAACACCCCTCTATGCACAGCCAGACGAGCCTTATCAGAGACTTTCTGGCTGTTCATAAAAGCGTGCAACGCTCCATTCACCATGTTGCCGGCATTCACCCTTCTTTCGATGTCACTTTCACACTTTCCATCTGATATCCATCTGATATCCATCTAATACTTAAAATGAGTGAAAGTGATCGCGAGTACTTGAAAAGTTATATAATATTTTGTTTGCCAGGTCCGTCGTCGACCCAGCTGTACATGATCCGCACCCAGCTGGAGGCGCTGATCTCGGACAAGTCCGGCGGGAGACGCACCCTGCGGAAGGACCTGGACGCCAACACTCTGCAGCAGCTGGAGAACTTCCACGCGGCCAGCAAGCACTGGGGAGCGCTGCTCAACCTCTCAGGTAGATAGATAGAGTATTGTCAAGTCAAACTAAAGCCCGGTTTACATTGTCTTAGTGTTTAGTAGAGTGCTTTAGGATAGTACTTTAGTTGAAACGTGTAAACGCTACTTGCTTTAGTACAGTTCTAGTTGACTTTCAAGTTGAATCAAAATAGAATCGCTTTCTATTTTTGTTTCAAGTGATACCCCTCCCGCGCCCGCGCAAGCCCCGCCGCGTCACTCGTTGACCTCGTTGTGTGTAAACGCGTAATTTAGTTAACTCTTTAGGAGAGTGCACAAGTGCTGTGAAACACGTGCTTGTTTTTTGATTTTTAAAGATGACTTAATGGTCGGAAGATAAAATTATCTGAGGCGCGTTCAATGGACCACGGATAATATATCTTTCGTCGCTCTTTTATACTTTGACAGTTCGTAAAACCGCGTTTTGGAGCGCATGGTAGAAAAAATCTCCTGACTGGCGTGCTAAAACGCGGTTTTATGACCTGTCATCGGAGAAAATACCGACTAGGACAAACAGCATGAACGTGCCCCTGAACGAATTATCAAATTTGTGTCTGAATATATCGTTCACGAATGTCTATGGAAAGTTAAAAACAATTTGTACAAAAACAAGCAGGCTAGGCATTCGGCATACACTGCCATAAAAGAAGTAAATGTCGTCTTCTATTTGTTCCATAACTACATTCAGTATTTTACGTAGAATAGCGCGTATTTCGCGACATCGCGCGTCGTTGCGCGTTCATTGTGGCGTCGAAAAGATACTCTACTGGAAGAAGTGTAAACGTTCACTCGCAAACCACTTAAGCACTAAAGAACTTGCCTTTCAACTTGAACTAAAGCACTCGACTAAACACTAAGACAATGTAAACCGGGCTTAAGAAAATGTCAAACAAAAGTCACATCACCACCGCCATCTATCCTAAAATAGTTGCCATACCTGGATAGTCTCTCTGTTTCTTAGTAATTTTGTTAGATGGCGTTCATACTATTTCATTTCTGTTAGCTTGTCGTTGGTATATCTTATTTATTTATGTATGCATGTATTTATTTTATGTATTTTTATTTTTTATGTTAAATTATTTAGTATAGTATTTTAGTTTATTCCTTCTTATGTATTGTATAGCTACCTTTAGTGCGAACTTTAAGTACGATTATATTTCTTTTTTTGTGTTTTATGTACCCGCTTTTACTCTTTCTGTTTATGTTTTGGTTGGCCGGTAGAGAATGCCGCGTGGCATTAGGCCCGCCATTTGTACTTTCTGTGCAATAAAGTTTAATAAATAAATAAAAAATAGATAGATAGATAGATCATCATCCTTGGGCCTCACACGTTTGTGACAGACGATTTAAACAGTGTCTGAGGCAGACACTGCGTTGCCTGGGACGCAATTATGGAAAACGCAGGGCTGCCCAGGACCTGCGCCACCCTCTCGGCCTTCCTGGCTGGATCCGCAGGAACGACTAGTCGATACGTGCGGAGCCAGGTCGGCTGCAGGAGTCTGCCGCGCGGTAGATCTCTGTCACACGCGCCCCCAGGAGACCCCGTTCCGGGTTTCATTGTGGAGTTGGCCTCTCCAGGACCGTTGTGCTTGGGTCGGATTTATCCCTCGGTCGCTTCTTACGACCCCCACGGGAAGAGATGGGGTGGTGTTATTCTACTCTGCCGGCACCACACGGCTATATAGATAGATAGAATAAACATTTATTGCATATTTTTTTGAAAACTTGCAAAATTTTCAAGTATGGGCAGGATTTGAACCTGCGACTTTAGTGACGACGCCTCTTCCATCTGGGCTACCGCAGCTCATTCCTTGCCCGCCAATTTTGCAAGTGTATTTTAATGCCAGGAGCCATGCCACGCGTTACTGTCATTAAAATACACTTGTTTAGCTAATAACCTTGTCAAATTGTTTACCTAACACGGGAAGTGTTTTAAAATTTGGTATTCAATATTCGTGCCACGCGTTACTGGCACGCGATACACTTGCAAAATTGGCGGGCAAGGAACGAGCTGCTACAGGCGTCGTCACTAGTAATAACGAAAGTCGCAGGTTCAAATCCTGCCCGCACTTGAAAATTTTGCAAGTTTTCAAAAATTGATTGCCTTACACGGGAAGTGTTTTAAAATTTGGTATTCTTTTTATTGCATTATTAACAACACGCACATACATTCAACAGTTAAAAAGAAGTGAATTCAGTTCAGAATTAAATAAAGGTAAATACACAGTTAAACGCATATGTGTGCTGCAGCGATGCAAAAGGCCAAGGCTCAGTGCAACCCTCAATTCGGGATATAAATTCTCTTAACTTGCCTTAAATTGGTGCTGTCACTTTCCGTCAAATAGGTTTAGAAAAGGATATGACATATTTAAGGCCTGTCATGTTTATAAATGTCATTGGGTTCTTCGCAGTCGCAAGTAACTTCAATCGTAATTTAAAAATTTAGGTGACATTGGCTAGAATGACAAACGCCGCCGGTTGTCGCTGGGCGACCTTGAGAGCTGAGATGAAGTTAATTTTTGAATTTCTAGTCAAAAGTGCTCGAGCTGTTGCTCGCAAAAACTGCTATTGCTCTGCGGCGGCCCTTATTATTTTTATGATTCTAATGCATATTTATAATAAGGCATAATTTGCTAACTGTGTAAAAATAACGCATAATCAGTAGTTTTTTTAATGTATTATTTTGCCGTGTGATGGCTTAGAATAGCATTACCCCATTTCTTTCCCGTGGGTGTTGTAAGGGGCGACTAAAGGACTCGAGGGTTACATGTGTATTGAAATTTTAGGAGATGGGCTGACAACCTGTTACTGTGGCGATACACAATTTTCTGAATTACGCTCATAGGTTTGTTGGACGTGGCTTAAATGTTCGTTTTTTATAGCGATTCATGCCAACCATACAAGGGATATAAGCGTGATACATGTATGTATGTTGGTATTATTTTCAGATTCCCTTCAAAAATGCTGTGACCTGTCGCAGCTGTGGTACAGAGAGTTCTACCTTGAAATGACAATGGGAAGAAAAGTCAATGTAAGTTTGCAAAAAAACGGTTTATTTTTTTATGATTCAAATGTTTCCTTAACTCGTGGATTTACCTATCCTTTTCTATCCTAAACTTGAATTTTTACTTTTCATTATTAAAATGTGAAAAATCAACTCTATGATTGACAGATTTTCTAAAAATGGAGTCGTAAAATAACAGAACCCATGCAATAGTGTCTATTTTGAAATTATTTAGAAAATGAAAAAATATAGTTATAAGTTGTACGACGAAATCCGCATGCTTATTTAGTCTTTCCCCAAGCTGTCTTATAAAAAAATACGAAGAGAATATAAAAAACAACCCTCTTTCTCAAGCAGTCGAGTAAAAATCTTTTTATTTACCACAGAAATGCACAGTACGCCATCAGCACAACGAAGAGTGCAATGACTTGATCACCATGGAGAAACGCATCCAGTTCCCCATCGAAATGTCCATGCCATGGATCCTGACAGACCACATTCTTCGCAGCAAGGAACCCGCTATGATGGAGTAAGTATTACAAAGGTCAAGGTCAAATATTTACAGATCTCCTTTCAGATGTCTATGCCATGGCCTAACCTGATAGACCACATTCTTCGTAGCAAGGATCCTGCTATGATGAAATAAGTAAACAAATTTAGAGGTCAGGGTCAATTATTTAGACAGTTCCCCGTTGAGACGTTCATGCCGTGGATCTTCGCTGATCAAATGCGGTGACAAATGTAACGACACCTCAACTGTCAACATCTGTCTAGCCGTTTAGGCCGTAGCCCGTAATCAATTTGTTCCTTGTCCACATACATACATACTCTCGAAAATAAATACCCGTCTTTAAAAAATCGGTTAAAACAGGCAGTTGGTTAAAAATCATAGTATGTTTGCCGCTGAAGTGGGTTTTATATTATCTTGATCAAAGAATGAATAATAACTATAATGGTATTCATTTCTATGGAAATCATGTTAAGGTAAAATCCAAATTAAACACAACTTAAATCCGTTTAAAATTGTTTTATTCTGATGAGTAATAGTTGTGCAAACTCAAGAAAATATTATTAAATCATGTTAAGATCAAGGTCACGTAATGTTCAAGGTCAAATCAAGTTCAATGTTATGTGTGCACGGCGCCGCCGCTAAAACAAGTTGTTTGAAGTGAACTGCAGTGGCCTTAATTGTGGACATCACAGTGCTGGAAATTGCTGATATGTTATGTATTGTATCTGAATCTATACTAATACAGGGTTATTTTTTATTCACCCCGGAAATTTTACAGGGTGATTTCTCTCATGATTCTGGACAACTTTCATTATGGGGTTACCTGCGAAATCGCGAAAAAAAAACCAACTACTCCATAGAAAAATTCATACCTACTCGACCAAAATGTATGGAACAGCTGGATTTTTTTTCGTGATTTCGCAGATGACCCCATAATGAAAGTTATTCAGAATCATGAGAAGAATCACCCTGTAAAATTTCCAGGGTGAATAAAAAATAACCCTGTATTATAAATTCGAAAGTAATTCTGTCTGTTACATTTTCACGCCTAAACCACTGACTGAACCGATTTTGGATACAATTTGGCATAAGAATTGACAGGAACCTAAGAAAGGACATAGGCTACTTGTAACCGCAGGAAAATCTATTAATCCCACGGGAAATTGTAATATCGACGCCAAGATTCACGCCGCGAAGACGCCGGCCTATGTTATGAAACTACAGACTACAAGGCTACAGGTGAAATTCTTAGTACATTGCGTAGCCGGTTCAAATTCCTGGTATCATAATGGCTAACAGACTACGCCCTGAACTTCGAATTTCACCTGTAAAATTGTAGCCTATAGTTTGATAATATCAGGTACAGCTAGTAATATAATATAACATTTCTGATAAACCCAATTTTCTTGCAGATACGTGCTATACCCGCTCGACTTATACAACGATTCAGCGCAATACGCTCTGACCGTATTCAAGAAACAGTTCTTATACGACGAAGTGGAGGCCGAGGTGAACCTATGTTTCGACCAGTTCGTGTACAAGCTGAGCGAGCAAGTGTACGCGCATTATAAACAGCTGGCTGCCAGGTGAGAAAATAAATTTATTATATTGTAAATTATATTGAACTTTTATTTATTCTTTGTATCTGTTCCCGTGTATTCCCATCTTTCACCCCCGCTAGGTTGGCTGGAAGAGATCTCTGAAAGAGATAAGCTCGCCTGTTGTTTTAATTTTAAGTTTCAACTGTATGTTTACTTGTTTCGTTACAATAAAGGATATATATATATATATATATATATATATATATATATATATATATATATACATTTTCACAGATAATGTATTTCTGTTGCCGCTATAATGGTACGGAACCCTTCGTTCGGAACCCCACGAAGGGTTCCGTACCATTATAGCGGCAACAGAAATACATTATCTGTGAAAATGTCAACTGTCTAGGTATAACGGTTCAGGAGATACAGCCTCGTAACTGTAGGACGGACGGACGGACGGACAGCCGAGCCTCAGTAATAGGGTTTTCGTTATCACCCTAGTACGGAACCCTAAAAAACATCTTTGCTTACCAACAAGACTAAAACTAAGACTTTCACTACGAGGAGACCGTAGTTCTTTTCTGAATGTTGAAGAAAATATTTTATTCGCCGTTGGCAAGTATAGCCAAGGTAGCCTGTGCCCTATTTTATGGAACTGCAGGCTAAAAGTATACAGGTGAAATTCTTACTGCCTTGTGTATTTTTTTATTGATATTTAATCAAAGATTAATTATTTATTATTGATGATGAATAATTGATATGTAGCCGGTTAATAATCTTGGTATCATAATGGCTAACCGACTACGCAATGAACATCGAATTTCGAAATGAGCTGCGGTAGCCCAGATGGAAGAGGCGTCGCCACTAGTAATGCGAAAGTCGCAGGTTCAAATCCTGCCCACGCTTGAAAATTTTGCAAGTTTTCAAAAAAAATATCGAATTTCACCTTATAAATTGTAACCTGTAGTTTGATAATATCGGACACTGGAGACATAGGCTAGCTCGCAAGTACTAAGTACTTAATTCTGCGTCCAGTATAAGATTTTTCAGATTGATGTTAGCGTTTGAACATAGGTTTCAAGCCGGTTTTTAAACACGGGCCCTTCCTGCAAACAAGTTAGACATTTGTGTTGAACGCGTGTTTAAATTAAACCTATAAAAAAAACGTTAGACTCGCGTTCAACGCTTTTGTGGTGGTTGAACGTAATAGTGTATCCTAGTTACGGCACCAAATTGTAATGGATATCATTGAACGCTTCATGTGCCGGACTGTATGTTCTCAGCACGTAGATTATGTCAGATGTCATGTGATAACGGTGTATCAGGATGCAAGATGTGAATGTAATAGATTTGTCAATATAAGTAAAACCCGACCGATACCACGGAAAGTCTTTATTACACAAAAAAATGCATATTACCAAATTTCATACGATAAGTAATAACAATGCAAAACAATATAATCTTTTTCACAGTATGCTTCTGGACAAACGTTACCGCGCGGAGTGCGCGGCCCGCGGGGCTAGCACACACGCCGGCGCCGGGAGGTACGCCTCGTTGCTGAGGCAAAGACACGTGGCCTTACTTGGACGACATGTTGACCTGTGCGCACTTGTGAGTAGATGACAATCTCAATGGCTATTGTCAATTTACGCACGGCATTTGATGTGTAAATAATAATAGTTGATGCAACTGTCATATAGTGGGGGTCATTAGAATGCGAGTATCTGTTTATCACACTATGGTAATAGTTTGACACGAGCACTCTTATGCCTAATTATATGCAGCTGCATACACTATTTTATCCACTGTCTACAAAAATATACATACACTTTTCCTTGATATTATTATTATAAGTAAATAGGTAATTAATTTTAATTGAATATAATGCATTATCGCCTTGGGACACCTGTAGACATTGTCAATTGTAAAATTTAGTACGTACATGCATCAGCCTATTGCAGTCCACTGCTGGGCGTAGGCCTCCTCCAGGGTACGCCATAGGGCACGATCTCTTGTTTTCGCCACCCAGTCGCAACCAGCCGCCTTCTTTAAGTCATCGGTCCATCTGGCCGGAGGTCGTCCAACGCTACGCTTGCCGAGGCGTGGCCTCCACTCGAGAACCCGCTTACTCCACCGTCCGTCGGTTCTACGACAGATGTGCCCAGCCCACTGCCACTTCAGTTTGCTACACTTCCAGACTATGTCCCTTTTTGCGGATAGTCTCATTTTGGATTTATGTATGTAATTTGGCTTCTGGACACTGTCTACGATTGTGTGTGTAGGTGTTTGCCGATGCGGCGCGGCGCTCGATCTACGCTGAACTACAGGATTTCGTGCAACTGGTTCTACGATAGATGTGCTTAGCCCACTGCCACTTCCAGACTATGTCTGTTACTTCGGTCTTTTAGTAAAATATGGTAATCAAATGCATTTTCTTTTTTCGTCAAGGTGGCGCAACGTATAAACGCGGATATGCACCGCGCGCTCGACGCAGCCGTTGCCAAATTTGAGGCTGGAGATATAACTGGAGTTGTGGTGAGTTTTCAATCCTCTAATTCGGTTGTTTCCACTAATTTGAAATCTACTACTACTTCTAAATGGCTTGTAGATTGCAATCAATCTAATTTTCCTTCAAAACCTTTAATATTTTTAACGTTTTAATATTTTTCACTATAAATTTGAAGAACATTTTTTTTTTGTTTAAAAATCGAAGAGATATTTACTAGCAATAATATAATACTTTTCGTATTAGTTTTCGTATTAGGCTAATCTTTGGATATTCATACCTATTTTTAATAGAGAGTATACGAGGAAACAACTTTTCATGTATCTGAAATCTAATTTCTGTCACGCCTTCCAGCTGACTGTTCAGCAGAAAGAACGTTTGTTTAGTGAAATATATTTATATAAGGTGTAAAAAAAATTAGCTGAGAATATTTCAAGGGGTGAACCAGTACGTAGACTGAATAACTTTCCCCAAGGAACATAGGTCGAAATATGAAAAAATAATTTGACCCTCCCATACTTAGTGTGTTACCCGGCCGGGATAATTTGTATGGGAGGGCTGTGGTGACCTTGTAGATTAGTCACTGACTTTAATAAGTACTGAATACTATTTACAGGCTTATATCTAAATTATTATTTACATTGATTTATATAATTTCAAATATGTACAATAACCTACTTACTAATATTTTATATTTACATCCTAACTTAAATTGTAATAATAACAGTAGTAAAAATATTGTTTAATTAACCGCGCGACAAACTGTTTCTAGTTTTATATAGTTAACACGTTGCGCGCCGTAGGCAGGCCGGTTCGATTACCCTGCCGGTCCGCACCCGCGCATGCCCCGCAGTGGCCCGTCCACTTGACCGCTGCAGCCTGCGCAGGCGACGCCCGCCAGTCGAGAAACTATCACGACGCGGAACGCACGCTTGCTTATGCTATACTTAGTGCCTACTCGCTACGCGATCTTCTGCTATTGGCATTACACCTGTCATCCGCCATATTGGTGACCCCTACCTTGGACTTCGCAACCTTCAACCACGCATCAACCACTACAGCATGCAGCCAACTACTACGTCATCAGCACCCACCGCAGTCACAGCACGGCAGCTTCACTGGTCTTCCATCATCGTCTCGACTCACCGTAGACGTCCCGACTCACCGTGGACATTGGAACCAGCACTGCTTCGCCACGCCTGACTGCATCAACACGCTACATGACGTCATCAGCCCCACTTCGCTCGCTGACAGTATCGACCTCCGGTCTTGAGGGGGAGTACTGTAGCGACCTCTGGGAGCTACAACAAGAAGCTCACTCAAAGTGGTTCACGAGCAAGCAAGTCGCAACAGAAGTTCCAACATAGCTGCAAGATGGCGCCACGTGACAGAGCAAAGAGCCTGAAACGCGGTATCGAAGTGTTTCACCGCGCAACGCATATATACAACTTCCAATTCTATCCAGGTGGACCAGTCGGTCCCCTGGCCACAACACCCGGCCAGGCGGGTAGCTACCCTTTTCCCGACTCCACCTGGAACCCTCCATTCTGCCTATTGGCATCACTCCTGTCACCCGCCATATTGGTGGTGACCCCGACGTGATACCGTGACCGTGACGTGAATTTTTTTTCATATTTCGACCTATGTTTCTTGGGGAAAGTTGTTCAGTTTCACGTACTGGTTCACCCCTTAAAATATTCTCAGCTATTTTTTTTTACACCATGTTAATTTCTTTCTCAGGAACTGGAAGGCCTGATCGCCGTGAACCGCCTCTGCCACAAGCTGCTCAGCCGCTACCTCACTCTCGACGATTTCGAAGCCATTCTGCGTGAATCGGACCACGGAGTTTTGGCCCCATACGGCAGGGTTACATTGCATGTGTTCTGGGAGTTGAACTACGATTTGCTGCCGAACTATTGCTACAACGCAGCTACTGACAGGTTAGTTGGTTCACTTTCTAAAGGTCAAGGTCATCATGCAAGGTCAAGGTCACATATTACTCGACGACTTCGTTACTCAATCGGACCACGAAGTTTTGGCTCCATACAGCAGAGTTACATTGCATGTGTTCTGGGAGTTGAACTATGATTTGCTGCCGAACTATTGCTACAAAGCAGCTACGGACAGATAAGTTGGGGTCACCTTCTAAAGTCAAGGTCATCATGCATGGTCAAGGTCACATAATACTCGATGACTTCTTTACTCAATCAAAATCCTTAGTTTTAGCTCCATACGGAGAGTTACATTGCATGTGTTCTGGGAGTTGAACTACGATTTGCTGCCGAACTATTGCTACAACGCAGCTACTGACAGGTTAGTTGGTTCACTTTCTATGGTGAAGGTCAGGTCAAGGTTAAATAGTACTCGACAATTTCGAGGATATTCTGCGTGATTTCGAACATTGGGTCGTTGCGTCTTATGTTCGTGTCACATTGCATGTGTTCTGGGAGTTGAACTACGATTTGATGCCGAATGATTGCTACAACTCAGATACTGATAGGTTAGTTGGGTCACTTTCTTTAGTCAAGGTCATCATTCAAGGTCAAGTTCACTTACTACTTGGGGACTTTGAGGTATTTAGAATCATGCCGTGGTGTCCTCGCGTCTTATGGTCATGTGACTTTGCATGAGTTCTAAGAGCTGAACTATGATTTTCGAATTAGTTACAGATTAGTTGAGCCCCTTTTTAAAGTCAAGGTCACATGAAAGGCAAAGTCAACATTCAAGGTCAAGGACACATGTTACGGTGAAATACGACTAAAAAACAAAACACTGACACTGTTTGAAGAAAAAAGTGACAACTGCAAATTTCCTGACAATTTATTGCATATAAAAAGTGAAAGGAAGTGAATAAACCTTGGTAATAAAGGTATATATTAGTTTATTTAACTTAAATAATGTACTTATATGCATTAGTATGTAAAATAGTTTATTAGTATATGTATTAGGTCCTTACATATGAAATTGTCGTTTTGTCGTACTGGCCACTTTGATCACAAATTTCTCCTATTTGGTTAGGAATTCGAAATTCAAATTTATACAGCTATTTCCACATGTAGTTGTGTTTCGTAAACCGTCATTCAGTTGTTTTTTTACTTATCTTTTTTCTGTTTGCATCGCTCAATTTACAAAATGGAAAATTTGAAATATCGCGTTATTTACGAGTACGAGTTCCACCGTGGCACCAGTGCTGCGGAAACGGCTCGAAGGGTTAATGATGTGTATGGCGGTTGTGTCGCAAAAGAAAACACAGTGCGTTTTTGGTTCCAACGTTTTCGTTCTGGAAATTTCGACCTGCAAAACAAGCCCCGTGGACGGCCGGAGACCCAAGTTGATAATGAAGAATTGAAGGCTATTGTGGAAGCGGATCCATCGCAAACCACGTCCGAATTAGCTGCAGGCTTCGGTGTTAGTGATAAAACTGTTTTAATCCACTTGAAGCAAATTGGAAAGATTAAAAAACTTGAAAGGTGGGTTCCTCACGAATTGAGTGAAGCAAACCGGCAAACGCGCGTCAACTGCTGCGTTACATTACTTGACCGGCACAATAACGAAGGGATTTTAAATCGAATCATTACCTGTGATGAAAAGTGGATTCTCTACGATAATTGGAAGCGCTCATCGCAATGTCTGGACCCTGGCAAGCCAGCCAAAGCCTGCTCCAAGCGAAAATTGACCAATAAAAAGTTACTTGTAAGCGTTTGGTGGACTAGCGCCGGTATCGTTCATTACAGTTTTCTCAAATCTGGCCAGACGATTACGGCAGATGTCTACTGTCAGCAATTGCAAACCATGATGGAAAAGCTAGCTGCTAAACAACCGAGGTTGGTCAATCGCTCTACGCCACTGTTGCTTCACGACAACGCTAGACCACACACTGCACAACAGACGGCTAGCAAATTAGAAGAGCTGCAATTGGAATGTCTAAGGCATCCACCGTACTCCCCGGACCTTGCTCCAACAGATTACCATTTTTTTCGAAATTTGGATAACTTCTTGCAAGGGAAAAAATTCAACTCAGATGGGGCAGTCCAAATCGCCTTCAAAGATTTTATTGATTCCCGTCCGAATGGTTTTTTTAGTAAAGGGATCAATGAACTACCTATGAGATGGCAAAAGTGCATAGATTACAATGGCTCATACTTTGATTAAATAAATATACTATATTAAAAAAAATCGACTTTTTGTTCCTCCCATACAAAACGCCAATTTCATATGTAAGGACCTAATAGATGTACCTATGCACTATCCCGCTTAACCATACATACTCTTTCTTTTTTTCACCCAAAGGTTGCCTGGTTGAAATTGCTACCTCAGCAATAAGGCCGCCTAAATTGTACCGATCGTTTTAAATTTTTTGTATCTGTTTGTTTTGTTGTGTTTTGTACAAATAAAGAATATTGTATTGTAATAAAAAGATTGAATTAGATAGAAAGGTATTTAGCTTCTTCCGCACTTATGATGGCTAGTAATGAACCACGCGTACGACCGCAAGTTAATGCAAATGCACAAGGAAGAAGCTAAATACCTTTCTATCTAATTCAATCAAGATGGACTTCCGCAAAGTAACGCCTGATACAATTACGTAATAAAAAGAGGTAAAGGTTTTGCTGAAACTCCTTTATCAGCGTTGATGTTCCAATCATTATGTTTCTTACAGATTCGTGAAATGCCGCGGCATTCAATTCGCCGCCGGCGTGCAGCGCGAGAAGGGCCCCCAATGCGGACACGCGCTGCTTTGGGGCTCCAAGCAGCTCAGCCTGGCTTACTCCGCACAATACGCGCAGTATAACGGTAACACTTCTTTCTAAATTATAAGAGAGTAAAAGAACACTATCTTTCTCTTGCATATCCATAGTAATGTAAGTATGTATGTAGTATATATATAATATATTTATATATTAATAGGTATATAAGTATTCTATCATAAAGGTATTTAAGTATTGTAGTATTCGTATATATACGTTATTTTTTTTTTTTGCTATTGTGCACGTCATATCCGCGTCTCGAATTATAGAATGTCTCTTATGTAGGTTTGCTGTAAGAAATTTCTTTTTAGAAATAAGTAAACCTGTTGTGTCTTGTCTCATTGTAAAATGTTCCTGTGTATGTTTTTGTGTACAATAAATGGTTAAATAAGGTAATTACTTACACAAACAGTTGTCACGTCGCCGCGACACTCGTCAGTGTAGGCAATGAAACTCTTGTTTGGGGTCAATGGATTTATTGTGGGGGGGAAGAACCCTCTAAGGGTTCAAATCAGTGTTCCAGATAGTTTATGTGGGCACTTCACCACTGATAAGCTCGAGGGCTTGTATGTGGTGGTCACACTGGTAACTTATAAGACACACTGTGTACACAAATAAACACTGGGGGCACTAGCCCGTCACCAGCTTTACTTTAGGCTGCCTGATCTCCTGGAAATATGGCGTCTTGGAACGACAGCGATTCAAACTTCAAATGTGAAAGATGAGATAGAAGTTGGTGGTGGACAGTGTTGACAAAATAGTGCGATGCCCGGAGGTCGCATTGCTACACAGTTAAACGCACATGTGTGCTGCAGTGATGCAAAAGGCCAAGGCTCAGTGCAAGGAATGCACAAAAGAGGGCAGCACTGGTTTGCAGCCATTACCCCAGAGTGAACGTTGCGCGTGTGTTTATATCGCGTGTGAATTAAATAGTTTTATGTGAGATAAAAAAGTGTGCGAGTGTGCCGTGTGATGCCGGCTTAGAATAGCAACACCCCATTTCCCGTGGGAGTCGTAAGAGGCGACTAAGGGACTCGAGGGTGTGTATTGCAATTTTAGGCGAATGATGAGGTCAATTCGGGATTTAAATTTTCCTTACTTGCCTTAAATTAGTGCTGTCACTTTCCGTCAAATAGGTTTAGAAAAGGATAGGAGATATTTTAGTAGTGTCATGTCTTATAATTTCATGCAAAATACGTGTTATCTGTCAAAATAAGGCGACGATCAACACAATCGCGACTAAATGGACTAGAAAAGGCGAAGAAACCATTGACGTTTTTAAAAATGACAGGACTTAGATATCTCCTTTCCTTTTCTAAACATATTTGATGGAAAGTGACAGCACTAATTTAAGGCAAGTAAGGACAATTTATATCCCGAATTGTGGCCATTGATACCCTATTAAAAGAGACGAAAGGCCTCGGTGTGTGCCGTCTCGCTCGGCTCGTTTTTTTTGCAACCAGTCCTGTGTCCGATATTATCAAACTACAGGCTACAATTTTACAGGTGAAATTCGATGTTCATGGCGTAGTTGGTTAGCCATTATGATACCGGGAATATCAAGCGGCTACGCAATGTACTACGAATTTCACCTGTAGACTTGTAGCCTGTAGTTTCATAACAGGAATATCAAGCGGCTACGCAATGTACTACGAATTTCACCTGTAGACTTGTAGCCTGTAGTTTCATAACAGGAATATCAAGCGGCTACGCAATGTACTACGAATTTCACCTGTAGACTTGTAGCCTGTAGTTTCATAACAGGAATATCAAGCGGCTACGCAATGTACTACGAATTTCACCTGTAGACTTGTAGCCTGTAGTTTCATAACAGGAATATCAAGCGGCTACGCAATGTACTACGAATTTCACCTGTAGACTTGTAGCCTGTAGTTTCATAACAGGAATATCAAGCGGCTACGCAATGTACACCTGTAGACTTGTAGCCTGTAGTTTCATAACAGGAATATCAAGCGGCTACGCAATGTACTACGAATTTCACCTGTAGACTTGTAGCCTGTAGTTTCATAACAGGAATATCAAGCGGCTACGCAATGTACTACGAATTTCACCTGTAGACTTGTAGCCTGTAGTTTCATAACAGGAATATCAAGCGGCTACGCAATGTACTACGAATTTCACCTGTAGACTTGTAGCCTGTAGTTTCATAACAGGAATATCAAGCGGCTACGCAATGTACTACGAATTTCACCTGTAGACTTGTAGCCTGTAGTTTCATAACAGGAATATCAAGCGGCTACGCAATGTACTACGAATTTCACCTGTAGACTTGTAGCCTGTAGTTTCATAAGAGGAATATCAAGCGGCTACGCAATGTACTACGAATTTCACCTGTAGACTTGTAGCCTGTAGTTTCATAACAGGAATATCAAGCGGCTACGCAATGTACTACGAATTTCACCTTTAGACTTGTAGCCTGTAGTTTCATAACAGGAATATCAAGCGGCTACGCAATGTACTACGAATTTCACCTGTAGACTTGTAGCCTGTAGTTTCATAACCACTGTTTGAATAGTACGTCCATGGATTAACCTACATGTATGTTGTTGCAGGTTTCGTGGGCCCCCAGCATTTGCACGCGCTGGTCCGCCTGCTGGGGTACCAGGGCGTGGCGGTGGTGGTGTCGGAGCTGCTGGGGGTGGCGCGCGGCCTGCTACACGGCACGCTCGCGCAGTTCACGCGGGCGCTACAGCAGGCCATGCCGCGGCACTGCAAGCTGCCCAGATACGACTACGGCTCCAATGGTAACTAAATACATACATATTCCCCTCATGCGTCGTAAACCTCATGTACGATAAGAAGCTCACTCAAAGTGGTTCACGAGCAAACATATCTGCAAGATGGCGCCACGTGACAGAACAAAGATACGACTACGGCTCCAACGGTAACTAAATACATACATATTCTTCCCCTCGTAAACCTCATGTAGCGACCTCACTCAAAGTGGTTCACGAGCAAACATATCTGCAAGATGGCGCCACGTGACAGAACAAAGATACGACTACGGCTCCAATGGTAACTGCACACACACATATTCTTCCCCTCGTCACACCTCGGACACTGGCGCTCAAATGTATGAATCAAACGCGTTGCTTTGCACACAGTCTAAGCACGCGTAGGTGAACTCGGACCACGCTTGTGTGTGTGAGACAACATGTCAGGGTTGCCGCCATTTTGCGTTCGCGAATCGGGAACGCAATGTGCGGCAGTATGAAATGACCTTCGTCGTCGCGTCCTTGCTAGCCGGTGTCTGAGCGTCCTCCGAGCGCGGGTGGGCGGCGCTTGTAGGGGGAGGCAGGGAGTGACCATACTGTACGCTAGTACTATTAATTATACTGTGCCCTCGTAAACCTCATTGCTGGTTCACGAGCAAGCACGACGCAACAGAAGTTCCAACATATCTGCAAGATGGCGCCACGTGACAGAACAAAGATACGACTACAGCTCCAACGGTAACTGCACACATACATATTCCCCTCCACGCGTCGTAAACCTCACTTCTGAGGGTCGTGATTCCCAAGTTGGGAAATTATTGTATCTACACTCGTCTCATAATGTTAGAATTATGAATTCGAAAACAGTTGTATTAAGACCTACTTTATGCATTCTACCTATAAAAAATACAGTTTGATGGAAATTACAGACGCGTAATGACTTAATGAGAAAACTCTTACTACGATAAAGTTGAGAAATGAAACGATTTTTTTTTTAGCAATACTCAAATTGCCATCTTCCGTCGCATCTGTCAGTTGTTGTTGTACGGTAAAAAGATAAAAAAATAAGATAATTGATTAGGTTGTTCAGTTGGTGTCCAGATGTTGTTCAGTTGTTGTTCAGATGTTTTTCAGTTGTTGTTCAATTGTTGTTCCGATGTGGTTCCGATGTGGTTCCGATGTTGTTCAGTTGTTTAGTTATTTGTTGTTCAGACTCGACATCTGAACAACTGTTTATATAGAATTTTCGAAAATTCATATCATGCCATATTACGTTCTCGTATTGAATTTGACCTTGTATCGGGCCTTGCAATCGCTGGTGCGGACGTTTGGAAAAGTGTTAAACGGAGGTTTTTTTGGATAGTGTAGATAAAATAGTGTATGCAACTGCTATAATTAGGCATTAGAATGCTCGTGTCAAACTATTATCACACTCGGCTACGCCTCGTAAACAGACAATCGCATTCTAATGACCCCCATTATACGACAGTTGCATAAACTACTATTCTCATTGATAATGCTTTTCCATCGCTGCCTATCTTTAGCGGCATGGAGTGCATGTGTCCATTTTAGTTAAAGAACTCCAGTGTCCCTTTTATAGCACGTTCACACAATGTCAATATGGGCAGGGAAATAGTAAGGGAAGTGGGCTGCGCGAATATGTAAACAGGTTACTCGCGCTGCTACTCGTCATGCCGCTGCCACTTCCCGTGCTCCCTCGAGTGTCGCGTGTCCAACGGTAAAGAGTGCACGTGACGAGTGTACGCCCACTTCGGCGGCTCTGTATGTTGTGGGTTAAATGTTACGAATGTACTCAATCACCAAACTAACCGACTCCCAACTACCAATACAACTATATCAATGAAACGAATAAATATAGCATTATTTTATTGGGGTTCATTTGGGTCTTTCGTCGATTATTAAAGTCCGTAATTCTTGTTGTTTGTATGAGTCTCCGATATTTTGGTTATTTATGTTACAATCACCAATAAAATTAAAATACAATATAGACATTAAAAAATTTAATAGCTTCAACTGTCTCGATTTCACGGTACTGACTAAAACGGCTAATTAAAAATAGCACTGTCACATTCCGCTAAATAGGTTAAGAAAAGGTTAGTAGATGTCATAGACTATTTTAGTCATGTCATGTCTTAAATAGTCTATGATTTAACCGCCATATTTTGAATCGCCGCTTAATTTTGACAGATACTGCGTTAAATCATAGTCAATTTACGAGGCGATCATCTTTTCTATTTAACAGAAAAATACAGTGCTATTTTTAGTAAGAGATATTAGTAAAGAAAGATAATACCGGGTAGCCGAAAAGTGACGTCCAAAGACAAAACTTGAATGCCTTATACTAAGGGCTATCTTAGGGGTAAAATTACAAAAAATCGCGGTACATACATCGGAGTGATTCGGATACCCCTTAGAATAAGGCATTCAAGTTTTGTCTTTGGACGTCACTTTTTGGGCAAGTATAAGGCATATAACTTTTTAAGCACTCGCGATCACTTTCACTCATTTTAAGTATTAGACCGGGTCTATCGCGATAGTATTTAGGTAAATATTAGTAATTTACCTGTGTCCCGACGTTTCAATACAGTTTCATGTACTAAATACTATCGCGATAGACCCGGTCTAATACTTAAAATGAGTGAAATGTTGTCACTGGTCTGTATGTAATGTTTGTTTAAGGCGTGCTGGGCTACTACCACGCTCAGCTGACCGACATCGTCCAGTATCCGGACGCGCGCACGGAGTTGTTCCACGCGTTCCGTGAACTCGGCAACATCATACTCTTCACGCAGCTCATCGAACAGGTAATGCCATCGATAAGGGAAATTAAGAGTTTTTTTTTATTCACCCCGGAAATTTTACAGGGCGATTCTACTCATGATTCTGAACAACTTTTAGTATGGGGTCACTTGCGAAATCGCGAAAAAAAACCAGCTGTTCCATACATTTTGTTCGAGTAGGTATGAACTTTTCTATGGAGCAGCTGTTTTTTTTCGCGATTTTGCAGGTGACCCAATAATAAAAGTTGTTCAGAATCATGACAAAAATCAGCAGCTGTAAAATTTCCGAGGTGAATAAAAAATAACCCTGTTTATACAGGATGTTAGGGACGGTGTACCGAAAACTTTGCAGGCATGATCAGACCATGAAACTGAACAACTTTTTGTATGGAGGATATGTTGGTAAACGAGAAAAAAAAATCGATTTCCCATACAAAATTCCCGATCAGCTGATAGACTTACTATGGAAACTCGAAAAAAATATTTCGTTTCCCAACATAGGCACCATAGTAAAAGTTGTTCAGTTTCATGGTCTGATCATACCTGCAATGTTTTTGGTACACCGTCCCTTACATCCTGTATTTAGCCTATTTTGCCGTGTGATGCCGGCTTAGAATAGCATCACCCCATTTCTTTCCCGTGGGAGTCGTAAGAGGCGACTAAGGGACACGAGAGTGTGTATTGCAATTTTAGGCGATAGGCTGACAACCTGTCACTATGGCGATACACAATTTTCCGAATGACCCTCAAATATATCTCAGACGTGGCGTAAGTGTCCGTTTTGCGGCCGTTTACGCTCTGCCTACCCTCGCAAGGGATATAGGCGTGATATGTGTATGTGTTTAGCATATTGTAAGCTGAAGTTTTTCCTAAAATATATAAATAAATAAAAATATAAAAATCATTCTTTTAACTTACCTTAAATTAGCACTGTCACTTTCCGTCATATTATAGGCTTAGAAAAAAATTGAAAATATCCATGTCATGTCTTATAATTTGACGCATGCGTGCATTATATGTCAAAGCAAGCATAATAAATATATATTTTTAAACACGACTGCTTTCTGAGATAAAACCTAGCCTGTGACAATCTGGATAATGTAAGGATTCTTCCGATACAATTCCCATTCGAATCTGTTCATTGATTAACGAGTTGTAGTTCTTTAAAGAATCGCACATATACAATATATGAACTCTTAAAACATAACACTCCTTTTTTTGGTTCGGTAGTCGTGTAATAAGGCGACGATGAAAACTGTGGCGAAAAACTCATTGATAATTTTAAATATGACTGGACTTAACTATCTTCTTTACTTTTCTAAACTTATTTGTCGGAAAGTTACAGCGTTAATTTAAGGTAAGAATATTCAACCAACGTTGTATAAAGTATACGATCAGTAGAAGAAGCCATCCATTACAGAACAAGTTTTGCTGTCTAACTGTGTTCGTGTCTCGTACAGTTAAACTAGGCTCCTGGTGTTCCACACCAGCCGAGCTAACATTCGTGGCACGATGGAATTTTGTCACCGCATCATCTCGGCTGCAGCTCACTTCACTGTGAACAATTTCCGCTTTTTATTCCTACTGAAGTTCTGCGAACATTAGACGACAAAATATGTCGTGGCACGCATGTTAGCCCGGCAGGTCTTGTTACTCCAGATTTTTGATGCAAATAATTGCTGATGATGAATATTAAACTGAAAACTTTCCTAAAGGTCGATGAAGAATAATAATGTTTGGTACTTAAAAACACTGAAACATAATTTTACTGTGAAACCAGCACCGTAAAAATATTAAATTAACTATTGTCTTGTTCATCACAATAAAACAATTTTAAACGGATTTAAGTTGTGTTTATTTTGGATTTTACAATTCCTACGTTTCGAGCTCTTTACAGAGCCCGTGGTCACGGATGACTAAGGTGTTAGACGTCATTATTTAGAATATAAATTATTTTTGTTCTACCGCCATCTATTTCTTCATTGCCTAGCGTAACGTCCGGATTCCATGCAGAATGCTGAAACCGTATCTTGTGTAGTAGGTCTGACAGTATGTTAGATCTGGTTCTTCTGCTGTGTAATCAGCGGAGTCCAAGTTGATGAGATTCCCCATCCAGTATCTCTGTTGAAATTGTTTTATTGTGATGAGTAATAGTTGTGCAAACATAAGAAAATATTATATTGTCTTGTTCTAGGCATTGAGCCAGGAAGAAGTGACAGACCTGCTTCACGCGGCACCATTCCAGAACATACTGCCGAGACCATACGCCGCCGGTAAGATACTCCATATTCTCAGAATAATTTAATCTCATTTATATTTCACTAGATTTCTGCCCAGCGGTTTCACCCGCTGCCACTCCTTTTCCCGTGGTAATAGTTGTTTTCGTGTAAAAAGTGGCCTTTGGGTTATACTCTACCTGTGTTCCAAATTTAATCCAAATCGGTCGGTCCGTTTGAGCGTGAAGAGGTAACAAACATACATACACACACACATACTCTCAGATTTATAATATACATGATGATGATGATGATGATGATGATGATGATGATGATGAAAAATAAAATAAAATGTTTTGTATGATATAATGATTTCTATTTCAGAGGGTGAAAAGCCAGAGACGAAACAGAAGCGTTTGGAGGCGAAGTATGCAGCTCTTCAAATCGTTCAGAATGTCGACAAGTACGGTACTGCCAAGGTGAGTATCGCCCTACGTAAGGGCGGCCACACATAATTGCGAACTCGCATCGCACCGTCATATCAAAAGTGGAGTGGAACTCACTACCTGCGTCTGTGTTTCCAAACGCATACAACCCTAATCTCTTCAAAGTAAGAGTGAACAGGCTTCTTCTGGGTGAGCTCGCTCCATCTTAGACTCTGTCTCTGTCCTATGACCTAGACTAGAGTCAAGAGCAAATCCATACTTAATGAAAAAAAATGTGTCACTTTTTTTTTGACTCGAAAGTGATGCGATGCGACTTTGCAACGTGTGGGCGCCGTTAAGGCTAGAAAAATGGCCGCGCTTGAAAACAAAATTGTATACCTAACACGGGAATATGGTATTCAATTACGCCTTGATTTGATTTAAGACTGATAAATTGTTGTTGAGATGAAGCCGCGCTACGCGTTGTTGGCATTTAGATAAGATTGCGAAATTTGCGGGTAAGGGATGAGCCGCTATAGCCCACATGGAAGAGGCGTCGCCACTTGTGATGGCGTTCAAATCCTGTAGAAAATTTTGCAAGTTTTTTAAAAACTGTATACCAAACCTTACAAACTAAAAACTGTATACTAAACCTAACAAACTAAAAACTGTATACCAAACCTAACAAACTAAAAATTGTATACCAAACCTAACAAACTAAAAACTGTATACCAAACCTAACAAACTAAAAACTGTATACCAAACCTAACAAACTAAAAACTGAATACCAAACCTAACAAACTAAAAACTGTATAACAAACCTGTAAACCTAACCAAACCTACCAAATCACATTATTCTCTGACATTTGTATTTTGTATGTTATTGTATGTACCTACTGTAACTATGAATTTGAATATGTGAAACAAATTAATCTAAATCGGGATGTGTTTTGAATTTTGGAATTCATTAATTATTTTCATAAATGAAAATAAGAAATTGAAAAAATGTCAGCGCCCGCCGGGACTTGAACCCGGGACCGTGGAGTACCGTTCCACTGCTCTGCCAATTTTTCAATTTCTTATTTTCATTTATGAAAGTAATATAGCACTGTGAGTGCAAAATAAAACCATAGTACATTCATTAATTATTGTTTTGTATTCATTGCCGTGTGATGCCGGCTTAAAATTTGCCGTGTGATGCCGGCTTAGAATAGCATCACCCCATTTCTTTCCCGTGGGAGTCGTAAGAGGCGACTAAGGGACTCGAGGGTGTGTATTGCAATTTTAGGCGATGGGCTGACAACCTCAATTTTCCGAATGACCCTCAAACATTTGTCAGACGTGGTGTAAATGGTCTTTTTTGCGGCTGTTTACACTCTGCCTACCCCGCAAGGGATAATAGGCGTGATATGTGTTGTATTCATTATTTATTGTTGTCCACAGCAAAGCCAGCTCGCCCGTGAAGGCGACCTGCTCACCCGCGAGCGCTTGTGTTGCGGACTGTCTCTATTCGCCGTGGTGTTGCGTCGGTGAGACATTTATTCAAAGATCTAATCAATTATTGTCCAGATATAAGTTTCACATATAGCTGGACAATAATAATTGCCTTGTAATGCCGGTTTAGAATAGAATCACCCCATTTCTTGTCCGTGGGTGTCGTAAGAGGCGACTAAGGGACTCGAGGGTGTGTATTGCAATTTTAGGCGATGGGCTGACAACCTGTCACCATAGTTATACACAGTTATCTGATTGACCCTCAAACTTTTGTCAGACGTGGCGTAAATTACCGTTTTTCACGGCCATTTATGCTCTGCCTACCCCGCAAGGGATTAAAGGCGTGATATATGTATGTATGTATGTATAAATTATTGTCCAGCTATAAGTTTTACATGGTTAAAAATTGTAAGAAGTTTTAATTAAGTATACTAATTTGTGTGAATGCGGTGTCGAGCTGATAATGGAACACCTTATTACCTGCTCCAACTGCCCTGGCTCTTGCTCGACCTAGATTTCTAGACCTAGAAGCTAACGATAAAGCTGTCAACGTGGCTAATTACTGGCGGAATAAAATCTAAAGTTTGTTGCACATCGACTCGAAGAAGAACGAATAGATCTGTTTTTAATTGTCATATAATTATGTATTTTAGTTTGAGAGCGTGCCTGGTAGCCCCGCACTGGCCCGCGCCCCCCGCGCCCCCGCACCACGCGCCCGCGCACTCCGACGACACTACGGAGTTCCACAGGTATACTACTCGGAATATGTATATATTCATGTTGTTTCCTTTTGTGTGCAAATAAAGTATTCTTATCTTATCTTATCTAATATGAACTTTCATCATTAACCTGGGCAGCCCCGAGGCAGTGCCTTTATTTTTATTTTTTTATCCCGCCCGAGCCGGTTTTCTATTAGGACAATACAAAATTGTTATAAAAAGAAGAAAATTGCGTTATGAAAAATTTCTTTTTTTTACAATGACCGATCATGACGTCAATAAGTGATAATGCTATCCTACATTGAATAAAGTTATTTCATTTTCATTTTCATCATCATCATTGGCCTCACACGTCTGTGACAGACGATTTGATCAGTGTCTGAGGCAAGACTTCATGGCTGTATAAGCCGATACGGGAGCGGCGTAATTTTCCGCACGCTCTACAAGCGAAGGTGGAATTTGAGCTTGATATGAACTTTATATGATCTATATTTAGTGTAAATTTTACCTCTTCTTTTTTCGTAAGTTCCTCGTACCATAGTTGACTGGGAGTGTACAAGCTACGCATGTACTTATTATTTCGTAATACCTAAATGCCCAGCCGAACGTAAGTAGGTTAGCTTAGTTAGCAATATCGTTATTTCATACTTCTTTTGTGAAATAAATCAGTGTTCAATAGTCACGCAAGCGATTCGGTTGTTTTACTTGTCCTACGGTATTCAACCCCTAGCGTAGCAATCTTAGCGAAGCTTTAGCGTCAATATCTCATCTATTGTACCGTAACGGCGACGGGACGGTACAGGGAGAGATCCCTTAATGGGATAAGTCCGCCTTTCTGCCTTACCTTTTCTTTTATTTGTGTTTTTTTTTCTTTATGATTTATTTAGTGCAATAAAGTTATTACATACATATATTATTTGCAGATTGTGGTCCGCGTTGCAGTTTCTGTACTGCATCCCTGTTGGAGACACGCAGTTTACTGTCGAGTGAGTATTCAAACTACTTATGATCGTTACCGATACCGAGCTATGATGTTTTGTGTGTGGAATGGAGTGGCATAGGCTATTGTATACCACGGGAAAACATCACATTTCCGCGACAAAAACAATTGCAGTTGGTAAGCTAGTCTACTCTTATATTATAAAGAGGAAAGATTTGATTGTTTGTTTGAATTGGCTCTGAAACAACTGGACCGATTTAAAAAATCTTTTACCATTAGAATAATGGTAAAAGATTTTACCATCTAATGAACATATAAAAGATTTTACCATCTAATGAACATAGGCTATATGAAAATGTCTTATTCCCACGGGAAACCGGTTAGCAGGCAGCGGGTGACACCGCTGAGCAGGCCGCTAGTAAAATGTAAGTGGCATCCACCAAGGAAGTTTATCGGGACCCAAACTATTCCCTATACTAAACGCCTTGCTAAAGGCCATCAAAAAAGTTATACATGCGGCAAATGCGTATTTTTTAATTTATTTTCTTTTTGGCATAGTATACATAAACATACAATTTAGTCAAATGCCTTCGATAAACCTCGTAAAGGTTTATCTTGATGACATAATTCCGCTATTAATATAAACCAATGTCAAAGCTATTACGTTCAAATCAGTACTAATAATATAGGTAGAAATTTTATTAATGAACGATAGCGAAAACTCAAGACGGGCTGATAAGGATAGGTAGAAATTAGAAAAAAAAGTGTGGATCTCCCATACAAAATTGCCAATCAGTTGATTGGTGTTACTATGGAATCTCAAAATATTTTTGTAATATTTTAACCTATGTTCCTTGGGAAAAGTTGTTCCTTATCACCAGCCACTTATGCGTATTAGTACACCCTACTTATACAGGGTGTAAGAAACAGCCCTCCGAATACTTATAGTGTGCATTCAGACCATGAAACTGAACAACTTCCGATGAGAAAATATTTTAGGAAACGTGAAAAAACAATTGACTTCCCATAGCGACTCAGCTGATTGTGATTTTGTATGGGAGGTCAAATATTTTTTTGTCGTTTCCTGACATATGTTTCTAGGTTAAAGTTGATCAGTTTCATGGTCTGAATGCACCCTATCAGTATGAGAACGGCTGTCCCTTACACGGGGGTAAAATGTATTAACTTTTATTGTATTTTATTTTATTAAGTATGGGTTTGCTCTTGACTCTAGTCTAGGTCATAGGACAGAGACAGAGTCTAAGATGGAGCGAGCTCACCCAGAAGAAGCCTGTTCACTCTTATTTTGAAGAGATTAGGGTTGTATGCGTTTGGAAACACAGACGCAGGTAGTGAGTTCCAGTATTTCCTCAAATTTCCTTGTATGTTTAACCGCCATATGTTTAATCGCCGCTTTATAATGACAGATACCGTTTAAAATCTAATTCTTTTCTTATCTGAGCCTATTGAACAGAAAGTGAAACTATGAGTTTGGAAACACAGACGCAGGTAGTGAGTTCCACTCTTTAATATGGAGTTTTTATTCAAACACGCGTTTTCCTGTATTTTTCTAGGGAGTTGTTCGGCGAAGGGCTACACTGGGCGGGGTGCACCCTCATAGCCCTGCTGGGGCAACAGAGGCGCTTCGAGGCGCTCGACTTCTGCTATCACATCCTGAGAGTGCAACGAGTGGACGGAAAGGACGAACTCGTCAAGGGCATTGTAAGTTTCTCAGTATAATTTCAGGTGAAATTTTAGGTCGCCCTGTGGAACGTCCGGGGACAGCTCTTTTTTAGCGAACATCGATTTCTAGTCAAGTACATACATACATCAGCTTATTGCAGTCCACTGCTGGACGTAGGACTCCCACAGGGTACGTCATAGGGCACGATCTCTCGTTTTCACCATCCAGTCGCTACCAATCGTCCAACGCTACGCTATGCCGAGGCGTGGCCTCCACTCGTATCAAGTACGATATAGATAATTTTCTTTTTTAGGGTTCCGTACCCAAAGGGTAATAACGGAAAACCTATTACTGAGGCTCGGCTGTCCGTCTGCCTGTCCGTCCGTCCTACAGTTACGAGGCTGTATCTCCTGAACCGTTATACCTAGACATTTGAAATTTTCACAGATGTTGTATTTCTGTTGCTATAACAACAAATACTAAAAATTTAATAAAATAAATATTTATGGGGGCTGCCATACCAAACACGTGTTTTTTTGTCATAGATAATGGTACGGAACCCTTGGTTGTAGATGCATTTAGGTACCTGAAAGTGCAATCTACACAATGGCGATATTGAGCAACAAACCAGTCTTTCGCACTTGGCCGTTTTTTTTCCAGCTCTTTGTAACACGTGTCACTTTTAGGATTGTAACTAGTAACTCTTCCACCATCTATCCTAAAATAGTTGCCATACCTGGCTCTCTCTTTCTCTCTGTTTCTTAGTAATTTTGTTAGATGGCGTTCATCCTATCTCATTTCTGTTAGCTTGTCGTTGGTATATCTTATTTATTTATGTATGCATGTATTTATTTTATGTATTTTTATTTTTCATGTTAAATTATTAAGTATAGTATTTTAGTTTATTCCTGCTTATGTATTGTAGTTTAGTGCGAAATTTAAGTACGATTAAATTCCTTTTTTTTTGTGTATGGGCACCCGCTTTTACTCTTTCTGTTTATCTTTTGGTTGGCCGGTAGAGAATGCCGCGTGGCATTAGGCCCGCCCTTTGTACTTTCTGTGCAATAAAGTTTAATAAATAAATAAATAAATAAAACTCTTCACACACACACACACCAATGTAACCGTTGTATATTGTTCGGCAGCCGCTGAAGCGCATGGTGGACCGCATCCGGCGGTTCCAGGTGCTGAACTCGCAGATATTCGGCGTGCTGGCGCGCCACCTCGCCGCCGACGACGAGCGCGCCGGCGTCGAGCACGTGCGCTGCTTCCCGCCGCCGCAAGCGCCCGCGCACATCGTCAACTAGGAGCAGGCAGCACGTGCGCTGCTTCCCGCCGCCGCAAGCGCCCGCGCACATCGGCAACTAGGAGCAGGGAGCACGTGCGCTGCTTCCCGCCGCCGCAAGCGCCCGCGCACATCGTCAACTAGGAGCAGGGAGCACGTGCGCTGCTTCCCGCCGCCGCAAGCGCCCGCGCACATCGTCAACTAGGAGCAGGGAGCACGTGCGCTGCTTCCCGCCGCCGCAAGCGCCCGCGCACATCGTCAACTAGGAGCAGGGAGCACGTGCGCTGCTTCCCGCCGCCGCAAGCGCCCGCGCACATCGTCAACTAGGAGCAGGGAGCACGTGCGCTGCTTCCCGCCGCCGCAAGCGCCCGCGCACATCGTCAACTAGGAGCAGGGAGCACGTGCGCTGCTTCCCGCCGCCGCAAGCGCCCGCGCACATCGTCAACTAGGAGCAGGGAGCACGTGCGCTGCTTCCCGCCGCCGCAAGCGCCCGCGCACATCGTCAACTAGGAGCAGGGAGCACGTGCGCTGCTTCCCGCCGCCGCAAGCGCCCGCGCACATCGTCAACTAGGAGCAGGGAGCACGTGCGCTGCTTCCCGCCGCCGCAAGCGCCCGCGCACATCGTCAACTAGGAGCAGGGAGCACGTGCGCTGCTTCCCGCCGCCGCAAGCGCCCGCGCACATCGTCAACTAGGAGCAGGCAGCACGTGCGCTGCTTCCCGCCGCCGCAAGCGCCCGCGCACATCGTCAACTAGGAGCAGGCAGCACGTGCGCTGCTTCCCGCCGCCGCAAGCGCCCGCGCACATCGGCAACTAGGAGCAGGCAGCAAGCGCCCGCGCACATCGTCAACTAGGAGCAGGTAGCACGTGCGCTGCTTCCCGCCGCCGCAAGCGCCCGCGCACATCGTCAACTAGGAGCAGGCAGCAAGCGCCCGCGCACATCGTCAACTAGGAGCAGGTAGCAAGCGCCCGCGCACATCGTCAACTAGGAGCAGGTAGCACGTGCGCTGCTTCCCGCCGCCGCAAGCGCCCGCGCACATCGGCAACTAGGAGCAGGCAGCAAGCGCCCGCGCACATCGTCAACTAGGAGCAGGTAGCAAGCGCCCGCGCACATCGTCAACTAGGAGCAGGTAGCACGTGCGCTGCTTCCCGCCGCCGCAAGCGCCCGCGCACATCGTCAACTAGGAGCAGGCAGCAAGCGCCCGCGCACATCGTCAACTAGGAGCAGGTAGCAAGCGCCCGCGCACATCGTCAACTAGGAGCAGGTAGCACGTGCGCTGCTTCCCGCCGCCGCAAGCGCCCGCGCACATCGTCAACTAGGAGCAGGTAGCAAGCGCCCGCGCACATCGTCAACTAGGAGCAGGTAGCACGTGCGCTGCTTCCCGCCGCCGCAAGCGCCCGCGCACATCGTCAACTAGGAGCAGGTAGCACGTGCGCTGCTTCCCGCCGCCGCAAGCGCCCGCGCACATCGTCAACTAGGAGCAGGTAGCACGTGCGCTGCTTCCCGCCGCCGCAAGCGCCCGCGCACATCGTCAACTAGGAGCAGGTAGCACGTGCGCTGCTTCCCGCCGCCGCAAGCGCCCGCGCACATCGTCAACTAGGAGCAGGTAGCACGTGCGCTGCTTCCCGCCGCCGCAAGCGCCCGCGCACATCGTCAACTAGGAGCAGGTAGCACGTGCGCTGCTTCCCGCCGCCGCAAGCGCCCGCGCACATCGTCAACTAGGAGCAGGCAGCACGTGCGCTGCTTCCCGCCGCCGCAAGCGCCCGCGCACATCGTCAACTAGGAGCAGGCAGCACGTGCGCTGCTTCCCGCCGCCGCAAGCGCCCGCGCACATCGTCAACTAGGAGCAGGTAGCAAGCGCCCGCGCACATCGTCAACTAGGAGCAGGCAGCACGTGCGCTGCTTCCCGCCGCCGCAAGCGCCCGCGCACATCGTCAACTAGGAGCAGGCAGCACGTGCGCTGCTTCCCGCCGCCGCAAGCGCCCGCGCACATCGTCAACTAGGAGCAGGTAGCAAGCGCCCGCGCACATCGTCAACTAGGAGCAGGTAGCACGTGCGCTGCTTCCCGCCGCCGCAAGCGCCCGCGCACATCGTCAACTAGGAGCAGGTAGCACGTGCGCTGCTTCCCGCCGCCGCAAGCGCCCGCGCACATCGTCAACTAGGAGCAGGTAGCACGTGCGCTGCTTCCCGCCGCCGCAAGCGCCCGCGCACATCGTCAACTAGGAGCAGGTAGCACGTGCGCTGCTTCCCGCCGCCGCAAGCGCCCGCGCACATCGTCAACTAGGAGCAGGTAGCACGTGCGCTGCTTCCCGCCGCCGCAAGCGCCCGCGCACATCGTCAACTAGGAGCAGGTAGCACGTGCGCTGCTTCCCGCCGCCGCAAGCGCCCGCGCACATCGTCAACTAGGAGCAGGTAGCACGTGCGCTGCTTCCCGCCGCCGCAAGCGCCCGCGCACATCGTCAACTAGGAGCAGGTAGCACGTGCGCTGCTTCCCGCCGCCGCAAGCGCCCGCGCACATCGTCAACTAGGAGCAGGTAGCACGTGCGCTGCTTCCCGCCGCCGCAAGCGCCCGCGCACATCGTCAACTAGGAGCAGGTAGCACGTGCGCTGCTTCCCGCCGCCGCAAGCGCCCGCGCACATCGTCAACTAGGAGCAGGTAGCACGTGCGCTGCTTCCCGCCGCCGCAAGCGCCCGCGCACATCGTCAACTAGGAGCAGCTAGCACGTGCGCTGCTTCCCGCCGCCGCAAGCGCCCGCGCACATCGTCAACTAGGAGCAGGTAGCAAGCGCCCGCGCACATCGTCAACTAGGAGCAGCTAGCACGTGCGCTGCTTCCCGCCGCCGCAAGCGCCCGCGCACATCGTCAACTAGGAGCAGGTAGCAAGCGCCCGCGCACATCGTCAACTAGGAGCAGGTAGCAAGCGCCCGCGCACATCGTCAACTAGGAGCAGGTAGCAAGCGCCCGCGCACATCGTCAACTAGGAGCAGGGAGCACGTGCGCTGCTTCCCGCCGCCGCAAGCGCCCGCGCACATCGTCAACTAGGAGCAGGTAGCACGCGCCCGCGCACATCGTCAACTAGGAGCAGGTAGCAAGCGCCCGCGCACATCGTCAACTAGGAGCAGGCAGCACGTGCGCTGCTTCCCGCCGCCGCAAGCGCCCGCGCACATCGTCAACTAGGAGCAGGTAGCAAGCGCCCGCGCACATCGTCAACTAGGAGCAGGTAGCAAGCGCCCGCGCACATCGTCAACTAGGAGCAGGTAGCAAGCGCCCGCGCACATCGTCAACTAGGAGCAGGTAGCAAGCGCCCGCGCACATCGTCAACTAGGAGCAGGTAGCACGTGCGCTGCTTCCCGCCGCCGCAAGCGCCCGCGCACATCGTCAACTAGGAGCAGGTAGCACGTGCGCTGCTTCCCGCCGCCGCAAGCGCCCGCGCACATCGTCAACTAGGAGCAGGCAGCACGTGCGCTGCTTCCCGCCGCCGCAAGCGCCCGCGCACATCGTCAACTAGGTATACTTCCAGCTAGACACAATCGCAATGGGACAGTTTCAAATTGACACAGTCTCAAATGGACACACGCAGTACAGTCACGAAAATAGTCCAAAATGGCTTCCCGCCGCCCCAAGCGCCCGCGCATGTTGTCAACTAGGTAGCATTCCACAGAAACACAATCCCAATTTGACAGTTTCAAATTTACACAGACTCAAATGGACACACGCAGTACCGTCACGAAAATAGTCCAAAATGGCGCCCCAAGCGCCCGCTCATATCGTCAACTAGGTATACTTCCACAGAAATACAATCCCAATTTGACAGTTTCAAATTGACACAGTTTTAAATGGACACACGCAGTACAGTCACGAAAATTGACCAAAATGCGCCCGCGCATATCGTCAACTAGGTATACTTCCAGCTAGATACAATCGCAATGGGACAGTTTCAAATTGACACAGTCTCTCAAATGGACACACGCAGTACAGTCACGAAAATAGTCCAAAATGGCTTCCCGCCGCCCCAAGCGCCTGCGCATATCGTCAACTAGGTAGCATACCACAGAAACACAATCCCAATTTGACAGTTTCAAACTGACACAGTCTCAAGTGGACACACGCAGTACAGTTACGAAAATAGTCCAAAATGACGATGTTTGCCTACTTCTAGGAAACCTAGAAATTATAAATTCTTTATATTTCGCTATATGCGTTTTTAGTTGAGTCCTACCTTATCTCCTTAGATTATTTTGCTATATTCCTCTTTATTTAATAGTTTTCACAATATGCGGACCAGCTTTTGGCTTTTAAACATCTGCCATCTTTGATCCGTTGTCCTTCGACCACAATGCAATCTGTCAACATCAGTGTCATTAAAGTCAGGTAAGGGGTTACAACAACACTTACCAAAAGTCAGAATCTATTCCTTATATTATGCAAACTGCTTTCTGGGCCCCGCCTGCACTATAAGCCACATTCGACCTCAAATTAAGTTCAGCTTTATAGCTCCTTATTTGTGGGGAAAACCGTCTGCATTTAGATTTTTTTATAAAAATTGAAGTAATCAATATTCATATTTATTGAGTTTTCTTCTCTATCTAATTTGTCACTTTAAATATATCTACTCATAAAACTTACAATACAAATTCTTCATTAGGAGTAAGAAAGGGTACAACAAGGTCAAGGTACTTAGGAGACTGAACAACTTTCCCCATTGAACATAGGTAGACAAATTAAAAAGAAAGTGCAACACACCATTTTAAAATATAAAAAAAAGTAAATTAACCAACTTATCGGCAATTTTGTATGCGAGGTGTAATTTTTTCTTATATTTAGACCCATGCTCCATGGGAAAATTGTTCAGTTTCATGAGAACCTTGACTGTTTTTCGATTTTTTATAATTCAGGCGAAACCCTTTTTGTTACGTTCTGTACACCTAAATAGAATTCATTCCCATGATTGCATATAAGTTAATTTATTGAAGATTTATTGTGCTATGAATGTATGTAGGAATAAGTTTATTAATATAAGGATGTTGATGTGTTAATAATGCCCGAAATAATAAATATATAACAAAATGTAATCTAATTATAATCAAGAAAGATGAATCAATCTGTTTTTTCTTATAAACTTTATACCATATTAAAGTGACTTGCAATTATATTAGACTATGCAAATACGTGTAGTATTAACCTAAGGGTATTTGTCGGTAGAGGGTAAATAGTTCCAGGGCGAGTTCTAGGCGTGAGAGAGAGCAGAGAAATTGCAGTTTTTCAGCTCGAACACTTTTGACTAGAAATTCGAAAAGGAATTCTATCGCAACTGAAATGAGGATGACATTCGACTAGAATGAGAAACGGTTCTTAAGGTCGCCCGTAGGCAACCGGCGGCGTTTTTCATTCTATGCAATGTTACCTTTATTTCAATAACGTACGGTTCTTTTTTGAATGTCTATTAAAAGTGCTCGAGCTGACCCCGCAAATACGAACGTTTTGTCTGCGTCAGCCCAAATAGAACAACTTTTCTTAGAATTATGTAAAAAAATTTGGTCCTCGCTTGCATTTTGTTTTTGCTCGAGTGATTTTGTATGGGAGAACCAAATTTCGATTCTTATTTCGAAAAACATTGTTCAGTTTCACGTCTACAACACGCCCTGAAAATATTAACCCTCTTCCACCAAACACAGTGTATAACTACTTCCATTCAGATAAACATGCTTTAGTATATTTGGTAAATAAAAATGTTAGTCTCGAAGCGAAATATGAAACTATGAAAATAATGTTAGTATTAAGATTATAATGAATGTATTAGTTGTAAGTTTTAATTAGTTAGCATAGCATTTACTCTTTTTTATCGCAATACGTAGTAATAAAATAATAATAAAGTATTTAATTCGTTTTATTAATTAGTAATCCAAAGTAATCCGAGCCTAATTCTTATCAGCATAAGGGCTGCCGCAGACCAAACGTACGTTTTTGCTAGTGGCTGCCCAGAATGACAAACGCCGGCGGCTGTCGCCGGGCGACCGTGTATGCCGTTTGTCATTGTAGCCAATGTCATCTCAATTTTAATTTTGATAAAGTTTATTTTCGAAGTTCTGGTCAAAAGTGTTTGAGCTGTCCTTATTTCAGTTAATAATTGTAAATAAAAATCAAAACTCATATATTTTTCAATTATATTTAAAACACATATCAACTTATTAGAACTTATAATTAAACGGAAGTACATCAACATTTTAAAATAATTACACTAACATAATTATGCATATTATTGAGCTACATTTGCTTCTGTACTTTTTGAAGTTAAATCCAGCTTACAATTCGACTTTGTTCGATCAGAGTTATATCTTTTAAATATTCAATAGATTTCCCTTATCATTTTGGGGCTACATTTTAAAATCTAGACACATGTAAACACATCTTACGAATATCATGTAATCTTGGTTATGAAAGTGCCGCGTATTTTTTTTTTGTGCTAGTTTTAAAAAACAAATTAAATTAAGCGACCCCTATGAGGCCTACATCACTCCATCAAAGGTCCGATTCGGGCCTACCGAATTCCGCTTTAAAAAAAATTGCAACTGGGCAGGTTTTTTTGGGGGGTTTTGCCTGTTCAGGAGGTCCGATTAATTATACGCATGTAAACTACACGCTTTAAGAATCTTGACTTCAATTTGAAACAAATATCGTTTTCAGATGGTGGTGGCGTAAAGTTACATGCCGTGTGATTAACCTGGCCAGCCCCGAGGCAGTGCTTTGATTTTTATTTTTTTATCCCGCCCGAGCCGGTTTTCTATTAGGACATTACAAAATTGTTATAAAAAAAAGAAAATTGGGTAATGCAATTTTTTTTTACAATGACGGTTCATGACGTCAATAAGTGATATGATAATACTATCCTACATTGAATAAAGAATTTCAATTTCAATTTGTCTTAGTTGTGTTTCGATAGCGTGTCAGTTGGATGGTTTTGCTCGTTTCGTATTCAACTAACAGTTTGAAGTATAGAATATCACAGTGGGCAATAGATTAGTGTCATCTACAGGAACCGAAGACGTCCTCTTGCAGCCATCCGGAAATGTAGTGTACATAATACATATGTAACGGCTGGTGAGGAGAGGAGCTATTGGCTGGCGAGATGAGCAGTGTAAAGCGAAGTGGTGTGGAGCGATGTAATGCGATGTAATACAAAGAGGTGGGGTGCGGTGAGGTGAGCATAGACATTTGTGTCTATGGAGGAGAGGAGGCGAGGAGAGCATAGAGGCGAGACAAAAATGACGTTTTGATTCGAATTTGGAGTTCAGTGTGACAGCGGCGTTTTACACACTTTTTCGTTTAAATCAGAGAAATTGTTTTGCCTACTATTAATCGAATATAAAGCATTGTGATTCCAAGAAACTCTTTTATTGCTAAAATAACCTGACGATAATACATACATACATAAATCACGCTTATATCCCTTACGGGTTAGGCAACGTTAACGGCCGTAAAACGGATATTAACACCAGGTCTGACAAAAGTTCGAGGGTCGGTCAGATAACTGTGTATCACTATAGTGACAGGTTGTCAGCCCGTCGCCTGAAATTGCAATACACATCTAACCCTCGCTCGAGTCCCTTATGTAGTGTAAAGCTCTTTAATTTCAGTTTTGGAGTAAATGTTTACATTAAAGATAATTCATTGATCAAAATAGTATCAAAAATAATCACTAAAGACTAAAATAAACTTTAATTATAAATTGAAAATACGTTCATGAAACAAAAGAACCGAAAAATAAGAGAATCCGGTCCAAAGTCGCCACTAAGGTTTTGGTGTAAATTTTCGCATTTCTATAAGAGTGGAGTGATGTACTTGTTACGCCCCAAAGTGTTTTAAACGTCAATAGCATCGTCTATTGACTTTTAAAAATATGGTTTTATTTGTCTCAACTCCACTCTACTGACTAAATTGGCTAAAAAGAATAGCACTGTCACTTTCAGTTGAATAAGTTTAGAAAAGGATAGTAGATGCCATAGACTATTTTTGTCATGTCATTTCTTAACTAGTCTAACAACGTGTGATGCCGGCTTAGAATAGCATCACCCCATATCTTTTCCGTGGGAGTCGTAAGAAGCGACTTAGGGACTCGAGGGTGTGTATTGCAATTTCACGCGGTGGGCTGACAACCTGTCACTATAGCGATTCACAATATTCCGAAAAACCCTGAAACATTTGTCAGACATGGTGCAAATGGCCGTTTTTTGCGGTTGTTTACGCTCTGCCTACCCTGCAAGGGATTATAGGCGTGATATATGTATGTATGATTTCTGCAGATTTCCTTGTATGTTTAAACGCCATGTTTTTAATCGCCGCTTTATTGTGACATATACCGTTTAAAATCTAATCCTTTCTTGTCTTAGTCTATTTAACAGAAAGTGACATACATACATACACACATCACGCCTATATCCCTTACGGGGTAGGCAGAGCGTTAACAGCCTTAAAACGGATATTAACACCACATTTGGAAACAGATCATGACGTCAATAAGTGATAATGCTATCCTACATTGAATAAAGTTATTTCATTTTCATTTTCATTTACATCTGACAAAAGTTTGAGCGTCAATCAGATAACTGTGTAACAGAAAGTGACAGTGCTATTTTTAGTTAGACATTTTAGTCGGTAACATGAAATTGGGACAATTTTCTTTGCCATTGTCTTTCAGTAGTGTTTCTGTTTGGGCGTGTTTGTTAGTGTGGGTGTCTGCGGCGAGTCCGGGCGGCGTCGCTTGCGGCGCGCGGGGAGCGGCGCGCCCGGCAGCGGGGCGGGGGAGGAGGGCGCCACCAGCCCCGCGTGAGCTTGGGCCGCGAGAAGCATGCCCAGCTGGTTCTGCGCCTGAGAATATCACAAACAAATTTTTCGATATAGTAGTTTATGCAACTGTCGTATAATGGGGGTCATTAGAATGCGAGTGTCTGTTTATCACACGAGGCGCAGCCGAGTGTGATAATAGTTTGACACGAGCATTCTAATGCCTAATTATAGCAGTTGCATACACTATTTTATCTACACTCTCCAAAAAAACTCAGAAACACTTTTCTAAACGTACGCTCCGGCCATTGCAAGGCCCGATACAAGGACAAATTCAATACGAGAACGTAATATGGCTTGATATGAATTTTTAAAAATCTATACTTAAGCAGTTGTTAAGATGTGGAGTCTTAACAATAACTTAACTAAACAACTGAACAACATCTGAACAACAACTGAACAACATCTGAACAACATCGAAACAACAACAAAACAACATCTGTACAACAACAACTGAACAACAACTGAACAACATCTGTACAACAACTGAACAACATCGGAATAACATCTGAACAACAACTAATCAACATCTGAACAACAACAGAACAAAAACCTATTAAAACAACTGAACAACATCCGAAAAATTACCGTACAACAACAACTGTCAGGTGCGGCGGAAGATAGCGATTTAAGTATTGGAAAAAAAACTTCGTTTCATTTCTCAACTTTATCGTATTTAGAGTTTTCTCATTAAGTCATTACGCTTCTGTAATTTATAGTAAACCCTAGTTTTTATAGGCAGAATGCATAAAGTAGGTCATTATGCATCTGTTTTCGAATTCATAATTCGAACATTATGAGACGAGTGTATATAAAATATTAAACAACCCTGCGCTCCAAAACGTCGGCAAAAAGTCCGCACGGCTGCAGTGGGATTGGGCAGGACACGTCTGTCGCATGCATCCCGACAGATGGGCAATATTTGCCACAAAATGGATACCACAGGACGGGCGTCGTCGTCGTGGTCGGCCTAGGAGAAGATGGCGTGATGACTTTGAAGCCTTTCTCCGAGACTGGCATTTGGAAGCCCAAGACCGAGACTCGTGGCGTGAAAGAGGGGAGGCCTTTGCCCTGCAGTGGGACACAGGCAAGGCTAAATAAAAAAAAAAAATATATTTAACGACTATTCACAGTCGTTCTTCTTCTTTTTGTGTAGGAAACCAAATCTTCCAACGACGCAATGAATAACAATCGTTACTCAAAAAGTATCCAATTATAAAATCATATTCTTTCAAACAACTGTACTCAGAATCATTTCTATTGTAATTTCTCATATATTATCCACAATCATAATTATCTTATACAACCACCTATCATACTCAATCATATTTGATCATTAAACAATCATCCACAATCATGTATCGAACAATATACAATCATCCCACAAACAATATTGAATCATCCAATATCATACCTCGATCAAAAACCATTTATTTACAATACTATCCAGAACAGTAACCAATCATCCACAATCATATCTCAAACAGTAACTGATCATCCTCAATCATATCTCAAACAGTAACCGATCATCCACAATCATATCTCGAACAGTAACTGATCATCTACAATCACGTCTCAAACAATAACCAAACATCCACAATCGTATCTCGAACAACAACCGATCATCAACAATCATATCTCGAACAGTAACCAATCATCCACAATCATATCTCGAACAGTAACCGATTATCTACAATCAAATTTCGAACATAACAATGAAAGCCACTGACCTCCTGGAACATTTCTTTGGCCATCATGTAGACTTCGTGCGAGCTGGAGTTGTACATGAGCGCGTTGCTCAACATCTGCAGAACGTCGCGTTGGAATTCAGCTGTCGTCCTGTGGTAACAACAATAACAAACTTTATTATAAACAAACACATGCAAGAGATACTTAAATGTTCGCCGATTTTAAAAGTGTTTTGTTCTGTAGAACGGTTTATCTTAAAACATTGAAAATAATTCTATGTTAATTTTTCAAGAGTTTGCAAGCTAGACTTTCTTCGCGTTAACATAATTCCTAATTATTTGAGCTGAGACAATCCTAGTTAAAGACTTTTTGTCTGTTTACTGAATAAATAAGTAAGACTTTTTGTCTGTTTACCTAATAAATAAGTAGTGTAGTATTTTGTGACTTTCTTTTTAAAACCTAACCAGGGTAGCCCGCGTAACATTGGTCAATTAAAATTGAGTTTTCAAAATACTACAAGTTTCAAATACTTTAGTGATAGCAAATAAGATCAGAAGCTAACGTAGGCAACTTTAAAAACTTTAGTGCAGGTGGACCATCAAATCATGTCAAATGGGGACTTTTCTACTGACAGTTCTCGAGCTTATTTTATAATGTCATACCAGATGGCGTTGTGCTAAGTTGAAATTTTGACATTTGAGTCGTAAATTTATGTGGAAAGTAACTTTTTCACTTTAGCTCAGCGCCATCTTAGTACACTTGAAGATTGCCTAAAAAATTTCCCATTCAATATTCAGAAATTTTATGTTTTGTATTTTATTAGCTTTCTCGCTCAAAGGTTCAGTTTAGCAATTCAAAGTGGGAATGCTGCCAGCCTAGTGGGCTCTTTGTTTCGGGGTGATGCGTTGGAGGGAATTTATTATTTACTAGATTTCCGCCCAGAGGTTTCACCCGCTGCCACTCATTTTCCCGTGGTAATAGTAGTTTTCCCGCGGTAAAAAGTAGCCTATGTGTTATTCCAGATTATACTCTACCTGTGTTCCAAATTTCATCCAAATCGGTCAAGCCGTTTGAGCGTGAAGAGGTAACAAACATACATACACACACAGAAACTCTCAGATTTATAATATTAGTACGGATTATTTATAGTTTTTAGATTTAAGATGACTTTTTTTGTAATTGCATTTGTTTGTTTAAATAAAGATATCTTAAAATAAAATGTAATAGGAGGAAAAAACCCGTTGAATACCTGGTGGTACCAGACTCGATGTTCTTCCTGATGGTGGTGAGATCCATGGGTCGTTTCACAACTATGCTGTACCCGGGCGCCTCCTCGTCTGATATCGGACGCAGGAATATTGACGCGTACTTGTGGGCGCAAAGTCTGCAAACAAATTAGAAACTTTCAGGATACATATTCTCTTGTAATTAACCTGCTGTGTAATTAACCTGGCCAGCCCCGAGGCAGTGCTTTTATTTTTATATTTTTATCCCGCCAGAGCCGGTTTTCTATTAGAACAATACAAAATCCATACTAATATTATAAATGCGAAAGTGTGTTTGTTTGTTTGTTTGTTTGTTTGTTTGTCTTTCTTTCACGTTACAACAGAGCGATATCATGCAGTGTTTTTTAGGTGTGCAGTTAGGTGAGAGGCTGGAGAGTGACATAGGCTACTTTTTATCCCGGAAAAACATATTTTTCCCATCGGAAAAGCGATTAATGTTTAGCAATAGAATACACCCATACTACGAACATAGATGAGTATCATGCAGCGATGTAAAGCATTTTTTTTTTTGAGAGCAGCTAAATGAAAAGCTGGTGAGTGACATAGGTTATTTTTTATCCCGGAAAAACATATTTTTCCCTTCGGAAAACCGATTAATGTTTAGCAATAGAATACATCCATACTACATACATAAATGAGTATCATGCAGCGATGTAAAGCATTTTTTTTTTGGAAAGCAGTTAGATGAAAAGCTGGTGAGTGTCATAGGTTACTTTTTATCTCGGAAAAACATATTTTTCCCATCGGAAAACTGATTATTGTGTAGCATAGAATACATCCATACCACATAAAAAAGATGTATATACAGGATGTAAGGGACAGCCCTCCGAATACTGATATTCCCATAGTAAATGCAGTGAGCTGATTGTGATTTTGTATGGGATATAGAAAAAAAGAATTTAATCTATGGCAGGTTGTTCAGTTTCATGGTTTGAATACACCCAATCAGTATTCGAAGGGCTGTCACTTACACCCTGTATAGCACTACTATGAGAATGTCTCTTGAATATGAGTTTTGGGATATGAATGTGGCTTTAAGGGTGATGTGGGTATGTACTTGAGATACTTCTTACCACAGTAGTAAAGTTAATTTCTACAGTTAAACATGATTTGAAAGTCCATTTCTATAATAATAACCATTTTTAGCACAGTAAGTTTGCCCTGCGTATACTTGCGAAGACACATAATAAACTTAAATTTTTTGGTACCATAGTCCTGAAAATTGAAGACTAGGCAAAATCATTATACTGCGTATTCATATTATTATAATTCCAATCCAAGAACATCCATCCCCAAGTTAATTTGGTTTGGAGCTAATATAGGTTTTCAAATCCTTGATTACATACCCACTCCTTTCTTTCATGTCTTCTTGGAGCATGTTTGTATGTAATAAAAATTTCAAAATAGCAGGAATATTAAAAAAAAATTAAAGCTATATACAAGTAGACACGGTTATGGACACAGAACAGAGCACTTCATACCCCGTCGAGTTTTTAAATTCATTGGAGTTGTCAGGTGTGCCCTCACATAAGCTGCAATTAAAAGTAGGCGTTCCAGTCATGCTTATGCGAAATTTAGATGCCCCTCGATTATGTAATGGAACGAGACTTCGTGTGACACAACTAGGACGGAACATAATTGGAGCCACCATCTTAACCGGCGTTGGCAAGGGTGAAAATGTAATAATACCACGGATCCCAATTATTCCCACAGATCTTCCATTCCAATTCAAGAGGCTGCAATTTCCTATCAAGCTTAGTTTCGCAATGACAATCAACAAAGCGCAGGGACAAACTTTAAAGGTAGCGGGGGTCCACTTAGAAAAACCGTGCTTCTCTCATGGCCAGCTATATGTAGCATGTTCGCGTGTGTCCAATGCTCAGAACCTCTTCATTTTATCCCCAGATGGTAAAACTTACAATATCGTTTACAATAGCATATTAAAATAGTGCTCTGTTCTGTGTCCATTAAGCTGTGTACTATGTCTTTAACACTCTTCTGGAAACAAACGCTCCGAAACACTGTAAAAGCATAAATCCCTCCCCTTTGAAAGACAATTTTTGTATACGCGCTCTCCATCAAGATATGTCTTCCATATTACTCACGATAATTTTTCCGGTTTAGTGACTGCGTCTCTATTAAAATTACGTTATCTTTACTTTTAACATTAAATGCCTGTTTTTCCTTACACTATAAATGTGTCATAATCTTCTTTCTAGCGTCGTAATATCTTCATTATTGAAGGTCGTAATTCCCCTGATGGGAAATATTTTTCTCATTCAGGATTCTTTTCCATCGCTGCGTATCTTGGCGACATAGAGCGCTGAGTGTATTTAATGAGACCACCTAATTGTACTGAAACCTCTTGGTCGTTTGCCATCGACTTTTCCAGTGATCATGAGTGCAAAGTGGCAAAAGAACTCAAGGATCATTCTTGCGCCTCATTACTTGATTTTACAATAGCCTGTATTAGTGATGGTAGCGCCCAGGTACCACAAATTATATACTTTTTCAAGGAAGTGAACCATTCCAGTGTAGTGTCGTCTGTGTATCGGTGAATAGTGATTTTAGTGCCCTCCCAGTTTACACAGTTGTTCGCCTTACGATGTGTCGTTTAGAATACACAACTAATTAATAAAACTCTATGAGTACGCGGGCGAAGCCGCGGGTAACAGCTAGTTGTTATAAAAAGAAGAAAATTGCGTTATGCAAATTTCTTTTTTTTACAATGACCGATCATGACGTCAATAAGTGATAATGCTATCCTACATTGCATAAAGTTATTTCATTTTCATTTTTTTCATTTTCTTAACTTACCTCAATTCAGTGCTGTCACTTTCCGTCAAAAAGGTTTAGAAAAGGATGTCATATCTAATTAAAAAATATATATATTTTTATTATGGATGGGTTTGCTCTTGACTCTAGTCGAAGTCATAGGACAGAGACAGAGTGTAAGATGGAGCGAGCTCACCCAGAAGAAGCCTGTTCACTCTTACTTTGAAGAGATTAGGGTTGTATGCGTTTGGAAACACAGACGCAGGTAGTGAGTTCCACTCTTTAGCAGTGCGCATTATAAATGATGACTGGAAGCGCTTAGTCCGAATTGGTGGAATGGCTACCAGGTACGGATGGTATCCGGCGGTGCGTCTGGATGTCCGATGGTAGAAGGGAGCTGGTGGAACAAGGTCGTGAAGCTCTTGAGCACACTCTCCGAAGTACAATCTATAAAAATCCGACAAGCAGGCAACCTTGCGGCGATGTGAATGTGACTCAAAATACGTGTTATCTGTCAAAATAAGGCGACGATGAAAACAATGACGACTTAATTGACTAGAAATTGCGAAGAACCCATTGACATTTTTAAACATTAGAGGACTTAGATAACACCTATCCTTTTCTAAACCTATTAAACGGAAAGTGACAGCACAAATTAGAGGTAAGTTAAGAGAATTTATATCCCGAAGTGAAGGAATTATGTAGTCAGCATCTTAGCTGAGCTGTTGTGACGAGTACCAAAAGCAGTGAAGTCGAATTGTTGAAAGGAACAGGCGAAACAAACACAACATAACGTATACAGGGATTAATACTTTAATACTTGTTTTTAAATAACACACACACACAAATACACATACACATATCACGCCTATAATCCCTTGCGGGGTAGGCAGAGCGTGAACGGCCGCATAAAACGGTCATTTACGCCACGTCTGACAAATATTTGAGGGTCATTTGGAATATTGTGTATCACCATAGTGACAGGTTTTCCGCGTATCGCCTAAAATTGCAATACACACCCTCGAGTCCCTTGGTCGCCTCTTACGACTCCCACGGGAAAGACATGGGGTGATGCTATTCTAAGCCGGCAGCACACGGCAAACGGTTTTTAAATAAATACATACAATACATAGTGTACACCGTTAAACTTATACAAGAAGTAACAAAAAGGGTAAAACAAGCCGAAAGGCAGTTGAGGTACTCAAGAAAGTCAGAAGAACATGGAACATGGGTCGAAATATTCTCTCTCTCTTTTCGTGTGGGACACCGAGTCATTCAACGACCCGATGAACCCTGGTGTCAGAGTTTTTCAACCGCCTACTACCACTAGTAGGCCTCTGACATGGTTGTGTTACGACCGCCGTCTAAGTAATCATAGACCAGCAACCGGGACCGACGGCTTAACGTGTCCTCCGAAGCACGGAGCCATTTCTTTTCGGACAATCAGTTGGTTCACCCTGCAATGTCCTAACCAGACTGGGAACAAATTCACAAAGTGATAAATATCAACTTTGTGAGTGTCCCACCGAGAATCGAACCCGGAACCTTTGCGTCGCAGGCAGTCGCACTACCACTGCGCCACATCGGCCGTTAAATATTAAAAAAATACTATACCTCCTATACAAAATTGCCGATCACCTGGATAATTTTTTATGCGAGGTTCAATATTTTTAAAATATTTCGACCTATGTTCCTTGGGGAAAGTTGTTCAGTTTCATAAATACCTTAACCTCCTTTCGGCTTGTTTTACCCTTTTTGTTATTTCTTGTAGTTTAACTGTGTTTTCATTGTATTTAAAAACAAGTATTTAAGTACTAGCTGTTACCCGCGGCTTCGCCCGCGTACTCATAGAGTTTTATTAATTAGTTGTGTATTCTAAACGACACATCGTAAGGCGAACAACTGTGTAAACTGGGAGGGCACTAAAATCACTATTCACCGATACACAGACGACACTACACTGGAATGGTTCACTTCCTTGAAAAAGTATATAATTTGTGGTACCTGGGCGCTACCATCACTAATACAGGCTATTGTAAAATCAAGTAATGAGGCGCAAGAATGATCCTTGAGTTCTTTTGCCACTTTGCACTCATGATCACTGGAAAAGTCGATGGCAAACGACCAAGAGGTTTCAGTACAATTAGGTGGTCTCATTAAATACACTCAGCGCTCTATGTCGCCAAAGATACGCAGCGATGGAAAAGAATCCTGAATGAGAAAAATATTTCCCATCAGGGGAATTACGACCTTCAATAATGAAGATATTACGACGCTAGAAAGAAGATTATGACACATTTATAGTGTAAGGAAAAACAGGCATTTAATGTTAAAAGTAAAGATAACGTAATTTTAATAGAGACGCAGTCACTAAACCGGAAAAATTATCGTGAGTAATATGGAAGACATATCTTGATGGAGAGCGCGTATACAAAAATTGTCTTTCAAAGGGGAGGGATTTATGCTTTTACAGTGTTTCGGAGCGTTTGTTTCCAGAAGAGTGTTAAAGACATAGTACACAGCTTAATGGACACAGAACAGAGCACTATTTTAATACGCTATTGTAAACGATATTGTAAGTTTTACCATCTGGGGATAAAATGAAGAGGTTCTGAGCATTGGACACACGCGAACATGCTACATATAGCTGGCCATGAGAGAAGCACGGTTTTTCTAAGTGGACCCCCGCTACCTTTAAAGTTTGTCCCTGCGCTTTGTTGATTGTCATTGCGAAACTAAGCTTGATAGGAAATTGCAGCCTCTTGAATTGGAATGGAAGATCTGTGGGAATAATTGGGATCCGTGGTATTATTACATTTTCACCCTTGCCAACGCCGGTTAAGATGGTGGCTCCAATTATGTTCCGTCCTAGTTGTGTCACACGAAGTCTCGTTCCATTACATAATCGAGGGGCATCTAAATTTCGCATAAGCATGACTGGAACGCCTACTTTTAATTGCAGCTTATGTGAGGGCACACCTGACAACTCCAATGAATTTAAAAACTCGACGGGGTATGAAGTGCTCTGTTCTGTGTCCATAACCGTGTCTACTTGTATATAGCTTTAATTTTTTTTTAATATTCCTGCTATTTTGAAATTTTTATTACATACAAACATGCTCCAAGAAGACATGAAAGAAAGGAGTGGGTATGTAATCAAGGATTTGAAAACCTATATTAGCTCCAAACCAAATTAACTTGGGGATGGATGTTCTTGGATTGGAATTATAATAATATGAATACGCAGTATAATGATTTTGCCTAGTCTTCAATTTTCAGGACTATGGTACCAAAAAATTTAAGTTTATTATGTGTCTTCGCAAGTATACGCAGGGCAAACTTACTGTGCTAAAAATGGTTATTATTATAGAAATGGACTTTCAAATCATGTTTAACTGTAGAAATTAACTTTACTACTGTGGTAAGAAGTATCTCAAGTACATACCCACATCACCCTTAAAGCCACATTCATATCCCAAAACTCATATTCAAGAGACATTCTCATAGTAGTGCTATACAGGGTGTAAGTGACAGCCCTTCGAATACTGATTGGGTGTATTCAAACCATGAAACTGAACAACCTGCCATAGATTAAATTCTTTTTTTCTATATCCCATACAAAATCACAATCAGCTCACTGCATTTACTATGGGAATATCAGTATTCGGAGGGCTGTCCCTTACATCCTGTATATACATCTTTTTTATGTGGTATGGATGTATTCTATGCTACACAATAATCAGTTTTCCGATGGGAAAAATATGTTTTTCCGAGATAAAAAGTAACCTATGACACTCACCAGCTTTTCATCTAACTGCTTTCCAAAAAAAAAATGCTTTACATCGCTGCATGATACTCATTTATGTATGTAGTATGGATGTATTCTATTGCTAAACATTAATCGGTTTTCCGAAGGGAAAAATATGTTTTTCCGGGATAAAAAATAACCTATGTCACTCACCAGCTTTTCATTTAGCTGCTCTCAAAAAAAAAAATGCTTTACATCGCTGCATGATACTCATCTATGTTCGTAGTATGGGTGTATTCTATTGCTAAACATTAATCGCTTTTCCGATGGGAAAAATATGTTTTTCCGGGATAAAAAGTAGCCTATGTCACTCTCCAGCCTCTCACCTAACTGCACACCTAAAAAACACTGCATGATATCGCTCTGTTGTAACGTGAAAGAAAGACAAACAAACAAACAAACAAACAAACAAACACACTTTCGCATTTATAATATTAGTATGGATTACATACATACATATATCACGCCTTTATCCCTAGCGGGCTAGGCAGAGCGTAAACGACCGCAAAAAACGGACATTTACGCCAGGTCTGACAAACGTTTGAGGGCCATTCGGAAAGTTGTGTATCGCCATCCATAGTGACGGGTTGTCAGCCCATCGCCTAAAATTGCTATACACACCCTCGAGTCCTTTCGTCGCCTCTTACGACTCCCACGGGAAAGAAATGGGGTGATGCTATTCTAAGCCGGCATCACACGACAGTATTAATATTTAAGTATTAATATTGGCTATCTAGTTTCCATGGTACAAACTTTGCTTTGTTTGGGGCTAGATGGCGCTGTGTGTAATGTCCTAGATTTAATTATCTATTATTGAATTTGACAGCGCATGCCGTCTCTTTGCTGGTTTCGAAGAGAATGGTCGGGACAAGATTGACAACATCAATCTGGAGAAGCGTTAAGTCTTCTGAGCGCTGTCAAGGTTTTTCAGATGAAAACAATCAGCGTATCATTCGAGGCGACGAATCTCCCTGGTTCCGCGTAATCTCGCATTGATTCATGTGAAAAGCGTCTTGAAAGGACGAACTGTGTTATTCTTTACCTGTCTGAGCTATTATTTCGTGAATACTTGATTATAAAGTTACTTGGTTGATTAATACAGATAGTGATCTTGAAATACCATTTTATTGAAGAGACCTACCAGAATAGATGATATGGCCAATCCTGAAGACGTTGGAGATACGTTTACATATTATTTATTAATTTTTTATTTATATTTTACCTGCTGTAGACGAGCATGACAGACTTCTTCCAAAGCCGGTGTTGTTTTTCAGCCTCAGTAGTGTTTGCAGCTCCAGGTGATTCAGGCGCACTCGCCTCAGCTGCGCTTTCCGACCCGGAACACGCTGGAGAATGACAAATTTTTGTTGATATCTTTTATACTAATTCTCATATAGTTGTATTGCATAAAATAAAAACTAGTTAACCCAGCAGTCAACCAGATAAAAAGAGATATATTTATGGTGTAAAAAAATTAGCTAAGAATATTTTAAGGGGTGAACCAGTACGTGAAACTGAACAACTTTCCCCAAGGAACATAGGTCGAAATATGAAAAAATAATTTGACCCTCCCATACTTAGTGTGTTACCCGAGCGGGATAATTTGTATGGGAGGGCCAATTTTTTTTTCATATTTCGACCTATGTTCCTTGGGGAAAGTTGTTCAGTTTCACATACTGGTTTGCCCCTTAAAATATTCTCAACTAATTTTTTTTACACCATGTATATAGGGTGAAATTTAACTAGTGACCGATAGTGAAATCTCAAGAAGGGCTGGTGATAAGGAACAACTTTCCCCAAGGAACATAGGTTGATATATGACAAAAATATTACGAGTTTCCATAGTAACTCAAATCAGCTGATCGGCAATTATGTATGGCAGGTCCAATACATATTTCTTATAACCTATGTTCCTTGCAATAATGTCCAATATATATTTCTTATTTCAACTTATGTTCCTTAGGGAAAGTTGTTCCTTATCACCAGCCCGTCTGGAGTTTTCGCTATCGGTCACTAGTAAAATTTCACTCAATATTAAAGATCTGTATACATCTAGCAAATTGATTATTGAAAACAGCGTGCGTAAAATGAATTTGCATCAATTTATCTTATTTCTTGTGAGATACCGAGTTGACGAACGAACCGATAAACTTTAAAAAAAATACCTATTGAATAACAAGTATTTAAAAAACTTGCAAAATTTTCTAGCGCGTTCAGACTTTTTTGCAAGTTTTCTAAAAACAATATACCTACAATACATTAGTGCTATGCTACGACATTTTATACCACCCACTAGGTTACTAGTAGATTTTTGACGTCTGAAAAAAAACTTACTTCTTGAATCCGGTTTCTTCTTCCTTGAATAATCTCTTTTCTTTTTGCCGTCTTTCTCTTCTTCTCGACTCAGCTAAATAAAACAAAGACAGTCAGTTATATTTCGCAGTTTTGCGCTGAATAATGTCGGTGAGAATATATTTTTAGGTGTGCACTCTGCGAATAAATAATATGTCTAGACGCATAACTGCCAAAGTACCTCCGATTCAAATATGGTACAAAAAACCATTGTAAGGTACATACATACATAAATCACGCCTGTATATCTTACGGGGTAGGCAGAGCGTTAACGGCCGTAAAACGGATTCACACACCACGTCTGACAAAACGACAAACGAATGACACGTCTTTGAGGGTCAGATGGGCTGACAGGTTGTCAGCCCATCGCCTAAAATGCAATACACATCTAACCCTCGAGTCCCTTACACCCATGGGTAAGAAATGGGGTGATGCTATTCTAAGCCGGCATCACACACTACCATTGTAAGGTAACCATATGAAATATTATTTAATTTTCGTTGTGTAATTTTTTGCGCAATTATATTTCCTGACAAAAAAAGAGTAGTAAAAGTAGAAGAAGGCAGAGGAGGACTTTGCCCACCAGCGAGACTCAACAGGCTAACTCAAGTCTTAAGAAGAAACACATCGAATACCAAATTTTTAAAACACTTCCCGTGTTAGGTTTACATTTTTTGAAAACTTGCAAAATTTTCAAGCGCGGGCAGGATTTGTACCTGCGACTTTCGCATTACTAGTGGCGACGCCTCTTCCATCTGGGCTACCGCAGCTCATTCCTGGCCCGCCAATTTTGCAAGTGTATTTTAATGCCAGTAAACAGAAGCCATGCCACGCGTTACTGGCATTAAAGCAAGCAACTGCAAGTTTAAAAAAAAAAAGAAGAAACACATCCTGATGATAGGTATTTGAACGAACTTTCGTCTTCAAACTCCGTCAATTCGGAAAGCATTAAGTGGTCCAACTACAATAGTTACCTCCATAGGAGTATCGTCATCGGTCTCGGTGTGCGTCTCTTCCGTTTCCGGCGGCGGTTCCTCCTTCACCTCCACTTCCGTTTCCGCTTCTAGTTTCCGCGAGGTGTCTTCGCGGACTATCTCCTTAAGCGGGAGTGAATCCTGCTAACAAACAGATTCACATATAACTTTTTAAGCACTCGCGATCATTTTCACTCATTTTAAGTATTAGACCGGGTCTATCGCGATTAGGGATTGCAATCCCGCACCTCCGCCAATCCCGCGGGATTGATTCGCGGGTTTGGCCCAATCCGGCGCGGATCCCGCGTGATCCCGCATTTTTGAAATGATGTTAAAAAACATATGAAAGTGCAGGTTTTTGTTCAAAAATTCAACTTTTATGAAAAACTAAAACATGTCTTTCATGTTGGAACTAAAAATATTTGTTTCTTTACAAAATAACAATCATAAATTATTTACTTGTAAGTAAAATCAGTCCTACATTACTTATTTGTTTTTTGTAATTTAAAAATTAATTAGACTTGCATTGATTTGTTTATTTTGTCCTTAATCTAACAAATCAACAGTCTTCACTACATAGTATAAAATAAAGTCGCTTCCCATTTGGTGTCTCCTTATATCTTTAGAATTACCCAACGGATTTTGATGCGGTTTTTATTAGATAGAGTAACTTGAGAGGAAGGTTTATAAGTATAATTTATTCCGGGAAAATGTCACATTCCCATGGGAAAACGGGTAGCTCAACTGGTAGTAAACTTTTGACCCCTTTTTGACACCTTTAGGGATTAAAATTTCAAAAATGCTGAAACACGTATTTAATTATTTTAAGTTATGAGTCTAATCAGAAATTTTGAAACAGGTCACATCTAAGATAAAAAACTTTCATACAAACTTTTAACCCCTTTTTCACCCATTTAAAGGTTAAAATTTCAAAAATGCTGAAACACGTGTTTGATTATTTTAAGTTATTAGTCTAATCGTAAATTTTGAAACAGATCACATTCATTTAAAAAAACGAACTTTCATACAAACTTTAAACCTCCGTTTGACCCTATTAAGGGTTAAAATTTCAAATATGCTGAAACACGTGTTTAATTATTTTAAGTCATAAGTCTAATCACTAATTTTGAAAAGGATCACACTTAAGACAACGAACTTTCATACAAACTTTTAACCCCTTTTTCATCCTTAGGGGGTTAAAAAAACCGGAATTTAAAGTAAAGTCGCTTCCCACGTCTGTCCCTGTCTGTTTGTTTGTTTGTATGATTATATCTTCTAAACCACTTAACGGATCTGGATGAAGTTTTTTTCAAAAGATAGAGTGATTCAAGAGGAAGGTTTTTATTTATGATTTATGTCGGCAGAAGGTCTGTTTCCCGTGGGAAATCAGTTAGCAGCGGGTGAAACCGCTGGGCGGGCCGCTAGTATAATATAAAAATGTTGTTTCTTATATTATAACTATTATCATTGACATATGATATCATTAATATATGAATAATCAAATCACATCTTTGTTATGTTTCTATTACTAACTTTGGCGATCGTTTTTGACAGTATGCTCGTAGAAAGTAAATGGTATCAATGGTGTCGTCACCCAGCCTGCTTCTAGTGAACTACAAATATATCCTGACGCCGAAAACGCTCTTTCATCTTCTACGCTAGTAGGCTAGATGGTCAGCATATATGTGTAGGCAAGTGTCAGGTAGTCTTAGTGCAACTGACTGAGACGCGCACGAGGCGACCGAGACCAAACACGAACACAAATTGTGCGAAACGGCAACGTTGCGTGATATTGTACACTCCCGCCGCCGCCGACGCCAACCACCAGTATCCGTTCTGCAAGAAACGGCAACATCGCGTGCGCTTTTACCGCCCCGTGCGGGATCCGCGGATCCGCGCTTTGAATGTGCGGGATCCCGCAAGGCCAAGATTGGCGCGGGATCCCGCGGGATTGCAGGATCCCGCATTGCGGGATTGCAATCCCTAATCGCGATAGTATTTAGGTAAATATTAGTAATTTACCTGTGTCCCGACGTTTCAACACAGTTTCATGTATTGTGGTCGCGGGTTGACGAAATACTATCGCGATAGACCCGGTCTAATACTAAAAATGAGAAACAGATTCACGTAAGAAAATATTCATTTGCTTCTTATTTTCCTGTGGGACACTGAGCTGACAAACGACCCGATGAACCCTAGTGAGTTTTTTCAACGTACTGTCAATTCTTATTATTATTAATACGATAGATTTATCTAAGTAATACCAATGTAAGATGTACGCTAGAATCTAGGCCGATATAACATCTAATAAAATTTAAATGATTAAAAAAGCAACTTCATATTATATTCATAATCAAATTAAGAAAAATTGCGACTGCGGCTAGAAATTGAACTCAAGACCGTGGAGTACCATCCGGACGGCTGCTAGGACAACTAAGTTACCGCCGGAGTCACGGCAGCTGGTGCAAAATATTCAGAACTTAATATTAATCTCACCTCTTCCTCCACATCATCTTCCTTCTTGACTTCCTCTGCTACAGTCTTCTCTCTCTTCTCCTCCTTTATTTCTGTCTGTGGAGCTTCTTCTTCTATTTCCACGTTCACATTCTCTTCTTCGATTTGAGGTTCTTGAGGGATTTCCGGTTCCGGTGGCAATGGTGGCTCTAGAAATTAAAAAAAAAGACGTAAGTTACTAGTGCGACCTAATGAATACCAAATTTTAAAAAACTTCCCGCATTATATTCTTGAAAACTTGCAAAATCCTGCTCACGCAGTTAAAAAAAGGTCAACCTATTTTTCTCCTTTTTTGTATTACAGTTTGTGCAGAAATTTGAGGATAATTGGTGTGGAGCTCCTGAACTCACCCGGAGAATTTTATGTGGTTGTTCAAACAACCAGCATGATCGCGCCCCACTGGGCTTACGAGTTGTACTGGGAAGAACGAATTGGACTGAATTTAACCGGCATGTGCCGGTAGCAAGACTTTTTCTAACAAGACTTTTTTATAATTTTAATAGATAGTTTATCGCATCATTAAATAAAAGGCAAGTACTTTTTATTTTTTATGTTTCATAATCAGAGATTTCAAATTTTAAAAAGTGCCTTAGTTTAACTCCAACAACTAAGCTGCTGAAAACAAAATTCATTTGCCTACTACTTATATGACGTTTATAAAAAAACAGATGACAGATGAATGAATTATGTTTTGGTTGACTTGGCAGCAACTTGACAGATAGTGCACGTGTCTGTCATTGTTTTTTTTAAATGGCTTTTGAGTTTCTTTTTTGCTTTGTGTATTCTGGAACGTCCAAGACCATGCTGCCTTAATATGTTTTTTTTTTTCTATTATAAGCAAAGAATTTTTTCAGGGTAATCCTAACTTTGGAAGTTTCCACATCTTTTCAAAATATTTCAGAAACGATTGCATTAAAAATGATGAAAATATGTGTATCTTAATAAGCATCCCGAACACTCTAAACGATATATATATATTTTCTATCTAACGTTAAATGAAATGTTGTCAAAATATTGACGCAACTTTGTAACACGCAAAATGCGGATAGGTTGCACATAGGTCAACTCGCCTCATTGAGTCAACTGGTGACCTGCTTTTTATTTACTAAGATAATTTTATATAGTGAATTTTCTACTTTTTTATCAATTCATTTATTTATTGACCATGTTTGTTTAGTATATTTGATGATTTAATTAGTGCATGTAATAGACTTTGTTAATACTTATAAACATAACACAACAAAATTTGTACGCCGCAAGGCAAAAAATGGAGCACTGAACATTTTCACATTATCATCTGTATTTATATCTACCCGTGTTTTACAAATAAACTATCTCTATCTCTGAGGGCTGGCTACTTTTTTGCTCAGCGTATAAGTCTTGCGGTTCAGCAGCGGGGCAACGCTGCCAGCCTTTTAGGTAGGTACCTTGCCTCATTGCGGCGCGTTGGAAGAAGTGTTTAATTTATAAATTAGTGAGTAGGTTTTTCTTTTGACAATTTTTTGAAGTATTTTGGCGATGCATGTACAAAATACAAAAATACAAAAAGTTTTTATTTTCTTTCACATAGATAATAAAACTTACAACTAGAGTGTGACTATTATCATATGGATCAATCTTTTATCTATGTGAGAGACTGGTGTCCATACTAGGAGACCTGTATTATAGATCACCAGCCTCTCTGCACTCCGAACCCGATGGAGTCACTGTAGCAGTCAGCGCATACAAAGTTTTACTAACTATGTAGGTAATGTGTGTGTAGTGTGTGTGCGTGTGTGTGTGTGTGTGTGTGTGTGTGTGTGTGTGTGTGTTGACGCGTATGTGTGAGCTGTGCATGCATATTTGTGACGAGACGAAATCTATATAAATAAATAGATATCTAAATTTTAAATAAATTAATTCAATACAAATTATGATTATGAAAGCACATGCAGTAAATTTTCAGTTTTGTCGTAATCTAAGGTCTTCAAATAGTTTATAAGTTGTCTTTTGCATAACTGTCTGGTGAGGTGATATATAGTGATTGACTCATTAATTTTATTATATAGGTAAGGGCCTAGAAACCCAATGAATCGATGAGAAAAAGCGGTTTGCCAGTGAGCTTCTGTAGGACAAACTTTGTGCTTCAAGCGCTTATTCTCAAAAGATGCAGGATCATAAGTAAGTTTACAATGGGTCCTAAGAATAGCGCTTAGAACAAAAAGCTGCCTAACCGTCAGAACATCACTAAGAGAATAAAGGTCTGTTGTAGGAAAATAAAAAACGGTAGATTTAATCTGACTTTTAATACTGCTCTTTGAGCTCTCTCTAATCGTATCAGGTTGGTTTTGGCAGCACCTCCCCAGACAGAAATACAATAAGATAAGATTGATTGACAAAGCGACAAATATACCATTTTGACCATGTCGCGGACATATTTTGTTACTGTAAATTTTATTAATGTTTTTGAACAATGCACATAGGTTCACACTCAGGGTTCCTTAAGGCGGTATTTCCTGAGACTAAGTAGCTGGTGGTAGTGGTTGGTGGTAGTGGTATATCCCCAAGGTCTGGCAGTGGTGGCTGGGCTGGTCGTCTACCGGCTGGTCTCGAGAGGAACCTGGCTCCTACCTGATGGTGGCGTTATCTCATCAGACTGAGTAGCCGGCGGTAGTGGTATATTCCCAGGGTTTGGTTGTGGTGACTGCTGGCTGGGCTGGTCGTCTACCGGCTGGTCTCGAGAGGAACCTGGCTCCTACCTGATGGTGGAGGTATCTCCTCAGGCTGAGTAGCTGGTGGTAGTGGTATATCCCCAGGGTCTGGCAGTGGAGCCTGCTGGCTGGGCTGGTCGTCTACCGACTGGTCTCGTGAGGAACCTGGCTCTTACCTGATGTTGGCGGTATCTCTTCATACTGAGTAGCCGGTAGTAGTGGTATATCTCCAGGGTCTGGCAGCGGCAGTGGAGCCTGCTGGCTGGGCTGGTCGTCTACCGACTGGTCTCGTGAGGATCCCGGCTCCTACCTGATGGTGGAGGTATCTCCTCAGGCTGAGTAGCTGGTGGTAGTGGTATATCCCCAGGGTCTGGCAGTGGAGCCTGCTGGCTGGGCTGGTCGTCTACTGGCTGGTTTCGTGAGGAACCTGGCTCCTACCTGATGGTGGTGGTATTTCTTCAGGCTGAGTAGCTGGTGGTAGTGGTATATCCCCAGGGTCTGGTTGTGGAGGCTGCTGCATTGCTGGTCGTCTACCGGCTGGTTTCGTGAGGATCCCGGCTCCTACCTGATGGTGGTGGTATTTCTTCAGGCTGAGTAGCTGGTGGTAGTGGTATATCTCCAGGGTCTGGTAGTGGAAGCTGCTGGCTGGGCTGGTCGTCTACTGGCAGGTCTCGTGAGGAACCTGGCTCCTACCTGATGGTGGTGGTATCTCTTCAGGCTGAGTAGCAGGTGGTAGTGGTATATCCCCAGGGTCTGGCAGGGGAGCCTGCTGGCTGGACTGGTCGTCTACCGACTGGTCTTGTGAGGAACCTGGCTCCTACCTGATGGTGGCGGTATCTCCTCAGGCTGAGTAGCCGGCGGTAGTGGTATATCTCCAGGGTCTGGTAGCCGCAGTGGAGCCTGCTGGCTGGGCTGGTCGTCTACCGGATGGTTTAGTGAGGAACCTGGCTTCTACCTGATGGTAGTGGTATTTCTTCAGGCTGAGTAGCTGGTGGTAGTGGTATATCCCCAGGGTCTGGCAGTGGAGCCTGCTGGGTTGCTGATCGTCTACCGGCTGGTCTCGTGAGGAACCTGGGTCCTACCTGATGGTGGCGGTATCTCTTCAGGCTGAGTAGCCGGCAATAGTGGTATATCTCCAGGGTCTGGTTGTGGTGGCTGCTGGCTGGGCTGGTCGTCTACCGACTGGTCTCGTGAGGAACCTGGCTCCTACCTGATAGTGGTGGTATCTCTTCAGGCTGAGTAGCAGGTGGTAGGGGTATATCCCCAGGGTCTGGCAGTGGTGGCTGCTGGCTGGGCTGGTCGTCTACCGGCTGGTCTCGTGAGGAACCTGGCTCCTACCTGATGGTGGAGGTATCTCCTCAGGCTGAGTAGCTGGTGGTAGTGGTATATCCCCAGGGTCTGGCAGTGGAGCCTGCTGGCTGGGCTGGTCGTCTACCGGCTGGTCTCCCTGTGAGGAATCCGGTTGAGGCTCTGGAGTCTCTTCCTTTGGAGGTAGTGGTGGTGGTGGTGGATGACTGGAAAAAAAATATATTTTCAAAAGTCCCTAAGTATAATACAAGTTTTTACAAAGGTTTTTAGCATAAATGTTACAATCTTTTACTATATCGATACTGAGCAGAGAATGAGCTGGTGATAAGGAACAAGTTTCCCCAAGGAATATAGGTCGAAATATGTCGAAAATATGTTGAGCGTTCATAGCAACCCAAATCAGCTGTTCGGAATTTTTGTATGGTAGGTCCAATTTAATAAAAGTTTCGAGTTTTTGCTATCGGTCACTAGTAAAATTATACTCTGTATAAGTATACAGGGTGTAAGAGACAGCCCTCCGAATACTGAGAGGGTGCATGCAGACCATGAAACTGATCAACTTTCTCCTAGAAACATATGCCAAAAACGACAAAAAGCTTCCCCCATACAAAATCAAGTTCAGCTGACTGCAATTAAAAATGAAAGTAAATTTTTCTTTTTACATTTCCTGAAATATTTTTTCATTTATTTTTTTTCAGTTACATTACATGGTCTAAATGCACTTTTGGTATGGGGCTGTCCCTTACACCCTGTATAGTTTATTCATTCATACAATGTAGGATACCAAGTCGACGACCTAATGGCAAAACCCTGGTTTCAGAGTTTGAAACAGCTAGTTTACTAGTTATCCCCTGACATCCGTGTTTGTGTAACAATCGCTATCTTAGTACTCTCACCTCGGTTCTTCCTCAACGCCAGATATATCCTCCACATTGACGTCTTCTTCTTCATCCTCTACTTTGTCAGCTTTACTTTGTTCCAGGATTGGCACTTCCACTTCTTTTATCTCTTCTTCTTTCACCTAAAATATGGAGTCAATGGATAAACATTGTTTTTCTGCAAGTTTGAAAGTGACATCACAATTTTAGGTTCTTTGATCTTGGAATAAAGTTCATTGCACCCTAATACAAACTGACGTAAATCATGTAGTGACAGGTTGGTTTGTGTGAGAGGTCAATGCCCCTTTTTCACGATATTAAAACTAACGCAATACTGATCGTTTTAAACTTTGAATAAAGTTCATTGAACCCTAATACAAACTGACGCAAATCATGTCGTGACAGGTCGGTTTGTTTGAGAGGTCAATAAACTTTATTACAAGTTTAAAACGAATAAGGTCATTCAGTAACGTGTGTGTGTACCACAACAGTCCACTGCTGGACATGGGCCTGTCTCTAATTGGGGTTATTGGCACTTACCGCGCTTGGAAAGTTCCAATGCTGCTGCCCATTCCCTGAATTAATTTGTACCTTGGTCGCTTTTATCGACATCCACGGATTGTATTGGGGTGATGCTATTGTAAGCCGGCATCACACAGCACGTGTGTGTTACATATATCACGCATGTAATCCCTTGCGGGGTAGGCAGAGCATCAAAGTCCGTAAATTTGAGGATCATTCGGAAAATTATGTATCGCCATAGCAACAGGTTGTCAGCCCATCGCCTAAAAATGCAATGCACACTCTTGAGTCGCATCTTACGACACCCTTCGGGAAAGAAATGGGGTGATGCTATTTTAAGCCAGCATTACACGGCAATAAACAAATATCATAAAAAATATTATTATATTAAATTATATATTTAAATTAAAATGTATACATATGCAGGTTATTTATTTATTATAGGGACACGGGAAGCGACTTCATTTTATACTATCTAGTGATTAGTTAAGATCCAGTATGCATGCACAAAAATACCTCGTTATCTGTACATCACTCACCAGCTATCGATGGTACAGTCAGCAGCACTTCGACTTACCTCCCTACCATTAAAGCGTATATGAAGGAAGCGTCTCGTCGCTTCTTCGACAACGCTCCCCACCATAAAAACCACTGATCTCTATTATACTAGTACGCTGGATAGACGATAAGTCGCGTCAAAGTGCCGCCATTTGAATTTGACGTTTTGGCCATAGAACTAATAAACAGAGACGGGACAGTGAGATAAATATATCGATGGAAATGACTATTCGCTAAATGCATAATATTTTTAGTTATGGTTAACTTCTTTAATGATGGCTCATTTTACAAAATAGTCGAGCAATGAAGAATGTTACTAGGTATTCCAAATCGCTTGAAATTTTGTATCGGTAAAGCCTGTATGTATACAAATACACTAGTTTTTGTTGTAGTCAAAAATACCTAGTAGTTTTGATTTTATAGGCATTCAAAGTTTCAAAAAATATCGAGTCCCGCAAACAGCCACGTGACCGCTTGTGACGTCATATCACAACGCGCGCCGCGCTCCGCTTAGTAGGTCTCAAGTCACCAGCAGCGGTTATAGTAGGTGTAATAGCTTGTACAGTATTTTGTTTGTGTTTGCATCCGTGTAGGTATTACGTTAATAGTAAATATTACACATACACACACACACACACATATCATGCCTATAATCCCTTGCGGGGTAGGCAGAGCGTAAACGGCCGCAAGAAACGGACATTTATGCCATGTCTGACAAATAATTGAGGGTTATTCGGAAAATTGTGTATCGCCATAGTGACAGGTTGTCAGCCCATCGCCTAAAATTGCAATACACACCCTCGAGTCCCTCAGTCGCCTCTTACGACTCCCACGGAAATGAAATGGGGAGATGCTATTTTAAGCCGGCATCACACGGCATAGTAAAGTAAATATTATTCGATTCATAAAATGGATGAAAGATTCGAAAAAGGGCACTCGGATAATCTACCTAAAATAGATGCGTTTTTTTTTTTAGTTGTGTACCCTATGATTTTAGCCCCGGGGCTTTTAATCTACACCTGACTGTATGGTGCGGAGCAGGAGCTCACCCGGAAAAGTTTGTGGTTGTTCAAACAACCAGCTCAATCGCGCCCTTGGTGCAGCTTGTATACCAGCCCGTTGTGCCAGACCTTGTCGAAGGCTTTCGCCACGTCGAGAAATACTGCTCCTTACGGGGTCAGTTTGGACGAGACATTTAGCTTAAGAGCGATGTGTTCGACAATGCGGTGCACTTGTTGGGTAGAAGAGTGCTGTTGTCGAAAGCCAAATTGCTCGTCAGGTATGAGATTGTTGGTCTCCGCGTGGTCTCGAAGTCGGGCATAGATCATGCGTTCGTAAAGTTTGGCGAGAGGGTTCAGTAGGCTGATCGGGCGGTAGGAAGTGGGCTCATTTGCCGGTTTACCCGGTTTGTGAATGCCTATGACTATTGCTTCCTTCCAGCAAGCTGGGAAGGTGCAACTAGCCATGGCGGCATTCAAAATCAGGGTGAGGCGATTGATCAGGTGATCGGGGAGAATCTTCAGGACACGGTTGGTGATGCCGTCCGGTCCTGGAGCCTTTCTGGGCTTGAGTGCCTTAAGGGCGTTGCGCACTTCCATCTCAGTGATGACTCTGAGTGGAGGGTCTATCGGGCCCTCCACTCAGAGTTGTTCGACTTCGGAGATGAGACGTTCGACTTCGGAGATGAGACGTTCGACTTCGGAGTCGACCGTTGAGACGAAGGTCAGGTCGTAAGGGAGTGTGCTGGGGGTGCATTGGGCTGCGAGACTGTCAGCTAGGCATTCAGCCTTTTCGTCGTCGTCAAAGGCTTTGGTCTGGTCAGATGCGTTAATGGTTGCACATTACCTAGATATCAACAAATAATGATGTTGCCGCCGAAATGCGAGGAGCAAAAATGCAAGGGTGAGAAAACTTTCCTTGCTACTACTTATTCTTAATACTTTATATATTAGAATGGAAACGTAGGAAGTGGGATAAGTACCTAGGAGGTTGAACGTGACAGATGTAAGTACTTTACGCCTGGACAGCTTTTAACTCTTTACAAAGCACAAGTCCGATCCTGCATGGAGTATTGCAGTCACCTTTGGGATGGCTCAGCCAAATACCAACTTGCCGCTCTTGACTCGGTGGAACGCAGGGCCACGAGGCTCATAGGCGACATAAAACTGGTGGACACCAAGCTACATAGCCTGGCAAAAAAAACCTTTTCTACTTGTTTTTTTCTTTTACTTACAAAATACGTAGGGCCATTTTATTTCATTTACTTTTTATTTCAAATGTATATGCTTTAGGCGATGGGCTAACAACCTGTCACTATAACGATACACAATATCCCAAATAACCCTCAAACATTTGTCAGACGTGGTGTAAATGGCAGTTTTTTGCGACTGTTTACGCTCTGCCTACCCCGCTAGGGATTATAGGCGTGATATGTGTATGTATGTATGTATATGTTTGAACAGATTTACCAAACCTTTTAAATTTATTTGTATTTTTTTTCTCACAGTCTCTTTTATACAGCTATGGCGATGAAGCTATTGGTTATGTTCAAGTTAAGAGAGTAAGTAGATGATATATAACGGTAAGTAGGCGGTTGAAAAACTCTGACACCAGGGTTCATCGGGTCGTTGGACGACTCGGTGTCCCACACGAAAAGAGAGAGAGATAAGATAACCGTTAAATGTTGAATCACGCCAGAACACCGCGTACGTACCACACCTTATCATTGCAGTTTAGAATGCAATGAAAAGGATTTTTTTCGCATTTTAACGACCTTTGGAACTATAAAAAACAACTTTTTCGGAGAATTGATAGTTGTATTTTTAAATTTAGGCACAACGCATGATTTCCTAGTATTTGGATTGGACATTTTCAAAATTATTTAAGTAAACTTTCGACGGCACGGGCGCGCGACCTCAAGCGGACTGAGTGAGCCAGACCGAGCGTGTTGTACGATGACGTCACAGCGTCACCGGCGCCCACGTCGTGAGGTTGCACCTTGTTTTACTTCTAAATCAGAAACTAATTGACGTATCGAAGTAATTCTTTCACTAGTATTTTTTATTTTTGACAGAGAATATGGAGTGCTAACAATCAAAATTAGGTAACATTCTTCATTGGTGAATAAATACTCATATTAAGCAAATAGTTATGAAGAAGAAACAGACATGCACAAAAACTTCTATAACAAGTATGCAAGTAAATACGTAAGTTATTATATTTCTTAGTGCAGTTTACAGAATTATTAAGAAAAAAAAAACTTAAATTGCGGAAAAATATCGATAAGCTTTATCGACAAGAAACATTGACACCCCTATTTTTGTCACATTTAGTTCCATTCCCGAAAGGTAGAGGGCACTTCAAATAGCCCCCATAAAGAACTATAATTTTTAATGGTATAGTCAGTCCAGTGTACTATTATAGAGGTCAGTGATAAAAACCCTAAGCCGGCATCACTCGGCATGTGTGTGTGTGTGTGTTACCTTGTCGAGATCCCCTGGGAACTTGATCTCGGGCGCTGGGAACTTCATCTCGACGGCAACGGCTGAGCACGTGGCTGACGGCTCCTCTGTGACGGCTGTCGACGTTGAATCGGCCTCCATAGGTGTCGGAGCGATCTGATCGATAACACGTTAACATTTAATGACCTACATACATACATACATAAATCACGCCTATATCCCTAGGGTAGGCAGAGCGCAAACGACCGCAAAACGGACATTTACGCCGCGTCTGACAAATATTTGAGGGTCATTCGAAAAATTGTGCATAGCCATAGTGATAGGTTGTCAGCCCACAAACAAACACATATCACGCCTATTATCCCTTGCGGAGTAGGCAGAGCGTAAACGGCCGCAATAAAAGATTTACGCCACGTCTATTGTTTTCAGAGACAGGTTGTCAGCCCATCGCCTAAAAATGCAATACACACCCTCGAGTCCTTTAGTCGCCTCTTACGACTCCCATGGGTAAGAAATGGTGTGATGCTATTCTAAACCGGCATCACACGGCAGAAAAAAACATGAAAAATACTAGACGTTAAAATTTGTTTTTAAAATGTGAATGACTTATGTGTCGAATACAATTAAATTAAAACACGTCCCGTGTTAGGTACACAATTAAAGAAAACTTGTAAATTTTTTCCACATCGGGCAGGATTAGAACCTGCGAATTTAGCTATCACCTGGGCCACTGCGGCTCATCCATAGGCCGAGAATTTTGCAAGTACATCTTTCTTGACCAATAACCCATGGCATGACGCCATCTACCGGGTTAGTTATTGCAACTATGATGCGGTAGACTATTTCGCGTGTCTTTTTAAAACAGTTGTGTGTCTTAAATACATACATACATACATAAATCACGCCTTTATCCTTACGGGGTAGGCAGAGCGTTAAAGGCCGTAAAAACGGATTTTAACACTACGTCTGACAAAAGTTTGAGGGTCAATCAGATAACTGTGTATCACTATAGTGACAGGTTGTCAGCCCATCGCCTAAAATTGCAAAACACATAACCCTCAAATCCCTTAGTCGCCTCTTACGACACCCATGAGTAAGAAATGGGGTGATGCTATTCTAAGCCGGCATCACACGGAAGAAATAAATAGTTAGCTTATTCAATATATTAAATTATTACCGATTCAATATCAACAGGCAGCATTTCTTCCGAGACCTGCTCAGATGTCGACGGCTCTTCCTACAAAATAAAATCACCTTAAAGGTACTATTCCGAACCGAGCGGCCGACGGCCGACAGCATGTGCAGTCGGCCGCTCGGTTCGGATAGTAGTAGTCAGATGAAAGGAAATTTAGAGTTAAACATTCAAAAATTGATACCATGGCGCACTGTAACGCATGCGATTTGACCAAGGTAGGTATTTGACACACGCATCACACGTCATAGTGTGGGCTTTGCCTAAGTAGATTAAAATTACTGACACAAGGTAGGACCTATCCGACGCTTGTTTTGGAATACGATTTAGCAACAACAATGAGGTCAATTCGGGATTTAAATTTTCCTTACTTGCCTTAAATTAGTGCTGTCACTTTCCGTCAAATAGGTTTAGAAAAGGCTAGAAGATATCTAAGTCCTGTCATTTTTAAAAACGTCAAGGGTTTTTTCGCCTTTCCTAGTCAATTTAGTCGCCATTGTTTTGATTGTCGCCTTATTTTGACAAATAACACGTATTTTGCATGAAATTATAAGACATGACACGACTAAAATATCTCCTATCCTTTTCTTAATCTATTAAACGGAAAATGACAGCACTAATTTAAGGCAAGTAAGGAGAATGTACATCCCGAATTGTGGCCATTGTATACCATACAAATCCATACGAACCAGTAGTGCCGCGGCGGCCAAGGTCGGCTCGGCTGCCGCGGCATATGCTGTCAGCCGCTTGGTTCGGCAAAATGCATTAATAATAATATAATTCTAAAACGCATACAACCCTAATATCTCTTCAAAGTAAGTAATTAGTAAAAAGTAGTAAGTAATTGGTGAACATACGGTGGGCGCTTCCAGTCATCATTTATAATGCGCACTGCTAAAGAGTGGAACTCACTACCTGCGTCTGTGTTTCCAAATGCATATAACCCTAATCTCTTCAAAGTAAGAGTGAACAGGCTTCTTCTGGGTGAGCTCGCTCCATCTTAGACTCTGTCTCTGTCCTATGACCTAGACTAGAGTCAAGAGCAAACCCATCATTAATAATAATAATTAAAAAAAACTTTATTGCACAATGTAAGTTTAAAAATAAATGAAAAAGAAAGTAAAAAGTACAACAAGACATTAAATTAATTGCATTTCCTTTTGCAATAATTGATCAGTTAACACGTTTAGAGAATACTTAAGGCGAGTGTAGTCGTAAACGGCCTCGACAGTGGCGTATTTTTACAAAAAAATATTTTCTCTTTATACAGACAATCTATCAGAATTTCCGTTGTTCAAATTTTTTGTACTTAACTATTTAGAACCTGCGAACTCAATGCAATATTTGCTGTAATTAAAGTTATGGCAATTAATACCAAAAGTGGCCGTTTTAGACGCTTTTTGACGTGGCGCCACTGTCGAGGCCGTTCCCGACTACACTCGCCTTAATATAAAAACCCATTTTAGAAGCCACACAGTGCTCTTGAAATCAAAGTACAGTAAGGCCATCCCAATAAGCTATATTTTACAGCTGTCAGTTCCATACTAATAGAGATGTCAGCAAAGGAAAATGGACCCTCTGCCATAGCATTAGCACAAATTTGTCAGCTGTCAAATGTGGCTTATTGGGATGGCATTACTCTAGCTTTTTTATATTCGATATTTAAGACGGTTCTGTGGAATACTGCCCTCAATTCTGGATATAAATTCTCTTAACTTACTTTAAATTAATGGTGTCACTTTATGTCAAATAGGTTTAGGAAAGGATCGGATCTTATAATTTGACGCAAAATACGTGTTATCTGTCAAAATAAGGCGACGATGAAAACATAGGCGACTAAATTGACTAGATATTGCGAAGAACCCATTGACATTTTTAAACATGACGGAACTTAGATATCTTCTATCCTTTTCTAAACCTATTTGGCGGAAAGTGACAGCACTAATTTAAGGTAAGTTAAGAGAATTTATATCCCGAATTGAGGGTATTGTCTGAATAAAGTTAAGTACCTTGATTTCGTCTGCAGTTTGCAGTTGGTCGCTGCTGTCGGCGGCAGGCGGCGCCGGTATCTCATGTTCATCTATTTTCTGTACCGGTTTCTCTACCCTATAAACAAAACGTTAACATTGTAACCTTTTAAACAGTGTTTTCTGTGGAAATAAGATATTTTCCTGAAATAAAAAGTATCCTAGATGTTGACCCGCCCGAGTATTAAGCTATCCTTACACAAAATTTGGTAGAAAACCATCCAGCCATAGTAAATTGATGCACACATATATTTCATGGGGATAGTTGTTCAATTTCATGAGTACCTTCACCTTCTTTCGGCTTGTTATACCTTTTCTGTTAATCCCAAACTCCCAACTGTAAAAATACTCCGTCTTGAACGCATTGTCAATAAAAGGGGCGGGCAACCATCCCTACCCGCCCGCTAGTCAAAAATATGCTCTATTAAACACAAATATGCTCTATTAAACACACACTTTAAATACGATCTACATTAATTCACCTTGCAGTTGTACTTTAAAAGTTCTAGGCGGTGTGTGAACATCGACATCCACCTTTATTTTATTGCAGACAAAAGGGGCGGGGTCGCTGCTGTTCTTCAAATATGGCCTTTGAATCATACATAATAAGACACATCTTACTTTGCAGTAGGTGTGTATGGATGCGACGGGCGTTATATGTTTATTTTTTTTTATTGTAGACAAAGGGGGCGGGGTCATTGCTGTTCTTAAAATATGAACTTTAAAACATACATAATAAAACACATCTTACCTTGCAGCGGGCTTGTGTATGGTGGCTACGGGCGGTATATGTATATCTATATCTCTAAACGCATACACGTCTTCCGCCTTTATTTCAATGTCGTCGATGTCGACGGAGGGGGGCGGGGCGGGCGCGGGCGCGGGGAGCACCGGAGGGGGCGTGGCCGCGGTCGCTAGAAAGATAAAGTTCTTTAGTTCTGGGGCACTATTTTGGGATGTGGAATCTGGTTACGCTTTTGTGGTTAAGTAAAAACACATTATTGCAAAAATAAAGAGGAAAATTCAAACTACGAAAGGAAACTAGCCCTGCACCTAAAATATCATTACTTGGTAGGAACACAAATAATGGATAATTTATTTTGTACAGATTGGTATTATATTGAATTAATTTATAACTGCTATAATTAGAAATACAAGATATTAGACATTTGGTTATCAATAGCACTTTTTTCTTATCATTGAAAAGTTCTCGTCGAATAAAGGAAGATACATACATAACTCCGTACAAGATTAAACTCATGGACAGTCTTTAAAATACCTTAGTTAAATAATACTTTATTATTGCCGTGTGATGCCGGCTTAGAATAGCATCAGCCCATTTCTTTCCCGTGGGAGTCGTAAGAGGCGACCAAGGGACTCGAAGGTGTGAATAGCAATTTTAGGCGATGGGCTGACAACCTCTCACTATGGCGATACACAATATTCCGAAGACTTAACTATTTCCGTAAATGTGACCTGGCGTTAATGCCCCTTTTTACGGCCGTTTACACTTTACCTATCCCGCAAGGTATATAGGCGTGATATATGTGTGAAATGCATACCTTTCAGTTGTTGTTCGATCTGTAGGAACTCGTTCTTGATGTTTTCAATGGCGGCGTGTTTGTTGTCGCGCGGACTGGTCGAGGGGCTCCCAGACTTCTCCAGGAGCATCGACAGTGTGGGAGCGCCCGCGGATGGCGACACTGTTTCTGAAAACATACTGCTAAAATACCAAAACAAAAATATCGGCTAAACTTTGAGCAAGCCGCGAGGGATTTCAAAGAGTATCTTTCAAACGGTGGCGTATTATTGAATTTAAGCTACTCTCTGTCAAGATGGGAATATACAAGCTGTTACAAAATAACGCAAAGATAATAATATTCTTTATTTTTATCAGTCGATGAAATAATAACAGCGCTAGTCTAGGTCAGTGCTACACTTCCATTCCAACGAATTTCGATTTGGCATACATTTCTGGTTATCATCAGTTCATTAAAATGATTACACCCATGAAATAACAAGCAATGTATATCGAATATCGCTGCGCCGCGTTGGCAACTTCACTTGATCTTTAAAAAAAAAAGTAGTGCTGCGATGCAACGATAATTATTTGAGTTATTTTTATATAGAAATATAATTTTCATAATTTTTTAAACCGACACTACCACGGCTTAAATTTTTTGTCAATAGACTCTTTACAAGGGTCCCTTTATCACCCTCTTGGCTTTACTTGTTATTCTGTAACACGCGGTATAGGTAATGACAAGCTTGAAGAAAGAGACTTAGCTAACATATCTCTAAAAGATGTCCTGCATTTCTACGAAAAACAGAAACTAAAATTACTGACGCTCTACAACATGCTCTGCGTCTAAAGTGGAAATGGGCAGGCCAAATTTCAAGGTACCAAGACAAAAGGTAGACAGAGGTCAATTCGGGATTTAAATTTTCCTTACTTGCCTTAAATTAGTGCTGTCACTTTCCGTTAAATAGGTTTAGAAAAGGATAGAAGATATCGAAGTCCTGTCATTTTTAAAAACGTCAAGGGTTTTTTCGCCTTTCCTAGTCAATTTAGTCGCCATTGTTTTGATTGTCGCCTTATTTTGACAGATAACACGTATTTTGCATAAAATTTATAAGACATGACACGACTAAAATATCTCCTATCCTTTTCTAAACCTATTTGACGGAAAATGACAGCACTAATTTAAGGCAAGTAAGGAGAATTTATATCCCGAATTGTGGCCAATAATGACAACGAAATGGCCAGGACCATCCGGGAAAAGCACAAGAGGTAGACCACGAAAAAGGTGGGCTGATGACATCAAAGAAATCACTGGAAGAAATTGGATAGAGATAGCCCAAGACAGAGAAATATGGCATGGGATGGAGGAGGCTTTTACTCAAAAGGGATCCATATAAGATAAAAAAATTCAAACTAACAATAGAATGTAAGATATTTTTTACTAGATACATATTAAGTAGCACATTTGAAATGTAAAAATATTGTAGGGAAATAAAAAAGCTTTATTATTATTAATAACGCTGCCGGAGCACCAGTGAACCCAATGCCCCAAACCTGGGAATTGGGTGAAATGGTTCCCGCCTAGTGGATCTGATCACCCGTCTGCGAGCTCCGCAGACGTCTCGAGAAAGAAGATGAAGAATATTATTGAATCAGTAGAGACTACGACGGTTAAACATCCCCTCGATTTGAAAAAAACAGCTAAACACAAAACCACAGAACTTGTCATTTCTAAATGACTATAGATGAATTCAGAAAAGTATTGCAATGTAATTGTATAATTTTGATTATTATTTATTAAATGGCTGTAATATTGAATAATATTTTTATTAATTAGCATTTTTGTGTAAACCGTACAAATTAATAAATTAAAATAGGGTACCGTATTGTAGCACCGGCCTAAAAAAACCGCGATTTAGTGATTTTTCAAGAGATGTTTCTACAAGAGTATTTTTTGTTAAATGCATGGATAATAGAATACTATTTTTATTTACCTTTTTTGCACCTGCTACTTTCGCCATCACTAGTGGCGACGAATTCCATCTCGGCTGCAGCCCAGATGGAAGAGCAGGGATGCCTTTCCTTGCATCAAGATAAACTATCAAAATTCGCGAGAAAAGGATGTGCCACGGCAGCCCGGATAGAAGAAGCGTCGCCACCAGTGATGGTAAAAGAAATTTTCTTAACAAGTAATAGTGACATACCAACAACAGTAGCCGGGTGAGGGATGTGCTGAGGCGTGGTCACTACCGGGGACGACTTGAGCAGAGACGTCAGCAGCGGGGAAGATGGCGGCGCGGGGGCTGTGGTCGAGCCTGGTACAAACATTGTATTATTCTTTAAGGCGAGTGTACTCGTGAACGACCTCGACAGTGGCGCCACTACACAAAAAAAAATCTCTTTATACAAACAATCTATCAGAATGTCCGTTGCCCAAGTGGAATGCCTTGCCGGCGGATCTGTTTCCGAAACATTACAACTTAGGCCTTTTCAAGGCAAGAGTGAATAGGCATTATCTAGGCAAGCATGTACCATCATCGTCTGCATCGTCACTTACCATCAGGTCATCATCATATCGTATGGCATCCCTGCTTGGATCATACGTCAATGTCTAGGTTTTTCAGCCAGCTCTCTGCGCCAGGTGAGATAGCAGACAAATTCGGGCCAATTTTATATTAAAAAAAAACATCCCCGTTAGTGGTCAGTTAAGTTGCGATATGCTGTATAATCTTTCTTTTGTTGCTGTCTATGATCACTTAGACGACAGTCGTTACACAAGCATGTCAGAGGTCTACTAGTAGTAGGTGGTTGAAAAAACAGTTACACCAGGGCTCATAGAGTGGTAAGTTGACTCAGTGTCTCACAAGAAAAAATTTCAACATAAAAAAGTTTTTTAAAACATGCTTTTATTCATTTGAGTGCACTAAAACGAAAATAAGATTCAAACGAGCCCAAACTCGATAGGGGTACGTAGTTTCATCTCTGAAATGCTATGATCACCTTCCGGCTCCATCATCAGACCCTGGCTACCATGTATTTGAAGAGTGGTTGGCAAGACGCTTCCAACGAGCCCAAACTCGATAGGGGTACATAGTTTCATCTGTGAGATGCTATGACCACCTTCCGGCTCCATCATCAGACCCTGGCTACCTGGCTGTATTTGAAGAGTGGTTGGCAAGACGATTCCAAAGAGCCCAAACTCAATAGGGGTACATAGTTTCATCTCTGAGATGCTATGACCACCTTCCGGCTCCATCATCAGACCCTGGCTACCATGTATTTAAAGAGTGGTTGGCAAGACGCTTCCAACGAGCCCAAACTCGATAGGGGTACATAGTTTCATCTCTGAGATGCTATGACCACCTTCCGGCTCCATCATCAGACCCTGGCTACCTGGCTGTATTTGAAGAGTGGTTGGCAAGACGATTCCAAAGAGCCCAAACTCGATATGGGTACATAGTTTCATCTCTGAGATGCTATGACCACCTTCCGGCTCCATCATCAGACCCTGGCTACCTGGCTGTATTTGAAGAGTGGTTGGCAAGACGATTCCAAAGAGCCCAAACTCGATAGGGGTACATAGTTTCATCTCTGAGATGCTATGACCACCTTCAGGCTCCATCATCATATCAGCATTTTGGTATAATAATATTGCATTGTCACCCAATTTACATGTCTATGCAAAATTTTAGATCAATCGGAAGTCGTTAAGTGGCGCCAATTTTGCTTCCAAGATTTGACCCGTACTAACTAACGAACACGGCAAGTCAAATAAAAGCTGGTAAAAAAAGAATTGACAGTACTTTGCAGAGAACACCTACTGATCTGTGCCTGTGGAGGCGAGGAGTGCGGCGCGTGCGGCGGCCGCCACGTCCGTTCGGCGCGCGCGCGTCTCTCCTCCCTCTCCTTCAGCCAGGCGGCGCGTCGCGCTGTCTCCCTCTCGCGGGTACGTTTCGCCGCCTCGATCTCGTTCCACATCTCGCGGAGACGATCGTCGGATGTCGCAGGGTTGCGGGCTTCCGTGATATCGTTCTGTTTGGGTGAATAAAAACTATAGTGCCAGTAATATAGGTGACTGGTTTTGTGGTCTAACAGTCTTATGTAAGGACTGATTTCCATTAAAGTACAGGGTCAAGGTGCCGGTATAATTTCCTTAGCAGTATACGTTTAAAAGGTAGACGAAAAAAAGTTATTATATGGGTTATGGTACCCGTAAGAACGTAAAAAATAGTGGTAGCAATACCAAATTTATTTAGATATCGAAAAATACATTCATTGTACCAAGCAAAATTGTGGCATTGTTGGCAATGCACTTGAAAACCATTCTGATAGGGGTTTTGGGTACCCTTAAAATAATGGTACTGTAAATGATGCATCATCAGAAAATTTTGGTACCAAATCATTATGATGCAACCATTTGGAGTGTCATTCTTTACCATTTTAACCAAAATCATATCACTTATACATACTCTGGTCTTCAGGGCTCAGAAGATTGAGCTTAATTCTCAGTGGATATCAACTGGGTATTTGATCAATATTCAGCTATATTGAGAATGAGTAGAAACTATAATACATTAATGTGTTTGGTGATACTCTCTTTAGTTTCAAAACTAAAGTCTTACAACAACTTAGTAATATGTCAGATTCCTAATCTCAGTCACTGTTACTAATCTTTCATTATATAAAATTATTTTTCTTTCATTGTTACCTATCCATTTTTGTGCATGCTGTGTCACTTTTAGATGTAGTGCATTCATGTCTCTCTCTTATGTTGATTTTACATTATTGTAACTCATAATGTAACTACAATTGGTTAACCTAATAAATAAATAAATAAATTTGTTGTTTCATAACTTTGTGACATTGTCTCTCATTTAATTATTATGTAATAATCAAATGCCACCTTACACAGACTGAACCACCTGAATTCCCAGAAGAAATGTTTCATGATGGTACCAGCTCTTGTTTATTATTGATTACTTAGACAGTCATTACTACTACCTAAAATACTACTACTAGCTTACCAACCTAGTTTTCCACAAAAATAGAGAAAGAAAAAGCTGCAGATTTTTGCTTTCTTTCCTTTTAAAGTGATAGGAAAAGCTAAGAATTAGCTTATAAAGGGTCCTGTTAGAAACTTATTTATCGATATATATTTTGTTCAGTTTACCTTGTGTTGCTCATATTGCTGGGTCATCTCGGCTACATTCTTCTGTATCTCAACAATCCTCTCCTGCGTCAGTCTTTTCAAAATACTCTCTTGCGGTGTCTCAACAGTTGCGTCAGACCCTGAACTACGCTTCTTGCGTTTTGGAGTCTCCACATGTTCTAGTAATGCTCCGTATTGTGCAGCACAGCTGAAATTAATGTTGCCATGGGAGTAAATTCACAAAATATTTATATTTTGGCATATACTGGGGAAATTTACTAGCGTATTCCAAGCTGAAGTGTTGGCCATCTTGGAAAGTGCTGGTGTATTGACTACCAGAGAAGTGGACACAAAGGTGGTAATTGATAGTGACAGCCATGCAGCTCTCAAAACTCTGAATAAGACCAGTACTACAGCAGCCTTAGTGAAAGAATGTAAAAAGACACATACACATATCACACCCTTATCCTATGCGGGGTAGGCAGAGCGTAAACGGCTGCAATAAACGGACATTTACGCCACGTCTGACAAACATTCAAGGGTCATTCGGAAAACTGTGTATCGCCATAGTGACAGGTTGTCAGCCCATCGCCTAAAATTGCAATACACACCCTCAAGTCCCTTAGTCGCCTCTTACAACTCCCAGGGGAAAGAAATGGGGTGATGCTATTCTGAGCCAGCATAACACAATGTAAAAACATTATCAACTAAATCTAAAACCATGGTTGCATGGGTCCCCAGAAACCAGACCAACACTGGAAATGAAGTAGTGGATGAACTGGCCAGGCATGGGGCCGATGAAACCTTCATTGGCCCAGTGCCTTGCTTACCAATCCCAGGACAGTCAAAGAAAGGAGTTATTAACATCAAAATCAAATACGAAAGCGACATAAATGACCCCAACATACAAAATTTCCTGGAAATTATTGTAGCCGTTTCTGTTATCTCAATATTAAATACAGTAATAGCTTAGATATACAGTATGAAAAAATATATGCTACTAATAGTTTGTTAAAGGGAGGTGTTCTGTTTCATTCAGCTAATATTTTTAAACGAGTATAAACTAATATGGTCAGACAGTTGAGTTCACTTCTGCGTTCTGGGTCTTCGTTCATTGCATGGGACAGAAAGTCGACGAAAGACCAAACGGCACTTACAGTGTTACAACACAGTAAGTGCTAAAATCCTAACACATATTTGTTCCCAAACATACCTCTTTTGTGAATACCAATCGGGCGGTCGGTTGGCCTCTCCGACGGTCTTCAGCGCGCGCGACACCGACATCCAGTTCTGGTCTCCGCTTCGGACTACTGCGGAGGCTAGGCATAGCTGCTCCCTGATGTTCCAGGTGTCCAGAGGGACCCTTTTTAGTTGCAATCGTTCTTGTATCGAACTCATTTCAGGTTATGTTTTCGGACTACTATATCATGGCCAAAAGGTGTATATTTTATTAAAAACGGCCACGTTAATGGTTTCTGCTTCTAATACAGTGGTTATTGTAGCTAATAAAATCAGATTTAGAACATTTAGAAACAAATAACACAGACGCTTTCTGACAAATTGTTTGACAGTTGTTTGTTTTTTTTTTCATCCTTTTTAATAGGGTTTCTGGTCTGGATACAAGTTGTTTTGGCTTTTAACTGAAAAATCTGTAGTATCTAGTAGTAGGTAAAGGCCAAATAAATGCTACTGTGCGAATCAAAACCATGGACGTATTATTTAAACAGGACTGATAACTGTTGCAGAAAAAACGAGCCGAGCGAGACCGCACACACCGAGGCCTTTCGTCTCTTTCTAATATGGCAACAATATTTTGTATTACAATGAGCTTATAGATAGGGAAATTTACATACATACGATTCACTTGGACAACCTCGAACACAACATTTTTTCACCACTCTGAGTGAGAAATTTCGTCAAATACTGATTTTAAGTAAATAAATTAGGAATGTAGTTTTTTTGTCGCTAAAGTTTAAACTTACCGCCAAAATTCAATCCTAAAGGGATACCATAAGAAAATTATTTGATTAATAGTTTTTACATAATCATAATTTATCTGTGTATAATTTTATGATTTCCAACATGTTTTTGATATAAATGACGAAAGTTGTTTTATTTTATTACTTAAATTATAATTATATTTGTAAAAATAAGTTAGGCAAAATTTTATCTCCAGTAATTTTCTACACTGGCAATATGAAAGAACGAGACACACAGCCTCTCTACGTGCTATCTCACTCGGCTCGGATTAGCCTCTGGGAAAGACTTAATGTAAAATAGACCATATACCAGTATTAATAAAGTTACTATTCGTAAATAATTGTTTTTGAAGTTATCAGTCCTGTTTAAATAATACGTCCATGATCAAAACGCAAATCAGTAACTTTTCTACTATCTGTGCCATAGAACAAAGATGGTCGTCCAATCAGCTGACAGCTGCGAAGGACTATTTTTCCATGGTGTAAATTATCTAATTTGAGTAAATTATTACATAAAACATTTTTGTTCAGCTTGTTTTGTAATCTACTCGTTGTTAGTAGTTTCTAGGGATGGAACCTCGCTCGTGCAATCGGTAAGCATGGTTTTTCTATTGGTTATTATTAACTAACACTTTTCATGGTAAATCTATTTAAAATTGTATTGTGGCCGTGTCCTAAACCTTGAAAACGTAAGAACTCGCCCTGAGTACAACGTTTAGCCATATGAGAAAACTGCCGCGTGCATGACATGGTGAAATCATGTAAAATGTAATATGGTGTACAGCGCATTTTTTTGGTTAACCAATTAGATAAGTATCCCTAAAATCGATAACAGTTCAATAACCTCTATAGGTGCTCGATAAATTAATTATAAACTCGTTACCCGTCCTGGGAAACAAAAATGTAACAAGACTCTTGGAGTATGAATAAAAGTTTATTAGGAACATACCAATGTGACTGATCAATTAGTGTAGACTGTACGTACATCCAGATACAATAGGTACACCAGTACAGCATGAAAATATATCCTTTATATTTTTTTACAATTTATCATACTAACCCAGCCGCACAGCTTGAAATGATTTTTAAATATTTTACCTACATTGTATCTCCTAGACTAAACAATGATAACTCATATTTTATCTAATCATACAGTACCTGCTAATCGTTAAAAGTTCTGACCAGCTTCAAGAATTTGATTTCATATTTTTATGCTCATTAATGCAAGTCAAGGCCAAAGCTGATAGATATGACAAAAAAAATCAAGACAACAATATCACTTTCCATTTGAAATGATATTTTAAAAAAACAAACACTGATTTTTCTTCCTGACTATGATTGATACATAACAACAACATAGTTCTGTGCCAAGAAAACTATCAATCAACAAGTTATGAAGTGATAGTAAATAGCTAAGGATATTTTTGAAATTGTGCAAAATTTTCAAGTGCGGGCAGGATTTGAACCTGCGACTTTTGTCATTACTAGTGACAACGCCTCTTCCATATGGGCTACCCGCAGCTTGTTCCTTGCTTGCTAATTTTGCAAATGTATTTAATGCCAGTAACGCATGGCACGGCTCCATCTACCGGGTTAGTTTTGCAACTAATACTTGGCAACTAATTCTATCCTTTCAGATTGAATGTAGTCTAAGTGATGAAAACCTGAAATAAATTGAATACCAAATTTTAAAACACTTTCACTTGTTAGGTATACAATAAAAAAAAAAACAATTGATGAAAGAGGCAGGTTGAAATCCTGCCCGCACTTGAAAATTTTGCATGTTTTCAAAAATTTTATACTTAACACGGAAAGTGTTTAAAAATTTGGTATTCAGCTTAGAATATTTTCTTCACAGAAAACTGGTACAATTCACTGCTTGCATACTCATCAACTGAGCTACTTTTGAAAGTTGTACATTGTATTAATCTGTAATAACAATAAATGAATCTCTCTATCACTGTAAACAATGGCTTCAAAATTAAATCTTTTAGAAATATTTTCTGTTTAATTATTCTAACTTTACATATTTTAGAAAAAATTAAATAAGAATATTAATATTTTTGGACAATAATTTTAAACCATAACTTTTCGCATTTCACTAGATACCCATTCAGGAAGCTCTGTAACCATAAAAAATATATCTGATAACGAAATCTGATGAGAATTTTGTTTACATATCCATCCATATCCATAACCAAAAGATCAGCAGTGTGAAAAAATTGTATCAAGAGAGCTTGGGTCTTAAGGAGCTGATTTGAATTTTGTTTTTTTTCAGCTTGGGCTTATGAGCTGTGAACCAGGAACCATGGAAAAACAAACAATTAAAAACAAAAAAACATATTTTGAACACTTCAAAATATCATAAAATAAAATAAAAATAGCTACATTTTGACTAGTCTCAGATAAATATAATTGTATTTGAATTATTTATTTTTCGTTTATTTATTACAAAGTATTTTTATGTTGACAAATCAAGTGTAAATATCAACAATTCCAATAACAAAAGTGTATAAAATACACAAAAATATAATCGTTATAAACTGTGTTAAAGTTTACAAAATAGTGTGATATTTAATTTGTAATATTTAGTTCAAGTTTATTAAAGTTTCATATATTTTTGTTAACCAAAGAGGGATAAAATATATGAATAGTTAGTGTTTGATATAATAGTGCAACACTTAAAACATAGATTAAAGAACATAGATGTATCTAAGCTTATGGCCGGTAGAAGATAGTGATAGGAATAAAGAGGGGAAATCCAAGATGGCCGCCACCATGGTAGAAACGCCTCCACCACAGCTGATCACCACCATAGAATGGAGTATGATGGACAAGAGCAAATTTTTCCCGCTATACACGTTAAGTAGTTTTACAGGTAAAAAAAACCCTTATTATTGGTCTCAATGTATAAATCAAAAAATATTGACTGCATTCAGGGCTTGAACCTGGGACTATGGAATGCATACCCCGTTTTAACGCTCTAGCTACTGAACTACCGCGGTCCTTGGCCGACTGTGGAATTTAGCGATCACTAAGCAATTTTCATTAGCACCTTCTTATCTAATTTATAGAACAAAGTGCCGTGTGATGCCGGCTTAGAATAGCATCACCCCATTTTTGTCCCGCGGGTGTCGTGAGAAGCGACAGAGGGACTCGTGTGTATTACCATTTTAGGCTGACGAACTGTCGCTATAGTGATACGACTTTTCTGAAACGGCCCTCAAATATTTGTCGGACGTGGTGACAGCGACCGTATTTTGCGGCCGTTGACGCACTGCCTCTTAAGGCTCGGCCGCCGTTAAAGGCGTGATGTGTGTTTGTAGGACAAAATGATTTTGTTTAATGGCCGTCTACCAGAGGATTTTTGCTATTTCCCTAAGACCCTGTATTATAAGAATGCATGTTTCCAGTACGCTGCGCGCTATACCCCCTGACGTTAATCAAGACACAGATTCAAGTACAACGGAAAAAAGAGGCTCAGCCGCCGTTAAAGGCGTGATGTGTGTTTGTAGGACAAAATGATTTTGTTTAATGGCCGTCTACCAGAGAATTTTTGCTATTTTCCTAAGACCCTGTATTATAAGAATGCATGTTTCCAGTACGCTGCGCGCTATACCCCCTGACGTTAATCAAGACACAGATACAAGTGCAACGGAAAAAAGAGGCTTACAGCGGAGTTTTCGATGCTATAACCAAGATATATCGCAACGAGGGTGTGTCCGGCCTTTATAGAGGCTTCTGGTTATCTAGTGTAAGTATTCTTTATTAAGAGACTCGATTCTGTGTTACCTTATAAAATCGCCAACCAAAAATAGAGCTGTCAGTGCCAATTTAGGCTGTTTTGTGGTAGCCATTCCATTAAGGGGATTACAAAGGCTAGGTGCTATCACTTAAAAATAATTACTCGATGTGAACGTAATGTATCGACAATCCGCTTCTGTCAGATTAAAGCACACATCCTCAAGTATATTTACAGAATGTTTTATTTGTGAAAAATTATTAAGGTAGTTACAGATAGCGAATGTGCTAAAAGTGGCCACTATTAAAAATATCTTTATCTGTAACTACAGCGACACTGTAATCCCCTTAACAATCGATTTTCACTCAATCTTCCCTTCGTTAATTGAGGGTCGTGGGTTCGATCCCCACAAGACACAAATATTTGTTATGTCAATTTCCAGATATTTTAAGTTTTTTATGTCTAATATGTATAATATCAGCTGTCTACTTCCCATCATTTTGAATTGTCCAGGATATTTATTTATTTATCACAATAGAACAATTTAAAACACATTGAAGTTGTGTTTATTTTGGATTATACAATTCCTGTGAACGCTGTGAAAACGAGCTGTAAATTCCGAAATAAACACAACTTAAATCCGTTAAATATTGTTATATTGTGATATATAAATAAATATACTGGACTGGACAATTCACACAGCCCAATCTAGTTCCAAACTAAACTCAGTCTAAAAAACTTAAATCCGTTTAAAATTGTTTTGATGAATAATAGTTGTGCAAACTCAAGAAAATATTATTTATTTATTTTAATTAAATGAAACTTTCACTAAAATATTGTTTTTTCATTCAGTTTCAGATAATATCTGGAGTTTTCTACATAACAACATACGAGGGAGTGAGGCATGAACTTGGCCGCTATGAAATCAGCCCTAGAGCGAAGGTAATTAATTAATTAAGCTATCTATTTGTGTGATTCTCCCTTCAAGGAGTACAAAATAATTGTTTTAGACTCCATTTGTTACAAATTTCCTAAATTTTCAAACAACCATGGTGCATTTGCCGTGTGGTGCCGGCTTAGAATAGCATCACCCCATTTCTGCCCGTTGGTAAAAGTCGACTAAGAGAGAGCGTTTCCTGTGTTCCTCCCAAACAAATTTTCTTTGCTCTGGACAACCAATGGATTTTTAGATTTTTAATAAAGTTGTTCAGTTTCACGTCAGGAAGCACGCCCTAAAAGTCTTTACCCTCCTCCGCCAAACATCCTGTTGCTGGCTAGTTGCCTGTTTTTGAGTGCATTTTCGATTCTACCAGCTATAATATAAGTCGCTTCAAGACGAATAAATACCCAGAGATTGAAAATTTGGTAGTTTCAGTCGAGGCGCCGGTAGCTCAGTTGGTAGAGCAGTGGGACGGTCCCGGGTTCAACTTCCGGCGGGCGTTAAATTTTTTTCAATATTTATATTATATTTTTTCTAATATTTTTTTTTAATACACTAGCAGCTCATTGAGCCGATGCGTGTATATCACTGCACTTGTGTCTTAATTTTTTGATTGTATAGTTTTTAAATGATTGTCAAGTCTATTTTTGAAACTGTTCACACTTGGTGCACTGATTACTGTCTCTGGGAGAGTGTTCCAGAGATCCACAACACGATTAGGCAAGAAGTGTTTCCTTGGATTGCTAGCAGTTTTGGTCTTCCATAACTTCATAGAGTGCCCTCTTACACGTTCATTCATATGTATAATATGTTCATTTATCATTAAATTTATGCTTATTTTGTTAACACTTTAGGTAGGAGGAGGAATCAAATTTTGGCATTGACTAGCCCGATGGCGTAGCGGATAGTTCCCCTGCCTGCTACGCTGAGGGTCGTGGGTTCGATCCCCACATGACACAAATATTTTCTGGGTGTTTTCTATGTATAATATGTATCTTATTTACAAAAAAGTTGGTGTACAGGGTGTAAGGGACAGCCCTCCGAATACTGAATTTCATTCAGACAATGAAATTGCACAACTTCATAAAACAATACTTCAGGAAACGTCAAATATTTTTTGACTTCCTATCTCATCTGATTGTGATTTTGTATGGGAGGTCGAATATTTTTTGTCCTTTTCTAACATATGTTCCCAGGGGTAAGTTGTTCAGTTTCATGGTCTGAATGCACCCTATCAGTATTCCGAGGGCTGTCCCTTACAAGTTTTAGTATCAGATATCTTGTTCCCAAAGTGCAAGCTTTGCTTAGTTTGCGGCTAGATGGCGCTGTGTGAAAAGTCCACGGTGTTGATTTCAGTCGTTCATCGCTGGCGGGTGCGCATCGCTGGTTGGTCAGACGATCATCGTGCCCTTCGATGTGCTGAGTCAACACCTGATGGTGCTGGGCTTGGTGAAGGGCCGCTCCAAGGCCGGAATGAGCACTGTGAGTTTAATCCTTACTAATATTTAGCCGTGTGATGCCGGCTTAGAATAGCGTCACCCCATTTATTACCCGTGGGAGTCGTAAGAGGCGACTAAGGGACTCGAGGGTGTGTATTGCAATTTAAGGCGATGGGCTGATAACCTGTCGCTATGGCGATACACCATTCTCAGAATGTCCCTCAAATATTTGTCAGACTCTGCCTACCCCGCAAGGGATTGTAGTCGTGATATCCTGAGAGTCTGCGTGTGTGTATGTTTGTTACCTCTTCACGCTCAAACGGCTTGACCTTTTCATATAAGACATTTTGTGATCATGAGATTTGACCCCATCCGAATTTTGCAAGTAATATTTTACATGATTATGCTTTGCTCTCAATGCATCTTGCCACTGACGTTTTTTGACAATTGTTTGACAATGGCCTCAATTCGGGATATAAATTCTCATAACTTACCTTAAATAAGTGCTGTCACTTTCTGTCAAATAGGTTTAGAAGAAAAGAGATATCTTAGTCATGTCATATGTCTTAGAATATGACGCAAAGTACGTGTTATCTGTCAAAATAAGGCGACGATTGAAAAAAGTGGCCACTAAATTGACTAGGAATTGCGAAGAAATCATTGAAATTTTTAAACATGTCTTAAATATCTCCTATCTTTTTCAAAAACTTTTTGACGGAAAGTGACAGCACTAATTTAAGGTAAGATAAGAGAATTTACACCCCGAATTGAGGCCAATGAGGTCAATTCGGGATTTAAATTTTCCTTACTTGCCTTAAATTAGTGCTGTCACTTTCTGTCAAATAGGTTTAAAAAAGGATAGGAGATATTTAAGTCCTGTCATTTTTTAAAACGTCAAGGGTTTTTTCGCCTTTCCTAGTCGATTTAGTCGCCATTGTTTTGATTGTCGCCTTATTTTGACAGATAACACGTATTTGCATGAAATTATAAGACATGACACGACTAAAATATCTCCTATCCATTTCTAAACCTATTTGACGGAAAATGACAGCACTAATTTAAGGCAAGTAAGGAAAATTTAAATCCCGAATTGTGGCCAATGTCTAACTTGACGAATCCCTTTTTGACCGTTTTTTTTGTAAACATCCAAACTTTATCTTTTGATTGTGTCGATTCGATAATTTCATACACATACACATATCACGCCTATTATCCCTTGCGGGGTACGCAGAGCGTGAACGGCCGCAAAAACGGACATTTACGCCACGTCTGACATATATTTGAGGGTCATTCGAAAAATTGTGTATCGCCATAGTGACAGGTTGTCAGCCAATCGCCTCAAGTTCCTTAGTCGCCTCTTACGACACCCACGGGAAAGAAATGGGGTGATGCTATTCTAAGCCGGCATCACACGGAAAATTCGATAAATTCTCTCGACTTAAAATATGTATGATTGTTGCAGGCAACTCTAAACCCGCTCGGCTTGGATCTGGACAAGCGCTTGTCGAAGGCGGCGTTGGCGAGAGAAGTGGCAAGTCGAGTGTACACGTTACACGGCGCGCTCGGGTACTACCGCGGGTACGCGGCGTCGCTCGCCGCTTACGTACCCAACTCGGCGCTGTGGTGGGCGCTGTACCAGGCTTACCAAGGTGAGTGGGGGAGTCGCGGGTGCGTACCCAACTCGGCGCTGTACCAGGCTTACCAAGGTGAGTGGGGGAGTCGCGGGTGCGTACCCAACTCGGCGCTGTACCAGGCTTACCAAGGTGAGTGGGGGAGTCGCGGGTGCGTACCCAACTCGGCGCTGTACCAGGCTTACCAAGGTGAGTGGGGGAGTCGCGGGTGCGTACCCAACTCGGCGCTGTACCAGGCTTACCAAGGTGAGTGGGGGAGTCGCGGGTGCGTACCCAACTCGGCGCTGTACCAGGCTTACCAAGGTGAGTGAAGTCGTGGGTGCGTACCCAACCCGGCGCTGTACCAGGCTTACCAAGGTGAGTATGGGAGTCGCGGGTACGTACCCAACTCGGCGCTGTACCAGGCTTACCAAGGTGAGTCGCGGGTGCGTACCCAACTCGGCGCTGTACCAGGCTTACCAAGGTGAGTGTGGGAGTCGTGGGTGCGTACCCAACTCGGCGCTGTACCAGGCTTACCAAGGTGAGTGAAGTCGTGGGTGCGTACCCAACCCGGCGCTGTACCAGGCTTACCAAGGTGAGTATGGGAGTCGCGGGTACGTACCCAACTCGGCGCTGTACCAGGCTTACCAAGGTGAGTCGCGGGTGCGTACCCAACTCGGCGCTGTACCAGGCTTACCAAGGTGAGTGTGGGAGTCGTGGGTGCGTACCCAACTCGGCGCTGTACCAGGCTTACCAAGGTGAGTGTGGGAGTCGTGGGTGCGTACCCATCTCGGCGCTGTACCAGGCTTACCAAGGTGAGTGTGGGAGTCGCGGGTACGTACCCAACCCGGCGCTGTACCAGGCTTACCAAGGTGAGTGGAGTCACGGGTACGTACCCAACTCGGCGCTTTACCTGGCTTACCAAGGTGAGTGGGGGAGTCGCGGGTACGTACCCAACTCGGCGCTGTACCAGGCTTACCAAGGTGAGTGGGGGAGTCGCGGGTACGTACCCAACTCGGCGCTGTACCAGGCTGACCAAGGTGAGTGGGGGAGTCGCGGGTACGTACCCAACTCGGCGCTGTACCAGGCTTACCAAGGTGAGTGGGGGAGTCGCGGGTGCGTACCCAACTCGGCGCTGTACCAGGCTGACCAAGGTGAGTGGGGGAGTCGCGGGTACGTACCCAACTCGGCGCTGTACCAGGCTTACCAAGGTGAGTGGGGGAGTCGCGGGTGCGTACCCAACTCGGCGCTGTACCAGCCCTTTCGAGTTTCCATAATAAGTTCTAATATGAGGTCTAATGGGAAGTCGAATATTTTTTCTCGTGTACTAAAACGGCCTTCATGGAAATTTTGCATGTGCATTAGAAAATAACAAATTTCATGGACATATCATGCCTGCAAATAACATAACATAACATAACACACACACACACACACATATCACGCCTTAATCTCTTGCGCGGCAGGCAGAGCGTAAACGGCCGCTAAAACGAAAATTTACGCCACGTCTGACTAATTTTTGAAGGTCATTCGGGGGATTATAGGCGTGATATGTGTATATGTGTTAATCCGGTACCGAAAAGTAGTTGAAAATGAATATTGCTTGTTTCCAGACGAGCTGATAAAGATAAGTCCGTCGTGGGTGTCGACGCTGCTGATCCAGTGCGCTGCTGGCACGCTCGGCGGGTTCACCACCACCATCCTCACCAACCCACTGGACATCGTGCGCGCGAGGCTACAGGTATGTATACATAATAATAATAAAGACAAAAACTGGAACACTTCCTGCGTCTGTGTTTCCAAAAGCATACAACCCTAATCTCTTCAAAGTAAGAGTGAACAGGCTTCTTCTGGGTGAGCTCGCTCCATCTTAGACTCTGTCTCTGTCCTATGACCTAGACTAGAGTCAAGAGCAAACCCATCATTAATAAAAAAAAAAAAAAAAAGAGCCTTTATTGTACATAAAATATCTCAACAGTAACAAACGTGAGCATGAAAATATAATTATGTATCAAAAGGTGGGAGGCTCAGTTATTGCAGAACAGGTTACCAAAGGCCACCTGCCTGCACTGATTTTCAGCTCCGACCTTCTCATTTCAAAAATAAACATATTTTCCGAGGGTGAAGTTGATGACAAACACTAGTTAAGTATAATAATACAAACATTAATGAACATGTACTATGGTTTATTATGCACTCACAGTGCTATATTATTTTCATAAATGAACATATAAATTGAAAATGCCGTGTGATGCCGGCTTAGAATAGCATCACCCCATTTCTTTAACATGGGAGTCGTAAGAGGCGACTAAGGGACACGAGGGTGTGTATTGCAATTTACAACCTGTCACTAAGGCGATACACAATTTTCCGAATGACCCTCAAATATTCGTCAGACGTGGCGTAAATGTCCGTTTCTTGCGGCTGTTTACGCACTGCTTACCCCGCAAGGAATTAAAGGCGTGATATATGTATGTATGTATGTATGTCAATTGAAAAAATTAAGTTCCAAGAATTGAAAATTTGGAAGTGTCAGTCGAGGCGCCGGTAGCTCGGTTGGTAGAGCAGTGGGACGGTACCCCACGGTCCCGGGTACATATTCATGGTTTATATATATATATATATATATATATCCTTTATTGCATAAAAACAAATGAAAAATGTACAAACAGTGTAAGCAAAAGCGAGCTTATCTCTAAGAAGAGATCTCTTCAAGCCAACCCGACGGCACATGTGCTTACAGGTTTACAAGTGTATAGAGTTTTTGAGAGCGAAATCTCAAGATGGGCTGGTGATAAGGAACAAGTTTGAAATATGACAAAAATATTTTGAGATTCCATTGCAACTCAAATCAGGTGATCGGCAATTTTGTATGGGAGGTTCAAATAATTTTATCGTCTTTCGACCTGTGTACCTCAGGGAAAGTTGTTCCTTATCACCAGCTCGTGTTGAGTTTTCGCTATCGGTCACTATTATATTTAGTGCAAATGTTTTAAAACTCATAAAACTGGTCAACTTTTATTATCACACACACACACACATATCACGCCTATAATCCCTTGCGGGGTAGGCAGAGCGTAAACAGCCGCAAAAACCGGACATTACGCCACGTCTGACAAATATTTGAGGGTCATTCGGAAAATTGTGTATCACTATAGTGACAGGTTGTCAGCCCATCGCCTAAAAAAGCAATACACACCCTCGAGTCCCTTAGTCGCCTCTTACGACTCCCACGGAAAAGAAATGGGGTGATGCTATTCTAAGCCAGCATCACACGGCAACTTTTATTATTACCTTTAAAAAAAATTTGCCTCTCATACAAAGTGACACATTTTTACATTCTTGTATGGGATTTCCAATTTTTTTCTCACATTTCGACTAATCTTACTCGAGGAAAGTTGTTCAGTTTCACGAGTAGAACTCATCACAAAAATATTTGCACCGAATTTAATGGGACCTTATATTATGTGAATATGTCACGATACCCTAGGGGTAAGGAACTTAAAAACAAATAATATAAAAAGGAAATTCATAATTCAATTTAAGGGCAGGATTTGAACCTGCGACTTTCGCATTACTAGTGGCGACGCCTCTTCCATTTGGGCTACCGCAGCTCGTTCCTTGTCCGCCAATTTTGCAAGTGTATTTTAATGCCAGTAACGTCGTGACACAAGTAAGTAGTAATGCGAAAGTCGCAGGTTCAAATCCTGTCCAAGCTTAAAAAGTTATCAAAAAATGAAAGTATATATTTCTACATATCCAATATGGGTAAGTGTTATAAAACTTGTTAATTAACTGTCCGGCGCCCCCCCCAAGCGATAAGGCCGCCTTTGCTCACTTTTAGTCTTAAGTTTTCTTTATTGTTTTGTTTCTGTTGTCTATGTTGTAAGCAATAGTGTTCATCTATCTTTCTATCTACGGTTAAGTGTTTTAAAATTCCCGCCAATATGGTTAAGTGTTTTAAAACTCCCGCCAATGTGGTTAAGTGTTTTAAAATTCCCGCCAATATGGTTAAGTGTCTTAAAATTCCCGCCAATATGGTTAAGTGTTTTAAAATTCCCGCCAACATGGTTAAGTGTTTTAAAACTCGCGCCAATATGGTTAAGTGTTTTAAAATTCCCGCCAATATGGTTAAGTGTTTTAAAATTCCCGCCAATATGGTTAAGTGTTTTAAAATTCCCGCCAATATGGTTGAGTGTTTTAAAATTCCCGCCAATATGGTTAAGTGTTTTAAAACTCCCGCCAATATGGTTAAGTGTTTTAAAATTCCCACTAATATGGTTAAGTGTTTTAAAACTCCCGCCAATATGGTTAAGTGTTTTAAAATTCCCGCCAATATGTTTAGGTGTTATAAAATTCCCGCCTATATGGTTAAGTATTTTAAAATTCCCGCCAATATGGTTAAGTGTTTTAAAATTCCCGCCAATATGGTTAGGTGTTTTAAAATTCCCGCCAATATGGTTATTCCCGCCAATATCGTTAAGTGTTTTAAAATTCCCGCCAATATGGTTAAGTGTTTTAAAATTCCCGCCAGGTGGAGGGCGTGGGCACGATGCGGCAAGTGTTCCACGAGCTGTGGGCGGAGGAGGGGCTGTGGGGGCTGTACGCGAAGGGGCTGTCCGCGCGGCTCGTGCAGTCCGCCTGCTTCTCCTTCAGCATCATCCTCGGTTACGAGACCATCAAGCGGGTAGCGCTCAGCGAGGAGTACCGGACACGGCTCCGGTGGTAATAAATCGCAATGCAACCACATTAACAGTGTTTTATTGTTTGGCCCTATCGACAGTGACGGCTTTTGCCTGACTCGGTTTTTTACGAAACTAATGGGAAATTTTCTAGCTAATCTTCAAGTGTACTTAGATGGCCCTGATCTAAAAAAGTTTATTTCCATAAAAGCGGATGTAAATAGATTAAATTTATTTATGACTCAAATGTCAAAATTTCAACTTACCACAACGCCATCTGGTATGAAATTATTAAATTAGCTCAAGAACTGTCAGTAGAAAAGTCCCTATTGAAATTGAAATTGAAATTGAAATTCTTTATTCAATGTAGGATAGTATTATCATATCACTTATTGACGTCATGAACCGTCATTGTAAAAAAAAGAAATTTGTATCACACAATTTTCTTTTTTTTATAACAATTTTGTAATGTCCTAATAGAAAACCGGCTCGGGCGGGAGAAAAAAATAAAAATCAAAGCACTGCCACGGGGCTGGCCAGGTTAATCACACGGCATGTAACTTTACGCCACCACCATCTGAAAACGATATTTGTTTCAAATTGAAGTCAAGATTTTTAAAGCGTGTAGTTTACATGCGTATAATTAATCGGACCTCCTGAACAGGAAAAACCCACCAAAAAACCTGCCCAGAAGTGCTCCTACTCTAAATTAACAATCTTACTAGCCCCTAAGCTACCCTAGCTAATTCTGTAAGTAAAAAAAAAAATATGTTAAGACCAAAAATGGCTACATATTTTTTTTTTTTTTTTTTAATTGAAGTAGATAAATCTACCAGTTTTAACTTATAAAATATTTACTTTAAACAATTGAAATTACATCCATGCAGATTTGTAAAATTATGTCAGTTGTAAACTCCACGCACGCCCCATTTTGGTATTAAAAATGAGTGCGTGTTTCTTGTGCTGCGCTGGAATTTCAGAGCTCCATGCCTCTTTGTCATTAATGTACTCATCTAACTTATAGTAAGCTTTATAACATAATGTTTTCTTGATAACAGACTTAAATTTACTTTCTGATAAACTCAATATATCTTCCGGTATTTTGTTATAGTATCTTATACTTAGACCTTCAAATGAAGTCCTAACTTTAGCGAGTCTATGCTTAGGTTGATCTATTTTATTTTTACTCCTTGTATTGCGGTTATGCCTGTCACAATTTCTAGTGAAAGTATTTATATTTTTTCTAACATACATGATATTTTCATAAATATATTGACACGGTACAGTCATAATATTAATTTCCTTAAACAGTTCCCTTAGGGAATCACGACTGCAAAGTTTATAAATTGCTCTAATGGCCCTCTTTTGGAGAATAAAAATTGTTTCAATATCAGCGGCGCGCCCCCACAGCAAAATTCCATAGGACATAATGCTATGAAAATAACTAAAGTAAACAAGTCGCGCAGTTGCAATATCCGTGATCTCTCTAATTTTACGTACCGCATATGCAGCTGAGCTTAATCTTCCCGACAAAGATGTAATATGAGGGCCCCATTGGAGACTTGAGTCGAGAGTAATCCCTAAGAAAACTGTACTGATAGTAAACTCTAATTTTTCATTATTAAGTACGACATGATTATTCAAAGAATGTACTACGTTAGGTAAAGTGAATAATACACATTTAGTTTTTTTCTCATTAAGAACTAAATTATTTGCAGTAAACCAACTATGAATTTGTCCAAGAGTGTTGTTTACTTCGTCATAGTTATGTGCATGTCTATCGACCTTAAATATAAGGGATGTGTCATCAGCAAATAGTACAATCTTGGACAAATTCTCTACCATGTAAGGCAAATCATTTATGTAAATTAGAAATAGAAATGGTCCTAAAATAGAGCCTTGAGGCACACCAATTTTAACACGAGACCCCAGTGATTTGGCGCCGTTTATTTGGACCTTTTGAGTTCTATTATCTAAATATGAATTCAAAAATTTCAGAGCTGCGTTTCGAATACCGTAGTGTTCTAATTTTAGCAATAAAGTTTCATGATCCACGCAATCAAATGCCTTGGAAAGATCACAAAAAACACCAATGGCATCTTTTGATTCTTCCCAAGCATTAAATACATGTTTGATTAGAGCAACACCAGCATCTGTGGTACAACGTCCCTTTGTAAAACCGAATTGCTGGTTGTGTAACAAATTGTTCTGATTAAAATGGGACAGCATTTGATTTAGTATGATCTTCTCAAACACTTTGCTGAGTACTGGCAGAATTGATACAGGCCTATAGTTACTGGGGTCTTGTTTGTCACCAGCTTTAAACAGCGGAACTACCTTGCTATGTTTCATTAAATCAGGAAAATTGCCGTGATCAATACATTCATTGAAGATATCTGCTAAGTATGGTGCTAATATTTCGATTACTGATTGACAAACTTTAACTGACATCCCCCATAAGTCTTCGGTGCTCTTTACTTTGATATCTTTAAAAGTTTTTAAAATATACTGGGGACTTACATGAGTAAATTTAAATTCAGAATTGCAAACATCTACATTTTGCTTCAGCAATGAATATGAAATTGTAGGTGAAGATCTTAATGACTCAGTAGTTTTTAGAGGTATATTTGTGAAAAATGTCTCTAACTCCTGCGCTACATCTGAATTTAAACTAATCACTCCTTTGTCGGTTTTAAGTGAAAAGTTATTTTCGCGTGGCTTAGTTTTACCTGTTTCGCTATTAATAACTTTCCAGACAGCTTTTATTTTATTATCTGAAGACTTTATCTTATTACTAATAAAGTTTGCTTTAGCAATTTCACAAGCTATTTTGAAGGTTTTAGAATATTTTTTTACTAGCTCACTAAAACTTACATCGTTTGTCATGTTTTTAAGCTCGTAAAGTTCAAAAAGCCTATCTCTACTAATCCTAAGACCTTTGGTCGCCCAATCACTAAACTTAAATTTCGTATTAATTTCTTTCGTTTCTAAGTTAAAAATGATTTCGAATTCTTTGCTTAACAAATTGAAAACGTCTTCGTATACATGATTTGGGTTTTCAAAATTATAATTATGGACAGGCAATTTCTCGATTAACACATTTTGATATTTTTCCAACCTGCTTGCAGTGATGCGCCTGGTTTCTATTTTGATCGTTTTAATATGGTTTTTGAATGGGAATATTACACTTTGACCCTTGTGATCTGATTGAAGAGAATTTATAATGCATTTTTGTACCGGGTCACAATCGCTGAATACATTATCAATACATTTGGCAGAAGTAGGCGTCACACGAGTAGGTTCAAAAAATATATTAAATAAATTGAATGATTTAAAAAGACCTAAAAATTTATCACTTAATGCATTGATTTCTAAAATGTCTATGTTAAAGTCACCTGCAACAATTACATGTTTATTAGTTTTTGTGACTAATTTGAGTACGTCTTCCATTATTTCTAGGAATTTGGTAAAATTTTTAGCTTTTGGCGGTCTGTATACGCATACTATAACATGACTTTCCAGCTCAACACAAGATAATTCAGTACAACACTCAACCGACAATCCGACAACATCCTTACGTTCTTTGAATTTAATGTTGTTTCTAATAAGTATTAAGGAACCTCCATGTATCGCGGATTTTCGGTTGAAAGAACTGGCAATACAATAATTTTCATAATTTATCAAAATGTCAGGATCTTTGTGAAAATGTTCCGTTAAACAAACTATGTCATAATTATGCTTTTCTAAGAATAATTCAATTTCTAATACTTTGCTAGCAAAACCCTGAATATTTTGATGTAACACTTGTAACTGATTTTGCTTTTCCTTTGTCTGAGGATGAGTGCAAGAGATTGAGAATCCGGGACATGGCCCCGCATAAAATTGCGACAGTCACAGCCGTCACGCGCTGTCATATGCCCACCTGTTCTATCGGAGAACTGATCAGTAAGAAAACTGGGAACAAAGGATTTGTATCGTATGGGGGGTGTAACGGAAGGAAATCCCATTAAAAAACCGCATATCCGGGACATGTCGCCGCATGAAATTGCGACAGTCACAGTCATGGACCGCGGTTTTTGCGAGACAGCTCGAGTACTCTTGTCTAGAATTTGAAAAGGAACTTTATCGTGATTGTAACAAAGGTGACATTGGTTGGAATGACAAACGGCTCTCACAGTCGCCCGGCGGTAACCGGCGGCGTTCGTCATTCTAGGCAATATCATCTTTATTTCAATTATGTACAATTTCTATGAAAAGTACGTTTGGTCTACGGTAGCCCTTATTTAACCAACCCTTGAAAATGTCATTGAATTGAATTTCGAAGCGTAATCGTTTTAATAAAGTAATGAATAAAGGTAACTACACTACAGTTTCGCCGTCTCGAAAAATGGTGAGGGGTCTTTAATTTTATGTCTGTGGCACACACATACACACAAGTTTTTGAGCGATTTTTGTTGCGCACCCTCTATACGTTTAAGGTCGCCATCTAGTTTCGAGTAGCGGAACTTTTAACATATATTTTCAAAACCTCCCGTGCGCGTGAATTTTTGGGCCAGTCACCATAAATTTTTATTATTAGGAAACTAGCCTTTTGGCCAGATACTTGTGTGTGGCATTTATTTATTTAATAATGCATAAATACTACTTTCGACGTTGACCATTTGACCGACCCAAAATAGAGGTTTTGATACGGCGACACAAGTACCGCTACTCTAGACTAGATGGCGATAAGGTAAGAACTAATTGATTGAAAATAAGAAATCCCATCAAAAGTACAAAAGGTACGTGAAGGCCAAGTGAAGGCAGAGTCTTAAAATAAGCTCTGGGCCCTTAATTAAAATAGGCACGATTAGGAGTTTCAGTCCAGCCCATCACGGGTCCTAATGTAAGTCACATTTTTGTACTTCCACGGCTTGTCCGGCCGGTTTCGACCACCGACGACTCAACGCGCCCTCCGAAACACGGAATTTAAAATCTACGTATATTTTAATTTATGCAATAAAATATTGATATTTAGAATTTTTACGGACCGTCTGGTGGTTCAGCCTGCAATATGCTAACGAAAGAATAAAAAAACTTCATTTCAATTTCAAGTAGTCATGTGGCAGCGAACGTATCAATTAATTTGTGGTAGATAGGACGCATTTTATTATCTCTTTAGCTAACGACACGCAAATTTTCACCTGTTGATGAGCAAAACTCCACTCGAACATTTACTTGTATGTAATGTATGACAGGGTTGTCAGGCATTATCATCATCACAGGTGAGCGAGTGCAGTGCAGTGTTGTATACTTACACCGTGAACGCTGCCATCCATTCACTGGATACACCCCTTAGTCGCCTTTTACGCCTTTCGTGAGTAGACATCAGTGGTTATAAGTATCTATGCTGTTTTATCTAATCCGTCTCTTCTCAATAAGTAAGTTACGTCCGTCAAAAGCTAACTAGCCATCCACTTACGTACCATCTCAACTTCTGGTAGTCAAGTTATCAGACTCAAGGTTAAAAGATTTTGACAGTCCTCGCAAAGTTTGTCTTCAATAATATAAGGTATGACAGCGACGGCGTAGAATATCACCCCATTTCTTGCCCGTGAGAGTCGTAAGAGGCGATTAAGGGACTCGAGGGTGTGTATTGCAACTTTAGGCGATGGGCTGACAACCTGTCACTATGGCGATAGATATTTTTTCGCATGACCCTCAAGTGTTAGTTAGACGTGGCGTAAATGTCCGTTTTATGCGGCCGTTTATGCTCTGCCTACCCCGCAAGGGATTATTGGCGTTATATGTGTATGACAACGACGCAACGGAGTTACGGAGATGTAACATGTTCACGTGCAGTGTGATAGATAGCATTACTAGGCATTACTTACACCACGTTTGGCAGGCGGATTGGCGGGCGCAGTGCAAGGTCTTTTATTCACAGGGAATGCTGCTGCCCTATTTCCTGGATCCCTTAGTCACCTTTTACGACACATACGGGTAGAAATGGGGATAGATACAGATAGCATTACATTTCGTCCGTAGTCACAACCCTATCGCAGTTCTTTCGGTTAGGTACAAGAAGATACTAAATATCGACCACATAATTAATAAATTGTACTACATACATACCTTGAGTACCTACTCACAAAAGGCATCCATCTGTTACTTAGTGGACACGTTAACTGTCTTTGACTAGTTATGGCGCAATAAATTGAGATTTTAAACGAAAAAGTAGGTATTTGATTTATTATCTACGGTGTATTTTATTTAAAGAATTACCTAATTAAAAGAGGATTATAATACCTAATATTTTCTTGAGTTTGCACAACTATTACTCATCACAATAAAACAATTTTAAACGGATTTAAGTTGTGTTTATTTTGGATTTTACAATTCCTACGTTTCGAGCTCTTTAAATAAACACAACTTAAATCCGTTTAAAATTGTTTTATTGTGATTATAATACCTCATGGCGCAATCTTGGAATTCACATCACATCACCTCATTTTTTTTAAATTAATAATGGGTTTGCTCTTGACTCTAGTCTAGGTCATAGGACAGAGACAAAGTGTAAGATGGAGAGTGAGCTCACCCAGAAGAAGCCTGTTAAGGCACTGGCACTCCCACACACTGACGGAACGCAGCAAGCTTCTTCGGTGGGATGGTGGTCGCGAGCCAGGCGGCCCCTTACGGAGCCTTGCACCGCGCACGTGGGATCGTTCAGCCGAACTTATCCACAGGCAAGCCTGTGTTGCCGTTGCCCGGGGTGGACCGCTAGGAGGTAGATCCCATACCACCCCAAATCTTTTTACCCCATTTCTTTCCTGCGGGTGTCATAAGAGGTGACTTTGGGATTAATTATACTGTGCTTTGGGTTCCATGTGCAGGTATTGCTTATTGTAAGTAATAATACATAGCAACCTGTGGCGACAGACAACAACCGTTTTTGTGAGCGTTTGTGCTCTGCCTATTCCGTGAAGAATAATTATAAAAATTACGAGTGTGAATAAAAAAAAAACGAAACGCAAGCCCTGCAACTGCAAGACAGAAACGACTACCAACGTACCAACTAACGTGACAATGCGTGTCATCCGGATTCGCGCGTGGGCTTTGCGCGCTCTGTGGGCGTGGCTGGCGTTGCTCTGCGCGTTGGTGGCGCTGCTGTCGCTCACTGAACCTCCTGATGTCATGCCAGCACGCTCACCGCGACGCCATCTACCGGCCGCCTACTGGAGGCATCGCGCTTACAATCCTAGGATCTATGTCAGGTTTGTATGCTTAAATTTAATAAACTTCCCTCTTCCTCAATTGCCGTGCCCTATGCTTGGCCAGTATACTAAAACTGTTTAAAACTTTTACTAGGTTTAAACACTGTTCACATAGATTGGTCGCTGCAAAGAGAATCTGTGTCGGTGAGGGTACAGCGACTTCGAACTCCTGCGGTGCTGTCCCACAGAGCTAGTCACATCTCCTTCTTCTGTCTTGGGTTGGGACGTCTGCGGAGCTCGCAGACGGGTGATCAGCTCCGCATCTCCTTAATTGCCCTGCATGCCCCGACACCGCATGTTAGAAGAGAGGGCAGCCACTCCAAATGCCGTTCGTGTGGCAACATATTGGGCAAATAAAATTTTATTCGCCACGACACGCAAAGAATTAGAAAGAAGAAGAAGACTGTTTCAACTTACACCGTGTTCATACTAAGTGACTAAGGCGGGTGCAGGTAGAATTTAAAGCTGCTAATGCTCGTGTAGGTAACTAAAAGTAGAACCCTGTATGGTATTTGCCGTTAACTAGAAAAGTTCTTTGATTCATTGATAGGTGGCGCAACGTAGGCTATTTAGAGCCCTCTATATTATTTAGTGCACTAACTAAAAATGTACTTATCGATGATAGATGGCGCACTGCAGGTATTAAGAGCTCTCTATGACTTTGTGCGATAACTAAAACAGTTCTTTATTTCGTTCATAGATTGCCTTTACAGTATTTACTTTTTTTGAATTATAATTTTATTGAGATTTATTTAAATAAATCACTCACTTTAATAGTCAGAATATCATTAAACAGTTTTTAGAATCACAATTGAGTCCAATTTCCTTGAAAAACACAGTCATCAATTTGCGCTCTTAGTATTGTTGGTATTGTTATGTTAGCACAAAATAAATTTTACATTTCAATCTGACAGAAGCAGATTGGGGGCAGCACTTAGCCCCTCTTATCTTCTTCATTAGTGTTTTACAAATTGAATGTTGTGCAAGTAAAACAAAACGAAAAAAATTTAATTGAATTGAACGATTTTGAATTGTCATTCCGATTGGATTGGACTCGGGCTACCATACTAAACACACTGCGAATTTGTGATGAATTAGGGTAATTTAGGGGGTTATCGGCCACTCTTGCGATTTTTTGACTTGAAGATAATATATTTGTATCAAATATTTGGACGAGACTAAAGTATTGATTTTGAGATCAGTAGATATTGTAGTCTTAGTTAAGAAACCCCTATTATTAAAAAATCCTTCAAAAAGAAATAAATAAATAAAATATCTGAAATGAGCGAATTTGGGGGTTATCGGACAGAAAATTCAGTTATCGCCCGTCAAAACAACTACTTTTCGGCCACCATGTAATGCGTTGAAAATTAAGTCTTAGTGCTTTGTAGTAAGGATTGGTTTTCAATAAAAAATTAAATGTATGTAAAGTGATGAACATATTTTTATTCAATACTTATGTTTTTGCCATAGTTCAAAACATGATAAACCATTATTGATAATCAAAACTAAGTAGAAAATAATATTACGCTTCGTGAAAGCTTAAAAAATATTGTTAGAAAAAAAATTCTTACATATAAATTGTAATAGTATTCCTAATTCTGTGGCCGGAAACCAAAACATAGATGTTTGGTTCTCGGCCACATTAGTATACTCTATGCCGATAACTAAAATGCACAAATTCAACTGCCGGCCGTCAATTTCAGAATAATTTAAAAAATGTATATATATTATTTCAAATAATTGTATGAAGGTGCATGGCCGCCTGTTAACTAAACCGTTGCTTTCGGATATAAGAACGCTTGAAATTATATAATTCCTCTAAAGCTTTTCAATATTAAATGAAAAAGAGGATGTAAATTGAATGGTCATCAGCTAGCTATCGACCTGTAGGCCGATAGCTAAATTTCCCCCAAAATTGCTTCTAGTTATCCGGACATCTAATTTTAATGCATAATATTGAAAACTTTAAGTTTTTTATTGAAATTAACGTAAATGAGAATCATAAATAGTCACACTATGTCAATATTTATATCCAATAAATTATAAACAACGTTGTAACTTACCTCAAAAAATGCGTTGCTCCAAGATTTTTTCACTGTATTTGCACACAACCCCAGTCGCAAATTTTAAGAGGCCAATTGACAAGACACTGGAGCGGTAATAATGCTAACTAATTAAAATGTGATGGGAATAGTCGAAAAGTTTTGAAAGACACTGACTTTTCTAATAATTTACTTAACGTTTTCATCTTCGGCGCAAATAATTGGGCAGTGTCCGATAGCTACTGGTGTCCGGTCAACCAGCTAAATTACCCTAGTCCTGATATTTCCGGCGCCAGATCCGGCTGCATATCCCCGCCGTCTGGTCCTCAAGAGTTGCAGCAGGTAGCAGCTTTCTGGCAGCGCGTGACCAGCGGTGACCCTCGAGTGCTGGTGTATGCTGCTTATTGGGACGAGCGTTTGTCTGCCGGGCCGGTTGTCAGGCTGCTGGTCTACAAAGAATCATCCTCAGGCGCCGTCAAGCTACGATGTTTATTCTGGTTAGAGGTTTTTAGTATTTACTATTGAGTAAGTATTATATTCACATAAAAATTAAGAAATTGATAAAATGTTAGCGACGGCCGGGACTTGAACCCGAGACCAGGGACCGGACGAGCGGATTAATTTTCAATACCCTTTGAAGGGGTTTCCCACTCATTTGGCTAGCGCAACGTTTGCTAACCGCGTTGGTATACGAGCTAAATGTTTAGCTTTCCCTTTTTATTTTGGGAAAACTTAACAAATCAAAGTGATTAGCGCTAACCAAAGTCTTTCATAGGCTTACCCAGCATTTTTGGTATTTATGGACGGACGGACGAACTCTGTTGATTATAAATTATAACAAAATAAGGGTATATTGAACTTGAACTAGAAATGATGTTTTTTGAAAAATTCAAAATCTGACGGTACATAAATAATATCCTGTTCTTAAATTTGATAAATATATGTTTTCTGTCGTACTTATTCAATATTTGGATGAAGAAAATGTCTAGTGATAATGAATCTCCACCTTCTCCAAGCGGCACTATTGCAAAGTCAATTTCACTCATATTAACTACGCATACGGCACTAACTCGCATGAATTATCTCGCGTGAAGCGCTATCGAAGGGTTTCCCTAGCGGATTGGGACAGTCGATCAATAGGCTTTTTTGTTCTGCTTTGCAACAATTTAACTTACCCGTTGGGAAAGCCTTTCATTGGGTTTCCGTGTGAAGGAATAGTCATTAAAATATCAAGCAATATCGCCGTGTATTTTTATCAAATAAAAGAAATATTCTGCTTCCAAACCCTGGTAAAAACCCCTTAAAGGGAAAGCGCTTCCGGTCCCTGCCCGAGACCGTAAAGAAGTTACCGTCACACTGCTGTGCCAACTGAGCTACTAGCAAAACCTGCACTGTGAGTGCATAATAAACCATAGTTACAAGTATTTTATCTATGACAGGATTAGATAATTTCAGGAAGCGGTCGATAAACCAGTAAAGAGGTATAGAACAACATTTAGGTATTTTGCGCTCGCCAACCGCGTGATAAGTAAATATGGAAATTACCCTCAATGTGGCCCGTAACGTATGTTCAGCTGTATACATAGTGTAAGGGACAGCCTTCCGAAAACTGATAGGGTGCATTCAGAACATGTAACTGAACAACCTTCCATTAAAAAAAAACAGGAAATGACAAAAAAATTTGGACTTCCCATAGTAAATGGAGTCAGCTGATCGTCATTTTGTATGGGAGGCCGAAGATGTTTTGTTGTTTCCTGTTCCTTGGGGAAAGTTGTTCAGTTTCATGGTCTGCACTCTGCATGCACCTTATCAATGTTCGGAGGGCTGTCCGTTACACCCTGTATTGTAGTGTTCGGAACTTTTGCGTAGGCAGCAGCAGCAGGCAGACAGAGCGTGCAGCCCGCTCGACGCAGCGTTGGCGCAAACACTGCACCATATTACCAATATAAAAATCTAAAGCAAGTTTACTTGCAATTTATTAGGTATTACAACATAGGCGACCCAGTGTGGGCAGAACCGCTTCATCCCAAACAATCAGTCACAGAACAACATCAAGTCGTCACGTGCAGGCCACCGCTGACGCCGTCACGCGACGCCCTTGCGGCAATCAGCGTCGTGCCGGTCAATTTCCAGTGTGGGGTTACATGGAATCTGCTTGCCATTCAGGTGAGCGACAAACTAGAGATGGGATACAACATTTGGTGATAAACAAGAATAAGCGGTTTTCTTTTTATTATTTTCAACACTTCGTTAGTCGCTGGATAGATGGCGCTGTACTTGGTACGTTAACGTAGGGAACTCCAACGGAACGTCACATAATTTTTCTATTTTTACACTTGTATATACGAGATCGTAACGAATCATTGTTACATCACTTGCATCACAAAAATATTTACTTTCATTGTGTTTCCCTGCTTAATAAAAACCACAACGAAGGCAAACAAGACAGAGTTTTAATTAATAACAAAGCGCAAAAACGAGGATAGATTCAAAATATTTCGGAGAGAACAATTACTTTTTTACATGCCTTTTGGCTTTGGCAGTTCAACGCCATCTACAGAGTTCTTGGAACACTAAACTTTTTTTAATTCTCAAAAAGAACACGAAGATTACGATGGATAGCAGTCACAATATCTTGTTATGGGTTTAATGGGTCTTACCATCATTAAGCCAATACATAATTTGTGCCATTATTAAGGTGATTCTCACTCGCACCGCATTATTTTGCGGTATTTTGTCGGACTGGTTTTATTGACGTAAAATATGCTAAATAGAGCTACAGAGTCACGACACAGATATTTTTTATGCTTAGTTACTAGGATTGGTTTTACTTTGTAGAACGAACGAATGTGTATGTATTTTCCAATTCTTTTTTAAGCCATACTTTCTCCACGTTTAGAATTTACCAGCAAACATGCCCGAGCCTCCAGGGCCGGAGTCAGACCCGCGCTCGGAGGGGGCGCGGGTGGGAGTGTGCATTGTGTGGTGGCGGACGGGCGACGCGGCCGTGCGGCTCGCTGAGTGGCTGATGTTGCTGCGCTACTTCGGTGTCCATCGCGTGTTCATTTACATCAACAATAATGTAAGTGGATAATTTAAATAAATTTTGCTATATTCATAGCGAACACTTTTTTATTTTATTTGACTTTATGCAATAAATTTACATGGGCGGACAGTATCTACCAGTCTACCTAAGGGCATGTGGAAATGGGCGAGGTAGGTCCAAAATAAATGCAATAATGGATCTAAATCAATATACTAAAATAGTATAACAATATCCATTACTATCAAAAGAAACAGAGTTGCCGTGTGATGCTGGCTTAGAATAGCATCACCCCATTGCTTTTCTGCGGGTGTCGATAGAGACAACTAAGGGATTCGAGGGTTTCATGTGTTTTACAATTTTAGGCGATAGGTTGACAACGTGTCTCTAGGTGATACCCGACTTTTCTGAAACGCCCTTTAAATATTTGTCAAACGTGGCGATAACGTTCGTATTTTTACGGCCGTTAACGCCTTGCGTACCCTGCAAGGGATTAATACGTGATATGTCTGTGTGTGTATTAAAAAATAGTCAACTTTGTTTGGCCGATCAACGATTTTACGATACAATTAGTTTTTAATTGGCACAGGCGCATGACAACGTGCTCCGCGTGGTCGACTACTTCACCTGGAATCACCTGGACCAGCTGGTGGTGGAAGTCATGCCTTACGCCTCACCCCCACTGAGTACGCCCACCAGCGCAACGGCACAAGGTACTAGAGTGATCCTAGCAAGCTCGATTTTACAGCTGTTATAGTAGAACTGCTGGGGATAGCGCTCAAGGAAGATTTTTAAACCGGGTTTATTAAGACAGCCGTAACATTGTTTTTTTGTTTTTGTCGAAGATCTACATACCTATCAGTTACACAATTTGACAAACGTTACTCGATAGAATATAAATCCAAAGTAAGCTCTATTTAACATTTTTTCAATATCATGTCTACAGTTTTAAAGTAATAAAAAAGAACCTATAATTTAGACACATACCTTTTCTAGTAAGAATGGCAAAATAAGACATTGTAGTATTTCTTTAGTTTTTATAACGAGCGCATTTTATTGCAAAAAGATTATCTGTTTCTCTCTGGTGCAGCGCGACGCGCGCATTCACGTTGACACCTATTCGCCTCCCGCGCCCCTGTCACCCCAAAGGGCGATGCCAGGTTTAAACGGTCGTACTATAGCTGCTTTTCTGTGCAACAACCCGGACAAGTCACTCCATTTCCTTTATTTTGTAGTCTAGTACGGATGTAGCAGCTATGCAATCAGACTTGTATTGCATGTTTGAAAAAAAAATGGTTTAATTTACATCCAGTAACTTATCCATCACTTTTTTATTTAACTGGCCTTTCCCCTGCAATATTCAAGTTACAGGGGAAATGATAATGAGAGTGGCAGAACATGTTATTATATTAGTAGTAGAGTTAAGCGAGTTCTGGCTCACATATTTCGGATTTTGATTTGCATGCACCTGACTATCCATATCGTACATAAGGCCGTATCGTAAATAATTTCTTTATTTTTTAAAAGTTCTAAACTTGTATTACTGTATGGCTTCCTTTAGATCGAGACGTCTACTCAAAAGCTCGTGAGGCCCACGGAGACTTTGACGAGTATTCAGACGACTACAAAAACGTGAATGTTTCGGACAGGTTAGCAAAACTTTCTGCTGACCTTTGTACTTTACATGTAAAATGGACATGCAGTTCTACATAGTTACCATCCTCTCAACTTCAACAACGAAAACCGCCTGTAACCGCCATTATAATCAGGATTATATCAAAGTATTTGCCAAGCCAAAGTTTTCATATTTCATACTTTACTTACAATCTAAAATTACGCTCTGCACTCATGATAGGACATGTTTCTTTCAGTGATAATACTATCCAACATTGAATAAAATAAATTTCAGTGTTTCAGAGCTAAAACCTGATATCCAGAAAGACGATCTGCTGCCGTACAACGAGTGTTTGTACCGTGCGCTCGGCGAGCGGCTCACGTGGCTCGCGCTGCTTGATCTCGACGAGATGATTTTGCCTGTTAGGTACGTCACCTAACACATCAGACACGTTGATGTATCACATTAGTGTGACAGTGTGAAAATAGAGACTCGCGGCGTCAAAATCTCTGAAAGGTCTAGGTTATTAATCAGAAAAGCAATACAAAATCCAAGCAAGATACATATAGTCATGATTTCACATTGAAATAACTTCTTGAAAATTGTGATTAACGATTTTGCTTTAATTTGACTATAGCCAATAAGCGTTTTTTTATATTTACTCCAGGGACGGCACTTGGGATCGACTAGCAATGAAAGAGTCCAAAGCGGCGAAGTCCTACACGAATGAGCTGGCGGATATTTTGGACTTTCAGCGCTGGTGGTTCCCTGAGATGCTGCAGGTCAACCTGACTAGTCCACCGCCGTTAGACCCCATACAACTTACTACTAATAAGGTAAGACTGCATTTTAAATGCATCTAAGGACATACTGCCGCCACTGAATGTTAGGCCATTCTAATATGCCGGTTTTTAGCAGCATCTGACAGTTTTTTTAAATTCATATTTGTTCTAAGGTCAGCAGGACAGAAATGAGAATTTTCCCGAGTAACAAAGATGGAAAGATCTGTTCTAAGACAAACTGAGATAAATTACTATCTGTCCAGTTTTCTAATGACGTCACAGTTCTATAGTTTTGAATCAGGTCTCAAGTATGGCACCTTCCCTTACTAACAAACCTCTCACTTCTTCATGCAGCCTTACACTGGCCCTGATATTTTGTGGTCGCGGGCGCCACACGCAGTCCCGCCTGGTCGAATATTCGAGTACAAATGGAGTGTTCCTACCGCTCGAGCTGATTGTAAGTACAACAAGCCTAAACTCCTCCATAATAAGGCAATGTACTGAAAAATTTGCAGGCAATAACCTTAAATGTTTCTTAAGAGAGTTATTGAATTTTATAGTCTTAAATGCCTGAAAAGTTTTTGACATACTGTCCCTGATACGTTCTTCATATTTATGACGTTCATATGTTTAACTGAATATATACTTTTTTTTATCAGCGACAGTGACGGGAAAGCTGATTCGTCCAGCGAGTGTGACAAGCGTACGGTCGCGAGACTTGACCTGCCTCGCCGTCGCTTGTCGGCCGCGGTATGTCGACGCCGAAGTAGCTAGGGTCCATTTGTAAGTCGGGAGTCGTTCTGTTTTCATTTTTAGCAAGTACGTAAGATAAAGTAATGTGAGGAAAAGTAATACAGCACGTAAAAAATCCTGTAAGTAATCCTTTTAAGCGATGTGATATGCTAGCACATGAAGTTATAAAACTAAATCAAAATGATTTACTTTTGGGCTTTACAAATTGTGTGAGAACCGAGGGCATTCTGTAAAGTCAAAAAATTTTATTTTCTAAAGTTGTTTCGTTTCATGGACTGGTTCACCCATGCAACTGAACAATTTAAAATATTCTCAGTATGTTTTTTACCACTTGGCATAAGTGAAAGGTTTCATCGTTGACAGGTACACTAAGCTCTGCGGCGGCGCGTCGCGCGGCGTGTGTCGCGCGCTGCGTCGCGTGGCGGTCTCCACGCACAGCGATGTGCTGTGGAAGTGGAAACGCGCGCAGCAAGAGACTACTTTAGTTCTACGGCGGCTCAAGCTTCGCAGACATGAACGTGGTAATAATGATGACAAATAGAGGCCGCGACGTGGCATTTCTTGCGTCGCGCATTGAGTGGCATGCGCTGCGTAGCATGGATCGTGCGTCGTAGGTTGCATCGCGAGGCGTAACGAGTGTCATGCGTAGCATCGTGCGCCATGAGTCAAGCGGTCTGTTTTAGATTTATGGTCAAGATAAACAAGTTCAAAACAAAAGGTCCTTCATATTTATTAAAGATCAAAAGTGCAAATGTCTTAAATCTGAAAAACATGAGCCAGAATCTGCAAATCCTTACACTTACTAATTATGGAGAAAAAGTGGTTTAGTCGTGGTCATGTCATGCATATACATATACATGAGTTCGATTGTATGTTTTTATAGGAGAAATAAAAGTGTATGTTTCTTTAATAAATACGTTTAATAAATAAATTATACTAATGTCGTCCTACTGCTATTTATTTAGTACAAAATGTTTATTGCTTTATATTCGGAGGTACCCACTTTTCAGCAGTTTGTGATTTAAATAGTAACTGCTTTAACTTTTTATTTTACATTGGCGCATATTTTTGTATATTTTTTATCATACAAATAAAACGAATTATGATTTTGTGTCGTGTTGACTGCAGCAGTTGCTAAAAATAATGATTTTGCGCAATTTTGACTGCAACAATAAATAAAAAATTTGCTACAAATCATATATTTCCTCCGTTACAATAAGAGATCCGTTACAGTTCCTGTTTGTCGCGATGCCTGCCGCGTTGCCGGGGCGGCAACTAAATAATGATTTTGCGTGTTTTCAACTGCAAAAGTTGCTGAAAATCATGATTATACGACGTTTAAACTGCAAAAGTTGCTAAAAATATTGATTTTGCGTGTTTTCAACTGCAAAAGTTGCTGAAAATCATGATTATACGACGTTTAAACTGCAAAAGTTGCTAAAAATAATGATTTTGCGTGTTTTCAACTGCAAAAGTTGCTGAAAATCATGATTATACGACGTTTAAACTGCAACAGTTGCTACAAATCATGATTTTACGCCGTTTTAACTGCAACATTCACTAAAAAACATGGTTTCGCCTGGTTTTGTCTGCAACAATAGCTACAAATCATATATTTCCTTCGTTACAATAAGAGATCCGTTACAGTTCCTGTTTGTCGCGATGCCTGCCGCGTTGCCGGGGCGGCAACTAAATAATGATTTTGCGTGTTTTCAACTGAAAAAGTTGCTGAAAATCATAATTATACGACGTTTGAACTGCAAAAGTTGCTAAAAATTACGATTTTGCGTGTTCAAACTGCAAAAGTTGGTGCAAATCATGGTTTTACGTCGTTTTCACTGCAACAAGTACTGAAAAAATCATGGTTTCGCCTCGTTTTGTCTGCAACAATTGCTACAAATTATTTCCTTCGTTACAATAACAGATCCGTTACAATTCCTGTTTGTCGCGATGCCTGCCGCGTTGCCGGGGCGGCAACTAAATAATGATTTTGCGTGTTTTCAACTGAAAAAGTTGCTGAAAATCATAATTATACGACGTTTGAACTGCAAAAGTTGCTAAAAATTACGATTTTGCGTGTTCAAACTGCAAAAGTTGGTGCAAATCATGGTTTTACGTCGTTTTCACTGCAACAAGTACTGAAAAAATCATGGTTTCGCCTCGTTTTGTCTGCAACAATTGCTACAAATTATTTCCTTCGTTACAATAACAGATCCGTTACAATTCCTGTTTGTCGCGATGCCTGCCGCGTTGCCGGGGCGGCAACTAAATAATGATTTTGCGTGTTTTCAACTGAAAAAGTTGCTGAAAATCATAATTATACGACGTTTGAACTGCAAAAGTTGCTAAAAATTACGATTTTGCGTGTTCAAACTGCAAAAGTTGGTGCAAATCATGGTTTTACGTCGTTTTCACTGCAACAAGTACTGAAAAAATCATGGTTTCGCCTCGTTTTGTCTGCAACAATTGCTACAAATTATTTCCTCCGTTACAATAACAGATCCGTTACAATTCCTGTTTGTCGCGATGCCTGCCGCGTTGCCGGGGCGGCAGGCCGCGGTGCGCGGTGTTCACGTGCTCCTTGAGCGCCGTCAGGCCGGTGTACCGCTTCGTGCATGTTGTGCACGCGAACGGACGCTCCTTAGTGTGTGTCTGCGGGACAATGTGATGGTTGTAGAAACCAGCATAATAAATAATAATAAAATACAAGTTTTGTGAGATAAAGCCTCACCCATAGGTTAGGAGTGTCGACATTTCATGTAAAAACCATTGAGAAAGACGGCCTTGTAATTGAATACCAAATTTTAAAACAGTGTTGGTTTTTTTTTTTGTATAGAAAACTTCCAATATTTTCTACCGCGGGCAGGATTTGCAAGACCTGCGACTTCACTAGTGGCGATGCCTCTTCCATCTGGACTACCGCGGCGCTACTATCGCCCGCGAATTTCGCAAGCGTATCAACCAAATCTTGCCCGAGGTAGGAAACTGCAAGTTTTCTAAAAAGGCTTAATTGACAATGTCTTACAAGTATATGCGCGGCGCGGTGCCCCATCTGCCGGAACGCTTTCGGACAAAACGGACACTTGTAGCGACGCTCGTCTGTGTGAGTCTTCATGTGGTTCTGAAACGGAAACAACACAAATGTATGTTAAGGAAAACTCAAAAAACGCACCAATAACAAGCAACTGAACTTTGACATTGACATATTTTCGATCAAACACAGAAAAATAGATTAATTTTATTTATTTATTTATTTATTGACCGTTTATTGTACACAAAAACATTACAAAAGAAACACATACAAAGAATAACGACACAACAGGACAACTTATTTTTACTAAGAAATTTCTTCCAGCTGACCTACGTAAAGTGAGATTTTATTAGACAGGCGGATTAGGCGTGCACAATAGTATATAATAATAAACCTACACAAGAATAGATTAAATATACCTAAATAAACTTACATGCAAAAATATTAAGATTATTAATATTAAGATTATTCAGTTTAAGGGACTTGGTTACAGGTGTATTGCAATTTTAGGCGATGGGCTAAAAACCTGTCACCATGGTGATACACAATTACCTGAAACCCTCATTTGTTTTTCAGACGTGGCGTAAATGTCCGTTTTTATATGCGGTTTGCGCTCTGCCTACTGATATGTGTATATATCATAGATATTATCGTCATCAGAATCATCATCATCATCATTATTTTGGGCTATACATTCAAAAATTAGCTAGGACAGCTTAGGGCCTAGAAAGATTGTTAATTTAGAGTAGGAGCTCTTTTGGGCAGGTTTTTTGGGGGTTTTTTCATAACATAACACGCTTTAAAAATCTTGACTAAAATTTGAAACAAATGTCGTTTACAAGTGGCGTAAAGTTACATGCCGTGTGATTAACCTGGCCAGCCCCAAGGCAGTGCTTTTATTTTTATCCCGCCCGAGCCGGTTTTCTATTAGGACAATACAAAATTGCTATAAAAAAAAGAAAATTGTGTTATAAAAATTTCTTTTTTTTGCAATGATGGATCATCGTCAATAAGTGATAATACTATCCTATATTGAAAAAAGTAATTTCATTTTCATTCTTTTTCATTTTCTATAGTGCCCCAGTTTTCTACCTCATTACAAACTGAGAAAATATTGAATCTACCAAATTTGGAACAGTCCAAAAACTTCACACGAGCGCAGCACATTGACACACACACAATGCCTCGAATTTCATCGATTGAGTCAAAAACTCTACAGAAGAATGAAAGAAAAATTAAATGAAATGAAAAATAAGTTAATTAGTCTTTAAAAAACCTGACTTTAATGGTTACAGCTTCGTGGGTTCAAATCCTGCTCGTTTAAATTGTTTGGTTTTTATATGTTGTATAAAAGATTTTTTTATTGATAAGATAACAAACCCACCTTCAGGAATTGCATCTCCCTGAAACCTTTTTGACAGATGTCACAGCTGTAGGGGCGCTCGCCGGTGTGGACGCGCTGGTGGCTTCGCAATGTTGAGAAACACTGACACAAAACGCAATTGTGATTATTTCATTCATCCAAAACAGAGATATCATTGATTACCTAACAAATAGCAATAGTAGGTTCTTAAATAGTTTAACCTTTTCACCGCCATAGACGGGTATAGCCGACAGCCCGCGACTTGCCGTCAGCGCCACGGTCGGGTACAGCCGACAAAACGTCGTTAAAGTTTATGTTCATAAACTAGCATTCTAAAACCGTATCTTTCTTTTATTTTTTCACATATTGCATTTATTGTACCCTCTACTTTCATTTCTGAACTTTTGCGCTTAGATATTTATTAGATTTGTAGTATAAATAAGAAAAATACTGATTACGTTTTGAAGCTGTCAGAAGTACCATTCGCACACGCCATAGTCGGCCCCACACGACTGGAAGTGTTGTTCCTTACTAGTACAAATGTGAAATATCGATACATCTATAATATATTTACGGAATATACTATGCCTAGATATTTGTCAAGTTTGTCATAACAATAACATTTTCTTATTATTTTAATGTATATTGAAAATATTCCCGACATCGATTTGTAGAAATACGCCAGTATTAGACATTATTTTCTTTGTTTGATTGAGTATCGACAAACCGGTTTCGTCGACTCGTGCACAGCGATAATTGCTTGACCATTGTGAGTGCACTGTACGCCGTAGTCGGGTAAAGACGACACGCTCTGACGTCATTGCAGTAGAGACATAAAAATAGTGATGGGAAAATGAGTGCCGACGAGCTTAGTTCAGCAGAACTTCTACAGATTTTAGAAGGCGTAGAGGATGACGTTGATCTGTCGTTTGAACCTGGATTACTCGAAGAAGAAGATTTAGAGTTAAGTAAATACGTAATAATCATAAATAATAATAAATAAATTAAGAGAGTTTAGGAGGGTTTCATGTGAACTTAATTTAACGGGTCAAATTGTGATACAAGATTATTATTAGATAATAAGAGATAAGATAATTATTTATTTAATAAACGTATAAGTAACTATCCATCTATCTGTCTAATTAGCCCTATGTTGGACATAGGCCTCTTCTTTATAAGTAACTATGGAATGCTAATAAATAACCGCTTATATAAGTACAATACCTTATGAAGGGCGTTATAAAAAGTAAATAGAAACAAACCGAAGAAATAATCAAATAAACCGGGTAGGAATAGAAAAAAAATTCAAGTATTTAATAATATATCATAAATCTTAAAATATTAGTTATGTCGGTTTCCCATTTGCCTGAGATACAGGAATTCATATTCTTAGTTTAGGAAATGGTTAAGCCACAGAATTATTTCATATAAGTATCTTATCTTATCTTATCTTAAGTGTACCTATTTGTAATTAAGTTTATTAAATAAATAATTATCTTTTCTCTTATTATCTAATAATAATCTTGTATCACAATTTGACCCGTTAAATTAAGTTCACATGAAATTTGTGCCATTTAAAATCGTTTTTAATTAATATTCAACGTAAGTAAAATAAGAAAAAGAAATGAAAGAAAACAAATAGTCACAATAAAATATTAAAATAAATACCAGCATAAATCCTATGATGTTCTAATTTTTTTTATCGATATTCTATATTACATCCTTATTTGTCCTAAGGGTTTGAGAATATAGAAATGCCACCGACGCCACAGTCGTCTATAACCGACAACGCGATATAGAGAGACGCGTAATAGAGATGCGCCAGTGCTGATCGAAAACTGAACTAAAAATAAACTTGTTGAATATGCCTAGTGTTGTTTACGAGGCCACCACTACTACCACTATCCTATATTACTATTTTGACCTATATGAAATCAGAACTGAAAGTAGGGGGCAAAATAATGGTTTTAGATTAATTAAAACTCGGTTTAAAAAGTGAAGATTTATTATCGATATGAACTGTTGGACATCTCTATTTTATTGAGTATTTCTTTACCAAGAAATTGGTGTGGCGCTGGTTGCAATTTTTTACTCGAATGGCTTGGCGGCGAAAAGGTTAATTACATTGAACTTACTTTACTTAGCGTAAAATAGATTTGTATGTATGATTTAAAACTACTAAACACCAATAGATGGCATCACACCGCATACAAAATAACGTAAACCTGAAATAATATAAATTGGCTATGAATAGCGCCATCTTGTGTCAAGTAGCTATAGTAACAATAAACAGCGCTATCTGTTATCGAGGAGCGTAACTTATAGAAATTGTAATTTTTTTCTGCGAGCTCCGCAGCCGTCCCAACCCGAGTAAGAAGAAGGCCACTGACATGGTTGTGTAATGGTCGCCATCTGAGTAATCATAGACAGCATCGCGACCGACGGCTTAACGTGCCCTCCGAAGCACGGAACCATCTTTCTTTTCAAACAATTAGGTGGTTCAGCCTGCAATGTCCTAACCAGACCGGGAACAAATTCACAAATGATTATCAACTTTGTGAGTGACCCACCGAGCGTCGAACCCGGAACCTTTGCGTCGCAGTCAGTCGCACTACCATTGCGCCACATCGGCCGTCAAATTGTCAATAATTTATTTCGATTAATGGATTACAAACAGTAAATTTGAATTTACCTTGAAGTTCCCTTTCCCACACAACTCGCACATAAGGTTGAGGTTGTAAATCTGTTTGCTCCCTTTTTCCTTATTTTCCCGCCGTCGCCGTTCCTGATCCCGCGGTAACAGACACCGCTTCACGTGTTTCTTGAATAGCACGAGCGTGGGTAGCAGCTTGTTGCACTGAAAAGGTAAAAAAATATTATTAAGTTGAAATTAGTTTTAACGCCATCTATTACTGAGTAAAAGCAGAAATATTAGGATAGTTTGAGGTAAATTAAAAAAGTAATAAATGTTTTTTTTAAATGAATAGCTGATAAGAACACTAAAAAGAAAATAAATCAGAGTGTGTTCTACTTCTAAAAGTGAAAGTTTTACTAACAACAAAAAGAAATATTAAATTTTTATTTAACATAACTGACGCATAACATTTAAAATTAGTGACGGGACCGCCCATCACTGAATAGCATAAAATGAAGTCGCTTTCTGTGTCCCTGTGTACATGTATGTAAACTTTTCCCGGAGTAAATTATACATAAAAAGTTTTCTCTTTAATTTTTGATTATTGATTTTTTAATGTATGACTATTTCACTTTCACTTTGATTTATAATATCTTAATATGGACTCGGTCTGAAATAAATGATTTTTTTTTCTTTTTTTTTCTTTTTTTAATCACTCAAAAAGCCACTGTCGAGGCTGTACACGTCGCCTTAAACGTAGGCAACGGCATTTTGATGCAGTTTTTTTTAGTAGATAGAGTGATTCCAGAGAAAAGTTTTTATGCATAATTTATTCCGGGAAACGTTCTTTTTCCCGCAGGAAAACGGTTTGTCAGGGCGGGCTGCTAGTTTAATATAATCACCTGTTCGCAGACGAGCGTGGTTTTGTGAAGTTGATCGTAGTGGTCGCGCATGAGAGCGTCAGAGGGGAAGTTGTCGCCGCACAACGGACACGAACTGACAACAAATACAATTAACGCTAGTTAGGAGCACCTTTATGCCGTGTGATGCCGGCTTAGAATAGCATCGCCCCATTTCTTTCTCGTGGGAGTCGTAAAAGGCGACTAAGGGACTTGAGGGTGTGTATTGCAATTTTAGGCTATTGGCTGACAACCTGTCACTATGGCGATACACAATTTTTCGAATGACCCGCAAATATTTGTCTGACGTGGCGTAAATGACCGTTTTTGCGGCCGTTTACGCTCTAGCCCAGTATGGATAGCTTTTCAGGTTTCAAAAATATTAAAGTCGTTCATTTTTAGCTTATAGTTTCTAGACCATTGGCCGAACCCAATTTATTATTTTGTGTCATTTTAGGTATATGCTAACATACTTTCATTTGCAGTAGATAAAAACGACTCAAACTGGGTTTGTACACTGTATGAACTGTCACATTGACAATACTGGTACATTTTATAGTGTTTATTTAATTATATACACTTACATTTTTTATTTATTAAACGAGCTACCATACATTGAATTGAAAATTTAAGCAAGCGTCAAAAGTGACACAAAACGTAATATGTGCTTTACAGACACGCACTACGTAATCGTACAAAAAATAAGCGACTTTAGAATTTTTATAAGTTATGCTCTCAAATAATGCCAGCCGTATCGGACTACTCTGCCTACCCCGCAAGGGATATGTATGAACTTTCGTTTGAATCGTGACTGTAAGGTTTTCGTAGGTTCAAAACTCAGGAATCTCCAGGTCTTTATTTAACACTTATCACAGAAACAGCATTGCTCACGTTGAAACACCATCGGTACAACAACTGAACAACATCTCAACAACAACTGAACAACCACCGAACTACTGTTAAACGAACAATAAAATTACCGTACAGCAAATCTGACAGGTTTTTTTTTTTTTTTTTTTTTTTATTAATGATGGGTTTGCTCTTGACTCTAGTCTAGGTCATAGGACAGAGACAGAGTCTAAGATGGAGCGAGCTCACCCAGAAGAAGCCTGTTCACTCACAGGTGCGCGGAAGATGGCGTTTCATTTCTCAATTTTATCGAAATAAGAGCCTTCTCATTAAGACATTACGCTTCTGTAATTTCTATAGGCAGAATGCATAAAGTAAGTCTTTATACAACTGTTTTCGACTTCATTATCCGAACATTGTATGTATTCTTAAAACTAATACAGAAAACACATATTAAATCAAAAACAAGAAATCTTACTTAATCGGACTTATCCCATTAAGGGATCTCTTCCTGTTAACCCTTGAGAAACTCTGCGGATACGATGTGAGCAGGTAAACTAGAACTAGAACATTATGAGACGTGTGTAGATAAAAATACCTTATTACTACAGAATCAATACGATATAATATGTTAGTTACCTCCCGCCCGGCTCGCAAGTGTTGGAGATGTGTGCTTCCAGTGCCTCTGTGCTACGGAACATTGCACCGCAATCGCCGCACCGCGCCGCCTACAAATAAACAAAGCCAGTTAGTACGCCGTGTGATGCCGGCTTAGAATAGCATCACCCTAATACAACCTGTGGGTGTCATGAAAAGTGACTGAGAAATTAATTCATCCTGGGAATAGCTTCAATCCGCTTGGCAAGCGTGGTGAGTATGGCAATACCACCCAATAGGGGGAGGCCGAGACAAGTGGCGAAATCTCGTATTGGAGACAAAGTAAATAAGGGGGAGGTAAATGTCCAGCAGTGGACTGTAGTGGCTGTTGAAAAAACATACTAAATTATTTTAATCACTAAATAATAGTACACCTAAAGATTATTTATAATAGATATTTTATTGACACTTGATACACGCCAGGATAGTCGCTGCTTTTGTCACTGTTGATTTTTTTTAATTTTTTTTTATTAAGGATAGGTTTGCTCTTGACTCTAGTCTAGGTCATAGGACAGAGACAAATCGAGGTATTTCATCATCCATCATTACTTTCCAGGCATAGAGTACTTTGAGAGCCTTACCACTTTCCCCGTTGTAAGTGTCGCCAAGGAGAAGGCAGAGCGTAGTCGCTTTGGCGCGTTTTAAAAACTATCAGCGACATCTATTGAGAACCAAGTATAACCTTAATTTACTAGCACATTCTTGACATTTCACCTACCTGTCTATGGGCTTTATCCATATGCATGCGAAGGCCAGTTTCCCCGTTGTAGGTGTCGCCACAGAGCCGACAGAGTGTAGTCGCTTTAGCGCGTTTTAAAAACTATGAGCGACATCTATTGAGAACCAAGTACAACCTTAATTTACTAGCACATTCTTGACATTTCACCTACCTGTCTATGGGCTTTATTATGGACCAGTCACCCCGTTGTAAGTGTTAAGAGCAGGCAGAGTGTAGTCGCTTTAGCGCGTTTTAAAAACTAACAGCGACATCTATTGCGAAACAACTATAATTTTGATTACAATTAACCTACCTGTCTATGAGCTTTATCCATATGCATACGGAGTCCAGTTTCTCCGTTGTAAGTGTCGCCACAGAGTAGACAGAGGGTAGTTGCTAGTTCGGCGCGGTGGACGGCGCGCACGTGCATGCAATACAGTTTCTTGTCACTGCAACAAAAAAGTTGATTATCCGTACTAATATTATAAATCTGAGAGTTTATGTGTGTTACCTCTTCACGCTCAAACGGATTGACCGATTTGGATGAAATTTGGAACACAGGTAGAGTATAACCTGGAATAACACATAAGCCACTTTTTACTGCAGCTGGGCGGCAATCTAGTAATTGCATAAAAACACAGCATAAAAAATTGTTATTATCGCCACGTTTTGTCAAAAATGACAGGGTTATATAATTAAATTGAGTTACCGGACTGGTGAGGACATTGCAGGGTGAACTACCTGATTGTACGAAAATAAAAGGTTCCGTGCTTCGGAGGGTACGTTAAGCAGTCGGTTCCGGTTGCTGTCTATGATTACTTAGACAGCGGTCGTTACACAACCATGTCAGTGGCCTAAGTAGTAGGCGGTTGTAAAACTTAGACACCAGGGTTCATAGTGTCGTTGAACGAGTCGGTGTCCCACACGAAAAAGAAGAAGACAAAGCGGTTCTGATCCGGCATCACATCTGATAAAATGTACTCACGGGAAATGTTTCCCGCACTGGTCGCACACGGTAGTGACGCCGCCATGCCACTTGTAGTGCTGTTTCGCGAAATTCCTGCGACAACAAATTATACAATCATAAGCGAATAACTAAATTAATAATCTGTCATTTGACATAAGTTACATATTTGAGGGTAGTTTAAGTCCACTTTTTTTTTAGCGGGACATCATTCGTGTCATGCTAATTTAACTAAAGCACGTTGTAAATACTAGCGACATCTATCGAGAACGAACTGAAACTATGACTATTAACTCTGATCTCAATACCGTGATAGGAACGCCATCTCTTGAAAAAGAACTATAAAACATCAATAGCGGGGTAATACTAATAGCGCTCTCTATTGAGGAGTAGCAAGAACTAACCCGGCTCGTTTGACTCTGCAAAGAGCAGTGCCAAATGTTTTCAAACTACAAGCTATAATTTTACTGCTGAAATTCGATGTTCATTGCGTATTCGGTTAGCCATTTTGATACCAGCCATATTTACCAGCTGCGCAATGTACTAAGAATTTCACCTGTTGACTTGAAGCCTGTAGTTTCATAACATAACACTGATGATCTTGGTGTGGTAGATGTGGAAATAGCCGGTTTAAAAACTAACAGCGACATCTATTGAGAACGAACTGTAATCTTCAACAGCGACATCTATTAACGAGTAACATGTACTTACCAGGCTCTGTTGACTACTCCACACTCTTTGCAAATAATCTTCTTGGTGTGGTAGATATGAAAGTGGTTCATATAGCGTTTCCTGTTCTTGAAACGGTACTGGCATATCTCGCATTCTACGTCACCGCTGCTCTGAAAGTTGTTTGATACATTTATTATACAGGATGTAAGGGACAGCCCTCCGAATACTTATAGGGTGTAGTCGGACCATAAAACTGAACAACTTTCGAAGAGAAAATCAATACTAATTGCAGTCAGCTGATCATGATTTTGTCTTTCGTCTATGTTTTATTTATTACGCATCCTAACAGATGTTCCTGGGGAAAAGTTGTTCAGTTTTATGGTCTGCATGCACTCTATCAGTATTCGGAGGGCTTTCGCTTACACCCTGAAAAAACAACAGTCCACTTCTAAATATAATATCTTTCCTATCTCTATATCTGGCATCACACGAAAAAAATGCTTATGTAAAGTACGTACCGGATCGTGGGAAATCATATGCCTCTTGTAAGTGTCCTCAAAAACGTACACTTTGCAGCACAGCTCGCAGCGGTACGGAGCATTCATAAACTTGTCCGAATTCCTTCAAAAGAAAAGAAAATATATAAAAAAACTATCAAATTACTTATTAATGGTTCGAGAGACCAGTGGCGCACCGAACAGGAAAAAAATCCCTGGCTGGAAAAAAAATTCGCAGCAATAAATTACTACAAAGTTTATTAAGAATCAATAAAAACCAAGTAAAAACTGTGCGATTTTGTTATGTATTTTAAAATTCAAAACACTTGTTAAATCTCATTTTAAGTATTAGACCGGGTCTATCGCGATAGTATTTAGGTAAATATTAGCAATTTACCGGGTTGACTGACTGTCCTAACCCGCGACCACAATACATGAAACTGTATTGAAACGTCGGGACACAGGTAAATTGCTAATATTTACCTAAATACTATCGCGATAGACCCGGTCTAAAACTTAAAATGAGTGAAAGTGATCGCGAGTTCTTAAAAAGTTATACTTGTTAAATCTACCTTCTATCCTCAATCTCCCGTCTGTGGTCTTCTATGCTCAGGAACTTAACCTCCATGTTGTATAGTTGAGATAGCTTTTTGGTCAGACTTACTGTAAGAAATTGTTAAATAGGATGTGGTGAATTGTTGCTATTGCGCAATAGATGGCGCTGTTATTATTTACAACGCGCTATTGAAGTTGTAACTATCATTTCAAGATTGCTTAAATATATTTTATAAATTTTGATTGTGTAGGCATTTTATTTTGAATGGAACAGATATTCTTTGGGCGATTTCGAAAAGTTTATCATTATCGAAAATATTTTTTTTAAGATTTCTAAAATTGTTGATTACCATGAGTAGAATTACGCTAGAAAGTTTGCGTACTAACTTAAAAAATTACCCTGTATTCTTCAAGGTAATGGTTGAACGGGCTATTTTCCACAAGTCTACTTGTGCCTATTTTGTGTACGAGGTGGGTGCTCACTACTCAAAGCTATCCAAGCTCCCTGAGGAAGCTCAGCAACCCTACCAAGTCACTGAGTGCCTCAGTGTAAAACTGTGTGACGGCCGATGTGGCGCAGTGGTAGTGCGACTGCCTGCGACGCAAAGGTTCCGGGTTCGATTCTCGGTGGGGCACTCACAAAGTTGAGATTTATCACTTTGTGAATTCGTTCCCGGTCTGGTTAGGACATTGCAGGGTGAACCAACTGATTGTCCGAAAAGAAATGGTTCCGTGCTTCGGAGAGCACGTTAAGCCGTCGGTCCCGGTTGCTGTCTATGATTACTTAGACGGCGGTCGTTACACAACCATGTCAGAGGCCTACTTCTAGTAGTAGGCGGTGGAAAAACTCTGACACCAGGGTTCATCGGGGCGTTGGACGATTCGGTGTCCCACACGAAAAGAGAGAGAGAGTGTAACACTTATTTTTCCGATGTACAAAGAAAATCATTAAGCTGTAGTTGTGCAGAAGTTCTTAGGTATGTTTTGTATGTCGACTTATTTTTCTTAGGGAATGTTGTTGAATTTCACCGGTCGATTAATTCATTCATTGTTATCTTCAACTTCTTCTATTCGAGGAACAGCCCGATAAACCTTGTTGTCAGAATTTTCAACCACCTACTACTACTAGTAGACCGCCGTCTAAGTAACCATAACCATAGAAAGCAACCGGGACCGACGGCTTAACGTGCCCTTCGAAACATGGAACCATCTTTCTTACTAACAGTCAGACTGGGACCAATTCAGTGGAGTGCCCCCACCGGGGATCGAACCCAGAACCTTTGCGCCGTGGGCCTTCGCACTACCACTGCGCCAAATCGGCCATATTGATAAAATAAGAACACTTACTAAATCTATTGATCTGGTGTTTAGTGGACGCATTCTTCTTGAAGCCACTGCAGTCTACATCATCAAGGTTGTCATCTGTTATGGAAAGACTTTGCTTGTACACGAGTTCCCAAATATCAGAGATGTTTGAACTTTTATTCCCTTGCCAGATTTTCCTTAGAATGTTTGCTATAGTTTTAAGTAATTCTTGGTCGCCATCTTGAGAGTCTTCTTTAATTTTGGTTTTCTTTTTTACTGTTTTGTCGCTTTCTGTTTTTAACTTTGGTTTGTTTGCTATGTTTTTGATTGGTTTTTTCTTTTTAGTTTTTTTTATTTGTGTGGTGTCGTTCTTGTCTGTTTTGGTTTTTTTGTTCTTGATACCTGGAAAATTGATATAAATAGGATTAACAAAAAACAACAAGAAATCTTAATTTTGTTCTATGTTACTAAATATGTAAGCCGTGTGGTGCCGGCAGAGTAGAATAGCACCACCCCATCTCTTCTCGTGGGGGTCGTAAGAAGCGACCGAGGGATAAATCCGACCCAACACAACGGTCCTGGAGAGGCCAACTCCGCAAGTAAACCCGGAACGGGGTCTCCTGAGGGCGCGTGTGACAGAGATCTACCGCGCGGCAGACTCCTGCAGCCGACCTGGCTCCGCACGTATCGACTAGTCGTTCCTGCGGATCCAGCCAGGAAGGCCGAGAGGGTGGCGCAGGTCCTGGGCAGCCCTGCGTTTTCCATAATTGCGTCCCAGGCAACGCAGTGTCTCAGACACTGATTAAATTGTCTGTCACAGACGTGTGAGGCCAATGATGATGATGATGTTACTAAATACTCTCTGAACTATTAGAAACTAAACCAATTCAACTAAATTAACTTGGAGGAACACACACTAACTTTTCCATAAGAAAAAGGTGTACGTTTTGGATCTCGTACAAACAAAAAATGATCTTTTAATTTTTTTCTGGTCCGATGGCGTAGTGGATAGCAACTGCCTGCTGGTTGTGGGTTTGATCCCCACACAGCAAAAATATTCGTTAGTTATTTTTGCATGTTTTCTATGAATGGCATTTATTTACAACAAAAAAGAAGCATTTAAGTGTTAATATCAGATTTCTAGTTCCCGTAGTACAAGCTTAGCTTAGTTGGGGCTAGATGGTGCTGTGTGAAATGTCCAGTATATTTATTTATTTAGACAGTTCAAACAAAAGTTACCTGAATGTCTTGTGAATCTCTTCATCGTCACTGAACTATCACTATCTGTATCCATATGTGTATCAATGCCTCTATTATTATCACTAAAATCATCTTCTTCTTTGGGAACACTTAATTCCTTCCCAAACAAGGCTGACATTAGATGTTTCAACGGTTTATCATCCTCTTCAGTCAAATCTTCATTAACCATACATTGTTCTATAGTCTCTATTTCATTATCAAAAGTTTTCATTTGATTTTGAAACGGTTTCTCTGTTAGGTTTCTATCACTGCTTGCCTCTGTTGTTTCGGTACCGTCAAAACTTATAGTATGTATGCCGGTTTTTAGTAAGTTTAGTTTCATGTGTGCTCTTTCAACATTTGCAAGTGATTCTGTAGTTATCTGAAATAAATACAAAATTACAATTGAACTAAACATTTACTCAAAAAATAAAAAATTAAATTGTGCCGTAATTTCTATTTTATCTAAATATTCTAGGCAAATTATAAACTTTTTAGACTAGTTCCACTAATGTGTTCTTTAATTTTTATATTTAATGCAGAAGAAGAGAGGGGAACAAGCCATGGGCCGGTAGTTTGCTGGGTCAGCACAACGCCCTCGCCATCTAGTGAGGTAATGACGCAAACATTATGGGCACACTCAGGAGGAACGTGTTGCGGAGTGGTCTGTTCGACTAAGCTGTGACTGTGTTATTTTTATGTAAATTTTTTTTTAAATTAAATTAAAGAAAATAATACTTGTGGAACTAGTGTAAAATGTTATCAGTGACAATTAACAGTTTGTAGCCTGGCCACCTGTAATCTGTGAGCCTCGTAACAAACATAAAATACCTTGCAGTGGTTTATTTCCATCTGCTGCAGAGTGTAGATAGCCGAGTGGCAGCGGATGCCAAATGCCAGGAACTTGTTGACCTGGGCGACACACATGGTGCACAACCGCTGCGGGTAGCTGTCTGATGGCACTACCTGGAATAGGAATGTATATTGATTATGACATATAGTGCAAACATAGGATTATGTTTATTTATTTATTTAATCAGTTACAATAATATAGTTTTACAGGATAAACCTAATTTCTATACAAGGTAAATGAGATAATGCTTAAAACTAATGAGATCAAATCATAAAACATCTTACAGTACAAACAACATCTTATCCTACAATATTACTTAGTTTGACTAAACCAAAATTAAAAAATTTACAAAATTAAAGATTCTCACAAAAAAATAAAAATTCTTCGTTCACTTCTGACCACTTATCCGTGAAGAGATCCAGATGTGGTACAGTTTGGAGTAAATCCCTCCATAAACCTAGTCCTCGCAGTAGAGGAGACTGGCGGTGAACCACAGTGCGTGCGGGATTATGTTGTAGGTATCGTAAAAGTTGGCTAAGGTGATACAGGGAATGGGCAGCAGCATCTCCTATGAGTGCAACAAATTGTCTTAAAGGAAATGGAAATACCCCCCAATTACGGGAATGCACATGTACCACTAACAAGAAGAAAATTTCTCTCTCACTAATAAGGAAGACAGCACACAAGGTGGAAAGACAAGCTTAAGTTAACAGCAGGTCCAAATTGGAGAAGGGTAGCTCAAGACAGGAAACAGTGGAAATCTCTGGAGGAGGCCTATGCCAAAAGGCACACCGAGTTAAGAGACATTTTATAGCGAATGTGTGGAGTGGAGTGAAAAATATAATTTAATTTAAAATATGAAAAATGAGAATTCATTATGATTATTGTATTACGAATAATGTACTGATCTTTAAAATTGTAATTGTATTGTAACTGCAACTCGGAAATAAAAGGCTAATTATTATTATTATAATATGAAGAATACTTTAAATGGAAATTAAGCTTGGAGCTAAAGCAAATGTTGAATATTCTTACTGGATTCTTAGAGTTAATGGCCTAGTTTCAAAATGACTAGAGTTGATTTCAGACTGAGATACAGTTAAAAAAAGAGTAAGCATACCAAAGAGTCTCATATAATTTATGCAATAAACAAATTAAAATTGAAATGTATTTTAAATTAATTATTCAATGAAAATTGGTCTGTTGGATTTGTTGTTGGAATTGAGCTGAAATTTTGAGTTTATTTTGGAAAAAGAAGCCCTGATTATAGACTCTCACATATCAACAAAAGCAACATATACTTTGAGGGGTAGGAAGAGCATAAATGTCCGTAAAAAACGGTCATTTTTGCCGCATCTAACAAACATTTGAGGGTTGAAAATTACCCTAGTGACAGGTTGTCAACTCATCGCTTAAAATTGCAAAACACTTGTCCTTTCGTTGCCTCTTACGACACTCACGGGAAGGAAATGGGGTGCCGCTAATCTAAGCCAGCATCACACGGCATAACAACAACACGGCATGACAATAGTTAATCTGCTCTACAATAATTCATCTTGAACACCTGAATATTAAAATAAACTTACAGGATACCCAGTAAAATCTCCGAAGACTTGAGCCAACCCTTTTTCGTGAATGCTGTGCAGGGTGACTCCAGTTGCCAGGCACCCGCGACATGCCAACACCTCCTCGCCCTCAGACTTTATAGTCTCTAAACTCATTTTGATTCACATTTTAATTAAATATGAGTGAAAAATACGAGAAAAGCAATTGAAAAATATTGACCTTTTCAGTTTACACAAGTGACGTTTCGCTTTTGACAAAATGATGCGTCGCCAATGCTTTGTAAGACAAATTAGGATTGTTGAAATGTATCTCTTTCTAAAATTTTAACTGGTCTACAGCCATACAAAATAATCATTGACTCTATCTTTACTAGTGTGTTTTCGGCTAGCACATTTTGCATGCGATTCATGGGCTGTCGGGATTTTGTATCTCTTAGCCTAAACCTTTATTTTTCTAAGAAAAAACTTGACATACCGTTTTTGACAGACAATCGAACTTGTTAAAATTGTTGGAATATATTTCTTGGACTCTCCCATAATAAATCTTCTATTTAAGTATATTCAATTTAATGACATTAAATTATAAATGAGTTATATTTTATTTAATTATATTTATTTTATACACATAATATAGAGTAGTCTTTATAATACTTTCATTTTCCCCCTTTTTTCCTTACTACATGTTTTAATTTCTACTGTCCTTTCCACATAACAAAGTTACTTGTACATTTTGCTGTTTGTGTTGTCTGTGATGTCCCTACACACTTTGTTATTTTGTTTTAGGTTTCCTGTTCGCTCCAGACCCAACAATTCAAAATTATATACCGAACAATCTCCTTGCGTGTTCAGGTCAAGTTTACGGTCATTGGCAAAATACGTCTCAAATAAAGAGATGTGAAGCCACAAAAAAAAAAAAAAAAAAAAAAAAAAAAAAAAAAATATTTCAATCGAAGTGTATTTTTATGTGTTTTACTCATGAAAATGAGTTCGTATTTCAGAAATGTTAGTTCTAGACCTTACGATAACACAGTATTTGATGTGAGAGCATGTCGCAGCTGCTTGAAAACCGATGTAAAACTCTATAATTTGGGCGAAAAACAACTTTTTCAACTTTTGATTGAATTCACAGGTATTCCGGTGAGTATAGTGTAAAACATTTGTTATCAACCTTAGGACGATATAGTAGATCAATTAAAAATCATATAAACATCTCAAACACATACTTTTACATGCAAAACTAGCCATAAAGATACAATTATATCTTGTTATTATTAATTTGAAACCACTTAATATGACAGCGTTTTACCTTACAATAAAACGCTTATTAAATAACTTGCTTAATTCGAAACATAAAACATAATATGAGAGAGGCAGTGCGTGCCCTTTTAGGATTTGGTCGGTGGTGGCTATATCTGTCCCTTTCTAACATATGACGTCTCTTTCTCTCATCCCCTCCGATTGCGACACGAGGCAGGCGCGCAGCGCTCTAGCCTTCATTGGATCTCATATTAATTAAGAAGAAATGTGCGTTTAACGCACATTTTCTTATTAATCAAGTCACCAGGCAGGTGAGAAACTTTTATGTTTCGAATTAAGCAAGTTATTTAATAAGCGTTTTATTGTAAGGTAAAACGCTGTCATTAAACAACTGTGCTGTAATTCGAAACATAAAACATAATATGAGACCTGTTTGTTATCGCCTGGTGTAGCAATCACCAATGTGAAAGTAGAATATTAAAACTTCACTGTTTTTATTTTAAGAGAAAGAGGAATATAATTATTTTTGTATAGTTTTTAAATTTTATGTACATACTTATATTTATTACAAAATTATATTTATTCAAAGGTTTGAAATTTAAAACAGTTTGTTAGCAATTAAAATGATGTTATGAAAAAGTAGATACTTGTTTATCATAAAGATAAATAAGCAACTTAAGTTTTTTGTTCTAATATTTGTAGCAAATTTCACAATTTTGTAAAGGTGAAGTTCGAAATAATTGTGTTTATTAATATTTAATACATTTCCTTTATTGCAAGGTTCACTTTAGTACCTATAAAGTTCAACAATAAGACATGTGTGATGACAATTAAGTTGCTAAAACTAAAATAAATTTAACAAAAAACTTTTTATAAAACAAGTAAGAATGGTATTGCAAGATATGTAGTCTCACTTGGGGCGCAATCAGCGTATTTCGCATAGTTAGAAGTATACGCCAGCCTGCCTAGCATACATAGCACTCTTAGTTCGAAATATACGCAAACCTGCTTCTGAATAGAGGTTTATGAAGAGTATGAACGAATAACAGTAAAGTGTTTTCACAGAACTGATTTCTAAAGACTTGCTGTTCTGACAGCAACTATTCTCATAATTGACGACTTAGTGAAGCATAGTTTTATAGTACATCAATAGAAATCACAGAAATAATAGAACACCTGAACACTAGGTAGGTAATCCTTAGAATTGATAGAACAAAGAAGGAAAAGCACTCGGTAACACGATGCACCTGTCGAACTGTTGTTTCGCGAAGTTTTCTCACATAGACATGATCAATTACAGACACAGGGCAAAAGTCAAGTGTAGTTATCTGACGTGTGCACATGAAAAAGATAGTTTAAGTTTGTCTTACCACGATAGTTCTAGGGTAAATTTACGCCATGTACCTGGATCCCAACGTATCAGTTGAGTGACGTCAGCTGTGATAGCGAGCAGATTGAATAAGCGAGTTGTTTTCATCTGGGCGGTGGGCAAATAAATCCCATGCTATCCAAGTCTAAATTTTTAACCTAATTAGTGGTAAAAACCACTGTATTACGATCTGTCATCATAGAGAATCACGCTTATACTGCTGACGTGAACGTACCTTTGGAAAACCTCAAAAGGGGAGGAAAAATATTTAAATTAAGGCCAAGCAAACGAAAAGCGAGATTTAGCCGTATTTGAGTTGAATAGAAATCATTTTTTAATCAGAACCTTGTTATGTGAAGCCACAATTCGATGGTTCTATTCTGAATGTAGTTATTGCACATGTAACGATGCTAATACGTAATCAAATCATAATCTAGCCATCATCAAATTGGTATATGCATTTGATGGTTACGCACATTGTAGAATCGAACAATGGTGACTTCAAATTCAGGAATAGGTAGGGTTAAATCAGACTAATAGCTTACATAGGCATAACGCATATTAAACCAAGTAGCATGGCACTGGCTAGGTTGTCTGCAAAGCCATAAATCATTATGCGAAGAAAATATAAAAATCTTAATGAAACGTCGGCAGATTACATAAGGACACAAGTACGACGGTTTATATCCCATGCTTACACTTTGCGTATAAGCTACAATTTGGAATTGATAACATGTAGGTATATATAAAATTTTCCAAATATTATCGTATTTTCTCAACTAAGGTCATCATCAAAATAATACTGACACGTATTTGCAACTAGAAAGTTGATGGTATCGACAACTCAAGTGGAATTTATATTCGGATCCTTTGTTAAATCGTTTAAATTTTTATCAGTTTATGAAATAGTTTTATATTGATTTCATTTTATTTCTTATCATTTCATTACCCTAGAGAATTCAGCTTTCGAAGCTTGATTAGGGGTGGAACAACAACATGATACGGTAACAAATAATTCATATTTACACATTTATATGCGAGTGTAGATACTTAGTCTCGTACATAATTATACATGCATAAATCATTCTAATAAGTATTACTTGTAAGTTGTATTTAATAAAAACACATACCATTTTTAATTAGATTATTGTAAATGAGAAGTATGCCAGGATCGTAGTAAGTAGAAGGAAGTAGTCTCTGCCTACCCCTCCGGGAAAGAGGCGTGATTTATGTATGTATGTATCGCAAATTTTGCTGAGGGTAGATTGACCATGATATGTCAAAACTCGGTTGGAATAGAAAAAGCTGTTTGTTATAGGTATTATGCTGAATAACTGTTAGGTGTAAAACAGAGTTTCATTGCTCTGCTGTATAGGTAGAACTGTATAGTATAAGTAGTCGTTTCAGAAAGCTGAAATGCGAACGTACACTTATCGACTCATGTTTTTCATAGAAATCTGTCCATGAACAAAAACTCAGTGAAGTAGCTTGACTTACGATACTTTGACACGCCTTTATACTATGGCCATGAGGGCTCCATAATGTATCACAATCTCAGTGATGGGCTGACAACTTGCCAATACATCGATAAATTTTACTGCAATTATCGTGGAAAATATGTCCGACGAGACTGACGACCGATATTTACGGACGTTTACTTGCTATGCCTATCCCGCAGGGAATAAAGGCGTGATATATATTTGAGTGTTTGTATGCTGTCAAACGATCCTCAAGCGGGCCTTTTTATAATGTCATCCATTAACGTTCTATTGAACTAAATGACATTTCGTCTTGTCGAACATATTTCTTGGTACATACTTTACGCGTTAGATTTTATTTACGTTGCAATTGAAATTGCCGTCGCATTGTTAGCAGTTCTTTAATGCATGATAAATTGATAACTTTTCAAACATGCTTTTATAAGGGGATGCTTTGGTGGCGCGTTGATAATTTTGGTAGCGCGTAGTAGGCTCTGACTCCACTTTATACTTCACATTTTTCAGATAATTTCATAAATTAGTATTTTTAGCACAATTAGAGGACTGTCTATGGAACACACCGGAACGCTTTAGACGTTGTGTGTCTGAGTATGCATTTGGTTACAAATCATATTCCATTGCAGATCAAGGACTTACTGCATGTCTAGGCATTTTACTAGGCATAGTAATGTATATAGCTTCAATTCTAACCTTAATATTGCGGTTCTTTGCTAAATATACTATTTAGGGATGACTTTAAACAGTTTGATTTGCGACCAAACTATAGGTCAATTCTCTTACCTAGGTACCATACCGTGCCAGTACATTATGCTCGTTGAATGTTGATTCATATACATTTTGCGATTTCGTAAGTTTTGAGAACGGAAAAGAATCGCTTTTCCCTTAGGATAGTTTCATATGAAGCAAGGGTTTTATGGGTACTCACGTCCCCCGACCAACTGGTCAACATTGTATAATAGTTTAGGTATTTCTCATGTATTGCTTACCCTTTTGTCTGTTTCATGTAATGGTTCATGATGAGTAGGTACCTACATGAGTGCATAATATTATGTAAAATATCAGAGACTGATATATTTTCTGCAATCATAGACCCCAAAAATCTCGCGTGCGCCGCTAATGACAGCGCATGACGTTTCAGTGCTCTGTGGCAGCAGTACTGGCTTTCAGCTATTGCTTGTATTGAAAGTAACTTGTGTCTAATTCTTTTAAATACCAAACTGGAAGATTTGTATGACATTTATGACAGGTTTGGCTGCTTACGTCTATGATTTTACATACTGCCTCCGGGAGGGACAGTTTTGGTTTAGACAATACAATAATGTGACATTTTTGGTTCGATTCCATATTCCATGCGTAATTCCAGGTCAATTCCAAGTTTCACAAAATTCGGGCATCAGATTATATCGAAATGATGCTTTTGGTAGACTCCACAGAGTCAGGATATGAAATGAGCCAGAAAGACTAGCACTCAAATCAAGAACAATAAAATTCGAGGAGAATTGGAATGTCAAGTAAGATTGATAGTCGTTACCATCAATCATCAATCCAAAGTGACGTTTACTTTGCCATCTGGTGTGATGTAAACAATGTATTACGTCTGAAAACACGTGTTGACATGCAAGCACGAATATATTTTTTATTTTAATGTATTTATTGCGCTAGTATATGATCGATTGTCAAACATGAAACTCGAGAAATAGGTCGAGATTTTCAAAGTCACCCGCTTTTACAACCACCTCGAATCTTTTTAATATGTTCAAAAGTATATTGTGTAGATATATCACATGGGCTCTATAGATAGAATGTAATATTACGTAGGCTGAAACTGGTTAGAAGACAGTGTTGTTGTAAGTATGTAGGTATTGATGTTGGTGATCATTGGAGTTTAGACTGAGTCCCCAATTTCATATAAACTTCTTTTTGTAGAAACCTTTTACGTCGTACTAAACCTTAGCACGAACTGTTGGCGCTGGGCTTTGATGCGCGTAAACAGGTGATCGTTTTTGTCTCAGGTACAGTTTGCAAGCGATCTCATGGAATTTGATGGAGATAATTTTGATCGTAAGTGTTTGTGCACTCTGCGACTTGAAATCCAATTGCTATGGCAGCAAAGATACCTAATAACATTATTTGTAGGTATAGGTAAAAAATAATCACGCAGTTTATTTGTTTGTTAGACAAACTAAATACCGATGATATAATCGAAAGCTTCTTAGTCACGTTCAACATGAATCATTTTAATGGCATATTTTTGTATACTTATGTGATTTGCCGTGCATTATAGAGCTTTTCTTTTAATTAAAGTATCAAGGATTTGCCATTGTTACGCTGCACTCGATACTTGAAGGTTAGGTTGTGGAAAGATATTGCGTGAACATTATGCGACCGCGTGGGATCACAAGCATAACTTCTATAGATTTCAGAGGAATGAAAAATATAGTTGCCTAATGTGGGCAAATAATTTTAGATGAGGAATGCATCATCATTGCTTAGGCTCGATAGTAACCCTGCACTGGCATGCGAGGGTCGGCTTTAACACCCATGACCGAGTTGTTAGACAATGAGTTGTTTTCAGATATCATGTTTTTAAGGCTTGTTGAAAGCAGGTCATTATAAATGTGCTGGAAGCACATTTAAATTAGCTTTGTCAGTTTACTAATGGTAAACGATAAATTTAGACAATTGGCTTCGATTGAGCTGGGAAGTATCTGTATTTTTACCAATACACACTGATTTGACACTTAGTATAGTATTTGACTAACCTTTTATGTTTGAATCCACATTATTTCGTATTTCGGAAATAAGTTTATAAGTCGAGCTCGTAAGCAAAGACATAAATGCTGAAAAATAAAAATCTGAAAGAAATCCTGAAATAAAATTACACTCAAAAAATAAATTAAGAAATTTCGAAAGGAACAGATATAGCATTTTATGATAGAAGAAAACGAAAAAATTTCGAACGGAAAAACCGTTAACGAAAATAATTTAAATAAAATATTTGAAATTATTTTCTAGTCTCACCACGACCGCTCCAGCCGGGAAACACATCACCAATGAAGGCTAGAGCGCTGCGCGCCTGCCTCGTGTCGCAATCGGAGGGGATGAGAGAAAGAGACGTCATATGTTAGAAAGGGACAGATATAGCCACCACCGACCAAATCCTAAAAGGGCACGCACTGCCTCTCTCATATTATGTTTTATGTTTCGAATTACAGCACAGTTGTTTAATAATACACATTTTCTAATGGCATTGTGTTATGTTGTTTACAGATACAAGTAGATAGCTTACCTCTCCTTGTTTGTGGATTCTGCCGGCGATACTTGGAGAAATTCAGGAATTTTAAGTCACAATGCCACAGGGCACTAAAACACCTTTATGAGTTACAAGCAGCTAAACAGGTTCGTAGTATACGTTGTCTATGACATACATACATACATCAGCCTATTGCAGTCTACTGCTGGACTGCTGCCTCCCCCAGGGTACGCCATAGGGCACAATCTGCCGTTTTTGCCATCCAGTTGCTACCAGCCTCCTTTTTTAAGTCATCGTTCCAACTGGCCGGAGGTCGTCCAACCTATGCTTGCTGAGGCGTGGCCTCCACTGGAGAACCCATTTACTCCACCTTCCACGACAGATATGTCCAGCCCACTGCCACTTCAGTTTGCTACATTTCCTATTATGTATAATATGACAATTTATACATAATTTTTAATCAAATATGTATAGATAAAATGCAATATTAAAAATTCTTTGCTAATAGGTAGAGTCTGTGCGGAAAGAGAATAGGTGTGGGCAAAAGCGAACTTATCATTTTTTCAAAGGTTGCTATGACATTTCTCATACTGAAGCACAAAGGCGCTCTCAACTACTACTCCCATTCTCTTTCTGCTCAGACTTTAGTCAAGTAATTACCCCTAAACATTTGAAATTATTCAGTGAGCAAAAGAGTAAAAAGTTGTATACCATGTTTCTTTAGGATAATGTAGCTTTGAAACAGTTGAATATCGATATTGATCTAGTGTACATACATGAGCTTAATGCAGTCCACAGCTGGCCATATGCCACCCCCAGGTTACACCATAGGGCACAATCTCTTATTTTCGCCATTCCGTTGCAGAGGGCCAGTATATGAACAAAAAAGTTTGTTCATCAAAATATACTCTGTTTAATAATGTTTAAAAAAAAGCTTACTTTTTAACTTGAGATAAAACGCATGTTTCATTTCAGTTAACAACTGAAAACATCAAATCTGTAGAAAGAAATAATCTTGCTCCAGCCTTCAAGACTACAACACCACAAGTATACTCATATTTAGCTAAAAGAGAACTTCATATAGCTACATTTCACATAGACATAGCAAATCAAGGCTTAGAAAAACATAAGAAAGAAAAATCTTTAAACACTATACAATCTGTTCCTATTAACTATGTGGAATGCACAACAGAAAACGATCTAGAAATCAAGAAAGAACATTCAGAATCAAATTCAAATTACAACATTAAAATTGAAAATGTCTATAATGAAGATATTGATCTTTATAGTGAAAGTAATGATAATGATTTCTCACACAATGATGATACATGCATCATTGACGATTCAAAAACTTTTGAATCATTCGACATTGAAGTAAAAGTAGAATCATTAGAAGAACAAGACACAGAAAACACTAACATTACAACAAAAAAGAGAAAATCACGTAAGAATAATATAGTTACTAAGGCAAAGAAACCTAAATTGCCTAAAGAAATTGAGAAAAAAGAAGATAATAAGAAAATTAAAAATATAAAGCATACAAAATTGAAAAAGAAGAAAAATGCTGATGTACCCACAGCGAGAGATGAAGCTAATAGAGAAATGGATCAAGAAAGAAAGAATGCGTTACTGTTCTACAACAGCCACTCCACTAAGAAGATATCAGAATCAGATATTAGTAAAAGAAGTAAGTATGAAATATTTCAGAAATTATGAATTACTAGCAGTTTGTACTCATAAAAACTATTCTATGTGTTAATCCATGTTACCTTCTATATGTGTGCCAAATTTCAATACAGTTGTTTCATGATCATGATTATTCAGTACAGGCAATGAAGTTTATTACTTGAGATCATAAGTAGAAAGCTGTGCAAAAATTTTTTTGTCAAATTTTACTTCGATATATGCAGCGCGCTGTGAATATCGATACCGCGTTTCAGGCCCATTGTTCTGTCACGTGGCGCCATCTTGCGGATATGTTGAGAACTTCTGTTTGCGTCTAGCTTGCTTGTGAACCACATGAGTGAGCTTCTAATAGTAGCTTTCAGAGGTCTCTACCAAATATATTACACTTTTCAGTAAATCTTTATTGCTTATTTTGAGACAGTTCAAGTGGATTTCCGCTCAGCGGTTTCAACCGCTGACACGCATTTTCCCGTGGCATTAGTTGTTTTCCCGCGGTAAAAAGTGGCCTATGTGTTATTCCGGGTTATACTCTACCTGTTTTCCAAATTTCATCCAAATCGGTCTAGCCGTTTGAGCGTGAAGAACAAACATACATACACACACACACTCTCAGCTTTATAATATTATTATACGGATTTCAGTAAAGCTTCATAGCTTTTTTGAGACAATTCAAGTGGTCTTGTTCCCAATATTAAAATTCTCACATATTTTTATTGAGTCTTGTTATGTACATATTTACAAAAATAAAAGTATTTAGTAATAATTTATTACTTAAAACTATAACAAACTAGCTCCCATAGTACATCTTTACATAGATGGGGCTAGATAGCGCTGTGTGAATTGTCCGTTGTTTTTTCTAGTGGAGCTTCTAGACAAATTCTCAACAACTTACAATGTGGAAATCAAATTCCTGAGTCGGGAAGAACAAATAGTTGAACTACAACAGCGGAAGCAGTATTACAAGGACCTACCATTTATATGTGACCTGTGCTACCGAGGGTACACCATCGAGGGAGCGTATCAAGCGCATATGGTTGTCCATGACCCGGTAAGTTAATAACGCAGACCCTATTAGTAAATAATTGACATTCTTAAAATCTAGAACAAGCAATAAGAATTTAATACCAAATTTTAAAACACTTCCCGTGTACACAATTTTATACCTAACACGGGAAGTGTTTCAAATTTGGTATTAAATTTATCGCGGGTTTTCATCGCTTAGACTACAATCTGTAAAGATAGAATTAATCGCCGGGTATTGGTTGCAAAACTAACCCGATAGATGGAGCCGTGCCACGCGTTACTGGCATTAAAATACACTTGCAAAATTGGCGGGCAAGGAATGAGCTGCGTTAGCCCAGATGGAAGAGGCGTCGCCACTAGTAATGCGAAAGTCGCAGATTCAAATCCTGCCCGCGCTTGAAAATTTTGCAAGTTTTCAAAAAAAAAAAAAAACTATAAAAATCTAAGTTGGACAAATTCCTTTTCTATATGATATGTTTATTTCGATAAGCTTTATATTGTTATGCGTCTTTTAAATCACAAAAACGGAAAAAGGTGCCCTTAATATATACTAATTAGCCCTTTGCCAAGAATAAAGAAAGGTCCTGAACCCTTATTTAAAAAAAATGATTTAAAATAATTAAGAGACTAATGTCTCCATGCCACGTTACAAACGGCTTATTAATATACTAGCACTGTCTCGTTCCGTAAAATTGGTTTAGACAAGGATAGTAGACGACTATTTTAGTCATGTCATGTTATGATTTCCGCGCCATTTTATTTTGATAGATACATACATACATACATACATACATAAATCACGCCTATATCCCTTACGGGGTACGCTCTGTTAACGGCCGTAAAACGGATATTAACACCACGTCTGACAAAATCTTGAGGGTTAATCAGATAACTGTGTATCACTAAGCACTATAGTGACAGGTTGTCAGCCCATCGCCTAAAATTGCAATACACATCCTTCGAGTCCCTTAGTCGGCTCTTACGACACCCATGGGTAAGAAATGGGGTGATGCTATTCTACGCCGGCATCACACGGCAATTTTAACTCAATTAATCAATATATATATTTAAGAGAGACTAATGTCTCGATTTCATGTTACAAACGGCTAATTAAAAATAGCACTGTCACTTTCCGTAAAATTAGTTTGGACAAGGATAGTAGATAAGACTATTTTAGTCATGTCATGTCTTAAATAACCTATGATATCTGCGCCATTTCGCAGATTTTCTTGTATTTGTAATCGCCGTTTAATTTTGATAGATACCGCGTAAAATGCGTTAAATAATTAACAAATTTAAGAGGCGATCATCTTCTATCCTTGTCTAAGCGTATTTACCTGAAAGTGACAGTCGATGTGGCGCAGTGGTAGTGCGACTGCCTGCGACGCAAAGGTTTCGGGTTCGATTCTCGGTGGGCCACTCACAAAGTTGATATTTATCACTTTGTCAATTTGTTCCCAGTCTGGTTAGGACATTGCAGACTGAACCACCTGATTGTCCGAAAAGAAAGATGGTTTCGTGCTTCAGAGGGCACGTTAAGCCGTCGGTCCCGGTTGCTGTCTATGATTACTTAGACGGCGGTCGTAACACAACCATGTCAGAAGCCTACTACTAGTGGTAGGCGGGTGAAAAACTCTGACACCAGGGTTCGTCGGGTCATTGGACGACTCGGTATCCCACACGAAAAGAGAGTGACAGTGCTTAGTTGACAGTTAAAGATTTTAGTCGCTAACATAGAATTGAGACTTATATGTTCCACCAATTTGAAATTTAAGGGAAATTGGATCATGCTTAGGTTATTAATGCCCTGTGATGCCAGCTTAAAATAGCCCCATTTCTTTCCCGCGGGTGTCGTAAGAGGAGACTACGCGACTTGAGGGTTTCGTTTGTACAATTTTAGGCGACAGTCATACAACCTGTCACTATAGTGATACACGATTTTTCTGGAACAGTCCTCTAATAATTGTCAGAAGTGGCAATAGCGACCGTATGTTACAGCCGTTAACGCTCTGCCTACCCCGCAAGGGATGAAGGCGTTATATGTGTAATAATAATAATAATTGTATATTTCACAAAAGAACACATAGGCAAAGTACAGTTTACATTTGATAACAAAATGAAATAACGTAAGAGACAAATAATAAGGAGGTACATATATATCACTGTAAATTTTATAAAAGTTGTTAAGTATCTTACGTTTCCTGTTTAATACTAAAGTCACGAAAAACTTCCACACTAGGCTAGGCCTGTCCTGTATATGTTTTTACTAAAGTAATAACAAACGTTATCTGGGCCATTAGGACTTTTGAAGTACCTGCAATGAGTTGGAATTACAAGGTTAAAAATTATAACTTAAATTATGGTATGCCGTGTGATGCCGGCTTAGAATAGCATCACCCCATTTCTTTCCCTTGGGAGTCGTAAGAGGCGGCTGAGGGACTCAAGGGTGTGTATTGCAATTTTAGGCGATGGGCTAACAACCGGTCACTATGGCGATACACAATTTTCTAAATGACCCACAAACATTCTGTCAGACGTGGCATAAATATCCGTTTTTGCAGCAGTTTACACTGTGCCTACCCCACAAGGGGTTATAGGCGGGATATGTATATGTGTATGGAGAAATTCCTCTATCGTGTGTGTATTATATTTGCAGTCGAACGGCGAATACGAGTGCGAGGTGTGCAAAATCCGTTGCAAGAGCGTGCGAGACAGAGAGAAGCATATTAACGCGACGCATCTCAAGAGGTTTAGGTGCAAGCAATGTGGCGTTGTCACTAAGAGTCAGTAAGTACCGTCATCATCATAAATGATAAGAACACAATAGTAAATTAATCGGAAGAAAATACAGTATACCATTTATTTTATTTATTTATTTGATATTAGCAAAATTCACAGCACATAAACATATATTACAATACAACTCAAAAGAATACATAGCCGATTATGAATTTCGACATATTAAAAGCCAAAATATTTAAAAGTTTCAAGTTTGTTTTACAAAAAAAGAAACCGCTTATTTATCCCGTTTTCAAGATTTCAAGTTGATTGTTTATAAATAAAGATGAAGAATCAAAAAATTGCGATCCGGCCACCAACCGGGTTCAAGTCCGTCCATAGACGATTTATGTCAATTACTAGCATTAGTTGTAAAAATATCCTATAATATGCCACGGTCTATCTTGTTTAGCCCTACGGCCGATGTGGCGCAGTGGTAGTGCGACTGCCTGCGACGCAAAGGTTCCGGGTTATTCTTGGTGGGGCACTCACAAAGTTGATATATATCACTTTATGAATTTGTTCCTAGTCTGGTTATGACATTGCAGGGTGAACCAACTTATTGTCTGAAAAGAAACATAGTTATGCCGTCGGCCCCGGTTGCTGTCTATGATTACTTAGACGGCGGTCGTTACTGTCTTGGAGATTATTATTCATCCGGATGAGTGTCTAATGAAGATGTGTTATAATTTATAATATCTATTTGGTGTTTTATAAATTAAAAGAAACTTACCCAATTCCTTATTGCATTATTCCCAATCCAAGTTAGATTAAATCTTTCATATCATTATTAATTATTCAAACTATGAACAGATTTCCTGAAGAATGATATTGTGGGTGAAGGACTCGCCAGTAAAATATAAATAATTCACAAGGAGACGCTGCCTCAAGCAAACGCCTCCGTATATAGGGGAAAAGGCTTCGAACTGTTTCATCGTTTGCAATGTCACAACTCAATTTCAGTTAACTTTACTTATTTCCAATATCATCAATACTTAATTCCAATTATTCTTTATAACACTTCAACACAGTTCTTCATGTGACAATCTCATCATCACATCTATTATCCTATAAGGTACTTTGCGTCACCTTCACAGTGCTCTTCCTCGGATTCAAAGGAACACCATGTGTCTACGTGGCCACAGACTCAATTCATACATGATCGATTACTATTAAATGCTAACAAACTAGACAAGTACCTCGCCTACCAGGGGCCTCTGCACTTGATATTGACTCCCAAACTGAGTCAGGACATAATCTCCCCCCAAAGCCAGATTTGTGAACGGTGTATTATGAACATCAATATACCAGAGGCCTCTCAGACGGGCAGAAGGCTAGCCTATCCGAGCTTTCTACTTTTATCAATTCCAACAATGACACTAGTCTCTCGACATTTTCGTGCCCTAGTAAACATTACTTTTATCAACTCTAACACCCAATAAATGACACTAGTCTCTCGACATTTTCGTGTCCTAGTAAACATTCTAAGCCCTTTCACGTTTGACACTTACTTGAATTAAATGAGCCTTTTAAAAACTTGCACATTTAATAATTATGCACATAAACATGGGAATTATACCTTTACTTTAAAACACTTGGAAACCAAGCAAACTTTATAAACTTACCATAGATAGCAAGAATTCATTTGATAGATTAAGTATTGCCATAATTATTCAATACATCGTGACGAACGTCGCGACAGTTACACATCCATGTCAGAGGCCTACTACTAGTATTAGGCGGTTGAAAATCTCTGACAACAGGGTTCATCGGTTCGTTGGATGACTCAGTGTCCCACAAGAAAGAGGACACAGAAAGAACATAAGAAGCCCTACAGCTTGGTTATTTATGTCATGATTGCAGATCGTACGCCAAGTCGCACTTCGCGCGTCACGCCGGATCGAGTTACGCGTGCGACCAATGCGGAAAGCGGTACGCGTAAGTTATATTTCAACATACATACATAAATATATTTCAACATAAATATATTAGCCGTGTGGTGCCGGCATAGTAGAATAGCACCACCCCATCTCTTCCCGTGGGGGTCGTAAGAAGCGACCGAGGGATAAATCCGACCCAAGCACAACGGTCCTGGAGAGGCCAACTCCACAATGAAACCCGGAACGGGGTCTCCTGGGGGCGCGTGTGACAGAGATCTACCGCGCGGCAGACTCCTGCAGCCGACCTGGCTCCGCACGTATCGACTAGTCGTTCCTGCGGATCCAGCCAGGAAGGCCGAGAGGGTGGCGCAGGTACGCAGGCAGCCCTGCGCTTTCCATAATTGCGTCCCAGGCAACGCAGTGTCTACCTCAGACACTGTTTAAATCGTCTGTCACAGACGTGTGAGGCCAATGATGATACATAAATAAATATTCTTCTTGATGACTTGCCGGATGGCGTAGTGGATAGTCCCCTGCCTGCTACGCCGAGGGTCGTGGGTTCGATCCCCACACAGCACAAGTGTTTGTTAGTTATTTTTCAATTATTTGTGTTGAGTCTGGGTGTTTTCTATGTATTGTATGCATTTTTTTAAAGTATTCATATATTATATCAGCTATCTTGCTCCAATAGTATAAGCTTTGCTTAGTTTGGGGCTAGATGGCGCTGTGTGAAATGTCCAAGATGTTAATTTGTTTATTTTGAATACCAACTATTTATTTTATTCATTCTAGACAATTCACACAGCGCTATCTCGGTCCAAACTAAGCAAAGCTTGTACTATGGGAACTAAATAGCTGTTATTTATACTATAAAACTATTTTGTAAATACATACACATATCACTCCTATTATCCCTTGTGGGGCAGGCAGAGCGCAAACGGCCGCAAAAAACTGAAATTTACACCACGTCTGACATATATTTGAGGGTCATTCGGAAAATTGTGTATCGCCATAGTGACAGGTTGTCAAGTCCCTTAGTGGGGATATAGCTCTAACCCATCTTGCGACTGTGGTGCCTTACAGACTATACCACACTTGATGTCTTGCAATCAGTGCCATAATACCTGCACCTTGTCAGACCTGTATGACACCACCGACAGCGCCGTAGCCGTGGCTAATTTCTGGTCAAAATACATTTGAGTCATCGACACGAAAGAAGAAGAAGAAGTCCCTTAGTCGCCTCTTACGACTCCCACGGGAAAGAAATAGGCTGATGCTATTTTAAGCCGGCATTACACGCCATTTCACCGTATTTGTAATTCCGTTCCATTCCTCGGCGGTTTATTTATTTATTAAACTTTATTGCACAAAAAGTACAAAGGGCGGGCCTAATGCCACGCGGCATTCTCTACCGGCCAACCAAAAGATAAACAGAAAGAGTAAAAGCCCATACACAAAAAAAAAAGATATAATCGTACTTAAATTTCGCACTAAACTACAATACATAAGAAGGAATAAACTAAAATACTATACTTAATAATTTAACATGAAAAATACATAAAATAAATACATGCATACATAAATAAATACGATATACCAACGACAAGCTAACAGAAATGAGATAGGATGAACGCCATCTAACAAAATTACTAAGAAACAGATTTATTTTATAGAGATTTATCGTGTTTGTAATTCCAGCCAGCAGACCAACTACGTATGCCACATGCGCAACGCTCACGGCGACCGCGCGCGGCACTGCCCGCTGTGCTACGACACGTTCATGGGGTATCTGGGCCTCAAAGTGCATATGGGAATCATGCACAAACAGGTAAGTCATAATACTCTTATATCTAATTTTACATACACACACATACACATATATGCCTATAATCCCTTGCGGGGTAGGCAGAGCGTAAACGGCCGCAAAAAACGGTTATTTACATCACGCCTGACAAATGTTTGAGGGTTATTTGGAATATTGTGTATCGCTATAGTAACAGGTTGACAGCCCATCGCCTAAAATTGCAATACACCCCCTCGAGTCCCTTAGTCGCCTCTTACGACTCCCACGGGAAATATATCTAATTTTATTTATTTAATTACATGTTAATTTGATATCTGGGAACGACCCGATAAATACTTGCCGTTTAAGCCATTTTGACGAATGACACGTACACATTGTTTCCGAGACAGTTATCTTATCTAATCTCTCAATCCAAATAGCTTGGTGCTACAGATCTAGCGCCACTATACAAAAAAAGGTTTCCCTTCATGCAAACAATACTTCAGAGTGCCCTTAACCTGCTCGCATCGTATCCTCAGAGTTTCTCATGGGTTAACTGGAAGAGATAACTTAATGGGATAATTCCGCCTTTGTGTCATTTCTTGTTTTTGATTTAACATGTGTTAAATAAAGAGATTATACATACACACATATACCTTTTGGTATAATGATAAAGTTCAAATAGCATACGAATTCGGTGAAATATTCGTGGTAATTTGCGTTATTAACAATAAGTACCAAAAGTGGCCGTTTTTGGCACTTTCATCTTTAACAGCAGATAAAACCAAAAACTTGTGCAAAGGACATTCTGGTGTACTGTTTACATGAAGATATATGTTTTTTCCTTCTCTCTTCTCTTTTCGTGTGAGACACCGAGTCGTTCAATGACACGTCGCTACTTTTGCGGCACCATTCGCCTTAAACAAAGACACGTATTTTTTACATGACTGCAAAAGATTATTAGATTAAATTATAATGTAGTATAATGAAAAGAGGATCGTATAATCCTACTTATTTATATACAGGGTGTAAGGGACAGGTCTCCGAATACTGATAGAGTGCATTCAGACCATAAAACTGAACAATTTTCCCCTAGAAACATATGGCAGTAAAACGACAAAAAATATTTGACCTTCAATACAAAATCACAATCAGCTGACTGCATTTACTATGGGAAGAACATAAAAATACGTTTCCTGGAATATTTTTTATGGGAAGTTGTTCAGTATCATGGTCTGAATGCACTATATCAGTTTTCGAAGGCCTGTCCCTTACACCCTTTATATTTGAACCTTAAAAATTTGTGTATTCATACTATTATTTTACATAAATTATTTTAATTTAAAATTTAGACATTTTTATGTGTTGCAGGCAGTGAACTGCAGTTCGTGCGAGTTGCAATTTGACAACCAGCGCGCGCTCGACAGACATCTGGAACATTCTGTTGACAACGTGTGCGTGGCCGGTGACAGGTATACATGACATTCATTTCATCACTATCACTACATAGTATAAAGTCGCTTCCCGCGTCTGTCCCTATGTCTGTTTGTTTGTAATTGAAATTGAAATTGAAATATTTTTATTTGCTGTAAATGTGGTACAATAAATACATTTCATGAGATCTTAGGAAAAATACAGTTTCACACATTTAACCAAAAGTCATGGCATGCAAATACTGAGAGGGCAAAACAGTCTTACAAGTTAATTATTAAATAGATATTATTACAACGTCAAATAGTCAAGATATAATATTACAATGTCAAACTTTAGTTATTCAAAATGTCAAAAATAACAGATTTATAGAAAATAGATATGTCAGTACAATAAGATAAAAAGTCATTCACAAATTTCACAATATAAAAATTAACACTAACTTCAGAGCCTTTATACATTCAATGTTCAATGTTTATAATTAAGAAAATCTTGAACGCTGTAAAAGCTAGTCCGCACTAAAAAACTATGTAACTCAGACCTAAACTTCCTCACAGGCAAATCCTTCATTCTGTCTGGCAATTTATTATAAAGTTTAACTGCCATATTGTAACTATTTCTCGAGAAGCAGGTTGTGGAAGAAGGTAGAGGCACTAGGTAATCGGGAAATCTAGTTGAAAAGTTGCAGTGGTCTGATTTTTTATTAAAAAGATTTAAATTATTTTTTACAAAAACTTGTATGTATAAATTGTATTTAAAATAAATTGTATTTATGTTTGTATATAATTGTTGTATGTATGCTTAAATCTTCAAAGCACCCAACGGATGGCCGTGTGATGCCGGCTTCGAATAGCATCACCCCATTTCTTTCCCGTGGGTGTCGTAAGAACGCACGAAGGGACTCGAGGGTGTGTATTGCAAATTTAGGCGATGGGCTGACAACCTGTCACTATGGTGATACACAATATTCCAAATGACCCTCAAATGTTTGTCAGACGTGGCGTAAATGTCCGTTTTTTACAGCCGTTTACGCTCTGCCTACCCCGTAAGGGATTACAGGCGTGATATATGTCTACCCAACGGATCTAGATGAAGTTTTTTTTATAAGATAGAGTGATTCAAGAGGAAGGTTTTTATGTATGATTCATGTCGGGAGAAGGTCTGTTTCCCGTGGGAAACAAACAAACCTTGAACGGAAGTTTGAGAAATCGAAACACAAATAACAAGGACAACAAAAAACATGTAACAACATTTATTGAAAATGTTGACGATTTGCGACTCATGTCCTTTCATATAAATAAATAAATAAATAAAAATAGTTTATTTGAGAAGAGTTATCTTATCTTATACATGAGACCTCCCATTAAGTAAGCAGAGCTACTTGTGTCGGGAGTGACTCGCTACTTTCCTATTGGACACATTCAAAAATAAGCATAAGTAGGTACATAGTAATGTTCTTAAGCACAGGACAATATATATTAATGAACACAACAACATTTTTCTAATTTGGTTGCAAGTAGGTAAGTTGGCTTCCATACTACTTAGTAAACATCTAGTAACTATTTACATGGATTGTCTGCTATGGTGAAGCAGAATGTATGCGAATATGCATGTTTGTATGCCTGTGTGTGTAATAAAGTGAGTAGGCACGTTTATCATATGATGAACATTGATATATATCAATGATGACGAATGACAAACATTTTCCTTTTGCGACTGCTTAATAGAAGATAATATATGACAGATGGAAAAATAATTTAAGTATTCCTCCAATCTCGTATTGCCCGCTTAATTCCCCTCATACCTACATACACATATCACGCCTATAATCCCTTGCGGGGTAGGCAGAGCGTAGACGGCCGCAAAAAAACTGAAATTTACGCCATGTCAGACAAATATTTGAAGGTCATTCGGAAAATTGTGTATCGCCTAAGTGACAGGTTGTCGCCTAAAATTGCAACACACACCCTCGATTCCCTTAGTCGCCTCTTACGACTCCCAAGAGAAAGAAATGGGGTGATGCTATTCTAAGCCGTCATCACACGACCTCATACCTGTAGTCTTGTAGGTATAAATTTAAGGGGCATACTTGGGAACTACTTATACTTGCGCTGTGTGATGTCGGCTTAGAATAGCATCACCCCATTTCTTTCACGTGGGTGTCGTAAGGGACTCGATGGTTACATGCGTATTGCATGTAAGCGATAAGCTGACAACCTGTCACTACGGTGATACACAATTTCAAAATGACCCTTAAATATTTGTCGGACGTGGCGTTAATGTCTGTTTTATGGCCTTTTACGCTCTGCCTATCCCGGAAAGGATACAGGCGTGATATATGTATGTATGTACTTGGAACGGGAAATTAAAACAGCGGCGACCGTCCAGTGGCGCCCTCACCTGTTTTTTAATAATTTCTTAAAATCTAGAACAAATATCAAAAATCTAAGACGGATAAATTTTTGTCCTCTACGATAAGTTATTTTTCTCAAACATGCTAGAAAATGTGATCATTTCTTTCAAAAAAAGAAACCGGGAAGTTTCACATTGTTTGTCACGTCTCAGATCACGCTAGCAAAGTTGTATGGAAATCCTTTGCTGGTGTCCATTAAGATAAATTCGTTATACGCTAAACCCACATAGTTTGATTTCAAAATTATCTCGATGACTCTCATAGAAACGGAACGTAATTTTGTATTAAACAGGTAACTAAAGACGAGGCTGTATGATGTGAAGACCCTTGCCTGTCCAGAATTAAAAAAGAAAAGAATGAACTAAACATTTAGTATGGCTGAATATTACGTAATACTGTGCCTTACAGGCGAGTTTATTTTAAAAAATTACAAATGGTGCGAAAATTGTAAATTTTTATTTGTTTCGTTGTGTTGTGGTCGCTAGCTAACTTTTATAAAAAGTACAATCTTTCATTTCAAATTTCAAAAAAATTGTAAAGATCTCGCCTGCGGCTCGGACTTCAAACTATACTCGTCCAGCAAAGTCTTATTTTCCATACCTCGACAACAATGTACTATTAAGGTACAACAATTAGCTTTACATTGTTATGCGTCTTTAAAATCACTAAAACGAAAAACGGTGGCCACCATTTTCCGTTTTAGTGATTTAAAATTTAAAACACAAGAAAAAGCTTATTGTTGTATTTTGGAATAAACTTAATGTATATGGCAACAATTTGTCCGTTTTAGATTTTTGGTATTTGTTTCAGTTTAAGAGAAATGAGTTAAAAACATGGAAGGGCGCCACTGGACGATCGGATTTCGCTCGGCGCAGGCTTGGGCTTGAATCTTTTGAACAACTGTGTTTCTTTTTTTTATCAGACCGTGTCCGCAGTGCGGCGAGAGTTTCTCATCCGAGAAGGTTCTAAAGAAACATTTCGATGACACACACCGCACTGAGCCTACTTGCGAACAGGTACAAAACTATTGTTATTTACCTTTAAAATTCCTATAAAACATTAAAATGAAAATGAAATAACTTTATTCAATGTAAGATAGCATTGTCACTTATTGACGTCATGCATAAATAAGACAGCGCTGTCTTGTGTCGAGTAGCGGTACTAAAAACAGTTCTAAGTTCTTTACCTCGATAAGAGATGGCGCTGATTAAAATAGTTGTTCCTTTCATATTTCATGGTCATAGATGGCGTTAACTCAAATGATTCTGCTTTTAGTAAATAGATGGCGCTGTACGAGTTATTTTTTTGTTGGTCAGCCTGGTATGTGATGAATGACTTTTCAATAATAAATAAATAATCAGGGTAAACGAGAAGACAATTATGCTTTTTTCGTTTTTCGCCATTATAATTGTGAATTATGTGAATTAACATAATCCATGACAGATTAAACAATGCCTTTATTTAAGCAAAATTTAATACAATATGCTTTTATTGTACACCAAAAGAACAGAATAACATTAATAGCTTAAAACTAAATACATTAGTGCACAGTTAGGCGGCCTTATTGCCATTAGGCAATCTCTTCCAGGCAACCTAGGAAAAGGAAAATATTTTAGAAGCAGCGGGAGCTGACTATTAATAACAAAAAAAATAATAATAATAATAATAATATGTCCTCTTCGGAGAGTTATAGAAATATAAATACATAATAATAATAATAAACTACATACTATAAAATACTATAACAAAGATAAAATATAATGTACCTAGGTATTATTACTATACATAAACTACATGCTAATACATATTTAATAAATAACTGACTTTACACAAAACTTTTTCAAAAATGGTAACAACGAATAGTAATTTAAGTAATTTTATTTAATTTAAATAATTTCCAGTGTGGTAAATCGTTCCCGACCAAGTTCAAGCTGATTACACACATGGAAGATCACCGCAAGACGGACAAATTGACGCAAGCCAAAGGGTTCATATGTGAAACTTGCGGGAAAGGGAACTTCAAGGTAATAAAAATATTTTACATACATACACATATCACGCCAAAAATCTCTTGCCGCAAAAAACGGCCATCTACACCACGTCCGACAAACGTTTGAGAGTCATTCGGAAAACTGTGCATCGCCATAGTGACAGGTTGTCAGCCCATCGCCCAAAACTGCAATACACGCCCTCGAGTCCCTTAGTCGCCTCTTACGACTCCCACGGGAAAGAAATGGGGAGATGCTGTTCTAAACCGGCATCACACGACAAATTATTTTATTTCTATCAATTATTTATTTTTATTATGAATCTTACACATTATCTGTGTTACATGCAGTAAACTGCAGTTCGTGTAAGTTGCAATTTGACAGTAAATAATATTTTTATTTTATTTTATTTTATTTACAGTGATGCCGGCTTAGAATAGCATCACCCCATATCTTTCTCGTGGGAGTCGTAAGAGGCGACTAAGGGACTCGAGGGTGTGTATTGCAATTTAAGGCGATGGGCTGACAACCTATCACTATGGCGATACACAATTTTCCGAATGACCCTCAAATATTTGTCAGTCGTGGCGTAAATATCCGTTTTTTGCGGCCGTTTACGCTCTGCCTACCCCACAAAGGATTATAGGCGTGATATGTGTATGATGCCGGCTTAGTTTGCTATGCAATGCCGGCTGAGAATAGCATCTCCCCATTTAATTTGACGATACATGTGTAAATAAATGTGAGATGTCGAACTCACTTCGCTCACAATACGTGTATTGTTGGTACAGTGTTGCTTCTGACCTTTTTTTTTCAAAAGTGATGTCAAAATATTTTATTTGCTTAGATACATGGTTAATAAAAGGTAATAAATTATACATCCCATGATCCACTTTATACAGTGTATTTTTCAACTGCCTATTACTACAAATAGGCCTCTGATATGGTAACGACCGCCATCTAAGTAATCATAGAAAGCAACCGGGACCGACGTCTTAACGTGCCCTCCGAAGCACGGAACCATCTTTCTTACAGATAATCAGGTGGTTCAGCCTGCAATGTCGTTATCAGACTGGGAACAAATTCACAAAGTGATAATATCAACTTTGTTGAAATTGAAATTCTTTATTCAATGTAGGATAGTATTATCATATCACTTATTGACGTCATGAACCGTCATTGTAAAAAAAAAAAATTTGTATCACACAATTTTCTTTTTTTTATAACAATTTTGTAATGTCCTAATAGAAAACCGGCTCGGGCGGGTTAAAAAATAAAAATCAAAGCACTGCCACGTGGCTGGCCAGGTTAATCACACGGCATGTAACTTTACGCCACCACTATCTGAAAACGATATTTGTTTCAAATTGAAGTCAAGATTTTTAAAACGTGTAGTTTACATGCGTATAATAAACCGGACCCCCTGAACAGGAAAAACCCCCCAAAAAAACCTGTCCAGAAGTGCTCCTACTCTAAATTATGAGTGTATTGTGAGTGCCCCACCGGGAATCGAACCCGGAACCGTCGTCTGAAGCTGGTGTCTGTTGCAGAATCTGACGCAGCTGGTGTCGCACCAGCGCGTGCACACCGGCGAGCGCCCCTACAGGTGCGCGCTCTGCTCCAAGACCTTCCGGGTGAAGACGCTACTCAGGGTCAGTATAGTTCCGCTATCCGCCGATAGGTGTCGCTGTTGAATATTACAAGCTAACGGCTAGTTCCGCTATCCGCCGATAGGTGTCGCTGTTGAATGTTACAAGTTAACGGCTTGCCAGATTTCTTTCTGACGAGTTAAGACGAGTGTACTCGTAAACGGCCTCGACAGTGGCGCCACGTCACATTTTTTTTTCTCTTTATAGAAACCATCTATCGGAATGTCCGTTGCTCAAGTTTTAAGTATTATCAAAAAAAAGTTTGTTTGTCCAAATTAAGTAAAATATAATCTGCAAACTCAATAAAGCATTCGCTGTGATTAAAATTTAGGCTATTAATACTAAATTTTTAGGCAATCTTTGCCAACGGACATTCTGATAGATTGTTTGTATAAAGCGAAAACTTTGTTTTTGTGAAGTGGCGCTACTGTCGAGGTCGTTCACGGCTACACTCGCCTTAAGTCATCCAGGGAATGGGCAGCAGTGTTGTCTGTGAAGACAATATCTTGCACTGCGCTCGCCAATCCGCTTGCAAAGCGTGGTGAGTATAGCAATACCCGCCAATAGGAGGACCATGTCCACCAGTGGACTGTTGCGGCTGTTTTTTTATTTTTAATGATCGGTTTGCTCTTGACTCTAGTCTAGGTCATAGGACAGAGACAGAGTGTAAGATGGAGCGAGCTAACCCAGAAGAAGCCTGTTCACTCTTACTTTGAAGAGATTAGGGTTGTATGCGTTTGGAAACACAGTTGTTAATGTATGTTTGTTTCCAGGGTCACATGCGTGTGCACACAGACGAGCGTCGCTACAAGTGTCCGTTGTGCCCTAAAGCCTTCCACCAATCCGCGCACCGCACCGCGCATCTACTGGTAAATATTTTAATTACTTATTCAATTATTCATGTTTCAGAAAACTTGCAAAATATCCTACATAGTAAAAGTTGTTGAAAATGAAAAATGAAAAAATATTTATTTTACATGCAAAATTAACACAATACAATTCATTTTTATAATATTTTTTACAGAAAAAGGTACCTAGATATGTGAAAGGTATTACCGGGGTTCCCAAACTAGGGCCAAGCCTGTATCTTGGGATACCAAGGACTGATTACAATGCAGAATTTACAAAAATTTATAGAACGAAAGCTGCGCATAGATAAAACATAAAATTACAAAAAAATAAATTTATGAAAAGATAACAAATTAATTTATTACATTTAGGAGATTATTTAACTAAGTATTAACTGTTCTGTTGCGTTGTAGTCTAAGGTAGAAAGCCATGTACGGAGTTTAACTTTAGCTTCATGGAATGTGCATGATTTTAAGTCACAGAGTTTGACTACTCTATTGTAAGTAGAAGGGAACGCAAAGTTTGAAAATTTCCTAGCATAGCTGGTTTTGACTGATCTAACAGGAATCTTATAAACCCTTTTGCGAAGAAGATTTGTGTATTCGTCTGTGGGTTGATAGATTAGCCCTGAAAATGAACAGTTGTCTCACTCTCAACACCCGGGCTTCCACATATAGCTGGTCTGTGAGGAACCGCCGGCGTTTCTTTAACATAGTCTTTAGAACAGCACGCTGTGCCCTTTCCAGCTCAATTAGTGATGATTTAGAAATTTGTTCAGTTTCATGGTCTGATCATGCCTGCAAAATTTTCGGTATTCGTTACACCCTGTATAGTATTATTTTCCATTATTATTCCAGACCGTGTCGTGTGATGCCGGATTAGAATAGCATCACCCCATTTCTTTCCCGTGGGAGTCGTAAGAGGCGACTAAAGGACTTGAGGGTGTGTATTTCAATTTAAGCGATGGGCTGATACACAATTTTCCGAATTATCCTCATTTATGTCAGACGTGGCGTAAATTACCGTTTTTGCAGCTGTTTACACTCTGCCTACCCCGCAAGGGATAATAGGCGTGATATGCAGATATGTGTCATTTAAACGCAGAATAAAAGAGCACTATTTATCGGAACAATCTTGATGTATGTGTCTACATTTAAATTTATATTTATTTATGTATTTATTAATAAGTATGTATTGTTTATAATAAATTATATGCAAGTCCCTATCTGGATGTGTACACGGTTTTTCTAATTCCATTGTGCAGGTTGGCTGGAAGAGATCTCTTCATATAGATAAGCTCACCTTTGTGACTAGGTTTAATGACAGCATTTTACCTACCAATAAAATGCTTATTAAACTACTTACCTTCCTTATAGCCTTACTTATAGAGATAGAGATCTTCCTTTGCAGCGATTGGTCGCACTTATCTGTTCCAAAGCTGTGTGATTGGCTACGTATGCCCCCACACCCCACCCCACTCCGACACGGCAGGGCGGGGCGAGTCGGCCCGCGCGGGCTTCATTGCGTCTCATAATAATATTCTAATTAGAATATTATTACTACAAAATACACCAGGCAGAATTAAAAATTTAAGGCTATAAGGAAGGTAAGTAGTTTAATAAGCATTTTATTGGTAGGTAAAATGCTGTCATTAAACCACTGTACGTTCCTTATAGCCTTACTTATAGAGACATGTTTGATATCGCCTGGAGGAGTGGGAGCTATCGCCAATGTGAAAAACTATAAAAAGAAACAGGTATTATTATTCTTTAAAAAAGAAAAATGAATTTCTTTATCAACAATAATGATTTTGATCCACTATACTGAAAATTTATTTATATTGTATTTATTAAAAAATACTGTAATATCATAAACTCACCCTTAAATGACGATAAAATATAATAAATTATAATGAAAATGTAATTCAAAACCTCTTGTACTATATTACGGCATTCTAGGTAAGCATAATAGAATGATGCATTTGTAACATGCCATTTATAATGTCTTTGAAAAACTTTACCTCGTATTTAATAAAAAATGCACATAATACAGTTATTCATTATGTAAGTCTCAATACGTTTTGATAAGATAGAAAGTACGCGGAAATTCATCTGAAAGTTTCCGAACAGTAAACAGAAAATTTCAAAAAAAAAAAAAAAAAATTTGAAAAACTCAATAGCCAAAATAGTAAAATATAAAAATATTGAACCTTTAGTTAGAGGTAAATACGCATTGCAGGTCGTTTTTATAAAACCTTTTAAATATCTATTTACTTACATAGTAAATAAATAGCTCTTTTACACAGAAAAACATAGCTTACATATTGTAATTGTGCTTGATCACTCAAGCTATAGGTAACGTAATAAGTAGGTTAAATTTCCCTACTATAAGGTCAACACTACTGTTTAAGATATGCATTGACCTAAACGGGCTTAAGCAGGTAAATCAAAAAAAAACCTGGCCAAACGACTACCTAGTTTCCCAGGAGAATAAAAGGCATATAAATTTGTTATCAAATCATACCTTCATATGATTTTTTAAATATGATTCATTTGGGCTTGCCTTACTAATATTTGCTATAATACATAATGATCAATAACTAACCTTGTTTACTTTGTCGGAGTAACGGTCAAGCTTTATTTAAAACATCACTCGGGCCTCTGAATAAACTATATTGTATATAATAATATAGTTAATTAATATCTTGGTAAATCTACCTAAACTTGATATAATAAAAGAGGCGATTATTGAAATTGTTTTCTGCCATAACTACCTCTGACCGTCCCATGCAAAGCCCAGATCTCTGTTTAAAACTTGAAAAGGGCACAAATTTGCTTTAATTTTATGTACAATCAAAAACGAGCTAGCTATAAAAGAATATGAGCTAAAGAATATGAGAATTTTATCATTTTGTTAACAGCTTACCTACGGAGAAAATTTAATCCGAAGGTACGTCGGTAAACGACGTTATTGTCTATTAGACAGTACAAACATTGCAACATTGCAAATTAATTGTGGAAGCCTAGATCTTACGTGGGTCACCGTACAAATATTATATATCATTATGATCACCGTTGGTAAAATATACTATAATTATACCCAATATAATTCTCGCTAGGTATCTATTCTGAAAATATTTTACTTGATAGGCAAACTATTTGCCTAGTACGTAGGTACATTCAAGCATTTTTTAACAACGTCTTGTGCTCGACATTCAGAGCAAATATATTGGAACAACGGTATTATTATTTTAGGCTGACGTCTTACGATAGGCAATTATGTTCACTATCGTACGTTTCTAACAACCATCTAACAATGTTATACACAGTAGTAGATACTCGTGTTTCAAACCCAAACAAGGCAGACAGGGCACTTACACAAATATCAATTAGCAAAAGTACCCTCTGATTGTAACCTTTTGTATATTTATTTAAAATACCCACATAGACTGTGGGTACTTCTTGTTTACTTGCCCAAAAGCTTTCATTCTATATCGAAAAAGTAGGTGTAGTAAGCATGACTACACTTGAGGAAATAAAAACTTAATATCGTCTGGGACAGTGTCGCATTATTGCTATTTGCCACTATCGCTCTAAAACTTTTCATCTCTAGAGGAGGTTGTTATACATATTACGCCATATGCATTACATTCATAACATTTCAGGTAATATGAAAGCACCTGAAAAATATATCATGAACTTTACATCTCTAGTGGAGGTTGTTATACAAATTACGTAATATGCATTTCATTCATAATATTTCGGGCAATATAAACGCACCTGAAGAAAATATCATGTTCAAGATCAAGGCACTCGAGTAGGTAACACAAAATTTGGCATATACCAAATAGGTATATATTACATCACTCGCCTTAGCAGCTAGACAACCTTTCACTAGTTTTGATGTTATACAGCTTGATATAGCAGAATTAACAATAGGGTGTACCTAGCTCCCAAGTTGCAACATGCTGGAATAAGTAAATTACCTACATACATCTCCACCTCACGAAATTTACTCCGTACACTCAATGCACGATGAATTAAAAAGTAAAAATTATTATAGTTTCGGTGTGAGATCTATTAAATGGGTAGGTCTTCATTATTTACTTATCCATTTTGAGATGAGGCCATTACAAAAAGGCCGTTTTCTCTCCCCACATTTGTCTGTTTCCATGTTGCTAAGAAAAACGTAGGACTATTTTAGGACAACTCTGCACTTAGAGAGCTTAGATTGTACACATTCCCTTCCGTGATTGATGCCAGAATCATAGCGAGTATTTAACGTAGGTACTCTTACGCCACTTTTTGATCATAGTTCAAAGAAGTAAACAAATGACAAGCGTGAGGGATCTCCCTCAGAAATGCGTTAGCACTACGAGGTCTGTGATAGCATAGAAATAGAAGTGAATTATTGCTACTTAGGACAGTGAGCAAGGGAAAAATTTATAAATTCAGTCGTTTTCACAGTTACCTAATAAATCAATATGTTTCTCATTTTCTTACTGCGTGGCCTCGGTAGGCCACTGAAATGATCATAAAGGAAAACTGTTTCAGACTTAAACCGTCTATAAATTTTCCTTAACCTGCGAGAATTTAGACTCGGCAGTAACCGTTACTAGGATGGGACTGAATGCGGTGAATCTACGACAAATATGTCTTCTGCTTAAGAATAATTGTAAAACGTTAGACAGCTCTCTAACTTTGAACGTAGGAATATTGTTCCCTGTACTTTCTAATAGCCAAGACTTTTTCGGGCTAGGATGTTATATTTGAAACATTTTTTCAAACATTTAAGTAGGTATATTTTGCCTACAGATAGCCTATTTTGCAAATTCTCAGTGGAATCTAGCTATCGTTATTTGAAAGCGTAAGCTCATGGAACTAAAAGAGGGGGACCTTATGAACGCGTGCAAGGTAAAAATATTTTCAAATTAACATCTTAGGAATCCCCTCGCGTTCTATTTTCTAATACGCTCGAGGTAACACATGTGTCAGACAGTAAACTCCTTGTACTCAAGTCTGTAACACACCTTTCGAAGCTTTTATTTCTTAAATATATTTTAATACTTAACCTTAACCGTGTTAGGTAGGTATAAAATTATGGAAACTTGGCTAATTTTATACCACATGCAGGATTCGAACCTGCGCGCTTCACTATCAATACTAGTGCTACACACTACCCTTCGCTACAATTGCTTTATCTCATCGCAGGCGATGGACCGGACGATGTACTTTCAGATAAGATAAAATTTAACGAGGGCATTTCACTGTCACGTTAGAAGACAAATAAGCATAGAAGTAAAGAAAGACTGCTTTACTTTGATCAGACAAAAGCAAATCATGCATGTGCCGGATGCCATCAAAACTTTTGGAAGTTTGATAAAAAGGTAGGTAGGTACCAAAAGTAATACCTATACTTAAAGCAATAACGTTTTATCAAAGGTGCTGGCCGACTCTTTCTGCACGAGGTATTAAAAATATATTGGTGGGTACATTTCGAAACTTTGGCTCCACGAGGACCCAGTTCTTTGAGTTGCATATCGTACCGAAACCCACAACACAAATACTTTTTAGTACTTGTTAGTATTTTTGGCAATATTTGCATCTAAACCGTCTATAATGCATGGAATTTGTATCGCATGTCGATTTATTAATACGTCAAGTATACGAAAGGCTCGAGGACGGAATTTCAGGCCCTGCAAGTGCAAGCGAGGGCATTCTGCATGACATCAAAAGGTACAACCCCTGCGCGGGGATGTAGGAGTCTAAGGACACGTCATGCGCTGACGGCCTAATGAACTCCTGCTGATGTTATAAAATAGGGTATACCTTGCGTTGCGCAGAGGTAGCTTATAAAACCGACGAAATGTAGCTTGGCTTGTGCTGCCATTTCATATCATAGCAATCAACTAGAATATATATTTTCTGCAATTTATTCTAGGTACAACGAAAAGATCCTTGAGGAGTTCTTATTACTCTATTTTATAAGACGTTCTACGGACTTGGACTTCCGTAAACTTTCTTATTACTAAGAGCATTTCACAGGGTCATGGCGGCCCCCTTTTAAAATAAAAATTGTCGCTGTTCGACTTATTTATTTAAAGAACTTTGAAGGTATCCGAACAATACCTACAGATCACGTATTTGATGCGTTACTTGAATAACACGTTGCTACGTGAAAGGAGCATCTGTATACCATTACTAGCTCCAGTAAACGACATAAAAATGTATTTATGTCCAAATAACAATTTACAAAAACACGTGTAAAAATAAAATAATCATTCACAAATGAAAATCCATAAATCAATCAGGCACATTAATGAAAAACGTGCACGGGGGATATGTAGAAACTAGTTCGACGGGATAGTAACCTATAAATAGAAAAAAGGTATTACTTCTCTCGAGGAATACCTACCTATCAGTTCAAGGTAACTAGTTTAAAAACCTGCGAGGGATGAACATTTATATTGAAAATCTTAAAATAATGCCACTCAAAGCTTGTGCGAAGTGCACTATGATTATTGGATTTTCATTTGATCGTTCGTAAAGAATCGAACGAATTAATTACTTCCGGATTAAAAACTTTTCGTAAAAAAAATTCACTATTGTTAAATCCGGGTAACTAAACCTTCGATAGCAACCATATTTCTATAACACACTTTGCTTATTTATTTGGGATCATTATTCTTGACAAATAATTCCCATAAATTATTAACTATTTTGTTCACAGAATTCGGATCGCCAGGAACAATTTATTTATTCGTAAACGGTCTTGACAGATTTCAATAATAATTTATTAAAATTGTAAGAAATTGCAAAGTTGTGTCCGACGGAAAACCGCCTTCAGAAATTTGATTTGCCACATGCATAATAAAATATAAAGGACTTACCCAGTTTATACACACACTGATTTTAAAATTTATTTAAATTGGAACAATTAAATCACTAAATTTATTAATTTAAAAAACGAACGGTGCAAAACCGTTAAAATTGTAAGAAAATAATTTTTCAAAGTTTAAAATTTAAAACTTTATCGAAATTTAAAAAATTATTTTCTGAGCGCGACCGCTCACTGCGAAAGAAAAATCGCCAATGAAGCCAAGCGGGCCGACTCGCCCCGCCCTGCCGTGTCGGAGTGGGGTGGGGTGTGGGGGCATACGTAACCAATCACACAGCTTTGGAACAGATTAGTGCGACCAATCGCTGCAAAGGAAGATCTCTATCTCTATAAGTAAGGCTATAAGGAACGTACAGTGGTTTAATATTTAAATTTATTGTAATGATTTGGTACAAAATAAAGAATATATAATATAATATAATAATATATAATAATATAAAAAATTGACACAATTTTTATGTTAGTTTTGGCAAATAAACTTGTAGTACCTACTCGTAGTATAATATTGTTATAAATAATGCCGTGTGATGCCGGCTTAGAATAGCATTTTCCCATTTCTTACCCATGGGTGTCGTAAGAGACGACTAAGGGATCCGAGGGTTAGATGTGTATTGAAATTTTAGGCGATAGGCTGACAACCTGTCACTATAGTGATACACATTAATCTGATACACATTAAACTTCTGTCAGACGTGGTTATACCCGTTTTACGGCCGTTAACGCTCTGCCTACCTCGTAAGGGATATAGGCGTGATTTATGTATTTATGTATGTAAAATTCTATTAAGATAAAGGGGACAAATTTGTCTGCCCTTAAGCTATTATTTAGCTTGTCAGAAAATAAATTTTGTGCACACGTGTGTTTTTCTGGTGAATAAACGTATTATTTATTTCTACACTAATAATAATATTATAAAGAGGAAAGATTTGATTGTTTGTTTGTTTGCATCGAATAGGCTCCGAAACTACTGGTCCGATTTTAAAAATTCTTTTACCATTAGAATCCTACATTATTCCTGATGAACATAGGCTATATTTTATACGAGAAAAAAATAGGGATCCGCGTGAAAATTTCGATAATGTAACCCAACGTGTGAAAAATGTACCAAAAAATATATTATATCGCGTACGCTGTGGAAATTATTGACAATAGAGCAAAGTGATGTACTACAGTTTTATAGAGGACATCAATATCTATAAAAATGTCCGCGATACCATATGTCTAACTATTACAGTTATGCCACAATAACTACTTTTTCATTTAAAAATTTACAATCTACGCCACATTATTCGTACCAGTGTAATGATTACATTTAATCATTACTGTATTAAAGGGTGTAAGGGATAGCCCTTTGAATACTGATAGGGTATATGCAGACCATGAAACTGAACAACTTTCCCCTAGGAACATATTTCAGGAAACGTAAAAAAACTGACTTCGCATAGTAAATGCAGTCAGCTGATTGTGATTTTGTATGGAATTTAATTTTTTTGGCGTTTCCTGACACATGTTTCTAGGGGAAAGTTGTCCAGTTTTATGTTTCATGCACCTATATGTATTCGAAGGGCTGTTTTTTCCCTTACTCGATATAAAAAAGACGACAAAAAAAATGCATTCAAAAAATCTACACTAAAATAATACATACATACAGATATCACGCCTATTATCCCCTGCGGGGTAGGCAGAGCGTAAACGGCCGCAAAAACAGACATTTACGCCACGTCTGACATAATATGTTTGAGGGTCATTCGGAAAATTTTGTATCGCCATAGTGACAGGTTGTCAGCCCATCGCCTAAAATTGCAATACACACCCTCAACTCCCTTAGTCGTCTCCTACGACTCCCTCGGGAAAGAAATCGGGTGATGCTATTCTAAGAGGGTGTAAGGGATAGCCCTCCGAATACTGATAGGGTACATGCAGACCATAAAACTGAACAATTTTCCCCTAGGAACATATTTCAGGAATCGTAAAAAAATCTGACTTCCTATAGCGAATGCAGTCAGCTGATTGAGATTTTGTATAGAAGGTCATTTATTTGGCTTTTCCTGACATATGTTTCTAGGGGAAAGTTCTCCAGTGTTATGTTTCATCACAGAATATATGATAGTACTGTTTCATGCTCGGATATCAGTATTCGAAGGGCTGTCCTTTACTCGGTATAAAAAAAGACGACAAAAAACATTAAATAATGTATTAAAAATCTACACTTGAATAATACATACATACACATATCACGCCTATTATCCCTTGCGAGGTAGGCAGAGCGTAAACGACCGCAAAAACGGACATTTACGCCACGTCTTACATATGTTTAAGGGTCATTTGGAAAATTGTCTATCGCCATAGTGACAGGTTGTCAGCCCATCGCCTAAAATTGCAATACACACCCTCAAGTCCCTTAGTCGCCTCCTACGACTCCCACGGGAAAGAAATCGGGTAATGCTATTCTAAGCCGGCATCACACTAAAATAAGAATAATATAATCTACACTAATATTAGAAACAGGTTTTTTTTTAATGGTTTGTTTGAATTGAATAGGCTCCTAAACTACTGGACCGATTTAAAACATTCTTTACCGTTAATTGAAATTGAAATTCTTTATTTAATGTAGGATAGTATTATCACTTATTGACGTCATGAACCGTCATTCTAAAAAAAGAAATTTGTATCACACATTTTTTTTTAATATTACTATTTTGTTATGACATACATACATACATACATATATCACGCCTATAATCCCTTACGGGGTAGGCAGTTAACGGCCTTAAAACGGATATTAACACCAATTAGATGTGTATTGCAATTTTAGGCGATCGGCTGACAACCTGTCACTATAGTAATACACAGTTATCTGATTGACCCTCAAAGTTTTGTCAGATTTTGTTATGACCTAATAGAAAACCGGCTCGGGCGGGATAAAAATATAAAAATAAAGGCACTGCCATGGGGCTGGCCAGGTTAATCACACGGCATGTAACTTTACGCCACCACCATCTGAAAACGTTATTTGTTTCAAATTGAAGTCAAGATTTTTAGAATCCTACATTATCCCTGATGAACATAGGCTCTAATAAACTGTCTTATTCCCGGGGGAAATTGTTAGCGGCGGGTGAAACCGCTGGGCGGGCTGCTAGTATTTATATATATATATTATCAACTGGGGTGTATTTATTTATTATTTATGTATATTAGTTAAAGAGTAAGCTTTCTTATTATAATTTATTTTATTACCTTTCTAAAGTACCGTAGTTACCTGCAAATTACATATCCTTTGAGTATCTCAAAGGTTGACTGGAAGAGATCCCTTTGTGGGATAAGTCCGCCTTTGTGCCTCTTGTTTTATTCCATCCTTTACTACACATACACATACACATATCACGCCTATAATCCCTTGCGGGGTAGGCAGCTATGGCGATATCCTTTACTGATAATGTAAATTTGTTTTGTGGTACACATACATACATACATATGTGTATAATTCCAGACGCACACTAAAGAGCGTCCGTACGCGTGTTCCGCGTGCCCCAAGCGGTACACGTCGGCGAGCGCAGCGCGGGAACACGAGAACACAGTGCACAGGGGCTTGCCGGCCCGCCGCCGCGACAAGACCAGTGCACAAGGGCTTGCCACCTCGTGAATGGACTGTTTAGAGGTCGCGCCATGAAGGAAACGGAGGTTACTAAAGAATGGTGTCCATTCGATAATGTCTCGTAAAAATAGCAATCCACAACATTTCATTTTACGTTAGATACAAAAGATATAAATATCGTTTAAAGCGCTTGGGATGCTAATTAAGATACACATATTTTCATAATTTTTAATGCAATCGTTTCTGAAATATTCCAAAACTTCCAAAGTTAGGATTACCATGAAAAAATCCTTTGCTTATAGTAGAAAAAAAAAGTGGAGAAAACTTCATTCATTCATCTGTCGATGTCAATCAGTTTTTTTTTTTTAAATAAAGGTCATATAAGTGGTAGGCAAACGAATTTTGTTTTCAGCAGCCTAGTTGTTGGAACTAAACTATCACTTTTTAAAATTTAAAATCTTTGATTATGAAACAATGAAAATAAAAAGATCTTGCCCTTTATTTAATGATGCGATAAACTATCTATTAAAAATATAAAAAAGTCTTGTTAGAAATTTGAAATGTTGTGGATTCTATAAGGTCCTATTAAATTCAGTGCTAATATTTATAGGGTGGGTTCTACTTGTGAAACTGAACAAGTTTTCCCAAGTAACATAGACAGAAAGAAAAAAAAAATAAGTCCTCTTTTACAACGACATTTACTAACATTAGTTTAAGGGAGATGAAATTTTTTTCTTTTCACCGTCCGGCCTGTGTTACTTAGAAAAAGTTGTTCAGTTTCATGAGCAGAAACTAGATAAGTTTCGTGACGCCCGCGGGGCAATAAGTAGGTGGGCGGGGGGTATCGATACACGTAATTACTTGTTCCAAAATCCATCTTGAAATATACAGGGTGTAAGGGACAGCCCTCCGAATACTTATAGGGTGCATGCAGACCATAAAACTAAACAATTACCGATGAAAAAAAAATTCAGAAAACGCCAAAGGCTTTTTAACTTCCCATAATAATTGCAGTCAGCTGATCTTGATTTTGTATGGGAGGTATTTTTTTTGTAGTTTTCTGACTGATGGTCACAGAAGAAAGTTGTTCAGTATCATGGTCTGCATGCACCCTATCAGTATTCAGAGGGCTGTCCCTTACATCCCGTGTTACTCCAATCCAACTAATATTATTAATGCGAAAGTTTGTATGTTTGTTTGTTACTTATTCACGCAAAAATTTCTGAACCGATTGTAATGAAATTTGGCACACATATAGAAGGTTACATGGATTGACACATAAGATAGTTTTTCTCGCGGGCAACGCCGCGGGTAACAGCTAGTGCAAAATAAAATACCTACAGAGAGTGTAGACTGTCAATAGGATAGTACCCCTGCCTTCTACGCCGAGGGTCGTGGGTTCGATCCCCACAAGACACAAATATATGTTCAGCTATTTTCAGATATTTGTGTTAAGTCTGGGTGTTTTCTATGTATAATATGTATTTATAAAAAGTATATAAGTAATAATATCAGCTATTAGTTCCCATAGTACAAGCTTTGCTTAGTTTGGGGCTAGATGGCGCTGTGTGAAATGTCCAGGATATTTATTTATTATTATTTTATTTATGAATTCCTCCGCTTCCACCTACTTCTTGCCCCGCGGGCCTCTCAAGAGTTAAAAGGTCTGGTTTGCCTTTAATATTCTAGTCAAATTAACTACTTTTTAAAACGATATGTATATTGTATAAATCCACCATTATAATGACGCTATTATTAATAATGTAAACAATAGACCCTATTCCAGACGCACTTCTATTATTACTAAGTCTAATTTGACGTTTCTAAAGCCGTATCCTATTCTGCATGTAACTGTCAAACTCAAATGACAAGATTATAATCTCTAAAAATAACTGACAGAATTAAACTTAGCCTTAGCCGATTAATGCAATTCTAGGAGGTGCAAAATTAAGCAATTTAAATATTTAAAAAGATTAAATTTACTTATCTTAGCGGCCACTAAAAAGGTCCCGCTTAAAAATAGTACTGTCAAAACCAATCGACATGGTTGCAATGTTGGAGTTTTCTGTGTGATTTTCGGTAAGATAGGAGAGTTCTAAAGTGGGATCAATTGAGTTGGGAGGTCCTAGAGTGTCACCGGGTAGGAAAGATCTAAAGTGGCACCAGATCAGAATGTTCTAGGCGGGCACCGGGTTGAAAGGTTTTAAAGTGGCACCGGGTCAGAATATTCTAGGCTGGCACCGGGTTGAAAGGTTTTAAAGTGGCACAGGGTCGGAAAGTTCTAGAGTGGTACCGAACGAATGTTTATCTATCAATTTCATCTCTTTTTGGCGATTTTACACAAAAATGCACCAAATAAACATTAAAGCATTATTGCGTACTGCGCTCGCCAATCCCTCTACCAAGCATGGTGTGTTAAGCAAATTCCCCCAAAGCCTCACAAGGACAGGCGTATTTCTATAGTTAAATATAAGAATTATTTGACCAAATAATAGAAAAATGCTTTTTCGTGGTGTATAAAAATATTTGTTTTCTTGCAACACTTTTATATATTTTTAAATTTGCAACACAAAATTTTGGTAAAAATAGCATTGTCAAAATCAAATTATATTCCTGTCAAAAACTTCCTAAAAACATGGCTTTTCTGGAATAGCCACACTTAAAATCTCTAAGTTTAGGGATTTTATTTTAGTGATTTAAGCATTAGAAACTTAAAATGATTAAAACGTGGAATCGGCCCTATTGACGTCAAAATGTGTATTGCAATTCTAGGCGATGGGCTGACAACCTGTCACTATAGTGATACATAATTATCTGAATAACCCTCAAATGTTTGTCAGACGTGGTGTAAATGACCGTTTTTTCGGCCTCTTTGTGTATACTTTGTGTATACATACCTCTAGTATATGTTGAAATTTTTAAATAGTAAGTTATTTATGACTTAATTTTAGATTTTTTTGTATGTAGAACTCTGTAAAGCTTGTTGAAGGTATAGTAAATTATGTCATAGTTAATAAAATCAACGCGTCACCAAAAACAAATATTTTATTTACTTTTTCGTTAAAGAACCTATCTTCTTCTTTTCGTGTGGGTCACCGAATCGATGAACCCTGGTGTCAGAGTTATACTTATACCATGTTTTTCCAAAAGAAATGAAAATAAAAATTGTTATATTTCGACTGCAGCTGGACTTGAACCCGGTAATATAATTAATCTAACCTAAATAACGCTTTTTTTAAATCCATCTATAAATTTATAAAATCAGTATTTGAAAAACAAATTTTATAAGCACCATCCCTCAACGAAATAAAGAACTTTTTTAGTTAGGCAGAGATAGCTTTACCTCAGCTGTGCCATCTATCAATAAAATAAAGAACTTTTATAGTAGTGGCCCGGAATCATAGCAATACAACGCCATCTATCAACTATATAAAGAACTTTTTTGTTCTTGTCCGGAATCTACTTGAGCTATACTACGCCATCTATCAAGTTATGATGGTACTATTTTAGTTCTTATGAAATACCATAGAGGGCTTTGCTTACGCTAGGCTATATTTTAGTTACCACCACTAAATAAAGATGGCTCTACTTGTCTCTGATTTTGAATTCATTGGACTTTACGACAAAATCACAAAAGTTAGACAAGTTTTGATTGCGTTTTTATAAAAGAACTCCGTACAAATAAAACTCGTTCAACAATTTTTTTTTGCGCTGCGCTTGCGGGCACTATGATATAGATTCATGTCTATGGGGACACATAAATCGCATAATGTTGCGGTATTTTTTCCGGAAAATGAAATATAATGAAATCCCGGCCGAACGCTCGCTCACGCGGTTTCACGCGCGGGACGGCCCGCGCGGGCCAGATTTGACAAAACACAAGATTGGCGCCCCGTGACGCGGCCTGCGGTCACCCGCGCCGCGGCTTCAGCAACCCGCGACATAATATAACCCGTACGAACACGACGACACTTGCCATATTACAAGATTACAACTACCTAGGCACTATGCGCCTTCTAAATTTGGACGGGTAATAATGGCGGCGATGTCAGACCGCCGCGCGGATCCCGCGAGACCGCGCGCGGCCTCACGCGCGGGCTGGCCCGCGCGTGAAACCACGTAAGCGAGCGTACGGCCCAAACCTATAGCTTAATGGATGTCAAAAGGTTCGTACACAACTCCTAAAATGCTGCATGCATGTGTGATGTCGGCTTAGAATAGCATCACCCCATTTCTTTCCCCTGGGTGTCGTAAGAGGCGACTAAGGGACTAGAGGCATCTCGAGGCATATAATATAACACTTGAATTCCTTGTGTGAATGAATGAATGAAGAATATGTGCTGGTTTCCTGTCACTATGGCGATACACATTATTCTGAATGACCCATACCTAAATGTTTGTCAGACGTGGCGTATAAGTTCGTTTTTTACGGCCGTTTACGCTCTGCCTATCTCGCAAGGGAGATATAGGCGTGATATATGTATGCATTGTGTGTGTAAAAGCGAATCATATTATCGTTCCTAATGGACAAAGAATGAAAGCAAAACAGGAATAAACTTAACTTCAATGATGATCATCAATAAATAAATAAATAAAAATAAAATTCATTTATTTCAGACCGAGTCCATATTAAGAGCATATAAAGTGAAATAGTCATACATAAAAAATCAATAATCAAATCATTAAATATCAATAATCAAATCATTAAATACATTTACAAAATTATAATCCATACAACACAGAATATACAAATTGAGACCTACGCTAATTGAGGTAACGACCCACTGGAACACCCGGTATCTGCATATGGGCCTGGGTCCAGTGCCTCAGCATAGGGCAATCAAGCTTACCGTCTAATACCTTCAGAATGGTGTTGGTGCTCCCACGCACCCTGTACTGAAGTGAGGCAATGCGACGCCGCAACACTGTATGAAAACCATCTGTATGTGCGTGCGCGAACATCGCAGATGCGCTACAGTAGCGTGGAAGCCCCAACAACACCCTGAAGGCATTGTTGTACTGTATGCGGAGCGCGTTGATGGCCCGCTGGGTATAGTTGACAGAACGAATCTTAAAACCTTTGAAAAATAAAAATCAACGACTATCTTCCAATAAAATCCCTTTATTATTTTAACAATACCTACTGACTAGAGTTGGCACAGTTAACAGCAGTATTTCTAAAGGTGCACTCACACTGTGCGGAACCTGCAGCACGCGACACGACATCGCATACACAGTAAATTGAACTGCAGTGTTAAGGCGAGTGTTGTCGTGCACGGCCTCGACAGTGGCGCTACTTTAGATTCAGATTCAGATTCAATATATACAAACAATCTATCAAAATGTCCGTTGCTCAAGTTTTAAGTACTTATTATACTTAAATTAGAACCTGCAAACAGCATGCAGCATTAGAAAAAAATAAAAGTGTATATATTAAAATTTGGCTTTCAATACAATATAACTTATCAAAATAGGTACCTACTATAATACGTACACACAAGTCAAGTCACAACCAACCTACACATTAGGTAATTATTGCTTTTTGATATAAGGAAAATATATATTTTCACTTGTTACTAACTAGACTTAACTAATATTCGTTTATTGCTTTAAAGTTTTATTGCTATATTGAATAGAAAAATAGATATCAAAATGATTTAAAATTAATACTTTGCAGTTTTAATAGGTATAGCACCTTATATAGCTTATTTTGAGTGCCTAATGTGCCTATGTAACAATGTTTTATGCAATAATTACTTCTTAACCTGTTGACTGCCATTGTCATTAAATCGTGACATTCGTGACACGTCCCAAAGTGACTCAAATGTCAAACTAAAAATAGATATAAACAAAAAAAAACAATATCAAATAAATACACTTTTAGTAAAATTAAATCGTAGTTTAAGGCACTTGCCGTGTGGTGCCGGCTTAGAATAGCATCACCCCAATTTTACTCGAAGAGGGGACAGTTATCCAGGGAACGGGCATCAGCGTTCCCTGTGAATGCAACATTTTGAACTGCACACCGAGCGTGGTGAGTTGGGTAATATCCCCCAGTAAGGGGGATGTCCAGCAGTGGAATGTTGTGGCTGTTAATGTGGCACTTATATTATAGTGTTTTAGGGGTGCACTATAATTCAATTCTTACACATTTAATTTCATTGTGAGATTACTATTTAAAGATCGTGTACTTATTTATAACTTTCAGATATTTCCATGAGATTCAAAATAGTAATGGCTATGGAATACAGTCCTAAAAGAACAATGATAATATCATTTCGGGATACAAATTCTCATTACTTACCTTAAATTAGCGATGTCACCTTCTGTCAAATAGGTTAAGAAAAGGATGGGAGGTATTTAGTCACGCATAATTTGACGCAAAGTACGTGTCATCTGTCATAATAAGACGATGACAACAATGTCAACTAAATTGACTAGATATTGCAAAGAACCCGTTGACATTTTTAAATATGACTGGGCTTAGATAACTCCTATCCGTTTCTTAACCTTTTGGCAGAAAGTGACAGCACTAATTTAAGTTAAGTTATGAGAATTTATATCCCGAATTGTGGCCATGTCTGTCAGACAAAATAATACCATGTCACACTGTATGTAACGCATGCGATTTGACCTTTATTAGTTCTTTCAAATAACGAAATTGCGTTAGCCTAGCGAAATATACCATGACGAAGGCACGTAAGCCTCTCACAAATACATTTTTTCACACTTCTATCGGTTTCATGTCTTCAATATTTTTGATTTTATCCAACTTCCGAATGTCCAAGTTGATTTGTTCACATATTTTGTTATCTGCGGGCATGGCGAGCGCGGCCGCGTTCACGATGAGCCCGTCCGCCGTGAGCCGCGTGTCGAGCCCGCACGCGCGCACCACCTTGCGCGCCTCCTCCGCGCGCGCCCGCGCCGCCTCCGCCCTCGCGCCCTGCACCCTCCGCTCCCGCGCGTCTGCCGCCTTGCGGTGCGGCAGAGCGTACCGCAGCTTATCCCAGAACCACGGATCCCCCCACTTCAGGTAAGTGTTCGTCGAGAGGTACGACTTGAGCTCCGAGTCCAGCTCCTTGTGGCTGTTCACGTCGTCAAGCAAGATGGCGATCACTCGCGTCTTCCGCTCCTTGATCGCTGTCATATTCGCGGTCCTGAACTCGGCGCGGGCCCACTGCGACTCGAGAAAGTTCTTCGAGACGACTATGATCGTTCTTCTGGAGTCGGCGACGGACTGCGCGATCTGCGTCGTGATGAACTCGCCCGGCATCCAGTCGCGGTAGTGTATGCACAGCTTGTACGGCCGAGGGTCGCCCTCGAGACCAGGGAGTAAGTGCTCGCTGACGAAGCTTTCATCTTTGTGACAGAAGGAGATGAAAGCGTCGTATTTCCTGTCGTCGTCGTCGACGACGAGCCAGCGCGCGAGCATGCCGCGCGCGTACAGCCACACCTTGATCTCGAAGGAGTACTTGAGCAGCAGCACGGCGGCGACGGCGGCGAGCAGCCCGAGTAGCGCGAGCACGCCCCCCACGACGCCCGCTCGCCACGTGCTGCACAGCTGATCCACACTCACCTGACTCACCGCGACGCCGCTGGAACAGTTCACTTGCTCGTAATCTTCTATCTCGCTCCTGTGCTCCTGTATCGCTGCGACGTCGCCGGCGTGCCAACAGTCGCACGCTATCGGATTCCTCGCAATCTTCATGGCTAACCCCTTATCCAACAATGCACGTGGAATGCGAGACAACTTGTTATCACTAACGTCCAGCATAGTAATGTGCTGTGGGAGCGGTTCGGGCATGTCTTGGAGGCCTAATCCGGACAAATTTAGCGTTCGAATATGTCCTTTCATATCTTGGAACGTTGGTTTTTCAGTGAGTCTCAAGTCCGTACGCAATTTAGATTGTTTGAAATCGGGGTATGTGGAAGGCGGTTTCTTGCAGGTGATTTGGAAGGCGGCGGTGTAAGGGCGGACGAGACACGAGCAGTTTGTTGGGCATTCGGGATGGGTTGTGAAGTCGCACACGTAGTCCCTCAGCGGCAGTCTGCTCAGGAGCCGCCCGGCGACCGACGGCGGGCCGGCGCAAGTCGCATCCGACGGCACATATTTACCTTCAGCGTCGTTCAGTGGTGTAAAGCCGTGAAATCTGAAAACAACCACGTCGTCATGAATGGGGCATAGAATTGGAAACCAGAAATTTCGGATATGAGAGCTTGAAAATCATTAAAACCGGCATTGGAAGAAACGGCTAACTTTGTATTTTATTTATATTTTAATAGTTTTGGACATAACCTTTAAAAATAATTATAGTTAGCTACCACTTACCAAATACCTAAGAAGGCTAACGACTTATCGAAATACGAAACCGCGCAAACTTAACGAAATTGAAAAAAAAAAAATGTAGCAAACCATTTTTACTACTTACTAAAATCGGAATTCCGGAATTGAGCTCCAATATTGAAACTCAAAACCGGTATTAACAATTTCATGGGGAAAGTTGTTCAGTTTAATGATAACTTTGACCTCTATACTCCCTGTAATGCAATAGTTACCTTTGCGCGAGTGGGTACAAGTTGCAATCACACTGGAACGGGTTGTTGTCGATTAGAACTTCAGAACGTTCTTTCTGCGGAGAGCCTGTCTTGTTCGTGGCGTTCTCCTCGAGTTCAATCGTCTCAATCAAGTTGTTCCTTAGATCCAATACGGCTTTATTACTGTAGATATTAATGTTCCTCATCTAAAATCAAAAATGTAACACATCTTGGTATAAGGTGGAATTTAACTGGTGACCGATAATGAAAACATAGAATGGGTCGGTGATAAGGACTCTCTCCAAGGAACAAAGGTTGAAATATGAAACAATATTTTGAGCTACCATAGTAACCCAAATCAGCTGATTGGAAATTTTGTATTTTCATATTTTGACGTATGTTTCTTGGGGAAAGTTGTTCTTTATCGCCAGCCCGTCTTGAGATTTAAATATCGGTAACTTGTAAAATTTCACCCTATAATATGTACAGGTAAAGAAAAGAAAGAAAGAAAAATCATTTATTCAAATATTGTGACAAGGCACATACTTAAATGTAAAGACAATGTTTGTTACACTTTTAAATGTTTACATACATAACGGGATACAAACCTATACTCTACACACTACTCTACATTAAAGTATGCAACAGGGCACAACAGTGAAAAGGTCACGACTCAGCATAATGTCTATCTCGAGATGAGCTAGACGCTGTTTTTCAGTCGAGCCTATTCTATTATATTTCGTCTACCGGATCCCAAGAAGTGTCGAACCGATGGCGAAAATATAATCAAAACCTATTGCCTACCTTGATAGAAGAAAAAAATAAAGACTTACTTAAATCATTGAAATACAATTAAGTATACATAAACTAACAAAAGATTATGTTATGATTAAATAAATATATCTACCAAAAATACATGTACTTATTTTATGACTTATATAAAGTGTAATAAAATAAATAAATAAATAAAATAGATAAATTATTTAATTCTATGATATTTTACATACAGTATATAATATAACATTCTGCTCTTTTCTGATCGGAAGTTTTCGGTATCATAGCAGCTTCTGTTTTTCTAAAAGTATGTTTTTTAAGTGCTTTTTGAAAGTTGTTTTCGAAATTGTTTTTTTTAGAGGAGGTGGTAGATTATTCCAGCATTTTGTAGCCTGATAACGAAAACTTCCTTCAAATGCCCTTGTTTTATGAAAAGGTGTTATCAATAGTAAACTGTTTGTCCTACGAGAATTATATGAGTAGGTTGCCCATTTTAATTTTGAATAAAGATAAGGTGGGGCTTTATATTTTACTAATGAGTGCATAAAGTTTGAGAAGTGTAATATTCTCCTAGATTCCATATTCAGCATACCATGACGATTTAAATAAGGAGTTATATGGGATCTAGGTGGAATTTTATAAATGAATCGCATGCACGCGTTTTGGACTCGCTGAACAATCCGCTTTGATCTTTCGAGCAAACACGGACCCACAACTATGTCTCCATAATTCAATCTGGACAAGATTAGAGATTCGCATATTTTAAGTCTAACTTCTTCACTAAGCAGTCCTCGGATTTTGTATAAAACTTTTATACGAAAGAGACAGTTTTTGGCGATATTCTCAATATGACTTTCGAATCTTAAACCACTGTCCATCAGAATACCTAGATTTTTTGCTTGATGAACGTATTCTATTGGAGATCCGAGTAAACTCACGTTAGGGTTATGCGACTCTACGTTAGCGACCTGTTTTTTAGAGCCAAGTATCATAAATTTTGATTTTGCGGGATTCAACATCAAAGCATTTCGAATCGACCACTGTGATATAGAATCTAAGTCAGAATTTAGTTTAGCGAGATTTGATGTTAAATTTTGAATGTCGGTATGTATATAAATTTGGACGTCATCAGCATATAAATGGAAATTACAGTGTTTAATTTGATGTATAATATCTGCTGAATATAAGATAAATAAGATAGGTCCCAGGATTGACCCTTGCGGTACACCTCTAACTGAGTCTCTAATCGAAGATTGAGATATTCTACCATTTGATTCCTTCACTTGAACTATCTGTGATCTGCCTGTTAAATAACTTCGAAACCAATTAACTGTGGGCACGTCAAATCCATAGAAATGTAGTTTGGAGAGAAGAAGAGGAATACTAAGAGAGTCGAATGCTCTAGAGAAGTCGAGTAGAGTCAGAATAGTTGCTTTGCCTATGTATTGCGCAGCAAGTATATTATCGACAACTTCTGAAAGAGCAGTAGCAGGTACAGGGTTATTTTTTATTCACCCCGGAAATTCTACAGGGCGATTCTACTCATGATTCTGAACATATTTTATTATGGGGTCACCTGCGAAATCGCGATAAAAACCAGCTGTTCCATACATTTTGTTCGAGTAGGTATGAATAAGGGATAATAGGCGTGATATATGTATGTGTATGTATGTAGGTATGAATTTTTCTATGGAGCAGCTGTTTATTTTTTCGTTATTTCGCAGGTGACCTCATAATAAAAGTTGTTCAGAATCATGAGTAGAATCACCCTGTAAAATTTCCGGGGTGAATAAAAAATAACCCATATCTATCGCATGAATGAATGAAATATAAATTAATGCAGGCAAAACACGGTAAACAGTTCTCATTAAATTAAATTAGTAATAGGTATAATTAAATAGGTACATAGATTAGCTTTGTGCGCCAAGCATTGACATGTGAATTATATTCTAAGGTTGGAAGTTAATACTAGATTTCCGCCCACCGGTTTCACCCGCTGCCACTCATTTTCCCGTGGTAATAGTTGTTTTCCCGCGGTAAAAAGTGGCCTATGGTTATTCCAGATTATACTCTACCTGTGTTCCAAATTTCATCCAAATCGGTCAAGATGTTTGAGCGTGAAGAAGAAGAAGTAACAAACATACATACACACACACAAACTCTCAGATTTCTAATATTAGTATGGATTAACTGGGGATAACGTGGAGACTGACGGTGGGGTAAGCGGGTTCTCGAGTGGAGGCCACGCCTCGGCAAGCGTAGCGTTGGACAACCTCCGGCCAGATGGACGGATGACTTAAAGAAGGCGGCTGGTAGCGACTGGATGGCGAAAACGGGAGATCGTGCCCTATGGCGTAGGTACCCTGGGGAAGGCCTACGTCCAGCAGTGGACTGCAATAGGCTGATGTATGTATGTATGTAACTGGGGATAAACATTATTCAGTTCTTTTGGAGTACCCCTGGTACCTATACTAAGCGACTAGTACTTTCAATAAGTACCTACGTACTTAGTACGCACTATATTTAATACTAGTGTTATTTTTATTATATTTTATTTGTAATGATGAACGTACTTATACCTTTTGACCTATAATGACTTATTAATAAAGAATGTATATGTCTATGTCTACCTCATGTGTTACAACCGACTGTACAAGTGTTCACAAATATCGGAACTTACTTCTTCAATCCGATTGAAGGAAAGATCTAATTTCTCCAAGAATGGATTGGCGACGATGCCGGCTGGTATTGTGGTTATCCGGTTGTGGCTCAGATCCACTTTGGTCACCTTGTTCAGGTGCAAGAAGAATGTAGCCTCGAACGATTGGTACCTCTGCAAAACAAACAACACAATTATTATAAGAAATTTTTGGGGTGGTATGGGATCTACCTCCTAGCGGTAGAGCCCGGGCAACGGCAACACAGGCTCGCCTGTGGATAAAGGGCGGGGCACACCGGCTCCGTATCCAGCTCTCGTCCGTAGTCACGCACGAACTGATGACGTTGTAATGTATGGGACTGTATGAGATACGGCACACCGCTTGCGTGCAGCACGGAACGGATACGCAACGCAAGCGGTGTGCCGTATCTCATACAATCCTATACATTACAACGTCATCAATTCGTGCGTGACTACGGACGAGAGCTGGATACGGAACGCATACGGAGCCGGTCTGCCCCGCCCTTAAGTCCGGCTGAACGATCCCACGTGCGCGGTGGAAGGCTCCGTAAGGGGCCGCCTGGCTCGCGACCACCATCCCACCGAAGTCTGGCGCCAAGTAGCCACCTGCGTTCCGTCAGTGTGTGGGAGTGCCAGTGCCTTAACAGGCTTCTTCTGGGTGAGTGAGCTCCATCTTAGACTCTGTCTCTGTCCTATGACCTAGACTAGAGTCAAGAGCAAACCCATCATTAATTAAAAAAAAACTGCACTAATATTATAAATCTGAGAGTTTGTGTGTGGTTTACCTCTTCACGCTCAAACGTCTTAACAGATTTGGATAAAATTTGGAACACAGGCAGAGTATAAACCGGAATAACACATAGGCTACTTTTTACCGCGGGAAAACTACGGGAAAATGAGTGGCAGCGGGTGAAACCGCTGGGCGAAAATCTAGTGTTACTAGTGTTAGTTCGCAGGTACAAATTTTACTCAAGGATAATACTAAAAACTTGAGCAACGGAAATTCTGACAGATTGTATAAAAAGAAAATATTTTTTGTGAAGAGGCGCTACTGTCAAGGTCAGATATTTACGCTTTGATCGTTGTCGTCCCAATCGCTGATGTTGTTGTGGCTGAGGTCAATGTCATCGAGGTTGTTGGCACCGGCAAACATGGCCGCCGTCAGCTGTTGCAACATGTTGCTCTTCACACTCAGAGTTGTGAGGGACAGTAGCCCTTGTAGACAGTTTCTAAAACATTTACCACATCTGTTATTAAAGTTATGGCAATTAATACCAAAAGTGGCCGTTTTTAGGCCTTTTTTGCTGTAACTTTAATTGCAACGAATATACCATTGAGTTTGCTATTCTGCAGGAAAAGTTGTTCAGTTTTACGAGTAGAACTTACTCTAAAAATATTTGCACTAAGTATAAAATAGGACATTGTATAACGCAATTAAATAACACCTTTTGAATATCTTGATTTCAATTTGAAACAAAATGTGTCGTCTAATGGTGCTTAAAGTAACATGCCGTGTGATTATCCTGACCAGCCCCGACGCAGTGACTGTATTTTTTTTATCTCGCCCGAGCCGGTTTTCTATCAGATAAATACAAAATTGTATTAAAAAGAAAAATGAGTTCCACAAATTTTATTCTTTTAAAATTACGAATTGTTACGTCAATAAGTGAAAATTTCATTTGTAACAAAACAATTAAAATCTTGTGAGATTTGTAGGACTTACGCTGGTAGTGTGGTCAGGCGGTTGTAGTCCAACTTGAGGCGCTGCAGTGATTCTAATGGCCGAAAAACGTTTGCGTCCACTCGACTTATGTTACTGCGAGAAAGATCAAGCCTCTCCAACTTTTTCTGATGTTGGAAAACGCCAGCAGGTAGCACTGTCAGATTGTTGCGACTGATGATCAGGTCTTTCAGTTTTGGGGAGTCGCTGAAGACCTCTGTGGGTAGTTGTTGTATGCCACAGCTGCCAAGGTCTGCATACCAAAGGCTGGGGAGTGATGCGAGCGCTCGTGGGGTTAATCTTAAGGGCAGCACTCGGTTGTTCTGTATTTTAAGCTGTGAAATGAAATGAGGAAAAATATATCGAAGTTTCCGTCTATCGACAGCGATATTTATTAGTTAGTTTAATAGTTACATACATTCATACATAATATCTTGCCTATATCACTTGTGGGGTGGGCAGAGCGTAAACGGCCGCAACAAACGGACATATACGGCACGTCTGACAAACGTTTGAGGGTCATTCGGAATATTGTGTATCGCCATAGTGACAGGTTGTCAGCCCATCGCCTAATATTGCTATACACACCCTCGAGTCCCTTCGTCGCCTCTTACGACTCCCACGGGAAAGAAATGGGGTGATGCTATTCTAAGCCAGCACACGGCCATTCATTCAGTCTTTATCGACTGCGATATTTATTAGTTAGTTTAATAGTTTATCATCATCATCAGCCCATGTCGATCCACTGCAGGACATAGGCCTCTTCTCTATTGCCACAGTATAATTAATAGTACTAGCGTACAGTATGGTCACTCCCTGCCTCCCCCTACAAGCGCCGCCCACCCGCGCTCGGAGGACGCTCAGACACCGGCTAGCAAGGACGCGACGACGAAGGTCATTTCATACTGCCGCACATTGCATTCCCGATTCGCGAACGCAAAATGGCGGCAACTCTGACATGTTGTCTCACACACACAAGCATGGTCCACGTTCACCTTCGCGAGCTTAGACTGTGTGCGTAGCAACGCGTTTGTTTCATATATTTGAGCGCCAGTGTCCGAGGTGTGCTATTGCGCCCATCTTCACGGTCCTGTGCTAAACTCATCCATAGAGATCCCGTCGACTTGGTGATGTCATCGGACCACCGGGCTGATGGTCTACACTTATACAGGGTGTAAGAGACAGCCCTCCGAATACTTATAGGGTGCATTCAGACCATGATCCATGACCAGATCCTTTTCAAGAAAGCTTGTGTCGTCAACCCCCGTGTTAAAAGAAATCCCCACAGAATTATATTTAATGACATACCAAAAATAATGAAATATGACAAGAGTTTGTTAGCAATGTGTGTGAGAATATATAATAAGTTGCCAAATGACTTTAAATGCCTGACTGTAAAAGAGTTCAAACGACGTGTTTATAAATGGTTAACGGATCACATGTTTTATAGTATTCGAGCATTCCTTGACAAAATCTAAAAACATTGATGTAAAAATATTAATTGTAAAACTCACGAAAAATTAATTGAAATATTTGCATGCTTAATTAATACTGGCTAAACATGTTTGTACATAATAATACCATGTAACATCTTCTTATACCATGTTTTTGGCAAATAAATAATCTTTATCTTTATCATGAAACTGAACAACTTCCCATGAAAAAATATTTCAGGAAACTACAAAAGAAATACCTCCCATACAATATCAAGATCAGCTGACTGCAATTACTATGTTTTTTTTTTATATACATGGTGTAAAAAATTTGCTGAGAATATTTTAAGGGGTGAACCAGTACGTGAAACTGAACAAATTTCTCCAAGGAACATAGGGCGAAATATGAAAAAGAATATTGGGCCTCCCATACAAATTAACCCGGCCGGGTAACACACTAAGTATGGGAGGGTCAAAAATTTTTCGACCTATGTTCCTTGGGGAAAGTTGCTCAGTTTCACGAACTGGTTCACCACTAAAAATATTCTTAGCTTATTTTTTTACACCTTATATTTTGTCACTGAAATTTGTTCAGTTTCATGGTCTGAATGCACCCTATAAGTATTCGGAGGGCTGTCCTTTATACCCTGTATATTATAAAGAGGAAAGATTTGATTGTTTGTTTGAATTGGATAGGCTCCGAATCTACTGGACCGATTTACAAAAATTCTTTTACCATTAGAATCCTACATTATCCCTGATGAACATAGGCTAGATTTTAAGGGGCCGCCTGGCTCGCGACCACCATCCCACCGAAGTCTGGCGCCAAGTAGCTTGCTGCGTTCCGTCAGTGTATGGGAGTGCCAGTGCCTTAACAGGCTTCTTCTGGGTGAGCTCGCTCCATCTTAGACTCTGTCTCTGTCCTATGACCTAGACTAGAGTCAAGAGCAAACCCATACTTTATAAAAAAAAAAAGTCTAATTACCACGAGAAAACGGTTAGCAGCGGATGGCTTAACTGGCCGCAAGTATTTGAATAATAGAGAATTTTAATTTTTAGGAAGTTTAGTTCCCAAGCACTGTGTAGATGGCGTTGATCTGACTACGTTACTAGATGCCAAAGCCAAAAAGCATAAAAAAAAAATGTTGTTCTTCCCGAATACGTTGCCAAATCTTTACTCGTGTTTTTATCGCTTTGTGATTAATTAATATTCTGTTTCTTTTGTACGTTGTTTTCTTAGTGGTTTACGATTATATGCGGGGAAACCCATCAAAGTATATAAATATATGTATTTTTGTGATGCGTATAACTATATGTGTTATTGTGATTATTACGTTTCGTTTTATCTATCCAGGTTTTCGGCATTTTGTTATTTATTAATAATATGTTATATTTCTACGTTGTTTTTGTTTATATGCAGGGAAACCCATGAAAGTAATTATTTTTTAGATGCGAGTGATGTTACAATGATTAGTTACGTTTTGTTTTACGATCTCATACATCCAAATAAACAAGTCTATAAATTATTTGACGTTCCGTTCCATAAGCTAACGTACCAAGTACAGCGCCATCTATCCAGCGACTACGAACCAGTTGAAAATAAATAAAAAGAAAACTCCTTATTGCGTGTTTAAAAAGTTTTCAACAAGGTGCTAACCTCTTCCAGCATACTAAGGTTGTACAGCGGCGTCAGTTCGTCGAAGTGGTTGTCAAAAGCTGTCAGTTTGCGCAGTTTTCTCGGCACGGCCGCCACGCCGCGCAGGGAGCGCAGTTTGTTTGAAGACACGTCGAGTACCTCGAGAGAGTCCATCCCAAACAGTTGAGCTTCTGTTAACTCCTGAAATTCAAAATACTTCGTTAGATATAATGCTTAGAAAAAGCTTATTAAATAATGTCAAGTAAAAACTATAAAGATGGTCCCGTGCTTCGGAGGGCACGTTAAGCCGTCGGTCCCGTTTGCTGTCCATGATTACTTAGACGGCAGACATAAGACAAACATGTCAGAGGCCTATCACTAGTAGTAGGCGGTTGAAAAACTCTTGACACTAGGGTTCATCGGTTCGTTGGGTGACTCGGTTTCCCACACGAAAAAGAAAGAAAGAAGAAGAATAGCTTCTCAAGATTATCACCTTTCTTTCAGGCAAGTATTCAAAACTTCTTCGCAGGCATATGGCGGCGAATCTTGTAAGGAAGTTGATGGGTTGTAGCCAGTAGGCTCAATGCTGCTTGATGGAAAAGGGGAATTCCCGCCAAGCGAGGTGTTCAGCTCGGGGACCGCGGCCCAACTGGTAGGACGTGGATTTTGTATTTATACTAAGTCTTCGACAAACTTCGTAACCGCGTTTTAGGTCTTGACTTCTGATTGGCTAATCTTCTATGACGAGTATGACGTATCGTGTTTACATTGTGCAGGCAGCGTTGTCGTTGTCGCCTCGTCAGCAGTAGATGCATCCAGCGAAGTCAGCATTCTGTGTGCGGCGCGCACTTCAAATTTCTTTACAATCACCGCCGTTACAAGTCTAATGGCAATCTTGAGTTTATATTATGAACTCATTGGTCCAATGCTCATACCGCCGAAGATAATCCAGGAGAAAGTCAGTCAACAAGGTCACGACCCTCAGCATTGAGGATAAACGACTGGAGGAGGAGGAACACTGACCTGTAGTTCGTTCTTCCAGATGTGCAACTTCTTCACCTTGGTGAGAGTTCTGAAGACGCCATCAGGAAACTGTGTGATGCCGCAGTTGCTCAGCTCCAGGTAGTCCAGGTTGGGAGCATGGAGGAAGTCATCCTCACCCAGGACCACCAGATAAACGTTGTTGATCGTGAACTTCTGCAGCAGAGGAAGCTTCGAGAACGCTTCCTTTGGTATTGTCACGTTTTGTATCTCTAAGAAAGGAACATAAATATTGTCCATTACAAAAAGTGATTTAGGTATCAAAGGAATTAATATAGCTGTGCAATACATATACATATACTTATAACCTGTGTAATATAAAATGTATAATTATAAGTTTAGGTTATCTTAGAAATTGGTTTGTCTTTTTATTTTATATTTATTTTGTATAACTGAGGAATGTGCAGTGCCGACACAAACTTTTCTAAGGTTTAAAGGCACGAAGTAAAAATGATGCTTTATATGTCTTTTTTAATAAATAATAAATAAATATCACGTATTTATCTCTTGCGGGGAAGGCAGAGCGTTAAAGGCCGTAAAAATACGGTCGCTATCGCCATCTCTGATTGATTTATCTACTGCAATTTTTTGTTATTATTATAATATTTTTTTTATGTAGCCATTTTTGAGCTATACATATATATTATTCGTTATTTCCAAAATTTGCTAGGGCAGCTTAGGGCCTAGAAAGATTGTTAATTTATAGTAGGAGCACTTCTGGGCAGGTTTTTTGGGGGGTTTTTCTTGTTCAGGGGGTCCGGTTAATTATACGCATGTAAATGACACGCTTTGGAAATCTTGACTAAAATTTGAAACAAATGTCGTTTACAAATGGTGGTGGCGTAAAGTTACGTGCTGTGTAATTAACCTGGCCAGCCCCGAGGCAGTGCCTTTATATTTATTTTTATTTTTTTTATCCCGCCCGAGCCGGTTTTCTATTAGGACAATACAAAATTGTTATGAAAAGAAGAAAATTGCGTTATGCAAATTTCTTTTTTTTTACAATGTCCGATCATGACGTCAATAAGTGAAAATGTGCTATCCTACATTGAATAAAGTTATTTCATTTTCATTTGACAAATATTTGAAGGTCTCAACAACAATCGTGTATCACCATAGTGACCGGGTTGTCAGCCTATCGCCTAAAATTGCAATACATATGTAAACCCCGAGTACCTTAGTTGCCGCTTACGACACCCACGGGAAAAAATGGGGTGATGTTATTCTAAGCCGGCATCACACGGCATCATATACGGCATGATAAAATGATAATCATAAATTAAAATTAAAGTGCCATTGCAAAGGACACTATTAAAAAGACGCATGCTATAATTTTCTGAAAAAGACACCACAAGTAATTTTAAGTGCAAAGAAGATTTCAAAAGACTCACTGATGCTATCATAAAAGTTCAGCCTTTGCAGACTGTCCAGTCCTTTGAAAGTATCAGGCGTGATGTCAAATCTGCCGACAGGGTCGCATATATACAAGTCTTCAACATTGAAAGCGCCAAGCCGATTGGCGGCCATCTTAAAAGATGGTGGTATAGGACAATCGTGCAACTCGAGGCGAATAGATTGATTCAGTCCATATTGCATCTGAGGTAGATCTTCGAAGGAGAAAGCCGTACTCTGAAAAAAGCAATCCGATTAGTCTTTTAAAGAGAAGTTTTAATGGTCTTCTTCTTTTCGTGTAGGACACCGAGTCATCCAACGACCCGATAAACCCTGGTGTCAGAGTTTTTCAACCGCCTACTACCACAAGTAGGCCTCTGACATGGTTGTGTAGTTGTGTAACGACCGCCGTCTAAGTTATCATAGACAGCAACCGGGACCGACGGCCTAACGTGCCCTCCGCACGGAACCATCTTTCTTTTCGGACAATCAGATGGTTCAGCCTGCAATGTCCTAATCAGACTGGGAACAAATTAACAAAGTGATAAATATCAACTTTGTGAGGCCCACCGAGAATCGAACCCGGAACCTTTGCAGGCAGTCGCACCACCAGTGCGCCACGTTGTTTTACTAGTGACCGATACGAAACTCAAGACTACAGGCAAACCGGAGAACTCTTGGGTCGCCCGCGGGGCAAGAAGTAGGTGGGCGGGGAGTATAGATACACACGTAATTAGTTGTTCCAAAATCAATTGAGATTTATTACTCCAATGCAAAATAAAATACCTACAGAGAGTGTAGACTGTCAATTCCTCCGCTTCCACCTACTTCTTGCCCCGCGGGCGTCCCAAGAGTTATCTGGTTTGCCCATAGTACATACATATATCACGCCTTTATCCCTTGCGGGGTAGGCAGAGCGTAAACGGCCGCAAAAAACGGACATTTACGCCACGTCTGACAAATGTTTGAGGGTCATTCGGAAAGTTGTGTATCGCCATAGTGACAGGTTGTCAGCCCATCGCCTAAAATTGCAATACACACCCTCGAGTCCCTTCGTCGCCTCTTACGACTCCCACGGGAAAGAAATGTGGTGATGCTATTCTAAGCCGGCATCACGCGGCCTATAGTGCCGATATTATAAAACGACAGGCTATAATTATACAGGTTAAATTTGTTCATTACGTATTCGGTTTGCCATTAAGATACCAGGAATATTAAGTATTAAGAATTTCGCCTGTAGTTTCATAACATAGGACACAGCTGGTGATAAGAAACAACTTTCCTCAAGCTACATAGGTTGAAAACGAAAGAATATATTTGTACCTCCCGTACGAAATTGCCGATCAGCTGATTTAAGTTACTATGGAAGCACAAAATATTTTGACAAGCGTAAGTCTCGGCAAGCGTAGCTTTGGATGACCCCCGGCCAGATGGACCGATGACTTAAAAAAGGCGGCTGGTAGCGACTGGATGGCAAAAACGAGAGATCGTGCCCTATGGTGTACCCTGGGGGAGGCCTACGTCCAGCAGTGGACTGCCATAGGCTGATGTATGTATGTAGTTCCTATATTCCTTGGGGAAAGTTGTTCCTAATCACCAGCTTGTCTTGAGATTTCGCTATATGGTTAAATAATGCATTAAAAATTTTATTCATTATTTTTATTGATTCATATAATGCCGGCTGTGGATTGATATACAGGGAAAATTTTTACTAACTCAAAATAAGGCACAACTTTCCCCAAGAAACAAAGGTCCGAATAAGAATAATAATGGATCTCCCATACAAAATTGCCGATCAGCTGATTTGAGTTACTATGGAAGCTCAAAATATTTTTGTCTTACTTCGACGTATGTCCCTTGGGGAAAGTTGTTCCTATCTTAAGATTTTGCTATCGGTCAGGTTAGGACCACATCAGGACAGTACGGTCGTCCCAATAAGCCATATTCGACAGCTGTCAGATCCGTGCTTAAACTATGGCAGAGGGTCCATTTTCCTTTTTTTACATATCTTTAAGTGTGGAACTGACAGCTGTCAAATATATGGCTTCTCGCATACTGCGTTCACATACGCGGGCTATGGTCAGGGAAACAGTATGGGCAGTATTATATTCTTGAACTTACGCCAGTTTGGCAAAAGATCCTAAACCCGTTGTCCTTTTTCTTCAACGTAATTTCAGCTTTAGGAAGCGTGCACGTCATGTCCAACTCGGCATCCAACATGTCCTTGCAATCGCAGCCGGTGGGACAGTCCTCCGCTTGCGCCCCCAGTATCAGCGCCCCCAGCAATAGCGCCCCCAGCCGGGCGCAAGCGGGGGCGGGTAGCGCCCCCATATTGATGGGCTATCTTTTTGTGCCTGGAACAATATGAAATTTTATAAATACTTACTCCAATAGCCAAGCATTTCGTTTGCTCAGGAGGCGTATTTGTGAAATAATTTCGCTTGCGAAAGTCTGTTACAGAATGTGAATCCGCTGCTCGTATGTTGCTCCATTTCGTCATTAAAATCCCACACGCAATGTCCCTTTCCACTAGTTTCCACATGCACAATCTCTTAATTGCTATTCTCTAACCGCGAATTGTCTCCCATGAATTCGAGTGATTCACAACGAGTGGCTTTACCACTCTACAAATGTGAATGTTGGTCAAAAGAGCTCATAAATTCATTCCTGTATTTCCTTTGACAAGATCAAATTCGAGTAGGTAGTAGAAAGTTCAAAATGACTGGTTATACAACATGTTGCAGAATTTCGCATGCGAAATTGTTTCTGACCTGCCGTAGTAAATTTACCAGCTGATTGGCAATTTTGTATATCGTATATAGGTCGCCGTGTGATGGCGGGTTAGAATAGCATCGCCCCATTTCTTTCCCGTGGGAGTCGCAAGAGACGACTAAGGGACTTGAGGGTGTGTATTGCAATTTTCAGCAATGGGCTGACAACCTGTCACTATGGCGATACATAATTTTACAAATGACCCTCAAATATATGTCAGACGTGGCGTAAATGTCCGTTTTTGCGGCCGTTTACGCTCTGCCTACCCCGCAAGGGATAATAGGCGTGTTGTGTATGTGTGTATGTAGGTATGTGTATATAGGTCGAGGATATCGTACGGCATAACTCTATGGGGAAATTGTTGTACTTATACCCTGATGAAATATTTGTAATTCAAAAAAAGTGCATTCGAATCTTAACAAATATAGACCAAATGGACTCCTGTAAACCATATTTTATCAAGTTAGAAATATTAACATTAACCGGCTTATATATTCTCGAAGCTTCAAAATTCCTTAGAAGAAATGCACAATTGTATTCACCAATTTTTAATATGATATATATTTAGGTTAAATTTGAAATGTTGAAGACTTTAGTGCAAATAAAAATTTTATAAATTATGGTAAGTGACTGATTATTGTTAAGGGACCCCTTTCAAATTGCTACACACTTGCAGGGTGTCACATACTGGACATTTCATTTAACCATCTTGATATGACTTGTGACTTGCAAGTAAATAAAATCTGAAATCTGATAAAAAAGTCTATTAGTTATTCCAAGGGGAAAGTTGTTCAGTTTCATGAGAACCTTGACCTACTTTCGGCTTGTTATATCATTTTTGTAACCTCCTATATAAATATAAGGAAGTAAAGCAAATCCGATATTACGTAAACGTATAATGATCATAATGACCATATGGGTAGGTACGACAGACTGAGCGCCGGTTCTCATGGTCGTCAATGGCCGTCGATTGCAAAATGGCGGGAATTACGTGTTTGCAATAAAACTGCAATCACCGGTCCACTTTTGACGCAGACTCTCGTGTTGAAGAGGTCGTCAATGTATAAGTAACTAGCAGCCCGCCCAGCGGTTTCACCCGCCGCTAACAATTTTCCCCCGGGAATAAGACAGTTTAATATAGCCTATGTTCATCAGGGATAATGTAAGAATCTAAAAATCTTGACTTCAATTTGAAACAAATATCGTTTTCAGATGGTGGTGGCGTAAAGTTACATGCCTGTGATTAACCTGGCCAGCCCCATGGCAGTGCCTATATTTTTAATTTTTTTATTTCGCTCGAGCCGGTTTTCTATTAGGTCATAACAAAATAGTAAAAAAAAAAATTGTGTTCTACAAATTTCTTTTTTTAGAATGACGATTCATGACGTCAATAAGTGACAATACTATCCTACATTGAATAAAGAATTTCAATTTAAATCAACGGTAAAAGAATTTTTTAAATCGGTCCAGTAGTTTCGGAGCAATTAAAAAAAAAACGAAAAACTCTTGTTTCTATTATTAGTGTAGATTATATAATTATTATTTTAGTGTGATGCCGGCTTAGAATAGCGTCACCCGATTTCTTTTCCGTGGGAGTCGTAGGAGGCGACTAAGGGACTTGAGGGTGTGTATTGCACTTTTAGGCGATGTGCTGACAACCTGTCACTATGGCGATACACAATTTTCCGAATGACCCTCAAACATATGTCAGACGTGGCGTAAATGTCCGTTTTTGCGGCCGTTTACGCTCTGCCTACCCCGCAAGGGATAATAGGCGTGATATGTGTATGTATGTATTATTTTAGTGTAGATTTTTTTTAATGCATTATTTAATGTTTTTTGTCGTCTTTTTATACCGAGTAAGGGACAGCCCTTCGAATACTGATAGGTTGCATGAAACATAAAACTGGACAACTTTCCCCTAGAAACATATGTCAGGAAACGCCAAAAAAATTACCTTCCATACAAAATCACAATCAGCTGACTGCATTCACTGTGGGAAGTCAGTTTTTTTACGTTTCCTGAAATATGTTCCTAGGGGAAAGTTGTTCAGTTTCATGGTCTGCATGTACCCTATTAGTATTCTGAGGACTATCCCTGACACCCTTTAATACAGTAATGATTAAATGTAATCATTACACTACTGGTACGAATAATGTGGCGTAGTTGGTACATTTTTAAATGAAAAAGTAGTTATTGTGGCATAACTGTAATAGTTAGACATATAGTATCGCGGACATTATTATAGATATTGATGTCCTCTATAAAACTGTAGTACATCACTTTGCTCTATTGTCAATAATTTCCACAGCGTACGCGATATAAGATATTTTTTTGGTACATTTTTCACACGTTGGGTTACATTATCGAAATTTTCACGCGGATCCCTATTTTTTTCTCGTATAAAATATAGCCTATGTTCATCAGGAATAATGTAGGATTCTAATGGTGAAAGAATTTTTAAAATCGGGCCAGTAGTTTCGGAGCCTATTCGATGCAAACAAACAAACAAACAAACAAACAAACAAACAAACAAACAATCAAATCTTTCCTCTTTATAATATTAGTGTAGATTATTTTCTCCCTTATGCTCGGAAATAGCGTAATCATAGGTACCTACTTACCTATATTATATTTAAAAAAGCAATGGGTCCCCCACATATATTTATTTTCTAATTCCACTGTGCAGAGTTTGTGCTGAAATTCGCGACATTTTGACAGTTGTCTGGAAGAGATCTCTTCATAAAGATAACTCAATTTTGTGACAACGTTTAATATATAAATATACTGATAAAATGTTGTACATACGAGTAATCCGTACTAATATTATAAATTTGAGAGTTTGTGTGTGTATGTATGTATGTTTATTACCTAATCACGCTCAAACGGCTTGACCGATTTGGATGAAATTTGGAACACAGGTAGAGTATAACCTGGAATAACACATAGGCCACTATTATAACGGGACAATGAGTGGCAGCGGATATCTAGTAAAGAAAATATATGGGTAGGTAACTACGTAAATGCAGGCTTGCAGAGGCACCCAAACAGAGGACTATAATACAAATTTAGGCCCTAAGTCCCTAAAAATAAGGTTCTTAAAGGCTGGGCCACACCAAACGCGTGACGTGACGTGTGCTGCGCACGCACCAGTTGTATTGTATGGAACTGTATGAGATATGCCACATCAAACGCGTGGCGTGCGCACGCGCGTGAAAACGCACGCAGAGCTGCATCTGACTGACAAACCGAAGCCGCGTGGCGTGCGCGACGGAACGGCAACGTCGCTCAGCCTCGGCAACGTCACAGCGCACGCGCGTGAGCGACGTTGCCGTTCCGTCGCGCACGCCACGCGGCTTCGGTTTGTCAGTCAGATGCAGCTCTGCGTGCGTTTTCACGCGCGTGCGCACGCCACGCGTTTGATGTGGCATATCTCATACAGTTCCATACAATACAACTGGTGCGTAGCAGTGCGGTGCAGCACACGTCACGTCACGCGTTTGGTGTGGCCCAGCCTTTAAACGTCGCACTCCCTTAATATCACTAATCACTGAATAGTATAAAATGAAGTCGCTTCCCGTGTCCCTATGTCACTATGCATACTTAGATCTCTAAAAGTACACAACAGATTTTGATGCGGCTCTCTTTAGTAAATAGAGTGATTCAAGAGGAAGGTTTTAATATATAATTCATGCCGGGGAAACGGTTAGCAGCGGGTGAAACTTCTCCGAGTGAGATACTACTTTCCACCAATCAGTCAAGTGTAGGTTTCAAAGCCCCGGGGCTAAAATCGAAAATCCAGTCTTATAAAAATCTGTGACGGCCCTCAAATTGTCAGACGTGGCAATAGCTATCGTATTTACCGTAAACGATCTGCCTTCCTTGCAAGGGATAAAGGATGTATGAAATCATAGATGACCTAAGTAGATAGATGGAGCAAAGAACTCATAGAAAGAGAAAACTTGTTTTATAGTATATAGCCTTGTTATTTAATGTCATTGTCAGGTTTAAATTTTATGCTGTATTAAGGCTAAATAAATATAAAGAGCTATCCACCTCTTTCTTACCTACAGGCAGGCCGATGTCACCTCTCCTTCTTTCATCTATTGTTTATGCATGAAGTATTGTCTCCGCATTCCTCTCGGCCTCATCATTAATCGTTCTGTCCTGTTCTCACTCGTCAAATGTCAATAAGGCTGTTCTTGTCGCTCGTAATCGTGGGCTTAATGTGTAACGGTGTTTCTATCAGATTCGCCGTTAAATAAGTGTATTATAAGATCTGTGGACTATATTGTACCAAACCGGTATCACAAAATGGCCGTCCGGTTGGCATTATTTGCTGTGTGAGGCCGGCTTAGAATAGCATCACCCCATTTCTTTCCCGTGGGTGTCGTAAGAGGCGACTAAGGGACTCGAGGGTGTGTATTACAATTTGAGGCGATGGGCTGACAACCTGGCACTATTGTGATACCGTGATACACAATTTTCCGAATGACCCTCAAATGTTTGTCAGAGGTGGCGTAGTGTCCGTTTTTTACGTTTGTTTACGCACTGCCTAACCCGCAAGGAATTATAGGCATGATATATGTATGTATGTATAACTTACAAAAATTCTAAAGTAGCTTTTTTTGTACGATTGCGTTATGTGTGTCTGTACAGCACATGTTACATTGTGTGTCATTTTTGACGCTTGCGTAACTTTTCGATTCAATGTATGGTAGCTCATTTAAATAAATAATGTTTTCAAGTGTCTCTAATTAAATTGTTATTATAAAATATACCAGTATTGTCTTGTCTATGTGACAGTTTACACAATGTAAAAACCCAGTTTGAATCTTGTTTATCCACTGCAAACGAAAGTATGTTGCCATACACCTAAATTGACACAACATAATAAATTGGGTTCGGTTAGGCCAGATGGCCGATGTGGCGCAGTGGTAGTGCGACGGTCTGCGACGCATAGGTTCCGGGTTCGTTTCTCGGTGGGGCACTCACAAAAATTTATGTTTATTACTTTGTGAATTTGTCCTTAGTCTGGTACTAGTTATTATTCTGTGGTCTGGATAGGACATTGCAGGCTGAATCACCTGATTATTCGAAAAAGAAAGATGATTCCGCGCTTCGGAGGGCACGTTAAACCGTCGCTCCCGCTTATTATCTATAATTACTTAGACGGCGGTCGTTACTCAACCAAGTAGGTACGAAGCCTACTACTAGTAGTAGGCGGTTGAAAAACTATGACACTAGGATTATCGGGTCGTTGGACGATTCGGTGTCCCACACGAAAAGAAGAAAAAGAAATGGTCCAGAAACTATAAGCCAAAAATAAACGACTTTAATATTTTTGTGATACCTTGTGATGCCGGCTTAGAATAAGCATGACCCCATTTCTTTCCCGTGGGAGTCGTTAGAGGCGACTTAGGGACTCGAGGGTGTGTATAGCAATTTTAGGTGATGGGCTGACAATCTGTCACTATGGCGATACACAATTTTCCGAATGACCCTCAAATATTTGTCAGACTAGGCGTAAATGTCTGTTTTTTGCGCCTGTTTTGCGCGCTGACTACCCCGCAAGGTTTGATTTAGGCTGCCCACACACGTCAGACTTTTTATAGGACCGATAATCGGGCAGATTTTTCCTCCGATTCTTAAGACCGATTTTGTGACCGACTCAAAGCACACGTCCGTCACTTTGTCTGTTGGTTTTGAGGGAGTAGCACGTCATGGACGGCCGACTGTCGGTGAGTAGTGTGCGTTAACGCATACATTTCCGAGTGTTCCATTTTTCACCGACAATCGGATCGGGCGGGATGCACCGATTTTATTTCTGACCGACTATTTGTAGGATGTGGGCGTTACACCATTGCAATCAATACGTTCCATTTTACTCCTACAATAAATCGGTCACCGATTATCGGACGTGTGCGGGCAGCCTTAAGATAACACCGGGCAAAACTTGGGCAAAAAACATTCTTATGTATAGTGTGCATTATGCATGAGATAGGTTTTTTTTCGTGAATTAGCGCTAGTTTCGCGGCACCACTCGCCTTAGTAATAGATCTCGAGTTATTGCGCAGCTGATAGTACCCAACTACCGAGTACAAACAAATTCTGAGAACAAAATGATTCACACAGTAGCTTCTTTTAACATTGCTAATTAAACTAAGTACAAGACAGTTGGATACACAACTATCTATCGACTATCCGCAGAAAGACCAGTAACGGACATAGTCTGGAAGTGTAGCAAACTGAAGTGGCAGTAGGCTGGGCACGTCGTAGAACCGACGGACGAGTAGAGGCCACGCCTCGGCAAGCGTAGCGTTGGACGACCTCCGGCCAGGTGGACCGATGACTTAAAGAAAGCGGCTGGTAGTGACTGGATGGCGAAAACGGGAGATCGTGCCCTATGGCGTACCCTGGAGGAGGCCTACGTCTAGCAGTGGACTGCTATGCTGATGTATGTATACGTATTTATGAATAAACAACGCGTCTTTGATCGTTGAATAGATAACCTCGTGTTCAAATACGTTTGTGCCAAATCAAACTATAATAGCTACTTTTAAACGATATTTTGAATCAAATGCCGTGTGATGCCGGCTTAGAATAGCATCACCCCATTTCTTGCCCGTGGGACTCGTAAGAAGCGTCTAAGGGACTCGAGGGTGTGTATTGCAATTTTAGGCGATGGGCTGACAACCTGTCACTATGGCGATACACAATTTTCCGGATGACCCTCAAATGTTTGTCAGACGTGGCGTAAATGTCCGTTCTATGCGGCCGTTTACGCTCTGCCTACCCCGCAAGGGATAATAGGCGTGATATGTGTATGTGTGTATGTATAATTTAAATGAATTGCGTATGTTGTGACGTCACTAAACACTGTTTAGGATAACGTCTATTAACTTTCATGGGTTTCCCTGAATATTAACGACTAGCGGCCTGCCTAGCGGTTTCACCCGCTGCTTACTGTTTTCCCGCGAGTTATACGCGAATAGACAGTTTTGCGCGAATAGACAGTTAATACAGACACTTATAAGATACAGACAGTTTAGAGGTCCGCGCCACGCCGGCGCGCCGCCGCCGGATGACTTCGGCGCGCCGCCGCCGCCGCCGGGTCACAGAAAAACTCACGCCGAGCTCAAATTTCCCGCGCGAACCATGTTTCATGCACGCGATCGATGCGTCAATACGCGAAGTTGCCGTGTTGTGCGATTGGAGGCACCGCGCATCCCCCTCACGATACATACAAACATACATACATCAGCCTTTTGCTGTCCACTGCTGGACGTAGGCCTTCCCCAGGGTACGCCATAGGGCACAATCTCCCGTTCTCGCTATCCAGTCACTACCAGCCGCCTTTTTTAAGTCATCGGTCCATCTGCCCGGAGGTCGTCCAACGCTACGCCTGCCGAGCCGCGGCCTCCACTCGAGAACCCGCTTACTCCGCCCTCCATCGGTTCTACGACAGATGTGCCCAGCCCACTGCCACTTCAGTTTGCGACACTTCCAGACTATGGCGGTTACTTTGGTGTTTTTGCGGATAGTCTCATTCCAGATTTTATCCATAATAGAGATACCGAGCATAGACCTTTTCATAGCCCTCTAAGACATGTAGCCGGTGGGCCAGTTTTACTGTCAGGTTCCACGTCTCGGCTCTATGGAGTCACCTAGTAGACATAGGGGTCATGACTGTCTGGACACACTGATCAAACACCTTGGTTTTGAGGCATTTGTGGCAAGGGTGATTCCAGAATATGACTAACTTCCCAAATGCTGCCCCGCCCATCTGCACTCTTCTGTTGATTTTAGCCTTAAAGTTGTCTCTACCCAGCTGCAAAGTTTGCCAAGGTACACATACTTCTGGACAACTTCAAGGGCTGTACCTTCGACGGAGACCGGCTCGGGGATGATGTGTTGATTGAACATGACTTTCGTCTTGTCCAAGTTCATCCCGAGTCCAGCACGAGACTGGTCAGCATTTTTTGCAGATCCTGCAGCGATTCAGCCATTATAACTATATCGTCGGCAAAGCAGAGATGTGTGAGATATTCGCCGTTGACGTTGATGCCTAGTCCATTCCACTGCAGAGTCTTAAAGATATCCTCCAGCGAATTGGTGAAGAGTTTCGGGGATATAACATCACCCTGTCTTACACCTCGGAGTAGTTGGATGGATCCTGTTTTGTGGTTTTGTACTTGCACAGACATCGTTGCCATTTGATAGAAGCTTCTCAGTATCTCCACATATCGCCAATCCACTTGGCACCGCTACAAGGACTCCAAAACAGCCCAAGTTTCGATGGAGTCAAAGGCTTTTTCGTAGTCCACAAAGGCCATACACAGCTGTTGGTTATTTTCTTCTGACTTTTGTATAACCTGCTGTATAGTATGGATGTGGTCCAAGGTGCTGAAGCCTTTACGAAACCCAGCCTGCTCCGGTGGCTGGAAGGCGTCAAATCTTCGTAACGTCTCTCGAGATCGAGAACCGCTTATAGACGTGGCACAGAAGTGCTCGGCGTATAGTTTTTAAGGTGCGTTTTGTCTCCTTTCTTGAAAAACAATGAAACAACACTCTGCTCCAAGCCTTCGTGGTCGTCCCATTGGCTATAACGGAGTTGAAAAGCCTTTTCAGCTTTTCGAGGACAGGCTTTCCACCAGCCTTAAGTAGCTTAGAGGCCACTACGTCTTCTCTGAGAGCCTTCCCATTCTTAAGGTGTCTAAGAGCCGCCCCGATTTCGTCTACATCCACGTCCGGGAAATCATCTGTAAAATGGCGAGAGAGGGGAGCTCTGGGGTCTGGGGTCACGTCAGGTGGAGGTTTCTGCGCATGCGGCGAGGCATACAGATTTCCGTAGAAGTCCTCAATATCGGCGAGATGCTCTGGAACCGATGTGACAGTTACGCCATTCGAGGTAGTTAGCTTTGCTAGATGACTTCTTCCCAAGGTCTTGGTAAAGACTTTCGACCCCCGATTTTTTTCAATTTCCTCCTTTATGAGTAATAAATTTAATTAGATACATAGTTTTTTTTTAAATAAAGTTTGATTCAGTACTTCGAGAGCTTTTTCTACCACCCCTTAAAAACTTTTAAAAAATCCGCCCACGCCGGCGGCGCCGCGCCACGCCGGGTCCGAGGGCCGGCGCGCCGCCGCCGGCCTTATGGACTGCGGCGCGGACCTCTAAGACAGTTATAAGGTGTAAAAAAAATAACTAAGAATATTTTAAGGGGTGAACCAGTACGTGAAACTGAACAACTTTCCCCAAGGAACATAGGTCGAAATATGAAAAAATAATTTGACCCTCCCATACTTAGTGTGTTACCCGGCCGGGATAATTTGTATGGGAGGGCCAATTTTTTTTTCATATTTCGACCTATGTTCCTTGGGGAAAGTTGTTCAGTTTCACGTACTGGTTCACCACTTAAAATAATCTTAGCTAATTTTTTTACACCACATTATGGATAATGTAGGATACTAATGGTAGGTAAGATTTTAAATAAATGGTAACATTTATTAAACTAAAAAACAATTGAAAAGGTTCTATTTTGACGTCATCCTAAACAGTGTATAGTGACGTCACAATGTCAGTTAGACAAAATCTCGTTTTAAAAAGTAGCTCGTTTGACTAGCAGGTTACAAGTCTAATTAATTATTGTGTTTGTAAACAACGTCGTGGCTACGTACTACGATAAGCAGAGATGTAAGTAAGTAGGTAAGTACAATACAAGTTAGTTTAATGACTGACCAAAGTTCAAACGCTGTTAGATAGAGTACGCGTCACAAAAAAGACTTGTGGATAAAAACATACATACATATATCACGCCTGTAGCATGTTAGTGTGATTTTATTGTTTACTATATTTCCGCCCAGCGGTTTCACCCGCTGCTACTCATTTTACCGTGGTAATAGTTGTTTTCCCGCGGTAAAAGTAGCATATGTGTTATTCCAGGTTATACTCTACCTGTGTTCCAAATTTAATTCAACTCGGTCTAGCCGTTTGAGCGTGAAAAGGTAACAAACATACATACACACACAACTCTCAGATTTATAATATTAGTACGGATTCTGTTTTGTTTATACGTTGCTTTCGTTGTGGCTTTCAACACTAATGTCATAAAGAGGAACGATTTGATTGTTTGTTTGTATTTATTAAGCTCCGAAACTACTGGACTGGAAAACTCTTTAACCTTTAGAATTCTATTATTATTTTTTCTATTATCCCTGATTAACTTAGGATATATTAAAATAGAATAGAATAGAATAGAATAGAATAGAATAATTTATTTAAAAGCTTAATGTCAGTATTTACATTTATAGTAAAATTACTTAGAAGTACTTAAATATTACAATTTAGCCTGAACTAGGATTACCCTGTATCTCAGGCAAACAAGGTCATTTTTATTACTTTCATAATACGTTTTTTTTATAAATTATATAAAATACCTAAAATGTTTACATTATCTAGATGAATACAGTTAAAATATTAATATTTATCAACTAGGTGTTTTTTTTTTTACTAATAGCTGCTGTTACAAGGTCTAAGAAAAGACCGTTAATAATTTCTCTGTTTCCTCATACGACAACAACTGTAAGGCTTTTTTCAGTACCCTTTTACATTCATTGTAACATAAAGGGTAAATCGTTAAAGTTGCGTTTAGTCGATTGTAAAGCCTGGGTCCTAAAAACACAAAAAATCTGGATGAAAAGGCGAAGTTTGTTTGTGTTTTCTGTGTGCAGACAATATCTTTACGTCTTTTGTTAGTTATATCCGTGCTATAGGAAAGAGCTGCGTGTTGTTTTAGTACAGTGCTTAAAATGAATAATTGTCGAACTGTTAGTACTTGGCATGACTTATATAAATGGTTAGTAGGATACAGGAATGGACGAAAACTTAATACCTTTAGAACAGCTCGTTGTGCCCTTTCAAGTGTTAGAAGGAAAGTTTTAGATGAACCACCCCATGACGATATACAATATGTAAGAAGTGATTGACATAGGGCAAAGTATACTTGTATAATCAGCTGAGAGTCCGCAGAAGAGCGTAATTTTTTAAAAACAAAAATTAGCTTGCGAACTCTACCGCTTAAGGCTTCAATGTGTGGTCTGAATGAAAGCAAATTATCTATTATGATGCCCAAATATTTTATTTGGTGTGCGGGTGAAATAACAGGACAGTCGCAATTTGTGTCCGTTGGAGAATAACAGTGATGAGCGTAAATGCTTGGATTGGGATTTGCTAAAGGATAATTGCTCTTTGAGAACTTTACAAAACTTGTTTTATCGGCATTGAGGGTGAGTTGATGATACCGCAACCATTTACATACAACATTAAAACCTCGCTGTGCATATTCGGAAACCTGTTTATCAGTTTTGGCGGAAAAGATTATGGCTGTATCGTCAGCATATGAAATAATCTTACCGCAGTCTAATTTAATGTCTCATTCCCGCGGGAAAACCTTTAGCAGCGGGTGAAACCACTGGGCAGGCCGTGTCAGTATAAAATAAAGTCGCTTCCCGTTTCTGTCCCTGTATGATTAATTAGATCTTAAAAAGTACGCAGTTTTGATGCGTTTTCTTTAATATGTATAATTCATGCCAGGAAGCAGTCACATTCCCGCGGGAAAACGGTTATCACCGGGTGACAGAAGTAATTAACACGTTCCCTGCCAAATACGAGCAGGGACCGGAAGCGCTTTCCCTTTAAGGGGTTTTTACCAGGGTTTGGAAGCAGAATATTTCTTTTATTTGATAAAAATACACGGCGATATTGCTTGATATTTTAATGACTATTCCTTCACACGGAAACCCAATGAAAGGCTTTCCCAACGGGTAAGTTAAATTGTTGCAAAGCAGAACAAAAAAGCCTATTGATCGACTGTCCTAATCCGCTAGGGAAACCCTTCGATAGCGCTTCACGGGAGATAATTCATGCGAGTTAGTGCCGTATGCGTAGTTAATATAAGTGAAATTGACTTTGCAATAGTGCCGCTTGGAGAAGGTGGAGATTATAGATGTAAATTAACGGTTAACTACCGTTATTTAACTAAATTCGCCGTTAGCTACCAATACTTAACCCGTTAACTATGGTTATTTAACCGAGTGCGGTATTGAAACGGAGAAGCAAAATATTGAGTTTTTAAGTTTGTTATGCGTTGATGATTGTTATCGGTCACATTATAATACTGAAATGTTGCTCGGATACTCCCTTAGAAGCATTTAGAGAAAGTAACAGAGATAAATGTTCGAGTTTTTCATTTTTGCTTGAAAACAATACCAATTTTATTCTGAAGATGTAGGTGCTCATACGTATTTAGTAACTGTAGGTATATAGTAACACTAGGTACATTTAAAAACATTTTGATATTTTTTACTGCAATAGATAGGAAGGTATTTTCGATATCGAACCAATAGCGACAGTCATTGATGTTGCGGTGGCGGCGGCGTCTTTTGTTTATTTGACGCACACGCACCGCCCCCCCAGTGATCGTCTCGATCTCGAAGACGACGGCCACGTAGCGTAGGGTACCTAGGAAACCTCCACTACTAAGCACGAAGCAGCGGGTAGGCGGAAAACTACTTACGTCGACTCTTTTGCTCTTTCCTTTAGTAAAGAAGCAAGCGGGGCGGGTGACGAGACGACGACGTGGCAACGTTGCATTACATGATATTGAACTACCTACCTACCTACCATCGCTTCTTTTACTTCTCATTGTAGTCTACTGAGCTAGATCTCGGTCGATCAGGCACTAGGTACACCTACAGTCACGCCTACATCCCTTACGGAGTACCTAAACAACGTGTGAACGAACTAAATGTACCTTTTACTTGTAGACTGATATTTAACTGAAAACAAATATAATTAATTATACACCTAACCAACTGCTTTCAAAAACATTTATTAAAAACTTCATACAATGAAAAAATATATGAAAATAACCGTAGTAACCCAGTCTGACTGGTTATTAACCGTTAATAACCAAAAAAGCCGTTAATAACCACCTGGTTAAAATCGTTATTAACCGGCTTCCCATCTATAACTGAGCTAGATCTCGGTCGATCAGGCACTAGGTACACCTACAGTCACGCCTACATCCCTTACGGAGTACCTAAACAACGTGTAAACGAACTAAATGTACCTTTTACTTGTAGACTGATATTTAACTGAAAACAAATATAATTAATTATACACCTAACCAACTGCTTTCAAAAACATTTATTAAAAACTTCATACAATGAAAAAATATATGAAAATAACCGTAGTAACCCAGTCTGACTGGTTATTAACCGTTAATAACCAAAAAAGCCGTTAATAACCACCTGGTTAAAATCGTTATTAACCGGCTTCCCATCTATAGTGGAGATTCATTATCACTAGACATTTTCTTCAACCAAATATTGAATAAGTACGACAGAAAACATATATTTATCAAATTTAAGAACAGGATAATATTTGTGTACAAAATCTGATTTGAATTTTTCAAAAAACATCATTTCTAGTTCAAGTTCAATCTACCCTTATTTTTTTATAATTTATAATCAACAGAATCCGTCCGTCCGTCCATAAATACCAAAAATGCTGGGTAAGCCTATGAAAGACTTTGGTTAGCGCTAATCACTTTGATTTGCTAAGTTATCCCAAAATAAAAAGGGAAAGCTAAACATTTAGCTCGTATACCAACGCGGTTAGCAAACGTTGCGCTAGCCAAATGAGTGGGAAACCCCTTCAAAGGGTATTGAAAATGAATCCGCTCGTCCGGTCCCTGAATACGAGTATATTCGTAGTAGCTGATCTGGCACCCAGTGCCATCTACGAGTATAGTCGTAGAGGTTTGTATGAGTTTATTAACTAGTTTTTTAGGATTGGCAGTGGGTGGAGGGCGGAATGAAATAGTTTGGCATTGGAAGTACGACATACTTCAATCAGATGAAACGTAACATAATTATTTTTTCGTATACATTAGGTTGAAAACATACTTGAGTGAAATATGTTTGAACAATTTTCTACTAATAGAGCAGGTTTTTCGGGGCAAACTGGACAGTAATAAATTGTTTTCCTGCATTTTTTTTTCTTTGGTGCAAACACGACATGGCTTTGTTGGTTTCTGATTTTTTTGTGTAGGTGGTAGGCGTTCTAAATAATGGAATGTTTTATTATCATCATTAGTATCACACATTTTCTTTAGTTTTTTTTATATTCAGCCAACTTTTTACCCAACAGATATTCAATCACTTTATCTTTAAAACTCAGTGCATCCAGTTTTTCTTGCCGAGGAAGATACGCTTGGTTATTGCAGATCATACAAGCATTATGTATGTATATTGCAAAGATGTGAATCGCTAGTTTCTTATACCAAAACAATGTCTTTCTCAGCGCTGAATAGTAAAAAAGCATTTGGTCTGAAAGATCGATACCGGAGATTCCTTCATTATAATCGCTTACCACATTTGGTTTCATGGAGACCTTATTATTTTTGGTTGTAACTGGTACCATTATAAATGTATGCATGTTTGAGATACACAAAACTTCTCGTTTATCCTTCCAATTACACACATAAACCTTGTCCTTCCTCTGAGCAATCAGTTGGCCTTCATTTAGTTTAGTGCTCAGTAGTCTGCCTTTTGGATTCCCTTTGCAATTTTTTCTTAAAATTCCACAAATGTATGTCGATCTTTCTGTCAATAATTTAGCGAGCAAGACTGAGTTATAGAAGTTGTCTGTATAAAGTTTATATCCTTGGTCTAAGTAGCCTTGTAAAAGATCCATAACAATTTTTGTTTGGTGGTTATACTTAGCTTGGGCTCCTCGAAGATTAGATTCGTTGGTTTTGCCAGTGTAAATGCGAATTTTGATGACAATACAATTCGATTCACATAGTTTGTGTAGTTTAACTCCGTATTTTATGTTTTTTTTATTTATATACTGGCGAAATACCAAACGGCCTCTCCACAGCATCATCGATTCATCTATACAAATGTTGACATTTGGTGTATATACATTTTTGACATGACAGTATTGAAATGATTAAGCACTGACTGCAGCTTACAAAGCGGGGGACCCATCATCGTCTTCATTGTTAGTGAAATGGAGATAGCGAAGAATCATTTGGAATATTCCTACTCATGATTCCACTAAAAAGCGGCATCTAATATAATTCGTTTGCTCGCGTCTTGCCTTCATAGGGCAAGGGGACGCACGAGCTGCTTTGTTTTCCCGCCTAATTTTACTACGATTAAACTCGTACTTAGTAGTGTTATACGAAAACCATAACTAATTGCCATACTACGAGTTAACTCGTAGTCTGTACTGGGCTCACTTGCCAACTACGACTATACTCGTACCTACCATTTTTGAGGGTGGCAAATGCCGTAAGAAATATTGACTACGAGTATACTCGTACTGGCAGGCAACGTGTTAATAAATACAGCCGTAAAAAAACGCTCTCTATCGCCACGGTCTAACAAATATATGAGGACCATTTCAGAAAAATGGGGTATAGAGAGAGACAGCTTGTAAATCTGTCGTCTAATATTGTTAAACTTATAAAACCCTCAACCGATTACGACATCCGCGTGAAAGTAATGGGGTGATGCTATGCTAAGCCGGCATCATCATCATCATCATTGGCCTCACGCGTCTGTGACAGACGATTTAATCAGTGTCTGAGGCAAGACTTTTATCCGCGTGACGCGGGTGAAGTGTCCTCTCCACAGACACTGCGTTTCCTGGGACGCAATTATGGAAAACGCAGCGCAGGGCTGCCCAGGACCTGCGCCACCCTTTCGGCCTTCCTGGCTGGATCCGCAGGAACGACTAGTCGATACGGGCGGAGCCAGGTCGGCTGCAGGAGTCTGCCGCGCGGTAGATCTCTGTCACACGCGCCCCCAGGAGACCCCGTTCCGAGTTTACTTGCGGAGTTGGCCTCTCCAGGACCGTTGTGCTTGGGTCGGATTTATCCCTCGGTCGCTTCTTACGACCCCCACGGGAAGAGATGGGGTGGTGCTATTCTACTCTGCCGGCACCACACGGCTAGTAAGTACATAATAAAATACCTACCAACAATACTGCGCCACACTTTGACACTTTATCAAGTTTGTTATCGCTGCTGTGCGTTTGCGGAATTATTAATAACATGTGTTGGCTTTAAATGTTAATTATAAATACTATTAAATTCTGTACAAATATTTTTGGGTGAGTGGCGGCCGATATGGCGCAGTGGTAGTGCGACTGCCTGCGACGCAAAGGTTCCGGGTTCGATTCTCGGTGGGACACTCACAATACTTGATGTTTATCACTTTGTCAATTTCTTCCCAGTCTGGTTAGGACATTGCAGGCTGAATCACCTGATTGTCCGAAAAGAAAGAAGGTTCCGTGCTTCGGAGGGCACGTCAAGTCGTTGGTCCCGGTTGCTGTCTATGATTACTAATGCGGCGGTCGTTACACAACCATGTCAGAGGCCTACTACTAGTAGTAGACGGTTGAAAAACTCTGACAACATGGTCCATCGGGTCGTTGGACGACTCGGTGTCACACACGAAAAGAAGAAGGATAACAAGAAAGAATAACAACACTTATACATACAACATATATCAAGCCTTTATCCCTTGCGGGGTAGGCAGAATAAACAGCCGTAAAAAACGGTCATTTACGCCACGTCTGACAAGTAAACATTTGAGTGTAATTCGGAAAATTGTGTATCGCCATAGTGACAAGGTGTCAGACCATCGCCTAAAATTGCAATCAACACACTCGAGTCCCTTAGTCGCTTCTTACGACACCCACAGGAAAGAAATGGGGTGATGCTATTCTAAGCCGGCATCACACGGGAATAAATAACTAGTGTTCAAATAACGTATTAAAGCGATATTTGTTCCAAAATTGCCATATCTTTCCCGTGGGAGTCGTAAGAGGCGACTAAGGGACTCGAGGGTGTGTATTGCAATTTTAGGCGATGGGCTGACAACCTGTCACTATAGCGATGCACAATATTCACACAATATTTGTCAGACGTGGTGTAAATGGCCGTTTTTGCGGCTGTTTACGCTCTGCCTACCCCGCAAGGGATTATAGGCGTGATATGTGTATGTTGTTCCAAAAGCTGCATTTTCGCGAAAACGCAAACTGCTTTGTTATAGAAGGGACCAAAAACAACAAATTTCAGTCGCAGCAGTCACAGTTTACTACATGAGGAACAGAGATGGCGCCACTCCCACATAAATATAATTAAAAAATTATTTAAGTAAACGGATTAACCGTTTTTACATACATACACATATCACGCCTAAAATCCCTTGCGGGGTAGGCAGAGTGTAAACGGTTGCAAAAACGGCCATTTACACCACGTCTGACAAATGTTTGAGGGTTATTTGGAATATTGTGTATCGCTATAGTGACATGTTAACCGTTTTTAATGTTTAGTATGTCAAATGAACGATAATTATTAATGCATTATAAATAATATAATGATAAGATTAGGTACGGTAAAATTTAAATACCGAGCGCAAATTCTAATTTACTAATTAATCACCGATTTTACGCGGTATAATTAAGTAGCTTTTCTTTTAAAACGGTATAAACATACCTTTTTTTTGCGGGATCCGAAAGTACCTATACTCTGACCGACAGGTGAAGTTTGAGTTTTCTGTTTGACAATTAAAAATGTTTACTATTTCAAGACCTCTGTAGGTTGTATTGACAACTTTACTTGATACAAGAGCCAGTCAAGCCAGTGTAAAAAATTTGCTGAAAATATTTTAAAGGGTGAACCAGTACGTGAAACTGAACAACTTTCCCCAAGGAACATATTTCGAAATATAAAAAAAAATATTGGCCCTCCCATACAAATTGTCCCGGCCGGTAACACACTAAGTATGGGAGGGTCAAATCATTTTTCATATACCGTCCTATGTTCCTTGGGGAAAGTTGTTCAGTTTCACGAACTGGTTCACCCCTTAAAATATTCTCAGCAATTTTTTTTACACCTTATATAATCTATCTATGACGAAAGCCAAAAGGCACGAAAAAAAAAAATTTCTTCCCGAATACGTTTCCAAATCTATTCTCGTGTTTTAAACGCTTTGTTATTAATTAACATTCTGTTTATTTTTACGTTGTTTTCGTTAACATGCAGGGAAACCCATGAAAGTATGTAAATATATTTTTGTGATGCGAGTGATGTAATTAAGTTTCGCTTTACATTCTCATACATCCAAGTGTAAAACCGAAAAATTATTTAATTTTCCGTTCCTTACGTTAACGTACAAAGCTCAGCGCCATCTATCCAGCGACTAGTGAAGCATACATAAATCACGCCTATATCCCTTACGGGGTAGGCAGAGCGTTAACGGCCGTAAAACGGATATTAACACCACGTCTGACAAAAGCTTGAGGATCAATCAGATAACTGTGTATCACTATAGTGACAGGTTGTCAGCCCATCGCCTAAAATTGCAATACACATCCCTCGAGTCCCTTAGTCGAAGCCAATGAAGCCATAAAAAATTATTAAAAGAAAACTCCCTCTTCTCTCTTTTTTTTTCGTGTGGCCATCGAGTCGTCCAACGACACGACAACACCCTCTACAGGATCATTGGTTAAAATTTAGAAATAATGTTTAATCTGTACCTACTTATAAGTTACTCTTTTATTTTACTCTATTATTTGTTTCATTCAATCCGAAAACGTACAATACTGTTCGCTGGAACGCTCAAGACATCGAACGAAACAATGAACTGACCACCTTATTAGACCTCTTACTCAAAACTCACCTATATCTTGAATTCCCGCCATTCCAACAAAAAAATCACTGCATATCCTTCAAAAATCACCACAAATACACCATCACAATATAACAGATCAAATATTTGCGTAAAATAAAACAGATTTCGTACAAAAAACAACACGGAAATGTATTTAAAAATTCAACAACACGACTTCTCGCGAGCCTTTCGATTTCGTACTGATTGCTCATTGGTTGGTTATCGCGAGGCGGATCTAGCGGGTGCGATAGAGACGCAACTAGTCTCTGTCAGGAAGCCGTTCAACGCCGTCGTATAAGATAATTTATCTGCGATGACAGCTCGTAAAACCGCGTTTTAGAGCGTCGCGTCGCCGCCGCCGCGCCGACTCGATAAGGAGAATATTTCTACTTGTCAAACTTATCCTACCCCGTTCATAATAGATAAATTTTCTCGACCTCTAGACTGAGAGAAAATTTCGCCAAACGTCAGTTTAACAGGTGCATAGTGTGATCAGATCAAGTGTTTTGGTGATCTGTTTCTGTTGTTTGTTGTTTATCGTGTTGCACTATAAATATACTTTCATAAGTTTATATTTATGAAAATAAGAACAGACACTGCGGTAAATCTATAGAAATCGCTGATGTGATAACATCTTACTATCGGGTCGTTGGACGACTCGGTGTCCCACACGAAAAGAGAGAGAGAGAGACTGTCTTTCGTTCATTGACTTCGCCAAGCCCCGTTCAGAGGTGTGTTAGTTTGAATTTCAGCTAAAGTTATCTTATCCGGAGCACGCTGAATGTACCCCTGGATTGTGAACTTGTGAACAACAATGAACGAAGTGGTGCTGCGTTATGCGTTTGCGCAGTTCTGTGTTTTTTTTTTCTGAGAAATTTTATTTTAAGATCACGTTGAGTAGGTAAACATGTTGTCTGGCGTGTAAATAATCTTATTAGTAATGGTTTTTACGAGTGCCAACCAATGTCAATCTGTGCCGACACAATAATTATGCTATTTTTAAACTTTATAGATATTTCTAACTAGCGGTTTTACCTGCTGCTACACGTTTTACCGTGGGAACAAAATGCGACGATAGAAGCGCAGTAGCGTTCTTCCGCAGTAAAAAGTAATCGGTTAAGTCAATGGTCTTATAATTATTTTAGTTTAAAAGGATCTTTTCCTGATCATAATTTTTGGAATAGGGTGTGGTGACGGAGGAAAATGCACTAGTTGTCCAGTTTGTGATCAGAGTTTAATCCTGTCACTCACAAATATCCATAAATAAATAGCTAGTTATACCTACCTTAGATAGTTCGAGTATACCTCTACTATATATATAATAATAGTGTGTTAAGGGAACGTTGTGGTATAAAAAAATATGTAGTGACTGTGACTGGTGTAAAAAAGGGTATGCTTAGATGGTTTGGTCATGTAGAGAGGATGAATGAAAGAAGATTAACGAAGCAAGTGTATATGGCAAGTGTGGAACGTCGGAAGGGGAAGACCTCGACGAACGTACCTCGATCAAATCGGGGACGTGCTAAAGAAAGGTCAGGTCAAGAGTACCTTAAACCGACGAGCGTGCATGAAGAGATTGATGAATGTAGAGGCTAAAGAAGTATGCCAGGATCGTAGTAAGTGGAAGGAAGTAGTCTCTGCCTACCCCTCCGGGAAAGAGGCGTGATTTATGTATTTATGTTTAGTAAGTAAATTACCTACGTATCGTGCCTTTGTGGGGAAAATAACAGATAAACTCGTTTATTTATTTCCCCACTCATTTAAATAACAATTTCACACTCTATCTTGTCAATATCTTAACGACTGTGTTTTACGTCATCAGAGCAATTACCTACTATACATACGTACTTATTAATGTTTATTTTAAAACCTTGCGGTATATTATAATGTTACAAGCATAATAAATTAAAAATTTAAAAACACGACTGCTTTCTGAGATAATGCCTAGCCTATGACACTCGGGGTAATGTAAGGATTCTTCCGATACAATTCCCATTCGAATCTGTTCAGTGGTTACCGAGTTTCAGTCCTATAAAGAATCGTAATATACGTACATGAACTCTAAAAACATTACACTCCCTTTTTGGTAGGACAGCCGTGTAAAAAAGTTCAGTGAATAAAACTTTATTACTCTTTTATTTCAAGACTCTACCTGACGACACCCTACTAAAGTAAGGTCATAATGCTAATAAGCCGTATTTGTTATTTTTTTCGTCTTTTTTGAAGTAACATCATATCAGAATAGCCGTCTAAGTAATCATAGAAACCAACCGGGACTGACGTCTTAACGTGCCCTCCAAAGCGCGCAACCATATTTCCTTCGAACATCAAGTTAGTTCAGTCTGCAATATCCTAATCAGACTGGAAACAAATTCACAAAGCGATTATCAACTGTGCAAGTGCCCCAACGGGCATCAAACCTGGAACCTTTGCGCCACATCATCTGTAGGTAGTGAATTCCTGAGACGGATGTACTTTGCATCATTGGCTGTGGCTGCATAGTTGGATTGCAACACTGTTATTGCATCAAGACCCCGGTCACGTAATCCCCGCTACAGCTAAAGTGCGTGCCACGAAACGAACCACGCGGACGCAACGCTGTCGTTCGAAGATGCCCTCAATTCGGCATGTAGAGTTAGAGTATTTAACATTTTTTTCTTAAAGACTAAACCATTTTAAGAAACGAATTTGGTGTTTTTGTTTATTTGATCATATCCGTAAATTTATAATGAATTTTTGATGACGTCATTGCGCACAATCATTGCAGCAGCGAACACAGATCTCTTTTATTATATCTCCTAAAGGCGAACAACTTCATTCGTAAACATTTCAATTGAAAGTGAAACAGACTTCGTTTACATAAATTTGACACTGAACGTTGACTGATGTTCTAGGATTTATCGGGATTTATGATTTATAGTTTCTAAAGTCAATGGTTATCTTGAAGGAGATCATGAAAGAGATTCGTTTCATTCTTGGTCAGTATGACGTCTCACAGGTCAAATGAAGGTTATTTTTTTTTCATAAATAACAGTAATCTTTAATTTTGCTTACTAAAATAGACTAAAATATATCCAAATGGTTGTCTTATTTTATGTCTCTAAATTATCTTAACTTACCTGTAACTTTCTGTCAAATAGGTTTAAAGAAGGACAGATGATATCTTAGTCACGTCACGTCTTAAGAACTAATTACATTAGTGACAGCACTAATTACTTTTCTTCTAAAACACTGATAATTAGTGGTTATAGCATAATTAACTTATTACTTTCATTGATAGATGTCTATGGTTTTCCCTAAACAACGTCACTGCAGTGCATTCATCGTTTCATTATTGCATTATGTGACGTCACTTTCTTACCTACAATCAAATGAGAATGTACATGCCTAGATATTTATAGGGTGAAATTTTACTATTGAAGATGGAAGAGCTATTGGTCCATGAAAAAGCTTTTGAAGGGGACCCTTCCATTGACACTCAAGCGCAAACTTATGGACATGTGCATTCTCCCCATCCTTACCTATGGAGCTCAAACTTGGTCTTTGACTGACATCCAAAAGTCCAGACTCAAGGTTTGCCAACGAAGTATGGAGCGCAGCATACTCGGAGTCAGGCTAATAGACCGAGTTAGGAACACTACGCTGAGATCCCGCACTAAAATCGTAGATGTAGGTCAGAAAGCAGCATTTTTGAAATGGGATTGGGCTGGTCACGTAGCCAGGATGCCGGATGAGCTTTGGGCAAGAAAATGTACAATTTGGGTCCCTCCCTCCCAATGCAAAGCGGGCGCGCGGTAGACCTCGGAAAAGATGGGAGGATGAACTACGTGCACACGCCCCTTTTTGGATGCAGGAGGCCCAAAACAGGGAAGAATGGAAGAAAGGGAGGGAGGCCTTTGCCCTGCAGTGGGACATTACAGGCTAGAATTAGAATTAGAATTAAAAAATTTACTAGTGACCGATAGTGAAAACTTAAGATGGGAATTTCTAATAACGCTTTCGGAAAGGCAGAGCATAAACGGGCGTGAAAAACTGATATTTCTACCACTTTTGACAAACACTTCACTTCAGAGAATTGTGTATCGCCATTTTATTTTTTATATAAAATAGGCCCGCATTTGTCTGCCGTCTCACCTGATGGTAAGTGACGATGCAGACGATGATGGTACATGCTTGCCTAGATAATGCCTATTCACTCTTGCCTTGAAAAGGTCCAAGTTATAATGTGCCGGAAACAATCCGCCGGCAAGGCATTCCACTCCTTAGCTGCTCGCATGATGAAGGTTGAAGCAAATCGCTTCGTGCGCCATTGTAACAGGTTGTCAGCCCCTCACGTAAAATTGCACTACACATAAACCCTCGGGTCCCTTAGTCGCCTCTGACGGCACCCACGGGAAAAGTAAGGGGGTGATGTTATTCTAAGCCGTACATTAACAAAAATTAATATCTAAGTAGGTAGCTGACTGTCCAGATAGCGGTAGCGGATAGTATCCCTGCCTGCTACGCCCGAGGGTCGTGGGTTCGATCCCCACGTGACACAAATATTTGTTAAGCAATTTTTTGGTGCGTTCTATGTTGTATATGTATTTATGTGTGTGGGTGTTTTCTATGTATAATATGTATGTATATATATAAAAAAAGTATATAAGTATTAATATCAGCTATTTAGTTCGCATAGCACAATCTATGCTTAGTTTGGGGCTAAATATTACGTGTCAAATGATGAGTGTCATTTGCAGAAATATGAAATTCGCCTAATGTTTTCTTTAACCTTGACTCTGGCAGAATCATCGTCTAAAGGCGATGGAAGCCAAATAAAAAAAAAAATGGTGACAAGGATAGATAGATTGTCTTGTCATGACGCGAATTATTTTCTGCACATTTTCGTTTGAACAATTTTAAAGCATATTGTCACAAAGTAAGTATTGGCGGCTGCGCATATTGTGCGAACCCAGTATGTTTATGTAAGGTCAATAGAGGGCGTTCAAGGTCCAGCTGATTTCTATGGTCAATAAACAATTAAATAGTTATGTCATCAGCATCACGTAATTCGCAAATGTTGTGCAGTAGCTTGCCGGTCTAGTGTTACTTACGCAGGAGTTGTGTGTAACCTTTTTTTTTTGGTTATGGACCCTATGATTTTAACCCCGGGGATTTTTTAATCTACACCTGACTGTATGGTGGGGAGCAGGAGCTCACCCGGAAAAGTTTGTGGTTGTTCAAACAAGCCCAAGGGCGCGATTGGGCTTACAAGTTGTTCTGGGGAGAACGTATTGGACCACGGTGGTTTAGCCTGCAATGTTCTAACCAGCCAGACTGGGAACGATTTCACAAAGTGATGAATATCAACTTTGTGAGTGCCTCACCGAGAATCTAACCGGAACCTTTGCGTCGCAGTCGCACTACCACTACACCATCGAGTAGGTATACAAAAAAAATAACCGATGTACAGCGCAAATAAGTACGTAATAAAATAACTTCTAATAAATTAGTAACACAATAATTGGCAAAAACTAAACAAATGTTCGGAAACAGGAAAATGATAAGCGTTACTGGTTGCTATGAGCAAAAACTTTGTAGTTAATTTAATTTATATACCAAACTACATTTCTGCCCAGCGGATTCACCCGCTGCCACTCATTTTCCCGTGGTAATAGTTGTTTTCCCGCGGAAAAAAGTAGCCTATGTGTTATTCCAGGTTATACTCTACCTGAGTTCCAATTTTCGTCCAAATCGGTCAAGCCGTTTGAGCGTGAAGAGGTAACAAACATACACACACAAACTTTCAGATGTATAATATTAGTACGGATATGAAACATTTAACCGTATTAGGTATAACATTTGGTGAGTTTCCTATTATAGATTGTAGGTATTTACTTAATAGGGTGTTTACTGTTTGAGAATATAAAAAAAAATAGTTTCCAAGCACTCTGTAGATGGCGTTAAGCTGACTACGTTACTAGATGCCAAAGCCAATAATAAATTGAATAATGTAAAAACACGACTGCTTTCTGAGGTAATGTCTAGCCTATGACACTCAGGATAATGTAAGGATTCTTCCGATACAATTCCCATTCGAATCTGTTTCGTGGTTACCGAGTTTCAGTCCTTTAAAGAATAGCACATAATTATATGCATACATACTTGTACTCTAAAAACATTACACATCTTTTTTGGTTGGGCAGTCGTGTAAAAAGCATGAAAAACAAAGGAGTTGTTCTTTAATCTATCCTCGTTTTTCGCACTTTTATTAATGAATACTCTGTTTAGGTTGTACGTTGTTTTAGATGTGGTCTTCGTTAATCCGTACTTTAATATTATAAATCTGAGAGTTTGTGTGTGTGTATGTAAGTTACCTCTTCACGCTCAAACGGCTTAACCGATTTGGATGAAGTTTGGAACACAGGTAGAGTATAACCTGGAATAACACATAGGCTACTTTTTACCTTAGGCAAATAACTATTACCACGGGAAAATGAGTGGCAGCGGGTGAAACCGGTGGGCGAAAAACTAGTCTACATCTAATATTATAAAGAGGAAAGATTTGATTGTTTGTTTGTTTGTTTGCATCGAATAGGCTCCGAAACTACTGGCCCGATTTTTAAAATTCTTTTACCATTGGAATCCTACATTATTCCTGATGAACATAGGCTATATTTTATACGAAAAAAAAATAGGGATCCGCGTGAAAATTTCGATAATGTAACCCAACGTGTGAAAAAATTACCAAAATAATATCTTATATCGCGTACGCCGTGGAAATTATTGACAATAGAGCAAAGTGATGTACTACAGTTTTATAAAGGACAATGTCTAACTATTACAGTTATGCCACAATAACTACTTTATCATTTGAAAATGTACAAACTACGCCACATTATTCGTACCAGTGTAATGATTACATTTAATCATTACTGTATTAAAGGGTGTCAGGGATAGCCCTCCGAATACTGATAGGGTACATGCAGACCATGAAACTGAACAACTTTCCCCTAGGAACATATTTCAGGAAACGTAAAAAAACTGACTTCACATAGTGAATGCAGTCAGCTGATTGTGATTTTGTATGGAAGGTCATTTTTTGGCGTTTCCTGACATATGTTTCTAGGGGAAAGTTGTCCAGTTTTATGTTTCATGTACCCTATCAGAATTCAAAGGGCTGTCCCTTACTCGGTATAAAAAAAGACGACAAAAGACATTCAATAATGCATTAAAAAAATCTACACTAAAATAATACATACATACACATATCACGCCTATTATCCCCTGCGGGGTAGGCAGAGCGTAAACGGCCGCAAAAACGGACATTTACGCCACGTCTGACATATGTTTGAGGGTCATTCGGAAAATTGTGTATCTCCATAGTGACAGGTTGTCAGTCCATTGCCTAAAATTGCAATACACACCCTCAAGTCCCTTAGTCGCCTCCTACGACACCCACGGGAAAGAAATCGGGTGATGCTATTCTAAGCCGGCATCACACTCAAATAATAATAATATAATCTATGCTTATATTAGAAACAGGATTTTTTTAATTGTTTGTTTGAATTGAATAGGCTCCGAAACTACTGGACCGATTTTAAAATTTCTTTTACCGTTAAATAGAAAACCGGCTCGGGCGGGATAAAAAAAAATAAAGGCACTGCCATGGAGCTGGCCAGGTGGCCACACGGCATGTAACTTTACGCCACCACCATCTGAAAACGATATTTGTTTCAAATTTAAGTCAAGATTTTTAGAATCCTACATTATCCCTGATGAACATAGGCATATATTAAACTGTCTTATTCCCGGGGGGAAATTGTTAGCGACGGGTGAAACCGCTGGGCGGGCTGCTAGTAGTAAATATTTTTGTGATGTGAGTTTGTAGTAAATATCTAATATTATAAAGAGGAAAGATTTGATTGTTTGTTTGTTTGTTTGCATCGAATAGGCTCCGAAACTACTGGCCCGATTTTTAAAATTCTTTTACCATTGGAATCCTACATTATTCCTGATGAACATAGGCTATATTTTATACGAAAAAAAAATAGGGATCCGCGTGAAAATTTCGATAATGTAACCCAACGTGTGAAAAAATTACCAAAATAATATCTTATATCGCGTACGCCGTGGAAATTATTGACAATAGAGCAAAGTGATGTACTACAGTTTTATAAAGGACAATGTCTAACTATTACAGTTATGCCACAATAACTACTTTATCATTTGAAAATGTACAAACTACGCCACATTATTCGTACCAGTGTAATGATTACATTTAATCATTACTGTATTAAAGGGTGTCAGGGATAGCCCTCCGAATACTGATAGGGTACATGCAGACCATGAAACTGAACAACTTTCCCCTAGGAACATATTTCAGGAAACGTAAAAAAACTGACTTCACATAGTGAATGCAGTCAGCTGATTGTGATTTTGTATGGAAGGTCATTTTTTGGCGTTTCCTGACATATGTTTCTAGGGGAAAGTTGTCCAGTTTTATGTTTCATGTACCCTATCAGAATTCAAAGGGCTGTCCCTTACTCGGTATAAAAAAAGACGACAAAAGACATTCAATAATGCATTAAAAAAATCTACACTAAAATAATACATACATACACATATCACGCCTATTATCCCCTGCGGGGTAGGCAGAGCGTAAACGGCCGCAAAAACGGACATTTACGCCACGTCTGACATATGTTTGAGGGTCATTCGGAAAATTGTGTATCTCCATAGTGACAGGTTGTCAGTCCATTGCCTAAAATTGCAATACACACCCTCAAGTCCCTTAGTCGCCTCCTACGACACCCACGGGAAAGAAATCGGGTGATGCTATTCTAAGCCGGCATCACACTCAAATAATAATAATATAATCTATGCTTATATTAGAAACAGGATTTTTTTAATTGTTTGTTTGAATTGAATAGGCTCCGAAACTACTGGACCGATTTTAAAATTTCTTTTACCGTTAAATAGAAAACCGGCTCGGGCGGGATAAAAAAAAATAAAGGCACTGCCATGGAGCTGGCCAGGTGGCCACACGGCATGTAACTTTACGCCACCACCATCTGAAAACGATATTTGTTTCAAATTTAAGTCAAGATTTTTAGAATCCTACATTATCCCTGATGAACATAGGCATATATTAAACTGTCTTATTCCCGGGGGGAAATTGTTAGCGACGGGTGAAACCGCTGGGCGGGCTGCTAGTAGTAAATATTTTTGTGATGTGAGTTTGTAGTAAATATCTAATATTATAAAGAGGAAAGATTTGATTGTTTGTTTGTTTGTTTGCATCGAATAGGCTCCGAAACTACTGGCCCGATTTTTAAAATTCTTTTACCATTGGAATCCTACATTATTCCTGATGAACATAGGCTATATTTTATACGAAAAAAAAATAGGGATCCGCGTGAAAATTTCGATAATGTAACCCAACGTGTGAAAAAATTACCAAAATAATATCTTATATCGCGTACGCCGTGGAAATTATTGACAATAGAGCAAAGTGATGTACTACAGTTTTATAAAGGACAATGTCTAACTATTACAGTTATGCCACAATAACTACTTTATCATTTGAAAATGTACAAACTACGCCACATTATTCGTACCAGTGTAATGATTACATTTAATCATTACTGTATTAAAGGGTGTCAGGGATAGCCCTCCGAATACTGATAGGGTACATGCAGACCATGAAACTGAACAACTTTCCCCTAGGAACATATTTCAGGAAACGTAAAAAAACTGACTTCACATAGTGAATGCAGTCAGCTGATTGTGATTTTGTATGGAAGGTCATTTTTTGGCGTTTCCTGACATATGTTTCTAGGGGAAAGTTGTCCAGTTTTATGTTTCATGTACCCTATCAGAATTCAAAGGGCTGTCCCTTACTCGGTATAAAAAAAGACGACAAAAGACATTCAATAATGCATTAAAAAAATCTACACTAAAATAATACATACATACACATATCACGCCTATTATCCCCTGCGGGGTAGGCAGAGCGTAAACGGCCGCAAAAACGGACATTTACGCCACGTCTGACATATGTTTGAGGGTCATTCGGAAAATTGTGTATCTCCATAGTGACAGGTTGTCAGTCCATTGCCTAAAATTGCAATACACACCCTCAAGTCCCTTAGTCGCCTCCTACGACACCCACGGGAAAGAAATCGGGTGATGCTATTCTAAGCCGGCATCACACTCAAATAATAATAATATAATCTATGCTTATATTAGAAACAGGATTTTTTTAATTGTTTGTTTGAATTGAATAGGCTCCGAAACTACTGGACCGATTTTAAAATTTCTTTTACCGTTAAATAGAAAACCGGCTCGGGCGGGATAAAAAAAAATAAAGGCACTGCCATGGAGCTGGCCAGGTGGCCACACGGCATGTAACTTTACGCCACCACCATCTGAAAACGATATTTGTTTCAAATTTAAGTCAAGATTTTTAGAATCCTACATTATCCCTGATGAACATAGGCATATATTAAACTGTCTTATTCCCGGGGGGAAATTGTTAGCGACGGGTGAAACCGCTGGGCGGGCTGCTAGTTTTTGTGATGTGAGTTTGAGTGACATTGATTAGTTACGTTTCGTTTTACAATCACATACATCCAAGTGCAAAAAATTGAAAAATTAAGTAACGTTCCGTTTCTTACGTTAACGTACCAAGTACAGCGCCATCTATACAGCGACTAGGGAAGAGTTATAAAAAGGGAAAGGAAAATTCCTTATTAACTTTATACCAAATTTTAAACATTGAACCGTGTTAGGTACCTATATACTGCGAGTTTCCTATTATAATTTAATTACTATTTTTAACTTTTTTTTATCCTTACGTGACGCTTGCGAACTACTATTATCAGTATTTACTTGTATTAGCAGAACCGAAATTCGCAAGCATGATCAGACCATGAAACTGAACAACTTTCCCCGGGGGGAAATATCTTGGTATACGACAAAAAACTACTTGTAGTGTCAATCAGCTGATCATGAATTTTGTATGGGTGTCCGAAAAACAAATTCGTTTCCCACCACTTGTTCAGTTTTATATTCTGATCACGCCTGCAAATTTTTTGTTGCACTGTCTTACACCCGTTATACTGGATGGCCATACAAGTTTCATTGTCTGATCATGCGTGCAAAGTTTTCTGTACACCGTCCCTTACATACTGTATAATATACATATTATGTAGTGTTGAAATTTTACTAGTGACCTATAACGAAATCTCAAAACGACCTGTGTCCGATATTATCAAGACCGATTCTCAAAAAAATGGCCACGCAACCTGTACATCAGTTTTCAACAGATATTTTTTTTATTGACGCATTCAGCTGATACCTTTTACCACATTCGATACTGAAGAGGTTTCTTGCATAGAGGCCATGTGTTAATGATGTAAATTAAAGTACATTATATTCTTTTAAATTACTTTATAAGCATATTTTGTCGCCAACTTGTGTGTCTTGACACGATATCCTCAAGTTTAAGCATCCAAAAAAGATATTTATATACAAATAAAAAATATTTTACAACACCATTTCATTTTCAAATATCCTCAATATTAGAATCACACAATTTAATAATTCTATATCCGTGGTTTTTATATATTTATACAAGTTTAAGTTTTTGTACGCCTATTTTTGTCGTTAACCTGCAAACGCGAAAACACGATCGCACCGCGAGTACCACTTCATCTCCTCCGCCTCACTCCTTACGAGCCGAACGAGCCAGTCACTCGCAAACACCTGCTAGGAGGAGGCCGCATCAGTTGTGCAGTTCCCGGAGAAAAGGCGACGTTTATATTGGATTTTGGAGTTTGTAACGGTTAAGTAGTCGTTATTATGCCTTTTGTATGTGAAGTACTGTGTTATCTATTTAATTGATATTAAGTCATTATGGTGTAAACAAGTGTTTGCTTTCTTGTGTCTGAGTGGGTAATCCATATACGTAATAATATTCCTGTGATGACAAAATAACTACTAAATTGTCGTTCACCTGCAAGTCGTTCACCTGTCCGAGGAATACAGGTGAACGACATAGATAACAGGTTAGCGACAACTATTATAGAAATACTGGATTAACAGTAGAAGTAATGATCTAATTACTTGTTTAATAGCTTTCTGAATAAACCAAAATAGTCCTATATTTATTAAAAAACAATATATAAACAATATCATGATTTTTCTCAAAAACTGTATACGAGGAAAATATTTTTTTTATTTATTATTATAATATATAATTTATTTATTTGAAGTGCAAGAAGGTTCTTACATGCACTATAAGAATTAAAGTTGATAAATTATTCTGTATTTGGTGTTTTTATTGCAGAGTTATTACTACTGCTGACCCTTGTCGTTAACCCGCTGATGTGACTTAGTAAATTTGTACTGAAATGTCGATAACCTGCACCTCGTGTCGTTAACCTGATGACGTTGTCGTTCACCTGCCAATCTCGTAACTGAGATTGCCTATATTTCCTAAAGTAATTTGAAAAAAAGCTTCCCTCCATTAAATATGTAATAAAAAACCACTTTTCTAGGTAACAAAATTGTTTTTTTCGCGAAAACATTGACTTTTTGAAACCATGCAAAAATAATAACTTGGGGCCAATTTTTTGAGAATCGGTCTCAAACTACAGGCTACATTTTTACAGGTGAAATTCGGTGTCCATTGCGTAGTCGGTTAGCCATTATGCTACCGGGAATATCAACCGGCTACGCAATATACTACGAATTTCACCTGTAGACTTGTAGCCTGTAGTTTCATAACATAGGCGGCACCAGGTGACAAGGAACAACTTTCCCCTTCGAGCAACACGGTCTTCCGTCTCCGGAAGGCCGTCGTTGCTCGAAGACTTTCCCAAAGGAACATAGATTCAAATATAACAAAAAGAAATGACAATGAATAACCAGCATAGGGCTAGTTCTCTTCGAAACGCGTTCTCCTGATAATTCCGTCATCATTTTTCAAATTATGTTTTTTGGTATTTTGGGGGCATTGCGTCATACTTTAGAGGAAAACAGATAAAATTATGTGAAAGGCCCGCTTTTTGGTCGAGTAATTACAAAGATATAGCTAGCCCACTATTAGCTGTGATGGAATCAAGAGAACTGTATTCGGTGTATGACGGATCTAACAAATATGGTAACAATTGGCCTTGTTCATTAGTATTAACACGAGTAACATATACATACACATTAATTATTGTGGTATAATGAAAAATTTAAAATCCATTTTGAATTTGAATTAGATTTTCATGAAGAAAATTGAGTCCCACTATTTAGGTGACGGATCTGATAAAAATGCCCACGATTTGGGTGACGGATCTGATAAAATGTAATAGTGTTTTCGAAAACATAGTTTTAGTTTGTTTATTTTATAATAAAAAGGAATATATAGTAGAAAAAGAAGTGAGAGAAAGTAAATAAATGAAATAAAAGGATATGTTTAAATCTGAATATTTATTTTGAATGATTTTTATGGGCTCCTGGTTGTGCTTCTGGTTGTTTTCATCAAATACTCCAAACCTTCCATGTCTATTTGCTAGCAGAAGCTACCCATCAGGATAAACAACTTTTGCTTTGATGCCATATCTGTATCTCCTATAGTTTAGGTGGGCTCCTGGTGGGGCACCTGGTCGTCTACATCAGGTACTCCAAACCTTCAAACTCGATATGCCAGCAGAAACGACCCATCAAGCTGAACAACTGTTGCTTTGGTGTCATATCTGTATCTCCTATAGATTAGGTGGGCTACTGGTGGTGCACCTGGTGGTATACATCAGGTACTCCAGACCCTCAAGTGATGACAAAAGGGAGCCTATGTGTTAATCCATGTTACCTCGATATGTATGCCAAATTTCCTGCAAATCGGTTCAGTAGTTTTTGCGTGAAGAAGTAACAAACATATCGCATTTATAATATTAGTAGGAAAGATATATTAGTAAAATATAAACAAAAGACCCAACCGTGGGCACCGATTTAGTCCCACTTTTACCGAATCTCTTAATTCCATCATCACCGTATCAGTTCCGTCATTGCACTGATGACGGAAAGTGATGGATCTGATATGAGGGATCTGATAACCAAAGTATATTTTTTGGCTTTGTGGCAAACTGATAGCAAGCAAGTACGAAAGTTACACACAATGACCTTCAATTAGCAGTGGTACATCATATTCCATTGAAAGAAAAACTCACATTTACATAGAATTAGAGAAAATCGCAATGAAAGGTATGACAAAATCATGAAACAAAATGACAGATCTGAAATGTCTTAGCTTCTTGTGCGGATTTCCATTAATTTGCAACGTGTCTGCATCGTTCAGATCCTGGGAGGTGACTAAGGTAACGTGCAGGCAGGGTTATCATACGTCTCAATCTAACTGTTAACGAATGACAAGCGCCATAAAGGGTGCGTTTGGATATGAGACGAGTTCTTGTCACCAATGATTAAACGAGATTATCTATGGCAAAATTACTTTTCAATTACTATCAAATGTCACCATATGATACTCTCCATCACTATCCAACAAAATGTAAGTAAACCTATGTACGTATGACCAAAACACAAGATTTAATTCAGTTTCACTTTGCAAAGTAGGGTTGGACACCACCTACGGAATCTAGAGAACGACGTTTTAAATAATTATTTAAAAATATCTATAATAATTACAACCATTACGTGAGTTTGCTTAAGGAATTAAAGGTCTTTACTTCCAAATAAAAAATCGAGTAAAACATATTATCATCAGATCAATGTGTTTTCTGGTGCCACTCATCAGTTCCCTCATCAATGAGAACTAGCCATAGATCCCTTAAATGGTGCTGCAATTATTGCTATTGAAAACAGATGGAGCTAGTTACAGGTATGTTATTCAATTAAAGTATAATTTTATATCTGTTTACATACATACATACATAAATCACGCCTATATCTTACGGGGTAGGCAGAGCGTTAACGGCCGTAAAACGGATATTAACAACACGTCTGACAAAAGCTTGAGGGTCAATCAGATAACTGTGTATGACTATAGTGACAGGTTGTCAGCCCATCGCCTAAAATTGCAATACACATCCCTCGAGTCCCTTAGTCGGCTCTTACGACACCCATGGATAAGAAATGGGGTGATGCTATTCTAAGCCGGCATCACACGGCTATCTGTTTACTTTTAAGTATTTTTTTAAGACTTTATTGCACATGATACAGAAGGCGGGTCTAATGCCACGCGGCGCTGTCTACCGGCCAACCAGAGGGTAAACAGAGAGAAAAATACACGGGTGCACTCGGGTGTGAAATCATAATAATGGAAGATAACAAATTAAATATAAATAAATAAATTTCTCTTGTAATTGTTGTTTATCTTTTTTGTAAATGTTTTAATAAATAAATAATAATAATAAATATAACATACATAGCATTCCTAAAATTTACCTACACAAATACTTACTAAAATGAACTTACTATATTAATATACATAATCTTATGTAAACAGAAATAAATAAATTACTTTAATAGAAAACTGCTGGCGCCATCTGGTTTGAATGTCTGTAAAGTTCTGATCATATTAGGGCAGATGGCAGCAGCAGCGAGAATAAAAAAAACTTAATACGTAGTTTCATGTAAATTATATAGGTAATTTGAAACGTGGCATAGCGAGTACCTGCTATATGTACCTATACCTTCATAAAAACAAAACAAAAAAGTGTAGACTGATTATCAAACAACAGAACCTACTCATTGTTGTTGAGTAGGTTGAAGTATAGTCTCTCTCTCTTTTCGTGTGGGATACCGAGTCGTCCAACGACACGACGAACCCTGGTGTCAGAGTTTTTCAACCGCCTGCTACTAGTAGTAGGCTTCTGACATGGTTGTGTAACGACCGCCGTCTAAGTTATCATAGACAGCAACCGGGACCGACGGCTTAACGTGCCCTCCGAAGCACGGAATCATTTATTTTCGGACTATAAAGTCAAGAGTACCCTAAACCGACGAGCATGTATGAACAGATTGATGCATGTTGAAGAAGCGAAAGAGGTATGTCAGGATCGTAGCAAGTGGAAAGATGTAGTCTCTGCCTACCCCTATGGGAAAGAGGCGTGATTATATATATGTATGTATCAGGTATTCACCCTGCAATGTCCTAACCAGACCGGGAACAAATTGACAAAGTGATAAATATCAATTTTTGTGAGTGTCCCACCGAGAATCGAACCCGGAACCTTTGCGTCGCAGGCAGTCGCACTACCACTGCGCCACATCGGCCGTCGGAATTATTTATATGTAAGTACGACACGACAGCTTCATTAAGAACATTATTGAAGGGAAGGTGGAAGGAAAGAGAGGCAGAGGTAGACCTAGACGCACTTACTCTACCCAGATAAAGGAAAAAGTCAATGTCGTGTCGTATCAAGAGGTCAAGTCACTGGCGGAGAGGAGAGAAGATTGGAAGTTACTCCACCGACAAGAGTTTGACTCTTAAATTTGAAGAAAGAAAGTATTAGTAGGTATTTATTTTCAGAGTAGTGTAAGACGTGTTATTTTCTTTTTAAGTTTTAATTTTCACTCTCTCGAGCAGAGCACCCGCTTCTATTTCTCTCTTTTTACCCTCTGGTTGGCCGGTAGAGAATGTCGCTTGGCATTAAGCCCGCTTTATGTACGATGCAATTAATACAATTAATTACAAATAAAAAATAAATAAATAAAATATCCAGGACAATTCACACAGCACCATCTAGCCCCAAACTAAGCAAAGCTTGTACTATGGGAACAAGATAGCTGATATTATTACATACATACTTTTTTTTTTTTTGTAAATAAATACATATTATACAAAGAAACACCCAGACTAAACACAAATATCTGAAAATGACTTTACAAATATTTCGTAGAACCAGTGGACGGTGGAGTAAGCGGGTTCTCGAGTGGAGGCCACGCCTCGGCGAGCGTGGCGTTGGACGACCTCTGGCCAGATGGAAAACCTAGACGATTCCTGTCAGAAATTCGTTCAAGTTCCTAGGGATTTTTCCGAATTTCAAAAGTGGCAAAAGTTACTTTTTTTCAATAAAATATCGTCATCAGTTTTTTTACTTCTTTAACTTACGAAGGAAATTAATAATTGTTTAAGATTTTATACGTATTATATAATAATGCCCCCCATTATATGACTAAGGGACTCGAGGGTGTGTATTGCAATTTTAGGCGACGGGCTGACAACCTGTCACTATAGTGATACACAGTTATCTGATTGACCCTCAAACTTTTGTCAGACGTGGTGTTAATATCCGTTGAACGGCCGTTAACACTCTGCCTACCCCGTAAGGGATATAGGCGTGATTTATGTATGTATGTATGTATGTATTATATGACAGTTGCATTAAATAAATATGATTTGTATTTATTCCAAATCATATCTTACACAAACAAGTAACGTTCAATAATCTGTGAAATCTGTGAATTGTTCAAACATTCACCCTCCGACGCGAGTTCCACTGGCTTCGTGAATATTTCAGTACGCGGAACAGAGAGGGCGTGGCTAGTGCTGTCCCGCCTTAGCGCAAAAACTGATGTGTTGAGTGTGAAAGTTTGTATTCCAAAGCGGGGTCCCGTTTGTTACTATAGTACCGCCGCTGAGAGAAGTCGGTTTCGACAGCTGTCATCTCCATACTAAAAGAGATGTCAACAAAGGAAAATGAATCCTCTGCCATAGTATTATCACGAATCTGACAGCTATCAAAACCGACTTCTCTCGGCGGCGGCACTATACCAGTAGTGCCAGTATTATGAAACTACAAGCTACAAGTCTACAGCTGAAATTCTTAGTACATTGCGTAGCAATGAAAATGAAAATCACTAGACCACTAGAACCACAGAGAAGAACCACCAGTGGTTCTAGTGGTACATACTGGTGTCCCACTAGAACCACCAGGGATATAAATAAGTCACTCTACGACAGCCACGAGAAGAAATAAAGTGGCGTTGTTCTATTTCGACGCCAAACGGTAAGGAAATCTACACTAAAATGAAAATCACGCACACACGCCTTAAATCACACCCTTTACAATACAAGGCGTGGCAAAAGAGGCGTGGCTTATTTAACCACGCCCCCTGACAGTAACCCCTCCCCTTCCCGGTCAGTGTTGATCGGGACGCGAGGCGCGGCGTTTCGGAAAACACGGGAAAATTTTGTAAAAAAAGACAGTGTAGTGAAAGTTTGGCTAAAGGTCGATTTTTTTAAGTGTTTCGGTGTGGTTTTGTTTATTCGAAGTGGATTTTTGGTCAAGTGATTTATTTAGTTTTCAGGTAAGTAAATCGTGTAAATTGTGGATAAGATTATCATCCCCCCATTTGTACCCATGGGTGACGTAACAGGCGAGTAAGGGACTCGACGGTTTCATGTGTATTACAAGTTTAGGCAACAGACTACCAACCTGTAACTATAGAGATACACGATTTTTATGAAACAGTTCTCAACAGGGACGATAGCGACCGTATTTTTACTCGACTGCCCAATACATAAAAATAATTGAATTTCGTTGGCATTATAATGACTAAAAAACGAGAATCGGGTCCCTGATATCACGCCATGCCCGCAAGGGATAAAGGCGTGATATGTGTATGTTAGTAAATATACCGTGTGATGCCGGCTTAGAATAGCATCACCTCATTTCTTGCCCGTGGGAGTCGTAAGAGGCGACTAAGGGACTTGAGGGTATGTACTGCAGTTTTAGGCGATGGGCTGACAACCTGTCACTATGGCGATACACGATTTTCCGGATGACTCTCAAATGTTTGTCAGACGAGGCATAAATGTCCGTTTTATGCGGCCATTTATGCTCTGCCTACCCCGCAAGGGATTATAAAAGATAAAAAAACTTTATTGTAATACTGTGTGTTGCAGATCTTAATTAAAATCATTTTGGTACCAACAGCTTGCCCATTTCGGACAAGCTGTTAAGCTGTTATAGGCGTGATATGTGTATGTACCTATGTAAGTAAATAGGGAAGCAGTTAGTGCACTAGCTTTCAGAAGAGCTACTTTTGAAACGTTCATTTCCACAAGAAAAGCGGATAGGTACATTTTGATGTCACTACGTACATACATAATATCACGCCTACAATCCCTTACGGGGTAGGCAGAGCGTAAACGGCTCTACCTAAAAGGAAATTTACGCCACGTCCGATTAACATTTGAGGGTCATTCAGAAAATCATGTATCACCATAGTGACAGGTTGGCAGATCATCGCCTAAAATTGCAATACACATGTAACCCTCGAGTCCATAAGTCGCCTCTTACGACACCTGCGGGAAAGATATGGGTTGATGCTATTCTGAACCAACATCACATATTTTTTCATTTATAATGCGCACTGCTAAAGAGTGGAACTCACTACCTGCGTCTGTGTTTCCAAACGCATACAACCCTAATATCTTCAAAGTAAGAGTGAAAAGGCTTCTTCTGGGCTATCTTAGACTATCTTTCTCTGTCGTATGACCTAGACTAGAGTCAAGAGCAAAACCATCATTAATAATAAAAAAAAAGTCTTGCTTTCAACGTTCCCTATTCCCCACGCTACGATTCTCGTAGACGTTTGCTACGGTCTAGGCTACAGCTTCAGCTACGGCTACAGCGCGGCGCTAGCCACGTAGCAAATTGGCTACTGTTCGCTACTTGACTGAGAGGTCATATGAACTATCTAGCAATTTTTTTAAACGTTTTGAAATTCAGTATTTGGATCGCGTCTTTTTCTTGCCGTGTGACGCCGGCTTAGAATAGCTTTACCCCATTTCTTACCCGTGGGAGTCGTAAGAGGCGACTAAGGGACTCGAGGGTGTGTATTGCAATTTAAGGCGATGGGCTGACAACCTGTCACTATTGCGATACACAATTTTTCGAATGACCCTCAAAAGTTTTTGCGGCCGTCGTTTACGCTCTGCCTACCTCGCAAGGGATTATAGGCGTGATATGTGTATGTATGATATGTGCGTCTTTTTACGACACCCACGAGTAGAATTGGGGTGATGCTATTCTAAGCCGGCATCACACGGACGGTAAACTGTTATTATTATTAATTAGGAGTAAAATTTCCTGATTAAGGTGGTTCGAGAGCTAGTAGCGCCCCCTAAACAGGAAAAAATCCCTGGACTAGTCATCTGTAAACCAAAGTATCAATTCTCGGCAATAAAAATACTACAAAGATTATTTAGAATCAATAAAATCTTTGTAGTTAGTTATTTTTCTCAAGTTAATATCTCAATTTTTGGTAAAGTGTTTGCCTTTGCCTGCACAAAGTAAACCAAAGACAAGACAAATGTCATTTAAGAACATTTTAATTTTTTCTAACCATGGCAATGGCAATAATTTGTGTTCATGTCATACGAAGGTCATGGAAAGTTATAAAGTCATCGTGAAGAGTAAAGATATTTTTTAAATATCTTAGTATTAACACACTTTTTTATTATTCTAATAAGTAGATGTTGTAAATAAAGCATGATTCTCGAAATGTTTTTCAGATTTTCTTGAAATCGACCATCTTAGCATACGGATTGTAATATCCTTCTAAAATTATAATTATGCAAAAGTTTTGTTTGTTTGTTACTTCTTCACGCAAAAATTACTAAACCGATTGAAATGATATTTGGCACATTTATAGAAGGTAACATTGATTAGCATATAGGATAGTATTCTCGCCGGCAAGAAGTATTATACTTTATACCTAGAACTATAATAGTTCTCGAAATGGTATTAAGAATTTCTTGAAATCGACCATCTTAGCATACCGATTGTAATATCCACGAAATATCTATAATATACATATCTCAAATCCGTATAAATGTATTTATTGTGAAGCTTTCGTAATCTTTAGACCACAAATAAGACTCTGAAATTGAAATTGAAATTGAAATTCTTTATTCAATGTAGGATAGTATTATCATATCACTTATTGACGTCATGAACCGTCATTGTAAAAAAAATAAATTTGTATCACACAATTTTCTTTTTTTTATAACAATTTTGTAATGTCCTAATAGAAAACCGGCTCGGGCGGGAGAAAAAAAATAAAAATCAAAGCACTGCACTCAAATCAAAATGTGTACAAAATGGTCGATTTCCTGGATTTCCTAAAGAAGAGACGGCTCGACAGACAATCAGTGTAACGGAAATAAAGAAAACGCAGTTCTATTTAGAGACAATTCGATAAGCTTCCCGCCACTTCCCGCCAATACTGTTACCGTGCGGCGGCGGCGGCGGCGGAGTCGCTACAGGGGCCCGTTCAATCGACCATCTTTCGTAGCTCTTTCGTCGCTCTTTTATACTTTGACAGTTCGTAAAACCGCGTTTTGGCGCGCATGGTATAAAATTTCTCCTGACTGACGTGCTAAAACGCAGTTTTATGACCTGTCATCGGAGAAAATACCGACTAGGAGAAACAGCATGAACGCGCCCCAGGGGTGCGTTAAACGTGCTACGGATAAGATAACCTTAACTTAAAACTCTGACACCAGGGTTCATCAGATCGTTGGATGACTCGGTGTCCCGAAAAGAAGAACTTAAAATTTAAATTAACACACCTCTGAACGGGGGTTTGGCGAAGTGAATGAACGAAAGACAGTTAGATGTCATCACATTAGCGATTTCTAAATATTTACCGCTGCTTCTGTTCCTATTTTCGTATTTAAATTTATAGATAAACAATAGAAATATATCAAAACTTACCTGTCAAACTGACGTTCGGCGAAATTTTCTCTCAGTCGAGTGGTCGAGAAATTTTATCCGACGTGTGCGCATGAACGGGGGATAAGTTTGACAAGTAGAAATTTTCTCCTGATAGACGCACCAAAACGCGGTTTTACGAGCTGTCATCGCTGATAAATTATCTTATGCGGCGGCGTTGAACGGCTTCTAGGGGTACGTTCAACGTGCTACAGTTAAGATAACCTTAGCTCAAAATTTCAACCAACACACCTCTGAGCGGGGGTTTGGCAAGTGAATGAACGACAGACAGTTAGTACATTAGCGGTTTCTAAATATTTGCCGCTGTGTCTGTTCTTATTTTCGTAAATAAAAAATTTCGAGATTTTTTGCCTGGCCTATAAATGGCAGCTTACAAGCATAATCCACACTAATATTATAAATGCGAAAGTAACTCTGTCTGTCTGTCTGTCTGTCTGCTACGCTTTCACGGCCAAACCGCTGAACCGATCTTCATGAAACTTGGCACAGAGATTGCTAGCATACCGAGAACGGACATAGACTACTTTTTATCACCATTCGAGGGTCTGGAGTATAGATGTAGACCACCAGGTGTACCACCAGGAGCCCAGCTAAACTATTAGAGATACAGGCATGGTTCCAAAACAAAAGTTGTTCAGTATGATGGGCCGCTTCTTTTCACAAGGACATTGAGGATCTGGAGTACCTTATGTAGACCACCAGGTGTACCACCAGGAGCCCAGCTAAACTATTAGAGATACAGGCATGGTTCCGAAACAAAAGTTGTTCAGTATGATGGGCCGCTTCTTTTCACAAGGACATTGAGGATCTGGAGTACCTTATGTAGACCACCAGGTGTACCATCAGGAGCCCAGCTAAACTATTAGAGATGCAGGTATGGTTCCAAAACAAAAGTTGTTTAGTATAATAGGTCGCTTCTTTTCACAAGGACATTGAGGATCTGGAATACCTTATGTAGACCACCAGGTGTACCATCAGGAGCCCAGCTAAACTATTAGAGATACAGGCATGGTTCTAAAACAAAAGTTGTTCGGTATGATGGGCCGCTTTTTTTTACAAGGACATTGAGGACCTGGAGTACCTTATGTCACCAGGTGTACCATCAGGGACCACGTTAACTATTAGAGCTACAGGTATGGTTCCAAAACAGAAGTTTTTCAGTATGATGGGCCGCTTCTTTTCACACGGACGTTGAGGATCTGGAGTACCTTATGTTGACCACCAGGTGTACCATCAGGAGGCCAGCTAAACTATTAGAGATACAGGCATGGTTCCAAAACAAAAGTTGTTCGGTATGATGGGCCGCTTCTTTTCACAAGGACATTGAGGATCTGGAGTACCTTATGTAGACCACCAGGTGTACCATCAGGAGCCCAGATAAACTATTAGAGATACAGGTATGGTTCCAAAACAGAAGTTGTTCAGTATGATGGGCCGCTTCTTTTCACAAGGACATTGAGGATCTGAAGTACCTTATGTAGACCACCAGGTGTACCATCAGGAGCCCAGCTAAACTATTAGAGATACAGGCATGGTTCCAAAACAAAAGTTGTTCAGTATGATGGGCCGCCTCTTTTCACCAGGACATTAAGGATCTGCAGTACATAATGTAGACCACCAGGTGTACCATCAGGAACCCACGTGAACTATTAGAGATACAGAAATGGTTCCAAAACAAAAGTGGTTCAGTATGATGGGCCGCTTCGTTTCACAAGGACATTGAGGATCTGGAGTACCTTATGTAGACCACCAGGTGTACCACCAGGAACCCACGTAAACTATTAGAGATACAGAAATGGTTCCAAAAAAAAAGTTGTTCAGTATGATGGGCCGCTTCTTTTCACAAGGATATTGAGGATCTGGAGTACCTTATGTCACCAGGTGTACCATCAGGAGACCACGTAAACTATTAGAGATACAGAAATGGTTCCGAAACAAAAGTTGTTCATGATGATGGGCCGCTTCTTTTCACAAGGACATTGAGGATCTGGAGTACCTTATGTAGACCATCAGGTGTACCATCAGGAGCCCAGCTAAACTATTAGAGATACAGGCATGGTTCCAAAACAAAAGTTGTTCAGTATGATGGGCCGCCTCTTTTCACCAGGACATTAAGGATCTGCAGTACATAATGTAGACCACCAGGTGTACCATCAGGAACCCACGTGAACTATTAGAGATACAGAAATGGTTCCAAAACAAAAGTGGTTCAGTATGATGGGCCGCTTCGTTTCACAAGGACATTGAGGATCTGGAGTACCTTATGTAGACCATCAGGTCTACCATCAGGAGCCCACCTTATTGGAGATACAGAAATGGTTTCAGAACAAAAGTTGTTCAGTATGATGGGAATAAGTTGAGAAAGGACATTGCCTTCTTTACCGAGGACAGAAAAACAAAAAATGTGGTATATAGAGGTATAAAAATGTATAACAGTAACTTATATTACCTTTTGATCTGTCTAATCTACTTATGCTAACCATTTTAGTGTGCTCAAATCGGCACCTCTGGAGTAAGTACTCTGTTATCTACTGACTTTTGTATTCATTGGTTATAAATATTGATCTCTCAGGCCGGATAGCAAATTTTGAATTGTCCCTTTAACAACAGAAGCAAGCAAGTCATCTTTAAACAGTAGAGATAAGAACTGTTCTAATATCACTGTCACACTTACTATGTATACACATACCTACTTTAGAACTTCTGCCTAAAAAAAAACTATCTAACGCGGACGAAGTCGCGGGTAAAAGCTAGTAAATTAAATAATTAAAAAACACGACTGCTTTCTGAGATAAAGCCTAGCCTATGACACTCGGGATAATGCAAGGATTCCTCCGGTACAATTCCCATTCGCATCTGTTCAGTGGTTAACGAGTTTCGCACATAATATACTACATACATACATACATGAACTCTCAAAACAGTCCTTTTTGGTTAGGCAGTCGTGTAAAAAGAAGCCAGGGGCCGTTTGAAAAGCGTCTCAATTATGTTTCAATAGAATGTCAGTTGGATGGTTTTGGCAGTTCAACAGTATTCAACAGTTTGACGTATAGAAAGCGCGAATGGCAATAGAATTACAGTTGAGTGTCGATTGCATTACAATAGCATATAATCGGGGATTATGGCATATAAATCTTAAACTGCACAGTCTTCAGAAAACGTACACGGCCACGAACACAATTTTTTCTGTTTGTTAGAAAACTGTCTTATAAAAAAAATTAAAGTGTTTTTTTTTGGGTTGAGGAAAGAAAACGCGCCTTGCGTTACGGTGCGTAACTGTGACAGTAGGTATTTGTATGGGGATAAGATCGGAATTCGCAATTTCGTCAATTCGCAATTGACTGACAGACGCATGCGTTACGGTGCCATAAAAAAATCTGTGACGGACGCCACTTGTCGTCCGTCACTGATTTTTTTATCCTACACCGCCTAAAGGCTGAATTGCTGATGATGATGAAATACAATACCCCTGTTTCTAACATGTCAAAATATTGTGGAATTCTGAGAAAGCTACATCCAATTCAATTTGTCGGGAATATGATTAGCTACCCTCAAACTGAGTTACCACACGGCGTCACGGCAGGAAGCCAGCCACCGCCGCACCGCCATCGTCGGGGGGACTCAGCCCGCGCACCTAACCTACAGACACCACATATCACGCCTTATCCCTCGCGGTGTAGGCAGAGCATTAACGCCACGTTTGAGATAATATGATTGTCTAATTCCAAGCTAAACTCCCGCAGTGGAAGCGATTTACACAGGTAAATTTCTAGTAAAATACCAGGAGTTCAACTGAAGGCAGACAATGGCCGCGTTACGCAGCGCTAAATAGCATACGCTGCACAATAGCAGCGCATACTATGAATTAAACGTGAACCTAAATCTATTTAACTTAATTAACTAAGTTGAGTGAAATTGGCAAATGATGTGTTCTGACCTTTACATAACTCAATTCTGTAGTAAATACCGTCTGCCGATCTGGCGTTACGTCACACGTATAAGCACTAGATTATAAGTAAGTACCTCCAAATTATATCACCCCACGAATTCCGCAATTCGTACTAAGGAGTCACAATGATAATGGTACAACAAATATGACTAAAGGGAACACACCATTAACACGAAGAAACAGTTTTATACTAAAACAACTAGGTTTCACACTTACAGTCACGTCGCCGGCGCAAATGCATAAAATACCCAACGGAGAAAGGAAGTACAGGGAATGGATCAAATAGGAATTCCGTGGGTACTTACAGGGCTGGGTGGAAAAGATATCGACACCCAGCATTCCACTACAGCCTTGGCGCGTTATTCACTTCAAACCACTCACAGCTTCTGTTCGTATTTCACTTTGATATTAGTCATTACGCGTGACCCAACACGAATTAGGGCCGTACAAAACGCGAGCCGATATGGCCACTTGATGCCTATTCAACGCGACGCTCACGTGGAAGACGTCGAGACATCCAACAATCACTAAGCCTGGTATTCTAGTATAACCCAGGAGAACCGCAATAATACGATGCATCAACACGCGCGATCTCAAATTGAATCGTCCATTACACGCGGCATCACAAAACGCGTGGCGGGAAATCCGTACAAAACACAATACGTTCTCGTCCGAACGGTTTTGAGTGACTGATAGTGCGGTGCAGAAATCACCGCTTGGCGCCTACCAGGCGGCCCGCGCGCACGCCGCCACCCTCGCCCCGCGAGCGAGAAAGGGACAACATATGCCCAGAGCGATGCGTGCGAAATCGCGGCGCATTCATAGACCGTCATTAATACCTAACTTACCCCAGCATAGCAACGCTAAATTAAACAATGATATTTGAGGGAATTCTTAGGAAAATCGTGTATCACTATAGTGACAGGTTGTCAGTCTGTCGCCTAAAAATGTGGTACAGATGAAACCCTCAAGTCCCCTGTTACGTCACCCGCGGGAATGCTATTCTAAGTAGGCATCAAACGGCAATCACAGTAGATAACAAAGCAGTCGAATTATCACTCATTCAGATTGTTCCCAGTTTGGACATTGAAGCTATCGTCAGTTCCTGTCCAGTACTTTTCTGTTTATGAACATTACATTAACAGCCACAACAGTCCACTGCTGGACACGGGTCTCCCACTATTGAGGGATATTGCCATACTCATCACGTTTGGCAGGCGGATTGCCGATCGCAGTGCAAGATGTTGCATTCACAGGGAACGCTGTTGCCCATTCCCTGGTTTATTATACCTTAGTAGTTTTTTACGACACCCACTTGTAGAATTGGGCTGGTGCTATTCTAAGCCGGCACCACACTGCAGATAACACATATCACGGCTTTATCCCTCGCGGTGTAGGCAGAGGGTTAACACCCGTTAAAATACGGTTGCTACGTCTGACAAATATTTGAAGGCCATCTCAGAAAAATCGTGTATCACTATAGTGACAGGTTGTCAACCTGTCGCCTACGATTGTAATACAGATGAAACCCTTGAGTCCCCTCTTGCGACACCTCGGTGTCCCACATGTTGTGATGATTTCACGGCTAACAGCCCAGTATAGCTAGGTTGTTATGTTTCGAAAATATTTAAGTACCTAAATTATTTTTGGCTGGTTTCTGGACCATTGGCGGAACCCAATTTATTTTTTTGTGTAATTGTAGTCATATACTAACATACTTTCGTTTGCAGTGGATAAATACGACTTAAACTGGGTTTTTACACTGCGTAAATTGTCACATAGACAATACTGGTATCACTATCACTACATAGTATAAAATCAAGTCGCTTCCCGTTTGGTGTCTCCTTATATCTTTAGAATTACCCAACGGATTTTGATGCGGTTTTTTTTATTAGATAGAGTAACTTGAGATGAAGGTTTATAAGAATAATTTATTCCGGAAAATTGTCACATTCCCATGGGAAACCGGGTAGCCCAACTGGTAGTAAACTATTGACCCCCTTTTGACACCTTTACGGACTAAAATTTCAAAAATGCTGAAACACGTGTTTTATTATTTTAAGTTCTGAGTCTAATTAGAAATTTTGAAACAGATCCCATTAAAGATAAAAAACTTTCATACAAACTTTTAACCCCTTTTTCACCCATTTAAGGGTTAAAATTTCAAAAATGCTGAAACACGTGTTTAATTATTTTAAGTTATTAGTCTAATCACAAATTTTGAAACACATCACATTCATTTAAAAAAACGAACTTTAATACAAACTTTTAACCCCCTTTTAACCCTATTAATTGCTATAATTTCAAATATGCTGAAAGTGCTGAAACACGTGTTCAATTATTTTAAGTCATAAGTCTAATCACTAATTTTGAAACGGATCACCTAGAGAGTTAAAACTTGGACATGTTGTCTTAAGTTGTCTTAAGTGTGATCCACACTTAAGACAACAAACTTTCATACAAAGATTTAAGCCCCTTTTCATCCCTTGGGGGATTGAAAAAACGGAATTTCATCTATAATAGTTGCTTTATTACATAAAAAAACTTCATGTCCAAGTTTTATCTCTCTAGGTGATCCGTTTCAAAATTAGTGATTAGACTTATGACTTAAAATAATAAAACACGTGTTTCAGCATTTTTGAAATTTTAATCCTTAAAGGTGTCAAAAGGGGGTCATAAGTTAAAGTTAGCCAGTTGGGCTACCCGTTTTCCTATGGGAATGTGACAATTTCCCGGCATAAATTATACTTATAAACCTTCCTCTCAAGTTACTCTAAAGATTTATGGAGACTCCAAACGGGAAGCAACTTTATTTTATACTATATAGTATGATGTAGTGATACAATTTTAGCGTCCACCTCCGTCAATGCATCTTGCCAATATAAAGTCTTTAAATTACCTTCATTACATTGGGCTTCATACAAAATTGTATCTACATTCTAGCCAGCAATGCGTTAATGAAGCGAGACGGATTATCACTACATAGTATAGTAAAGTCGCTTCCCAAGTCTGCCCCTGTCTGTTTGTTTATTTGTATGCTTAAATCTTCAAAACCACTAAACGGATCTTGATGTAGTTTTTTTAAAAGATAGACTGATTCAAGGGGAAGGTTTTTATGTTTTATTTATGTCGGGAGAAGGTCTGTTTCCCGTGGGAAATCAGTTAACAGCGAGTGAAACCGCTGGGCGGGTCGCTAGTATTTTATAATTTGAATACCTAATTTTAAAACACTTCCCGTGTTAGGTATACAATTTTTGAAAACTTGCAAAATAATCCTGCCCACGCTTTGCAAGTTTTCAATTTATTTATTATTATTATTAGCCTGAGAGATCCCACTGCTGGGCAAAGGCCTTCCCCACGGTCTTCCATATACTGCGATCCAGTGCCTAATTCGTCCACTCTTTTGAGTATGTATCAAGATCGTCGCGCCAGTTTTCAATAAAAAAATATAATATTAATTTATACAAATATATTATTTATATTAATTCAAGACACCAAATTTTTTTATTTAATAAATGAGCTACCATACAATGAATCGAAAAATTACACAAAATGTAATATAAATGGACCCGGCGTGGCGCGGCGCCGCCGGCGTGGGCGGATTTTTTAAAAGTTTTTAACGGGTGGTAGAAAAAGCTCTCAAAGTACTAAATCTCACTTTATTTTAAGAAAACTATGTACATACATCATACATAAATCAGCCTATTGCAGTCTACTGCTGGACGTAGGCCTCCCCCAGGGTACGCCATAGGGCACGATTTTTTGTTTTCGCCATCTAGTTGCTACCAGCCGCTTTTTTTAAGTCAACGGTCCATCTGGCCAGAGGTCGTCCAACGCTACGCCTGCCGAGGCGTGGCCTTCACTCGAGAACCCGTTTACTCCACCGTCCATCGGTTCTACGACAGATGTGCTCAGCCCACTGCCACTTCAGTTGCTACACTTCCAGACTGTGTCTGTTACTTTGGTATTTTTGCGGATATTCTCACTCCGGATTTTATCCATTATAGAGATACCGAGCATAGACCTTTCCATAGCCCTCTGAGTGACATGAAGCTGGTGGGCCAGTTTAACTGTCAGTCCTGCAGGACGCACTGATCGAACATCTTGGTCTTGAAGCATTGTGGCAAGGGTGATTCCAGAATATGTCGCAACTTCCGAAATGCTGCCCAGCCCGGCTGCACTCTTCTGGTGATTTCAGCCTCAAAGTTATCTCTGCCCAAGGTACACCTACTTCCGGACAACTTTAAGGGCTCGGGGATGATGTGTTGATTGAACATGACTTTCGTCTTGTCCAAGTTCATCCCGAGTACAACACGTCTCGAAGCGACGTTGAGACTGGTCAACATTTTTTGCAGATCCTGCAGCGGTTCAGCCATTATGACTATATCGTCGGCAAAGCGGAGATGTGTAAGATATTTGCTGTTGACCTTGATGCCTAGTCCATCCCACTGCAGAGTCTTAAAGATATCCTCAAGCGAATTGGTGAAGATGATATAACGTCACTCTGTCTTACACCTCGGAGTAGTTTGATGGATCCTGTATTGTGGTTTTGTACTTGGACGGACATCGTTGCCATTTGATAGAGGCTTCTTAACACCTCCACATATCGCCAATCCACTTGGCACTGCTGCAAGGACTCCAAAACATCCCAGGTTTCGATGGAGTCGAAGGCTTTTTCGTAGTCCACAAAGGCCATACACAGCGGTTGGTTATACTATTCTGACTTTTGTATAACCTGTCGTACAGTATGGATGTGGATGTGGGTCACGGTGCTGAAGGCTTTACCTATTCTGGTGGCTGGTAGGCGTCAAATCTTAATGCCAAACGATTCGTAATGACTCTCGTGAACAGCTTATAGACGTGGTTCAGAAGTGTGATCGGCCTGTAGTTTTTGAGGAGCATTTTGTGTCCTTTCTTGAAAAACAATGCCACAACACAACACCTCTGCTCCACGCCTTCGGGGTTGTCCCATTGGCTATAACGGAGTTGTATATCCTTTTCAGCTCTTTGAGCAGACTTTCCACCAGCCTTAAGTAGCTCAGAGGCCACTCCGTCTTCTCCGGGAGCCTTCCCATTCTTAAGCTGTCTAAGAGCTATTTCTAAGAGGAAATATGTACTCGGCGTGAGTTTTTCTGTGACTCGGCGGCGGCGGCGGCGCGCCGGCGTGGCGCGGACCTCTATACTAGCTTTTACCCGCGACTTCGTCCGCGTTAGATAGTTTTTTTAGAAAGAGGTTCTAAAGTAGATATGTATATTCATAGTAAGTATGACAGTGATATTAGAACAGATCTTATCTCTACTGTCAAAGGATGACTTGCTTGCTTCTGTTGTTAAAGGGACAATTCAAAATTTTATATCCGGTGTACTGCCCTGAGAGATCAATATTTATAACCATTGAATACAAAAGTCAGTAGATAACAAAAAATCCTCGGTTTAAAGTTGCTAATGTCCTTTCTCAACTTATTCCTATCATACTGAACAACTTATGTTTTGGAACCATTTCTGTATCTCTAATAGTTTAGCTGGGCTCCTTGTGGTACACCTGGTGGTCTACATCTGTACTCTAGACCCTCGAATGGTGATAAAAAGTAGCCTATGTCCGTTCTCGGTATGCTAGCAATCTCTGTGCCAAGTTTCATGAAGATCGGTTCAGCGGTTTGGCCGTAAAAGCGTAGCAGACAGACAGACAGAGTTACTTTCGCATTTATAATATTAAGTGTGGAAGTGTGGATAGAGGTATAACACATAACGAATCGTCCAATAAATAAGCAACTATAGAAATTTAGTAAGTTATGCCCTCAAATAAAGCCAGCCGTACCGGACTAGACTATAAGCTTCCCCAACACTATCCGATGACAAGTGGCGACGCCATAAGGGTTGTTTGTTTTAAGGGTCCGCGCCACGGGACGATAATCGGTTTGTCCGCGATTAATTAGATGAGAGTGTTAACGCGGGGAAGTTTATCAATGTATGTGGCATAAGAATTTATACGTACAAACAGCCACAACAGTCCACTTTTTTATAATTTCTTTCTTATTTTTATTTATTTTTATAAACTTAGTATACCATAGTATAATGCCGTGTGTGTGATGCCGGCTTAGAATAGCATCACCCCATTTCTTGCCCGTGGGAGTCTCAAGAGGCGACTAAGAGACTCGAGGGTGTGTATTGCAATTTTAGGCGATGGGCTGACAACCTGTCACTATAGTGATACACAATTATCTGAATTACCCTCAAATGTTTGTCAGACGTGGAGTAAGTGGCCGTTTTGTCGGTCGTTTACGCTCTGCCTACCCCGCAAGGGATATAGGCGGGATATATGTATGTATGTATGTATGTAGTATACAACTACTTCTCTTTTCTTGGACCGAGTCGTTGAACCCTGGAATTTTTCAACCGCCTACTACACATTACTATTATATTATCTGTGCTACATGTTGTAGGCCTCTGACATGGTTGTGTAACGACCGCCGCGCCGTCTAAGTAATTAGTTAACTTGGTTTTACGTGCCCTCTGAAGCACGGAACACCATCTTTCTTTTCGAACAATCAGTGGTTCAGCTTGCAATGTCCTAACCAAACTAGGAACTAATTCACAAAGTGATAAATATCAACTTTGTGAGTGACCCACTGAGAATCGAAGCCGGAACCTTTGCGCCGCAGGCAGTCGCACTACCACTGCGCCACATCGGCCATCAAACAGTCCACTGAAAAAAAAAATAAGGTGTAAAAAATCGTTGTAAAACATTATCGACATAATTATTTGCATTATCTAAACATTGATGGTGGTTAAAGAGTTACGAGAACAATATATATGATAAGGAACAACTTTCCCCAAGGAACATAGGTCGAAAATATGGGTAAAATATTTTGAGTTTTCATTGTTGGTAGCTCAAATCAGCTGATCGGCAATTTTGTATCCGGGAGGTCAAAATATTTTTTCGTGTTTCGACCTATGTTTCTTGGGCAAATTTTGTAACTTATCGTTATCGCTGCCGTGTGATGCCGGCTTAGAATAGCATCATCCCATATCTTTCCCGTGGTTGTCGTAAGAAGCGACTAAGGGTAATGGTAAAACGGGCAGATTTCCGCAACTCGACGTCTTCTTGCGCCTATTTTGCGTATAGCGACTATGGGACTCGAGGGTGTGTATTGCAAATTTAGGCGATGGGCTGACAACCTATCACTATGGTGATACACAATATTCCAAACGACCCTCAAATGTTTGTCAGACGTGGTGTGGATGTCCGTTTTTGCGGCCGTTTGCGCTCTGCCTACCCCGTAAGGGAATAGGCGTGACATATGTATGTATGTTTGTATCGTTATCACCAGCCCGCCCTCTATCTTCAGTATCGGTCACTAGTTAAATTTCACCCAATATTGTACCTTATAGACTGGCAGCTTCGTGCTTGCCGCTCCTTCATTGGTTGCGGTGAGGCGGGGGGAGGGTTGCACGTCACTAGCACGCGTATGCTACACACGTAGAGATTTCAACTGAACATATCTCGAGATTAATACTTATAGGTAATTATAGTTCTCAATAATTTCATATGTTTTTATTTTTGGTGGGATATTTTTATGTTTGCCGCGAATGATTCCACGAGTAAATCTGCACACACGCACACAACACACATAAGGCCTTTATACCTTGCAGCGTAAGGCAAAGTGTTCACAGCCGTAAAAAACGGTTGCTATCGCCACATCTGACCATCTGACAAATATTTGAGAGCCGTTTCAGACGTTAGTCGCTGATTACGACATCTGCGCAAAGAAAATGGGTCGATCCTATACATAACACGGTAACATGTGAAATTGCCATTGTGTTGTTAATGAATAAATAATAAAGTAATTAGAAATTTAGATATATATTCTGTGCATATCTTATCCGCATATCAGTCGGGATAGCTTTTTAACAGTATAAAACTGGGAGACTTTTCGCCGAATCACTCCTAAAGTGAAACTATCAACCTCTTTTCGCTTTTTTGGAAATAAGTTTTTCTTGGGAGATTTAAACTTTGAACTTCCCGCATCATTTTTTGTTCTGCCTTCGATTACAATATTCCTTACATATCTTTCTGGAAATCCCGTAACGCTGGCTACTAATTTTGCTAAATTGACATCATTCTGGTGTTCCTGCGTAGAAGGATCTTTCTTGCGTTCTTTAAAGAATTTGTGTATGTTATACACAACTTCCTTTGTTTGTTTTCTTATTGGAGGACTCATCTTGGGGTCGTAATCTCATGTGCGTCTTGTAAAAAGTTTCGAGTTCCTAAGTACACAAGTGACCGCGGCGAGTGACCGCCGGCAAATGACAATCAGTGCTCGCGCCCTTTCCCCGCACACTTTCCGCACCCCCGCAGAGATCATAATTACCCTGCCCCCCGAACGTCTGTAACGCCGCAGGGAGCGGCATGCACGACGTTGCCAGACTATAGTCAACCGTTTTTCTTCAATGCAGCATCTTACTTGACGATAAAATATCAAATTATTATTACAAAATTAGATCAGTCGATAACATAAAGCTTTTATTATCTCTTCCAAATCGAAGAAGCCACCCCTCATCGGCTGCCGCGCCCGCAGCGCCCCCGCTGTGACTAAAAATTGCAATTTCTTACCTTTGACATTCCAACCGCCTTGCGTCAAATCATAAATAACCTCAAATTTCACTATAAATTATATTTTCGCCTTTGTCAATATCGTATTAAGGTTGCCAGATCGGAAATCGAAATTCGAAAATCGGGAAACATGATTTTGTAGTTGTGACGTGAAAATAGCTTGTCTTGCGGTCCTGTCGGCCGATAAACGACTTTACGACCTTTATTTAAGGGCTGTGTCACGATGAAAGATGGCAATTCAAAGATGGCGGCCATGATAGAGATGTCGTTTAACACGTTCGACCGCGGTACCCGGGCCTCCCATGCTCACGCAAAAGCACTATTTGTTTCCATGCAAATTCCAGCGACGGTGAATGCAGTACTGTCATCAATCATCCATCAAAATCACCTGCTTTCGTCACCAACGGGTATATCCGTAGTGCGGGAGTACCCGTACTGTCATATTCCAATAAATTCTGAGTGGCTATCTGTGTCAGTACGGCAAATGCAGTTGTGATTTTTTTCAATGAATTGTGCAACCAAATACATATATTGTTACAAAATAGCTATAATTTGTTTATAATCAACACACTATTAGCAATATTTATGCTTACCTTTAATTATTTAGTTTATATACATATATTATTTAGTGGCTATCTGTGTCAGTACGACAAATGTAGCAGTGATTTTTTTCAATGAATTGTGTAACCAAATACATATATTGTTACAAAATAGCTATATTTTGTTTATAATCAACACACTATTAGCAATATTTATGCTTACCTTTAATTATTTAGTTTATATATATATATATATTATTTAGTGGCTATCTGTGTCAGTACGGCAAATGTAGTAGTGATTTTTTTCAATGAATTGTGCAACCAAATACATATATTGTTACAATATAGCTATATTTTGTTTATCAACACACTATTAGCAATATTTATGCTTACCTTTAATTATTAAGTGCAAAAATTTTGGCGCGAAACACGCGCAGCATCCAGCCGCCGTCCGTTGCGCTCAGCGAAGCACTGACCCCCGCGCCCCACTAACGACCGAACAAGGACAGCGGGTATTCCCGTACTGTCAATATAAGGAGACCCGTTTGTCTGTGTGCGTGACCTTCATACATTGACATATATTTCTGTGTAAATGTGACAGAGGGATTTTGTCTTTCCTTCAAAGGATGACAGTTGATTTTCTCCACATACAATTTACACGGATTTTGCACTGCATTCACCGTTGTGTCTTTATCGATGCTTTAAAAAACCCGGGCTACGCCGTACTGTCGTTAACGCAAACTAGGCTAAAACGGCGTACACCGTTACCGCCGCCGAACGTGTTAACGCCGCATGTGGTATTTGACAGAAGAAAAGCGATTAAAACGATTACAGGTGAGGTCGGTGAAAGTCGGTATGGGAATATAGTGAATTTTATAACAAACTATATTTCCGCCCAGCGGTTTCACCCGCTGCCACTCATTTTCCCGTGGTAATAGTTGTTTTCTCGCGGTAAAAAGTGGCTTATGTGTTATTCCAGGTTATACTCTACCTGTGTTCCAAATTTCATCCAAATAGGTCAAGTCGTTTGAGCGTGAAAAGGTAACAAACATACATACATACACACACACACACATATACACAAACTCTCAGATTTATAATATTAGTATGCATTATAAGTTACTAGCGGCCTGCCCAACGGTTTCACTTGCTGCTTACTGTTTTTCTGCGGGAATAAGACATTTTAATATAGCCTATGTTCATGGATAATGTAGGCTTCTAATGGTAAAAGATTTTTGTAAATCGGTCCAGTTGTTTCTGAGCCTATTCAATTCAAACAAACAAACAATCAAATCTTCTCGCCTATCATATTATTAGTGAAGATAACTTTGATATTAAAAAACATATTAAGTTAATAGTACTTCTACAGACTTACCCCGCGTGATGTCGGCGAAGAAAGGAATCACCCCATTTCTTTACCGCGGGAGTCGTAAGAGGCGACTAAGGGACTTGAGGATGTGTATTGCAATTAAGGCGATGGGCTGACAACCTGTCACTATGGTGATACATAATTTACTAAATTACCTTTATTTACGGCTGTTTACGCTCTGCCTACCCCGCTAGGGATATAGGCGTGATATATGTATGTATGGACAGACTTACTTAATACATTTTTGTCGATACCTACCAATTTTTTCACATTTCAAACAATCTTGTTGCTTAGTTGCCGACTAAGCTCTATGAAAAAATAATCTCAGCTCTCCGAGGCATAAAAATTTGAATAAAAAATTGATTTCCTGATTGAATATCATCAAATCTGTTATTGTACTCGATCAGAGGGTCGCGAGTTCCCTTCCCGCCGTGACAGGTGTTTGCATTCTTCGCGTGAGGTGGGACATAAATTAAATTAAATTTTTAAGCTACCACAGGAAAATGTGAAGGATTTCTATCCGTCTTGTTTGTCTACAGTCAAGTTTTTCGGCTAAAAACATCGATAAGTACATTGCGGCGTAGGTCCTAGACATTTCTGTTTTCCGATACCGATGGAAAGCAATGATTTTTGTTTGTCAAAAACAAGCGCAAGAAAAAGCTTTTTTACGATTTTCGCATAAACTCGAGTGTTCCTTGAGGTAAGTATAAAATGGCATCTAACAAGCATAATAAATTAAAAAATTCACAAACAAGACTGCTTTCTGAGATAAAGCCGAGCCTATGACACTTGGGATAATGTAAGGATTCTCCCGATGCAATTCCCATTCGAATCTGTTCAGTGGTTAACGAGTTGCAGCACTTTAAAGAATCGCACATACATACATACATGAACTCTAAAAACATTACCACTCCTTTTTTAGTTGGGCGGTCGCGTAAAAAAGATCAGTTCCAGACAGATTTTACTGAGGTATAAGTGAGCCTCTTTTAAGTACACTATTTGCCGAAAAGAACAAATTAAAAAAGACAAAATACACGTTAAAGACTCGAACATTAGCACTTCTCCCGTTCAATGCCCAACTATAACATTAAATAAATCCAGAATTAAGATAAGATAAGATAATTCTTTATTATTAACTTAATTTCAAATAGGTACACTTATATAAAATTGCTATTGTAGGGACCTAGGCATGTAATGTAATGTCAGCAGTTTTGTATCGAGTCGCTGCGGCGGCGAGCCTCACTCGCCAGTCGTCTCTCAAACCTCAGACCATAGAGTAGAAATCACATAGAGATGACACTCCCGCTCCAGACGCGCTCAAGGTCAATCCGTCTGGCTGTCTCTTAGAGAACAATTCAGTCGGGAGTGCGCTTCGCCGCGGAAACGTTCGTCGTGCGGGTCTAATTTTCATTTTTTGTGAAAAATTTAGCAATGCCGAATTACTGTGGTGTGTATGGCTGCAAAAGTGATGCGAGGAAGACTCCGCATCTAAGTTTTTTTAATTTGCCTAAAGATGAGCCAAGGTAAGTGATGATTTTACAGTAAATACCTAGGTACCTACCATTCGTTATTATACGTAATTGTTGTGTGTACTCCTATTTTTACTTACGTAGGTACCTAGTTTCCATTTTCTAATTTAAACTAATACCTAGGTGCCTAAGTCATTGTTGGCTGATAATGATAAATAAGCACATTCGTATCGTAGGTATGTTTTGCACCTATTTTAAAATTCTGTACCTAGGTAGGTACAAAATTAACAATAAAATGGTAAGGTAAGACTTTAAAACGGGTAAATATTTTGTTCCTACGGGAAAACTGTAAGCAGCGGTGGCAACCACTTGACTGGCCGCTAGTCTGGAATAAAATTATTGGCACGTGACAGCCCCGACTTAAAGCGCGGGAGAGTGCGGGGCGTTATGGGCTGCGGGAGGAAGTAGGTATTTAAAGCGCGGCTTTTGGGGCCCAGACAAAGGAGTTTCGTTTCTATACGCAGTATTATTATCTATTCTTATGCCTCAGACCGTGCGCGCGCACCACCTACATCAACAATGTATTTGGAAACCTAAGTAAATAACAACCTTCTGATTTGGAGTCAAGCCTTTCATTCAACAATGTTCGCCCTTCTTCCATAACGTATGCATTCCATGAGAGCATACGTTACATTGGTGAACCCGACTAGCAACACGCAAAATGCAAGATCATCGAAATTGGGTTGATGGAAAATTCCTGTAAGTACAAAAAGAAATGTTCCGGACGAGACGACTCCCCCACTGTCCCTTGGGGTTACTGAAGGTGACTGGTGTTCTGTTCTTCTTTTGGATATACTACATCAAGGAAGATGACACGACAACTTTATCGAATCCTCACCGAGTGGAGAAGAAGCCATAGGTTGGAGTGGAGAAACTGCAGTTTTGTGGATGGAATATAAAGCCTCTGTTGTACGTAGCCCTTGATTACGAGCGAACTATGACATGCGATGTAGATTTCATGACGGCAAAGTAACAGTCACGTCTTGGTCCCACATGGCGAGCGCTAGGAAGCCGAGTATCGTGTTACAATTGCGAGCGTTCGAAGACACACAGGGTGTTATGAGGATCACTGGAAATCGTCGACGCCAACTGTCACCGTTTTCACGTAGGCTGGAGGAAAGGAACTTAAAGAAGACTCTCGCGTTTGGAGTAGGAGTAGGACGTGGAACCACTCAGAAGGCTCACCGGGAGGTCTTGAGAAGTTCATGCCCAGGCGGATTCCGGTTGGACAGCGTTTGGATATCGGTCGGACGTCTCAGTGTCGTAAAGTGTGTCGAGTAAAAGAAAGTGTCGTGTACTTTTAAGATGAAATTTTTAAGTTGAAATATTTAAGAACACCATGCAATATTTAAAATTTCTTACTATGTCATCGTGAAATTTATAAGTTCTAGAATCATACAAAGTCGATACCTACTTGCAATTCTTTGTAATTTGTCAGTCAGCGTTATTGTAAACGTCTGTTATGTTCGTAACTTCTGCGTAGCCAATGTTATCATTGTTTGTGTCATAATTCATGTATGTAATACGAGTATCGTTATTCTTGCTAGGTCCTTTTTGTTTGGTCAGTAATAATCATTAGTAGTTTTGTTTGGATTTTTTTGTTACTTAGTAATGTTGAAAATTTTGTGGCAAAAATTTTGAGAAAAGGGGGGGAATAGTGTAGGGACCTAGGCATGTAATGTAATGTCAGCAGTTTTGTATCGAGTCGCTGCGGCGGCGAGCCTCACTCGCCAGTCGTCTTTCACACCTCAGACCGTGCGCGCGCACCACCTACATCAACTATGTATTTGGAAACCTAAGTAAATAACAACCTTCTGATTTGGAGTCAAGCCTTTCATTCAACAATGTTCACACTCCTTCCATAACGTATGCCTACCATGAGAGCATACGTTACACTATGGGGCTTGACCATTGCCTAAACTAAGAATGATAATTCCTGTCCTAATGAAATAAGTATCTTTAAAAAAGTGAAGTAATAATCAAACTTTAATTATTTAACTTTGGTTCTAAAAGGAGGCCTGCAAGTGTTGTTTCAGGATTGATACAAAACAGTACGAGCATCCATACTTTCGTGGGCATGATATTTTGGAATTTTTTCGCTTATTGTGCGTGGATTTCAAATCCAAATCGCGACAGACTCCACTTTTCCCACCTTCGGAATGCCTGTTCGGAACTCTATAGTCAAATCATGGAATCACCGCAGGCGTGAACCCCGTTTGAATACCAATCCGCGGGCTGAGAGCAAGAAAATCTTTCAGAATGGACTACGAATAAATAGAATGAAGACAAGATAAACTCGTCGCAATTAGACTTGGTGTGCACCAAGACACAAAATGTTTTTATGGAGGCCAGAAAGAGTCGAGACTGATTGGCCGCCTAAGAGTCGTGCTAAAATCACAAAATACTAGTACATAGTATTAAACATTATGATTAACCTACTTATCATTACAGCGCCCAGGGCGCCACATTTAAACTGTCATGTAGTGTTAACATCTTTTGTACTGTGATTTGCAAAAAATAAATGAGTCTTGAATCTTTTAGCAAATAAATAATAAAATAAAAAAAAACGCAAACTCTAGTTTCTGTTATAAAAAATGTGCTCAGAATATCTAGAGCGTGAATTTATGATGTCAATTGTGTTTTTCGTGACAAGTTTGATTACGACAAGCTTTTTATTACTTCATTCTGTTGTTCATGAGATTCCCTCTGTACATTTCCTTGGTCTGAGACCGCAGGAATACCTTCGTTGAACTGTTTTCAATAAATTATCAAACACTAGAGAGACTTGATTTCATATTTCTATCCTCTTTTGTAATCGTCTTAGAAAGACATTTTGTAGCGAAAAATCATTTTCTGAGAATCGTTACTAAAATAAGGTAGCTGCCTAGCTACCTACGGACTGGGTAGAATGGAAATAAAAATATCCTGGCGATACACAATTTTCCGAAAGATTCTCAAATGTTTGTCAGAATATGTGGCGTAAATATCCGTTTTTGTACGGTTGTTTAAGGTGATATATATGTATGTAGAAAACAAAAATATCTGAAAATTGACATAGCAAATATTTGTGTCTTGTAAAGATCGAACCCACGACTCTCGGCGTAGCAGGCCGAGGTACTATGCGCTAAGCCATCGGGCCAGTCAAATAGCTTGTATATTAAATAGGTACCTACTAACTAACCGATTTTATCAAGATTGTTGCGATTTCACTATTAGTAGACGAAAGCTAATAAAAAGCATCATTAAAGTCTAAGGACTAAGTAAAACGGTGTATTGACTATATTGACAGGTTGGCAGACCATCGCCTAAAATTGAGATACACATAAAACCCTTGAGTCCCTTAGTTGCTTCGTAAGACACCCAATTGTTCTGTAATCGTACCTTTATTTTTTTGCACAATTCCTTCTTTTCTTTGATTTCAGTTGGTGGAAATCGCTTTCAGTGATAATGCCACATTTTGTGTTTACGTTTTCCTGATATGTATTTGTGTTTTGAATGTGCAATTCTTCTCCTTTTCGAGTGGGACCCAGAATCGTCCAACGACCCGATGAAATATACGTATACGCAACGGGACCTTATCCCGGAATAAATTGATACTTAAGTATGTGGTCTTGTAGGTATTAAACCCTGCTGTCAGAATTTTTCAACCGCCTACTTCTAGTAGTGGGGCTCTGACATGGTTGTGTAACGACCGCCGTCGAAGTAATCGTAGAAAGCAACCGGGACCGATGGCTTAACGTGCCTTCCGAAGCACGAAACCATCTTTCTTTTTAAACAATCAGGTAGTTTAGCTTGCAATGTCCTAACCAGACTAGAAACAAATTCACAAAGTGATAAATATCAACTTTGTGAGTGCCCCACTGCGCCACATCAGCCGTTTACTTACTTACAACGGACAGATATGGTGATGCTATTCTAAGCCGGCATCACACGGAAAATACGGAGTTGTAATAAGTAGTATTTGTGTTTATTCTTTATACTTAAATATGTTTACATACTCATATTGCTACAACAGTCCACTGAATTAATTTTTTATACCTCTATAAAGAATAGGCGAAGGGCTGACAACCTGTCACTATAGTGATACACAGTTATCTGATTGACCCTCAAACTTTTGTCAGATATGGTGTTAATATCCGATTTACGACCGTTAACGATCTGCCTACCCCGTAAGGGATATAGGCGTGATTTATGTATGTATAATAGGCTCGCATTTATCTGCTATCTCACCTGATGGTAAGTGACGATGCAGACGATGATGGTACATGCTTGCCTAGATAATGCCCATTCACTCTTGCCTTGAAAAGACCCAAGTTATAATAATGTTCCGGAAATAGATCTGTATTTTCGTGTGGGACACGAGCCATAGTCACACTGTTTATATTCTCTTAAATACCTACTTGAACAAAGTATGTACTACGGTCATATTCTGCACTCACAGTGCTATATTATTTTCATAAATAAAAATAAAAAAATAAGAAAATGTTAGCGCCCGCCGGGACTTAAACCCGGGACCGTGGGACACCGTCCTACTGCTCTGCCAAATGAGCTACCCGCGCCCCGACTGACCCTTGCCAATTTTTCAATCTCTTGGTACTCGTATCGAAGCGACGTACAAGCGACATCTAGTATAAGTTGTTGTAACGAATATTATGGTTAGTCCACAATAAGAGTAGGAATTCAAACCATGCGATGAAACTTGCTTAATTAAGGTGGGTCGTTTTACATACAAACGAAAAACTGAAATTCAATGGACTTAAACATGCGATAAATAGCAATTTATTTACAAATGCTTAATATGCGAAATGCAACAATTTTTTGCTCTAGTAGCGCCATCTTTTGATGTAAAGTGGCGAATCGGTTTGAACAAATAAATCTTATGGTTTACAATTTATTTTTATTATTTTGCGAAAATTTTGTATCGAAACGGAAATTTCCATCGAGTTTTTGAATAAGACGAAGTCTCCTTTAAAGACGTAAGTAAGTAACATTTTACGTTTGTATGAAAAACAGCCCACCTTAAATGTACTATGGTTATATTATGCACTTACAATACTATATTATTTTCATTTATGGACAAAGTATCGTCTCGTCTTCAATGTTTTCTTGTTTCACAAAGCGTCATTGATCTTCGCGTGTCACCGGCAGACGTGTCGTCGTGTCGTGTCGTCTGTCGGCGTATCCTGTCGTTTGTTTGACGTCGTAATAAACTGGTAATTATCCCGCTGTGACGCAAACTCAGAGTAAGGAAGGCTCTAGAGGAACCTTGCTAACAACTGGGACACAAATTCTGATATTTTAAAAAGTTTCTCACTCAGTTGTCTCAATTTCTTTGCCGTGTGATGCCGGTTTAGAATAGCATCACCCCATTTCTTTCCCGTGGGAGTCGTAAGAGGCAACTGAGGGACTCCAGGGTGTGTATTGCAATTTTAGGCAATGCATAAGAATAGATAATAATACTGCGTATAGAAACGAAACTCCTTTGTCTGGGCCCCAAAAGCCGCGCTTTAAATACCTACTTCCCCCCGCAGCCCGTAACGCCCCGCACTCTACCGCGCTTTAAGTCGGGGCTGTCACGTGCCAATTATTTTATTCCAGACTAGCGGCCAGTCAAGCGGTTGCGACCGCTGCTAACAGTTTTCCCGTGGGAACAAAATATTTACCCGTTTTTAAGTCTTACCTTACCATTTTATTGTTAATAGGTAGGTACAGAATTTTAAAATAGGTGCAAAACATACCTACGATACGAATGTGCTTATTTATTATTATCAGCTAACAATGACTTAGGCACCTAGGTAGTTTAAATTAGAAAATGGAAACTAGGTACCTACGTAAGTAAAAATAGGAGTACACACAACAATTACGTATAATAACGAATGGTAGGTACCTAGGTATTTACTGAAAATCATCACTTACCTTGGCTCATCTTTAGGCAAATTAAAAAAACTTACTTTTGCAGCCATACACACCACAATAATTCGGCATTGCTAAATTTTTCACAAAAAATGAAAATTCGACCCGCACGACGAACGTTTCCGCGGCGAAGCGCACTCCCGACTGAATTGTTCGCTAAGAGACAGCCAGACGGATTGACCTTGAGCGCGTCTGGAGCGGGAGTGTCATCTCTATGCAATGGGCTGACAACCTTTCACTATGGCGATACACAATTTTCCGAATAACCCTCAATTATTTGTCAGACGTGGCATTAATGTCCGATTCTTGCGGCCGTTTATGCTCTGGCTACCCCGCAAGGGATTATAGGCGTGATATGTGTGTGTGTGTATGTATCGTTTTCAATGTGAATGATAATTGTGTGTCGCTTAATATCAGGTGAAATTTTACTTGTGACTGAAATTATATTCCGGATTTAAGTAGCCATGCCTTTTTAACCTGCAAACTTCACTTGAAGAAGGAAAAACCTCGACCTAAATGGGTACTTTACAGGCCTTTAAAACAAATTGAGTTAGAAAAATTTTATGCTGATGTAGAGTCCATAGAATGGAACAAAGTTATTTTCTATAAAGACGTAAATGATATGGTATCGATGTTTAATGCACAAATTTTAATTTTGTATGACGTTCATGCACCATGGAAAACTAAATATATTAAAGAAAATTCATATCCCTGGATTACCTACAACATAAGACAAATAATGCAGTTACGCGACGAGGCTCATGATAAATACCGTACTACAAAACTTGATTCACACAAATATTACTATAAAGATTTAAAAAGTATAGTAAATACAGCTTTCTATCATGAAAAATGTGCATATTTCACAAACCATATTAATAACTCTTCAAATCCTCGTACTCTGTGGAAGAACATTAAACACAACGTTGGTAGCTTTAAAAATGTAAAATCAGAACTGCCTTCTCATTTAATGGACCCAAATCGTATAAACGCACACTTTCTTAACATTCCTGTTAACGCAAATAGTGTTAACATATCAGATTTAACTTATTTTGAATTTCATAGGCATAGTCCTGCGATATTTCGTTTTAGTTTAGTGAGTGAAACCACTGTTCTTAATATAATCAAATCAATAACTACAAATGCTCTCGGTACAGACGACATTTCATCTGAAATGATTCTATTAACAGTGCCAAACACCATCAAAGTAATTACAGCTATAATCAACAAGTCATTAGAAACTTGTGTCTTTCCAGACGCGTGGAAAACTGCAATAGTTAGACCTTTACCTAAAATTACTCAACCCACAGAATTTAAAGATTTACGCCCTATTAGTATATTGCCCTTTATGTCCAAAATAATAGAAAAAGTAGTGTGCAAACAGGTTTCAGACTATCTAGAAAAAAATCACATTCTTCCTACCAAGCAGTCAGGATTCAGAAAACGCCATAGTACTTCGACCGCACTGTTGGATGTCGTAGATGATATTCTCGCAGCCCAAGATGTAGGAAAAGGTAGTATTCTTGCGCTGCTTGACTTTTCGCGAGCATTTGATACCATTAACACCACACTTTTGTTATCAAAGCTATCATATTATGGATTTGACAGCAAAAGCGTACACTGGTTTAGAAGCTATTTAAGCGGACGGTCGCAGGTAGTTTCAGTTGAAAATGGCGACGGATCTAGAACGTTTTCATCGAATTTGCCAGTTTTAAATGGAGTTCCTCAGGGGTCTATCCTCGGCCCATTACTTTTTATTTTGTATATAGCAGACATGACTGAGAATATTCAAAATTGTGAATATCACCTCTATGCCGACGACCTTCAGTTATACATTTCTTTTCACCCTAACAATGCTCATACAGCCGCTGATAAATTAAACCAGGATCTAAACCGTATAGCTCAATGGTCCGCACGTAATAGTTTAGTCCTTAACCCATTAAAATCAAAATACCTAGTCCTTGGCAGCAAAAATCAAATTGATAAAATAATAAATATTTCGCCTAAAATATGCATCAACGATGAGCCAATTGAACGTGTTTCGGAAGCCCGAAATCTAGGAGTAGTTATGGATGGGCAACTCCATTTTGAAAATCATGTGCTACAAATAGTCCGCAACTGTTTTTATAGATTAAAAGTTTTATATGGGGTCCGAAATTATTTAAGTATTGATTTGCGGGTTAAACTTAGTGACTCCCTGATACTCTCTAAACTCAACTATGCCGATACGGTATTCGGGGAATGTTTACTGGCGCGCACCAAAAGACTTATACAGCGTATGCAAAATGCTTGCGCTCGCTTTTGCTTCCCCATACCGCGTCGCACGCATATTACACCTTATCTTAATAAAAATGGTCTGATGAACATGGCCGCGCGTAGAAACTTACATTTTTCAACTTTACTTTTTGGAATTATAATAAATGAACAGCCACAATATCTATACGATAAACTTTTATTTTCTAAGTGTCACGTAAGATCCGCGATTCGTTTAATTTGTCCCAGACACAAAACAACCGCATTTCGTGGCAGCTTTCGATATGCTGCCACGAAATGCTGGAATAATCTCCCGCCGCCAATTAGGAATTCCTTGTCCGTTAGTAGATTTAAAACTAAATTAAAATTACATTTACTTGATGTACAATTGATTGTTCCACAAGCAGTTGCACTGGGACAAAGTATAACTACGTTCCTCTAGCTGTTTTAATTTATGTCTTGTATAAAATAAGCAACTAAAATGTCTGCGTTTGCCAATAATTTATAATTTATAAATTAAAGAAAACTTTAAAATATGTACTACCTCTAGATGTATCTAATTGTTTGTAGCGTTATATAGTATCGTATAGCTGTATAGTTTATAAGTTTATAAGACTCGAGAAAATATCTTTGGTACTTTAAGATTTATTAATGTTTATTCTCCGTCCATATGGCTTCACAGAATACCAGCGCTGTAGATAGCTACTGCTATCTGCCGCACATGCTGAGTGAGGTCCATTTTCGGTGCATATGCGCAATAACCTGTGCTTACGATAGCCTAAGTTTAAATGTAGTATTTTTTGTTGTTGTGTTGTGTGGACCGAAATAAATGTGTTTTCTTTCTTTCTTTCTTATACTGAAAATAGAGTACGGGCTGGTAATAAGGAAAAAATTTCCCTAGGAACATAGGTCAAGACAAGAATATTTTGAGCTTCCATAGTATCTCAAATCAGTTGCTTGGCAATTATGTATGGGAGGACCAATTTTTTCCATATTTCGTCCTATGTTCCTTTGGGAAAGTTGTTCCTTATCACCAGCCCTAAGCGAGTTTTCGCTATCGGTCATGGGTAATATTATGATTATATCGCTCTATTAACGAGTACTATAGGTACACAGAAAAATTGTACTTACCTATACTGATAATTTTTAAAGAAATTTACTATATGTAATAGAATAAAACTTTTCGCAGTCAAATGTAAGTTATGCTGAAAAAAAAACACAACGGCATGCACACGCTATAGGGTAATTTAGGGGGTTATCGGCCACTCTTGCGATTTTTTGACTTGAAGATAATATATTCGTATCAAATATTTGGACGAGACTAAAGTATACAATGATTTTGAGGTCAGTAGATATTGTAGTCTTAGTTAAGAAACCCCTATTATTGAAAAAATGCTTCAAAAAGAAATAAATAAAATATCTGAAATGAGCGAATTTGGGGGTTATCGGTCAGAACATTCAGTTATCACCCGTCAAAACAACTACTTTTCGGCCACCATGTAATGCGTTGAAAAATAAGTCTTAGTGCTTTGTAGTAAGGATTGGATTTCAATAAAAAATGAAATGTATGTAAAGTAATGAACATATTTTTATTCAATATTTATGTTTTTGCTATAGTTCAAAACATGATAAACCATTATTGATAATCAAAACTAAGTAGAAAATAATATTACGCTTCGTGAAAGCTGAAAAAATATTGTTACAAAAAAATTACTTACTTATAAATTGTAATAGTATTCCTAATTCAGTGGCCGGAAACCAAAACATAGATTTTTGGTTCTCGGTCACATTAGTAAACTCTATGCCGATAACTAAAATGCACAAATTCAACTGCCGGCCGTCAATTTCAGAATTATTAAAAAAATATGTATATATTATTTCAAATAATTGTATGAAGGTTCATGGCCGCCTGTTAACTAAACCGTTGCCTTGTGATATAAGAACGCTTGAAATTATATAATTCCTCTAAAGCTTTTCAATATTTAATAAAAAAGGGGATGTAAATTGAATGGTTATCAGCTAGCTATCGACCTGTAGGCCGATAGCTAAATTTCCCCCAAAATTGCTTCTAGTTATCCGGACATGTAATTTTAATGCTAAACATTGAAAATTTTAAGTTTTTTATTGAAATTAACGTAAATGAGAATCATATATAGTCACACTATGTCAATATTTATATCCAATAAATTATAAACAACGCTGTAACTTTCCTCAAAAAATGCGTTGCTCCAAGATTTTTTCACTGTATTTGCACACAACCGCAGTCGCAAATTTTAAGAGGCCAATTGACAAGACACTGGAGCAGTAATAATGCTAACTAATTAAAATGTGATGGGAATAGTCGAAAAGTTTTGAAAGACACTGACTTTTCTAATAATTTACTTAACGTTTTCATCTTCGGCGCAAATAATTGGGCAGTGTCCGATAGCTACTAGTGTCCGGTCAACCAGCTAAATTACCCTATTTGGTAAAAATATCTCATTACTTCATTATAACTGATGAGGTCGTATTAAATTTAATACAAAACTTTTTTAGGGAGAGTTCTACTTGTGAAACTGAACAACTTCCCTCGAAATAAGAAAAAGTGGACCTTCCAGTCTATGTCAAAACAATGTGTGACTAGTATTGAAGGTTTTTTTTTTTTTTACATATATTTTCCTTGGGGAAGGTAGTACAGTTTCACGAATAAAAACCACCCTCAAAGTATTTGCAATGAATTTATTATCACTTTAGAGGCATATTTGTGTCTCATTGTCTTACTTGTGTTCTTTTCCTATACGTGACGTGAGATTGTGACTGTTTTTATGGCTTCATCTATTTGATCGTATGGATCGCTCTCAAAAATTTCCTGGCTCTGAGATCGTCAGATAAAAAGAAATAGGGGAAGTAGTTGTCTTCATCTTAAGTCACTGAATTGATTTTGATGAGATTTATGGCAGATTGTTGTACTGTGTTGGCGGTTTCTACTACTCGAATTTGATCATGTCAAGGGGGTAAACAGTTTTTTTTATTTGTGTAGTAGGCATCTATACATAAATACATCAGCCTATAGCAGGCCACTGCTGGACGTAGGCATCTACCTCTATACTATAGGGTAAAATTTTATTGTAAGTGACGGACACCAAAAACTCAGAACAGGCTGATAATATGGAACTAGTAGTAGGACTGTGCCTCTGACATGTTGTGCAGCAACGGCCGTGTTAGTAATTATAAACAGCAACCGGGACTGACAGCTTAACGTGCTTTCCAAAGCAAGGAAACATATTTATTACAGACAATCAATCAGGCGGTTCAGCCTACAGATTTAACAAAGCGCAATAAGAGCACCGATGAATAACCAATTTACACATAAATAAATATTGATCAGTGCGCCCCGTTGTAAATAACTATAAAACCGTCTAAAAACATTTTTTTCAATTTCTTATTTGATTTAGCGCTGTGTGTTTAGTACTTTATAATATTATTAGCACTGTGAGTGCTTTATAAAACATAGTACATTTAAATGAAACCGGTTTGAAAATATTCCCGCCATAAATTGCAGTTTTTCATAAACAGTGCAAGTAGTGGATCACGGAGGGAGCTCGCCAGCTAACCGGAAACGGGTTCCAGTCCTATTTCCGGTAAAGCCACCGCAGCCCAATGAAAGCTTCCTAACTATTTATGCTAGTTTTGATACGCAGTTTAAACTTTCAGGTAGGTCTATTATATATCACGTTCACACCATGCACCTGCTCCTGCTCCTGCCGCTGTCGCGAATATTGCTTGAAATACTTCCGCGGAAGTATCATGCGAGTGTTCACACACTGCCGTTATACTCTTCTCGCATCAAATTGAGTGAGCGGGATAGCAATACATTCTACATGCGTACGTGCTGCCGTTCCTTTGACTCGCGCACGCAAATCCGACAATCGAGGGAGCACGGGAAGTGGCAGCGGCATGACGAGTAGCAGCGCAAGTAAAGACGAGGCATTACATATTACAGCCGGCATTACACGGTTTTACCTAATAAAGATTGGTTTAGTGTTCATTTAGTTTTAGATACTAGTATTAGATATCGTTAATGGCTGGAGATACGCTCTGCCTACCCCGCAAGGGACATATGCGTGATATATGAATGTATGTATGTAGTTTGTAAAACTGATAGTTCTTTTTGTAATACCTAATCTCCAAAACGACTAGCCCGGTATAATACTTTTTGGTTAGTTCTTATTTGCCCAAACTGCAAGTCACATTCTTCACGATAAAATACTGGCAAATATCATTTAAGTTACTGAAAAAAATATTGTAAGGGCTATTCCCACCTACATATAGTTAATTTGTGATTCCCACGCTATTCCCATCAATATTTAAACATCATAATAATATACTTCTTTCTATGACAAATTTAAGCTTTCAGCCGTAAAACGCGTGCGCATTTTTAATGATTGAAATTTCGCCTTATTTTAGGAATAAAATATCGTATATTAGCATCATTAGCAGGCAACTTGCCAACAAACAATTTTTCGAAATGAAATAAAGCATTTTAGTGATACGCGTCTTTTTAAATCGTCACACAAATATATATTTTTTGATTAAAATAATTACTGACAACAACGGTACCTGTCAGAATAGGGAGCAGTTGTACCTACATTCATATACCACGCATCTATCCTTCGCAGGGTAGGCAGACCGTAATATCCGTAAAAAACGGACATGTACTTACGCCACGTCAGACAAACATTTGAGGGTCATTCAGAAAATTGTGCATCGCTATATTGACAGATTGTCAAGCCATCGCGTAAAAATGCAACACACATGTAACCCCCAAGTCCCTTAGTCTCTTCTTACGACACCGACTGGAAAGAAATGGGGTGATGCTATTCTAAGCCGACATCACACGGCAACCAAGTTTAACTGCAGACTGTACAACTGTGTTTGAAGTTCGAATATTAAATAGATAAAATATTAAATTTTAAATGACAATCAATAAAAATATGGATAACAGATAATATTTTTTAAGGTCTTCATGTATTTTATGTATTCACAAATAGTGTATACATTTTCATTAAAAATGTATATGACATTATTACATAATATTGTTAACTGTTTGTGTTTACAATGTAGATTATAACTATATTAAGTACATTTTATACTAATTAAATTTACCACGTATGCTAATCGGTTCTGGTAGTAAATATTTCTAATTCTGATTATGTACCAAGTAGCATTAAAACACGTTTAAAAATTAATCGGTTGACGTCTCCCTTTTGCCCTAAACAGTGAACACACAAAGGGCGTGCGTAAGTGAACAATACCCTAGGGGTTCGCAAAAATCTGTTAGCATGATCTCCCGACTCGGGGGATTCGGGACCCTCGACATTAAGTTACTAAAGTTACATAAAATTACATGCCGTGTGATTAACCTGGCCAGCCCCGAGGCAGTGCCATTATTTTAATTTTTTATCCCGCCCGAGCCGGTTTTCTATTAGGACATTACAAAATTACATTACATTACATATATCACGCCTTTATCCCTTGTGGGGTAAGCAGAGCGTAAACGGCCGCAAAAAAACAGACATTTACGCCACGTCTGACAAACATTTGAGGGTCATTCGGAAAATTGTGTATCGCCATAGTGAAAGGTTGTCAGCCCATCGCCTTTACAAAATTGATATAAAAAAAGAAAATTGTTTCCTTTTTTTTACAATGACGGATCATGACGTCAAAAAGTGATAATACTATCCTACCTTGAATGAAGAATTTCAATTTCAATTTCGATACATTATCACGCCTCTATCCCTTGCAGGGTAAGCATAGCTACAAAACGGCATTTTTGGTCTCCAAATATTGTAGAATTACATAATTCGGAAAATCATGAAACTTTCAGTTGCATTGACAAATTGTCACTTATAAAAAATTATAGGTTGTCAGTGTTGTCATACTATCTTTGTTAGATGAGGAGTTATAAACACTCGCGGGAAAAGGGTACGATGTCATATTGTAAGTAGACGTCACGCGGTAGTTTTACTGGCATTTGGTTGCACCAACAGAAGACAAAGTTGATAATAACCTCAAATATTTGTCAAACGTGGCAACAGCGACCGGATGTGTGCTGCCTGCCTTCCCCTCAATAGGCGTGATTTTGGGTGTACCAAAGGTTGCATGGTAGAAACTGCTACCTCAACAATAATACCGCCTAAATTGTACCGATTTTATTTTACTGTATCAGATATATTTGTTGTGTTCTGTACAAATAAAGCATATTGCATTGTATTGTGTGTGTGTTTTGTAAATCCTGTTTCAAAAGAGCAAAACTGCGCAATTATTTGAGCATATGTCGTTGTTTTCATCAACAGTGTTTCGCCCCTTCATCTAATATTAACGGCAATAATGCGCTTAATTCGCGCTGTCAATATTTGACGGAGATACTGTTTGCGTAAGTACATTACTACACAGATTATGATAGATAGATAGATAAACACTTTATTGCTTACAAAACAAACAAAACAAAAACTTCAAACTAAAAGTAAGCAAAGGCCTTATCGCTTGCAGCGATCTCTTCCAGGGAACTGTACAATACATAAATTATAATCTTATAATATTTTATTTACATACTTAAATCACGCCTATATCCCTTACGGGGTAGGCAGAGCGTTAACGGCCGTAAAACGGATATTAACACCACAGAAAACAGAAAAGAGTTCTCTTTTCTGTTTTCTGTGATTAACACCACGTCTGAATAAAGTTTGAATGTCAATTAGATAACTGTAAATCACTATAGTGACAGGTTGTCAGCCCATCGCCTAAAATTGCAATACACATCCAACCCTCGAGTCTCGTAGTCGCTTCTTACGACACCCATTGGTAAAAAATGGGGTGATGCTATTCTAGGCCGGCATCACACGTAAATAAATACATTTGAAATACCAAAGCAAGTAAATAAATAGGGAACAAAATGGTTTTCATCAAAATGCATCATCTAAATATAACGTGTGTGGCAAGCAAATAGAACTCTCGCGAACCTAGCATGCGCAATAACAACACACTTCCGGTTTCCGGTCCCCCTCCCCGCCCCCGCCCGTACCCCTCTCACGTCATCACCCCGTACGACGTTGTTGGCGTAAGGGAAGGTAGTTGAACGAAAAGTATAATTTTAGGTTGCCGTGTGATGCCGGCTTAGAATAGCATCACCCCATTTCTTACCCGTGGGAGTCGTAAGAGGCGAATAAGGGACTCAGAGGGTGTGTATTGCAATTTTAGGCGATGGGCTGACAACCTGTCACTATGGCGATACACAATTTTCAGAATGTCCCTCAAATATTTGTCAGACGTGGCGTAAATGTCCGTTTTTGCGGCCATTTACGCTCTGCCTACCCCGCAAGGGATTATAGGCGTGATATATGTATGTATGTATGTATGTATGTAAAATGGCAACATTATTGTTTACATCCCGCTCATATGTCATTTAAAAAATAACACTTTTTTAATAACAGTTTTGTATTGTCGTAATAGAAAACTAGCTCGGGCTACTAACTAACTAACTTCTTTGTGATTTTCTCTACATAATATGACTTGTCTTTATCAGATGGTCGTTGACTTGAAACTGATATTCACATCATATGTTATTGGCAAATAACACATACTCTAAAAAGTAAGGAGCTAAATTTTTTATGTGAAGGGCGATTAATGACCAGTGTGAGAAAGAAGTGCCGTGTGATGCCGGCTTAGAATAGCATCACCCCATTTCTTACCCGTGGGAGTCGTAAGAGGCGACAAAGGGACCTGAGGGTGTGTATTGCAATTTTAGGCGATGGGCTGACAACCTGTCACTATGGCGATACACAATTTTCAGAACATCCCTCAAATATTTGTCAGACGTGGCGTAAATGTCCGTTTTTGCGGCCATTTACGCTCTGCCTACCCCGCAAGGGATTAAAGGCGTGATATATGTATGTATGTATGTATGAGAAAGAAGGATAGCAAGAATACGGCATCATTACAATGGGAGCCCCCTAAGATATTTATTTTATTCAGATTTTTGTATTTGTTGTTATAGCGGCAACAGAAAAACGTCATTTGTGACAATTTCAGCAAAAAACTAATACGGTTTTCAGATACAGCCTGGTGACAGACAGACAGCAAAGTGTCAGTAGTACTTTGAGTACGGATCCCTAAAAATAGTACCGTGCTTTGGAATGCACCTTAAGACGTCGGTCCCGGTTGCAGTATATCAATATTTTATGATTCTGACTAATTAACAAGAGGTACCCTGAGGCATGTAATATGGTATATATCAGTAGAACCAGTGTATGCTGGATCTGCAAGCTTCCAGGACAAAGAAATTCATATGAGGTTCATTTTCTGGGCCAATGGCGTAGCGGTTAGTATGCTACGCCGAGGGTCGTGGGTTCGATCCCCACAAGACACAAATATTTGCTATTTTCAGATATTTGTGTTGAGTCTGGGACATGTATTTAATAACAAAAAAAAAAGTATATACGTATTAATATCAGCTATCCAGTTCCCATAGTACAAGCTTTGCTTAGTTTGGGACTAGATTGCGCTGCTGTGTGAATTGTCCAGGATATTTATTTATTTACATTATTTTACTTTGAAGAATCATGTCTTTTAAAAGGGCGGCTATCTTTATAAAGCTCACAGAGGCCTGAGCGTTACGAGATTTTATATGAAATGAAATTAACTTTATTTAATGTAGAATAGTATAAGTATTATTACTTATTGATATACAAGGTTTTTTTTTAACTTACGAAATTTTCAAGTGTGGACAGTTTTCGAACCTGCGACTTTCGTCATTACTAGTGACGACGCCTCTTCTATCTGTAAATAAAGCTCGTTCTTTGCCCGTGAATTTTGCAAGTGTCGCCACTAGTAATGGCGAAAGTCGCAGGTTCAAATCCTGCCGCATACAATCAATCAAAGTCAGAGGCCTATACAAGGAGGTGCCGAACCGCCGTTCGCTAATGTAGCTGTAGGTACTCAGTATTATTTCAAACAGCAGGTGCAAAAGATAAAGAAACACCTGTAAACCATTGACATGATAAACCGTGCCCTCCGATCAAAAGCTCAATTTCGGTGCGCCAAGTCAATACAACGGACAAACACACGGGCAATTAACTAATGAGAAAGGCATTGTGTCAAGTACAGGGGACGCCGGGGGACGAACTTGTATTGTATAGACAGACAAACAATGAGTTTGCGTTTTGAAAGGCGCTCAGTGAGAAAGAAATTAAGTTTCCCTAGTTTTAGTTGTTTTTGTATGAAGAAACTAACTTTCAAGCTGAATTTATTGCTATTGAAAATACTTATTTATTAATTTATATCGTGTGGGACACCGAGTCGACTCACTCTCTCTTCGTGTGGGACACTAACTCGTCCAACGACCCGATAGACAGACATAATTGTATAGACAGACAGACAATAAGATCGCGTTTTGAAAGGAGCTCAATGAGAAAGAAATAAATTTTCCGGTTTTACTTACTTGTTTTGGTATGAAGAAAGCAGGAAGAAACTAACTTTTAAGATGAGTTTATTGCTATTAAAAATACTTATTTATTAATTTTTATCGCGTGGGACACAGAGTCGACTCTCTCTCTTCGTATGGAACACTAAGTCGTCCAACGACCTGATAAACCGCAGTTTTTCAACCGCCTACTACCACTAGGTCTCTGACATGGTTGTCTAATGACTGCCGTCTAAGTTATCTTATCATAGACAAAAACCGGGACCGACACCTAAACGTGCTCTCCGAAGCACGAAACCATCTTTCTTACGGACAATCAGGTGGTTTAGCCTGCAATGTCCTAAGCAGATTAGAAACAAATTCACAGTGATTCAGCTTTGTGAGTGCCTCACCGAGAATCGTACTATGCCAGATCAGCCGTCACTAAAAATACAAATTAATTCATTCATATCGTGTGGGACACCGAGTAGACGAACGATACGATTACCTCTGGTATCTGGAGACAGTTATGTTGTCTGTGTCTATGCCTTCGATATCCAAGTGGATTAAAAAATAATAATTTAAGAGTGTATTCCTATTTTACAATATACTGGCCACTATGAAAGTAAAAACTGACAGCTAGCCAATAAATAAAAATAAACAATTATTTGTTTTTTATTTTTATGAAATGGCTTTCACTTGAACACCTTGCCAGAACATCTTTTAAACAGGTTCATTCAAAAAGTTTTTGATTACAGATGACATAAAATCTTTTTTGTTAAACTTATTTTGTCAAAAAGTAAAAGACTCTTTTTTGACAAATTAATAGTCAAATTAATAATCTAGAAAGATTTAAAATACTAGTTTGAAAACATTTTTGGAGAATCAACTCTCTGCTTACCTAGCAAACATCGAGTTGTTCTCGCAAGAGATTATTCACATTCATTTTATTATTTTTTAATAATGAAATGTATTTACCTACCCTCTTTTCCTCTATAAAAAATAAGCTCCATCAACCATCAAATAGCCCTAAAGTAACTGATTAAAATTAATCCTTTTGTAAACGATACCCATAATACGCCCTTCAGTTATTAATCCTTTACTGGCGAGCAAACAATTAACCCTTTGCTTGGCGCGGTATTGTTTATTCAACACGTCATTTCATGCCGAATCGCTTCACATCATTGACTTGAACTAAGACTTACCCGCTTAACGTGCCCTCCGAGGCACGAGATTTGTATTCACGCGTTTTTTTCGCGTTTCTACTGCACATTAAGAGAGAAAGCTGTAAAAATCATGTCAATCGTACGGCCTTTTATCGTTTTTGATACATAGGTTTCGTCTTCTAGTATGTATTTGAAAGCTGTAAAAATGGGCTTTTAAAAACGGCCTGGCTGTTACGGACACATATTTATAAATATTCTACGCAGCGCTACGTGATTGCTACGCTACTGCCTACGCCGTAGCTGTGGCCGTAGTAAACGAATAAAAAAAACTGTACTTGAGACGTTGTTTAGGAGTTTATCAATTCAGTATAGGAAAACCTCCCTTTTATTATATTACAGTCATGACTCAAAACACAAAAACGGGGTTCATAACGCAATAATTTGATTTTGATGAATTTTCCTATAGATATTTCGGCCTTGTTGCACGGGCCATGATCACTACTCCAAACAGACTGTTTAAAATAGTTTATTACTGCAAATATCAGTGAGCAGTAAATGCCGTGGCTCCCATGGGAAACAAGTAATAGCAACAAGTTGGGTCAAATCCATTAGCCCATTAGCTATAGCATGGGGCAAGTAGAATGGATACCTTTCCTAAAAATTGGTAACAAAAATATCGATGGCGTAGCATTTATTGAATTCGCGTGGGTTGCCTATTTAATTTTTGAAATATTGCAACATATTCAAGCGCGGGCAAGATTTTGTAGGCGCGAGAAGCAGGAGGAAATTTTGCTAGTTTTCAAAACTAACTTGACTTGGGAAGTGTTTTAAAATCTGGTGTTCAACTATTTTATTATGCTGTGTGATGCCGGGTTAAAATAGCATCACCATTTATTTCCCTTGAGAGTCGTAAGGACTCGCGGGTGTGTATTACAATTTTAGGCGATGGGCTGACAACCTGTCGTTATGGCGATACACAATTTTCCGAATGACCCTCAAATGTTTGTCAGACGTGGCGTAAATGGCCGTTTTTGCGGTTGTTTGCGCTCTACCTACCCCGCAAGGTATAGTAATTTGCGTGATATGTGTATGTATTTTATACTAGGGTTGCACTAGGGTCAAAGTGTTCTCACAACTGATTGATCCGACGAGAGAATACGACAACGTCAAATTGTGCAAAAAGTTGTGGGAATAAAATTTATCTACCTTTTTTTTTCACATACTTCTGTACTTATATATATCTTTATTGTCTGTGGAAATATTATGTAAAAAATAAATTGATAAGCTAGGAATTATAATTAAATTATCACGTTAATTCTAGGTAGCGAGGGCGAATTGAAGAATTAGTTGATATGAACAGCATCATTTACTATATGGTCTTTACCTTACGCTCAAATGTATGCTCCATTTATTTTGGAATTACTAATTATGTAAACATTATTAGTCATCGTTAAATAAACGGAGTTTACGTTTGTTAATCGCTAGAAATTGCTGTATGCATACCTAGTATATTTAAGTTTCATTTGTGTAATTATTTAATTTGACTTACAATAATTGAAATTAAGGGACTTGAGGGTGTGTATTGCAATTTAGGCGATGGGCTGACAACCTGTCACTATGGCGATACACAATTTTCAGAATGTCCCTCAAATATTTGTCAGATGTGGCGTAAATGTCCGTTTTTGTGGCCATTTACGCTCTGCCTACCCCGCAAGGGATTAGAGGCGTGATATATGTATGTATGTAATTGAAATGAAACGTTTTAGTTTCTTTTATAAGTCAACCATTTTGTTTTTGTTTTCTTTGAGACGGATCCATTACGCACGGCCCCAATATCTAGAACCGAAAACTTGGAAACGAACCCAAAACTTTATTAGATTCAGTAGCTACCAAGTACCAACTCTGTTAGTCCGGTAATCTGTAGAGCAAACATTAATAATTCTGTCCGTCGTCATTGCGCTGGGGGCGGGCGGATTGTAGAGGGCGTGGCAAACGCAAATCGGGAGGTTTCAGGCTCCCAGTCACGGTCAAAATATTTATAGAGTCCTATAAGCATTACTGTACATTCGTTCAAGTATACTATAGATAGTTGATGATAGCTTAGAATAGCATCACCCCATTTCTTACACATGGGTGTCGTAAGAGGCGACTAAGGGTCTCGAGGGTTAGATGTGAATTGCAATTTTAGGCGATGGGCTGACAACCTGTCACTATGGTGATGCACAGTTATCTTATTGACCCTCAAACTTTTGTCAGACGTGGTTTTAATATCCGTTTTACGGCCGTTAATGCTCTGCCTACCCCGTAAGGGATACAGGCGTGATTTATGTATGTATGTATGTATGTGGATGATACCGCTGCCTTCGTCGCACTTTTTATGTGACGCGAACACTACTAGCTCTCTTGAACGTTTTTACTGTACGGGGTGTAAGGGACAGACCTCCGAATACTGATAGGGTGCTTGGAGACTATGAAACTAAACTTTTCTCTAAGAACATATGTCAGGAAACGTAGAAAAAAGACTTCCCATAGTAAAATCAGTCAGCCTTCGTGATTTTGCCGTGATCGATATTTTTTGTCGTTTCCTGTCATATTCTCGGGAACAGTTGTTTTGTTTGACGGTCTATTCGGAGGGCTGTCCCTTACAACCTGTCAATTCCGTCACACAGAGGCAGCAAGCTGTCAGCGCTGTCATACTGTTAACGCGTAAAGTCACTATGCACATTACTTTTCGAGACAACTCAAGTTAGAATACTCTGAAGTCTTTAATCTCTCTCTCTCTCTTTTCGTGTGGGACACCGAGTCATCCAACGACCCGATGAACCCTGGTGTCAAGAGTTTTTCATCCGCCTACTACCGCTAGTAGGCCTCTGACATGGTTGTGTTACGAGTGTTACGACCGCCGTCTAAGTAATCATAGACACCAACCGGGACGGACGGCTTAACGTGCCCTCCGAAGCACGGAACCATTTCTTTTTCGGAAAATCAGTTCTTTCACCCTGCAATGTCCTAACCAGACCGGGAACAAATTCACAAAAAGATAAATATCAACTTTTTGTGAGTGTCGCAGGCAGTCGCACTACCACTCCGCCACATCGGTGGTCTTTAATGACTCTCTGACTTCCTTCATTCATCTCAGATTTCTTCTTGTATCCCCAGCTAAGCAGCGGCGATGCTGCGTTGGAGGGACACGGGGGGCACGGCCGGCTGACCCCCCAGTGAGTGGGGGGGTCCAGGCCGGTGACGAGAGGGGGGTCAGGCCGGTGAAGCTATGGCGCAGCAGTTCCCGCTGCCTTGGGGGCTCCACTATCAGCATCGGTGAGCATGACTTACTCGTAACGGACAGCTGATAATTAACGGAATTATATATTCTTTATTGTGTACCAGGCCGAGAGGGTGGCGCAGGTCCTGGGCAGCCCTGCGTTTTCCATAATTGCGTCCCAGGCAACGCAGTGTCTGTGGAGAGGTCACTTCACCCGCGTCACGCGGATAAAAGTCTTGCCTCAGACACTGATTAAATCGTCTGTCACAGACGCGTGAGGCCAATGATGATGATGATGATTGTGTACCAAATAATTACAATAAGTTTGAATAGTAAACGTAGTCACAAAGGTGAGCTCATCTCTATGAAGAGATCTCTTCCAGCCAACCAGCACAGTGGAATTAGAAAATACTATATTAGGAATGACAAAACCATGTACCTACACATACAGATAGGGACTTGCATATTATATATTGTAAACAATACATAGTTATTAATAAATACATAAATAAATTTAAATTTATACACATACATCAAGAATTACATAGGTGCTGCCCTCATCACTTAAAAAATCATAACTCGATTGAAACATAATTTGTCAAAAATCCGCTTCTCTCAGATTGAAGTACAGACGATTACGTATATTTACCGAATGATGTATTAGTAAGAAATAGTTCACGGTAGTTACGGATAGCGAAAGTGCTAAATTAGCAATTTGTCTATCTGTAACTACAGCGACACACCATTATTAATGCAACATTTTGTAAATAATCTTCAGCATCTACACTTAAATCTTCAATCTGACAGAAGCGGATTTTCCACGGATTTTCTATAAAATCTGTTTATGTACCTCCAGTTTAGTTCAGTTTTTACGCTGTTAAAGTACGAATAACGAAAAAATAGACTAAATAAGATCTAGACTAAAAATCTGTCGAATTTTTAAGTGATGAGCGCGCTAGTTACGCTCAGAAATCCCCTTATTAGGCAAACAAAATACACTTAATTATTATTATTATGTTGGTACTCTTCCGAATCTCGGGCCCACAGGGACCCGGTCCTTTGAGGCATGAGTGGGGCCGAAGCCAACAGCACAGAGGCCTTTTGCACCAAATAATGTGTTGTGACGTGTAAAGAGGATACTCGCTCTGTCTGCACTAAATTATAGAAGTACACCCAATGATAATAATTATTATTAGGATGAGAGTCTAAGTGAGTGCTCTAAAATCTAGCTCTAAAGTGGGGAGAGGTCAATATAAGTCAATACAATACAATATAGGTCAAAGTTGCCGACGATTCCACAATGAAAGAGAAGAATTTTTGAGCGTCAAATGGCCGGCAGTGGGCAGTATGTAGGTATATTCTTTTCTTATTAGAGTTTTCGACTTATTTTAATAACTCTTCTTAGGTACTTTTTACGTTAACGTAAGAAACGGAAAGTCACATATATTCTCTCATCTTTGGAATACTAAACATTTTTAATACTCAAAAATAAAACTAAGTAAGTATCTACCTTTTTTAGGTTCTGGCAGAAAAACAGCGCTGTGGAAATCCACAGCACATGCTGAGTCAGCACCTATTCTCAGCCACAAAACCATGACTACACATATTATTTGCTCTTAAATATTGTTTCTGTTTTCTGCTTATTCTTTGTTTGACTTAGCTGATCCTTACCCACTGTGTTACTATACTGCACTTTCTTTCGTATCAACTCTTACACTTGGTTTTATATTGAATATATAAGAATGATATGAAAAAAAAATTGGCCCTCCCATACAAATTATCCCGGCCGGGTAACACACTAAGTATGGGAGGGTCAAATTATTTTTTCATATTTCTACCTATGTTCCTTGGGAAAAGTTGTTTAGTTTCACGTACTGGTCCACCCCTTAAAATATTCTCAGCATTTTTTTTTACACCATGTATTTTTACTATTGTATTTGTGGTGTGGTACCTACCTTGTTATTGTAGCGAGCCCACACCGAGCAACGCGCGCCGCGACGAGGAAGCCTACGACGCAACGCACACCCAGCTCTACGCGCGCCACACGCACCACCCGCATGACGGTCTAGAACCGCACCACACTAGAATACCGTGAGTTCTGAATTTATTGTTATAAAAGTCTATTTAAGTACATTTTTATTGTATAGTTTAGTTTAGTACAGCTGATGGCCGTGTGATGCCGGCTTAGAATAGCATCACCCCATTTCTTGCTCGTGGGAGTCGTACGAGGCGACTAAGGGACTCGAGGGTGTGTATTGCAATTTTAGGCGAAGGGCTGACAACCTGTCACTATGGCGATACACAATTTTCAGAATGACCCTCAAATGTTTGTCAGACGTGGCGTAAATGTCCGTTTTTACGGCCATTTACACTCGGCCTACCCCGTAAGGGATTATAGGCGTGATATATGTATGTATGTATGTATGTAGGTACTTCTTACTTCCATACATACAAATATCACGCATTTATCGCTTGCTAGGTAAGCAGAGCGTTAGCCAAATATTTGAAGACGCCTATTACGACAACCGCGGGGAAGGAATGGGATGATGCTATTCTGAGCTGGCATTACACGGCAACTTCTTATACTTCCGATGACGTTATTTTAGAAATCTCAAACATTTCATGTGACGACATTTTATAATAGTTCCCTTAGTGATGCTAGATGGCTCTGTCAGGATGCTCTGTTTTTTTTTCGAACGTTGCGTCGAGCGGGATGAATGCGCTGGCTGAGCGCTGCAAAATAAAAGAACAGCGCTGCGTGAAGCGGCCGGCCCCCGCGTTTATCCCGCCCCACGCAGCGCTGCTCTTGTATTTTGCCGAATCTTGTGCGCACGTGCAGCCCGCTCGATGCAGTGTTGGCGCTAAATAAAATAGTTTAATTACTTACAGATGCAAAGGCGAAACGGAGGAGGCACGGCCAGACTACAGGGATCACTATAATATTCACAGGTACCCACGTTTAAAGTTTTTGGACTGATCTATTTTACAATCGGCGTTAACTAAGGACTAATTTCGAAAGATGGCGTAATACATTGTATATGGTGTTTTACTAGTGACCGATAAAGGTAACTTTCCCCAAGGAACGTAGGTTGAAATATGACAAAAGTATTTTGGGTTTCCATAGTTACTTAAATCAGCTAATTGTCAACTTTGTTAAAGAATTTTTTTTGGTTTATCGATGACTTGTCTTCTCTTCTTGAGTTTTCGCTATCGGTCACTAGTAAAATTTCACCCTGTAGACATTATTGGATTAGCTGGCGAATTTTGATGCAATTTACGAGCTCTGAATAATAATAAACAATTGAATTGAATTGAATATTCTTTGATCAGATGCAGCGCAGCGCCGGCGTATACGAAATGTCCTGAAGATACCGTGGTGGAGGAGCAGAGGGAACCTCGAGAGGAGCCCGTGTCCAGCTCGGCGGAGCATCGCGCCTGGGACGAGAAACTCGGTAGGTTTGTCCTTCCAATTCTCTTCGTCAGCGTGTCTATGGACCATTTGTTCATATTTTTGACTGCCAATATTTGACGACCGCAATGCCATTCTCAGTCGCCAAGATCAGCTCGCCTTTGCTGTAGGACACTGGAAAAATAGTATCAAAATAAGAAATTGAAAAAATGGTAGCGCTCGCCGGGACTTGAACCCGGGATCGTGGGGTACCGTCCCACTACTCTGCCAACTGAGCTACCGGCGCCCCGATTGACACGATTGACACTTCCCAATTTTTTTATCTCTTGGTACTCGTCTCGAAGCGACGTACAAGCGACATCTAGTATAAATTATTGTAACGAATACTAGAAATTGCGATAAAGCTGCACAGTCGTAGGGCACTTGCGTTTTGTCGAACAAACCCCACTCCTTATTTGCATAGATCCATTGTTGAGGATACTTTGTGTTGCCAAAATACGTTTTTTGTAGAAACGAATCTAATAGGTGGCGTTCTACGCCGCCATAGACAACTGAATAACAACTACATTATACATCTATTTCTATTTCTACTAGAATCACAGTCACGATTCTGAACAACTTTTATTATGGGGTCACCTGCAAAATCTCGAAAAAAAACAGCTGCTTCATAGAAAAATTCATACCTACTCGAACATAATGTATGGAACAGCTGTTTTTTTACGCGATTTCGCAGGTGACCCTATAATAAATGTTGTTCAGAATTATGAGTAGAATCGCCCTGTAAAATTTCCGGGGTGAATAAAATATAACCCTGTATAACAGCCACAACATTCTACTGCTGGACATGGGCCTTCCCCTTTTGGGGGTATTGCCATACTCACCACGCTTGCTGAGTGGATTAGCGAGCGCAGTGCAAGATATTGCTCTCCCAGGGAACACTATGATCATTCTCTGGATGAATTATTCTCTCAGTCGCTTTTTACGGTGATGCTACCCAACATTTATAATTTCATTTCATTCCGACTTAATCTATGGTGACGTACAGCGCCATCTTTCGACGCCTATTGCTAGTTTTCACGTACAGTCGGTTGTAGCACATAAGGTACCAGGGGTACTCCAAAAGAACTAAAATATTTTTGTCGCTAGCAATATCTTTTTCTTAACATGAATATTTATTAGTAGAAAAAGATTTATTTATGAGAATAAGTTTAAATATTAATTATATATTAACTGGGAATAAAAATACTTCAGTTCTTTTTTAGTACCCCTGGTACCTTATGTGCTACAACCGACTGTACATGTACCATTGATCTGCCGCCTGATGTGTATACTGCGGCACTTACAACCCTTTGGATTTGATTGTTTTACAGTGAGCAGTTCTCTATGTGGACCGGCAGCGGCATCGTCAACCTCCAGGGCGGACGCAGCATCACCCCACCAACACGTGACTACCACACATGCAGGTAAGTACAGTCGGGCCACTTTTAAAGCCTTTATGACAGCAATCAATCTATCTCTCCATTTCCCTTAATGAAAATATGAAACAATTTGTCCAATAGATGGTGTTATGCCGCCACGCCATACAACTATGCTATTTTGTATTTCACATGACGTGTATACTTCTTTATAAGTATTATATTATCTAAGGTTTGTCATGTGACGCCGGCTTAGAATAGCATCACCCAATTTCTTTCCATTGGAGTCGTAAGAGGCGACTAAGGGTTTCGAGAGTGCCTATTACAATTTGAGGCGATGGGCTGACAACCTGCTACTATGGCGATACACCATTTTCCAAATGCTCCTCAAATATTTGTCAGACGTGGCGTAAATGTCCGTTTTTAGCGGCCGTTCACGCTCTGCCCCCCGCAAGGGATTTATCATCATTGGCCTCACACGTCTGTCACAGACGATTTAAACAGTGTCTGAGGCAGACACTGCGTTGCCTGGGACGCAATTATGGAAAGCGCAGGGCTGCCCAGGACCTGCGCCACCCTATCGGCCTTCCTGGCTGGATCCGCAGGAACGACTAGTCGATACGTGCGGAGCCAGGTCGGCTGCAGGAGTCTGCCGCGCGGTAGATCTCTGTCACACGCGCCCCCAGGAGACCCCGTTCCGGGTTTAATTGTGGAGTTGGCCTCTCCAGGACCGTTGTGTTGGGTCGGATTTATCCCTCGGTCGCTTCTTACGACCCCCACGGGAAGATGGGGTGGTGCTATTCTACTCTGCCGGCACCACACGGCTAGGGATTATAGGCGTGATATGTGTATGTTTTGGTACAGGTGGCGGACGGCGGGGGGCGCTTCAGCTGTGGCAGTTTTTAGTGTCATTGCTGGCAGAGGGCGCGCGCTGCGTCGCGTGGACCGGACGCGGGCTGGAGTTCAAACTTCATGAACCTGAGGAGGTCAGACCTAGCACTAGAGTGTGTGTGGAAAGAAATTAGGCGTGGAAATTGAGGGCGACTCTATCCCTCACTATGAGAAATGTCATAACAAACTATAGGAAATTATTAGTTCACTTTTCGCCTATTCTATTTCCGCACAGACACTAGCACTAGCACTGATAAAATTACGACACGTATGAAGCTAAATAAGTAATAACTCGCGTTATAACGACGTCTGTAGCTCGATAGCTCGACCTTCGTCTTACATGGACACCAAAAGAATACTGTCAGTATTCTGGCTTTACTGGCAAAATTGTCTTCGTTACCAGAATCTATTTTTCGTTGCATATTTCTTCTCGCATTCACTAGATGGCGCTGTTTCTTTTAACGATACCCTGTTATATCTACTCAAAAGAAAAAAAATATAAATGCCTTAATGGAAAAATATGAAGGTCTTTTTTTCAGTGGTAGTTCTTGTCTTTGTAGCATAATATTTATGATTGTTACTTTCTAGCATACAAAAATTTAAAGTTGCTGCCAGTCAAACTTTTCCAATACAACTTTTAAAGTTGAATAACTCGGAAACTACAAAAAGTCGCAAAAAATACATCGCAGTGTTCGGATACTCCTCTGTATAAGAAGCATTTAAAAACTACACTCTACCATCTATAACAAAAATTGCTACTTAATAAAGCTAAAATAAAGATATAATAAAATACTTACAAATACAATACTTACTTACTGCGATTGTTTCTGCAGGTCGCTAGGCGATGGGGCGCACAAAAGAACCGGCCAGCCATGAACTACGACAAGTTGTCACGATCACTACGATACTACTACGAGAAGGGGATCATGCAGAAAGTTGCCGGTAACTTAACTTTTATCTTCATCATTAAATAAAATCATTTACAGCCGTGAGAAGCCTGTTGCTGGACAAAGACCGCGATTTTGGATCAACTTTACAAACAGCTGCTTGCAACTTTAAAAAAATCATTGTTTTCGAGACTACTTCATCGTTAGAATAGCATCAACCCATTTCTTTCCCGTGAGAGTCGTAAGAGGCGACTGAGGGACTCGAGGGTAACATGAGTATAGCAATTTAAGGCGATGGGCTGAGAACCTGTCACTATGACGTGGTGAATGGTGATACACAATATTCTGAATGACCCCTAAAAGTTTTTTAGACGTGGCGTAAAAGTTCGTTTTTACGGTGTATGCAACGTGGTGTGTATTGCAATTTTAGGCGATGGGCTGACAACCTGTCACTATGGCGGTACACAATTTGCCAAATGACCCTCAAATATTTGTCGGTTGTGGCGTAAATAGCTGTTTTTGCGGCTGTTTTCGCTCTGCCTACCCCGCAAGGGATAACAGGCGTGATATGTGTATGTGTACGCTCTACGAAATATTTTTAGCATATTTTTTCAATCAAAATAAAACGTGTTCTTCCAGGCGAGCGCTACGTGTACAAATTCGTCTGCGACCCGGAGGCTCTATTCAGCATGGCGTCACCCCCGCCCCGCGCGCGCTCCCCTCCCCCCGCGCCGCCCTACGACGTGCTGTCCTTGTACGGTGGAGCGCTGTACCCGCAATGGCCGACGCCGCAGACGGAGTACCAGCAGCGAAGATATTATCATCATCATATCAACCATTTGGGGCACTATGATGCGACGTAAACGCCTTATAAAGGCCGGCGCACGTCAATCTCAGCGGAAGCTTGATGAATATAACTTTATTGCACCTAAAGTCAGTATGATTGGGGTATTATCTTTCAATAGGGAGTTTACTTTTTCTTTTTTTTTATTCTAACCTAGATGGCGCTGTACTTGGTACGTTAACGAAAGGAATGGAACGTCACATAACTTTTCGAATTATTCGTATATGAAAACGTGACACGAAACGTAACTTATAAATTTACATCACTCGCAATCTCGCATAACAAAAGTATTTCCTTTCATTGATGTCCCTGCATATTAGTAAAATCACAACGAAAACAAATGTACATACAAAACAGAGTCTTAATTAATAACAAAGCGAAAAAACGAGGATAGATTCGGAAAGAACAATAACTTTTTTTCATGCTTTGGCATCTAGTAATGTAGTCAATTCAACGCCATCTACAGTGTTCTTGGAAAACTAAACTTATTTTTCATTCTCAAATATGAAAATCCCTATTATTACTCGCGCAGCGTCATCTATCGAAACAATGCAGTTACTGAAAATCAAAATTTGCTTATTGCAAAATGTTTTGCAAGGTAAATATAATTTGTGATAGATTATAGATAATAATGTATTTAAAAACTACGTTAGTTTAAATCCGGAAATCAGGTTTTAAAAGCAATCGAAGTATAGGTACTATAAACTTGCTAAAATACATCAGAAGTTGCAAAAGTAACATTCAAATTACCTTAAGATGATAAGATAGTTAATTAGTCAATAATTATATTAAGTAGTTAACTAGATACTTACTAAGGTATACCTAACCGATGGTATTTACAATATAAGTTTTATGTACTTACTTACTATATGAAATACAAAACCATACGGGGCGCCGGTGGCTCAGTGTCAGAGCGGTGGGACGGCACTACACAGGTCCCGGGGTTCAATCTCCGGCCATCGCTAAAAACTTTTCAATTTCTTATTTTCATTTATCAATTATATAGCACTGTAAGTGCAAAGTAAACTATAGTACATTAACAATAAGTAAAGCTTCATCGTATGGTTTAAATTCCTTCTGTAATGAAGACTAACCATAGTCACAGATATCTTATATAAATAAGTTACAAGAGGTTGAAAATTTTTAGTTTTCGGTCGGGGCGCCGGTTGCTCAGTGGCAGAAGTGTGGGACGGTACTTCACAGGACCCGGGTTCAATCCCCATTTTTTCAATTTATTATTTTCATTTTATACCATTAGATTATTACAATTATTTGATTAGATCGACCAACCACTGTTTTTTGAGTTAGGTTGCAATGTAAACAAAACGCTGTGTCACCATCAATTTACTGATTACCCATCAATTTGAACACAATGTGTGTTTTTGTGTCTACAGGTACCTACTTAGATTACATTTGAAGCTAGTCATGATTTTTAATTTAAGTATGTTTTTCTTTATAGTCCAATATACAAGGTGTAAGGAAAAGTACTGCTTACGTTTTAAAGGTCTAAACCAGCCCATTAAACTGAAGAACTTTCCCCAAGAAACATAGGTAGAAATATGAAAAAAAATTGACCTCCCATACAAAATGTAGCAGCCGACCAAGTCTGGTTGTATGCGAGGTAATATTTTTTTCATATATTGGTCTATGTTCGTTAAGGAAAGTTTTTTAGTTTAATGGGCTGGTTCATCCCTTAAAAGGAAAGCAGTACTTTTCCTTACATCCTGTATAAGGTTTATTTTAATTTAGTACAAATATGTTAAGGATGAGTTCTACTCGTGAAATCGAACAATTTTTATATGATTATTCTTTAAATATGAATATAAATATACTTCCCAATACCAAAAGGTGCAAAAATAACAAAAATTTGAATAGAAAGTCAGTTATTTTTAACATTTCGAAAAAAAGATTCTAATTAAAGTTGTTCAGTTTCACAAATATGACAACTTGTTACTATGGTGATACACAATTTTCTGAATGTTTGTCAGACGTGGCTCAACTGGTATTTTTTTGGGGCCGTTTACGCTCTGCCAACCCCGCAAGGGATAAAGGGGCTTGATATGTGTGGGTCTAGTAGTAACACATCCAAACGAATTCAAGAAGTTGTTTAAGAGTGATTAGTTGTATACTACCTAGTCATCTGTTAAATTATGCTAGTCATACATAGAAATAAATAAATACCTATATCATTTTGTGCAATATTAATTTAATGTGTAGAAATTATTACGTTTTAGTTAGATTAAGTAAGAAACTATAAGCAATTTTATCAATACTATAGAATAAACTGAATCTTAATAAAACTGAACTGAGTCTTTATTCCCTAACAACAAATTGAATTAACTATAAAAGGTATTACAAAATAAGTTATTGAAATGATGACACCCGTGAAATAACAAGTGTATACCGAATCTTGCTGCGCCGCGTTGGCAACAGTCATTGTCAAAATAGTGCTGCTATGCAACGATTAAAATTTTGCAAATTAAATTATAAAAACAGTTTTTCGTAATTTCCTAAAACGATTTTTTTATAATCCATTATCTTAAATAAAGATAAATTAAGTTCCTAATTTATCAAAATGCGGAAAATAACAGTCACACCAAAGCTTTCATAAAATTCATTCCATTTATTAAACTTATTTAACATAAAATTATAATTTACAGAGTCATTAAAATCCGTACTGATATTATAAATCTGAGAGCTTGGTGTGTGTGCGTGTGTGTGTATGTGTGTTTGTTACCTCTTCACGCTCAAACGGCTTGACCGATTTGGGTGAAATTTGGAACAAGGGTAGAGTATAACCTGAACAACACATAGGCCACTTTTTACCGCAGGAAAACAACTATTATTACGGGAAAATGAGTGTCAGTAGGTGAAACCGCTGGCCTATGTATTATTCCAGGTTTACTCTACCTGTGTTCCAAATTTCATCCAAATCGGACAAGCCGTTTGAGCGTGAAGAGGTAACAAACATACATACACAAACACACACAAACTCTCAGATCTATAATATTATTAATATTAGATACTAGACCCCGTCGTAGGTCGTAGGTGGCGCGACAAATTGGACAATTTCTCACGAAACTGGCATGCGGATGATGCGAAGGCCAAAATAGAGATGGATGGAAGGAGAAGAGGGAGGCCTTTGCCCAGCAGTGGGATGGTGTAGACAAGACAAGAGATTACTATTTTTCATCAGTTTTCATTTCATTCAGTTTTTATTTATTCTAATAACATAATTTTAATAACCAATTTAACATTGCACAAAAACTAACATGTATCAAGATATGTAGGTAAGTTATTTGGAGGATATTGTTATTTTTTATTGCTGATTTCAAATAAAACATTTAAATAACAATAAAAACATTTAATATCATCGATTCCTATAAACATACAGTCGAAAAACTTGTTTATACAATTACTTTAAAATATTAAAGCGTAAATAAAACTATGTTCAAAAATATTTACATAAATTAGTGCGAAAACATAACATCTAACTATAAAGTAAGCGTATTATAAATTATAATACTTAATATTCTTAAAAAAAAGCAACTAGACTATCTGAGTACAAAACAGTTTAATACTAAGTATCAAATTTTGCTGAACAATCTCTAAAAGTGGCCTAAATGATTTGATTTATACATGATTTTCAATGATAATATTTTTAATTTCGTTTCAACAATTTTCACAAACATAACAAACTAGACTAGATAACAACAAAAATAAGTGCCTTATTAATATTTTCTTGAGTTTGCACAACTATTACTCATCACAACAAAACAATTTGGAATTGTAAAATCCAAAATAAACACAACTTAAATCTGTTTAAAATTGTTTTATTGTGAAGTGCCTTATTTATAATTTGTGTATAGTATTGCACGAATAATCTATTAAATTACATACACGGTGTTAGTCAAATTACTTATTTACTTTTTAGAAAAGCGAGCAGAATTTAAACCTGCGACCTATGCCATCACTAGTGGCGACCTCTTTCATATGGGCTACCGCAGCTTATCCAATGCCCGCGAATTTTGCAAGTGTACCTTGATGTAAATAACGCATGGCACAGCGAAAGTCGTAGGTTCAAATCCTGCCCACGGTAGAAAATTTTACAAGTTTTCTACAATTGTATACCTCACACGCGAAGTGTTTTAATAATTTGGTATTCTATTTCTTCTTACTGGCCCAATTTACTCACACCAATATTTTTAACCTATTTTTAAACGAACTATGCTTTGAGTGGCATTAAATTGAGCTCCTTTCAATTATATTTTAAAAAGCTACCATTTTGAAAAATAGACGCTAAAAATTTACCAAACTTTACCTCAGTGTTACCAGCGTCAGGTTGTGATTTTACCTTTTTGTATTCGTTATTTTTTTATTGTAAGATCCGAATTAGTATTCAATTATGTATCTTCTTAAAGATTGACTAGCGATTTGGCAACAAGAACAAAAAGTTTAACGCACTTATTTAAAATTAGAATACAATTATGAGATAGTTAAAATAAGGCACAGTAAACAAATTGCGCGTTTCGATAAAGCTCTATCATAAAACTACCTAAAGTACCGCTGTTCCAATAAGTCGTATTTGACAGCTGTCATCTCCAAACTAAAAGATATGTCAACAAAGGAAAATGGACCCTCTGCCATAGTATTATCACGAATCTGACAGCTGTCAAATACGACTTATTGGAACGGCGGTAATTTAATATAATTTGGTAGAAAACAAACTGACAAGAGAAATGTTGCCAGTAAAGATTTTCAAATACAAATCGTAGTTTTATGCAATTGCCGTATTTTAATTCTAAAATATAATTATATTAAAACTGGGTCGGAATGGGGAAACTCTAAAACTATTTGTAAATTTGCACGAGTAGAATATGTCAAGGGCCAGCGCAGATCGAGACAAGCGGAGCGCCTTTGATAATATTCAATTCAATACATTTATAATACATGCAGGATTATGACCTATTGGTTATTATAATATTTAAGTTATATTATTTATTTATTTTTTTAAACTTGCATAATTTTCAAGCGCGGGCACGATTTGAACCTGGGACTTTCGCGACTTTGGCGACGCCTCTTCCATCTGGGCTACCGCTGCTCAAGTGTATTTTAATGCCAGTAACGCTTGTCAAGGTTCCATCTACCGGGTTAGTTTTTGCAACTAATACCGCGCTTGAAAATTTTGCAAGTTTTCAAAAATTTAATACCTAACACGGGAAGTGTTTTAAAAATTTGGTATTTAATTAAGTTATTATATTAAATTTGAGTCCAAAAGCTGTGTTGTATAGATTCGAATATTATTGTCATCATCAGTCAGTCGTAATGTTCATTATCAACAACACATATTGCGTGTGATACATACATACACATATCATGCCTATAATCCCTTGCGGGATAGGCAGAGCGTAAACTGCCGCAAAAAACAGTCATTTTACGTGACGTCAGACAAATATTTGAGGGTTATTCGGAAAATTGTGTATCGCCATAGTGTCAGGTTGTCAGCCCATCGCCTAAAATTGCAATACACTCACTCACTCGAGTCCCTTGGTCGCCTCTTACGACTGCGTATTTTGCGACTTTTTTTAATGTGATTTGCGTGTGATGCCGGCTTTGAATAGCATCACACCGTTTCTTTACCGCTGGTGTCCTAAGGGGCTCGAGGATTTTAAAATTTTAGGCGATACGCTGATAACCTGTCACTATATAGTGATACACGATTTTTCTGAAACAGCCCTCAAATATTTGTCAGACGTGGCGATTTTTACGTTAGTCAACGCGCTGCCTTCCCCGCAAGGGATAAAGGCGTGATAGATATATGTATGTCTACATATTGCGTTGCTATTTAACCTATGTTTATCCACACTAATATTATAAATGCGAAAGTAACTCTGTCTGTCTGTCTGTCTGTCTGCTACGCTTTCACGGCCAAACCGCTGAACCGATCTTCATGAAACTTGGCACAGAGATGGCTAGCATACCGAGAACGGACATAGGCTACTTTTTATCACCATTCGAGGGTCTGGAGTATAGATGTAGACCACCAGGTGTACCACCAGGAGCCCACCTAAAGTATTGGAGATACAGAAATGGTTCCAAAACAAAAGTTGTTCAGTATGATGGGCCGCTTCTTTTCACAAGGACATTGGGGATCTGGAGTACCTTATGTAGACCACCAGGTGTACCATCAGGAGCCCAGCTAAACTATTAGAGATACAGGCATGGTTCGAAAACAAAAGTTGTTCAGTATGATGGGCCGCTTCTTTTCACAAGGACATTGGGGATCTGAAGTACCTTATGTAGACCACCAGGTGTACCACCAGGAGCCCAGCTAAACTATTAGAGATACAAGCATGGTTCCAAAACAAAAGTTGTTCAATATGATGTGCCGCTTCTTTTCACAAGGACATTGGGGCTCTGGAGTACCTTATGTAGACTACCAGGTGTACCATCAGGAGCCCACCTAAACTATTGGAGATACAGAAATGGTTCCAACACAAAAGTTGTTCAGTATGATGGGCCGCTTCTTTTCACAGGGACATTGAGGATCTGGAGTATCTTATGTAGACCACCAGGTGAACCATCAGGAGCCCAGCTAAACTATTAGAGATACAGGCATGGTTCCAAAACAAAAGTTGTTCAGTATGATGGGCCGCTTCTTTTCACGAGGACATTGAGGATCTGGAGTACCTTATGTAGACCACCAGGTCTACCATCGGGAGCCCACCTAAACTAAAAGAGATACAGGCATGGTTCCAAAACGAAAGTTGTTCAGTATGATGGGCCACTTCTTTTCACAAGGACATTGGGGATCTGGAGTACCTTATGTTGACCACCAGGTGTACCATCAGGAGCCCACCTAAACTATTGGAGATACAGGCATGGTTCCAAAACAAAAGTTGTTCAGTATGTTGGGCCGCTTCTTTTCACAAGGACCTTGGGGCTCTGGAGTACCTAATGTAGACTACCAGGTGTACCATCAGGAGCCCACCTAAACTATTGGAGATACAGAAATGGTTCCAAAACAAAAGTTGTTCAGTATGATGGGCCGCTTCTTTTCACAGGGACATTGAGGATCTGGAGTATCTTATGTAGACCACCAGGTGTACCATCAGGAGCCCAGCTAAATTATTAGAGATACAGGCATGGTTCCAAAAAAAAAAGTTGTTTAGTATGATGGGCCGCTTCTTTTCACAAGGACATTGAGGATCTGGAGTATCTTATGTAGACCACCAGGTGAACCATCAGGAGCCCAGCTAAACTATTAGAGATACAGGCATGGTTCCAAAACAAGTTGTTCAGTATGATGGGCCGCTTCTTTTCACGAGGACATTGAGGATCTGGAGTACCTTATGTAAACCACCAGGTCTACCATCGGGAGCCCACCTAAACTATTGGAGATACAGAAATGGTTCCAAAGCAAAAGTTGTTCATTATGATAGGAATAATAATAACAAGGACATTGCCTACTTTTTACCGAGGATATTTTTTCATTACTTCGGAAAATTAAGCAAATTATATGAAAAATACCGCTGTGCCGCCGCCGTTTGCTTCGTATGCGCTACCTTCATTGTACTTAGGCATATCTACTTAGGTGATACGTAGAGTTCTATACTAGAAAGTATCATCCACATGACACGTTAAGGCGGGGATCACATTTGACGTCCGATGCGGCGTATTTTGTAATTGTAAGGGAATAAAATAGAAATTCGCGATTTCCTTTTGTCTGACATACGCATGCCTTATGGATATGTATTAAAAATACACACCAACTAAATAAATAATGCCCAGATAGCAAATTTTGAACTGTCCCTTTAACAACAGAAGCAAGCAAGTCATCTTTAAACGGTAGTGATAAGAACTGTTCTAATATCACTGTCACACTTACTATGAATACACATACCTACTTTAGAACTTCTGCCTAAAAAATCTATCTAACGCGGACGAAGTCGCGGGTAAAAGCTAGTTAAAGAATAAAATGTAAAAACACGAACTTCTGATTCTACTCATCAATTTGAACAACTTTTACTGCATCTGCGAAATCACAAAAGAAAAACATTTGATAGATTAATACTATATCCATCTATCTGTTTTACATGTCGCAGTAAAACGGGATTCGGCAGAATTCCTAGAAATAAGAACAATATCCAGAATATGGTAAAATCGTGACTCCATTCTGCCATCGTTTCAAACAGTTCTAGGAATTCGGACGAAATCCGACCGAAACTTGTTTAGGACGATGGCAAAACGAGGTTCAAAAGGTACTGTATTCCAATTATGTGTCGTCATGACTATATTTTTGATTACTAAAAAAAATACTTACAAAGGAAATAAATGATTGATTAAAATTATGCAATGATTGCAACAAAATAAGTTTCTTCGCATCAGCTGTTAGTGATTACTTGCAAATTGAAAGAATTTTTAGTACTCTTTGAAGATTTCCAGAAGATTTAGGAAGATTGTAGAATTGTTTCAAAGACATTCCGGCTTTAGGAAAAATCCGAGGAATTCGGACGAAGTCCTAATTTTGCCATACTGCGACATATATAGGTGAGACACATTTTAAGACGAAACTATATATTTTATTTGGCATTGCCACTCAAATATTACAAAATTACTCCGTAGGCTAAGAAACTCCAAGATTTTCACATTGCAACCTAAGGAACATTTCGTATAGTCCGTAAGCCCACTCCAAAATCACCTACGTCATATAACATTACCAAAGAACTCACTGCAGCAGGTAATTTTGGAAGTTGTTCAGTTCAGCCCTAAAAACATTTCCAGCCAATTTCTTCCTTAACTTTTCTATCTTATCCTGTGGGATACAGCGTGGACGAAGACCCGATGAACCCTAGCTGATACTGACCGCGACATCTCTCAGCGCGCTCTTGATATAGTCGTACGTGGCGAAGGAAATTCCCACCGATATAGGGCCTTTCACCCAGTTCATGGAGAGCCCTTTGAAGAAGCCGCGCCAGCCCTCGAAACTGCAACAATATGGAAATGAATATTTCATTCATTTCATTTATTCAGTAACAATACAATTATTGTGTTCGAATATTACAATACATGTCACTTAAAAAACATTTAACATTACATAAATTTATCATTTATCTTAATTATTATAATATATTAAAAAATCCTATTAAATTGAGAAAATAAATAAATAAATGACTTGTTACATTAAATTACATTGACTATTAAATTAAATTAATCTTTTGAATAACATACACATAATTTTAAAATTCATCTAATGAGTAGCAGCACCTCTCCAAAAGACAGTTCAATAGTTTGGACTTAAAAATGTTAATAGATTTAATTGCTTTGAGTTCTAAAGGTAGTGGAATGTTTGCAATCGCACGAATTGCACTTTTTTGGCTAACAAAGGCTTTATTAATATTATATCATTGATCTACAACAACCCTAGATTACGCGCGTACGCTCAAAAAGTGGGCCGGTAAAGTAGTGCACAATTTGCAAGCGAGCACTTCTTTCCCACAGTGCGTGGCTGGCCGCGAAACTGTTAACATGACCAAGTACGGGCTAACAAATAAGGCTGAATTCAATAGATTATGGTGAGGTTCGTTGTGATATTTTGAATCAGGCGGACGCAATGAATCTATAAATTGCTATGTATGACTGTATAGTTCAGTAGGTGACAAAATCTTAGCGTAATTTTGTATGAGGCGCTAAATCTAGGGTTGTTGTAGATCAATGTATTTTATGCATAACTGTTGCCCCACCATTTTATGGAATATCTAAGTTTGGACTCAACAAATAATGTCGAGTCAAGAATTATTGATGAAGTATGTTGCTCAAACTTATTATATCCAATGCATATGACGCTGTCTTATGCGCTGTCACATAATGTCAGTAACAGATTAAAAAAATAATTAATTAATGGTGAATGAGTCGTTGACGCTCTGCCTACCCCGTACGGGATATTTGCGAGTTTATGTATGTATGTATGTGAATGAGTGAATGAATCAAAGATTAATAAGTGAATGAATGACTGAATGGATGACAAATCAGTAGTTTATGTAAACGATTTACTTACGCATAAACCTCTCTCAAAGTCTTCACAATATCTGGATAAGGATATTCTCCTGTGACCTTCCGACGCGCCGTCTGCATTCTTCTCCTGTTATAATCATAAATTCATTATTTTCATTGTAAATCAATAACAACAACATAGTAGCAAGCAACCTGAGTTGAATACCAAATTTAAAAACACTTCCCGTGTTAGGTACTTATACAATTTTTGAAAACATGCAAAATTTTCAAGCGCGGACAGGATTTCAACCTGCGACTTTTGCAATACTAGTGGCGACGCCTCTTCCATCTGGGCTACCGCAGCTCATTCCTTGCCCGCCAATTTTTGCAAGTGTTGCTGTTGAGTTTATATGTTGTGTGTTATAGCACATTCACACCATGCCATTATGGGCAGGGAAATAGTAAGGGAAGTGGGCAGCGCGAGCATGTTAACAGGTTACTCGCGCTGCTACTCGTCATGCCGCTGACACTTCCCGTGCTCCCGCGAGTATCGGCTTTTCGTGCGCGAGTCAAAGGAACGGCAGCACGAACGCGTGTGGAATGTATTGCTATCTCACTCACTCGTATTGCTGCGAGAAGAGTATACCGGCAGTGTGTGAACACTCACTCGCGTTGATACTTCCGCGGAAGTATTTCGAGCAATATTCGCGACAGCGGCAGGAGCAGGAGTAATAGTTTTTGTGATGAGTAATAGTTGTGCAAACTCAAGCAAATATAATAAATAACCTGACAATATCCAGTGGGTAGGACGCAGTCTGGCCGAGTGCGCCCGCGCAGCCGCCGAAAACCATGTTGATCCAACCGGAAGGCATCACGCCTACTATTTCTGTAATTTGAGTTATTTTGTTACACGAATGCCCAACTAAAAAGGGAGTGTAACAATTTTAAAGTTCATATATGTATGTACTTGTTACGGCACGATAACTTTATTAAGAACATCATTGAAGGAAAGGTCGAAGGAAAGAGAAGAAGAGGAAGACCTAGACGCACATTCTTCACTCAAGTAAAGGAGAAGATTAATGCCGTGTCAAGAGGTCAAGTCGCTGGCAGAAGATAGGAAAAAATGGCAATTACTCCACCGACAAGAGCTAAGCTCTTAATTTTGAATAAATGAATGAAAAAAAATATTATTAATTAAGGCAAAATATTGTTAGTCACTTTACTTTTTAATCTTATTTTAAGGAAACGAGGGGAAGTAGCGGGCGATTCCCACTACAAGAATCTACGGATAACTTACTGGGAAGACCCGGCACTTAATGTATATTAAGATTTGGAAATAAATGATTTTTTATTTTTATTTATTTATGAATATGTATGTAGGTATGTGCGACTCTTTAAAGTGCTGCAACTCCTTAACCACTGAACAGATTCGAATGGGAATTGTATCGGAACAATCCTTAAATTATTCCGAGTGTCATAGGCTTGGTTTTATCTCAGAAAGCATTGTTTTTAATTTTTTTATTTATTATGCTTGTTTATATGACCATATTATGGAAAACAAAGGAATGGATAAATCTATGAAACTGAATTACTTTGGTCGGTGATCGAACCGAAAGAAAACTTTCTTTTAAAATTTAAATTTAAATTTATTTAATTAAAATTAAATGTGTAGCCGACGGAGTGTGACACTTTCTAACACAACAAAAAAATCTTTAATTATTTCCATTTCATTATAGAAGTTAAAAAAGTAATATACGGGGTGTAAGGGACAGCCCTCCGAATACTAATAAGGTGCATTCAGAGCATGAAACTGAACAACTTTCCCCTAAAAACATATGTGAAGAAACGACAAAAAAATCGACCTCCCATACAAAATCACAATCACCTGACTGCATTACTATGGGAAGAATAAAAATTTGTGTTACCCGAGTTTTGTGTTTCTTTTTTATGGGAAGTGCTTTAGTTTCATGGTCCGACCGAATGCACCCGATCAGTATTCGGAGGGCTGTCCCTTACACCCTGTATATAGAGGTACATTTTTTTGCTATAATAAAATACATACATACCTAAGTATTTGTGTTTGAGCGAGTCATACGTGAAGAAGGACGCACCGGCGTACGGAATCACGCCAAGAACCGTCGCGGGGTAGCCTCTGCAACATAGACATACGTACCACTATTTGAATCATCAGGACAAGAAAATATTGAAAAGAAAATAAGTAATTGAAAATTTTTTGGCGCCCGCCGGGTCTCGAACCCAAGATGGTGCGGTACCGTCCCACTCGTCTGCCAACTGAGCTACCGGCGCCACGACTCACACTTACAAATCTCCAATCTCTTGGTACTCGTCTCGAAGCGACGTACAAGTGACATCTAGTATTATTATAACGAATACATATATTTTGTAATTTTCAATTTCTTATTTACATTCTAGAAAATAATATAGCACTGTGAATGTTCTTACACTGCCGTCATACTCTTCTCGCAGCAATACGAGCGAGCGAGATAGCAATACATTCCACTCGCGCTCGTGCTGCCGTTCCTTTGTTCCCGACACTCGCGGGCATGACGAGTAGCAGCGCGAGTAACCTGTTTACATGCTCGCGCTGCCCACTTCCCTTACTATTTCCCTGCCCATAGCTACAGTTTGTGAACACGGCATAAAACTTTACACTACAACGTACAGTCGGTTGTAGCACATAGTACCTGGTACGGTTAAGATATTTATTTCTCATAAAAAGAATATAATTCACTTAACCTATGAGAAATACATGATTTTTCTTATTACTAAGGTAGTTTATTTAAGAGTATTGTCGCGAACAATCGCGTCTTCACTTAAAACACAAACTATCACTTTTGGTAGGTAAGTATTCGTAAACTAGGTAATTAATTAATAGACCAGAAAATTGTTGAAACTACTAAAGTAAAAACTAAAGAAATACTTATAAATAAATAATTTTTTGAATATACAATAAGTGGGTAGAAAGACTTCACTTAATGGCCGAGAGATCCTATCACGTAATATTCTTAGATTGCCATCGTTATAGTAATTCTTTTGGAGGAGAGTCAGTTCTTTTGGAGTACCCCTGGTACCATATGTGCTATAACCGACTGTACATGAGACTCACCTATACAATGTTCTAGCGCCTTCGTTCTGTATCACTTTGACGAACACTTGTCTCAATGTTTTATATTCTGACGCGTCGGTGACCGCCATTCTAGCGCGAGCTAGATCTAGCGGATACGTCAGACTTTGTGACGTCACGCCCGCTAGAGAACCGGCAACGAGATGCACTATTGGGTGTGCTCTAGAAAGGACAAAATAAGTTTAGTGTTAGAATATAGTTCTGGTGAACTTAGAGGCGTATTTATCATAATAATAAAAATAAGCGTTTATTACCAATAACATATAACATCACATTTCATATATTAGAAATAAACACAATAGTTATATTTTATATATTATGGCAAAAGGCGACGGACTCAGTTATTGTCAAAGTGTTGCACAAGACAACCGTCACCGTCACCCTTCTGATTTTTTTTTAAATAGATGGTTAGCATTGGGGGGATAAAACAAAAAAAAGTAAAGAAGAAATTTAAAAAGTGATCAAGTCAATTTATAATATACATACATACATACTCATATCACGCCTATAATCCCTTGCGGGGTAGGCTAAACAGCCGCAAAAAACGGCCATTTACACCACGTCTAACAAATGTTTGAGGGTTTTTCGGAAAATTGTGTATCGCTATAGTGAAAGGTTGTCAGCCCATCGCCTAAAATTGCAATACACACCCTCGAGTCCCTTAGTCGCCTCTTACGACTAAATTTATAATATGAAAATAAAAAAGTGTGCATGTGTAGTGTAAGGTGTGTTTATGTATGTGTAAAGAAAAGTAAAGAACCTTAAATAGCTACTTCAAAGAACGGCGCGCTGTTGTGACAATAAAAATAATTTAACCTTCCTTTTAAATATTATAGGCAAAGTGTACTAAGTTGGTGGAACGCAATGTAGCACCATTTCTAAGTTCTCATTCTATCATAAATAACGAGATCGCTTTGCTCGAAATACGTATTCATTTGTTCATTTTGTTTCAGTATATATGTAGGTATGTAGTTTATGTAGGTTTATGTAGTTGTGTGATATTGAGGGGTATTTTATGTAGTTTAATAGGTTTCTATCATTATTTTTATGTTACAACCTAGTGAATCTTATTTCGGTGCCAACGAGAATCACACCTACCTCAGCCAGGTGCATAGATAATATCTTTACCAACATTAAACCTGAAGATGCGGCTGTCATAAATAAATTAAGCTCCGACCATACGGGTCAATTAGCTTCTTTCAAAATTAACATTGAGCAGGCACCTAAACAAGATATTACGTGTGTACCGGTAAATGAAAGTAGGCTAAATCGTTATAGAGAAAATATTTTGCAAAAATTACCTGAATTGCCATATAACGAAAATCCAAATAAATTATATAACGCAGTATTTAGTCTTGCCAAAAAAGAATATGACAATGTATTTAAATCTAAGAAAATTAAAGTAAACACAAAATTATCATTTAGTGACTGGGCCACAGTTGGAATTCATAGAAGCAGGCAGAAGTTATACGATCTGTATGAAGAAAGAACATATAATCAATCAAAAACTTTTGCTGATTATGTAAAACGTTACTCTAAAACTTTTAGAAACGTTTGTGCAATAGCTAAATCTAACTTCATCAAAAATAATATAAAGAATAGCACAAACGTAATCAAAACCACTTGGAAATTTGTAAATAATGAAACTGGAAAATCTAAACGTCGTAATGAAAATTATAAACTTATGATAAACGATGAAATTAAAAATACTAATTTGGAAGTAGCTTCCGCTTTTGAACAATTTTTTACTGATATTCCAGTTTCGACTACCAAATCGTTAAACTCATGCCCTATTCTCGCTGAATCTATTCTAAAAGATAATGTAAACCATTGTGATAAATATTTTAAATTTTCTCACGTTAGTAACATTGAAATAATAAAAGTATTTAAAAGTTTACAAATGAAAAATACTTCAGATCTCCACGGCCTCTCTGTTAAAATTATTAGTTCCATAATTGATTGCATTTCTCCATACCTTGCATGTATTTTTAATGACTGTGTAGACAGTGGCGTGTTTCCTGACTTGATGAAGCATAGTAAAGTTATTCTCTTGTTTAAAGCTGGTAGTACTACTGACCCTACTAATTTCAGACCTATATCAATACTACCAACACTAAGTAAAATTTTTGAAAAAGTTATTTTAAATCAATTGCAAGGACATTTTTATCGTAATAACTTAATGCACCTGCAGCAATTTGGTTTCACACGTGGTCGCTCTACTACTGATGCAGGTGTGGATCTCATCAATCATATAATCGAAGCCTGGGAGGAATCTCATGATGCAGTAGGTGTGTTTTGTGATTTGTCCAAGGCGTTTGATTGTGTTCATCATGATACTCTGGTTAGGAAGCTACATCACTACGGCGTAAAAGACCACGCTCTTAGTCTTTTGGAATCATATCTTAACAATAGAATCCAAAAGGTCGATGTCAACGGTGAAAGATCATCTGGATCAAAGATAAGAATGGGCGTTCCGCAGGGTTCTATTCTTGGTCCTTTTTTGTTTCTTGTATATATTAATGATCTACCATATCTAGTTAAAGAAAAACATGATATAGTTTTGTTCGCGGACGATACCTCTCTACTTTTCAGAGTAAAGAGGCAACAACTCAACTATGATGACGTGAACAAAGCTATTACCGATGTAGTGCAATGGTTTACAGTAAATAACCTACTATTGAATGAAAAGAAAACTAAATGTATCAAATTTGTATTACCAAATGTTAAACCAAGCTCTACAATTATTAAGGTAAAGGATGAAAAGTTGGACCTTGCGGACTCAACTGTATTTTTAGGCATAACTTTGGACGCCTCGCTCCAATGGGGGCCACATATTGAGAAATTGTCGAAGAGACTGAGTTCAGCAGCATACGCAGTTAAAAAAATAAGACATCTCACTGATGTAGACACTGCAAGACTAGTTTACTTTAGCTACTTCCATAGCTTAATGTCTTATGGCTTACTATTATGGGGCCATGCTGCGGATGTGAACAATATATTTGTTTTGCAGAAACGGGCTGTTCGTTCAATTTATAAATTAGGACCTCGAGTCTCCTTGAGACAGAAATTTAAAGAAATCAACATATTGACATTTGTGTCACAGTACATATACGAAGTCTAGTGTACGTAAAAATAAATATAGATTCTTTTAAGAAAAATTGTGACAGGCATAATTTTAACACTAGAAATAAGGAGCAACTTGCTGTGCATATGAGCAGGCTTAGTAAAGTAAGCAAAACTTTTAAGGGCAATTGTATACGCTTTTATAACAAACTTCCTAAAGATATTCAAGACTTACCCTTAAATAAATTTAAACCAGTAATTAAACAAAAATTGTAAAAGAAAGGCTATTATGAAATATCAGACTATATGCAAGATAAATCTCCATGGGTTTAATTCAAATGTATAAAGTAAATATTTTATTAGACGAAACAAGTAGATTTATCTACTGCAATTTTTTGTTATTATTATAATATTTTTTTTTTTGTAGCCATTTTTGGGCTATACATATATATTATTCGTTATTTCCAAAATTAGCTAGGGCAGTTTAGGGCCTAGAAAGATTGTTAATTTAGAGTAGGAGCACTTCTGGGCAGGTTTTTTGGGGGGTTTTTCCTGTTCAGGGGGTCCGGTTAATTATACGCATGTTAATAACACGCTTTGGAAATCTTGACTAAAATTTGAAACAAATGTCGTTTACAAATGGTGGTGGCGTAAAGTTACGTGCTGTGTGATTAACCTGGCCAGCCCCGAGGCAGTGCCTTTATTTTTTTATCCCGCCCGAGCCGGTTTTCTATTAGGACAATACAAAATTGTTATAAAAAGAAGAAGATTGCGTTATGCAAATTTCTTTTTTTTACAATGACCGATCATGACGTCAATAAGTGATAATGCTACCTACATTGAATAAAGTTATTTCATTTTCATTTTCAGTTGATATTAAAGAAAATTAAAAAATTTATCTAAATTTTTAAATGATAGTGCACGCCTTATCTGCCTCACTTTATGAGATCTCACTGCCCAAGGTCTGCTGGAAGAGATTTCTTTTTAGAAATAACTAGACCTGTTGTGAATTGTTTCATATATGTATGTGTCCTATGTTTTCATTGTGTGCAATAAATGGTTTAATAGAAAGGTGTATCTACCTTCTCCATTATTTGAGCGTATGACAATTAGCACAAACATTGGGCAATAAATATTATTAGCCCTAGGACAAATACGCCACTGGCCAACTGCATTACAATCCGCAGACAATGTCAGTGATTAATCAATGAATGGCTGAAAGAGCTAATAAATGAATGAGTTACTCACTTGGCAGGTGTATCAAATAAGAATATGTTACTGTTGCCCCGCCATAACGCTACGAAACCTTCTTTTTGGTTCAATGAATGAGTGAATGAATGAATGACTCACTTGGCAGCAGCCGGTGTATCAACTCTTAACAATTTCTTCCATTGCTCGTGCGCTGTGAACTGTATTGCAGCGTAAGGGACTATTCTGGTTCAATGAATGAATGATAGAATGAATGAATGAATGACTCAGTTGGCAGCAGCTGGTGAATCAACTGTATTGCAGCGTAAGGGACTATTCTGATTCAACGAATGAGTGAATGAAAGAATGAATGAATGACTCACTTGGCAGCAGCTGGTGAATCAACTATATTGCAGCGTAAGGAACTATTCTGGTTCAATGAATGAGTGAATGAATGAATGACTCACTTGGCAGCAGCTGGTGTATCAACTCTCAACAATTTCTTCCATTGCTCGTGCGCTGTGAACTCTATTGCAGCGTAAGGGACTATTCTGGTTCAATGAATGAATGAATGAATGACTCACTTGGCAGCAGCCGGTGTATCAACTCTCAACAATTTCTTCCATTGCTCGTGCGCTGTAAACTGTATTGCAGCGTAAGGGACTATTCTGGTTCAATGAATGAATGAATGAATGACTCACTTGGCAGCAGCTGGTGAATCAACTATATTGCAGCGTAAGGAACTATTCTGGTTCAATGAATGAGTGAATGAATGAATGACTCACTTGGCAGCAGCTGGTGTATCAACTCTCAACAATTTCTTCCATTGCTCGTGCGCTGTGAACTGTATTGCAGCGTAAGGGACTATTCTGGTTCAATGAATGAATGAATGAATGAATGACTCACTTGGCAGCAGCTGGTGTATCAACTCTCAACAATTTCTTCCATTGCTCGTGTGCTGTAAACTGTATTGCAGCGTAAGGGACTATTCTGGTTCAATGAATGAATGAATGAATGAATGACTCACTTGGCAGCAGCTGGTGTATCAACTCTCAACAATTTCTTCCATTGCTCGTGCGCTGTAAACTGTATTGCAGCGTAAGGGACTATTCTGGTTCAATGAATGAATGAATGAATGAATGACTCACTTGGCAGCAGCTGGTGTATCAACTCTCAACAATTTCTTCCATTGCTCGTGCGCTGTAAACTGTATTGCAGCGTAAGGGACTATTCTGGTTCAATGAATGAATGAATGAGTGAGTGAATGAATGACTCACTTGGCAGCAGCTGGTGTATCAACTCTCAACAATTTCTTCCATTGCTCGTGCGCTGTGAACTGTATTGCAGCGTAGGGACTATTCTGGTTCAATGAATGAATGAATGATAGAATTAATGAATGAATGAATGAATGAATGACTCACTTGGCAGCAGCTGGTGTATCAACTCTCAACAATTTCTTCCATTGCTCGTGTGCTGTGAACTGTATTGCAGCGTAAGGGACTATTCTGGTTCAATGAATGAATGAATGAGTGAGTGAATGAATGACTCACTTGGCAGCAGCTGGTGTATCAACTCTCAACAATTTCTTCCATTGCTCGTGCGCTGTGAACTGTATTGCAGCGTAGGGACTATTCTGGTTCAATGAATGAATGAATGATAGAATTAATGAATGAATGAATGAATGAATGACTCACTTGGCAGCAGCTGGTGTATCAACTCTCAACAATTTCTTCCATTGCTCGTGCGCTGTGAACTGTATTGCAGCGTAGGGACTATTCTGGTTCAATGAATGAATGAATGATAGAATTAATGAATGAATGAATGAATGAATGACTCACTTGGCAGCAGCTGGTGTATCAACTCTCAACAATTTCTTCCATTGCTCGTGCGCTGTGAACTGTATGGCAGCGTAAGGGACTATTCTGATTCAATGAATAAATGAATGAGTGAATGAATGAATGACTCACTTGGCAGCAGCTGGTGTATCAACTCGCAACAATTTCTTCCATTGCTCGTGCGCTGTGAACTGTATGGCAGCGTAAGGGACTATTCTGGCCATGGTAGCGCTGTTTCCTCGCCATAAAGCAATGAAACCTTCTTTTCGTGCACTATTCTTTAAGAATAGTACCACAGCCCGCGCCGAGTATGGTATGTGCCTGGAATTAACAATACAGGGTGATTTTTTATTTCAAACGATACCACACCTCGGACACTCCATACAGCGGACTCTTTATAGACTGTCATTTCTACATGTGCATGTGTGGGTGATCACAGATGTGTGAGTGCAGGGTTGGCATGCTGGTTGATTTTGAAACCTAACCTACATACAGTTACTACCAAAGAGGATGTAACATGCCTAGCGCTAGTTTCTACATAATTCTCCACTGGTATTTTGACATTTCTCGGGTGAGGGCGGGTCGGGGGCTGGGGTGCGGGGAGGTAAGTGTCCGTTCTGTATGTATGATATATACTACATTACATACTATTGGTTATTCTGTGCCGATACTGTAAATAGAGAACGGGCTGGTGATAAGGAAGAACTCTCCCCAAGGAACATAAGGTCGAAATAAGACAAAATCTTTAAAGCTAACATAGTTACTCAAATGAGCTGGGCTGGGCTTGATGAGCTGTTTCATTTGCTGTTATTACACATACATATATCACGCCTATATCCCTCGCGGGGTAGGCCGTAAAAACGGACATTTACGCCACTTCTGACAAATGTTTGAGGGTCATTCAGATAATTGTGTATCACCATAGTGACAGGTGGTCAGCCCATCGCCTATAATGCAGTACACATGTTACCCTCGAGTCCCTAAATCGCCTCTTACGATACACACGGGAATGAAATGGGGTGATGCTATTCTAAGTAGTGTATTCAAAAATAAATTAAAAACATGGTTAATTTTTAAAATGTTTCTATAGTTTAAATGAATTTTTCGCAGTTATGTTTTAATTTCATAGACTCTAGTAACAAGAATATTGTTAATTTTGCATGCATTCACATTAGATTTAGAATAATTGATTGTTATTTATTTACCTATTATTGTACATCCGCAATGGATACACTGTTGTGACTAATTTGTTTTATAAGACCTATGTACCTACACAGTGAACAATAAAGAATTATTGTATTGTATTGTAAGCCGGCATCACACGGCAAATAATACTTACGAGATTTTCAAGCGCGGGCAGGATTTGAACCTGCGACTTTCGCATTACTAGTGGCGACGCCTCTTCCATCTGGGCTACATTGTTACTGGCATTAAAATACACTTGCAAAATTGGCGGGCTTGAAATGAGCTGCGGTAGCCCAGATGGAAGAGGCGTCGCCACTAGTAATGCGAAAGTCGCAGGTTCAAATCCTGCCCGCGCTTGAAAATTTTGCAAGTTTAAAAAAATTGTATACCTAACACGGGAAGTGTTTTCAAATTTGGTACTCAATTTATCGCTGGTTTTCATCGCTTAGACTACATTCAATCTGTAAAGATAGAATTAGTCACCGGTTATTAGTTGCAAAACTAACCCGGTAGATGGAGCCATGCCAAGCGTTACTGGCATTAAAATACACTTGCAAAATTGGCGGGCTTGAAATGAGCTGCGGTAGCCCAGATGGAAGAGGCGTCGCCACTAGTAATGCGAAAGTCGCAGGTTCAAATCCTGCCCGCGCTTGAAAATTTTGCAAGTTTAAAAAAATTGTATACCTAACACGGGAAGTGTTTTCAAATTTGGTACTCAATTTATCGCTGGTTTTCATCGCTTAGACTACATTCAATCTGTAAAGATAGAATTAGTCACCGGTTATTAGTTGCAAAACTAACCCGGTAGATGGAGCCATGCCAAGCGTTACTGGCATTAAAATACACTTGCAAAATTGGCGGGCTTGAAATGAGCTGCGGTAGCCCAGATGGAAGAGGCGTCGCCACTAGTAATGCGAAAGTCGCAGGTTCAAATCCTGCCCGCGCTTGAAAATTTTGCAAGTTTTCAAAAATTGTATACCTAACACGGGAAGTGTTTTCAAATTTGGTACTCAATACTTACGAGGTCTGAAAATTGATTTTCGCTCTATCTAAAGGCGCTATGGCCGTCTTAGCGATGGCACCTGCCGCCGCCCCCGCTATCAGTGACGTCACCACAGTCGCCCCCTGCCCCAACTTGGCGCCCTCCGCTTGCTTTTGGGCCGTGCCATCTGTGGACGAAAGAGGTATTATTAAAAAAAAAAACGGTTAAGTGCGACTCGGACTCGCGCACGAAGGGTACCGTACCATTATCTATAAAAACAAAAAAAAACACGTTTTTTGTATGGCAGCCACCATAAATATGTATTTTTTTTTTGTATTTGTTGTTTTAGCAGCAACAGAAATACAACATCTGTAAAAATTTCAACTGTCTAACTTTCGGGGTTCATGAGATACAGCCTCCATACAAAAAAGCAAGTTTTTTGTATGGGAGCCCCGTTCAATATTTACTTTATTCAAATTTATTGTATTTGTTGTCATAGCGGCAACAGAAATACATCATCTGTGAAAATTTCAACTGTCTAGGTATAACGGTTCAGGAAATACAGCCTCGTTACTGTAGGACGGACAGACAGACGGACAGCCGAGCCTCAGTAATAGGGTTTCCGTTATTACCCTTTGGGTATGGAAACCTTACTAGCTGGAATTGGAATTGAAATTGAAATTGAAATTCTTTATTCAATGTAGAATAGTATTATCACTTATTGACGTCATGATCCCATATTGTAAAAAAACGAAATTTGTATCACACAATTTTCTTTTTTTTATATCAATTTTGTAATGTCCTAATAGAAAACCGGCTCGGGCGTGATAAAAATATTAAAATAAAGGCACTGCCTCGGGGCTGGCCAGGTTATTCACACGGCATGTAACTTTACGCCACCAGCACCACCATATGAAAACGATATTTGTTTCAAATTGAAGTCAAGATTTTCAAAGCGTGTAATTTACATATATCACGCCTTTATCCCTTGCGGGGTAGGCAGAGCGTCAACGGCCGCAAAAAACGGACATTTACGCCACGTCTGACAAACATTCGAGGGTCATTCGGAAAACTGTGTATCGCCACAGTGACAGGTTGTCAGCCCATAGCCTAAAATTGCAATACCTACACACCCTCAAGTCCCTTCGTCGCCTTTTACGACACCCACGGGAAAGAAATGGGGTGATGCTATTCTAAGCCGGCATCACACGGCACTGACTGTAATGTATCAATATCTGCCAATAAAGATTTCTGATTCTTAGATTTCTGATTCTTTCGAGAGTTACATGTGATTTGCAATTTTAGGCGGTGGGCTAACAACCTGCCACTATAGTCCTCACAACATTTTCTGAATGACCCTCAAATATTTGTCAAACGTGGAGTCGAGCATGGCGTAAATGACCGCTTCTTACGGTCGTAAGTTCACGCTTTGCTTGCCCCGCAAGGGATACAGACGTGATGACATGAATGTATTTATCTAATCTAGAAAAATAAGTGTAATAATTTAAGAGGCCGTACATGAAATTGCGCTGGGCGAAAGTAGGTAATTAGCATTAGAACGCGTCATCGTGCAGCCGAGCGGCGGCGATATGCAGGCCCAGCGGCCGACGGCAGCGTATAGTTCGATCAATCAGTTTTGATCCTATTTATAGTTTTTGTGGCAATTGTATGAAAAAGTTTAAAATTATTGCGTACCTACTAAGAATTTTGGGATTTGTGGAATGTTATCGAAACTAATTAATTACCGACTACTATTCAGGGGTGTGCCCATGTACCAGCATCTTTTTTTCGCTTAACAGCGCCGAATTTATATTTATTGCCTACTAGCTTTTACCCGCGACTTCGTCCGCGTTAGATAGTTTTTTTTGACAGAAGTTCTAAAGTAGGTACCTATGTGTATTCATAGTAAGTGTGACAGTGATATTAGAACAGTTGTTATCTCTACTGTTTAGAGATAACTTGCTTGCTTCTGTTGTTAAAGGGACAATTCAAGATTTGCTATCCGGCCTGAGAGACCAATATTTATAAAAATTGAATATAAAAGTCAGTAGATAACAGAGTACTTACTCCAGGGGTGCCGATTTGAGAACACTAAAATGGTCAGCATAAGTAGATAAGACAGATAAAAAGGTATTTTAAGTTACTGTAATACATTTTTATATACCACATTTTTTGTTTTTCTGTATTTTGCGAAAACAAAGATTTTGTGGGTTTGACACTCGTGAGTCTGCCCTCACGTGTATGCCCGTTCGGGTAGCCGCACCCTGTCGCGCCCTCCCCCTCCGCCCCGCATCGCCGCCAAAGCGCGCGCGCCGCGCCGCGCCGGATCGGCCGGTGCGCGCGGCCGCGGTCATAAGACCGGGCATTATTTATTTAGTTGCTGTGTATTTTCAATACATATCCATAACGCATGCGTATGTCAGACGAAAGGAAATCGCGAATTTCTATTTTACTCCCTTACACTTACAAAATACGCCGCATCGGACGTCAAATGTGATCCCCGACTTAACGTGTTATGTGGATGATACTTTTCAGTTCAGAACATGGTAACGTATCACCTAAGTAGATATGCCTAATTACAATGAAGGTAGTGCATACGATGCAAACGGCGGCGGCACAGCGGTATTTTTCAGTAATGATAAAAAATCCTCGGTAAAAGTAGGCAATGTCCTTTCTCAAGTTATTCCCATCATACTGAACATATTTTGTTTTGGAACCATTTCTGTATCTCCAATAGTTTAGGTGGGCTCCTGATGGTAGACCTGGTGGTCTACATAAGGTACTCCAGATCCTCAAATGTTCTTGTAAAAAGAAGCGGCCCATCATACTGAACAACTTTTGTTTTAGAACCATGCCTGTATCTCTAATAGTTTAGCTTGGCTCCTGATGGTACACCTGGTGGTCTACATCTATACTCCAGACCCTCGAATGGTGATAATAAATAGCCTATGTCCGTTCTCGGTATGCTAACAATCTCTGTGCCAAGTTTCATGAAGATCGTTTCAGCGGTTTGACCGTGAAAGCGTAGCAGACAGACAGACAGACCGAGTTACTTTCGCATTTATAATATTAGTGTGGATAGTTAAATCTGTAATGTATCATTATAGTCCGTTAAAATGGCCATTTATTTGCAAAATCCCGAAATTTCAAGTTATTTATACTCTAATAGGAAGTAAAATCACAATATCTAGTTCAATTAATTTAATCAATCATAAATCAATACCGCACTGAAAAAAATACTTACAGGATCAAAAAGTATCGGTCGCACTATAATTCCGCCTGTGACTCGTGATCTACTGTCCTCTACGCGCGCGATCGACACACATTCGTAATTTTGTATGTGTGCGTGAGTGTGACGCAGCAGGATACACGTCCTTCTCCCAAGAGCGCGGCGCGCGGTCTGCCGAAACAGCATTTGCGCTCCCGTATATAATTGATAATTCCGGAGAACTTTAAAATATTCGATAAATTTCATAAAATACATATTTGCAATTTTTTTTATAGCTAATGTGTTAGCATGAATCTATTTTTCAATGTGTAAATTGATTTTTTTAAAAGCGTGTTGTATTGTACTAGAAATCCGACGCTGTATACGTTTAAAATTTCTTCAAAGTAGGGCCATTTTACTGCAGTTTTTCTTTGAATTTTTGAATTAAATTACTAAAAACTCCTCGGCCAATTTTTAGCACTTTTCAATGTCTTTATTGCTGTATACTTTATAAACCACTCCATATTTTAAAATTCATGTAAACAATAATGATACGAACGTCACGCATCGAAAACAATTAAAACACGTCTCAGGTTATTAACTATTAAACAAACTGAACAATCAAAATCAATAATTTGTCTGGGCCAATTTTTAGATATTGAATTAATCTTCAATAAAACATATCATAACACATTGTTACTTAATCTGTTTTTTTAAACGAGGTCCTACAGAATTGAAGAAACAAGACAAAATTACTCAAAACTATGTACGGCCTCTTAACGCTATACACGTATTCGGTGACTTTATGGGTAGGCTTTCAAATATTAGATAGAAATTCGTAGATCTGATTTTTACCGCGGGAAATGATTTAAGTAGCAGCGAGGAAAAATATTTTGCGGGCTTGTATTTATTACTCCTTATATTACTTTATTATTTAAATACTATAGAAGAAAATATTTGTTTGTTATCGATAAATTCCTAACAACTGGACCGAATTCAAAAATAATTTCACCTTAATCCCTGAAGCGACGCTTTTACCCCAGGAAAATATATTGTTACCACTGGAAACGGTTAGCAACGGGCGAAACCACTGAGCTGGCTAGCTGCTATTAAAATAATCTTTACTATTATTTCTTATGATATATATAGGTATATTTTTTTAAAGTGTAACTGTACAAAGTAACTTAAATACATAAATCACGCCTTTATCCCTTACGGGGTAGGCAGAGCGTTAACGGTCGTAAAACGGATATTAACACCACGTCTGACAAAAGTTTGAGGGTTCATCAGATAACTGTGTATCACTGTTATCTGTTGTAACTTGTGTACAAAGTTACACATTTGATTTAATTTACTTGAAAGTTAAATACATCATGATAAATATCATTGTTAGTATTGTAAGATCTTTGTTAGTATCGTTTCTATAGGGCATTGTTGCCGTTGAAATGTATGTATTATATTACGATAGTTATTTTCTTAGACTGTGTCAAGAAAGTATCAAAATGATTAAATAAAGAACTTTACAAATCAATCATTAAATAAAGGGCAAGTTCTTTTTATTTTATTTTGTTTCATAATCAGAGATTTTAAATTTAAAAAAGTGATAGTTTAGTTCCAACAACTAGGCTGCTGAAAACAAAATTCTTTTGCCTACCTTTAATAAAAAAAAAACTAATTGACATTGACAGATGAATGAATGAAGTTTTCTGCACTGTTTTTTTTCTACTATAAGCAAAGGATTTTTTCATGGTAATCCTAACTTTGGAAGTTTTTACAACTTTTCAAAATATTTCAGAAACGATTGCATTAAAAATTATGAAAATATGTGTACCTTAATAAGCATCCCAAACACTCTAAATGTTGTATATATCTTTTATATCTAACGTAAAATGAAATGTTGTGGATTACAGAAATAGTAGGCGTGATGCCATCCGGTTGGATCAACATGGTTTTCGGCGGCTGCGCGGGCGCACTCGGCCAGACTGCGTCCTATCCACTGGATATAGTTAGGTAATTATATATACTTGTACAGTCGGTTGTAGCACATAAGGTACTCCAAAAGAACTTAACTCTGTGTGACGTCATCTGTTTGATAAAATATACAATTCCGTTTCTCGTCGTACCACATGCGTACCACAGATTATGTGCTATCAGCCCGGAAATTTTTGGTGCGTGGGGCATTTTCTTCTGTATTTTTTTGTTATATACCTGTACATACATATACATATCACGCCTATAATACCTTGCGGGGTAGGCAGAGCGTAAACGGGCGCAAAAACGGACATTTACGCCACATCTGAGGGTCATTCGGATAATTAAGCTAAATTGTTATTTCAGTTTTTCGCCTGATAAAATTACGTACGTCATTTAAACGCAGAATAAAAGAGCACTATTCATCGTAACAATCATGATGTATGTGTATAAATTTAAATATATATTTATTTATGTATTTATTAATAAGTATGTATTGTTTATTATATATTATATGCAAATCCCTATCTGTATGTGTACACGGTTCTGTCATTCCCTAGTATAGTATTTTCCAATTCCACTGTGCAGGTTGGCTGGAAGAGATCTCTTCATAGAGATAAGCTCACCTTTGTGACTACGTGTATTATTCAAATTTATTGTAATATTCTGGTACACAATAAAGAACATAATATGTTCGTACGCGTAGTCCAGTGTAACAAAGATCAAACGTTAATAAAATAGATAATAGGACGCAAGTGGCATGGCGGCTCGGTGATTTAATTTTTCGCGCTTTGTTATTAATACAAATTCTGTTCTGTTTGTACGTTGTTTTCGTTAATATCCAGGGAAACCCATGAAAGTCAATATTTTTGTGATGCGAGTTATGTAACAATGATAAGTCACGTTTCGTTTTACGATCTCATACATCCAAGTGAAAGAAATCGAAAAAATATGTGACCTTGCGTTCCTTACGTTCGTACTAAATACAGCGCCATCTATCCAGCGACTAGGAACCAGATTAAAAATAAATAAATAACAAAATCTATATTGCAAGATACTTAAACACTCAAGGTATAAACTTTACAAGTATTTTTGAATTTGGATCCTATAAAGCTCAATAGATGGCAGCACTCGTATTTTAAAACGCGCTAACGGAGTGTGTTCCACTTTTAATGACACTACTGCAACGTGTTCCAAAGATAATGTAAGAATAACTAAAAAACGTATTCAGTAATTTTTATATATCGCTCTTGATCTTGAAAAAGGGTGATTATTTTATATTTAAAGCGAAGCCATAAGTTACACAATATGTGAAGACACAACAGTCCCTCTATCAATATATTTAAAAAAAGAGTGAAAGAGTATTATTTATCTTTAGACTGTTAAATGTAAATATATGTATTATATTTATTATTATATTATATTGTGAAGGTATAATACATTTACTTATGTATATTTATTGTATATGTAATGCAAAAGACTTAAATAAATAAAAAAGCTATTCATTTACATACATACATACACATACACGTATCACGCCTAGTGTCCCTTGCGGGGTAGGCAGAGCATAAACGGCCGCAAATAACGGACATTGACACCACGTCTGACAAATAGTTGAGGGTTATTCGGAAAATTGTGTGTTGCCATAGTGACAGGTTGTTAGCCCGTCGCCTAAAATTGCAATACACACCCTCGAGTCCCTTAGTCGCCTCTTACGACTCCCAGGGGAAAGAAATGGGGTGATGCTATTCTAAGCCGGCATCACACGACATTCATTCATTTACCACAGCTTATTAAGCCGCGATGGAATTATCATACAACACGCATATGTCCCTTACAGGGTAGGCAGAGCGTAAACGGTCGCCGCGTCTGATAATGAAACCTGGAATTTAGTCGATTTCTTACGTATTACGCACTGCCTAACCCGCAAGGGATAATAGGCGTGATATGTGTGTGTGCATAAAAAAAATTCCCTGACCGAACTTTGAATAGCATCACCCTAAATGTTCTACAGCGTTTCTTAGTAATCTGTTCTGTTATAATTTGCACTGCACTCACCAATTCACATATCACGGCAAAGTATTGGGTAATCAAATAGTATGTTTTTAACAAAGTAGGCATTTTGTTGTTTATATAATAAAGATAATAACAGATAAAATATTCAAACGATTAACTTCAAGGTCTTTAAAAGTATTATTAATGACTTCAGCCGTTTCCGTAGTAGTAACGTATCAATCAACTGATTAATTGACGGTCGATGTGGCGCAGTGGTAGTGTGACTGCCTGCGACGCAAAGGTTCCGGGTTCAATTCTCAGTTAGGCACTCAAAAAGTTGCTATTTATTACTTTGTGTTAAGTTAAGTTTGTGAATTGGTTTCCAGTCTGGTTAGGACATTGCAGGCTGAACCACCTAATTGTTCGAAAAGAAAGATAGTTTTGTGCTTAAGAGGGCACGGAACCATATTTCTTACAGACAATTAAACAAATGGTTCAGCCTACAGATTTAACAAGGCGCAATAAGAGCACTGATGAATAGCCAATTCACAGACAAAACGCTATTTAACGGTGCGCCTCGCTTTATAGATTAAATCACTATATGACAGGACGCCCCGCCATATAGACACTTCCAGTAATATTATCTGCAGTCTTGGCAAAACCCCTTTTAATTTTTAGAATAAAAGGAGTCGATCGCCAAATTCTTGATAAAATAATTAATTTTCACGATATGCTAAATAACAAATATTTAAAATGTGCCGCGTGATGCCGGCCTAGAGTGCCGCGTGATGCCGGCCTAGAATAGCACCACCCCATTTCTTACTCATGGGTGTCGTAAGAGGCGACTAAGGGACTCGAGGGTGTGTATTGCAATTTTAGGCGATGGGCTGACAACCTGTCACTATAGTGATACACAGCTATCTGATTGGCCCTCAAACTTTTGTCAGACGTGGTGTTAATATCCGTTTTACGGCCGTTAAGGCTCTGCCTACCCCGTAAGGGATATAGGCGTGATTTATGTATTTATGTATGTATAAACAGTCAATCCCTGCTTTTTCGGGTTGTTCATCGACTCGGTGTCCCGCACGATAAGAACTCACCGTGGTGTCGTTTAGAGGCGGAGGCGGGAGCGTGCGCGGCGATCGCCACACGCGCCTCGCTCGTCGCCATCAAACCAGCGTGTCGATCGTCGACTCAATGTCCCATGTAAGCAGCGGGACTACGAGTGTGCTGCCTTCACATTGCTTCTGCTCGCTTCTGCAATGTAAATACACCTTTATTATCACAATTAAAAAAAATATGCCGTGTGATGCCGGCTTAGAATAGCATCACCCCATTTCTTACCCATGGGAGTCGTAAGAGGCGACTAAGGGACTCAAGGGTGTGTATTGCATTTTTAGGCGATGGGCTGATAACTTATCACTATGGCTATGCACAATTTTTCGAATGACCCTCAAATATTTGTCAGACGTGGCGTAAATTTCCGTTTTGCGGTCGTTTACGCTCTGCCTACCCCGCAAGGGATATAGGCGTGATGTGTGTGTGTGTGTAAAACAATTTTAAACGGATTTAAGTTGTGTTTATTTTGGATTTTACAATTCCTACGTTTCTAGCTCTTTACAGAGTAACCGTTTATTTTCATCCGTATCCACAAGCTCTGTAAAAGGCTCGAAACGTAGTAATTGTAAAATCCAAAATAAACACAACTTAAATCCCTTTAAAATTGTTTTAATGTGATGAGATGAGTAATACAGTGCCGTGTGATGCCGGCTTAGAATAGCATCATCCCATTTCTTTCTTGTGGGAGTCGTAAGAGGCGACGAAGGCACTCGAGGGTGTGCGTAGCAATTTTAGGCGATGGGCTGACAACCTGTCGTTATGGCGATACACAACTTTCCGAATGATCCTCAAACGTTTGTCAGACGTGGCGTAAATGTCCGTTTTTTGCGGCCGTTTACGCTCTGCCTACCCCAAAAGGGGTAAAGACGTGAAATACGTATGTATGTATGTATGTATGTGTGTAGATAAGTAATAGTTGAGCAAACTCAACAAAATATTACACCTTTATTTTTGTTAGGTAGTTAGGTCATCCCAGCGGTCTCACCCGCTGCGCTGCTCATCGTTTTCCCGTGCGAATAAGATATTTTACAGTGGTATATAGTAGGATAAGTAACTCGGGAATTTCGTAGCTTTCTACTCGCGGTTTCGGCATTATGTCGCGGGATTTTGTCGCTAAGTTTGTGATGCAATATTTTTACTACAAAAAGAATCTTATCGCGAATTACGTCAACTCTGTATTGATTCTGATTCTAACAGGACACCTACTTAGTAAATTTTTGAGTTGTACTATATATTTTACGTTCATAAATAAGGACTTTCACACATCGCAAGTATCGACGATACATCTAAGTAATATAATTTAAAGGCAGGAGGCATTTGGGCCTTTTAAGCTTTCTTGAGCGTGTGATGCCGGCTCAGAAAAGCATTGCCCCAATTCGTGTCGTAATAAGCGACTTAGAGATAATCATCCAGGGAATGGCCAGCAGCGTTCCCTGTGAATGCAACATCTTGCATTGCGTTCCCCAATCCGCCTACTAAGCGTGGTGAGTATGGCAATACTCCCCGGTAGGGGGAGGCCGATGTCCAGCAGTGGACTGTTGAAGCTGTTAATGAAAATGTTATGCTGCAATTACTATTGGGAATCCTAAACAAAATAAAAGACACCGAAATTCAGCCGCATATTATATTAACGTTTGATCTTTGTTACACTGGATTATGCGTACGAACATACGTAATTTTATCAGGCGAAAAACTGAAATAACAATTTTGCTTCTTTAAGAAAGCGACGGGAATAGAATAGGCGATACACAATTTTCGCTTCGAATAGCATCACCCCGTTTCTTTCCCATGGGAGTCGTAAGAGGCGACTAAGGCTTGAGGGTGTGTATTGCAATTTTAGGCGATGAGCTGATAACCTGTCACTATGGCCACAGTATAATTAATAGTACTAGCGTACTATGGCGATACACAATTTACCGAATGACCCTCAAATAATTGTCAGACGTGGCGTAAATGTCCGTTTTTGTGGCCGTTTACGCTCTGCCTACCCCGCAAGGCGTGATATGTGTATGTACGTACAGGAATAAAACAAAAAATTAGAGAAGGAAATGTCCCACACACAGACCAAAAATTTCCGGGCTGACAGCACATGACGATTCGGTGGTCTGTGGTGCCACGAGAAACGGAATTGTGTATTTTATCAAACAGATGACGTCACACAGAGTGCAACGTACTTCGTAAACTTCACCTCGAAAATATGCAAGGTGACTTTCGTCATAAAAATGTAAATAAACAAAAATATCGTGAGTATTACTGAGTTGCGGTGATAAATAGCGTCATTCGCTTCATTTTTTCACAAATAAAGCAAAACATAATAACACTTTGAAATATTGTATTTGCATGAATTAGTAAGAAGAACAAATAACTTTAGGATCATCATATTGTTGGTTATACTAAAGAAACAAATATATAAATAATAATATAGAATTAACCCTAAACCGACGAGCGTGCATGAAGAGATTGATGAATGTAGAGGAGGCGAAAGAAGTATGCCAGGATCGTAGTAAGTTGAAGGAAGTAGTCTCTGCCTACCCCTCCGGGAAAGAGGCGTGATTTATGTATGTATGTATATAGAATAGACAGCATTTGTTTCAGTGCAACATGCAACACGAAACTTAAAAGTAAACTGTTTGTTTTTTTAGTCTGCTAAAACTAGTTCATTACACCCACACATACACGCATATCACGCCTTTATCCCTTTAGCTTTAGAACAGAGCTTTAACGGTAAATGCGGACGCTATCACCCCCAATAGATATTTTTTTAGAAAAATCGTGTATCAATCACTGTAGTCACAGGTTGTTTCCATAAATTGTTATACTCATAAAACCCTCTAGTCCCTTAGTCGCCTCTTACGACACCCGCCGCGGAAAAGAAATGGGGTGGTGCTATTCTAAGCCGGCATCACGTCGCCATAGTTCATTAAAGTATGATTATTATGAAAGCAAGTTAAACTCAAGATAGATAGCTGTCAAGCAGTAGTAGTAATTATGGCAACTGTTTAAATATTTACATTTAGACTAGAAAATGGCGTCAATTCGGGAAATAAATTTCCTTAACTTAACTTAACTTAAATTAGTCAAAATTTCCGTCAAATAGGTTTAGAAAAAGATAGAAGATATCTCAGTTATGTCATGTCTTATAGTTGGACGCAAAATACATGTTATTTGCCTAAATAAGGCGACGACGAAAACAATCGCGACGAAATTTACTAAAAATTGCGAAGAACCCTGACATTTTTAAACATGGCAGGACTTAGATATCTCCTATTCTTTTCTAAACCTATTTGACGGAAAGTGACAGTGCTTATTTAAGGTAAGTTAAGGCGAGTGTAGCCGGCAACGACCTCGACAGTGGCGCCTCTTCACAAAAAAAAAGTTTTCTCTTTATACAAACAATCTATCAGACTTTCCGATGCCCAAGTTATTAGTGGGATCCTGAAGGTAGGATAAGATAAGATAAGTTTTTAGTATTATCCTTAAGTAAAATTAGAACCTGCAAACTCAATAAAATATTCGCTTTAATTAAAGTTATGGAAAAAGTTCCTAAAAACGGATACTTTTGGTATTAATTGCCATAACTTTAATTACAGCAAATATTTTATTGAGTTTGCAGGTTCTAATTTTACTTATGGATAATACTAAAAACTTGGGCATTGGACATTCTGATAGATTGTTTGTATAAAGAGATTTTTTTTTGTGAGAGTGGCGCAAGTGTCGAGGCAGTTCATGAGTACACTCGCCTTAAGAGTATTTTTTTCCCGAATTGAGGCCACTGTCAGGTAACGGTGTAAGTCTTATGTAAATTAAATCAAATTGCACACAAACATGAAACTTAAACACAGATAAGACAATAATAGAATGTAGGTTTAATGTTGTGTGATCTTGCCGTGTGATGCCGGCTTAGAAGAGCATCACCTCATTAGGCGACTAAGGGACTCGAGGGTGTGTATTGCAATTTTAGGCGATGGTCTGACAATCTGTCACAGTGACAAATTGTCAGCCCATATCACTATGGCAATATTGGCAATACACAATTTTCCAAATGACACTCAAATATTTGTCAGACGTGGCGTAAATTTCCGTTTTTTTGCGACCATTTACGCTCTACCCTGCAAGGACTTATAGGCGTGATATGTGTGTGTATGTTATATGTAGGTAGGTTTGATGTCATAGATAGATTTAAAAAGAATACTGTTACCATAGGGTCCAGAGGCTTTTTGTATGGACTGCAGAAAATTTTGCATACATACACACAAATATCACGCCTATAACCCTTGCGGGGTAGGCAGTGCGAGAAATGCTGTTAAAACAAACAATTATGCCACACTTCTGACAAACATTTCATGGACATCCAGAAAATTGTGTATACCAATAGTGATAGGTTGTCAGCCCATCGCCTAAAATTGCAATACAAACATGGGAAAGAATTGGGGTGATGCTATTCTAAGTCAACATGACACAAAAATTTGCTTTTTTCATATTTTTAGCTAGGTATCCTATTTAAAGTTAGTTTGTTTAGTTTCATAATACTACATTGAATAAAGTATTTCAATTTCAATAATTATTTGTTATGTACGAAAACATGACACACCTATTAAATTTATGTGTAGGCATATACATACATATATAATGCCTATATCCCTTGCAAGGTAGGCAGAGCTTAAACATACATACATATATCACGCCTTTATCCCTTGTGGGGTAGGCAGAGAAACAAAAAAATCTGAAAAACATTAGAGTTGGAGTAGAGATTATAATAAAGACAAAGATCAGAGTGGAAAAGGTTGGAGGAGGCCTTTGCCAACTGGCAAACCAACTTGCAGAAAATAACCAAACAACAGATGATAGACCACTAGCATTTTAAAACAAAATATTTAGTTTAATTATTCAAGAAAGTATATATTTAATTTTAAGCAATATTGTTAAACTTTTTTAAGATTGTTTGTCCTATTATTAGAGATTATAATGAATTGGTCTTACTGCAAGACATAAAATACTGACAAAAAAAAACAGATTCAGATGGTCAGGAATGAATTACATTTAAAAGGACTAACTATAATGCCTATTTATGAACCAGTCTACACTACTAGTATAAAAAGGAAGGATTTTTTTTCAGATTTGTTTTATTGTAGTATGTATCCATAAGTTATTGGACTCATTTCGAAAATTCTCTCACCAGTAGCAAGCTACAACATCCTTGTGTTACATAGGCCAATTTATGAAATAACACCTTGTATAACCCCTGATTCCCTTGGGAACACTGGTAGAAAAGGGTATAACCATAGGTATTAAATAATTTGTTTTCAATGCAAATATTTTGATTGTGTTTTACAAATTGTATCATATCAGTGTAACACCTTTTTGCAGTATAGTATTTTTAAATGCTGGCTGAACAAAAGATTGTTTAGTAATTACCTAATCATCTTATCAGCAGTTGGTAACAAACTGATCTATACACAATGCCAATTCTAGGCACCATAAATAGACTAAGTGTGCATTGTATGAATCGAATTTGGTAGCCAATATGAACTTTTTAGTCATGCACAAATTAATTTTTATTCTACTTCTATTTTTTATTGATGTCATGACCTATGAAGAATGACTTATAAGAGTCTAATAAGACTATGACTACAAGAGGGCAGGATGGTAGAGCCCTAATCAATTAAGCTATTCGGTCCAAAGGTAAACATGATGAAAACTGTAAGGCCTAGCCAAAGTACAAAGTCTATTCCTTCCCTACGTTTCTGCCCTTGAACCAGTGCTTGCGAGGCCGTCGTGCGATAACTGCCGACACTACTGCCTGCTATTTATAGATAACACGAGGATTCAGCTAAAATTATAGCGATACTTACGCACAGTTCCAACGAAATGCGGAAAACTCGTCAACACTGAACTAAACCAAGTTTTCGGTAATTTGACAAAGAATGAACACTTCTTTAAAAATTCACTCCAAGTATTATTGCTCTAGGGACTGTCGCTGCTCTTACGATTGCGTTTGCTTATTGTTTACACGGATTTTTTAGGAAAAAAATAGAAAACAATACGCACGTAACACACACTTGTCAAAATCAGACTGCGCGATCTGACAGTTTTTTTTCTAAATAGGGTTTCTGGATTGGATGCAAGGTATTTTTTATCAGTGTTGCCATTTTCATACAAATTCTACCAAATATCGACGATTGTTTGAGGCCATGTTGAGGCAACCATGCAAAAAAAAACGCATCTCATTTCCGGTCATACAGATTTTGACAGTTCGTTAGTGTCGTTCGTTGCCTATTGGTTGTTAACGTAAGTCACAAGGTCCTATTGGTTAATATCGTGTTACAGTTTATTTAGAGCCAATCAAAGTTAAGTTCATTGTACGATTATGTTCGGATACAACCAATCTTTTGTCAAAATATTTGAGTATCCGAATATTCTGTGTAAAATCCGTCAGCTTTGTTTATAATCGCTTTTGGTATGAAAAAATCACAAAAACTGGCTTAAAATTCGTGAAAAGTGCCCAGAGTTTATCTTAAATTTAATTTCGTCACGGATTCTATATCTTTGCTATCTAAAATCTCAATGATTGGACCGGAATTTTAAAATATCCCCAAAGTAAGTATTTCACAATTTTCATCCTGAAAACGAGTTAATCTTTTTAGATCTTCATTTGTTTTGCATAACTTTGCTATCTGCGACCTCTTTGTAACGTAATTTGCATGATTACCAATAGGAATCCCTTGTCTGGACCCTGTAGAATGGGCGACGAAGGTTGGTCAGCAGAGGCAGGGCCATCGCGGTCGCAGGGCCGTAGTCAGGCCAGCCAGAGCGTGCTGATACCCGAGTCCCCCGGCAGCCCCAACATCTTGGATCCTGACTCATCAGGGAGCGCCCCAGGAAGCCCACTGGTAAGACATTTTATCCACCATTTGGTTAGAATTAAAGCTACTAAGTACAACTTTTGTACACAAAGGTGTTCAAGGGTCGATTCTTTAATATCTCAAAAACTAGCAGTGCGATTTGATTGGGGGTATTGACAGAAGTCTGATTTCATGGAAATTTAGCTGCTGAAGGAGCAATACACTAAAATAGCAGCCCTTGCTACCCTGGCTTCTTAAATTTTGCCTTATGTAGCATGGGCATAACTGACTGATCTTAAAGTGTGTTTGTACAGCTCATTCGCTTAGATAGTGTTGCACCAGCATAACTTCACCCCCATGCACAATACACATATGAGGGGAAATCCAATTGTCAGCCCAGAACTACTTAGTGTGGTTAAGCTTAATGTTTCTACTTGTAGAGTCAGAAAACCAACTTTGTTGTATATTCCACCTTCTCACAATAGGTACAGAAAGCACAGCCTCTTACTTAGATCTATGAAGCAGTTTATAAACTGAATAGTGATTCCCGTTTTGATCTATTTGATGGCAGTGCTCAAAGTGCCAAGAAAGCACTTATTAAATACTTTGTTTCTGTTTAGTTGGTAAGTTAAGAATAGATAAGATTGTTTCTTGTTTGATTGATTGTTTTTTCACTTAAGTTCATACTTACTCTTTACTTCTATATTTTTTTAACATATGTGTAAGGTTGTAATTGTAATTGTTTTTTGTTTATATATTAAGTTATGTATGTTTTTTAAGTCTGTAAGCTCCCCAAATAAAAATAAAAATCCGAATAATATATTTGACAGCTGTCCTGAGAGGTATACTCTGATTGTAACAGTTATGCTGTATGATAGCAGTGGTTTGATAGTGTTGTGACCAGGGTAACTGCATTTTCAGTCTGTTTTACCCAAAGACTCCTTACATTATTTAATCATCATCATTTTTATTAATAGTATTGCACGGAGTTACCACCTGGGGACAAAATTATTTATATTATTAATCAGGCAGGCAGTTTTACAACTGATGAATGCCTTTATCTTGCTCTTCAATTGTTCTGGCTGCCTTTCTGTGATGCTATGTGACTGTCCAGTTTGTTTTTGAATGAAAAATAATAGAATAATTAAGATAAATATTCTAAAACAATTATGGGTTCATTAAAAAAACATATTACAGCAAAATGTTGTGATCACTCAATTGAACAAATGTATTTGCCAGATCTCTAGAAAGCATGCATGTTAGCACACAATAACCTAGCCATAATTAAGTATAGTATAAATAGGTGGCACTGTTTTCAAACAGTACAGTTTTTAAGATATTCAAGTTGAAGTGTGGTTGTATAAAAGTGTGTGTTTACACTGAGTAACCACCCCGTTAAACATACTTATTATAGGGTGTCCTGTTTTCTGTATGCATCCCTGGTACAAATTTGTGGCGTTAGTGAGGGGAAATACCTTTCCACTATGGTTGATTTTCAGATTTTGAGGGAATTTCGGACCACATTCGATATTTTTCTGAAAAAGCTCTTAAATATTTGTCAAAAGTGGCGAAAGCGACCGTTTTTTTACGGGCGAGAACGCTCTGCCTACCCCACAAAGGATAAACCTAAACTTGGTTTAAAGTGAAGGGGGGAGGGTGCAGTGGGACACTTCAGGCTCATAATAAATAAAATAAGGAATATAAATGTATGAAAACGGGACATCCTATTAATTAGGTAAAAAAAAATCGAAATAAAGATCGGTAATCACTCAGTAGATGCACACTCTATTATGTAATCACACTAAGTATTCCCTTTCAGGTATTTAAGTTTTCCAGTCACATGACCTTTGTATAATGATTTTCTGCATCTCTCTCTCTTTTCGTGTGGGACACCAAGTCGTCCATTTTCTACATTATCATTATGTTATTGACGCACATCGCAAGTACAGCTACCTACAATTTATGGCTGCGTAATGTTGATATATAATTTCATATTGATTTCAAAAATAGCTCTTAAGTAGGTACCTCACTTAATATGATCACCTTTCCTTCCGCAGTTTGAAGATTGGGCGGAGCCTGAAGCTTTGGAGGCACCACATCAACTAGATTCGGAAACATACACGCAGACTGAACCTCCGCCAGTCGTAAACGATCTTCCGCCAGTCGAAAATGAAATCCACCCACCATATGTTGAAAACGAACCGCTACCACTAGTCGTAAATAACCACCCACCAGTCGAAAACAACCCTTCGCCCCTCATAAACACTCCCGACGACGAAAGCACCAACGAATCCACAGCCTATAGCGACAGAAACGAACCAAACGTTGTTCAAAGTGACAGCGATAATCCACGGCCTAGTACTCCACATACTAACGTCAATCAAGAAACAAATAGCCTCAGGTCTTCACAGTTGAAAAGAAAGGAAGATGATGAAGATGAACCACCAGCGAAAGTCAGGAAACTCAGCCAAAAGTCCAACGAGGAAATGGACGGCGAGACGTGCCCAATATGTTTAGACTCTTGGGGTAATTCCGGCGAACATAGACTGGTTGCGCTCAAATGCGGGCACCTCTTCGGCATGCAATGCGTTGAGAGGTGGCTTCGGGCGCAAGTGGCCAAAGAAAGGTCTTGTCCGACGTGTAAAACCAAAACTGCCATTAAAGACATGCGACCTATATACGCCAGAAGATTAGTAGCTGCAGACACTTCGCAACTCACAACCTTACAAAAACAAATTGATAATCTACAGGCGGAGAAGAGTCGTGTCGAACTTGAGTTGCAGAAGTCCCGGATAGCGCATAGAGCCTGTGTTCAACAGCTAGAAGTACTGAGAAGTACACTCATGAAATCACAAGTACCTAAAGAACAACCGATCAGGAAATCATGGAGGTTCTCCCTAGAAAAGAATTTAGAAATATTCAAAGATGGCGGTTGCAGAGTTCTTACTTACAACTGCCGAACTTACGAGCTGTACGTGTCACAGAAAAGCATGAATTATCTGTTCCCTGGTTTCGGAATTAGAAAAGTCAGTTGCGTAGATTACAAATTAGGACAATTCGTGCATTTACATCAAAAACCTATTAGGGATATAACGTATTCGCAACCGAGGGATTTACTTCTAAGTGTGGGTTTGGATAGTTCCGCTAGAATCGTCGAGAGGGGCATCCCTAGTACCACAATCAACTCTGGAGTACCGCTATGGTCGTGTTCTTGGGATTATCTGCGAAGCAACGAGTTTTACGTGGGCGGTGTAGGGGGGGTTATCCACCAATACGATGTACGGAACCCGAGCACATATCTACAGCGGCTTCAGGCTCCGGGTGACATGTCTCCCGTAGTATCACTCTGTTCCACAGAGTTCGGGTTGTTGTCATGTCAATTGAACTCATGCTGGTTGTGGATGGCCAACAATAGGCAATGGGAGCCCAGAGCGTTGCCAATTGAAGGCCCATTTTTATCTCTGTGTTATGACAACGAGTCGCATAGAGCTTTAGTGTCTTGTCGGGCTGGATCTCACGGAGAAAGGTCACGTTTAGCTCTCTGCAAGTTAAAGGCGAGTGTTCCTACCGGGGATATTATTGTAGATACGGAGCAAACCTTTTCTGGGGGGCATAGGACTGCGCTGATGTCCCGGGCGGCCTACGTGCGGGCGCCGGGCGCGTCTTGGATCGCAGCTCATTCAGAAAGCGACTCCACGTTGTACCTGCACGGCTTAGATGGAGCCAGGACTATAAGTCTGCCCGCGTCCGAACCGGCATTAGACGTCGCATCGGTGCAACTAAATGGTGACACTTTGGTCGCAGCGCTGTCAGATTCGAGGCTTAGAATATACAAAGCTGTGACGACAAACTCATGATGTTTGGCGAATTATTCATTTTTGGACTTTCAGTGATATTTCTAGTGAATGTGGTGCCATGGCCAGTGGCGTATACAACTTCAAATCATGGAAGGGGGGGTCACATTTTAGGGTCAACACAACCTCACAATACATTACAAAGACTACTATCAAGCAAAAGAGTTGCTAAACTGGGCCACTCATATACAATTTGCATCGCGAGCGAAGCGAGCTTGACATTGCACATTAAAAAAGGGACCAGAGGAGCCTCAATACGCTACATCATCATTCATCCCTACACTACTCGTATTGTGAGCGAAGCGCGCTATATATTTCACGATAAAAAAGCAAGAGAAGAGCCATACTGCGCCATACTAATACTACTACCCCTATTGCCAATGTAGCGAGCTCTAAATCTTACGTATAAAGGCCACGAGCGAAGCGAGCTCTATGTTTCACATTAAAATTGGTGTTGAAAATCGTCTGCTGGAAAACGTGATGATGTGATGTCAGCTACTGTAGTAGTAAAATTCTTGCTTCATGGGGATACACGCCACCCCCTATATACGCCACTGGCTATGACGGATAATTTAATGTGGTGTCAAATGAACTGGACTGGTTTAGCGCGTGTGCTTGTCCACCGAGTGACCACCTCGCGGAAAAAATTAAGATAAACATAAATATTTCGTACTAATTCTAAACCATGCCGTGTGATGCCGGCTTAGAATAGCATCACCCCATTTTTTCCCTTGGGAGTCGTAAGAGGCGACTAAGGGACTCGAGGGTGTGTATTGGAGTATTGCAATTTTTGGCGATGGACTGACAACCTCAAATGTTTGTTAGACGTGGCGTAAATGTTCGTTTTTGGCCGTACGCTCCCCCCTCACGCGGTTTCCCAGATTTTACAAAACACAAGATTGGCGCTACGTGACGGTCAACCGCGTGAGGGAGCGGACGGCCTTTACCGGCCGTTTGCGCTCTGCCTACCCCGCAAGGGATAATAGGCGTGATATTTGTATGTTCTAATTCTAAAACAATATGCTTGTTTCTTATGATCTGGCTTTTAAAATTTATTGAATGTACAGTTGTTTTAGAACTACATACATACATACATATATCACGCCTATAGTCCCTTGCGGGGTAGGCAGAGCGTATAATCAGATAACTGTGTATTACTACAGCGACAGGATCAGCCCATCGCCTAAAATTGCAATACACACCCTCGAGTCCCTTAGTCGCTTCTTACGACACTCACGGGCAAGAAATGGGTCACCCCATTTGCTATGGTTTTAGAACTAATACTACATATTTATGTTAATTTTTTTTTCCGCGTGGTGGTCACTTGATAGCAACGCACATCGAATATTATTATGTGATTTCGAAAGGGACTAGACTGGTTTAAAGTAATGTGAATTAATGTGTGAGTAATGTAAAAATCATATTATATGTGTGTATGTATATATGTAAGAATCTTATGTTTTCATAATAACGATTTTGACTGATTTTTGTTTTTAAAATAAATAGCCTCAACAACTTTATAAAAGCATTTCTTTTTGTTCATTCTAATCACAACTTGATTCTCTCAGGATAACAAAAAAATATTTAAAAAGAAAATTGTGTCTGTGTGACAGTTAGTGATGTAAGAAATATTCGCATTCACGAATATTCGCATATTTTTTGATATTCGAATTCGCAAAGTTGGTGCGAATATGAACACCAGAAAAAATATTCAATTTGAAGACCCAAGGTAAATAAAGTTGAAATCAAACAAGTTAAATTTGCTCACCTTAAAATCACTTTTTTGCTCATCGCATTTAGTTCATAAACTTCAACTTGAACTTCATATATTAGGATCCACTCGGCAGCTCTTGAAATAAGATGCAAACGTATTGCACCCCGTGTACGAATTTGTGTTCCACTCAAAGACTGTCGCCAATCATGGACAATAGGCGCAAATTAACTAAAAACTGAATATTCGCATTCGCGTATGATTAAAAAGAGGTAATCATTTCATCACTAAACACAATTTACTTTTTTTCACAATGAGTAGGAGATCATGACGTCTACAGGAGTTACAAAAAGGGGAAAGTAGTTCAGTTTCATGAGTAGGTACCTTGACATTCTTTCGGCTTGTTATACCCTTTTTATTACTCCTTGTTTATCCTACATATTAAAAATGCGAAAGTTTGTATGTTTGCTTGATACTTCCTCACGCAAAAACTACTGAACCGATTGTAATGAAATTTGGCACACATTATAGAAGGTAGGCTCGATACAGGTGAAGTGGCCGCGCAGCAGCGACCCGGCAGCAAATTTTGGCGGCCGCGACCGGGCCGCAGAACGATTTATGTGGAGCGCCCGCGCCGCCGTCCGCCGCACGCGCGTTCTCCACAGTTTCGGGACAAGTTCAGGACAAATGTGGGACTACATACGAGATGTTAGATAAATAAAATACATGTATTTTGCTATTGATAATTTGTTTGTTTTTATTGTTTATACAAATTACGACCGATTTTGATACCATTTTAAACATTTTGTTGTAATTTTCTAAGTTAATTAGGTAGGTATATTATAAATATTATAATAAAAGGATTTCGTTAATCTAAAGTAAAATTCCACTTCAAACAAATAAATTACAAGTAAATTAATACTTATGTAGGTATGTATGTACAGATGTAGGTACTATACTTTCATTCATTCTCTCTTCGATTAAACTAATGAAGAGTTCGGTATCGAACATATTGTCACACTATTCCGCGCAGCGACGCGTCCGCTCCACATGAACCGTTGCTACTGAGTGCATAGAAACTTGCAATGGCGGCGAGGCGCGGCGACCGAGTCGACAGTCGGCAGCGCGCGCGCGTCGCCGCACATGAATCGTTGCATACAGTTTCATAGAAACTGGCGAAAAGCGGCTGAGTCGAGGTTGCGCGGTCGCTCTACCTGTATCGAGCCTAACATGGATTAACACAAGAATAGTTTTTATTACCGTTTATGCGGGCAACGCCGCGGGTAACAGCTAGTGTGATATACAATGAATTAATATCAATTCATATTTTTTCTAATTCAACATTATCTTCTTCTGTAGTGTGGGACACCGAGTTGACAAACGACCCGATAAGCTAGAGGGTCCGTGCCTATATGAACCACACTGCCACTGCAGTAAAGTATAGATTTGTTCTCAACATTCTTTGCAAACTTGGGAGCCTTGGGGAATGATCGAATTAAAAACAAGTTTCGATTTACACAACACATATATTCAAATTTTTCTCGTAAACTTGGGTAATTAGAATGCGAATTACTATTATTTTAATAATTCTACGGTAGCTAAAAGTTATTTTATCAATTATTATAATATATGTTTACAAAAGATTATAATTTTTTATTGTTGAATTTTAAATTCTTTTGCCAAACATTTATATCAAGTAGACCAAAAGTTGACTACGGACATTGAATATATTATTATACAGGATGTAAAAATATTAGCTTCAAATATTTTGAGGGATGAACCAGACCATTAAACTGAACAACTCTCCCCAAGAAACAGATCGATATAAAAAAAATTGACTATGCAGATTGACCCGGTTGGCGTGAACAATTTGATGAGAGGTCAATTTTTATTCATATTTCTACCAATTTTCCTTAGAGAAAGTTGTATAGTTTCACTGCTGGTTCACCACTCAAAATACTTGCAGCTAATATTTTTTACTATTTGTATTTATTATACATTAGTATAGCTAATTTTAAAAACATCATAAAATTACAGTTTAACAAGCACCATTACAAAATGTAACTCATTCATTCATCATTCATTTATTCATCTGAAAAAAAAATTGCATTAGTTACAAAAATATTTAATGTAAAATAAATTAAATAGGCGTGGTAATGGAATACAAATACAAAATACAAGTATTAATATATTTGTGAGTATTGTGATAGTCGCAAGTAATTTACATTAGGTAACTATTATTCACACGACCATTTAAGGGCAACCCCAGACATTCTCGATTGTCCCGAGACGTTATTATATTAGTAGCGAAAAATACAAATCAACTTAATTTTGAAACATTTGACATTTGTCTTGATAGAAACGTCTCTTACGGTCACCGCAAGTCGCAGTTTGTAATTTTAGTCTATAGTTAATTTTCTGATTTCGACTTAGTACTTGAGTCAAACGGCCGATGGCGTGCGGCGACCCTTAAGAGGCTTCTTCAATATAATACTTTGCGTCCTCGTACGTAACTTAAGCACTTATATAATGTAATTACAAGTGATGATGAAAATACTTTCTAAAGATTAAGATAATTGGAATGACGCGCATAATTTAAGTTTCTTTAGCTAAAGTTTCTTGGTTACTCGTACTAAATTTTAACCCTTTGGAGAACTTGCAAACCTAAACCGCCGGTTTGAACCAGCTGCTTTCTCTATCACTAGTAGCGAAGTCTACCGACTGTGCTACCGCAGCTCAGCTACCATTGGCGAAATTATGCAAATATATCTTAGTGCCAACAACGCGTGGCACGGCTCCATCTACCGTGTTAGTTTTGCAACTAACTCCTAGCGACTATTCTCTTTACAGATTGAATGTAGCCGAGGCGAATGTTAAAACCGCGATAAATTGAATCATGTTTTTTAACTATTTAACGGGCAGATCATGTTGAAAAAATGAATTGGTTTTGAAATCTATTTGCTGGTAGTTAAGATGATTTAATTTTATTTGGGAACATTATATATCCTAAACACTTTATGAAGGTTTATACACTTGTACGTGTTGGGTAAGTAACCCAGTCGGTAGAGGCGTCGCTACTAGCGATAGCGAAAGTCCAAGTTCAAACTTTTCTACGGTACATATTAGCACGTTCTTCAAAATTAGTCGCACGTATTTCCAGTAGAGAGAGATGCACCGACTAAGTTTTGGTCGACTACCGACTAATCGGCTTATAAACACCCGTCTGGCCACCGAATACAAAAATGGCCGACCAGTCATAGCGGATCATAATTTTGGTGACGTTTGGAGAAAGAAATCGCGTCTGTGCATGTTTTAAGAGTCTTTCTACCAAGTAAAACAGTTGTGGTTTCATTTCAAACAAGATTGTTACCGATTGGAATGAATTATTATATTAAGATTATGTCTTTATTACAGCCGATTAGTCGCCGACTAGTCTTTGCCGTGTGATACCGGCTTAGACTATTTGGATTTTATATATTAGATTATATGGCGATAAACAATTTTCCGAACGACCCTCGAATATTTGTCAGACGTGGCGTAAAGGTCCGTTTTTCGCAATGTAGTCGGTGCATCAGTAATTTTCATCGGTTCAATATTTGAACATCAGGTGTATATAACAGGCTATAATGGCGACGCCCAGGGAAGCGCTCCAGAGCTGCCACAGTCACTCCGAGAGGTAGAAATCTGTATTAATATCATAAATCTGAGAGGTTTATGTATGTATGTACGTTTGTTACCTCTTCACGCTCAAACGGCTTGACCGGTTTGCACAAAATTTGGAACACACGTAGAGTATAACCTGGAATGACACATAGGCCACATTTTACCGCAAGAAAACAACTATTACCACGGGAAAATTAGTAACCGATCAAATCAAAAATGGCCGTCTAGTCGTGTGAGCTCGCTCCATCTTAGACTCTGTCTCTGTCTTATGACCTAGACTAGAGTCAAGACCAAACCCATCATTAATAAAAATTAAAAAGAACTGTAATTTTCATCGATTCAATATTTGAGTATCAGGTGTACATAACAGGCTATAATGGCGACGTCCAGGGAAGCGCTCCAGAGCCGCCACAGTCAGTCCGAGAGGTCGGAGTCGGAGTCCCCCTGGCGCGCGCGGATGGTGCGCTTGGAGTCTAGTTGTAGCGCGCGCTGCTTGCGCTGGGCGGCGGGCGGCGCGCTCAGGTCACCAGAGTACTCAATCACGTCAGATCTGAGAGATAATATAGCATTCATATAACTTGTGTTTCCATGGTTACCTTAATCAGCTGTACGACAATTTTGTATAGATAGAAGGTCCATTTTTTTCGTATTTCAGTGTATTTTCTTCATCACCAGTCCGTCTTGCGATTTCGCAAAATCCACACTAATATTATAAATGCGAAAGTAACTCTGTCTGTCTGTCTGTCTGTCTGTCTGTCTGCTACGCTTTCACGGCCAAACCGCTGAACCGATCTTCATAAAACTTGGCACAGAGATTGCTAGCATACCGAGAACGGACATAGGCTACTTTTTATCACCATTCGAGGGTCTGGAGTACAGATGTAGACCATCAGGTGTACCACTAGAAGCCCAGCTAAACTATTAGAGATACAGGCATGGTTCCGAAACAAAAGTTGTTCAGTATGATGGGCCGCTTCTTTTCACAAGGACATTGAAGATCTGGAATACCTTATGTAGACCACCAGGTGTACCATCAGGAGCCCACCTAAACTATTAGAGATACAGAAATGGTTCCAAAACAAAAGTTGTTCAGTATGATGGGCCGCTTATTTTCACAAGGACATTGAGGATCTGGAGTACCTTATGTAGACCACCAGGTGTACCATCAGGAGCCCAGCTAAACTATTAGAGATACAGACATGGTTCCGAAACAAAAGTTGTTCAGTATGATGGGCCGCTTCTTTTCACAAGGACATTAAGGATCTGGAATACCTTATGTAGACCACCAGGTGTACCATCAGTAGCCCACCTAAACTATTAGAGATACAGAAATGGTTCCAAAACAAAAGTTGTTCAGTATGATGGGCCGCTTATTTTCACACGGACATTGAGGATCTGGAGTACCTTATGTAGACCACCAGGTGTACCATCAGGAGCCCCGCTAAACTATTAGAGATACGGGCATGGTTCAAAAACAAAAGTTGATCAGTATGATGGGCTGCTTCTTTTCACAAGGACATTGAGGATCTGGAGTACCTTATGTAGACCACCAGGTGTACCATCAGGAGCCCAGCTAAACTATTAGAGATACAGGCATGGTTCCGAAACAAAAGTTGTTCAGTATGTTGGGCTGCTTCTCTTCACAAAGACATAGAGGATCTGGAGTACATTATGTAGACCACCAGTTGTACCATCAGGAGCCCAGCTAAACTATTAGAGATACAGGCATGGTTCTAAAACAAAAGTTGTTCAGTATGATGGGCCGCTTCTTTTCACAAGGACATTGAGGATCTGGAATACCTTATGTAGACCACCAGGTGTACCATCAGGAGCCTACCTAAACTATTAGAGATACAGAAATGGTTCCAAAACAAAAGTTGTTCAGTATGATGGGCCGCTTATTTTCACAAGGACATTGAGGATCTGGAGTACCTTATGTAGACCACCAGGTGTACCATCAGGAGCCCAGCTAAACTATTAGAGATAAAGGCATGGTTCTAAAACAAAAGTTGTTCAGTATGATGGGCCGCGTCTTTTCACAAGGACAATGAGGATCTGGAGTACCTTATGTAGACCACCAGGTGTACTATCAGGAGCCCACCTAAACTATTAGAGATACAGAAAAGGTTCCAAAACAAAAGTTGATCAGTATAATGGGCTGCTTCTTTTCACAAGGACATAGAGGATCTGGAGTACCTTATGTAGACCACCAGGTGTACCATCAGGAGCCCAGCTAAACTATTAGAGATACAGGCATGGTTCCCAAACAAAAGTTGTTCAGTATGTTGGGCTGCTTCTCTTCACAAAGACATAGAGGATCTGGAGTACATTATGTAGACCACCAGCTGTTCCATCAGGAGCCCAGCTAAACTATTAGAGATACAGGCATGGTTCTAAAACAAAAGTTGTTCAGTATGATGGGCCGCGTCTTTTCACAAGGACAATGAGGATCTGGAATACCCTATGTAGACCACCAGGTGTACCATCAGGAGCCCAGCTAAACTATTAGAGATACAGGCATGGTTCCCAAACAAAAGTTGTTCAGTATGTTGGGCTGCTTCTCTTCACAAAGACATAGAGGATCTGGAGTACATTATGTAGACCACCAGGTGTACCATCAGGAGCCCAGCTAAACTATTAGAGATACAGGCATGGTTCTAAAACAAAAGTTGTTCAGTATGATGGGCCGCTTCTTTTCACAAGGACATTGAGGATCTGGAATACCTTATGTAGACCACCAGGTGTACCATCAGGAGCCTACCTAAACTATTAGAGATACAGAAATGGTTCCAAAACAAAAGTTGTTCAGTATGATGGGCCGCTTATTTTCACAAGGACATTGAGGATCTGGAGTACCTTATGTAGACCACCAGGTGTACCATCAGGAGCCCAGCTAAACTATTAGAGATAAAGGCATGGTTCTTAAACAAAAGTTGTTCAGTATGATGGGCCGCGTCTTTTCACAAGGACAATGAGGATCTGGAGTACCTTATGTAGACCACCAGGTGTACTATCAGGAGCCCACCTAAACTATTAGAGATACAGAAAAGGTTCCAAAACAAAAGTTGATCAGTATAATGGGCTGCTTCTTTTCACAAGGACATAGAGGATCTGGAGTACCTTATGTAGACCACCAGGTGTACCATCAGGAGCCCAACTAAACTATTAGAGATACAGGCATGGTTCCCAAACAAAAGTTGTTCAGTATGTTGGGCTGCTTCTCTTCACAAAGACATAGAGGATCTGGAGTACATTATGTAGACCACCAGCTGTACCATCAGGAGCCCAGCTAAACTATTAGAGATACAGGCATGGTTCTAAAACAAAAGTTGTTCAGTATGATGGGCCGCGTCTTTTCACAAGGACAATGAGGATCTGGAATACCCTATGTAGACCACCAGGTGTACCATCAGGAGCCCAGCTAAACTATTAGAGACTAGCTTTTACCCGCGACTTCGTCCGCGTTAGATAGTTTTTTTAGGCACGGGTTCTAAAGTAGATTTGTACATGTATATTCATAGTAAGTATGACAGTGATATGAGAACAGTTCTTATCTCTACTGTTTAAAGATGACTTGCTTGCTTCTGTTGTCAAAAGGGACAATTCAAAATTTGCTATCCGGCCTGAGAGATCAATATTTATAAGCATTGAATACAAAAGTCAGTAGATAACAAAAAAAATCCTCGGTAAAAAGTTGCCAATGTCCTTTCTCAACTTATTCCTTGTCCTTTGTCCTTGTGAAAAGAAGCGGCCCATCATACTGAACAACTTTTGTTTTAGAACCATGCCTGTATCTCTAATAGTTTAGCTGGGCTCCTGATGGTACACCTGGTGGTCTACATAAGGTACTCCAGATCCTCTATGTCTTTGTGAAGAGAAGCAGCCCAACATACTGAACAACTTTTGTTTGGGAACCATGCCTGTATCTCTAATAGTTTAGCTGGGCTCCTGATGGTACACCTGGTGGTCTACATAGGGTATTCCAGATCCTCATTGTCCTTGTGAAAAGACGCGGCCCATCATACTGAACAACTTTTGTTTTAGAACCATGCCTGTATCTCTAATAGTTTAGCTGGGCTCCTGATGGTACAGCTGGTGGTCTACATAATGTACTCCAGATCCTCTATGTCTTTGTGAAGAGAAGCAGCCCAACATACTGAACAACTTTTGTTTGGGAACCATGCCTGTATCTCTAATAGTTTAGTTGGGCTCCTGATGGTACACCTGGTGGTCTACATAAGGTACTCCAGATCCTCTATGTCCTTGTGAAAAGAAGCAGCCCATTATACTGATCAACTTTTGTTTTGGAACCTTTTCTGTATCTCTAATAGTTTAGGTGGGCTCCTGATAGTACACCTGGTGGTCTACATAAGGTACTCCAGATCCTCATTGTCCTTGTGAAAAGACGCGGCCCATCATACTGAACAACTTTTGTTTAAGAACCATGCCTTTATCTCTAATAGTTTAGCTGGGCTCCTGATGGTACACCTGGTGGTCTACATAAGGTACTCCAGATCCTCAATGTCCTTGTGAAAATAAGCGGCCCATCATACTGAACAACTTTTGTTTTGGAACCATTTCTGTATCTCTAATAGTTTAGGTAGGCTCCTGATGGTACACCTGGTGGTCTACATAAGGTATTCCAGATCCTCAATGTCCTTGTGAAAAGAAGCGGCCCATCATACTGAACAACTTTTGTTTTAGAACCATGCCTGTATCTCTAATAGTTTAGCTGGGCTCCTGATGGTACACCTGGTGGTCTACATAATGTACTCCAGATCCTCTATGTCTTTGTGAAGAGAAGCAGCCCAACATACTGAACAACTTTTGTTTGGGAACCATGCCTGTATCTCTAATAGTTTAGCTGGGCTCCTGATGGTACACCTGGTGGTCTACATAGGGTATTCCAGATCCTCATTGTCCTTGTGAAAAGACGCGGCCCATCATACTGAACAACTTTTGTTTTAGAACCATGCCTGTATCTCTAATAGTTTAGCTGGGCTCCTGATGGAACAGCTGGTGGTCTACATAATGTACTCCAGATCCTCTATGTCTTTGTGAAGAGAAGCAGCCCAACATACTGAACAACTTTTGTTTGGGAACCATGCCTGTATCTCTAATAGTTTAGCTGGGCTCCTGATGGTACACCTGGTGGTCTACATAAGGTACTCCAGATCCTCTATGTCCTTGTGAAAAGAAGCAGCCCATTATACTGATCAACTTTTGTTTTGGAACCTTTTCTGTATCTCTAATAGTTTAGGTGGGCTCCTGATAGTACACCTGGTGGTCTACATAAGGTACTCCAGATCCTCATTGTCCTTGTGAAAAGACGCGGCCCATCATACTGAACAACTTTTGTTTTAGAACCATGCCTTTATCTCTAATAGTTTAGCTGGGCTCCTGATGGTACACCTGGTGGTCTACATAAGGTACTCCAGATCCTCAATGTCCTTGTGAAAATAAGCGGCCCATCATACTGAACAACTTTTGTTTTGGAACCATTTCTGTATCTCTAATAGTTTAGGTAGGCTCCTGATGGTACACCTGGTGGTCTACATAAGGTATTCCAGATCCTCAATGTCCTTGTGAAAAGAAGCGGCCCATCATACTGAACAACTTTTGTTTTAGAACCATGCCTGTATCTCTAATAGTTTAGCTGGGCTCCTGATGGTACAACTGGTGGTCTACATAATGTACTCCAGATCCTCTATGTCTTTGTGAAGAGAAGCAGCCCAACATACTGAACAACTTTTGTTTCGGAACCATGCCTGTATCTCTAATAGTTTAGCTGGGCTCCTGATGGTACACCTGGTGGTCTACATAAGGTACTCCAGATCCTCAATGTCCTTGTGAAAAGAAGCAGCCCATCATACTGATCAACTTTTGTTTTTGAACCATGCCCGTATCTCTAATAGTTTAGCGGGGCTCCTGATGGTACACCTGGTGGTCTACATAAGGTACTCCAGATCCTCAATGTCCGTGTGAAAATAAGCGGCCCATCATACTGAACAACTTTTGTTTTGGAACCATTTCTGTATCTCTAATAGTTTAGGTGGGCTACTGATGGTACACCTGGTGGTCTACATAAGGTATTCCAGATCCTTAATGTCCTTGTGAAAAGAAGCGGCCCATCATACTGAACAACTTTTGTTTCGGAACCATGTCTGTATCTCTAATAGTTTAGCTGGGCTCCTGATGGTACACCTGGTGGTCTACATAAGGTACTCCAGATCCTCAATGTCCTTGTGAAAATAAGCGGCCCATCATACTGAACAACTTTTGTTTTGGAACCATTTCTGTATCTCTAATAGTTTAGGTGGGCTCCTGATGGTACACCTGGTGGTCTACATAAGGTATTCCAGATCTTCAATGTCCTTGTGAAAAGAAGCGGCCCATCATACTGAACAACTTTTGTTTCGGAACCATGCCTGTATCTCTAATAGTTTAGCTGGGCTTCTAGTGGTACACCTGATGGTCTACATCTGTACTCCAGACCCTCGAATGGTGATAAAAAGTAGCCTATGTCCGTTCTCGGTATGCTAGCAATCTCTGTGCCAAGTTTTATGAAGATCGGTTCAGCGGTTTGGCCGTGAAAGCGTAGCAGACAGACAGACAGACAGACAGACAGACAGAGTTACTTTCGCATTTATAATATTAGTGTGGATACAGGCATGGTTCCCAAACAAAAGTTGTTCAGTATGTTGGGCTGCTTCTCTTCACAAAGACATAGAGGATCTGGAGTACCTTATGTAGACCACCAGGTGTACCATCAGGAGCCCAGCTAAACTATTAGAGATACAGGCATGGTTCTAAAACAAAAGTTGTTCAGTATGATGGGCCGCTTCTTTTCACAAGGACAAAGGACAAGGAATAAGTTGAGAAAGGACATTGGCAACTTTTTACCGAGGATTTTTTTTGTTATCTACTGACTTTTGTATTCAATGCTTATAAATATTGATCTCTCAGGCCGGATAGCAAATTTTGAATTGTCCCTTTTGACAACAGAAGCAAGCAAGTCATCTTTAAACAGTAGAGATAAGAACTGTTCTCATATCACTGTCATACTTACTATGAATATACATGTACAAATCTACTTTAGAACCCGTGCCTAAAAAAACTATCTAACGCGGACGAAGTCGCGGGTAAAAGCTAGTTTTACCATATATATGGAAATTAATAGGTAGGCTTTCTAATGTACTTAACGACCTTGATATTAAAATTAAAAGTACCAAATTTGTTTAGGAAAAAGTAATTCAGAAATAATTTGTTGTACACAGGAAACACAGTAAAAATAAGATATAAATTTAAAAAAAGTGTACACAAGGCGGCCTTATTGCTTAGGTAGCGATTTCTTCCAGGCAACCTTAGGGTACAGGACCTAACCTTATACCTGACCTTACGATGTCGGCTTAGAATAGCATCGCCCCAATTCTACCCGTGAGTGTCATAAAAAGCGACTAAGATATAAATTCATCCAGGGAATCGGCAGCAGCGTTCCCTGTGAATGCAACATCTTGCAATGCGCCAATCGTGGTTTGTACGGCAATACCTTCTGATAGGGGAGGCCCATGTCTAGAAAAGGTGCCCTAAGAAAATGCTCGTCCCTACCTGGAAGGTGGTAGTAGCCACGGCTGCCATCGCATCACGAAACTCGTGGTCGACGCAACACAAATAATAATAATAACATGAAAACACCTATCATGAAATTTGGCGCGTGGAATGTGAGAACACTCATTGATAGAGATGGCAATGCCTGTCCTGAACGAAAAACCGCCATAGTAGCTCGGGAACTTCGTCGTTATGACGTGGATGTGGCTGCGCTCAGCGAAACGCATCTTGCCGATGAAGGAGAACTGGTGGAAGATGGAGGGGGCTACACTTTCTTCTGGAAGGGTACCTCTGCATCCGAACCTCGACGTTCAGGGGTAGGCTTTGCCATCAAAAATCATTTATTAAAGCGTGAGTGTCATAAAAAGCGACTAAGATATAAATTCATCCAGGGAATCGGCAGCAGCGTTCCCTGTGAATGCAACATCTTGCAATGCGCCAATCGTGGTTTGTACGGCAATACCTTCTGATAGGGGAGGCCCATGTCCAGCAGTGGACTAATACAATACAATATTATTTATTTGTACAAAACACAACAAAACAAACAGATACAAAAAATGAAAAAAGATCGGTACAATTTAGGTGGCCTTATTGCTGAGGTAGCAATTTCTACCAGGCAACCTTTACCGTGTGATGCCGGCCTAGAATAGCATCACCCCATTTCTTACTCATGGGTGTCGTAAGAGGCGACTAAGGGACTCGAGGGTGTGTATTGCAATTTTAGGCGATGGGCTGACAACCTGTCACTATAGTGATACACAGCTATCTGATTGACCCTCAAACTTTTGTCAGACGTGGTGTTAATATCCGTTTTACGGCCGTTAACGCTCTGCCTACCCCGTAAGGGATATAGGCGTGATTTATGTATGTATGTATGTAACCTTTGGGTGAAAAAAGAAAGAGTATGTATGGTTAAGCGGGATAGTGCATAGGTTCACCTACATATAGTTTGTCAGGGATACCCATCTCAGCTTCTGGATCGAAAGTTGTGATGTGGTATACGGGTACGCGACCCCGGCTTCCCGAGCTTCTACTGGCTTTGTATACCTTCCAGTCAGTAGTATCCTACTACCTATGTTCCTGTCCCAATTTCACCATATTCCCTCCTATTCCTATTCCTAGTTCCCTTCCCTCCAGATCCAACATAAGCAGCTCCCTCCTGCTATTACAAAGTCTGTTTCGGTGAGAATGGCAACCCAATACAGATAATGTGAACGGGTTTGGCGGACTCAGCGATTCAGCAAGGCAAGGTGGATGGCTTAGGGCGACGGTAGAGGGCGCGTGTAGTTACCGTCGGCCAGACACTGCATCTGACCTCTCCTTCAGTCGTAGCGGTTTTCCGTTCCACTGAGTCGAGGAGGGGGAGGACCAGAGGGTGCGCTTGCGTTTGCGCGAACGTCTGCGCACCTAAATATATCCTGCGCAACTGAGTGCTTCCGATTAATGGACTCCGATGACGCTAAGTCCTGTGGCGATGGGTTGAAGTAGAGAGGTCTGGCATGGTGCAAGCTGGGCTTTGTCTGATTCCTGCACGCAGGCGGTCCCAGGGGTGTGAGTACACGCCGTGGTCGCTTTTGCATTGATAATCGGGACGACAATGCAAATTCGGCAGCACCTGGGGTGACAGAGCAGCCCTATTCAGGGAAGCACTGCTCTCCTCGCTCAGCCGAGGAGGGGGCTAGAAAAGGTGCCCTAAGAAAATGCTCGTCCCTACCTGGAAGGTGGTAGTAGCCACGGCTGCCATCGCATCACGAAACTCGTGGTCGACGCAACACAAATAATAATAATAACATGAAAACACCTATCATGAAATTTGGCGCGTGGAATGTGAGAACACTCATTGATAGAGATGGCAATGCCTGTCCTGAACGAAAAACCGCCATAGTAGCTCGGGAACTTCGTCGTTATGACGTGGATGTGGCTGCGCTCAGCGAAACGCATCTTGCCGATGAAGGAGAACTGGTGGAAGATGGAGGGGGCTACACTTTCTTCTGGAAGGGTACCTCTGCATCCGAACCTCGACGTTCAGGGGTAGGCTTTGCCATCAAAAATCATTTATTAAAGCGACTAAAAGAATGTCCTGTACACATCTCGGACCGCATTACCACGCTGCGCCTTCATCTGGACAAAGACAACTACCTTAATGTCATCAGTGTCTATGCTCCAACGCTTGACAAGTCTGATGACATTAAGGACAAATTCTACGAGGAAGTATCTCAACGCCTTGACAGCATAAACGCCAGAGAGCAGATCTTATTGCTTGGCGATTTCAATGCCAGAGTTGGTCGGGACTATGAGGCTTGGCCTGGAGTTCTGGGGCGACACGGAGTTGGTAACATGAACAGCAATGGTCAGTTACTACTTAGTCTTTGTGCTCAATACGACCTTGCGATATCGAACACCATGTTCAGACTTGCCGCTAAGCACAAGACGACGTGGATGCACCCGCGATCCAAACACTGGCATCTGATCGATTATGCTATAATGCGGCAAAGAGACATCAGTCAAGTCCAAATCACCCGTGTCATGCGCGGTGCTCACTGTTGGACTGACCATAGACTTGTTGTCACCAAACTACGACTCCGCCTCCGTCGACCTCGTAGATCCATAGTGAAAAAGCCGGCGGGTCTAAACGTGGATAGGCTTAAAGATCGCGAGGTCAGGGTGAAATATGCTGAAGCCTTAACAGAAAAGCTGTCACCAACTAATGAGACTAGTGATGTCGGTGCTGCTTGGGAAACTTTGTCATGTCATCTCATGGAAGCCGCTTCTGCTACTTTGGGTGCGAAAGACCGACATAGCGAGGATTGGTTCGATGACAATGGCGAGGTTCTACAAGCAGCATTCGACAAACATCGAGAGCTCCTGCGACAGCACAATAGAAGAGGTGGAAGTGTTGCGGTGGTCAAAGACAGTGACCAGGAATTACGAAGGCTGTCTCGACAGTTAAAAGACAAGTGGTGGCGGGACAAAGCTTGTCAAATGCAGTGGCTTGCCGATACTAACCAGCTTGGGGAGTTTTACTGTGAAGTGCGTAAACTGATTGGTGCGTCCTACCGAGCAAAAGTGCCTTTGAGGTCTTTAGACGGAATGCAACTCCTGACCAGCAAGGAGGATGTACTTAAACGTTGGGCTGAACACTTCAAAAACTTGCTTAACGTAGATCGTTCAGCTGATCTGCATCATATCAGTTTACTGCCTCAACTCCCATTAAACACTGAGCTGGACAAGCCCCTGTCGTACGATGAGGTTGTTACTGCCATCAGACAGCAGCACAATAAGCGGGCGGTCGGCATTGACCTTATACCGGGTGAGCTACTGAAGTACGGTGGTATGGAGCTGCACACGTCGGTATGGAAGCTATTTGTTCAAATGTGGGAAGAGGAGCGAGTCCCGGATGATTTCAAAGTTTCTCGCATAAGTGCTCTCTACAAGAACAAGGGTGACCGTTCCGACTGCAACTCGTATCGTGGTATTTCATTACTGTCGGTCCCTGGAAAGGCTTTTGCAAGAGTTTTATTGAACCGCCTGAAAGACCTGTCCGAAAAGATTCTGCCCGAAACCCAGTTTGGCTTCCGACCTGACCGAGGCACATGTGAAGCTATTTTCTCAGTGCGTCAACTGCAGGAAAAAAGCAGAGAACAAGGGCGTCAGTTGTACCTCTGCTTTGTTGACTTGGAGAAAGCATTCGACAGTGTGCCTCGCGAAGCTCTCTGGATGGTGCTGGAAAAACTAGGGTGCACGGATAAGTTTGTTCGACTTCTAAGACTCCTGCATGACAATATGCAGTGCTGTGTCTCTGTAGATGGTGAACAGTCCGATTTCTTCCCCGTCACCTGTGGGGTGAAACAAGGGTGTGTTCTAGCGCCTACACTGTTCGCCTTATACTTTGCAGTAGTAGTCAAGGAGGTCTTGAATACTGTATCCGAAGGAGTCCGCATCCGATTCCGCACAGATGGCAGTCTTTTCAACTTGGCTAGACTTAGGGCGCGCACTAAGGTTTCGTATGCACTGATTACAGAGATCATGTATGCTGATGACTTGTGCTTTCTTGCGGAATCCCCAGACGGCTTGCAACAGCTGATGTCCGTTTTTCACCAAGCATGCTGCAAATTCGGCCTGAAGATCAGTGTCAAAAAGACGGAAGTAATGTCTCTAGACACACATGGTCGCGAGACACTGGCCATTAAGCTTGGTGAGGATATGCTGAAACAAGTTGATAAGTTCCGTTATCTTGGGAACACTGTAACATCTAAGTGTGACCTTGATGCTGAGATCAACAGCCGAATCAGTGCTGCAGCTGCAGCATTTGGAAAGCTGCGTTCCAAGGTTTTCTGCTCGCACGACCTAAAGTTAGCCACAAAAATATCTGTCTACATGGCGATTGTGCTGCCAAACCTTCTGTACTCCTCCGAGACCTGGTGTGTCTACCGCCACCACATACGTACTCTGGATCGTTTCCACCTTAAATGCCTTCGCACCATCATGAAGATCAGATGGTCCGACCGAGTGCGTAACACCGAAGTTCTGAGACGAGCCAATGTCGGTGGCATTGAAGCCTATCTAATGCGTCGGCAACTTCGATGGTGCGGTCACGTATCCCGGATGGCGGAGGAGAGAGTGGCGAAGCGCATCTTTTATTCTGAACTAGAGGAGGGCAAGCGAAAGCAGGGTGGACAACTCCTCAGATATAAAGATGTTCAAAAGCGCCACATGAAACGTTGCAACATCGAGCCCACTCAATGGGAGGGTCTGGCAGCACAGCGCCCAGAATGGCGCGGGATGGTAAAAAGGCGAATACGCGAGTTTGAGGAGCAGCGCAAAGCAGACCTCGACGCTAAGCGCGATGAGCTGAAAGACCGTCCACCTGCAGCCATTAACTACAATTATGTGAACGGCAAGCTCACCTGCCCGCATTGCGCACGAGACTTCATAACAAAAATTGGCTATAGTAGCCATCTCCGAGCGCATCAACGCCTCTTTGATTAGGAGTTGAAGTGGTCGCCATGGCCGAAATCGGTCGGAAAGATCATCATCATCATCACCTACATATATTAATAAACTATTTTACATACTAATGCATATAAGTACATTATTTAAGTTAAATGACCAAATATATACTAATATGATAAACTAATATATAATGATATGGAAGAGGATAATAAGAAAAACAATCAGCGAAAAGAGAAAATTGTTGCTGTAATTGAAATTGAAATTTGAAATCGAAATTCTTTATTCAATGTAGGATAGTATTATTATTATCATATTACTTATTGACGTCATGAACCGCCATTGTAAAAAAAAGGAAATTTGTATCACACAATTTTCTTTTTTTGTCGCCTAAAATTGCAATACACACCCTCGAGTCCCTTAGTCGCCTCTTACGACTCCCACGGGAAAGATATGAGGTGATGCTATTCTAAGCCGGCATCACACGGCACTCTAAGCCGGCATCACACGGCACCACAATTTTGTAATGTCCTAATAGAAAACCGGCTCGGGCGGGATAAAAAAAATAGAAATCAAAGCACTGCCACGGGGCTGGCCAGGTTAATCACACGGCATGTAACTTAACGCCACCACCATCTGTTCTTGGCTCGATGTCCTGCATTTCTGCAGCGCAACAAGAAGATTCGAGGTGACGCTGCCGGAGCACCAGTGAACCCAGTGCCCCAAACCTGGGCATAGGGTGAAATAGTTCCCGCCTAGTGGAGCTGATCACCCGTCTGCGACGTCCCAACCCGAGGAAGAAGAAGTTGTGGCTGTTAGTGGCCTCAATTCGGGACATAAATTATTGTAACGGCTGGTGAGGAGAGGAGCTATTGGCTGGCGAGATGTGCAGTTTAAAGCGAAGTGGAAGTTATACAAAGAGGTGAGGTGTGGTGAGGTGCGGAGGCGAGGTGAGCATAGACATTTGTGTCTATGGAGGAGAGGAGGAGAGGAGGAGAGGAGAGCATAGAGGAGAGACAAAACGACGTTTATTCGAATTTGGAGTTTGATGTGACATCGGCGTTTTTTCACTTTTTCGTAAAATTTAGAAATTGTATTGAAAAATATTATTCGAATATAAAGCATTGTGACTCCAAGAAACTCTTTTATTCGCTAAAATAACTTGACGATATTATTATCTTATCTTACCTTAAATTAGTGCTGTCACTTTCCGTCAAATAGGTTTCGAAAAGGATAGGAGATATTTTTGTCGTGTCATATCATATAATTTCATACAAAATACGTGTTATCTGTCAAAATGAGGCGACGATAAAAACAATGGCGACTAAATTGACTAGAAAAGGTGACAAAATTATTGACGTTTTTAAAAATTACAGGACTTAGATATCTACAATCCTTTTTAAAGCCTATTTGACGAAAAGTGACAGCACAAATTTAAGGCAAGTAAGGAGAATTTATATCCCGAATTGAGGGCAGTGGGCAGTTTGTCGTGTGATGCCGGCTTAGAATAGCATCACCCCATCTCTTTCCCGTGGGAGTCGTAAGAGGCGACTAAGGGACTTGAGGGTGTGTATTGCAATTTTAGGCGATGGGCTGACAACTTGTCACTATGGCGATACACAATTTTCCGAATGACCTCAAATATATGTCAGACGTGGCGTAAATGTCCGTTATTGCGGACGTTTACGCTCTGCCTACCCCGCAAGGGATAATAGGCGTGATATGTGTGTATGTGTATTGAGGGCAGTGTATACCTGGCGATGCGCCACTCCAGCATCTCCGTAGAGAAGTCGTCTCTGTTGCCGAGCTCCGTGAAGCCCACTATGAAGTCCTTCATCTTGTTTTCCTTCACGCACGCCACGGTGGGTATCACGCGGATCTTCAGGCGACCTGGTAAACAACAGATGCCATATTAATGCTGAGTATACAGGGCAAGACCAACTGATTTTCCACATGGGCTAAATTCTTAAGATTACTGTGGCGCCGGGCAAAACTACATACATACATACATACACAAATCACGCCTATATCCCTTACGGGGTAGGCAGAGCGTTAACGGCCGTAAAACGGATATTAACACCACGTCTGACAAAAGTTTGAGGGTCAAACAGATAACTGTGTATCACTATAGTGATAGGTTGTCAGCCCGTCGCCTAAAATTGCAATACACATCCCTCGAGTCCCTTAGTCGGGTCTTACGACACCCATGGGTAAGAAATGGGGTGATGCTATTCCTGCATCACACTGCTATGCCGGCATCACACGGCAAAACTACTATACATAAAAATATATTTCTTTTACCCTCCAATCAGGCCCAACCGCTCAAGTGCAAACCAGCGGCCGGCGACTGGCGGGCCCTCCGAAGCACGAAACCATCTTTATTTTCAGACAATCAGGTGATTCTGCCTGCAATGTCCTAACCAGACTGGGAACATATTCACAAAGTGATAAATATCAAAAAGTGGGCACTCACAAAGTTGATATTTGGTGGACCGAGAATCGAACCTTCGAAATCGAAATGGGGTGGTATGGGATCTACCTCTTAGCGGTCCACCCCTGGCAACGGCAACACAGGCTTGCCTGTGGATAAGTCCGGCTGAACGATCCCACCAAGCGGTGGAAGGCTCCGTAAGGGGCCGCCTGGCTCGCGACCACCATCCCACCGAAGTCTGGCGCCAAGTAGCTTGCTGCGTTCCGTCAGTGTATGGGAGTGCCAGTGCCTTAACAGGCTTCTTCTGGGTGAGCTCGCTCCATCTTAGACTCTGTCTCTGTCCTATCACCCAGACTAGAGTCAAGAGCAAACCCATCATTGATAAAAAAAAAACGGAAACTTTGCGTCGCAGGCAGTCGCATTACCACTGCGCTACATCGGCCGTCGACCCGATGAACCCTGCAGAACTTCATCTCACCAGTAAGGAACGGCGCTCGCTCAGCATCAATCTTCACGAATCTCGTCTCCACATGTTTCTTGGCGAGGATCTTGAGGTGCATGTCCACTATCTTGCACCGCGGCGTGTCGTTCTTGTAGAAGTGACAGACGACATGTTCGCTCTTGTTGCAGACGGTGAAGAAATCCTTCTCGTTGTCTACTTCTGTGTATTCACCGTGGCCCTGAAATGGTAGTGAGAGAAATGAGAGAAAATATTATTTACGGTTTATTGTACACAAAACATTACAAAAGAAACACATACAAAGTATAACGACAGAACAGGACAACTTATTTCTACTAAGAAATCTTCCAGCTGACCTACGTAAAGTGAGACTTTATAAGACAGGCGGATTAGGCGTGCACAATAGAATATAATAAGATAAAAATAAACCTACACACAAATAGATTAAATATACCTAAATAAACTTACAATCAAAAATATTAGAAATACTTATATGTTTGTATTATATACCTACTTATACATACATATTCTTGCAATTTGAAAGATAGTACATATATAATATTTTATGGCCTGAACCAGTTTTTTTATAAATTTTTTTCCAAGGAATAGCAAAAAGTGTATAAACAAGCTGAAAGGAGCTCAAGGTCCTCATGAAAATGAACAACTTTCCCCAAAGAGCATAGTTAATAAACCAGCTGATTGGCAAATTTGTATGGGAGGTCCAAATTTATTTTTATAATTCGATCCATGTTCCATATGTTTCTTGGGGAAAGTTGTTCATCGGTACCTTGACCTCCTTTTGGCTTGTTATAACTACTGTAGTGACAGGTTGTCAGCCTGCCGCCTAAAATTGTAAAACACATATAACCCTCGAGTACCTTAGTCGCTTCTTACGACACCCGCAGGAAAGAAATGGGGTGATGCTATTCTAAGCCAACATCACACGGCACTTGATGAATTTGGTATTCAAATATACTAAACTAATACTTTAAATTTAATGCTTTTGTCATATATTGTCATGCAATTAATTGACACACACACACACATATCACGCCTATAATCCCTTTCGGGGTAAGCAGAGCGTAAACGGCCGCAAAAAACGGTCAATTACGCCACGTCTGACAAATATTTGACATTAATTGATATGATTAAAAAGTAAATGTGTACGTACATTAGCAAGCCACTCCTGTTTCTTCTTAGCCCGTTGCTTCATCTCTGTGATACGAGCCTGTCTGATCGCTTCTAGGTCACCGCTGTCTAGGGCATCTAGTCTGTGAAATTACCATAAAATTTTCAGTAAAGTATGTTACACCTTATAATAATTATTATTTATGAGAAGACAGGCACCCCATGTGCAACTCTCTTTCTCTCTTTTTGTATGGGACACCGAGTCGTTCAACGACCCGATGAACCCTGGTGTTCTTAACTGCCTACTACCACTAGTAGGCCTCTGACATGGTTGTGTTAAGACCGCCGTCTAAGTAATCATAGACAGCAACCGGTACCGACGGCTTAACTTACCCTCCGAAGCACGGAACCATTTCTTTTCGGACAATCAGTTGGTTCACCCTGCAATGTCCTAACCAGACCGGAAACAAATTCACAAAGTGATAAATATCAATTTGTGAGTGTCCCACCGAGAATTGAACCCAGAACCTTTGCATAGCAGGCAGTCGCCCTACCACTGTGCCACATCGGCCGTAATACTTGTATCCAGTTTTTTTTATTAGTTTTTGTTTATTTTATCTTTATTTGTTTTTATGTTGATCTAGTCTGTTCTTGAACACATGATGTTTGGGGCTGAGACTACATCTTCTAGCAGCTTATTCCATTCATGGACAACTCCATTAGCAAAGTTATTGTGAGGAAGATTATGTGAAAAACAGGTTTCCAGTTTAAATTGACGGCCTCTTAGACTGGTGTTCATGTCTTTCATAAACATCTATTGGAAGCTTTGGAGGTTGTAGTGTCCATTCAAGATTTTGTATGTGTTTAATGGAACAACTGTTTTTGTTTTTTAATACTCTTAAAATTTATCTGAATGTATCATCTAATGACAATGTTAAAAGTTTTTTTATATTTTTATTTATGATGTGTTTTGCTCATGACTCTAGTCTAGTTAATAGGACAGAGACAGAGTCTAAGATGGAGCGAGCTCACCCAGCAGAAGCCTGTTCACTCTTACTTTGAAGAGATTAGGGTTGTATGCGTTTTTTGAAACACAGACGCAGGTAGTGAGTTCCACTCTTTAGCAGTGCGCATTATAAACGATGACTGGAAGCGTTTAGTATAATACCTCTCGAGCTCCTGATCCAGTTTCTTCTCCACGGTCTGCGCGACCTGTGCGATCACCTGCTCCATGCTGATGCCTGCTGTACTTCTTGTTGCTCACTATATATACTTTGCAATCTGCAACACACACAAATCACCCCTATAATGACTTGCCTCCACAAAAAATGGACATTTAAGCCACGTCAAACAAACATTTATAGGGTCATTCAGAAAAATGTGTATCCCCATAATGACAAGTTGTCAGCCCATTGCCTAAAATTACAATACACACCCTCGAGTCCCTTAGTCGCGTAATTGGAGTAATGCTACTCTTAGCTGGCAACACACGGCAACTTTATTCTTATGAAGTATAGTATTCATAGATATTTAGCTTTCTTAGTTAAAATAGGTCATATCAAGAGGTCAAGTCGCTGGCAGAGAAAAAAAAGGCAATTACTCCACCGACAAGAGCCAAGCTCTTAAATTTGAATGAATGAAGTTAGAATAGATGGTCACTGTGTGGGAGTTCATTGTAACTTTATTGGAATACAAAAATAGCCTTTCAATGGCGTAGTTGTCTGATATATTGAATGATAAAATATCAACCGACTTGAAAAACTGCGAGAAATTTGTTTCTACGTTGAATAAGGTAGCAAATTATATGTTTTTAAAGGTAAATAGCCACGGAGTAATTTGGATGACCTCATTCAGTGCCGCACATGTTAATCGATTCAACAATTGCACAGTTACTTACCGTAAAATAAAACAAATTATATAGCCAGTAAACGTAGAATGCAGTTATTAGTCAATAATTTTACCTTTGAATGTAATAACAACACGAATAAATTAACAATAACTAGATTTTTCGCAAAAACAACCGCTTTTGTATACTTCACCAAATTGACAGGTCGTTTCGTTGACAGATGCTTAACTTCCGGATTTTCCGGAAATGCATCGCGCTTTTTTCGCATGGTTAGTGTTTCTATCATTGGTAGGAATGTAAATTTTGGTAGATTTATTTATAGTAATGGCAACACTGCCTGTGAAAATGACAGCCGACAGCCGACCAACTTTTTCGAGGAGTTTCGAAACGCACTTCACTTTCTGTGTGTTGGTACGACTAGTATTTATTTATACTTTTGTTAAGTTGGCAATAGTAGTTTCGGAATCACGAAGAACGGAAGGGATAACGGGTCGCTCTCCTTCCAACTTTTTTCAGTTTTTTTCACACGACGAGCTTGAATTTGTGACTTATTTGTGTAAAAATATGTTAAAGTTATAGTTCTAAGTGTTTATCGTGTGTGGTAACATGGCGTGGGTGTTGTGAGATCAGTGAAATCTGGGATTACAAGTCGACATAATTTGATAATGGCCGTCCTGAAGCAGCGGGCCAGAATGTTTCTACGATAATCAGCTGTGGTTTTGGAAATATCCTATCGATATGTGTGCGGACGCTGGTGAGTATTGATCATACATCTTGTCGCTAACCCAGGAATTCAAGGCTGCTCAGCCTGCATTTCTAAAATTTGCATCCCTATCTGTCATCTCATCATCAATTCATCACAAAGTTTCCAAACTATAGTGCAATCAGCTTGTACAGGAGGCCCATGTCGCTGTTTCTAGGCCGAATTGCTCAACTGTAGATGGCGGCCGCGGGCGTGTTGACATTTTAGCAGGCAATAGGTTGAAAATGTCGCAAACGGAAAACTAGGTCAGGTTGTTTGGGGTCGGCTGCGCGCGCCGTGACGTGCGCCCCCTCGCACCCCTGTCGCCCTCGCCGCTCCTGTGACTGCGCCCCCGCCCCTAAAACCTTCACTTTCTAAAGTTTCTAACCCTAGCATACCTATATGTGTCGCAGGGATTTAGTCAAAGACGTTATATTATAATTTCACTAGTGAAATTGTAATAACACTGATTATTGTCAATAACGACAGATTCGTATAATTTTACGGGCTTATTTCAGTGATATTGTAATTTCACTAGACCGCAAAAGTGATATTATAATAAATCTATGTTTATTATGAGTTAGGCAGTCGCCATTTGCAAAATAATTCTTGTTAACATTAGAGCGTGCTTTTTTATATTACTTTATGAAATATTTTTGTTGTTTTTGAGGTATTTACTTTATAATTATAGCCAATATCTTCAAAATGAGTGATCGTGAGCATTTGAAGTATTACAATCGATAGATTTATCACATTCAACTGGCAGTAAGTGTGAAGTTGTGGTGCGAAAAGATTTTGACACAGAGTTAAGAAAGTACTACAGTGGCCAATATGATAAAACGAAAAAACCGGAATGGTGTGCTGATAAAATAGAACAGGTAATAAAGGCAATTGAAGAATATAAAGCAAGAAAAATACAAAATCTTTCAACCTCTAATCAGCAGTACCATTATGCAACAAAATATGAGGTACTAGATGTGGGGAAGAAAAGAGTTTCAATAACAAAGCGAAAAAGTATTTCTTTTCCAGTTACATTATTTATTCCAATTGAAAATTGGTGACAAAACATTTTAACAAGAGAGGACAAGAGTGGAAAATGGACCTAAATGACCTCCAATATTTTATGTAGAAAAAAAAAAGATTTTGTAAAGATTAAAATTTCATGATAATCTGAAAAGAGCAGCACAAAATGACTGAGAATGAATCTAAAAATAAATAAATAAATTGACATTATTACCTGTAGGACCTACTATTATTAAAAGCTTACGATTATTCAGTTTAATGATTATTAAGTGATATAACATTTTCAGTAAGTATATTCTTTACAGTACAATAAAGTTTAAATTTTTTTTAAAAAGAAATAATTTTCAATAATCTGTCTTTTATTTCCTAACTCTATGCTTAATATTTGTAGCTCAGTTGATAACGAAAGCGGACCAATCAGCGATTGGTTTGATAATATAACGGCTTTCTCAAACAAGTGCTATTGTCAATATATCACTGCCTTACAATTTCATAGTATCGGTCTATGAAATTATAATGTCACTGAAACTAGCCCGTTAAATTGTAAGTAATCCAAACGATTGACAATAAATCAGTTAAATTATAATGGCACTAGTGAAATTTAAATATCACGGCTTTTTTAACATCCCTGCAACATATGCATACATATGTACTAAAGCTATACATATGACGATGGACAGCATAGCCTAGATTCCTGTTTTAGACTGAGTACCAACAGAGTGCACACTGTTTATATTGTCCACAGTAAAGGCTCTAGTTTCAAAGGTTATGGAAACTGTGACATGGATTTGTGGTCTTATACAGCAACAAGGTACCTAAGTGGACAATGTTTACTTTGCACAATATGAAATGTGTAAGAGGGCACTCTATGAAGTTATGGAAGACCAAAACTGCTAGCAATCCAAGGAAACACTTCTTGCCTAATTGTGTTGTGGATCTCTGGAACACTCTCCCAGAGACAGTAGTCAGTGCACCAAGTGTGAACAGTTTCAAAAATAGACTTGACAATCATTTAAAAACTATACAATCAAAAAATTAAGACACAAGTGCAGTGATATACACGCATCAGCTCAATGAGCTGCTAGTGTATTAAAAATATAATAATAATAATAATGTTTCAGTCAGAATATCAAGTTGTTATCAAAGCACAAGACATTGAACTTCCTTTTAAAACTTGTTAAGAAACATAGAAACATTGATACACTCTATCTTCCTTTAAATCTGTCTTTGTGTAATAAAATTAACAAAGATAATTATCATAATATCAGATGAAGTGACTGCACAAGTAGGTACCTATCTGTTTGTGTTATGTTATGATGCAAATAATCATATAATTTTTCATTATATTAATTGAATATGACAAAGTAATGTTTATTATTATTGCTACAGCTTTATTTCCAAACATAATAGATAGGTTAGAATTTAACTAGTGATTGATAGCAAATTCTAAAGACAGACTGGTGATAAGAAACAACTTTCCCTGAAGTTTCTTTGTTAGGTTGAAATGTGTCAAAAATACTTTGAGTTTCGATAGTGACCCAAATCAGCTGTTTGGCAATTTTGAATGGGAAGTCCAATTATTTTTTCATATTCCAACCAATGTTCCTAGGGGAAAGATTTTCCTTATCACCAGCCTGTCTTGAGTTTTAACTATCAGTTGCTAGTTAGTGAAATTTTGTTGCCGGTGGGGGTTCCACCCTCATGTTGTTGATATACCTTTATATTGCATGAAGTGGTCCACCCCGGGCAACAGCAACACAGGCTTGCCTGTGGATAAGTCCGGCTGAACGATCCCACTAAGCGGTGGAAGGCTCTGTAAGGGGCCGCCTGGCTCGTGACCACCATCCCACCGAAGTCTGGCGCCAAGTAGCTTGCTGCGTTCCGTCAGTGTGTGGGAGTGCCAGTGCCTTAAAAGGCTTCTTCTAGGTGAGCTCGCTCCATCTTAGAATCTGTCTCTGTCGTATGACCCAGACTAGAGTCAAGAGCAAACCCATCATTAAAAAAAAAGCGATTTGCTTCAACCTTCATCATGCAAGCAGATAAGGAGTGGAATGCCTTGCTGGCATATCTGTTTCCGGAACATTACAACTTGGGCCTTTTCAAGGCAAGAGTGAATAGGCATTATCTGGGCAAGTATGTATCATCATCATCTGCATCGTCACTTACCATCAGGTGGGATAGCAGACAAATACAGGCTTATTTTATATTTTTAAAAAGAAGAGTACTTCCTACTTTAATATTTATCAACATTGCCTTCTTTATTTTATTTTATGGTCTTTTCTAACTTACAGTTTATGGAACTCTATATCTGGGGTATTTTTTATAATATGTTATTTATAGTATCCAAGTCATAGTGAGATTAGTGACGTTAGTACAACACTAGAGGTCTTATTTTGAAAGAGTAGGGAATGAAAGGGAAATCCATACTAATATTATAAATCAGAGAGTATGTATGTTTGTTACCTCTTCCTTCACACTCAAACGGCTTGAACGATTTGGATGAAATTTGGAACACAGGTAGAGTATAACCTAGAATAACACATAGGCCACTTTTTACCGCAGGAAAACAACTATTACCACGGGAAAATGAGTGGCAGCGGGTGAAACCACTGGGCGGAATCTAGTTATAACATATGCAAACCCTCCTTTGAACAAAAATATATATATTTGGAACTTGATGTGATAAAATGTAAATCCCAATTCCAAACAGTATTTTATCTTGACAACAGCTACCAGCTGAACAAACATGCATGCTTAATACATTCTTTGGTTTTCATTGTAATGAATGACCCTGAATTTATAAATACATTATAATTCCTGAATTTATAATACATTATAATTTTTTGCCATGTGATGCTGGCTTAGAATATCAGCACCCCATTTCTTTTCCGTGGGTATTGCAAGAGGTGACTAAGGGACTCGAGGGTTTCATGTGTATCTACAATTTTAGGCAATGGGCTGACAATGTGTCACTATGGTGATTTACAATATTCTGAATGACCCTCAAATATTTGTCAGACGTGCTGTAAATTTCAGTTTTTACTCCCGTTTACACTCTGCCTACCCCGCAAGTGATATAGACATGATATATGTATTTTGTAATTTATAATTAATTCTGATATTCTGACATGCTGATGAAGAAGAATAAGAAGAAGATTCTGATCATGGCCCCAACCAGGTTTTCCAACCACTTTTGAAGCTGATTGTTGACCACCACCGCAAGATAGATAGACCAATTAAAGTCACAATTTTAAAGGATTTAGGCCATTTTTAACATGATAAACTATAAATATTGTGAAAGATAACGTAAAAATAATGTTTCTTCTTTGTTTACTTACCAAATAAAGATATGAATAGGTATTAAAAACACATTGTTTACTTAACCAAGTTATCATTACTGTTTAGAGCAAGGCTGGCCAACCCGCGGCTCGCTGGCCGCCGGTCGGCGCTGGGGCATCGTAGAGACCTATCGCTAAAATATTTAGAATGGCTATTAACGACAGACTCCTTGGTGGCAAGTCCAGCCAGGGGCAACTAGGAGTCTGTCTATTACCATCTGTCTCGATGTCATCGCCTTTGATAAAACCACGATTATATATATCATATCACGCCTATACTCCCTTGCGGGGTAGGCAGAGCGTAAACAGCCGCAAAAACAGACATTTACGCCACGTCTGACAAAAAATTTAGGGTCACACAGAATACCACGATTAGATTTATGTAAAATTTGACAATATTTTAATTACTTTTTCATCTCTATATCCTGACGTCTTATTTTCATTGCCAACAAATAGCAATGTCACTTGTTCGTTTTCCATCCATACCTACACAAGAACATAAAAAATGCTATGGCTATATGAAAATTTATTCATAGAATATTATGGAACCCTCCCTAGTTTTTGTTTCTTTTTGTGTATAATAATGACAGTAGTATTGCCTATAAAAATCGTGGCCTAAGGCACCCCAGTAAACTTTTTAATTTGGCCCACCAGGAAAATCAGTTGGTCAGCCTTGGTTTAGAGAATTGGCGATTTAATAAGGAAAACAATAACATGTGCGATGCTATGTTACACGGTAGCAACGCGTGATTCGTTTCATATTTAAATTTTGTCAATTATACATGATGTAAAAATATTTGCTGCATATATAAAACTAGCAGCCCGTCCAGCGGTTTCACCCGCTGCTAACAATTTCCCCCCGGGAATAAGACAGTTTAATATAACCTATGTTCATCAGGGATAATGTAGGATTCTAAAAATCTTGACTTCAATTTGAAACAAATATCGTTTTCAGATGGTGGTGGCGTAAAGTTACATGCCGTGTGATTAACCTGGCCAGCCCCATGGCAGTGCCTTTATTTTTATTTTTTTTATCCCGCCCGAGCCGGTTTTCTATTAGGTCATAACAAAATTGTAATAAAAAAAAAATGTGTGATAAAAATTTATTTTTTTAGAATGACGGTTCATGACGTCAATAAGTGATAATACTATCCTACATTGAATAAAGAATTTCAATTTTAATTAATGGTCAAAGAATTTTTTAAAGAGTTGCCGTGTGATGCCGGCCTGAAATAGCATCACCCCATTTCTTACTCATGGGTGTCGTAAGAGGCAATTAAGGGACTCGAGGGCGTGTATTGCAATTTTAGGCGATGGGCTGACAACCTGTCACTATAGCGATACACAATTTTCTAAATAACCCTCAAATATTTGTCAGACGTGGCGTAAATGTCCGTTTTATGCGGCTGTTTATGCTCTGCCTACCCCGCAAGGGATTATAGGCGTGATATATGTATGTATGTATGTAATCATTACACTGGTACGAATAATGTGGCGTAGTTTGTACATTTTTAAATGAAAAAGTAGTTATTGTGGCATAACTGTAATAGTTAGACATATGGTATCGCGGACATTATTATAGATATTGATGTCCTCTATAAACCTGTAGTACATCACTTTGCTCTATTGTCAATCATTTCCACAGCGTACGCGATATAAGATATTTTTTTGGTACATTTTTCACACGTTGGGTTACATTATCGAAATTTTCACGCGGATCCCTATTTTTTTCTCGTATAAAATATAGCCTATGTTCATCAGGAATAATGTAGGATTCTACTGGTAAAAGAATTTTTAAAATCGGGCCAGTAGTTTTGGAGCCTATTCGATGCAAACAAACAAACAAACAAACAAACAAACAATCAAATCTTTCCTCTTTATAATATTAGTGTAGACTAGCGACCCGCCCAGCGGTTTCACCCGCTGTTAACTGATTTCCCACGGGAAACAGACGTTCCCTCGACATAAATCAAACATAAAAACCTTCCTCTTGAATCACTCTATCTTTTAAAAAAACTTCATCAAGATCCGTTTAGTTGTTTTGAAGATTTAAGCATACAAACAAACAAACAGACAGGGACAGACTTGGGAAGCGACTTTACTATACTATGTAGTGATAATCCGTCTCGCTTCATTAACACATTGCTGGCTAGAATGTAGATAAAATTTTGTATGAAGCTCAGATAAGAGGTAATTTAAAGACTTTATATTGGCAAGATGCATTGACGGAGGTGGACGCTAAAATTGTATCACTACATCAAACTACATAGGATAAAAGAAAGTCGCTTCCCGTTTGGTGTCTCCTTATATCTGTAGAATTACCCAACGGATTTTGATGCGTTTTTTTATTAGATAGAGTAACTTGAGAGGAAGGTTTATTAGTATAATTTATTCCGGGAAATTGTCACATTCCCATGGGAAAACGGGTAGCCCAACTGGTAGTAAACTTTTGACCCCCTTTTGACACCTTTAAGGATTAAAATTTCAAAAACACGGGTTTTATTATTTTAAGTCATAAGTCTAATCACTAATTTTGAAACGGATCACCTAGAGAGATAAAAATTTGGACATGAAGTTTTTGAATGTAATAAAGCAACTACTATAGATAAAATTAAGTTTTTGAATCCCCCAAGGGATGAAAAGGGGGTTAAAACTTTGTATGAAAGTTCGTTGTCGTGTGATCCGTTTCAAAATTAGTGATTAGACTTATGACTTAAAATAATTAAACACGTGTTTCAGTACTTGCACCATATTTGAAATTATAGAATTTAATAGGGTCAAAAGGGGGATAAAAGTTTGTATGAAAGTTCGTTTTTTTAAATGAATGTGATCTGTTTCAAATTTTGTGATTAGACTAATAATTTAAAATAATTAAACACGTGTTTCAGCATTTTTGAAATTTTAACCCTTAAATGGGTGAAAAGGGGGTTAAAAGTTTGTATGAAAGTTTTTTATCTTAAATGTGATCTGTTTCAAAATTTCTGGTTAGACTCATAACTTAAAATAATTAAATACGTATTTCAGCATTTTTGCAATTTTAATCCTTAAAGGTGTCAAAAGGGGGTCAAAAGTTTACTACCAGTTGGGCTACCCGGTTTACCATGGGAATGTGACAATTTTCCGGAATAAATTATACTCATAAACCTTCCTCTCAAGTTACTCTATCTAATAAAAAAAACCGCATCAAAATCCGTTGGGTAATTCTAAAGATATAAGGAGACACCAAACGGGAAGCGACTTGATTTTATACTATGTAGTGATTATGAAAAAACAATTTTGGACCTCCCATACAAATCGACCCAGTTGGCTGAGTTGGCTTGACAGTTGGAATACATACATACCCACTTGACAGTCCGAACTGACAAACTGACATTAAGTAGTAATAAAATAATAAGTGGCAATAAAACTTGCCTTCGACTGTCAGGCAGAGCGTAAACGGCCGCGAAACGATAATTTACGCCACGTCTGACAAATATTTAAGAGTCATTCGGAAAATTGTGTATCGCTATAGTGACAGGTTGTCAGCCCATCGCCTAAAATTGCAATACACACCCTCGAGTCCCTTAGTTGCTTCTTACAACTCCCACGGGAAAGCAATGGGGTAATGCTATTCTAAGCCGGCATCACACGGCGGCGGTGAATTTTGGACCTCCCATACAAATCGACGCAGTTGGCTTGGCAGTTGGAATATCTTGTGTAATACAAAGGGCCAATATTTTTTTCATATTTTGACAATAAAATTTGAGAATACTGAAGCTAAAGAATGGTTTAAATGGTAAGCTGTTATTCGTGTGATGATGAATGATGTATTGTTTGCAGTGTTGGTGATGGGGGCGGCGGCGCGGTGATGCCCGCCCCATGAGCCGGCTGGTGTGCTGTGTGCGTGTGCGTCGAGGCGACATGGGCGCCGCGCTCTCGCTGCAGGTGAGTGGGGGGGGGGAGGATGGGTGACCGCCCCGTGAGCCGGCTGGTGTGCTGTGTGCGTGTGCGTCGAGCCGACATGGGCGCCGCGCTCTCGCTGCAGGTGAGTGGGGGGGGGGGGGGGGGGGGGGATGGGTGACCGCCCCGTGAGCCGGCTGGTGTGCTGTGTGCGTGTGCGTCGAGCCGACATGGGCGCCGCGCTCTCGCTGCCGGTGAGTGGGGGGGGGGGAGGATGGGTGACCGCCCCGTGAGCCGGCTGGTGTGCTGTGTGCGTGTGCGTCGAGCCGACATGGGCGCCGCGCTCTCGCTGCAGGTGAGTGGGGGGGGGGGGGAGGATGGGTGACCGCCCCGTGAGCCGGCTGGTGTGCTGTGTGCGTGTGCGTCGAGCCGACATGGGCGCCGCGCTCTCGCTGCAGGTGAGTGGGGGGGGGGGAGGATGGGTGACCGCCCCATGAGCCGGCTGGTGTGCTGTGTGCGTGTGCGTCGAGCCGACATGGGCGCCGCGCTCTCGCTGCAGGTGAGTGGGGGGGGGGGGAGGATGGGTGACCGCCCCATGAGCCGGCTGGTGTGCTGTGTGCGTGTGCGTCGAGCCGACATGGGCGCCGCGCTCTCGCTGCAGGTGAGTGGGGGGGGGGAGGATGGGTGACCGCCCCATGAGCCGGCTGGTGTGCTGTGTGCGTGTGCGTCGAGCCGACATGGGCGCCGCGCTCTCGCTGCAGGTGAGTGGGGGGGGGGGGATGGGTGACCGCCCCGTGAGCCGGCTGGTGTGCTGTGTGCGTGTGCGTCGAGCCGACATGGGCGCCGCGCTCTCGCTGCAGGTGAGTGGGGGGGGGGAGGATGGGTGACCGCCCCGTGAGCCGGCTGGTGTGCTGTGTGCGTGTGCGTCGAGCCGACATGGGCGCCGCGCTCTCGCTGCAGGTGAGTGGGGGGGGGGGGGGATGGGTGACCGCCCCATGAGCCGGCTGGTGTGCTGTGTGCGTGTGCGTCGAGCCGACATGGGCGCCGCGCTCTCGCTGCAGGTGAGTGGGGGGGGGGGGATGGGTGACCGCCCCGTGAGCCGGCTGGTGTGCTGTGTGCGTGTGCGTCGAGCCGACATGGGCGCCGCGCTCTCGCTGCAGGTGAGTGGGGGGGGAGGATGGGTGACCGCCCCATGAGCCGGCTGGTGTGCTGTGTGCGTGTGCGTCGAGCCGACATGGGCGCCGCGCTCTCGCTGCAGGTGAGTGGGGGGGGGGGGGGATGGGTGACCGCCCCATGAGCCGGCTGGTGTGCTGTGTGCGTGTGCGTCGAGCCGACATGGGCGCCGCGCTCTCGCTGCAGGTGAGTGGGGGGGGGAGGATGGGTGACCGCCCCGTGAGCCGGCTGGTGTGCTGTGTGCGTGTGCGTCGAGCCGACATGGGCGCCGCGCTCTCGCTGCAGGTGAGTGGGGGGGGGGGAGGATGGGTGACCGCCCCATGAGCCGGCTGGTGTGCTGTGTGCGTGTGCGTCGAGCCGACATGGGCGCCGCGCTCTCGCTGCAGGTGAGTGGGGGGGGGGAGGATGGGTGACCGCCCCATGAGCCGGCTGGTGTGCTGTGTGCGTGTGCGTCGAGCCGACATGGGCGCCGCGCTCTCGCTGCAGGTGAGTGGGGGGGGGAGGATGGGTGACCGCCCCGTGAGCCGGCTGGCACTTGTATCATCGCGAGTTATTCGGTGAAAGACTATGACGGCAGTGTGTGAACACACACTCGCGTTGATACTTCCGCGGATGTATTTCGGGCAATATTCGTGACAGCGGAAAGAGCAGGAGCATGTAATTGTAGCAAAAATGCGCTTCTGCATTCAGAAACATTTGTCCCGCAACAATTTAGTCCCAAATTGATGGTTGATGTGGCGTAGTGGTAGTGCGACTGCCTGCGGCGCAAAGGTTCCGGATTCGATTCTCGGTGGAGCAGTCACAAAGTTTATATATATCACTTTGTAATATGTTCCCAGCCTGGTTAGGACATTGCAGGCTAAACTATATGATTGTCCGAAAATTTCGATTTTCTTGTCAAAAGTGCTCGAGCAGTCACTCTTGCTCTGCGGTGGCCCTGACACTTGCAGCACCAGTGCTTTAGCCTCTGCACATTCACACACATACACATATCACGCCTATATTCCTTGCGGGGTAGGCAAAGCGTTAACGGCCGTAAAAAACAGTCGCTATCGCCACGCCTGACAAATAATTGAGGGCAGTTTCAGTAAATTTTGGCGTCTATACTAATTTTAATGTGTTATGTTTGTTTGTTTCCCAGGAGGGCGAGGCGTGCGAGGGCGGGCTGGCTGTCGCGCCGCCCACCATGGCCGACGTCATACGGTGAGTAATAACAATAATAATAATAATAAAATAGTTTATTTCTCTCACACAATAATTCATAAAAAATATCAATTAACGTGTAAACTGCTGGTGAGAGACTGGTCTATGTTATAGGTGTGAGCCTATCCTTGAGTAGCTATCTTGCTGCCATAAAATCAGAGCCTAACATAATTATTACAGGTGATATCAACATAAATCTTATTCCTAAGCAAAACGAACCTAGTTTTGAAACCACAAATAGATTGGACTACCTTAATATGCTATCGATGCATGGTATCTTGGCCGGACATACTTACCCTACTAGGAAAAACGGTTGCCTAGATCACTTCATGCTGAAACTCAATTACAAAAAACAATCTGGAAGTATTGCAGTTGCCAATACATCTATCACTGACCATAAAACAATACTCTTAAGTGTAGCTAAAATAAATAATAAAAGTAACGTGACTAAAATGGTAACTTCAATAGACTACAATCTTGCAGCTACTCTCTTGATTGAAAAAAACCTTTCATCACTTCTCTTTTCTGATGACCCTGAATACGTTACACAACAAATAATTACCAAACTGTCCGAGGCCTTAGAGGAGGGCAAGTGTGTTAAGGTTTTATCCTCAAATAAAAGAACCATCAAACCTTGGGTTACTCCTGGTATCTTGCGCTGCATCAAACATAGAAACAAATTACAGTTAAAACTTCGCAGGGACCCCCATAATGACGTACTTAGAATTTCTTTCAAAAGATACCGCAACTTCTGCAATAACCTCATTAAGAAACTCAAGCGTAAATACGAAAGAGAACAATTGGCAAAAAACGTCAAAAACACTAAAGCCCTGTGGAATACTATCAAGTCCATAACATATCTAAAACCAACTAATTCCTCAAATACCAACTTATTAAATATTCTGCCCACACCAGAACAATCAGCTAACTTTGTTAATGACTTTTTCGCAGATATTGGTAAGAATCTGGCTGATGAAATTCTAAAAAGACACTCTCCACCAAAGGAACCCAATTTAAATTCAAATCGTCCCGCATCATCATTTGTTCTCCTGGATACTGATCCAGAAGAAGTTGAAAAAGTTTTGATGAGTCTTAAGACTGAAAGTGCTCCTGGGTGGGACAACATCTCAACTAATTTCCTGAAGAACTCAAAATCAGTAGCGGCCCCTGTAATAAGTCATTTGGCAAACCTCTGCTTCCACACTGGTATTTTCCCAACATTACTTAAAAAATCAATTGTTACTCCCGTGTACAAGGGTGGGAACAGAGATGACGTCAATAACTACAGGCCAATTTCGGTCCTTCCCGCCATATCAAAGATCGTCGAGAAACTTGTCAATAAAAGACTCATCTCATTTCTCAATAAATTCAATATTCTATCAGACTCACAGTTTGGGTTTCGAAAAGGTCTATCAACAGAAGACGCAGTTCTTGCTTTGACAAGTTTGATTTCGAAGGGTATTGATCAGGGTGGGAAGTGTCTAGCAATATTTTTAGATTTAAAAAAGGCTTTTGACACTGTTTCTGTTCCCATTCTTGTGCAAAAACTGGAGAATATAGGAATTAGGGGTAAACCTTTGGACTTACTAAGTAGTTACCTGAGCGGACGTAGTCAGATTGTTAAAATTGGCGAAACAACCAGTAGTGTCAGGAGTATTTCATTTGGCGTCCCCCAAGGTAGCGTCCTTGGCCCTACACTATTTTTAATCTATATTAATGAGCTAACGGATATGAAACTGCAAGGAGGGCACGTTTACTCTTACGCAGACGACACTGTTCTGGTTTTTAACGACAAAACTTGGTTGAAAACTTTTGATAGTGCTAACTCTGGGATTGCTAAAGTATACAACTGGCTGAATGACAACCTGCTTACCCTTAACACCAGTAAAACAAAGTACATGGCCTTCACAATAACAAATAAAACACTACCTCCGACTAACTTAAAAATGAAAATTCACAATTGTAATCAGACTAACTACCAAAACTGTAATGCACAGGGCTGCAATGAAATAGAACAAGTCACAACTTTTAAATATTTAGGAATTTTTATTGACCACCACTTATCATGGCACAAGCAGGTTGATTACATTAACGACAGAACAAGAAAAATAAATTGGATCTTTAGGAAACTTAGACATGTTGCTGCAAAAAAACTCCTAACACAAGTTTATCTTGCTTTGGCTCAATCAGTGATTAGCTACTGTATTCCTGTCTGGGGAGGAGCTATCAAATCTAAATTCATAGAAGTTGAAAGAGCACAGCGTTGTCTGCTTAAACTCATGTACTTCAAACCCTACACCTATCCAACAATGCAACTTTATGAGTTAAGTGAACTATTAACAGTCAGAAAACTATATATTCTATCATCCGTCTTATCACTACATAAACGTTTGCCGTATGATGCTAAAATAAGAAGATATAGAGTAGCTTTTAAAAAGTATGTCACAAAAACTTCTTTTGCCCAACGTCAGTTTGCACGACAGTCAGCAAATGTGTACAATAAAATCAATAAAAAACTAAATATTTACCCTCTAACACTAAGAGAATGTAAAAATAAAGTAATGAAATGGATAAAATCCTTAGACTATGATGAAACCGAAGATCTCCTTAGTTATATGACCTAATACACACACACACACACACACACACAAAATGCAGTGTTATTTATTATCTTTTTATTATTATCTTTATAATTCCTTTTTAAAAAAAATTATTATTAAAAATTTAAATTTTGTTCTTATTTACTTAATTGATTTTTTTATATTATTTTAAAATGCTTAGTTATACATCCGATGGGAAGAGCGAGTCTTCCCGATACAGGTATATCTTTATATACTTACTGGGACAGACTCGGCCTCTAGTTTAATGAATACTTTGTTAATATTACCAAATAAATATTTTTTCATTTTCATTTCATTTTCATGAAACTCAATAACTGTCCCCTAGATATGTCATGAAACGACAAAAAAAACGACCTTCCATTCACAAATACAAATATCACATGCATTTACTATGGGAAGTAAAAAAATATTGACTTTTTATGAAATGTCATTTTTATGGGTAGTTCTTCAGTTTTGTGATCTGAATGCGCCCTATAGTATTTGGAGGGATGTCCCTTACACCCTGTACTGTATACAAAGTGATAAATTTTTTGAACATATTTGTATGAATATGTTTTTTCATATTTCGAACTATGATCCTTATGAAAAGTTGTTTAGTTTACAAAGTAAAACTTACACTAAATATATTTAAACTGAATTTAATAGGACCTTTTAATGATAAATGAATAAAAAATCTTTTATTCAGGCAAATAAACCCATTTTGTTAATACACACACACCTTAAAATGCTATGTTAGTAAGTACAGTCTGACTGAATAAGCTACACAAGAGTTCCGTAAACTAAAAATATTTTTATTTCCAGTAAAAATATTAAAATTCTTAAAATTAATTTTGATATACCTCTAAAATTACTTCCTCTACGAGAATCCATATTGGGAATTAAAATATTCCAATCCTTTTGGAGTTCATCTGTGTAGCTAAATTCCTTTGCTGTGAGTACTTAAAAACTAATTTAATTCTTAAATTTATTATGATGGGTTTCCTTTATAAACTTATCTCATATATTCTTCAATGTTATTATTTTCAGGGAACGCAAAAAGAAAGCCGGCGGTGCGGGCCTGGGCACGTTGCGGCGTCGGCTGGCCGCGGCGGCGCGTCGCCCCAAGGACTCCAGACCTGACAGAGGTGAGTTCCAAAGCTAATGTAGACTCCACAAACCAATCTCTCTTTTCGTGTGGGACACCGAGTCATCCAACGACACGATGTACCTTGGTGTCAGAGTTTTTAACGGCCTACTACTAGTAGTGCCGTGTGATGCCGGCTTAGAATAGCATCACCCAATTTCTTTCCCGTGGGAGTCGTAAGAGGCGACTAAGGGACTCGAGGGTTGGGCACGTTACGACGTCGGCTGGCCGCGGCGGCGCGTCGCCCGAAGGACTCCAGACCTGACAGAGGTAAGCCCTAAAGCTAATGTAGGCTCCACAAACTAATCTCTCTTTTCGCGTGGGACACCGAGTCGTCCAACGACACGATGAACCCTGGTGTCAGAGTTTTTAACGGCCTACTACAAGTAGTGCCGTGTGATGCCGGCTTAGAATAGCATCACCCAATTTCTTTCCCGTGGAAGTCGTAAAGGGCGACTAAGGGACTCGAGGGCGTGTATTGAAATTTTAGGCGATGGGATGACAACCTGTCACTATGGCGATACACAATTTTCCGCATGACCCTCAAACATTTGTCAGACGTGGCGTAAATGACCGTTTTTTTTTGCGGCTGTTGGCGATCTGCCTACCCCGCAAGGGATTATAGGCGTGATATGTGTATGTATGCATGTAAAACATAATATAACACTTGAATGTTATTTCCAGGTTGCGAGCACGCGCGTTTCATCCGCAGCGTGGTGTCATCGTGGCGTGTGGCAGAGGTGAATTTGAAATTTACTTTATTCAATGTAGGATAGGATAGTATTATCACTTATTGACGTCATGATCCGTCATTGTAAAAAAAAAATATATATAAGACCATTTTCTTTTTTATTATCAATTTTGTATTGTCCTAATAGAAAACTGGCACACGGGCGGGATAAAAATAAAAATAAAGGCAGTGCCAGTGCGGGGCTGACAAGGTTAATGTCACTCATTTTAAGTATTAGACCGGGTCTATCGCGATAGTATTTAGGTAAATATTAGTAATTTACCTGTGTCCCGACGTTTCAACACAGTTTCATGTATTGTGGTCGCGGGTTGACTGACGTCCCAGCGAGTTGTCATCTAGGCGGCGGGTGACGAGATGTTCTGCTACCCACATTTGTCTTTATAATTTTAATATTATTGATTGTTTGTAAACATTGCACTAGGCTGCCGGCACACAACACTCACAGTATCCGACGATTGTTCCGATGATAAATCGCGCGGTTTCAACTTATCAATGACTGGACTCCATGCGGATGACAATTTAAACCCGTCCTCCCGGTTGAAATTATTAGGGTTCTTCTTAATTTCAATAGCCTCGCGAACGATCCTTGGGTAATAGTGACGTTCCACAGAGAGGATTTTCGGGGCATGAAGTTCAATCCAATGATTCGGACCGGATGATAGAAGGTGTTATGCTATTGCCGATTTATGCATCTGTCGGTTTTTTACAGCTGCGATATGTTCTTTGACCCGTTCGCTGACACTTCGCTTCGAAAATTCGCTTTTAAAAATTCAATAAAGACTGTTTTCAGTCCATTGTCGAAAGTATCACACTGTTTACGCACGCCGAAGGATGTCATTCCATTTCAGAATGCAGGAGTGTATAAAGTACAATGCAGCTGCGGTAAATCTTATATTGGCCAAACGAAGCGAAGTGTCAGCGAACGGATACTGTGAGTGTTGTGTGCCGGCAGCCTAGTGCAATGTTTACAAACAATCAATAATATTAAAATTATAAAGACAAATGTGGGTAGCAGAACATCTCGTCACCCGCCGCCTAGATGACAACTCGCTGGGACGTCAGTCAACCCGCGACCACAATACATGAAACTGTGTTGAAACGTCGGGACACAGGTAAATTACTAATATTTACCTAAATACTATCGCGATAGACCCGGTCTAATACTTAAAATGAGTGAAAGTGATCGCGAGTGCTTAAAAAGTTATACGGTTAATGTCAATCAAAATTTTTTAGATTTAGATTTCGACCTTTGTTCCTTGGGGAGACTTGTTCCTAATAACATTCCTTATAAGTTTTCGGTATTAGTCCCTAGTTAAATTTCACCATAACATACAAGGAGTAACAACAAAGGTTTAACGAGCCGAAACAAGGTCAACTTACTTAGAAACTGAACAACTTTTCCCATCAAATATGGGTCGTAATATAAAAGAAATATGACATCCCATAGTAAATTTACCAGCTGATCGTCAATTTCGTATGGGAGGTCCAATTTTCTAAAAATATAGCGACCCATGTTTCATGAGTACTTTGATCTCCTTTCAGCTTGTTATACCACTATTGTTACTCCTTGTATAAGGTATACCCTAAACCGACGAGCATGCATGAAGAGATTGATGAATGTGGAGGAGGCGAAAGAAGTATGCCAGGATCGTAGTAAGTGGAAGGAAGTAGTCTCTGCCTACCCCTCCGGGAAAGAGGCGTGATTTATGTGTGTGTGTGTGTATAAGGCGATTGACTCACGATTTTGAAACATGTTTTTTTTCCAGGTGTTCGTACTATGCGAGCAGATGGAGGCCGGGGCTGCGCTGCGGGATCTTTGCACACAAGCAGAGCTAGCGAGGGAGCCGGCTCAGGCCTTACACATTGACCTGGCCGCGGCACTGCATACAAGGTACATTCATCACAAAACGTCATAGCGCATTTCTTCTTTCTTTTTCTTTCTTTTTCGTGTGGGACACCGAGTTATCCAACGACCCGATGAACCCTGGTTTCAGAGTACAACCGCCTACTATCACTAGTAGGCCTCTGACATTCAATTCATTTTCAATTCAAATCATTTATTTCTAATAATCACAAACATTATCAACAGGTATTTACCTAAAACGATAATGGACATATTTAAACAACACATGTACAATTTGGCATGTCAATAAAAAATTACATAGGAAATAATTAACATAATAAAAAGACATGGTTGTGTTACGACCGCCGTCTAAGTAATCATAGACAGCAACCGGGACCGACGGCTTAACGTGCCCTCCGAAGCACGGAACCTTATTTATTTTCGGACAATCAGGTGGTTCACCCTGCAATGTCCTTACCAGACTGGGAACAAATTCACAATGTGATAAACATCAACTTTTGTGAGTGCCCCACCGAGAATTCGAACCCGGAACCTTTGCGTCGCAGGCAGTTGCACTGCGCCACATTGGCCGTCAAGCGCAGTGTGATGCCGGCTTAGAATAGCATCACCCCATTTCTTTCATGTGGGTGTCGTATGAGGCGACTAAAGGCCGAGGGTTACATGTACAAAATGTTTGTTTAGTGGTGTGATGTAAATAGTAAGGGAAGTGGGCAGCGCGAGTATGTAAACAGGTTACTCGCGCTGCTACTCGTCATGCCGCTGCCACTTCCCGTGCTCCCGAAAGTGTCGGCTTTTAGTGCGAGATTTGAGAAGAGTATGACGGCAGTGTGTGAACACTCACTCACGTTGATTGAAACCTACTTTCGCAGAAGTATTTCGGGCAAAACTTGCGGCAGGACCTGGCATAAAACGTGCCTAAAATGAAACCAAATGTCATTTGATCAATGTTATTTGAGTACATATAAATTAAGATAATGCCGCGTGATGCCATTCTAAGCTGGCATGCGCTGCGTGTGATGCCAGCTTAGAATGGCATCACGCCATTTCTTTCCTGTGGGAGTCGTAAGAAGCGACTAAGGGACTTAGGATGTGTATTCCAATTTTAGGCGATGGCCTATTCGATCGAATTTTTGACAAACCTGGCGTATTATGTCCGTTCTGCCTATGCGTGATGTGTGTGTGTGTGTGTGTGTGCGCGTGCGTGCGTGCGTGTTTGTGTGTGTATAAATTAAGAGTTATGATTGAGAAAAATTTTTATATGTTGATGATAATGTATGGTGTTTTTGTAATTAAAGATGGTGGTGCGACGTGGAGCTGGTCGGCGCCGGATGGTCGATCCCGGCTCACCGCGCCATCTTGGCGGCCAGGAGCAGCTACTTCCGGAACCTCATGCTCAGATATCCCACGTAAGTGTTACCATAGGATATTATGAATTCTTTGAAATGAAATTTTCACGACCTTGTTCCACCAGCTCCCTTCTAACATCGGACATCCAGACGCACCGCCGGATACCATCCGTACCTGGTAGCCATTCCACCAATTCGGACTAAGCGCTTCCAGTCATCATTTATAATGCGCACTGCTAAAGAGTGGAACTCACTACCTGCGTCTGTGTTTCCAAAAGCATACAACCCTAATCTCTTCAAAGTAAGAGTGAACAGGCTTCTTCTGGGTGAGCTCGCTCCATCTTAGACTCTGTCTCTGTCCTATGACCTAGACTAGAGTCAAGAGCAAACCCATCATTAATAAAAAAAAAAAAAAAAAAAATGTTACTTTATTTGCTATGATTTTGGGTACAAATATGAGATGGTTCAATATTATAATGTTCCTTACAAAATCTACTTATTTCTAAGCGTGCAAATGTTAAAATTTACAAAGGATTATTACTTTATATATAACGATGTTTAACTTAAATAACCTTAAAACATATTCCGCAATAAAATTATAGTCACATGTCACATGTAAGTAATTATCTAAAGTGGATTCTCATTATAAAATTCATTCATAGAATTATAGCATTTTTCGACCAACCATACATGTAGTTCTCGCTTAAACAAGGGTTCTGTGTTAGCTCTTAAATTATTTGGTAGTGAGTTGCAGCCATGCAATATACATTGTACACATAAATACAATAGATGAAAACTTCAGTCGTCGGCTCAGAATAGCATCACCTTGGGAGTCGTAAAAGGTGACTAAGGGACTCGAGGGTGTGTATTGCAATTTTATGCGATGGGCTGACAACCTGTCACTATGGCGATACACAATTAATATAAAAGGTGAAAACTTGCCGTGTGATGTCGGCTTAGAATAGCATCACCCCATTTATTTTCCCTGGGAGTCGTAAAAGGCGACTAAGGGACTCGAGCATAGCATGACAACCTGTCACTATGGCGATACACAATTTTCCGCATGACCCTCAAATATTTGTCAGACGTGGCGTAAATGTCCGTTTTTTACAGCCGTTTACGCTCTGCCTAGCCTATAGACGTGATATATGTACCTATGTGTGTATGTTATACAGGGTTATTTTTTATTCACCCTGGAAATTTTACAGGGTGATTCTGCTCATGATTCTGAATAACTTTTATTATGGGGTCACCTGCGAAATCGCGAAAAAATAAAACAGCTACTCCATAGAAAAATTCATACCTACTCAAACAAAATGTATGGAACAGCTGGTATTTCTTGCGATTTCGCAGGTGACGCCATAATAAAAGTTGTTCAGAATCACCCTGTAAAATTTCCGGAGTGAATAAAAAATTACCCTGCATAAGATGCGGGGTGAATAAAAAATTACCCTGCATAAGATAGATATTAATTGTTTTTTTTTTTTTTCATTTCAGTAGTCAATGGCGGGTACCTTTAGAAGGTCCAGGCGCGAGGCTCACTCGAGAGGAAATGGAGGCTTGTTTAGTAGCGCTGTACAGCGGGGCCACACCCTCACTGTGCACACATAGTTCTAGCAGTGAGTATGGTCTTAAATCTTAAGGCTTCATTAGAAAATATTCATCTCATCATATCAACTTCTGAATTGAACTAATGATTACTAGAGAAGGCCCGAATATTCGTTTCGTATTCGGTATGTATGTTTGGCAAATTTATCGAATGTTCAACCGAAAAAAAGGAATTGTGTTTTATACGTTTCGTTGGAAAAGCTTATGTCAGGATAAGGAATGAATAATTATTATTTGGAAGTGTCTAATATAAAAAGTTAGTAAGGTAGCGAGCGGAGAGGTTCGGTGCTAATTCGCGTTATTAGTGTAAACAAGTAAAGACTCGAAACTTGCCGTGTGGATGCCAGATTAGAATAGCATCACCCCATTTCTGTCCCGTGGAAAAGACGGTGAAAGAAGCGACTAAGGGCCTCGAGGGTATTTCAAATTAAGGCGATGGGCTGACAACCTGTCTCTATGGTGATACACAATTTTCCGAATGGCCCTCAAATGTTTGTTAGGCGTGGCGTAAATGTCCGTTATTTACGACCATTTACGCTCTGCCTACCTCGCAAGGGATTATAGGCTTAATATATGTATGTATTCCTGACGAATTATTCGGCCGAATATTCGGTTCGGTAAACTTCACGAATATTCGGATTTTGTGAAACCTATGTTTGGCTCATCTCTATTGATTACCACCTTCCCCAACTGTCTTCAGAAATGTCTGAAAGCTAAAACATTATTATTTTTCAGAATGGGAGCGCGGTTCGCAAGATCAACTCGACATCATCAACGTCGACAGTACGGGCAGTAAGTTTTTTAAATATTATATAAATACATACGATTGCCGTGTGTTGCCGGCTTAGAATAGCATCACTCCATTTCTTACCCGCGGCAGTCGTAAGAGGCGACTAAGGGACACGAGGGTGTGTATTGCAATTTTAGGCGATGGGCTGACATCCTGTCACTATAGCGATACACAATTTTCAGAATGTCCCTCAAATATTTGTCATACGTGGCGTAAATGTCCGTTTTTGCGGCCATTTACGCTCTGCCTACCCCGCAAGGGATTATAGGCGTGATATATGTGTGTATGTCCGTTTTTGCGGCCATTTACGCTCTGCCTACCCCGCAAGGGATTATAGGCGTGATATATGTGTGTATGTATAATTACAACTTTTTCCATCCATGACATTATGGATATAATATTTTTCACTATACTGGGATTTTTGACTATGTTACACGTCATATATGACACTAGCTGTTACCCGCGGCGTTGCCCGGACCCTCGAGTAGTGATAAAAGCTATCCTATGTGTTAATCCGTGTTACCTTCTATATGTGTGCCAAATTCCATTACAATGGGTTCAGTAGTTTTTGCGTGAAGAAGTAACAAACAAACAGACGTACAAACTTTCGCATTTATAATATTATAGTAGGATACATACCAGGCAGCGCACTTTATTGCTAAAACGTCTCGGTACCAGCTGAAAATCAGCGCTACAGCTCTAAGCTACAGTATATGCTGAGCTGAACTCCATTTCAGTCTCAATCATAAATGTATATTGTCTATGCTTTGTACTCCCTGTATGTACTTGATTGCAACTAAATAAATATTTTTTTCACCTCTCCAGCTTGAAAAGAACAGTTTTGCCGCGTAAATTCAGTGGCGAAAAGTCGTTTTTATCCACTCGATGGAGAAAAGTGATTTGAATTTCGAACATCTCATTTTATCAGAACTAATCGTGACAATGGCGGCGGTGCGTTCTGAAAACTATTTCAGCCAGTTATTTATTTCTTTTTGTAAGCGTTTTGTTCTATTAAATATTTCTGACCTTTCTGAAAATTGGTACATATTATGTAATATTTCTGAACGAATCTTGAAAAAAATAATTTGACTGGAGTTTTTATTTTGTCTGAGGCATTCGAGCTGTACAGCCAATTTCCCAAACTTGACATTGGCAGAATTTTCTCACTTGTATAGGTGAAAAGTTGTGTGTACCCCACGAGAGCAAATTCATTCGCGTCTCGTGCTGTTGAATCCCTCACTGAGCTCAGGATACAACTTTTGAACCACGAGCGAGCGTAGCGAGTAGTATCCTTCGCTACATGGGGATTCAAAATAAGTATTCGAAACAAAAATGACCTTTGCCCTTGTAAGATTATACGTGTTCGTGTACTAAAAGGTTTATGCCGTGAAGCGGCTTACTGAATCATTATTTAGGACAGTTGTATGTTCAATGAAACGAGGAAATACAGTTCACGAAAGTCCGGATATATTGTTCTTTCTTCACATAAATATAACTTGCCAATTGTACATAATACAGAACCTACAATTTGAGGTGTCTACGTCTATACCTGGACGCGCGCGGGGGACGACTGGCGTGCCCGCGCCGCGTGCTAATGCAAGTTGCAGCGTAAGCATTTGTAGGGATAATGAGCCCCTACATTACACCCCTCCTAAAATTTGGTACCGTACAATTTTATATAAACCAAATTTTTTAAAAAATAACACAATAAGAAGTTACAATATCTATTTAAAGTTACACAGTCAACATTCCTACACTGACCTCCATATAAAAATATGCAATTCAACAGAGCTTGAATACAATAACAAAACAATTTTGTAATGTGATACGCTATGACTACTTGAGTGGCTGATGATAAATTAAAATAGGTATACAATGTTGCTTTACGCTGTTGATACATCAGTTGGTAGACACCTGCACTGTTGCTGCTTACATTAGGTTTGATTACTTTGAAACAAAGTTGAAACATAAAAAAATTGAGGACGGATAAGTATAGGTACAAATACATAACCTCGCATCCGAATACATACAGATTATTGTTGATAAGAATTTAAGTAATATTTTATTACGTAGGTATCAACATAATATCTACCTACTAATAGTACATGAACGTCTGTCAAAATGCGATAGAAATATCGATGTGAATCATTAAACCATCGTGCACCTTAAATTAATCTATTAATTAAGCAAATAAAATTTATGATCATCCGGGAATGGCGCTAAGAGAATATCACCTTAGTAGCCGGTGTAGATGGCTCGGTCCTAGTACGAACTTCTGGAGCTTGTGGAACCACGATGATGTCTTGCAGCTGTCCTTGAACCCACTTCTTGGCACAGTGGTTGCAGCGTTTGCAACAGAGGCAGAGAAATATAAAAATAACACATACGGTTACCACCGCAACAAGAATGCTGTATACGCCCATCTTGCTTTTTAGCTCCTCGATCTGCTGATTAGCTCCGGCCTGAGCTACGATGATTTCTTCGTTCTTCGTATTATATTGGCCCATGATGTCGATGTACGGATATCCAACCATAAGTCGTCTCGCTGGGTCGAACCGACTGCAACTTGCCGTCAGTGAGTGTGGTGAAGTTCGGACGGAGATTACCTTAAATATTAATTATTATGCTTACCTATCTAGCCTACTTAAACCGTACGGGCATTTTGATGACTCGCCCGCTGCGTGTTGTTTTTTGTACATGATCATCATGCACTTTGCTCTGTACTTGCGTGTCGCTGCGATTTGGCGTCGTGTTTTTTTTACCCGACTGCTTCAGACGGAAAGGAGGGTCATTGTTTAGATCATCAAGCAAATATGCCGGTTTAAGACGATCTATCGATACAGTAGCCTGTCTGTTAGGATATTGCAGAACGAAAACTTTATCTGTACGGCTCAAAACTTTGAACGGCCCGTCATATGGGGTTTTTAGAGGTTTTCGAACTGTGTCATCCCTAACGAACACGTGACTGCATGTTTGTAGATCTGAAAAAACAAACCATTCACGGTTAGCTAAATGGTCTTTAGAAATTGGTTTCATTTTTGATATTGTGTTCCTAATGTTCTTTAATAATTCATTCGACTCACCAACCTTGTAATCTGTATTCTCGAGAAACTCGCATGGCAACCGCAATGGCTTACCGAATGTATACTCGGCTGCACTTACGCCGTTTTCGCTGCGTCCCGCTGCACGCAACCCTAGGAGCACTGTTGGTAACTCGTCTACCCATGATTTGTTGCCTAGGCGAGTCATCAACGCTGCCTTTAAAGAGCGGTGCCAGCGTTCCACTATGCCGTTAGCCTGAGGATGGTAGCTAGTAGTTCTCAATTTCCTTACCCCTAAGTATTTCAGTAGCTCGGAGAAAAGCTGGCTTTCAAATTGCCGGCCTTGATCTGACGTCAACCTTATTGGACAACCATAGCGTGTGATCCAGCCTTCATAAATAACCTTTGCCACCGTATCTGCGGTGATATCGCGGATTGGAAATGCTTCCGGCCAACGGGTACCTCTATCTATTACCGTGACGCAGTACCTAAAACCATCTTCTGAAATTGCCAGTGGTCCAATAATGTCAACGTGAATATGTTCAAATCTGTCCGCACTCTGAAAACTTGCGTATTCCGAAATGTTGTGTCTACTTACCTTCGACTTTTGGCACTTGACGCATGCTTTTGCCCATTTGCCAATATCAGAGTTCATCCTAGGCCAAAAAAACCTTTGAGTAACCATTTTACGCGTAGTGCGTATGCCTGGATGACTAATACCATGTATTGATTCAAAAACAACTTTTTTGAAATTTTCTGGTACCACCGGCCTTGCGTTGCCAGTTGAAATTTCACAATAAATCTTTTTATTACAATAAGGCAATGCCATATGGCATAATTTAATGTTGTCCTTTTCAACCGTGTTTGACTGTAGGTATCGCATGATATAGTCATCGGTTTTTTGCTCTTCAGCAAATTGTTCGTAGTCTAGACTCGTAGGACAGGAAATCGTTGCAACACGAGACAGCGAATCTGCCACAACATTTTTGTCGCCGCTGATATGTCGAATATCCGTTGTAAACTCACTAATAAATAATAACTGCCGAGTTCTACGAGGCGTTTCAGAATCGGTACCTATTTTTGTAAAAGCATGTACCAACGGTCTGTGATCAGTATAAATCGTCAACGGTCTGCCTTCGAACAATTTGCGGAAATGCTTGATCGCCATGTATATAGCGACTAACTCACGGTCATATGTGCTGTAACGTTGTTGGGTTTCAGACAAACGTTTAGAAAAATATCCTAGGGGCCTCCACGTACCTTTAACCAGTTGTTGTAGAACTGCCCCCGCACACGTGTCCGACGCGTCCGACCAAAGCGCAAGCGTCGCGTTAGCGCATGGGTACGATAACGTGACCGCGTTTTGCAATTGCGACTTACATTCGTGAAATGCTGCCTCAGCTTCTGTCGACCATTCTATAGGTGTTTTGTCGTTTTTCTTTGCGTTGTGCAAATACTTCGATAATAATGCCTGGCTTTGAACTGCGTGTGGTATATGCTTGCGGTAAAAATTCACCATACCCAAAAATCTGCGTAGCTCGTTCAGCGTATTAGGTTTCGGGTAATCAGTTATCGCCTTGACCTTGTCATCCAACGGTCTAATTCCTTTTGATGACACATGGAGTCCCACAAAGTTCAGTTCCGTTACGCCGAAACTACATTTTGTTAATTTAATGGTCAACCCGTACCTGTTTAGCCTTTCAAATAGTAGGCGTAGGTGCTCCCTGTGTTGTTCCTCATTGTCGCTTGCTATGATGACGTCATCTATGTAGCAGAACAGAAAATCCAAACCTTCTAAAACTGTATGATGCATGAACCGTTGAAAGGTTTGCGCTGCATTTTTCAGTCCAAACGTCATGCGTGGGAACTCGAATAACCCGAAAGGTGTTATAATTGCCGTTTTCTCGATGTCCGCTGGATAAATGGGTATGTAATGGTAGGCGCGATTAACATCTATCGACGAAAATATTTTCTTACCTGCGAGAATGTACGTGAAATCGTGCAGACGCGGAATTGGGTACCGGTCCGGCTTGGTGATGGCGTTAAGCTGCCTATAGTCACCACACGGACGAATGTCCCCGTCCTTCTTAGGCACCACGTGTAGGGCGCTCGCCCAGGGGCTCTTGGAAGGTCTGCATATTCCTATCTCTTGCATACGCTTAAATTCATTTTTTACCTTGACATATCGGTCTGGTGGCAATGGCCTCGCTCTAGCGTGAACAGGCGGCCCCGTCGTCTCAATGTGATGAACCACTGAGTGCTGTGGAGGTTCTCTAAAGGTTGATGGTCTCGTTATATCTGGAAAGGAACTTAGCAAATCATGGTAAGGATGGCTTCCATTTACCGTTTTGACTGACGTTTCTGTACTATATTGAATAGACCCTGGCACACATAAATCAGTTATCTTATCAATTAGTCTTTTTCCATCTATGTCGACTAACAACTTATAGTGGCCTATAAAATCGGATCCTAATATAGGTTGTCTGACATTAGTGACTATGAAATTCCACTTAAAATCACGCCTCAAGTTAAAGTTAAGAGACATTAAGAATGTGCCATAATTTTTCATCCTAGTACCATCTGCTGTAAACAAAGGTAATGCTATAGTTTATACTTGCAATTGTCGGCACTTGGTGAAACTCCATTGTTATGATTTTGATTCAAACACTGAAACGAGTACAAGTGTTTGAATCAAAATCATAAAGGTAATGCTTCTTCCTGCGCGACTAGTTGCTTTCGTTTAACTGCAGCAACCGGTAATACCGAGACATCGGCGCCTGTGTCAACGAGAAAGTTAAGTCCACTGATACGATCGTTAATACAAAGACGACGGCTAACTATACCTCCGCTGCAGGATCCCGTCGTTGACTGCACGGCTGCTAGTTTCCCTGGTTGGTGTTCTTCCAGGTGCAAGGCGCCCTGCACTTGTATGCATTGGCGCGGAAACGGTCATGGTAGAAACACAGTCCAGGTTCTCGGGATGCAGAGCGATCACGCCTGCGACCGGCGCTCTGCGCACGAAACCTTGACGGCGCGCGGTTGCTCCGCTGTCCAAATCTGCCGGGGTGTCTGGACCTACGCAGCTCTGCCACCTCGATGCTCAGCTGGGCGACCGCCTCCGCCAAAGATGAGTCCTCTACTCTGCGCCCGCCAGATACTTCCGCCACCTCGAGTGGGCGGCTGGTCTCCTGGATTTTATCCGCTACCGCTGCCAATTTCTCTGCATCTTCTATCGCCGTTGCTGCCAGAACAGACCGGACTGCGGCAGGCAAATGATTTTGCCACATCACTAACAAGGTTTGGGAAGTGATCCTATCTCCTGCCAAAGCCTGCATTTGTCGAAGAAGCTGTGAAGGTTTCTGATCTCCAAGCTGCATTTCACTGATCAACTTTTGAATACGTCTGCCTTCGGATTCTTCGTAGACTGCCAGAAGTCTTGTCTTCAAGGCTTGGTATTTCCCGGCCTCTGGTGGCTTAGTCAGCAGATCCGCTACCTGCATTACCACCTGTTTGCCGAGCTTGGCAATGCACAGTTGATACATTGACTCATCGCTAGCTTTTTGAGGCGCTACCGTTGCCTCAAACTGCACGAACCACAATTCTGGCTGGTCTGTCCAAAATTCAGGGATCCGCGACGAAACCGAGATTAAAACCACGTCGTTAGGCTTCTCTCCATCACCTGTCTCAACCATCTTGCTGAGTTTACGTAAAAAGTTTATGGAGAATTTTGTTCACAGTCCACAGAGTGCAAACACTATGTTGTACGCGCCAGGTATAGATCAAGTTGAGTCGTTCCCGATTTACGCTAGACGCGTAACTTTGCACAAGTCCCTCGTTTCACTCACTAGGGTGTCACCACTGTAAGATTATACGTGTTCGTGTACTAAAAGGTTTATGCCGTGAAGCGGCTTACTGAATCATTATTTAGGACAGTTGTATGTTCAATGAAACGAGGAAATACAGTTCACGAAAGTCCGGATATATTGTTCTTTCTTCACATAAATATAACTTGCCAATTGTACATAATACAGAACCTACAATTTGAGGTGTCTACGTCTATACCTGGACGCGCGCGGGGGACGACTGGCGTGCCCGCGCCGCGTGCTAATGCAAGTTGCAGCGTAAGCATTTGTAGGGATAATGAGCCCCTACACCCTCTACAAATAACTATTGTGTGCCATATAAACAAAAAAAATAACGGTTGTTTGTCGTTGTTGTGGCTTAGCCGTGTGATGCCGGCCTAGAATAGCATCACCCCATTTCTTACCCATGGGTGTCGTAAGAGCCGACTAAGGGACTCGAGGGATGTGTATTACAATTTTAGGCGATGGGCTGACAACCTGTCACTATAGTGATACACAGTTATCTGATTGACCCTCAAACTTTTGTCAGACGTGGTGTTAATATCCGTTTTACGGCCGTTAACGCTCTGCCTACCCCGTAAGGGATATAGGCGTGATTTATGTATGTATGTAAGCCTTTAATCCTTGCGGGGTAGGCAGAGAGTTAATATCCGTTTTACGGCCGTTAACGCTCTGCCTACCCCGTAAGGGATATAGGCGTGATTTATGTATGTATGTAATTGAAATTGAAATATGTAAGCCTTTAATCCTTGCGGGGTAGGCAGAGAGGAAACACGGTCGCTATGATCGTAACTAACGGTTGTTTGTTTGTTGTTCCAGCGCTGCGCTCCCTCCACGGCTGCAGTTGCTACGGCGAGGGCGGCACCGCGCGGCGCCACGCCCACTCCGAGGGCGGGGTCCGGCGGCTGGCCTCCGCGCTGGGCTTCTCGCCCGACTCGCTGCATCGCGACATGAGATACCTGCTTGATTCCGGTAAGTTGATTTGCAGCAGTGGCGTGCACAGGGTTTCACGACTGGGTAGGCAGTACAAACAAAGGCGGTTCTCACACGAACCTCATATTTTTCAGTGTTTTGTCGTGTCCGGTTTTTAGGGGAAAATAGTTTACGAGATCCCATACAAAATGTGTATAGGTATCATTAGTACACGTTACCGCATCAAATTGCGGCTGTCACAAGATGCCATGTGTGCGGGGGCTGTCACCAAAGATGTAAAGAACCGCAGTATTATCCGTTGGTGGTGGTCCAATGCGTGCGATTCACGAAGATGATTGTTCATCTCTTTCAATGTTTGCACACAACAATCTGACAAAATAAAATTTTCAAGTATGACCTATTGTTACCTTTTATTTGCGTAATTTCCAATTGTTGATCTGCATTTTATCACACATAATATCAACTTAGGTATTGAAAACAGTACTTTAACTTTTGTAAACACACAACACAAATCTTATTACAGTTGTTTATCGCGCACATTAGAAGGTATGATAGAAGTTCTGTAATTTTTCATTCTATTCTATCACAGAACACCCACCGAACTACTTTCACTATTAAACTTTAAAGCTTTACTTGAAAAACCTAACCTAAAATAAACAACACGGGTAAACAACAATGGAGGAATTTGCAATGTCTTCTAAAGTAAAATATCAAGCAAAATTGCACCTCATTAATATGCAAATAGTTCAAAAGAAAGGTGTCACAAATTGGTCGGATTATACGCACCGCCCCTCCCACACCTCAACCCGCGCGCTTTTTTCTATAGTTTTTGCGTTTGTTTACCAGATTTTTGACCAACCATCACTGCACGACGTTGATTATGCACAACACGATTGCGCCGGACAACGTTTTGTATAACAGGATCGTCTTCAAGGGGCTTTAGGGGGCGAAGCCCATTAAAACTAAACATTTTTGACACAGATTCAATACAGTAGGTTAGGGTAGAGTTGTGACCCCCTGGAGCGAATGAAGCGAGCGATCAAGCCACAATTGCCACTGTCGTGCAGGCTTGGGACATGCAATGCTGCATGCAAGGCTGTGTCGGCCATGATTTTGCTGTGCAAAACACTGTTATGCAGTATAGGGACTCGCCGTGTGTATGCAGTCGTTTTTTTTTTAATAAGCAGCACCTTTGGAGGATGATGTTTGGCCCTGTTAGCGCTACTAGTTTGAACCGGTTTGAACACGTAGTAATAGTCTATTTCATTCATAAAAGCAGGCTGCGGTCGAGGCGCCTAAGCTCGATTGACAATGGTACCTAATGTTCGAGTTCACTAGGGGCGCGAAAGTTTTGAAAATGACGTTCCTTTTTACGAATGGGTATCGTTCTTCAAATAATAATTTTATTAAATATTTATAATTTTGTGTGGATCAAAATATCAGGGTAGGCAGTGCTTTTGTGCCTATATGGACTGCACGCCCCTGATTTGCAGTTCTACATTAAGGGCCTGCCTCGAACTTTTAAACGTCCCTTTCCCACTTATGGCAAATCATGTGTGTGAGAACAGAGCGGAATTGCCATATTTAGACGATTTTTCACTCTTTTGGAAATTTCTTACTAAATAAACAAGTAATCAAAAAACATACATACATAAATCACGCCTATATCCCTTACGGGGTAGGCAGAGCGTTAACGGCCGTAAAACGGATATTAACACCACGTCTGACAAAAGTTTGAGGGTCAATCAGATAACTGTGTATCACTATAGTGACAGGTTGTCAGCCCATCGCCTAAAATTGTAATACACACCCACAAGTCCCTCAGTCGCCTCTTACGACACCCATGGGTAAGATATGGGGTGACGCTATTCTAAGCCGGCATCACACGGCATACATCGCACGTTAGATACAAAAGATATATTTATCGTTTAAGAGTGTTTGGGATGCTTATTAAGATACACATATTTTCATAATTTTTAATGCAATCATTTCTGAACTATTTTGAAAAGTAGTAAAAACTTCCAAAGTTATGATTACCATGAAAAAATCCTTTGCTTATAGTAGAAATAAAAAACAGTGGAGAAAACTTCATTCATGAATCTGTCAATGTCAATCAGTTTTTTTTTTAATAATCGTAGGCAAACGAATTTTGTTTTCAGCAGCCTAGTTGTTGGAACTAAACTATCACTTTTTAAAATTTAAAATCTCTGATTATGAAACAAAATAAAATAAAAAGAACTTGCCCTTTATTTAATGACGCGATAAACTATCTATCAAAAATATAATACAGTCTTGTTAGAAATTTGAAATATTGTGGACATACATACAAAAGAGTGCTAAAGAAAGGTCAGGTCAAGAGTACCCTAAACCGACGAGCGTGTATGAAGAGATTGATGAATGTGGAGGAGGCGAAAGATATATGCCAGGATCGTAGTAAGTGGAAGGAAGTAGTCTCTGCCTGCCCCTCCGGGAAAGAGGCGTGATTTATGTATGTATGTAATGTATATAATGCGCTTTAAGCCGCTGCTGACGACCGATGTGGCGCAGTGGTAGTGCGACTGCCTGCGACGCAAAGGTTCCGGGTTCGATTCTCGGTGGGACACTCACAAAGTTGATATTTATCTCTTTGTGATTTTGTTCCCGGTCTGGTTAGGACATTGCAGGGTGAACCACCTGATTGAAAAAGAAATGGTTCCGTGCTTCGGAGGGCACGTTAAGCCGTCGGTCCCGGTTGCTGTCTATGATTAATTGATTACTTAGACGGCGGCCGTTACACAACCATGTCAGAGGCCTACTACTAGTGGTAGGCGGTTGAAAAACGCTGACACCAGGGTTCATCGGGTCGTTGGAAACTCGGTGTCCCACACGAAAAGAGAAAGAGAAGAGAGAGCCGCTGCTATAACGAATTTCGTGTCAACATATTGAGTTTCTAGTACTAGTAAAAAAAAACCCTATATTTTATGTTTACTTCACGATATTTACTCTAAAAAGTTAACTTATTGAACGTTTTTTTTTTGTATAATTTGCAGGTGAATACGCGGACTCGCGGCTAGTGTTCCGGCTGGAGGGGGGTTGTGGAGTGCAGTACGGGTTCCGCACCGCTCTAGAGCTCCCCGTGCACAGAGTCATCCTGGCGGCTAGGTCGAGGTTCTTCAGGTCAGCATGAGTACTATACGCAGACGGACATTGAGTCGTCCGACGACCCGATGAACCCTGGTGTCAGTTTTTCAACCGCGTAGGCCTCTGACATGGTTGTGTAACGACCGCCGTCTAAGTAAGCATAGACAGCGACCGGGACCGACGGCAAAACGTGCCCTCCGAAGCACGGAACCATTTTTCTTTTCGGACAATCAGTTGGTTCACCGTGTATTGTCCTAACCAGACCGGGAACAAATTCACAAAGAGATGAGTACTATACGCAGACCAGATCACTCTCGGCTGGAAGGGGGTTGGCGAGTGCAGTACAGGTTCCGCTCTAGAGCTGCTGGCAGCCAGGTCGAGGTTCTTCAGGTCAGTCAGCATGGGTACTATACGCAGTCGGACATTGAGTCGTCCGACGACCCGATGAACCCTGGTGTCAGTTTTTCAACCGCCTACTACTAGTAGTAGGCCTCTGACATGGTTGTGTTTGTGTAACGACCGCCGTCTAAGTAATCATAGACAGCGACCGGGACCGACGGCTTAACGTGCCCTCCGAAGCACAGAACCATCTTTCTTTTCAGACAATCAAGTAGTTCAGCCTGCAATGTCATAGCCAAACTGAGAACAAATTTACAAAGTGATTTACAATGTGAATTTCAACATTGTGAGTGCCCCACCGAGAATCGAATACGGAACATTTGCGTCTTAGGCAGTCGCACTACCACTGCGCCACATCGGTCGTCGAAGATGGATTTTGGAACAACTAATTACGTGTGTTTGTGTGTGTGTCCGTGTGATGCCGGCTTAGAATAGCATCACCCCATTTCTTTCCCGTGGGAGTCGTAAGATGCGACTAAGGTACTCGAGGGTGTGTATTGCAATTTTAGACGATGGGCTAACAACCTGTCACTATGGCGATACACAATTTTCTGAATGACCCTCAAATATTTGTTAGACGTGGCTTAAATGTCCGTTTTTGCGCCTACCCCGCTGGGGATTATAGGTGTGATATGTGTGTAAGAGGCGATTAAGGGACTCGGGGGTGTGTATTGCAAATTCAGGCGATGGGCTGACAACCTGTCACTTTGGCGATACACAATTTTCCGAATGACCCTCAAATAATTGTCTGACGTGGCGTAAATGTCCGTTTACGCTTCGCCTACCCCACAAGGGACAGTAGGCGTAATATGTGTACCTATGTATGTGTATGTTTTTTTTTGTCTCGTTTCGCAGGAGTGTGATGACCCGTCGTACGTCAAACCCTTCCTCCTCCGGCGCGAACAGCAACGCCCACAGCGGGTGCGTGTGCGTCGACGAGAAGGTGTTGCCCAGGCGGTTCGCTCGGGCGCTGCTACATGCTGCCTACACCGACCAGGTGAGACGGGATTTTATTTATTCACAGTTTATTGCACACAAAAACATTAAAGTAAACACAACACAATAAAACAATTCACACCCTTCCAGGGTACGCCATAGGGCACGATACGATCTCTCTAAATAAGGCGACTGTACCCGTGAACGACCTCGACAGTGGCGCCGCTTAACAAAAAAAACCTCTTTATACAAACAATCTATCAGAATGTCTGTTGCCCAAGTTTTTAGTAAAATTAGAACCTGCATACTCAATGCAATATTCTCTGTAATTAAAGTTATGACAATTAATACCAAAAGTGGCCGTTTTTAGGCTTTATTAACTTTAATTGCAGCGAATATTTTATTGAGTTTGTTGGTTCAAATTTTACCCAAGGATAATACTAAAAACTTGGGCAACAGACATAATGTCTCTATCTTCTTGGGTAAATTGGTTCCCATAGTACAAGCTTTGCTTCGTTTGGGGCTACATGGCGCTGTGTCAAATGTCAAAAATATTTATTTCTTTATTTGTTTTACAGGTGGACCTGAGTCTGATCGGCCGCGCGTCCACACCGCCATCTACCAACAACAACCCTCCTAATGCTAGTAGCTCGGTGAGTATTATATACATACATACATACACATATCACGCCTATAATCCCTTGCGGGGTAGGCAGAGCGTAAACGGCCGCAAAAACGGACATTTACGCCACGTCTAAAGAATATTTGGTTCGCTGCCAACCGTTTTCCCCGCGGGAATAAGACATTTTATTACAGCCTATGTTCATCGAGTAGGATTCGAATGGTATATTTTTTTAAATCGGTCCAGTAGTTTCGGAGTCTGTTCAGTTAAAAAAATCTAAACTTTTCTCTTTAAAATATTAGCGGGTCACATGTCCCGAATACAAGACGCAGAAGAGCATTATTCCATGAGAAAAGTTGTTCAATTCGGTGAGCAGATGTACATTTTAGGAAATGGTCATTTCGGGATTTGGACATTGTGTGTATCGGAAATAGTTGGAATATGATATCTTGGGAATTGGACATTGTGGATTTGGATATTGCGGGAATAAGAATTTGTGGGAATTAGACATTCTGGGAGTTGGACACTGGAAATTTGATATTGTGAGGATTGGAAATTGTGGAAAATATACATTTTTGAATTGGTCATTCTGGGAATTGGACACTATGGGAATTGGACATTTTGTGCATGTGACAATGCAGGAAATGGAAATTGTGTGAAATGTAAATTAAAGGAATTGGCTACTGTGGGAATCGGATATTTTGGGAATTGGATATTGTGGGAATTGGACATTTGTGGCAATTTCATATTATGGAGAATGGACATTGTGGGAATTGGACATTCTGAAAAATATACATTTGGGATAGGATTTGGACAGCAATGTATGCCAAATCTAAATTAGTTCGAAGGGAAGTGTAGTACTGAGTTAGACTAGTGGTGTGTTATCGACTGATGATAATAAAGAATATAAATATTTTCACGTTCTTTTGTAACAGCTTGTATGTATATAACTTTTCAAGCACTCGCGATCACTTTCACTCATTTTAAGTATTAGACCGGGTCTATCGCGATAGTATTTAGGTAAACTGTATTGAAACGTCGGGACACAGGTAAATTACTAATATTTACCTAAATACTATCGCGATAGATCCGGTCTAATACTTAAAATGAGCTTGTATGTATGTTTGTTTGTTTGCAGCCGTGGCCGGGCGTGGCGCGCAGTGCGGCCGGCAATACAACAAACAGCGGCTCCACTGCCTTAGATGACGCTTTCCAGCTGTATGAGATTGCCAGGTGAGTGATACAACTTATTAAACTATACATACATAAATCACAATACACAATCATTTGCCGTGTGATGCCGGTTAAGAATAGCATCACCCGATTTCTTACCCGTGGGAGTCGTAAGAGGCGACTTAGGGACTCGAGGGTGTGTATTGCAATTTTAGGCGATGGGCTGACAACCTGTCACTATGGCGATACACAATTTTCAGAATGTCCCTCAAATATTTGTCAGATGTGGCGTAAATGTCCGTTTTTGCGGCCATTTACGCTCTGCCTACCCCGCAAGGGATTATAGGCGTGATATATGTATGTATGTATGTACATAAATCACATACATACATAAATCACGCCTATATCCCTTACGGGGTAGGCAGAACGTTAAAGGCCGTAAAACGGATATTAACACCAAGTCTGACAAAAGTTTGAGGGTCTATCAGATAACTGTGTATCACTATAGTGACAGGTTGTCAGCCCATCGCCTAAAATTGCAATACTCATAACCCTCCAATCCCTTAGTCGCCTCTTACGACACCCATGGGTAAGAAATAGGGTGATGCTATTCTAAGCTGGCATCACACGGCAAATACTATTAAATTGTCACTTTTTTTTATTATTAAGAATGGGTTTGCTCTTGACTCTAGTCTAGGTCATAGGACAGAGACAGAGTGTAAGATGGAGCGAGCTCACCCAGAAGAAGCCTGTTCACTCTTACTTTGAAGAGATTAGGGTTGTATGCTTTTGGAAACACAGACGCAGGTAGTGAGTTCCACTCTTTAGCAGTGCGCATTATAAATGATGACTGGAAGCGCTTAGTCCGAATTGGTGGAATGGCAACCAGGTACGGATGGTATCCGGCGGTGCGTCTGGATGTCCGATGGTAGAAGGGAGCTGGTGGAACTATTATTATTCTTTATTGTGCATTAACAATACAATACTTTTTGTTTTAAAAGTAGTTCACAAAGGTGAGCTTATCTCTATAAAGAGATCTCTTCCAGCCAACCTGTAAAACTAGGTAAGAAATAAATACGTGCGGGGACAAGATTGCACACAAAGTTAAAGAAAAATACAATATGATAAATAATTATTTGAAAATAGTCAAATAAATACACATACCTAAACTAATAGAACTATAAATACAAATACAATATATAAATATAAATACATAATATACAAATACAATACATATAAACTATGTATTAAGTCTAAAACTGAGAAAAATGTGTGGCTGTGTTTCAGGTTCCTGGAGATGCCGATAGTTGTGCAAGGTTGTGAGGATTGTATCGTCGAAGCCCTGTCTCCTGAAACCCTGCCTGGGGTGCTCCGCTGGGCCTGCGCCCCCCACGCCAGCCAGTGGGTGCACAGGTATATAAAACACGCTATAGTACCGCCGCCGAGAGAAGTCGGCTTTGACAGCTGTCATCTTCATACTAAAAGAGATGTCAACAAAGGAAAATGGACCCTCTGCCATAGTATTGTCACGAATCTGACAGCTGTCAAATACGACTTCTCTCGGCGGCGGTACTATAATTGGCAAAAAGAATAACCCGATTGCATTTTGTAATAGCATGTTCACAATATGCTTCTGCTCCTGCCGCTGTCGCGAATATTGCTCGAAATACTTCCGCGGAAGTATCAACGCGAGTGAGTGTTCACACACTGCCGATATACTCTTCTCGCAGTAATATGAGTGAGTGAGATAGCAATACATTCCACTCGCGCTCGTGCTGCCGAGAAAAGCCGACACTCGCGGGAGCACGGGAAGTGGCAGCGGCATGACGAGTAGCAGCGCGAGTAACCTGTGTACAATCGCTTGTAGCACATAAGGTACCAGGGGTTCTCCAAAAGGACTGAATTATTTTTGCCTCCAGAAATATTTTTTTCTTAAATTGAATATGTGTTAGTAGTAATGATGACTTCTTTTATGAGAATAAGTTAAAATTTAAATTATGTAATAACTAGGAATAAAAATAATTTAGTTCTTTTGGAGTACCCCTGGTACCTTATGTGCTACAACCGACTGTACATGTTTGCGCTGCCTACTTCCCTTACTATTTCCCTGCCCATATTGGCATTGTGTGAACGTGAAATAAAAGTTATATTTTTTAATTATAGCCAGTATCACCTGCGCTGTTGTGACGAATCTAACGTAAACGACCATCTAGCCGTTTAAGCTTTAGCTTGAAAAGATAACTAGAAAAAATATTTTTTAGATTACGTATTTTGAATCTATGTCATTTCCCTTACAGACAAGCGATGCGCTACCTCCGCGACGAGTTCCCCTCGATAATGTCGCACGCGGCGGCCGTGAGGCTCCCGCGGACGGCCCTCGCCGAAGCCCTATCGTCGCCCTTCCTGCAGGCGAGCGAGGCGCAGGCCCTTAGGGCTCTCATGCGGTGGGGCGTCCATCATCAGCCGCAGCAACAGCAAAGAGGTAAAAAATCATTTAAGTGTCTAAATAACTGCAATTTTGTGCAACGTTTAGCCGGTCAATTTACGCTCCATTAAAATGTCATTTGAGGCTGTATATTAGTCACTATTTTGTGCTCTATTTTGGTAACCATTTTGATCCACATTCAGCCGCCATTTTATGCTTCGTTTAGCCGTCATTTTGATCTAAATTTAGCCGCTATGACATGCTCCGTTTAGCCGTCATTTTGATCTAAATTTAGCCGCTATGACATGCTCCGTTTAGCCGTCATTTTGATCTAAATTTAGCCGCTATGACATGCTCCGTTTAGCCGTCATTTTGATCTAAATTTAGCCGCTATGACATGCACCGTTTAGCCGTCATTTTGATCTAAATTTAGCCGCTATGACATGCTCCGTTTAGCCGTCATTTTGATCTAAATTTAGCCGCTATGACATGCTCCATTTAGCCGTCATTTTGATCTACATTCAGCCGCTATGACATGCTCTGTTTAGCCGCCATTTTAATCTTCGTTTAGCCGACATTTTGATCTTCGTTTAGCCGCTATGACATGCTCTGTTTAGGCGTAATTTTAATCTTCTTTCAGCCGTAATTTTATGATCCGTTTAGCCGTGAATATGATCTACATTTAGCCGCAATTTTATGCTCCGTTATGCCGTCATTTTGATCTACGTTCAGCCATATTTTTATGCTAATTTTAGCTGTCATTTTGATGTACATTTAGCCGCAATTTTATGCTCCGTTTAGCCGTCATTTTGATCTATATTCAGCCATATTTTTATGCTAAGTTTAGCTGTCATTTTGATGTACATTTAGCCGCAATTTTATGCTCCGTTTACCTGTCATTGATCTACATTCAGTCAGCCGCAATTTTATGCTCTATTTAGCCTTCATTATGATCTACATTTAGCCATATTTTTATGCTCCGTTTAGTCGCCATTTTGATCTACATTTAGCCGCCATTGTGGTCTACATTTTGCCGCCATAATAGGCTCTGTTTAGCCGTTATTTTGATCTATATTTAGCCGCCATTATATGTATGCTCCGTTTAGCCGTCATTTTGAACTACATTTAGTCGCCATTATATGTATGTTCCGTTTAGCCGTCATTTTGAACTACATTTAGCTGCCATTGTGGTCTACATTTAGCCGCCATAATAGGCTCCGTTTAGCCGTTATTTTGATCTATATTTAGCCGCCATTATATGTATGCTCCGTTTAGCCGTCATTTTGAACTACATTTAGCCGCCATTATATGTATGTTCCGTTTAGCCGTCATTTTGAACTACATTTAGCTGCCATTATATGTTTCGTTTAGCCGTCATTTTTTGAACTACATTTAGCCGCCATTATGTGCTCCGTTTAGCCGTCATTTTGATCTACATTCAGCTGCAATTTAATGCTCTGTTTAGCCGTCATTTTGAACTACATTTAGCCGCAATTATATGTATGCTCCGTTTATCCATCATTTTGAACTACATTTAGCCGCGTTTATATGCTCCGTCCACTAATTAAGTCATAACTATGTGGTCTGTTTTAGCCACTATTTAGACAACATTTAGTACTCTGTTTTAGCTACTATTTAGCCATAATTTTGTCCTCTCTTAGCCATTACTTTAGTATCTGTTTTAGTTTTTATTTAGAAATAGTTGTGTGCTCTGGTTTAGCCGCTGTTTAGCCATCGTGTTTTGCTTTGTTTAGCCACAAAGTGTATATAGCTACAATGCTTCCTTCATTACCCAATACAAACCTATTTGATATTTTCATTAGCATGCATTTGTCCCCAGAACCGAATGTGGTCTGGCACACGGCGCACTCAGTGAGCCGGCGGGTCGGGGGCGGAGGCCGACGGCGGGACGTGTCCGACGCGGCCGTCAGGGAAGCCCTGGCTGATCTCATCACGCTAGTTAGGGTGGAGCACTTGCCGCCGGACAACGAATTGCTGCAGCAGGTAATGTTGCAGTCTCGTAACGATGAATAAAATAGAATATTTATTTATTCATCAAACACTTTAAGGTTACAATATTGACACAAGCATTCTAATGCCTAATTATATGCAGTTGCATACACTATTTTATCTACACTCACAATTTTCGAAACGTCCGCACCGGCGATTGCAAGGCCCGATACATGGCCAAATTCAATACGTGTACGTAAAATGGCTTGATAAGAATTTTCGAAAATTCTATACTTCAGCAGTTGTTCAGATGTCGAGTCAGCAACTGAACAACAACTTAACTAAACAACATCTGAACAACAAATGAACAACATCTGAACTACATTGGAACAACATCGAAACAACAACTGAACAACAGCGGAACATAATCGGTACAACAACTGAACAACAATCTAATAAAACAACTCGACAACAACCGAACAATTACCGTACTACAACTTCTGACAGGTGCGGCGGAAGATGGCGATATGAGTATTGGCAAAAAAAAAAACTTTGTTTCATTTCTCAACTTTATCGAAGTAAGAGCCTTCTCATTAAGTCATTACGCTTCTGTAATTTCTATGAAACTGTAATTTCTATAGGCAGAATGCATAAAGTAGGTCTTTATGCAACTGTTTTCGAGTTCATAATACGAACACTATGAGACGAGTGTAGTAAACGGTTAAATAATGTTTTCTCCAATTTGCTCGGAAATGGCTTCATTACTTTAAAAAAAGAATACGTCAATGGGCTCATTTATGTAGTCAAGGCGCAGAGGACTGTAATAGAAATTTCCGGACTAGGCCGGAAAAAAAGGTTCTTTAACTTCGTACTTTCGTGTTTAGGTGTTTTATGGTACACAATACCATGTTCAGGAACACTTATACCGCGCGCGTTCCATTTTTTAAATTCTACCAAAATGGAACGCGCTTGGGCGCGCGCATGCGCGGTGCGACGGTGCGAGGTTGTTTTGGCGCCAATTAGGTTTGGCGCTAAGTCACGAAAATTTTGGCTTTTCTTATGTGTAATTGAGTGAAAAGTAAACAAGGAAAAATGAGTTCATCGGAAGATGAATTTAACTAATTGTACAAACTGTAACATAACTTTCAACATGAATTAAGTGTCGCTCCATAATTCTTTCTTTCATAATAAATTAATTATTTTCTAAAATTACTGTATTATTATTGTTATTTCCTTGCAAATGAGAGAAAAGTATTGTACAATCCACGGCCGAAATAACAATTTCTGGTCTCGTTAACTTTAGAAGACACTCCACCAGAAATTGCTTTATACTCGGCCTGTGACGTAATGTACTATTACGTTTGCAGGCGATCCGTCGCGGTCTGATAGACGGCCCGGCGGTCCCGGAGGAGACGGGCTCGGCGGCCGCGTGGCTCGGGCGCGGCTCGTACAGGCCGGCGCGGTGCTTCCTGCCATACCTGGACGAGCTGAAGGCGCTTCTGGAGGAGCAGGCGGCGCCGGAGGCCGAGGTGGCGCGCGTCAGGCGGGCCAGGCTGACGCATAGGATACCAGACACGCTCTATATGGTGAGAAGAAGAAGCCTTATTATTTATTTATTTATTTAACTGTTTATTGCACACAAGATAAAACACAGAACAATTACATTAAAGAAAAACAACACAACAGGTACTACTTATTTCTAAAAAGAAATCTCTTCCAGCAGTCCTACGGTAGAGAGATAGCATAAGGTAAGGCTGATAAATCGTGCACATTTAAATTAATGAATAAAGTTAAATAAAAGTTTACTCAATATACTAATATATATCTATATTATATATACCTAACACTAATAATACATATATATATATATATATATATATAAATACGACTAATACGAACTAATTAGACAGTTAGCCTTTTTTTATAATGTCCCACTTCTGAGTAAAATGAAATCCACTTTTCAGGTTTTTTATTCACACTTTAACAGATTCAAAAATACGACTGACAATATTTAAATCTGAATTGCACAATTATCTAATTTTAAAATCAGTAAGTATTTAAATGTTTTATATCATATGTGTGTATACATTTTTATATAGGTATGTATTTTATAATTTACATCTTTAATTTAAATATAAAATTATTTTATGATATTTGTATATTTTTGTATGTATGTATGTATGTATATATGTATGTATGTATGTATGTATTACTATTGTAAGTGTTCTTACTTCTACATAAGTGTTATTTTTATTATATTTTTTTTTTAATTTAATCATTTTACTGTACCGTTTTTAATTTGCTTATGCAACTACTTGCAAATCATTTCTTGTTTGTCTCTTTTTCTATGTAAAGGTTGCCTGGAAGAGACCGCTGCAAGCGATAAGGCCGCCTTTGCTTACTTTTAGTCTTAAGTTTTCTGTATTGTTTTGTTTCTGTTGTGTATGTTGTAAACAATAAAGTGTTCATCTATCTATCTATCTATCTGACATAGATTTAGCCAAGTGACTGTACTCTTCCGAGGATGGCGTAAGACTGAGCTCCCGTCGGCTCGAAGGCCCGATCGCTCAGTCAGCCCCACCACTCACGACTCCTTCCGCCAGAGAAAACACGTCATCAGTGTTGCCAGACCAAACTTAAATTTACCAAACGAATTTCAAAAATCATGACATGAGAGAGAGCTGGAAGAAATAAGATGTACCTATTGTGTCATATTTATTTATGTTTTGTGTCTTTTCTTATGTTTTACATACATACACATATCACGCCTATAATCCCTTGCGGGTAGGTAGGCAGAGCGTAAACGGCCGCAAGAAACGGACATTTATGCCACGTCTGACAAATAATTGAGGGTTATTCGGAAAAGTGTGTATCGCCAAAGTGACAGGTTGTCAGCCCATCTCCTTAAAATTGCAATACACAGTCTCGAGTCCATTCGTCGCCTTTTACGACACCCACGGGAAAGAAATGGGGTGATGCTATTCTAAGCCGGCATCACACGATAAATTCTAAGCCGACATCACACGATAATATTTTTTTGCCTTTCTTTATAATGTCTCACTTCTGAGAGAGAGCTGGAAGAAATAAGCTGTACCTGGTGTGTCATATTTATTTGTGTTTATTGTCTTTTCTATAATGTTTTTTGAGTGCAATAAACATACATACATACATACATAAATCACGCCTATATCCCTTACGGGGTAGGCAGAGCGTTAACGGCCGTAAAACGGATATTAACACCACGTCTGACAAAAGTTTGAGGGTCAATCAGATAGCTGTGTATCACTATAGTGACAGGTTGTCAGCCCATCGCCTAAAATTGCAATACACACCCTCGAGTCCCTTAGTCGCCTCTTACGACTCCCGAGGGAAAGAAATGGGATGATGCTATTCTAGGCCGGCATCACACGGTCTAAAAACGGTGCAATAAACTGTAAATAAAATGAGATTCATCGTACAAAAGGCGGGCCTAATGCCAGACGGCATTCTCTACCGGCTAACCAGAAGGTAAACAGAGAGAAAGAAGCGGAAGATTTTTCAACATTGACTTGAAGCAATTTTAATATTCGGACTTTTTATTTATTTTATTTTATTTTATTGTTCACAAGCAAACATTACAGCTTATACATAACTAATTTGTTATACATACATTTATCACGTCTGTACCCCTTGCGGGGTAGGCAGAGCGTTGACGGCCATAAAATACGGTCGCAATCTCTACATATTTGAGGGCTGTTTGAGGAAAATCTTGTATCAATATAGTGACAGGTTGTTAACCTGTCATCTAAAATTGTGAAATAAACCGTAAATAATTAAATGTGATTTTTCAACATTGACTTGAAGCTATTTGGATATACTTACTGTTTAATTATTTTTATAAATATAAAATGTACTTTTGTAACAAGTTTTTCGTTACTAGCTACGAAAAGACACTCTTTAGTCACTGTTTCGTAACTAGTTACGAATAGACATGGCTTTTTCCACATTTTCTATTTGATATCACGCCTTTTCCCAAGTAGGCAGAGCGTTAACGGCCATAAAATACGGTCGCTATCGCCACATCTGACACATATTTAAGGGCAATTTCCGAAAAAAAATATTGTCGCATCTTACGTCACCCGCGGAAAGAAATGAGGTGATGCTTTTCTAAGCCGGCATCACACGGCATCATATCTATTTTATTTGATTGCATGCTACACGAATCAATGTCACGCAAGAATATATTTTTAACGTAGTCAGATGTAAGCGATTTTCAAACGTACTTAATCTTATTGTGTATTGTGATAACAAATCGACGAACGGCTTAATCATTCCCTTGATTATAATAATTACGGCAATTTTATTCATTCAATGTTTGCAATTGCAGGTGGCAGCGGCGCGCAACACGACCGACTCGCCGTCCCCGCCGAGCGGCGAGGCGGGGGCGGGGCCGGGGGCGGAGTCTCTGCTGTGCGTGTCCCCGCGCGCGCTCGCAGCCCTGCGCACGCGCCTGCGCGAGCTCAGCGCCGCGCCGCCCGCCGCCACCGCGCTCAAGCTGCACGCCGCCAACACACCGCCCGTATACAAACAGGTATAGTGTACACCTGCCGAGCGGCGAGGCGGGGGCGGGGCCGGGGGCGGAGTCTCTGCTGTGCGTGTCCCCGCGCGCGCTCGCAGCCCTGCGCACGCGCCTGCGCGAGCTCAGCGCCGCGCCGCCCGCCGCCACCGCGCTCAAGCTGCACGCCGCCAACACACCGCCCGTATACAAACAGGTATAGTGTACACCTGCCGAGCGGCGAGGCGGGGGCGGGGGCGGGGGCGGAGTCTCTGCTGTGCGTGTCCCCGCGCGCGCTCGCAGCCCTGCGCACGCGCCTGCGCGAGCTCAGCGCCGCGCCGCCCGCCGCCACCGCGCTCAAGCTGCACGCCGCCAACACACCGCCCGTATACAAACAGGTATAGTGTACACCTGCCGAGCGGCGAGGCGGGGCCGGGGGCGGAGTCTCTGCTGTGCGTGTCCCCGCGCGCGCTCGCAGCCCTGCGCACGCGCCTGCGCGAGCTCAGCGCCGCGCCGCCCGCCGCCACCGCGCTCAAGCTGCACGCCGCCAACACACCGCCCGTATACAAACAGGTATAGTGTACACCTGCCGAGCGGCGAGGCGGGGGCGGGGCCGGGGGCGGAGTCTCTGCTGTGCGTGTCCCCGCGCGCGCTCGCAGCCCTGCGCACGCGCCTGCGCGAGCTCAGCGCCGCGCCGCCCGCCGCCACCGCGCTCAAGCTGCACGCCGCCAACACACCGCCCGTATACAAACAGGTATAGTGTACACCTGCCGAGCGGCGAGGCGGGGGCGGGGGCGGGGGCGGAGTCTCTGCTGTGCGTGTCCCCGCGCGCGCTCGCAGCCCTGCGCACGCGCCTGCGCGAGCTCAGCGCCGCGCCGCCCGCCGCCACCGCGCTCAAGCTGCACGCCGCCAACACACCGCCCGTATACAAACAGGTATAGTGTACACCTGCCGAGCGGCGAGGCGGGGGCGGGGCCGGGGGCGGAGTCTCTGCTGTGCGTGTCCCCGCGCGCGCTCGCAGCCCTGCGCACGCGCCTGCGCGAGCTCAGCGCCGCGCCGCCCGCCGCCACCGCGCTCAAGCTGCACGCCGCCAACACACCGCCCGTATACAAACAGGTATAGTGTACACCTGCCGAGCGGCGAGGCGGGGGCGGGGCCGGGGGCGGAGTCTCTGCTGTGCGTGTCCCCGCGCGCGCTCGCAGCCCTGCGCACGCGCCTGCGCGAGCTCAGCGCCGCGCCGCCCGCCGCCACCGCGCTCAAGCTGCACGCCGCCAACACACCGCCCGTATACAAACAGGTATAGTGTACACCTGCCGAGCGGCGAGGCGGGGGCGGGGGCGGAGTCTCTGCTGTGCGTGTCCCCGCGCGCGCTCGCAGCAGAGATCGTTTTCAGCTAAAGGCCGTCTTTGCGCATTTTTAGTTTAAGTTTTCCTGTTATTTATTTGTGTTTTGAATGTGCCATAAAGTGTTTTTACTTTGCTTACTTTACTTGCTAATCTATCCAGTATAGTTAATACATCAGCCAGCATATTGCAGTCCATTGCTGGACTGCTGCCTCCCCCAGGGTACGCCATAGGGCACGATCTTATGTTTTCGCCATCCAGTCGCTACCGCGGCTCCTTTAAGTCATCGGGCCATCTGGCCGGAGGCTGTCCAACGCTACGCTCGCCGAAGCGTGGCTTCCACTCGAGAACCCGCTTACTCCACCGTCCGTTAGTCCTACGACAGATGTGCCCAGCCCAGCTGTTCACTGAACTGTTACGTTTCAGATTGCTTTGCGCGCGGTCCGCGAGATGTCGCTCCCGGACGCGTGCGCCGACCTACTGCTGCGCGAGACGGACACGAGCGCGCCAGACAGAGACAGGGACACGAGCAGGGAGAGAGCGAGCGAGAGGGGGCAGTGGGAGGAGCCGCGCGTCGAGGAGCCTTGGAGCGATGAGCGACAGGAGTGCAGTCGGTGAGCATTGCCCTTAATAACCGGATATACATACATACATACATACATACATACATCACGCCTATATCCCCTGCGGGGTAGGCAGAGCGTAAAAGGCCGTAAAAAACGGACATTTACGCCGCGTCTGACAAACATTTGAGGGTGATTCGCAAAATTGTGTATCGCCATAGTGACAGGTGGTCAGCCCATCGCCTATAATTGCAATGCACACCCTCGAGTCCCTTAGTCGCCTCTTACGACACCCACGGGAAAGATATGGGGTGATGCTACCCTAAGCCGGCATCACACGGCGTTTTTCTATACATATGCTAACAACCGGATATACATTCTCTTTAAGTCAGCTTAAGTTGAAATGGGCTTAGAAACCTTGTTCCACCAGCTCCCTTCTACCATCGGACATCCAGACGCGCCGCCGGATACCATCCGTACCTGGTTGCCATTCCACCAATTCGGACTAAGCGCTTCCAGTCATCATTTATAATGTGCACTGCTAAAGAGTGGAACTCACTACCTGCGTCTGTGTTTCCAAACGCATACAACCCTAATCTCTTCAAAGTAAGAGTGAACAGGCTTCTTCTGGGTGAGCTCGCTCCATCTTAGACTCTGTCTCTGTCCTATGACCTAGACTAGAGTCAAGAGCAAACCCATCGTTAATAAAAAAAAAAACGTGTTCTGGATTTTGTATTGCGGTAAGCAGGGTGAAGTGGGGGGTATGTGTGTGGATATGATTTAAAACACAAGTGTTTACGACAAGTGCGGATTTATTACTAACGAGCTAACTAGAAATAACTCCTATTTTACATTGGTATTCAGTCAGGGCCCTGTATATACCTAGGTACTAACTTATGTATTTCAATTTATATAATAGTATTATGTAAAGCTATTGCACACTACAGTATCCCATTTCTTGAAATCTGCAATTTATGAGACAATAGTTTTCTTAGTAATTCTTCAAAATATAAGGAAATTGCCTCGATAGAAAAAAATTGCTAAGTAAGCTCTTATTTTTCGTTTTTGGTATATTTTTTATACTAAAAACCTGAACAATTCGATTGTTATCCATTATTTATTTGATTTTGTGTCCTCTTCCTCCACATTAAATAATAACTTGGCTCACACACCTGCCCATGTGTGTGGGCTGCTTACTTTATGAAATATTTGTTTTGTATATTTTAATAATTAAATAAATGTTTGGTTTTCCAGTCTTTATGAGATAAGCTCTCCTTTGTGAACAACTTTTTGAAACATACATTTTGTTGTTTATGCACAATAAAGAATATATATATCACACATCGGTCACTAATAAACATCTGCTGCCATGCCTACTATTTTTCAGTGGTAATAAATCATTGTCTTTAGAAGTATGTTACTCTAAGGGCACATTATAGTGTGATGGCTGATACTATATGTTGTTACAGAACTCTCAGTGGTAGCGGATCGCTGCGGTGCGCGTCGGCCGGCAGTCTGAGGTCCGCACCGTCGTTACATATACCAATCGGTAAGTTCATATACTTGTCATTTGCATATTTAAGGCGGGGATATAGCGCGAGCAACATTTTGAAACCAGTTTTATTTAGATGATTACAGCCATGAAGTTCTGATAAACATAAATGTTATTGTTGAGAATCTAACAGATAACACATATCTGTCAGTTACACAATTTAACAAACTTTACCCAATAGAAAAAAACACCAAAGTATCCTTCATTTGAATCATTTTTTTAAATATTATGTCTTCAGTTTAAAAGTTCGTACAAAAAAAATGCTGTTATTTAGATACATACCTTTTGAAGTACGAATACCTAAATAAGACATTTTAACGGTATTTCTCTAGTTTCTATGTCGGAAAAACCGTAAAATCTCGTGAAAATTTGAGCGCAGCATGATTATCTGTTTTTCTCTGGTGCAACGCGAATGAAAGAGACCAATTTTTCAGGTGAATCAGGGCTTAAGCCATTTCAATGGCAAATAGCATAGTTTTTCTAAAATCTTGATTTAAATTAATACGAGAAATACAGTGGAATCCAGGAAACCAGGAGGTCATTCAATAAATCTGCCAAAATGTAATTTACAATGAGAAATCAATGTACAGTCGGTTGTAGCACATAAGGTACCAGGGGTACTCGAAAAGAACTTAATTATTTTTGTCTCCAGCAACTTTTTTTTCTGGACATGAATATGTAAAAGTAGACAATGACTTTTTTATGAGAAAAAGTTTAAATTTTTATTATGTATTACATACATACATAAATCACGCCTATATCCCTTACGGGGTAGGCAGAGCATAAACGGCCGTAAAACGGATATTAACACCACTTCTGACAAAAGTTTGAGGGTCAATCAGATAACTGTGCATCACTATAGTGACAGGTGGTCAGCCCATCGCCTAAAATTGTAATACACACCCTCAAGTCCCTCAGTCGCTTCTTACGACACCAATGGGTAAGAAATGGGGTGACGCTATTCTAAGCCTGCGTCACACGGCATATGTATTAACTGGGGATAAAAATAATTCAGTTCTTTTGGAGTACCCCTGGTACCTTATGTGCTACAACCGACTGTACATTTGTCAGTGAGCCAATTCGATATCAATATCTAAGTCATCCTTACAAGCTGCGCAATGTAAATCGAATTGTCACTGAAAAATACAATTGTCTGCTTGATTGAATTACCCCCAGTATTATTTTGGAATGTATAGTTTTTAATTTTCGTGTCGTGTGATGCCGGCTTAGAATAGCATCACCCTATTTCTTGCCCATGGGAGTCGTAAGTGGCGACTAAAGGACTCGAGGGTGTGTATTGCAATTTTAGGCGATGGGCTGACATCCTGTGACGATACACAATTTTTCAAATGACCCTCAAATATTCGTCAAACGTGGCGTAAATGTCCGTTTTGTGCTGCCTTTTAATTTTAATTGAAATTCTTTATTCAATGTAGGATAGTAATACCACTTATTGACGTCATTATCCGTCATAGTAAAAAAAGAAATTTGTATAACACACAATTTTCTTTTTTTATAACATATTTGTAATGTCCTAATAGACAACCGGCTAGGGCGGGATAAAAAAATAAAAATAAAGGCACTGCCTCGGGGCTGGCCAGGTTAATCACACCTTTTACGCTCTGCCTACCCCGCAAGGAATTATAGGCGTGATATGTGTGTGTACTTATCATTAGATACCGGGTTATATGCATTTGCATATTTAAGGCGGGGATATAGCGCGAGCAACATTTTGAAACCAGTTTTATTTATACAATTACAGCCATGAAGTATTGAAAAAAATATATGTTATTGTTGAGGGTCTAACATATAACACATATCTATCAGTTACTCAATTTGATAAACTTAACTAAAAAACACCAAAGTATCCTTTATTTGAATCTGTGTATGTAGTTTTTAAATATTATATTTATTGGTTCACAGACACGACGACGCGCGCCGGCACCTGCAGGAGAGAACTGCCCTCGAGGCCGGACTCTTCACACAGGTACTACACTTTTTAATGTTCCGTATTCACCAATTCGGACTAAGCGCTTCCAGTCATCATTTATAATGCGCACTGCTAAAGAGTGGAACTCACCACCTGCGTCTGTGTTTCCAAACGCATACAACCCTAATCTCTTCAAAGTAAGAGTGAACAGGCTTCTTCTGGGTGAGCTCGCTCCATCTTACACTCTGTCTCTGTCCTATGACCTAGACTAGAGTCAAGATATCCTTAATAATAATAATAAAAATAGTACTCAAATGGCCGTGCGGTGCTGGCTTACAATAGCAGCACTTACGGATGACTGGGATGGCGACTTATAGCACGTTCACACCATGCATCTGCTCCTGATCCTGCCGCTGCCGCGAACTTTACTCGAATTACTTATCAACGCGAGTGAGTGTCCACATACCGCCGTCATACTCTTCTCGCATCAATATGAGTGAGCGAGATAGATAGATAGATAGATAGATTAAACGTTTATTGCATAATTAACAACACACACATACATTCAACAGTAAAAGAAAAATAAAGTGAATACATTTCAAAATAAAATAAAGGGTAAATAAATAAATACTTACACAGTTAAACGCACATGTGTGCTGCAGCGATGCAAAGGGCCAAGGCTCAGTGCAAGGAATACCCAAAAGAGGGCAGCACTGGTTTTCAGCCATTACCCCAGAGTGAACGTTGCGAGTGTCTGTTTATATCGCGTGTGAATGAAAAAGTTTCATGTGAGATAAAAAAGTGTGCGCGTGTGTAGAGACCTAGTGTAAGTAGTAAAATAAACATAAATAAAAATAGGAAGTTAAATAATTGGTAAACTATAATTAAATTAAATAGAAATGTGGGTAGTTTGCTCAATACCATTTTTTGGCAGCCACCGCAATACATTCCACTCTCGTTCGTGCTGCCGTTCCTTTGACTCGCGCACGAGGCGCCGACACTCTCGGGAGCACGGGAAGTGGCAGCGGCATGACGAGTAGCAGCGCGAGTAACCTGTGTACATCCTCGCGCTGCCCACTTCCCTTACTATTTCCCTGCCTATATTGGCATTATGTGAACGTACTGTAAGGGATGATTCCGGGGAATGGGCAGCGACGTTCTCTGTAAAGATCTATCACACCTTGCACTGTGCTCGCCAATCCGTACGCCAAGCGTGGTGAGTATGGCAAATACCCCCAATAGGGGGAGGCCCATGTTCAGCAATAAACTGTTGTGGCTGTTGTTGTTGAAGTTAATAAATAAATACCCTAGACAATTCACACAGCGTGATAAATATTATATAAACCTATTTTTTATGCCATTTTTGTACAGTCAAGATCAGTCTGGGTAAGACAGTTTGGGCTTTGGACCGCGCTTATGTCGCGCCGTAAGACTCACATTGGCAGTTTGAGTGTCTAACGTGAGCTTGACTGTACATAATATTACGTAACCATTTGAGTCCAAGTCCAACTCGCAATTGGCCTTTTTTATGTTTAAATGATAATTTACTTGCCACGTTACTGACTAAAAAGGAAAATTAAAAAGATTAAATAAGTTAAGAAAAAGATAAGAGATATCTTAGTATTATTTAAGGAATGTCAAGTCTTAAATAGACTATGATTTTCGTGCCGTTTCGAAGATTTTCTTGTATGTAATCACCGCTTAATTTTGACAGATACCACGTCAAATGTGAAAAATCGTAGACAATTAAGTAGGCGTTCAACTTCTATACTTGTTTAATTAAACATAAAATTACAGTGCTATTTTTAGTCAGAGATTTTAATGGAAATGAGACTAAAGTTGTTCTATTCTACTTTGTTTCAGGTCGTCACTGGCGGAGTGTAGTACACTGGCAGCGCGTCTCTCCGCGGCAGTGCCGGATGTAGCGATGGCGCCTAATGCTAACACACACCTGCTCACAAATAGGTAGGAATATGAAATACAGGGGAGTGTAGTAATTTGAGTTGAAGTTTGACACAAAGAGTCTTTGTGTTGTAATTTCTTGATGGAACTCCATGGTATTCTAGTTCATAAAACACGTTTAGCGAACCCCTAACCCTCAAACATTTGTCAGACCTGGCGTAATTGACCGTTTTTGCGGCCGTTTACGCTCTGCCTAGCCCGCGTGATATGTGTGTGCGTGTGTGTGTGTGTGTGTGTGTGTAAGTGTGTGTGTGTGAGTGCGGGTGCGTGTATGTGTGTGTGTGTATGTGTGAGTAAGTAAGTGAGCGCGTGCGCGCGACAGGTTTAAAAACAAGCCACAAGCTCTTCAAACAACCGACGCGGAGGTCCCTTATTTGTTCCCTTGGTTGTTTGAACAACGACACAAACTTCTCCGTGTGAGCCCTATAGTCTGGCAACGTCGTGCATGCCGCTCCCTGCGGTGTTACAGACGTTCGGGGGGCAGGGTAATTATGATCTCTGCGGGGGTGCGGAAAGTGTGCGGGGAATGGGCGCGAGCACGACGCGTGTCACTGATTGTCATTTGCCGGCGGTCACTCGCCGCGGTCAGTTGTGTACTTAGGAACTCGAAACTTTTTACAAGACGCACATGAGATTACGACCCCAAGATGAGTCCTCCAATAAGAAAACAAACAAAGGAAGTTGTGTATAACATACACAAATTCTTTGAAGAACGCAAGAAAGATCCTTCTACGCAGGAACACCAGAATGATGTCAATTTATAATAGCAAAATTAGTAGCCAGCGTTACGGGATTTTCAGAAAGATCTGTAAGGAATATTGTAAGTGAAGGCAGAACACCAAATGATGCGGGAAGTTCAAAGTTTAATTCTCCCAAGAAAAACTTATTTCCAAAAAAGCGAAAAGAGGTTGATAGTTTCACTTTAGGAGTGATTCGGCGAAAAGTCTCCCAGTTTTATACTGTTAAAAAAGCTATGCCGACTGATATTCGGATAAGATATGCACATAATATATATCTAAATTTCTAATTACTTTATTATTTATTAATTAACAACACAATGGCAATTTCACATGTTACTGTGTTATGTATAGGATCGACCCATTTTTTTCGCGCAGATGTCGTAATCAGCGACTAACGTCTGAAACGGCTCTCAAATATTTGTCAGATGGTCAAATGTGGCGATAGCAACCGTATTTTACGGCTGTTAACACTTTGCCTTACGCTGCAAGGTATAAAGGCCTTATGTATGTTGTGTGTGTATGTAGATTTACTCGTGGAATCATTCGCGGCAAACATAAAAAATATCCCACCAAAAATAAAACATATGAAATTATTGAGAACCATAGTTACCTATAAGTATTAATCTCGAGATATGTTCAGTTGAAATCTCTACGTGTGTAGCATACGCGTGCTAGTGACGTGCAACCCTCCCCCCGCCTCACCGCAACCAATGAAGGAGCGGCAAGCACGAAGCTGCCAGTCTATAGCTCCCCACCAACCAGTATAGTGTAGGTTTCAAAGTCCCTGGGCTAAAAGTAAACAGTAATGTTTTGTTCTACAGGGACTACTGCCGCCACCCGCCGCCTGCTGAGTACGGGCCCGTATTGCAGTTGGACCTGGGTGACGGAGCCACGCACACGCCAAGACCTGGTATGATAACATTAGTATAATCACTCGTCAAAGTTTACGTAAAGACCAAAAAGTTGCCACGTATATAAGGTCCTATTATATATAGTGCAAATATTGTAAGGGTAAGTAATGCTTGTAAAATTAAATATTTTTTCTCAATAATTTTCCAATAATTGTATACAGGATGTAAGGAAAAGTACTGCGTTATTTTAAACCACCCATTCTACAAGGAGTAACAAAAATGTTAAATGCCAATAACGCGTGGCACGGCTTCATCCGTCTACCGGGTTAGCTTTGCAACTAATACCCAGCCAATTATTCATCCTTTACAGACTGAATGCATCCTAAGCGATAAAGTGCCGCGATGAATTGAATACAAAATTTTGAACACTTCCCGTGTTATGTATAACTGTTTGAAACTTGCAATGTTTTCAAAAAATTCAACCATACATCCAGTCCACTGCTGGACGCAGGCCTCCCTCAGGGTACGCCACTGGGCATGTTTTTGCCATTCAGTCGCTATCAGATACCTGTTTTAAGTCTACGGTCCTTCTGGCTACGTCCTCTTATAACCTAACCTTATTGGTCCAGGATCGCGAGCGTTTCGAGCGGCACACAGCGCGGAACGAGCGCGACGCGAGCAACAAGGGCACAGCTCACACAGTTCACACAGCTCACACAGCGTCGCGGCGATAGTTCCCGCGGGAGCAGCCAGGAGCCGGCACGGGGGCGGGGAGAGGGGGGCGGCGCTACACCTGTCTGTCATACGAGGTAACTACAACAAGGGCACAGCTCACACAGCTCACACAGCGTCGCGGCGATAGTTCCCGCGGGAGCAGCCAGGAGCCGGCACGGGGGCGGGGAGAGGGGGGCGGCGCTACACCTGTCTGTCATACGAGGTAACTACAACAAGGGCACAGCTCACACAGCGTCGCGGCGATAGTTCCCGCGGGAGCAGCCAGGAGCCGGCACGGGGGCGGGGAGAGGGGGGCGGCGCTACACCTGTCTGTCATACGAGGTAACTACAACAAGGGCACAGCTCACACAGCTCACACAGCTCACACAGCGTCGCGGCGATAGTTCCCGCGGGAGCAGCCAGGAGCCGGCACGGGGGCGGGGAGAGGGGGGCGGCGCTACACCTGTCTGTCATACGAGGTAACTACAACAAGGGCACAGCTCACACAGCTCACACAGCGTCGCGGCGATAGTTCCCGCGGGAGCAGCCAGGAGCCGGCACGGGGGCGGGGAGAGGGGGGCGGCGCTACACCTGTCTGTCATACGAGGTAACTACAACAAGGGCACAGCTCACACAGCTCACACAGCTCACACAGCGTCGCGGCGATAGTTCCCGCGGGAGCAGCCAGGAGCCGGCACGGGGGCGGGGAGAGGGGGGCGGCGCTACACCTGTCTGTCATACGAGGTAACTACAACAAGGGCACAGCTCACACAGCTCACACAGCTCACACAGCGTCGCGGCGATAGTTCCCGCGGGAGCAGCCAGGAGCCGGCACGGGGGCGGGGAGAGGGGGGCGGCGCTACACCTGTCTGTCATACGAGGTAACTACAACAAGGGCACAGCTCACACAGCGTCGCGGCGATAGTTCCCGCGGGAGCAGCCAGGAGCCGGCACGGGGGCGGGGAGAGGGGGGCGGCGCTACACCTGTCTGTCATACGAGGTAACTACAACAAGGGCACAGCTCACACAGCTCACACAGCGTCGCGGCGATAGTTCCCGCGGGAGCAGCCAGGAGCCGGCACGGGGGCGGGGAGAGGGGGGCGGCGCTACACCTGTCTGTCATACGAGGTAACTACAACAAGGGCACAGCTCACACAGCTCACACAGCTCACACAGCGTCGCGGCGATAGTTCCCGCGGGAGCAGCCAGGAGCCGGCACGGGGGCGGGGAGAGGGGGGCGGCGCTACACCTGTCTGTCATACGAGGTAACTACAACAAGGGCACAGCTCACACAGCTCACACAGCGTCGCGGCGATAGTTCCCGCGGGAGCAGCCAGGAGCCGGCACGGGGGCGGGGAGAGGGGGGCGGCGCTACACCTGTCTGTCATACGAGGTAACTACAACAAGGGCACAGCTCACACAGCGTCGCGGCGATAGTTCCCGCGGGAGCAGCCAGGAGCCGGCACGGGGGCGGGGAGAGGGGGGCGGCGCTACACCTGTCTGTCATACGAGGTAACTACAACAAGGGCACAGCTCACACAGCTCACACAGCTCACACAGCGTCGCGGCGATAGTTCCCGCGGGAGCAGCCAGGAGCCGGCACGGGGGCGGGGAGAGGGGGGCGGCGCTACACCTGTCTGTCATACGAGGTAACTACAACAAGGGCACAGCTCACACAGCTCACACAGCGTCGCGGCGATAGTTCCCGCGGGAGCAGCCAGGAGCCGGCACGGGGGCGGGGAGAGGGGGGCGGCGCTACACCTGTCTGTCATACGAGGTAACTACAACAAGGGCACAGCTCACACAGCGTCGCGGCGATAGTTCCCGCGGGAGCAGCCAGGAGCCGGCACGGGGGCGGGGAGAGGGGGGCGGCGCTACACCTGTCTGTCATACGAGGTAACTACAACAAGGGCACAGCTCACACAGCGTCGCGGCGATAGTTCCCGCGGGAGCAGCCAGGAGCCGGCACGGGGGCGGGGAGAGGGGGGCGGCGCTACACCTGTCTGTCATACGAGGTAACTACAACAAGGGCACAGCTCACACAGCGTCGCGGCGATAGTTCCCGCGGGAGCAGCCAGGAGCCGGCACGGGGGCGGGGAGAGGGGGGCGGCGCTACACCTGTCTGTCATACGAGGTAACTACAACAAGGGCACAGCTCACACAGCGTCGCGGCGATAGTTCCCGCGGGAGCAGCCAGGAGCCGGCACGGGGGCGGGGAGAGGGGGGCGGCGCTACACCTGTCTGTCATACGAGGTAACTACAACAAGGGCACAGCTCACACAGCTCACACAGCGTCGCGGCGATAGTTCCCGCGGGAGCAGCCAGGAGCCGGCACGGGGGCGGGGAGAGGGGGGCGGCGCTACACCTGTCTGTCATACGAGGTAACTACAACAAGGGCACAGCTCACACAGCTCACACAGCTCACACAGCGTCGCGGCGATAGTTCCCGCGGGAGCAGCCAGGAGCCGGCACGGGGGCGGGGAGAGGGGGGCGGCGCTACACCTGTCTGTCATACGAGGTAACTACAACAAGGGCACAGCTCACACAGCTCACACAGCGTCGCGGCGATAGTTCCCGCGGGAGCAGCCAGGAGCCGGCACGGGGGCGGGGAGAGGGGGGCGGCGCTACACCTGTCTGTCATACGAGGTAACTACAACAAGGGCACAGCTCACACAGCGTCGCGGCGATAGTTCCCGCGGGAGCAGCCAGGAGCCGGCACGGGGGCGAGGAGAGGGGGGCGGCGCTACACCTGTCTGTCATACGAGGTAACTACAACAAGGGCACAGCTCACACAGCTCACACAGCGTCGCGGCGATAGTTCCCGCGGGAGCAGCCAGGAGCCGGCACGGGGGCGGGGAGAGGGGGGCGGCGCTACACCTGTCTGTCATACGAGGTAACTACAACAAGGGCACAGCTCACACAGCTCACACAGCTCACACAGCGTCGCGGCGATAGTTCCCGCGGGAGCAGCCAGGAGCCGGCACGGGGGCGGGGAGAGGGGGGCGGCGCTACACCTGTCTGTCATACGAGGTAACTACAACAAGGGCACAGCTCACACAGCTCACACAGCGTCGCGGCGATAGTTCCCGCGGGAGCAGCCAGGAGCCGGCACGGGGGCGGGGAGAGGGGGGCGGCGCTACACCTGTCTGTCATACGAGGTAACTACAACAAGGGCACAGCTCACACAGCTCACACAGCGTCGCGGCGATAGTTCCCGCGGGAGCAGCCAGGAGCCGGCACGGGGGCGGGGAGAGGGGGGCGGCGCTACACCTGTCTGTCATACGAGGTAACTACAACAAGGGCACAGCTCACACAGCTCACACAGCGTCGCGGCGATAGTTCCCGCGGGAGCAGCCAGGAGCCGGCACGGGGGCGGGGAGAGGGGGGCGGCGCTACACCTGTCTGTCATACGAGGTAACTACAACAAGGGCACAGCTCACACAGCTCACACAGCTCACACAGCGTCGCGGCGATAGTTCAGCAGCCAGGATATACAGTGTGTAAGGGAAAGCCCTCCGAATACTGATAGGATGCTTTCAGACCATTAAACTGAACAACTTCCCATAAATTTATATTAGGAAATGTTTTTTTTTTATTCTTATAGTTAATGCAGTCAGATCCTGATTGTGATCTTGTATGTGAGGTCTTTTTTTTTACGTTTGCTGACATATGTTTCTAAGGGATATTTGTTCAGTTAAATGTCTATCAGTATTCGAAGGGGTTGTCCCTTACACCCTGTATAGAGACGTGATAACTTAGAGCAACGTGACTAACGAATCTAAAAATAAAATAAACTGAATAACTTGAAGACACTTTGCAGTACTTTCAAATTTTAAAGGAAAGGTGCTAAATGTTCTTGAATATAAATAATAACTAGTTTATTTGTTTCCCAGCATACTCCGGATTTGTTCCGGTAGCAGGGGGCAGCCCGCTGCTCCACACGCGGCGCTCGCCTGCCCCACACCCACACTACCGTGAATTGCCGCCCTATGCTACAGGTAATTAAAACCAATATAGCGTAATAAAACGTTGATCCTTGTTATACCGTTTCACCATAAACCTTTTTATCTACACTCGTCTCATAATGTTCGAATTATGAAATCTCAACTTTATCGTAGTAAGAGTTTTCTCACTAAGTCTGTTTGTCTGTCTGTGTCGTTTCTGTAATTTCTATTAAACCGTAGTTTATATAGGCAGAATGCATAAAGCAGGTCTTTATACAACTGTTTTCGAATTCATAATTCGAATAAACAGACACTCGCATTCTAATGACCCCCATTATACGACAGTTGCATAAACTACTATTATACTATAATTAATACGTCCAAACTTCCACTAGAAGGGTGCTTGCGCAAACTTGCTTTGGAGGGCTGTCTCTTACACCCTGTTTGTATTTATGAGTAGGATTACTTTGAAAAGCCGTAATGATAAAAAAACTTGTATTTTGACGTTGTTATCGTTCTTTCGAAGCTTCTATGTTTTAATAAAATGTCTCGAATACACATATTATTCACTAATCCTACTATCCTACTAATATTATAAACGCGAAATTTTATATGTTTTTTTGTTACTTCTTCACGCAAAAACTACTAAACCGATTGTAATTAAATTTGGCACACATATAGAAGGTAACATGTATTAACACATAGGATAGTTTTTATGAGGTTTTATTGATACGAAATTATTTGTTCTGTACATGTTTAATAATTTAAATGGATGAAGTGTATCTAAACCTCTGACTTGTAACTGTGTTGTTATTTATAAATGTATTGTATTGTATTGAGTACGCGGGCAAAGCCGCGGGTAAAGCCCGGTTTACATTGTCTTAGTGTTTAGTCGAGTGCTTTAGTACAAGTTGAAAGGCAAGTTCAATTCAAGTAGAACTGTACTAAAATGTACTAAAGCAAGTAGCGTTTACACGTTTCAACTAAAGTACTATCCTAAAGCACTCTACTTAACACTGAGACAATGTAAACCGGGCTTAACAGCTAGTTATAAATACTTGTATTTTGTTTGCAGTGCGAAATCGTACGACCCCAAGTCCGTCTCTGAGTGGCGGCAGCGCGACGCACAGGGTCGAACTACCCGCGCTCACACACAGGAGGGACGATGGTGAGTGTTTCAATCATCATCATCATCATCATCATTGCATCGAAATCGTACGACCCCCAGTCCGTCTCTGAGTGGCGGCAGCGCGACGCACAGGGTCGAACTGCCCGCGCTCACACACAGGAGGGACGATGGTGAGTGTTTCAATCAGCATCATCATCATCATCATTGCATCGAAATCGTACGACCCCCAGTCCGTCTCTGAGTGGCGGCAGCGCGACGCACACAGGAGGGACGATGGTGAGTGTTTCAATCATCATCATCATCATCATCATCATTGCATCGAAATCGTACGACTCCAAGTCCGTCTCTGAGTGGCGGCAGCGCGACGCACACAGGAGGGACGATGGTGAGTGTTTCAATCATCATCATCATCATCATCATCATTGCATCGACATCGTACGACTCCAAGTCCGTCTCTGAGTGGCGGCAGCGCGACGCACACAGGAGGGACGATGGTGAGTGTTTCAATCATCATCATCGTCACATCATCATCATCATTGCATCGAAATCGTACGACTCCAAGTCCGTCTCTGAGTGGCGGCAGCGTGACGCACACAGGAGGGACGATGGTGAGTGTTTCAATCATCATCATCGTCACATCATCATCATCATTGCATCGAAATCGTACGACTCCAAGTCCGTCTCTGAGTGGCGGCAGCGCGACGCACACAGGGGGGACGATGGTGAGTGTTTCAATCATCATCATCGTCACATCATCATCATCATTGCATCGAAATCGTACGACTCCAAGTCCGTCTCTGAGTGGCGGCAGCGCGACGCACACAGGGGGGACGATGGTGAGTGTTTCAATCATCATCATCATCATTTGTTTTTGAAAATTTGCAGCGCGGGCAAGATGAACCTGCAACTTTCGCATTACTAGTGGCGACGCCTCTTCCATCTGGGCTACCGCAGCTCATTCCTTGCCCGCCAATTCTGCAAGTGTATTTTAATGCCAGAAACGCGTGGCACTGCTTCATCTACCGGGTTAGTTTTATACCCAGCACGGGAAGTGTTTTAAAATTTGGTATTCAATCATCATTTGTTGTAAAGTTTCGGATCATGACGTCAATAAGTGATAATACTATCCTACATTGAATAAAGTAACTTTCAATTCCAATTACTTTTTCTTTACTCTATAACTTTTGTTTGTTCACAGGTCGGTTATCAGTGGGTGCATCAGTAGGTGCCACTGCGCCCCCCCAACTGGTAGTGGGAGGTGCGGGGGGTGTGGGAAGTGTGGGTGGTGAGGCGAGTTCGCGCAGTCCGAGCGCGTCCCCGCGACGGACGAGAAGAGATACGCTTTATAGGGACTACAGGTAATTACATTTTTATTTATTTGCCAAAATAACTTACTTGCTAACAGAAAACATTCCAACACACAAGTAGTCTTAAATTTACATACATTATATATAAATGTGAAATCATTTCAATTATATACTAAAAATATACCCAATAATATTACACTGCATGTTACTATAATTAATTAATTAGGATTTCAAAGATATGGTCATGAATTGGTCATAAATAATTCAATATCGCAAATATTGTAAAACATAAGTAATTAAACTTTCCTAGTACACTATCGATGTCTCAAATGTAAACATATCACTCATATACATTCTAAATTTCGCATTAATACGGTGCATGACCGTGTGATGCCGGCTTAGAATTCTCTTCTCTTTTCGTGTGGGACACCGATTGGTCCAACAACCCGATGAACCCTGGTGTCACAGTTTTTCAACCGCCTACTACCAGCAGTAGGCCTCTGATATGGTTGTGTTACGACCGCCGTCTAAGTAATCATAGACAGCAACCGGGACCGACGGCTTAACGTGCCCTCCGAAGCACGGAACCATTTCTTTTCGGACGATCAGGTGGTTCACCCTGCAATGTCCTAACCAGACGGGAACAAATTCACAAAGAGATAAATATCAACTTTTGTGAGTGTCCCACCGAGAATCGAACCCGGAACCTTTGCGCCGCAGGCAGTCGCACTACCACTGCGCCACATCGGCCGTCAGGCTTAGAATAGCATCACCCTATTTCTTTCCCGTGGGAGTCGTAAGAGGAGACTAAGGGACACGAGGGTGTGTATTTCTATTTTAGGCGTTGGGCTGACAATCTGTCACTATGGCGATACACAATTTCCAAATGACCCTCAAATGTATGTCAGACGTGGCGTTAATTTCCGTTTTTGCGGCCGTTTGCGCTCTGACTATCCCGCAAGGGATATAGGCGTGATTCATGTATGTATGTATGTAGGTACTAGTTATTTACTTTCAAAGTTTGAAACAAGGTATAAGGGACAGCCCTCCGAATACTGATAAGGTGCATGCAGACCATGAAACTGAACAACTTTTCCCTAGGAACATATATGTCGGGAAACGACAAAAATATTCGACCCTCCATACAAAATCACGATCAGCATTCACTATGGGAAGTCCAAAAAATTTTGACGTTTTCTAAAATATTTTTCTATGGAAAGTTGTTTACATTTCGGAGGGCTGTCCCTTACACACAGTATACAAATACATAAAATCCGGTCACTAGAAATAATCGTTAACTCTCTCTTTTCGTGTGGGACACCAAGTCGTCCAACGACCCGATGAACCCGTTAACTGAACGTATGTTACGTACGTACGTTAATTTATCTATAATATACCTCGCGCCGCAGATCAACGATCGACGACATTGTTGTCATACAATGTTGCGCGACAAATGTTCCCAAATGAATACTCGACTTAATCCTACTAATATTATAAATGTGAAAGTTTGTATGTTTGTTTGTTACTTCTTCAACCAAAAAACTACTAAGAAGTGTTCAAAAATTTGTTATTCAATTTATCGCGGGTTTTCATCGCTTAGACTACACATTCAATCTGTAAAGATAGAATTAGTCGCCGGGTATTAGTTGCAAAACTAACCCGGTAGATGGAGCCGTGCCTCGCGTTACTGGCATTAAGATACACTTGCAAAATTGGCGGGCAAGGAACGAGCTGCGGTAGCCCAGATGGAAGAGGCGTCGCCACTAGAAAGGCGAAAGTCGCAGGTTCAAATCCTGCCCGCGCTTAAAAATTTTGCAAGTTTTCAAAAATTGTATATCTAACACGAGAAGTGTTTTAAAATTCGGTATTCAAAAACTACTAAACCGATTGTAATAAAATTTTTCACACATATAGAAGGTAACATGGATTAACACATAGGATCGTCGCGGGTAACAGCTATTTGTTACATAATTCTAAAACATAATTTGACAAAACTGTTCACTGGTTGCCGTGTGATGCCGGCTTAGAATAGCGTCACCCCCTTTCTTACCCATGGGTGTCGTAAGAGGCGACTGAGGGACTTGAGGGTGTGTATTACAATTTTAGGCGATGGGCTGACAACCTGTCACTATAGTGATACACAATTATCTGATTGACCCTCAAACTTTTGTCAGAAGTGGTGTTAATATCCGTTTTACGGCCGTTAATGCTCTGCCTACCCCGTAAGGGATATAGGCGTGATTTATGTATGTATGTGTGTATGTATTTTTGTAAGTAGTGTCCATTTTCTTTTTTTTTACCTAGATTGGAGGCTACGTACGGCGCGGGCGCGGGGCCGGGCTCCGCTTCAGGAGGCTCGCGGGGGCCGAGCCCTAACAACTATGCGTGAGGGTCACCAGGTGAGAATTATAAATAAATATCCAGGACAATTCACACAGCGCCATCTAGGCCCATACTAAGCAATGTATGGGGACCAGATAACTGATACTAGTACAAAACCGCTTGTCTGTCACGTACCGGGAGCCGGACAACAATTTTGAACCTTAACTACCCACAATAAAATTCAAAACCAATGAAATTGTTATAGTATGAAGCGACAGACGAGTGATTAATATATAAGGTGTAAAAAAATTAGCTGAGAATATTTTAAGGGGTGAACCAGTACGTGAAACTGAACAACTTTTCCCAAGGAACATAGGTCGAAATATGAAAAAATAATTTGACCCTCCCATACATAGTGTGTTACCCGGCCGGGATAATTTGTATGGGAGGGCCAAATTATTTTTTCATATTTCGACCTATGTTCCTTGGGGAAAGTTGTTCAGTTTCACGTACTGGTTCACCCCTTAAAATATTCTCAGCTAATTTTTTTACACCATGTATATATTTTTTGTAAATAAATACATATTGTAATAGAAAACACTTAGACTCAGCACAGATAATTGTAATTTAGACTTTACATAATTTGTGCTGTGTGGGGAATCTTCTGAGTGTTACTTTTAATAAGATGCAATTTTCTTATGCAACTAGCTGCAAAGTGTCGTAGATTTGTTTCAGCTCATACAATTCTAAAAATGTTGGAAAATATTTCATACATATTAACCTGAACCGATAAACATTCGGCGGCTGGGCATAATAAAGCAATTTTGTTAAAGGCCACAATTCGGGATGTACATTCTCCTTACTTGCCTTAAATTAGTGCTGTCATTTTCCTTTAAATAGGTTCAGAAAAAGATAGGAGATATTAAATATCTCGAATCATCCATCACCATCGAATACTTCTATATAGAGCCATCGAATACTTCTATATAGAGCCATCTGATCGAATACTTCTATATAGAGCCATCTGGGCGTATCTCATCATATGCCCGAAACAGGTTTTTTCCACATTTGATTTCAACTTTTTCTTAGCTACAAGTCACTCTTACCCGTTTTTTACTATCGTAATTCGTTTCAAAGTTACATCAGTCTATCAAGGCGGAAATGGTGTGCTGGTTTTGAAGCAAAAAGGCTTAAACTAAGATAAGGCTAAATGGAGTCTGCAAAATGGACCTAAGACAACTTACAGCTATATGTCACTGGACCCACATACAATTTTGTAAAGGCGTATTTAGAAATACGCCCTTGTCACCCGCAGCTTCCCGAGAAGGAAAGAGATAGTCATATATGGCGCGCCGTGCGAGTGAAAAAGACAGCAATATTGTTTTGGTATTTTTTGCCATTTGTTTATCAACTCTGCCGGGTAAAGTTTTGTTGTCGTTTTGAAGTGGTGTATTTTAGTGAATTTTATGTGAAAATTACGAAACAAATGAGTGTAGTGGTTAAAATAGATCCGAGACAACGTGAAAGAACGAAAAAGATATTTAAATTACTACCAGAAGATATATGTTACGACAAAGTAGATGATTTTCGGGTAAATACCAAATTATATAACCAAAAAAAGACTTCTTATTAGAAATAAAGTGCAGTACAGCATATAAGCATCATGTCGACATACTTATTTGCATAAAAGTCGGTCAATTTAGATAGTTTTTGGCAGTTTTGCTCACTAATTAAACATACATGTTCATATTCTTTTTACCCGATTTTTCACTGGAAATCTTCGCATTATTCATTATTTTGTCAACTATTTGTATTAATTATACGCAACCTTAAAAATATGTAAAAGTCATAAAAAGAGATCGCAAGACAAAGATGTATATATCGTTTAGAACCTCTGAGGTAGACTAGGCAAAGAAGATCTGTCAATTGTATTGAACCTCCAAAAAATTTTGAAATTTTCGATGATGACAACAGTGTTTGCGTTATGACCCGATGATTGCTGGTGATTTTTTGTATGTTGGGTACACAATTGAAGTGTTTTAAAATTTGAGAACTCAAAGACTGTTGTTACCTCATTTCAAGCTTTTATTTGACTTGCTGTGTTTGAGCCACTTAACGACTTCCGTTTGATCTATAATTTTGCATAGACATGTAAATTGGATGACAATGCAATATTATGATGTCAAAAAGCTGATATGATGATGGAGCCAGAAGGTGGTCTTAGCAACTTGAATCGTCTTGCCACCCACTCTTCAAAAAGTGTACTCAAATAAATAAAAGCTTGTTTTAAAAATATCTTTCTTTATTATATAATATAGTTTGTAGGTTTTTATAAAGAAATGTATTGTTAATTACGCCTTTTGATAATATAAAGTGATTTCAATTCTTAAATTTGTGTATCTAATTGATAGATAATAATCCACTGCCACCTCTGACAAGAAACTAACAATGTATAATAATTTTACTACAGCGTAACTGACACATTTAGGCGTATCTTTAAAAAATATATTAGGTACACTATTAAGTTTTACGGTAGAAAGGCTTAAATAATACTTACGCCCTCCATTTTTAACGGTTTTCCTATAATTCAAAAGCTAAAAGGCTGAACTTATAGATACGTCCAGGGTCAAAAATGCCATTTTAACAACGAATTTCCGAGCTATACAGGCGTATTTAATACATGCGCCTTAATAACTCCAAAAAATCAAAACCGTATGGGCGTAACTATGTTTTACGTCATTATTAGGCAAAGATTTGTGTGCCATAAGGGCGTAAAAGCTGACTTTTTTAAAGAATCATGTTTATTTACTGTGATACCGTGTAGAAACTCAAACGAGTCGTTACATAATCTATGAACAGATATATTGCCGACATTTCAATTCAGTGTTTTCTACAGTAGGCTTCATATATTTTTAATGACGGGGAATCCAAACCTTATTTTTGCTCTCCTGAAAAGTGACAAAAATCAACATACGCCCAGATGGTTCTATTCGATGAAATTATAAGACATGACTCGACTAAAATTTTTAGTCGTGTCATGTCTTATAATTTCATGCAAAATACGTGTTATTTGTCAAAATAAGGCGACAATCAAAACAATGGCGACTAAATTGACTAGGAAAGGCGAAAAAACCCTTGACGTTTTTAAAAATGACAGGACTTAGATATCTTCTAGCCTTTTCTAAACCTATTTGACGGAAAGTGACAGCACTAATTTAAGGCAAGTAAGGAAAATTTAAATCCCGAATTGACCTCAAAGTATTACATAAGTCGTGGAACAAACTATTTCAATACGTTTATCCATAATTTATTACAGTGATTCTATCCCAGTAAGCTATATTTGACAGCTGTCTGTTCCACACTAAAATAGATGTCAACAATTGAAAATGTATGAGCACTTATCTGATAGCTGCCAAGTATGGCTTATTGGTATGGCCTATAAGATTAACACTGACACATGCCGTCTCTCTCTCTAGATCCGTGGCTACCCCGCGACCTGACCAGCTGAGTGAGCGAGACGACACGACAGCGCTCGTGTTCTCTCTCACACTAACTCTATAAGTGAATATGATTGAATGAATATATGAAACGTGCGAAAGACGATTATACTCTATACTGATCTCAAAATTACGTGTGAGTTTAAATGTACGCATACGAAAGAATATATTAATTAATATTTCCCGTGTCAGACATCCTTACTAATAAGTCTAATTATACAGGGTGTAAGAGACAGCCCTCTGAATACTGATAGGGTGCATGCAGACCATGAAACTGAACAACTTTCCCCTAGGAACATATGTCAGGAAATGACAAGAAATGTTCGACCTCCCATACAAAAGTTACAAAACCACAAAGAAGTAACATATTTTTTTACGTTTCCTGAAATATTTTTTATAGAAAATTGTTTACTTTCATTGTCTCAATACAACCCTATCAGTATTCGGAGGGCTGTCCCTTACACCCTGTATGGTGTGAAAGGTAATTTGATATAGTATCTCCAAGGTACTAGGATTTTCTGGTATAGTATCTCCAAGTAGGGGTAATGGTTGAAAACCAGTGCTGCCCTCTTTTGGGCAAATTTTGACACAGACACAAAAAGTTCTCCGTGTGAGCCCTTGCTGGCCTTACCAACCAGTCAGGTGTAGGTTTCAAAGCCCCGGGGCTAAAAATGGCAGAGTCCAGTCTTTAAAAAAAAAGGGGAGAATATGTAGGTAATAAATAGTCTACCCTCCAGGTATTGTATCGAATTTCCTTTCACTCCCCATATTATTCTATTTCCCGTTTTATATTATGAAATTTTATTTGTGACAAGTTTATTAACCGTTTTTATTTATATTATCGATATCAAAAAATATTTGTCAATATTATAATTTTTATCAATTTTAAATGTGTATCTATCGTAAACAGCCCATAAAGTTCTTACACAGTTGTGACAATGAGTAAAAGTTATTTCCAATGAAATAAAATATTTAGAATTTTACTTACTTCTACAGGGTGTAAGGGACAGCCCTCCGAACACTGATAGGGTGCATGCAGATAATGAAATTGAACAACTTTCTATAAAAATGTTTCAGGAAACGTCGAAAATTTTGGACCTCCCATTCTAAATCCAGTCCGCTAATCGTAATTTTGTATGGGACTTCGAATATTTTCTGACGTTTCCTAATATATGTTCCTTGGGGAAAGTTGTTCAGTTAAATGGTCCACATGCACCCTATCAGTATTCGGAGGGCTGTCCCTTACACCCTGTATACAAGGATGTCTAGATACAGTCCCTTCAAATGAATTTTGTCAGCTGAAGTTTTATACATATGTTTTGTTTTTAACTCATAACTTTCTGTGGTTAAAACATTACACCGAAGTTCGTTAGGTCGAATCCCGTTTGTTAAATATAAAGAAAACTGTGCGAGAGTTTTCTTACTCATTTATATTAAAATAAAATGTGGATTCAAAACCACTCTTCAACTGACAAAAGTTCTCTCTAACTTTTCTATAAATATTGTTATTTTATCTCTACCTTTGTAAATAGTTATAAATATAGTCATTATAAATAATGTATAAAGTAATGTTGCGGTCGTGTCTGTCATATTTAAATTAAACTGGAATTTAGGCAAAAAAGACGTAAATTAGATCGGTGGGTGATAAAAAATAGCTGATAATATTTCAAGGGCTATTCCATTAAAAGGAACACCTTACCAAAAAAAATAAAGATATACATTTCGGACCTTCTATACAAAATGTACATACATACAAACAAAATTCAAAGTAAGGGAAAACCATGTAAGTAATACATTATCATACATATATCACGACTATATCCCTTGCGGGGAAGACAGAGCGTAAACGGCCGTTAAAAACGGCCGTTTACGCCACGTTTGACAAACGTTTGAGGGTAATTTAGAGAATTATGTATCACCATAGTGATAGGTCGTCAGCCCATTCTAAAATTGCAATATTCATGTAACCCTCGAGTCCCTTAGTCGCCACTTACGACATCCATGTAAAAGAAAAAGGTTGATGCTGTTATAAGCCGACATCACACGGCATACAAAATGTGGTAGGATAAAGTTTAAAATGTTGTTTTTCATGTTTCAATTCGAACCATGTCTCTTGGGAAAACTTGTTCAGTATCGCGTATCCCTTTAAATATTTTCAGCTATTTATTCACACACATACAAAATGTCTTTCAATGTAAGCACAAAACAGTCTTAATGTGTGCAGACAACCGCGTTGTAAAATAAATAAATACACAAAATAATACAAAGACGCTGTTATAGACGTCTTAGTTTAAGTGAGGCGCTCAATCCGTAAGCTTTTAATAAAAAAAATTGTTTCACTTTAAAATTCATTCAATAACCGTGTTAAAATTAATAAATAAATTAATTTGGGACGGGACGGCCAGCGGTGAAAAAAACTGATAAACTTTAAATTACGTATCCTCCGAGTCTCTCAAAGGTTGACTGATAGAGATCCCTTTGTGGGATAAATCCGCCTTTTTGCCCCTTGTTTTTATTCCTTCCTTAACTGTTATTATAAATTTGTTTTGTGGTACAATAAAGTTTATACATACATACGCTTCTAACATTCAATAGTTTAACACCAGCAATTTTCATAGCGATATCTTACAATCAGACATCTTGACACACTAGCTGTCTCCTATTCATACGTCTCTATCTTTCTCTTTCACACGTCATCTACCATGTATATTCCAATCCTACATATGTATGTATATCCTTTTAGAAGATTTAATTGTCAGCAAAAAAAAGGTCCTTAGTCGCCTCTTACGATACCCGCGGGAAATAAATGGGGTGGTGCTATTGCTAAGCTACCACACGGCATCAATACATTTAAATTAACGGTCACAACAGTCAGACATGGGCCTCCCCCTAATGGGGGGTATTGCAATATTCACCACGATTGGCAAGCAAGTTTGTGAGCGCAGTGCAAGATATTGCATTCACAGGGAACGCAGCGGCCCATTCCCCGGATAAATTTATCCCTCAGTCGCTTTTTACGACACCCACGGATGTTATTAGGGTGATGCTATTCTAAGCCGGCATCACACGGCATGAATGGATTTTAAAAGCTTGTTGAGTTTTTGAGCGCCTCGCATCGTTATAGTAGCTAGTTGTCGATACAAGCGACCAATCATATTTCACGTCATTCGATTACAATAATTACTATTATAATAAAATAATTATTATGTAAAATAATAAACACCTTAAGTAATTCTAACTCTGGCATAAATTCTGAGTTTTAATGAAGAAAAAGTGACATAATTTTAGTACATTTGGCAGAAGCTCGAGTTATCCTTCAAGGTCATCCTATTCTGGTTACATATACATATTGTATTGAAAATGTTGAAACCTGAAATGGAATATTGAGATGATGCCGAAAGTACCCACTGCCTTTAAATCTGTCAAAAGTATTTCGTAACTTTGTGGCTAATTCTTAGTTACTTCGGTGAATTTCCTGAATAAGGAAAAGAGAAGAGATGGACTATACAGAATGTTAAAATATTGCAAATATTTAACGAATGACCAGTGAATGAACCTGAACAACTTTCCCCTAGGAACATGGGTCGAAATATGAAAAAAATTGGACCTGCATAAACCCTATTTCTTTTCATATTTCGACCTATGTTCCTTGACGAAAGTTCTTCAGATTCATGGGCTCATCCACCATTTTAAATATTTGCAGTTAATATTTTTACATTCTGTACGGTCATCAAGTGATTTAAAACAAAGATAAACTGGTATCGTTTAAACAGTAAATAGAAAACATCATCTGTACATTGACTTCTTTCTTTTTCCTAATTTACTACTGGAGTGACTAACGATCAGCCAAGGAAATGCTCGTGAAATTTAAGGCCACTATAGTCCATTCGCCGAACGGAGTAAACAAGATAGCTGTCATTTGATAGCGTGACAAATACATTTTTTTTATTTGTCCCTTTCATTTACACACAAAATCGCCGACCGTCCAGTGGCGCCCTCACCTGTTTTTTAATGTAGTTTTAAAATCCAAAACAAGTATTAAAATTCTTAAGATGGTCAAGCTATTTTTCTATACGATAAGTTTATTTCAAGGTACAACAATAAGCTTCATATTGTTATGCGTCTTTAAAATCTGTTAAATGGAAAATGGTTGCCACCATAAATTTTGAAACACTAGAAAAAGACAAACTTAGTACATAGGAAAACAATTTTTTCCGTCTTGGATTTTTGATATTTGTTTCAGATATAAAGAAATTAATTAAAAACATGCGAGGGCGCCACTGGACGGTCGGATTTCTCAACTCTTTTCGGCGAATAGTGTTTAAGCATGTAACTATAAATACCTGTGAGATACTACTTATTGAGACCGGTTCTACTTATTACTTAAAGTAACTTGAGATTAAGATATGAAGCGCCCGTAACTGATGACAGCGAGCGTATTGTTGGCGTTCATCGAACGAAATAAGACTAGTCGGCCATTTTGAGTCATTCTTGGCGTGTTAATTTAAACTACAAAAGAACTTTTAATAACATACATATATCACGCCTTTATCCCTTGCGGGGTAGGCAGAGCGCAAACGGCCGCAAGAAACGGACATTTACGCCACGTCTGATAAATACCGAGGGCCATTCGGATTTTTTTTATTTAATATTATTAAACACTTCTCGTGTTGGGTGTACAATTTTAGTAAACTTGCAAATTTCGTAGGCAACTATTGAGCTACGGTAGCCCAGATGTAAGAGGCGTCGCTCGTTCAAATTCTGCCTGCGGTAGAAATAATGTTTTTGTCATGTTTTCTAGAATAAACAAATCCGCTTCTTTTTCGAAATTTCGCTGGTGGCTCTATATTGTAAAAGTTGTTCATAATCTTGAGTGGCACCACCCTGAAAAGTTTGCGTGCTGAATAAAAAAATAACTGTGTATTTATAGCTCATTTGCTTACCGTCGGCCGCTGCGGCGCGAAGACCGTTTCACACGAGATGACAAAGATATGTTTGCAATTAATTACACGAATGAATTTAGTATAATAATATATGGAACGCAGTATAAATCGTTGCATCAAATCCTTTTAAGTTCTGCTCACAGTACGTTCGCTGTAACTACGCGGGCGCTTCGAGTGAGATAAAAACATAACTGCCAATCTAACACCACATTGTAAATATAATACGGAACTGAATATATTATATTGTTAAAGTTAATTTTATGTTTAAAAGTAAATACATAACACAGCAGCGAGTCGGTCGTTTTGTTAATAGTTCGATGTTTTAAAAAAACTATGTGTTTTTTAATGGGAAATATGTGAATTTGAATGTACGATTTGTGTGGTGATAGCAACTGTTATGTCGCCATAATCAAATTAATAATTAACGGTATTGAAAATGAAATAAAGTTGATTCCACATGACCGTCTAATATCGCTAACTAAAAATAGCACTGTCACTTTTACTTTAAAGGCGCGTATTCATTTGGGAACATTTGTCAAGCAACATTGTATATAAAGCTTGGCTTTTACCATGTAATAGTGGCGGATTTCGTTGATCATATCGACTAACTAGTTTTTATCATTGATCTGGCCAATTCAAATCATGAATCACATAAACAATTGGCCTCTTCATAAAATGTGACCATATCATAAAACTGGCGGCCTGCCCAGCGGATTCACCCGCTTCTAACCGTTTTCCCGCGGGAACAAGACATTTTAATATTGTCTATGTTTAGCAGTGATAATGTAGAATTCTAATGGAAGAAGATATTTTTAAATCGGACCTGTAGTTTCGGAGCCTATTCAATTCAAACAAACTCTTCTTTCCTCTTTATAATGTTAGTGTAAATGATCGAAAATTTCATGATTTGGCCAATTCGTCAATATGGCCACCACGACACATATACCAAAGTTCAGCAAAAAAAATTAAATTAAATTAATATACAATGTTGCGCAACAAATGCCTATCCCTGTCTAGGCCTTGCCTAGATGATCGTGTCGTGACTATTCGTGACATTGGGTGCCTAGGTCGGGAGCGAACAATATGCAACAAGAATTGTTCAAACGAAAATGTGCAGCAAATATTTCGCGTCATGACAAGGATTGTGCCTAACAATCTTATCTATTCTTGTCACACTTAGACGAATTTCATATATCTGTCCTGCTCTGAGATGACACTCGTCAATTAACGCGAAGTATTTACTGCACATTTTGTGTTCAACATTTTCTTTTGTACAATTTTTGTCGCATATTGTGCGAACCCTGCAGAAAATCTGTATTTCCTACAAAATGTCATTTGCCTTCATAAAGTGACGTTTGATTCCGTATTGCTACGAATAAAAGCAGTTACTATTACCCACACATGCGTAAAGCAGATTGCTAAGACTGAGAGAAACATTTTATCACTGATAGTTTTATTTTATTGTTTATTATTGTCTAATGAAATCCCTCACCACGGCGCGTATTCGATTTTTTAACTATTTTATGTCATATAATGATGTCAATTTGATAATTTATCTTAACAAAGCGCTGTCACTTTCCGTCAGGTTTAGAAAAAGATGGATATGATCGCCATTAAAATTGAGTTATAATTTGACGCAGAATGTGCGTTATCTGTCAATCTGTTAAAATTGAGCGGTGATTAAAAATTGGCGACTAAATGACTAGAAATGGCGAAGTAACCATAGACATTATAAAACATGACATAACTAAGATGTCAACTATGCCTTTTTAAAATTTTGTATGCTAATAGTTCTTCTCTCGAAGCAAAGAAGATTTTCTAGTTCTATATTTTTAATATCGTTATTTCTTGTAATTTTCTTGAGAATCTAGTCTTTTATTACTATAACGGATACACGTCGTGGTTGCTGCATATATTACCCTCTCCTTAAATGTTTAATACAAATAAACTCATTATATAACTGTACTTTATTAATTTTAACTTGAAACAGAATAAAACCATGTCACAGTCATAGTATGCTTCAGGGACAAAATTCCTTACTCTACGACAATAAAGTGAGAATTAAAAGAATATATAAAATTATAGCAATTAGTATTTATTTTCAACAATTTCCTGATTGTGTCGCGACCATGGAATGTTAAAGCTTCTTGGTCGCGACAACGAGAAACATGTCACGGGACAAAATGGCGGCGACACAAAAATCTGCGCCATTTTATCATGTAACTTGTATCTCATTCAATCTCAGGCACTGGTTAGAAAACATAATGTTTCTAAATTAATACATAAGCGCCTAAAACCAAGATTGCGGAAAAGTTTAGTTTTATAAGGCGAAAAAAAAAACACTCATTTCATGAAAAAATAAAATCGCGGTGATTTTTGTGACATGGTCCTATCTTATTATTTACTTGATTCCCTTGTAACATACTAGTTGTAATAAACACGATGACGACAAATCAATACTCGGCTTTACATTGGGTATCTTTTTGATCTAGCAACATTGGTAAACATTGTTTTAGATAGTTTTGAAATAATTTTTATAGCACGTTCACACCATGCACCTGCTCCTGCTCCTGCCGCTGTCGCGAATATTGCTCGGATTCCGCGGAAGTATCAACGCGAGTGAGTGTTCACACACTACCGTTATACTCTTCTCGCACCAATATAAGTGAGTGAGATAGCAATACATTCTACACGCGCTCGTGCTGCCGTTCCTTTGACTCGCGCACGAGGCGCCGACACTCTCGGGAGCACGGGAAGTGGTAGCGGCATGACGAGTAGCAGCGCGAGTAACCTGTTTACATGCTCGCGCTGCCCACTTCCCTTACTATTTCCCTGCCCATATTGGCATCGTGTGAATGTGCTATTACCCAGTTTAACATTCCTTATATTATTTTATTATTCATTCTTCTTACTGTTAATTATTATTTTGTAATAATATATGATCCAAAAATATTAAATTATTGTATTGTTATTTTGGCGATTATTTTATTTTGTTAAGGTTTTAGAAGTGGCTACTTTAGTAAATTGGAACACCAAACAAATTAATTTTATTTCAGAAATGTTTAGTTTATAAAAAAGATGTTTGAATTTGATAGGAAAATGTGGAATCTACATAATGATTACTGTAAAAACGGTTGCGTTGCCGAGAGCCGTACGTTGCTGTTCGGGCGTTGTTAAAGCAAATATTATGTATAAATAAAATATTTATTCACATTCCTGTGTTTTCTTGCATCGACACCAAAAAAGAAAATTCACACAGTTGTACAGAACATCATAGGTATTTTTTACAGATGGCTTTTTTACGCTGTTTTACGCCATCTAGGGGCTTTTCAACTAGCCACGCCCACGCAAGGTAATAAGATATGCGGCAAGTGTAGCCGTCAACGACCTCGACAGTGGCGCTACTTAAAAAAAGTCTATGCAAGCAATCTATCAGAATATCCGTTGCCCAATTTTATTTTGTATTATTTTTAAGTAAAATAAGAACCTGCAAAACTTAATGAAATATCCCTGCAATTAAAGTTATGGAAAAAAGTACCTAAAAACGGCCACTTTTGGTATAAATTGCAGTAACTTTAATTACAGCCAATAATGTATCATTGAGTTTGCAGGTTGTAAAAAAACTTGGGCAACGGGTTATATAGTATTCTGATAGATTGTTTGTATACCAAGCCGGTTTTCTATTAGGACAATACAAAATTGTTATGAGAAAAGAAAATTGTGTTATATAAATTTATTTATTTTATCTACACTCGTCTCATAATGTTCGAATTATGTATTCGAAAACAGATGCATAATGACCAACTTTATGCATTCTGCCTATAAAAACTAGGGTTTACTATAAATTACAGAAGCATAATGACTTAATGAGAAAACTCTTAATACGATAAAGTTGAGAAATGAAACGAAGTTTTTTTTTCCAATACTCAAATCGCTATCTTCCGCCGCACCTGACAGTTGTTGTTGTACGGTAATTTTTCGGATGTTGTTCAGTTGTTTTAATAGGTTTTTGTTCTGTTGTTGTTGAGATGTTGTTCAGTTGTTGTTCAGATGTTGATTAGTTGTTGTTCAGTTGTTATTCTGATGTTGTTCAGCGTTGTTCAGTTGTTGTTCAGTTGTTGTTCAGTGTTGTTCAGTTGTTGTTCAGTTGTTTAGTTATTTGCTGTTGAGACTCGACATCTAAACAACTGTTAGTAAAGAATCTTCAAAAATTCATATCAAGCCATATTACGTTCTCGTATTGAATTTGACCATGTATCGGGCCTTGCAATCGCCGGTGCGGACGTTTGGAAAAGTGTTCAACTGAGTAAATTTTTTAGAGTGTAGATAAAATAGTGTATGCAACTGCATATAATTAGGCATTAGAATGCTCGTGTCAATCTATTATCACACTCGGCTACGCCTCGTGTGATAAACAGACACTCGCATTCTAATGACCCCCATTATATGACAGTTGCATAAACTACTATTACAATGACGGATCATGATGTCAATAAGTGGTAGATAATACCATACTACCTACATTGAATAATTTCATTTTCATAAAGTTTTTTTTTTGTGAAGTGGCGCCACTGTCGATGTCGTTCACGGGTAAACTCGCTTTAGGGGATAATCGTCCAGGGAACGGGCAGCAGCATTATGTCGAGTGACATCTCTCTCCGACCTCTACGACAGTAAAGGGACTTCCGACAAGTCCCCTGCCTTAAGTTTGCCTGTCACTCTCTAAGAAATGGGACAGGACCTATTGTGCCAAGCTGTTTAACGCCAACGCTGTGTCGAGTGGGCTGCACGCGCGGGTACAATAAAGAGCAGCGCTGTGTGAAGCGGGTCGCCCAGCTTTTGTATTTTGCCGAATCGAATCTAGCCCGTGCGGTGCAACCCGCTCGACACAGCGTTGGCGCTTACTTAAATCCCGCAGAATTTATATGCTTTCTCGTTTTTTAAAGGTTTTAATTGTATATTTCAAGGTTATTATAGATCATGGTTGTTAACGTGTTTTCTGTGATTTCAGCAGTAAAATAAAACACAGTAGATATAGTGTGAGTTATTATTTAATTGCATTATCTTCAACGTCGCTAGCACCACCGCTCCACTTTATCTATACATACATACATTTATACACATTTACACTTTAGCTTAATTTTCATGCACTTATGGCTCGAATTATATAAGTCCGCCGGCCGCCCGCGGTCGCTACGTCATCGTCACAAGTTAACAAGAAAATGTGTGCAAATTGCAATTAATTAATTAATTGAAATTATCATCATAAAAGTCGCGACACTTGTTTTAATTGTATAACGAAACGCGAAACGTATGAAAACTTTATTTGATTATGGAACATTTGTTTGAAAACCTCATATGTTAAACGATAACACAGATTATTATTCCTATATAAACATATTTCTGTGATAATGTGATCCATACAAAACAAATTTTAAATAACTGCGTTTGCTATCCGCAAGCAGAAATTTTCTTGGAAACTTGCAACGAGTGATTTGGCCGCCAGCGGTCGGCGGACGTATATAATTCTAGCACTGGCGTTATTCAATGGATTGATTTTAATTTTACTACAGATATTGTAAAATAGATAGGCATGTATTATAAATTATAATAGATAATGGATTTATTTTACATTTCTATGTTAATTTGGCTGGGTTTTCTTGAATAAGATATTTCAGTAGTTGGCATTTAACTCATCAATTTTATTTTCAAAACAAAGCAAGGTTAATATTATATTAAAAAATTAAATTATTGTTTTTTTTTTACATACAAACTCTCTTTAGTCACTCATAATTTTCAAGACGTCATATATTTAAAGATCATTAATTTGATTTATGTATTTTTACATTAATATCAATTTACATAAATATCTTTATGGCACTTAGTATTTCTAAATATACCGATATTTTTTCCTTTAAGCATATTTTTTTGTAATCTTTTTGCAACAAAATGCAAAATATATTTAGGCACTATGCGATTTTTAGTTTATTGATAAAAACATGCGTAAACAGTAACATTATACTTACATACCTACATCAAAACATAGGTAGATACTTACTTACTAACAATAAAAAGTTACATTAAGTTAAGAACAATTATTGTAAGGTTAAGTCTACTCGTCAAACTTAACAACTTTCATTTTTTTTTCGAAACATTTTTTAACCTCCCATAGAAAAAGGTGCTAAACATATTTCACTGTCTATGGGTCCAATATTTTATATTTCTAAAAAGTTAACTAAGAAAAGAGGTTTAATTTCACGAGTAGAAATCACCCTTAAAATAATCGTACTTAAATAAATGCAGCCTTATATAAATTAGTATCTAATACTGGTAAAATGTTCAATCTTCAACCTTTTATTTAATAGTAAATCATGTCAGTCTGACATTTTGCAACTTGGACATTCTGCAAATTGGATATTTCACTCCAACTATTTAATAAGTATAGATTTTTTTTACAACAAGAGGTACAATTAAGGTGATGTTCAACTCAAATATCAAAATATCAAAATTGATCAGTTTATTGTTACTGTAACATATAAATTAAACACATAAAAATTTAAATTGCTACTTAACATTAATTTAAAATAACCGTAGACAATGATTTATTAACTAAATGTTATTAATTAAAGACAAGTACATTTAGTTATAATAAGTAACGCGTTTTATTTGGTATTTCGTTCAACTGTTATTGTTATTTTATCTAAATTTAATTATAATTATTTTTTATTCTATACCCTTAACGTTTGAAACAGTGATAAGTCAATACTCTACGCTTCTTTTTTATTACAAGAATAAAACTGTACATTTTTTATCTTTGAATTTATTCATTCCTTATTACTTACTATGGAAACTCAAAATATTGTTGTCATATTTCACCCTATGTTCCTTGGGGAAAGTTGTTCCTTATCACCAGCATGGCTTATAGTTTTTTAACCAATGGCCGAACCCAATTTATTTTTTGTATTATTGTTGTCTTATGCTAACATACTTTCGTTTGCAGTGGATAAATACGACTCAAACTGGGTTTTTACACTGTGTCACATAGACAATACTGGTATATTTTATGATATAAATTAATTGTATTTGTATTTATTTATTTGTTTAAAAAAAGTTTACAATTTATTTTTCTCAAACATGCTAGGAAATGTGTTCATTTCTTTCAAAAAAAGAAACCGCGAAGTTTTACATTGTTTGTCACGTCTCAGATCACGCCAGCAAAGTTGTATGGAAATCCTTTGCTGGTGTCCATTAAGATAAATTCGTTATACGCTAAACCCACATAATTTGATTTCAAAATTATCTCGATGACTCTCATAGAAACGGAACGTAATTTTGTATGAAACAGGTAACTAAAGACGAGGCTGTATGATGTGAAGACCCTTGCCTGTCCAGAATTAAAAAAGAAAAGAATGAACTAAACATTTAGTATGGCTGAATATTACGTAATACTGTGCCTTACAGGCGAATTTATTTAAAAAAATTACAATTGGTGGGAAAATTGTAAATTTTTATTTGTTTAGTTGTGTTGTGGTCGCTAGCTAACTTTTATAAGAAGTACAATCTTTCATTTCCTAGCCTTTTTTTGAGAAAAGCACTATGTAAGCCTCGAGGAAAATTACTTTGCTTGACTTGTATAATTGAAGTCCTCGCCTGATACTCGTCCAGCAAAGTCTTATTTTCCATACCTCGACAACAATGTACTATTCTTGGCACTCCAAACCATAATTTGGTTAGTCCGAGAAAAGAAAACAGACAGGAAATGTATTTCATTGCGGTCTCTTTAGTGTGACGTTTCATTTCTTAAATTAGGCGAAAATATAGACTATACAAGGAGTAACTAAAAGGGTATAACAAGCCGAAAGGAGGTCAAGGTACTCATTGAATCCGAACAACTTTCCCCATGAAACATGGATCGAAATACGACAAAAAAAAATACCTCTCTTAATAAACTTACCAGCTGATAGGCAGTTTGGTATGGGAGGTATGGCGGGTGACAGGAGTGATGCCAATAGGCAGAATGGAGGGTTCCAGGTGGTGTCGGGAAAAGGGTAGCTACCCGCCTGGCCGGGTGCTGTGGCCAGGGGACCGACTGCTCCACCTGGATAGAATTGGAAGTTGTATATATGCGTTGCGCGGTGAAACACTTCGATACCGCGTTTCAGGCTCTTTGTTCTGTCACGTGGCGCCATCTTGCAGATATGTTGGAACTTCTGTTGCGTCTTGCTTGCTCGTGAACCACTTTGAGTGAGCTTCTTGTCGTAGCTCCCAGAGGTCGCTACAGTGGTTTTATTTTACAAAAATATTTCATGTTTTCTGGGGAAAGTTGTTTAGTTTCATGAATAGCTTCGCCTTCTTTAGGCTTGTAATTCTATTCTTCTGTTACTCCTAGTAGATAGTTCACAATTCTCTGCAAAAATGCGTTTAATAAAAAAATTACAACTGCAGATTTCCTTTGCTTGTTTTGATTAAGTCAAGAACAGCTTTTGATTTGTCGAGTCAATTTTAAATGAAGTCATAAATCTTCCCAATTGTCGTTGGTGACGGCTTTAAATAGCATCACTCCAATCCTACTCGTGGGTGTCGTAAAAAGCGACAAAAAAGATAATCATTCTAGGAATGAGCAGCAGCGTTCCCTGTGAGTGCAACATCTTTCATTGCGCTCGCCAATCCGCCTTTCAGAAGGAGGCCTATTTCCAGCAGTGGACTGTTGTTGCTATTAAAGTTAACTTTCGAATCGACCATTGTTTCGTAACAGCCACGGTAACAGCAATGTCGCTACATTTGTCTCCTGCAGATCTTGATGTGTGTAATGTGTGTCTTAGAACTAGCTAAGGAGATATGCTGTAAGTTTGAGGAGAATTTAAATGTACTATAGTTTTATTTTGCACTCACAGTGCTATATTACTTTCATAAATGAAAATAAGAAATTGAAAAAATGACAGTTGTATTAGTTTCAAATAACTTATACTAGATGTCGCTTGTCGTCGCTTCGAGACGAGTACCAAGAGGTTGAAGATTTCGTCGGCTTACGTCGGGGCGCCGGTAGCTCAGTTGGCAGAGCAGTGGGACGGTACTCCACGGTCCCGGGTTCAAGTCCCGGCGGGCGATGACATTTTTTTCAATTTCTTATTTTCATTTATTTGAGGCGAGTTGGCTAGAGGTCTGTTTCTGAGGCAGCGTCGAGCCAGTGCCGCTCGCGACGCCGCCGCCGAGACGACTCCGACTGGAAATTATGAAAACTTGATTATTAACCTTCTCAACGCCACAGTCGGGTATAGGTATTGCTCGGCGGCGAAAAGGTTAAAAAGAAAACGAAACATGATGTAAAAAAAAGAAAATGTACCTACTTAAAGCTATTGGTTGTGTGCGCGAGGACAGCGCCCCTAGTGAAATTCGGGACTTGGGACTAAATAATAAGTACGTATAAAAAAAAACATGATGTAAAAATAAATAAAATTAGCTGTAGGTGAGTTATAGCAGTATTTTTTTTCTTCAGCGTTTTTATTTAGCACAGATAAACATAGGTAAACCACAATTTAATTTATTTTATTTATTTATTTACGATTTATTGTACACATGAACATTAAAGAGAAAAACACATAAAGAATACAGACACAACAGGCACTGCTTATCTCTAATAAGAAATTTCTTACAGCAGACCTAGGCAAGTGAAATAGTATTATACGATATGCGGATAAGACGTGCACAGAATATATATCTAAATTTTAATCTAAAATATATAACAAAGGAAGGTATAATAAATATATATATACATATATATAAACGAATAAATATATATGTATATACTACGGATTAATTTGAGAGAGAAAGATAATGTTCCTTAACTCGTTTTTTGAAGATAGCGATAGATGGGCTATCGCGTACAGTGTGTGGGAGCGAGTTCCATAATCTGACGGCGTGGGCAGTGAAGGAGAAAGAGTAACAGTCGGTTTTACTGCGTAGCATTGCAAGTTGTGTCCTGACATTAGGGCGACAGGGCTTATCTTGTGAGCGCGAGAACGCAAAACGCTCACGCAAGTAAGAGGGAGTAGATGGATTATTAAGCACATTAAAAAGAGTAGTTAGGATACTAAGGAACAGTAGTTTAACTTCATACTAACGCCCGGTTTGCGTGCTCACACATACACTCGCCCGACCGACCTATACGTACACGACTACTACATAGAATCTCGTGCCGCTCGTGTCACAGCGAACTGTACTGCTGCGCGCGTTTTTGTTTGAGTATCAAGAAGTCGGGAAAATTAATACCTATAAACCTAACTATTCATTAAATAATAATGTATTTTTTTTTTAATAATAGGTTTGCTCTTGACTCTAGTCTAGGTCATAGGACAGAGACAGAGTCTAAGATGGAGCGAGCTCGCCCAGAAGAAGCCTGTTCACTCTAACTTTGAAGAGATTAGGGTTGTATGCGTTTGGAAACACAGACTGTATTCATTGTTTTCTTACTGTAACTTAGCATTATGGTACCTATGTATGACATGACTAAAATTCGGATTCGCAAAACCAATTTGTTGACAACCCTGCTTTTTCTTCTTCTTTTCGAGTGGGACACCGAGACAACCCTGCTGATGAAGGTAGATTCAAGCGGAGAGTTAAACTACTGTTCATTGGCATATTGTGGCTAAACTAAGCGCTGTGCCAATAGGAAACACAATAACTCATCACATACTAACGTCATTGGAAAAAAGGTGACAGTATTTTTTTGTACATTCTGTAACTACCTTCAGTTCGCTGTGTGTCTGCGGTACGTCATCCTCGTACAGGGCCGCTTGAGGTTGCTTCACATCGTGCTGTATGCCGCGCGCTAGCTCGGCGGCGCGCGACATCGCTCGCGTCTCGCGGGCCGATAACACTTCCTGGAATATTTCATTTCAATTTAGAGGCACGTTCATGCTGTTTCTCCTAGTCGGTATTTTCTCCGATGACAGGTCATAAAACCGCGTTTTAGCACGCCAGTCAGGAGAAATGTTCTACCATGCGCTCCAAAACGCGGTTTTACGAACTGTCAAAGTATAAAAGAGCGACGAAATATATATTATCCGTGGTCCATTGAACGCGCCCTAAGATAGTATTATCACTTATTGACGTCACGATCCGTCATTGGAAAATAAATAAAGTTGTATAACACAATTTTCTTTTTTTTTATAACAATTTTGTAATGTACACATACATACACATATCACGCCTGTAATCCCTTGCGGGGTAGGCAGAGCATAAACCGCCGCAAAAACGGACATTTACGCCACGTCAGACAAATGTTTGACGTTCATTCGGAAAATTGTGTATCGCCATAGTGACAGGTTGTCAGCCCATCGCCTAAAATTGCAATACACACCCTCAAGTCCCACATCAATCAATTTATATAAATTTTGTAATGTCCTAATAGAAAACGGCGAAATAAAAAAAAAAACATAAAGGCACTGCCTCGAACCTGGCCAGGTTAATCACACGGCATATATTTGAGGGTCATACGGAAAATTGTGTATCGCCATAGTGACAGGTTGTCAGCCCATCGCCTGAAATTGCAATATACACCCTCAAGTCTCATATCAATCAATTTATATAAATTTTCTAATGTCCTAATAGAAAACGGCGAAATAAAAAAATTAAACAAAAAGGCACTGCCTCGGGGCTGGCCAGGTTAATCACACGGCATATATTTGAGGGTCATACGGAAAATTGTGTATCGCCATAGTGACAGGTTGTCAGCCCATCGCCTTAAATCTTAAATTGCAATACACATCCTCGAGTCCCTTAGTCGCCTCTTACGACTCCCAAAGGAAAGAAATGGGGTGATGCTATGCTGAGCCGGCATCACACGGCTTTGTTATTTACCTGCATCATAACGGCTGCTTCCATCTCCGCCATACTCACGTTGCTCACTGACTTCGGCAGATCTTCCTCAGCTATTTCTAGAAATACAAATCATTCTAACTTATTTTACAGGGTTATTTTTTATTCATCCCGGAAAATTTACAGGGCGATTCTACTCATGATTCTGAATCACTTTTATTATGGGGTCACCTGCTAAATCGTGAAAAAAAATCCAACTGTTTTATAATTTTTTTTCGAGTAGGTTATGATTTTTTCTATGGAGCAGCTGTAATTGTTTCGCGATTTCGCAGGTGACCCAATAATAAAAGTTGTTCAGAATCATGAGTAGAATCACCCTGTAAAATTTCCGTGCTGAACAAAAGATAATGTATTACGCGGGTTATAAATAAACTGTTTTAAACATTCGCTTTTAAAATGAGGTTCATTATCGCGATAATTGTTTTTCATTGAATTGTCCGATATTTCTACAAGTATCCCGTTTCAACACTTCAGTTTGTAAATAGCACTTTTCAACATCAAAATTTTTTTTTTAAATTCTCGCTCTACCGATGGGTTGGCTGGAAGAGATCTCTTCTTAGAGATAAGCTCGCCCTTGCTCACACTGTTTGTATATTTTTCATTTGTTTTTATGCAATTAAGGATAAAAATTGAGTGTATTTTTAAGGGGTGAACCAGTACGTGAAACTGAACAACTTTCCCCAAGGAACATAGGTCGAAATATGAAAAAATAATTTGACTCTCCCATACTTAGTGTGTGTTACCTGGCCGGGATAATTTGTATGGGAGGGCCAATTATTTTTTTCATATTTCGACCTATGTTCCTTGGGGAAAGTTGTTCAGTTTCACGTACTGGTTCACCCCTTAAAATATTCTTAGCTAATTTTTTTACACCATGTATATAGCTTACCGTGATGTGAGAAGAGTTGCGGCGGCGGCCTCAAGTTCCTCAAAGTGACAGTGTCACTCTTCAGACGGGCTGCGTGGCCGCGCAGTCGGGCTTCACACTCTGCCGTCCAGCTGCAGTTGGAACCGCATCTGGAATATAAATATTCAAGATTTAGGTAGAATAAGTAAGATACGCTACATCTTTTGATAGTCATTAATAAATAATTACGTTTATCTACACTCGTCTCATAATGTTCGAATTATGAATTCGAAAACAGTTGCATAATGACCTACTCTATGCATTCTGCCTATATAAACTACGGTTTAATATAAATTACAGAAGCGTAATGACTTAATGAGAAAACTCTTACTACGATAAAGTTGAGAAATGAAACGAAGTTTTTTTTTGCCAATACTCAAATCGCTATCTTCCGCCGCACCTGACGTTGTAGTACGGAAATTTTTCGAATGTTGTTTTAATAGGTTTTTGTTGTGTTGTTGTTCAGATGTTGTTCAGTTGTTGTTCAGATGTTGTTTAGTTGTTGTTCAGATGTTGAGCAGTTGTTTAGATATTGTTCAGTTGTTATTTCGATGTTGTTCAGTTTTTGTTCAGTTGTTTAGTTATTTGTTGTTCAGACTCGACATCAAAACAACTGTATGTAAAGAATTTTCGAAAATTCATATCAAGCCATATTACGTTCTCGTATTGAATTTGACCATGTATCGGGTCTTGCAATCGCCGGTGCGGACGTTTGGAAAAGTGTTTAACTGAGTTTATTTTTTTAGAGTGTAGATTAAATAGTGTATGCAACTGCATATAATTAGGCATTAAAATGCTCGTGTCAAACTATTATCACACTCGGCTGCGCCTCGTGTGATAAACAGACACTCGCATTCTAATGACCCCCATTATACGACAGTTGCATAAACTACTATTGGGCACCCAGTTACAAATTTTTAAGTGATAAGGGCACCACTTGATATTTGGGCACGTCTTAAGGCGAGTGTACCTGTGAACGGCATCGACAGTGGCGCCACTACACAAAAAATAACTCTTTATACAAACAATTTATCAGAATGTCTGGTGCCCAAGTTTTTAGTATTATTCTTAAGTAAAATTAGAACCCGCAAACTCAATGAAATATTCGCGGTAGTTAAAGTTATGGAAATTAATACCAAAAGTGGCCGTTTTAAGGCACTTTTTGCCATAACTTTAATTGCAGCAAATATTTCATTGTGTTTACAGGTTCTAATTTTACTTAAGGATAATACTAAAAACTTGAGCAATGGACATTCTGATAGATTGTTTGTATAAAGAGAAAACTTTTTATTGTGAAGTTGCGCCACTGTCGAGGTCGTTCACGGGTACACTCGCCTTAATATCAATTTTTGACTTATACGATATTCGGTAAATATACTTTTCTCAAACATGCTAGGAAATGTGTTCATTTCTTTTAAAAAAAGAAACCGCGAAGTTTCACATTGTTTGTCACGTCTCAGATCACGCCAGCAAAGTTGTATGGAAATCCTTTGCTGGTGTCCATTAAGATAAATTCGTTATACGCTAAACCCACATAATTTGATTTCAAAATTATCTCGATGACTCTCATAGAAACGGAACGGTAATTTTGTATGAAACAGGTAACTAAAGACGAGGCTGTATGATGTGAAGACCCTTGCCTGTCCAGAATTAAAAAAGAAAAGAATGAACTAAACATTTAGTATGGCTGAATATTACGTAATACTGTGCCTTACAGGCGAATTTATTTTAAAAAATTACAATCGGTGGGAAAATTGTAAATTTTTATTTGTTTCGTCGTGTTGTGGTCGCTAGCTAACTTTTATAAGAAGTACAATCTTTCATTTCCTAGCCTTTTTTTGAGAAAAGCACTATGTAAGCCTCGGGGAAAATTACTTTGCTTGACTTGAAACTGTACTCGTCCAGCAAAGTCTTATTTTCCATACCTCGACAACAATGTACATAAGTGTATAAGGAGTAATGTACAACAATGTATAAGTAGGTACATAAATGTACTGTAATCGAAAAAAGTGAATTTCTGATCAATTGTGTTTTCATCGATTTGAGATTTTTTTAAGTGAAGGACGGACCTAGGAGCTTCTTAGCATAAGTAAATAGATTAAGCTGATTGCCTTAACAATGGGAAGTCATAATTTTTTTTTACGCTTCCTGACATATGTTCTTAGAGGAGAGTTGTTCAGTTGCAATGTCTGCATGCACCCTTTAAGTTTTCTTAGGGCTGTCAATTACACCCTGTATACTGACTGTGTGTCGTGTTGCAGCCAAGGTCCCGGTGATAGCAACGGTTCCCCGACAGATGGCGCGTGTTCGGCGTCTAAACGCGCCAACAGCTGTTTAGCCACTAGTTCCGCCGCCTCACGCTGAAAAGTATACAATTAGTCAGAATACTTAATAATAATAATAATAATAATAATAAAGAGCCTTTATTGTACATAAAATATCACAACATCGGAACAGTAAAAAACGTGAGCATGAAAATATAATTATGTAGCAAAAGGTGGGAGGCTCAGTTATTGCAGAACAGCTCACTTATTACATACACATACATACACATATCACGCCTATAATCCCTTGCGGGGTAGGCAGAGCGTAAACAGCCGCAAAAAACGGCCATTTACACCAAGTCTGACAAATGCTTAAAGGTCATTCGAAAAATTGTGTATCGCTATAATGACAGGTTGTCAGCTCGTCGCCTAAAATTGCAATACACACCCTCGAGTCCCTTAGTCGCCTCTTACGACTCCCACGATAGAATACTTATTAATTAGAAGTATACGGGGAGTAAGGGACAGTCCTCCGAATACTGAAAGGGTGCACGAAGACCATGAAACTGAACAACTTTTCCCTAGGAACATATGTCAGGAAATCACAAAAAATATTCGATCTCCCATACAAAATCACAATCAGCTGACTTTCTGGCCCAGGGCTTTTATGGGAAGTCAGTTTTTTTTAAGTTTCCTGAAATATCTATTTATGGGAAGTTAAAAGAAACTTTCATGGTCTGAATGCACCCTATCAGTATTCGGAGGGCTGGCCCTAACATCTCGTATAAGAAACGGATTAGCTTGAAAATTTCTGGACCAATTTCAAAATATATTTCATCTGTAGACCCTTACAACTCGAGGACCTATTTCAAAATGTATTTTAAAGCTACTAGATCCTTACAACCTGTATAATTAAGTTCTGCTCAAGTGTCCAAGTCACTGGGTAAGGAAGTAAGGCGGCTTTGGAAACTTATGATCCCTTTGATAAAAATTAAAATCTCCTTGGAGAGCGCTGATTGTAGGTCTCGAGCAGCGCGCAACACAGCGACAATCTGACCACACGTGGAGAGCGCTGATTGTACCTCTTGACTGGTCCCCGGCTGCGTCTCCTGCAGCACGTCGTAGGTCTCGAGCGCGCGCAACACAGCGACAATCTGACCACACGTGGAGAGCGCTGATTGTACCTCTTGACTGGTCCCCGGCTGCGTCTCCTGCAGCACGTCGTAGGTCTCGAGCGCGCGCAACACAGCGACAATCTGACCACACGTGGAGAGCGCTGATTGTACCTCTTGACTGGTCCCCGGCTGCGTCTCCTGCAGCACGTCGTAGGTCTCGAGCAGCGCGCAACACAGCGACAATCTGACCACACGTGGAGAGCGCTGATTGTACCTCTTGACTGGTCCCCGGCTGCGTCTCCTGCAGCGCCAGCAGCACGTCGTAGGTCTCGAGCGCGCGCAACACAGCGACAATCTGACCACACGTGGAGAGCGCTGATTGTACCTCTTGACTGGTCCCCGGCTGCGTCTCCTGCAGCGCCAGCAGCACGTCGTAGGTCTCGAGCAGCGCGCAACACAGCGACAATCTGACCACACGTGGAGAGCGCTGATTGTACCTCTTGACTGGTCCCCGGCTGCGTCTCCTGCAGCGCCAGCAGCACGTCGTAGGTCTCGAGCAGCGCGCAACACAGCGACAATCTGACCACACGTGGAGAGCGCTGATTGTACCTCTTGACTGGTCCCCGGCTGCGTCTCCTGCAGCGCCAGCAGCACGTCGTAGGTCTCGAGCAGCGCGCAACACAGCGACAATCTGACCACACGTGGAGAGCGCTGATTGTACCTCTTGACTGGTCCCCGGCTGCGTCTCCTGCAGCGCCAGCAGCACGTCGTAGGTCTCGAGCAGCGCGCAACACAGCGACAATCTGACCACACGTGGAGAGCGCTGATTGTACCTCTTGACTGGTCCCCGGCTGCGTCTCCTGCAGCACGTCGTAGGTCTCGAGCAGCGCGCAACACAGCGACAATCTGACCACACGTGGAGAGCGCTGATTGTACCTCTTGACTGGTCCCCGGCTGCGTCTCCTGCAGCACGTCGTAGGTCTCGAGCAGCGCGCAACACAGCGACAATCTGACCACACGTGGAGAGCGCTGATTGTACCTCTTGACTGGTCCCCGGCTGCGTCTCCTGCAGCACGTCGTAGGTCTCGAGCAGCGCGCAACACAGCGACAATCTGACCACACGTGGAGAGCGCTGATTGTACCTCTTGACTGGTCCCCGGCTGCGTCTCCTGCAGCGCGTCGTAGGTCTCGAGCGCGCAACACAGCGACAATCTGACCACACGTGGAGAGCGCTGATTGTACCTCTTGACTGGTCCCCGGCTGCGTCTCCTGCAGCGCGTCGTAGGTCTCGAGCAGCGCGCAACACAGCGACAATCTGACCACACGTGGAGAGCGCTGATTGTACCTCTTGACTGGTCCCCGGCTGCGTCTCCTGCAGCGCGTCGTAGGTCTCGAGCGCGCAACACAGCGACAATCTGACCACACGTGGAGAGCGCTGATTGTACCTCTTGACTGGTCCCCGGCTGCGTCTCCTGCAGCGCGTCGTAGGTCTCGAGCAGCGCGCAACACAGCGACAATCTGACCACACGTGGAGAGCGCTGATTGTACCTCTTGACTGGTCCCCGGCTGCGTCTCCTGCAGCGCCAGCAGCACGTCGTAGGTCTCGAGCGCGCGGTCGGCGGCTCGCAGCGCGCAACACAGCGACACACACGACGACTCCTGCACTGCGCACGCGCACGACAATCTGAAACATTGCCATTTAAGACAATAATGAGTCATTATAAAGTGTGATGTAGCCCGTAGGCCACAGGTAAATAAAAGCAGGAGAGAACTTCAGATTTCTTTATTTATTTACACTTAAGCATGAGCGTCAAGGACGAACCGTCTGTGAGGGTTCCTTTTCACACATTTTTTTTTGTTTTTTACAAATAGAGCGGCATATAAGATTGGCCTTATGGCCTACAAAAAATATTATTAAACTGGGACCGGCACTGTAAGATTGTCACACGATGAGGGAATGGATCGCGTGCTTTCCCGCGAGAGACTTAGTATAAAATGCGTCAAAGAGAAAAATACGTTGAACGACATTCCAATTCTGTTCTTTGAAGAAATTTAACATAATTCGAGAAAGAAGAGGTGACTTGGAAAGGATGCCGACGCAGAGTTTTCATTCTGATACAGTGGTGTTTGCCATCGTGGTGTAGTAATTGGTTTCACGGCATCTGGCGCTACTCACGGGGAGAGGTGTCGCTCTTTGAGAAGGCTTACTACGTCGCTCCCACCCCAAGTGACCAGATGGGACTTATTGGAGGGTTCCGATGTAAACTGTTTGTGTGGTGCAGTTCAAACAATGAACCACATAACATCGTGTCCTGCCCTATCCTAACGATTTTATGACAGCGTCTGTCAGCGCTGTCATCGTAGCCAAGTTCCGGGCTGCGACGGTGTAGTGTCTGCCATCGACACGCTAAGAAGACGATTATAAAGTGTAACAAACAAGCTGAAAATATTACATCATAATCATAAGCGAGCAAATCGTTTTATGTTAAAATAAGTTAGAGAGGTTCATATTTCACGACACTAACACAACTCATATAAGTAGCAAGCGAAGCGAGCGAGTAATTTTACGTTAAAATAAATAGGTATTTTTTTGGCTACACTGCCATTCAGTAACACAAAAACATTATAGATACCTCTACGTTGTTGGGTGCGAAGCGTGCTTGTCGTTTTGTCAAATTAATTCAGCCTCTTTGAATACAGTGCTTCTTACACTGCTTCTTACACTGCGCTACACAAGCGAGCGGTCGGTTTTACGTAAAAATAATTCAGAGAGGTCCTACAATTCGCTACACAAACACAATACATATTGCGAGCGAAGCAAGCGGATCGTTTGATGTTAATAAATTGAAAGGGATGATTTACTGCTTTACACCAATACGACACATATTGCTAGCTAAGCGAGCGAGTCGTTTCACCTGAAAATGAAGCATACCTGTGCGCAGTATCCGTAGCCCTGGCCAAAGCGCAGTGCAGCACTCGGCAATCCGCCTCCAGCCTCGCACACCGCGCGCGCCAAGCCGCCACACTCGCCGACAGCGCGCAGCCTGACAAACGTATTCACACTCTGACTTTTATTCGTTTATTTATAGTTGCTACACGCTTGACGAATTTTGATGAATGTTTGCATGAATTCTTTTTAATGATTCTTATTTTTACTTTTCTGTTCACATATTAAATTTGATTGATAAAATATGATGTTAGTAAGTTATTATAATTAGTTTTTTTTTAATTTTTTTTTTTATTTATTGTCTTTTTAAATTTTAGGCGCTTTTGTAATATTGTCTTGTTATTGTTCTATTTATCATTTGACATATTGTTTCTTTTAATGTATATTTATTGTTTGTAATACTAATTTTAAATAATTGATTGATTTCCTAGCTTAATATATTTCAAACACAAATGTATTTTGTTATTGAATAAATTATTGAAATTGAAATAGTCATATTCATATGGCGGAGATGGAAGCAGCCGTTATGATGCAAGTAACTAACCAATCCGTGCGATGCCGGCTTAGAATAGCATCACCCCATTTCTTGCCCGCGGGAGTCGTAAGAAGCGTCTAAGGGACTCGAGGGTGTGTATTGCAATTTTAGGCGATGGGCTGACAACCTGTCACTTTGGCGATACACAATTTTCCGGATGACCCTCAAATGTTTGTCAGACGTGGCGCAAATGTCCGTTCTATGCGGCCGTTTGCGCTCTGCCTACCCCGCAAGGGATTATAGGCGTGATATGTGTATGTATGTATGTATATTCAATGGGTGTCATAAGAACCCTAATAATTGGGTTTGTCTTGACGCCATATTCCTTACATCTACTAAACGTTAGTACATAACAATTACAAAAAGATTCTACATACAAAAACATTTCAACAGACTTATACAATTTAACTTAATCGGTATTATATTACAACAATCAACTCATAGGCACAGGTACGTACGAAATTCCACTAAAAACAATTAGTAATTAACTAGTATTAAAACAATTCCCGTGTTAGGTACACAATATTTTAAAACTTGCAAAATCAAATCAATGTCTTATTTGTTGGATCATCGGGTCGTTTGTCGATTCGGTGTCCCACACAATAAGAATGATGTAATTTTTAGAAAACTTGCAATATTTTCTACCGCGGGCAGGATTTGAACCTGCGACTTTCGCCATCACTAGAGGCGACGCCGCCGCCTCTTTCATCTGGGCTCCCGCGGCTAGTCCATTGCAGGCGAATTTTGCAAGTGTCACTCAATAACGCGTGGCCCAGCTTCATTTACCGGGTTAGTTTTGCAACTAATACCCGGCGACTAATTCTATCTTTACAGATTGTATGTAGTCTAAGCGATGAAAACCCGCGATAAATTGAATGCGAAATTTTAAAACACTTCTTGTGTTAGATATACATTTTTTTTAATACTTGCAAAACTTTCTACCGCGGGCAGAATTTAAACCTGCAACTTTCGCCATCACTAGAGGCGACGCGTTTTCCATCTGGGCTACCGCGGCTTATTGACCTTTCTTTTCTTTCTCGTGTGGGACACCGGGTCGTCCAACGACTCGATGAACCCTGGTGTCAGAGTTTTTCAACCGCCTACTACCAGTAATAGGCCTCTGACATGGTTGTGTAACGACCGCTGTCTAAGTAATCATAGAAAGCAACCGGGACCGACGGCTTAACATGCTCTCCGGAGCACGGAACCAGCTGTCTTTTCGGACAATCAGGTGGTTCAGTCTGCAATGTCCTAACCAGACTGGGAACAAATTCACAAAGTGATGAATATCAACTTTGGGAGTGCCCCACCGAGAATCGAACCCGGAACAGTCACACTACCACTGCGCCACATTGGCTTATTGATAACAAGGGAAGAGTTAACAATTTGCTATTCATGAATGATGTAGGTATAATATTCTCACCGTCATTGCTGGCAGCCACTAACGCCTCTCTTAAATCAGCCTGTGCACACACATCTAATGCTAATCTCTCTGCCGCTTCTACGTCTGCACACCAACCCTGAAAATAAATAAGTTTTAGTGCATTTGTTAAGTTTAAAACTTTTCAACTGCTTTTTTTACTATAAACATTTATTTACTTGTTTCCAGTCTAGACTACTGTCGTATCTTTTGTTTATTAATAAAATTTATGAGAATCTATCTGTGAGAAACCATAAATGGCTTCCTGTTTCTAATTTCAACTATTTATTTAGTATATTGTAAGCTGAGGTTTTTCCTAAAATAAATAAAATTAATTTTTAAGATATAGCGCGAGCGAGATTTTTAATTAGCAAATCCTGAAAAATTAGGTGTGATTGTCGAGAATCTAACAGATAACCTATACTTATTAGTTACACAATTTGACTAACTTTACTCGATACAAAAATAAACAAATTAACATATTATATTTGAAATATTTTGTCTCCAGTTTTAAATATATTACAAAAAAATATGCTACAATTTACCTACATATATTTGCTAGTACGAATACCTAAATTAGATATTGTAACAGTATTTCTCTAGCTTCTATGTCGAAAAACCGTTAAAACTCGCACATATTTTCGTCAGTTTCTCTCTCGCGCAACGCGAATGAAAGGGACCAACTTTTCAGGTGAATTAAGGCCTTAAGTATATTTACTTCATCAGTAGTGCTGAGGTGATGATTAGAGTCGGAATCCTCTGTCTTCCTGAGCCGCACTCGCGATGCTAGCTTCGCTTGTCGAGACTCGCAACGACCTGAAAAACAAACATAAACATGTTTATCTACGCTAATGTTATAAAGAGGAAAGATTTGATTGTTTGTTTGTTTGAATTGAATAGGCTCCGAAACTACTGGACCGATTTTTACATATGGAATGTAGCCGAAGCGATGAAAACTTGCATATACTGTGTACTAAACTTTAAAATACATCCACGTGTTGTTCATTTAGAAGTTGTATTTTTTTCGATTTTGATTATGCATTTGAAAGGTGATAATGATGACACCTACCTGGGCTGGTAGCCGTAAGTTTTCCATCGGCCGAACCATGTTCTCTTTCACAACTGCTGGCCCCTCTTGCGCTGCCTTCCCCGTTGCGGACTAGCTGACAACATCTGAAAATTCGGAAAATGGTAGGTACTCTTTTAAACTGTTTTAAGCGAGATTTTGCGCTGAATGATTAGGAAGAAATTCTATGGTAGAGCGAGCTCTATTCTATATTATATAGAGTTAAATTTTACTAGTGACCGATTACGAAATCTGAAGACGATCGTTAAAGGAACAAAGATTGGAAATTTTGAGATTTCATCTTCTTCTTCAATTGCCATGCCCTAACGGACGTCGGCGACCACCTTTGCAAATGCGAGTCTATTCTTAGCCAGTCTTGCGAGCGTGGCTGCGTCTTTGATATTAGTCCACTTCTTGATGTTGTCAAGCCAGTTGATCCTTCTTCTTCCCCTTCCCCTCTTCCCATCAATTTTTCCTTCAATTATTAATTTATATTATATTTATATTTATATTATATTTATAATATTATATTTATCGTTTCTGTATAAATGTCCAAAGTAGGCTATTTTTCTCTTCTTTACTGTGACTAATACTTCCAAACTCTTATTCATTCTTCTTAGTACTTCTACATTAGTAGTTTTGTCTGTCCAAGATATTTTTAACATCCGCCTGTATAGCCACATCTCAAATGCTTCTAATTTATTTTCCATTGCTTGATTTAATGTCCATGTTTCGGCCCCATATAAAAGTATTGACAGTACGTAACATTTTACCATTCTCCATCTTAGTTTAAGATTGATATCTTTGTTAGTGTATAGAGACCGCATTTTCATAAAAGCACTGCGCGCTATTTCTATTCTCACTCTTATCTCTTGTTCTGCATCCCATTTGTTATTTAGCCAGCAACCCAGGTATCTGAACTTTGGCACTTCATCTACAGTAGCATTATTCAGTACTAATGTGCTCGTCGGTATGATAGATTTGCTAACAACCATGAGCTTAGTTTTTGAAGTGTTAATCCTCAGGTTATAATGTTGGATTTTAGCGTTCAAGAGGTTAAGAAGTGGTTCTTCGAAACTGTTAGCTAACAGCACAGTGTCGTCAGCGTATCTAAGGTTGTTTATGTATTTACCGTTGCATTTTATTCCCATTTCAACACAATAGAGGTTGAAGAGGCTGGGTGAAATTATACAGCCTTGTCGAACACCCTTCAGTATGTTTAAATCTTGGGTAGATTTCTGGCCGATTTTAATGTGGGCTGTTTGATTCCAGTATAAATTCCTCAGTATTCTCAGTATGAGATTTCATAGCTTTACTTAAATCAGCTGATCGGCAATTTTGTATGGGAGATCCAATTTTTTGTTTCGTTTTACGACCTATATTCCTTTGGGAAAATTGTTCCTTATCACCAGGCCGTCTTGAGTTTTTGGTATCACTCACTAGTAAAATTTCACCCTAAAAAAATTATATCATCTTAAATTGTTTTAGGAAAAGTACTGCATTCTTTTTGAAATCTTGAAATACATGAAACTGTACAACGTTCCAAAAGAAACACAAGTCAAAAAGTAAAATAAAAATTTGCCAGCGGACAGTGTCTTTTGTATTATAGAGGTGCATTGTTTTTTTACATTTTGACGTCGGGTAAAGTTGTTTAGTTTCACGGGCTTCTGTAATATGAGACTACTAGATTTCCGCCCAGCGGTTTCACCCGTTGCCACTCATTTTCCCGTGGTAATAGTTGTTTCCCTGCGGTAAAAACTGGCCTATGTGTTATTCCAGGTTATACTCGACCTGTGTTCCAAATTTCATCCAAATCGGTCAAGCCGTTTGAGCGTGAAGAGGTAACAAACAAACATACATACACACACACACACAAACAATCAGTTTTTTTTATTTATTAAAGATGGGTTTGCTCTTGACTCTAGTCTAGATCATAGGACAGAGACAGAGTCTAAGATGGAGCGAGCTCACCCAGAAGAAGCCTGTTCACTCTTACTTTGAAGAGATTAGGGTTGTATGCGTTTGGAAACACAGACGCAGGTAGTGAGTTCCACTCTTTAGCAGTGCGCATTATAAATGATGACTGGAAGCGCTTAGTCCTAATTGGTGGAAGTGCAACCAGGTTGAAAAATTACAAAAATATTTTGAGTCGACCTGTCACTATGGCGATAGGTACACAATTTTCCGAATGACCCTCAAATGTTTGTCAGACTAGTAGTAACGTAAATAAGTACATAATACCTCCATGGGCGTAAATGTCAGATTTTTGCGGCCGTTTACGCTCTGCCTACCCCGAAAGGGATAAAGGCGTGATATATGTATGTATATTTTGAGTTTCCATAGTAGCCCAAAACAGCTGATCGGCAATTTTGTATGGGAGGTAAGAGGTCACATTTTGTTTACGTATTTCTTGTTCCTTGGGGAAAATTGATCCTTATCTTATCACCAATACCTACTCTTTGACTGCAGAGTTGACTGGGTCTTTCATTGACTCGTTGACCTAACAGTGAGCTCACCTGGCAGTGGTGACACAGAGTTGCGAGTCTCGTTCAGAAAGATGTAGACTAGCACAGGAGGGCTCCAATGGGGGTGTCGGCGCTTGGACGTGTAGTTGCTCTGCCCTGAAACACAATTAACATACATACATACACATATCACGCCTATTATCCCTTGCGGCGGGGTAGGCAGAGCTTAAACAGCCGCATAAAACGGCCATTTACACCACGTCTGACAAATGTTTGAGGGTCATTCGGAAAATTGTGTATCGCTATAGTGACTGGTTGTCAGCCCATCGCCTAAAATTGTCACACCCTTAGTCGCCTCTTACGACATCCATGGGTAAGAAATAAGGTGATGCTATTCTATACCGGCATCACACGGTTACAAAACTGAAACATACTGTCGGATTCATAAGTGGAGTCATAGTTAGACCACTTGACAGATTGCAATACGGGTTATTATCCTCTGTACTTACTTTACTAACTTACGCACACACGTAAGATTATCGACTGTAAGTAGAAAAGTCCACCTTAAGGCGTAGCATTAAAACTTAAACAGATTACCACCTATAAGCGACATCTATGTAATCTTTGAAATAATTACTCGGTGATAGCCTATTCGCCACCACATCACCACAAAGTATACATCACACTGGTTTGTCTAAAACCGTATTATAGTTATCCTTATTCGTTCACTTGTAGTAAAGCAATAGATTACATATCTTTATTTCGTCGTATTGATCACAAGCTACCGTAGCTTAGCGGTAATAGTTCTTACCTTCTAATCAGAACGGAACCGGGTTCCCATCCGATCTCTGTATGTTGAATAATGTTTTTAAAAATGTTTTTACCATATTTTCTCCAGTAATAATTATTTTATATAATATTGTTCTATATATTCATCTATGTATTATATCTATAAATGTTTATTGTAAATTATGTATCAAAATATTATATCTAAAAACATAAACCTATAATATTGTAATAAAACAAAAAGTAAGGTAAGAAATTATTTTATTGTTTTTTTTTATCACTTTATGTAAATAACATAATGACATGAATGAGAACTTTTGGTAACCATAAGATACGAGTGTGTAAAACTACATAAAATACTTGCTGTCGTAATACTTAGTTAATAGTTTTGTTTGAATGATAAAACACAATATTATGTAAAATGATATTAAGTGTTCATTAGCTGAAACATCGATAGATAATTATTTATAAGATCATAGGAATGATCCAAATCTTGGATTGAATCTTTCAATAAAGTTATTTAAGTAATAATTTCGTTAGTAATTATTTTATTGTTCTATGTTTAACGATGATGCACTTTCCTCGGAAGTAAAAGTAATTGTAATAATAATAAATCAGTTATTTGCCTACATCTCAAGGTTTAAGCTTAAGTACTCGTTTTCGTAATGAAAAGATATTGAAGCAAGGCCTTAAGATAACTGACTAATAATTATCAATCTTATATAAATATAAATCGATGTTTTAGCATAATTTAATTGCTAATGTAATGCTCCACAAATACCTACTGCAATAGTAGGCGGGTAAGCAGGTAAACAGAGGTTGAGTGAGCAACGATTTATCAGGCCCGCTTCGGCATACATTGCTGATTATTTTGTGTATATTCATATATTATAATGAAATACACAAGGTAATCAGCAATGTATGCTAGATCGGGTCTGATTGGAATCTTAAGTAAAAATCGCCGCTTACATAATTAGTATTTGGTGTTACCTCCGCTGTTTTCAACAACACTTAATAAACACTTAATAGACTCGATCAAATAAGTGCATATATCTGTTCCTCTGGTACTCTCCCACACTCCCAGGCAGTGAGCCTCTAAAGCTTCTGTAGTTCTTTCATTGCGCATGTCCCACCTTTTCACCATTAAACCCCATAAATTCTCTATAGGATTTAAGTCAGGAGATTTTGCTGGCCAACGAATAACTTGGATATCTGGGTGCTGGCTAAACCAATTATTCACCACGGCAGCTCGATGCACTGGACAATTTATCCTGGACAAATGCAAAACGAGGAACTTCACTAGCAGGATAAACAGTTAAACATTTCGCACCGTCGTCGGTAGCATGCTTTCCTGTAGCATATCAACATAATTAGCGGCAGTTGCACGCCCTCTTTCTTGTGCTACTAATTCGTCTGGACCAGCGGTAGAACCATTTTCTTCATATTGTTACACCATCATCCTCCGCTGTGAATCATTAATAAGACGAGTCGAGTTTTTACGCTACCTTCCTCTTCAAAACGTGTAACCCAACGTTTAACAGTCTTCCACTAAAACAAAGTAGCATTATTAATAAAAAAAGTTTATACTAATCGGTTCACAGCTACCAACATACTATGAGTCAAAGTTTTTAATATTTTAAATACAATTGTAATGAAATAAAACTATACTTACGGCCAGACCAGTCTGATTAGCAATTTGAGTTAAATTAAATCCAATATCATGCAGCGCCACAGATAATTGCAGCGCAACAATACGCTGCCTATGCTGCAAACTGTTATTAGTATGCATTTCGAAGAAATAAACACTGAAGTTTAATAAATAAACTTAGGTTAAAAAAACACTTAGCACACGCACTATCTCGCAAACGATCTAGCAACAACTTAAATGTAATTCAAAATTTACAAAATTTTGCTTCATTTGATAAAATAAAAACTACAATGAAGATATCGGGATTCGAACCATTGTCTCCACAATAACGGTCAAGAATTAGCTTGACCGCGCTACTGACCACGCTACCGAAGCTAATGATTCATGTAGTGAAATAGTCAATACTACTCAGCCTATTATACAATGGTAGTTCGTCAAATAATAGTATGTTATACGTCATTTGTGTCATTGTGTGAGTGTCGCCGCGGGTGCGAGCGACTTGTTTTCTGAGGTTTGTGTTAACTATGACTCCACTTTAGAACGCGACCGTACATACATATATCACGCCTTTATCCCTTGCGGGGCAGGCAGAACGTAAACGGCCGTAAAACCGATCATTTACGCCTCGTCTGACAAACATTGGAAGGTAATACAGAAAAATGTGTATCGCCATAGTGACAGGTTGGGCCCATCACCTGAAATTGCAAATTGCAATACACATGTAACCCTCGAATCACATAGTCACACAAACACCATTGAAAACATGGAATTGTGTTCTAGGGGCGTATTTTTGAATCAGTAAAAAACGCGATCGAAAAAAGAACTTGCGATCCGAAGGTTTAGACTACTTATGTCGCAATCTAGCCATGGTATCGGTATTTTCTACCTTTTTTCTACCGGTACCATAACCCATATAATGACCTTTTTTCGTATAACTTTAAACAGGGTTATACAGAATGTAAGAGACAGCCCTACAAATACTGATTGGGTGCATTCTGACCATGAAACTGAACAACCGCCCATAAAAATATATTTCAGGAAACGTTAATATTTTTTTTACTTCCAATAAAAATGCAGTCAGCTTTTTTTATTTTTTTATTATTAATGATGGGTTTGCTCTTGACTCTAGTCTGGGTCATAGGACAGAGACAGAGTCTAAGATAGAGCGAGCTCACCCAGAAGAAGCCTGTTAAGGCACTGGCACTCCCACACACTGACGGAACGCATTCAGCTGATCGAATTTTGTATGGGACTTCTTTTTTTTGTCGTTTTCTGACATGTTTATAGGGGAAAGTTGTTCAGTTTTATGGTCTGCATGCACCCTACCAGTAATCGGAGGGCTATCTTACACCCCGTATACCGGTACCGATATTATACCGGTAGCTTAACCCTTTACCACAGAGTACGCAAACTTATTTATTCTACCTTAAGGCGAGTGTACCCGTGAACGACCTCGACAGTGGCGCCAATCTATCAGAATATCCGTTGCCCAAGTTTTTAGTACTATCCATAAAATGAAAACCTGCAAACTCAATTAAATAATCGCTGTAATTAAAGGTGTGGCAATTAATACCAAAAGTGGCCGTTTTTAGGTATTTTTTTCTATAACTTTAATTGTAGCGAATATTTCATTGCGTTCAAAACTTGGGCAAGGGATATTCTGGTAGATTGTTTATATAAAGAGAAATCTTTTTTTCTGTTAAGTGGCGCCACTGTCGACTGCATAGACTCCTAGTATTGGTAAAGTAAAGTAACCAAATGTCTGAGCGCCTACCTGATCTGTTGTGTACTGGTGTCCGTGGTATCGTCCGGCAACTCGTGCTTCTGATCCTGAGGGGTAGGCAGATCAGACGGGCTGAGCGCTGATGATGAGTCGTTCTGAAATTCAAACATTTACGTTTGTAATTATGATGAGATAAGGTTCTTAAACTTTTATTGACTGTGACCACAGAATCGTGAGTAATCGTGACTTACTAAAAGAATATTTTTATAAAGGTTTGTCTATTAATACCAAAGCTTTTGACGGCTGTTAAATGTCATATAGTACAAAAGCAAAGCTATCGTATCATTTAGCGCCAACGCTGTGTCGAGCGGGCTGCCCGCGCGTACCTGCCGCGCGTGATCTAGATTCTACAAATACAAGATTATCGCGAGCGACTCGCGTTGCACAGCGCTGCTCTTGTATTTTATTTTAGTTACATTAGCCCACGCGTGCAGACCGCTCTACGTAGCGTTGGCGCTTATCGTATGATACAGAGTCCTTCTCAAAAGTTACGCTTTTCCAACTAATGATACCTATTCGAAAATGGATAATATATTGAATACCAAATTCTAAAACACTTCCCGTAATAGGTGTACAATTTGTGAAAACTTTCAAAAATTTTAAACGTGGGCAGGATTTGAACCTGCGATTTTCGCATTACTAGTGGCGACTCCATCTGGGCTACCGCAGCTCATTCCTTGCCCGCCAATTTTGCAAGTGTATTTTTAATTGCATTAAGTGTATACAATTTTACGCGTGGCACGGCTCCATCTGCCGGGTTAGTTTTGCATAATATATTGTATATTTTTATAAACAATATTTATGTATTGGTAAGTATTTTACGACATGTTGTATTTTTTTATTGTTTTCCTTTTCACTTTCTAATGCACCTGTTTATTTTTGTCTGTTTACCCTCTTTGTTGGCCGGTAGATAATGCCCAGTAGCATTAGGCCCGCCCTTTATTTGCAATAAATAAATAACATATAAATATGAACTATAAATAAATAACTACACAATTTAAATAATAGAAATACGCAGGGTCGTTGAGCGACTCGGTGTCCTACACGAGAGAAAAGGAAGGACAAATACCTGTTCCGTTCTAGACTGATCGTTCTCCAGTTCACCAGCTGGCTGTGTGGTCGACTCGCATTCGTCTGGAAAGAGGAATGGATGTTATTTTGACGACATGTCGTAACTCGTAACGTAACCTTCACGTTGACGGCAGTAAGTACGCATCTTTGCAAGGTGATTTTGATTGTGAACAACTTTAACTATGGGACCCTTTTTAATCGCAAAAAACATATTTTCCATAAAAAATAAATACCGAATACCTTATCTTTTTTTCGCGATTTCAGAGATGCCTCCTTAGTTAAAACTGTTCATAAATATGAGTAGAACACCCTATTAAATTTCTAAACCGACTAAAATCTCAAAGTAAAAATAGCACTGTCACTTTCTGTTAAATACGCTTAGACAGGGATAGAAAATGATCTCCTCTTAATATGACTATGGTTATACACATTTTACGCAGTATCTGTCAAATTTAAACGGCGATTAAAAATATGTCGGCTAAACATACAAGGAAATATGCGAAATGGCGCAGAAATCTTAGTTAAGACATGACATGACTAAAAAAGTCTATGACATCTACTATAATAATATCTTCTACCTATTTAACGGAAAGTGACAGTGCAAATTTTATTAGCCGTTTCAGTCAGAAATTTTGAAACGTGACAAATAAACATTTTCCGGATATACCTCTATTTCAATGGATAATAATAATCACAAAGGTTGTTTTTGTATGGTGCAGTGCATGGTGTATTGGCACTCCTCAATGCTACTGTCAGATTCCAGTCTGCAAGTCCTAATTTCTTAGTTGATTTTGATCTGGCACCAGCACAGGATTTCAGATTGAGCGATTCGTTTTAATAAAGCTTTTGAATCCGGAGTAACACACACACACACACATCACGCTTATATCCCTTGCGGGGTAGGCAGAGCGCAAACGACCGCAAAACGGATATTTACGCTACGTCTGACAAATATTTGAGGGTCATTCGAAAAATTGTGCATAGCCATAGTGATAGGTTGTCAGACCATCGCCTAAAATTGCAATACGGTGTGTATTGCAATCAAATAAAAAGGTTTACAAAAAAGGTATACATTACCTATTATACCTATTATATCTAAAATCTACGTAAAATTTTGAAATGTAGAGAACAAGCCGACGGGATAAAACATACACAAATACATACACATATCATGCCTTTATCCCTTGCAATTGCAAGGTAAGCAGAGCGTACACGGCCGCAAAAAACGAACATTTACGCCACGTCTGACAAACATTTGAGGTTCATTCGGAAAATTGTGTATCGTCATAGTGACAGGTTGTCAGCACATATTCGCCTAAAATTGCAATACACGCCCTCGAGTCCCTTAGTCGCCTCTTACGACTCCCATGGGTAAGAAATGGATGATGCTATTCTAAGCCGGCATCACACGGCACTACGGAGTAACACCTTTATTATAATAACAGCTACAACAGTCCACTGCTGGACATGGGCTACCCCTATTGGGGCGGTATTGCCATACTCACCACGCTTGGCAGCCGGATTAGCGAACGCAGTGCAAGATCTTGCATTCACAGGCAACAGATTCTCCATACCCTGGATGATTATCTCTGATGTGTCGCATAAAACGATTTATGCGACACCCAAGAGTAGAATTTGGGTGATGCTATTCTAAGCCAGCACCACACGGATCACACCTATGGTAATAAAAGTAGTTAACCTCTGAACCTCACCCGAAACTTCCTCCTCCGGAATGGCAGCCGCATGCTTATCCGCCGCCCTTCTTCTGACCAGCTCAGCTATGACCCCATGTAGCTCCGCCAGTCTTGCATCGTGAGCCCTTGCTGCAGCGGCTGACCTTGACTTTTCAGCGGCTAAAGCGCGGGCTAGAGCGTCCCTTTCAGCTCGTAAAGCGGCTGCATCGTCGCGGCCGCTGCTCGCTGTCGCTACCTGAGGACAAAGACATGAGAAAATTACTAGAGACCATCAGAAGAATTCTTCTATCAGAATACTGAAAAGATTGCGTGTCAATCTACGCTGCAGACACGTCACGCCAGTCGATCAATTCATCAAAGGCAAAAAAGACGAAAGACATTATAATACATTCAAATATGGAAGGACGAGGTGGAGTGAATTTGAAGTGCCCTCAATTTACTCATACTCTTGTAACCTACCAAAGCATGGAGTCCATTCTGGCCAGGCACGGGCGGCGCAGTCACAGGTCTCAGACTAGAGTACCGCCACGAACTCTCCCTCGAAATCTCTTCTTCAGGAACATTCGGACAACACAGATACCAGCTTCTACTCCGTCTCACTCCCGCACTCGTTTCCAGCTGCGTCAGAGGGAGACGACCGACGACCTCCAGCTCCGCCAGCAAAGGTTCCTTCTCTCTGGGTTCTGGCATGGGAAAAGTCCCGGCCGTCGAATAAGTCTCCTCTCTCCGCGAGTTTTCTGGAGTGTGGTATTCTGGAAGGCTCCATTGGCGGTCTCTTAACGGCGGCACTTCCCTGATTGGTACGTCGTCTACCACGTCATTGGTGGTTTTCTGCTCGTCCAATCGCGGAGGCGATGTGGGTATCACGTGATTTTCGGGTTCTGTGATTGGTTCTTTTCGTTTTAACCGTTCTAAGTCGGCATAGTAGTAAGCTGTTGACCGAGGCGGGTCCTCCGGAATGGTCCTGGATCCTGATAGAGTTTGTACCTTCATGATTTCATATTATTGGATGAAACTTTGATAAGCTTTTCTATTTTTGTTCAGGCACAAGTTTCATGTCACATTTTGCTATATTGAAATAAGAAAATTGTAAGTCAAACTTCGCAACAGAATAGTGGTCACAGATTCACAATATGTACCAAATGTTACCACTGCTCTGCATGCAATATCCTTGTCGCGTGACGTCACAATCCCTTTTCGAGTGGTGTTTATCTGCTTACGGTAATATGAGTTTTATACCCTATTTGGTCCGGAACATGTTGTGCACGCTTTAATGATCCGGAAGTAATGGGTTTCTACGTACATAGGGTCTGCTAAAGTTACCTGACCCTCATAAGCCGGTTATATTTAGAGGCAAAGAGGTCAGTTTATTATTGGAAACCTTAGTTTAAAAACGCTCAAGTCTAGTTCGGTATAAAAGCTAAAGTATAGAGTGGTTGACAAAGGGATACCATCGTTTTGCATATTGATGAAGTTCCTAATATACTTTGGCATACCTCGGTTTGCATTTATTTTGTCATACTATTTGTTTGGCATAATATTTATGTGTGATACTGCATTGAAAGTCATACTTTTATTTTGACCTATTTTATAATTTGAAACACTTTTAAAGTAATAGGTTATGGTGCGGCGGGGGTGGCCCTTGGACCACCCCTAAGCCGCGAACATGCTTTTCTAGGAGTATGTAGTCGACATTAGGACTTGGTAATTTATGCTTCAAGGGTTATGCGTGTTGTTTTTATGACTTTGAATAATTATGCCTAAGTATATAAAATATGCGTAATACAAATATGACTTAAAATTTTATGCAAACCGACCCCAAACCGTTGACAAAGGCTGATGAAAGTATCAAATATACTCCGACCAATTCCTGACCACGACCACTCCGCCAAGAGTGTATGACTGAGAAGAAGATATGGGTGTTTTATCGATAGGAAACAGTAAATCTGTTGGAAAAATCAATCACTTCAGTTGCAGTCAGTGACCGCATAATGACCTTCAGCTGTCGTATCGGATTACGTCTTGAGTAAAAACAGATTTAGCGCAAAATGAACTAATTTAAACTCCGATCATCCTGGGGTCGTATTCCGCTATTTGAAAAGCGTCTCGTTGTGGTTCAACAGAGTGTCAGTTGAATGGTTTTGGCCGTTTCATATTTCGCTAACAGTTTGAAGTATAAAAAACCACAATGGCTATTATTGGCTATAGAATGACAGGTGAGTTTCGTTGGCATTACAATGACAAGAAAATAAGAGAATCGGGACCCGAGGCCTGAATTCCGGTAAATGAAAATGTTTCCGTCGTGTCTCGTGTCGATAGAGTGTCAGTTGGATGGTTTTGGCAGTTTTCAGACAGTTTCTTTTGCTACAATAAAATGACAGCTAAATAATAAATAAATATTACTGCGCCGCCTAGCCCCAAAATAAGCAAAGCTTGTATTATGAGCAGTAGATAGCTGAAATTATACTTATTTACTTGTTTTTCAAAATAAATGCGTACTATAGAAACACACAGAAAAAACACAAATATCTGAAAATACATACATACATACATATATCACGCCTTTATCCCTTGCGGGGTAGGCAGAGCATAAACGGCCGAAAAAACGAATATATCTGAAAATAACCTGTTTTTTTTTTATTTGGTTGGGATCGAACCTACGACCCTCGGCTTAGCAGGCAGGGTACTATCCGCTACGCCATCGGGCCAGTCGAAAGTTGAGTTGAGTATCGAAGCATGTGACAACCTACATCCGTCACTCCCTGTATCGCCGTATTTACACAGATTAATTTTGAACAGAAGTTAAATCAGGCAATGACCTTTATTCTGCCAACATGGATTGAGTTGGATTTAAATTCCTACATTAATCTAATTCCTCGTAAATCCCGCTCACATCCGGACTGACGTTTCAGCATCAGTCGTTGACCGCATTCAGACAACCTTGTATCTTATAATGGAAGCATAAATTATAAACGTACTACCCTTAAAGGAACGCATTTAAAATTTTGAATGGTCACTATGAGGTACAGAAGTTTGAGTTTTTTTTTGTAATTAATGATTGGGTTGCTCTTGACTCTAGTCTAGGTCATAGGAAGCGCTTAGTCCGAATTGGTGGAATGGCAACCAGGTACGGATGGTATCCGGCGGTGCGTCTGGATGTCCGATGGTAGAAGGGAGCTGGTGGAACAAGGTCGTGAAGCTCTTGAGCACATACCAACTTAAAACCCACGTTTAAGGGGCCACAATTTTAAACTTTTCAAGACTAGAGCAATTAACAACACAATAAATTGCTAAAAGCTATTGTAAAAACAAACCACGAACCAATTTAAAAACAAACTTGATAATCTATCTATCTATACATACATACATATATCACGTCTTTAACCCTTGCGGGGTAGGCAAAGCGAAACGGCCGCAAAAAAACGGATATTTACGCCACGTCTGACAAATATTCGAGGGTCATTCGGAAAACTGTGTATCGCCATAGTGACAGGTTGTGAGCCCATCGTCTAAAATGCAATACACTCCCTCGAGTCCTTTCGTCGCCTTTAACGACACCCACGGGAAAGAAATGAGGTGATGCTATTATAAGCCAGCATCACACGGTAAATCTATACTTAAATGACAAATAAATGAAATAAACCAACAATGGATAAACGGATACAGGCAACGAATAATAAAATTGTTAATTACTAAATCAGGTGAGATGAGAGATGGTGTTCTTTATTAATTCTAACTACAAAATAATGCGCCAAAAACAGAAGAAGTATGTTCTCAAAAACTTTTGAGATCCTCTGAAATAAACATTGTGCCTTAAAGCACTAAAAACGGATATAACGCATAAAACGGACATTTACGCCACGTCTGACAAACATTTGAGGGTCATCCGGAAAATTATGTAAAGCCATTGTGACAGGTTGTCAGCCCATCACCTAAAATTACAATACACACCCTCGAGTCCCTTAGTCGCCTCTTACAACTCCCACGGGCAAGAAAGGGGGTGATGCTATTCTAAGCCGGTATCACACGACCAATATTATGGCTTTTAAATAAGAAATACTGATAAAGGCAGCACTGAGCTAAGCCTTCAATTGTGTTCTTATTATTATATGCGATAAATCCACAATGGCTAACTCGACCTGCTGCCTAATGTGCTTCAAACGAATTAATCATTTGTTCAAATAAAGCGCAGTCTGGCGAGTCGAGGACATCATAATTGCGCTCGCAGACTGATTCTGACTCAGCAAGGATTAAAAGGGCACATAAAGATTACTCAGTAGGTAGTACCTAAATACAAGCTTCGACATCATAATTTTTTTTTCGTGTGGGACACTGAGTTGTCGAAAGGCCCGATGAACCCTGGTGTCAAAGTTTTTTAACCGCCTACTGGTAGTAGCAGGCTTCTGACATTATTGTGTAAAAAAAAACATAAAATTGGAACATCGAGTTAACGAACAACCCGTGACCGTATTTCGCTATTAAAAGCATCAGTTGTGTTTCAGTAGACTGTCAGTTGGATGGTTTCGGCCGTTTCGTATTTCGCTTACAGTTTGAAGTAAAGACATCACAATAACTCAATTGTCATTGAGTTTCGATAGCATTTACAATGGCTAAAATGTACCCCGGGGTCCCCGATGTTACGATAGTGAAGTTTTGTGTCTTCTCCCTTGACAGCTAGCCCTTCAGATAAAACACATGACAATCAGATTTAAACAGACATTTGTCTCGATTCCACGATACTAGCTAAAACGACTGATTAAAAATAGCACTGTCACTTTTTGTTAAATAGGCTCAGACAAGGATAGAACGATCTCATAGATATGAATGTACGCATTTTAAGTGCTATCTGTTAAAATGAATACATACAAAGATATCATAGAATATAAATTTAAAACTGAAATTTTAAGACATGACATGACTAAAATTGTCCATGACATCTACTATTCTTTGCAGTGCTATTTTGCTATTTTTAAATAGCCGTTTTATTATAATTTATATTTTATAATTTTATAGTAATTCATTTTTTACACGTTTATTTTATGAACTTGTAAGGTATTATTTTACAGTGGGCTTTTGCCTCGAAAAAACTTTTATAATTATTATTTAATTACAAGTACCTAAGTGTCACAAATTTCTAAGAAGAACACTTAAGCCTCAAGCAAGTGTCAATCCATTTAAAGCTAAAAGGTATGCTTCAAGGCAATGATGCAAGCTTCAACTCAAACCGAATCATAAAACCTTTAATCACAAACCCAATCACATGTGACGTAAGCATGATCATGTCTAAACCAATGTTGACCAACACACCATAATTAACGCAATACATCCGTACTAATATTATAAATCTGAGAGTTTGTGTGTGTGTGTATGTATGTTACCTCTTCACGCTCAAACGGCTTGATAAGTTTGGATGAAATATGGAACACAGGTAGAGTATAACCTGGAATAACACATCAGCCAATTTTTACCGCAGGAAAATAACTATTACCACGGGAAAATTAGTGGCATTTTGAAATCGCTGGGCGGAAATCTACTCTATCTAGAGTACTTTCGGGCGCGCCTCTCTATGTTCTCTGTCAATAGGATCTTTTAATCATAAACCTAATCATAACCACATGTAATGTCAACATGTCAGTTCCAATGTTGACCAACACACCATAATATCAATGCAGGGTATTATCGGCCGCGCCTCTAGTTACCAAGCCGGTTTTCTATTAGGACATTACAAAATTGTTATAAAAAAAAATTGTGTGACACAAATTTCTTTTTTTTACAATGACGGTTCATGACGTCAATAAGTGATATGATAATACTATCCTACATTGAATAAAGAATTTCAATTTCAATTTTAATACCAGTTTAAGGGGTCGACATACATAGGTACATAAATATTACACATCAACTTTAACAGTCTACTGGACATGGGCCCCTCCCAATTGGAAGGTAGTTACTATACTCACCATGCATGGCAGGCGGATTGGCGAGCGCAGTGCAAGGTGTTGTATTCACAGGGAACGCTGCTGCCCATACCCTGGCAGCAGCGAAATCCCTAGATTCATCCCTAAGGCCTCTTACGACACCCGCGGGCATAAATGGGCTGTTGATATTCTAAGCCGGCACAACGTTGCAATAAATATACATATCACGCCTTTCACGGGGTAGGCAGAGCGTTAACAGTCGCTATCGCCACGCCTGACAAATATTTGAGGGCCGTTTCAGAAAAATCGTATATCAGTATAATAACATGTTGTTAGCCTGTCGCCTAAAATTGCAATACACATGTAACCGTACAGTACCTTAATCACCTACGACACCCGCAGGAAATAAATGGGGTAGCGCTATTCTGAGCCGGCATCACACGGACGTTAATGTAAAAGTTATGTACTAACCAATTGTCAGGGTTTCCGTGCACACAAAGTTGTGCACACGGATTGAGGGCATTACAACACTGCTTCTAAACACACCTACACACGCGCTATATCTACACTAATATTATAAAGAGGAAAGATTTGATTGTTTGTTTATTTGTTTGTTTGTTTGTTTGTTTGCATTGAATAGGCTCCGAAACTACTGATCCGATTTTAAAAATTCTTTCACCATTAGAATCCTACATTATTCCTGATGAACATAGGCTATATTTTATATGAGAAAAAAATAGGGATCCGCGTGAAAATTTCGATAATGTAACCCAACGTGTGGAAAATGTACCAAAAAAATATCTTATATCGCGTACACTGTGGAAATTATTGACAATAGAGCAAAGTGATGTACTACAGTTTTATAAAGGACATCAATATCTATAATAATGTCCGCGATACCATATGTCTAACTATTACAGTTATGCCACAATAACTACTTTTTCATTTAAAAATGTACCAACTACGCCACATTATTCGTACCAGTGTAATGATTACATTTAATCATTACTGTAATTAAGGTCAGTACTGTGTCAGGGATAGCCCTCCGAATACTGATAGGGTACATGCAGACCATGAAACTGAACAACTTTCCCCTAGGAACATATTTCAGGAAACGTAAAAAAACTGACTTCCCATAGTGAATGCAGTCAGCTGGTTGTGATTTTGTATGGAAGGTCATTTTTTCGGCGTTTCCTGAAATATGTTTCTAGGGGAAAGTTGTCCAGTTTTATGTTTCATGCACCCTATCAGTGTTCGAAGGGCTGTAGCCCTCAGAATACTAATAGGGTACATGCAGATCATGAAACTGAACAACTTTCCTCTAGGAATTTATTTCAGGAAACGTAAAAAAACTGACTTCCCATAGTGAATGCAGTCAGCTGTTTGTGATTTTGTATGGAAGGTCATTTTTTTGGCGTTTCCTGAAATATGATTCTAGGGGAAAGTTGTCCAGTTTTATGTTTCATGCACCCTATCAGTATTCCAAGGGCTGTCCCTTACTCGGTATAAAAAGACGACAAAAAACATTAAATAAAGCATTAAAAAAATCTACACTAAAATAATACATACATATTATGCCTTGCGGGGTAGGCAGAGCGTAAACGGCCGCAAAAACGGACATTTACGCCACGTCTGACATATTATGTTTGAGGGTCATTCGGAAAATTGTGTATCGCCATAGTGACAGGTTGTCAGCCCATCGCCTAAAATTGCAATACACACCCTCAAGTCCCTTAGTCGCCTCCTACGACTCCCACGGGAAAGAAATCGGGTGATGCTATTTTAAGCCGGCATCACACTAAAATAATAATTATATAATCTACACTAATATTAGAAACAGCATTTTATTTATTGTTTGTATCAAACTACGAAACTACTAAACCGATTTAAAAAATTATTTTACCGTTAATTGAAATTGAAATTCTTTATTCAATATAGGATAGTATTATCACGTCATGCACGTTCATTCTAAAAAAAGAAATTTGTATCACACAATTTTTTTTTTTTTATTACAATTTTGTTATGCCCTAATAGAAAACCGGCTCGGGCGGGATAAAAAAAATAAAAATATAGACACTGCCATGGGGCTGGCTAGGTTAATCACACGGCATGTAACTTTACGCCACCACCATCTGAAAACGATATTTGTTTCAAATTGAAGTCAAGATTTTTAGAATCCTACATTATCCCTGATGTACATAGGCTATATTAAACTGTCTTATTCCCGGGGGGAAATTGTTAGCAGCGGGTGAAACCGCTGGGCGGGCTGCTAGTATAGAGATAAAGTACGTACTGCCACTTAAGTAGGTGGGTGTTGCAGGTGACATAACTTTAACTTGTGGCCATGGCTCTCAAAGTACAGACAAAACTCTGTCATTATAATAATCAATACAACGATATATACACCCACTAGCTGTTACGCGCGGCGTTGCCCGCATAAGTGGTGATAAAAACTATCCTATGTGTTAATCCATGTTACCTTCTATTCTATATGTGTGCCAAATTTCATTACAATCGGTTCAGTAGTTTTTGCGTGAAGAAGTAACAAATAAACACACAAATAAACATACAATCCTTCGCATTTATAATATTAGTAAGATTTCAGCTCAAGTTGTATATTTGTACGGTATTTATTTATTGTGGTGCCTAAGATGTGATGCGAAATGAATAATTATATTTGTATTTCTATAGACGTTCGTCGATTCGGTTTGCCACACAAAATGAAGAAAGAAAATATTAGGCGTGTCATTTTGGATTTGACAATTTAAAAGTTAACTAAACAAAAATTGCTTTTTTTAAAAAGTTTCATGAATGAGTATGTCCCACTAGAATCTAATTGGTAAAGTTTATTTAAAATAAATATCTAATTATTTGAGATGCACCGACTAGTAATTTTTATAGTCGGCGACTAGACGGCTGTACAGCAGATAAGTTAGCTGCCATAGCGACATGGACTTTTATTATAATAGTTAATTTCAACGATAAATAATGATTATTATTTATTATAGTTGGGCTCTCAAAACGTGCACAGACGCTTTCTTCTTTTTAAAAACGCCACCAAAGTAATAATCGGCTCAGCCATCGTCGGCTGTTTTTCGGTTGGTAGTCGGTTAGTCGGCTAAAACTATAGTCGGTTCATCTCTTTTCATAATAAATTTTGTAAATTAATACTTTGCTTCATACCACAGTGAATAATAACAAGATAAAAACAGCCCTAAATGCATCACAAAAATATTTTACAACGACCTTCCTATCTCCAATCGAGACCTCCCCTGGGGGGTCAAACCACCCACTTTGAGAACTGCTGCACCAGAAGTTGAAATTCCAACCTCTGAGAAAAATATAATAATTTTATAGTAGCTGTATTCCTCTCTGGAGTGTAGTAAAAGAGATTCCAGTGAATATAATACGAGTGTATTTTCTACGTTGTAGAGTCTTGTCTTCTTATACCGTGAATAGCAGTACCCCATTTCTTTCCCGCGGGAGTCGTAAGAGGCGACTAAGGGACTCGAGGGTGTGTATTGCAATTTTAGGCGATGGGCTGACAACCTGTCACTATGGCAATACACAATTTTCCGTATGACCCTCAAAATATGTTTGTCAGACGTGGCGTAAATATCCGTTTTTTGCGACCGTTTACGCTCTGCCTACCCCGCAAGGGATTATAGGGGCGATATATGTGTGTGTGTGTGTGTGTGTGTGTGTAGAGTCTTCTACGATGAAAATTATTATGTTCTTGTTTACCTACGTTATACTTTGAAAATCTTGACTTCAATTTGAAACAAATGTCGTTCACAGGTGTTGAGCAACTTGGACAGCCCCGAGGCAGTGCCTTAATTTTTATTTTTTTAATCCCGCCCGAGCAGATTATTTATTAGGACAATACAAAATTGTTACAAGAAGAAGAAAATTGAATCAACCTTTTTTTTCATAGACGGATCATGACGTTAATAAGTAATAGATAATACTATTCTACATTGAATATTTAAAGTTAATTTCATTTTCATATAATGTGAAATTTTACTAGTGTCCGATAGCGAAATCTTAAGATGGGCTGGTGATAAGCAACAACTTTCCCCATGTAACACATGTAACATAGGTTGAAAATTGAAATATGTCAAAAATATTTTGAGTTTCCATAGTAACCCAAAACAGCTGATCGGCAATTTTGTATGGGAGGTCCAATTTTGTTTACGTATTTCTACCTATGTTCCTTGGGGAAAGTGGTTCCTTATCACCATTGTTATAATATTTAAGGATTCTAATAATGTTACTTACCTACATACAGAACAGGTCGAATATACAACCAGAATAACCTCTTTCTTCAAAGACGGTCGATTATCTAATTCGAAGGCACATCAAAGTGATTATTTTTGTCAAAACAATAGTGTTAGTCAATGGGGCGCCCCGGGGCACAGTTGGCGCTTGATGGTGTGATTAAGGTGTGAATTAGATCCGGACAGCATGCAGCAGCGGCAGACGGCAGCTACGGACTGCACTACTTTACGTTAAGGTATCTATAATTTCAGGGCCGTTTTTGACCTTTAAGAGGACCTGAGCACGTTAAAATACCTTACCTTAAATTAGTGCTGTCACTTTCCGTCAAATAGGTTTACAAAAGGATAGGAGATATTTTAGTCACGTCATGTCTTATAATTTGATACGTGTCATAAGGCGACAATGAAAACAGTGGTGACTAAATTGACTGGAAATTTTCCAGATGAAGTGGTTTCGGCACCAAATGTAAATAAATTTAAAAATTTGCTTGATAAATACACTACAGGCATCAAGACTACCTAAGTAGAGCACGGCTGGATGCGGGCAATTATCAGTTGTACCAACTGCCTGCCTGTCTACAAATAATAAAATAAAAAAATAAAATAAAAATTGCGAAGAACCCATTGTCATTTTTAAACATGAGAGGACTTAGACATCTCCTTTCCTTTTTAAAACCTATTTGACGGAACGTGACAGCACGAATTTAAGGTAAGTTAAGATAATTTATATCCCAAGTTGAGGCCATTATGTACCTAAATGCTGCGACAGTACGCTACACTACGGAAAACAATTAAGAGGAAGACCACAGAGAAGTTATTGTGACCAACTAAAAGAGAAGGCAGGTGTGACAACCTACAGAGACCTAAAGGATGTTATTCACAGAAGAGACGATGGACGATCATTCCACCGACCAAAGTGACTTTCTTAGCGCCAACGCTCTGTCTTGACATTATTATCTGTCCGACTTTGGAAGGTCGCATCGTGCCTAAGTAGCTGTAATACGGCAAGGTGTCGTCGTGTTTGGTTAGATTGTACTAACCGCGCCCGCGCAGGGAGCTAGACAACCCACCAAAGCGCTGCTCTTGTATTTTGGCATGTCGCAGGAGTTGGTCTCAACCGCGAGCGCGAGCTAACTTGCGTCTGCCGCTGCGGTTTGTCGCCGACTCCCAATTCAGACCTTAACGTACTGCATACCGGCGCGGTGGTAGACCCCTGGCGGGATGCCAGATGTCGAATTATCTACTACGATTAGTGTTTCCATGCCAGCCCGGTTTGGCAGATTATATTACAGCGTATCAGTAATTGTGCATGCACACACACGCCTATAATACCTTGCGAGGTGGGTAGGCCGAGCGCAAACGTCAGACAAATATTTGAGAATCATTCGGAAAATTGTGTATCGCTATAGTGACAGGTTGTCAGCCCATCGCCTAAAATTGCAATACACACCCTCGAGTCCCTTAGTCGGCTATTACGACTCCCATGGGAAAGAAATGGGGTGATGCTATTCCAAGCCAGCGTCACACGGCAACAACAAATAAGTAATAGTATAGGTTTTTTTAGGGCTGTGCAATTTTAGCCCCGGGACTTTGAAATCTACACCTGACCATTTGTACCCCTTACTTTTTGGCCATTGTAATGCCATATAATATCAATTGTCATTATAATGCCACTGTGCCACATTTTCTATACTTCAACTTGAATATTGATGATAGCGTGTCAGTGGTACTTCAGTTGTATATAGATAGCGTGTCAGTGGCGTGGAAGACCACGAGAGGCAAGAGGGCGTTTCGTATTCTGCTAACAGTTTCAAGTATAATATATGACGGTGTCAATAAAATTGACAGTTGAGTATCGCCGACATTGCTAGGGTAAAAAAAATAGGAGGATTCGGGCCTGGTTACATGATAGGCTGACAGTGACAGCCTGTCACTATGGTGATACAGCATTTTCTGAACAATCTTGAAATAATTGAATTAATTTCCAGCATAGTAACTTTCTCAGAACTTATATAGCCATGAAAAAAGCTGTCTATCTCTCTCTCTCTCTATTCATGTGGGACACCGAGTCGTCCAACGACAAAAAAGCGGTAACCCACAACGACATTGTTAAATCGTCTGCAAAAGAAGGAATGAACTTTCTGAGTACCTACTATACTTACTACGAGTTTTGTTGTTATCGCGTTTTCAATAAATATCTTTGCGTGCCGGCAAATTCGCATGTTTCCATGAGAAAGCTATGACATTTGCCCCGCTCGCTACAAGACACTACATTTTATTGAACAGCATAAAGTAAATACCTTACGTAATGTTCATGTTCTTAGAAACTTTGCGTGTGCAAGTCATTTTGTAAGCGCTTTCTATTTAAACATTTAGTGGAAGGGTATAGTAGAGCTCATCTAGATAATGCCTTTTTATAAAGACGCATTCATACAGGTACTATGTGTATGTGCTGCCCTTAAAAATTTAGATCTCATAAAAAGTGGTTTAGTGTCTTGATGTTCAGTGTAAAAGTTACAGTTACAAAGCATTTAAAATGTTCTTATAATAAATAACCTTCAAAAAGTTTCTTATGCATTTTCAGTGTGAACATGGCGTGAAAAAAATGACATGTAAAGCCACTTACTCTGAAAATAATAAATTATCTTTTCCTTTTCTTTTTATTTAATGGCGTCCCTACCAAAGGTTTTGACGGATGATTACCAGTTTCAAGGAATTAATACTTTTTGGTGAATTTGCACACTTGCCTTTATATTAGGAATGGTCAAAAGTAAACTGGTAATTCGGTAACTCACGATTCGCTAAGATTTTTCACACGTACTGCACAAAATTTGCTTTTGACAGCCAGCAAATGATAGCCGCAGGGCGATGTGATGGGATTATTTGGTGATATGGCGTTCCTTTGCAATTTCATACATACGTACAACTCCTTTCGTCAATAAACCGCAAAATCCTGCGTGCTTATCATAGTTTTTATTCTTGCGCATCTACAATGACCCAACTAATTTTCTCTGAGTCAATCTGAGCTGAACTATAACTGCGACAAGCAGACGAATGGCATTAAGTCCTACATGACCTAATCAACGAACGTTCCGGGCCCAAATTGAGCCGTGAATGAGTTAGCCTTAGTCACCCCTCACCCCTTAACCCCCTTGAGAGGGGTGGGTTGGGGTACACCGCGCAACTGCAGGGTGTAAGGGACAGCCCTCCGAATACTGGTAGGGTGCATTCAGACCATAAAACTGAACAACTATCCATAAATAAATATTTTAAGAAACGTAAATTTTTTTATGACCTCCCATAGTAAATGCAGTCAGCTGATCGTGATAATGTATGTAGTTCAGTTTCATGGTTTGCATGCACCCTATCAGTATACGGAGGGCTGTCACTTACACCCTGTATATAGGGCACACACAGGGAAGAGGAAAAATTTCGTTTTTGTGGTTCTGTGATTATGTGATACTAGAAAAAACCCTGTCATTTCGACATTATGTTTTCACTCTGAAAGTATATTAATCAGTCTTTTTAACTTAAGAACTTCAGTGTGACAGCAAACTGCGTCTGTTCCCAACACGCATAGTAGTGTGGAGAAAACCCGTGTCGTCCAAATAAGGCATTTGCGGCCGATGTGGCGCAGTCATTTCCCTGAGGATTCCCTGTATGTACCATTCCCCCTTCTGACCTTGACCGAGTAAGCAGAAGCCTTCAACTCTATCTTTTCTGAACTGATTTTGCTAAAGTACTTAAGAGTCCTATTAAGAATTTGCCCGGCCGCATTATAGGTATTTGACGACTCGGTGGCCAGCCCGCGATCCGTGCGACCAGCGCGACCAGAACCAACTTATCTTGACCCGCTGTCGCCGCCGCGCCGCTGCGCTTTCTTTGTGGTTTATATTGGTGTTTTGAGTTTCATAATTATAATGCAGTATGGTAAAAATATGAAATTTTAATTCAATATATACACCTTAGATAGGATAACTTTTGTATTATTTTTAAACATGTCAAAAGTAGGCAGTAGCAGGTAGGGTAGGTACGTAATTTTTAGGCTTACTAATAAAACAACCTTTTATATTAGCATAATTGGCCTCTAAGAATCTAAGGCAGAAAATTAATAAATTAGAGACAAATGATTTGTTGCAAAATACTACCAGTATTTTATTCAGCACAATATTAATAACTCAGCCACAAACAAAGTTGTCGCTAAATAGTAAGGTAACATAATTAATACTCCAAATATTTTGCGACAAATGGTTAGTGGCTGAGTTATTAATTCTTAGCCACAAGTTACTTTACTAATTTGGGGTAAATGCTAAACTCGCTACTCTGGGCAGGCAGGATAAATTTCCCTTCCCTTTCACCCCTCCCAATGGAGACAACCCCTCTTATGTCTTGAATTACTTGCGCCATGTCCTCTTTGTATTTCGTCCGTGCTTATCACACAAACATACACATACTACCTATACAAAATGAGTCTTTCAGGAAAAAAATATATTCGTTTCCCACCCACAGTCTTTGCCACCACGCTATTGAACTGTTCTGCTCAGTTGCTATATATAGCAAGTTGTCGAACATTTTTCTCTTATTAACATTAATGCCTTTACTTTTGTTGTAACATCCTCTTCTTTTCACAATAAAACAATTTATTCTATTACTATGTTATTTTCCCGGATTTTGTCGTTTTACTATTTCAATACAATCCTTGACTGGAATTGCAGTAAAAAGCGATTGGACGTCAAAACAATAGAATATGCAGAACTTTTAGAATGGTGCCTAACATCTGGTTACCTATTGTGGAATGATGACTTCTACATACAAGTCGACGGCGTGGCTATGGGCTCTCCAGTATCTCCCTTGATAGCTGACGTCTTTATGGAGGACTTTGAGGATCGAGCCCTAAGGCACGCTCTGGCTGTGCCGAAGATGTATAAAAGTTACGTAGACGATACCTTCACCATGCTTCCACAAGGCCAAGTTATTGCTTTTCTAAATCATTTAAATTCAATTCATCCCAATATTAAATTTACAATGGAATCAGAGCAAAATAATCAATTAGCATTTTTAGATATAATTAAAAACACAAATGGTACAATCAGTCATTCCGTTTATAGAAAGCCAACCCACACAGATAGGTACCTAAATGGTAACTCTCACCATCATCCGAGCCAATTAGCTGCCGTTGGAACCTCTTTTTTTCAGAGAGCACGCGGTATCTGTGACCCCCACCTAGACGATGAGCTTAAGTATGTGAGACGAGTACTCTATGAAAATAACCTGAAGCCACCCCGTCAACGTGACAGAAACCGTGCCAAACCATCCACAGTCGAACGACAACCAGCATACTTACCATACTTGAAGGGAGTAACTGATAAGATCGGTAGAATTCTGAAGCAAGCTTCAATCAAGACCATTTTCAAGCTGCCGAGGAAGATCAGCCAGTACATCAGATCAGTCAAATGCAACATCCTTCTCCAAGACCCTGGTGTTTATAAACTTGACTGTGACTGTGGACTCTCATACATAGGAGAAATAAAGAGAAATATATCTACACGTCTAAAAAAACATATTGCTGATGTAAAAAACCGTCGTGACAGACAGTCTGCAGTGTGTGAACATATCATGGATAACACCACCCATTATGTCAGATTCGATAAGGCGAGAGAGAAGAGATTCATTCCTAGGAAAGTATGGGAAGCCATAGAAATTCAAAAACATCCGAATTTCAACAGAGATACTGGATGGGGAATCTCATCAACTTAGACTCCGCTGATTACACAGCAGAAGAACCAGATCCAACATTCTGTAAGACCCACTATAACCCGGTGTGGAACATGGACGTTACGCTAGGCAATTAAGAAATATATGGCGGTAGAACAAAAATAATTTCTATTCTATTATAATGACGTCTAACACCTTAGTCATCCGTGACCACGGGCTCTGTAAAGAGCTCGAAACGTAGGAATTATAAAATCCAAAATAAACACTACTTAAATCCGTTTAAAATTGTTTTATTGTGATGAGTAATAGTTGTGCAAACTCAAGAAAATATTATCCTCTTCTTTTTTCCTATCTTCGGTGCAGTAGTAAGCTTCACAATCTCCGTGACCGCCAAATATGTGTTTGGGGATTAAAATATCTTTCTGAATCTTGATGATTTTGACACTACTGATCCGTACTGCAGAAGTTGAATGTTCATTATGTTGATTCTCACCCAGTTCTCTATAACCGGAGAAGTATACTTCTTCGTTTTATTAGTTGGATCAACTAGAAATCAAGACAGGGTTATAGGTAACAGATTAAAAAGAACGGCATTTGTAACGTATTATTAAATATTTGATTAATTAAAACTTACATCAGACAAGCTTCTTTTTACAGCATTTTAGCTTCTAAGAATGTAACTCGGCTACTCAATTAATGACTCAGCCACAATTTTTTTTTGTATCCTTCTTATAAATTACAGTTCAGAAATACGAGCGTACTCACACTAGTGAGACGAATGCAGAAGTTGATTGTTCATTATGCCGCTTGCGGCCGCCGCCTAACGTGCTTAATGGCATAAGGCTCCTTGAGGGCGATACCCTGGACACGGGTTCCACCATGAAGGGTTTGCTTCAGTCGCTGTACCCGGATGACAACCCCGGCACTGATACAGTCTATCACAGGGAGGTTCGTGTTGCAGCCGCTTTCACACCCTCGGGTGAGAACACTTTGGCTCCGACCAAGCGGTCGGTGGACTTAATTGTCCGATCACTTCCGAACACAGCCCCAGGTGTGGATGGTATCACTGCCCGGATTGTCAAATGGGCATGGAAGGCCACGTCCGACGAGCTGTGGCTCGCGGGTATAATCGGGGAAAAAGCCTCCAATTGCTTCGGCAAAATGTCGCGGGTTTCCGCGACCAGATGGGGGATTCGGTACCCAGCACTAAGGTTGCTCTACGCAGGAACCTATGTTGCTGTAGTGTGTTACGCCGCGGCTGTATGGTACCGACGTTCATCCAACTTCGTGGTTCGTCGTACGCTGCTTAGGTCTCAGAGACCGGCGCTGATACTTTTATCGAAGGCCTACAGGTCGTGCAGCACTGCAGCGTTACCTGCCTGTGTGCTTGCAGGGGTTCTGCCGGCCGACCTGGAGGTTCTTCGTGCAGGACGCATTGCGGACGAGGGAGTCCAACTGGCCCCCAAGGAGCGTAGGAAGCTGAAAGATACCGTTCGGGCAGATGTCGTGGCAATTTGGCAGGACAGATGGGAGTCCGGCGAGGACGGTCGCGACCTTTTCCGCTTCTTCCCAAATGTTGCTGTGAGGCTGAGTTCGACCTGGGTCGAACCCGACTACGTGGTTTCCCAACTTCTCACTGGGCATGGGTGTTTCAGGCAGCGTCTGCATTCGATGCGGCTGAATGAAACACCCACATGTCCGTGCGGTGAGGCGAACGAGAGCCGGGATCACGCACTTTGGGAATGTAGCTTGTACGCAGACCTACGCACAGAGATGCTAGATTCGCTCATGAGAGCAGAAATCGGTCCGGTTTATTTTTCGGACCTCATTTCGTGCCGAGAGAACTTCGTGTCCTTCAGGAAGTTCGCACACGCATGGCACACGATTAGGCGAAGCTTTGAAGGGTAGCTTGATAACGGGCCGCGAGGCGTGTAGATCACGTGGAGTGCTGTCTAGACCCAATTGGGTGTGGGCGCTAGAGGGTTAGCCGCCCCGACTCGCAAGTGTCGGGGAGAGGGCCGGGACGTTACAGAATTTGTGGGAGCCTGCAACGTGCTTAGCGGGAAAGAGCCCCTGGCAAGTACCGCTTTGCATTTCCCGAGATTCGGTTCGTATACCATTTTTGGTAGGAAGAACCATGGGTGGCAGGAGGGTTTGTTCATTATGTTGTATCTCGTCTGGTTGTCTATAACAGGTAAAGTGTATGAGTTTGTTTTATTGATTGGTTCAACAAAAAATCAAGACATGGTGATAGATAACTGATAAATCAAAAATACTGTAGATGAAACGTGTTATTATATATTTGATCAACTGAACTTAACATCAGATTAGCTTCATTTAAACAGCATTTTAAGCTTCTAAAAATCTAATTCTGTTACTATATTACTGACTCAGCGTCTAACTTACTTACTTTACTCTAATCAAAATATTTCAAAATGTTATTTAGTGGGTATGTTAATTATACAATAAATACTCACGTTACTAAATCATTTTTTTGTTGAGTTTACGATCCAATAAAAACATTTATTTTATTTTCCCTGGAAATAAAGGTTTTTTTTAATTAGAACGAATGCACAGCAACACAACGAAATCATAGAACCACATTATTCTCCCTATATTTGATAAATACTCACAGGTCAACGTCGCGTCAGCTGTCGAAATACGTACGCGTGTCGGGAAGAGCACGAACGACACAGATCCTACCTCTATAAGCGCTGGCGCGATACTGAGGTCCGGAGCATCGTTGCGCGAAATATATAGGATTTTTTGAATATTTTTAACAAAAAAATTCAAGTAAAAAAAATATTTTTTTTTTTACAATTTGATTTAGTACACCTTCCTCTAACACATAATTTTTTTTTGAAGTAATCCTATGGCAAATTTTTCCTACAGAAGCCATTCAAACAGCAAGATATTTCAACGAAATGTGAATGAGAAAACGAAATTTTAAACTATGTTTTAAAATGAATTTGAAAAATGTACAAAATAAAGTTTGTTCTCAAGGATATTCTCTATTTATATGTAAAATTAGTATTTAGCTACAGTGTACCATAGATCTAAAACCCAGGCCTAATATAAGGTCTTTTTCTTCATTTTCAGTAACTTGATTTAGTTTTCGCTTTTATATTATAAGTTACAATCTAAAATATCAAAATGTTCATAATACAATTTTTAGTTAAAGATATGTTTGACAATATGCAACAGAAATTTTATTTTTTTACCAAACAGTTTAACTTAAAAACGCTTCTTTATAACGCCTATTTTCGGTAATTTGCTAGAAAAAGGTGATAGCCCTCTTAAGTCACTGCTGTGCTAAAGTTTTAGTTGCTGAACGATGGGCTAACATTATACATACATATATCACGCCTTTATTCCTTGCGGGGTAGGCAGAGCGTATACGGCCGCAGAAAACGGACATTTATTTACGCCACGTCTGACAAAAATTTGAGGGTCATTCGGAAAATTGTGTATCGCCGTAGTGACAGGTTGTCAGCCCATCGCCTAAAATTGCAATACACACCCTCGAGTCCCTTCGTCGCCTTTTACGACACATTATAAGTAGAGATAAAAGCGATGGCTGACTTCAAATCTAAACTCAAAGTCAAAATGAAAACCAATCTTTGAAAAAACCTTCAAGAATCATGAAAGGTTCTAGAAGTTTCCTCGATTGAATTTTGATATTCCGCTAACCACATCATCATTTATTTGATGAGGTGGAGTGAGTCAAATGCCTCCAAGAGTTCGGAGAATCGACAGTCGTCTGCGAAACGACGCTCGATTAGACTAAGCGATTGATCAATCATTGCCTGGCTGTTTAGAAGCTTTTAGTGGGGAAAATTGTTTATATTCGTTCTTTAGATTTTCCTTTTTATATTATGAGTTTTCACTTCGTCCTCCGTCGTCAAATTATGTAACTTTTCACCTCTACCATTGAGAAAATTCTGCCAATGTTAAGTTTGGGAAAATGGCTGTACCTACCTACAGCTCGAATGCTTCGGGCAAAATAAGAATCAACGCAGAATTATTTTTTTGAAGTTCGTTCAGAAATATCACATGTCTCAATATTCAGTTATGATAAATTTTACAGAACAAACGCTTACTTAAATAACTGGCTGAAATAATATTCTAAACGCGCCCCCGTAATTGTCTTGATTAATTTTAATAAAATGAGATGTTCGAAATTGAAACCACTTTTCTCTATCCAGTAAATAAAAAACTCTTTTACTCACTGAATTTACGCGGCAAAACTGTTCTATTCAAAATGGAGAGGTGAAAAATGGAAATTATTATGCTTAGTGAGGGTTACCCTGGGGAAGGCCAACGTCCAGCAGTGGACTGCTGATGTATGTATGTAGTGAAGTGAGGGTTATGATATGAAGTGGACTCAAGTTTATTTTTGAATAGAATGGATAGATTCGACGACTAACACGGAAGATAGCTAGAAGAGATAGTTAAGTTATATTAGACGTCAAAAAACAAACCAATGAAACCGGGCTGTAGAGTGGAGACAAACAAAGTTTGTTTTGGCAGACATTGGGCTGTAAAATACTGACTTGACTGTCTGTCTGGAATAACTTAGCGACCAAAGTCAGAAGTGGGAAAATTATACGCTGTTGAGGCGATTCTTCCTCCTGCCGTCCCTAGCTGCGTATTTTAACGCATGCGTCTGTCAGACGAAAGGAAACTTCGAATTCCGAGTATTCTGATCTCATTTTCATAATTAATAAGGCAACGGTGCGTTCGTTATGCACCGTAGCCGTATTTGTCTACACTAATATTATAAAGAGGAAAGATTTGATTGTTCGTTTGTTTAAATTGAATAGGCTCTAAACCTACTGGACCGAAAAAAAAATCCTTCTTCTTTTCGTGTGGGACACTGAGCCGTCGAACGACCCGATGAACCCTGGTGTCAGAGTTTTTGAACCGCCTACTACAAGTAGTAGGCCTCTGACATGGTTGTGTAACGACCGCCGTCTTAGTAATCATAGACAGCAACCGGGACCGACGGTTTAACGTGTCCTCCGAAGCACAGCACCATTTCTTTTCGGATAATCAGGTGGTTCACCCTGCAATGTCCTAACCAGACCGGGAACAAATTCACAAAGTGATAAATATTAACTTTATGAGTGTCTCACCGAGAATCGAACCCGGAACCTTTGCGTCGCAGGCAGTCGCACTATACCACTACGCCACATCGGCCGTAAAACTAAAAACCAAAAATAAACAACTTTACTATTTTTGAAACATGAAAAGCCAGCCATACTATTCTATCTTCAAACTAAAGGAACAGTTTTACAGCAGTATGTAGATACTACTGTAGAGTAGGTCCACCCTAATAAGCCATATTTGACAGTTGTCAGATTAGTGCCGTGTGATGCCGGCTTAGAATAGCATCACCCCATTTCTGTCCCGTGGGAGTCGAAAGAAGCGACAAAGGGACTTGAGGGTATGTATTGCTATTTCAGGCGATGGGCTGACAACCTGTCACTATGGCGATACACAATTTTCCGAATGACCCTCAAATATTTATCATACGTGGCGTAAATATCCGTTTTTTGCGGCCGTTTACGCTCTGCCTACCCCGCAAGGGATTATATATATTTTATTGATGTGAGTATGAGTATGTCAAATCCGTGCTAAAGCTTTGGCAGAGAGTTAATTTTCCTTTATTGACATGATTTTGAGTATAGAACTGACAGCTGTCAAATATGGTTAATTGGGAAGGCCTTACTGTAACGGTATCGATCTGAGAAGACCAGCTGTAGGCACGTAACAGACACCAAGGTCACGGTGTTGCCAGCCACCAAACGTTTGCTTTATATCAAACAAAGTTTAGGAGTTTTATGACCATTTTATACTGTGAGTAAGGTAAAATACTTCTATTCAGCACTGCAGTACTTGCCGTGTGATGCCGGCTTAGAATAGCATCACCCCATTTCCTTCCCGCGGGTATCGTAAGAGGCGACAAAGGGACTTCGAGGGTTTCATGTGTATTACAATTTCGGGCGACAGGCTGACAACCTGCCACAATAGTGTTTTTTTTCTGAAACGTACCTCTAACATCCGTGAGTTTCTGAATCCTCTAACATTCGTGAGACGTGACGATGGCGATTGGCGACCTTTTTTCACGGCCGTGTACGCTTTGCCTACCTCGCAAGGGATAGAGGCGTGATATGTGTATGTATTCAGCACTTATATTCATTACTTCATCAGGCGCAATTGAAGTTGCTAAGCAAACTGTAATTTAGGTAGGTAGTGAAAGCTACAAAAAATATTTTCATGAAGTTTGTTGCGACTCCAGAATCACAAAGTAAGTATTGGCGGCTGCGTTGTGCCAGAATTGAAATCATGACGTACGATATTTCAGCCTGCTGTAAATGAAGTCGTCTCTCGCGTTATTAGCATCAAGATACATTTGCTAAATTCGCGGGTAATGGATGTGCCGCGGTAGCCCAAATGAAAGAGGCGTCGTCGCCACTAGTGATAGCGAAAGTCGCAGGTTTAAATCCTGCCGCCGGTAGAAATTCTGCAAGTCTTTTTAAATTAAAAATGTCTTCTAAATAACAAAAAAAAATGAATATTGAAATAATCAAAATTAACCATCAATAGCATAGAATTGAGCATAGGTAATAATTTTCATATAACGGACGATGATCTAACCGAACACAGTCCAGCCATTTAGCATCACCACACTAACTAGCTGGTGTTACTGTTACTTAGTTAGCATAAATGAAGAGGTCTTGTTGTATTGAGCATAGTCTGAGAAGTCTGTTTTGAATTCTGAGTAGTTTTTACTAGGAAACTGTAATCTACTCTAAAGTACCGCCGTTCCAATCCAGTTCTAGTCGTATTTGACAGCTGTCAGATTCGTGATAATACTACTTATTGGAACGGCGGTACTGTAAATTAATATTTTAAAGAGGAAAGATTTGATTGTTCGTTTGAATTGAATAGGCTCTGAAACTACTGGACTGAATAAAAAAAGAAAATTCCATTAGAATCCTAAAATTCAATGATCCCTGAGAAACAAAGGTTATAATAAAAGCCTTTTTCCTGCGGGAAAACGGTTAGCAGTGGGTGAAACCGCTGGGCAGGCTGCTAGTAATTGATAAGGCATATAAATACGGTTTTTGAATCTGTAATACCTAAGGCGGTTGTCCTACATGTCGTCGGTCGTTGCGTAATTTTAAGGCACCGTAACGCAAGCGTCTGTCAGACGAAAGAAAACTGCGAATTCCTATCTTCTTCCCAGGTCGTTTGACAAACTCATCCGTGAACGCACCGTAGTAGTACTTGTATGGAAATTCGCAATTTCCATTCGTCTGACAGACGCATGCGTTACGGTACCGTTTAAAATACGCAGCGATGGACGACAAATTGGGAGAACCGCTTTAGTTGTTCATTAAATAGGTAGGGGCTTTGCAGTCCCCTTGCAAAAGCAGACAAATTAACCCTTAAGGGCGGGGCACACCGGCTCCGTATCCGTTCCGTATCCAGCTCTCGTCCGTAGTCACGCACGAACTTATGACGTTGTAATTTATGGGACTGTATGAGATACGGCACACCGCTTGCGTTGCGTATCCGTTCCGTGCTGCACGATGTGCCGTGTGCCGTATCTCATACGCAGTCCCATACATTACAACGTCATAAGTTCGTGCGTGACGAGAGCTGGATACGGAACGGATACGGAGCCGGTGTGCCCCGCCCTTTAAACTTCGCCTCAGCCATTTCAAGTTTTATAGCAATGAGAGAACTGACTTACGGGTCGATATTGGCCTTAATTCGGGAAATAAATTCTCTTAACTAACCTTAAATTAGTGCTGTCACTTTCCGTCAAATGGGCTTCGAAAAGGAAAGGAGATAGATCTACGTCGTGTCATGTCTTATAATTTGACGCCAATACGCGTTATCTGTCAAAATAAGGACTACGACCACGGACTACGACGATAAAAACAATGGCGAATCAATTGACTAGAAATTGCGAAGAAAACATGACATGTCATAAATAACTCCTTTCCTTAACCTATTTGACGGAAACTGACAGTGCTAATTTAAGGTAAGTTTTATTTCTCGAATTGAGGGCATTGTCTCCTGAGGAGGGATGATGCTATTCTAGATTACAGTGGAGAGGCCAGGCTACTATCTACAATCTAAAGAAGTCCGGGCTCTCGATCTAGATGTAAGATGCTTTTCAAACTCAGATACGATTATCCAAACTGAAAATGAAATATTTGAAAGTATGTAAGCGGCGGCCGGGCCTTGAACCCGGGACCGGGGTACCGGCCCACTGCTCTACCAACTGAGCTACCGGCGCCTCAGCACCCACTACCAAATTTTCAATTAATAGATTCAACAACATTTTATCAATTTATTTTCATTTAAGAGATTAATATAGCACTGTAAGTACATAAAGCGGTTCTCACACGCATCGCATGTTTTTCCGGTATTTGCCAGATCCGGTTTCTGACAGTCGTATTTCAAGGGCAAATACTGAAATGGGTAGTCTTGTGCAAAAACCTTAAAACCGAACGAACCCAATGCTACTCATAAAGCATTGTAAACACATAGAAAACCATCGTACCTAGCCAGTCTCTCTCTTTTCGTGTGGGACACCGAGTCGTCCAATGACCCGATGAACCCTGAAGTCAGAGTTTTTCAACCGCCTACTACCACTAGTGGCCTCTGACATGGTTGTGTTACGACCGCCGTCTAAGTAATCATAGGCAGCAACCGGGACCGACGGATTAACGTGCCCTCCGAAGCACGGAACCATTTCTTTTCGGACAAACAGTTGGTTCATCCTGCAATGTCCTAACCAGACCGGGAACAAATTCACAAAGTGATAAATATCAACTAGCCAGTACCTAGCATATACTCGTAATATAGCCCGCAATCTCGCATTCAAGGGCAGACGAACCGGTTACCTGTTTTCTCCTATTCTATTGTTCGAGTTGTGTGTGTATGTTTGTAGGTTAGATGTCAAAATGCTGAGAATACAATCATTCATTATTCATAATCCGGTCGTGTATTTCACGCTTACAATCTGGTAAAGACAACATCGAAGGGACAAAAATTTTTTATTTCAGAAATAGTTTTAGAGTTGCTTGGAGACAATTAATTATTCTAAACATATCCTAGTTTAGATCTCTTGCTCCAGGAGTCTGCACTCCTGAAAAGCTAAAAACCAGCTTTTTTGAAGTTATTTCATCTTAGTTTGAATAGGTATCTAAGGCAACTTGGAAGAATATATAATTTTCGAGCTATATGCGCAAATATATTTAAAAAAAAGATAAGTTCTAGAGCAAGAGTCCAAAACTCTGGTAGTATAAAAAAGATCCCCTGGCAACCCTAATCCTATTTCTGAAATAAAAAATGTTTGTTCCATGTCGTCTATAACTACTCATTAATAAGAATCCCCTGGCTGAAGGACTGAATATTGCCAAAAAAAGAGAGGAATATTTTAAGTTTTACAATGGAAACAATCGGCTATATTTTCAAAGGTAGAAACGACACCCACGGAAAAGAAATGGGTTGATGCTATTCTAAGCCGGCATAACACAGCGGCTACAGTAATGTTTTAACTGCAAACAATGCGGGCACTCGCTGGGACACTGTCATAAAAGTTGCAAGTCGCATCAAATGTGCAGGATAAATAATTCCTCGACAGGAGCAGATGCAAACAGCCAGTCTCTTGAAATAGGAGAGGTAGAGAGCATTTAATCTTATCTTGAATTCCTGCTTAGAACAGCATCACCCCATTTCTATGCCGAGTGGTGTCGGCTTAGAATAGCATTACCCCATTTATTTCCCGTAGGTGTCGTAAGAGGCGAATAAGTTACAAGTGTCTTGCAATTATAGGCAATGAGCTAACACCATACCCTGCCACTTTAGCGATACACAATTTTCTGAATGTCCTTCAAATGTTTATCAGACATGGCGTATATGTTCGTTTATTACGAACTTGCCTACCCTGCAAGTGATATATCTATGTAATTTAAGCATTCCAGAAAGTTTTAACATCCGTAATGCTTTAACTGCAAACAATGCGGGCACTCGCTCGGGCACTGTCATAAAAGTTGCAAGTCGCATCAAATGTGCAGGATAAATAATTCCTCGACAGGAGCAGCTGAAAACAACCATGTCTCTTGTAATACAGGATGTTAGAATATCAGCTGCAAAGCAAGTTTCATGGACTGGCTTATGGACCTCTTAAAATATGTGCAGTTCTAACATCCTGTATTTCAAGAGACATAGTTGATTTCAGCTGCTTCTGTCGAGGAATTATTTATCCTGCACATTTGATGCTACTTGCAACTTTTATGACAGTGTCCCAGCGAGTGCCCGCGTTGTTTTCAGTTAAAGCATTACTGATGTTAAAATGGTCTGGAATACGAAAAAAACATACATATATCACGCCTTTATTTCTTGCGGGGTAGGCAGAGGGTAGACGTTCGTAACAAATGAACATTTACGCCACGCCTGACAAATATTTATCGCATTTAATATTTTCCTTGGGAAAGTTGATCAGTTTCATGGGCTGATTCATACTTTAAAATATTTGCATTTAATATGTTACATCCTGTATAAAAGTAATTCCTCGGGGAGGGAGCATTTTATCTTATCTTGAATTTCTGTACGACCTTACTCTTACTTTACAAAGAAAATAACGTATCTTTGTATTCTGTTCTATCCCAACGGCTTTCTCGACGTTTTATTCGATTTTCTAAAAAGAAGGAATACCTACCTACATGGTTTCATTTACTTAGGATAATGTTTATATCTACTTTATTTGCATAGACTGGCCCGATGGCGTAGCGGATAGAACCCCTGCCCTTTTTTTAGGTCTGGACTCTACAATTTTAGCCCCGGGGCTATGAAATCTACACCTGACTGTATGGTGGAAAGCAGGAGCTCACCCGGAAAAGTTTTGTGGTTGTTCAATCAACAAATTGGAGATTGAAGAACAGATTGGACTGAATCTACCCGGCACGTGCCGGTAGTTCCCAAAATGGGGAACAAATGAGGGACCTCCGCGATCGTCTGTTGCTTGAGGAGCTTGTGGAGTATGATCTACTTGCAATGGCTGCAGCAGTGGCTACTGTAATTTTATCATCTTCTTCCCTAAGGATGTGTCTCGGACAGTGTTTAAAACGCGAGGTCGGATGGGGGAAGTAGTTGGACGCGGCAACTATCAAGGGGTTTTTATGATGGGGAGCGTTTTCGAAGAAGCGACGAGACGCTTCCTTCATATACGCTTTAATGGTAGGGAGAAGTACCCCTGCCTTCTAAGCCGAGGGTCGTCACATATATAAAATACTCTATGGTTGTCAGGTTCGATCTCTACAAGACACAAATATTTGTAAAGTAAAATTATCAGATATTTGTGTTTAGTCTAAGTGTTTTCTATGTACAATATGTATTTATTTACAAAACAAAAGTATATAAGTAATAATATCAGCTATTAAGTCCCCATAGTACTAGCTATGCTTAGTTTGAGGCTAGATGGCGCTGTGTGAAATGTCCAGAATATTTATTTTCCAAGGGCGCGATTGGGCTAGTGGTTTGAACAACCACAAAACTTCTCTGGGTGAGCTCCTGCTCCCCACCATACAGTCAGGGGTAGATTTGCATAACCCCAGGGCTAAAATCATAGAGTCCAGAATAAAAAAAAAACAAGAGAAGAAATGTTTTATTTACTGACGGTTTTAAAAGTTAAGTAGCTACATACACTAAGGCAAAAACACGTCATACGCTGGTCAAAACTTCAAAAACATTTTACGTAAAGTGTGCCAAGCCTTACTTTATAGACCACCGTGAAACGATGTTAGATGTACCTATAAAACCACCGCTAAAGATGTTGATAAAATATAGAACTCCCATGTGTACGTAGGTACATACACGAGAATCCAATAAAAAGTAATTAGATTTTCTTGTAAGGCCACACACATAGGAGGAAAATTACGGAAAATAATGAAATCATTTCGAGCCATCGATCTTTCGAGTGCAAGACGAAGGTACAATTTCGCCATTTTATCTTCCATCTCCACAAGAATAATATTAAATATTTACGGAGTGCGGTGTCGTGACCTAAATCTCGCTAGCTTTGTAAGCAGATATTATTACACACGAAGTGTTGCGAAATAAATGGAGATTCTTGAGAAATTCTCCCAGAAAGTGTGCAATAGATAGATAAAACTAAGGGTCAGTGCAAAAAATGCCAAAAGCACTGGTTTTCAGCCATTACCTCAGAGTGAACGTTGCGAGAGTGTAATTTGATATCTATAGGTATGTTTGAAGACTAATAGGGAGATATCTTAACTAATAGGCAGATATCTTAACTAATAGGCAGATATCTTTATATTAATGTTTTAATTGGTCCCTAGTCACAGGATAGATGGCGCTGTACTAGGTACGTTAACGTAAGGAACGCAACGTCACATGATTTTCAGTTTTTTTTTACTTGGATGTATGAGATCCTAAAACGAAACGTAACTAAGTAATCATTGTTGCATCACTCGCATCTCAAAAATACTTTCATGGGTTTCTCTGCTAATGAACGAAAACCACAACGAAAACAACGTACAAACAAAACAGATTATTAATTAATAACAAAACGCGATTGCCGTGTGATGCCGGCTTAGAATAGCATCACCCCATTTCTTTCCCATGGGAGTCGTAAGAGGCGACTGAGGGACTCGAGGGTGTTTATTGCAATTTTAGGCGATGGGCTGACAACCTGTCACTATGGCGATACAATTTTCTAAATAACCCTCAATTATTTGTCAGACGTGGCATATATGTCCGTTTTTTGCGGTCGTTTACGCACTGCCTACCCCGCAAGGGATTATAGGCGTGATATGTGTATGTATGTACCTACATACAAAACACGAAAAACGAGGATACCTTCGGAAAGAACAATTACTTTTTTTTTTCATGCCTATTGGCTTTGGCATCTAGTAACGTAGTCAATTCAACGCCATCTACATAGTGCTTGGAAACTAAACATTTTTCTTAATTCTCAAAAAGAAAACTCCCTATTATATTACTACTGCAGCACGTATTTCTTCTTCTTAATGTCACGTTCACACAATGCTTATATGGGAAGGGAAATAGTAAGAGAAATGGGTAACTCGCGCTGCTCGTCATGCCGCTGACAGTTCCCGTGCTCACGCGAGTGTACTTTTCGGGCGCAAGTCAAAGAAACGGCAGCACGACCGCGATTAGAATGTATCTTGCTCACTCGTACGTATTGCTGCGAGAAGCGACGGCAGTTTGTGAACACTCACTCGCGTTGATACTTCCGCGAAACATTCAACGAAAGTATTTCGAGCAAAATTCGCGGCAGCGACAGGAGTAGGAGCAGGCGAATCGTGTAAAGCATTAGATAACTTAATTAGAAAGAAAATATCATACTTTCAATCATTTAAGCATAAACCATAGTTATAAAGCAAAATTAAAGAGCATAGTATAAGATGTTCTTTCTACGTAAAGCCCTTTACGTGTCCTTAATTTATTTTTGATTCCTTTAGTGTTCATAATTTCTCAATATGGCCGCCAAGCCTGGTGTATATTTATATTTAGCCAGTCTCTATCCGGAACGGAAGATGCGATCAGAATAGACTAGTATTTTTCAACAGCAATGTAGTGCTACTTAACTTATAGGCTGAATGGGATTAATTTAATTCTATACATACATACACATATGACGCCTCAAATCCCTTGCGGGGTAGGCAGAGCGTAAACGGCCGCAAGACACGGATATTTACGCCACGTTAGACAAATATTTGTTGGTCATAGTGACAGGTTTTCAACCCATCGCCTAAAATTGAAATACACACCCTCTAATCCCTTAGTTGCCTCTTATACGACTCCCATGGTAAAGAAATAGGGTGATGTTATTCTAAGCCAGCATCACACGGCAATTTCATTCTATTCTTTGTTCTTTTCTACACTAATATTATAAAGAGGAAAGATTTGATTGCTTGTTTGAATTGTATAGGCTCCGAAACTAATGGACCGATTTTAAAAATCTTTTACCATTACAATCCTACATTATTCCTGATGAACATAGGCTATGTTAAAGTCTTATTCCCGTGGGAAAACGGTAAGCAGCGGGTAAAACCGCTGGGCAGGCCGCTGGTTATAAATAAGTATCAAGACAAATTTAAAAATGTTGTTTTAGACTGGTTATATTTAAGCAATTTAGTCTGTTTTCTGTAACTGTACTTATTTGAAAAAAATAAAATAAATAAATGACACGTAATGAATAAAATATAGAATAGATTATTGCTAGCTCAAGCAATATGCATTGTGAAATTGCAGTATGAGACATGCTGCAGTAAAAATATTAATTAGGTATTTCTACCTTTACTTCAGTGGTCTATTCTATTCTGACAAAAAAATGCACCAATTACATTCATTTCATCAGATGAGTTGAAACTAAACAAAACGCATGTTGCACTTGAAAAATGCAATTATCCGATGCAGTGTGGCAGGTGCATCAGCGATTGCATTTGTTTGAGAAAACCGGATCGCCACCTGCTACAGCAACATACTTGCATTGCTATAGAAAACGCAACATGTTAACTTTTATAAAGCTTACTGCCCGAGTCGTATACTAAAGGCGAGTGTAGCCGTAAACGACCTCGACAGTGGCGCCACTACACAAAAATAGTTTTCTCTTTATACAAACAATCTATCAGAATATCCGTTGCCCAAGGTTATAGAACCTGCAAACTCAATGAAATATTCGCTGCAATTAAAGTTATGGAAAAAGTATCTAAAAACGGCCACATTTGGTATTAATTGCCATAACTTTAATTACAGCGAATATTTCTTGGGCAACGGATATTCTGTTATATTGTTTGTTTAAAGAGATTTTTTTTGTGAAGTGGTGCTGTCGAGGTCATTCACGAGTACACTCGCCTTAAATACACAGATATAGGATGAAATTTTACTAATGACCGATAGCGAAATATCAAGTCGGTGATAAGGAACAACTTTTCCCAAGGAGCATAGGTCGAAATAAGAAACAGATACTTTGAGCTTCCATAGTAACTTAAATCAGCTGATCGGCAATTCTGTATAGGAGGTCCTCATGTTTTCTATGTTCCTTAGGGAAAGTTGTTACTTATCATAAGCCCGATCTGAGTTTTCGCTATCGGTCACTAGTAAATTTATATAACGCCTATGACCCTTGCAAGATACGCAGAGCGTAAACAGGCGAAATACAGACATTTACGCCACGTCTGACAAATATATGAGGGTCATTCGGAAATTTTTGTATCGCCATAGTGACAGGTTGTCAGCCCATATTCTAAGCCGGCGTCACACGGCCAAAAAATAAAAAAACAGCTCTTCAATGTATCCAACCAAACATAGAGATGGAATGTTAGTTGCTGTTCAAATTATTCATGTGTTCAAGGCCATAACATGATATGACTTTGTTATACTTTAATGGTATGTTCGGTTGGTATGAAGAATAATATGCAAATTGAATACATTGTCTGTTATTTATTAGACTGTCAATCAGTTGTTCTATTCCATGATGAACATAGGTTATATTAAAATATCTTATTCCGGTTAGCAGCGGAAAAAACCTAGGCCTAGTGCTTTATATAAGGTGAAATTTTACCCGATAGTGAAAACTCAAAGACGGTCTGGAGGAACAAAAAAAATTTACGGACCTCCCATACAATTTGCCAATCAGCTGATTTGAGTTACTATGGAAACCTAGTTCCTTAGAGAAAGTTATTCCTTGTTATCACCAGCCCGGCTTGAGATTTCGCTGTCGTTTACTAGTACAATTTACACACATCACGCCTATAATCCCTTGCGAGGTAAGCAGAGCGCAAATAGCCACGATAAACGGACATTTACGCCACGTCTGACAAATATTGGAGGGTCATCCGGAAAATTGTGTAAGTATCGCCATAGTGACTGGTTATCAGCCCATCATCTAAAATTGCAATCACCCTATTTAATACTATTTTGCTTCTCTATACAAACAGGTAAAAAAGATAATTAACTATAAAACAATTGTGCCTAACAACAAAGAACTAGGATACAAATAAATGGTTCTCATTCCTGCACTAGACGGCTATTAATATTGAAGGGACGATTGTTTGCGGAAAACAGTGGCCGACTGTGGGTAGTTGCGTCATGCACGCCTTAAGGTGGGACGTTTTTCATACAAATGTTGAATGGACTTATGTCTTTAAAGGAGACAAAATTCCAATTAAAAAACTTGATGGGAAGTCTCGTGTTGATATAACATTTTCGCAAAATTATAAACATAAATTGTAAACCACAAGATTCAATTGTTAAAACCGATTCGCCACTTTACGCCAATATATTGAGCTATGCTGCAATAAATGGGTTTAATTGATTTGTGGAGGGAAATACTCTTTATCTTTTAACCATAAGTAGTTTAGCGCCAAATTTATTTGGGCTTATCAATTCGTATAAGCATTTGTTAAAAAAAAACCATTGAATTTCAGTTTTTCGTTTGAATGTAAAACGGACCACCTTAAGCATCGTAATGCATGCGTCTGTCAGACGAAAGGAAATTGTGGATTCCGATCTTTTTCTCATACAAATCCTCCACAAACGGCGTTTGATAGACGCATCCGTAACCGTCTTTGTATGGGAATAAGATTGGAATACGCAATTCATTTTCGTCTGACAGATGCATGCGTTAAAAATAAGCAGCGTCGGGCGACAAGTGAGAGAACCGCCCAAAGGCGAGTGAAGCCGTCAAGGACCTCGACAGTGGCGCCATTCACAAAAAAAGGTTTTCTCCTAATACAAACAATCTAACAGAATGTCCGATGCTCAAGTTTTTAGTATTATCTGCAAACTCAATTAAATATTCGTTGCAATGAAAGTTATCGCAATTGATACCGAAAGTGGCCGTTTTTTGGGTACTTTTTAATTTCAGGATAATACTAAAAACTTGGGCAACGGATATTCTGATAGATTGTTAGTATAAAGTGAAAATATTTTTTTGTGAAGTTGCGCCACTGTCTAGGTCGTTCACATGTAGACTCGCCTTTGTACGGGAATAAGATCGTATTTTTTGAAATCTTGCAAGATTTTCAAGCGCGGGCAGGATTTGAACCTGCGACTTTCGCATAACTAGTGGCGACGCCTCTTCCATCTGGGCTACCGCAGCTCGTTCCTTGCCCGCCAAATTTATATGCCAGCAACGCGTCGCACGGCTCCATCTATCGGGTTAGTTTTGCATCTAATACCCGGCGACTTATTCTAAATTGTGTACCTCACACGGGAAGTGTTTTAAAATTTGGTATTCAATAAGATATTAATTCGCAATTACCTTTCGTCTAACAGACGCATGCGTTACGGTGCGTCAAAAATACGCAGCGACAGACGACAGATGTGATCCCTGTAAAATGTCAAGAGCTGCAACAGTTATATCCTGTTTATAACAACCACTCACTACCCTTGACTTTAACGTGATTACAACTTGGCGTGTTATTACGATTGTGAAATGTGATTCCATTATAAATCAATAAGTCCGTTACTAATTAATAACAAGTGTCAGTTTTAAGGTCATGTTTTGCAAGTTTGCAATATCTGTTTATAAACAAAACCTACGTAACCTACTTATCACCCGCTACTAACCGTTTTCCCGCGTGAATTAGACATTTCTATATAGCCTATGTACATCAGGGATAATGCAGGAATCATAAGGTAGATTTTTGTAAATCGGTTCAGTAGTTTCGCAGCCTATTCAATTCAAACAAACAATCAAATCTTTCCTCTTTATAATATTAGTGTGGTGGCGTGATGATTTTGAAGCCTTGCTTCGAGACTGGCATTTGGAAGCCCAAGACCGAGACTCGTGGCGTGAAAGAGGGGAGGCCTTTGCCCTGCAGTGGGACACAGACAAGGACAACTAAAAAACAAAATTGTGTTGACTAAACTTTACTTACTCATGGCTTTTCTGTTTAAGGCAAGATGAGTATATGAAGAGCTGTTTATTTAGGAGACCGAGGGACTCGAGGGTTTGAAGTGTATTGCAATTTTAGGCGATAAGCTGACAACCTGTCACTATAGTGATGCACAGTGATCAATTAAAGTTATGGAAAAAAGCACCTAAATACAACCACTTTTGGTATTAATTGCCATAACTTTAATTACAGCGAATATTTCACCGAATTTGCAGGTTCTTATTTTACTCAAGGATAATACTAAAAACTTGGGCATCGGATATTCCGGTAGATTGTTTGTATAAAAAGATTTTTTTTGTGAAGTGGCGCTACCGTCGAGGTCGTTCCGGGTACACTCACCTTAAACAATCAATGCATCTGTGTAATTTGGGTCTGCGCCAACAACTGCTTCAATTAAGACACAACTGGTTTCAGTGAAAAAAAAAATACATTTAGATAAAGGCAGTCTCGTAAGGCTATTGAAAAGGCTTAAGACTGCGCCGAGCGAAATCCGACCGTCCAGTGGCGCCTACAATGAGCTTTTTCTTGTGTTTTAGTGATTTTAAAGACGCATAACAATGTAAAGCTTATTGATGTACCTTAAAATAAACTTTTCGTATAGAACAACAATTTGTTCGTCTTAGATTTTTAATGTTTGTTCTAGATTTTAAGAAATTATGAAAAAACATGGGAGGGCGCCACTGGACGGTCGGCGCCGCCTTAAGACACGGCTGGTTTCAGTGAAAAAAACACATTTAGATAAAGGCAGTCTCGTAAATCTATTGAAAAGGCTTAAACAGCTGCTTTAAATGAGGTTAATGTCAAGTACCTACATATGGGTCTGTTTTTAGTCAGTCGGTGTTTTAACCAATAAAGTAAAGATGAGGCGAATCAACAACGGAGTACTCTAAATTTTAATTTTTTGGGTCACTTTAATTTCATGTCTTACCCGTGGGTGTCGTAAGAGGCGACTAAGGGACTCGAGGGTTAGTTGTGTATTGCAATTTTAGGCGATGGGCTGACAACCTGTCAGTATAGTGATACACAGTTATCTGATTGAACCTCAAACTTTTGTCAGGGCCGTTAACGCTCTGTCTGCCTACCCCGTAAGGGATATAGGCGTGATTTATTTATGTATGTATGTATGTTAATTTCATGTGTGTTGCCGTGTGACGCCGGCTTAGGATAGCATCACACCATTTCTTTCCTGTGTGTGTCGTAAATGGCGACCAAGGGAGTCGAGGTTTACATGTGTATTGCAATTTTAGGCGATGTACTGACAACCTGTCACTATAGTGATACACAGTTATCTGATTGACCCTCAACTGTTTGTCAGACGTGGCGTAAATGTTCGTTATTTACGGCCGTTTAAGCTCTGAATGATACACATATACACATATCACGCCTATAATCCCTTGCAGGGTAGACAGAGCGTAAACGGTGGCAAAAAACGGACATTTACGCCACGTCTGACAAATATTTGAGGGTCATTCGAAAAATTGTGTATCACTATAGTGACAGGTTGTCAGCCCATCGCCTAAAATTGCAATACACACCCTCGAGTCCCTTAGTCGACTCTTACGACTCCCACGGGAAAGAAATGGGGTGATGCTATTCTAAGCCGGCATCACACGGCACTACATCACTATCTGAATGATATATATATGTATGTTAATTTCATCGACACATAACTGCCATTACATTGTCATAAGGACATATATGTTTCTAACTTTAAGCGAAATACATAGCGGCCGAGACCATCCAACTGACACTCTATCGACACACAACTGAGAAGCTACTCAAATAACAGAATACAGTTCTTACAGATAAGCATCACATCACAAAAAGAGTGCATGATGATAAATTAAAATGGTCGCTGAAATTTATTTCGCGCGTTCGAAAACAGTTTTTTCACAGAAAAAGCAATTTCAGCTGGTTTTAGTGAGACAAAGGTCGACCTTCAGGGTCAAGGATATATTTCGCATCAGTGCGAAAAGGGCGAATTGTTTTACATAGCGAGATGGTCCTTGGAGTGTCTACAACAATTTGCTAGGTAATTTCTTGTCTAAGGGTGCAATTTTCTTGTCGCTTCTAGTTCATTTGTCTTTTCTTTTTTTCTGTTATTCAATTCTATTGTAGTATCGATAGGTTTTTTTGCACTCTTTCAGTGTGGAAATATTAACTGCATTAAAAATATTGGTAAAAGACAATACCTCTATAAGTTGATTAAATAAATAACTTGGCGAGGGCACTGCCGTGCCTTCTTTTAAAGAGAGAAATGTCTGAGAGTAAATTTAAATGTGGATAAAGGCTTGCGTAATTCCTAATTTAACTCTTAAATTATACCGATAGTTAAAGTTTAGCAATTTGCAACCACTCTACATGTAATAAATGTCTGTATTAATTAGCTTAGTATTTTAAAACTCACGTTACCAGGAAATAATTATGTTTACCATTCAGCAAGAATATAGGCAAGGCCAGTTTTCTTTACCAAAGTATCCAAGTTGACAAGACACGATTTTGAAAATCGAATGGGCTATGACGTCACGATGCACAACACAACGCACACAACTAGGTCACCAATACCGTTGCACCGTTCGGATATGGAACACTTTGGTCAGCCCATAAGTCGAAATTTTTCATTTTAGATTAGCAGAATGCCTAGTAAGCCAGGCAATCGACATCTTGTGCTTTTTCCACCCACACGTTCCAATTGATGGAGAGTTTTCTTGTATTCAGATTTGAAAGGCTTCTTGATCGTCTATTACTGAAAAATGCGAGAATTTTTTCGTGTTTTTTTTCAAAACTCTTTATTTTGAAATTTCATAAACAAACAGAGACGCTGCATATCGTGTGTAGGTGTAGGCTGACCGCAGTCGTTCAGTGAAAAAATTCACTTGCGAAACCTGGCCGGTTGGAATAGAAGACCTTTTGGTTATTTTCACATACTATAACAAAAACACACTTCGATATTCGAATATTTCCGAACACATTCACATTTATTTTTTAATTTCAGCACTTTTTTTTCACTTTTCGTAACGACCAGTACGTTATTTATTTTGATTCTGAATAGGTTTAAGTTCGAAACGACTGCGCGTGAAGTCGGCGCGCCGCGAAATGACGCATTCCGGCAATGTTGCCAGAATGTATATGAAAAGTTGGGATAATATTGCAGTGAATTAATTCGTTTTTATTAGGTCAGATTAACTAACAGTTGGCTGAGCTGTGGAAGATATGAAAGTCGGTAAGTAGGTCAGGTCAAGGAGGTTATGAGGTAAACAAACTTTTAATCGCAGCGTGGTGCAGTCATTTAAAAAGGGCGTCATTAAAGTTAATTATTGATAAAAACCTAGAGTTAAAATATATACTAATTACCAACCTATGAACCAGGTACAAAAAATTTAATATGAAAATACGCTGGTCTTAAAATTCAATTTTACATATTCAACAAAGCAACAGCCATAAATGCACGTACTGGCAACATAAGATAAATGTAATCAAAACTACCGGTATTTATAGGTTCGACATGGTTTGTCGATGTATATAAGAGAAAGATGCGTAATAATGCGTATCAAAAGAATTATAATTCTACAAACTCAGCTCAAATCGTTGTTGCTGGCCACACAGGGTAAATGTGATCAAAACTACCGGTACCATGGATTCAAAGAGCTATGGAAGAGAAAGTAGCGAATCGAAAGGATTATTATTCTACTAATTCAGCTCTAATAGCGGTTGCTGGCAACACAGAGTAAATGTGATCAAAACTACCGGTACCATGGATTCAACGAGCTCTGTTGATATGGAAGAGAAAGTAGCAAATCGAAAGGATTATTATACTTCGAATTCAGCTCTAATCGCGGTTGCTGGCAACACAGGGTAGATGTGCTGAAAACAACCGGTACCATAGATTCGACGAGCTCTGTTGATAGGAAGAGAAAGTAGCAAATCAAAAGGATTATTATTCTACAAACTCAGCTCTAATCGTTGTTGCTGGCCACACAGGGTAAATGTGATCAAAACTACCGGTACCATGGATTCGACGAGCTATGGAAGAGAAAGTAGCAAATCAAAAGAATTATTATTCTACAAACTCAGCTCTAATCTTTGTTGCTGGCAACACAGAGTAAATGTAATCAAAACTACCGGTACCATGGAGTCGACGAGCTCTGTTGATATGGAAGAGAAAGTAGCAAATCGAAAGGATTATCATTCTACAAACTCAGCTCTAATCTTTGTTGCTGGCAACACAGGGTATATGTGATATAAACAACCGGTATCATATGTGTTCGGCGTGTTCTGTTGATAGGAAGAGAAAGTAGCAAATAAAAATAATTATTATTCTACGAATTCAGCTTTAATCGTTGTTGCTGGCAACACAGAGTAAATGTGATCACTCTGTTGATATGAAGAGAAAGTAGCGAATCGAAAGGATCGCCCGCTGATATTATCGTCAATGTAAAGTCGCCAGTTAATAAAACATGATTTGAAACGGGATCTATGTTAACTTGGTTTCCACACAAGTATTAGTAAGAACTAATATAGGTTGATCCCTCAAAAGCAAATTACTGAAAATGTATGTAAATGAACGCTGGTGAAAGAATTAAATGTTACACACCAGTTTTATATTACACTTAATCGGGAAATTGAAACTTGAAACTTGAAATTCATCCTATGAACATACCTTACATTAAATCGTAATATTATAGTAATGTAGAATGTAGGTAAGTTACACAATTGACTTGACAGGAGCACTTCCGTGCCCCAAAAAATAAATATAATAATAATCCATGCAAAAGTAACCAAGTCTCCGAACATACATACATACATCACGACTTTGTCCATTGCGGGGTAGGCAGAGCTTAAACGGCCGTAAAAACGAACATTTACGCCACGCCACGTCTGACAAACATTAGAGGGTCATTCAGTAAATTGTGTATCACCATAGTGAGTTGTCAACCCATCCTCTTAAATTGCAATACCGGGAAAGAAATGGGGTGATGCTATTTCAAGCCGGCATCACACGGCGAACGACACGCTCCAACGACCATAATACACTAACCCTCTCTTCGCTTGGCGCAGTCGGGAAAACGATTAATCAAAAGCTCTGTCGTCGCCGAAATAGCTGACGAGAAAAAAACGCGGGAAAAATGACTTCCGTATCCGGAACAGAGTAAGTATAGCTAGAAAAAGAATGGACATTTGGGAATCGGCAACGATCCTGGCGCTCGTATTCTGTGGCGAAATAAAAGAGTGATGTATACCTTTGCCGTGTCATGCCGGCTTAGAAGAGCATCACCCCATTTCTTTCCCGTGGGGGTCGTACGAGGCGACTAAGGGACTCGAGGGTGTGTATTGCAATTTTAGGCGATGGGCTGACAACCTGTCACTATAGTGATACACAGTTATCTGATTAACCCTCAAAATTTTGTCAGACGTGGTGTTAATATCCGTTTTACGGCCGTTAACGCTTTGCCTACCCCGTAAGGGATATAGGCGTGATTTATGTATGTATGTATGTATGTATACCTTTACTTGGAAAATGCACAGGGATTCTACAGCTGGTAATAAACTATGTTATTATTCATTAAAAGTTACGCTGTTTTTGAGACTAGACTATTATTATTTCAGAAATCAAACAAACGTCTATTTAACAGACAAAAGATTACGACGACATAAAAGATTTCCACTAGCTTTTTACGAATTTCAGAAAGTAGTGGAAGAATCTCAAATACTGCGCTGAAAGTATTTGTTATCGTTTTTAGGGTTCCGTATCCAAAGGGTAATAACGACGGAAACCCTATTACTGAGGCTCGGCTGTCCGTCCGTCCGTCCTACAGTTACGAGGCTGTATCTCCTGAACCGTTATATCAACACAGTTGAAATTTTCACAGATGATGTATTTTTGTTAAACTTGGCGGGCAAGAGATAGTGTTAGATGACTTTCTCATTTTTAAGAAAGTGGGGGAGACCCTCAAAGGAATATGTACGCCAGAATCGTCACTATTAACATTAATAGTCTAGTTACAGATTACCTGCTGTTAGTGAGGATAGGCAGAGAATAAGGATAGAATTAATGATAGCTATTAACAGTTTTTATTATTATTGCGGTAATAGAAGTTCTTCATTTATAGACTGCCAGGCAATGGATGAGCCGCGGTAGCCCAGATGGAAGAGGCGTCGCCACTAGTGACAGCGAAAGTCGCAGGTTCAAATCCTGCCCGCGCTTGAAAATGAACTGAGAAATGAGAGATTTCTTTTTAGAAATAAGCTGACCTGTTGTGTATTGTTCTATATATATTATATTGTGTACAATAAACGGTTAAATAAATAAACTTTCCGTGGTAGGTATACAATTTTTTGAAAACTGCAAAATTTTCAAGCGCGGGCAGGATTTGAACCTGCGACTTTCGCATTATGTGTGCTACCACAGCTCGTTATGTAAACAGGTTACTCGCGCTGATACTCGTCATGCCGCTGCCACTTCCCGTGCTCCGTCTCATGTCGGCTTTTCATGCGCGAGTCAAAGGAAAGGCAACACGAGCGCGAGTGGAATGTATCGCTATCTCGCTCCCTGATATTGATGCGAGAAGAGTGCGACGGCAGTGTTCACACAAGTTGTCATTTTGGTCAAGTAAACTAGATTAATTTCAATTCGCTATCATAAACAGCGCGCTACATAGCTCCAGATGCATATCCGGCAAGTGCGGAAGTGACGTAAGAGGCGCTAAGACCTGTAGCGACCTCTGGGAGCTACGACAAGAAGCTCACTCAAAGTGGTACACAAGCAAGCAAGACACAACAGAAGTTCCAACATATCTGCAAGATGGCGCCACGTGACAGAACAAAGAACCTTAAACGCGGTATCGAAGTGTTTCATCGCGCAACGCATATATACAACTTGCAATTCTATCCAGGTGGAGCAGTCGGTCCCCTGGACACAACACCCGGCCAGGCGGGTAGCTACCCTTTTCCCGACACCACCTGGAACCCTCCATTCTGCCTATTCGAATCACTCCTATCACCTGCCATAGACCCGACCGCCAATTGGAACGCAGAAAGAGTATTGAATTCTATTCCATTTCTTCATAGTCTAATATGGCCTGCGTATTTAACACAAGGGCGGAGCAGACCACGCGCGTATGTATGTAGCACGTGCACGTAGCAATGTGCTGTTCCCGGTAACATTGGGAATATTCCCAGTAACTTTCCCGGGCATGAGGAATATTCCCCGGAAACAGAAAAATTGAGAACAAAAATAAATTTTTCTATGTAGGTTTTTTTTGTTAAATAAACTATATTTATATTCTTGGTAGTTTTAATTTAAGTGTTTTTGAAGTAAAATAAGTGGGTAGGCATTACAAAATGGAATATGATGGCGAAAATTCGACAGATCGTGGCATAATTTGATTATTTTAAGTGTTTTATAGCAAAATAATGTAGTTAGGGATAAAGGATTACCAATTTGAATAATAATATCCTATAGGCATGTATTTCTGTAGGGTGTATTTTGACAAGTAAACAATACTTAAAGGTATGCTTTGGTTCGTAATTATATACCACTTTGCCCAAGAAACATACGTCGAAATATTAAAAATAAAACTTTTGAATTCTTGAGGAATATTCCCAATGTTTCCGGAAACGTAGCAATTAACTGGGAACATTCCTTTGGGAATTTTCCTAGTAAATTACTAAAATGGAAACGGCACATTGCTGCGTACACGTAACTCCGCAAAAGTGCTGCACACGCATCGCAAAGGCCCGTGCGCACCAACATTCATTTTACGTAAACACATGGATTTTGGCGCACAAATTCAATAAGTTTTTCTTTATCTTTATTATTCCAACTGATATCACTCTTGTAATCACTCACCACTAGCGGGGTTTTGTAATAAAATGCAACTGTCACATTCGTACACACGTTCGCACTGCGCGCTGGACACACCTGTCAGATGTTGTTGTTCGGTTGTTGTTTAGTTGTTTTCAGTTGCTGTTAAGTTGTTTTTCAGCAGTTGTTCAGTTGTTTTTTGTTGTTTTGTTAAGATGTTATCTATTTGTTGTTTAGTTGTTGACTGGACGTCTGAACAACTGTTGAAGTATTTCATTTTCAAAATTTCACATTAAGCCATATTACATTCTCGTATTGAATTTGACGTCCTATGAAATTGTTTATGCAGATAGTTTTGTTATGCTAGCTTACCTCTTCAAGTTGACTGAGTGTGCTCCGGCTGCCCCATTCATCATCCCAGGTCTCCCGTTCACCTGCAGACAAACCAAGGTGAAACATAAGAGATGTAAGGGACAAACTCCAAATACTGATATGGTGCATGCAGACTATGAAATCTTTCCTCTAGAATTGTATGTCTGGAAAGTGGAAACGACAAAATATATCCGATGTCCCATACAAAATCACAATCAGCTGTCAGCATTTACTATGAGAAGTCCAAACAAAGTTTCCTGACATATTTTCTAATGGGGAGTTGATCAGTTTCATGGTTTGAATGCACCCTATCAGTATTCGGAGGCCTGTCCCTTACACCCTGTCTACAGCATTCGGGGGGGTAAAATTGCTGAGTCTTATTTTAAAAAACCTTGAAAATATTTTAAGTGGGTTCCTGGAATTGATACTGAAAAAGTTTTGCCTTGGAACATAGGTTGAAGTATATTTCTTTTAAATACTTTAAATCATGTCATACAAAATGTATCAGGTCAAGGGCAGAGTAATTTTATATCACAGATTAATTTATATTCTGTATGTTGTTGTACCTCGGCGAAAGTTGTTCAGTTACATGCCAGTTCATGTAATATTACAATTTTATACTTAAATCAGCAATATTTAACACATTAGATAAATAAATTTCACTAGTGAAGAAAAGTAAAAGCTCAAGACGGGCTGGTAATAAGAAACAACTTTCCCCTAGAATACATAATGCAACATAAATTAGAATTCAGATAGCAACTCTCACTGTATAGTATAATGCCATACAATTAAATAAATAAATAGGTCAAAATTACCTTATAAAATTAAATACACAAAATAAATATTGGACATTCTACAAAATTGCCGATCTGCTGATTTGAGTTACTAAAGAAACTCAAAGTTTATTTGACATATTATTATGTTCTTAATGGAAATTTGATCCATCACTAGCTTGTCTTGAGATTTTGCTATCGGTCACTAGTAAAATCCTACCCTATATATTTAAAGGTGATACTTACAGTAACTGGTGTCGCTGCTTGCTTCCAGGCTTTGACGGTGTGTTTGAAGTTTGCTCATGATGTTGCCTCAAACATTATAGCCTGTTTTGAATAAAATAATAAATTTAATAGCAAAGCAACATAATACTAAAAATAAATAAATTATATTGGATCAAATTAATTTAGCCCAAGAGAATATTTCACTAGCCAGATGACTGTTTTCTTATCTGATACACAATTTTCTACAGTAAAATGTAGCAATAGGATGTTTATCTTTGAAATAATCTGTCTATGTGTCCTAAGGTGCACTTAGGAAGGAGACCATTCAATGATGGTGCTACGGGAGAGCTTCCCTCTTAAGTGCATCCAACACACAGCGGTTAAGGTATACAACACTGCGGAAAACTTTGAAAAAAAAATAATATGATTTGTATGGCAGGCCCCCTAACTAAGTGCACTCCAATCCAGAAAAACTTACCACACAAGATCCAAATAACAACAGTGCACTCTTATGGCGACACAAATAACTTAGATTATACGAGAACACACAATAATCTTCACTTAGTAAATAAATCTTATAAAACACAATGCGGCAAACACGCCCACTTTTTTAAACACCGAAATAACAATTTATAAGGCTTTTCAAGGCTTGAAACTTCTGCGACACACGCACAGGGCACTGCGAAAGACACTTCTAATTCATTATGTTTGTTGTTTCATTGAGAAATGTGGAAATAATCGCAATTTACAATGAGTTCATTGTACTCCCGTGTTTACAAAGTTATGTCAAATCGATGAACTGAAATAGATTGAGTGTGCTGCCAGATTGCTCCAACGGTTTTTGACGATATGGCCTTTCAACGAAACGACGACGACGAGAAGACGAACGACGACTACGACGGTTTTTGCCGGCCGGTTTAAAAAAATGTTCAAACGGCCCTTTTTATAAACTTCTTTTTTAGAAGGAGAAATGCCCTAACTTATAGTCTAATCTTGTCTATAGAGTAAAGACTAACTACACCTTTTTCTAAATCACAAACGTGCCATTCAGGCCATGTTTGTGTCTACAACCAACAAGCGGGTGGAGTAGAGCGAGCGTGATATTTTTCTATATTCGCTTGACAACATGTTCTTGACCTAAGTGTGTCTAATTTAGCAATACTATCCAAAGAGGGTGAGTTACAAATATATTGATACAAACAAACGGATAAAAATTGATGGTTGATCGTAAGAGGAACGTAAAAGGAACAGAAAACAGACCGTTTTGGATCGGTCTGGCAACACTTTAGGTATTTTATGGTGCAAGTTTTTACTACGTCAAAAGGAAATGCACCGACTTTTGCTGCTGTTTGTCAATATATGATATAAACAGAGTGCAATATCTAAAAACCTAAGCTAAAAACACATAAAAACAATACAAGTTTGCTTACATTCACTGTACACATCAAACCATCAAACTATATTGTCAATTTAATTATAATATTGCCAAAAGTTGGAACTATAAAACACCTTCTTAACTTTTTCTACGCTACGCTTTGTTAAGGCGAAGTTGTATTCTTTAATTAATAGTGTTTTAGGATTGTTTTTATTATGGATGATTGGAGTTGGAGTACCTATTCGACCTAAACTCCGGAGCAAATTAGGTATCATTATATCCGGCGATGTCTGTTCTCTTAGTGAAATCAAAAATATCTCAGGAGATTCAACTTTATTTCATTCAGAAATAGAATAATAATTCAATAACAAGATTATGCATATTCAATCATCTTTATGTTTTTTACTCGGAGACTCGCTCTCGTTCGCACTACTCTTCCGTTTCCTACTTTCCCTTTTGTCTTCAACTTCTTCCTTAGTCTCGTCGATGACCTATAAAAAATAAAACAACATTAACACCTACAAGATATTCCAATTTAGAATTTTCCAGAATGATCAGAAAATATAAATTATAATTTTTTGTTTAGCTTAATAGCACTACTTAAACATGAGTCAAGCTCAGCTCCGCTAAAACACTCAAAGCGCCATTTTAACTCATATTGCCTACACATAGCCAAAAGTGTCTAAATCAAGCTGAGCTTGACAGTACCAGGCCATACTACAGAGTAGTATTATATTATCTGTGGCCATACTACGATGAACCAAAAGCGTTTCCCACCAGTTTTGAGCATGTGGAAAGAATATTGGGGGGAAAGTTACCTTTTTAACTTTGGAAGCTTCTGGGGAGTACGCCCATAGCAACATTTCTAAATGTTCTTTCGTCGGTTCGTCTTTCTCGAACAACTTGGCGTCGGCGTACTGGGGATAGAGAATAGAAATTGGTAAATGTGTATCTGTTTCATGACTGCCTCGATGGTCTTCTGGTAAGATCCCAGGATTCTGATCATATCAGGGAAAAATTTACAAAGCTGGGCTCCGATTCTCTTATTTTTTGACGTTGTAATGCCATCGAAACTTAACTATCAGATATATAGAGAGCATATTAAGGCGTACCGGTTGATGTCTATGATGATTACTTAGATAATTTTCCTTGTGATGTGAGAAATGAGGACTTTTCTATCTGACAGTTCTCGAGTTGCACTGCTCTGATTGCTCTGAACCAATGTCTTATTCATATCAGATGGCGATGTGCCGAGTTGAAATTTTGAAATTTGAGTCGTATCGTACATACATTTCATTTATTTACAGTGTGGCCATCCAATAAACCATATTTGACAGATTCATGCTAATGCTGTGGCAGAGGGTCCATTTCGCTATATTGACATCTCCTTTAGTATGGAGATGACAGCTGTCAAATATGGCTGTTTGGATGGCGTTGCTTTACACACGTTTCTATGGAAAGCTTAGCTCAGCGCCATCAAAGTACTCTTGAAGATCTGCAAAATTACTCTATACATCCAAAAATAAGTTACCTTCTCCTTAAGTTCCTTGAGAGCCGTGTTCCGGACGATGTCCCAGGTCTTGCCGTCTTCTTTCTCCTGCACGGTGCGCAGACGTTTGTATTCACCGTTCACTGACGCGTACGCCGCTATGAATGCTTTCTGGAAGAACCACATCACGGTATGAAATAAAAAATTAAACTTACTTTATTCAATGTTGGATAGAACTATCACTTAATGACATCATGATCCGACATTGTAATAAAAGAAATTTGTATAACACAAAGCTTTTCAAATAGCGCGGATGCACCCATCTGCACCTGCAACAATCGTCACGAAACCATGACAGGCTCATGTTCGTCTTTTCTATCGCAATTTTTACCTACTCGTGCTGAGAACAGGTTGATTCTGATATAATTAAGCTGATTTTGATATAAATTCTTGTTGCAGAAGAAATATAATAAGTTCTACCTATTTGTCGCCGCGGTGGTGCCGGCTTAAAAAGGGTTACCCTGATTCTACTTGTGGATGTCGTAAAAAGTGACTAAAGGGTAATCATCCAGGGAACGGGCAGCAGCGCCTCTCGCCAATCCGCTATAGGGGAAAGCCAATGTCCAGAAGTGAACTGTTGTGGCTGTTAATGTTGTTAATGTCTCCGAGTATCACGTGCCGACAGTCTATTAAGCTATCAGGCCTGCGGTTCGTTTCAGGTACAACGGAAATAGAAATTAGCCCTATAAAGTACCTGCTGCTCAGTGGCATCAGAGGATAATTTGAGAGCCGTCCTGGCAATTCCGAGCGCCAAGTACGGGTTGTTCTGCCTCATCAGGTGCTGGCTGTCGAAGTCATCGAGGAATTTCTCCAGCACTCCAATAGCTTCTTTGATGTTCGCTAGCTTGGTCTCGTCTTTTGTACCTAGAAACAGAAAATTAAGGTTTTGATACTCGTAGAAAAGGTCATAGTTGGCAGCCGAAGCGTTCTGCCGCGTTCACAGTCTTGCAAAATTTTCAAGCGCGAGCAGGATTTGAACCTGCGACTTTCGCTTTACTAGTGGCGACGCCTCTTCCATCTGGGCTACCGCAGCTTGTTCCTTGCCCGCCAATTAACACGGGAAGTGTTTTAAAATTTAAGTAAGTAAGTGGGCAGCACGAGCATGTAAACTGGTTACTCGCGCTGCTACTCGTCACGCCACTGCCACTTCCCGTGCTCCTTCGATTGTCGATTTTTCGTGCGGAAGTCAAAGGAACGACAGCACGAGCGCTAGTGGAATGTATTGCTATCTCGCTCATATTGCTGCGAGAGGAGTATGCCGGTATGATACTCACTCGCGCTGATGATTCCGCGGAAGTATTTCGAGCAGTATTCGCGGTAGCGGCAGGAGCAGGAGCAGTTACATAGAGAGAATATAAAAGTTGAGGGCAGTATCCTCTAAAAGATCAGAAACTTACATGTGAGTACCCTATTCGCACTCTTTATCAGCCCCTTGATGGCCAGGCTCTGGTACTCCGGATCGCGGCCCTCCAGTTCCTTCAGCGTGGCCTCGGCAGCTGCCTTGTCTTTGAAACCGAGTCCCTGGACTTTGTCCTGGACCTCCTTTGATTCCTTCTTCTCTTTTGGCTTCTCTTCCATCTCTACGTCAGAGTCGGAATCCTGGAAATAGAAATAACAGAGTTTTTAACGAGAGCTTTCAGGTGCGGCAGTGTGATTTGTATTTAAAATAAATAAATATCTTGGCCACTTCACACAGCGCCATCGAGCCCCAAATCTGCAAAGCTTGTAAGTACTATGGAAACAAGATAGCTAATATAAAACTTTATTTTTTGTAAATTAATACATGCAATACATAGAATACACCCAGACTCAACATAAATAATATGCAAGATAAATTACAAATACTTGTGCTGTGTGGGGATCGGAGCCAGGACCCTCGGCGTAGCAGGCAAAGGATACTTATCCACTACGCCAACAGGCCAGCATTTGTGTGTGCGTGTGTTTACTAGAGTAAAGCCATCCCAAGTAGCCATATTTGACAGCTGTCAAATATGGCTTATTGGGAAGGCCGCTTTTTGAACCGACGTACCTCTTTTTTGTCATTCGATTTTTTGCTTTCTTTTGAGCTTTCTTTCTTCTTGTCATCTTTCTTGTCAGTCTTGTTCTTTTCTAGATCCGCGAGCCAGTTCTCAAACACCTCCATTGCTTCTTTTATATTCTTGATTTTCTCTTCTGCTTTCGTCACTGGAAAAGACATTGTCATTATGATTACAAACAATTCAAAAGACAGTTTACAAATCGCGCCTTGTTTAACATGCAAATAAATTTATCTATGCAGCGAATGACGTAAGAGCTAATTTTTATTGTGTATATAGAATGACGTATGGCACAAAATTATAGAAGGTCAGGCAATCATATTGTATCACAAAATTGTTTTATTTGAGCTTCACAAATAATTCGCCGTGTGATGCCGGCTAAGAATAGAACCCAAATACTACCCGTGGGTGTCATAAAAGCGACTGAGGAATTCGTTCATCCAGGGAATGGGCAGCAGCGCTTCCTGTGAAAGCAATATCTTGCAATACGCTCGCCAAACCTCCTCAAAAATCTCCGTCTGCAGACACTCCGTGCACATCGTCCTGAGCCGCGGCAGATGGACGCATCAGGTAGTATAATCCGTTTATTTTAGAATGACTAATCATGTAAACAAACTTTGTATGTTTTTTTTATTTTATTTTTTAATAAGGATGGGTTTGCCCTTGACTCTAGTCTAGGTCATAGAACAGAGACAGAGTCTAAGATGGAGCGAGCTCACCCAGAAGACGCCTGTTCACTCTTACTTTGAAGAGATTAGGGTTGTATGCGTTTGGAAACACAGACGCAGGTAGTGAGTTCCACAGTTCCACTCTTTAGCAGTGCGCATTATAAATGATGACTGGAAGCGCTTAGTCCGAATTGGTGGAATGGCAACTATGTTTCCAGCTTTACAATGGCATTGATATGTTTCCAGCTTTACGAAGGGTCACTTACTTGAGAGAACCCTTTTGGCGCGCCCCAGCAGCCCGCGCACGGTGAGCCGCCGGTAGTTGGGGTCGTGTTCCTCCAGCAAGCGCAGGGTCTCCACGGCCTTTGCCTTGTCCTTGAACCCGAAGCCTGAGTCTTCCTTGTCGTCTTTGCCCATTTTCTGGAGAAAATAACATATACAGAATATACTTAGACGGCGGTCGTTATACAACCATGTCAGAGGCCTACTACTAGTAGTAGGCGGTTGAAAAAAACTCTGACACCAGGGTTCATCGGGTCGTTGGACGACTCGGTGTCCCACACGAAAAGAGAGAGACAGAATATACTCAAGCTCATATAATTCTAGCTGTTACCCGCGGCGTTGCCCGCATAAGTGGTGATAAAAACTATCCTATGAGATAATCCATGTTACCTTGTATATGTGAACCAAATTTCATAACAATTGGTGCAGTCGTTTTTGCGTGAAGAAGTATCAAACAAACAAACTTTCGCATTTATAATATTAGTAGGATAGGATATTCTGCGCTAGTAGTATTTCAGATTCAGCTACGCATGTCGATATCTCGATTGAGCAAACTATTTATTAACTTACATAATTCACTTTGATTTGAAATCAAATATTATTATGTATACAAATATGTCTATTACAATTTTAGTATTTTTTTTTATTCATTCTGCGTAAAAGGGCTTCGCCTTAAGAAATAAATCTAACAGTGATTTGATCGTTTAAAAATGAACTGCAGTGTGTACCACGTAAAGTTCAAAGTTATTTGACCGTTTATATTGTATACATATACATACATAACTATACTCGGTACGCATAGCATTGGCTGCGAATTACTTTTAGGCGAGTGTAGACAGTAGCGCCACTTCACAAAAAAAGTTTTCTCTTTATACAAATCTATCAGAATATCCGTTGCCCAAGTTTTTAGTATTATCCTTAAGTAAAATTAGAACCTGCAAACTAAGGTAATAAGATAAGTTTGTATAAAGAGAAAACTTTTTTTGTGAAGTGGCGCTAATGTCGAGGTCGTTCACGGGTAGTACTATTAATTATACTGTGCGGGTACACTCGCACTAATAATGTTTATCGAAACGGGAAATATCGCAACGCCATTGGTAATTATGGCAAAGTCACAAACTAGCCGGCATTTGTGTTTACATTAGAGGTCCGCGCCACGCCGGCGCGCCGCCGCCGGGTGACTTCGGCGCGCCGCCGCCGCCGCCGGGTCACAGAAAATCTCACGCCGAGTTCAAATTTCCCGCGCGAACCATGTTTCATGCACGCGATCGATGCGTCAATACGCGAAGTTTCCGTGTTGTGCGATTGGATCCGCCGCGCATCACCCTCACCACACACAAACATACATACATCAGCCTTTTGCTGTCCACTGCTGGACGTAGGCCTCCCCCAGGGTACGCCATAGGGCACGATCTCCCGTTTTTCGCTATCCAGTCACTACCAGCCGCCTTTTTTAAGTCATCTGTCCATCTGCCCGGAGGTCGTCCAACGCTACGCTTGCCGAGCCGCGGCCTCCACTCGAGAACACGCGCTTACTCTGCCCTCCATCGGTTCTACGACAGATGTGCCCAGCCCACTGCCACTTCAGTTTGCTACACTTCCAGACTATATCTGTTACTTTGGTATTTTTACGGATAGTCTCATTCCGGATTTTATCCATTATAGAGATACCGAGCATAGACCTTTCCATAGCCCTCAAAGACATATAGCCGGTGGGCCAGTTTTACTGTCAGGTTCCACGTCTCGGCTCTATGGAGTCACCTAGTAGACCTATGGGTCATGACTGGCAGGACACACTGATCGAACACCTTGGTCTTGCTTGAGGCATTGTGGCAAGGGTGATTCCAGAATATGACGCAACTTCCCAAATACTGCCCAGCCCATCTGCACTCTTCTGGTGATTTTAGCCTCAAACTTGTCTCTACCCAGCTGCAAAGTTTGCCCAAGGTACACATACTTCTGGACAACTTCAAGGGCTGTACCTTCGACGGAGACCGACTCGGGGATGATGTGTTGATTGAACATGACTTTCGTCTTGTCCAAGTTCATCCCGAATCCAGCACGTCTCGAGGCGACATTGAGACTAGTCAGCATTTTTTGCAGATCCTGCAGCGATTCAGCCATTAGAACTATATCGTCGGCAAAGCGGAGATGTGTGAGATATTCGCCGGTGACGTTGATGCCTAGTCCATCCCACTGCAGAGTCTCAAAGATATCGTCCAGCGAATTTGTTTCGGGTATTTAACATCACCCTGTCTTACACTTCGGAGTAATTGGATTGATCCTGTTTTGTGGTTTTGTACTTGCACAGACATCATTGCCATTTGATAGAAGCTTCTCAGCATATCCACTTGGCACCGCTATAAGGACTCCAAAACAGCTCAGGTTTGGATGGAGTCGAAGGCTTTTTCGTAGTCCACAAAGGCCATACACAGCTGTTGGTTATACTCTACTGACTTCTGTATACCCTGCTGTATAGTATGGATGTGGTCCACGGTGCTAAAGCCTTTACAAAACCCAGCCTGTTCCGGTGGCTGGAAGGCGTCAAATCTTCGTAACGACTCTCGAGAACCGCTTATAGACGTGGCTCAGAAGTGTGATCGGCCTATAGTTTTTAAGGTGCGTTTTAACTCCTTTCTTGAAAAACAATGCCACAACACCTCTGCTCCACGCCTTCGGGGTTGTCCCATTGGCTAAAATGGAATTGAATAGCCTTTTCAGCTCTTCGAGGACAGGCTTTCCACCAGCCTTAAGTAGCTCAGAGGCCACTCCGTCTTCACCGGGAGCCTTCCCAATCTTAAGGTGTCTAAGAGCCGCCCCGATTTCATCTACATCCACGTTCGGGAGATCGTCTGTAAAGTGGCGAGAGAGTGGAGCTCTGGGGTCTGTGGTCGCGTCAGGTGGAAGTTTCTGCGCATGCGAGGCATACAGATTTCCGTAGAAGTCCTCAATATCGGCGAGATGCTCTGGAACCGATGTGACAGTTACGCCATTCGAGGTAATTAGCTTTGCTAGATGACTTCTTCCTAGAGTCTTGGTAAAGACTTTCGACCCCCGATTTTTCTCAATCGCCTCCTTCATGAGGATAATTTTAATTAGATACATAGTTTTCTTAAAATAAAGTTTGATTCAGTACTTCCAGAGCTTTTTCTACCACCCCGTAAAAACTTTTAAAAAATCCGCTCACGCCGGCGGCGCCGCGCCACGCCGGGTCCGAGGACCGGCGCGCCGCCGCCGGCCTTATGGACTGCGGCGCGGACCTCTAGTTTACATACATTTAGCGTTGGCGGCTATATTTTACTAGCGGTATTTACTATCGTGATGACGTAACGCAGCCGCCGCCATGCGGGGGTCAACCAACACAAACACAACACACACACACGCATACCTATTTGTATAGTCATAGTATAAATGGTATAGTTGTCATGGGTCTAGTTTTTAGAGTTCCGAACACGTAATCTGAAGATTCGTAAGGAATTCAAAAAACGTTGTAAAAAATTTGATCGCTCGCCGCTTGTAAATAGCGGTGACGCCAGTGACAGAATGATTCCACGGGTTCTCTATCTATCACGAAATCGAAAGTATTTTTTTTTAGAATTTGCAAGCACGCAGTGTTGAAGCTGTTGAATCAATAATAAATTCATAATGCATCTTTATTTTGCAATCATATAATATAATAACTTTGTGAACTACTTTTATTAAACAAATATTATTGTATTGTTAATGCACAATAAAGAATATATATAATAATATTGAAGACTAACGTACATTCATATTATTCATTTGTATTTTTCGAAGCCCCGGGGCCATAATCAAAAAGACCAGTATTTAAAGAACTAACCAACATAAACAAAACCATTTTTTCTTACCTGCCTACGCTTCTTACTTGGCCCACTATAATACGGAACGTTTCGTACGGAACCCTTCGCGCGCAAAATAATCACCCACTTGACAGCTATTTTATTAGATAGTCACTTATTTTTATTCGTGAGCTTCGATCGTGAATTAGGTCACCGTAGCCACACATGACGGGAGATTTTCTATTATTTTAGTATTTTACCCATGTGTATTACAAGTTTTTCTTAGACGATGGGCCTAACAACTTGATTTTCTAAAACGTCCCTTGGTTGAAGATTGGTCGATAGCTATAACGACCATTTATGCTCTGCTTTCCTCGCAAGAAATATAGGCGTGATGTGAATGTGAGTCTGTAAGTGTGTGTAGTATTTTATACGAGTGAATATTTTATTTAGTAGATATTAGTCTGATATGTTGTTATTGCGACGAGCTAAGTAGGTAGGTAAAATAACTATAAACTAAAATAGTCACAGAGAGGCGCAGAAACATAGTATAATACTACAAGGCCTTTTAAATATTGTAGGTATAATTCACGAAGGCATGCAAATCTATATTTCAGTAGTTTTTTTTATTGTAACATTAATATAAAAATTTAATGAATGTCCTGTTTACAATATTACTTACATTTGGTTAAATTATGAACTGAAACTATAATCGCAAACACTTTATAAATAAATGCACGTTACACTTCTTAATTCTACTAAGTACGATGCTCGCTCACAAACGCTGTCTTTCCGTGACTGTTTAGTTTTCAAATAAATTCACGTCCCGCGCGTGTGTAGAAATTATAACCCTCCCGAATCTTAAATACTTCCACAGATATGCAGTTCCAAGTAAAACTTGCGACATTCAATTCGGTAGCGTAGCAAGAAGCGGCAAAAGTACAAAAATATGAAATTACGTCATCTTTGTTTCGAAGCCGGCGTTCCAAGGCCGAGGTTAGGTAGATCTTGTGAGATCATCAACTTGCAAGGGGCACCTGCCTATTATGTTCCAGCTTAGATTAATGGGCGCGCCGATAATATTATTATTAGGAAATTATAGGCTCAGAGGTTATCGCAGAGGTTAAGGTTGATTACATTACGACTACGACTCTCCATACCGCCGAGATTATAGGCCGTAGGCCGTAGCAAACAAGGTACATAAAATAACTTTTAGTATAAAGGTAAATATTTATAATTTCAAAAATCTCTATTTATTTTTTAAGTTCAGGTAAGTCATGCAATTTATTTGACTGCGATAAATTTTTGAATATCGCGCGCGGATTCCTAAAAGTTACGTTCCGTGCTACGCAGAACGTAGTTTTTAGACACAGCTGTAATGTAGGTTCCTTCTGCGTGAAATGAAACGCAACACAAGTAGGGTTGGGAAAAAAAAATACTGTCAGTTTTTGACAGCTCAGAAAACGTGCCGTGTGTGTTTGTTTTTCCAGATTTTCAGCGATTTCTTGCAAAATGGTATCCGTAGAGCAAAAGCCGGTGTTCAGAGACCTAACAGCTGAAGACCCTGACCCTGAGGTCACAGAAGTGGAGTCTATGTGCATGAATTGCCACGCAAATGTAAGTACAACGGCACCTTATTCATATCTGCTTTAGGCACAATTTTCACCTGTTTTCTTGCGAATTCAGCTGAATTTATTACACATTCTGCACCTTTTCAAGTTTTGTTCACTAACTTTTTCATTATTTACTTTGTTCCTGTTCATAAATTTATCATATACAAATCTAGAACATTATGGAACTTTCTCAATCTTTCAGGTTGTTTTCATACAAACATCTTAAAATAGAACATGATTTTCGTGTTTTTTTGATGCATCGAGTATTGTTTACATTCCTTTACACTTGAATATTATATTAAATGTACCTATATGTATAATGTTTTAAAGTTTTCAACAATATGCCAAATCATGATGTTTTCCAGGGTATGACAAGACTCCTTCTGACTAGGATTCCATACTACAAGAATGTGGTGATCATGAGCTTCTCATGCGAGGAATGCGGCTTCGAGAACAATGAGATACAGCCGGGAGGCGCCTTTGCCGAGATGGGAGTCAGGTCAGGAAAAATCCAAAAATGATTATTTTTTACTTGTAACCACCTACGATGCATTATCAATTTCCATCGCATTATATTCATCATCATAATTTCAGCCCACATCTACCCACTACTGTATTGGCCTTTTCTTTTTCTCGCCATCTACATCAGTCCTGTGCCTCCCGCATCCACAGTTTGCCAGTAAAGGTTGATAGGTTGTCCGTCCATATAGTGGGTAGTCTGCCTACTGGATGTTTACTTGTTCATTATAGTATTGAAAAAATTTATGTTTAGTCATCTAGCCATGTGATGCTTAGAAAAGCATCTACCCGAGTGTTGTTGTGTTGTGTGTTATAAAAAGCTACTTAGGGATAATCATCCAGGGAATGGGCAGCAGGGTTACCTGTAAATTTGGGGTGGTATGGGATCTACCTCCTAGCGGTCCATCCTGGGCAATGGCAACACGCTTGCCTGTGGTTAAGTCTGGCTGAACGATCCCACTAAGCAGTGCAAGGCTCCGACTTCTACAGTTATTCATAGGGATAAAGGCGTGATTTATGTATGTATGTATGTATGTGCATGCAGCCAGATTGTGGAACTCCCTCCCGCACACAGTACGTGACAGTCCTTCACTCTCAGTCTTCAAGAAAAGAGTAAAAGAGCATTACCTTTCACTGTCTAGTTAGTTTGTATTAGTCGTATTTATGTATATTTATTGTATTTGTTGTAATATATATATATGTTATTGTGTTAGGTATATATATATATTAGTATATTAAGTAAACTAATTTTTATTATATTATATTTTTATTATTACATTGTGCACGATCTATCAGCTTCACCTTATGCTATCTCTCTACCGTAGGACTGCTGGAAGAGATTTCTTTTTAGAAATAAGTAGTACCTGTTGTGTTGTTTTTCTTAATTTGTAAGTGTCCTGTGTTTTATCTTGTGTGCAATAAACAGTTAAATAAATAAATAAATAAGGCTCCCCTAAGGGGCCGCCTGGCTCGCAACCATCATCCCACAGAAGTCTGGTGCCAAGTAGCTTGCTGCGTTCCGTCAGTATGTGGGGGTGCCAGTGCTTAACAGGCTTCTTCTGGGTGAGCTCGCTCCATCTTAGACTCTGTCTCTGTCCTATGACCTAGACTAGAGTCAAGAGCAAACCCATCATTAACAAAAAAAAAATGCAACATCTTGCACTATGCTTGCCAATCGGCCTGCCAATAATGGTGAATATGGCAATACCCCTACCCTAATAGGGGGAGGCCTGTGCCTAGCAGTGTACTGTTGTAGCTGTTAAAGTTTATAAAAAATCTACCTTCAAAAACATTATTTTGGAAATGGAGTCCTAGAGTAGCATCAGCCTATTTGTTACTTGCAGATCTAATGATAATGATTAAGACACCTTTACCAGTTTATTTTTCGCAAACTGTTACTCAATAAATAAAATATTTTTAGATGGAAACTTCGCATTGAAACACCAACTGACCTGAACAGGCAAGTGGTGAAGAGCGACTACACGAGTGTCCGCATTCCAAAACTGGACTTTGAGATACCGGCGCAGAGTCAAAAAGGAGGTATATATTATATTTTTTTAATACACTAGCAGCTCATTGAGCTGATGCGTGTATATCACTGCACTTGTGTCTTAATTTTTTGATTGTATAGTTTTTAAATGATTGTCAAGTCTATTTTTGAAACTGTTCACACTTGGTGCACTGATTACTGTCTCTGGGAGAGTGTTCCAGAGATCCACAACACAATTAGGCAAGAAGTGTGTATGTTGTCTTAAATTTCATTGATTGATCATTGTTAATTCGTTGGTGTCTCGAGTGAAGGCCACACCCTGGCATATAATGTAATGTAAAGTAACGGACATAGTCTGGAAGTGTAGTTAACTGAAGTGGCAGTGGGCTGGGCAGAGCTGTTGTAGAACCGACGACGGGCTGTGGAGTATACAGGTTCTCGAGTGGAGGCCACACCTTGGCAGGCGTAGTGTTGCATGACCACCAACCAGAAGGACTGATGACTTTAAAAAGGCTGCTGGTAGCTACTGGATGGCGAAAACCAGAGATTGTGTCCAATAGCGTACCCTGGGGGAGGCCTACGTCCAGCTGTGGACTACAATAGGCTGATGTATGTATAATTTGTTGGCTATACTATCACTTCCTAACTTGTTATTAATATTAATTAGCAGGCAGGCAGTTGAGACAACTGTTGTTTGCCTGTATCCAGTTACACATTGTTGGTTATAGATAAATAAATAAATAATAAATAAATATCCTGGACAATTCACACAGCACCATCTAGCCCCAAACTATTATCAAGTTTGTTTTTCAATTCGTTCATGTATTACATTTTACAATTTACAACGGCTTTTAGCATGTTTTTCCAGGCCTCCACCACCCTATTGCTCAATTAGTGCTTTCTTGGGTTGTTATTTATTTATTTTATTCGGTAAATACAACAGGTAACAATCAAAATTGTCTATTGCGGATACAAAAATTGTTTAGAACTAGACTGATACCCTTATTTGCTCTAGTCTTGGAAAGTTTAAAATTGTGGCCACTTAAACATGGGTTTTGAGTTGATTCAAATATTTTCTCAAACTTCTGTATGTCATAGTGGCCATTTTGAATGTTAAATGTTTCAATTAAGTCTCCACACTCTCTACTCTTCTACTAATTGTTTCTTTGTTTATTTAAAAACATAGTTATTCTTTCAATAAGGTAGTCGCCTCTTCAGCATAGGCCTCTCCCAAAGTAGTCTACAGTTTTCTTTCCCTTGCTTTCTGCATCCAGTTTGTTTCTACTCTTTCCACAAACAAATCCTTCCATCTTCTTTGGTCTTCCTCTTTTTGTCAACCTTGAGTTATTTTCAAAATTCTGTATTAGTTTGATAGTGAATATTCCACTGGCCGGCGGTCGCATTTTTATCAGTTCGAGACCTGAAATAAACTTAACTTTTTTCAATAAAGAAAATGTCTTTGAAAAACTTGTTTATAACAATTTTCTCTTTTTGTTAACAATTTTGTTAACTAATAGAAAACCTTGATGGGATCCTAAAGGTGGTTTTCCACCGGCAGAGCGAGACGAGGCGTGACGAGGATTGAAATGAAATTTGTATGGGAAATTTTCAATTTAATCCTAGCGCATCTTCGGTGGAAAAGCTAAGGATTGACGAGGATGTGCGAGACTTGAATTGAAATATCAGTTTGTGTAAAACTGGACCGTATTGCTTTCGACATAGAGTATAAAGTAACTATTAAAGACGAACTTAATAGCACTGCATATTTTATGAAGCCTACAATCTACGGCATGCGCGAGCTCGCGCTTGCAATTAATGCAAATTTTTTGTGGAAAAGGGCCAGTACGATTTCAATTCACGCCACGCCGCGTCTCGTCTCGCTCTGCCGGTGGAAAACCACCTTTACCCTCTTCGGTTTAATTCCGTAACACAAGGTATTAAACTTTCAAAATGATCCCTTCAGAAGTGACAACAGTGGAAGGCATCATCCAGCGAGCGATCGCTGGGCTCACCCAGGATCAGGAGGTCCGGAGAAAGGAACACCCTGATGCTGCAGCCCAGATCGAGGAGTTTGTGGCGAAACTGCATCTGCTGCGAGTGCTGGACGAACCTTGGACTTTGGAGCTTGAAGATATCAGCGGTGAGCATTCGAATCTTAACCTGACCTGATCAGACCGTGATAAAGCTTAGGGCTACTGTCCTAGTAGTAAATATGACTTGATATAGCATGCTTTCTAAGTGACCTGATCCTACCTGGCGTGACCTGACCTGACCCCTGATGAAGCTTAAAACTACTGTCCTAGTAGTAAATATGACTTGATATAGCCTGCTTTCTGCCTGACCTGACATGACCTGATCTCATCTGACCTTGATGAAGCTTAAGACTACTGTCCTAGTAGTATATGTGACTTGATATAGCATGCTTTCTAAGTGACCTGATCCTACCTGGTGTGACCTGACCTGACCCCTGATGAAGCTTAAAACTACTGTCCTAGTAGTAAATATGACTTGATATAGCCTGCTTTCTAAGTGACCTGATCCTACCTGGCGTGACCTGACCTGACCCCTGATGAAGCTTAAGGCTACTGTCCTAGTAGTAAATATGACTTGATATAGCCTGCTTTCTAAGTGACCTGATCCTACCTGGCGTGACCTGACCTGACCCCTGATGAAGCTTAAGACTACTGTCCTAGTAGTAAATATGACTTGATATAGCCTGCTTTCTAATTCTAAGAGCCAACGCTGCGTCGAGCGCGCGGCCTAGATTCAGCTAAATACTAGAGCAGTGCTGCGTGATGCGGATCGCCCAGCCCGCGCTCTCTTGTATTATATCGAATCTAGCCCGCTCGACGCAGCGTTGGCGCTAAGAATCCAAATTGGTGGGACAAGGACAAAAGAACAATTGTATTCATCTTACAGTTGACAAAAAACAATTTAACGCTTGGACTCGTCCGAACAACGACACCTCGACGTATTATAGCTATTGTGACACGATGCGCCTTCTAAATTCGAACGAATAATAATGTCAAGACGCGCCGGCTTGCAGCGCGGGCGGTCCGCGTGCAGCCCGCTTTACGGAGCGTTGGCACTAAAGCATTACTCATTGTTTTGACTGGATCTTGTTGTGTTGAATGTTAAGTTTGTTGTTATTTGAAGGCAACACATTCGTGGAGAATCCGGAGGCGCCGCGCCGCGACCCGCGCTGCGACCGCACAGACTTCAAGCGGACCACAGACCAGAACCACAAACTCGGCATATTCACACACGAGGAGGTAGATGGAAATTTATTCTTATCATACTAAGTTGTACACGTTAACTGCCTCACTTTATGCCTTCTCCCTACCCTAGATCTGCTGTAAGAGATTTCTTATTAGAATTAAGCTGACCTGTTGTGTATTGTTCTATATGTTATGTCATTTGTGTTATCATCATCATCATCATTGGCCTCACACGTCTGTGACAAACGATTTAATCAGTGTCTGAGACACTGCGTTGCCTGGGACGCAATTATGGAAAACGCAGGGCTGCCCAGGAGCTGCGCCACCCTCTCGGCCTTCCTGGCTGGATCCGCAGGAACGACTAGTCGATACGTGCGGAGCCAGGTCGGCTGCAGGAGTCTGCCGCGCGGTAGATCTCTGTCACACGCGCCCCCAGGAGACCCCGTTGTGTTATTTTGTGTACAATAAACGGTTTACTAGATAAATATAGTTATTACAATCTTACTGTTTAATATTTAGCGTTGTTATGCTGGGGTGAGTTAGGTATTAATGACGGTCTATGAATGCGGCGCGGTGCTCGATCGCACGCGTCGCTCTGGGCGTGTGTTGTCCCTTTCTCACTCGCAGGGCGAGACTGGCGACGTGCGCGCAGACCGCCTGACGGCGCCAAGCGGTGATTTCTGCACCGCAGTCAGTCACTCAAAACCGTTCGGACGAGAACGTATTGTGGTTTGTACGGATTTCCCGCCACGCGTTTTGTGATGCCGCGTGTAATGGACGATTCAATTTGAGATCGCGCGTGTTGATGCATCGTATTATTGCGGTTCTCCTGGGTTATACTAGAATACCAGGCTTAGTGATTGTTGGATGTCTCGACGTCTTCCACGTGAGCGTCGCGTTGAATAGGCATCAGGTGGCCATTTTGGCCCGCGTTTGTACGGCCCAAATTCGGGTTGGGTCACGCGTAATGACTAATATCAAAGTGAAATACGAACAGAAGCTGTGAGTGGTTTGAAGTGAATAACGCGCCAAGGCTGTAGTGGAATGCTGGGTGTCGATATCTTTTCCACCCAGCCCTGTAAGTACCCACGGAATTCCTATTTGATCCATTCCCTGTACTTCCTTTCTCCGTTGGGTATTTTATGCATTTGGACCGGCACGTTGACAGTAAGTGTTAAACCTGGTTGTTTAGTATAAAACTGTTTATTCGTGTTACTGGTGTGTTCCCTTTAGTCATATTTGTTGTACCATATCATTGTGACTCCTTAGTACGAATTGCGGAATTCGTGGGGTGATATAATTTGGAGGTACTTACTTATAATCTAGTGCTAATACGTGTGACGTAACGCCAGATCGGCAGACGGTATTTACTACCGACTTGAGTTATGTAAAGGTCAGAACACATCATTTGCCAATTTCACTCAACTTAGTTAATTAAGTTAAATAGATTTAGGTTCACGTTTAATTCATAGTGTGCGCTGCTATATTGTGCAGCGTATGCTATTTAGCGCTGCGTAACGCGGCCATTGTCTGCCTCCAGTTGAACTCCTGGTATTTTGTTCGAAATTTACCTGTGTAAATCGCTTCCACTGCGGGAGTTTAGCTTGGAATTAGACAATTTTTGGTAGCAGAGCGTGGTTCAGAAAACCACTAGATTTAAGATTATTTTAGTATAAGATTTTTAATCTACCTACATAAAAAAATATATTTATTGTGATTGTAGTGTGTGCCCTGTGTAGAATATCCTATCGGTAGGATCAGGGCCAATCAATTAGTGAATTGCTTGTTATTATCGTTGTGTTTACCCTGTGCGGATATCCTAACGGTAGGATCAAGGCCGATTGTCTATTATTTTTTTTATTGTAAGGTTCGGTGTTACTTTGAGTTGGTACCATGGCTCCCACAATTACACAGCTTCAGGCAAAAATTAGAACGCACCTAATTTGGTTCGCGACTAAGCAGGCGATGGTCGGTCGCGGGGACCGAGAGGACGCACTCATCGCTTGTGCGCAACGGATTGACGAACGGGTCGCGGAGGTGTTGGATTGCCTCACTGGATGCGAGGAGTTATTTGATGGGACGCCTGATGAGGAGGTCAAACTTACGGTCCGGGCGAATGTGACCCAGTGCCTGGAGATAGGGCAGGAGATCCAGCAGGCGGCTGCTGTGATCACCAGGCGTAGGGCTGGGGAGCCGGACCCACCCCATGGTCCGCGGGGACCGGGGGTGCAAGTGCCCCTGCCGGCTGTGGCGATTCCGGTCTTCCACGGGGACTACACGGATTGGACCCGATTCCAGGATCTGTTTGACAGTGTGATTCATAACCGCACTGACTTGCAGCCGGCATATAAAATGGCACAATTGATGGCCAAGCTGCAAGGTGAGCCCCATGAGCTGGTAAAGCATCTACCAGTCGATGATGCAAGTTACGAGACGGCTCGCGGTTTGCTGATCGAGAGATACAGCAACAAACGTCTCATGATTGACCAACTCCTGGAACAGTGGCTCACCGTGCCGACCATCACACGAGGGACGGACCTCAGGGCCAAGGTCCTCAACCCTGTCTGCGTTGCAGTGAACGCTCTTGAGAGACAGGGGATGCCGGTGTCAGGCTATGATTATATCCTGGTCCACACGTTGTTGCGCCGCCTGCCGAGCGACATGGCCGCTCGTTTTGAACAGTCACACGGAGGTAAGACATCTGATTACCTCCCGACCTTCGAGGAGCTCAAGTCCTTCCTCGAGGCCGAGTGCAGGCGGGTAGATGCCCAATTTGGAGAGTCGCCTCACGCGGAGTCTGCGGCCGCTCGCCGCCCGGAACGGCCGGGTGCACAGGCGCGAGACGGTAAGAGTAGGCCACCCAGGCGATACAATGTCGCTAATTTGGAATCGAGGTGTGCCTACTGCAGAGAGGCGGGGCATCAGGTGACTGCGTGTGAGGAGTTCGCTGCACAGCGGGTGCAGAAACGTCGTGGTGTGGTGCAGCAACGGCGTTGGTGCTTTAGGTGTATGGGGCCGCATCAGGTGCGAGAGTGCCCATCAAGCACCAACTGCAGGTACTGCCAGGGTGCCCACCATCAGCTCCTATGCATGAACCGCAGCGGAGATTACGGAGGCAGAGCTGACGCGGGTCAGCGGACGGAGTCTGCCCTACCTAGACGGGAGCAACGCTCCCCACCCCCTCCAAGGAGGAGTCCTCTTCCACCAGGGTTTCAGGGACGAGGCCAGGGACATCAGCAGGTGATGCCCCCTTCACCACGCGCGAGACAGTCACCACCTCGGCAGCAGGTGCCGGAACAGGGTAGGTGGTCACAGGTCCAAGGTCAGGGGCACCCATCACAGATACGTGATGCTACGGGCGGGTGCCAATACCAGGGCCAGTACATGCAGTACTCGGCGGGACTGAACAACATGGTGAGGTCTCATGACCCACGCATGCCTCTCCCCTTGGCTGAGCACCCGCGGCTACAGGCGCGTCCACGGTACGCGCGCCTGCCGCAGGGTTACTATAGGCTGCCAGCCATGGCGTACAGGACCAGAGGTCCCTATCAGCAGGAGTGGGACCCACTCGAAGGTGTACGGAGAGAGGGGACCCCCCCGCAGGACGCGGACACTCCGCGCTTAGATTCCTGCTAGGTAATCGCCGCCTACACGCCAGCTTCGGCCCCCCGGCCAATTACGGTATTGTTGCCTACGGCAATGATTTGGGTATGGGGATACGGTGGCCGCAGCATACAGGTAAGAGCCTTGTTAGATACAGGGGCTCAGGGTTGTATTGTGTCTAGTAAGCTGGTGAGTAGGCTACGCTTAAATATAAGGCCCACAACGGATGGGGCTGTAGGTATTGGAGGTGTAGATGTGCCTGACGTTCGGGGTCAGGTGAGCTTCGAGTTCACATTAGGTAATACAGGTACAGGGGTCAGCTATCATGCCTCAGCAGTGGTGCTGGATGATGTGGTAGGGAAACTTCCTCAGGTTCGGTTACCGTCAACGGTACGAGGGTTAACCACAGGCTTAGAGCTAGCTGATCCTGACTTTGATACTCCTGGTACGGTGGACGTTCTCCTCGGGTCAGACGTCCTCGGGAGATTCTGGTGTGGCAGAAAACGAGTACTTCAGCAAACTGGTTTAGTGGCCGTTGATACCACAGGGGGGTATGTTATTTTTGGCCCAGTTTGGAGACCTCAGGACCTACCAGAGGGCGATACGGTGCTCTATGGTAGTGTGTTGTCGGAGGTGCTGCAGAGGTTTTGGGAGTCTGAGGCGCCACCCACAGCGGATAGACGGAAGCCAGAGGATGACGAGTGCGAGCTGTTCTATCAGTACAACACTGCACGAAGTTCGTCAGGTAGGTTTGTTACCAGGCTGCCATTTCTCCCAAACCGCCCCTCCTTAGGTAGTTCGCGACAGATCGCGGAACGGAGACTACTGGCTATGGAGAGAAAGATGAAGCGAGATGCAGCACTTCGGCAGAAGTATATCGAATTCATGAGGGAGTACCTAGAGTTAGGCCACATGTCGGTGTCCAGCATAGATTGGAGGTGTGTCGAGCATTACTATATACCACACCTGGCTGTTTTGAAGTCACCGGAGGCGAAGATACGGGTAGTGTTTGACGGTTCTGCTCCTACATCGAATGGTGTGTCTGTGAACCAGTGTCTGCACGCGGGTCCCAAGTTGAATCGGGACATTGTGGACATCCTCACAGATTTTCGGTTGCACCAAGTAGCGTTCGTCGCAGACATCAAAATGATGTTTCGCCAAACAATTATACACCCAGATGACCGTCGGTACCAGCTGATTTTGTGGCGTGAGAGCCCTAACGAGCCGATGGTCACTTATGAGCTCAACACGGTAACGTATGGTCTGAAGCCAAGTCCGTTTTTGGCAGTACGCACGCTGCGAGAGTTGGCCGCACAGGAAAGGGTAAGATTCCCTCGGGCCGCAGCAGTACTGGATCGCGACGTCTACGTGGATGACATCTGCACGGGTGCAGATAGCGTGCAACAAGCACTGCTACTACGAGACGAGCTGATCGCGATCATGGAATCAGGAGGTTATGAGTTGCGGAAATGGCTGTCCAGCTGTCCAGAGCTCCTGGCCGGGTTGCCAGGTGAGTTCCAGCAGGACCCGCACCTTTTCGAGAACCCGGACAATCCAAATACGTTGAGCATCCTAGGGGTGCAATATAGGCCAACGCATGATGTCTTTACGTATCAGATCGAGCCAGACCTTTTGCAGAAGACTTGGACGAAGCGTTCGGTATTATCGACGATCGCCAGAACTTTCGATCCTAACGGGTGGATCGCACCGGTGACGTTCATGGCGAAGTGCTTCTTGCAAAGGTTGTGGATAGCAAACTTGGGTTGGGACGACCAGCTCTCCGGAGAGCTGTTGAATGATTGGACCAAGTTTGTGACCACCTTACCAGGGATCGTACGCATCGCCATACCTCGCAAGTTGCTCCCATCGGTGGGATGTAAGGCTACCCTACATGGGTTTTGTGATGCCTCGGAGCGAGGGTACGCGGCAGCTGTCTATTTGCGGACAGTCAGTTCAACGGGAACTGTAGACGTGCGTCTAGTTATGGCCAAGAGTAAGGTGGCTCCGGTTAGGACAAGATGGACCATTCCAAAGTTGGAATTGGCGGGAGCAGCGCTTCTCACGCGCTTGCTACATCATGTCGCTAGTAATCTACGCGGTACCATCACTTTGGATGAAACGGTGTACGCATGGACCGACAGTAGGATAGTTCTGTGCTGGTTACAGACGTCGGTACATACTCTTGAGGTTTTCGTGGCAAATCGGGTGTCACAGATTAAAGGATCGGAAACTCCGTTGGTATGGAGACACGTACCGGGAGAACAGAACCCAGCGGACTGCGCCTCACGGGGATGTAGGGCCCCTGATTTGGTAGGTCACTCACTGTGGTGGGGACCTCAGTGGCTGACTGAGTCACCTGAGAGATGGCCATACAATGAGTGCGGGTCGCCGCTTGGGCCACCTGATCGAGGTTTGCGAGTGAACGTAGGGCAGATCGTACCTAAGCCTAGTGCGGCTTTCTTGCTGGAACGATACAGCTCCCTCGACAAACTTCTAGGGGTGACAGGTTGGATCAAACGGTTCGTGAACAACTGTAGAAAACCTCAAGCAGAACGGAACTTGGCACCTGTCCTCTCGCCTGCGGAGCGGAATGCGGCTCTAAGTTTATTGGTTAGGGTCGTCCAGGCGGAACATTTTGAGGAAGAGGCCAGGCTGCTCAGGGATGGCCGTGGAAAGCTGAAGGGAGGTCTTGTGCGCCTCAACCCGTTCGTGGACGAGCATGGAATGCTCCGGGTTGGAGGTAGACTTCGGAACGCTAACCTGCCCTTTTCAGCACGGCATCCGCTGTTACTCCCAAAGAAGGGACCTTTGGTAGAACTTATAGTTAGGGATCGTCACCAGAAAAACTCGCATGCGGGCTGCAATGCACTTTTGGCTATTCTGCAGCGCGAGTTTTGGATCTTGTCTGGACGACGTACGGTACGGAGCATTGTGTTTCGGTGCTTGCCTTGCTATCGGTTGAAGGCAGCCACAATGCAACCTCAGATGGGAGACCTCCCACCGGACCGGGTGACGGAAGCCTGGACGTTTGCGGGTGTGGGAACGGACTTTGCGGGGCCTTTTATGGTAAAGGCATCACGCCTTCGCAACGCGAAGTCAATCAAGGCGTATTTGTGCGTGTTTGTGTGCCTAGCAACCAAGGCCGTCCACTTGGAACTCGTGGCCGACCTCACTACGGAGGCTTTCTTAGCAGCTTTAGATAGATTTGTGTCGCGAAGAGGGCGACCAGCGCTGATCAGGTCGGACTGTGGTACCAACTTTAAGGGCGCTGATCGATGTATGAAAGAAATTATAACGTTTTTATCGGAAAACGAGGAAGCTATCGGCACGAGCCTCTCCCGTCAGGGCATTAACTGGGTGTTCGATCCACCAGGATGCCCCCACTGGGGTGGTATATTTGAAGCGGTTGTAAAGTCCGCTAAGACGCATTTGATGCGCGTTATAGGTTTAACGATATTAACCTTTGAGGAGCTAGCGACCGTGTTTTGTAAAATTGAGGCCGTTCTCAATTCACGTCCTTTGTGTCCGCTTAGCTCAGATCCGAATGATCTGGAGGCCCTGACACCAGGGCATTTCTTAATTGGCCGACCACTTAACGCCTTGCCAGAATACCCCTACACAGAGGTCAGTAGCAATCGTTTGACGCGTTATGAGTTGCTGCAGCAAATGTCTCAGAATTTTTGGAAGCGATGGTCGCTTGAGTATTTGCACATTCTGCAGCAACGCCTTAAGTGGACGGACAGAACTGAACCCCCTCGCATCGGAGATCTCGTTCTGGTTAAGGATGCCAACCTGCCGCCACTGCGATGGCGCAGAGGGCGCATTCTCAACTTGTTCCCAGGTAGTGATGGCACTCCTCGAGTCGCGACAGTTCAGGTAGGGGATTCAGTTCTTAAGCGAGCAATAGCAACGCTATCTCGTCTCCCCAGTAGTGAATAGGCCTAAGGGATTCGGCCTAGGGCGGGTGAATGTTTAATATTTAGCGTTGTTATGCTGGGGTGAGTTAGGTATTAATGACGGTCTATGAATGCGGCGCGGTGCTCGATCGCACGCGTCGCTCTGGGCGTGTGTTGTCCCTTTCTCACTCGCAGGGCGAGACTGGCGACGTGCGCGCAGACCGCCTGACGGCGCCAAGCGGTGATTTCTGCACCGCAGTCAGTCACTCAAAACCGTTCGGACGAGAACGTATTGTGGTTTGTACGGATTTCCCGCCACGCGTTTTGTGATGCCGCGTGTAATGGACGATTCAATTTGAGATCGCGCGTGTTGATGCATCGTATTATTGCGGTTCTCCTGGGTTATACTAGAATACCAGGCTTAGTGATTGTTGGATGTCTCGACGTCTTCCACGTGAGCGTCGCGTTGAATAGGCATCAGGTGGCCATTTTGGCCCGCGTTTGTACGGCCCAAATTCGGGTTGGGTCACGCGTAATGACTAATATCAAAGTGAAATACGAACAGAAGCTGTGAGTGGTTTGAAGTGAATAACGCGCCAAGGCTGTAGTGGAATGCTGGGTGTCGATATCTTTTCCACCCAGCCCTGTAAGTACCCACGGAATTCCTATTTGATCCATTCCCTGTACTTCCTTTCTCCGTTGGGTATTTTATGCATTTGGACCGGCACGTTGACAGTAAGTGTTAAACCTGGTTGTTTAGTATAAAACTGTTTATTCGTGTTACTGGTGTGTTCCCTTTAGTCATATTTGTTGTACCATATCATTGTGACTCCTTAGTACGAATTGCGGAATTCGTGGGGTGATATAATTTGGAGGTACTTACTTATAATCTAGTGCTAATACGTGTGACGTAACGCCAGATCGGCAGACGGTATTTACTACCGACTTGAGTTATGTAAAGGTCAGAACACATCATTTGCCAATTTCACTCAACTTAGTTAATTAAGTTAAATAGATTTAGGTTCACGTTTAATTCATAGTATGCGCTGCTATATTGTGCAGCGTATGCTATTTAGCGCTGCGTAACGCGGCCATTGTCTGCCTCCAGTTGAACTCCTGGTATTTTGTTCGAAATTTACCTGTGTAAATCGCTTCCACTGCGGGAGTTTAGCTTGGAATTAGACACTTACTGTTAGCTCATCTTACTTAAATGTGTACCATGTTGGTGTAGCGGAGTGTGTGTCGTTTTGTACATACATACATACATAAATCACGCCTATATCCCTCACGGGGTAGGCAGAGCGTTAGCGGCCGTAAAACGGATATTAACACCACGTCTGACAAAAGCTTGAGGGTCAATCAGATAACTGTGTATCACTATAGTGACAGGTTGTCAGCCCATCGCCTTAAATTGCAATACACATCCCTCGAGTCCCTTAGTCGGCTCTTACGACACCCATGGGTAAGAAATGGGGTGATGCTATTCTAAGCCGGCATCACACGGTGTCGTTTTGTATCTTATTTTATTAGGCTAAACTAATACACAAGACCTACTACACATGATTCGGTTTCAGTATTCTGCGTAAAACCGGGACGTTACGCTAGGCAATTAAGAAATAGATAGCGGTAGAACAAAAATAATATATATTCTAAATAATGACGTCTAACACCTTAGTCATCCGTGACCACGGGCTCTGTAAACGTAGAAATTGTAAAATACAAAATAAACACAACTTAAATACGTTTAAAATTGTTTTATTGTGAAGGCTAAACTCTTTACCAAATAATAAACAAGTAAGTCGCATTCTAAGCAATACGTGAATAGCGTAGTTGACTGTATATAAACTTACTAGATTTCCGCCCAGCGGTTTCACCCGCTGCCACTCATTCTCCCGTGGTAATAGTTGTTCTCCTGCGGTAAAAAGTAGCCTATGTGTTATTCCAGGTTATACTCTACCTGTGTTCCAAATTTCATCCAAATTGGTCAAGCCGTTTGAGCGTGAAGAGTAACAAACAAACATACACACACAAACTCTCAGATTTATAATATTAGTACGGATGCTTTGTATACTATGGATTATGTTAGTAACTTGTGTATACATACAGTTGTTCTGCTTTTCCAAATAAACAAAATAAAATAAAAAATAAAATAAATAAATAAATATCCTGGACAATTCACACAGCGCCATCTAGCCCCAAACTAAGCAAAGCTTGTACTATGGGAGCTAGATAGCTGATATTATATACCTTTTTTTTAAATTATATACATATTATACATAGAAACACGCAGACTAAACACAAATATCTGAAAATGACTTAACAAATATTTGTGTCTTAAAAAAAAAACTCTTGTGTTGTAAAAGCCTAAAGCATGAAGAATTTAGTGCCTATTTTCCCCAGGTATCAGACGAACCCTCAGCCTGTCAGCTGCGAATCCAGTCGGACTCGTTCCTGACGGCGGCGGACCCCGAGCAGGGCTCCTACGAGCAGATGGCGAAGGACGAAGTGCTTCGCTTCCGGACCAACTGCCCCGACTGCAACGCCCCGGCTGATACCAACATGAAACTTACTCGTGAGTTCATTGTACCTTGTACAACCTTGGTCTAAGGCTACTTAACCATGTCAGAACCCTACTCGACCATGTCAGAACCCTACTCGACCATGTCAGAACCCTACTCGACCATGTCAGAACCTTACTCAACCATGTCAGAACCTTACTCGATCATGTCAGAAGCCTACCCGACCATGTCAGAACCTTACTAGACCATGTCAGAACCTTACTCGACTATGTCTGAACCTTACTCGACCATGTCAGAACCCTACTCGACTATGTCAGAACCCTACTAGACCATGTCAGAACCTTACTCGACCATGTCAGAACCCTACTCGACCATGTCAGTACCTTGCTCGACCATGTCAAAAGCCTACTGGACCATGTCAGAAGCCTAGAACCCTACTCGACCATGAAGGAACCCTATTCGACCATGTCAGAACCCTACTCGACCATGTCAGTACCTTGCTCGACCATGTCAAAAGCCTACTGGACCATGTCAGAAGCCTAGAACCCTACTCGACCATGAAGGAACCCTATTCGACCATGTCAGAAGCCTACTCGACCATGTCAGAAGCCTACTCGACCATGTCAGAAGCCTACTCGACCATGTCAGAACCCTATTCGACCATGTCAGAACCCTACTCGACCATGTCAGAAGCCTACTCGACCATGTCAGAACCCTACTCGACCATGTCAGAACCCTATTCGACCATGTCAGAACCCTACTCGACCATGTCAGAAGCCTACTCGACCATGTCAGAACCCTACTCGACCATGTCAGAACCCTATTCGACCATGTCAGAAGCCTACTCGACCATGTCAGAAGCCTACTCGACCATGTCAGAAGCCTACTCGACCATGTCAGAATCAGAACCCTACTCGACCATGTCAGAAGCCTACTCGACCATGTCAGAACCCTACTCGACCATGTCAGAAGCCTACTCGACCATGTCGGAATCCTACTCGACCATGTCAAAAGCCTACTGGACCATGTCAGAAGCCTAGAACCCTACTCGACCATGAAGGAACCCTATTCGACCATGTCAGAACCCTTCTCGACGATGTCAGAACCCTATTCGACCATGTCAGAAGCCTACTCGACCATGTCAGAACCCTACTCGACCATGTCAGAATCCTACAAGACCATGTCAGAACCCTTCTCGACCATGTCAGAACCCTACTCGACCATGTCAGAACCCTACTCGACCATGTCAGAACCCTACTCGACCATGTCAGAACCCTACTCGACCATGTCAGAACCCTACTCGACCATGTCAGAACCCTACTCGACCATGTCAGAACCCTACTCGACCATGTCAGAACCCTACTCGACCATGTCAGAACCCTACTCGACCATGTCAGAACCTTCTTCGACGTAAAATTAAACTTTAAAACATACCCACTTTTCAAATGAAAATTTCACAATGTGCAACATTCTCTAAATAAAACATACATACATACATATATCACGCCTATAATCCCTTGCGGGTTAGGCAGAGCGTTAACGGCCGCAAAACGGTAATTTACGCCACGTCTGACAAATATTTGAGGGTCATTCGGGAAATTGTGTATTACCATAGTAACAGGTTGTCAGCCCATCGCCTAAAATTGCTATACACACCCTCGAGTCCCTTCGTCGCCTCTTACGACTCCCACGGGAAAGAAATGGAGTGATGCTATTCTAAGCCGGCATCACACGGCAAACACCTTGTACAACCTTGCTCTAAGGCTACTCGACCATGTCAGAGTATATTAAGTATGTCACATTAGTAAGGCCAATGAACTGAGATAAAAACACTATCCTTCTATGATTGAGTGATATGATTTGACCTTATCCGTCGTATGCTTTAATTCCAGTTGCCCCTCTTTAGTTTATTTACATTATTGACGGCCGATGTGGCGCAGTGGTAGTGCGACTGCCTGCGGCGCAAAGGTTCCGGGTTCGATTCTCGGTGGGACACTCACATAAGTTGATATTTATCACTTTGTGAATTTGTTCCCGGTCTGGTTAGGACATTGCAGGGTGAACCAACTGATTGTCCGAAAAGAAATGGTTCCGTGCTTCGGAGGGCACGTTATGCCGTCGGTCCCGGTTGCTGTGTATGATTACTTAGGCGGCGGTCGTTACACAACCATGTCAGAGGCCTACTAGTGGTAGTAGGCGGTTGAAAAACTCTGACACCAGGGTTCATCGGGTTGTTGGACGACTCGGTGTCCCACACGAAAAGAGAAGAGAGATTCTTTACCTCGTTTCGCCTTACTTTATGAAAAGTAAAAACAAAAACCGAGTGACGAATCCAAACCTAAAATTTAACTCTAAGACATACCCAATTTTCAAACGAAATGTTCACAATATGCAAGAATCTATTTTTTGCAGGCATTCCGCATTTCAAAGAGGTTGTGATAATGGCCACTACTTGCGACGCTTGCGGGCACCGCACCAATGAAGTGAGTACTCAAAAGTTTTTGAAAAACTAAATTTTTTTTTCTGAAAACTGCAAATTTTTTCAAGTGTGGGTAGAACGAAAAAAAAAAGGAAAAAATATTGCACGTTTTCAAAAATTGTATACCTAACACGGGAAGTGTTTTAAAATTTGGTATTCTATACAGGATATGTACAGTCGGTTGTAGCACATAAGGTACCAGGGGTACTCCAAAAGCACTGAATTATTTTATCCCCAGTTAATTATTTTCCCCAAAAGCAAAGGTCGGAATACGGAAAAAAAATTACCTCCCATACAAAATTTGAACCCATGAAAACCTGAAAAACACCTGTTTTATTTTTAAACTGTGATATGTTTTGTATTGGCCACAATTCGGGATGTACATTCTCCTTACTTGCCTTGAATTAGTGCTGTCATTTTCCGTTAAATAGGTTTAGAAAAGGATAGGAGATATTTTAGTCGTGTCATGTCTTATAATTTCATGCACAATACGTGTTATTTGTCAAAATAAGGCGACAATCAAAACAATGGCGACTAAATTGACTAGGAAAGGCGAAAAAACCCTTGACGTTTTTAAAAATGACAGGACTTAGATATCTTCTAGCCTTTTCTAAACCTATTTGACGGAAAGTGACAGCACTAATTTAAGGCAAGTAAGGAAAATTTAAATCCCGAATTTAATTTCATTGTCCATTCAAGTAGGTTTATAAGTCTGCGAAAAGATTTTTCATATTAAACTAAAATTCGTGTATTCAGGTGAAGTCCGGTGGTGGAATCGAAGAGAAGGGCGTGAGGTTCGAGGTTCGAGTCGCGGGGAAAGAAGACTTCTCCAGGGATATACTCAAGGTAATCACCGAACACCTCACTGCATGTAACATTGTTAAGAAGTCAACCAAACGACATGTAACATTGTTAAAGAGTGTACCCTAATGGCATACAATATTGTTAAAGAGGTCAATCTCATGGTCATGGCATGTCAAATTGTCAACCCAGGGCAACCTTAACGCATGTCAAATTATGAATGACGTTAACCTCACTATATGTAACATGAACGAGGTCAACCTCACGGCGTATAACATTATCAATGAGGTCAAACACATGGCATGTAACATTATTAACGAGGTTTACCTCACGGCATGTAATATTATTAACCAGGTCAACCTCACTTTATGCATCATTGTCAACCCAGGGCAACCTTACCGCATGTAAAATGATGAATGACGTCAACCTCACTACATGTAACATTAACGAGGTCAACGTCACAGCGTATAACATTATCAATGAGGTCAAACACATGGCATGTAACATTATTAAAGAGGTCAACCTCACTTCATGCAACATTGTCCACCCAGGGCAACCTTACCGCATTTAAAATGATGAATGACGTCAACCTCACTACATGTAACATTAACGAAGTCAACCTCACGGCATATAACATTATCAATGAGGTCAAACCCATGGCATATAACATTATTAACGAGGTTGACCTCACGGCATGTAATATTATTAACAAGATCAACCTCACTTTATGCAACATTGTCAACCCAGGGCAACCTTACCGCATGTAAAATTATGAATGACGTCAACCTCACTACATGTAACATTAACGAGGTCAACCTCACGGCATATAACATTGTCAACCTAACGGCAAGTAACGTAGCAACAACTTATGTCTCATATTTATCTCCCAAAATGGCAGTCGGAAACGTGCAGCATGGAGATCCCCGAACTGGAGCTGGAGGTGGGGGGCAGAGCCCTAGGGGGCCGCTTCACCACCGCCGAGGGGCTCCTCAGGGCGACCATGGAACAACTGGCGGACTCGCCGGGCGTCGTCGGGGACGCCCCGGGCCTGCAGAAAGGACATCTCGAGAAGTAAGTGACAACTTTGTCTTTTTTGACACTTAACAGTTTCGCCCCGTTTTGAATAACAAACCGCCCCGTCAAAAATAACAGACCGCCCCGTCTTAAATAACAGACCGCCCCGTCTTAAATAACAGGTCGCCCCGTTTTTATTAACTGGTCGCCCCGTTTTATTAACAGGTTGCCCCGTTTTATTAACAGGCCGTCCCATTTTAAATAACAGGTCGCCCCGTTTTATTAACAGGTCGCCCCGTTTTATTAACAGGTCGCCCCGTTTTAATAACAGGTCACCCCGGTTTTAATAACAGGTCGCCCTGTTTTTATTAACAGGTCGCCCCGTTTTTATTAACAGGTCGCCCCGTTTTCATTAACAGGCCGTCCCATTTTAAATAACAGGCCGCCCCGTTTTATCTACTTAACAGGTCGCCCCGTTTTATTTACAGGTCGCCCCGCTTTTATTAACAGGTCGCCACGTTTTTAAAACAGATTGCTCCGTTTTTAAAACAGATTGCTCCGTTTTTATTAACAGATAGCCCCGTTTTTATTAACAAACTGCCCCGTTATATATAACAGACCGCCCCGTTATATATAACAGACCGCCCCGTTTTAAATAACAGACCGCCCCGTTTAAAATAACAGACCGCCCCGTTTTCAATAACAGACCACCCCGTTTTAAATAACAGGTCGCCCCGTTTTTATTAACAGGTTGCCCCATTTTAAATAACAGACTGCCCAATTTGATATATCATCAGACCGCCCCGTTTTAAATAACAAACCGTCACCACATTTTTATCAACAGATCACCGCATTTTAAAGACAGGGCACCCCGTTATTTTGTAAGGCCGCCCCGTTTTCATTAACATGTCGGCCAGATTTGAATAACGTACGACACGTGATTTCAGGTTCGTGGGCAAGTTGAACGAGGTTCTAGACTGCAAGCGAGCGGTCACCATCATATTGGACGACCCAGCCGGGAACTCTTTCGTGCAGAGCCTTAATGAAGACGCCAGTCTGCCTGATGACGGTAAACCTTAAAAGAAAACTTTTTTTCCAACTATATGCATACATATTTTTATTTTTTTATGAATGATGTGTTTGCTCTTGACTCTAGTCTAGGTCATAGGACAGAGACAGAGTCTAAGATGGAGCGAGCTCACCCAAAAGAAGCCTGTTCACTCTTACTCTGAAGAGATTAGGGTTGTATGCGTTTGTTTACACAGACGCAGGTAGTGAGTTCCACTCTTTAGCAGTGCGCATTATAAATGATGACTGGAAGCGCTTAGTCCGAATTGGTGGAATGGCAACCAGGTACGGATGGTATCCGGCGGTGCGTCTGGATGTCCGATGGTAGAAGGGAGCTGGTGGAACAAGGTCGTGAAGCTCTTGAGCACACTCTCCGAAGTACAATCTGTAAAATACCCTTGCGGGGTACGCCAGTCTACCTTATGACGGTAACTCGTTAAAAAAATCTTCCACATTTTTCCAACTATATGTATACATACATATAACACGCATGCCTATTTCCTTTGCGGTATAAGCAGAGTGTAGACGGCCGTAAACTACGGTCGCTATCGCCACGTCTAACAAATATAATATGAAGGGCGTTTCAGAAAAATCCTGTATCACTATGGTGAAAAGTTGTCAGCCCATCGCCTAAAATTGCAATACACATTAAATCTCAACTCCCTTAGTCGCCTCTTACGATATCCACGGGAAAGAAATGGGATAATGCTATTCTTAGCCGGCATCACACATCACATTTTCCAACTATTGTAAAATCTTATCTTTGATTTTGGAAAAGAAAAATGGTTCCGTGCTTTGGAGGGCACATGAAACCGTCGGTCCCGATTGCTGCCTATGACGGCGGCTTACTTAGACGGCGGTCGTTACACAAATATGTCAGAGGCCTACTACTAGTAGTAGGCGATTAAAATACTCTGAAACCAAGCTCTATTGCTACGTTGGATCACTCGGCAGCCTAGAAGACATAGCGTAATTTTGGCCTTTAGAAAGTTCGACAACGATTTATTTAAAAAAAACTGAAATATGCGTAGTCTGCTGGCTGTGATCAATGTCGAAATTTTTGGATGAGACGCACAGTGCAACTAAATACGACTAAATTTAATAAAAAAAATTGCATGCTTTCTGAAATTATATACCTGACACGGGAAGTGTTTTAAAATTTTAGTATTGAATTGAACACAATTTATAATTATTGCAAACAAAATTGCCTCGTGATAAAGGCCAATCTTTGGAGTGATAAAACTGATTATTTATCTCAGGAGCTTTAAATTGATTATTGCTTCTATAATGCAAAATTACCGTGTGATGTTGGCTTAGAATAGCATCACCCCATTTCTTTTCCGTGATTGTCGTAAGGACGTCTTAAGGACTTGAGGGTTACATGTGAATCGCAACTTTAGGTGATGGGCTGACAACCTGTCACTATGGTGATGCGCAGTTTTCTTAAAGAACCTTAGATGTTTGTCAGTCGTGGCGTTGATGACGATTACTGCGGCCGTTTGACCTCTGCCTACCTCGCAAGGCGTAGGCGTGACATGTGTTAATCCATATTTTCCCGTCACATTCGACAAAATGAGTGAGCAATTTTGAGGTCCATTTTGTGACAGTTTGGAGGATATGTTGGTAAACGAGAAAAAAAATCGACTCATATAAAATTCTCGATCAGCTAACTGACATTCTATATAGGCTTCTTAGTAAAAGTTGTTCAGTTTCACGGTCTGATCTTGTGTGCAAAGTTTTCGATACACCGTCCCTTACACCCCGTATAATATATATGGACGTATCTCCAACATCATCTCGTAAATATTTCTGATTTCAGGATTAGCCATATCATCTAATTTGGTAGGTCTATTTAATAAAATGGTATTTCAATCACAATCTGCTGTATAATCAAGTATTCACGAAATAATAGCCTAGACAGGAAAAGAATAACACAGTTCGTCCTTCCAAGACGCTTTTAACATGAAACAATGCGAGATTACGCGGAACCAGGGAGATTCGTCGCCTCGAATGATACGCTGATTGTTTTATCTGCAAACTTGACAGCGCTCAGAAGACTTGACGCTTCTCCAGATTGATGTTGTCAGTCTTGTTCCGACGATTCTCTTCGAAAACAGCAAAGAGACGGCATGCGCCGTCAACAATTTACATACATACACATTTCACGCCTATAATCCCTTGCGGGGTAGGCAGAGCGTATACGGCCGCAAGAACGGCCATTTACACCACGTCTGACAAATATTTGAGGGTCATTCGGGAAATTGTGTATCGCTATAGTGACAGGTTGTCAGCCACTCGCCTAAATTGCAATACACATGTTACCCTCGAGTCTCTAAATCGCCTCTTACGATACCCATAGGAACGGGTCCCTTAGTCGCCTCTTACGACACCCATGGGTAAGAAATGGGGTGATGCTATTCTAAGCCGGCATCGCACGGTACGGACAAACATTTGAACCCTCAAACAGACGTGAATGTATGTAATTTATCTTATTTTTAAACAATTACACAAATTTCAACATTATATTTTGCCTTACATAATATTGTATAGATAGGTATGTATGGTTTTGGTGATTGACGCCATTTTCCACGGCGTTAATTCTCGATCCGTAATTTTTATGCAATGTGTTTTTATGTATATTCTCTTTGGCACTCAAGGTCTGTGACATGTAAAACTTAATTTATGATTTAAACTATGTATGACCGTATGTTGTCAAAAAATATATATATAACTAGTATCGATGTTTATCTGTCCTGCAGGTCTGAAGATCACTCGCTACGAGCGCAGCTTCGAGCAGAACGAGGAGTTGGGTCTCAACGACATGAAGGTGGACGGCTACGACCTGGAGGCAGACCGGTAGCCAGCTATACAGCATACAACGTATATACAGTGAAATTCTACTACTGACTACTATTTTGATACTGAAAGATCAAGGCTGGTGATAAGGAACAACTTTCGCCAAGGAAGAGAGGTCGAAATAAAATTTATATATAAATATTTTAATCTATATTCCTTCGATAAAGTTGTTCCTTATCACCTGTCCTATGCTATCATTGAACAACTACAATTCTACAGGCGAAAAAGTGGCAACATCGCGCCAAAATTAATATTTAAATAGCAACACTGATGAAAATTAAAACTACAGGCATGTTGTATGAAGCTACAGGTAAACAATTTTACAAGTTACATGTTACAGACACTTATAGATTTCCATCGACAAACCATAGTGTAGATTTTGCTTTTAAAAACACAATCGAGCAAGTTTTTATCAAAATAATAATTTTCAGTGTAATGTCTTATATATTATGCAATGGGAAATTTTCTAGGGATTCTTGAGTGTCATGTAGAGGGCGCCAAGCTTAATTGAAATAACGTTTCTTTACACAAAATCTGTACCACTTTATAAATTATTCTTTATTTTGTGTTTATTGAATTGTTTTAGATGTAATATTGGTTATTTGTTTACTTACACGAATGACACTCAATATAATAGCAAGGCGATAAGTTTATTTTGTATTAAATCAAACAAACATAATTAATTTGTAACGAACACAACGTGAAACGGAACCTGTGACAAAACTATGGCTGACGCCAGCCATATTGAAACGTCAAAATTTTAGTTTAGCGCAGCGCCCTCTGGTTTGACATTCAGAACTATCAAGAGAACTGTCAATAGAAAAACTCCCATTGTTTACATACTTTTACATTATTTAATCTGTGCTATAACATTTACGTTGAATTTGAGTGAATGAAATGAATGAATCGATAGTGTTGTACATCGACTTGTAAAATGTACCTGTAGTCGAGATTTTGGAGCGGTACTGACAATGGTAGCTTTACAAGTGTCTTCATACAACGCCTGTAACCTGTAAATTGTAACTACAAGTGCGCTACAGGCAGATTTTCGCCTGTAATGGTGGACCTGTACCTGTACATTGATAATACACGACACAGCCCGTACTGATCTTTCGTAATCGGTCACTAGTAAAATTTCACAACATATTAGCCAGTGCATTTTAAAATTAAATTATGTACCTACAATGCTACTTCTAAATAAGTTTTCGGTAAACTTACTTCAAATCGATTGACAAAGTCGGTCATGTACATGAAAATACATAATAATTAATAGCCTTAGGCCCGAATTTATCCAATTTTTGAAGAAAATAAGAATAATTTTCCCAAAGTTCTACCACAATTGCTCACTAATCGGTGGCAAGCATTGATTACGTTGTAAGTACATTTTATGGAGCTGTAAATAAAATTAATTGAAATATATAATTTATTATACAATCTGTCTTTTGTGTTTTTTCCAAATCCCATACTCAAAGTTTCTTCTTCTGACTCAAGTTTAGAAGTCTAAAATTCTACAATTCTGGAATTTTTTATATTTTAATCAAGAAACCTAACATGTGACTTTTTTTTTAAATTTGGTATATCATACTTAAATCTAAGCCTAGCCTAGGCTAGGGTATTTAGATAGAACAAAAAAAAAATAACTGGGAAGTTTCCAAACAACCATCTATTTGCACTTAACTATATTTCTTTAGAACATTATTTACAAAAAAGTAACTAAGCAATGCTGTAGCGATAATCCATTTAAAATAAAATAGTGGATTTTCCAAGCGTCAAATAAAATTTTAACAGCTGTCAGTACTTTTTTTGTCCTTGTCCCACCAATTTGGATTCCTAGCGCCAACGCTGCGTCGAGCGGGCTAGATTCAACATACATAATACTAGAGAGCGCGGGCTGGGCGATCCGCGTCACGCAGCGCTGCTCTTGTATTTTGCCGAATCTAGCCCGCTCGACGCAGCGGTGGCCCTTATATGGCGTCCTGCTTTCAATGACAAACTCTTGGAAAGACTGTATTATTCTAAATATTTATATCACAATGAAACGATATATTTGTGTAAACAACTATTATTATAAATTATAATATAATACATAAACATAATAGTAATGGGACAAAACAACCCTACACTCAATACGTCAATAGAAAAAAAACACTAAAGTACCGCCGCCGAGAGTAGTCGTTTTTGACAGATGTCATCTCCATACTAAAATAGATGATAATAAAGGAAAATTAACCCTCTGCCATAGTATTATCAGGAATCTGACAGCAGTCAAACCTGTCACTAGCGATACACAGTTTTCCGAATGACCCTCAAATGTTTGTCAGACGTGGCGTAAATGTCTGTTTTTGCGGCCGTTTACGCTCTGCCTACCCCGCAAAGGATAATAGGCGTGATATGTATGTGTATGTATGTATGTGACAGCTGTCAAGTTACGGTAGCGCGACTAATCATAGGGTATCTTTCGTAAGTACATGTTCACCATAGGTAGGTTATATAATTTGTATTCAATTGCTGAGAATATTTTAAAGGGTATTATGACTCCCCATAAGAGGTCATCCGACCGGGTAAAACACTTAATTTTTTTCCATATTCCGACCTATGTTCCTTGGGAAAAGTTGTTCAGTTTCAGTTTCAAGTACTGGTTCATCCCTTAAAATATTCTCAGTAATTTTTTTTACACGATGTATACGGTGATATTTTACTAGTGACCGATACCAAAAATTCAGGACAGGGTGATAAGGAACAACTTTCCCCAAGGAACATAGGTCGAAATATAAAAAAGAACCTGTCATACAAATTGGCTTGGTCGGCTGGTACTATTTGTACGGATGTCCTTTTTAATGTTTAGACCTATGTTCTTTGGGGAAAGTTGTTCCTAATCACCAGTCCGTCGTGGGTTTTCGCTATCAGTCACTAGTAAAATTTCACTCAATTTTGGAAAGTGGATCAGCCTATCCATTTTCAATGTGATTATTATTATAATGTAATCAATACGCTGTTGTCAGCCGATCATAAATTTGTTTACAAATAAGAATAGCTGAAAAAATATTTTTATTATATAAAACAATATTTTTGGCATATCCTGAATAGTGAATACATTGACCACAATTCGGGATAACAATTATCTTAAATTATCACTGTATCCTGTATTCTTAAATAGGTTAAGAAAAGGATAGGAGATATCTAAGTCCTGTCATGTTTAAAAATATCAATGGGTTCTTCGCAATTTCTATTAGTCAATTTAGTCACCATTGTTTCAGTCGTCGCCTTATTTTGACACATAACACGTATTTTGCGTCAACTATAAGACATGACAGGACTACGATATCTCCTATCCTTTTCTCAACCTATTTATAGGACAGTGACAGCGCTTACTTAAGGAAAGTGATTTGTTATCCCGAATTGAGGCCTCTCATAAAATCGAAGGACATATTATATTTACATGTTGTGCGCAAGATTCAGTGCAAAAATGTTCTACCTGAAAAAAAGTCTAGATTGCTAAATAACTAAATAGCCTAACTACCCGACGGCGCCATAATCATTCATTCATATCATGTGTGACACTAGTCAACGGACGACCCGATTAACTAAAAAACTAAATCTACTATGTCCTTATATAATATAAGGTAATATAGGACAGAAACTGACCTACAGAAAGTGAGACTTTTACAAGACAGGCCGGATTGGGCGTGCACAATTACGTACTTCTTTCTTCTTTTCGTGTGGGACACCGAGTCATCCAACGACCCGAAGAACCCTGGTGTCAGAGTTGTTCAACCGCCTTCTACTAGTAGTAGGCCTCTGACATGGTTGTGTTACGACCGCCGTCTAAGTAATCATAGACAGCAACCAGGACCGACGGCTTAACGTGCCCTCCGAAGCACGGAACCATTTATTTTTCAGACAATCAGGTGGTTCACCCTGCAATGTCCTAACCAGACCGGGAACAAATTCACAAAGTGATAAATATCAACTTTGTGAGTGTCCCACCGAGAATCGAACCCGGAAACTTTGCGTAGCAGGCAGTCGCACTACCACTGCGCCACATCGGTCGTCAATTACGTACTTAAATAAATAAATGCTAAGAACATGAACCTGTATGCAAATATACTAAATATAGTGACGAAAAATATATAAATACTATACATTTTTTATATTGTTTAAATTTTAATTCAGTATATACTTACGTATGTAGTTATATGACATTGACGGGTATTTTATGTACTTAGTTGATATTAAAGTACTTAAATTCAATATGATTATTTAAATTTGTTAGTGATTGTGTACGCCATCGGCCTCAATTTATGAGATCTCACTACCAAAGGTTTGCTGGCAGAGATTTCTTTTTAGAAATAAGTAGACCTGTTGTGAATTGTTCTATATATGTATGCGTCTATGTGTTTTTATTGTGTACAATAAACAGTAAATAGGCAGACTTGATGCCAACAGTACATTATCAACTTCTTTTGGCGCTGTCGGGTAAAAATTGACTCAGAATTTTAAAGCAAGGTACAGTCGGTTGTAGCACATAAGGTACCAGGGGTACTCCAAAAGAACTTAATTATTTTTGTCTCCAGAAATATTCTTTTCTTCCCATTAATATGTATTTGTAGAAATTACTTCTTTCATGAGAATAAGTTAAAAAATTTATTATGTATTAACTGGGGATAAAGATAATTTAGTTCTTTTGGAGTACCCCTGGTACCTTATGTGCTACAACCGACTGTACATACATTTACAGTAGCAATATAGAAATGCAAATTTAATTATTATATGTTAAACCCCATGTTACCATAAAACTATTTTGAACTTACAAATAGGATTCAACATTAAAAACTTTATTTATAACTATAGTAAATTGACTCTTATTAATTTATATACAGCAGATATAAACATTTAATTTTAATAAATTTAAAGATAACAATAATAAAGAAAACTAATATGTTAAGTTTAAAATGTTAAGCAAGAAAACCTACATATTTACATAATGTTATAATAACGATTTAGATATCAATAATCTAAGAACCTTTTGCGAGAGACATGATGTGCTGACCCTATATAAAATGGAATAAGGGTAGCTAGATGATGATGAATTGATGATAAAGAAATAGACACAACCACTGATAAGTCAAGTCCATTTCTTAGCAAGTCCTCTAAATCTTGAGTTTTACCTGCCACCTCTCTTTATACCTGTGTGTGGTATCATTGGTCTCGTCGTGATGTCCTGATTTAGGATCTCGATTCGTTAAGAAATCGTGTCTCGAAAGGGGCACGGAGGCGGGATCAAAGATGGCGGATTGTAGTTATTTAAAACCTTTCGTGTGTGGAATAGGGGAGAGAGTGGGGGATCAAAGATGGATGGATCTGTATGAATCGAGATACTAAATCGGGACATTACGACGAATCCAACGATACCACACACAAGTATAATGAGAGCTGACCGTAACATCTTCTAGTACGACCGTGTACCTGACTATACCGGGAAACACGCCTGTGCAAAAATCCTAACGCTTCTGCTGAAAATACTTTAAAACAAACACCTTAGTCCCTTTTTCTGTCGTGTCGACATACGACCCGATGAAACCTTGAAGTTTTTCAACCAGCTTACTCCGACTCAGATTCATCATCATCATCCGACTCGTCGGAGCTGCTGACGGGCTCACACTTGATGAACTCTATCTCCTTCTGGACCTTCCTGGGCCTGCCGCGGCGTCTCGGGGCCGCCGGCTCGTTGTTGGGCTTCTTCACTTTGCGAGTGACTTGTTTAATTTGCTGCTGCTCGTGGCGTTGCAAGTGGTTGTTTAGGTACCTGTAAGTAATGGTTTAGTTAGTAATACCAACTTGCCGCTCTTGACTCGGTGGAACGCAGGGCCAAGAGGCTCATAGGCGACATAAAACTGGTGGACACCAAGCTACATAGCCTGGCACATCGCCGCAAGGTTGCCTGCTTGTCGGTATTTTATAGATTGTACTTCGGAGAGTGTGCTCAAGAGCTTCACGACCTTGTTCCACCAGCTCCCTTCTACCATCGGACATCCAGACGCACCGCCGGATACCATCCGTACCTGGTAGCCATTCCACCAATTCGGACTAAGCGCTTCCAGTCATCATTTATAATGCGCACTGCTAAAGAGTGGAATTTACTACCTGCGTCTGTGTTTCCAAAAGCATACAACCCTAATCTCTTCAAAGTAAGAGTGAACAGGCTTCTTCTGGGTGAGCTCGCTCCATCTTAGACTCTGTCTCTGTCCTATGACCTAGACTAGAGTCAAGAGCAAACCCATCATTAATAAAAAAAAAAAATGAGTAGTATTGTGCTGGATCTAGGGAGAATGTTATGCTACGTTCACACCATTCTCCTGCTTCTGCCGCTGCCGCGAATATTGCCAGAAATACTTAAGAAGGATCAATGCGAGTGAGTGATCACACACTGCCGACATACTCTTCTCGCAGCAATACGAGTGAACGAGAAAGCAATACTTTCCGTTCGCGCTCGTGCTGGCGTTTCTTTGACTCGCGCATGAAAAGCCGATACTCGAGGGAGCACGGGAAGTGGCAGCGACATGACGAGTAGCAGCGCGAGTAACCTGTTTACATGCTCACGTTGCCCGCTTCCCTTAATATTTCCCTGCCCATACAGGCATAGTGTGGACGTGGCATTAACGGTCATTTTAGTTACATCTGAAATGTATTTGAGTAACCATTCATTACAGTGAATAGAGTGATGGCAATAAGGCATTTACCCGCGACGACGGTAAACCATGTTACTTAGGGATAAAAAAGCATTCTAAGTTGGTAATACTGTCCTACATTGAATAAAGTTAATTTAATTTTCATTTGAGTTTAGCTTCTTAAGACTATTTTAACAGCTGCCAATCCCAGCAACCCAAGCTAATGGGATAAAGCCATTTCACTTTGTTGACATCTCTAATAGTATGATTCAACAGCAGTCAAAATGGGCTTTAAAAGTGGACAGACTGTAATAGCGTGACATAAAAAATTAATTGGTAGTTGATACTCACTTGAGCAATTTGAACTTCTTCTCGCACAGATGGCATTTGTGCTCGTACTTTTCCTCTTCAACCTCCACGTGCACAGAGTTCTCGTGACGCTTCAAGTAGTGCGGATGCGCAAACTCCTTGTTGCACTTCTCGCAACGTAGCTTCGGCTTGGTCGGGTGCACAATCTTCTTGTGCTTAAACAGACGCCGTTGGGAATGGAAAAATTTATCGCACAAATCGCACTTAAACTCTAATGACGAATGGATTTGCATGTGTTCACGTAGGTACTGATCGTTTTTGAATTCTTTTAAGCATTCCGGGCATTGCACTTTGGATTCTAGAGGCGGATGGATGTTTAAGACGTGACGTTTCATGTGATGATGCGATTTGAACGTCTGATCGCAGAACACACACGGGAATCTCGGATTTTCCTGATGCTGAGACACCATGTGCCGGCTAAGGTTTAGGTTGTTTTTGTACACCTTGTCACATATTGAACACTTAGGTCTTTCTTTAACTGTAGTGTGTGCCTGGCTCATATGGTACTTCAGTTTGTATGGAACTGGGAATTGTTTGTCACAAAGCGGACATTTCAGCTCCGGTAGGGTTGTCGGATGAATTCTCTTTACGTGCATATGCAAAGCCCGTCCAGTGCGAAACTCTTGCAGACAATATTGGCAATAAGTCTTCTCGGTTTCCGAATAATGTTTGTTCATTCGATGCATGTAAAGGTAGTGTTTGTTTTTGAATGTTTTATCGCATAAATCGCAAGCAACGGCTGCTTCAACAGTGGAATGTACTCTGGTTGTGTGCAAGTACAGATTTTGGTAGTTTTTGAACTCTTTATTGCACTTATGGCAGATGTACCGGCGTTGAGATCTCGGCACGTTCTTAGGCTTCGGTTGGGTGAAATGTCCCGGTTTCCAGGTAGCCAGGACTGATTCGTACATTTCTCTTTGCTCCTCAGTCAAAGCCGGGTTATTGACGCTAACAAACTTATAATTATCCCTCTTTTTTCTAGACTTAGTGCCACCAGTTCGCTGTTCGTCTTGTTCCCCGGACTTTTGCGAGTCTGATTGCGAGTTCTCGTTAAAATTAAGTGCGGTATTTGAGTTTTCTTCAATGGTCACCAAGGGTTCCATTTTGGGCCCCATGTACAGATCAGACTTATAGTACGGGGGTTCCGCCTTCACCGCTGGAGGGTAGTAAGAAGGTTGGGGCGGTGCCAGGTGTAACGCTGCCAATGCCGGGTGACCGAAGAACATTGGCTCCGGTTTCGGAGCCGCCAAATGTAACGGCTCTTTTTGTGCCATTTTGTTGTTATATTAATCTTCTTATCTGAAATAAAAAAGGTACCATGTTTTACTCATTTCTTCTATCCAGTAATTTTGTCTTGGGCATGTATGGGCTTGAATGCGTCAACTTAAAAGTGGCTAATTTTATGCAGATTTGTTTATGATGTTTGCTCAATGAATAATCTAAGTTTCTGACGAATAAAACACTTATAGACTAGTTTTAGAATTTTTTTAAAGAAGACAAAATTTGCTACAACATGATATAAGAAATGTCTGAAGACCCAATAGTTCTCGAGATTAAGCCTCTCAAAGTTCTTTGGGCACTTTAGATTTGATGCATACAAGTTACGTATAAAATAACTGTATTAAACCACTGTACGTTCCTTATAGCCTTACTTATAGAGATAGACATCTTCCTTTGCAGCGATTGGTCGCACTTATCTGTTCCAAAGCTGTGTGATTGGTTACGTATGCCCCCACACCCCACCCCACTCCGACACGGCAGGGCGGGGCGAGTCGGCCCGCTTGGCTTCATTGGCGATTTTTCTTTCGCAGTGAGCGGTCGCGCTCAGAAAATAATTTTTTAAATTTCGATATAGTTTTAAATTTTAAACTTTGAAAAATTATTTTCTTACAATTTTAACGGTTTTGCACCGTTCGTTTTTTAAATTAATAAATTTAGTGATTTAATTGTTCCTATTTAAATAAATTTTAAAATCAGTGTGTGTATAAACTGGGTAAGTCCTTTATATTTTATTATGCATGTGGCAAATCAAATTTCTGAAGGCGGTTTTCCGTCGGACACAACTTTGCAATTTCTTACAATTTTAATAAATTATTATTGAAATCTGTCAAGACCGTTTACGAATAAATAAATTGTTCCTGGCGATCCGAATTCTGTGAACAAAATAGTTAATAATTTATGGGAATTATTTGTCAAGAATAATGATCCCAAATAAATAAGCAAAGTGTGTTATAGAAATTTGGTTGCTATCGAAGTTTTAGTTACCCGGATTTAACAATAGTGAATTTTTTTTACGAAACGTTTTTTATCCGGAAGTAATTAATTCGTTCGATTCTTTACGAACGATCAAATGAAAATCCAATAATCATAGTGCACTTCGCACAAGCTTTGAGTGGCATTATTTTAAGATTTTCAATATAAATGTTCATCCCTCGCAGGTTTTTAAACTAGTTACCTTGAACTGATAGGTAGGTATTCCTCGAGAGAAGTAATACCTTTTTTCTATTTATAGGTTACTATCCCGTCGAACTAGTTTCTACATATCCCCCGTGCACGTTTTTTCATTAATGTGCCTGATTTATGGATTTTCATTTGTGAATGATTATTTTATTTTTACACGTGTTTTTGTAAATTGTTATTTGGACATAAATACATTTTTATGTCGTTTACTGGAGCTAGTAATGGTATACAGATGCTCCTTTCACGTAGCAACGTGTTATTAAAGTAACGCATCAAATACGTGATCTGTAGGTATTGTTCGGATACCTTCAAAGTTCTTTAAATAAATAAGTCGAACAGCGACAATTTTTATTTTAAAAGGGGGCCGCCATGACCCTGTGAAATGCTCTTAGTAATAAGAAAGTTTACGGAAGTCCAAGTCCGTAGAACGTCTTATAAAATAGAGTAATAAGAACTCCTCAAGGATCTTTTCGTTGTACCTAGAATAAATTGCAGAAAATATATATTCTAGTTGATTGCTATGATATGAAATGGCAGCACAAGCCAAGCTACATTTCGTCGGTTTTATAAGCTACCTCTGCGCAACGCAAGGTATACCCTATTTTATAACATCATCAGGAGTTCATTAGGCCGTCAGCGCATGACGTGTACTTAGACTCCTACATCCCCGCGCAGGGGTTGTACCTTTTGATGTCATGCAGAATGCCCTCGCTTGCACTTGCAGGGCCTGAAATTCCGTCCTCGAGCCTTTCGTATACTTGACGAATTAATAAATCGACATGCGATACAAATTCCATGCAGTATAGACGGTTTAGATGCAAATATTGCCAAAAATACTAACAAGTACTAAAAAGTATTTGTGTTGTGGGTTTCGGTACGATATGCAACTCAAAGAACTGGGTCCTCGTGGAGCCAAAGTTTCGAAATGTACCCACCAATATATTTTTAATACCTCGTGCAGAAAGAGTCGGCCAGCACCTTTGATAAAACGTTATTGCTTTAAGTATAGGTATTACTTTTGGTACCTACCTACCTTTTTATCAAACTTCCAAAAGTTTTGATGGCATCCGGCACATGCATGATTTGCTTTTGTCTGATCAAAGTAAAGCAGTCTTTCTTTACTTCTATGCTTATTTGTCTTCTAACGTGACAGTGAAATGCCCTCGTTAAATTTTGTCTTATCTGAAAGTACATCGTCCGGTCCACCGCCTGCGATGAGATAAAGCAATTGTAGCGAAGGGTAGTGTGTAGCACTAGTATTGATAGTGAAGCGCGCAGGTTCGAATCCTGCATGTGGTATAAAATTAGCCAAGTTTCCATAATTTTATACCTACCTAACACGGTAAAGATTAAGTATTAAAATATATTTAAGAAATAAAAGCTTCGAAAGGTGTGTTACAGACTTGAGTACAAGGAGTTTACTGTCTGACACATGTGTTACCTCGAGCGTATTAGAAAATAGAACGCGAGGGGATTCCTAAGATGTTAATTTGAAAATATTTTTACCTTGCACGCGTTCATAAGGTCCCCCTCTTTTAGTTCCATGAGCTTACGCTTTCAAATAACGATAGCTAGATTCCACTGAGAATTTGCAAAATAGGCTATCTGTAGGCAAAATATACCTACTTAAATGTTTGAAAAAATGTTTCAAATATAACATCCTAGCCCGAAAAAGTCTTGGCTATTAGAAAGTACAGGGAACAATATTCCTACGTAAGTATGAACTGTATCTACTCGGAATAAAGTTCAAAGTTAGAGAGCTGTCTAACGTTTTACAATGATTCTTAAGCAGAAGACATATTTGTCGTAGATTCACCGCATTCAGTCCCATCCTCGTAACCGTTACTGCCGAGTCTAAATTCTCGCAGGTTAAGGAAAATTTATAGACGGTTTAAGTCTGAAACAGTTTTCCTTTATGATCATTTCAGTGGCCTACCGAGGCCACGCAGTAAAAAAATGAGAAACATATTGATTTATTAGGTAACTGTGAAAACGACTGAATTTATAAATTTTTCCCTTGCTCACTGTCCTAAGTAGCAATAATTCACTTCTATTTCTATGCTATCACAGACCTCGTAGTGCTAACGCATTTCTGAGGGAGATCCCTCACGCTTGTCATTTGTTTACTTCTTTGAACTATGATCAAAAAGTGGCGTAAGAGTACCTACGTTAAATACTCGCTATGATTCTGGCATCAATCACGGAAGGGAATGTGTACAATCTAAGCTCTCTAAGTGCAGAGTTGTCCTAAAATAGTCCTACGTTTTTCTTAGCAACATGGAAACAGACAAATGTGGGGAGAGAAAACGGCCTTTTTGTAATGGCCTCATCTCAAAATGGATAAGTAAATAATGAAGACCTACCCATTTAATAGATCTCACACCGAAACTATAATAATTTTTACTTTTTAATTCATCGTGCATTGAGTGTACGGAGTAAATTTCGTGAGGTGGAGATGTATGTAGGTAATTTACTTATTCCAGCATGTTGCAACTTGGGAGCTAGGTAGACCCTATTGTTAATTCTGCTATATCAAGCTGTATAACATCAAAACTAGTGGAAGGTTGTCTAGCTGCTAAGGCGAGTGATGTAATATATACCTATTTGGTATATGCCAAATTTTGTGTTACCTACTCGAGTGCCTTGATCTTGAACATGATATTTTCTTCAGGTGCGTTTATATTGCCCGAAATATTATGAATGAAATGCATATTACGTAATTTGTATAACAACCTCCACTAGAGATGAAAAGTTCATGATATATTTTTCAGGTGCTTTCATATTACCTGAAATGTTATGAATGAAATGCATATGGCGTAATATGTATAACAACCTCCTCTAGAGATGAAAAGTTTTAGAGCGATAGTGGCAAATAGCAATAATGCGACACTGTCCCAGACGATATTAAGTTTTTATTTCCTCAAGTGTAGTCATGCTTACTACACCTACTTTTTCGATAATGAATGAAAGCTTTTGGGCAAGTAAACAACAAGTACCCACAGTCTATGTGGGTATTTTAAATAAATATACAAAAGGTTACAATCAGAGGGTACTTTTGCTAATTGATATTTGTGTAAGTGCCCTGTCTGCCTTGTTTGGGTTTGAAATACGAGTATCTACTCCTGTGTATAACATTGTTAGATGGTTGTTAGAAACGTACGATAGTGAACATAATTGCCTATCGTAAGACGTCAGCCTAAAATAATAATACCGTTGTTCCAATATGTTTGCTCTGAATGTCGAGCACAAGACGTTGTTTAAAAAATGCTTGAATGTACCTTTGTACTAGGTAAATAGTTTGCCTATCAAGTAAAATATTTTCAGAATAGATACCTAGCGAGAATTATATTGGGAACTACCTACTACGTTCAATAGCTAGTATATTTTACCAACGGTGATCATAATGATATATAATATTTGTACGGTGACCCACGTAAGATCTAGGCTTCCACAATTAATTTGCAATGTTGCAATGTTTGTACTGTCTAATAGACAATAACGTCGTTTACCGACGTACCTTCGGATTAAATTTTCTCCGTAGGTAAGCTGTTAACAAAATGATAAAATTCTTATAATTTAAACTTTAGCTCATATTCTTTTATAGCTAGCTCGTTTTTGATTGTACATAAAATTAAAGCAAATTTGTGCCCTTTTCAAGTTTTAAACAGAGATCTGGGCTTTGCATGGGACGGTCAGAGGTAGTTATGGCAGAAAACAATTTCAATAATCGCCTCTTTTATCATATCAAGTTTAGGTAGATTTACCAAGATATTAATTAACTATATTATTATATACAATATAGTTTATTCAGAGGCCCGAGTGATGTTTTAAATAAAGCTTGACCGTTACTCCGACAAAGTAAACAAGGTTAGTTATTGATCATTATGTATTATAGCAAATATTATTAAGGCAAGCCCAAATGAATCATATTTAAAAAATCATATGAAGGTATGATTTGATAACAAATTTATATGCCTTTTATTCTCCTGGGAAACTAGGTAGTCGTTTGGCCAGGTTTTTTGATTTACCTGCTTAAGCCCGTTTAGGTCAATGCATATCTTAAACAGTAGTGTTGACCTTATAGTAGGGAAATTTAACCTACTTATTATGTTACCTATAGCTTGAGTGATCAAGCACAATTACAATATGTAAGCTATGTTTTTCTGTGTAAAAGAGCTATTTATTTACTATGTAAGTAAATAGATATTTAAAAGGTTTTATTAAAACGACCTGCAATGCGTATTTACCTCTAACTAAAGGTTCAATATTTTTATATTTTACTATTTTGGCTATTGAGTTTTTCAAACTTTTTTTTTTGAAATTTTCTGTTTACTGTTCGGAAACTTTCAGATGAATTTCCGCGTACTTTCTATCTTATCAAAACGTATTGAGACTTACATAATGAATAACTGTATTATGTGCATTTTTTATCAAACACGAGGTAAAGTTTTTCAAAGACATTATAAATGGCATGTTACAAATGCATCATTTTCATCATTCTATTATGCTTACCTAGAATGCCGTAATATAGTACAAGAGGTTTTGAATTACATTTTCATTATAATTTATTATATTTTATCGTCATTTAAGGGTGAGTTTATGATATTACAGTATTTTTTAATAAATACAATATAAATAAATTTTCAGTATAGTGGATCAAAATCATTATTGTTGATAAAGAAATTCATTTTTCTTTTTTAAAGAATAATAATACCTGTTTCTTTTTATAGTTTTTCACATTGGCGATAGCTCCCACTCCTCCAGGCGATATCAAACATGTCTCTATAAGTAAGGCTATAAGGAACGTACAGTGGTTTAATGACAGCATTTTACCTACCAATAAAATGCTTATTAAACTACTTACCTTCCTTATAGCCTTCAATTTTTAATTCTGCCTGGTGTATTTTGTAGTAATAATATTCTAATTTGAATATTATTATGAGACGCAATGAAGCCAAGCGGGCCGACTCGCCCCGCCCTGCCGTGTCGGAGTGGGGTGGGGTGTGGGGGCATACGTAACCAATCACACAGCTTTGGAACAGATAAGTGCGACCAATCGCTGCAAAGGAAGATGTCTATCTCTATAAGTAAGGCTATAAGGAAGGTAAGTAGTTTAATAAGCATTTTATTGGTAGGTAAAATGCTGTCATTATAATAACTATTGGAACAATTATATACTCAGATATTATTTATGAACAATACAGTAGAGCAAGTATATACCAGGGCAGTAGTGGAGCAAAAATAAAACTAGAAAATGCAGTGCCACAATTTGGAAAAAAGGAAGGGGTAAAACAACACACACATATCACGCCTACAATCCCTTGCGGGGTAGGCAGAGCGTAAACAGCCGCAATAAACGGCCATTTAAACCACGTCTGACAAATGTTTGAGGGTCATTCGGAAAATTGTGTATCACTATAGTGACAGGTTGTCAGCCCATCGCCTAAAATTGCAATACACACCCTCGAGTCCCTTAGTCGCCTCTTACGACTCCCACGGGAAAGAAATAGGGTGATGCTATTCGAAGCTGGCATCACACGGCGTAAAACAAGGAGACCCACTATCTCCAAAGCTATTCTCAGCAGTCCTGGAAAACATGACTGGCCCGATGGCGTAGCGGATAGTATCCCTGCCTGCTACGCTTAGGGTCGTGTGTTCATTTCCCACAAGACACAAAAAAAATTTAAGTCAATTTTTTGTGTTAAGGCGAGTGTACCTACTTATGGTCTCAACAGTGGCACCATTTCACAAAAAAAAAATCTTATTATACAATCTATCAGACTGTCTGTTGCTCAAGTTTCCCGAAGAGAAATCAGAACCTACAAACTCAATTAATATTTTCTGTAATTAAAGTTATGGCAATTAAATTCCCTCAAAGAGCGAAGGGAACGTGGAGACTTGATTGAGACATTCAAAATTCTAAATGGTCACTATGATCTGGATAATTTTGAAGAAATATTCGAATATGACAAGAACACTCGACTGCGTGGCCATCATCTCAAATTAAAGGCGCAAAGATCTCACAACAACCCGCACAAACACTTTCTGACTAACCGAGTGGTCAAACCGTGGAATGACCTGCCTCACAGTGTAGTTTCGGCAACTAGCATAAATGCATTTAAAAACAAACTAGACGAACATCAAAAACAGTGTCGTGGCAAATCAAAAATTTTACATAAATAACTAAAGTGAACTATAAGTGCTATATAGTGACGAACTTGAACAGTGAATAATAGGATGCAGGCATTATCAGTTGTTTCAACTGCCTGCCTGTTCAAATAAATAATAATAATAATTAATACCAAAAGTGGCCGTTTTCAGGCTCTTTGCGCCAAAACAAAGAACAACAAAATTCAAATCAAATTACAGAAAAAACGTAAACGTAAACGTAGGTAAAAACCTACGCTCACTGATTGCACCACTAGATACAACCACAGGAAACAACAAGAGCCTCCCTGAGACCTGCAGACACGAGATAAGAGAGAAGCAATTGCTGCTATAGTTTATGTACAAACTTCATTGCGCTTATTCCATTGATGTGATAAGACGATGAAGAATAAGGAGGAGGATTTTTTTAATTAGTGGTTGGTCCTGAGAGACCAACAGCCACTGCGACCTTTGCAGATCTATTGTAGCTAAAAAAAAAAAAAAAGGAGGAGGATACAACAGCAAAAGAAATTGATAGAAGGATAACATCTGCTTGGCAGTTGGATTGGCGAGCGCAGTGATCTTGCATTCACAGGAAACTGCTGCTCATTCCCTGGATAAAGCCCTTAGTGGCTTTTTACAACACCTACAAGTAGAATTGGGAGGATAACAACAAGTGGATGGAAATGTTATGGGTCACTCAAAAATATATTTAAAAAGAAAGATGTATACATTAACGGCAAAACAATAGTATTCACCACCTGCATTATTATGAAATTTAATTCATTCAATGTAGGATAGTATTATCACTTATTGACGTCATGACCCGTCATTGTATCAATCTGCTTTTTATAACAATATTCTTTTGTCCTAACTTAAAACTGCCTAGGGTGGGACAAAAAAAATAAAAAAATAGGGCTGGCTAGGTTAATCACACAGCATGTAACTTTATGCCACCAGTAAATGACATTTGTTATGGCAGGAAGATAATAGGGTGAATGTGATATTTTGTTGACAAAGCTATCCACAATGACAAAATCATATTCATGACGCAAAGTAATAAGGGCTAGTTTTTACCATGGGAAAACTGTATTTTCCAACGGGCAATCTCATTAGCAACTGTGAAATCGTTGGGCGAAAGCTACTAAGTAGTACAATAATTGTAGAGGTCGAAGTGAATATATAATAAGGTGAATTTTTAGAAAAATTTCAAATATTTAAGAAATGTTAATGTTTACAACTCACCAGCCTGTAGTTATACATCCGCGTTATGAGCACTGAACCAACACGTCATATTTTTATCGTGAGTACACATTAAAGTTATATAGAAGCGAGATAATTGTGAATTGATAAATGATTTCCCAGGGGCTTTACATTTTCCTTTAGGCTGAAACAACGCCCAGGCGGATGTTGACTTGTAACAGATTGTAGTTATATAGTAATAAAACACCAATCCACCGAAATCAAGCTATATTTTACACTATATGAATAGAATAAAGCAATTAATTCTATAATTTCGATGCGTAAAGCTAAACCTCGATCGACGAACGGAGTAGATTTGTTTGACAGATCTATTCAGGGTGACCATCTCAAAATCGGTGAATCTGCTACTACTGCAAAATAATAAAATTCAGGGTGTCTTTTTGTACCTACCTACCTAATGTGCAAAATAATAAAATTCAAGGCGTCTTTTTGTACCTACCTACCTAATGTGTATATTGTATCATAAATTATACTCCTCGTCCATTAGTAGCGGCAAAATTGAGCTTAGACGGCGGTCGTTACATAACCATGTCAGAGGCCTTCTACTAGTAGTAGGCGGTTGTAAAACTCTGACACCAGGGTTCATCGGGTCGTTGGACGACTCGGTGTCCCACACGAAAAGAAAATTGAGCTCGCTTTGCTCGCAATACGTGTCATTCCAGTGGCGGGCACGGGTTCGGATCATGACACCCCCTCTTTTTGTACCTACTTTTTGGAGGCTATTCTGTCATAAATTTGTCTCCTTATTTATTTGTTAAGTAAAAGTGAGAGATTCAGCTTGTTTTGCCCGCAATAAGTGTCACTCTCGAGATTTACACTAGTCCTTTTATAGAGTGAAGTGATGAGCTCGCTTCGCTTGCAATACTTTTTTTCTCGTAAGCTTTGCACGAGCGTAACGAAACGTGTAGTGTTTGGGCTCTTCGTCTTTTTGCAGTGTGAAAGTATTCCGAGCTTGCTTCGCTCGCAATACGTGAAATTCACGAGTTTTACACTAGCGAGAAGAATATTTTAAAATTGTTTCATTGTGATGAGTAATAATTGTGCAAACTCAAGAAAATATTAGGCGAGTAGAATACTCCTTGCCTTTTTGCAGCTTGAAAAGTCGCCACATGTGCCATTTTAGGAACGTTTTACACGCAGCGTGTAGTGTATAGGCTACTTGCCTTCTAGTTCCGTGAAAAATAGAGCTCGCTTTGCTCGCAGTACGCTTTACTTTTGGGATGTTTTACATTAACGGGCAGCGTGTAATCTCCTCACCCTTTGCACCCCGAAAAATCGAGCTCGTTTTGCTCGCAATACGAGTCATTTTCGAGATGCTTTACACTAGCGTAGCGAATAGAGTTTAGGCTCCTCGTCCTTTTGTAGCGTGAAAAATCGAGCTCACTACGCTACGCTCTCAATACGTTAATTCGATAGCTTTATCATTTATTTACATTAGCAGGTAGTATTTAGGCTTATCTGCCTTTTGCAGAGTGAAAGATGGAGCTCGCTTCGCTCGCTGTACTTAACATTCACGTGATGTTTTACACTAGTGGGTAGTCTTTAGGCTCCTCGCTCTTTAATAGCGTGAAAAATCGAGATCGTTTCGCTCATGATCGTTTTGTAGATGCTGTTACTTCTGCCTTAATTAACCCCCCCGCCCCCCTAAAACTAAGGGCCTGCCTTAAATATTGTTAGAATACTTATACTGGAAATATCAGTTACACTTAGCATTTTTCGTCACAAATCTTCGAATAACCTGTTGCCTTTTGAAAAAACACCCGTGTGCAGTCACTAAAGGACCAAATTGTTCAAAATGGCAGGATCTCCCACAAATGGTCACCCTAAAGTATTCTGACATTATTATTTCTTTACCGAAGAATTGGCCAAGAGTATTATATCGATTCAGCCAAAATATTATTTTCATTTATGTGAAACGTTCAACGTTGTCCCGTTGTGTTTTTTATTTTAAGTAAATTCTTTGAGTGAAAAATACTAATTTAATGTTTTTTTTTTGTAATAAATAATGTCCTACGATTTTATTACCTACGCAAGCAACATCGCAGCCAAACCATTCTCGTAAATGTGTCTTTTTCACTTTTTTACACTATTGTCCTGTTTTTAGACAGAAAAGATGAGACCACTAGAAATAGATTTAAAAACAAATCTAACCACGTGCTCTTGCTCTACCTAAAATAGTTATAAACTGCAAAGTTTCTGGCGCGAGCGGCAAAAAAGTGAACTAACTTTGCAGCACTTGAGTAAACTATGACGGCTTTCTATTAACCTTGATTATACCTGGTTCATTTAGTACAAATTTAATTAATTGCGAATTGAAAATGCTGTAATAAAGCAAATACAATCCAGTCTGACTCGAAACATGCAAACTCTACGAAAACTAGCGCCACGGCTGAAACGCAAAACATAACTTTGTCAGACTGTTATTTTCTCGCACTGCAGAAGTGCGTCTAGGTATTTTATAATCGTAATTTTCCGTTCAAAATGCGTGAAATAGTGCATTTACAGGCGGGACAGTGCGGGAACCAAATTGGGTCGAAGGTGAGCTAATAAAAAACCTTAATTTAGTGTTATCTATATGGAATAATATTAAAATAACTGTTCTACATAACGCTTGCGTATTCTCATTCACCGATAGTTCTATTTTTAAACAGTTACGCTCTATTGCTCTAGATACGCTGGATCACTACACGTATAATTGTAACTTATGTTTTGATTTTGTACAGTTTTAAGAGGAATATAGTCAATACTATTCAATTCTAAAATGGGAAAGTTTGAAAAACTAGTGAATATTACTTCCGGTTTCATGTCATACTAATTTTAAATAAATTACTTTGGCGGTTCTGTTACTTGTCGTCCGTCGCTGCATTTTAGCACACCGTGTCTGCCTACCCCGTAAGGGATAGAGGCGTGATTTATGTATGTATGTTAACACATGCGTCTGTCAGAAAAAACGAACTTGCATAATCCGATCTTACTCCCATACAAATAGATAATACGGTCCGTTTTCGGTTCGCTACGGTGCGTAACGGATGCGTCTGTCAAGGCGTTTAAACGCACCGTAGTTGCCGTATTTGTATGGTAATAAGATCGGAATTCGCAATTTCCTTTCGTCTGACAGACGCATGCGTTACGTTACGGTGCGTTAAAAATACGCAGCGACCGACGACAAGTGGGAGAAGCGCATTTCTTTCTACGATTTTTTCATTGCGTGCGTACTATTACGTACTCTAATTAGCCGATATTTCTTGGTTATATAAACTACAATACAAATAAGTAGGTATCTAGTTAGAATAGCATTGCCGTGCGATGCCGGCTTAGAATAGCATCATCCCATTTCTTACCCATGGGTGTCGTAAGAGGCGACTAAGGGACTCGAGGGTCAGATGTGTTTTGATTATCTGATTGACCCTCAAACTTTTGTCAGACGTGGTGTTAATATCCGTTTTACGGCCGTTAACGCTCTGCCTACCTCGTAAGGTATATAGGCGTGATTTATGTATGTATGTAGGTATCTAGTTAAATTCAACGTCAGAATACAACTTCTAAACTGTTGTGTCGTCAGCTTTGCGCTGTGCCTTTTCTACTGCCTGCCTACCCCCTAAAGATACAAGTGTGACTCTATTTGGTAGGCAGAAATACAGAGTGTCGCGCTTTACCTGGTCTAATGAAAATATTTCGGCGAGTGCAGTGCAGGATATCGTATTCACAGGGAATGCTGCAGCCCATACCTTGGATTATTATCCCTTTGTCACTTTTTCACCCACGAACGAGTAGAATTGGGGTCATTCTAAACTAAGCCGGCATCACAGGGCAATATTTTAGGTTTATTTTATTATATGCTATGCTATGCCGTGTGATGCCGGCTTCGAATAGCATCACCCCATTTCTTTCCCTGGTAGTCGTAAGAGGCGACTAAGGGACTCGAGGGTGTGTATTGCTATTTTAGGCGAAAGGTTGACAACCTTTTGTAAATAAATACATATCATACATAAAAAACACCCAGACTAAACACAAATATCTGAAAATAGCTTATAAATATTTGTGTCATGTGGGGATCGAACCCACGACCCTTGGCCTAGCAGGCAGGGGTACTATCCGCAACGCCATACAGTATAAATATGTATTACAGTTATCTAGTTCCCATAGTACAAGCTTTGCTTAGTTTGGGACTGTGAATGTATTGTTGAGGATATTTATTTATTTATTTAAATAAACAATTTGTTGTTCAGTTCTGGGAGATAATATCAGATGAGCACGGTATCGACCCGACCGGCCACTACCACGGCGACTCCGACTTGCAGCTAGAGAGGATCGGTGTTTACTACAATGAGGCAAACGATGGTAAGTGTACATTTCTATTTGTACCATTTCTTACCCATGGGTCGTAATTTTAGCCCCGGGGCTATGAAAATCTACACCGAGTGTATGGTGGGGAGCAGGAGCTCACCCGGAGAAGTTTTGTGGTTTGTTGCGCCCTTAGGGCGCGATTGGGCTAACGAGTTATTGTGGGAAGAACGTATTGGACTGAATCTACCCGGCACGTGCCGGTAGTTCCCAATGTAACTTTTGTCAGATGTGGTGTTAATATCCGTTTTACGGCCGTTAAGAGATATAGGCGTGATTTATGTATGTATATATGGTGTCGTAAGAGGCGACTAAGGGACTCGACTTGACTCGAGGGTTAGATTTGTATTGCATTTTGAGGCAAAAACCTGTCACTATAGTGATACACAGATTGACCCTCAAACTTTTGACAGACGAGGTGTTACGAGTAATATCCATTATACCGCTGTTAACGCTCTGCCTACTCCGTAAGGAATATAGGCATGATTTATGTATGTATGTAACTTCGTAAATGCATAACGAAGTATTTATTATAATAGAGGAATAATTTATTATATTTAACAATATTTACAGAACTTAGTTACATTAAAAATTGTAAGTTAACACATCTATCAAACGTGGTACAATTGAAATTGAACCAAAAATTGTTATTGGAATAAAGTCGATATTGTCTGCCATGAATTTTGAAGACTGCTGGAGCCGTTCCTGGCCGGGTGGCACATCATTAAAGTGAACAACTTTCCCCTAGAAACACATATTGTCACGAAACGACAAAAAAAACCTCTCCTACTAAATCACGATCAGCTGACTGCAATTAAGTACTATGAAAAAAATAGACGATCCTGAAATATTTTATCATGAAAAGCTGTTCAGTTTCATAGGGCAAATGTAATCTATAAGGATTCAGGGCAAATATTTTAGGGTGAGTTCTTCTCAAGAAACTGAACAACTTTTCGAAATATGAAAAAGAATTGGGCCTCTCATACAAAGTTGTTTGTTTTACATATTTCGACTAATGTTGCTTATTACATAATAACATATTGAGTTTTACGAGTAGGAGTCCCTCTTCCTCTTCAAATATTTGCACTGAATTTAATAGGACCATAAATAAACACACTTCATATCACTAAATAGAATCGCTTCCTGTGTCCTTATGTATATTTAAAAGTACGCAACTGATTTTGATGCGGTTCTCTTAAGGCGAGTGTACTCGTGAGCGACCTTGACAGTGGCGCCACTTCACAAAAATAATATTTTCTCTTTATACAAATAATCTATCAATGTCCGTTGCCAAAGTATTATCCTTAAGTAAAATTAGAACCTGCGAAGTCAATAAAACATGCGCTGTAATTAAAGTTAGGGCAATTGATACCAAAAGTGGCCGTTTTTAGGCACTTTTTTCCATAGCTTCAATTGCAGCAAATATTTCATTGAGTTTGCAGCAACTTGGACATCGGACATTCTGGTAGATTGTTTGTATAAAGAGTTTATTTTTTGTGAAGTGGCGCCACTGTCGAGGTCGTTGACGGGAACACTCGCCTTAAGTAGATAGAGTGATTCAAGAGGAATGTTTTAATGTGTAATTCATGCCGGGAAAAGGTCGTTTTCCCGTGGAAAAACGGTTGGCAGCCCGTGAAACCGCTGGGCTAGCTACTTGTAAGATAATAAATATAACTAACTGTATTACCAGGCAAGCGGTTCGTGCCTAGGGCTGTTCTGGTGGACCTGGAGCCCGGCACCATGGACGCCATCCGCGGCTCTTCCTTCGGCACTCTGTTCCGGCCTGACAACTTCGTCTTCGGACAGAGTGGAGCTGGTATGTTTAATGCACCTGCTCCCGCGAATATAGCCCGAATTACTCCCGTGAAAGTATCAACGCGAGTCACTTCACGCACTGCCGCCGTCATACTCCTCTAGCTGCAATTCTAGTGAGCGAGATAGCAAAACGTTCCATTCGCACTTTATTATGCCGTTCCTAATGCCCGGTTTACATTGTCTTAGTGTTTAGTCGAGTGCTTTAGTACAAGTTGAAAGGCAAGTTCAATTCAAGTAGAACTGTACTAAAATGTACTAAAGCAAGTAGCGTTTACACGTTTCAACTAAAGTACCTACTATCCTAAAGCACTCGACTAAACACTAAGACAATGTAAACCGGGCTTTAGACACGCGCACGAAAAGCCGAATTTTTATACTTTAGCATGACTTTTGTTACAGAGTGAACTTTTTGTACCCTAGTACAATTATTTATTCTATGTCGGAGTATTAAAAGGTAATTTTCCATCATGAGAGCTACTTCGTTATAAGAAACATATAAGACAATGATTAGATTAGGTAACTCACTCGTCTCACGCACGGGAGATATAACTTCCTGCGTCACTATGGAACCAAGGTAGTGTCATGAACTAACTCTGCAATTTTGCCCATGGCACTACCGGGTAGCGGTAGAGTTAAAGAAAAGAAAAATCCCCCATGACACTACCGGTAGTGCCACTGAGTAGTGCCTAACGGTACGAAAGGGACTTATGTCCATCTGAAAGCCTCCAAGGCAGTTTTAACATTGAGTTTATGTTGTGGTGACGTTGAATTACATGCGTAATGTTTGTGTGCAGGCAACAACTGGGCGAAAGGACACTATACAGAAGGCGCTGAGCTGGTGGACTCCGTGATGGACGTCGTGAGGAAGGAGGCGGAGCCCTGCGACTGCTTGCAAGGTCTGTACTGCTACGATAATTTCTTCTTATCTTCTAGCCTACTATATCATACTGCGCTCACGTACAAGTCCTGAAACGCGGTATCGAAGTTATTCCGCCGATCGCTATAGAGGGATATACAACTTCCAAAACATGTCCGGTTGGAACAGTCGTTCCCCTGGTGCCCCTGGTCACATCATCCGACCCTTTTCCTCACAGTCGTCACTCGGACTACTGGCCTCATAATCATTCCGTCTCCCTCTAAAAGGAAAGATCTCCGGGCCTCTTCTAGTATATCATGCTTGATACTTATAAACTATTTTCGAGACATCTTTAGATATGATGTGATGTGCAAAGAAGTTGTTGACCACTATAATGTATAAAACGCAAGCATACCTTTGAATTAAATACTCCTTTCTGATAGATCAATTACAAACGCTACGCCTTACACTGCTTGCTTAGAGATTGGACGATTTCATTATCACCGCGCGTTCCCTAAAGTTTTCTCTCGCTCCAGGATTCCAGCTGACCCATTCTCTTGGCGGCGGCACTGGCTCCGGACTGGGAACCCTGCTGCTCAGCAAGCTGCGTGAAGAATACCCTGACAGGATCGTCAACACGTTCAGTGTCATGCCTTCGCCAAAGGTAACCTCAAACCACCAGAAATGAAGACCAGTAAACATCGTAGATGTAACCTACAGAACATCATGCCATTTCGACACGTGGCCGTGGCTAATCTTATGCTACGTACACATCATGATCCTGCTCCTATTTACGCGGAAGTATCCGGAGCGGAGTGAGTATAAACACTGCCGTCATACTCTTCTTGCAGTAATACGAGTGACCGAATAGCAAAATATTCAAATCGCGCTCGAGCTGCCATGCTGTACCTTTGTTAAGCTGACACTCGCGAGAGCACGGGAAGTGGCAGCGGCATGACGAGTAGCAGCGGTTCCCTGACTTGTTCCTAGGGGAAAGTTGTTTAGTTTCATGGTCCTTATCAGTATACAAAGAGCTACGTCCCGTCCCGTCCCTTACATAAAAAGGTTAAATTTTACTAGGGACTTATAGCGAAAACTCAAGACGGGCTGGTGATAAGGAACAACTTTTCCGGGTTGTTGTAGATCAATGAGCAGCGCGATTAACCTGCCGCGTTTTGGAGCGCATGGTAGAAAATTTTTCCTGACTTGCGTGCTAAAACGCGGTTTTATGACCTGTCATCGGAGAAAATACCGACTTCTTGGATTGCCTTGGCATTTTGAATATATAGCTGTACCTACTTACTTAATTAAAGAAGAGTGTACCCGTGAACGACCTCGCCAGTGGCGCCACTTCACAAAATTAAAAATTCGTTTTATACAAAATATAATCTATCAGAATGTCCGTTGCCCAAGTTTTTAATATTATCCTTAAGTAAAATTAGAACGTGCAAACTCAATAAAATATTATCTGTAATTAAAGTTATGGCAATTAATACCAAAAGTGGCCGTTTTTAGGCCTTTTTACCAAAACTTTAATTACAGCTAATATTTCATTGAGTTTGCAGGTTTTTATTATTAAGGATAATACTAAAAACTTGGGCAACGGACATTCTGATAAATTGTTTGTATAAAGAGATATTTTTTTTTGTGGAGTGGCGCCACTGTCGAGCTCGTTCACGGGTACACTCGCCTTATATGCTTTCTACCCTCAGGTGTCAGACACAGTAGTGGAGCCGTACAACGCTACACTATCAGTGCACCAACTGGTGGAAAACACTGACGAGACGTTCTGCATTGACAACGAAGCTCTATACGATATCTGCTTCAGGACGCTGCGACTGGCATCACCCACGTACGGGGATCTGAACCATTTGGTCTCGGTAAGTAACTATCATGATTTGCAGCTATTCGTTGTCCATTCTTGAATATACCTTTCCCAGTTCCTTCATGAGGCGGTTTTGTGCACTTTTATTCCAATCATTGTCCTCGTGTCGTCTAATGTCATCGATCCGGGGGGTTAGTACTATTATATATTCTGTGCCGGGGGGTCCGGTTAATTACACGCATGTAAATAACACGCTTTGAAAATCTTGACTTCAATTTGAAACAAATGTCGTTTTCAGATGGTGGTGGCGTAAAGTTACATGCCGTGTGTTAACCTGGCCAGCCACGAGGCAGTGCCTTTATTTTGATTTTTTTATCCCGAGCCGAGCCGGTTTTCTATTAGGACATTACAAAATTGTAATAAATATAAGAAAATTGTGTTATACTAATTACTTTTTACAATGACGGATCATGACGTCAATAAGTGATTAATACTATCCTACATTAAATAAAGAATTTCAATTGGGAGATCTGTTATTCATACGGGGACACCATTCAATTATACTGTCACGCTCATGCGTGCTATATGACATGCCCATCTCCACTTCTGCTTTGCAAATATGGAGATCTAGTCTTTTATTTTTGTGTTCTTTCTGATAGGTGTAGCGGAAGCTACAATCTAGCATATTTTCACGTAGAGGAATTTAATCATATCTCAATTCCCTACGTGATTTGCGTGATACTTTTACTTAGGTTTAGTTAGTATATAAGCTGAATTACATGTTAATATATTGTGCATTAACTACGGATACGTCGAGTATAATTTACCGCCACCACTAAACATCAGTAGGTATAGCTGGTGACCCCGACGTGATCTTCCCCGCTAATGTGTCGAATATCCGTGCTAAATTGTGAAATATAGTCCAGTTGTCGTACACGACGGGAAGTGTCGTTCGCTGATGCCTTCTTAGTGAAAACGAACGTCAGCGGTTTGTGATCCGTAAATATTGTGAACTTCCCTCTATTAATCTCTGGAAATGTTTGACGGCTTTGAAGATACCCAGCAATTCTCTATCATACGTAGAATATTTTTGTTGCGACTGGGTAAGAGGGCACGAAAAATATCCCAAAGGTTCCCATGTTTGCCCGACTTTTTGTTGCAGGACGGCTCCCAAACAATTTGAACTGGCGTCGGTTAACAGGGATAATTGGGCGTTACGGAGTGGATGAGCAAGAGTAACTGCATTCTTCATATTTTCCTTGCATTTCATAAAAGCTACTTCAGCTTCAGGAGTCCATTTAATCGGAGTTTTATCCTTCTTCTTGGCTCCGCGCAAGTATCGATTAAGAACAGCTTGATGCTGAGCAGCATGTGGTAAACTGCTCCTGTAGAAATTCACCATGCCGAGAAAACGTCGCAATTCCGTAATGTCTCGTGGCTTAGGGAATGAATCAATAGCGCATCTTCGGTCGGCCTTATTCCTTCACTGGTTATATGATAACCCAAAAAATCCAAATTTTCCTTGAGGAATTCACATTTTTCTAAATTGATAGTGATCCCATTGACATATAATCGGGATAAAACTGTTTCCAGATGTTCCATATGTTCTTTCATGTCATTCGATGCTATCAATAAATCGTCGATATAAACAAAAACGAAATTCAAATCTCTGAAGATCGAATCCATAAATCTCTGGAAAGTCTGTGCCGCATTACGCAGACCAAAGGGCATACGGGGAAACTCGAACAGACCAAATGGCGTAATTATTGCAGTTTTCTCTATGTCATTAACTGGTATGCAATGATAAGCCTTCCGAATATCTATTTTACTAAATACCTTCTTGCCTTCTAATATGTAGGTAAAATCAATCAACCGTGGCAAGGGGTACTTGTCTGGAACAGTGACGTTATTCAGCATTCTGTAATCGCCACAAGGTCTCCACTTGCCATTCTTTTTCTTAACCATGTGCAAAGGACTAGCCCATGGGCTACTAGACGGGCGACAAATTCCCAAATCCAACATATCTTGAAACTCTTTCTTTGCAATCTGATATTTGTCCGGAGGTAGTGGTCGCGCTCTTGAGCAAACAGGAGGTCCCTTAGTCACAATGTGATGTGTTACTCCATGCTTAGTCGTAGACTTCAGAGAGGAAGGACGAGTTATTTCTTCATATTTCTCCAATAAGTGCCTTATAGGTGAATCTGATTTGATCGACAGAATAGTTGGATGCTTTGCTATAGTAATGGACGCAGGCGCTTGTAGTAGCGTTGTTTTATCTATTAATTTACGTCCATGTAGGTCGACCAACAATCGATGATATTCCAGAAAATCAGCTCCGATTATGTTTTGCTTGACATCAGCAATAACAAAAGTCCATGTAAAAGCTCGTCGAAGTCCAATATTAAGTGTTAAAGTTTTTTCTCCATAAGTGTTTATTTTCGTTCCATTGGCTGCGTACAATTAATATCGAGCTTCTTCTTGTTTTTGATGCCTCTGTGATTTGCAAATAACACTGATGTTCGCCCCAGTGTCAATCAAGAACTTCATAGCATTTTTGCGGTCGGTAATGATAAGGCGGCTGGTGGGGTGAATAGCGCAAAGCTCCGCCGTTGTCTGCGCTAGCTCTAGTTTTCCGCTGAAGGTGATGATGATCTTGAACCTCTGTTAGTCCATTTACAGGGTTTTTTGCAGTTGAAAGCCTTTGAACCATATCTATGGTGATAGAAACATAGATCATCATTATGATTATGACGTCCGTCTCGGCTGTGCGACCTTGCTCTTGAGTGGCTGAACGACCGACGATAATTTTGCCGACGTTGCATACTTCGACCTCGGAAATTATTTCCATGTTTATGTTGAAGAGCAAATATGTCGAATTGCATTTTTGTCAGCTGAGCTGTAAGTTTCCCCGTATCCAGCTATACCTACTGATGTTTAGTGGTGGCGGTAAATTATACTCGACGTATCCGTAGTTAATGCACAATATATTAACATGTAATTCAGCTTATATACTAACTAAACCTAAGTAAAAGTATCACGCAAATCACGTAGGGAATTGAGATATGATTAAATTCCTCTACGTGAAAATATGCTAGATTGTAGCTTCCGCTACAATAGGTACATTATAGTAGTTTATGCAATTGTCGTATAATGGGGGTCATTAGAATGCGAGTGTCTGTTTATCACAAGCATTCGAATGCCTAATTATATGCATTTGGATACACTATTTTATCTACACTCTCCAAAAAAAAACCTCAGTTTTACACTTTTCCAAACGTCCGCACAGGTGATTGCAAGGCCCGATACAAAGTCAAATTCAATACGAGAACGTAATAGGTATGGTTTGATATGAATTTTCGAAAAATCTATACTTCAGCAGTTGTTCAGATGTCGAATTGTCGAGTCAGCAACTTAACAACAACTTAACAACTGAACAACATCTGAACAACATCTGAACAACATATGAACATCATCTGAACAACAACTGAACAACATCAAAACAACAACTGAACAACACCCGAACAACAACTGAACAACATCTCAACAACAATCTAATAAAACAACTAAACAACAACCGAATAATTACCCTACAGCGGAAGTATTGGCAACAAAAACTTCGTTTCATTTCTCAACTTTATCGAAGCCTTCTCATTAAGTCATTACGCTTCTGTAATTTCTATGAAACTGTAATTTCTATGAAACTGTAATTTCTATAGGCAGAATGCATAAAGTAGGTAGGTCTTTATGCAACTGTGTTCGAGTTCATAAGTCGAACATTATGAGACGAGTGTAGATAAATTAGTTTGTGGTTGTGCAGTGTTTCCCAGCATTGCTTGGAACTATACACGAAGCCGTTATTTCGTGAGTTTCGCTGATCAAAATTTCTTCAAGATTCTTGCTACCAAACAAACGTTTTATCGTCAAATGTTTACCTATCTAGAGAGGTGGTTACAATATAAAGCCACCCAACCTTAAATGGTGTGTTCATCATCATCACCGCCACCATCACCATCATCATCATTATCATCAGTCCACATCCACCAACGACGGGGCATAGGCCTCTTCTCTTTTGCGCCAAACTTCACGGTCCTGTGCTAAACTCATCCATAGAGATCCCGTCGAATGGTGCGTTGCCTTTGCTAAAGGTGGACTGCTTACCTAACCTAAGTTGTGTGATTTGATTTGAGGTTGTTGTTGTGTTGAGGATTACTTTCTTTTTTTTTCTTCCCTCCAGTTAACAATGTCCGGCGTGACAACCTGCCTGCGTTTCCCCGGCCAACTAAACGCGGACTTGCGCAAGCTGGCCGTAAACATGGTGCCGTTCCCTCGTCTACACTTCTTCATGCCAGGATTCGCTCCACTCACTGCCAGGAATAGCCAGGGATACAGGGCGCTTACAGTTCCGGAGCTCACGCAACAGGTAACGACAACTGCTACAGACTTTAGATCAAGAATTTATTCTCATCGATCTTCCCGGCTAACATGCGTCCCGTGACATATTTTGTCGTATCAAGCGCACAGAATTTCACTAGGAATAAAGTGCGGAAGTTATTCCCAGTGAAGTGAGCCACAGACGAGATAATGCGGTGACAAAATTATACCGTGGAGCGTGTTAGACCCGCTGGTCACATCCGTCTTAATAAATAAATATCTTGGACATTTCACACAGCGCTATCTAGCACCAAACTAAGCAAAGTTTGTACCATGGATACACTAACCATTCGAGCGAAAATCCCCAATCTAACGGAAGACCGTGTTGCTCGATGCACTAACCATCAATACATTGGGATAAGTGAAAGTAGCGTCATGGGGTGCCAGGCTAGAAAACCATCTTCATCTCTAGGCCGCCATCTTCCCCCACTTACTTAATCAATGTTCTGTGTTCAAACCCAGATGTTCAGCCCAGTGAACAAGATGGCCGCTACCTCACCGTGGCCGCCATCTTCCCTCACTTACTTAATCAATGTTCTGTGTTCAAACCCAGATGTTCAGCCCAGTGAACAAGATGGCCGCTACCTCACCGTGGCCGCCATCTTCCCTCACTTACTTAATCAATGTTCTGTGTTCAAACCCAGATGTTCAGCCCAGTGAACAAGATGGCCTCTACCTCACCGTGGCCGCCTTAATCCCTCGCTTACTTAATCAATGTTCTGTGTTCAAACCCAGATGTTCAGCCCAGTGAACATGATGGCTGCCTGTGACCCGCGCCACGGCCGCTATCTTCCCTCACTTACTCAATCAATGTTCTGTGTTCAAACCCAGATGTTCAGCCCAGTAAACATGATGGCTGCTTGCGACCCGCGCCACGGCCGCTACCTCACCGTGGCCGCCATCTTCCCTCAGTTACTTAATCAATGTTCTGTGTTCAAACCCAGATGTTCAGCCCAGTGAACATGATGGCTGCCTGTGACCCGCGCCACGGCCGCTATCTTCCCTCACTTACTCAATCAATGTTCTGTGTTCAAACCCAGATGTTCAGCCCAGTGAACATGATGGCTGCTTGCGACCCGCGCCACGGCCGCTATCTCACCGTGGCGGCCATCTTCCGCGGCCGCATGTCCATGAAGGAAGTCGACGAGCAGATGCTCTCTATTCAGGATAAGAACTCCAGGTACTGGTTTGAAGAGATTCCTCAATCCTTTTAGGAAACTTGCGATATTTAGCTTTTACTGCAATTTTACAGTGTTCACCTCTTCTTTCGCCAAACCTATACATGGTGTAAGGGACAGCCCTCCGAATCTGGATAAACCGGATCCAGGCCATGACACTGAACAACGTTCCTGTAGAAATTATATTTCAGGAAGCCGTGTGATGCCGGCCTAGAATAGCATCACCCCATTTCTTACCTATGGGTGTCGTAAGAGGCGACTACGGGACTCGAGGGTTAGATGTGTATTGCAATTTTAGGCGATGGGCTGACAACCTGTCACTATAGTAATACACAGTTATCTGATCGACCCTCAAACTTTTGTCAGACGTGGTGTTAATATCCGTTTTACGGCCGTTAACGCTCTGCCTACCCCGTAAGGGATATAGGCGTGATTTATGTATGTATGTATGTAAAACAATAACTTCCCGTGGTAAAAACAAATAGCTGAATCGTGATTTTGTATGGTGTGTATTTTTTGTCGTTTCCTGGCATATTGTTTCTTGTGGGAAAGTTATTTAGTATCATGTTATCAGTATTCGGAGGGTAGGTTGGTGTGGCATCCTGTTATGCTAAACACTGTAAAATGATTGTTTTTTCTGCCGACACGCTATTATATAAAATCAAATATAGTTTATTCGTAACTAGGTATAGGTTATAAACAAAGATCTTAAAACTAGTTAGTATCACTACAGTTTACCTTTTGGGGTACAAAATATTTTTCGACGTTTCCTGGCTTATAAAGTACTTACTCTGTGGCCGGCTGCAATAGTATAATATTTTTAAACCAATCCGCAGTTACTTCGTGGAATGGATCCCGAACAACGTGAAGGTAGCTGTGTGTGACGTGCCGCCGCGCGGATTAAAGATGGCCGCCACATTCGTCGGCAACACTACCGCCATACAGGAGATCTTCAAGCGAGTGTCCGAGCAGTTCACCGTTATGTTTAGGAGAAAGGTATTCACTCGTTTTTTGGGAAACTATTACTGTTTGCCGTGTGGTGCCGGCTTGGAATAGCATCACCCCATTTCTTTTACGCGGGAGTCGTAAGAGGCGAATAGGCTACTCGAAGGTTTTATGTGTATTACAATTTTGGGCAATAGGCTGACAACTTGTCACTGTAGTGATACACGATTTTTCTGAAATATTTGCAAGACGTGGCGATAGCGACCGTATTTTACGGCCGTTAACGCTCTGGCTACTCTTCAAGAGTAAAGACGTGATATGTGTATGTATGTATGTTATTTAGACTTATCAATCATGTTTGCAGTAAGTTTAAGTGTGGCCAAATGGTTTCGGAAACTCAGAACAAACTCTTGCTGCAAATTAACGCACACGCATCCTGTGTGACGCAACCCTTACTTACGTTGATGGGCTTCATATAGGCTTCTGACTTGTGCCTACCAGAAGTAGGCAAAAAGAGATAAATTTCCTGTCTTTCTAACAGTAGGGCGAACGAAAAAAGAGTAATTTCCTTTTTCATACCTTACTTATACATATTTATGTAGTTTCGTGTTCTGTTTTAAAAAGGCGTTCCTCCACTGGTACATCGGCGAGGGAATGGACGAACTCGAATTTACTGAAGCTGAAAGCAACATGAACGACCTGGTCTCCGAATACCAGCAGTACGAGGTAAGTGTATTTAGATAACAAAAAAATCCTCTTTGCACGTAAGTAGTTTCGTAGCAAGCAAAATAATATAGTTAATAGTTCTGGTTTCGTAGGTGGCCAAAGGGACTATAAGTTTTGAATGTGTCCGCTAGATGGCGCACAAACTAAAATTGCACAAGCACGAAATACCTGAAACGCGCTATCGAAGTGTTTCCATTTTAAAGTCCGGTTCGTTTTAGAAATGTCATCAGCTGGGCGGTTGACCTATCAAACCCTGCACCAAACGGAGACCCGACGGAGAAAAAAACCGGACCGGTGGTGAGAGTCCAACTCGCCCACCAAGGAAGGTTTTCTTGAACATGCTCATCAAGCCCTTTCATATGATACCCAACTTGAACTTCTTGCCTCAATCTAAAACTTTTTTTTTCAGCGCCGTAAAAAAGCACATAAATAAAAATTACTAGTAAGAACGAAGCTTGCGTTATTTCATACCTGTTGTAGGTCCACAGGAAGTAGGTACCTACCCTATGAGTTTTGTTTTCTTTAATATATAATAAATGTTTATTTCTCAAACAAAAAAATACACAACTTTATAAACAAAATGATTGCATACATTATTAAGTTTCTTTGAGAGAGACAGAGCGTAAAATTTCTTTTTCACGAGCCATAGTCGAGTTTTTGATAAATTTATAATTAGCTATTAATAATAAATATCTTGGACAATTCCACACAGCGCCATCTATCCCAACTGAGATGATTGACAAAATCTCCTTAAATAAATGAAATTTTGGGAAAGGGACATTGTGCGAAAGGGCCATTTTGCGTAAGGGACATTGTGCGAAAGATACGTTTTGCGATGAGTCGACATTTTGCGTCTGATGGCTGGCGGCAACTTGTCACTTTGGTGATACACAATTTTTGGAATGACCCTCAATTACGCTGTGCCTAACCCGGAAGGGATATAGGCGTGATATATGTATGTATTTTAACTGTTCTTTCTTGCACGTAAGTGGTACCTACGTAATTTTTTTTTATTTAAAGCTAAATCTAATTACAGGAAGTTGGCGTTGACGATGGAGAATTTGATGAACAAGAAGAAATTCCGGAAGAAGAATACCCGCCTGAAGAAAATTAACTAAATTTACTTTATTGTTTGTATATTTGTTTTTTATATTATTACAATACAAGTACAATTATTACATAATCATACATTGTTGATTGTTCCCAAAACACGAATAATCCATACTAATATTATAAATCTGAGAGTTTGTGTGTTAAGTGTGTATGTATGTTTGTTACCTCTTCACGTTCAAACGGCTTGACCGTTTTTGATGAAATTTGGAATACAGGTTAAGTATAACCAGGACTAACGCATAGGGCACTTTTAGGGAAAATGAGTGGCAGTGGGTGAAAATGCTGGGCGGAAATCTAGTATAACATGAAATCAAAATATATAAATCCCATATTTTGGAATGTTGTTTATAATACAACATCAAGATTTTCTGAGGCGCTTTCCAACCTGCCTAGCATACGTGGTAAGTATGGCATTTAATGGCAAACAAACACCTTCCTATAGAAGGCCCGTGTCCAGCAGTGGACGGTTGCTACTGTTGATAATGTTATAGTTTGCGATGTTTCTCGTAACGCCCAAATACCTTTAAAAAGGTAAGTATATCAAAGGGTATGTAATGTAACTATGTAGCAATAGCTTGTATACAATCTAAAGTGGAGTAGTTTTTCCGATACCCCATCTGTTCTATCGGTTAACATTCATCTAAGAACTACGACATATCAGCCTTATGTTAATTATAATAATAATGTGAAAATATTTAATAGCTAAAATCTTCAATAGAGTAATAGATAAAAAATGTTATTGTATTGGTGAATTATAAATTTGATCACTAAAATGTTTTGTGCCAATAACATGGTATATTGTAATTTGTCTTAATTGTAATTTAGGTATTATTACAATTAGATTTGGTGTATTATATTTTTCAATTATTTTTAGTTATAAGTACATAATGTAACTATTATGCACACAGTTATATTATTTTATTGAATAAATGAACAAAAAGACTCACAAAAATCTTAGATGAAAGTCAATATTCATTATCCCAGAAAAAATGCCATGTTTAGTTTAGAATGATGTGTTGCATATGAAAAAAGTATAGTGGATGTTAAATGATGTAGATTTTGTTTGATAAAATACTTTTATAAAAAACTCATCTTTTATTTCCAATGTTAAATTTTATCCTATTCACAGGTTTTTCAGGAACTTTCTTTATGATTTCATTCCCAAATTTGTTGTAATTTAAATTATCATTTATGTTAGTGATTGTGTCTGTGTCTACAGAAGTAAAGTCTATTATCTCAATTTCATCTTTTTTTATATTTCTTTCAACTGTTTTTGTTGTTTCCAGATTATTAATACAGGAATTTGGGTTATCCGTTGAAGTGCTAGCCGTTGGTTTAACTTTATCACCAGTTGAACAAGGTTTAAATTGTTTTTCTATAACAGAATTTTGTTGGTGAGGATTTTTTCTCTTCTTCTTATTTAAAACAACATCTCTTATTTGTTGTCCAACACCTATAGTATTCACTTCTCCCATATTCAATTTTTTATGTTCTCTTATTAAAATATCTTCAATGATTGTAGGCGGTTTGTATTCATCTTCTTTTTTAGTAGCTTTTTCAGTTTTTAAGTTTTTCAATCTATTTAGAACATCTTTTTGTCGCTGGAAGATTTTTCTTCTTGATTCTGAAATTTCTTCTAATTCAGGGGCATAGCACACATGTAAAGATCCTCCGTAGAAGTTTTTCGTATCTAACATCTTTTTGGCTATTCTGGCAGACTGTATTTTTTCAAAAACGGCATGGTAGGTTTCAGTGAAACTCTCCATTGGATATTCAGTAGTAACTGTGAATTGTAGAAGCTTTCCAAACTTAGCAAACAGGGCTTTTATTTCTTGACGTAGTTTTAGAGATGGTACTCCAAATATCAGGAGATGATTTGATTCGTTGTTGACTGTATAAACCTGAAAAATAGAATTATATATAACGCAAGTACAAGGTAAGACAAGTACCTACTTCTGTTTTTTTATGGAAGAACTACAAAAAAAATAAAAAATTTGGAATAGTTTCGTCGATAAAAGCAATTATTATGAATTAGAATAAAAATGAAAAAGATATCAAAATTGATGTATGGCGCACCTTTATTGCAGTGAGTTTCCTGCCCTGTCTGTAAGGCAACCGTGTAGTGCACAGCGACTGCTGCTCGTGGTGAGGTAGGACAACCTTGTTCTCATTCTCTTCTGCCATTTTCATACAGAAAAACTTGTTTAGAAATTGTAAAATGGATTTATTTGGCAGCCAAATCAACCCAAATTCATGCTATTGTTGTTTACAAAAAAATAACCTCAAATCAAGTACTTATTTTTGGGCAGGCAATGATTTTCTACCATGCAGCCCAGAGAACCATTATCAAAACGCAATGTAATGAATGACATTTTTTGTTAGTTTGGTAGTTTAAGATATTATCTCTAGCAACACCTACCATCCAAATGTCAGAGAGATGCGCCTTGTAAATGTGATATGAACGCTATAAGCGCAGAAAAAGAGACAGCTTTATGAATATTTTGTAGAGTGTTTGTTCAACTAGCATATAACTGCGCTGGATGTTCACAAAAATAATCTCATCTACAATTTGGGAAAGTATTTCTCGTGTTTGTAAATTATTATTTTTTGTGGATTTAATTAGTTTTTTCCTCATATTACAATAATATATGTAGTTTCTTTAGTCAAAATGTAAGTAATGACACTTTTTACCTTTATTTATTATGAAATTCTATGAATAAAAGGCTCAAATATTGATCTCGAATGGCGCACAAGATGGCTGGAAGATAACACTGCGATAAGGCCTCTTTGTGACGAACTAGTTTTCACAGTATTTTTTTGTCGTGCAGTAGTTTTTTAGTGTTGTTTCAGCTGGTATATAACTGCTGATTACAAATAAAATCCAAGACTAAAGTATTATTTTAACTTTCAGGTCTGAAATGGAGGAGCTAATACTTAAAAATGAAATAAAATTAGAGATAGAATACGAATATGACAGGACTAATAATGAAAGTCAATACGTTGGAGATATTCAAGAAAATAATGTTCAGCAATGTTATATCAAAACAGAACCAATAACTCACACACAAGATCTTGACTTTGTAGGCAATGAAGGACTGCCATTAAAAGTAGAAGTTAAAGTTGAAGATAGTGTTACGGGACACAATCAGGATCCAGCACAAGTTTTTAAAGATGCCCGCAACAACCAGCAGCCTGCAATTGCGGGGGAAAATATAAATATGGATGATATACAAGATAAAGTTTACGATAATGGTCGCAAGAACAGGATAAACTGTCCAATCTGTGGAAAAGACTTCAAGAATCGAGCAAATTTGAAGAATCATTTGAAATTCATACATGCTTCTGATGAATCTATGGTTGAATGTAACGAATGCTTCCGCACATTCAAGTCTAAAGCTCATTTACGCACACACATATCCTCCGTGCATGTCGCAGTGAAAGAGGTGTCATGCACACAATGCGATAAAACATTTCTGAACCAGAAAAAGTTAAAGAATCACTTATTCTATGCACACCCTAAGCCTGAAGACAATATTATTTGTCCGATATGCAACAAACAATACAAAAGTAGCTTAAATTTAAAGATCCACATGCGACAAGTCCATCCATCGAAGGACAGAATGGCAGCGTGCCCAGTATGTCATAAAACCTTTAAAAGTGAAATGTTGTTGCAACGTCATGTGAAATGGAGCCACCCACCAGATGGAATGACATACCGTTGTCCAGAATGTGGGCGGACCTTGCCCTCCTTACAGTGCTATCAAAAGCATATCGCAAATGTCCATTTAAGTTCAGCGTCACAATGCAATATATGTGGAAAATCATTCAAGACTCCAAGAAATCTTGAAAGACATGTTAACTATGTTCACAACGGTCAAAAACCTGAGAAAAAAGCTTACAAGGTTGGGGATTTCAAATGCATGGAATGTGGCAAGATGTTTGCAACTCAAACAGCTTTAGATTGGCATGTCGATAGAATACATTTAGAAAATCAACCAGAGAATATTTGCAAAATATGCTGTAAAGAACTATCGGACTATCAAAGTCTGCGAAGACACATAGATACGATACATTCTGAACAAGCAGCTGAATGCCCAGAGTGTCATAAAGAGTTTAAATCATCTATTCATTTGCAACGTCATATTAGAATCACCCACGCATCACCAGACAAAGAAGTCACGTGCGAGTTATGTAATAAGACATTCAAATGTCTTATGCATTTACGGATTCATTCACACGCAGTCCATCCAAAAGATGGAGAATTATTTACTTGCGAAGTTTGCCAAAAAATATTCACTTCAAAGAAATATATGCTGAAACATCTAAAAACACACATTGCCCAGAAAACTATACCATGTGATATATGCTTGAAACTGTATAAATCTGTAACGGATGTAAATAAGCACAAGAAACGGGTGCATAATAAAAGTATGTCAACCGTTACAGAAATTATTATACCTTGAGAATAAATGTAAACCAAGTATCAAAACTTGATCAGAGCAGATATATTATTTAATCAAGTGTAGCTCAATAACAAAAAACTTTTTCTAATTTTTATTTTATTTCCCCACATTTTTTTTTAACTCGGGAATTATAATTATTAATAGTCTACCGTATGCCACTGCTACGCAAAGACTCCCCCTCTATTTTTGCATGTGTTAAAATAAAATACACCTAAATTGTTTCAGAAGGCATATAACATTACAATAGATTTTTTTTATTTATTTTGGTGTATAATTGGGGCTAATTGTGATAAGATAAATGTTATTTAACTTAATAAATTGTGATGGAAGTATTTTGAATACATAAAACGTTTTGTTGTTAGGGGTCATCCATAAATTACGTAACGCAAAAATTACAAATTGTTACACCCCTTTCCTCGTAGTATGGACATATGGATGTCTGCCCTTTTAGTATTTCAATCAATCAATCAACTTTATTCATGAACAATACAACTGTGTGCGAAATAGATGTGCGTGTATGAAATATAACGCCTGTTCAGAGCCAACGCTGCGTCGAGCGGGCTAGATTCAGCAAAATACTAGAGCAGCGCTGCGTGACGCGGGCCGCCGCCAACACAACACCGGTTATTCCCATCGACCCCCGCGAATCGGCCCCCGCGGGGGTTGTTGGGAATTTTTTGTCCCAACGACCCCCGAATTCAAACTTTTAGAGTTTCGGGGGTCGTTGGGACAAAAAATTCCCAACGACCCCCGATATCAAAATAAAAAATATAAATAATATATTATTGTTTTTAAATGCAAGTTTTTTTATGTTTATGGTATGTTTTCGAAATTAATGGATGTTTATGGGTTATTGTGGTGTTTCTTCGGTGTTGATGGTGAGTGTACAATGTACATGATTATTTATTATTTTATAATTTAGATTTAGCTTAAACTAGAACATGCACAATATTGGACTTTGATGTCGACCTAGATTTTAGGGTGCATTGACATACGGCCATATCTAGCCGCTTACATTTTTCTTACGTTTTTATTTCAGTGTTCAATAATACGTGGAACCAATCGGACCAAGTGCATTTTTAATTACCCCGTTTGATCCCGTGATCACTCACTCTGCATTACAGAATATATTTCTGCATTATAGATTTTTGCATCCTATGTTGACTGTGTAGCTGCATTTACACTCAACATATTTTTTTTTTGGTCCTAAATATTTTTGCAATTTTTGTTGCCACGAAAATACGATTGTGTATCGTATCGGTTCACCTGAATTGTGTGCTGCGCCGCGTATAAACGTGCAAGGAATACGCGTACCGAGGACCCAGGACAAGGACCAGAGCGACCACTACTGGCATACCTACTGCATTAGAGGAGAGTTCCAGAATATCAAGTAAGATCTTTCCATATTTTTGCTTGAACGATGGAGGTCTTAATTGCACGTCAACATGCAATTTTTAGCGAAATCCAGAAAATTCATGATAATTTCAAGAAGGATACGGAGTCAAGGAAGACTCGTCGATACATTCAGGAGAGGTTAGAAAAGTTAAATACCTTGTGGAGTCAATTTGAGAAGAATGATGAAGAGTTGATGAACCAAGAAGACAAGTCCCATCAGTATTTTGTGCAGAATGTCAGGCAGGTAGTTTTAGGCTGGTACGAAGGTACGCGCGCGGAAATTGAGAGTCGGGAAGAGAAACCGTTCCAGCCGGGGCAGGACGATGCTGACAACCCGGGAGAAACATCTCAAGATGATAATGGTAAGAAGGATCCCATTGAGTTTGATACCACTCAATTCAGAGGAAACCGCTGGAGCCCGTCGGGAGGAAAAGAGAGATTGACAGAGTTACTGCAGTTGCAGGGTGCTAATTTCCGTGCATTTATGAGGTTAGTAAAGACAACTTGCATTGATGATATTAAGGAAAAGTGGGAGATTGAAGACAAATTGAAGCATTTAGAGTCTCGATGGAATATGATTGATAGATTACACTTGCAAATTGACGGAGTTTTGGATTCGGAAAACTACGAGGGTTATTACGTAGAGTTTGCAAAATACGAAAGTCAGTTTGAGGCAATGAAAAGGCAGTTAAATAAAAAATTTAACACGTCTTTGCATCAACAGCATGCTATGCCTAAGATTGATATACCTACATTCAGTGGTAGTTACACACAATGGCCTACTTTTATGGACCTATACCTTGAAGCGATTCATAACAATCCCGCTATAACTAAAACACAAAAAATGCAACATTTAAAGGGTAGACTACGCGGGGAAGCTGAGAAGCTCGTGCAACATCTGCATATTACTCCTGAAAATTACAACACATGTTGGGAATTGCTTAACCACAGGTACAATAACAAATCTCTGTTATTTACAAAGAACTTTCAAGTTTTTATGCGTCAACACAATATTCAAAAACAGTCATCATTTGAATTAAAAAGATTATATGATACCAGTAACGAAACCATACATGCCATTCATAACTTGGGGATTGATACGTCGTCGTGGGACCCCGTATTAGTATACATTCTTTGTGAGAAACTAGATACGGAGACATATTCTGAATACATGCAATCAAAGTCAGACCCACGAGAAATTCCTACTTTTGATCACTTCATGGATTTTATAGAAACAAAATTCATTGCATTAGAACCCCTGCAGAAGAAACGGATTGAAAATGTCGTAAAACCAGTACCAAAAACGCAATTTAACATGGTCCCGTACCCGTACAACAAAAATACAAGACAAATGTATAATCAACCTAATAAAAGTTCATTTAATAATTCTCGCAACTTCCATGCATACAAAGTTGGTCGAGTCTATAATAATGTATGTGAATTATGCAATAATCAGCACCCACTATACTTGTGCCAAATGTTCTTAGATATGGCTGATGCCGAGAAATTAAAATTTATTGCAAAATATAATATATGCAAACGATGCCTTTACTTTCATACGAAGGGTTTTTGTGGGTCACACAAATCGTGCAAAGAATGCAATGACCCCGGACATAACACAATTTTGCACAAGGCCTTTGCAAATTCCGCGCAGCGACAAATTGCAACAGCGTCCTCTCCACCAAAATCGCTGACAACGCCACCGCTACCGTTAGCAACAAATAATTCCGGCCCCAGTAAGAATTTACAAATTAATTTCGCCTCGAATGATGACGAAGAAATTTTGCTCGCAACTGCATTACTGAAAGTGGCGACGGCAACCGGCGAGTACGTTACATTGCGCGCTTTTATTGACCCAGGCTCGCAAGTGACGTTGGTCACAGAAAGAACTGCCCAGTTACTAGGCTTACAACGCCACTATACAAATGCAAGCATCAGTGGAATCGGTACTTTGTCAAGTAATTGCAAAGGAAAGATCCAACTTTTCTGCAAGTCATTACTAAACGAATTTCAATTTACAACTGAAGCCCTAATAATGAAACGTGTTGTGAACAATTTGCCAAACACAACATTTGCTAAAAAGCCATGGGCTCATATAGCCAACCTAACACTAGCCGATCCTGAGTATAATGTATCGAGACCAATAGATATATTACTTGATGCACACGTTTTTACAGAAATATTGATGCACGGTCTTATCAAAGGGATAGGTCAGCAACCTAAGGCAATAAACACACAGCTGGGGTGGATTCTGGCCGGGAATGTTTCTTTTGAATTGCAACCCAAGACATTTCACTGTAATGTCGTAACACATGAGACTAAAGATTTTGAAAAATATTGGGAGGTTGAAGATATCGGTGCGGATGCAGGAACCGCAAGGACAACGGAAGAAGATTATTGTGAGAACTTCTACGTCGCAACTACAAAACGTTTGGCGAATGGGAAATATGAAGTTCGACTACCAATGAAGCCTGATTTTGAGAAATTATTGGGAAAATCCAAGCCCCGAGCACTGGCTCAGTTTATGCAATTAGAAAAGAGATTAAAGAAAGATGAGCAACTCTCGGAAAGCTATATAAAGTTTATGCAAGAATACATACAGATGAGTCATATGAAAGAGACTAAGGCAGATAATAACATTTCTTGTTATTTGCCACATCATGGGGTCCTGAAACAAGATTCTTTGACTACAAAACTGCGGGTCGTTTTTAATGCCTCTCAAAAGACAGACTCAGGGCACAGTTTAAACGATTTGATGGAATGTGGTCCAAAACTGCATCAAGATTTATTGACATTGTTGTTAGGGTGGAGACTATACAAATATGTTTTCACTGCCGACTGTGAAAAGATGTACAGAATGATCTTAATCAATGCAGAAGATCAAAAACTACAAAAAATACTTTGGAGGGAATCAAAGCAAAGTCCATTAAAGGAATACAATCTATGCACTGTAACGTATGGGACCAAGGCAGCGCCATTCCTTGCATTAAGAACCTTGAAACAACTTGCGCAAGACGACGCGCACAAATACCCCTTGGCGGCTGACGTCCTCAAACACGAGATGTACGTTGATGACGTGCTAAGTGGAAGCAATACCATTGAGCAGGCTAAACAATTACAACATCAGTTGATCAACATGTTACAGGGCGCTGGCCTAACATTAAGAAAATGGACGAGTAATGAACCCGCATTGATTGAAAACTTATCTACATCTGAACTTAATCAAACTACAATGCATTTCACAAACGACGGAACCACAAAAGCATTGGGTCTGCAATGGAACCCGAAAAATGATAACTTTGCATTTATAAACAAAATAAACACCGATAACAAGAGTAAGCTGACAAAGCGAGAATTGTTATCAAAGATTTCCAAAATTTTTGATCCCCTCGGATGGCTCACGCCCTTGACAGTAAAAGCTAAATTATTATTCCAGAAGATTTGGTTAATCGGGAGTAACTGGGATGATATTTTGCCCAAAGAAATTCAAGATGAATGGATGCAATTTACTAATGACTTGCATAACATATCGAAATGTGATATGCCACGATGGTTGGGGGACACGAAAAAAAAGTTTCAAATTCACGGATTCTGTGACGCCTCCGAGAAAGTTTATTCCTGTGCTATCTACTTGCAAACGTTAAATGAAAATAATGAATCAGTCATCAGACTAATAGCTGCAAAATCAAGACTATCACCCATCAAAAATAAGATGACACTGCCACGACTTGAATTATGTGGAGCTGTACTACTTGCAACTTTAATGAAAAAGGTCTTACAAGCCTTCAAATGGGATTGTATAGGCAAGAACACTTTCGCCTGGACGGACTCAATGATAGTCTTAGGCTGGTTAAATGGAGACGTGCAAAAATGGAAAAGTTTTGTACGCAATCGAGTACAACAAGTGCATGACGTAATACCAAAACAACATTGGAACCATGTGAAGTCAGAAGATAATGCCGCTGACTGTGCAACGAGAGGCATTACTTGCAACCAACTATTGCAACATTCACTGTGGTGGAATGGGCCAAAATGGTTGAAAAACTACGAAAAAGATACAGCAACAAAAACATATATATTGCCCACAACTTACGAATCAAAACAAACGCACGTGACAACGGGTGTTGCACAATCTCAGCCGTCTTCAATTGTGATAGAACTATTAGACAGGCACAGCGATATGACTCATATCACCAGAGTCATAGCGTGGATTATGCGTTTTACTAAAAATGCACTTATGACTAATACAGAAAAACAAAAGGTACACTTTTTGACATGCACAGAAATGAAAAATGCAGAAAGAATTATAATAAAACAGGTGCAATTACATGCATTTAAAGATGAGATTGCGAGACTAAAAGTAAGTAAACTCCTTAGTTCAAAAAGCAACATCTTAAGCCTAAATCCATACCTGGACAAAGATGAGATTTTGAGAGTTGGAGGTAGATTACGGAACTCAACCTTGAATAGTTCAACAAAACACCCAATGATCCTGCCGCATAACCACATAGCGACAGATTTGTTTATTCTGCAAGCACACCACAGGACTTTGCATGGAGGTCCAAAACTGACCCTGACGCATTTAAGACAAAAAGTTTGGATCGTGGGTGGATATCGCGCCGTTAAACGAGTGTTACATAAATGCATTACATGCCGTCGATTTAGTATGAATACTAAAAATCAACTCATGGCTGACCTTCCAGCGGCTAGTCCCTTTGCTAATACTGGAGTTGATTTCTCAGGGCACATCGAAATAAAGGAAAGCAAAGGAAGAGGACAGAAAACACTACTTGCATATGTAGCTGTATTTGTTTGCCTTGCTACAAAGGCAATACACCTAGAATTGGTGACCGAGTTGAGTAGCATCGCATTTCTAGCAGCATTTCAACGCTTCTGTGCTCGACGTGGAAAACCGCGTAATATGTACAGTGATAACGGCACAAACTTTGTAGGAGCAAACCGAATACTAATGCAACAATATAGGGACATCACGAATACAATCGATACTCACCTTTTAGACAAAATATCGGAAATGGGAGTGACCTGGCACTTCAATGCACCAATTTGGCCTACCGCAGGTGGGTTATGGGAAGCTGCCGTAAAGAGTATGAAACATCACCTTAAACGAGTGATTGGAGAACGAAGACTGACATACGAGGAGTTCACCACGTTATTATGCCAGATTGAAGCATGCTTAAACTCGAGGCCATTATGCACCGTGACAGAAGATTCAGATGATATTGAATGTTTGACCCCAGGCCACTTTATCACTGGAACCCCGCTTATGACTATCCCAGAACCTGATAACAAAAATTATGATTTAAGAAAAAGATGGCAAGTGGTGCAAAAAATAAGCAAGGACTTCTGGAAAATATGGTCTCAAGAATACCTGCAACAATTACAAACCAGACTAAAATGGCAACGAGAGAACACAGACCCCCGAATTAATGATATCGTGTGCATCAAGGATGAAAACTTACCCGCAGGAAAATGGGCTCTTGGACGCGTAACTAACTTGCATCCGGGAAAGGACGGCCATACAAGGGTCGTCACATTAAAAACTGCAAAGGGTGAACTGAAAAGGCCTATCACTAAATTAGTACCTCTCGTCGAAGCTGAGACTAACGAAAAAACTTGCACTAATAATAAACCAGCAACACGTCGACAAAACAGAATAAAGAAAATATCATTTAAAAGCTTTATGTGCTACGCATTACTTTTACTAATGACACTTATTACACCGACCATTCAACAAACGATAAAAGATCTAAATATTGCACCGCTGACAAAGAACCAGACTATCTATTTTGACAAGGTGGCGGAAATACAAGAAATCAGAGATGAATGGAAATTGATCTTCTATTACAATTTGACAAACTATTGGAAAAATGTCGACACTGTACAACAATATGTACAACATATAAAACAATTCCAAAATGACGACTGGGCAATGCAATTTCATGTCCTGGTCAACCAGCTAGACCAAAGCACAAATGAACTTATCTACTACAATGAACTTTTGAGATCACTAGACTTAATCCAACATAGATACAAGAGAGGATTAGTTGACGGGATCGGGTACGTTGCAAACTCATTATTTGGAGTGCTAGATCAGCGTTTTGCCGAAAAATATGAAAACGACATAAATAACATACAAAACAATGAAAACCATATAATGCAACTACTAAAAAATCAAACAAGTGTTCTGGAGGCGGAACATAATATTGTGCAACGAAACGAAGAAACAATGATCAAACATTTTAACTTAATAAACAATCACTTGAACATTATAGATAATGATGCAATTAAACAGAAACATGACACCAATAATGCATTCTACGTCATCACTTCCGCAATTGCAGCCGAAGCCATGATACAAAACTTAAAGGTCATACAACAAACTCTCATTAATACCCTGACAAATATGTACCAAGGACACATAGACGTTCATTTGCTATCCCCTAACCAATTACAGAACGAACTAAATAAGATAGCCAGACATCTGCAACGTGACCTAACATTACCTGAAGCACAAGACGATGACGTCACAAACATATACAAGTTGCTTCGAATACATGCACGCATGACGCAACAATATTTACTTATGGAAATAAAAGTACCGTTACTGAGTGATGAACTGTATGAATTAGATAAACTGATTTCTATACCCCAGAGCTTTAACATTACCCACGTTGTGAACGTTATTCCAACATCAGGCTTAATTGCATTTAACGTAAAACAATACTCTTTTATACCGTTGGAACAAACCGACATATCAGAATGCCAAAAAGTACGGGATCAGACATTAATGTGTAAATTAAACCATCCTGTATATAGTACGGTCAATAGAAGACAGTCGATATGCGACACACAGCTGATTCGCAATAATGAAGTACATAATGCATACTGCCATACGGAAATTAAAACATGCACTGACAAATGGATCAAATTACACACACAGAACACATGGTTTTACTATTGCTGTGACGTTTGCATAGTTCATATAGAATGCTCAGCTGGTATGACGACAGAATCCCTACGTCATACAGGTCTGATTACGTTGAGACAAGGATGCATGTTGAGAGGTGACACTTTTATGTTATATGCCAATATAGAACATGCCACTGACATAATAATAAATGATCCAAATGCAATGATGATACCCACAATATCTCCAATAAATAACATAATTAACACTTCCATTAAAAACACGTCTTTGCATATTGAAACTCATAAGGAAAGCTTTCAAAAGATACAAAATAATTTGAATGAGATCAAAAAACAATCGACTCTAAATACTCTTACCACTCATGATATGCATCACTATATAATGATATATGCAGTAGTAATTATTAGCGCCGCACTGTTTGTAGCTTCTGTTTGTTACTTCCGAAAAGTATCAAATGAGAGAGAACACCCGAGACCGGGGGAAGAGCGTCAGGACGCGAAGGTCGGAGCCAGACAAGTAAATAAACCAAATGAAGAAGAAGACTCCGATGATGGTTTATACAGCAAGGTGAAAAAAGACAAAGGACAATATAGTGGTGAGCGAAAAGTTAAAAGTGCGCGACCAATAAGTGAAGTGCAGTTTAATAATATTAACCATAGTGATGTGTGTAATCATGTTTAAGAGACAATTATTGGGACAGTTAACATTTTAAGTTGAAATATTTAAGTTATTTTGACTATTACCTATTTAAGTTGAAATTATAATATTATTTTTTTGTGACTAATATTTACTTAACAGCTATTTTGTTGAAATATTTAAGCCATTTTCCTTTTCTAACTTAATTGAAACTATTTTAATTTGGCTACTGTTTTGGGTGGCAATATGTACAATGTACATGATTATTTATTATTTTATAATTTAGATTTAGCTTAAACTAGAACATGCACAATATTGGACTTTGATGTCGACCTAGATTTTAGGGTGCATTGACATACGGCCATATGTAGCCGCTTACATTTTTCTTACGTTTTTATTTCAGTGTTCAATAATACGTGGAACCAATCGGACCAAGTGCATTTTTAATTACCCCGTTTGATCCCGTGATCACTCACTCTGCATTACAGAATATATTTCTGCATTATATATTTTTGCATCCTATGTTGACTGTGTAGCTGCATTTACACTCAACAGTGAGTTATCAATGTTTATGGTAGATTTCTATGATGATGGTGTGTTTACGATGTTTATGGGTTAAACATTGATAACTCACCATCAACACCGAAGAAACACCACAATAACCCATTAACATCGTAAACACACCATCATCACAGAAATCAACCATAAACATTGATAACTCACCATCAACACCGAATAAACACCACAATAACCCATAAACATCCATTAATTTCGAAAACATACCATAAACATAAAAAAACTTGCATTGAAAAACAATAATATATTATTTATATTTTTTATTTTGATATCGGGGGTCGTTGGGAATTTTTTGTCCCAACGACCCCCGAAACTCTAAAAGTTTGAATTCGGGGGTCGTTGGGACAAAAAATTCCCAACGACCCCCGCGGGGGCCGATTCGCGGGGGTCGATGGGAATAACCGGCCAACACGCGGCGCGTGACTCGTCCGTACACGACGACTTAGGCACGATGCGCCTTCTAAATTCGGACGGATAATAATGTCAAGACCCCTCAGACCCCTTCCCCCGTATTGCGTTACGTAGTTTGTTGTCGACCCCTTACCTAAGTAAGATATAATGCTAAGTTATGAATAAGTTTTATTGGTAACTAATAAATTAAACAACATGTTTCTCTGTACAAAAAAGTATTTTATTTCATGTAGCTTGTAAATCTATAAATCTTTAAGGTTAGCTCAGACCGGCTGCGTTGCGTGGCGTGCACGTCTACGCAAGTAATGCATATGAGGTAAGATAGCCGCGTCAGCATCACCCACTCAGTAGAATTATAAAATCTGCTTAGTAAGATAAAAGTGCAATCTTACTAAGCAAATAATTTACTAGTGGGTGCCGAATTTGCATTGTATTTAGGAATTATTTAGTTTTTAAGCTAATGTAAGAATAAGCAGTTCTTATCTGCCGTACGATCTCCGAGTACAATAAATCCGAAGAGACCATAAGTCTGCCTCTTATTTTAATTTAATTTTATTTATTTTGGAAAACTAACAGCTATTGTAACATTTAACACATCTATAGTAAAGCCATAAAGCCAATTACAGGTTTTCACCACTAGATATTTGTGTAAATATAAAAAGCATTCACATAAACACTAACACCAAGAAGTACACAACACATAAACACAATTAACTTAATTAAATTACAGTTCAAAACATGAGAACAGCACATTGTTATACCGGAAAAACATGCTTGGTTAGCGACAGTATAAACCAAATAATCAAATTTATACATAAACTTATCATGACAAACACCAAAAAATAAACGATTAAAAACTCGTCTCGCCGAATCGCAATCTGTGTTAAATAAATCTTATTCCACTTCTTAACCGGTTGTTGTCTGGAGGTGTTTGAAACATGCCTAGATATGCTACTGGTCTGAGATTACAGCCGTTGCCTGCATCCGGTCTGGGCTAGCCTTTAATTAAATTTCATGCACTCAAAACTTACATATATTATATTACATATTTACAGTACTTATTTTTTAATTCATTATTAAGTGTTATATTTTGCAAAGTAAGTAGGAACTTAAATATTTTTTTGGGTTTGGATGGCAGTAACAAATGTCAATAGTTTTCAATAGTGGTAATATAAAAAATTGTGTACATTACAACAAAAAAATCTATTGAAACAAAAATGAGATCAATTATAAAATATCATAAATAGCCGTGTGATGCCGGCTTAGTATAGCATCACCCCATTTCATTCCCGTGGGAGTCGTAAGAGGCGACTAAGGGCTTGTGGGTATGAATTGCAATTTTAGGCGATAGGCTGACAACCTGTCACTATGGTGATACACAATTTTCCGAATGACCCGCAAATATTTGTCAGACGTGGCGTGTATGTCCGTTTTTGCGGCCGTTTACGCTCTGCTTACCCCTCAAGGGAAAATAGGCGTGATATGTGTATGTATGTATGTATAAATAAGCATGTTCAATCACTGGCACACATGCTTAACCAGGGTAGAAAATCCACACATACTTTTTCTCTTAATCTCTTCAAAGTAAGAGTGAACAGGCTTCTTCTGTGTGAGCTCGCTCCATCTTACACTCTGTCTCTGTCCTATGACCTAGACTAGAGTCAAGAGCAAATCCAAACATAATAAAAAACACACAGAAAATCCATCTAAAACACAAGATACTATAGGATGTAAGGCCGCCTAAGGTTGTATGGTGAAGTAGACTTCCCCCTGTAGAGGGCGCCACGTGTCAAACGGCAGTGCTGGCTCTTGTTTAGGAAACAGATCTATCTTGACGGGGTTGGGCGGCTCAGCGGGCTCCATCAGGATTTCCGGTTTAATCTGATAACAAATATCAACGTTAAAATTTAAAAACAACAAAATTTAAAAATATTACGCACGCTATTCGTCTTAATCAAACATACTTCTTTCTCTAAACCACACACAATCATTCCTCTCTCTCTCTCTTTTCGTTTGGGATACAGAGTCGTCCAACGACACGATACGCACTGGTGTCAGAGTTTTTCAACGGACAAATTTTTCTAATGGTTGTGTAACGACCGCCGTTGTAATCATAATCAGCAACTGGGACCAGATCATTCGTGTAAAACACGCACAATTATCTCTCTAACACACACACACTTATTTCCTGGAAATACACACATACACATATCACACCTATAATCCCTTGCGGGGTAGGCAGAGCGTAAATAGCCGCAAAAACGGCCATTTACACCACTTCAAATGTTTGAGGGTTATTCGGAATATTGTGTATCGCTATAGTGACAAGTTGTCAGCCCATCGCCTAAAATTGCAATACACACCCTCGAGTCCCTTAGTCGCCTCTTACGACTCCCACGGGAAAGATATGGGGTGGTGCTATTCTAAGCCGGCATCACACGGCAAATAACACACAATTATACATGTAAATTTCACACTATTACTATTCTAAATCACACACAATCCTTCCCTTATTTACACACTTACCACACAATCCTCCTTTCTAATCACACAAATCACATACAACTATCCCTCCAAGTAACACACTATTATCCCGTCAAATCACTCTCAATCCTCACGCGCGAACTTTCACCCGCACTCGCCGGGTCGTACGACTACTCTATGTCCCACCTTGGCGCTCCTCCGGAACTTGAGATGCACTAGTTTGACGTGTGTCTTCATAGCTGTCCTCTGCGCGATCTTGCGCCCGCACTCGCCGGGTTGTACGACTACTCTATGTCCCACCTTGGCGCTCCTCCGGAACTTGAGATGCACTAGTTTGACGTGTGTCTTCATAGCCGTCCTCTGCGCGAACTTGCGCCCGCACTCGCCGGGTCGTACGACTACTCTATGTCCCACCTTGGCGCTCCTGCGGAACTTGAGATGCACTAGTTTGACGTGTGTCTTCATGGCTGTCCTCTGCGCGAACTCGCCGGGTCGTACGACTACTCTATGTCCCACCTTGGCGCTCCTCCGGAACTTGAGATGCACTAGTTTGACGTGTGTCTTCATGGCTGTCCTCTGCGCGAACTCGCCGGGTTGTACGACTACTCTATGTCCCACCTTGGCGCTCCTCCGGAACTTGAGATGCACTAGTTTGACGTGTGTCTTCATGGCTGTCCTCTGCGCGATCTTGCGCCCGCACTCGCCGGGTTGTACGACTACTCTATGTCCCACCTTGGCGCTCCTCCGGAACTTGAGATGCACTAGTTTGACGTGTGTCTTCATGGCCGTCCTCTGCGCGAACTTGCGCCCGCACTCGCCGGGTCGTACGACTACTCTATGTCCCACCTTGCCGCTCCTCCGGAACTTGAGATGCACTAGTTTGACGTGTGTCTTCATGGCTGTCCTCTGCGCGAACTTGCGCCCGCACTCGCCGGGTCGTACGACTACTCTATGTCCCACCTTGGCGCTCCTGCGGAACTTGAGATGCACTAGTTTGACGTGTGTCTTCATGGCCGTCCTCTGCGCGAACTTTCGCCCGCACTCGCCGGGTTGTACGACTACTCTATGTCCCACCTTGGCGCTCCTCCGGAACTTGAGATGCACTAGTTTGACGTGTGTCTTAATGGCCGTCCTCTGCGCGAACTTTCGCCCGCACGCGCCGGGTTGTACGACTACTCTATGTCCCACCTTGGCGCTCCTGCGGAACTTGAGATGCACTAGTTTGACGTGTGTCTTCATGGCCGTCCTCTGCGCGAACTTTCGCCCGCACGCGCCGGGTTGTACGACTACTCTATGTCCCACCTTGGCGCTCCTGCGGAACTTGAGATGCACTAGTTTGACGTGTGTCTTCATGGCCGTCCTCTGCGCGAACTTTCGCCCGCACGCGCCGGGTTGTACGACTACTCTATGTCCCACCTTGGCGCTCCTGCGGAACTTGAGATGCACTAGTTTGACGTGTGTCTTCATGGCTGTTCTCTGCGCGAACTTTCGCCCGCACGCGCCGGGTTGTACGACTACTCTATGTCCCACCTTGGCGCTCCTGCGGAACTTGAGATGCACTAGTTTGACGTGTGTCTTCATGGCCGTCCTCTGCGCGAACTTTCGCCCGCACTCGCCGGGTCGTACGACTACTCTATGTCCCACCTTGGCGCTCCTCCGGAACTTGAGATGCACTAGTTTGACGTGTGTCTTCATGGCTGTCCTCTGCGCGAACTTTCGCCCGCACGCGCCGGGTTGTACGACTACTCTATGTCCCACCTTGGCGCTCCTGCGGAACTTGAGATGCACTAGTTTGACGTGTGTCTTCATGGCTGTCCTCTGCGCGAACTTTCGCCCGCACGCGCCGGGTTGTACGACTACTCTATGTCCCACCTTGGCGCTCCTGCGGAACTTGAGATGCACTAGTTTGACGTGTGTCTTCATGGCTGTCCTCTGCGCGAACTTTCGCCCGCACGCGCCGGGTTGTACGACTACTCTATGTCCCACCTTGGCGCTCCTGCGGAACTTGAGATGCACTAGTTTGACGTGTGTCTTCATGGCCGTCCTCTGCGCGAACTTTCGCCCGCACTCGCCGGGTCGTACGACTACTCTATGTCCCACCTTGGCACTCCTCCGGAACTTGAGATGCACTAGTTTGACGTGTGTCTTCATGGCTGTCCTCTGCGCGAACTTTCGCCCGCACTCGCCGGGTCGTACGACTACTCTATGTCCCACCTTGGCACTCCTCCGGAACTTGAGATGCACTAGTTTGACGTGTGTCTTCATGGCTGTCCTCTGCGCGAACTTTCGCCCGCACTCGCCGGGTCGTACGACTACTCTATGTCCCACCTTGGCACTCCTCCGGAACTTGAGATGCACTAGTTTGACGTGTGTCTTCATGGCTGTCCTCTGCGCGAACTTTCGCCCGCACTCCGCACATTCGAAGGGTTTTTCGCCGGTGTGGGTCCGTACATGGTTCACTAATACACTCTTGCCCTGCAATAAACGAATAAAAAAAAATATTGAGATTATATTTCAATTCGAAAAAGAGAAACAAATTGAAAATGGTCTTAATTGATAACAACAACAACAACACATATCACGCCTATAATACCTTGCGGGGTAGGCAGAGCGTAAACGGCCGCAGAAAACGGGCATTTACGCCACGTCTGACAAATATTTGAGGGTCATTCAGAAAATTGTGTATCGCCCATAGTGACAGGTTGTCAGCCCATCGCCTAAAAATGCAAAACACACCCTCCAATCCCCTAGAGGTCGCCTCTTACGACTCCCACGGGTAAGAAATGGGGTGATGCTATTCGAAGCCGGTATCACACGGCCACGGTATTAATTGATAAGATCGCTAGAATTATGGAGTAAGCTTCAATCAAGACCATTTTTAAGCCACTGAGGAAGATCAGCCAGTACATCAGATCAGTCAAATGCAACATCCCTCTCCAAGACCCTAGTGTTTATAAACTTGACTGTGACTGTGGACTCTCATACATAGGAGAAACAAAGAGAAATGTATCTACACGTCTAAAAGAACATATTGCCGATGTAAAAAACCGTCGTGACAGACAGTCTGCAGTGTGTGAACATATTACACAGCAGAAGAACCAGATCCAACATACTGTAAGACCTACACCTACACAAGATACGGTTTCAGCTTTCTGCGTAGAACCGGGACGTTACGCTAGGCAATTAAGAAATAGATGGCGGTAGAACAAAAATAATTTCAATTCTAAATAATGACGTCAACACCTTAGTCATCCGTGACCACGGGCTCTGTAAAGAGCTCGAAACGTAGGAATTGTAAAATCCAATATAAACAACTTAAATCCGATAAATATTGTTTTATTGAGTTTTTTTCAAGTATTTCAGTGCACTGTTGACGGCTAATGTGGCGCAGTGGTAGTGCAACTGCCTGCGGCGCAAAGGCTCCAAATTCGAATCCCGGTGGGACTCTCACAAAGTTGATATTATCATTATCACTTTGTGAATTTGTTCCTAGTCTAGTTAAGACATTGCAGGCTGAACCACCTATTCTTTCATGAGAAAGATGGTACCCTGCTTTGGAGGGCACATTAAGCCGTCAGTCCCGGTTGCTAGCACAGCACCTATCTTTACATACATACATACATAAATCACGCCTATATCCATTACGGGGTAGACAGAGCGTTAACGGCCGTAAAACGGATATTAACACCACGTCTGACAAAAGCTTGAGGGTCAATCAGATAACTGTGTATCACTATAGTGACAAGTTGTCAGCCCATCGCCTAATATTGTTATACACATCTAACCCTCGAGTCCCTTAGTCGCCTCTTACGACACAAATGGGTAAGAAATGGGGTGATGCTATTCTAAGCCGACATCACACGGCATCTTTTTTTTCGTATAATCAAATGCTTCAGCCTCCAATGTCCTAACCAGACTGGGAACAAATCATACAGTATTGTAATATTAGATGTGACTAACCCGGAACGCCTTCCCGCACTGGTGGCACACATGCTTGGGCGCGGGGCGTCGGCCGCCGTGCACCGACTGCAGGTGCTTGTTGAGGGACCCCGGGGTTGCTAAAGTTGCCCCACATACTTCGCATCTGAAATAATACAATAAATTTAACATTTCTAGAGAAAAAGATACATTGACGGCGCATATTCAATTGGGAATATTTGTTCCACGAAATTGTATATAATATATAAGTTGCGCAACAAATGTATCTGATCAAACACCGTCCTCACTAATCAGTTTCTGCCGTTGTTCAGTTACTCCGCGAAATTGTATATACAAAAGTTGCGCAACAAATGTGTCTGAACAAACACCGTCCTCACTAATCAGTTTCTGCCGTTGTTCAGTTACTTCGCGAAATTGTATATACAAAAGTTGCGCAACAAATGTGTCTGAACAAACACCGTCCTCACTAATCAGTTTCTGCCGTTGTTCAGTTACTTCGCGAAATTGTATATACAAAAGTTGCGCAACAAATGTGTCTGAACAAACACCGTCCTCACTAATCAGTTTCTGCCGTTGTTCAGTTACTTCGCGAAATTGTATATACAAAAGTTGCGCAACAAATGTGTCTGAACAAACACCGTCCTCACTAATCAGTTTCTGCCGTTGTTCAGTTACTTCGCGAAATTGTATATACAAAAGTTGCGCAACAAATGTGTCTGAACAAACACCGTCCTCACTAATCAGTTTCTGCCGTTGTTCAGTTACTTCGCGAAATTGTATATACAAAAGTTGCGCAACAAATGTGTCTGAACAAACACCGTCCTCACTAATCAGTTTCTGCCGTTGTTCAGTTACTTCGCGAAATTGTATATACAAAAGTTGCGCAACAAATGTGTCTGAACAAACACCGTCCTCACTAATCAGTTTCTGCCGTTGTTCAGTTACTTCGCGAAATTGTATATACAAAAGTTGCGCAACAAATGTGTCTGAACAAACACCGTCCTCACTAATCAGTTTCTGCCGTTGTTCAGTTACTTCGCGAAATTGTATATACAAAAGTTGCGCAACAAATGTGTCTGAACAAACACCGTCCTCACTAATCAGTTTCTGACGTTGTTCAGTTGTTCCGCAAAATTGTGTGTACATAAGTTGCGCAACAAATGTATATTAACAAAACCGTCCTCTGTAATCAGTTGCTGCCGTTATTCAGTTGTTCCAAAACTTATATTGTAGTGACAAACTCGTGAAGTTGATACAATGTTGCGCACCAAATGTTCCCAAATGAAAACGTGCCTTAATAGTCTACAAATTCAAATTTCCTTCATTCTTTTTATTTCGCGAGTGGAATTAAGAAAAAAATAAGTAATCGTATTTTCTTCACCACACACAGACACAAGTACGGATTCTTTCACCTATACGTCAATGAGATGTTTAGATTCCGTTCGGGTATATAGACTTTTTACTTTAATTTTAATTTAAAAAGTATTAAACTTTTTACCTGTGTGGTCGAATGCCTTCGTGGTGTATGGACACGTGGTGTTGCAACCTCGCCTGAGTGTCGAACCGCTTGTCACATCTGTCACACGCGAACCTGAAAAAATTGTCATGAATTAGCAAAAATTCAACTTTCCTGAACGGCTTTTGATTAAAATTACATACATACATACACATATCACGCCTATAATCCCTTGCGGGATTAAAAACGGACATTTCCGCCATGTCTGACAAATATTTGAGGGTTATTCGGAAAAAATGTATATCGCCATAGTGACAGGTCGTAATGTGTCGAATCACGAAAACGATTCTGAAATAAATCAAATGATAAACTGTAGAGACAAAATCTGTATATTGAGTACGAACAAAGTAAATAAAATTCGATTGATTGCTGAAAATATTTTTACCGAAAAATACCAACTTTGTCATTACCTTATGCCCAACCGAGGAATTAAACGACAAATCGAAGAAATTGCGCTGAAAATTTCCGACTACACTCTTAACGACTACTGCATCATCTTGCTTGGTGATGATGATTTCTGTACGTCAAATGATTACCAGGAATTGGTTCTATACATGCGAAAGATATTACAACCTATTCAACATACGAATGTTCTAGTCTGCTCACCGATATTTAGATGTTCTAGATATGCGACTATGTATAACTCGAGAATAGATCAATTCAATAGAATATTACATCAGGATTGTGAGAATAACGAGTATTATGCTTATTTCATAGACTCTAACTCGGATCTTAAATACGATCATACTATGTTTCAAAAAAATACAGGCATGCTGAATAATCATGGCATGAAAACTATTTTACACTCTATAATGAAATTTATAACTGAAAATGAACAAATTATAAACAATGTAACGGTTAAGCAAACATGTAACAGCCATAAAACAAGACAGTCCACAATAACTGACCATTTTTTCTCGAACCTAAGTCACAAAATCATAAATACTTAAATATAATACATCAAAATATAAACAGCGTACTCAATAAAGTATTAGCATAAGAATAGATAATAATACTGCGTATAGAAACGAAACTCCTTTGTCTGGGCCCCAAAAGCCGCGCTTTAAATACCTACTTCCCCCCGCAGCCCGTAACGCCCCGCACTCTCCCGCGCTTTAAGTCGGGGCTGTCACGTGCCAATAATTTTATTCCAGACTAGCGGCCAGTCAAGCGGTTGCGACCGCTGCCAACAGTTTTCCCGTGGGAACAAAATATTTACCCATTTTAAAGTCTTACCTTACCATTTTATTGTTAATAGGTAGGTACAGAATTTTAAAATAGGTGCAAAACATACCTACGATACGAATGTGCTTATTTATCATTATTAGCTAACAACGACTTAGGCACCTAGGTAGTTTAAATCAGAAAATGGAAACTAGGTACCTACGTAAGTAAAAATAGGAGTACACACAACAATTACCTATAATAACGAATGGTAGGTACCTAGGTATTTACTGTAAAATCATCACTTACCTTGGCTTATCTTTAGGCAAATTAAAAAAACTTAGATGCGGAGTCTTCCTCGCATCACTTTTGCAGCCATACATACCACAATAATTCGGCATTGCTAAACTTTTCACAAAAAATGAAAATTCGACCCGCACGACGAACGTTTCCGCGGCGAAGCGCACTCCCGACTGAATTGTTCTCTGAGACAGAGACAGCCAGACGGATTGACCTTGAGCGCGTCTGGAGCGGGAGTGTCATCTCTATGTGATTTCTACTCTATGGTATTAGATCTAGAAATAGTCCTAGATGAATTTCAATCTAAATGCACTGAGATTGATATAGTTTGTCTCACGGAGCATCATATAAGAAAAGGCCACGAAAGTAACTTATCTTTGCAAAATTATAAACTAGCTACAAGTTTCTCACGACGAAACGCTTATGGCGGATCATGCATCTTAGTACGCCATGGTATTGAATGGAAAGAACTAATAGAAATTAATAAACTGGCAATCACTAACGACTTTGAGTGTTGCGCAGTTGAGCTGGTCAATTCTAATCTTCTTATAATTTGTATATATAGAGTACCAAATAATAATAAAAAAAGGTTAGAGTTCTTTTTTAAACACCTAGAAAATCTACTTAATAGAATCAGTCAATTAAGAAATAAGAAGTGTATTATTTGTGGGGATTTTAACATCAACACATTAAAGGACACTCCAGCCAGTCAGGAATTCATTAACCTATTACACAGCCATAACTTTAAATTAGCAATAAATGGCATAACCAGATTACAAACTGGTACTTGTCTTGACAATATACTCTACAACAAAAAGGGATGTACCAGTAAAATAGTTCATCTAGGGCTATCGGATCATTCAGCTCAGCTACTTGCTTGTCCAATAAAAGTCGACTATTCCAAATGTTATTGGTATATAAATATACGGGATTTTTCTAAAGAGAACCTCAATAAATTTAGATCTTGCGTAGAAAGTCTAACCTATAATAGTAGTTTATGCAACTGTCGTATAATGGGGGTCATTAGAATGCGAGTGTCTGTTTATCATACGAGGCGCAGCCGAGTGTGATAATAGTTTGACACGAGCATTCTAATGCCTAATTATAGCAGTTGCATACACTATTTTATCTACACTCTCCAAAAAAACTCAGAAACACTTTTCTAAACGTACGCACCGGCCATTGCAAGGCCCAATACAAGGACAAATTCAATACGAGAACGTAATATGGCTTGATATGAATTTTTAAAAATCTATACTTTAGCAGTTGTTAAGATGTGGAGTCTTAACAATAACTTAACTAAACAACTGAACAACATCTGAACAACATCTGAACAACAACTGAACAACATCTGAACAACATCAAAACAACAACTGAACAACATCTGTACAACAACTGAACAACATCTGAACAACATCTGTACAACAACTGAACAACAACTGAACAACATCGGAATAACATCTGAACAACAACTAATATCTGAACAACAACAGAACAAAAACCTATTAAAACAACTGAACAACATCCGAAAAATTACCGTACAACAACAACTGTCAGGTGCGGCGGAAGATAGCGATTTGAGTATTGGAAAAATAAACTTCGTTTCATTTCTCAACTTTATCGTATTTAGAGTTTTCTCATTAAGTCATTACGCTTCTGTAATTTATAGTAAACCCTAGTTTTTATAGGCAGAATGCATAAAGTAGGTCATTATGCATCTGTTTTCGAATTCATAATTCGAACATTATGAGACGAGTGTATATAAAGATATATACTCTACCAATGATGCTAATACTGCGTACAATATGTTTTATGATATCATAAAGCTATTTTACGATCTGTGTTTTCCTATTAAAATAATTAAAATTAATGCTAAAAGAAAACCAAGGTGGCTTACTCGTGGTATTAAAAAATCAAGTTATCAAAAGAGACAATTGTATTTGACTAGCAGAACATCTAAAAATACTACACAATATGATAAATATAATAAATTACTTAAAAAAATAATATATACCTCATCAAGGATACAAAACAAAAAAATGATCTTCAAAGCAAACAATGTTACAAAAGCCACTTGGCAAATAATTAATGAAGAAAAATTCCAAATACCAAAAAACTACATAACTCAAGTACATTATAATAATAAAATGTTATCTAATCCCAAAGACATATCCAATGCATTTAATGACACATTTATAAATTTAGTTAAATCTGACAATTTCAACAAAAATGACATAACGTCGGCCGGCAGTGAAAACCACGTAAAGGCAAAAGCAACAATTTTAGCCCTGCGTTGGTTGGATCACTGCGTGACGACAGCTGCTGTAACTGGTGTGGTGAAATCGGCATGGGTGGACAACAACGTTAATTGGTCTGACCATTTTCCAATGTACTTGGAGTGTCAATTAGATATATTTTTAAGTAAGGTTGACACGTCTAATAATTGTTGTAATACTAGTAATAAGAATGTAGTGTGGGGTCACAGAGACCTAGAACAAATAAACGTATACGGAAAATATTGTTATGATAAGTTAAAGAATGTAACGATTTCTAGTCAGTGCAATCTATGTGTAAATTTGTATTGTTTTGAGCATTTTGATATTAACATTATTGACGAATTTTATAATGATACAATTGATATTTTACGTAAGGCTTCTATTTTAAGCTCTGTTTCTCACTGCAATGCGAAGAAGAAAAAGGCGTTCGTGACTGGATGGAACTTTCATGTCAAGGATAGTCACCAAGTCGCTAGGTTTCATTTTCGAAACTGGATATTGTGGGGGAAGCCCTCTTCGGGGATATTTTATGAAAATATGACTCGTAGTCGTAGAGACTTCAAAAGCAATTTGAAATGGTGCCAAAATAATCAGGACCGTATAAAAATGGACATCTTAGCAAAGCACCAAGAACATAAAGATTTTGTCGGATTTTGGAACTCAACAAAAAAGTTAAACTACAAAATGAGCCTACCAGTCAGCGTAGAAAAGGCACAGAGTCCCAAGGAAATAGCTGATACTTTTGCCACACACTTTAAAGCTACACCTTTACCAGCACAGCATGCTCCCGATGCCTGCCCGCCGCCGCGTGCCTCGGAGACAGTCACGTTGCGATTCTCGCCTACTGATGTGGCTAAAGCGCTGAAGAAAATGAAGCGCGGCAAGTCTCCTGGACACGACGGCTTAAGCATCGAACACCTGGAGTACGCTAGTGATGAGTTATATAGAGTGCTATCAGAACTCTTCAACCTGTGCCTTAGATTTGGTTATCTACCCAAAGCTCTTATGCGAACTGTAGTTGTTCCAGTCCCGAAGAACAAAACTGGTGACCTTGCATCAGTCGGAAATTATAGACCTATCTCATTAGGAACTGTAATTGGAAAGGTTTTAGAACGTCTTATCCATCCGCACATGATGAAGCCAGTTCGTATTAGTGATGCTCAGTTTGGTTTTCGTGCCGGCGTTTCGACGGATTCGGCTATTTTCTGTCTTAAAAATACAGTAAAATATTACACGAGCAGGGAAACTAGCGTATATGCTTGCTTCCTAGACCTCAGTCGTGCTTTTGATCTAGTAAATTACGATTTGCTGTGGTCAAAACTTACGGCGGCTGGGGTCTCAGATGATATCTTGAATCTGTTGAAGCACTGGTATGGAAATCAAACTAATACAGTTAAGTGGGGCGACACAGAGTCTAGCGTGTTTAGGCTAGACTGTGGTGTACGCCAAGGTGGTCTCACGTCTCCGGACCTGTTCAACATCTACGTGAATGCCCTGATCGAGGAGCTGAGGGACACCAGAATTGGCTGTCACGTGGCGGGTGTTTGCACGAATAACTTAAGCTATGCAGACGATATGGTGTTGCTTAGCCCCTCGATTGCAGGCTTAAGGAAGCTTCTGTCTATTTGTGAGCGGTATGCTACGGAGCATGGCCTCAAATACAATGTTAAAAAAACAGAAATGCTTGTATTCAGGTGTGGAAGGGGTCCGGAGACGGTGCCCTCGGTTTATTTAGATGGAGCTCAGGTGCGAAGAGTGGCTGTGTTCAGGTACCTGGGACACATGCTGACGGAGGACCTCAAAGATGATGATGACATCGAGCGGGAGAGAAGGGCGCTCGCGGTTCGGTGTAACATGCTCGCACGCAGATTCCACAGGTGCACTTCTGACGTAAAGAAAACCCTTTTTCGAGCTTATTGTCAAAATATGTATACATGTCACCTGTGGTTTGCGTTTAATAGGCGTTCATACAGTACCATTAGGGTGCAGTATAATGACTCATACCGAACCTTAATGCGTTTGCCGAGATACTGCAGTGCGTCGAGCATGTTCGCTGACGCCCGGATCCCTGACTTCTTCGCTATCATGCGTGCCAGGATTGCCTCGTTTTTGGAGCGAATTGGTTCGTCCCAAAACGACATTGTTCGAGCCATGTATGACTCACTGGACACATCCATACTTCGTTACTGGATGACTTCGCATTGCAGTGAGAATAAAAAGTAATGTTATGTATAGACTGACCCGGGTGTTTGCAATAGCAAGTTTCTTTTGTACTTGTTTATTAATTATGCCTATCTTATTGTAAATTTTAACAAATTGTTCCTTTATGTTTATTGTTCTTTATGGGTCTAGAGCCTGAAATAAACAATTATTATTATTATTATTATTATTTACAGGAGACAGTAAAAACCGTCTGGTGAAAAAAATTGTATGAACGGAAGAAACAAGTTCTGTTGTTTTATGACAACCAAATGCGTATATTTCAATCGGTAGTAGAAACACAGAAAATCTAATAGCGAAAATAGATTAAAATGGAGTTACGAGGAATTCATACTGATAAGGTTATGGCGTACTATCAAATACGAGGTTTGACGACATAAAACAATAAGATTTACAGCGGTTACCGTTGCGTTTGCTACCACAGCAGCTTTACCGACGCTGCCTATTTATTCGTTGCCTCCAAACCTTCAACGTGAGCCGGTTATCTAAGCAGCAAGACCTCGCTACACTATATACTAGCGCCGTCTCACGTCACGAAGCCCTGAATGCTTTCAAAGAGAGAACAGCTGCCATGGCGCCTTTGCAAAAAAGGGAAAGGATCTTCCTCCTTCTCCACTTCACCTCACAGACACCTCCGCCGTGAATTCACTCAGTTTCGGCAGTCATAGCAGACCCATCAGGATCTTTCACATCCCGGAAACTGACCAACTGCTAAAAAGAAACCGCTGATAGTAGCGGACTACCTGGCGGTTAAAGTTTCGATTCGATAACCTAATCTAACAGGACACAACACCTGAGAGAGCTCAAGCAGGCCTTCGGATACTCGTGGACAGTTACGCCGTATATACCTGCCTGGCAAAACGAGGATAAATTCTGAATATACTAGAGTCATTTCACGGCACTGAAAGGCATCGATACCGGAAACAGGCGTCTAAAAGTGGCCCTTAAAGACTGCCAACACATTGCCGAAGGAAATAATAATGAAACTGCTGACCACCCTGAGCTACGAAGTGAAACTTACTTGCGGCAAATCAAGGCGCGTGGAGGACACCTAGTCGTTCTGCATGCCCGGCGTGTAGATTGAGATATAGCGTGGATGGGAGTACCAGAACAGCCAAGTGCCTCCGCTGCCAGCAGTTCTAGTACATCTAGAGGAACTGTCACCGCAAGCTCGCCTGCGTAAAGTGCAGGAAGCAGCATACCTACTGCTTGCTAACTCGTGTAAGCAGCCGACCACCTTCTACAACGTGGCGACGCGTCTCTCGCCAACTACACCGAATCATGCCGCGAAGGACTAAACCGATAAGAGAGCACAACTCCGCTCACAAATCCCATCGATGTTGACAGAAAGGAGGCTGCACTGCTGGAAAATATAAATACGGCTGGTTCTGTCTTGGCAGCTGCCCCTAACCTTATGCAACCGATGAAGGCAAAGCGGAAGCGGACGAGACTCGCTCCAGCAGGACAAGAAAACTCCGAGACGGCCACGACAAGAGCCAACTTACGGCCTGCAGTAGGCGTCCCTTTGCGGTATTCCTTACGGAATTATGCCGAAGTGTCAGCGGGATCCATGACAAAAGAGTTAAAAACATCCGCCCCTGAAGAAGCCAGAAAGGCTCTTATCAATAATTACTTTAACTGAGGTACGGACGCTTCAAGCATCGTTAACAGGAGCCATTGCGATCTGATCTCATCCTACGGCTAGGCCCTTGCTGTTGAAAGCAAGCTGGAGGTTCTTCTACTCAGATAAGGCTTCATAAGGCACTGTTAATTTGGCCCACAGCTCTGCTGTCCATATCCACTACTGCTCGTCGCAAAGTTAGGATCGTGGGCCCCTTCACTTTTATATCTGGCACCCGCGCTACATTTATAGGACAAAGCAACATGTGCCTCTCCAGCTCTCCACTTCATTTCAAGGAGGATAATGACTGTAACAACCACAGGATATCTTAGTTAGATGTCGTTGGCTGATGAACACTAGGGAATCACCCGACTGCACTGGTTCGACCTCACCACAGTGCAAAAGTGGACCTACTCACCCAAGAAGTACAGACTCAGCAGCCTATGTGACACCCCCTAGGATCCTCGTGCCTTTGAAGGAAGTGAGTTGAATTAACGGCCGCCAGCCTAAGTTAGGTAGCGCAATGCAACATATTATTTGATCACCTTTATGATACTCAGGGGTACAAACAAGGTGATGCTTCCAAGCCCGCACCACACGGCGCTCTAGTAACCTTATCTCCTAAGTGTTGTAATGGAATTATACAATAACGAAAACCTCGCCAAAGTTTATATTACAATGCTTTTTGATGTTCGGTAGTAACAATGAAAAACTTGCAACCGCACATGCGAGATTATAATACTTTTTCTTGAATAAAATATACTTGTAAAAGTAATTACGTGTTTTTCGCAACATCCTAGAACACATCGTAAAACACGGCTAAGCAAATGCGAGGTTTTACTAGAATAGAATAGAATAGAATTTATTAGTGTAAAACAGTCAAGTTATTACATTTGCGGTTGGAGTTGCACATAGAGCGACACATTGAATGTTGCCGTTTCGGGCATGAACACTATTTAGACATTATTTTTTTTATACCTACTCTTAGTCAAAATTAGTAATTATCATTCATCATTATTTATGCATTAAAGATTAGATACAATTTCAATGTCAAGTTAAATGAAAAATACATTTCAAATCAAATGTCACCAATAAAAAATTCACATTCAACAACTAATACATACAAGCTAAAGTTAAAATTTTATAAAATAATACATAACACATCACAGAGCAATCATTTACAGTCAAAATATTCTTTTAAATTATAAAAACAATTCGCCACTAACCATTCCGAGATTGATTGTTTAAATTTATTGAACTTGTATTCCTTGAAAAAGTCGGGAAGTTTATTAAATATTTTAATGCACATTTGATATGAATTATTTCTTACCAACTCTAGTCTCTTAGGGGGCAAATATAATTTATTATTATAATATGAGCGAAGCACTCTATCACTCATATCTTGGTTTTTATTAAATAAATGTGAATTCTTGTACACAAAGACACAACTTTCGTACACGTACAAACAACAAAGTGTTAAAATATTATTATTTTTAAAGACTGGACGGCATGTGTCCATCCGTCCCAAACCAAAGATTGCACGGATGCATTTTTTTTGCACAATAAATAGTTTTTCACAATCGCAAGAGTTACCCCAGATCACAATGCCGTATCGCAAGATCGAATCCACATACCCAAGGTAGGCCATGATAGCTGCTTCTATTGAGACGGTTTGGCTTATACGTCGCAGAGGAAAAACAAAGCTGTTCAATCTCGCGCAAAGGGTGGACACATGATTTTTCCAGTTACTCGACGAAATGTGCATATCGATCGATACCGAGGTTCTCATTTTCATCGATAGAAGGTGTTCCCAGTATCGCAGCCCTGCCTACGTTCGTCGTAAATGTGCGTTACGAGCTTTTCTTCCCAAAAATAAAATAAAAGAAAAATCATGAATTTGTGCTTTACGAGGTTTTCACTGCCGGGCGACGATAAGCAATTATAATAATATCTCATTCATAAATAACTCATTATATTTAACACCTACGGATAAAGAATCTGTAGAGAAAATAATTAAAAATATGAAAAATTCAAATAGTGTAGGCTATGATGAAATCGCCACAAAAGCTATTAAGTATTGCTCAGATGAGTTGGCTGAACCTTTATCTTTTCTGATTAACCTATGTCTAAGTCAAGGAGTGTTTCCGGATAGATTAAAAATCAGCATTATAAAACCTGTATTTAAAAAGGGAAACACAGATAATTGTGAGCACTATCGACCTATTGCTCTCATACCAGTCTTTTCAAAGATATTTGAAAGGGTGATATACAATAAATTATATTGCTTTTTAGAAAAGTATAATATATTGAAAAATGAACAATATGGATTTAGAAAAACCAAATCTACAAATCTAGCCACTCAAGATCTATTGACTGAGGTCATAGGCTGTATAAATGACAAAATTAAGATAAGCACGTTATTCATGGATATGACCAAGGCCTTTGATCATGTTTCCCATTGTATATTACTCAATAAATTATACGCGTATGGAGTCAGAGGACCAGCCCATGAATTAATTAGATCTTATCTAGAAAATAGACAGCAAATAACACATATCACTTACCTTGACAAAAACAAAACAGAAATAATGGCCGAATCTGACATAAAAAATGTATTACATGGCGTGCCTCAGGGAAGTATCCTGGGGCCATTACTCTTCTTGTTGTACATAAATGATTTTCCAGATCACATCAACGGAAAAATGGTTATGTTTGCAGATGACTCATCAATCCTAATAAAATGTACAAACTTAGATACATACGAGGACAAAATAAATAAAGCACTCAAAGATGCTATTTATTGGTTACAAAAAAATAATTTGATAGCTAATCTTGAAAAAACGAAATATATGCAATTTTATTTACCACAATCAAGACCTGCAAATATAACAATTATTCACAATGGGCAAATTATAGAACAAGTCAAAGAAATACGATTTCTAGGAATTATTTTGGACTGTCACTTGGGCTGGAAATCACATATCGAATGTCTAAACGCAAAAATAAGTAAATATATTTATGTTCTTAAAAAGTTAACAAAGAAAGCATCACGTAAGACAGCGTTATGTGCTTACCATGCTTATGTGGCTTCGAATTTAAATTATGGTCTGTTACATTGGGGAAATGCTGCTAACGTACATACTATAGAATTGTTTAAGTCACAAAAAAAATGTATCAGGGCAATGTTTGGAGTGGGCCAAAGAGTCAGTTGTGTGCCGTACTTTAGAAATCTGGGACTACTGACTCTTCCAGCCATGTACATCTTTCAAGCTTGTGTATATGTAAAAGAAAATATCAATAAATTTAAACTAGTAGAAACCAGGCGCCCTAGAGCGACTACTAACAAAGTTAATGTTTATCCGTTGATGAAGCCCAATACAGCCTTCTATCGAAAAACAGTTTTGGCATTAGCACCAAAACTATTTAATAAATTACCGGATTACCTAAAAGATTTGACTCTTAGACTATTTAAAACAAAATTACGAACTTTCTTAGTGAAAAAATGTTATTACTCAACTGAACTTTTTCTTCAAGATAAAATAACACCTGATGATTTTAAATAGTGACGAAATATAAATGTTAAGATAGTATATTAATAATGATAGTAAGTTAATTAATTAGTGTCAAAACATAATGAATAGGACACAAATAAATAATATAATAAAAAATTCTAATGTTAATCTAATTGTATATAATGTATTAACTTAATCTAAGAATATTATTGCATGCTGATATTATAAGTAAGCTACAGTGATACAAATACTATGTAACAACTAAATTACCTGTAACTGGCAATAAATATATTTTGATTTTGATTTTTGATTTTGATTTTAAGTACAATCAGACTTATACACAATTTTGCATAAGTTCACAAATTTTTTCAATACCAAGGCCGTGAACTCCCGTCCATTGTCGCTTTGAAGGATATTGGGACAGCCAACTTCTAAAAATATCTTCAAAATCTCTATTGCGACTTCTTTTGCTTCTTTACTCTTTAGTGGTCGTAAAAAAAAAAATTTGGTCAAATGATCTTGGTACTGAAGCATCAATTTGTACTCCCCATCTGGAGATGATTGAAAATCAACAAGATCTACCTGTCCTCCGACCCGTTTTACGACTATCCCAGTTTTAGGGAAACTTTTCTTGGAAAGACAAGTTTTGCATAATTGGAGAAAAATATTTATAGCAAATACTGGAATCATGTACTTGTCTTTCAAGGCATAAATAATTTTGTCACGCCGTCCGTGACCTGTAGCAACATGAGTATCGAGAATTCGTTGATAGTATTGACTGCTTGGAACTATTTGTCCACTGGATCTTGCTGAGATTTCCTTTTCACAATCAAGACTTTTTCGTCACTAAAAGTCATAATGTCATACTTTTTGGCGTGATAGTATTCTTTGTCTGTGGGCCGAAGTCCCAAAACTTTAGCTTTATTAAAATCTTCTATCATTTTAATGACATTTTTAATTTTTACCTCTGTCCATTCCGACTTTTTACTATTTTGATCTTGGCCACTATAAAAGATTTCGTAGCTCTGCGGTAAATTTTTCTTCGTCAACAAATGTTCTTGCATTTGCCGCACTATCTTCACCATTTTGGCTGTCCGCAGCTTCTAAGTCACTCATTATGTGTCTACTTTAGTATCCTCAGCAAAATAAAACTATTTTCACAATAAAAACATTCAAAACTTTACAAAAACACACAAAACACCGGTTTGTTTATCTCCGTGACAAACAATGATGGCGGCGAAAGAACACGTGACTTATTCAACCAATCAGAGCGCACATGGCGTTTGGTTATTGCTTACTTATTATTTTACGCGTGAGTTCGGTAAAATTATCAATTTGCGAAAATGTGGGCGTAAAATAATACAATTTATGTCTCATTTAGAATCCTACGAAAGTTTATAAATTACCTAGGAAATTTATAAATTTGCGGTTCTTGTTATTTTCCGGTGACATATACAATTGAAAACCAAACAATGTAATTGAAAACCAAACAATGTAATTGAATACCTCAAACACTTCGTTTTAAAATTTGGTATTTACTATATCGTGGGTTTTCATGCAATCTGTAAAGAATTAATAATCTAATTATTAGCCGCTGGGTATTAGTTGCAAAAGTAACCTAGTAGATGGAGCCTTGCCACGCGTTACTGGCATTAATATACACTTGCAATATTCGCGGGCAATGGATGAGCAGCGGTGGTACAGATGGAAGAGGCGTCGCTACTAGTGATGGCGGAAGTCACAGGTTCATACCCTGCCCGCGGTAGAATTTTTGCAAGTTAAAAAATAAACAATGTAATAACTTACTTCATACTGTGCTTGTCTTTATGTTTGACGCTTTTCTGAAGGTGTTGCCGCAAACTGTGCGCCGACTTAAACCTGGAAATAATAACATTAAATATCCTGGACAATTCACACAGCGCCATCTAGCTCCAAACTAAGCGAAGCTTATACGCTTGTAATTTTGCTGTGGAATTAAATACTTATACACTTTTTTTTGTACATTTATTTATTATACATAGAAACACCCTGACTAAACACAAATACTTGAAAATGGAGTTAACAAATATTTTGTGTCTAGTGGGGATCGAACCTACAACCCTTGGTGTAGCAGGCGGGGACCATCCAGTCTCTACCAGCCGCATTTTTTAAGTCATCGGTCCATCTGGCCGGAGGTCGTCCAACGCTATTATAAATCTGAGAGTTTGTGTGTGTGTGTGTGTGTTACTGTTACCTCTTCACGCTCAAACGGCTTGACCGATTTGGATGAAATTTGGAACACAGGTAGAGTATAACCTGGAATATCACATAGGCCACTTTTAACTGCGGGAAATTGAGTGGCATTGGGTAAATCGCTGGGCGGAAACTTGAATAACCTAATAGTACAAAATCATCAACAGTTTCACAAACCTGGTATCACACTCGACGCAGTAGTGGTCCCTGGCGTCGCTGTGTTTGAGCTGGTGATGTTTGATCTGTGTCCTCGTGCGGAATGACTCGCTAACCTGGTATCACACTCGACGCAGTAGTGGTCCCTGGCGTCGCTGTGTTTGAGCTGGTGATGTTTGATCTGTGTCCTCGTGCGGAATGACTCGCTAACCTGGTATCACACTCGACGCAGTAGTGGTCCCTGGCGTCGCTGTGTTTGAGCTGGTGATGTTTGATCTGTGTCCTCGTGCGGAATGACTCGCTAACCTGGTATCACACTCGACGCAGTAGTGGTCCCTGGCGTCGCTGTGTTTGAGCTGGTGATGTTTGATCTGTGTCCTCGTGCGGAATGACTCGCTAACCTGGTATCACACTCGACGCAGTAGTGGTCCCTGGCGTCGCTGTGTTTGAGCTGGTGATGTTTGATCTGTGTCCTCGTGCGGAATGACTCGCTAACCTGGTATCACACTCGACGCAGTAGTGGTCCCTGGCGTCGCTGTGTTTGAGCTGGTGATGTTTGATCTGTGTCCTCGTGCGGAATGACTCGCTAACCTGGTATCACACTCGACGCAGTAGTGGTCCCTGGCGTCGCTGTGTTTGAGCTGGTGATGTTTGATCTGTGTCCTCGTGCGGAATGACTCGCTAACCTGGTATCACACTCGACGCAGTAGTGGTCCCTGGCGTCGCTGTGTTTGAGCTGGTGATGTTTGATCTGTGTCCTCGTGCGGAATGACTCGCTAACCTGGTATCACACTCGACGCAGTAGTGGTCCCTGGCGTCGCTGTGTTTGAGCTGGTGATGTTTGATCTGTGTCCTCGTGCGGAATGACTCGCTAACCTGGTATCACACTCGACGCAGTAGTGGTCCCTGGCGTCGCTGTGTTTGAGCTGGTGATGTTTGATCTGTGTCCTCGTGCGGAATGACTCGCTAACCTGGTATCACACTCGACGCAGTAGTGGTCCCTGGCGTCGCTGTGTTTGAGCTGGTGATGTTTGATCTGTGTCCTCGTGCGGAATGACTCGCTAACCTGGTATCACACTCGACGCAGTAGTGGTCCCTGGCGTCGCTGTGTTTGAGCTGGTGATGTTTGATCTGTGTCCTCGTGCGGAATGACTCGCTAACCTGGTATCACACTCGACGCAGTAGTGGTCCCTGGCGTCGCTGTGTTTGAGCTGGTGGTGTTTGATCTGTGTCCTCGTGCGGAATGACTCGCTAACCTGGTATCACACTCGACGCAGTAGTGGTCCCTGGCGTCGCTGTGTTTGAGTTGGTGATGTTTGATCTGTGTCCTCGTGCGGAATGACTCGCTAACCTGGTATCACACTCGACGCAGTAGTGGTCCCTGGCGTCGCTGTGTTTGAGCTGGTGGTGTTTGATCTGTGTCCTCGTGCGGAATGACTCGCTAACCTGGTATCACACTCGACGCAGTAGTGGTCCCTGGCGTCGCTGTGTTTGAGCTGGTGATGTTTGATCTGTGTCCTCGTGCGGAATGACTCGCTAACCTGGTATCACACTCGACGCAGTAGTGGTCCCTGGCGTCGCTGTGTTTGAGCTGGTGATGTTTGATCTGTGTCCTCGTGCGGAATGACTCGCTAACCTGGTATCACACTCGACGCAGTAGTGGTCCCTGGCGTCGCTGTGTTTGAGCTGGTGATGTTTGATCTGTGTCCTCGTGCGGAATGACTCGCTAACCTGGTATCACACTCGACGCAGTAGTGGTCCCTGGCGTCGCTGTGTTTGAGCTGGTGATGTTTGATCTGTGTCCTCGTGCGGAATGACTCGCTAACCTGGTATCACACTCGACGCAGTAGTGGTCCCTGGCGTCGCTGTGTTTGAGCTGGTGATGTTTGATCTGTGTTCTCGTGCGGAATGACTCGCTAACCTGGTATCACACTCGACGCAGTAGTGGTCCCTGGCGTCGCTGTGTTTGAGCTGGTGATGTTTGATCTGTGTCCTCGTGCGGAATGACTCGCTAACCTGGTATCACACTCGACGCAGTAGTGGTCCCTGGCGTCGCTGTGTTTGAGCTGGTGATGTTTGATCTGTGTTCTCGTGCGGAATGACTCGCTAACCTGGTATCACACTCGACGCAGTAGTGGTCCCTGGCGTCGCTGTGTTTGAGCTGGTGATGTTTGATCTGTGTCCTCGTGCGGAATGACTCGCTAACCTGGTATCACACTCGACGCAGTAGTGGTCCCTGGCGTCGCTGTGTTTGAGCTGGTGATGTTTGATCTGTGTCCTCGTGCGGAATGACTCGCTAACCTGGTATCACACTCGACGCAGTAGTGGTCCCTGGCGTCGCTGTGTTTGAGCTGGTGATGTTTGATCTGTGTCCTCGTGCGGAATGACTCGCTAACCTGGTATCACACTCGACGCAGTAGTGGTCCCTGGCGTCGCTGTGTTTGAGCTGGTGATGTTTGATCTGTGTCCTCGTGCGGAATGACTCGCTAACCTGGTATCACACTCGACGCAGTAGTGGTCCCTGGCGTCGCTGTGTTTGAGCTGGTGATGTTTGATCTGTGTCCTCGTGCGGAATGACTCGCTAACCTGGTATCACACTCGACGCAGTAGTGGTCCCTGGCGTCGCTGTGTTTGAGCTGGTGATGTTTGATCTGTGTCCTCGTGCGGAATGACTCGCTAACCTGGTATCACACTCGACGCAGTAGTGGTCCCTGGCGTCGCTGTGTTTGAGCTGGTGATGTTTGATCTGTGTCCTCGTGCGGAATGACTCGCTAACCTGGTATCACACTCGACGCAGTAGTGGTCCCTGGCGTCGCTGTGTTTGAGCTGGTGATGTTTGATCTGTGTCCTCGTGCGGAATGACTCGCTAACCTGGTATCACACTCGACGCAGTAGTGGTCCCTGGCGTCGCTGTGTTTGAGCTGGTGATGTTTGATCTGTGTCCTCGTGCGGAATGACTCGCTAACCTGGTATCACACTCGACGCAGTAGTGGTCCCTGGCGTCGCTGTGTTTGAGCTGGTGATGTTTGATCTGTGTCCTCGTGCGGAATGACTCGCTAACCTGGTATCACACTCGACGCAGTAGTGGTCCCTGGCGTCGCTGTGTTTGAGCTGGTGATGTTTGATCTGTGTCCTCGTGCGGAATGACTCGCTAACCTGGTATCACACTCGACGCAGTAGTGGTCCCTGGCGTCGCTGTGTTTGAGCTGGTGATGTTTGATCTGTGTCCTCGTGCGGAATGACTCGCTAACCTGGTATCACACTCGACGCAGTAGTGGTCCCTGGCGTCGCTGTGTTTGAGCTGGTGATGTTTGATCTGTGTCCTCGTGCGGAATGACTCGCTAACCTGGTATCACACTCGACGCAGTAGTGGTCCCTGGCGTCGCTGTGTTTGAGCTGGTGATGTTTGATCTGTGTCCTCGTGCGGAATGACTCGCTAACCTGGTATCACACTCGACGCAGTAGTGGTCCCTGGCGTCGCTGTGTTTGAGCTGGTGATGTTTGATCTGTGTCCTCGTGCGGAATGACTCGCTAACCTGGTATCACACTCGACGCAGTAGTGGTCCCTGGCGTCGCTGTGTTTGAGCTGGTGATGTTTGATCTGTGTCCTCGTGCGGAATGACTCGCTAACCTGGTATCACACTCGACGCAGTAGTGGTCCCTGGCGTCGCTGTGTTTGAGCTGGTGATGTTTGATCTGTGTCCTCGTGCGGAATGACTCGCTAACCTGGTATCACACTCGACGCAGTAGTGGTCCCTGGCGTCGCTGTGTTTGAGCTGGTGATGTTTGATCTGTGTCCTCGTGCGGAATGACTCGCTAACCTGGTATCACACTCGACGCAGTAGTGGTCCCTGGCGTCGCTGTGTTTGAGCTGGTGATGTTTGATCTGTGTCCTCGTGCGGAATGACTCGCTAACCTGGTATCACACTCGACGCAGTAGTGGTCCCTGGCGTCGCTGTGTTTGAGCTGGTGATGTTTGATCTGTGTTTGAGCTGGTGATGTTTGATCTGTGTCCTCGTGCGGAATGACTCGCTAACCTGGTATCACACTCGACGCAGTAGTGGTCCCTGGCGTCGCTGTGTTTGAGCTGGTGATGTTTGATCTGTGTGCTCGTGCGGAATGACTCGCTAACCTGGTATCACACTCGACGCAGTAGTGGTCCCTGGCGTCGCTGTGTTTGAGCTGGTGATGTTTGATCTGTGTCCTCGTGCGGAATGACTCGCTAACCTGGTATCACACTCGACGCAGTAGTGGTCCCTGGCGTCGCTGTGTTTGAGCTGGTGATGTTTGATCTGTGTCCTCGTGCGGAATGACTCGCTAACCTGGTATCACACTCGACGCAGTAGTGGTCCCTGGCGTCGCTGTGTTTGAGCTGGTGATGTTTGATCTGTGTCCTCGTGCGGAATGACTCGCTAACCTGGTATCACACTCGACGCAGTAGTGGTCCCTGGCGTCGCTGTGTTTGAGCTGGTGATGTTTGATCTGTGTCCTCGTGCGGAATGACTCGCTAACCTGGTATCACACTCGACGCAGTAGTGGTCCCTGGCGTCGCTGTGTTTGAGCTGGTGATGTTTGATCTGTGTCCTCGTGCGGAATGACTCGCTAACCTGGTATCACACTCGACGCAGTAGTGGTCCCTGGCGTCGCTGTGTTTGAGCTGGTGATGTTTGATCTGTGTCCTCGTGCGGAATGACTCGCTAACCTGGTATCACACTCGACGCAGTAGTGGTCCCTGGCGTCGCTGTGTTTGAGCTGGTGATGTTTGATCTGTGTTTGAGCTGGTGATGTTTGATCTGTGTCCTCGTGCGGAATGACTCGCTAACCTGGTATCACACTCGACGCAGTAGTGGTCCCTGGCGTCGCTGTGTTTGAGCTGGTGATGTTTGATCTGTGTCCTCGTGCGGAATGACTCGCTAACCTGGTATCACACTCGACGCAGTAGTGGTCCCTGGCGTCGCTGTGTTTGAGCTGGTGATGTTTGATCTGTGTCCTCGTGCGGAATGACTCGCTAACCTGGTATCACACTCGACGCAGTAGTGGTCCCTGGCGTCGCTGTGTTTGAGCTGGTGATGTTTGATCTGTGTCCTCGTGCGGAATGACTCGCTAACCTGGTATCACACTCGACGCAGTAGTGGTCCCTGGCGTCGCTGTGTTTGAGCTGGTGATGTTTGATCTGTGTTTGAGCTGGTGATGTTTGATCTGTGTCCTCGTGCGGAATGACTCGCTAACCTGGTATCACACTCGACGCAGTAGTGGTCCCTGGCGTCGCTGTGTTTGAGCTGGTGATGTTTGATCTGTGTCCTCGTGCGGAATGACTCGCTAACCTGGTATCACACTCGACGCAGTAGTGGTCCCTGGCGTCGCTGTGTTTGAGCTGGTGATGTTTGATCTGTGTCCTCGTGCGGAATGACTCGCTAACCTGGTATCACACTCGACGCAGTAGTGGTCCCTGGCGTCGCTGTGTTTGAGCTGGTGATGTTTGATCTGTGTCCTCGTGCGGAATGACTCGCTAACCTGGTATCACACTCGACGCAGTAGTGGTCCCTGGCGTCGCTGTGTTTGAGCTGGTGATGTTTGATCTGTGTCCTCGTGCGGAATGACTCGCTAACCTGGTATCACACTCGACGCAGTAGTGGTCCCTGGCGTCGCTGTGTTTGAGCTGGTGATGTTTGATCTGTGTTTGAGCTGGTGATGTTTGATCTGTGTCCTCGTGCGGAATGACTCGCTAACCTGGTATCACACTCGACGCAGTAGTGGTCCCTGGCGTCGCTGTGTTTGAGCTGGTGATGTTTGATCTGTGTCCTCGTGCGGAATGACTCGCTAACCTGGTATCACACTCGACGCAGTAGTGGTCCCTGGCGTCGCTGTGTTTGAGCTGGTGATGTTTGATCTGTGTCCTCGTGCGGAATGACTCGCTAACCTGGTATCACACTCGACGCAGTAGTGGTCCCTGGCGTCGCTGTGTTTGAGCTGGTGATGTTTGATCTGTGTCCTCGTGCGGAATGACTCGCTAACCTGGTATCACACTCGACGCAGTAGTGGTCCCTGGCGTCGCTGTGTTTGAGCTGGTGATGTTTGATCTGTGTCCTCGTGCGGAATGACTCGCTAACCTGGTATCACACTCGACGCAGTAGTGGTCCCTGGCGTCGCTGTGTTTGAGCTGGTGATGTTTGATCTGTGTCCTCGTGCGGAATGACTCGCTAACCTGGTATCACACTCGACGCAGTAGTGGTCCCTGGCGTCGCTGTGTTTGAGCTGGTGATGTTTGATCTGTGTCCTCGTGCGGAATGACTCGCTAACCTGGTATCACACTCGACGCAGTAGTGGTCCCTGGCGTCGCTGTGTTTGAGCTGGTGATGTTTGATCTGTGTCCTCGTGCGGAATGACTCGCTAACCTGGTATCACACTCGACGCAGTAGTGGTCCCTGGCGTCGCTGTGTTTGAGCTGGTGATGTTTGATCTGTGTCCTCGTGCGGAATGACTCGCTAACCTGGTATCACACTCGACGCAGTAGTGGTCCCTGGCGTCGCTGTGTTTGAGCTGGTGATGTTTGATCTGTGTCCTCGTGCGGAATGACTCGCTAACCTGGTATCACACTCGACGCAGTAGTGGTCCCTGGCGTCGCTGTGTTTGAGCTGGTGATGTTTGATCTGTGTCCTCGTGCGGAATGACTCGCTAACCTGGTATCACACTCGACGCAGTAGTGGTCCCTGGCGTCGCTGTGTTTGAGCTGGTGATGTTTGATCTGTGTCCTCGTGCGGAATGACTCGCTAACCTGGTATCACACTCGACGCAGTAGTGGTCCCTGGCGTCGCTGTGTTTGAGCTGGTGATGTTTGATCTGTGTCCTCGTGCGGAATGACTCGCTAACCTGGTATCACACTCGACGCAGTAGTGGTCCCTGGCGTCGCTGTGTTTGAGCTGGTGATGTTTGATCTGTGTTTGAGCTGGTGATGTTTGATCTGTGTTCTCGTGCGGAATGACTCGCTAACCTGGTATCACACTCGACGCAGTAGTGGTCCCTGGCGTCGCTGTGTTTGAGCTGGTGATGTTTGATCTGTGTTTGAGCTGGTGATGTTTGATCTGTGTCCTCGTGCGGAATGACTCGCTAACCTGGTATCACACTCGACGCAGTAGTGGTCCCTGGCGTCGCTGTGTTTGAGCTGGTGATGTTTGATCTGTGTCCTCGTGCGGAATGACTCGCTAACCTGGTATCACACTCGACGCAGTAGTGGTCCCTGGCGTCGCTGTGTTTGAGCTGGTGATGTTTGATCTGTGTCCTCGTGCGGAATGACTCGCTAACCTGGTATCACACTCGACGCAGTAGTGGTCCCTGGCGTCGCTGTGTTTGAGCTGGTGATGTTTGATCTGTGTCCTCGTGCGGAATGACTCGCTAACCTGGTATCACACTCGACGCAGTAGTGGTCCCTGGCGTCGCTGTGTTTGAGCTGGTGATGTTTGATCTGTGTCCTCGTGCGGAATGACTCGCTAACCTGGTATCACACTCGACGCAGTAGTGGTCCCTGGCGTCGCTGTGTTTGAGCTGGTGATGTTTGATCTGTGTCCTCGTGCGGAATGACTCGCTAACCTGGTATCACACTCGACGCAGTAGTGGTCCCTGGCGTCGCTGTGTTTGAGCTGGTGATGTTTGATCTGTGTCCTCGTGCGGAATGACTCGCTAACCTGGTATCACACTCGACGCAGTAGTGGTCCCTGGCGTCGCTGTGTTTGAGCTGGTGATGTTTGATCTGTGTCCTCGTGCGGAATGACTCGCTAACCTGGTATCACACTCGACGCAGTAGTGGTCCCTGGCGTCGCTGTGTTTGAGCTGGTGATGTTTGATCTGTGTCCTCGTGCGGAATGACTCGCTAACCTGGTATCACACTCGACGCAGTAGTGGTCCCTGGCGTCGCTGTGTTTGAGCTGGTGATGTTTGATCTGTGTGCTCGTGCGGAATGACTCGCTAACCTGGTATCACACTCGACGCAGTAGTGGTCCCTGGCGTCGCTGTGTTTGAGCTGGTGATGTTTGATCTGTGTCCTCGTGCGGAATGACTCGCTAACCTGGTATCACACTCGACGCAGTAGTGGTCCCTGGCGTCGCTGTGTTTGAGCTGGTGATGTTTGATCTGTGTCCTCGTGCGGAATGACTCGCTAACCTGGTATCACACTCGACGCAGTAGTGGTCCCTGGCGTCGCTGTGTTTGAGCTGGTGATGTTTGATCTGTGTCCTCGTGCGGAATGACTCGCTAACCTGGTATCACACTCGACGCAGTAGTGGTCCCTGGCGTCGCTGTGTTTGAGCTGGTGATGTTTGATCTGTGTTTGAGCTGGTGATGTTTGATCTGTGTCCTCGTGCGGAATGACTCGCTAACCTGGTATCACACTCGACGCAGTAGTGGTCCCTGGCGTCGCTGTGTTTGAGCTGGTGATGTTTGATCTGTGTCCTCGTGCGGAATGACTCGCTAACCTGGTATCACACTCGACGCAGTAGTGGTCCCTGGCGTCGCTGTGTTTGAGCTGGTGATGTTTGATCTGTGTTCTCGTGCGGAATGACTCGCTAACCTGGTATCACACTCGACGCAGTAGTGGTCCCTGGCGTCGCTGTGTTTGAGCTGGTGATGTTTGATCTGTGTCCTCGTGCGGAATGACTCGCTAACCTGGTATCACACTCGACGCAGTAGTGGTCCCTGGCGTCGCTGTGTTTGAGCTGGTGATGTTTGATCTGTGTCCTCGTGCGGAATGACTCGCTAACCTGGTATCACACTCGACGCAGTAGTGGTCCCTGGCGTCGCTGTGTTTGAGCTGGTGATGTTTGATCTGTGTCCTCGTGCGGAATGACTCGCTAACCTGGTATCACACTCGACGCAGTAGTGGTCCCTGGCGTCGCTGTGTTTGAGCTGGTGATGTTTGATCTGTGTCCTCGTGCGGAATGACTCGCTAACCTGGTATCACACTCGACGCAGTAGTGGTCCCTGGCGTCGCTGTGTTTGAGCTGGTGATGTTTGATCTGTGTCCTCGTGCGGAATGACTCGCTAACCTGGTATCACACTCGACGCAGTAGTGGTCCCTGGCGTCGCTGTGTTTGAGCTGGTGATGTTTGATCTGTGTCCTCGTGCGGAATGACTCGCTAACCTGGTATCACACTCGACGCAGTAGTGGTCCCTGGCGTCGCTGTGTTTGAGCTGGTGATGTTTGATCTGTGTCCTCGTGCGGAATGACTCGCTAACCTGGTATCACACTCGACGCAGTAGTGGTCCCTGGCGTCGCTGTGTTTGAGCTGGTGATGTTTGATCTGTGTCCTCGTGCGGAATGACTCGCTAACCTGGTATCACACTCGACGCAGTAGTGGTCCCTGGCGTCGCTGTGTTTGAGCTGGTGATGTTTGATCTGTGTCCTCGTGCGGAATGACTCGCTAACCTGGTATCACACTCGACGCAGTAGTGGTCCCTGGCGTCGCTGTGTTTGAGCTGGTGATGTTTGATCTGTGTCCTCGTGCGGAATGACTCGCTAACCTGGTATCACACTCGACGCAGTAGTGGTCCCTGGCGTCGCTGTGTTTGAGCTGGTGATGTTTGATCTGTGTCCTCGTGCGGAATGACTCGCTAACCTGGTATCACACTCGACGCAGTAGTGGTCCCTGGCGTCGCTGTGTTTGAGCTGGTGATGTTTGATCTGTGTCCTCGTGCGGAATGACTCGCTAACCTGGTATCACACTCGACGCAGTAGTGGTCCCTGGCGTCGCTGTGTTTGAGCTGGTGATGTTTGATCTGTGTCCTCGTGCGGAATGACTCGCTAACCTGGTATCACACTCGACGCAGTAGTGGTCCCTGGCGTCGCTGTGTTTGAGCTGGTGATGTTTGATCTGTGTCCTCGTGCGGAATGACTCGCTAACCTGGTATCACACTCGACGCAGTAGTGGTCCCTGGCGTCGCTGTGTTTGAGCTGGTGATGTTTGATCTGTGTCCTCGTGCGGAATGACTCGCTAACCTGGTATCACACTCGACGCAGTAGTGGTCCCTGGCGTCGCTGTGTTTGAGCTGGTGATGTTTGATCTGTGTCCTCGTGCGGAATGACTCGCTAACCTGGTATCACACTCGACGCAGTAGTGGTCCCTGGCGTCGCTGTGTTTGAGCTGGTGATGTTTGATCTGTGTCCTCGTGCGGAATGACTCGCTAACCTGGTATCACACTCGACGCAGTAGTGGTCCCTGGCGTCGCTGTGTTTGAGCTGGTGATGTTTGATCTGTGTCCTCGTGCGGAATGACTCGCTAACCTGGTATCACACTCGACGCAGTAGTGGTCCCTGGCGTCGCTGTGTTTGAGCTGGTGATGTTTGATCTGTGTTCTCGTCCGGAACCGTTTTCCGCAAGTGCCGCACGAGTAGTTCTTGATGCCCTGATGGATTCTGGAAACACGGGAATATATTAAAAGTCATTATACACACACACGTGCCGTGTGATGTCGGCTTAGACTAGAATCACCCCATTTCTTTCCCGTGGGAGTCGTAAGAGGCGACTAAGGGACTTGAGGGTGTGTATTGCAAGTAGTGTTGTAGGCGATGGACAACCTATCACGATGACCCTCAAATATATGTCAGACGTGGCGTTAATGTCTGTTTTTGCGGACTTTTACGCTCTGCCTACCCTGCAAGGGATAGGCAGAGATATGTGTATGTATACACACACACACACACATATCACGCCTTTAACCCTTGCGGGGTAGGCAGAGCGTTAACTACCGTAAAATACTATCGCCACCTCTGACAAATATTTAAGGGCCGTTGCAGAAAAATCAGGTTGTTAGCCTTTCGTCTAAAATTTTAATACACATGAAACCCTCGAGTCCCTTACGGCACCTGCGGGAAAGAAATGGGGTGATGCTATTTTAAGCCAGCATCACAGGGTCATTGTCATCATCAAAAACAGCCACGAGACGTAAAACTCGATTTACAACAAAAATAACAGCAACAACAGTCATTGGCCTTTCCAATTTTTGGCTATTTGCCATACCTACCACACTTGGTAGGCGGATTGGCGAGCGCAGTGCATGGTGATATATTCACAGGGAATGCTACTGCCCATTCTCTAGATATCCTTTAGTTGGCTTTTTTTACGAAAACCACCGTTAGAAATGGGGTGATGCTATTCTTCGCCGGCACTGATGTGTAAGAACAACTGGGTTTAAAAGTGATGTATAAGTGTAAGTGTAAAGTGGGGTGATTTGTGATTGTAAAATGTATGTTTAGGATGTTTTATGGGATTAACACTAATTTAGGTGAAAAATTGTTAATGGTCCGAATTTGACTATTTGTTGTACTATTGTTATACAGATTGACTCTAAGTTCTCCTGTCAAATTAAAAATAAAATAAATGCTTACTGAATGTGTTCAGCTAAAGAGTCTTTATTTATAAAGCTCTTGCCACACTGGTCGCAAGATGGCCGCTCGCCTGAATGGTGGTTCCGTATGTGTCCTCTGTGAGTTTTGTTGTTACTGTGGACAAAATTAAAGTTATTTATTTAGTAAATACACACACACACACACATATCACGCCTATAATCACTTGCGTGGTAGGCAAAGCGTAAACGGCTGTAAAACGGACATTAACGCCACGTCTGCCAAATATTGGAGGTTCATTCGGCACATTGTGTATCGCCATAGTGACAGGTTGTCAGCCCATCGCCTAATTTGTAATACACTCACAAGTTCCTTAGTCGCTTCTTACGACACCCACTAGAAAGAAATGGGGTGATGCTATTTAGTAAATATTGATGTTTTTTATTATATGTCGTGTCACAACTGCATTAGTTCTGTGGCGTCAACAGTCCACTGCTGGACATGTTGTGAATTGCTTACCCTTCTTGCCAGACGGGTTGGCAAGCGCAACACAGTAATAGGTAATAGGTAGAGGTATTGAACACTAAAGAATTCATTTACGAGTGGAATGGATTTAGAATAGCTCCACATCTCCAATTAACTTCCTGAGTAGAAACGGACTTTCCGAGGTGTTATGTGTATTTTACGGTGAACGCTGCTGGGCATTCCCTCGATTTGTGAGACAGTAAAGGATATTCTAAGCCCGCATCAAGCGACTAACTGACATTTATTTTGAATACCAGATTTTAAAACACTTCCCGTGTTAAGTATACAAATTTTAAAAACTTGCAAAATTTTCAAGCGCGGGCAGGATTTGAACCTGCGATTTTCGCATTACTAGTGGCGACGCCTCTTCCATCTGGGCTACCGCAGCTCATTACTTGCCCGCCAATTTTGTAAGTGTATTTTAATGCCAGTAACGCTTGGCACGGCTCCATCTACCGGGTTAGTTTTGCAACTAATAACCGGCGACTAATTCTATCTTTACAGATTGAATGTAGTCTAAGCGAAGCGTCGCCACTAGTAATGCGAAAGTCGCAGGTTCAAATCCTGCCCGCGCTTGAAAATTTTACAAGTTTTCAAGACATTTATTTTATTGATCGAATGTAATGGAAAATATTTTTTTAATTTTTTTATGACATGCGTTTTTTTTTATTGATCAATTAATAATTATAACTTCTTTGTAAATAATATTCATATACCGAAAGGTGGATAACAGCTGAACCAATTTTTATAATGTTACAACTAAATGATGTACCTGTTAATACATACATACATATTATCACGCCTTTAATCCCTTGCGGGGTAGGCAGAGCGTAAACGGCCGCAAAAACGGTCATTTACACCACTTCTGACAAATATTTGAGGGACTTTCTGAAAATTGTGTATCGCCATACTGACAGGTTGTCAGCCCATCGCCTAAAATTGCAATACACACCCTCAAGTCCCTTAGTCGCCTCTTACGACTCCCACGGGTAAGAAATGGGGAGATGCTATTCTAAGCCGGCATCACACGGCACCTGTTAATCATGAATAAAATAATTTGTATTTGTGTCTATATCATCATGTAAATTACTTAGGTAGTAACACTATTAAGCACTCACTTGGATACTTTCCCGCACAGATGACATGTGTACATTGTCACTAATCCTTCATGTTGTATTCTGAAAAAAAAAAACATTTTTTCATTTCAATTTCATATTTCTGCTAGCGGCCCGCCCAGCGGTTTCACCCGCTACTAACCGTTTTTCCGCGAGAATAAGACCTTTGCCCGGCATTAATTATAGTAGAATTATTAAAGAAAATGGCATGGAAATCCGATGCATACTCTAGATCAAAGATTTTTTGTTTCTTTGGGAAACTTACAGCTTGAATAATAACAGTAGTTAGATTCAAAATAATAAACTTGTAGCCAATTCCAATTCTTAGTGTAGGAAATGGCTAAGCCTCATAATTATTTCATATAAGTGCACTTATTTGTAATTAAGTTTATTTTAATAAAGAATTATCTTATCTAATGATAAGATTAAAGCATACATAGGGACGTAGGAACACGGGAAGCGACTTCATTTTATACTATTTAGTGATTGGACAGCTGTTTTTTCACGCAGATGGCCCCATAGTACAGGTTGTATACAGGGTGTAAAAAAATTAGCTAAGAATATTTTAAGGGGTGAACCAGTTCGTGAAACTGAACAACTTTCCCCAAAGAACATAGGACGGTATATGAAAAAATAATATGACCCTCCCATACCGGCCCGGATAATTTGTATGGGAGGACCAATTTTTTTTTAATATTTCGACCTATGTTCTCTGGGGAAAGTTGTTCACTTTCACGTACTGGTTCACCCCTTAAAATATTCTCAGCAAATTTTTTTACACCTTGTATAACAATGAGCAGAATTTCCCTGCAAAGTTTGCTTACTGACTAAATAAGACCCTGTATAGCACTTACTTGTAATGATCCAATATTGAGTATCGGTCTATCATGCGCCGGCCACATTTCACGCATTCGTACCTGCATATAAAAATATTATTATTTATGTGACCCCGTAAGGGATTATAGGCGTTATATATGTATATATGTATGTATTATTTATGTGTATAACTTTCTTATACTGTACACAGAAAGAATTAAATAATTTTAAAAACTAGCAAAACTTTCAAGCGCGGGCAGGATTTGTAAAATTTTGCAAGTTTCCAAAAATTATATACCTAACACGGGAAGTGTTTTAAAAATTTGGTATAAGTGTAAAATAATGTTGAAAACTTAATTAGTAACAATTATGTTTGAAATGATACCACAAACTGTTTCACTTGGCAGAAAGGCTCTTAAGACGTGCACAGAGCGGATTCCTTTTTCCAAACTTCACCAAAGTAACTTAGCTGACTAATTTTAAAACCATCGTCGGTGCCCCTTGAACCCGGGACTTTGGGGTACCTAATATTTTCTTGAGTTTGCACAACTATTACTCATCACAATAAAACAATTTTAAACGGATTTAAGTTGTGTTTATTTTGGATAAACTGAAACGTAGGAATTGTAAAATCCAAAATAAACACAACTTAAATCCGTTTAAAATTGTTTTATTGTGACTTTGGGGTACCGTCCCACTGCTCTGCCAACTAAGCTACCGGCGCTCCGACTGACACTTCTAAATTTTCAATCTCTTCGTTCTCGTCCCGAAGCGACGTACAATAAGCGAGGCACCGGTAGCTCAGTTGGCAGATCAGTGGGACGGTACACCACGGTCCCGGGTTCAAGTCCCGACGGGCGCTAACATTTTCTCAATTTCATATTTTCATTAATGTAAATAATATAGCACTGTGTATGCATAATCCGTATCCGTACTAATATTATAAATCTGAGAGTTTGTGTGTGTGTCTATGTATGTTTGTGACCTCTTCACGCTCAAACGGCTAATTTGAGTTACTATATGGAAACTCAAAATATTTTTGTCATATTTTGACCTATGTTCCTTGGGGAAAGTTGTTCCTCATCACCAACCTGTCTTGAGATTTCGCTATCGGTCGCTAGTGCAATTTCAACCTATATAGAGTTACACCGATTTTGTACTAGGTACTATGGTTTACTAGATTTCCGCCCAGCTGTTTCTGTGGTAATAGTTGTTTTCCTGCGGTAAAAAGTGGCCTATGTGTTATTCCAGGGTATACTCTACCTGTGTTCCAAATTTCAGCCAAATCAAGCATTTTGAGCGTGAAGAGGTAACAAACATACACACACACACACAAACTCTCAGATTTATAATATTAGTACGTATAGTATCCGAAATTAATTGAAAACTCACCTCCTAGTGTGTATGTATGTGTGCACGGTGAAACTGTACTGCGTGGGGAAGTACATCGAACACAACTTGCATTCGAACTCACCTCGAGACTGAAAAACAAACATCACTGTGGTATATCTGTCTCACTCATGTGGACTGCTGTCCTCTTCCAATAAGATTTAGTATAACGCGTGTGCCGTCCTTAGAAATAAATACTGGATTAATTAATTCCAAGTCTTTTATTTCAAGATATAAAAGTAGCGACGAGTGTTCGAACCGAGAAGAGCAAAATAAATAATAAAACAAAACATTTGTGACAATAGTTCATAGTGAAAAATGAAGAAATAAGTGAAAATTAATTGATACGTGAAGTTAGCGATAAATTGCATCCACATTCCAGAGGACACCATTTGCATAATATTTGCACGACATTAAATAAACTTAAAACATATACAATCTCTTCAAAGTAAGAGTGAACAGGCTTCTTCTGGGTGAGCTCGCTCCATCTTAGACTCTGTCTCTGTCCTATAACCTAGACTAGAGTCAAGAGCAAACCCATCCTTAATAATAATAAAAAAACAGACGACAATAAATGCATAGTTGCAAAGTTACATGCCGTGTTATTAACCTGGCCAGCCCCGAGGCAGTGCCTTTTTTAAATCCCGCCCGAGCCGGTTGTCTATTAGGACAACACAAAATTGTTATAAAAAAAAGAAAATTGTGTTACACATTTTTTTTTAGATGACGGATCATGACGTCAATAAGTGATAATACTATCCTACATTGAATAAAGTAATTTCATTTTCATACTACTCGTATTCACATGCGTGGTTGCGGTACGGCATAGTAATGTAGGGTAACAGCTCCGATACCGTATCATTGTTTCGATTACAAAATAAATGCATTAGAATTATTCAAAAAACCATGCTGTACTTACTTTTGTGTTAGGTCTTGGTTATTAGGTTTAATATTTGAATATTGTGCATATATTTTTATTTGTGTATTTATTATGTGTAGGAAAATATATTTCCTTTTGTATTTAAAATAATTAAAAATAGAGAAATCTGTAAGCAACATTTTATAAATTTTACGATCCTATCTCTTTCCAATATATTCATTCTAGAAATGAGTGACTTTGTTAAAAAATATTTAAACCTCTTTCCACAATATTCCCCCACACACACACACATATCACGCCTATAATCCCTTGCGGGGTAGGCAGAGCGTGAACGGCCGCAAGAAAAGAAAAGTAAGTTAGAAATAGTCGGCCGTGTGATGCCGGCTTAGAATAGCATCACCCAAATACAATCCGTGAGGGCCGTAAAAAGCGACAGAGGGATAAATTCATCCAGGGAATAGGCTTCAGCATTCCCTATGAAAGCAATATCTTGTACTGCACTCGCTAATCCGCTTGGCAATACCCCCCAATAGGGGGAGGTCTATGTCCAGCAGTGGACAGTTCTGGCTGTTAATGTTGTCAGTATCGGTCACTAGTAAAATTTCACTCAATATAAAACGTGAATGCCGTGTGATGCCGGCTTAGAATGACATCACCCCATTTCTTGCCCGTGGGAGACGTAAGAAGCGTCTAAGGGACTCGAGGGTGTGTATTGCAATTTTAGGCGATGGGCTGACAACCTGTCACTATGGCGATACACAAATTTCCGGATGACCCTCAAATGTTTGTCAGACGTGGCGTAAATGTCCGTTCTATGCAGCCGTTTACGCTCTGCCTACCCCGTAAGGAATATAGGCGTGATGTATGTATGTAGAACGTGAAGATAAAGATACTTACGGGGTAGGCAGAGCGTTAACGGCCGTCAAACGGATATTAACACCACGTCTGACAAAAGTTTGAGGGTCAATCAGATAACTGTGTATCACTATAGTGACAGGTTGTCAGCCCATCGCCTAAAATTGCGATACACATCTAACCCTCGAGTCCCTTAGTCGCCTCTTACGACACCCATGGGTAAGAAATGGGGTGATGCTATTCTAAGCCGGCATCACACGGTGAAGATAAAGACTTGGCATATAATAAAAAAACTTAAAATACTTCTATAAGAAAAGGCGTATTGTATATACAGTGGAAGTGGAATTAATGTGTGACAAGCTTTAATTAATAATAAACAAGCAAACACACATAAATATTTTTTTTTTTAAACTTGCTAAATTTTCAAGCGCGGGCAGGATTTGAACCGGCGACTTTCGCATTACTAGTGGCGACGCCTCTTCCATCTGGGCTACCGCAGCTGCCCGCGCTTGAAAATTTTGCAAGTTTTCAAAAATTGAATACCTAACACGAGAAGTGTTTTAAAATTTGGTACTCAACACATAAAATCAGTTAGTTTTTTTAAAGATATGTAACTAACCGGTTTATGCTTCGACATGTGGTTCTGCAGTTTGGCCTCGAAGTTGAACCCTTTGAAACACAGATGGCACTGGAAGGGGAACTTCATACTCGCTTTGCTCTCCACCTGAAAGAAACATAATATATTCAATATCCATGTTACATGCCGTGAGGTTAACCTGGCTAACACCGATTCGCTTTTTGTATTTGTTCTTTTCTATAAAAATTGATTATATTGAAAATTTTGAACACTTCCCGTGTTAGGTATCATTTTTAAAAACTTTCTACCGCGGGCAGGATTTGAACCTGCGACTTTCGCTATTACTAATGGCGACGCCTCTTCCATCTGGGCAACCGCGGCTCATCCATTGCGTCGCCATTCTAGTATTATGTACAGTCTATACTGTCCCACTGCTGGGCAAAGGTCTCCCCATACTTATTCCACAATCTGACGGAAAATTGGTATAAATGGTTTGGTTCGAAAGTTGGTTTTCTCCAATTTGCTCGGAAATGGCTTCATTACTTTAAAAAAAGAATACGTCAATGGGCTCATTTATGTAGTTAAGGCGCAGAGGACTGTAATAGAAATTTCTGGACAAGGCCGGAAAAAAAAGGTTCTTTAACTTCACACTTTCGTGTTTAGGTGTTTTATGGTACACAATACCATGTTCAGGAACACTTATACCGCGCGCGTTCCATTTTTTAACTAATTGTACAAACTGTAACATAACTTTCAACATGAATTAAGTGTCGCTCCATAATTCTTTCTTTCATAATAAATTAATTATTTTCTAAAATTACTGTATTATTATTGTTATTTCCTTGCAAATGAGAGAAAAGTATTGTACAATCCACGGCCGATATAACAATTTCTGGTCTCGTTTACTTTAGAATGCCACTCCACCAGAAATTGCTTTATACTCGGCCTGTGACGTAATGTTCTATTTCCGAATGACCCTCAAATACTTGTCAGACGTGGCGTAAATGTCCGTTTTTTGCGGCCGTTTACGCTTTGCCTACCCCTCAAGGGATTATAGGCGTGATGTATGTGTGTGTGTGTGTGGTTGGGTGTGTGGGTGTCTGTGTATGTGTTTGTGTGTGTGTGTGTGTGTGTGTGTGTGTGTGTGTATGTGTGTGTGTGTGTCTGTGTGTGTGTATGTAAGTGTGTGTGTGTGTGTATGTAGGTATGTGTATGTAGGTATGTGTATGTGTGTGTGTGTATGCGTGTGTGTGTGTGTGCAATTGGTCATCCATATTTACAACAATATATACCTCTCTTTGCTTGACTTGTTCCTCTGGATCCAACATGACCACTCTTATCTTGCTGGGGTCGAGTTCCGCCGGTTTGCTGCGTAACGTGCACTTTGCTTCTGTTTGCTCCAATGTCTCCAATTTTGGTGGTTTCTCACTGGAAATATTATAAAAAGGTAAATAATAAATAAACATACATACACATATCACGCCTATAATTCCTTGCGGGGTAGGCAGAGCGTGAACGGTCGCAAAAAACGGACCTTTACGCCACGTCTGACAAATATACAAATATTTATCTGACGTGGCGTAAATGTCCGTTCGGGTCAATCGGAAAATTTGATGATTTGTGACAGGTTGTCATACTTTAGCCTAAAATTGCAATACACAGCCTCAAGTCCCATAGTCACCTCTTACGACTCCCACGGGAAAGAAATGGGGTGATGCTATTCTAAGCCGGCATCACACGGCAAATAAATATGTATATGTATATAAATAAACATATGTGTCACTATAGCGATACACAATTTTCCGAATGACCCTCAAATATTTGTCAGACGTGGCGTAAATTACCGTTTTGCGTCCGTTTACGCTGTGCCTACCCCGAAAGGGATTATAGGCGTGATATATGTATGTATACATATGTTAATGAAAATAACAAAAAAAGAAACTATAGTACAATATACAATGTGTTATTAATGTTAATATGCAATCACAGTGTTATACATAGTGTAAAAAAATTTACTGCAAATATTTTAAGGGGTGAAACAGTTCGTGAAACTGAACAACTTTTCCCAAGGAACATAGGCAGAAATATAAAAAAATGGCCCTCCCATATAAATTAATGAATGGTTCAATCATTACAATGTACCTATACTTTTTCTTCTTAACTCCACCTCTGTTCTTCTCCTCTCTCTTACTCTTCTTCTTCTTGACATCCGTCTCTTTCTCCTCCTGCAAGTTCTCGCTGACTTCCAGAAGTTTCGCTAGGTCATCTTCTGTGATTATGTCCTCTTCAGTCAATTTTGTTACATTTGTTCTGTAAAGTACAATGTCTTGATTTTTACAATGTAAATTATTCTTAACAAAGTGCAAAAATGTTTTAGACTAAGGACAGCAAACTGAACAACTTTAATAGTCAGTAAGTAAATGAATTTAATTTTTTGGGTTTTCCCATACAAAATAACTGTGGCCGGTTTTTTTTTCTTTTCATTTATTTAAACACCATACAAATATGGAATCTTCAATGTTTCATGGAATATGTAAGTTTTGAAAAGCAGACAATCTTCAGTGTGAAATGTTTTTTTTTTTTTGTAACTTTGATCACTTATCTGTGTTCCATGCTTATAAAAATGTATGAAATAGTTGCACTGCGATGTCGGCTTAGAATAGCACCACCCCATTTCTTTGCCCAGGGGTGTCGGGAAAAAAATTTTAATTTTAGGCGATGGGCTGACAACCTGTCCCTATGGCGATACATACAAAATATTGAATGACCCTCAAATGTTTGTAAGACGTATATGTTCGTTTTTTACGGCCGTTTATGTTCTGCCTACCTATCAAAGCGTGATGTAGATAGATAGATAGATAAATCATTTATTCACTGACAAGACAGTACATGGCAACATTGCATGACAATACACATTTTTAACACTAATAATAGTTTAGGCATTATTCTAAAAACAGATAAGTAAACGACTAGAGATATTGTGGGGATACATGTATGTATGTATGTATGAAATAGTTACCTATATTCCTCAAGTGTGATATTATCCTCATAATCCGAGAAGCCGCCTTCTTCCTTCACATTGTCATATGAGTTGCTAAAGTCTTGTTTGCTGGTTGCTGGCAGTTCCAATGGTACATCCACTATTGTGTCTAGCTCTGATCTGTATACCTCCTTGACATGCTGAAAAGTTATGAAGAAAAGTGGAGATCATTTATTTGCAGAGAATTCTTTTTATCTCATACTTTGCTGTAATTAAGTTTTGGCAAAAAGTTCTTAAAAACGGCCACTTTTGGTATTAATTGCCATAACTTAAATTACAGCGAGAATTTCATGAGTTTGTAGGATCAAATTTTATTTAAGGATAGTACTAAAAACTTTCGTATATAGTACTAAAAAGTTTGTTTGTATAAAGAGATTTTTTTTTGTGAATTGGCACCACGGTTCATGACTACACTCACCTTGAATAAGAAATTGTGTACTGTATCCAAGGATTGTCAAGAAATGACTTTAAAGTGTTACTGATAGAATTCATTACAACAGAACCCTGTACTTTTCCAACAGGTACATCAAATAAAAATCCATGTAGTAATTTTTAGAAAACTTTAAAAAATTTCTACCGCGGACAGGACTTGAACCTGCGACTAGCGCCATCGCTGGTGGCGACGCGACGCCTCTATAATGACGACCTGATATCGGAAAATACGCTTGTAAAATTCAAGGGTAGGAGATGAGCCGCGGTAGCCCAGATGGAAGAGGCGTCGCCACTAGTGATGGCGAAAGTCGCAGGTTCAAATCTTGCGATTGAAAATTTTGCTCGTTTTTGAAAAAAAAAATACCTAACACGGAAAGTGTTTTAAAATTTGGAATTCAACCCTTAATCAATTTCCAACACATTGAATACTTAAATATTGGACAATTCAACAAATACATGTAAGAACTCCATTTTAGTATTTTGACTCAGTTATTTTAATTCTAAAAAACACAACTTATTCTACATTTGCCTACGTTTTGCTGGATTGTTACCTTTTGTTCAGCAGTGGACTGCAATAGGCTGATTTATGTTATGTTCCTTAGATCATAATAAATCTAAATTATTTCTTTTGTCTTAAAATCCATTATTACCTCTAATGTTTTGTGGTAGCCCATCTTCCCTTTAGCATTATCAAAGCTGAGTGTGTGAGTGGTGGCCAGCAGTGGGCTTGCATACTTGGCTAATTCCTGGTCCTGGGCATCTATAGGGAACTGCAAATGAATAAGTTAATAATTTAACTACTCTGCTCGTAAAAGCACACATGTGTGCTCTAAGTACAATACAAATCTATTGTTGCAAAATTCGACCTGAGCGAAGTGGTTAAGTTTAAATATGCTCAAAACAAAGTTGAAAAATGCATAACTCTCTCTTTTTCTCTTTTCGTATGGGACACCGAGTCGTCCAACGACCCGATGAACCCTGGTGTCAGAGTTTTTCAATCGCCTACTACCACTAGTAGGCCTCTGACATGGTTGTGTTACGACCGCCGTCTAAGTAATCATAGACAGCACCCGGGACCGACGGCTTAACGTGCCCTCCGAAGCACGGAACCATTTCTTTTCGGACAATCAGTTGGTCCACCCTGCAATGTCCTGACCAGACCGGGAACAAATTCACAAAGTGATAAATAAAAACTTTGTGAGTGTCCCACCGAGAATCGAACCCGGAACCTTTGCGCCGCAGGCAGTCGCACTGCCACTGCGCCACATCGGCCGTCAATGCATTACTCAATGTCAGTGATGATCCACAAGATCAAGCTGGCATAAGAAAATAGATAGGTATAATAATTACATACATACATAAATCACGCCTTTATCCCTTACGGGGTAGGCAGAGCGTTAACGGCCGTAAAACGGATATTAACACCACGTCTGACAAAAGTTTGAGGGTCAATCAGATAGCTGTGTATCACTATAGTGACAGGTTGTCAGCCCATCGCCTAAAATTGCAATACACGCCCTCGAGTCCCTTAGTCGCCTCTTACGACAACCATGAGTAAGAAATGGGGTGATGCTATTCTAGGCCGGCATCACACGGCGGATTCTAGGCCGGCATCACACGGCGGATATAATAATTATGTCTTAGTTAGGTATGATTAAGCTGTTTGAATAGTTATTGGGTGTCTGGTAGGTTATAAATATATAAGAGTGTTAATAAGCATGTCTCGCCAACAAACTGTTTTAGTTTGGCGAGGAATAGTAGATAAGTTTTTTGTTAGTAACTTACCTTCAATAATAAAAAATAATTATAAATGAAAGTGCAAAGTCAAGAGTGTCTTTTTCATAGGGCTTTATGTTTTCTTTTTTAACCTGACATTGGAAGTCTCTTCTTCAAGCCATATGTCCCTGAAGAGGGATAAGAGGACTTCATCATAATTATCAACCTGACAATACCCTTCCCTAACTTAGCTAGTTTTATCAAGGAGTTAGTTTTGTCAATATACCTATAACTAAGTACTTAATACAGATACTGGATACATCTTACTACAAGATATGCTGCAGGGTTATTTATTTCATTGTCACAGTGCTTGGCAGGTGGATTGAGTGAGTTATTAAGGGGCTGCTACTTGCCATTCTGTTTCATTTTAGTTAGATTTTTTTTACAACAATTTAGTAATGGGTTTCTTAGAAACAGATAATAAGTTGATGAGTACTTTAAACTGCTTTTGGGGTTCTTATAGCCTTTTTTTTACATGTTGTTGAACATGTACTTACTATTATAATTAAATGTTACATACTTACCTATATTAAGAAATGAAATGTATTTAAATAAATTTATATAATGTAAAATGTTGTCTGAATAAAGGCTAAATTATTATACTTTCTTTCTTTTCGTGTGGGACACCAAGTCGTCCAACGACCCGATGAGTTATACTTACTGGTGCACATCTGCTGGAGTAATCGTACAGCAAGTTGTGTGCCTTCAACATCTTGTATTTGAACTTAACTGCTTTCTGCAGTATAGCAGCACACTCCAGACACAGCCATTGCGGTAGACCGTCAGATTCTGCCACCTGAAAATCACAAGTCACAGTTCGATTTGAGGCCAGTCAATTTGTAACATTGACTTTATTTAACAATTGCAATAGTGTGTTTGTAATAATAAGGGGCAGAAAAGTTTAAGTAAAATCTATGAATAACAATAAGGTTATCATGGTCAGGAAAATTAATTTCTTTTTATTTCATTCTTTTTTTAATCTAGGTTTAGTAATTTTAAAGGGATTGGGTATATGAATTATATGAGATAACTTACATTTATGCCAGATAAGTCCATGAAATATGCCTTGAATTGGAGGACATTGAAAGAGCGTTTGCCCGTCGATAAACAGCACCGGCAGATTATCGTAGCCGGCTCTAAGTCTGGTTTTGTGTCACTGTTACTTGGAAACACATAGCTATCCATTTTTATGGCCAATAAACTGAATAATTTAGATTATCAACATTGAAAAAGAGGTATCAATTGTAAACAATATGGCTTCCGATTTGAACGCTTCTGATTGGCTGGCAGGTGTCATTTTGGCATTTTACACTATGCAACAACAAAACGCAGTTTTAGGGTGGCAATATGAGGAAAACATCTACTATTTGGTAGAATCCTACAATGAATGACCTTCTTCAGATTTCACTTGAGGAGGGGTATGTATAGAAGCTATGCATTTGTTTTATTTTTTTACTTGCAGTATTTTGAAGACCGGGCAGTATTTGAACCTTCGACTTTCGTCATTACTAGTGACGACGCCTCTTTTCCATCTGCTACTGCAGCTTCACTGTGATATTCTAAAGGTACTTCAAACTGCTAGTGCAATGCGAAACAACCAAAACCATCCAACTGACACGATATTTCAATACAACTGAGACGTTTTAAAATGGTGGAATACCCTGTACCCACGTAATTTTTATGTGTAAATAAAAACCTGAATATAGTACGACACAATTTATTTAATAGGTAAGATATTGACCGAACATTGCTTGGCATTTTTGTTGGTAAAAAAAGCCTTTCTTGGGAAATAAAACCTAGCTAGCGAATACAAACATAGAATAGCATGAAAATCGTTGGAGCCGTTTTCGAGATCCCGATAGCAAATAAATATACAATTATTCCTCGTTAAAGTAGTAGATAAAATAACTTATGTAGGTATTTGAAAAAGTAAAATAGTAAAAAGATAATGCCATTATTTGTGGTTATGATGATCGCAGGTTACAACGTAGATTGGCGGTGCCGAGAGAACGAAAACAGGCTGCTGATCTGTAATTTATAGAAATAAGTCGTAAATAAATTAAGTAAATAATATAAAAATGCATAAATGTAATCTAGCTCTTTACTGCACAGTAACAAACAGGAAATAAAAACACAGTTATAGAAAGATTATATGAAATAAATAATTTTCAATTCTAATTCTGATAGGCTAAAGACTTTTAAATCACACTAATAATCTAAACCAAGAATCCGATAAGAATTTTTATCATTTTAAACTAGTTTTTATAATTTAACCTAATGTGTCCCGCTGCTGGGAAAATGCCTCACCTCTCTTCTTCCAGATTTATATAAACAAAAAAATATTACCAGTAACTGAGCAGCAATTGGATTTCAGATTGTCCAATGAACCAGTGTGTTGAGATTTGCTGCAAGAAATAAAATAAGTTCATTAATTAATAGGTATACAAAAATAAATTAGTTATTTCATCGCAAAAAAAACTAATTAGTGATATGGAGGACATCATCTCAAACGAGACTCACCAGTGTTCTTCTATATTAATATTGTTTAACGACCTTGATACAGAACAGGGACAGCTGTGGGTAGCATTCTGTAAATCAGCCAGAGAACAAGCCTGTCTTAACCTTGTCACTAGTTTATGTTGTAGAGAACTCTGACAACTTGCGTTAGATTTTTCATTGTCAGCATCTTCAACTTTTATTTTGGGAATGTTCATTTGCACTTCTAATTCAGATTTTTTTGAATTGCAGCTACATTTCATACAATTTTCCATACTGCCAGTTTGTACACTATATCTTAAGTTCGAAGGGTTTGTTACTGCTGTAGGCAAGCGTCGTACAAATTCGGGTGTATTCAAAGATTTGTGAATATTTGGATCAGAGGCAAAGTTCTGTCCAAATTTGTCATTAAATTGTACAGCTTTCTTTCTGTTCATCGCAGATAGTTGATATTGTCCTCTTCGCCGTGTGTCTGGTGAAATGTTCGGTGAGCGATTGGGTGAAGGCAACGCTGAAGATGTTTCAGTAGGTTTTCGAATTGTGTCCTTGATTTCATATTCCGTAGCTATAGCCTCAAAAACCTGTAACAAAACAGAGCTTATTAAAGTGTTTTTGTAAGTTTATTATAAAATCTGTATCAGTATCGTTGTGTTCTTGTTACCTGTTCAGCTACTAGATTCTTGGCGTATGGCGAATCCGTTGCAGGCAGAGTTTCCCTGCATAGAGCACAACGTTCTAGTCGTTTCCAACAAGCTGTAAAAATAAGATAAGGTAGCATTAAAGAAATCTTTTCAAGCATGATCCTCGTTTGAGGATCATGCTTGAAAAGACTTCCAAGGAAAAACTTGTGAACTTCTTCTTTTTGTGTCCGACACAAAGTCGTTTATACTGTTCGATTAAAGAAAGTAAGGAAAAAGATATTCAGTAGTGCAAGCCATACAGTTTAGTCAATCACGGGAGCCAAAAAGCTTGACGTACCTTCACAATATAGATGTGATCTGGCGCAGTTAAGCGCTCTAACGGCGGTGGCAGCACACACACAGCAAGACAGTGCCTTTACGACGCCGGCCAGTGCACGGCGGGACTTTTCCCCACGCGACCCTCCTCCGCAGCTCCATAGCAGCTGTAATCATTATTTTTTAAATACTCTAAATGACATTTTGGTTACGTGTAGCGTAACGAAGTATATGGATTTCAAGTCAATTTTTAACGACAAAAGTAATTTAAAATTCATTTCGGATTAAACACTTATGACGTGACCACAAGGCGCCGTCGAACGAAAATCAGTACATGATAAATACTTATAACCAAAAAACATTGCTATTGCATTTACAGATAGGTTACAACATTTTGTTAAGATTGAGAAGACACACAGCAGCGCTTATTTTAGTTTGCTTTACCTCTGGATCGTCGTTTGGGTCAACACCGCAGTTCCAAACTAACAGAGATACTCCTCTTCCAGCTCCATCCCCTCTTATAAGTCCGGCCACTTGCCCCACCTTAAATGAAACAATAAGGTAAATTAAGCAGGCACAATTTGTATTTAAATTATTACTCGAAACAAATAAAAAAATATACCGGTAGTCCAAGCAAATCTCTACCATCAGCTTGAAGCAAACAGTCACCAATCTTCAGTCCCGCGTTGTCTGCTCTAGATGTGGGTACCACCTCACGAACCTGAAAATTGCACGAGTAAAATAAATATTCTTTCCGGTGTGACTTTAAAATAATATCCCACTTTCCTAAACAGTTATAAATAACGCTAAGCCCATAATAGAAAAAAATCATGCACCATGTGTAGAATGTAGATAGATATAATTAAACTACGCACCCAAGGATAAGGATCCCATAGAGTCCTGGTCAAACGAAAACCCAGGCCTTCACCTTCATCTTCTGGAAGATTCAACTGAAAACAACACATAGGCAGTAAATACTTTGATGAATTCAATCAAAACATCTAATAAGCAGTTTCTATTTTACATCAAAAATAGTAATAATAAATAACTAAAACAAGTTTTCCTGAAATATAGAATCTCACCACAACAAGTCGCACGCCAACCATTAAATCGTCATTTCCATTTCCGCTTGTGTCAGCTGACGGAACTTCCATCGCAAACGGAAAAATGGTAGCTTTTTTTTTGGAAGGGTCGGTCACCCTGTAATAGAAAATGGTGGGAAAACTTATAAAACTTTTGTTTTTTACAGTCGTGTTGATGAAAGTTAAGCTGTAACAAAAGTGTCGTGTGATGCTGGCTTAGAATAGCATCACCCCATTTCTTTCCCGTGGGAGTTGTAAGAGGCGACTGAGGGACTTGAGGGTGTGTATTGCAATTTTAGGCGATGGGCTGACAACCTATCACTATGGCGATACATAATTTTCCGAATGACCCTCAAATATATGTCAGACGTGGCGTAAATCTAAATGTCCGTTTTTGCGGTCGTTTACGCTCTGCCTATGTATGTGTAACAAAAGTAAAGTTTCTGGTATGAATGAGATAATAAATAAGAGATTAATTTCAGGGTCTACTACATACTTACGGAAAATAAATTACGACAGGGCTTTTTTTACCCGACTGCCTCAGAAGGAGGCGGGTAACGGGTAACTAACTTTTTCGAGATTATGTATGGTATGTATGTACAGTCAAGCTCACGTGCGGTTAGACCGCCAATGTAAGTCTTTTATGCGCGCGCGCGGTATAAGAACAGTCCAAAGCCCAAACTGTCTAACCCAGTCTGATCTCGACTGTACATGGACAAGTAAATTCCCTTTTCACGGACTACAGCCCTAACGGCCAGACGGATGATGACATATACTAAAATTTCATAAATTTCTAATATAACGTAACGGCGGATGCAAAATATAACGTTGTATTTTTTTTTCCGGTAACCGCAGTCGGGTATTTATACCTATTTTTTGTTTATTCAACTTGTCACTTAGTCTGCTATTACCGTGGCTATTACCCTGGCCTTCACCTAAAACACTTGATCTAGCGCTGGCGCTTATTTAAGTAACTTATGTACTACTAACTTACTTATATGCCTACGAATCCCTTCGGGTAGTAAAATTTGGAAGTAGACACCTACTTAGAAGTAATGTTGTACTGGTAAAGGGTCTCGTTGATCTGTTTAGGTGGTTGGTACCTAGTTATCTCTGTAACTGGTTCATTAACTAGTTTGTTTCTCACCAAATAACATTAAAATCCTATCTAAATACTGTCATATTTTTCTGGACAGATATGAACGATTTTTTGTAACTTTTAAATAACTTACAAGGCACAACAATTATTTTCAAGTATAACACACATGTACGTACACGGCCGAGCTTAATCGAACTGTCGATAATAAACAAAATCGTGACCCGTTAGTGTTGTAAGATGTAAGTAAATCACATATCGATAAGAAAAACATATTTACCTAACCCGTTTTATTACCTACTTTCATAATTAACCCGTGGACTTTCTACTTCTAGACCTGAATGCGTATTTTTTTAACATTTTCATTCGCATCTGCCGTTTTTATACCATGAAAATTATAATTTGCACTCAACCTGCCTTTTTACGTAGGTACCTAAACCAAGTCCCTATATTATAGATAAATAACCCACTACTTACCAATCTTCCAATGCATCTATTATCTATCTACCAATGCGTCTGTGCTGTTGAGTTTATGAATCAAATTAATTTAATTAAAAATGAGGCGAAGATAAAGCCCGCATCAGCGGGTATGTTCTTCATACATTTAAAGCGCCTATCGATATAAAATTACACACAACACTATTTTCAAACCAGTTCGCCTCAACTTTTCTCGGCGACCTACTAAAGTAGGTTAGCATTCATTCAACGTAAAACTATGTCGTAACATGACCTTTCTCCAGACCCGATCAGCTGTTTTCAAGGACATTCTCACGTTTGCCGCCAAAATCATGCAAAAGATACGAAAAGTCAGCAAACTTCCTTTCGTGTTTCGAAACGCACGGTATGACTGGCGCTCAATGTATTGCGAAAATTTAACTTTGTTGTAGGTACTGAGTGTATGTGTTTGCAAAGTTTGAATTACAGTTTTATATATATTTTTTGAAAGCTTGCAAAAAAATTCACGACATCATTAAAATCTTGCGAAATTCGCCGTTGGCAGTTATTATCGCGCAGAGCTGGAGGGTGTGGCCTCTTGACAATAGCGAACGTCGCAGGTTCGAATATTGCATGTGATGTGATGCTCTGCTCAGCTGCGGTTGCCTGTGACCTCCGTGTGACATAAGAAAGGTGCGAACCATCTGAAGCTACGACCATGAAAGACATAATAGCCATAACAAATCTGATGCCGTTATTAGCGCCAACGGTGCGTCGAGTCGGTATTTTGCGCTAAGAACTTTCTAAGCTCTTTTGCTCTCAAGTATCATAGTTGGTAGAAAAGAAACTGGGGAGAAATTGATATGATTAGTCAAACAGCTGTTTGGGGAACGAAAGTGGCAACGAACCTTTGATTTGGTTTCTCAAAAGTTTTAGTGTTTTGGCGCCATCTGTCGTCGAGTAGAAAAAGTTTTTCGAAACAGACTTCAGTTCCATCTATTGACTGTTACCAGAACTTTTTAGTAGTAAGTGAAGTACCACTTCCGCCAAAAACCGGTAACTTAAATACCTAGAATCCAAAACAGAAATGCGCATAAATACTAACATAAACGTCACTTTTCGGCGATCAACCGGATAACCTCAAAACGTAAACAAAAGGAAGTTTTCTCCGTTTTTTGTAAACAATTACTTAATTGCGCCCGCATTCCATTCCGGTCATTGTATTTCAGTCGTTTAATTTCACTAGCACGCAACACAGCGGTGCCTTCTTTAATCACTTGAATCGCGAATCTTGACAAATATATCCAAAATGCAAGGCCCAGTTCATGAAGCTTTGAAGCCGATATCTTGGCTGGCTGGAAAGTGGAACACCAAGGAAGGGCAGGGGGTTTTCCCAAATATACCGACTTTTCAATATCATGAAGATTTAGAGTTCGTTTGTATTGGTGAGTAGTCTTTTCCCTTTGTAGAGCTTTGGTAATAAAAGGTAATTAAACATGGCTCCATTGCAGATCCAGTCTAGTTTCATGAAGATTTGATCCACAAGCCGGCGCCCAAAAGATTCTTACACAGAAAATAAATGAGGCACCTACCATCATTACCTTACAACATATTTACGTAAGATTCTAATTGTTTTTTTTTTTTTTTCAGGTCAGCCAATGTTCAATTTTCTCTCTACATCGCGTCACCCTGAGAAACAAACCCCGATGCATCAAGAACGAGGTTTCTTACGCATCAAACCGGGCACTAATGAACTAGCATTCGTTGTTAGTCATAATTTCGGCCTCACATCCATGGAGGAAGGGCTTTTTGATCCGGAAAACAACAAGATTACTTTGGAAACTGTTAATGTATCTCGCATTTCATTTGCCAAGCCTCCATACGTAAAGAAGTTCAAGAGGGAGTTTAAGCTGATTGATGAGAATACTCTAGAAGTAATATTGTATATGGAAACTGATAATACTCCATTGACGGAGCATTTAAGAGCAGTTTATAAGAAAGCTGAAGTTATTGGCTGAAATACTGCTTGGATAACCTGAATAATACTCTAGCTTATTTTTAAAATATGTCTGAAAATATTGAGATTTGATTTATATTTATTTTAGCAAAATTCAAAAGTTCTTGTATTATGTAAGGTATTATTTTTAGTTCTAGGTTGAGGTATTTTATAAGTGTTGTAGTATGATGCTTATAATTAAGTCAATAAAAGATTGTTTCTCGAATTAATTCCTTGTGGGTCTAGGTTGCCCTACATAACTGTTGGTGGATTTTTAAGAAACCCTAATAAGATGGCTCAATTCAAAATACTTGTAGTCCAGCGATTTCATAACCATAAACAAACAAAGCAACACTGGTGTATCATTTGCAACACATGTTTATTAGGTCAAAATAGTGCATTGCCAAACAGCAAGCCTTAAATAATGTCTACTATCCATACTAATATTATAAATCTGAGAGTTTGTGTGTGTGTATGTATGTTTGTTACTTCACGCCCAAGGGGCTTGACCGATTTGGATGAAATTTGGATCACAAGTAGAGTATAACACATAGGCCACTTTTTATCACGGGAAAACAACTATTATCACGGGAAAATGAGTGGCAGCGGGTGAAACCGCTGGGCAGAAATCTAGTTACAAATAAAACAAATTCTAAAATTAATTATGTATTCTTTTAAAACCTACTTATATATTACAAAATCACAAAGAGGTATGATCCACAATTAATCATTATGTATTATACTATTCACTGTATTCCCCGCGCTTGCCCGCGCGGCGGTACAACGCGGGTAGTTTGAGGTGAACACTCCTCACGTGCCCTTTCATACTGTTTGATTGTGAGAAGGATTTGCCGCAGTGAGTGCATTGGTACGGCTTCACGCCTGTGTGGACCTGGAATTGGAAATAATTCATGATAAGCGAATAAGATGTGACTTAGCTTACATACATACTTCAGCCTATTGCAGTCCACTGCTGGATGTAGGCCTCCCCCAGGGTATGACTAGCTTATCTTACCAAAAAAAGGTTAAAACAGGGTTATTTTTTATTCACCCCGGAAATTTTACAGGGCGATTCTACTCATAATTCTGAACATCTTTTATTATGGGGTCACCTGCGAAATCGCGAAAGAAAAACCAGCTGTTCCATACATTTTGATCGAGTACGTACGAACTTTTCTATGGAGCAGCTGTTTTTTTTTCGCGATTTTGCAGGTGACCCCATAATAAAAGTTGTTCAGAATCATGACTAGAATCACCCTGTAAAATTTCCGGGGTGAATAAAAAATAACCCTGTATAAATAAGTTAAGAAAGCCTGACTTTCATATAATAGTGTAGCGAGCTCGTACGTTAGGCTCTTGAATAATGTAATTAGATCAAGTAGGTAAGGCAAACGTAGCGAGCGAGTCAGCAAGTTAGTTACAGTCGGTTGTAGCACACAAGGTACAAAAGAACCGAATTATTTTTATTCCCAGTTAATACATAATAAAAATTTGAACTTATCCTTATAAACGAAGTAATTTTCTAATAATACATATTCATGTCAAGACAAAAATATTACTGGGGACAAATAGTCTTTTTGGTGTAACCCTGGTACATTATGTGCAACAACCGACTGTACTTGAACAAGTTTGTACATAAGTTCGACATTTTTCAATATGTGTAGTTACTCCCGTGTGATGCCGGCTTAGAATAGCATCTCCCTATTTCTTTCCCGTCGGTGTCGTAAGAAGCGACCAAGGGACTCGAGGGTGTGTATTGCAACTTAAGTGATAAACTCACAATCTGTCACTATGGCGATACACAATTTTCCGAATGACCCTCAAATGATTGTCAGACGTGGCGTAAATGACCGTTTTTACTCTGCCTACCCCGCAAGGGATTATAGGCGTGATATATAAGGTGTAGAAAAATTAGCTGAAAATATTTTAAGGGGTGAACCAGTACGTGAAACTGAACAACTTTCCCCAAGGAACATAGTGTAGTGTGGCGACACCTCACTCCATATTATATAGTATAGTACGTAAGCTACATGTATTGTATGTAATTGCATCACGCTCAGTACGCAATATACGACTGAACTGCGCACACGTTGTTTCTCTTAATCCTCCCCCAACAGCCAACATCGCATGGCGACCCTGCCAGGATACAGGTTTTAGAACCAACAACAACGAGTCGTGTTACAGAGACGCAATAGAAATGTAATGTGTCATTGAGATACCTATACTTATCCAAATATATTATAGAAGAGCTGTTGTCATTTCACCGTTTTGTTTTGCTGACTTAAGATTTGAATGTACGAGTACACGATTAACATTATGTAGGTTAATTGCAATATATGTACGTTGATTTTATACTTACTTATTTCATGTTTGATATATACAGTTTCATTGGGTTATAAAGTTTTAGAAATAATTGAAGTATATGGACACACTGATAGAAAGATTGGAAGTAGGAACATACTGAATAATGATAAAAGAGTTTGTAACGTAGTGGAAGTAGTGTAATGAAGTCTCTTAAATTTCACGGACGGGAAGAGTAGAAGTTAGGAAGATAGGCATATCAGTAGTTTCGTATTAAAAATCATTTTGGCTAAATATGACGTTTAAGTCAATTTGGAACGTCAACCTGCTGATATTGCAGCCAGATGGTCCCACTAAGTGCAAGTTTCAAATAGGATAATGATTGTAAGCATAGTATATTTTTCTAGGAAAATTTATGAGGATTGAAAATCTTTGGTTAATTAAATATCGCAATACGATTGGCCTGTACAACCAAGAGTTGGTATTTTATTAGCTAAATGATTTAACGGTACGAGCATAATAGTTTTGATTTGATAGATATAGTAAAAGTAAGCATTTTAATGCAAATAATGAGAAGCCCATTGATTACGAAGTAGCAATAGGGTTAGGCACGTATAAGGTTCAGATCCTTCATTTTGATCATGGCCGAAACGAGATTTTCCCCGTGAGAAACGTTGGAGACACAAGATGTCTTAAAGATGACCTTATATTTAAATGAAGTTCAAAGGAACTCATTAAAGGCTAAAATGCCTACCTATATAAATATGTCGCGACAGGTCGGTAGAAAAGTGCCGTATAAAAAATAAAAATAAATAAATTTGTGCTACCGATTTATTAATAATGGCTGCGCAGCCCATATACGAAATAATGAATAAATACATTTCATAAGTATTATAATTAAATTTGACAAATGATCAGAGAAATAAATATGTTGAGAAGAGTTGATGTAAGAGTTGAATTGAGTTGAGTATGTACATGTTTTTTATAAGAGAGTTTTAATAGTTTATTTTTATTGCTACAAATTAAAAAAAAGAACATTAATAATTTATTATTATAATAACTAACTCACTCGATAAGAAGAAGAGAATAATAACTAAAGCCCTACTAAGTAATTGTTGAAATTGAACGCAAAGACATTTGGTCGTGTTAGAAATAAAAAGAACATACCTACTTAAATGAACAGTATTAAAATTTTGAAATGAAATTCATATAAAAGATACGTATTATTTTAAAGCTAAAACAGCATGCAAATTTTTAGTTTTGGCAACTTTGAAAAGTGTTTAATAATATAAAGTTAATAAAAAAAAAACAATTCAAACCAACGCCTTGGATTGAAAATAATATAGATAAGTATAAGTACTAAGTACATAATATTTAGTTAGTAGTGTGAAGTTATAAAATAAGATATTATTTTGGTTTCACATATTATTCATTATAATTATTTTATGATTATGTATTTCAAAATTTATGTTCAAATATTGATGTATAATCAAATTAGTATTTTGCAGGAACTAAATTAAGTATTTGCCGACTTGGGAATACCCGACGAGTAGACGAGTACGGTATATCTAAGTAGGCATATGTCAGAGTTTAGTGGTCACATTTCTATGGTTTGGTTTTAAATTACGAAATTAAATGTTTGTTCGTAACGACGTTTTCTTGTGAAGATTAAATGGAGTTTGTTAGCACCGATCCTTAATGTAAACCAACATAAATCTACTAAAATATTTTGTAAGTAATATTTTTTTTTTATTGGTTTGTTTTTGTAAGTACAATGTTCAATGTTGAAATTATTAGTCACTATTGTTACTTGAACTTTTCATGAGCATTTAGTGATCCATATTTGCAGTAAAGCTTAATCAGTAGACTTTAAACAGTATAATATATATATAATTCTTTTATGTATTTTAAACTTATAATTCTTATTAGAGAATTTGTTTTACTAGTGTTTTCTATGTTACGTTTAAAATTATGATTATGATGTAAGCAGAAAGTGACCACAGCTAAAGGTGTACTATCTATGGATAAAACAACTTTAAATAATAATCTTGAAACATTGTGAAAATTGTAGTCTTAAATGAGAATTTCATATAAAAATTATTTTAAAACAGTCCTGTTTGACAAATTGATAAATACGTATTATTACTATATGAAATTCATATTTTTATCTTTATTCCAATATTGTTGTGTTTGTTTAGTTTGGATTCAAAGATTTATTTATTTTGATTTTATTCGATTGGTTGTTAAGTCGAAAACAGAAATAAAATAATTTGGAAACATTACGTAAAATTTATATATCTACTTGCTATTACTATTACTATTGTAAAAAAAAAAAAAACTGAAACATTTTTTTTTCAAAATTAAGGGGGGTGGTGTAGTGTGGCGACACCTCACTCCATATTATATAGTATAGTACGTAAGCTACATGTATTGTATGTAATTGCATCACGCTCAGTACGCAATATACGACTGAACTGCGCACACGTTGTTTCTCTTAATCCTCCCCCAACAGCCAACATCGCAATAGGTCGAAATATGAAAAAAATATTTTACCCTCCCATACTTAGTGTGTTACCCGGCCGGGATGATTTGTATGGGAGGGCCAATTTTTTTCTTCATATTTCGACCTATGTTCCTTGGGGAAAGTTGTTCAGTTTCACGTACTGGTTCACCCTTTAAAATATTCTCAGCTAATTTTCTTACACCATGTATGTATGTATTTTAAGTAGTTATACTGGGACTCACTCTGAGATGTCTGTTCAAGGCGGCCTTGTGTTTGAAGGCCTTGGGGCAGTGCGGGCACTGGCACGGCCGTTCGCCAGTGTGTGTGCGGGTGTGGATCTGGAACAATGCACAAACTACACAAAATTGTGGACATTAAAATACAAAAACCATAAACTTGATAAAATTATTCTAGTTTGAATAAAGGGTAAAAATTGTTCAAACGAAAATGTTCAACATTAAATGTGCAGCAAATATTAAGCGTCAATTGACGAGTGTCATCTGAGAGCAGGACAGAATTATGATATTTGCCCTATAGATTGTCTGGCACAATCCATGTCATAAAGCGAAGATGTATTTTGCGTCAAAATATAAGGCATGACATGACTAAAATATCTCTAAACCTTGATTTATAATCAGATAGACTAAAATTACATTTGGTGGGTTGCCACGTTATTGTATTTAAAAATAAAAAATAAATAGTGTTGTACCCAAATGATCATGATTCGAATAGTGTGATTGAATCTTTTTAAAAATAATTTTTGTTAGTTTCAATTTTCATTAATAAATTCGCCTAAAAGACTAACATACTACTTTTTTCTAAACAAACTAACTTCACGTTTATTTCCTGTCTGATGTTGATGACCGACAACAATACGTTTTTGTTGTTATTGTCAGAGGATTTGAATTTATTTACCAGGTTCACCACAGCAGCCAATTAAGTTATAAAATTTGTTTACCATATGGGTTAATGTTACAGTCTTCTATTTAAGCTATCTACCCATTTTTTTATCTGGTGGAAAAGGTAAATGTAAAAATAAAACAAATAAAAAAAAAATGCATTGCGCTCTAAAACCAGTTTCTCACACCAACAGTTATAGTAGAGTGATACAAGTGACGCACCACACTAACATGTTTAGCAGAGTGGTACTAGTGACACACCACAAAATTAGTTATAGCAGAGTAATACTAGTGACACACCACAAAATTAGTTATAGCAGAGTGATACTAGTGACACACCACACCAACTGCAGCTGAAATATTTTCATACGGAAAGTTGTTCAGTTTCATGGTATGTATGTATGTATGTATGTATGTATGTATCATAGTAGTGATATTTTATACAATTAATAGCTAGACATATACCTAACCTTGAAAAATGTATAGACAACATCACGTATTCCGATCTTATTTGTACTAAATAAAGATACCACTATGTATCATGGTTTTTACAGAAATAAGTAAAGTAAGTGAATTGAATAAATTTGCTAAAGAGTGGAACTCACTTCCTGCGTCTGTGTTTCCAAAAGCATACAACCCTAATCTCTTCAAAGTAAGAGTGAACAGGCTTCTTCTGTGTGAGCTCGCTCCATCTTAGACTCTGTCTCTGTCCTATGACCTAGACTAGAGTCAAGAGCAAACCCATCATTAATAAAAAAAAAAAGAATATATAGACAAAAAGGTCACGTTGATAGTCTCCTTAGTAAAATATCGGAACTCATGTACCTACCTCCGTTATCTTCTTTTGTTCTTTTATTACTATAGGCCGACCGCTTTAAAAAAACAAAATATCCATTCAAAGAAACACGGGGGACAGCATGCGCCATTCGTACAAAGTGGGGCGGGGTAAATGCCAGAGAGGGGAACGAGTGTCGCTTCTTAGCGGTTAGTTTTCATAGCTACAACCAAGGTCACTGCAAATGTTTAATTGAACGCAAATGAGAACATAAATAGTAAAGTATTCAACCTTACATTTTAAAAAACAATACTATTCATTGTTGATTTCTTGCAACAAAACGAAAAGTTGCGTATAAACGCAAAGTAACGTATATTCACTCTTTTACGTGACCGAGAGTCAAGTATTTATTATGCATATTTATTTACAAATATAACTCCATCGAGAAATCATCTCACAACAGTTCAATGAATAAAATGAATGAGTCAAACCACAACACTAGACTTAGGCTGGCAACATTTAAAAAAAATAAGGCTGTTCTTAGCTGTCAGTTTAGTCTATCTGATTATAAATTAAGGTTTAATTCTTTTCTAAACCTATTTGACGGAAAGGGACAGCACTAATTTAAGGTAAGTTAGGGCAATTTATATCCCGAATTGAGGCCACTGCTAATGTATGTTTAATAATGTACAATTAAAAATGCTAAAGAGTGGAACTCACTACCTGCGTCTGTGTTTCCAAACGCATACAACACTAATCTCTTCAAAGTAAGAGTGAACAGGCTTCTTCTGGGTGAGCTCGCTCCATCTTAGACTGTTTCTGTCCAATGGACTAGACTAGAGTCGAGAGAAAACCCATCCTAAATAAAAAATAATAATAATAAATTTATTATTTTTTTACTGACTTGCAACCGCTGTAGTATGCTGAATCGTTTCGGACACTCTGTGCATTGGTAGGGCTTCTCCCCGGAGTGCGTCCTCTGGTGGTACACCAACGTAGCTTTCGACTGAAAATATTAATTAAATTAATATTATGGGATATAATTTTACGATTTTTAAACGCAAAATATTTTGGAAAGTGATTAGTAATAATAGTTAGACATTTTAATAAGTAAAGCAGTCATGCTCAAGATGTTATTTAAGTAGCTATCATAGAAATAAGGCATATTCTTAAACTCAAAAGATAATTTAAAAACGTCATCAAGGGTTTAGTGGTTATGCATCTCCAATGAGGCGGAGCTGTACAGAGCAGAGCCTAGCGGTGCATAAATTGACCAATCATAAACCTCGAAATCCCAGCTTTGCGTCAGTGAATCATCAGTCTTTTGAAAACTTACAACATTTTCAAGCGCGGGCAGGATTTAAATCTGCGATTTTCGCCATTACTAGTGGCGACGCCTCTTCCATCTGGGCTTCCTTGCCCGCGAATTTTGCAAATGTATTTTAATGCCAGTAACGCGTGGCACGTCTCCACGGGTTAGTTTTGCAACTAATACCCGGCGACTAATTCTATCTTTACAGATTGAATGTAGTCTAAACTATGAAAATCCGCGATTCAAAAAATTTTATACCTAAAAAAGTAATTTAAAATTTGGTATTCAATCATCAGTCGTTCGTGCCGTTAGCCGATAGCTCCCTAAGGTTGCCGTGCCATCTAGGCCATCTAGATAAAATGTCTAGGTTAGTTTTGATTTCAAAAAACTTGGTTATATTCACCGTGCACTTCTTGCCGCATATCTCGCAGACGGCGTTGGAGAGCGCGGGGCTGCGTGCAGGCTTGCTGGTTGCACGCGCGTGCAGGCTTGCTGGTTGCACGCGCGTGCAGGCTTGCTGGTTGCACGCGCGTGCAGGCTTGCTGGTTGCACGCGCGTGCAGGCTTGCTGGTTGCACGCGCGTGCAGGCTTGCTGGTTGCACGCGCGTGCAGCGTTGGCACTCACCGTGCACTTCTTGCCGCATATCTCGCAGACGGCGTTGGAGAGCGCGGGGCTGCGTGCAGGCTGCTGGTTGCACGCGCGTGCAGGCTTGCTGGTTGCACGCGCGTGCAGGCTTGCTGGTTGCACGCGCGTGCAGCGTTGGCACTCACCGTGCACTTCTTGCCGCATATCTCGCAGACGGCGTTGGAGAGCGCGGGGCTGCGTGCAGGCTTGCTGGTTGCACGCGCGTGCAGGCTTGCTGGTTGCACGCGCGTGCAGCGTTGGCACTCACCGTGCACTTCTTGCCGCATATCTCGCAGACGGCGTTGGAGAGCGCGGGGCTGCGTGCAGGCTTGCTGGATGCACGCGCGTGCAGGCTTGCTGGTTGCACGCGCGTGCAGCGTTGGCACTCACCGTGCACTTCTTGCCGCATATCTCGCAGACGGCGTTGGAGAGCGCGGGGCTGCGTGCAGGCTTGCTGGTTGCACGCGCGTGCAGGCTTGCTGGTTGCACGCGCGTGCAGGCTTGCTGGTTGCACGCGCGTGCAGGCTTGCTGGTTGCACGCGCGTGCAGGCTTGCTGGTTGCACGCGCGTGCAGGCTTGCTGGTTGCACGCGCGTGCAGCGTTGGCACTCACCGTGCACTTCTTGCCGCATATCTCGCAGACGGCGTTGGAGAGCGCGGGGCTGCGTGCAGGCTGCTGGTTGCACGCGCGTGCAGGCTTGCTGGTTGCACGCGCGTGCAGGCTTGCTGGTTGCACGCGCGTGCAGCGTTGGCACTCACCGTGCACTTCTTGCCGCATATCTCGCAGACGGCGTTGGAGAGCGCGGGGCTGCGTGCAGGCTTGCTGGTTGCACGCGCGTGCAGGCTTGCTGGTTGCACGCGCGTGCAGCGTTGGCACTCACCGTGCACTTCTTGCCGCATATCTCGCAGACGGCGTTGGAGAGCGCGGGGCTGCGTGCAGGCTTGCTGGTTGCACGCGCGTGCAGGCTTGCTGGTTGCACGCGCGTGCAGGCTTGCTGGTTGCACGCGCGTGCAGGCTTGCTGGTTGCACGCGCGTGCAGCGTTGGCACTCACCGTGCACTTCTTGCCGCATATCTCGCAGACGGCGTTGGAGAGCGCGGGGCTGCGTGCAGGCTTGCTGGTTGCACGCGCGTGCAGGCTTGCTGGTTGCACGCGCGTGCAGGCTTGCTGGTTGCACGCGCGTGCAGCGTTGGCACTCACCGTGCACTTCTTGCCGCATATCTCGCAGACGGCGTTGGAGAGCGCGGGGCTGCGTGCAGGCTTGCTGGTTGCACGCGCGTGCAGGCTTGCTGGTTGCACGCGCGTGCAGGCTTGCTGGTTGCACGCGCGTGCAGCGTTGGCACTCACCGTGCACTTCTTGCCGCATATCTCGCAGACGGCGTTGGAGAGCGCGGGGCTGCGTGCAGGCTTGCTGGTTGCACGCGCGTGCAGGCTTGCTGGTTGCACGCGCGTGCAGGCTTGCTGGTTGCACGCGCGTGCAGCGTTGGCACTCACCGTGCACTTCTTGCCGCATATCTCGCAGACGGCGTTGGAGAGCGCGGGGCTGCGTGCAGGCTTGCTGGTTGCACGCGCGTGCACGCGGCGGTAGTGCGCCGCCTGGTACCGGGCACTTGAGAACGTCTTGTTGCACTATCAACATAGGAACAAAACTTTATTACACTAAATAGAGGCTTAATGCCGTATGATGCCGGCTTAGAATAACATCACACCATTTCTTTCCCGTGGGAGTCGTAACAGACTCGTGGGTTATCTATAACCTGTTACTATGGCGATACACAATTTTCTGAATGACTCTGAAATGTTTGTCAGACCTGGCGTAAATTTTGGTTTTTACAGCCGTTTACGCTCTGTCGACCCCGCAAGGGACTTAGGCGTGATATATGTATGTATGTAACTACTTGCGAAGGATATAGGCGTGATATATGAATGTTTTTAACTTACGAATTTTCACGAAAAGCGTAAATTTTTCGTAACTTTATTTTTCGAAAATAGATAGTATTAGAATAACTGTGTTGTTGTACACGTCTTTTCTGCCTTTCTTTGTAATGTCTCACTTCCGAGGGTCAGCTGTAAGGAATTTCTACTTGGAAATAAGCTGTACCTGTTGTATCGTATTTCTTCACGTTTTGTGTCTTTTCCGTAATGTTTTTGTGTGCAATAAACTGTAAATAAATCCGTACTAATATTATAAATTTGAGAGTTAGTGTGTATATGTGTTTGTTACCTCTTCACACTCAAACGGCTTGACCGATTTGAATGCAATATGGAACACAGGTAGAGTATAACCCGGAATAACACATAGGCCACTTTTTACCGTGGGAAAAACAACTATTACCACGGGAAAATGATTGGCAGCGGGTGAAACCGCTGGGCGGAAATCTAGTAAATAAATAAATAGTATATGATTAGTTAAACGGCGGTCGTTACACAACCATGTCAGAGGCCTACTAGTAGTAATAGGTGGTTGAAAAACTCTGACACCAGGGCTCATCGGGTTGTTCAACGACTCGGTGTTGCACGAAAAGAAGAAGTTTTAAATAGTAAAAACGAGCTTACTTCAATACATTCATACGTTTTCTCATCTCCTTGGTGCTGAGTCACATGTTTCTTCAATAAGTCTTCGTTTAGGAAACTCTCGCCGCAAAAGACGCACGGCCTGAAAAAAAAACAAATACCTTTATTTTCTTGGTGTAGCTGTCAAGTTTTCTTGTAAGAAGTTAGTTTCTTGGTGTTGCTGTATGTAACATGTCATCATTGGCCTCACACGTCTGTGACAGACGATTTAATCAGTGTCTGAGGCAAGACTTTTCATGGCTGTGTAAGCCGATACGGGAGCGGCATAGTTTTCCGCACGCTCTACAAGTGAAGGTGGAACTTGAGACTGGCACATGCATGTTTAGATGACGTTTTTGCCTTTTGTTAGCGAGACCAGAAAACCAGTAACAAAACATTACACTGTGAATAGTGTGAATATCGCTGCCGTGTGCTGGCTCAGAATAGCATCACCCCAATACTTGACGACCGATGTGGCGCAGTGGTAGTGCTACTGCCTGCGACGCAAAGGTTCCGGGTTCGATTCTCGGTGGGGCACTCACAAAGTTGATATTTATAACACTTTGTGAATTTAGCATAGCAGGCTGAACCACCAGATTTTCCGAAAAGACAGCTGGTTCTGTGCTTCGGAGGGCACGTTAAGCCATCGGTCCCGGTCGCTGTTTATGATTACTCAGACTGCGGTCGTTACACAACTATGTCAGAGGCCTACTACTACTAGTAGTAGACGGTTGAAAAACTCTTGACACCAGGATTCATCGCGTCGTCACTGGATGACTCGGTGTCCTACTCGAAAAGAAGAAGATCTGAATACCACCAGTGGGTGTCGTAAAAAGCGACTGAGGGATGAATTCACCCAGGGAATGGGCAGCATCGTTCCCTGTTAATTCAACATCTAGCACTGCGCTCGCTAATCCGCCTGCCAAGCGTGGTGAATATGGCAATACCCCCGACAGGGGGGGGGCCCATGTCCAGCAGTGGACTGTTGTGACTGTTAAGGCGAGTGTACTCATGAAAGACCTAGACAGTGGCGCCACTTCATTAAAAAACACTCTTTTTACAATCAATCTATCAGAATATCCGTTGCCCAAATTTTTAGTATTATCTTTAAGTAAAATTAGAACCTGCAAACTCAATGAAATATTTGCTGTAATTAAAGTTATGGAAATTAATACCAAAAGTGGTCGTTTACGGTATTAGTTTTACTTATGGATAATACTAAAAACTTGGGCAACGGATATTCTGATACATTGTTTGTTTTGCCGTGTGATGCCGGTTTAGAATAGCATCACCCCATTTCTTTCCCGTGGGTGTCGTAAAAGGCAACGAAGGGACTCGAGGGTGTGTATTGCAATTTTGGGCGATGGGCTGACAACCTGTCACTATGGCGAATTTTCGAATTACCCTCAAATGTTTGTCAGACGTGGCGTAAATGACAGTTTTTTGCGGCCGTTTACGCTCTGCCTACCCCGCAAGGGATAAAGGCGTGATATATATATATGTATGTTTGTATAAAGAGAAAACTTTTTTTTTGTGAACTGGCGCCACTGTCGAGGTCGTTGACGGCTACACTTGGGTTAAAAACTCTGACACCAGGGTTCATCCGGCCCTTCATTAAATTGCACACAAGGTACATTTCCTTCTGACACACTCACCTGAGTGTTGGATCACACATTTCATTCTCCGTTAAACTGATATGTTTCGCGACAGCCTCTTCACTACTGAACTGTACGCCACAGAAGACACACTTGTAAGCCGGATTCGGTTCTTGGCCCTGAAACAATCCATTGTGTATATATTTTATTAGAAAACTTGCAAAATTTTCTACCGCGGGCAGGATAACATAACAAGCATAAACAATTTCAAACATGACTGCTTTCTGAGATAAAGCTTAGCCTATGACATTCGGGATAATGTAAGGATTCTTCCGATTGAATTCCCATATGAATCTGTTAAGTGGTTAACGAGTTACAGTTCTTTAAAGAACCGCACATAAACATACATACATTAACGCTAAAAACATTACACTCCTTTTTTTGGTTGAAAGGTCGTGTTAAAAATAATTGCAAGTTTTCTAAAATTATATACCTAACAATGAAAGTGTTTTAAAAATTTGGTATTCTGAAGTAATTTGAAGTTGAAGGACATCTACACGGTTAATACTAAACATTTAAAACACTTCCCGTGTACCTAAGGTATACTATTTTTGAAGACGCAAAATTTTCAGTGGTGGGCAGGATTGAACCTGCGACTTTCGCTGTTACTAGTGGCGATGCCGCTTCCATCTGGGCTAATAGTTGCAAAACTAACCCAGTAGATGAAGCCGTAGTGACACGCGTTATTGGCGTCAAGATACACTTGCTAAATTCGCGGAACAGCGAAGAGCAGCTGTAGCTCAGATTGAAATGGCGTCGCCACTAGTATTGGCAAAATTGGCAGGTTGATTGTTGTTGACACGAATGATGCGCTACATAACAAACATTATGTATCGAGGCGGACAATATTAGTTCTAGAGTGGCACCGAGTTGGATGCTTCCAGAGTAGGACTTGGTCGGAAGGTTCTAGAGTGTCACCGGTTCGGAAAGTTCTAGAGTGGCACTAATACAGAAAGTTCTAGAGTGTCACCGATATGGAAAGTTCTCGAGTGGCTCCGGGTTGGAAGCTTCTAGACCAGAGTAGCACTTGGTCGGAAGGTTCTAGAGGGGCACCAAAAAGGAGGACTACAAAAACAAAATTGCTTGACTATACCTCATTAAGTTGCCTATGCGCTCTCCTTCCATGCGTAAGCAAACCGTGCGCGCTGACGAATGATGCGCCACATAGCGAACATATGTGTCGGGACGGACAACATACGTTCTAGAGTGGCACTGAGTCGGAAAATCTCGTGACACCAGGTCGGTAAGTTCTAGAGCGGATCGGATGTTTCTAGAGTTTATCTGGTGGCACTGGGTTCTAGAAAGGAACCGTGTTGGCATATTTTAAAGAGTCCGGATCAGATTAAAGGGAGGGATTTAAGGAAAAATAGACCAACTATACCTCATTGAGTTGTCTATGCGCTCTCCTGCCATGCGTCAGTAGACCGTGCGCGCTGACGAATGACGCGCCACATAGCGAACATATGTGTCGGGACGGACAAAATAAGTTCTAGAGTGGCACAGAGTCGGATGGTTCTATAGTGGCACCAGTATGGAAAGTTCTACAGTGGCACCGAGTTAGAAGGTTCTAGAGTGGCAACGAGTCGTATGGTTCTAAAGTGGCACCGATACGGAAAGTGCTCGAGAGGCACCGGGTTGGAAGCTTCTAGACCAGAGTAGCACTTGGTCGGAAGGTTTTAGAGTGGCACCAAAAAGGAGGACTACAAAAACAAAATAGACCAACTATACCTCATTAAGTTGTCTATGCGCTCTCCTGCCATGCGTCAGTAGACCGTGCGCGCTGACGAATGATGCGCCACATAGCGAACCTAGTGTCGGAGCGGACAATATACGTTCTAGAGTGGCACTGGGTTGAAAGCTTCCAGGTGGAAGGATCTAGAGTGGCACTGGTATAGAAAAGTTCTAGAGTGGCACGGAGTCGAAAGGTTTTAGTGTAATATAAGGTCGGTAGGTTCTAGAGCGGCAAGTGTAGATTCTAGAGTAGCTCTTGGTCGGAAGGTTCTAGAGTGGCACTAATATGGAAAGTTCTAGAGTGGGACCGTGTCGGAATGTTGTAAAGTGGCACTAAACAAGAGGAATCAAAAAAGAAAATTGCTCTGCTATACCTCATTAAGTTGTCTATGCGCTCTCCTTCCATGCGTCAGTAGACCGTGCGCGCTGACGAATGATGCGCCACATAGCGAACATATGTGTCGGGACGGATGGTTGGTGCGCACGTGGGTGAGATGACTCGTTGGTTTACTGGAATCACAAATCAGAAATGTATTTGCTTAAAACATGACTGGAGACAAAACGGGTATTCTTTATGCCACGTTCAGACTATGACATTATGTGCAGGGAAATAGTAAGGGAAGTGGGCAGTAAACAGGTTACTCGCGCTGCTACTCGTCATGCCACTGCCACTTCCCGTGCTCCCGCGAGTGTCGGCGCCTCGTGCGCGAGTCAAAGGAACGGCAGCACGAGCGCGTGTGGAATGTATTGTTATCTCGCTCACTCGTATTGGTGCGAGAAGAGTATAACGGCAGTGTGTGAACACTCACTCGCGTTGATACTTCCGCGGAAGTATTTCGAGCAATATTCGCGACAGCGGTAGAAGCAGGTGCATGGTGTGAACGTGCTATTAGAATCTGTGGAGAAAGAGAATAGGCGTGGAAATTGAGGGCTCCTCTGTGCCTCAGTATGAGAAATGTCATAGAAACCTATGAAAAAACGATTAGTTCACTTTTTGCCTACGCCTATTCTCTTTAGACTTTAAGATATTATCGGGTGCGAACTAAAAAACTATGAAAAAAGTTTTTTTTTACTGAGGTTTTTCGAAAAGTTTTTTTATTGAGGTTTTTTTTGTACTTAAAGGGAATAACAAAAGCCGAAAGGAGGTCAAGGTGCTCATGAAACTGAACAACTCTCCCTATAGAACATACACACATACACATATCACGCCTACAATCCCTTGCAGGGTAGGCAGAGCGTAAACGGCCGCAAAAGCGGACATTTACGCCACGTCTGACAAATTGTTGAGGGTTTTTCGGAAAATTGTGTATCGCCTTAGTGATAGGTTGTCAGCCCATCGCCTAAAATTACAATACTCGATCCCCTTAGTCGCCTTTTACGACTCCCACAGGAAAGAAATAGAACATGGGTCGAAATATAAGAAAATAATTTGGACCTCCCATACACAATTGGCGATCATCTGGTTAATTTAGCAGGAGGAATATTTTTTAAAGCTTACGACTGATGTTCCATGGAAAAGGTTGTAAGTGGTACCTTTCTTGACCTCCATTCGGCTTGTTATACAATTTTTGTTACTCCTTGTATAGGGCCGGCGAACTTATGCCGGCTTAGAATAGCACCACCCCATTTCTTTCCCGTGGGAGTTGTAAGAGGCAACTGAGGGAATTGAGGGTGTGTATTGCAATTTTAGGCGATGGGTTGACAACCTATCACTATGGCGATACACAATTTTCCGAATGACCCTCAAATATATGTCAGACGTGGCGTAAATGACCGTTTTTGCGACCGTTTGCGCTCTGCCTACCCCGCAAGGGATAATAGGCGTGATATATGTATGTTTGCTTAGATATTTAAAACTACACAACGGATATTGCTGTTTTTTTTAACACGTAATAAGTGCGATTTAAGAGGAAATGTACATGTACAATAAAACGAATATTTTTTTTTTTTACAAAATCTTGCAAGTTTTTCTACCGGGGGCATCACTATTGGCATTAAAATACGCTTGCAAAATTCGCGGGCAAGGAATGAGCCTCGGTAGCCGAAATGAGAGAGGCGTCGCCACTAGTGAGAGCAAAAGTCACAGATACAAATCCTGCTTGCGGTAGAAATAAGCAAGAAAATAACATATGGAAGTTTTCTAAAAAGCATCTATCAGGCAAAGTGTTTTAAAAAATTGGTATTAAACGAATAATCATAAATATAAACTAACTTACTCAAATGACGCTCCACAAATATCACAGACGTATAACACTCCCTGGTGCCATTTGTAATGTTCTTTGGCTCTGCTCCTGAAAAAAAATACAGCAAAATACATACATGAATCGCCTATATCCCTTTCGGGATTTTTCCCGAAATTTTTTGACGAAAAACCGACATTTACGCCACGTCTGAAAATGGTTTGAGGGGCAATCAGAAAATATTATTTCACCATAGTGACAGGTTGTGAGACCATCGCCTAAAATTGCAATTCACATGTAACCCTCGAGTGCTTTAGTCGCTTTTTACGACACCCACGGGCAAGAAATGGGGTGATGCTTGGGACTGGTGTGGGGTAAATAACAGGAAACTCAGTATAAATATCTTTTTTTTTTTTTTGCAAAATTTTCAAGCGCGGGCAGGATTTGAACCTGCAACTTTCGCCATTACTAGTGGCGACGCCTCTTCCATCTGGGCTACCGCAGCTCGATCCTTGCCCGCCAATTTTGCAAGTGTATTTAATGCCAGTAACGCGTCGCACGACTCGCAGGTTCAAATCCTGCCCGCGCTTGAAAATTTTGCACGTATTCAAAAATTGTATACTTAACACGGGAAGTGTTATAAAATTTGGTACTCAAATAAAGACTTGGAACAGTTCAGCTCAAAAAAAATATTCTTTACTTTGATACTAACTATGACTCACGAATATGAAGAGTAAACTAAGTAAGACTCACTTCGCTTTACTAATATGTCCGCAAATCCTACAAATATAGTTCCTGGAGTGCGTCGCTAGCTTGTGTTGTTGTTGTGTGCGGTTGTTCGGGAAACGAAGCTGACAGATGTCACACGAGAAACGACCGAACGACTGGAATAGAAAAATATAGATTCTTATAACTATTATATTTATAATATAATTCCAGAAAGTATTAGTAGGTTTATACAATAAAATTATTGTTTGGATATGTAAAAAATAATGTATTAATTTAATTTAAAATAATATTTTTTATGTCTGTATATCCATATTATTTCTATCAAGTTGATCTAAATTTTATTCATCAAAATCTTACCCACTATACTTTCTCTTATGAAAGCTCAATAACCTATTCTTAATTCATTAATATTTTTCTCTCCAATTTAGTTTAGTCCTCGCCAATTGAAGTAGGTTGCGATCACATGTTATTCGGTAATTATGTATTTGACATGTACGATACAGGCTCTTTTAGTTATTCTACTCTTAAAGTTATTTAATATTGCACATAATTGTAAATGTTGAATAAAAAAATCATTTTATATTTATTAAATGGCATGAGTAGTTCATTTTAATATTTATGTTTTGGAGAGTAGGGATGTTGCTCTTGTATCTTGGCATGCCAGATGAGTATTAAAAACTGGGTGCCGGCTTAGAATAGCATCACTCCACTCTACCCGTGGGTGTCGTAAAAGTCGACTAAGGGATAAATCCAGGAAATGGGCAGCAGCGTTACTATAGTACCGCCGCCGAGAGAAGTCGGTTTTGACAGCTGTCAGATTCGTGACAATACTATGGCAGAGGGTCCATTTTCCTTTGTTGACATCTCTTTTAGTGTGGAGATGACAGCTGTCAAAACCGACTTCTCTCGGCGGCGGCGGTATAGTGAATAAAACACCTTGTACTGCTTTCGCCAATCCGCATGCCAAGCCTAGTCATAAGCATAGTATGTACACTGTCTAATCTTACCTTTATTTTATGCACTACTCTCTTTTTTCCTTTGATTTCTCCTCCACCCAAAGGTTGTCTGGTAGAGATCGCTTTCATCGATAACGCCACCGATGCGCACTTTTAGTTTAATGTTTTTCTGTTACTTATTTGTGTTTTGAATGTGCAATAAAGTGTTTTACTTACTTACTTACATAGTAAGTATGGAAAACACTCCCCTATAGGGGGTGATCCATGTCCAGCAGTTTTTTTTAATTTTTATTAAGGATGGGTTTGCTCTTGACTCTAGTCTAGGTCAAAGGACAGAGACAGAGTCTAAGATGGAGCTCACTCACCCAGAAGAAGCCTGTTAAGGCAGTGGCACTCCCACACACTGACGGAACGCAGCAAGCTACTTGGCGCCAGACTTCGGTGGGATGGTGGTCGCGAGCCAGGCGGCCCCTTACGGAGTGGACTGTTGTGGTTGTATACTCACAGGATGGTGTCTCTCCATGTGGTTCTGGTATGTACTTTCCACCATGAACCCTTTGTAGCACATCTCGCATTTGTAGAACGAGTTTTTGTAGTTCAATGTGTTTTTTCTAGCTTGTAACTGGAATATAGAGAATAAATAAATTTTAGAGCTATGAAAAATTATAACACAAAATAAATGGAATATTATAGAAAATTTAGGCAGGAATTGAACCTGCGACTTTCACTATCAGTCTTTCCATCTTAATGCCAATAACGCGTGGCACGGCTCCATCTACCGGGTTAGTTTTACAACTATTTCTAAGCAACTAATTAATTCTTTGCGATGAAATCCCGAGATAAATTGAATACCAAATTTTAAAACAATTCTCGTGTTAGGTATAACATTTTAGAAAACTTGCAATATTTCCTACAGCAGGCACGATTTGAACCTACAACTTTTGCTATCTTAAATGGAATATAGTAATAACATAGAAAATAGTCTCCATGAAAGTAAGATTTGCCAAATTAGGCATTGGCTCAAATAAAGATCCACTAGGACTCACTAAGACTCAATTAGACTCATAAGACCTCATTTCAAGTTATAAATTCTCTTTACTTATCTTAAATTAGTGCTGTCTATGACTTTCCGTCAAATGGGTTTCGTAAAGGATAGGAGATATTTTAGTCATGTCTTGTTTTATAATTTGACTCAAACTAAGTATTATCTGTCAAAATAAGGCGACGATAGCGACTACATTGACTGTTAATAGCGAAGAACCAATTGAAATTCTTAGACAAGACTTAGATATCTCCTATCCTTTTCCGAACCTATTTGACGGAAAGTGGCAGCACTAATTTAAGGTAAGTTAAGAGAATTTTTATCGTCATGATTTTTAATTTTATTCTTAATCAATCAAAAAGACTTAGCATTGACTACCTACCTCCAGTATTTGTTCTTCCTTGCTCAAAACAACAACCTCAACATCGTAGTCACAGGCCACCGGCTTCGCATCAACATCATCAAACTGGTCATCGTTGTTGTCAAAACAGTCATCGAAATCTAACGGTAAATCCTCAAGTTCGGTTTTTATCACGGACGGTTTCATGTCTTGGCTTAACTCTGGTAGTGTTGGTGTGGCTATTTAAGAAAGTATAACGGAACTGTTTAGTTTTTATTATAGCTTTTTTAGAGACAGAAAAAGTAATGGTACATACATATATCAAGCCTATATTCTTTGCGGGGTGGGCAGAGCGTAACGGCCAAAAACTAACATTTGAGCCACGTCTGACTAACATAGAGGGTCATTCGGAAAATTGTGTATCGCCATAGAGACAGGTTGTCAGCCCATCGTCTAAAATTGCAATACACGCCCTAGAGTCCCTTCGTCACCTTTTACGACACCCACGGGAAAGAAATGGGGTGATGCTATTCCAAGCCGACATCACACGGCAACATAGTTTTTATTATAGCATTTTTAAAGACAGAAATAGTAATACATACATATATCAAGCCTATATTCTTTGCGGGGTAGACAGAGCGCAAACGGCCGCAAAAAACGAACATTTGAGCCATGTCTACTCCTTGAAATGTTTTCAGTTAATTTATTTCCAACTTTTATTTATCATTGTTACATACATACGCCTTGCGGGGTGGGCAGAGCGTAAACGGGCTTAAAAAACAAATGAACATATACGTCACATCTGACAAACATTTGAGGGTCATTCAGAAAATTTTGTTCGGCTGACGACCTGTCACTATGGCGATACACAATATTTCTGAAACCGTTCTCAAATATTTGTCAGACGTGGCGATAGTGATCGCATTTTTACGACCGATTACGCTCCCCCTACCCCGCAAAGGATACAGGCGTGATATGTGTATGTATTCATTCAATTCAATAGATCTGCAAAGGCTGCAGTGCCTGTTGGTCTCTCAGGACCAACCCCTACTTCTCAAATAATAATAATAAATAATGTATTCATACCCTCATACCTTTAATATCATGTTTCTTTTTCCTCTTCTTCTTCTTGACAAACTTGACCAATGGTTCCTCATCACTGCTTTCCTCCACTTTAACATCGTTCTGCTCAATTATATTGTTCAGTAGAGACGTCAGATCGTTGTCTAACGTCAACTCTTCCTGCTTGATTGTAACGGAGTTGTGAATGGTTGTGTACGGTAATGTTAGGTTGTGGGACTGACGGTCTATACTGTGGATATATTCCGATGTTATCTGGAAACAAAGTATATTCTTGTTAATAAGTGATTACATACATAGATACATAAATCACGCCTATATCCCTTACGGGGTAGGCAGAGCCTTAACGGCCGTAAAACGGATATTAACATCTGACAAAAGTTCGAGGGTTAATCAGATAACTGTGTATCTTTAGTGACAGGTTGTCAGCCCATTGCCTAATATTGCGATACACATCTATGGGAAAGAAATGGGGTGAATCTATTCTAAGCCGGCATCACACGGTTTACTAGACTACATGAAAGGGACAAACAATTTTATATCAGAGTTTAGCGTTGCTAGGACACAATTATCCTGATAGTTTAAGACTCTTGCTCCAGAAGCTATCACTCCTGAAAGGCTCAAAACTTAGAAACTAAAAAAATATTCAGTAGCATTACTCAAGAACGATAAAAGAGTTTTGTCTGTGTGAAACATGTATATTTCATAAGCTTTAAAGTTGCCGTAGATATTTTTTCTCTAATATCTATGGTTTTCGAATTATTAGTAAATAATTTTCAGAAAATAGAGTCTTTAGCCATTCTAGAGTGGAGCAAGAATCTTAAACAGGGGAAGTTTTAGGATGATTGTCTTTTAGCATCCCTAAACCTATTACCCAATTAAAAAAGGTTAATCTCTTCCATTTTGTCAATACCAGATTTCAAGCATGCGTTGACTGTAATAAGTAGGTAATTATGTAATTTCAAAAATATTTATGTTATCATGAGTGTACAAAGAGTTGAATAGCTTTGTTTGTAATTTTAAAAGTGACTAATGTCACTGAGATTTTAAAAATAAATGCAACTAAAGAAAAAGAAATGCCTTTCATAGTAGATTTGGTTGGATGGATTAGAGCACATTAAGGAGAGGCTATTAAGTCATTCATAGTGTTATCCCATTGTACTTTATTAGGCATCTGATAGCTAGGCTATTTATTTTTATCATACTAAGAAGTTGTACTTTCGAGTCCCATCGTCGCCTCTTACGACTTCCACAGGAAAGAAATGGGGTGATGCTATTCTATGGGACTCGAAGGTGTGTATTGCATTTTTAGGCGATGGGCTGACAACCTGTCACTATGGCGATACTCAGTTTTCCGAAAGACCCTCAAATGTTTGTCAGACGTGGCGTAAATGTCCGTTTTTTGCGGCCGTTTACGCTCTGCCTACCCCGCAAGGGATAAAGGCGTGATATATGTATGTATGTAAGAAGTTGTACACATCAACTGCCTCACTTTATGCCTTCTCACTGCCCTAGGTCTGCTGTAAGAGATTTCTTATTAGAAATAAGCTGACCTGTTGTGTATTGTTCTATATGTTATGGCCTTTGTGTTTTATTTATTTATTTTTATTTAACTGTTTATTGCACACAAGATAAAACACAGAACAATTACATTAAAGAAAAACAACACAACAGGTACTACTTATTTCTAAAAAGAAATCTCTTCCAGCAGTCCTACGGTAGAGAGATAGCATAAGGTAAGGCTGATAAATCGTGCACAATTAAATTAATGTTTTATTGTGTACAATAAACGGTTAAATAATAATAAATAGGCTTTGAGTGCAACTGCTATACATGGTGTAAAAAAATGAGCTGAGAATATTTCAAGGGGTGAACCAGTACGTGAAACTGAACAACTTTCCCCAAGGAACATAGGTCGAAAACTGAAAAAATATTGGCCCTCCCATACATATTGTCCCGGCCGGGTAATAAGTATGGGAGGGTTAAATTTGTTCCTTGGGGAAAGTTGTTCAGTTTCACGAACTGGTTCACCTCTTAAAATATTCTTAGCAAATTTTTTTACATCCTGTATATATTTTATTACTGTACCTGATGTTCCTCAACTATGGCATATGTAAGTAGCTCTTGTGCATTAATGCACTTCTGCCGGAACGCTGCACATTTGAGCAGCAGTGCAGCGCAGTAGCTGCAGATCTGCTGCGGCCGCCCGTCTACTTGTGACATCTGAAATATACAGAAGCAAAATTATGCATATTTAGTGTATGTATATAAAGCTTCAGTGAATTTTTATTGTTTGAATGTTGATATCCTAATGATGGATTCAAAAATGGATTGAATAAAAAAGCATCAGTTGATATTGAGCCATATGCCTATGCCCAAAATGACACTCAGTGTATACTTTTCGGGGCGGAACACAGAGTAGTACTTCCTAAGCGTTTCTGGTTAAAATTGGTTAAAAGGTACTTGAAAATTAGGGTTGTTTTTAGGGAACGTGCAAGTATTAAAAAAACTAATACTATCAAGTTTCCGTGTTCTCCAATCTAAGATTAGATCACACATAAGCTTTTAACGCTTTTCGAATTCTAATTATACATTTCTTTATAATAATGCTTTACTAAGCCAAACCTGCAATCCAGTAAGATTTTGATACGCCGTTATAAGTTCATATTTGACCATATTGTAAAGTTTTGCTTCTGTAGCAAGACACGCCCGACATGCCGATATATGTTCCATTTAGATCAGTTAAGTTTTATTACATAAAATCATAAATAATTTGGTAAATAAACGAAACTCCCAAATAAAATGCACGGTGGACTGTATCTGTATCATATACTCTCGAGTTTGGTTGACTTGTTAGACAAAGTAAGCAAATATTTTTTGTATATCGTTGTCTCTTTCTTTCATTCCACTTAAATTCAGAAAAACCGGAAATCCCAAGTTTTTGAACGTAACTCTGGTAACAGTCAATGCTGCCAACATGATAAATCAAAATATTTGACATGACTAGTGCTGTATTCAATTCAATTAAAAGTCGTAAGCAATGGCATGTCATGTGTAGATAAAATGAACCACTTATGTCTTGGTATATATTGTGTTTTGAAATAAGCTTTTGATTTCGTTTTTATATATAAATTAGTCAAGGGCCATACATATATATCTATATACAGTTATGCTAATTGTTTTATTATTAATTTTAATGGGAAGTCGTTCATTCGTTCGCGCACATCACTAGCATTGTACAATGTGGCCGCCATTTTGCCACAGAATATGGCGTTCTTTTCTCAGATAATAAAATCAGATTAGTGCTAACTACTATTCTATATCTGTGGCTGTGAAAATATGGATAAAACGGAGTATTGCTCTTTTGTGAGCATGGATTACATTATTTGTGAGTGCGGAGACAATTTTCCAGACGAAGACGCTTTGAAAGAACACCTTGCTAATGAGCATGGAATCGTCAAAGCAGAGAAGGTAAATTTTGCTGAATTTATAGAACCAAAGAGCCGGAGTTTCTAAATACCGCGCCAGTTTCAACCTTTGTTTGAAACTTTTTTGGAGCAGTGTTTTTTTATCATAATAATAATAGCTTATAGTCTTAAGCTGAATCAGTTCGTAAAACTGAACAACTGTCTCCAAGGTAAGAGCTGCTAGTGCACCTCAAAAATTTTTGTAGTCATTATTAGAGCAGTTAAAAAAGGAATTTTTATTATGTAGCAGTAAACTATATTTTGTTTGCAGCCCACTAGTCCAGAACCAGAACTAGATGACACGACTAATGAAGAAGTTGTGAAATATGAAGAGGTGCTACAGGAAGAAGATGTGGTAATTTATTTAACTTATTTTTATAACTTTTCGTCTATCATAAGTCCCTGTACTCTTTCTGGGCTGATGCACAATTGAGCTACATTTAACTCTCTCATGGTCCAATGATCCCAGCACTTGCCTTTGGATCCGGAGGACTTCTCGGGGGAACACACAAAGTGAGAAATTTATTCTTTCTACAACTTCTCTTTGTACAATTGTTCACAGTTTGGTTAGGGCATTGCAGGCTGAACCACTCGATTCACTTCCAGATAGATGGTTCTATGCTAGGGAGGGTTGCTGTCTATTTTCTACTTTGCTGATTACTCTTAAGCAGAAGTAACACAAACATGACACATTACTACTAGTAACCTTGAAGGTGGTGGGTACCTTTTTGTAAGCTAATTTAGGTAATAATTTATTTATTTATTTATTTATAGCCTTTAATCAGATTTCCATTATTTTTCGTCCCACTTTTACTATTTTTTTTTTCTCTCTGTGTGCTTTTCAGCAAAGGCCTCCCCCAATATTTTCCATTCATCTCTTTCAAGCGCCACTCTTGGCCATATTCTTCCCGCCATTTCTACTATTTCGTCTTCCCAGCGTCTGATTGGTCTACCTCTTTTCCTTTTATTTCCTATAGGACACGACATTGTTATGTTTTTACTCCACTTTTATGGTCCACGGATAAGGTGTCCAGCCCATTTCCACTTCAGTTTTTTCACTTTGTAGGTAACATTAGCAATATTTGTTTTCCTTCTTAGATCACTGATCTTCTTAGGTAATAATTAGTTCCAAAATAATCTCTTTTACTTTCTCTAGCAAGAAGAAGAAGACCAGCCAACCGAGTACTTCATTGAGAACTCTTCCCTCTCCACTCTTCAGTTCATAATGCCGGAGGGCATTAAGACTGAGAACATTGTGGTACAGTACATGGATGAAAATGGCGCGTTAATCACTAGCATACAAGATGTGGCGTTGGCTAGTTGTTCAAACGAAGAGTCACAAGATTCTTGTAAGTTTGTATTTATTTGTAAATATTTTATTCTATGGTGCAACATTTGGGATTTCTTTAGTATCCTGCGGCATTGATAGAGGCCAAGTGGCGCGGAGGTTAAGAAGGGCTTAGGAGAACCCCCCCTAAAAGGGGGAAGTGCGGAAATCACCTCCCATTTTTCATACATTTTGAGTATATGTTTTCGCGCCCTGCGTCGTTTCTGGCACATCGCCGGAAACGACGCAGGGTTTCTGGCACATCGCCGGAAACGCTCGCTCCGCTCGCTCGGCTCGTGCGTTGTGGTCACAGTTCTGACCTAACCTAACCTGGCCCTTTTCAGCGCCAGGTTGGATTAGGCTATACCTAACGGACCTACAAAGTCGAAACTCCAATTAACGATTTCTCGAAAATTAAATATTTCCGCATAAAAAGCCACTAGCTGGTAATCATTGGCATCATTGCCCATCTAATGACGCTTAAATTATTATTATTATTTATTATTATTATTTATTTAAAAAGACATATAAAGCATCAACTTTACTTGGTGCCGTTAAACTCTAGAAAAGTTTGTGTCGGCACTGCACATTCCTCAGTTATACAAAATAAATATAAGATAAAAAGACAAATAAACTCGTAAATCGTGCGGCAGGATACTAAAGCCAACCCAAACATTTTTTAATGTAGTCTGTCTTTCTCCTGCACATCATCTCAGGTATAAAACTTGCAATATTTTATAAATATTGCTAAATTTTATAAAACTTGCAAAATTTTCTGGCAGGGTCCTACCCTTGGTAGAAAATATTGCAAATTATTAACTGTTTTAAACTTTCGCGGTCACACATAATAACTCGGAATACTCACCATATTAACCCACTCACTCACTTATTTGCCGTGTGATGCCAGCCTAGAATGGCATCACCCCATTTTTTTTCGATCATATACGATTGCAAATTTTTCAAATGATAATTCGAGTGGCGTAAATATTCATTTTCTTCGACCGTTTACGCTCTGTCTACCCCGCAAGGGATTATAGACGTGATATATGTATGTATGTATAATAATTGCCGTGTGATGCTGGCTTAGAATAGCATCACCCAATTTCTTTCCCCTGGGTGTCGTAAGAGGCGACGAAAGGACTCGAGGGTGTGTATTGCAATTTTAGGCGATGGGCTGACAACCTGTCATCAAGGCCCTACTTTATAATTACTAATACACAACTTTCCGAATGACCCTCAAATGTTTGTCAGACGTGGCGTAAATGTCCGGTTTTTCGGCCGTTTACGCTCTGCCTACCCCGCAAGGGATTATAGGCGTGATATGTGTGTGTGTGTGTGTTTGTGTGTATAATAACTCGAAATACTGAAACAGCGTTCTTACCGCGATACTTATTTTAGTTGAATTGTTCGTTATTGCGACCCAGTTGCATACGCCATGATCAGGGTTCATCGGGTCGTTGGACGACTCGGTGTCCCACACGAAAAGAGAGAGAGGGTTTTAAAGATTCAAAGATATTATTTTCTTAAAACACGGTATAAAGTAGGTAGAGTAACATATTATTACATTCGTGTTTTGCTAAACAAATATTGAATGCAAACAAAAAGTAATGTCTTAAAATAATTCTTTTACGTCGTGAAAAGTATTGAAGTATTGTCGGAGCAACTGAACAATGTTGCAAGTTTTCTTAAATTATCTGACTATATTTTTAACTTTAACTCTAACTCGATGTTCGACCCGAAATGAAATTTAAATTAAATTATCATACTAAGTAAGTTTTACACATCAACTGCCTCACTTTATGCCTTCTCACTACCCTAGGTCTGCTGTAAGAGATTTCTTTTTAGAAATAAGCCGACCTGCTGTGTATTGTCCTATATGTTATGTCCTTTGTGTTATATTGTGTACAATAAACGGTTTAATAATAAATAATACTAATAATAATAATAAGAAAACAAACTAACTCGTACATGCATACATCAGCCTATTGCAGTCCACTGCTGGACGTAGGCCTCCCTCAGGGTACGCCATAGGGCACGATCTCCCGTTTTCGCCATCCAGTCGCTACCAGCCGCCTTCTTTAAGTCATCTGTCCATCTGGCCAGAGGTCGTCCAACACTACGCTTGCCGAGGCGTGGCCTCCACTCGAGAACCCGCTTACTCCACCGTCCGTCGGTTCTACGACAAATATGCCCAGCCCATTGCCACTTCAGTTTGCTACACTTCCAGACTATGTCCTCTACTTTGGTCTTTTTGCGGATAGTCTCATTCCGGATTTTATTCATTATAGAGATACCGACCATACACCTAACGTAACTGCAGCCCATTCCCTGATCGTAGTAACGAACTAACTCGTATCAAATTTATTTTAATTTCAGTGCCAACATCAAACCAGACACGCAGGAAAGTCGTATTCAGGAAGGAGCAGATTCAAGAGCAAGTTGTTATAATAGGTCAAGAGAATACGGAACACGACTACGACAACAAGGAGGTTGACACAAATGCGCTGACGCAGTACCGTTTCTGTGAAGTGGTGAGTGACAGTTCATTCTGGGTGTAAACTAATTGACAGCTAATATTTCAAAAGGTGAACTAAAAGCACAGAATAACCAATAGTATGTAGTATATATTATACATACAGAACGGACACTCACCTCCCCGCACCCCAGCCCCCGACCCGCCCTCGCCCGAGAAATGTCAAAATACCAGTGCAGTGGAGAATTAAGTAGAAACTAGCGCTAGGCATGTTACATCCTCTTTGGTAGTAACTGTATGTATTCATCAGGTTAGGTATAAAAATCAACCTGCATGCAACCCTGCACTCACACATCTGTGATCACCCACACATGCACATGTAGAAATGACAGTTGTCTATAAAGAGTCTGCTGTATGGAGTGTCCGAGGTGTGCTAAAAGTACCGCCGTTCCAATAAGTCGTATTTGTCAGCTGTCATCTCAATACTAAGAGATGTTAACAAAGGAAAATGGCAGAGGGGCCATAGTATTATCACGAATCTGACAGCTGTCAATTACGACTTGTTGGAACGGCGGTACTTTAGTTCAAGAAACGTCAAAAGTTTTAATAGGGAGGAACTTAGAACTTATTGCTAATTTAAGTAAACTTGCAAAATTTGCTACCGCGGGCAGGATTTGAACCTGCGACTTTCGCCATCACTTGTGGCGACGCCTCTTTCTTCAGGCTACCGAGGCTCATCGGCTAGTCCATACTTGTGCGGATTTCTTTTATTTTTACACCTTGTATTGCGGTTATGTCTGTTACAATTTCTAGTGAAAGTATTTAGATTATTTTTTACATACGAGGGCGGAGTGATAAGTAAGGTAAAAATAAAACAAGGAATGAATTTTATTTAATTCTTATTTATTATTTTTCAACGTAATTTCCATCTAAGTCAATACTCTTCATCCAGCGTTTCTCTAACTTTTCTATCCCTGCCATATAATACGATTTCGGCAACCCTTCAAAATAGGCATTGGTTTCCTCCATGATCTCCTCGTTTGATCCAAATCTTTTTCCACCAAGCCATTTTTAAAAATTCGGGAACAGATAGTAGTCGCAAGGGGCTAGATCTAGCGAATAGGGTGAGTGAGGAAGTAACTCATAGCCCAACTCGTGGAATTTGGCCATGGCAGTCGCGCAGGTGTGAACTCGTGCGTTGTCCTGGTGAAACCAGATTTTCTTCTTGGCCAAGTGCGGTCGTTTTTCAAGTAAATTTTTGTGAAATTGGTCTAATAAATTAGCGTTATACTCGCCATTGATTGTTTTTTCCTTCTCAATAGGTAGTCAATATGGATTACCCCACGTACATCCCAAAAAACTGTAGCCATAACCTTATTGGCCGATAAAACTGCTTTTGCCTTTTTCGGAGCTGGTTCGCCAGCAGCAATCCACTGTTTTGATTGTTCTTTGGTTTCTAGTGTATGGTGATGGATCCATGTTTCATCAACTGTTATAAAACGTCGAAAAAATTCAGATTTATTACGCTGTAACAACGCCAAATTTGCCTCCGAAGCAGTCACACGCACGCGTTTTTGGTCAATAGACAGTAAACGCGGCACCCATCTTGCGGACAGCTTCTTCATGTCTAAATGTTGGTGTGAGATATTGCACACACGTTCATCTGAGATGCCTACTATCTCGACTATCTCCCTCACTTTAATTCTTCGGTCGTTCAAAACTAAATCGTGGATTTTAGCGATCATTTCTGGAGTAGTGACCTCAATTGGGCGCCCTTGACGTTCAGCATCACTTGTGCTTGTACGACCACATCGGAAATCTGTAAACCACTTATGGATAATTTTGATCGACGGAGCAGATTCCCCATAATATTTATCAAGCCTTTGTTTCGTTTCTGTAATAGTTTTTTTGTGAATAAAATAATGTTTAATCAACACATGAAATTCACTTTTCTCCATATTTGCGACAATGCGTCCATTTGTTTTTTTTAATGGCCGCCAAAATAAAAGTAGCCGGCTGTACTGGCTGAAAATTTAAATTAAGAACTTCAAAAGAGTCGCAAACAAGGAGGTTGCACACTTGTGCTTGCACGCAATTGGTGATAATATTCTTCTAAGATTGATTTTTACCTTACTTATCACTCTGCCCTCGTACATGAAATTTTTCGAGAATATATTGGATTGGTACAGTCAATCATACATAATATTAATTTCCTTAACCAGTTCCCTTCGGAAATCACGACTGCACAGTTTATTATCTCTACTAATGACCCTTTTTTAGAAAACATAATTTGTTATAATATCAGGTGCACGGCCCCACAGCAAAATTCCATATCATATAATGCTGTGAATATTAGTAAAGGAAACAGGCTCACAATGTACAGTCAAGCTCACGCCTGGTTAGACTCAAACCGCTAATGTAAGTCTTAAGGTGCTATTCCGAACCGAGCGGCCGACAGCATATGCCGCGGCGGCCGACCTTGGCCGCCGCCGCGGCACGACTGGTTCGTATGGGTTTGTATGGGATACTATCCGAAGCGAGCGGCCGACGTCGGCCGCCGCGGCATGTGCAGTCGGCCGCTCGGTTCGGATAGTATCCCATACAAATCCATACGAACCAGTAGTGCCGCGGCGGCCAAGGTCGGCGGCCGCGGCATATGCTGTCGGCCGTCGGCCGTCGGCCGCTCGGTTCGGAATAGCACCTTTATGCGTGCGGCATAAGAATGGTTCAAAGTCCAAACTCTCTAACCCAGCCTGATCTTGACTGTACAAACATCATGATGTCAGGACATAGATGTACTATTTTCACACAAAATCTCAATCTTAAAGTACCTGTTTTGTCGCAAAGAATAATAAGCGTACGGAAAAACGAGACGGGAGGTCATATTACTTTTTTCGTTCGCTTCTAATCCGTTGCGATGCGAAGTCTACTATGATAACTGTTCAATGGGCCAGTTATGTTCATCTGTCGTAAAATTGTTATAAATATTGGCTGTAAGAAATCCTGTAAAATTTTAAAAGAAATTAAATCTTCTGAAATGTCACTATGTTAAGTACAGTCGGTTGTATGTAGCACATAAGGTACCAGGGGTACTCCAAAGGAACTGAATCAATTTTGCCACAGCAATATCTTTTTCTTGATATGAATATGTATTAGTACCTCTAGAAAATGTCTTATTTTATGGGAATAAGCTAAAAATTTGAATATGCATTAACTGGGTTTAAAAATAATTCAGTTCTTTTGAAGCACCCCTGGTACCTTATGTACTACAACCGACTGTACATTTTCAGAACCGAACGTCACTTGTATATGTAATGTTTTTCTTATCAGTGCGGCAAATCGTTCAAAAGCGAGCGCTCTGTCAAGATACATTTCCAGCGCAAACACGTGAAACCCGGCGACAAGAAAACCAATCAGTACAAGCCGAAGAAGAACGCGGTATGCGAGGTCTGCGGGAAGAAATATGTGGTGAGTACACACACAAACACACACGCACGCACGCACGCTCACACGCTCACACACTCACACACTCACACACACACACGCACACACACACACACACACACGCACGCACTCACGCATACATGTATACACACACGCACACACACACACACGCACTCACGCATACATATATACACACACAAACTCATACACACACACACACACACACGTGGACACACACACACACACACACACACACACACACACACACACACACACACATGGGAGGTAAGAAGACAACCATCAGTCAGTACAAGCCCAAGAAGAACGCGGTATGCGAGGTCTGCGGGAAGAAATATGTGGTGAGTACACACACACACACACACACACACACGCAAGCACGAACGCACGCACACACACACATACACACACACACACGCATACACACACACACGCATACACACACACACGCATACACACACACATGAGAGGTAAGAAGACAACCATCAGTCAGTACAAGCTCAAGAAGAACGCGGTTTGTGAGGTCTGCGGGAAGAAATATGTGGTAAGTACACACACACACACACACACACACACACACACACACATACACACACACGCACACACACTTACACACACGCACACACACTTACACACATACACACACGCACATACACACACGCACACACACACACACACACACACACACACACACATGAGAGGTAAGAAGACAACCATCAGTCAGTACAAGCCCAAGAAGAACGCGGTATGCGAGGTCTGCGGGAAGAAATATGTGGTGAGTACGCACACACACACACACACACACACACACACACACACACACATATATGTCGTAACGGCCGAAAATCAGATAGTAGGCTAGCAGCTATAATTAATTTTAACATTAAGATCAGGACGCGAAGTACCAAAACCAAGGAACGATGAAAGGTCATTTGAGCCTTGCGCTACGCCCGATCGCTCAAACAACACTCACTCGGAATCACTCTGTTCCCAAAAATGCCTTTAGCCAAACCACTTGACACAATATGTCTACTACATGCTTCGACCGACGCCAACGCATAGGTACTCAATTAATGCTCTTTCCATAAAATACATCAAAAAGTGCACTTTACTTCATTCCTCAGGTTTAATACCTCACGCTCCGACACGGCCTTCCTGACTTACACACGTCCTCGTGTGGTCACAACTAGCCATTTCACAATATCGTTCGGTTATCTTGACAGACATACTCTAGCTTATAGCCCATAAAACCATAATAATCTGGCTAGACTCCTGAACTGAACAAAGATCTAGTTGATCACAATAGTTCGCTTCGTTCATTTGAACATGTGAACAGGTCTTTATCGGTGAACTGCATGAACCGAATGCAGCTCAGTATTCATTGCGGTTTTAAGTATCTTTGATCCAAAGTACTTGCTAAGTTAACCATCCTGTTTGGTACTTACTTACTTACTTCCTAATACTTGTTTGTTAAATTTGACTTGATATTCATAACAACAAATCTATTATCTCCAAATCGTTCAAGTATTTTTCACGTTTGTGTTATTATTTGCTAAATAAATATACAGGCCCATTTTCGTTTGCACTTCAAATACTCTCATAAGCCATCCAAAACGTTTTTACCCTTACATGATTAGTAACTATGCACTCTTTTACTGTGCTGTCAAACTTAACAGTTAAGGAAATACCATTTACACCCATTATTGTTTCAACTTTGACAAGGTTACGGTTAAGGTTACGGGTTTATTATGTGACAGACTACAAATTGAGTGTGAACCATAAATTTTAAACCCACTTGAACCGGCCGTTTTCGTCGCTTTCTGTTAACTTAAATCACTTTACTACTTATTGAAAGACAAGTGCCCATAAAACAATATTCTAACTTGAAAACAATACAATAATTGATACGAGTACCGCAATAAAGTCTTTTGTTGCATCTGGCCACCGTCGCAACGGTCACAGAGCTTCCCCACCATGGGTCACTCAACACTGTCAATCACAGTCACAGATCCCCGCCACGGATCTCAGGCCGACACCACCACCTTGTGGCACGCCTACTGGTAACACCGGTTACCTGGAGCGACATCATACATAACAGTAATGACCACAGTAATCACCTACTTGGTCAAGTATGATGCCCTCAACGAATCCATGCGTCCATCAAAGACACCATCTGATCACACAGATCAGCAAAGCGGATGGTGAATGAGCCACTGCAGCTGGCCACTCACCCGATCAGATCATAGTTCCCCGGGCTATATCTGACCCAACACAACATGAGACCACACTGTCTCCACAATTTGAGACCACACTGTCTCCACCATGGCACGCGCTCCTCCCGCAGAGGTCTTAAGTCAGAGTCAATAGGTAGGTACGTACGGTGATCACAGTCATAGTATATCGTCGTGAGGGGTCGGGAGGACAAACACGTCCATCATTGCCAGCAACAAAAACTTTAACTGCTACTATCATCTGATTAATTATGCAATTTTATGGGTACTTTACTTTCAGGCATTTTAGCTTTCTATCCCAGCAAGGCACATAACAGCTATATGAAGATAGCCAGATTACGTTTTCCTGCTCAAGATAGCAACGCAAATCACTATAGTCATACGATTCAGTACTTCTAAAATGAAAACAAGTTCATATCAAAATGTAACTTTTGACAACCGTTTCTATTATCACATTAGATCCATTCAATGCTTATCAGATTAAAAATAATTCTTATTTTATTCCACCTTTACAAAGCATGTATTTATTTGAACTAAGCACTGCTTTGAGAGCTTAATTTTCATGAATTGCTTCATCGAGTAGGTGATTTAATATCTCTCAATTAATCTTCCATGTTGACAGAATAATTTAATGAAATCTATTTTGTTTATATGATAGGTACCTAATTCATATCACGTACCAATACTCAAATATCAATTGCACTCAATATGCAATTCACTATTTACATCTTTCGTCGAAGTCAGTGCTATAAAATTCTAAATTACTTGCACAACATAGCCACGTAATCTTAGCTTTAACAACATCAACCCATTGTATCCAACAATACTCAGTTTTTATTTTTACCGAGACAAAATATTAATGCGGTTCACGCAGAAATTTACACAACGACCCCATTCAAATGCTCTATTTATCACCACCACGGCAAAGCACTACGTTCCTGATTTAAAAATTATTTCTCCTAAATTGATTAACGCTATACGCATTTAAGTTAATCTTCTTAAGTGACAGTCATAGTTATGCTTAACCGTCACAACTTCAGGTTACTTTTCTAAATCCCTTATGGTAAAAGTTAATTAACAAAAGAGTTTTTGCTATCCTCGCATTATGAAAACAATACAAAGATCTCGTTCATTTCTCCAAATATACTATGTATGGCAACACGTGCTGCACCACGGGTATCAGTAAACCCAGCCACCCTGCCTGTGACTAGTAATAGATAATAGGCGTCGCTACGACCCTTAGTCATTTAATTTTCTACATCAATGTCCCTTTTAGAACAAAGCTATTTTATCAGATAACATAATAGAGCTACAGCAATGCTTTAAAATGTTTTCGGCACTATAAGGAAATGCCATAACCATTATCATTATTTATTAGTTTTAAACCTCAAGTGTGTTTCTCCCAAACTAAATAACAAATCCAACGCGAGAGTGATTCTCAAACTGTAAGTAGAGTATAATGTCTTCTGGCTTTAGGTACACATACAGCAGCATTCCCCTGGGTTCTAAACCAGCAACGAATTGTTCAGTTTAAAAAAAAACATATCCTAATGGAAAAAATAAAAAAATAAGTACACCTCTCATACAATATCTTTGTTAAAATTCAAAATACGTTGATTGAAAATTACTAACCCATTTTTTTATATTTCCGACAATTGCTCTGTCTATATAGGTACCAACTCTGCAAAAGCTTTTATTTCAATAGTTTCGCATAAATGCAAATCTGTACCAGGTAAAATTCTATACCAATTTCAGTAAAGATTGAGAAACAGTCGCTATTCCCAAACCAAAACACAACGCCTTGGTTCTCATAGGTACTTGAAAAGACCCTTTTTTTGTTTCCGCCGATATCAAATAGCCGACCCATAGTTTGACTTTAGGTTTGTTAAACTTAGTTCTAAAAATAGACTGATTTATCGATTTATCCATTTCCAAAAGTTTGAAAACACGCTAAAAAATATTTTACTGTAACGATACATGCGTCACTTTATACGATGCGAACAATAATGCAATGCAATAATTGCAAAAGATCAGAAATCCTTCTTTACACAATAAAATACGAAATCAAAACTTCCAAACTAGGCCAAGAATTGAACCTGAACCTTCATGTTCCTTGCAACAGTCTACCAACTGTGCCAACGAAAACGAAATACGTGGACAACTAACTGTACACAACAAAACTAAAACATGTTTCTTTTTATTTGATTATTTCCGATTCCAGAGACATCTTCCAATCATAACAACGTCACCCATTGACAGAAAATGAATTAATCTTTATGTTTTCGTGAATCTAATTTCTTATCCAAAATAATTATTTTATCGAATGATTTTTCATCAAACAATAATGCCAATTGAAATCCGATAAAATTGACTCCAGTCCAACTTAGGTCCACGTTTATAAACAAATTCAGTAGATTAACGTGTCGCAATCATTACCGTACTAAAAAGAATTCTATCACAAACTCAAAATTGATATCAGCCTCAAAATAACATTACTAATACGCGGCAAATAAAAATCATCAGTAACCAATAATATCAAATCGCTAGAAAATAATAGTATGGAAAGAACTGGCCTGAATTATTTGTGGTCCAAGAGCATTCTCTGCAATCTGCATTCCCGCTTACAACTGGTATCTCCACGAAAGTTATTTTAGTCACAATCACTATGGCACTGCATTTAGACAGTTTGTAGGTCTCAATCCCACTTCTGATGTCGTAACGGCCGAAAATCAGATAGTAGGCTAGCAGCTATAATTAATTTTAACATTAAGATCAGGACGCGAAGTACCAAAACCAAGGAACGATGAAAGGTCATTTGAGCCTTGCGCCTCGCCCGATCGCTCAAACAACACTCACTCGGAATCACTCTGTTCCCAAAAATGCCTTTAGCCAAACCACTTGACACAATATGTCTACTACATGCTTCGACCGACGCCAACGCATAGGTACTCAATTAATGCTCTTTCCATAAAATACATCAAAAAGTGCACTTTACTTCATTCCTCAGGTTTAATACCTCACGCTCCGACATATATATATACACACACACACGCACACACACTCAGACACTCACACGCACACACATACACACACTCGCACATACACACACGCACACACACACACACACGCACACACACACACACACACGACATGACATTTATTTATTAGCCTTTTATTAGCCTGCACTATGTGACACTGTAAAACAAAATAGAGGCATATTGTTGAAACTGATTTTTTTATTTATTATTTTAATTTTTTTACATCGCAAATACTTAAATAAACTAAGGATCTCGTTAAACCCTTAGTAGGTTTGTCTCGAGATCTTAATTGATGGTCGCCTACGGATCGTCTAACCGCTACTCATATCACACGTTTTACGACACAAATCTATTCACACATATACCCTTGACATGAACAAATTCGAGTAGTCGAATGTAACACATTACACATTTTTGCATGCGATATTGTTTCTTCTATTCGTCTTTTCTGTTCGCCGGCTAAATGCTAAATCTATCATTATTTTATGGTTCCGTAAATAAGGGTTGATCATAATTGACTTTATGCTTAGACTTCATAAAAAGTTGTCATTAATCTTAGTTATTATTCGGGTCTAGTTTTGTTATCTGTGCAATTCGGTTACAATAAGAATTTAAAAATTATTCATTCTGTAAAACACCAATATTTTCTATATACAGGGTCCAAGAGAATAGCCTAAATCGTGTGCATTCCTGGCTACTTAAATGAGGGGTAATACTATTTCTATAAATGAGGGGTAATACTATTTCTATAAAAGTTATGGTCGATATTCAGATTTTAAGAGAATTTCAGACATCTTTCGCAATTTTAATATTTCAGCTAAATGAATCGGGAAATCTAGCATTTTTTTTGCATTAATAGTATTAATCTACTAACGTTAATATGACTATCTAATGAAATAATAGTTTTAGTAATAATTTTAAGCATAAGATTTTACTTTTAATATTTTTTACACCAGAATTTCTTAAAGTGACTCTTAAAATTTCTTAAAGTGGTATTTTGGAAAGACCAGAATTTCTATAATGAAGTTAAAAAATAGTTTCATTTGATAATTACATACTCAAATTATTATTCCATTCGATGCCCGTATCGGTTGAGAGTATAATGCAAATCGATTTGTGTAGCTGAAATGTAATAACAGCGAAAGAGGTATGAAATTGCTTCAAAATCTAAAAAATGACTATAACATTTTATAAAAAAAAACCTCTCACTTATGCCACAGATTCGCAAACGATCTGGAAACCACTTAAAACGGGACAACCTGTATAAAATGATCACTTATGTTGCATTTGCAAACATGACACACTGAATTTCACTTACAATTTTTCTTCTTGTGATCGCATTGTACACAGTTGTGGCAACGAAAATGTTTCGAATGCGGCAACCAGCGGCCGCCGAGCGGGCAGGTGTACAAAATAGTAAAGTGTGAAGTTTGCGGGGTATCTAGATGTGTAAGTAATAGGGTATTTTACTACTACTCAACCATTTTAAACGATAAATCGTATTTACATTTTCAAAAATTCTTTGTCTGTTTTATAATTCTAACTTGACATAAACAGTGAGCGTAGTCTCAATTTTATTTTCGATAATAATATTAAACAAACGTGTTTTTTATTTCGTTACTTATCCAGTAAAATACCCTATTCTTGTCTATTGCAGTCAAACGCGGCACTACGTTACCATTTGCGCGTTCACACCGGCGAACGACCCTACAAGTGCACGGAATGTAACAAAGCGTTCACAATGCCACTGTTTCTGCAGGTAATTGTATAAATTAATTATGTTTATATTACAGTGCAACGCTGCTCTCAGTGACCATATGAACCTGCATACGGGGGAACGGCCGTACACCTGTCAGGAGTGCTTGAAAACATTCACGTCGCGTCTGTATTTACAGGTATCACTATACACTATACAGGGTGTAAGGGAAAGAACTGCATTCCTTTTGAGGCATGAACCAGCCCAAGAGACTAAAAAACTTTCCTCAAGGAACATATACCAATTTATGAAAAACAATTGAGACCACACACCAGACTTGATCGGCTGCTACGTTTTGTGTGGGAGTTCTAATTTTTTTTTCATATTTCGTCTTATGTTACTTGGGAAAAGTTTTTCAGTTTCATGGGCTGGTTCATTCCTTGTATGAACCAAATACACAATCGGTCTCAATCAGTTGCTGTGAATAATTACATATCTAGTTGAGTAAATGTGCCCTGTGGAGTTCCGCAAGGGTACTATCTTGGGCCATTATTATTAATTATTTTTGTAAACGACTTTGTTTTTAACATGCTAAACTATTGTGCTTTGCGTAAATTGGTGAAAATCCTCTCCCCTTCATCAACGGCAGATGCAGACGCTCTTCAATCCGACTTACGTAGGCTTGAGTTATATTGTCCCACAAACCTTTTAGACCTGAACCTAACAGAGTAGATATAGCCCTCAATTACATGCATACACATATCACGCTTTTATCCCTTGCGGGGTAGGCAGAGCGTTAACGGCCGTAAAATTCGGTCACTATCGCCACGTCTGACAAATATTTGAGGGTCAATTCGGGATATAAATTCTCTTATCTTACCTTAAATTTGTGCTGTCACTTTCCTTAAAATAGATTTAGAAAGGGATAGGAATTCCTGTCATGTTTAAAAATCACCACATAAAGCCCGTACATACTTTTATCACATACAGCCCGTACATACTTCTTAACTTTAGAGAGGTCATTTAAAGAAGGTATAATAACGGACTTAGTACGCTCCCTTGTATTACTCCGCATGCATTAACTCTTAAAGTCGCTATACCAGCATGGCTAACATTCATACATTACAGTGTATAGCCTGCCGTTAAGGGCGGGCCGTGAGGAAAATGGGTATTTTTGGATGCACGCAATTTTGTTGGTGAATACGATAAACACTTTATTTTTATGTATAAAGATTTTTTATTATATTATCTAGATTTTTGTCGCAGGTAAAACACGATTAAAGAAAGTTTGCTCGATAGATTTATTTTTCAAAATTTAGTCAATTTTCACACTTTTTTGCGTTTTGTATAGCAATCTTAAGAACATAACACATTATTTTTCGCGAATATGATACGTCTTGTAAATTACTAGATTTTTGTCGTTCAGTTTTTTGACTACTTGTTTATGTGGCGAGAAATTTCCAAAACATTGAAAAATTGGCTAACTATGGTGATTCCGCTCTGTTCTCACATACGGGATTTGCCATTGTCATTGCCATTAGTGGGAAAGGGATGTTTAAAAGTTCGAGGCAGGCCGTTAACATATACGAGTGTGACACAATGTTTTGTTTTCAGTTGCACACGAGAACCCACACGGGCGAGAGGCCGTATCAATGTACGCAATGCCCCAAAGCGTTTAGCAACCAAGCGGCCTTGCTACGGCATGACAGGGTAATTATTGTTTTTGTTTCGTTAATTTGACTTTGTCTACTAATAGTTCCCCAGAGAGTCGGCGATTTTAAACCTAATTACCTGTTCTTTACCTGTTCTTTAAATTCAAAGCATAGGGTAAGTTAGGCGTGATGTGTTTTTTGTGTTGTGTTGGTTCTGTAAGTAAAAGTATGAGTACGTACGTATACAGGGTGTAAGGAACGGTGTACCGAAAACTTTACAGGCATGATCAGACCATGAAATTGAAAAAAAAAAATCTATGGAGGATATGTTATTAAACGAGACTTTTTTTCGACTTCCCATACAGAATTCCCGATTGCTACATGGCTTTTTAAGGAATCTCGAAAAAGTTGATCAGTTTCATGGTCTGATCGTGCCTATAAAGTTTTCGGTACACCGTCCCTTACACCCTGTATTATTCAGTACGAAACCTAATGTGTAAAGTTTTGTACATTTCCTCCATTAAACCGTATTTAATAATGCAAACCACATTCCAGGTGCACACAGGGGTGAAACCGTACGCGTGTCCCGTATGCGGTAAAACGTTCACGCAATCGAATAGCATGAAGCTGCACTACCAGACAGTGCACCTCAGGATGCCGGCGCCGTACAAGAGCGCGGCGCGGCGGAAGCGGGACGAAGTTAAGGTAGGTAGCGGTGTTCGATTCCCACACGTGCACACATTAAATACTAAACACTTCACTGTGTGTCAGCTCCCTTTAGGGGCAAGAGAAGCTTGTGTCCAATTGTTGTGTGTAAGAACCCTTCGGGGGCAATAGAAGCTTGTGTCCAATTGTTGTGTGTAAGAACCCTTTGGGGGCAGGAGAAGCGTGTGTCAAATTGTTGTGTGTAAGCCCATTCAAGGACAAAAGAAGCGTGTGTCAAATTGTTGTGTGTAAGCTGCCTTCGGGGGTAAGATAAGCGTGTGACAAATTGTTGTCTGTAAGCCCATTTTGGGGCAAGAGAAGCGTGTGTCAAGTTGTTGTCTGTAAGCCCATTTTGGGGCAAGAGAAGCGTGTGTCAAATTGTTGTGTGTAAGCCTATTCGGGGGCAAGAAAAGCTTATGTCAAATTGTTGTGTGTAAGCTCCCTTCGGGGGCAAGAGAAGCGTGTGTCAAATTGTTGTGTGTAAGCTCCCTTCGGGGGCAAGAGAAGCGTGTGTCAAATTGTTGTGTGTAAGCCTATTCGGGGGCAAGAAAAGCTTATGTCAAATTGTTGTGTGTAAGCTCCCTTCGGGGGCAAGAGAAGCGTGTGTCAAATTGTTGTGTGTAAGCTCCCTTCGGGGGTAAGATAAGCGTGTGTCAAATTGTTGTGTGTAGGCTCCCTTCGGGGGCAGAAAGCGTGTGTCAAATTGTTGTGTGTAAGCTCATTCGGGGCTAAGATAAGCGTGTGTCAAATTGTTGTGTGTAAGCTCATTCGGGGCTAAGAGAAGCGTGTGTCAAATTGTTATGTGTAAGCTCCCTTCAGGGGCAAGATAAGCGTGTGTCAAATTGTTGTGTGTAAGCTCATTCAAGGGCAAAAGAAGCGTGTGTCAAATTGTTGTGTGTAAGCCCCTTCGGGGGCAAAAGAAGCGTGTGTCAAATTGTTGTGTGTAAGCTCCCTTCGGGGGCAATGGAAGTGTGTGTCAAATTGTTGTGTGTAAGCTCCCTTCGGGGTCAAGAGAAGTGTGTGTCAAATTGTTGTGTGTAAGCTCCCTTCGGGGTCAAGAGAAGTGTGTGTCAAATTGTTGTGTGTAAGCTCCCTTCGGGGGCAAAAGAAGCGTGTGTCAAATTGTTGTGTGTAAGCCCCTTCGGGGGCAAAAGAAGCGTGTGTCAAATTGTTGTGTGTAAGCACATTCGGAGGCAGGAGAAGCGTGTGTCAATTTGTTGTGTGTAACCCCATTCGCAGGCAAAATAAGCGTGTGTCAAATTGTTGTGTGTAAGCCCCTTCGGGGTCAAGATAAGTGTGTGTCAAATTGTTGTGTGTAAGCTCCCTTCGGGGTCAAGAGAAGTGTGTGTCAAATTGTTGTGTGTAAGCTCCCTTCGGGGGCAAGAGAAGCGTGTGTCAAATTGTTGTGTGTAAGCCCCTTCGGGGGCAAAAGAAGCGTGTGTCAAATTGTTGTGTGTAAGCACATTCGGAGGCAGGAGAAGCGTGTGTCAATTTGTTGTGTGTAACCCCATTCGCGGGCAAGATAAGCGTGTGTCAAATTGTTGTGTGTAAGCCCTGAGCGGTGGGGCCTGAATAAAAGATTAACACAAGAATTAAATACTGATAGAATTACAGATATACAGACTCAGAAAAAGTTAAAAATATGTCCGAAGAATGTCGAAGAAAGATTATTATTATTATTATATTTTGTCAGGCAGGCAGTTACAACTGATGGTGCCTGTATCACACTGTTCATAGTTTACTTTGTCGCTTTCCATTTTATATTTTTAAGTGTTTAACAAGTTTGTTTTTAAACATATTGGTGTTCTGTGCTGATATGACACCTTGAGGCAACTTGTTCCAGTTTGCGACCACTCTATTTGCGAGAAAGGTTTTGTGCGGATTATCGTAAGAGATAAGATTGAAAAATAATATTCTCTTGAGTTTGCACAACTATTACTCATCACAATAAAACAATTTTAAATGGATTTAAGTTTTGTTTATTTTGGATTTTACAATTCCTACGTTTCGAGCTCTTTACAGAGCCCGTGGTCACGGATGACTAAGGTGTTTGATGTCATTAAAGATCTCGAAACGTAGGAATTGTAAAATCCAAAATAAACACAACTTAAATCAGTTTGATTGAATTAGACAGAAAGGTATTTAGCTTCTTCCGCACTTATGATGGCTAGTAATGCAGCTAGTTAAATGCACCACGCGTACGACCGCAAGTTTATGCAAATGCACAAGCGATGCACTTTACTCGCACTACTTCCACCGTTTTACACTCTACACGTGTTTCGCCCCTCCACGGAGCATCATCAGGAGATGTTCGACAGTCGAGTTCCGAGCACTGACTGAGTGTGACTTCCACAAAGTAACGCCTGATACAATTACTTACTTAAATCCGTTTAAAATTGTTTTATTGTGAATACCCTGTCTCTGTCCTATGACCTAGACTAGAGTCAAGAGCAAACCCATCATTAACAAAAAAAAAGATTGAAAGATTTTAATGGTTGTTTTATTTTCAGCAACTGTATGTCGAGCATAGGGTCCGCGGGAGGGACGCGGGCGGGTTCCCTGGCTCCGGGCAGGGGCGGGTGGAGGTGGTGGCGCGCGTCAGGAAGTCCAAGGTTCCCAATATCATCGCGCGGAATGCAGACATGGAACAGGAAGAGGTAGGTTGTTTATCACCCGTCATGAGTTTTCGGTATCGGTCATTAGTACAATTTTACGCTATACTAGCCTATATTTAAGATGTAAAAAAACTGCAGAAGTCCTAAAACATTTCCATAAAGCATTCAAGCCATGTTTCTTGAAGAATGTTGTTCGCTACACATAATTTAATCTATGGAATGTGCACTTCTGAATTTGTAAATTTAATATTGTTCAAGAACTTCATTCTGCATACTAATATTGCGTGCAAAAAGTATTGCTCAAAATAAAACGCATACCTTTATTTTGAAATCGGTAGCTTCGAACGTGTTTCCACCGTTTTGGTTCGTTCATCAACATAATTAAATATAAACGTCTTGTTTTTATAATTCTTTACACAAGGTGTAAGGGACGGTGTGTGTACCGAAAACCTTGCTGGGACAATTAGACCATTTATAAGAACAACTTTTTGGAGTAAAAAAGTCAGTCAGCTAATCGGGCAATTGAGCAATTCGGACGGGAGAATTATATTTTATTCTCGTTTACCTACAAAGCTTCTGTAGGACAAGTTTTTCAGTTTGATGATCTGATCACGCCTGCAAAGTTTTCGGTACACCATCCTTTTCACGGTTAATTATACGTATGTAAATAACACTTTTTGAAAATCACGATTTCAATATGAAACAAACTTCGTTTACTGGTGGTGATGGCGTAAAGTTACATGCCGTATGATTAACCTGGCCAGTCCCGAGGCAGTGCCTTTATTTTTATTTTAAGACAATAGAAAATTGTCATAAAAAAAAGTTATATGTTATTATAAAATATAATAGTGTATTTCAATGCCAGTAACGCGTGGCACGGCTCCATCTACCGGGTTAGTTTTGCAGTTTTGTTTTTTTTTGAGTTGTGCCACGCGTTACTGGCATTAAAATACACTTGCAAAATTGGCGGGCAAGGAACGAGCTGCGGTAGCCCAGATGGAAGAGGCGTCGCCACTAGTAATGATGAAAGTCGCAGGTTCAATTCTGACCGCGCTTGAAAATTTTGCATGTTTTCAAAATTTATATTGATTTAGTCATAGTTCTGTGGGCTTGGCCTAGTGCGTTTTTTAAAAAAATATTTTTTATTATTTATTTATAAAGTTAGTTTTATTTTATTCACACTCGGTATGATCATCAGGTGGTGTACTACCATGAGTCCACGAGTCGACCGCAGTGGCAGGAAGCTGCCATCAAGTCTCGCTACCACATACCACAGAATAGGGTTAGTATCTTCTTCAAATCTAGAGAGAGGTTGGAAGCGTTTGAGATGTGGTGTTGGAGAAGGATGGAAAAGATCAGTTGGACAGAGAAGAAGACAAACGTAGAAGTGCTGGCACTGGTAGCGGAAGAGCGTTGTCTACTGAAGACCATAGAAAACAGGAGAGGGAAGATGATTGGCCACTTGCTACGACACGACAGCTTCATTAAGAACATTATTGAAGGGAAGGTGGAAGGAAAGAGCGGCAGAGGTAGACCTAGACGCACTTACTTTACCCAGATAAAGGAAAAAATCAATGTCGTGTCGTATCAAGAGGTCAAGTCACTGGCGGAGAGGAGAGAAGATTGGAAGTTACTCCACCGACAAGAGTTTGACTCTTAAATTTGAGGGTTAGTATACATAGTGTAAAAAAAATTGCTGAGAATATTTTAAGGGGTGAACCAGTACTTGAAACTGAACAACTTTCCCCAAGGAACATAGGTCGAAATATGAAAAAAATTGGCCCTCCCATACAAATTATCCCGGCCGGGTAACACACTAAGTATGGGAGGCTCAAATTATTTTTTCATATTTCGACCTATGTACCTTGGGGAAAGTTGTTCAGTTTCACGTACTGGTTCACCCATTAAAATATTCTCAGCAAATTTTTTTACAGCTTATATAATCCGTACTAATATTATAAATCTGAGAGTTTGTGTGTGTGTATGTATGTTTGTTACCTCTTCACGCTCAAACGGCTTGACCGATTTAGATGAAATTCGGAACACAGGTAGAGTATAACCTGAAATAACACAAAGGCCACTTTTTACCGCGAGAATAGAACTATTACCACGGGAAAATGAGTGGCAGCGGGTGAAACCGCTGGGCGGAAATCTAGTATAACATAACATTAATATGCTTACATACATACATATACCACGCCTATATTCCTTGCGGGGTAGGCAGAGCTTAAACAGCCGTAAAAACGGTAATTTACGTCACGTCTGACAAATATTTGACGGTCATTCTGATAACCATGTATCACCATATTAATAGGTTGTCAGCCCATCGCCTAAATTGCGACACACATGTAACCCTCGAGTCCCTTAATCGTTACTTACGTTACCCACGGGAGGGAAATGGGGTGATGCTATTCTAAGCTGGCATCACACGGCAGATTCTAAGCCGGCATCACACATAAATATACTTTATTTCACAAAAACAAGACATGGACATACAGATAGAAAAGAAAGAGTACATTGCAGGCGGCTTTATAGCTAGGTAGCTATTTCTACCAGACAACCTTAGAGTAAAGGAAAGTAGATTTGAGATGCAGGATAGTGCTTTTACGTATATATAAAATACATATACAAATACCGACATATTTTACATAAATAACAATATGAGTATACTACTACTATTGCCGTGTGATGCCGGCGTAGAATAGCATCATCCCATTTCTTTCCCATTGGAGTCGTAAGAGGCGACTAAGGGACTCGAGGGTGTGTATTGCAGTTTTAGGCGATGGGCTGACAACCTGTCACTACGGCGATACACAATTTTCCGAATTACCCTCAAATATTTGTCAGACGTGGTGAAAATGGTCCTTTTTTGCGGCCGCATACGCTCTGCCTACCCCGCAAGGGAATTATCCCTATTAAGGCTGAACAAATTTCCTCATGGAACATGATCTCCCATCGGCAATTTTGAATGGGAGGCCCATTTGTTTTTAATATTTCGTCCTAAGTATGTTCCATGGGGAAAGTTGTTCAGTTTCATGTGTACCTTTGACTTCCTTTTGGCTTGTTATATACTTTTTGTTACTCCCTATTACTATTGAATTCAGTTCAATTTTTTTTGAGTTAATTCTACACGCCAAACTAAACTACTTTCCCCGAGGAACATTTTGAACTCCCATACAAAAGCGATAAAAAAATGTGCCACTTTATCTGGTAGGTCGAATTTTATTTGTCATATTTCGACCTATGTTTATCAGGAATCGTAGATGTACTTAGAAAACTGCTTTGATAGGTACCGTAAAAAAATCTACAACGTAAATAATGCGTATTTATTATCACACTCGCATCCTAATGACATCCATTATAATTATGACAAATGCATATACTATTACACTCGTCTCATAATGTTTGAATTATGAATTCGAAAACAGTTGTACAAAGACCTGCTTTATGCATTCTGCCTATATTAATTAGTTTAACAGTAATTACAGACGCGTAATGACTTAATGAGAAGGCTCTTACTTCGATAAAGTTGATGAAACGAAGTTTTTTTTTGCCAATACTCAAATTGCCATCTTCCGCCGCACCTGTCAGTTGTTGTTGTATGGTAATTGTTTGGTTGTTGTTCAGTTGTTTTATTAGATTGTTATTCAGCTGTTGTTCAATTGTTGTTCAGATGTTGTTTAGTTGTTGCTCAGATGTTGTTCAGTTGTTGTGCAGTTGTTGTTTAGATGTTTTTAGTTTTTTAGTTGAGTTATTGTTTAGACACCACATCTAAACAACTGCTGAAGTATAGAATAAAAAAAACATACCTAGCCATATTACGTTCTCGTATTAAATTTGACCTTGTATCGGGCCTTGCAGTCGCCGGTGCGGTCGTTTGCAAAAGTGTTAAACTGAGTTTTTTTTTGTAGAGTGTAGATAAAATTGTGTATGCCACTGCATATAATTAGGCATTAGAATGCTCGTGTCAACTATTATCACACTCGGCATAAACAGACACTCGCATTCTAATGACACCCATTATATGACAGTTGCATAAACTACCTATTTTTGTTGTTTCCACAGCTATTATTCCGTCACGGCTCACAAGCGCCGCATTACAATCACTCGTACAAACAAGATGTGACAGACGAAGACGTTGAAGAATCCGACGAGTATGAGATGAACTCCTAAGGGTCGATTCACACCGCGACGAGTTTTAAGACGGACCATAATGAGCTGATAAGACTGCGCCGGTCCGTCATGTTCCACGAGTGAAGGATAAAATTAAAATAAATAAATACTACAACATTACATTCAATCTGTAGAGATAGAATTAGTTTCCGGGTATTAGTTGCAACTAACCCGGTAGATGGAGCCGTGCCACGCGTTACTGGCGTTAAATACACTTGCAAAATTGTCGGGCAAGGAATGAGCTGCGGTAGCCCAGATGGAAGAGGCGTCGCCACTAGTAATGCGAAATCGCAGGTTCAAATCCTGCCCGCGCTTGAAAATTTTGCAAAAATTCATAAAATTAAATTAGTGACAAATTTACGCTACACTAAGCTTGTATTGATGTAGCATTATTGCTTTAAATCTTTAGGGCTGCCGCAGACTAAACGTACGTTTTTATGAGCGTCACCAAGAGCAATTTTCACAGAAATCCGAAAATGAATCGAACGTAATTGAAATAAAAGTGACATTGTCCAGAATGACAAACGCCGCCGGTTGTTGCCGGGCGATGTCATTCTAGCTAATGTCACCTTTATTTCAATGACGATAGAGTTACCATTCGAATTTCTAATCAAAAGTGCTTGAGCTGTCGCTTTGAAGCAGCCTTAAAGCAACCATCTACGTTCACACTATGCTACCGCTCCTGCCGCGGAAGTATCAACGAGAGTGAGTGTTCACACACTGCCGCCATACTCTTCTCGCAACAGTACGAGTGAGCGAGATTTCATTTAAATATTTCGTAAAGTCAACAGCACAGACAGCAATACATTCCACTAGCGTTCGTGCTGCCATTTCTTTGACTTGCGCACAAAAAGCCGACATTCGAGGAAGCACGGGAAGTGGCAGCGGCATGACGAGTAGCAGCGCGAGTAACCTGTTCACACACTCGCGCTGCCCACTTCCCTTACTATTTCCCAGCCCTTATTGGCATTGTGTGAACGTAACATTAAATCTCGATCTTTCGGTCGATTGATCGAATAAAACAAAATTAATCGTAGTAGAAAATTGCTTATAATTATGTTTGTATTGTGATGTAAATACCTATTAGTTTTATTTTAACTAAATAAATAAATGTTTTCGTTTGAAATACCTAAATGATTTTGATTTCAAATAGCTACACACGTGTATGTATATGTATCTATCATATATATATATATTTATTTAAAAAATGTATATTTTTATGTAAAGTACTGTAGTATAGTTAAAATTCGTGTTAATTGTTGCATTGTTATGTACCCACAAAAAAATTTGATTCTCGCACTACCGACGGGTAGGCTGGAAGAGATCTCTTCTTAGAGATAAGCTCGCCTTTGCTCACACTGTTTGTACATTTTTCGTTTGTTTTTATGCAATAAATGATATATATGTACACATTAACTTAATGATACTAACTTTGAGCATAACTTTTAAACTTACTCAGTAAAACAGTGGCATTATTGATCATGTTCCTTAAATCTTAGAATGCCAGAAATTAATAAGTTTTTAAAAGAAATATGAATATCAAATTTTTAAAACACTTCCCGTGTTAGGTATACAATTTAAGAAAACTTAAATTGCTATCACAAGGGTTGCAAACTAACCCGGTAGATGGAGCCGTGCCACGCGTTATTGGCATCAAGATACACTTGCAAAATGCGCGGGCAGGGGACGAGCCGCGGTAGACCAGATGGAAGAGTCATCGCCACTAGTGATAGCGAAAGTAGCAGGTTCAAATCATGCCTACGGTAGAAAATTTTACAAGTTTTCTAAAATTCTATACTTACCTACCTAACACGGGAAGTGTTTCGGAAATTTTGTATTTATATTTCTTTAAATAGCTTATTTCTTTCTTTCTTACCTAATTATGGATAGAAATAAAACCATTTTGTTTATATTTTGTAATAAACTTACACGTTTATTAGCTACGTACATGATTCGGATTTTACGAAATAAACAACAAAATATTATTGAGGCGAATTTCTACAGCCCACCGAATTCACACTCTTTACCAAACTATAGATTTTAGTTAAATATTTTCTAGAAAAGTTACTTCACTAATTTCACTTGATATTCTGCGAATGTTATAAAATATAAAAAAGAAAATTTGGTATTTTTAAAATACATTATTTTTTGTCATAATCGGCAGTGATACATTTACATTTATAGTTTTTCCCATAAATAAAATAATTTATAATAAATTCATAGCAATAAATATAATTCAATACTCTTAATTAACATTAAATAAAAGCTAGTGATGTGTACGTATATTGCTTTTTGAGTTTTTTATTTATTTTAACTTAATATTGCACCCTAGACATTCAAAAACGCTACGAAAGAAAAAAGTTTTTCCCAAGGTAAAAATACATGTTCCTATAATTTATTTCTAAATAGCTTTATCACTAACACGATTTATTGCTTAATATTAATAAATATTAACTACTTAATATAGTTAATAAATTCATTTATGTGAATGCAGTAAGTAAGTAAAAATATTTTTATAAAAATGTAGTTTTATATGTATCAGATATTTATGATTAAAACAATTATAAGCTGAATAGCAAAATTATATATCAAAAATAGTTTGAAATTAATCTTAATAAAAGAGTAGTGATTAAGTAACAAAAAAAATAAGCTTAGTTGTTTCCTGAGTAAGGGCTGCCACGCATCTATTAATATTTGAAGGTCGCTTTCAGTAATAAATCCAAAATGATCGTGATTGAAATAAATACAATATTGCTTGGAATCATGCCAAGTCGCTGGTGACATCTCTTGAAAACTGGAATGATTTTTTATCATGATACAGACATATGCCATTTTCAAAATGGGAGGAAACCTAAAGGCCTTGACGTTGACGCATTCTCGACCAATCACAGTAAAATAGCACAGTCGAAAGTACCGCCATTAGTTCTCAGGTTTCCTCCTCATTCTTACTGCAATGGCGCGCGTTTAATGGCGCTGGATGTGTGCCAACCCTTATTAGCTTGAATATTTCATTTTTCGGTAGAAGATGCTACAGAAAAAAATTAGGATAGACTGGCATTTTAAAACTCTACGACTAGAAGATTTATTACATTCGATAATTTGATGATTTTCATGATTCTAAATTACACTGCAAGTTAAAAACCCATCTTTTTGCAAAGTTTTTTACTTAGTATGAAAAATTTACGACATTATGTTTTGAAAAATGGGGTTTTAACTTTGTTATAAAGAAGGCTTTAAATAAAAAAATAACGAATAGGTACGCAATATTTTATACCTATTTTTAATGTACAGTCGGTTGTAGCACATAATGTACCAGGGGTACTCCAAAAGAACTGAATTTTTTTCTTGACATGAGTATGTATAACTAGAAAATTACTTGTTTTATGAGAATAGGTTTTAATTTTTATTATGTATTATTTGGGGATAAAAACAATTCAGTTCTTTTGGAGTAGCCCTGGTACCTTATGTGCTACAACCGACTGTACGTGTTAATTAAGAAATATTATAAAATTATTCTTTTAAATGGTACACCAAGTAAGTATGCTATACACGTAGTTAAAGGCGTCGTGCTGAACAATTTTCATTATGGGACCAATGCTGCTTGACGAAAAAAAGATTTCTGTTTGCAAAGTCAGGCGTCTAATCGTAAACTTTGTATAGGAGGTCGATATTTTTGCAAATGCCGTGAGATGCCGGCTTAGAATAGCATCACCCCTTTTTCTACCCATAGGTGTCGTAAGAAGCGACCAAGGGAGGGTTAGATGGGTATTGCAATTTTAGGTGATGGGCTGACAACCTTTCACTATAGTGATACACAGTTATCTGATTTACCCTCAAACTTTTGTCAGACGTGGTGTTAATATCCGTTAACGTTTTGCATACCCCGTAAGGGCGTAAATTATGTATGTATGTATATTTTTGCAATTATAGGCGATGGGCTGACAGCTTGTAACTATGGCGATACACAATTTTCTGATTGTTTCTCAAATGTTTGTCAGGCGTGGCGTAAATGTCCGTTTTTACGGCGGTATACGCTCTGCCTAAACTACAAGGCGTGATATATGTATTTATATAGTGGTATTTATGTAGGTCGATATGTTTTTTCGTATTCCAGCATTGATCCCATACTAAAAATTGCTCAGTACGATGTCGTAAAGACCGTGAATAACGCATTTCCTTCGAAACACGGATTAAAAAAAGTCGCCTTCTTCGCTAAACTTCTAAACCTGGGGTTTACACGATTCGATTAATATTAAATATTTACATCACTACCCTAAATAAGCACTGCTTTTACACTAGTATTAATAATAATAAACCGTTATTTATTAAAAGCGCAGTCAAAATTCACAACTACCTTCAGTTTATAAAAAGAAATGGTTGGTGTTTTTAGCGTTTCGGAATCGTTACACGATCGATTTACAAAAAATGTGATAAGTTTTATATACAGAATAAAAATAAAGGCTGAATATAATATTCGTAAGTAGACTTGCTGTGAAGATACGGATCTAAATATAAGCGCTAACGCTGTGTCGAGCGGGTAGCACGCGCGTGCTAGATTTTGCAAAGTACAAGAGCAGCGCTGTGTGACGCGCGTCGCCCAGCCCGCGCCGCGGGTCCGCCAACCCGTACGAACATGACGACATCTTGCCTAAAGCTACTCTAGGCAGCGTTGGGCCTGACCCGGTCATTTACAGAAAGGGTAATTTTGACCTTTTTTTTGTCGTGTCGATCGGCTTTGGCGGTATTAATATTAGTTCGGACCAGTTCTCAGCCAGACGTCCGATCGGCCGAAAATAAAGATGGTTCCGTGCTTCGGAAGAAGGTTGCTGTATTATGATTACTTAGACGGCGGTCTTTACACAACCATGCAACCATGTCAAAAATCTTCTACTAGTAGTAGGCGGTTCAAAAATCTGACACCAAGGTTCATCGGGTTATGATGAAAGAGTTAAGAACGGGTACCTTTCCTCAAAAAGTAAAACTAATTTGCGCGAAAATAGGTATGGTTGGTTGTGCAACACTTAAACATACAAGAGATTGAAGACAAAGCAAAATTCCGCATATCTCAAAAATATTATTTCAGAGTACTTGATAAACCGAAAATAGTTACTTGTCGAACTTAAAAAAGAAACGATCTGTTAAACTTGGTGTACAAACTCGCGATTTTTTTTCGTCGTGTGACAGTTTAACGATCGTTCAGAATTTCACATGTGATTGATTACACATCCCGTTCAGGCTCGATTCTGCATATATTGCTGGTTAAGTTTGTTGTTATGTTGCCCTGGGTAGGTGTAATCGCTGCTTTAAACTTCAGCTCCGCTTAGCTATTGGCTGCCTGTCGTCCAATCAGGCGAGCGCTCGCAGGGTATATAACGCGAGGGCTATCGAGCTCGCGGTCAGTCGATGGTCGGACGCTGAACCGAAGTAAGGTGTTAGTTCGTCGGCGTGCACCGTGTGAAGGCCGCCTAATGTGTTGAACTGGAATATATCGCTGACCTGTAAATAAAACAAAAGTTTAGGATTTCAAAGATAATGTTAATGAAATTATAAATTATAGCATCATCATAGCGAGGCTGATTGTTAAAGCCTGGAATATAATATGAAGGAGTTTATGTTTCACATGCACCTAACAATCTGGCGCAGCCGATAGGATCATTTCCACCACCACGATGATTATGATGACAAAATGGAATTATTACCTCATTCCAGCCGTATCTGTTCTTGGCCTGCACTATCGCTTCGTAGAAGGCCCCGGCCTCCAATCCCTTGAGCTCATGTTCCACGTGGTGCGTAAGGGAGCCGGCGGGCGCTGGTGCCGGTAGCACCACGTCGTGCCAGCGGCCTGGCTGCTGGAACGACTCGTTTATCTGCGATAAGGAAACAAGGCATTTAATATTTTACTGGCGTTTTTTGTTTTGGCGCACAACCCAGGACTTTTTTGTATTAGCAGTAACATTTTTCATATACATTCCATCTACACTAATAAACCAAATGTCCTTACTGACTGACTGACTGTCCGACTCATGTAAGTTATGGGCCTTTTAGGCGCTCTCACTTGAAAAACTCACTTCAAAAAGGATTATAAAATGTTTGTAAGGAACTAGGTAGGTAGGTACTTTGTTTTTAAATGTGACCTGTTTCAAAAATGTTGATTAGACTCAGGAGATAAATGAATAAAGTAGGTACGTACGTATTTGAAAGTTTTTAGTAAGTTTGTCGGGTTGTTTGTTGACTCGGTGTTCCGAACGAAAAAGAATGAACGAGAGAAACCGCAGAGGGGCATCCTTGTCAGTAATATTTTATACAGCAAATTTTAAGCTTGACCGATAGCTTAAGTACAGTCTTTATGAGTTCTTTTTAAATTTTGGAAATCAAAGCGAAGAGGACTTGCCCGGTTTTATCATTAACGAATTTTGATGCCCGACTTGGGACTCAACTCATTTCATTTTGATTCTAGGTATGAGAACCTATAAGTCTATACGCTTGTATAACCCTAACGCCCGTTGTCTGTAAAGCAGTCTTATTTCTGCGGAAACTCTACTTGTAGGATTAGGCTGATCAATGATTGAATAGATTGGCGCCCAAAATGGGACCTCTTTATTTTTTAAATAACGAAGATAATGGACTCAATTCGGGCTATAAATTCTCTTAACTAGCCTTAAATTAGTGCTGTCACTCTTCATCTAATAGGTTTAGAAAACGAAAGAAGATATCTAAGTCATGTCATGTCTTATAATTTGACGCAAAATACGTGTTATCTGTCAAAATAAGGCGACAATGAAAACAATGGCGGCTCATTGACATTTTTAAACATACAAGACTTGGATATCTCCTATCCTTTTCGAAACCTATTTGACGGGAAGAGGCAGCGCAAATTAAGGTAAGTTAAGAGACTTTATTTTCCAACCTAAGGTATTATCAAAATTCACAACTACCTTCAGTAATATACAAAACAATATAATGATACTCACCGCCAGCTGTCTATAAAGTAACCGCAGCTCGTCCAAAGGCGGGTAGCTGTCGACGCTGAAACTCAGCGTGTAGGAGTGTGGTCGTCTCGCGAGCGGGGGCGAAGTGAATCGCGCGGGCCCCGGCCGGCCGGACACCTCGACGTGCTGGCGGGCTCGGCCTAGGCTGTTGTCGGCAACACAACTGGAACGATTGGTAAAAAAATGATTCGGTTTAAAGAAATTAATTTTCACATTAAAAACACAAAGGTTGCTTACATGAGAAATAATGAACATGCAATAATACATAAAAAATAATAACGTTCGTTTACAATTAACCCCTCCCAACCCGGTGGCTCCCCAGAGAGCCATCAATTTTGAACCTTACTACCCGCACATAAAATTCAAAACCTATTAAAAAACAAAACTCAAGAGGTTAAGAAAGTTACAATAAAGAAAAAGTAGTGTTAAAAACTCGAAGTCTACCTACATTAAGTGAGGTTAAAGATGAAATCAATTGCATGGTGAAATATGGATGGAAAATTAGGCCATATATTGCAGTGAATGAAAATGAAATTAACTTTATTCAATGTAGGATAGTATTATCACTTAATTATTGACGTCATGTAATATTTTGAACTTCTATTATAACCCAAATCAGTTGATCGGCAATTTCGTATGCGGTGTCCAAATCTTTTTTCATATTTCAAACTATGTTCCTTATTACCAGGCGGTCTTGCACATTGGCTTTCAGCATCGTTTAATTGTTCCCTCGTGCTGACACCTCGATGCATTCGGACGCTGACAGTGACAGATGTCACCAACTTTGACAGATGTCACCGACTCACCTGTAGTTGCCAAAGTCTTCTGGCTGCACATTGGCTATGAGCAGCGTGTGATTGTTCCCGCGCGCTGACATCGTGATGCGTTCAGACGCCGAAAGTGGGAAGGAGTTCTGGTACCATGACACCTGCGAAGAAACCAGTATATCGTTACATATTGTGCTGAAAATTACATACACATATCACGTCTATAATCCCTTGCGGGGTAGGCAGAGCGTAAACGGCCGCAAAATGGTAATTTACGCCACGTCTGACAAATATTTGAGGACCGTTCGAAAAAATTGTGTATCGCCATAGTGACAAGTTGTCAGCCTATCGCCTGGAATTGAAATACACACCCTCGAGTCTCTTAGTCGCCTCTTACGACTCCCACGGGAAAGAAAAGGGGTGATGCTATTCTAAGCCGGCATCACACGACAAAAAATGTGCTGAAAATTACACGGATAAATAATGCCTTTGTCCCTTAGGCAGAAAGTCGATTGGCCCAAAAAGTGGCATCTAAGAATCTGATTAAAACAACTTTTAGGTACAGTTGTCGTCCGTCGCTACGTTTTTTTAACGCACCGTAATGCAGGCGTCTGTCAGGCGAAAGGAAATTACGTATTCCGATCTTATTCTAATACAAATACGTCTACGGTGCGTTTACGGTGTTTGACAGTTCGTTGCCGTATTTGTACGGGAATAAGATCAGAATGACTCAAAATTTAAAAACGGAGTTCTTACCGCGATACTCGATTTTCTTAAATTGTTAAAGATATTTATTTTTGTGTCGCGGTAAGAATTCCGTTTTTATTTTTAGTATTTTGAGTCATTGCAATTTCCATAGACGAATGCGTTACGGTGCGTTAAAATACGCAGCACAGAATCGCCTCAGGTTTGGTAGTTGTAAATATGCAGATCACAGAAAACAAACTGCTTGCGCATTTCAGATAGTTCGTCCCTCGCAATGTTGCCTTAAATGGCACCATACTCTCGACTGTATATTCCTTTTTTTCTGTGTCGAAAATGTGTCAATTCACACAATTCTTATTGGTGCGTTCAGACACAGGCGCGACGGCTGCCATCTACAATGAGCTTGGTGTGTTTCTCCCCATCACTTACCTTACGGCCGATGTGGCGCAGCGGTAGTGCGACTGCCTGCGACGCAAAGGTTCCGGGTTCGATTATCGGTGGGACACTAACAAAGTTGATATTTATCACTTTGTGAATTTGTTCCCGGTCAAGTTAGGACATTGCAGGGTGAACCAACTGATTGTCCGAAAATAAATGGTTCTGTGCTTCGGAGGGCACGTTAAGCTGTCGGTCGCGGTTGCTGTCTATGATCACTTAGACGGCGGTCGTAACACAACTATGTCAGAGGCCTACTAGTGGTAGTAGGTGGTTGAAAACACCAGGGTTCATCGGGTCGTTGGACGACTCGGTGTCCTACACGAAAAGAAGGAAGACTTACCTCTGCAGGAGGGTCAGCCAGCACTGTGCACAGCAGTTCGGCGCGGAAGCCTTCGCCCGTGTGCACCCATTGTCTCGCCACCGTGATCTCCGGTGGGTCTGGAACAAGCAAAACCATGTTATTACACAAGCCTCAATTCGGGATATAAATTATCATTACTTGCCTTAAATTTTTGCTGTCACTTTCCGTCAAATAGGTTTAGAAAAAGATAGGAGATATTTTAGTCGTGTCATGTCTTATAATTTCATGCAAAATACGTGTTATCTGGCAAAATAAGGCGACGAATACAATAGCGACAAAATTGAACAGAAAAGGCGAAAAAAACCATTGACGTTTTTAAAAATGACTTAGATATCTCCCATCCTTTTCTAAACTTATTTGACGGAAAGTGACAGTTCTAATTTAAGGCAAGTAAGGAGAATTTGTATCCCGAATTGAGGGCTATGTAATTAAACACAGAGAGACAGATAAAAACACTTACACTAAAGTACGGCCATCCCAATAAGCCATATTTGACAGCGGTCAGATTCGTGCTTATGCTTTGGCAGAGGGTCCATTGTTAACATCTCATTTAGAATGGAGATGGCAGCTGTCAAATATGTCTTATTGGGATGTCCTTATTTTGAAAATTTTAACTTATACAAGAACAAAAACAAACGTAATTATTAATGTTTTAACAACGATACAGTTTATTACCATTGTAATATTATTCAGTGACATGAACAATTTTTAAAGATAATGCGTGTGCTCAGTAATTACTTCGTGAACTCCATTGCTATAGTTGGTGCATTTTAAACTCGGGAAAAAGTTCATTGACCGCTCACACAAACTAACCTACACGGACCTGTCACGTCATGATTTGCGTGAGTTTGTATGAGGGGTCAATTAACTTCTTCCCGAGTTTAAAACTCACTCACTCAAATGACTGTATAGTTAGTCAATATCGTGACGTCACTATTGTATGGATATAGTTAATCTGTGGACAATCGTTTAACTACTCCGCTCGTAAAAGCACACATGTCTGCTTGAAGAACAATACAAATCTATTGTTGCAAAATTCGACCTGAGCGAAGTGGTTAAGTAAAAGCGACTGTTTAAGATACCACGGAGCACCGATTCGACATGCACTGTTACCCCGCGCGCGTATTCTTTGGTCAGTGGTAGATACTCACATAATACTTGTACGACAAACTCCGTGACTATGGCCGGACCGACGCCATTGTCGACGTTGCACGCGTATTTGCCGCTATGGTGGCGCTCTAGTCGCGACAACTGGAGCTGAGGACCCTCGCCCAGTCGCGTGTTTGAATCGTTCTGAAAGTATATAAAATTAAATTAAAATTTTCGGGAGTTTAGCTGACGATGATATGAGCATATCTATTTTTAAAACAATTTCAGGGAGTGTGTTAGTTTTGTGCCTATTGTGGCGGCACGCATGCGCTCCACATAGGTACAAGTCCTAAAACGTCACAACACCCGACCAGGCGCTACCCAGTAGCTACACTTTTCCTCACAGACGTCACTCGGCCTACTGGCTCCTCATTACTCCACTTCTCCTTCTGACATGGTTTTGGCGTAGACAGAATCCGGGACCGGCAGCTTAACGTGTTCTCTGAAGCATAGGACCATTTTCGTTATCAAACAATCAGGTGGTTCAGCCTATAATGTCCTATCCGAACAGGGAACAAATTTAAAAAAATAAATATCAATTTTGAGAGTGCTTATCAATGGTGAAACTCCTAGACCACGAAGGCAGCACCAGTACCAAAACATGACAGCAGACCACATATCCTACTTAGAATCTGTGCAGAAGACATAGCACGAAAAATTTAATTATGAGGCATTGCACTCTGTTTCACAAATACACAAGTTATGCCACGAAGTATCACCACATGGAAAATTGCATTAAAAACCCTTTAGATACTTACAGTGTTGACCAAGTGACACTAGGCACAGGGTTCCCTGAACTCCCGACACTCCAGCACATCCCCCCCTTTCACCTTACAGCATCATGTTATGATTCAGAAGACAGAGTAGGACGAGCAACATAGACTAGAGGACTTATCCTCTTATCTTAATAAGACATGACAGGAATCATAACACATGAGGCATGTTAGTCACCTAACCAGATCTGTCGCGATATAATATTTTCTTGAATCTGCACAACTATCACTCATCACAAAAAACAAATTTAAACGGATTAAAGTTTTATTTATTCTGGATTTTACTATTCCTACGTTTCGAAGAAGAACCAGATCCAACGTACTGTAAGACCTTCTACACAAGATACGGTTTCAGCATTCTGCGTGGAACCGGGACGTTACGCTTTACAATTAAGAAATAGATGGCGGTAAAGCAAAAATAATGACGTCTAACACCTTAGTCATCCGTGACAACGAGCTCTGTAATGAGCTCGAAACGTAGAAATAGTATAATCCAAAATAAACTCAACTTAAATCCGTTTAAAATTTGTTTTATTGTGATCTGTCTGATGGAAGTCATATGAGGCGTAACATGAGGGTTGAGAAAAGACATGAGACTATGTACTTACAGTGTTATACCAAGAGAATTTTTTTTGTTACCTTGCGCAGGGTTGCCTGAAGCCCTGCACTCCAGCACTGCCTCTCCTCTCCTTGCAGCAGCATGTTTTGACTCAGGAGACAGAAGTAAACGAGCAACATAGAATAGAGGATAAGACATGACAAGAATCATGCTACATGAGGCATGTTGGTCACCTAACCAGATCTTTCGATATACTTTGAGGCAAGTCATATGGCGGTTAACAAAAGCCATGAGACAATGTACTTACAGTGTTATACCAAGTGACACTAGGCACTGGGTTCCCTGAAGCCCTGCATTCCAGCACTGCCGCCCCTCCTCTCCTTGCAGCAGCATATCTTGATTCAGGAGTCAGAGAAAGACGAGCAACATAGACTAGAGGATAAGACATGACAGGAATCATGCCACATGAGGTATGTTGGCTACCTAACTGGATCTGTCGCTTTATAATATGTTCTTGAATTTGCACAACTATCACTCATCACAATTGAACAAAAATTAAACGGATTAAAGTTGTATTAATTTAGAATTTTACTACTCCTACGTTTCGAAGAAGAACCAGATCCAACATACTGTAAGACCTACTGCACAAGATATGGTTTCAGCATTCTGCGTGGAACCGGGACGTTACGCTTTACAATTAAGAAATAGATGGCGGTAGAACAAAAATAATGACGTCTAACACCTTAGTCATCTGCGACCACGAGTTCTGTAAAGAGCTAAAAACGTAGGAATAGTAAAATCCAAAATAATAACAAATTTAATCTATTTAATTTTTTTTTTATTGTGATCTGTCTGATGGAAGTCATATGAGGCGTATTATGAGGGTTGAGATAAGACATGAGACTATGTACTCACAGTGTTATACCAAGTGACACTCGGCATTGGGTTCCCTGAACCTGGACACTCCTCCACTCCTTGCAGCAGCATGTCTTGACTCAGGAGACAGAAGTGAACGAGTAACAAAGACTACAGGATAAGACATGACAGGAATCATGCTACATGAGGCATGTTGGTCACCTAACCAGATCTTTCGATATACTTTGAGGCAAGTCATATGGCGGTTAACAAAAGCCATGAGACAATGTACTTACAGTGTTATACCAAGTGACACTAGGCACTGGGTTCCCTGAAGCCCTGCATTCCAGCACTGCCGCCCCTCCTCTCCTTGCAGCAGCATATCTTGATTCAGGAGTCAGAGAAAGACGAGCAACATAGACTAGAGGATAAGACATGACAGGAATCATGCCACATGAGGCATGTTGGTTCGAGATAGTTTGAGGCAAGTCATATGGAGGTTAAGAAAAGCCATGAGATGAGACTATATGTACTTACAGTGTTATACCAAGTGACACTTGGCACAGGGTTCCCTGAAGCCCTGCACTCCAGCACTGCCGCGCCACCTCTCCTCGCGGCCGCATGCCGTGACTCAGGAGACGCTCGGACTGAAGGTGGCACCAGGACTTCCACTGTGTGGACCTGGTCGCGCGCCACCCGGTCTGAGATCTGGCATACGTAGTCACCGGCGTCCTGGAAGTAAGAAATTTTTTATGGTAAGTACTACTAGTAGCATCTTGGTAGGTGCTTATAACTATGGTTCGTCGAACTTATTGAATCTGGATAAAAGTTTATTATTGCCCTCAATCCGGGATATAAATTCTCTTGACTGACCTCAAATTAGTGCTGTCACTTTCTGTCAAATAGATTTGGAAAAGGATAGAAGATATTTTAGTCATTTCATGTTTATAATTTGACGCAAAATACGTGTCATCTGTCAAAAAAATGCGACGATGAAAAAATGGTGTCTAAATTGACTAGAAATTGACAAGACTTAGATATGTCTTATTCTTTTCTAAACCTATTTGACGGAAAATGACATATCCCGAATTGAGGCCAATGTCCATGTCTCATACTGTACGATGAAACGCCTGTCGCGTCATGATTAGCGACAGTGACTATGACAAGCGATAAGGGTTCAATTAACTTTTATCCAGGTTTATTCAAACTCTATATCTATTCAAATTAACATCAAAACAGATATGTGTCATACACGGCTATAACATGAATTAAATGGCCATCTACGCTCTGCCTACCCTGCAAGGGATATTTATAAGCGAAATGCGCACATGTATGCACATATTTTTAATGCAATTTTCATGTGACAAGCAAATGAAAGCGTTATCTAGACGCACCAAAGGCGGTTCTCCCACTTGTCGTAACGGATGCGTCTGTCAAACGACCTGACATACGCATCCGTTACGCACCGTAGCCGTATTCGTATGGGAATGAGATCAGATTTCACAATTCCCTTTCGTCTGACAGACGCATGTGTTACGGTGCGTTAAAAATACGCATCTATGGACGACAAGTGGAAGAAGAGTTACGTACGTCACTCGTAGATGTAAGCTACAGAATGGCTACAGATAGCTACGTCACTCGTAGATGTAAGCTACAGAATGGCTACAGATAGCTACGTCACTCGTAGATACAAGCTACAGAATGGCTACAGATACCTACGCCAGTTTGTGTGAACTTAAATCTAGCTCCGTTCATTAAATAGACCGTACATATTAATGTAATAAGGTAGGAATTGTATAGATATTAAACTAATTTACAGAAGTCAGGCACACTAATATCTTAGTTACTTAAATTAAGTAGTAACTAGCGTCAAACATTTTTGTAACAACACGGATAACGTCTAGATTGAAATAATATGCTACTGACCTTAAAACTTTATAAATAATTGTTTTTTTGGTCCATGTAACGTTAAACAGGCCAATGACAAAAAATACGCACTTTCATATTCGAATAAAAATTATCCCCCTTCTATTAATTCTTTAGAAGCAAATTAAATTCTTATCTAGAAATACGATCTCCCTAATGTCCTTAAGAATGATAGACTGGTTTTTTACCTAGGTTTTTATTGCTTTAGATAATTATTTTAAATGGAAAAACCTAGCGAATTTGACGACAGGGATCTCTCTCTTTTCGTGTGGGACACCGAGTCATCCAACGACCCGATGAACCCTGGTGTCAGAGTTTTTCAACCACCTACTACCACTAGTAGGCCTCTGACATGGTTGTGTTACGACTGCCGTCTAAGTATTCATAGACAGCAACCGGGACCGACGGCTTAACGTGCCCTCCGAAGCACGGAACCATTTCTTTTCGGACAATCAGTTGGTTCACCCTGCAATGTCCTAACCAGATCGGGAACAAACTCACAAAGAGATAAATATCAACTTTTGTGAGTGTCCCACCGTGAATCGAACCCGGAACCTTTGCGTCGCAGGCAGTCGCACTACCACTGCGCCACATCGGCCGTCGACAGGGATGACAGGGTTGATTGAATATTAATTCAATTCAATTTCTTTATTGCATTATTGTACACATATAAATGAGGTCTTAAGTAGTAGCAAAGTATCGTACAATAACCCTGCTAAAGGGCGTAGCAACATGCAGTGCAGGAATAATTTGATTAATTAAATATTTACGTCATCACAATAATTTTAATATAAAATAAGCAAATAACATAAATTTTACACTGTAAAAAATCATGCTAATCATATCAGCAAGATTGCTTACAAATATCTTTAATTAGTTGAATGCATGGCTAACATCTCATTGCCTAAACCTAAAATAAAGAGAATCTAAAAAGGTTTGTTTTGAAAACTCAATCAAATGTCAGTGTTTGAGTAATAATAGCCCTCAATTCGGGACATAAACACTTTTAACTTACCTGAAATTAGTGCTGTCACTTTCTGTCAAATAGTTTTAGAAAAGTGTAGGAGATACCTAAGTCTTGTCATGTTTAAAAAAGTCAATGGGTTCTTCACGATTTAGCTTTATTTTGACAGATAACACGTATATTGCGTCAAATTAGAAGACATGACATACCAAAATATCTCCTATCCTTTTTGAAACCTATTTGACAGAAAGTGACAGCACGAATTTAAGGTAAGTTAAGAGAATTTATATCCCGAATTGAGGGCATAATCGCTAAGGTTAAGTTGCGTTGTAATCATTGTAATGCAAATTGTTTATATCTATTTATGCATAAATGACTTTTGCCTTTCTATAAGAAAATGGCATGCTCTATAAAAAGCAAATTTTATAAAATACCAACCTACAATTCAGCAAGCTTGACACTCAAACAGATAACGCCACACGAGTAGAATTTATAATATTTATCAGACATTATACCTTTGGGTGAGCCTTTCACCCTTCCGTGGACTAATTCTTTCTTACGATAAGTGAAATTGAATTTAAATTTAGGGAGACAGACCTAGTTTGAGGTGAGTTTATTGATTTAAATAAGTTTTATGACGTATGTCGTTGTAATCAATCAATCAATCAATCAATCAAATAATTTATTTCTAAGTAGGAATTTACAAGATTCTCTTTTAGAAAGTCATATCTAGGTACTTAACATAATACATAAAAAAAAAGAATAGTAAACTTACAGTAATGTAAAAAACAAATACATGTCAAAGTTAAACCTATGTCAATGTTATTAAATCTATGTCAAATTGAAGTTTAAATATGATATGTCTATCTACCTGATACATTGTGTTGGAGCTACAGTTGGTACTGACCAGACGTCTTTATCTGTAAGATAATTTTCTGGCTTGTAATATGCCTTTGAACATAAAATATTCTTGATTTTTGTTTTGAATTGATTATCATTCAACTGTAAAATTTCGTCTGGTATTTTATTATAGTAACGTATACAGTTCCCCATAAATGATTTTCTGACCTTACTTAATCTGGTTTGCGGCTGTACAATTTTATTTTTATTTCTTGTGTTTCGACAATGAATATCAGTGTTTCTTAAATATGAATTAGAATTCTTACGCACATACATTATGTTATCAAAAACGTACTGCGAAGGAAGCGTAAGAATGCCTATTTCTAAGAAACAATTCTCTTAAGGAATCACGACCTCGCAATTTATATATAGCTCTTATAGCCCTTTTTTGTGACACAAATATAGTTTTAATGTTAGCGGCTTGACCCCATACTAATAATCCATAGGACATTATACTGTGAAAATAACTAAAATACACAAGCCTGGCTGTAGCGATATCGGTCAACTGTCGGATTTTTCGAACAGCGTATGCCGCAGAGCTAAGTTTACCAGCCAATGGTATTTGAGGGTCCCATTGAATATTTGCGTCGAGTGTGATTCCCAAGAAAACTGTTTCAGTTACGTAATCTAGTTTTTCATTATTAAGAACAATATCATGTTTAATACTTTTTACATTAGGAAGAGAGAATTTAATACATTTAGTTTTCTTAGAATTTAATACTAAATTATTAGACGTAAACCATTTATGAATTTGATCAAGTGCAAAATTCACTTCGTTAATATTTTTAGCCTTTCTGTCCACTTTAAATATTAAAGAGGTATCATCTGCAAAAAGAACTATCTTGGCCAGATTCTGTACCATGAAGGGCAAGTCATTTATGTACACCAAAAACAGGAACGGTCCTAAAATTGATCCTTGGGGTACACCAATTTTGACTGTAGATCCCAGTGACTTCGCACCATTTATCTGGACTGTTTGCGTTCTACCTACAAGATAGGATTCAACCAAATCGAGCGCTTTTCCCCTTATCCCGTAATGGTCAAGTTTTAACAATAGTGTCTCATGATCAACGCAGTCAAATGCTTTGGATAAATCGCAGAACACCCCTATCACATCCTGCGATTCCTCCCAAGCATTGTATATATGTTCTAGAAGCTTGACAGCAGCGTCGGTTGTCGAACGCCCTTTGGTGAAGCCGAATTGTTGATCATGTAGTAATTTGTTTAAATTGAAATGTAGGAGCATTTGATTTAGTATAATTTTCTCAAAGACTTTACTCAAAACCGGTAGTACAGACACTGGTCTAAAGTTACTGGGATCCGTTTTATCCCCAGCTTTAAAAAGAGGTATGACTTTACTGTGTTTCATGAGATCAGGAAATATACCATGATCAATACAAGCGTTAAATATATTGGCTAAGTATGGTGCTAATGTATCTATTAAAGAATTACATAGTTTTACTGACATGCCCCATAAATCCTCTGTTGTTTTTGATTTTATATTTTTAAAAGTTTTTATTATTAGATTTGCATTGATGTGCCTAAACTCAAATCCCTTTACACATGTCTGGACATTCGTTTTTAAAAGAGCTGACGCAATGACAGGCGAAGAATTAAGAAACTCAGTAGTTTTAAATGGTATATTACTGAAAAAGGTTTCAAACTCTTTAGCTATCTCGGTGTCTTTAGTAACAATACCCTGAGTAGTCTTTAAGGAATGTGATTTCTCAATTGGTTTAGTTCTACCAGTCTCTGAATTAACAACTTTCCAAACGGTTTTAATAACATTTTCAGCTGAGTATATTTTATTTTTGGTGTAAATAGCTTTAGCTTGTAAACAAACATTTTTGAAAATTTTCGAATATTTTTTAACATGTTCAACAAAAGTTTCACTGTGATTATAAGACTTTTCGTCATACAGCTCGAATAATTTACTCCTACTTGTTCGAATACCTACAGTTGCCCAGTCACTGAATTTAAATTTAGGATTAATTGTTACTTTCTTTACTTTGAATTTGTCTTCAAATTCATCACGTAGCGTTAAAAAAAGTTTTGTATAAAAGTTATTTGGATTATAAGTATCATAGTCTAGAACAGGTAGTTTTTCTGATAGTGCGTCATGGAGTTTTTCTACTTGGTTGGAATTTATGATTCTTTTACTAATAACAATCTTTTCATCCTTAGGACGACATGGGAAAAGCACAGATTGTCCATTGTGGTCTGATTAATCTAAGTAAAGTTAATCTCATGTGAGGTGTCTGCTATAATACCTTCAAGTATGAAAGTGCTGAACCAAAAAACTTGGGATTCATAGTTCACAAGACAAATTCTCATTAATTTATATTTTTAAAAGTTCCCTTTTTTTATTAATGTGAAATCTCCCAACCTAGGCCAGATCTCGAAGTAAATGAAAATCGTTTCAGTGGTATTGCCAAGTATAGAATAATCACGGTGACAATAAAATGACAGTTGAGTGTCACTGACATTACAAGGGTAAAAGAATTAAAGAATACGGGCCCAGGTATTTGCCATTGTTTGTAAAATTTTATTAGTTTCGATAGAGTCCGATCTCTACCGATTGAATAGGATTTACTTTTAAATTTTTCTATTTGTACCAGTGGCATTGAATCCCATTAAATATAAACCTTTCGTGTTGAATATTTCCTTTCTCTCCAAAGACCCGTAAAGCGGAGAAGCCGAATACATAATTGCCACACGATACCTGCCGCCAATTTCAGCCGTAGTATCAAAAAATGCTAACATCGCCCTAAATGGTAATTGGCGAGGGAAAAATATGATAATTGCGACATAAAAACCTTTTTGGTGGTTGCTTGCTCGTTATTTTTTATGTGTGGCAACACTGAGCTACGATTCCCGCCTAAATTTGCGCGCAATTGCGGACGCCATCTTGTTTTTTATATGCCAATTGTCTCGCGCGGGAAGTGACGAAGTTATTGATGTTGGGGTTTCCATTCAAAAGAAGTGCGTTATTTTGCCTATGAGATGGAATGACAACATGGCTTTTACATTACATCTTTAAGACCTTTTTTTGGGGAGAAGTCCATTAAATTTTTCAAGGCAGTATTATTTTTATTTTCACTGCCTTTGCAGGTGATATTAACGAGTTCGTAATAAATTCCTGTCGAAACTCCTGCCTTTTACGAGAACTGAGGACTTGGCTGTATGGTTGGTTTTTGTTTGCCCCCGCGTATGCAATGTTCACACACTCACTCATCCTGAAGGAGATGCTTTCACGGAAGTATTGACACGAGTGAGTGTTCACGCACTGTCGTCATACTCTTCTCGCAACATTACGAGTGAGCAAGAGAGCAATACATTCCATTCGTGGTCGTACTGCCGGTCCTTTGACCGACACTCGCGGGAGTATGGGAAGTAGCAGCGGCATGACGAGTAACTTGTTTACATACTCGCGCTGCCCACTTCCCTTAAAATACTCTTCCCATGGCGCGATTGTCTGAACGTGGCATAAGATTACCATTTGCAAGCGCTTCGAATATGATTCCCTTCCCGAGATTGACAGATAAATAAACAAATTAAACTAACCTGTGGGCCGACGTCAGTGATCTGAAGGTTATAGCCATCCACAAGCCTGAACCGCTCGTCCCTCGTCACCATCAGACTTGCCGCCGTGAGAACAGCTGGACCGCGTCGCCATAGCAGCACTAGAGAACCTGGAATTTGCAGCAGTGTCGTTAGACTGTCCCTAAGGAAAGTTTCGTGCCACGCGTTACTGGCATTAAATACACTTGCAAAATTGGCGGGCAAGGAACGAGCTGAGGTAGCCCAGATGGAAGAGGCGTCGTCACTAGTAATGACGAAACTCGCAGCTTCAAATCCTGCCCGCGCTTGAAAATATTACAAGTTATCAGGAAGTACAAGTTCATAAACCAAGTTATCAGGAAGTACAAGTTCATAAACTGGTTCCTTTAGTGTAGAAAAACTCTGACACCAGGGTTCATCGGGTCGTTGGACGACTCTGTGTCCCACACGAAAAGAGAGAGAGTGTAGATTTAGATTTCGAGCTCCAATAGAGGCGTACTATGGAATCAATAGAGAAATGAGTGTCGTTACAGTTTGGTGCAAACGAAATCAGAGTTCTACTTGATTAAAAATACGCCTCCAGCACCAGTAATATTTATTTATTTTGTAAACTCAACAGCAAATGTTTTATTATTACAATTTGCCTTAAAAACTTCAACAGCCAATAACAGAGTTTAACATATTGTATTAAAATATTACGGGTATATATTTTCAAATGAATTCGTCATCTACGTATGTAAACAACATCACAATACAGGCAGGTCAACGTAAATAAAATTATTATACGAAAATCAAAAACAAAGGCTTCATTAAAGCATGTTTTTATTCACAAAGGCATCATTATTTATTACTTCCAGGTCAATCCTTACATTGACGGCGGATGAAATTAAGCTTCCGACTGAAATACTGCTGGGTCTTTCTCTATACATGCCCTTTACATAATCTGATTAAAATAAATAGGGTCATTATTTTCCCTGCGGTGTTCATGCGGTTTAAAACCAATAATTAAGGGGTGTAAGGGACAGCCCCCTGAATACTGAAAGGGTGCATGCAGACCATAGCACTGCACAACTTTCCCCGAGACACATAAGTCAGGAAGCGACAAACAATGTTCGACCTTCCATACAAAATCACGATCAGCTGACTGCATTTACGAAAGACTACGGGAAGTCAATTTTTTTTTATGTTTCCTGAAATATTCACTTTCATGGTCTTAAAACACCGTATCAGTATTCAAAGAGATATCCCTTACACTGTATAGGGTTAAATTGTTCTAGAGGCCGATACTGAAACAGAGGACTGGCTGGTGTTATCACATTAGGTCGAAGCATGAGAAAAATAAATAGTTCTACCACCAGCAAAAGCTGTCACTCACCCAAGTTCTGGACCTGGCACGGCAGCAGTAGCGTGTCTCCAACTACAGTCCTGAAGGAGTGGCCTCGCGACAGGAACCGGGGCCCGTCGTCTGAAAATACAGAGTCTACGTTAAACGTGTAGAAGTGGCTTCATATCAATGGGTACCTTACTACTGGCAGTTCTCGAGCTTTTCTATCATGTCGTAATAGATGGCGTTGCGCTTAGTGGATATTTAGACATTTGAGTCATAAATACATTTCACCCATTTGTATACATTTGTAGTAAAACCATGGAACTATAGATGAACCTGGAAGCCGTACTCTGTTTTGAACAGTGAAGTTAGATTATTTGACCGATGCAAGGCTCAGTTACGCTTCGCTCTTTCTTATTGTCCCGAGTTACCCCGAGTTACTCCCGAGTGTCCCCGTTTTATCTTTAAGCTTCTTGAGTAAAACTGGCCCATCGGTCACATGTTACTCAGAGAGCTATGTAAAGGTATATGCTCGGTATCTCTATAATGAATAAAATCCGGAATGAGACTTTCCGCAAAAAGACCAAAGTAACGGACATAGTCTGGAAGTGTAGCAAACTGAAGTGGCAGTGGGCTGGGCACATCTGTCGTTGAACCGACAGACGGTGGAGTAAGCGGGTTCTCGAGTGAAGGCCACGCCTCGGTGAACGTAGCGTTGGACGACCTCCGGCCAGATGGACCGATAACTGAAAAAGGTGAAAACGACAGATCGTGCCCTATGGCGTACCCTGGGGAAGGCCTACGTTTAGCAGTGGACTGCAATAAGCTGATATATGTGTATACGTTTTTGTGGAAAGAAATTGTTTCAGTTTACCTCAGCGCCATCTAAGTACACTTGAAGATTGGCTAGAAAACTTCCCATTGAGAGGGTTAGCAAATTAAAATATAATCAGTCGTTTAAGTTACTTGCAGTGTTTCTCTATAAAAAAATACTTGATGTATTAGATAACTAGGTATTTATCTCAGGTTTTTATGTTTTTACTGGCAATGATGTTGTGATTGTGAACTAGTCCACCACCCGTAATTAATCGCTGCGTATTTTTAACGCACTGTCACGCATGCGTCTGTCAGACGAAAGGAAATAGTGCGTGATGGATGCATCTGTCAAGTTGTTTTTTGACTCATCCTTGAACGCACCGTAGCCGTATGGTAATAAGATCGGAATTGGCAATTTCCTTTCGTCTGACAGACGGATGTGTTACGGTGCCTTAAAAATTCGCAGCGACAGACGACAAGTGAGAGATTATAAAAAAAAAGTAGGACAGAGTTAGTGCCTCATGTGGACAATTTAATCCATTATAACAGTAACAAATAGATCTAGTTGCTTAGTTAAGAATACAATTAATATTTTTTTACATCATTGACACAGTATAAAACTCCTCTTCTAATAAACCTCTATATTTTTCAACAAAACAACAAAACTTGGCAATTGTTCGTATGTAGGAGGCCGTCGCCTCATCGGTGTTTGTATTAAATTCCTTGGACAAATCGCTCGGAAAATGAAAAGAACTCGATAGGTGAAGGACAAAGGGCTTATTCCGATCGCTGCACGCCGTCTCCAGTTTTTCCGCTATTTGTACTTAGAGTAAAAGAAAATATAAAGACGCCGTGTTGGCCATGTGGGCTTAAAATAGCATCAGCTGACAAAAAAGAGCCTTGACTGTTGATACTGACTTCTTCTTTCGTCCCCTGCAACTTATTATTTGGGAATTTGACATTTTGGGAACTAGACATTCTTGGAATTCGACATTCTAGGCAATGGACATTCTGGGAAATTAACGTTGGACATTTCGGGAATTGAACATAATGTGCCTAACCGGAAAATATGTCTGCCATTTTTTTTTCGGTGTCTGCCTCTGCCTTTTCTTATTTTCATTTTTTACTTTGATCTAACTTTGGTATTGGGAATTGCCTCGCGAGCAAAAGATGAAATAATAATAACTTCGTTCCCTTTTCGATTAGGGCTCTATAGATTACTTATTTTAGAACTTATATCAGTTCAAATGAATTTAAGCTCTAAATATTACTTACATACATATATCACGCCTATATCCCTTGCGAGGTAGAAAGAGAGTTAACGGCCGTAAAATACGAACATTTACGCCACTTCTGACAAACATTTCAGTATCATTCTGGAAACTATGTATCGTCATAATGACAGGGTGTCAGACTTTCGCCTAAAATTGCAATACACACGTAACCCTCGAGTCCCTTAGTCGCCTCTTACGACACTCACAACGTAAAGAAACGGGGTGATGCTATTCTAAGCCGACATTCCGAAATGGGGTGATGCTATACACGGTAAATTGGGGGCAATTACCTGAATTAAATGAGTCGTTCACTTTATATTTCGACCATTGATCCCAAAATCAGTTTTATAGCAGTTCCCTCATTGAAATATTGTTATAGTTACCCCATATAGAAGCATCTTCAACTTCAACTTCAACAACCACAACAGTCCACTGCTGGACATAGGCCTTTTCCAATTGGGAGGTATTTGCCATACTCACCACGCTTTGCGTGGAGGAGGATTGGCGAGCGCAGTGCAAGGTGTCTGTGTGTATATAAGGTGTAAAAAAATTAACTAAGAATATTTTAAGGGGTGAACCAGTACGTGAAACTGAACAACTTTCCCCAAGGAACATAGGTCGAAATATGAAAATTTTATTTTGATCTTCCCATACTTAGTGTGTTACCCGGCCGGAATAATTTGTATGGGAGGGCCAATTTTTTTTTTCATATTTCGACCTATGTTCCTTGGGGAAAGTTGTTCAGTTTCACGTACTGGTTCACCCCTTAAAATATTCTTAGTTAATTTTTTTACACCATGTATATAGCTTTATATAAGTTAGATATATCCTGGACAATTCACACAGCGTCATCTAGCCCCAAACTAAGCAAAGCTATGTGTGTATGGTGTATATAAATGACGACCGATGTGGCGCAGTGGTAGTGCGACTGCGAATCCCGGTGGGGCACTCACAAAGTTGATATTTATCACATTGTGAATTTGTTACCAGTCATGTTAGGACATTGCAGGCTGAACCACCTGCTTTTCCGAGAAGAAAAACGGTTTCGTGCTTCGGAGGGCACGTTAAACCGTCGGTCCCGGTTGCTGTCTATAATTACTTAGACGGCGGTCGTTACACAGAGTCAGTGGCCTACTATTAGTAGTAGGCGGTTGAAAAATCATCGGGTCGTCTGATAACTCGGTGTCCCACACGAAAAAAAGAAGAAGCAGATATATAGAAGCATGTAGCTCATTTTTTTACTTCCATTTAGTGAGGAATGAATTTTACCTTCGAAATTGGAAGCTAGCCTCTTCAAGAATCCTTAACCACTCATGCGTCTGGCAGCGCGAGTATTGATGCCTGAAGTTCCATTTTTAAAAGTTCAAAAGTGACGCGGAATTCGCCAAACTTTGGTCTATCCGTTAGAGATTTCGGAAGTCAATGGGCTGAGACAATTTATAGAGAATTTCATTTTAGTTCTCGTTTTAAAGCCGATTGTTTAAATGCCGTGTGATGTCGGCTTAGAATAGCATCACTCCATTTCTTTCCTGTGGGTGTCGTAAGATTCGTCTAAGGGACTCGTGCGTTACATGTGTCTTGCAATTTTAGACGATGGACTGCCCACCTATCACTATGGAGATACGCAATTTTCCGAATGACCCTCAAATATTTATCAGACGTGGAGTAATAGTCCGTTTTTAAATACCGTTTACGCGCTGCCTACCCCGTAAGGGATTATGGGCGTGATTTATGTTTCTATGTTTGTTTAAATGTATATCTTAATACTGGGTTTACTACAATTACCAAGTCGATCTTTACTCTAGCTACATGACCTTTTTCCTGCCCGTATCCACTTGGAGTCGACGCAACATGTTTTGCTCAAGCAAAATCATGTTGTAAATATTTGCAATTATGTTGTATTTGACTTATTTTTTGATCGGCCTGCTTAATGTCAAGGATTTTTAGGAAAACTTTCGTAGGCTGTGGCACAATTTTATATAAGGTTTAGCAATGGATTACGTGTTATGGCTGCTTGTGGTGCTACGACGAAGCTACGTTGCTACGGTAATGCTACGGCGGCGTAGCATGGTTTACGTATAGAATAACACTACTGTTTAGAAATAAAACTCTTTTGTCTGAGCCCCAAAAGCCGCGCTTAAAATACCTACTTCCCTCCTCAGTCCGTAACACCGTGTGCATTCCAGTCGGTAGGCTGATATAATTACCTTGAGCGCGTCTGGGGCGGGTGTGCTTACTCTGTACTACTTGTGCTCTCTTTCTGACTATTTCACCTGTTATTTAATGTATTTTCCCGTGGGATAATTAATTTTATCTTAGAAAATAGTAATCTAGGTACATTTGGATATCCATGCCTTTTCAATAAAATAAAATCCCACACGATAAAAAAAAGAGAATCATTTAGGCAATTTTCTATTACACACACACATCTTCTTTTATCACGTCTATAATCCCTTGCGGGGTATGCAGAGCGCAAACGGCCGCGAAAAACGGAAATTTACGCCACGTCTGACAAATCTTTGAGGGTCAATTGTGTTTGGCCATAGTGACAAGTTGTCAGCCCATTGCCTGAAATTCCAATACGGTGTGTATTGGAATAACATCACCCTATATCTTTCCCGTGGGAGTCGTAAGAGGCGACTAAGGGACTTGAGGGTGTGTATTGATAAACACATTTACATATAAAAGACTTTTAAAAACATGTTTAGCATTCAACCATCAAACTATAACATTATATCATTTAATGGATACTACAATTTAGGCAGGTAAAGAGAAAACAAATCTATACCCGGGAAAACCGTTTAGTATCGCAATAAATAAGGCACTCTCCCTCTACAACTTCCTGTAGTCAAAACAAACAGGCTGTTTGACGAATAAGCTGTATAAGTAAGTGCCTTTGCCATTCCCACTGAAACGATTCACCGATGGTTGTTTTCCTCGAATACATATTTTCTCCGAAACATATGTGCTATAGAAACTTTATAGCACGTATTTTACTTTCTAAACGAGAATCTTGTAAATTCCTACTAGAAAGAAATCGTTTGAGATATTTTGTTGTACCTACTTACAAACGAAGTAAAATAAAATTAAATCTCCACATATATGTAATATAAAACCCTGATTTAGGATAGTTATAGGGACTCAGATTACATTACTGCATCCAGCATCAAAATACTTTTTATTGCGAAAAAGTAGGAATCATATTATTGACAATAAAATATCTTTTAAATGAGCTAGTGATTTAATAAAACATGTTTTCCGAACATATAATACTTGCAATGTAGGTTACCGCGACTTACTTGTTAATTAATTGGTAGAGAGAGATTGTCTTAAGATGCCCTCTACGTTTCGGCAACTTAAGACAGCCTTATTTTTCTTCAGCCTTCTTATTTATTATACTTATAATCATCGGCAATATTTTTTTCGATTAATAGTCTTTCTTAAAAACACCGGCCGCCGACGCGCCGTCGTGACGTCACATCCGCCCGCCATTTCGTTTTGACAGCTTTATAAGATGGCGTCAGGCGATACCGCCGTTTTTATGAACCGCTTCCCTTTTACGGCGGGAAACCGAGACGCTTTGTTGATTTTGTAACTGCCTCGAAAAATGGACGCTCATTTTCTTGTTATTGATGGGATAAATGATATACAACACAGAAAAAGTAAGCAGAGGAAAGTGATAAAATAGTAAGTACAATAGCACTATAGATATTGAATAAAACTAGTATATTTGCCGTGTGATGCCGACTTAGAATCACCCAAATTCTTTCCCGCTAAAGCATTTGGTAAAGTTAAAACTCAAGGTGGAATTTCATACAACGAAAAATTTAATGAAATTAAAAAAAGTATAGCTATTCTGTAACGAAAGCTTGTATAATTTTATGAAGACACACATAAATTTGGTGCAAAACTTCTTATCGTTTAAAAGATAAAGAGTATTTTGTCTACAATAAAATCAGACATATTTTTACTATTTGCGTAAATTGGCAAATCGGTTTTAACAGGGAAATGTTATGGCTTAAAATGTATTTTCAGTATATTGCGAAAATTTTATATAAACGCGGGACTTGCCATCGAGTTTTTTAATAAAACTTGTAACTATTTTATACTAGTCTATTTAGCATTTTGTATGACAAACGGTCTACACCGCCGTAGCATTACCGTAGCGCCGTAGCATCATCGTAGCACCGTTGTAGAAATCGATATAGGAAGATGTTATCAATTCGGGATATAAATTCTTATAACTTACGTTAAGATAGTGCTGTGACTTTCCGTCAAATAGTTTAATAAAAGGATAGGAGATATTTTAGTGCATTAGAATTTGAAGTAAAATACGTGTTTTCTGTCAAAACAACTCGACGATGACACCAATGGCGACTAAATTGACTAGAAATTGCTAAGAACCCATTGACATTTTTAAACATGACATGACTTAGATATCTCCTATACTTTTCTAAACCAATTTGATGTAAAGTGACAGCACAATTTAAGGCAAGTTAAGATAATTTATATCCCGATTTGATAACATCTTCCTATATCGATTTCTACTACGGCGCTACGATGATGTTACGGTGCTACGGTAATGCTACGGTGCTACGATAATGCTATGGCGGCGTATTGAGGGCATAGTGTCAGTAAATCCTTGAAATCCTTAGATTTAATTGTACCACCGAGTAACAATTTGAAAGATCAACTTATAATGGATTTTCCAAATAAACTGTATTTATAACCAGTATTTGTTGATCTCTTGAATAATAACTTGATGTGCTGTCGACTATACCAACAGCACCTTAAATTACCAAAGGATTAAACCACACTGGTTCTTCATACATTAACAAAGAACAACCAGAGTGAGTAGACCCACCATTCGTGGTACCTACGTATTGTTGTGTTCTAAAACGTTATTCCTTCGGGAACACTAAAACTAATCGCTTAATCGTGTTTGCTTCCCAAATTTCCGGTGGGAGATTAATTAGTAGGCCAGGATTTGCTGAGATACTCGTACATACCTTCTGTATTTCATGCTACGTTCACACAATGCTCCTGCTCCTGCCGCTGCCGCGATTATTACCCGAAATACTTTCGCGGAAGTATCAACGCGAGTGTTCACGCACTGCCATCGTTAGTTTTTATGACATTATCTTTATTTTTATTTTTCTTTCGAATTTTTATTTTTTGTTTGTCAACTTAAGTATATTATAGTGGCATATTTGCATGCTTGCGAGCAGGCTGAATGCTCTGAACGAATGTTTTATTTTCAAGACCTTATGTACTGTATTCTGGCAAATAAACTTTAATGTTATCTTATCTACTCTTCTCGCAGCAACACGAATGAGCGAAGAAGCAATACATTGCACTAGACTCGCGTTTTTTTGACTCGCGCACGAAAAACTGACACTCGCGAGAGCACGGGAAGTGGCAGCGGCATGACGAGTAGCAGCGCAAGTAACCTGTTTATATGCTCGCGCTGACCACTTCCCTTACTATTTCCCTGCCGATAGACGCATTGTGTGAACGTGGGGCAATAAGTTAACAGTTTGACTGCCAAATGGCAGATGTACCAGTAAAACTTGGATCGGGATGGCTGGTTGAAAAGGGACACAATTGGTTATGTACTTTTAATATAAAGTGTTATTACTTACTTACCAATGAATAAACCTACTTCACAAAAAAATATTTTCTCTTCATATAAGCAATCTATCAGAATATCCGTTGCCCAAGTTTTTAGTATTATCCTTAAGTAAAATAAGAACCTGCAAACTCAATGAAATATTCGCTGTAATTAAAGTTATGGCAATTAATACCAAAAGTGAACCTTTTTAGGTACTTTTCTCCAAATTGAACAACATGTTTCACATTTCTACAAATTGTTGCCCTATAAGTTTATTTCAAGGTACAACAATAGGCTTTATATTGTTATACGTCTTTATAATCACTAAAACGGAAAATGGTGACCATAAATTGTAAAGTTGATTAAAAATTTTTTTTGAAATAAACTTATCGTATAAGACAACAAATAGTCCGTTTAAGAGTTTTGATATTATTTGTTTCAGATTTAAAGAAATTAATTTAAAATAAGTGAGGGCGCCATTAGACGGTCGGATTTTGCTTGACACAGACTTGAATTGATAAGTTGAAATGCTGACGATAGCAGGTAGGTACCTACATATCTGTCACGTACTGACTTAAAAAAAAATATTTTGATTTCTTTACCTTAAAACGACAGGACATTTTTTATAAAAAGGTGTTGAGTCGTCGTAGTCGCAAAATCTTGTAATTTTATTTTATGATCAAACGTTTCAAATTCAACAGAAGTAACCAGTAGCGTTATTTATTTAAGCGTGTAATTTAGACGATGGTCTGTCTCTCAGCTGACAACCTGTCGCAACACATGAATCATAAAAGTAATATACACTGTCATGTCGTATGTGTATAACAAAAGTTGCAGAATGAGGAAAACAATACATTGTTTTCACTCTACTCCATTATCGCGCCTTTATTTACACATATCACGCCTTTATCCCATGCGGGGTGGGCAGGTAAAATACGGTCGCTATCGGCACGTCTGACAAATATTTGAGGGACGTTTAGTCGTGTTATTTTTTGCATATTCTTTATTTATTTAAGAAGAATTTATTATTATTACCTGACGTAAGGTACATGCGCTGTTTTGTGCAAGTAATAAAGGGGTAGCCAGTAGCGGTCTTAATACAAAAAAAAAAACGCGGTTTAAGCTTTTGAACAGCGTCAAATCGTATAGAACATCGTATCGTAGTATTTTAAATAATGTCTAAAAGCGCGTCTAACTTTTATGTTATAACACGGTATCTAGTTGTATAAAGTAAAAAGAGTAGAGTAAATAAACTTTATTAGACTGTAACACATACCCGCAGTACACATATCACACCTTTATCCCTTGCGGGGTGGGCACAGCGTTAAAGACCGTAGAAATGCGGTCGCTATTGCCACGTCTGACAAGTTTTTGAGGACCGTTTCAGAGAAGTTACATGTTTTTTTCCTGCATAACAATATTTTATTAATCTATGAACAAGACTATTTATTATTATTATTTTTTATGCTGAATTGTGCAAGAAATAAAAGCGTCATGTTTTGAATCTGAAACCCAGCTAAATTTCTGTAACCAGTAGCTGAGTAAATTATCTTTTTAAACATACCCGCAGTTAAAGAGTTAAACTTAAGGCTGTCGGTAAATAATCCGTTGGTTTTAGAGTTACGTAGTTTGTAACTCCAGGATTTACTGAAAATATATTATTGAACTGAAAATGATGAACTAAAAACATTTTAGGCGCAGAGTTTTCTCCTGGAGTTTATAACTTAGTAATATTTCAAAAATTTATAATCCCTTCTAATATTATAAATCTGAGAGTTTGTGTGTGTGTATGTTTGTTACCACTTCACGCTCAAACGGCTTGACCGATTTAGATGAAATTTGGACCACAGGTAGAGTATAACCCGGAATAACGCATAGGCCACTTTTTACCGCGGGAAAACAATTATTACTACGGGAAAATGAGTGGCAGCAAGTGAAAGCGCTGAGCGGAAATCTAGTATTACACATAAAACAGGTTAATTACCTAAGGAGATTCTCCTACTTATCGTCGCTACGTATTTTTGATGTACCGTAACGCATGCGTCTGTCAAACGAAAGAAAATTGCGGATTCTGTTCTTATTCCCATACAAATACGGCTACGGTGCGTTTACGGATGCGTCTGTCAGACGACGGACGGAGGGAGAACCGTCTTAATTTACTAAACTGTCTATATGGTTCACTTATAGAATGTCAAACAGGCATTCTCAATGAATTTCAACATACATACTTGAGCTTTTTTTTAAAGACTGGACTTTTCGCTTTTAGCCCCGGGCCTTTAAAACCAACACTTGACTGGTTGGTGGGGAACAAGGGCTTACCCGGAGAAGTTTGTGTGGTTGTTCAAACAACCAGATATATGCGGCTTAGGAGCTCAGGACTTGTTCTGGGAAGAACGGATCGGAATTAAGCTACCCGGTACATGCCGGTAGTTTCCAAAATGGGGAAACAAATGAGGGACCTCCGCGCCCCCACCAGTGGGAGCGTCGTTTACTTGAGGAGCTTGTGGAGTGTGATCTACTTGCAATGGCTGCTGCAGCGGCTACTGTGATGTCATCATCCTCTTCCGAAAGGACGTGTCTCGGACGGCGTTTAAGACGCGAGGTTGGTCGGGGGAAGTAGTTGAACGCGGAAACAATTCAGGGGTTGTTATGATGGGGAGCGATGTCTAAGAAGCGACGAGACGCTTCTTTCATAAAGGCTTTAATGGTAGAGACCTAAATCGATATGGAGGTTTGCAAATGTTCCGCCTACGGTCATAAAATGATTAATCCTATTATTGTTGCAATTGCAATGGCTACAGTAACAACTCTGACGACTAGACGTGGCGTAAGTGACCGTTCCTTCGGCCTTTTACGCTCTGCCTACCCCGCAAGGGATATAGGCGGGATATATGCATGTATGTATGTATGCAATGGCTACAGTAACAACTCCGAAGTTCTGGTTGTTTATTTCGAGAAAAACGACAGTTATTCTTCTGTAATCTTTTCTGTTCTGTTTCTACATATGTAATTGATTGGATACTTTAGCCGTTTATCACAGTAGCATAAGAGCACTTTTCTTTGCAGTCTGTAGTTATATTTTGTGGTTAAAGGCTCCCACACAAATTTCATATTCGTATCGCATCGCAAGGTACTGGCAAATAATCTATGATATGCGATCATACATACATTCACATATCACGCCTATAATCCCTTGCGGGGTAGGCAGAGCGTAAACAGCCGCAAAAAACGGCCATTTACACCACGTCTGACAAATGTTTCAGGGTTATTTGGAATATTGTGTATCGCTATAGTGACAGGTTGTCAGCCCATCGCCCAAAATTGCAATACACACCCTCGAGTACCTTAGTCGCCTCTCACGACTCCCACGGGAAAGAAATGGGGTGATGCTATTCTAATCCGGCATCACACGGCATCTATCGTCAATATTTCCAATGCGACACGAATTCTCAATTATGTGAGGGGAGCCTTAGGTGTTTGGAAAAATTCCTAACTCACTCCGATTGTTCTGCGCGCGCACCGCCGCTAGCGCCGCGAGCAGCGCAAGCCAGCCGGCGGGCTGCATGCCGGCTCTCATCCGCCGGTCCCAGGTTCACTTTCCAGCCTCATCTGTGGACAAAACAAAAGGAAAATAAATAGGCATTCTCTTTCCACTGTTGGACATGAGCCTCACTCTATCGAGGGGTATTGCCATTCTCACCACGCTTGGCAGACGGGTTGGCGAGCGCAGTGCAAGATGTTGCATTCACAGGGAATGCTGCTACCCGTTCCCTGGACGATTATCCCGTAGTCGCTTTTTATGACACCAACACAAGTAGTAATAGGGTGATGCTTTAATAGTTACATAAATATTGCAAATATTTTTAAGGTGTGTTCTACTTGTGAAACTAAACAACTTACCCAAGTAACACAGATCGAAATAAGAAAAAAAATTAACCTACCAAAGAGGGAACGCTGCCAGCGTACTGGGTACCATGTCTAATGGAGGCGCACTAGACGATTTTTTTTTTGCTTAAATTTAGTCTAGTTTAGCTTAGTATTAAGGGCGGCTTAGTGTGAAAAATGTCGAATCGACCTATTTTTGGTTGAGTTTTAAAGCATTATATAGTATTTTATTTGAACCAGAAAAAATATATGTTGTTGTTTATGAACTGTTCTTGATTATTTAATGGACAAAACACGATTTCTATAACTTTTCTCGATCATAAAAAAATGCAAAGATACGTTAGCTTATGAGAATTTTTCAAGTATTACTCAAAGATTATTTACACTTAAAATTTTTAAAATATGCCAAAATGTAGAAATTTACAAGATGTAAATGAAATAATGGATAGATTTTTTAAATTGTTTTTTAGGATTTTTTTAAACCCCATTATTCCCATTATATAACCAAACGACGCGCGCGCTGCGCTTCAGACGCCCGCCGGGCATCACCGGAGCAGGACCTATGCCAATTTTTCGACCGCGGCGTTCCGCAACCTGCTTTTTTCATCTTGCGCGTAATATTAATAAGACATGAATTTTATGATATCAAATGGGTTGGCTGGCGTAGAGATATTTTCTTAAGAGATAAGCTCGCCTTTGATACTAAGTTTTAAATAAGTGTTGTACATTTTTTGACTGTAAATATTTTGTGAATGTGTAAATATTTCGTTAATTTATTGTAAATAAACGTGTACATAGTCTGTAAATAAGTAAAAATGGGAACTTAAAAATAAATACAAGAGGGTACCTATATGTCAAAAGCGGAAAGACCGGCAAACAATATCATATCGTAAGTATCTGAGCATAATTCTAACCAGTTTTTGACCTACCAAAGTAACTACCTACTATGAAGTAAGTATGTACATAGGTATCAATTTTAGTGAATAGGTAAGTTGACAAAGAATTGTATAGCTGATCTGGGTAACTAAACCAGAAGCAGTTTTAGGTTTAACAACAACAGACAGTAAAATTAAATAGAATTGCAACCACAGTATCTAACATTGTACCTACCATTTGATCTAGTGTCATTTTATTTATTAAGTAGTTCATAAACTGTTGCCATGTTAAAAGTAAACATCATAATACATACACAGTAGAAATAAAACCAGTGGTGCAACCATAGTACAAATAATACGACGACAATGTACGATTTTACATAATGTAATTTTATTATTTATTAGTGAGCCATTCTATAAGTAATTATCAAGTACATACACAGTAAAACAAAATCAGTAGAACAACCACTGAATTTGTTTGTAATGTAATAGTATATTTAATAAGACGGTAAATATTGTACCGATAACCTTGGCCTTCTAATCCTTGTAGTGCTTCAATACCAAGAGACAAAGGTATTCACATGCAAACAAATTACTAGGTACTGAAAAGTAAGTATAATTTAGTGAAGCTGAAAAGGTAAGTCTGTTCAAGATAGTGTACTTTTTGATAAAAGACGTTCCCCAGGTCTTCAAGCCTTCATGACGATGACCAACTCTGCAAGTTCTGGAGTCACATACATCTCCAAAACAACATAGTCAAACATATCGCAAACTGCGAGGTTGTCCAATCCTACGTTTATCTGGGAGCGCTGATTTCCAACAACGGCGGTTGCATAGACGAGGTAAAAAGACGTACGGCGATAACTAGATCCACCATGAGCAAGCTTCATAAGATTTGGAAAAATCGCAATATCACGAAAGCCACCAAAACACGACTCGTGAGAGCACTCATATTCCCCGTGTTCCTCTATGCTGCGGAGACGTGGACTTTGCGGGTAATTGAAAAAAAGAGGATAGACGCACTGGATATGTGGTGCTGGAGACGAATGCTTGGAATATCATGGACAGCATTCCCCATTCATTTCCCCATTCTTTTTTTTTACAATGACGGTTCATGACGTCAATAAGTGATATGATAATACTATCCTACATTGAATAAAGAATGACTCCATTCTCAAGGAACTCGCCATCAAGCAACGCCTCTCCTCCATCGTGCAAACTCGCATCCTTACATTCTTTGGACACGTCGCCCGACGCGGGGACATATCTATCGAGCGGCTCGTGGTCCAGGGGAAGGTCGAGGGTGCGCACTCTCAAAGAAGATCAGACGGACCAAATTAAAGCCGCTACACAAGAAGGTTCCGTGACAGAGTGCACCAGAAAAGTAGCCATCCGTGAGGAATGGCGACGGATTGTAAAGCGTGCCACCAACCCGGATTGACGACCACGACCGCTCTGATATTTATTCTGATATTAAGACTGATATTTTTCATATTTATATATAGATTTTCACTTATTTATACATACATTTTTCCTGTAGTTCTATACAGCAGCCTCACTATGTAGATATAAGCTCTCAAGCAGAAAAGGCAGATTCAGATAGAAATACGTAAGTTACACTGTTTAGGACAAAAAGTGGAAATGACGATTCTTAATGTTATTTAAATACGGCTCTGTGTGAATATTGATGTTTCAAACATGTTTCAGAGCTTCAAGCTTATGTGATGATCAACCCTTATTGCAAGTTATGGACTCCCATACATTTCCACTTCAATCGACTTCTAAATCTCATAAGTAAGTTACGAAAATTATATGTCAAACTAGTGGCCCGTCAGCGGTTTTACCCGCTGCTGCTCATTTTCCCGTGGGAATATTTGTTATACCGCAGTAAACAGTAGCATATGTGTCAAAACACATGATAATACCTGGTTTTCTGGTCTCGCTAACAAAAGGCAAAAGCGTCATCTAAACATGCATGTGCCAGTCTCAAATTCCACCTTCACTTGTAGGGCGTGCGGAAAATTATGCCGCTCGCGTATCGGCTTATACAGCCATGAAAATTCTTGCCTCAGACACTGATTAAATCGTCTGTCACAGAAGTGTGAGGCCAATGATGATGATGATGATGTGTCATACCAGGTTATACTATGTATGTGTGTGTACCAAATTTCACCCAAATCCCTCAAGCCGTTTGAGCGTGAAGAGGTAACAAATATACACAAACACACTCATTTTCATTCATTCATTCATCAGTCCACTGCTGGACGTAGGATTCCCCCTCGGTACGCCATAAGACACGATCTCCCGTTTTCGCCATTCAGTCGTTACCAGCCGTCTTTTTTAAGTCATCGGTCCATCGGGATTCTGGCCGGAGGGCGTCCAACGTTACGCTTGCCAAGGCGTAGCCTCCACTCAAGAACCCGCTTACTCCATCGTCCGTCGGTTCTACGACAAATGTGGCAATCCCACTCCCACTTCAGCTTGCTACACTTCCAGAAAATGTCCGTCACTGGCCTTTTTTGCGGATAAGGTAGATGATGACTGGTAGGACACATTGATCAAACACCATGGTCTTGAGGCATTGTCTAGGATATGACGCAGCTTCCCAAATGCCGCCTAGCCAAGCTGCACTCTTCTGGTGCTTTCAGTCTCAAAGTGGTATCTACTCAACTGCAACGTTTGCCCAAAGTACACATACTTCTGGACAACTTTAAAGGCTACACCTTCGACGGAGACTGGCTTGGGAATGATTTATTGATTGAATTTGACTTTTGTCTTGTCCAAGTTCATCCCGAGTCTGTCACGTCTCGAGGCTGCGTTAAGACTGGATAGCATTTTTGTACACACTCTTCACACCCACTATATATAATATTAGTACGGATAGTAAGGATTATTTGTCATTGTCCTTCGATTTTCAATGTTTAGATGATTATAAGTAAGTAATGAAAAATTTCAGATGTACCGACGGTGATGATAATGAGGATATTTCCTATGCTAGTAGAAGCTGAAACCAAGGAAGACGAATTTCAAACTGTCACGGGACGCCGCCGACTTGTTGACATCAACCATATTTTAAATGAATTACAAGAGAAAGCTCATCATAATGAGTTATTCAACTGCGCATTGCATAATACTAACATTATTTAAATTTATATTTAAATAATATTACTACTATTAATAAGTATATATACAATAATTAAAAAATAATAATATAAAAACACATCTTTTCTGTTTAATTTTATCAATCCTACAATTGTACCAACATATTTTTCCTAAGTAAATTACGTAAACAATAAAATTAAAGCTATATCTTGGGAGTTATTGACTTACTGCCATAGTTTTGTATACTGTAACGCGCGCGCTCGCTGTGGAAGCTGCGCTTGCCGCCCGGTCCGTACCGTAGGGTCAAGTGAGTTCACCGCAGACTAGCTCGCGCGATCTTTTCTACGCGACGGGCAGAAGGCTGTAAATGCCTACTTTTCAGCACTAAGCTGCCCTTAATTGTTATTTGTCCCTTTATACTTATATACTTTTGTGTAAATAAAACACCTACCATACAAAGTTACCCTTTTTTGACATTTTTGTATGGGAGATCAAATTTCTTGACCTATGATCATTGGGAAAAGTTCAGTTTCAAAAAAACTCGCCGTAATTTGCACTTAATTTAATAGGACCTTATTATAGATATTGAAGAATAGCTTGCAAAGCGTGTTGCAGCCATTTAAGCTGAATTTACATAAATACATAAATCACGCCTATATCCCTTACGGGGTAGGCAGAGCGTAAAAACAGATATTAACACCACGTCTGACAAAAGTTTGAGGGTCAATAAGATAACTGTGTATCACTATTGTGACAGGTTGTCAGCCCATCGCCTAAAATTGCAATACACTTCTAACCCTCGACTCCCTTAGTCGCCTCTTACGACACCCATGAGTTAAAAAAGGGGTGGTGCTATTCTAAACCGGCATCACACGGCAAAGCTGAATTTTGTCTTAATTATGTTCGTTTCACTGGCTTTTTTACCTTCAACCATAAAGAAAGTACTTAAGCTGTACCATTATTCGAGAAAAACCGGGATAACTACGTAAACCGTGAAGGATTGCAACTTTAACGACAGCGCCTTAAATAATAAATTGACGGCGTTTTTTCGCTACACGTTTAGTTGTAGAAGTCATCTATCAACGCCAGGATTAGTTTTGCTCTAGGTATCGAGGTGTGGCCACGAAACCAGCACTTTGCAAATGTATTTTTTTAATAAAAATTATAATGCGATCGGCGAAGGACAAAAATGCCGACAGATCAGGGCCGTGATTTTCTGATTTTTTCAACCCTGCCAGCAACGCCAGCGACACTCACCTGTCAGTTTATTGTCACCGTGATATTCTATACTTCAAACTGTAAGCAGAATACGAAATCTCCAAAACAATGCTACACTGACACGCTATCTACAACTGAAGTGATTTTCATTAAGCAGACTACGGGCCCTGCACTTTACTTTAAGGTTAAACCTGTTACTATGTAATATATTTCTATCAAAATATAAATTATAATGCAAACGGCGATGGACAGAGATGGCGTGATTCCCTTAGATTTTTGCCATTGTAATGCCATCGAAATTTTACTATCATTCTAGCGCCATCGTGGTTTTCTATACTTCAAATTATTAGCGGAATACGAAACGGACAAATCCATCCAATTGAAATCCAACTAGACGCTTTTCAAATAGCGAAATTCGGTCCAGAGTATTCAGTTATTTCGGTTGATAGGCTTGCTAAGGTATGCCTATGACTTGACCGTATTTCTTCCTGTAGGTCTCGTAAAAGGGAACTGAAGAATAAATTCAGGGCACATGCCCTCATGCAACACAGTTTTCTGTGAAATGCAACACCATGCAGTAATGAAAACATCTTGCAAACAGTGCTGAGAAGAGGCTCATGTTCAGCAATGAACTGTACTTGGCCCCGATTCGCTTATTTTGTAGATATTGTAAATATTGTTATGCTATCAAAACTCAATTGTCATTGTATCCAACTATTAGCTGAAAACAAAGCGACTGAAACCATCGAACTGACAGTACTGACACTCTATTAAAACAAAACTGAGACGATTTTCAAATAGCGGAATACGGCCCCTGGTTTTTGAATACAACTTTTTTATAAAGGCTTATCAAAAGACCAATTAGATATTTTGCCGCAAGTTTCGTGGCCACAACGCGGGTAGATTGAAATTATTTGTACCCAGCGTACTTCATTACAGCACAATAGCTTTTGTGCAGCTAATGTAGTATTAATGGCGTATTCCCGGGGGCACCGCCGCTAAATATAACTCTTCTATAGCGCTGTAAGCTCTATATAACTCTAATATAACACTGGACTGGCATTTTGTATCTGTAATTGGACATGTGCTGGATGAAAGTATTTTTAGATAGCTGTAATATAGTTAGTAATTACAGCACAATTTATAATTGGCGGGTTACAGTAAACAGGTTTAGTTTTCGACAGCCTAAAATTACCTACACATGCAACCCTCGAGTCTCGGCTCTTACGACACCAACGGGAAAGAAATGGGATGAATGAGGCCAATCGATGGAGATTACATCAAATCATTTGCAGTCCACTGCTGGACGTATTATTTCGCAATCCAGTCGAATAACAAATAGACAGAAATATGTATTATGTAATTTTCAGATATTTATGTTAAGTCTGGGTCTTTCTATACAGGGTGTTAGGAAAAGTAATGCGTTCCTTTCAAGGAATGAACCAGCCCATGACACTGAAAAACTGAAACCCCAAGAAATATAAGTCGAAATATGAAAAAAATATTTAGACCTCCCATACAACCAGTACCATACGTATCTTAGAATAGCATCACCCCATTTCTATCTCGCGGGAGTCCTAAAAGACGTCTAAAGTAGGTACTCGAGAGTTTTATGAGTATTGTAATTTTAGGTGACAGGCTGACAACCTGTCACTTTAGTGATTTTTCTGAAAATTCCCTCAATTATTTGCAAACGTGGCGATAACGACCATATTTTTTGCGGCCGTTTACGCTCTACCCACCCCGTAGGGTATAAAGGCGTGTTATGTGTATGTATGTGTGATAAATATGAACTTAACTCGTTTACATGATAAAAAACTAGCATCCTGGGACTTCAGGGTTCATCGGGTCGTTTTTATGGACAAAAGTAGTTGGCATATAAAGTTAGTCTGTAATTTCCCTGGAAAAGCCGCGGGCAAACTGGTATTAATAAAAGAACCCTATTATATCTTACAAAACCTGCAATTTATATTCAAAATGGCGTCTATTGTAAAGGCAGCCGCTTTTGAAAAGTTTTGGAAATGCGTGCGTGAGCCTTAGATCAAAGAATTGTTGCAGAAGGAACTTTACGAACACCAAAATGATTGCCGTGTGATAACGGCTTAGAATAGTATCACCCCATTTCTTTCCCGTGGGTGTCGTAAGAGGCAACTAAGGGATTCAAGGGTGTGTATTGCAATTTTAGGCGATGGCCTGACAACCTGTCACTATGGTGATACACAATTTTCCGAATGACCCTTAAATATTTGTCAGACGTGGCGTGTATGTCCGTTTTTATCCCAGATGCCCAGATGGAAGAGGCGTCGCCACTAGTAATGCGAAAGTCGCAGGTTCAAATCCTGCCCGCACTTGAAAATTTTGCAAGTTTTTCAAACTTTATTGTACCAAATAAATCACAAAGAAATAAAAACAGAAATAACAGAAAAGGTAAGGCACAAAGGCGGACTTATCCCATATGTATGTAGAATGAAGAAAAAAAATGGCGCAACCAGCCACTGCCCATTCCCTGAATTAATTGCTAAATCGCCATTTATGAACAGGCGAATCAACTCAAGTTTGCTTGCCGTAAAACATAATGAAATGCATTAAAGCACACATACAGATAAAAACACTTGTCTAAGTTACTTAAATGAATAGTATTTTTTTTGTCACCCTGGGGTGCCAGATCAGATCAAACGGGTTAATTTTGTCAAATCACCTCATTGTCCATCCTGTGGTGTCAAATACCAAGTCTGATGTTGACTAGTTTTTAGTGGCTTCATTTTTTCACTTGAAGGGTTCCCTTCTGGAAAACTCCGTTGCTCTGCGGCGCGAGCGGGTTTAATTTTTAACTCGTTGCATGCAGTTTGTGCGGTATGCAAGTTGTTGAACAACTTTCTATGAACCTGTTGTTCAGTGTATATAGTCGTTCGAGCTGTTCATTTTAGCTTGAATGCTCGAAGCTGGGCGGTTCTCACACGCACGGCATGATTGTTCGTTTTTTTGCCGCATCTTTTTCTTTGTCAAAAATGTTTACGATGTCCCATACCTAAGTGGCCCGTTTTGAACCGCAATAATTTGCCATGTGGTGCCGGTTTGGAATAGCAACAACCCAATTCTATCCGTGTGTCTTAAAAAGCGACAAAGGGATAATCATCCAGGGAATGGACAGCAGCGTTCCCTGTGAATGCAACATCTTGCACTGCGCTTGCCAATGCGCTTGCCAAGCGCGGTGAGTATGTCAATAACCCCCAAAAGGGAGGGGGGGCATGTCCTGCAGTGCACTGTTGTGGCTGTTATTGTTTATTATGCGGTGCGTGTGTGATGCACCATACAGAATGAAAGTCTGGAAGGCTCGAATTGCATTGGATCTCACCACAGTCCAGCGGCATGTTTGAAAAGACTGTATTACAGGAAACATAACAAATAAAATAAGATATCGATCTTATTGGAAGAATAAAAATAAATAATAATAAATATCCTGGACAATTCACACAGCGCCAAGTAACCCCAAACTAAGCAAAGCTTGTACTATGGAAACTAGATTGCTGATATTAATACTTATTATCCTTTTTTGTAAACAAACTCATAGTATACATCGAAAACACCCAGACTGGAAAAAGGACTTAACATATATTTGTGTCTTGTGGGGATCGAACCCACGTATCAATCAATGGACCAGTCGGCTAACAACAGAGTTAAAAAAGTACCTACTTAAAAATGAACATACCTAATACCTAAGTGGATACATTTTATATTATGGGTTGTATCTAACTGTTTATTTGACTCAGTTCAAGTCTAATATAATTTAAAAAGCAAAAATCTTTAGTTAATAATACTCATTTGTCAAAAAAGTTTTTATGCAGTTTAAGTAAAAACATTGACCGGTTTTATGACATACGTTCTGACATACAACCATTAACATACAAAAAGAAAAAAGTCCTTTACTTTTGAATTTATTTAAAGGCATCCGTATAAGTTTTTATCTCTAAGTGGCCAATTATTTGTAAAAGAAGAATTTATTCGGAAAAATCGGTTTTTTGTCGTCATAAAACTCAAAAAGTATTTAAAAATAAATGTATCGATCTACCATACACCTACTAATCTTATGTACATTTGAGTGGAACAGTTGTTCAATTTACTTCAAGTACCATGAACCATCTGCGTTGGGCATACATATTGACAGATTGGCAATTTAAATTGATCCAATTGTTGTAGATTTAAGAGTGGTCTTTGGTGGTCTTCTTCTGTTATTGTTTGGGTCTTCAAGTCTATAAACTACCCAATAAACTCTGGTACGTTTTAAAGTCCTTAAATCGCCTTAAAAGCTCAACTGATGCCTAAACGTGCCCTCCGAAAAACTTGATTCTCATCTCCAAGCTACGGGTAGCGACATCTAGCAGAAAGCAATTTGCAACTAGAGGTTAAAAATTTCGCGACAGCCAGTCGTGACCCCAGTAGCTCAGATGGCAGAGCAGTGGGACGGTACTCCACGGTCCCAGTTTCACGTTCAGGCCACAGCCGCATTTCATCAATTTATAATCAGTCCCGGCTTTGAACAGCATCACCCCATTTCTACCCATGGGTATCGTAAAAGGCGTCTAAGGTATGAATCCTGGGAATAGGCAGCAGCTTTTTGTGTGAACATCGATCACACCTTGCACTGCGCTTGCCAATCCGCCTGCCAAGCGTGGTGAGTATGGCAAAACACTCACAATATGGGGAGGCCCATGTCACACCTCGGACACTGGCACTCAACTGTATGAAACAAACGCGATGCTACGCACACAGTCTAAGCTCGCGTAGGTGAACACAACAACATGTCAGGGTTGCCGCCATTTTGCGTTCGCGAATCGGGAATGCAATGTGCGGCAGTATGAAATGACCTTCGTCGTCGCGTCCTTGCTAGCCGGTGTCTGAGCGTCCTCCGAGCGCGGGTGGGCGGCGCTTGTAGGGGGAGGCAGGGAGTGACCATACTGGGCCCCAAGTCTACTATTTTTCTCTAAAACATCGACCATCGCCAGTCCATGACGACTTTATTGCCATTTTGTCAAAATTTGGTATTCTGCTAAACTTCAAACACATTCGTAATGGAATCGCAAACGCTTGTCGTCGGAATGGTGTCATCATTCTCTATGGTTAAGACTCATTTTACAGATCTAATGTTGTTCATTCAATTATTCACTCTTTTTTGCTACTGGCTCAGTGTAAACCGGCAGAATGGAGCGAATGCTTTGCCAAAAAAAAAAAATGGCTGTCAATTTGACAGGTTTAAACCATGTTATTGTTGTTTGTAAAAGTGTAAAGATCTTATTTATAAAATAAAAGTGCTTTCCGTTTCATTGGAGGATTTTAAGGGGATTTTGGACGACTCAGTGTCGCACACGAAAACAGAGAGAGAGAAGGGGAAGTTGGTTAGTAACGACACCACTATCTTTTTTGAAATAAATTAATTTTTCTTCAATAGTTTCGCAAGCCTAGTTTTGTTTACTACTATGAATCTTTTTGACTAAATGTTTACATCTATATATTTTCATTCATCTATTCAATTTTTATACCAAAATAACTAAACCTTCTGCTTCAGGATCTATGAATCTTTTTGACCAAATGTATATATCTATATATTTTCATTCATCTATTAAATTTTTATACCAAAATAACTAAACCTTCTGCTTCAGGAAACCAATGGAAGACCCTATACATGTCTTGGATGACGACGTTGAGATTGAAATATTAGACCAAGGAATCGCAATGTATTTTTTAATTTCCCACCTATAAACAAGAGCCTATTCTTATGGCAGTATCTATTCAATTAATTCTTTTGTAATTAATTAATTAATTAGTAGTGATGACTGACGAAGACTATATTATTATTAACCAGTCATTTATTTTTCAGACAGCAATTCCGAGAAGAGGAGAATCTAATTAATTTGGAAAAAATTGTTTAATCTATATTAAATAGAATAACCAAGAGTGTATCAAAAAACGAAAATAGAAAGGAAGAAGAAGAAGCAAAGAAAAAAAGAAGAAATAGAATGAAAACATGTATCCAGGAGATATATAACATTTAATTAAATGAAATATTTGTATGAAACAGAAGTAAAATTTAAAATAAATATTTATTTGAAAATGCTGTTATATTTTTTGTAGCTAGGTAAGTAAGTATGTGATCTCTCTGATTCGTAAAGGCTCCACTATTGTGCGGGATGCCAGGCCAGTATCTTCTTGATGCTTCTAGGCTTGGAGTGCTCTGCCCCTCTGCAGGTCCAAGTTATGCGCCAGTTCCACAAATCAATTAGATTATCAGAAGTCACTCGTAACTCGTGAGCTATCTAAAAAAGAAATCAAAATTATTTCTTAATCTTTACAGAAAGGCGATAGCGATAGCTGAGATTATTTACCTGTAGTTGATGTTCATGTTCCTCGAGGACTTCGGCAGCTGTTAATGCAGCGATGGGCAACCTTCTTTTATTAGTTATATTATGTTGAATACAACAGACATTCACTATTTTACCTGCAGTTATGAGACTGTAGTACAATGCATGTGCAGCTAGCAAGCACCTGAAAAGATTTACACATGCATTGATCATTTTATTTATTAAAAAATATTTTGTATACTAACATATTTTTTATTTATTAATACACAAATGTTAATGTCCAATAAATTATCAACAAGCCAAATTTTTACCCAGAAAAAACACTTGTTCGCCACTGTCTGATATTTCTTCCGGTGTAGGTTCAATGGATGGCTCTGTCTGCCACACCAAAGAATCATGTGCTGACCCAGGGTAGCTAGCATCTACACACAATATGTTGAGGTCTGCATCACATAACTAAAATAAATAATATACAACTGTTTATATCCAATAAATTATCAACTAGATTATCTAGGAAAATACTAGTAGGTACTTACAATTGAAACATTGTGGAGGGTTTGGTAACCCTTTCTATTTATATATCTTTCTTCGTGGTGATCAGGCCTCGGTGTCAAGCAGATATTATGTAGGTAATGAACTTTGTCCTCCCAGAGATTCCATCTGCTCTCTTTGGTCGGAGTATATTGGCTCTTATATTTTGGATAAGACAGATAACTGACCTCTTATCAAGGCAGTACGTCTTCACAAACTCCATATCGAAAACGTCTTGTATTAGGTCTACTATTTTTCGGGCCAACACACGCAGTCGGCGACACTGTATGACCCTCAAGAGCTGCCGGCGGTGGACTGTAGATCAGCCAAAACCAATACTCTCCATCGGAGCAAATACGACACGAATGGTCTCATTCTATAATAATTGCCCGATAACAGCAAAAACGTGAAAAAAAACACGCAAACACCTATTTCACTGTGAATCCTTTGTGAAAAAAGCAGTGACTGCTCAGTGGTCGTTTGACGGCTTGGATATCATTGAGAGAAACGTCAAAAAATTAGTAGACTACGAATTTCATCTACCATCGATTCGTCATTATATAGTAGAATACCAAAAATGACAATGACTTATGAATTGTAGTTCATTGATGTGCTACTGCCAGTCAAAGTTTTAACAGAATACGAAACGACTGAATCCATGCCATTGAGACTACATTGGTAAACGATTTATACGATTTTCATTTAGTAGACTTCGGGCCCTGTACGCTAGTACTATTAATTATACTGTGCCCATGTCCAGCAGTGGACTGTTGTAGTTGGATTGTTTCGAAATTGAAACATTTCATCGAAACCTATAAAAAAAGGCCGACCCAGCGCTTGACCGCAATTTCTGCGGTTTCATCTTTGAATTCGTTTCATTTCTCACATGACGGCACTTGGCAGCGCAATTCCAGTTGTGGAAAGCGAAATTGATTGAACAACAACTTTGACACTAGGTATTGGTGGTTTGGTTAATATTCCACTATTACTAGTAAGGGTACGTAAGTATTTTTAACTATTCAAAAAATAAGATGAGGTTTTAATTCATCGTGAAATAAAGAAATTAATTATGTATTTTCACCGACTACTTAAAGACGCTTCGACTAATTTGGAAATTTGTTTTGTATTAACCGATTTAAAAAATAGGTCCTTTATAATTCAGAATCAGAATTGAAAACACACTTGTACCTAGATCACGTAATTTTGGATTATTTGAAATATTTTGTAATTACATGAAAGCTCACCTTTGTGAACTACTTTTAAAACAGAAACTATTGTATTGTTAATGCACAATAAAGAATATATATAAAGATTTTTCGCGTGTTTCAACTACACTAATTATTTGGTCATCACTACAACTTTAATCTTGTCATTACATAAAATAGTTTGGTTTACGCTGTTTGACAACGTCGAATCGTATGGTAAAATAATTTTAACACTGTCCAAACACGAGTCTAACTTTTTTGTAAAAACACCGCAAGACCTATAGATTTTTTTAATCCATTCAAACCACTGTTTAAACAATAATTATTTTTTAAATAACTTCTTCCAGCTCCGTTCAAAAACAAATAAAAATCATCTATGAATTGAGAACCACTTCGGCGATAATCCGCGATATTGTAAATAAAAATTCATTTCGAATAATTCTAACAATTCTTCTAGCCAATCGGTTTCGGCTTTCCATTAGAGATTCGGAGCGAATAGGGAATTTAATTTAAAGTCACATCAAAAACGAATCCAGGGGGCGCTGTAATCGCATTGCACGCACGAAAGAAGCCCTTCTCTGCTTTTGAGGTTAAATCTTAGAGCAAGGAGGAGCAAGGAGCATTCAGAGGGAAACCTTCAAACAATTGAAGTCAGCAGCGTCGTGATTAGGCAAAGACAAAATAGAGTAGACGCGCGCATACTTTTATTTTTTGGCTATTGCAATTGCAGCGAAACACTATTAAATTCTATTCAGTCACAATGGCACACTATGACTTGAACTTTTAGCGGAATAGGAAACGCCAAAATCATGCAACTGACACTTATTGGCTTTATCGAGACACAAGTGGCATTTTGAAACAGTCAAATGGAATACAGAATAAAGGTGCTAATTAAGGCGAATTGTGTCAATCGCAAGACGCCTCCGTTACGCACCGAAAACCCACCGTAGCCGTATTTGTATGGGAATAAGATTGGAATTTGCAATGCCCTTTTTGTCTGACAGACGCATGCGTTACGTTGCGTTAAAACGGAACGACGGACGTCAAGTGAGAGAACCGCCTTACAAGTAAATACACGTAAACACACTATATTCTGTATATAGGTAGAATAAGCACTCATAAAAACACCCGTAAGAATGAAATAAAATAATCTTCATCTAAATCGAATTGTACTTGAATTATGTTGTACTAGATTTCCGCCCAGCTGTTCCACCCGTTGCCACTCATTTTCCCGTGGTAATAGTTGTTTTCCCGCAGTAAAAAGTAGCCAATGTGTTATTCTGAGTTATACTCTGCCTGTGTTTTAAATTTCATCCAAATTGGTCGAGCCGTTTGAGCGTGAAGAGGTAACAAACATACATACACACACACGAACTCTCAGATTTACAATATTAGTACGGATTTGGGTGTTTCTTTGTATTTACTTGTGTTTTAACGCGTGTCAGATCTAGTTGTTCATGAAGTTCCCTCTGTAACAATTTCTTGCTTGAGTTTTGAGGTTAAATGCGATCAAACCGTCGGGAGAGGGTCGAGTTTACGCTTTGAGGGTTCTGCAGATAAGTAAAACAGATTAAAATTAATATCACGGAGAGTTCGGTTTAATATTTATTAATATTTTAAGCAACTATGCCAAGAATGAAAATAAGAAATTGAAAAAAAATGTCAGCGCCCGCCGGGACTTGAACCCGGGACCGTGGAGTACCGTTCCACTGCTCTGCCAACTGAGCTACCGGCGCCCCGACGTAAGCTGACGAAATCTTCAACCTCTTGGTACTCGTCTCGAAGCGACGACAAGCGACATCTAGTATAAGTTATAAACCATAGTACATTTAATTAAGCAAAGCTTCATCGCATGGTTCGAATTTCACTCTTAAGTGGACTGACCATAGTATTAGTTTCAAATAACTTATACTAGATGTCGCTTGTCGTCGCTTCGAGACGAGTACCAAGAGGTTGAAGATTTCGTCAGCTTACGTCGGGGCGCCGGTAGCTCAGTTGGCAGAGCAGTGGAACGGTACTCCACGGTCCCGGGTTCAAGTCCCGGCGGGCGCTGACATTTTTTTCAATTTCTTATTTTCATTTATGAAAGTAATATAGCACTGTGAGTGCAAAATAAAAACCATAGTACAACTATGCCAAGGTTAAGTTGTTACGATTACCAAATTTTTAAAATACTCCCCGTGTTAGGTATACAACTTGTAAATTCTTCTATCGCGGGCAGGATTTCAACCTGTGACTTTTGCTATCACTAGTGGCGACGCCTCTATCATCTATAGTACTGCAGCTTAACCATTGCCCGAATAATTATGCAAGATATCTTAATGCCAATAACGCATGACATAGCTCCATCTACCGAGTAAGTTTTGCAACTAATTTCCCAGCGAGAAATTCTTACAGATTGAATGTAGTCGAACCGAGGAAAACCTGCGATAAATATTGAATACCAAATTTTTAAAACAATTCCCGTGATAGGTATAAAATTTTAGAAAACTTACATAACTTACTACCGCTGGCAGGAATCTGCGGCTTTCAAAATTTTACAAAAGCAAATCAAATCACAAATTCAAAGAATATGGTACAAAGACTGTGTGCCTACGGAACCCTAAAAAAGAAACGTGCACTAGAAAACGCATTGAGTCAAAAAGCATGGGGGAAAGAATGTACAAATGAAAACCAGCGTGAAATCACTTGTGGGGGGCGCCTATGCAATACATGATCTTAACAAATTAGACCATGCATTTAGCTGGTAGGGGCAGGTAGGGGCTTGTAAGATACGTGTACAAGAATAAGTATTATATTTTATTATCGACCCACAGTTGGTATTATGTGACGCATCCATAGACACGTGTGATGCCGGCTTGCCGTGTGAGCCGGCTTAAATTAGCATCACCCCATTACTTACCCATGGGTGTCGTAAGAGGCGACTAAGGGACTCGAGGGGTAGATGTGTATTGCAATTTTAGGCGATGGGCTGACAACCTGTCACTATAGTGATACACAGTTATCTGATTGACCCTCAAACTTTTGTCAGACGTGGTGTTAATATCCGTTTTACGGCTGTTTACGCTCTGCCTACCCCGTAAGGGATAAAGGCGTGATTTATGTATGTATGTATGTCCATAGACATCGCATCAGCTAGACCTGTAGGCGATTGTAGTCGTGAACGGCTCGACAGTGGCGCCACTTCACATTTCTTTTATCTGTAAACAAACAAAAATTCTACAACACTATATTTCGTTCATTAATTTACCGCTACGTTCAGTAAAAACTAAAATAATGAACGAAATATAGGCACCCAGCTGTAAAGCCGTATTTCGGCTTTTACACAGTTGTGACCAAAATGGCCGCGACCGAAATACGGCTTTTACACAGACCAGAGGTAATACTAAAAACTTGAGCAACGGCGGCGGTTCTTGTCGTCCATCGCTGCGTATTTTTAACGCACCGTAACGCATGCGTTTGTCAGACGAAAGGAAACTGTGAATTTCGATCTTATTCCCATACAAATACGGTTACGATGCGTTCACTAATTCGTCTGTCAAGTCGTTGGACGTTTTTCGTCGTTTAAACTTAGGCCTATTAAAACACGACGGTACACAAAGACAAATATCTTTATTATTTATTTGATAAAAAAACTTCATAGCTCATTCTTTTTTATCCGACTGCCTCAGAAGGAGGGTTATGTTATTTGTTTGATGTTACAACATCTATTACTTCAAATACCGAAGGAATGCAATAAACATGGCAAACTTTGCACAGGGTGCGTATTTGTGGTAGCCCCCGTCTCCCGTTTGGCAATTCTCACACGCACCACATGATTTACCGTATTTTTTTTGGATCCGGTTTTTTGAGGAGTTTTTTTTACGTAATCTCGTACAAATATCAAGGATACGTTACCGCAATATTATCCGACGTGTGTGCGTATGTCAAGACATGTTATCGCATCAAGTTGCGGCTGTCATTTGTAAAGTATCTGTCACGTACCGAAATATTGTAATATTGTCTTGTGTGTGTACGTATTACAAGGACACGCTACCGCATCAAATTGCGGCTGTCACTTTACAAACCGCAATATCGTCCGGCACGTGTGAAATTCACATTTCTGACCCCCCAGTGCATTCCCCCCGGAAGCAGGGGGGATCAATCACACAGAACTAAGTGCAGTTAAGGCGAAGTATGACGTTTAGTTCCGATACGGCTGGCAATATTTAAAGGCGTAACTTACAAAAATTCTAAAGTCACTTATCTTTTGTACGATTGCATTACGTGTGTCTGTAAAGCACATAATAACATTTGTGTAATTTTTACGCTTGCGTAATTTTCGATTTAATGTCTGATTCAGACCATTAAACTGAACAACTTCCCGTAAAACATAATTCAGAGAAGGTAAAAAAAATTGACCGCCCATAGTAAATGCAGTCAGCTGATCGTGATTTTGTATGGGAGGCCAACTTTTTATGTTTTAGGGGAAAGTTGTTCAGTTTCATGGTCTGTCAGTCAGTCAGTTTCCTATCAGTATTCGGAGGGCTGTCCCTTACACCCCGTATATATATACACGAATTGTTGTGACAGAGAAAGATAATATTCAGGTTTCACCCGCTACCACTCATTTTCACGTGGTAATAGTTGTTTTCCCGCGGTAAAAAGTGGCCTATGTGTTATTCCGGGTTATACTCTACCTGTGTTGTAAATATCATCCAAATCGGCCAAGCCATTTGAGCGTGAAGAGGTAACAAACATACATACAAACACACACACACACAAACCCTCAGATTTATAATATTAGTACATACATACATATCTCACGCCTTTATCCCTTGTGGGGTAGGCAGAGCGTAAACATACATACATACATAAATCACGCCTATATCCCTAACGGGGTAGGCAGAGTGTTAACGGCCGTAGAACGGATATTGACACCACGTCTGACAAAAGTTTGAGGGTCCATCAGATAACTGTGTATCACTATAGTGACAGGTTGTCAGCCCATCGCCTAAAATTGCAATATACATCTAACCCTCGAGTCCCTTAGTCGCCTCTTACGACACCCACGGGTAAGAAATGGGGCGATGCTATTCTAAGCCGGCATCACACGGCACGTAATTTCCGCCACGTCTAACAAACATTTGATGGTCATTCGGAAAATTAGTACGTATTTGTTTTCTGAATACGAATAGAGAAATACAACTTTTGCGCATACCTTAATTTTATAACCAAGAACAGGCTTCCCCTTAAATGCCCTTCGCAATCAATTGCTCGTAACAGAAGTTACTGTAGGGCATCTCATAGGGAGCGCTTGCACCATGCTATTATATTTTATAGCTTTTTTTATAAAGGTTCTTGCGTAGGTCTATCAATTAAAAAGTTTCACCCTAGAGTGCGTTAAAAGGTAGTAAATATTCTTAAAAAATAAATGATGTTTAAATATTAGCTGCAAATATTTTAGGGGTAAACCAGCCCGTGAAACTGAACAAATTTCCCTAAGAAACAGGTCGAAATATGAAAAAAAAATTGATCTCCTATTCAAATTGACCCGCTTGTCTAGAACATTGTAGGTAGATAGATAGAACACTTTATTGCTTACAACATACACAACAGATACAAAACAAAACAGAAAACTTAACAATAAGAGTAAGCAAAGGCGGCCTTATCGTTTACAGCAATCTCTTCCAGGCAACCTTTACATTAAAATACAGACAAAATATTTGCAAGTACTTGCATAAGCAATTTAGCAGTAAAATTCCTATTTTTTTTATTATACATACATACATACATACACATATCACGCCTATAATCCCTTGCGGGGTAGGCAGAGCGTAAACAGCCGCATAAAACGGCCATTTACACCACGTCTGACAAATGTTTGAGGGTTATTCGGAATATAGTGTATCGCTATAGTGACAGGTTGTCAGCCTATCGCCTAAAATTGCAATACACACCCACGAGTCCCTTAGTCGCCTCTTACGACTCCCACAGGAAAGATATGGGGTGATGCTATTCTAAGCTGGCATCACACGGCACATAAGGAATTTTGAACAATTCAATAAACACAAAAAATAATAACTTTTAAACTGGTACAGATTATAGTGTAAAGAAACGTTATTTTAATTAAGCTCAGCGCCTACAAGACATTCGAGAAATTCCTAGAAAATTTCAAATTTTTTATTGTAACATCATTTACTTTTAAGCGTATATTCTACCGATAAATTTATTCTTACCCTGGTGTAAAAACCATTCTAGTTGGTTGGTATTTATCAACTAGTTAACAGAACTAGCCGGTACAGACTGTAATCCCCTAAACCATCAGCACCCCTCAGAATCAATTGTTCGTGACAATAGGTTGTGTTTGGAGGGTGGCTGCAGCACTGATATTAATATACGGAGAGCTAGCGACGGAAAAAGATGTACCTTTTCATCATCGTGACACAGGTTATAATGATGTTAAGCGGAATTTGGTTGTGACAATAATTGGCTACGGCCATTCCATTTTCTTTAGTTTAATTAGGTCTGCTTTAGTACGTGAGTGGCATTAGAATTTGAATTTTGAATAGGGTACGGATCCACAGTCATGGTTTTAAATTTTATGACCAATGAAACTATTTCAATGTATTATAGTGTTCAAAATGACATATACCTTGGTTCCAATATATCAAACTTGGAAGCTGCAAGCTAGAAATTAAGACGATGCGCTATTAGCCGATCTGCGGTTGAGAAGTTAAATTAGATTTAGAAAGACAATAAACGAATCTTGTATCTTGTATCGAGCTATGAGAATAATCAAAACACTGAACTTCGTCTTATGAAACGTCTTGTTTTTCCAATCTCTCGAGAGAAAAACCGCCGAATAATTGACGCGCTTGAGATATGGTGCTGGAGGCGCATGTTAAAGATACCCTAAATACGGGCTATACTAAAGAAACTCAAGGTCAAGGAACAGCTTTCGTAGACTGTACTGTACAGTACCCAACATGTGGTACAATACGCCACATAATGCAGAAATGAGGACTCGATTGAAAGACTGGTGGTGCAGGGCCACAAGAGGTCGATCACCCACCCGATGGATTGAACTAATTAAATGATCGTCTAGATCGCTGAGAGCTTGCCGCCTGGCCATAATTTGCCATGGTTGGTTTGGAAATCTTTAAATAGACTTCGGACTCAGACCGGCCGGAGTAAGGAAAACATGACCAAGTGGGGCTTCTTGGAGGGTTCCGATGTAGGTTGTTTGTGTGGTGCAGTTCAAACAATGAACCACCTAACATCGTGTCCTGCGTGCCCTAGCACCTGCACGCAGGACGATCTTATGACAGCGTCTGTCAGCGCTGTCAACGTAGCCAAGTTCTGGGCCGCGACGGTGTAGTGTCTGCCATCGACACGCTAAGAAGAGAAGAAGAATGATCGTCTCATGCTACCATGGCAGAATGTTCTCGCAACGCAGCAAGCCGGCGAAAATGAAAAGACATTGCCAGGAAAACGGTTCAAGCCATCAAAGAGACTAACGACGAAGACTAACCATGTATGTATCGGTATCGGAACAACCACGACCATTCTGTCAAGAGTGTACGACTAAGAAGAAGATGAAGAAACTATTATAGCTAGTCACTCATTAAAATCGTACGGTACATTGACTTGACATGTACTGGGTTGTACAACGCAGTGAACTCTTGTATCAGAGTTCTTAAAACCACCTACTAGGTAAAGACAAGGTCTCTTGGCGTGGTTATGTATCAACCGCCATCTAAATGATCACAGACAGCAACCGGGATCGACGGCTTATCTTGCCCTCAGAAACATGCAATCATTTATTAACAGACTAGGAAAATCTTTCAAAGTGATAAATAGACAAACATCAACTTTTATCCACCCAAAAAAAATAACACCTAAATATTTATTCTAACTTTTATTGCTATCAAGCTTACTAAAAAAACACTGATATTGTTGCTCTACAAATCGTACACATTTTTACGTGGCCAGCTCTCTGACTATAATGTTTGTTTACAGTATTTTCCATGGCTTTTTGACCTGACTATAATTACGATGATTGATTATTATACGCCAGCAAAGCTATAATTTTGATGGTACTATAATATAGGTATGTGAGTTTGATTCCCGTGCTGGTGAAATTATAATTATTGTATTGGATAGGTAGTGAGTGCCGTCTATTATTTTTGTAGCTGGAAAATAAGTGCTTTTGACGGCCGATGTGGCGCAGTGGTTGTGCGACTGCCCGGGTTCGATTCTCAGTGAGTCACTAAAAAAGTTGATATTTATCACTTTGTGAAATTGTTCCCAGTCTGGTTACAACATTGCAGGCTGCACCACCTGATTGTCCGAAAAGAAATATGGTTGCGTGTTTCGGAGGGCACGTTAAGCTGTCGGTCCCGGTTCTTGTCTAAGATTACTTAGGCGGCGGTCGTTACACAACCACGTCAGATGCCTACTACCTTCTAGTAGGAGATGGTTGAAAAACTCTAACACCAGGGTCCATCGGGTCGTTGGATGTCCCGGTTTCCACACGGAAAAAAAAGTGCGATAGATTTCTAATTAATTTTTGTGAGATCCACAAGCACGCACAAAAAGCTAACAATATTATGTCGTAACCTCTTTGGAGATTAGCACGAAAACATTGACGAAAACCAAACTAAAAATAATCTAATGCATCTAAAAGTTTTCAATCATAGAAACTGGCAGACGTCCGTCAAAACCATAGACTTATAATATACCACTACGGTCAAAACCTTTTACAGGAAGTCATTAAATGAAATAAAAATACAATTTAATCTTTTTTTAACAAATGTCTTGTATCACTATCGTGTATCACTATAGTGACAGGTTGTCGGTCTGACGCCTAAAATTGTAATACACATGAAACCCTCGCGTCCCTTAGTCACCTCTTACGACACCCGCGGGAAAGAAATTGGGTAATACTATTTTTAAGCCGGCATCACACTGTCATCTAATATTCCGTTTTAAATAATACAACAGAAACGACAAAATAATGACAGTTTTTTAACCCCCACCCAGTAGCACTGGCACCAGACAAAATTAAACAGATTTACTAAATAATCCCTTGACACAATGCAGCGATTTAAATAATCATTGTGGGAGCATTCTCCCCTATTGTTAGAATTAGCATACGCCCAAACAACGCACAGATAGGTCACCATGTCATTGCAATGATTAGCTATGGGAAAGGGTTAATTCATCTGTGCTTTTTGAGGCACCTTCTGCTGGTTTCGGTATATGATCCGGAGGACCCTGGTTCACAAAGTAAAAAAAAACAACAAATAACTTTTTTTTTTTTAATTGTGGACCCTACGATTTTTAGCCCCGGGGCTGTTAATCTACACCTGACTGTATGGTGGGGAGCAGGAGCTCACCCGGAAAAGCTTGTGGTTGTTCAAACAACCAGCTCAATCGCGCCCTTGGGGCGCGATTGGGCTTACGAGTTGTTCTGGGAAGAACGTATTGGACTGAATCTACCCGGCACGTGCCGGTAGTTCCCAAAGTGGGGAGCAAATGAGGGACCTCCGCGCCCCCGCCGGCGGGGGCGTCGGTTGCTTGAGGAGCTTGTGGAGTGTGATCTACTCGCAATGGCTGCAGCAGTGGCTACTGTGATTTCATCATCTTCTTCCGTAAGGATGTGTCTCGGACGGTGTTTAAAACGCGAGGTTGGATGAGGGAAGTAGTTGGACGCGGCAACTATCAAGGGGTTTTTATGATGGGGAGCATTATCGAAGAAGCGACGAGACGCTTCTTTCATATACGCTTTAATGGTAGGGAGGCCTAAGTCGATGTGGAGGTTGGCGTTACGCATGTACCAGGGCGCCCCGGTAGCTTTGCGCATGAAACGGTTTTGGATGACCTGCAGCATTTTCAGATGTGAATCGAAGGTGTGAGCAAAGGCTACGCTGGCGTAGGTCATAATAGGCCTTACGCAGGTGGTGTAAATTCTCACCTTATTTCTAAGGGAGAGTTTGCTCTTTTTGTTCAACATCGGATGTAATCTGCCCAAAACGAACGCGGCGCGGTCGCGGACTCTCATAATGTGGCTACGGAAGCTGAGTCTTGAGTCGAGGGTGACTCCTAGATATTTGGTCTCGTTGACCCACGGGATGGGTCGGCCGAAAAGCTTTACAGCGGGGACGTTTAATCGGTGCGAAAACAACAACAAATAACTAGCGCGACTAAACACTTAAATAACCAAATGTGTGAAAGTAATGCCGCCGTGTTATGCTTAAAATAGCTACACCCCATTTATTTCCATAGGTATTGTAATTTTAGGCGATGTGCTGACAACCTGTCACCTGGCAAACAAAAGCACCACGTTAATTGTAGGGTAAGTAAGTCTAATGAGAGGTTGGAAAACATCACTCCACATAAAAGTACTATAATTAAGTTTAAATTGGTCTTCAATGGAATAGCAAACGTTTGAAAAAACAACCTCAACCAACCAGCTTTAATAGATACCGCTTTGCTCACAAATTGTAGTGTAAAGGAAGTCACGTTTAACTGGGAAGTGGAAAAGGGTCATTTAACAGTAGGTTTTAGACTATCAGTCTTTGTCTAAACCTAGTTTCAAGTTGATAAAACAGTCTAGCTTTGGAACCATTAACTGGACTTAACTCGGAAGCGCCACCTACTTGAAAAGGTATAATAAACAGACCAAAAAAATATTGGATCTCCTTCATTAGAAAACTACAATGGGAGGCTTAAATTATTTGGAAAGGATCAATGTTTCATGGGAAAGTGGTTCAATTTGCCCGCCCGTCTTGAATTTTCGCTATCGGTCACTAGTAAAATTTGATATTTAGCATAGCAATTTCTTATACCCTATCCTATATGCCGTGATTGGAGAGAATGACGCAATTAAGAAGTATCTTAGGTCTAGTAGTAGTTAAAGTACCTAAGTAAAGGGTAAATAGATTGATAAATACATGCCATTACAACCCCAAAAAAACGCACATAATAATTGTTTTGCGCGGGTCCGCCCCGCGTGGGAATCTCGCTAATTTTGACATCGGAGCACAGAGGGGCGGCACGTGTCATTCACAGATCAAATAATATTTCAAAGGGAATCGTAGGAAACCAGAGTGAAGCCAAGAAAACAACTAAACTCGTCTCCATCATATTTGAGGCACGCTCAACCACAACTAAATGCAAAATGGAAATAATTTGTGAGGATTCAAATTGTATTGTATTTTTTATCTAATCTCATTTCTTTTATTTTGCTTATTTATGAAAATTAAATACATTTTTTGCCAATATCAAAAATGATTAATATATATGTGTTACAAATGGGAACGGGCAGCAGCGTTCCCTGTTAATACACCTTGCTCTGCACTCACACATGTAAGTATAGCAAATATATCTAAAAGAGACGGCCCAGTCCAGCAGTAGAACGTTGCTGTTGTTGATTACAAAAGTATCCAAAGTGGGTATTGTTTCGCTATTCGTGCAATTTAATCAGTTTCGTTTCCGCGTTAAACACGAGTATGTGTGTCAAATCTGACTGCGAGAAGGTTTTCACGGCTTCACTTTGGTTTTCACAGCTCTCCCTCTGTAGTTTCTTTGATCAGATATTGTAGATTGTCAGAGAGGGTAATCGGCGCGTGGCGGGTCAAATGACATTTTGACAGAGCTTCTGACTGGTTAGTTTTGAGGGGTGAATGAAATATGAGTTGCAATGATTTGTGGGGTTGCATTTTTTGTTGTATTTTTGTGATTTTTGCACAATTAGTAAGCTTGTTATAGGATCAAACGATCATTATTAAAAATGTCAGTTTAAGTATGTAGACTAGGTGGCATTTGATGCCGTTTTTAAATGACATCACCCTATTTGACGCTTGGGTGTAGCTATTCTATTCGACATCTTGATTATTATCCAACATAAGAGATTATCGCCATGTGATGCCAGCTTAGAATAGCATCACTCCATTTCTTTTCTGCTGGTGGCATAAGAGGCGAATAAAGTACAAGAGGGTTTTATGTGTATTACAATTCTAGGCAGCCGGCCGATAACTTGACAATATAGTAACACACAATTTTTCTGAATTAACATGACAACTTTTTGTCAGACGTGGCAATAACGACCGTACTTTTACGGAAGTGTACGCTCTGCCTATGCCGGAAGGTATAAAGGCGTGATGTGTGTATGCATCAATGTGTGTCCTAGACTAGATTAGTAGACAATTTGCAAATAAAATACTTGCAAAGCATAACACTAATGTGCATAGCAATAACACCGTAATCCGTTCAAAACTAAAAGGTCAGGTGAAGAAGGGTGTAAGGTACCGTTTTGTGACATTTGACGGGTAGCGTTCGTTAGGGTACAGGCTCAGAGAGAAAAACTTCTAGAAGGTACTCGACGAACAACCAAAACGATAGATCTTATAAAAAATATCTGATGTGTCTTGCTGAATCTGATTTGACGCACACTCAAATAAAACTAAATGCACAAAAATATTAAAAATACAGTAGGGTAGTTATTTTTTTTTACTGTGGGTAAGAAACCAACTTGCTTTGAAGCCGAAAAGTTATGTTGGCCATGTAATTATTAAGATGCTCATTTCATGGAATCATGTACGTTCGTGTTTCCGTGCATTTAGTCGTGTTAGCACTTGCGTCATTAATCTTGAGATGAGTTTTTAAGAACTCTTTCTGGTCTTCGTTGGATGCCGTCTGGAATTCATCTTTGCTCTAAGGGCACGAGTTTGAGTCTGGCCTTATTGATGGTTTTCCAAATGTTAGGTTAGGCGGATGGATGGGCAGGGTTAAGGGCCTGATGAGGTTTTGAGTGGATTTCAAGACTGTTAATAAAAAAGTATACAAAGAAGGTATATTTACTTATCTATTATATCTAAAATCGACGTAAAATGTTGAAATGTAGAGAAAAAGCCGACGGGATTAAAACATTAACCGTTATTAAACATTTTTTTTTGTTTGTTTTCATATACGATTGTTTTGAAACGACCGTCAAATATTTGTCACACGTGGCGATAGCGACCGTATTTTACAGCCGTCAACGCTCTGCCTACCTCGCAATGGAAAAGGCGTGATATGTGTTTTTCAAATACAACACAAGATTAACTTGTACCCAGCTTGTGTCTTTGTTAGTTAACCAGCTCAAGGGATCATTTCCAGGACAAAAAGTTGAAATAATGTTGACACACACGTACCTATTACACATATGTCTAGTTTACACTGTCCGTGCCTATTGTTAGTAGGACACAATAAAATAAGTGAGACACGTCGTAGGGATGGGAATTGTCATAGTGAGAACTCAACTCGATCTTAAAGGGCTGAGTAGACATAAAAGCGACGTTTATAAGTGATTTTTATTTAAGTTAAAAGCAGAAATTTTCTGATATTGATTAGTAATAATCTTCGAGGTTTATGCTATTGTTTATTGTTTCTTAAACATGATTCTGGTGATTCGGTTCGATGAAAAAAATCTAAAACCTTACCTTTAAAAAAACATTATAATGCGTACTGTGTGAAAAATACATACGAAATTAAGTGTTTGTTATCATAATAAGCACCTTAAAAACCCTAGTAATTTATTGTTTTCCATTTTCGAGTTGCAGAGCTGTCATCAAAAATACTATACTGTCATAAATATAATGATTTCGCGCGAGCTTTTTGCAGCTTAAGATGAAGTAGGCTTAGAATTCAACCGCGCATGGCCGGATAATGTTCGGAATATACTGAACCATTTCTTGATAACTCCAAATCACGAAACGATATTGTTTCCAGGAATATTTCAAGACATATGCTACAAAACCAAGGGGACCCAAAACACGATTAATTGAAATTGCCTCTATATAAAAACTGTCAAACGACTTGACAGACGCATCAATTACGCACCGTAGCCGTATTTGTATGGGAATAATTATTGTATTAAAAAACTTTTAATTTGTATTAATAATATTGGAAATCGCAATTTTCTTAAGTCTTACAGACGCACGCGTTACGGTGTGTAAAAAATACGCAGTGACATACGACACGTGGGAGAACTGCTAAGGCATCCAAATATGTGTTTCTTTAAACAGTCGTACCAAAATTCAACTGATTTAACTATAACCGCATCTTTTCTATAGTAGGAGCAAATAACAGCCCTAGATGGTGTTCGAATCCCGAGCCGACTCAAAATAACTGATTCACCTACAACCGCTCCCCAGCCCTAGCAGGAGGCATCGGCAGGCATAGCCTAAGTAAATATTGTGCTAGTTACTGCCCAGGATTGTTTGTGGAGGTCGGCTGTATTTGTTGCGTGTAAGCTACACGCGTTCACAAATAGTGCGTGGACAAAAACTAAATAACTAGGTGCCGTACCACAAAAAGCCAGTTCGTCCTAACAAACCCGTTTTTACAGCTGTATTTGCCTTCAAACGGATGAACCACGAAAGCAATTGTAAATGTCTATCTACAGTGTCTATAACTACTTGATAACATTTGCTAGGCCCATATCGTTTGAGAGGGGATGTTTTCCTTACTTTTTCCCCTATAATTTTCACTATCATCCCCTCGCTTGCACCTTTATGAGCCTAAGGTGTTGGTCCACTGGTATAGACATGCGATAAAAGCAATTTTGACTAAAATACCAATGCACATTTATTATTCAACAACACGTTTCTAATTTGCATGTTTGTATCTGCACTTGCCGTGCCGTGTGATGCCGGCTTAGAATAGCATCACTCCATTTCTTTCCCGTGGGAGTCGTAAGAGGCGACTAGGGGACTCGAGGGTGTGTAAAGCAATTTTAGGCGATGGGCTGACAACCTGTCACTATGGCGATACAGAATCTTCCGAATAACCCTCAAACGTTTGTCAGACGTGGCGTAAATGTCCGTTTTTTGCGGCCGTTTACGCTCTGCCTACCCCGCAAGAGATAAAGGCGTGATATATGTATGTATGTATGTATGTATGTATCTGCACTTGCAGTGTTACGGTAAAGGAAATAATAAATTAATTATTATTCACAGTATTATCCGAACCATCTTAACTAGCTTTGACGGAAACTTGTTCCTGGATGCATGCAGTGTGTTCAAATTATTGTATCTGTCTATTTAATAAGCCTATATTAGCCCACTGCTGGACATAGGCCTCTTCTTTAGTGCGCCATTCTCTCCAGTCCTGTGCCACACGTATCCAGCCTTTCCCTATAGCAGATATTAAATTTTCTGACCATCAGGCTGATGTGTGAAATTTTACTAGTGACCGATACCAAAAACTCACGACGGGCTGGTGATAAGGAACTACATTGCCCATGGTACATATGTCGAAATGTACCATTTATCTGTACCAAAGCTGCTCTTATCTATGACTTACACACACACACATATCACGCCTATAACCCCTTGCGGGATAGGCAGAGAGTAAACAGCCGCAGAAATCGGAGATTTACGCCTTGTCTGACAAATATTTGAGGGACATCGGAAAATTCTATATCTCCATAGTGACAGGTAGTCAGCCCATCGCCTAATTTTCCAATTCACACCCTCAAGTCCCTCAGTCTATATATTATATGACTTAACAATATGAAATAACTAATTAATTTATTGACCTAAATGTAATTAATATGTAATACAATTAATGTTGATGTGTTGGAGGCAATTTTAAGTGGTGTTTAATTAAACTATGACAATTGATTGCATGTTGTACCTAAAACATTATATTTGCTTCGTCCAAAAAGGACGACTAAGTTTTCAAGGGCTATAAGGGTGTAAGGGACAGCCCTCCGAATACTGATAGGGTGCATTCAGACCATGAAACTGAGCAACATTCCATAAAAAAAATTCAGGAAACGTCAATTTTTTTTGGACTTGAATGCAGTCAGCTGATTGTGATTTTATATGTCGTTTCCTGACATATGTTCCTAGGGGAAAGTTGTTCAGTTTCATGGTCTGCATGAACCCTAACAGTATTCGAAAGGCTGTCCCTGACACCCCGTATACTCGTGTTATTTAAGATCATACTTATGTGCACATGATCGCTATAAAAGATTATTTGATTTGATTTGGCACGCATTTCAATAAAGACCCTATATATAAAAAAAGTTACACACAAACACATATCACGCCCTTATCTCTTGCGGGGTAGGCAGAGCGTAAACGGCCGTAGAAACACAGTCGCTATCGTCACGTTTGACAAATATTTGAGGAAAAAATCGTGTATCACTATGGTGATAGGTTGTCAGCCTGTCGGCTTAAATTGTAATACACATGAAACCCTCGAGTCCCTTAGTCGCCTCTTACGAAACCCGCAGAAAAGAAATGGAGTAATATTATTTTATACGGGCATCACACGGCAAATGAATTACTTAGTACAATAAATTCGATGTAGTTTATCCTCACCAGTGGAAATCCACCTTTCAATGTTTCGCACCTTCCGCTTGGGTTGTCAATTCAAAATTAGGTGCGGGTAGTTTTATAGACTTCGGGGACCCTCGTGTACCCTAAAGGACCGAAACGGACCCTCGACGGGAGACGCTGAGTTGACGACCGTGATGTTCTGAAATTGTGGGTGAATAAGGAGATCGACTGTGTCTTTGTTTTTATTTTACGACGCTCGGAGAGAGCTCTTTCGATAAAAATACGGTTACCGATAGCGAAAACTCAAGACGATTTATAATTTTTATATCAAATGATATGAAAAAAAATTGACCTCCCATACAAAATTGCCGATCAGCTGTTTTTTTTTTCTTTTTTTTCTACTTACTAAGTTAGTATATTATTTCACTAGTTTTTTTATCGCGGCTTTTAGCCGATAGACTTTTGAATTTGTTTTCATTACTGGGTACAGGATTATTGTTATAGTGGCAAGATAAGATAAGATAAGAATACTTTATTTGCGCACAAAAGGAAACAACATGAATATATACAGCCAAAGTAGAACTTAATTAGCGTACAATTAGGCGGCCTTATTGCTAACAGGCAATCTCTTCCAGGCAACCTAGGTACAGGAAATTGTATATGGAGCAGCGGGAGCAGTGCATAATCGTATTTACATAGTGGCAAGCTTCTTCATCATCAACAGCCACAACAGCTCGCAGCTGGATAGGGATTTTCCCTTGCTACCACGCTTGGCAAGTGGGTTGGAGAGCGCAGTGCAAGGCGTTGTATTTCACAGGGAACACATTCCCTGGATTCCCTAGTCGCCGTCGACGACAGCCTCGATTAGAAAAGGGCTGATTTTATTCTAACCCGGCATTACATAGACTTTCAAAATATATTCAATGAATATAGACACAATTTTACATATTTATTTTTGATCTATATTGTCTGCGTAAATATTATGTAAATTTGTGTAAAAACATATACATATATATAATTATTGTCAAATTTTACATAAAATTAAACATTATTAAAACTGCGTTTTTATTGCATTGTTAACAAAGGAAGTCTCCAATTTAATTAAGTCACATCAAATCCCAAAGTATATTTCACCACTAAATCACACCACACCCATTTCAAAAATAATAAAAAAATACTACACCACCGTTTACCATAATTTAGACCAAACGAAATCACATAATCACATTCAAACGAACAAATAACGAATTTAACTCAATAAAGAATGACAAAATGGAATACAAATTAACGAAAGGTCGCGCTTTCGATTCCCAGGAGTTGTTCACTTTTAGACCCACCGCCAATTGGACCCAGTGGGTGACATTGCATCAGTATGCCCTACTGAGTCTGTCACAAATTAGACCTAATACAAAATCAGTTGAAGTTAGGTATAGTTTAATTCAGTAATAAGTTGGCTCATAAATACATAAATAGTTTTATTATACATACGTGGGGTAGGCAGAGCGTAAATGGTCGTAACTCAAACCGTAAAACGGACATTTACGCCACGTTTGACAAATATTTCTGGGTCATTTTGACAATTGTGTATCATCATAAAGACAGGTTGTCAGCCCATCGCCTAAAATTTCAATACACATATAACACTTGAGTATGACACCCATATAATTGTAGTACTTAATACAATTCCCATGGAAAATAATGAGAGTGATGCTATTTTAAGCCAGCCTCGCACGGCATTGTTTTATTATCTTAGTATTTATCCAACATTCATTAGATTACTTGTTTTTTTTTTATCATTGCTCATTTCATTTTAAACTGTTGAAACGCGGACTAGATATAGTTTCCGTCAATCTTCACGTGATTTTATTAGTGGTTCAAAGTGACAAGTTCAGTATGTAAAATACAATGACACAAATAAGACCCACTGGGTCAAGCCGACAGTGGGTCTAAAAAGAGAACGAATTCGATTCCCAGGCGGGAACACCCCTCGGCTCTTTGAGGGGTTGGCAGCGAAGGGGGGCTTAGCCATATCCGTTACTGTCAGAGCGCGGTGGCCACGTGCCGCGGATATGTCATGGGATAATCGAGGGGTCACCATGAGATCGCTAGGTTTTAGGATATTGTTTTTGAATCACTCTTATAAGAATAAGAATAAGAATAATTTATTTATAAGCTTAATGTCAGTATTTACATATAAAGTAAATATACTTAGAAGTACTTAAATATTACAATTTAGCCTGAACTAAGATTACCCTGTATCTCAGGCAAACAAGGTCATATTTATTAATTACATAATACGTCTTTTTTATAAATTATATAAAATACCTAAAATGTTTACATTATCTAGATGAATACAGTTAAAATATTAATACTTATCAACTAGGTGTGTGCCTTTTTTACTAGTCGCTTCTGTTACAGGGTCTAAGAAAAGACCGTCAATAATTTCTCTGTTTCCTCATACGACAACAACTGTAAGGCTTCTTTTAGTACCCTTTTACATTCATTGTAACATAAAGGGTAAATCGTTAAAATTGCGTTTAGTCGATTGTAAAGCCTGGGTCCTAAGAACACAAAAAATCTCGATGAAAAGGCGAAGTTTGTTTGTGTTTTCTGTGTGCAGACAATATCTTTACGTCTTTTGTTAGTTATATCCGTGCAATAGGAAAGTGCTGCGTGTTGTTTTAGTACAGTGCTTAAAATGAATAATTGTCGAACTGTTAGTACTTGGCATGACTTATATAAAAGGTTAGTAGGATACAGGAACGGACGAAAACTTAATACCTTTAGGACGGCTCGTTGTGCCCTTTCAAGTGTTAGAAGGAAAGTTTTAGATGAACCACCCCATGACGATATGCAATATGTAAGAAGTGATTGACATAGGGCAAAGTAGACTTGTGTAATCAGTTGAGAGTCCGCAAAAGAGCGTAATTTTTTAAAAACGAAAATTAGCTTGCGAACTCTACCGCTTAAGGCTTCAATGTGTGGTCTGAATGAAAGCAAATTATCTATTATGATGCCCAAATATTTTATTTGGTGTGCGGGTGAAACTACAGGACAGTCGCAATTTGTGTCCGTTGGAGAATAACAGTGATGGGCGTTAATGCTTGGATTGGGATTTGCTAAAGGATAGTTGCTCTTTGAGAACTTTACAAAACTTGTTTTATCGGCATTGAGGGTGAGCTGATGATACCGCAACCATTTACATACAACATTAAAACCTCGCTGTGCATATTCGAAAACCTGTTTATCAGTTTTGGCGGAAAAGATTATGGCTGTATCGTCCGCATATGAAATAATCTTACCGCAGTCTAATTTAAGGTCGCAAAGATCATTGATATAAATCAAAAATAGGGTTGGACCTAAAATGCTGCCTTGTGGGACCCCAAAGGATGTATTAAGTCGAAAAGAGCTCATTACATTACCTATTTTGACGCATTGACACCTATTTGATAAATAACTTTCGAATAGTTTCAGTTGCGTACCTCTTATGCCTATGTTTTCAAGCTTACGTAAGAGGATTGGGGTGGAAACAGTGCACACTTATGCAAGAACATAATTTGCTAACAGCACAAAATGGCTTTCGAAAGTACGGAAAATATGGAAATCAGCATGATCTTGTTTATAGCAATATTTTAAAGAATAAAAGCTAAATAACAACACGGGCATTGTGTGAAATTCTGAGGCGTTTAATCTAAGTCGTTTTCGCCTCGTCATTGATTGAACAGCTATTTTGGCGAGAATATTAGATATAATTGTATTTGCCGGCTTAGAATAGGTTCACCCAATTTCTTTCCCGCGGGTGTCGTAAGAGGCGACTAAGGGACTCGAGGGTTTGATATGTATTACAATTTAAAGCGACGACCTGTCACGATAGTGATAAAGAATTTTTCTGAATCAGCTCTCAAATATTTGTCAGATGTGGCGAAAACAACCGCTTTTACGGCCGTTAACACTCTGCTTACCCACTATGCGTATATCATTTTTTCAAGTTTTTTTTTCATTTTGTTTCGCTTTTTAGGAACATAAATACATCTCTTACATACCTACTGCAAAAGAATTATTTAACATTTATAAAATCACTCTTTTTTCACGAGGGCCTGATTCATTTCTTTTGTTTTTTCTATTGAAATAGTAATATGTACTAAAAGGACAATGCTCACAATGTATGGAAATGTATCTCAGATTTTAGGTATTCGTATGTGACAAAATATTCGGTAGGGGGCGTTGTCGAAATCTTTTTTTAAATGCCATTAATTGCTAGTTTTTTTTTGTAAGGAGATATATTTTATACTAAGAAAATGGGAAATTCTTTTTTCTTTCTTTACTTTTGTGCTAAATATGACATTTATGCATCTATTTTGGCAACGACATCTTATACTTAATCTGCAATATAGTAAATAAAAAATCAAGGGTAAATGAAATATGTTTTATTAATAGATATTACAATGGCTTTTCCTTCAATGGTTATCTAAATCTAAGATGACATCTTCCAACGTATTGCCGGGATGATTGAAATTATCTTGGTATCTGGCCCAACCCAAGTAACATTCAAGTCCAGTGCAATGCAAAAGTCGTATGTAGCGGGATAAGTTAACAAATATCAAAACAAACAAAATTGCACAGATCTCAACGAAGTACAACGAAGGACTGCGCATAGACCACGTAAGGTGAGCGAGACTACAACAATAGTCAATGAGTGACTCATACGTCCTGAGCTGATAAGGTACTAGAATACAGAGAACCTTAAGTGCGAGTGAAATAGCAGGCTTAATAACACAACCTAAAATGAAGCAACCTGTAAAAATTCTTTTAAAATTGATTCTGTTTAAAAATTATTCCTGCGAAAAAAGAATTAGCAAAATATTACTTTAAAAAAAAATTGTCACTATATTTTATTTTTAGTATGTAATTACCATATTAACGGAAAATTTGATATATGTACCGTTTATGCCGGGTCTGGGTTTTTTTTTAGCATTGTCCTTTGCAATGTGGTACCGGCTTACAATAGCATCACCCCAATTCTAATCGTGGGTGTCGTAAAAAGCGACTGTTGGGTAATCATCCAGGCAATAAACAGCAGCGCTCCCTGTGAATGCAATGTCTTACACTGCGCTCACCAATCCGTTTGCAAGAGTACCTAGTGAGTATCAATGGCAATACTCTCCAATAGAGGGAGACCCATGTCCAGCAATGGACTGTTGTTGGCTGTTAATGTAAACCAACAGACCAATTTCCAATTGAACTAAATCCATGGCCACCCCAAAACTATAGTAGCGTCATAGATCACGATCTTCGTTGATAACGAGACGCACGCGATGTTAAAGTATACAGGGTGTAAGGGACAGCCCTCCGAATACTTATAGGATGCATTCAGACCATAAAACTGAACAACTTTACATGAAAAAATACATACATACATACACATATCACGCCCATAATCTCTTGCGGGGTAGGCAGAGTGTAAACGGCTGCAAAAACTGACATTTACGCCACGTCTGACAAATATGCGAGGGTTATTCGGAAAATTGTGTATCGCCATAGTGATAGGTTGTCAACCAATCGCCTAAAATTGCAATACACACCCTCGAGTCCCTTAGTCGCCTCTTACGACTCCCACGGGAAAGAAATGGGGTGATGCTATTCTAAGCCGGCATCACACGGCAAAAAATATTTCAGGAAATTCTTAATTTCTTTCCTGACATATGTTCCTAGGGGAAAGTTGTTCAGTTTCGTCGTTTGCATGCACCTTATCAGCATCAGAGGGCTGTCCCTTACACCCTGTATATAGATCGTTAAAGTGACGGCAGTCTATGGTGGGTTCACTGGACTGGAGTATCCGTGACTAACTGTATTAAATAAGTATTATCGAAGCTTCTAGTAATAAATAAATATTATGGACAATTCACACAGCGCCATCTACCTCCAAAATACGCAAAGCTTGTACTAAGATAACTACATACATGGCATCAGGTAGGCAGAGCGTAAACGGCCGTGAAAAACGGGCATTTACGCCACGTCTGACAATTGTGTATAGCCATAGTGACAGGTTCTCAGCATATCGCCTAAAATTGTAATACACATGTAACCCTCGAATCCATTAGTGTGTATTACAATTTTAGGCGATAAGCTGACAACCTGTCACTATGGTGATGCATAATTTTCTGAATGACCTTCAAATGTTTGTCAGACATGGTGTTGATGTCCGTTTCTACGGCCGTTTGCGCTCTGCTTACCCTGCAAGGGATATAGGCGTGATATATGTAGGTAATGTATGTAATGTAATGAATTTCAGTTTGTATGTAAAACGACCCAAAAGTCCACACAATGACGTTTATAGCAACAGCAAAACTATACGTCCTGTTAATAATCTACAGAGTTATCAAATAACAAAGAACCGACAAAAATGAAAATTAATTTCAATTATGTAAACTTTTCCAACCACTTGGGAACTTTCCGAAACCATTCCCAAGAGAATACAGCAATGGAATTTCGCTTTCTATTTAATTAGGGACAACATTTTTCTATTAGTGGATGAGCCTAAAATAAAGGTGGAACCTATAACTATGATGTCAATAATGTCAATTAAGGCGCTTTTTAGCCCCACCCGGAGCCAAGCCCGAAAACTAATAGATAAACACAGGGCTTGATAATGACTGGCCGTGTGATGCCGGCTTAGAATAGCATCACCCCATTTCTATCCCGTGGGAGTTGTAAGAGGCAACTAAGGGACTCGAGGGTGTGTATTGCAATTTTAGGCGATGGGCTGACAACCTCACTATAGTGATACACAATTTTCCGAATGAACCTCAAATGTTTGTCAGACGTGGCGTAAATTACCGTTTTGCGGCCGTTTACGCTCTGCCTACCCCGCAAGGGATTATAGGCGTGATATATGTATGTATGTATGTTGATTCTGACTGAACGAATCCTTATCTTATTTTGAGTGATTCTTGTAATAAAAGATACTAAAACGGATTTTGATTCGATTATTGTTTCATTTTTCTTTCGTAATTTTCAATTTCTGGAATAGAAGGAATATAATTGTAGACAACTTGCAAAATTTGGTATCCAATTGTATAAATTCGGCCAAAAAAATACAACATCGGAATTAGATTAGAATTCGCAATTTCCTTTCGTCTGACAGACGCAAACGTTACGGTGCGTTAAAAATACGCAGCGACGGACGAAAAATGGGACCCGCCTAAATATTTATCCAAGAATTTAAGGTTAGTGAGGGTTTATTTCATAAAACCCTAACACAATAAACCAACATCGTCTATTTATATCAAGATTATTTAAATAGAGAGTGAAAACCCGGGCGTGACGTCATTAACAAGCTTTATCGGAATTAGTCCAGTAATTAATTTCACCTGGCCGGTGATACGTCAAAGTCACCCTTATCAATCTGACCATCTCACCGTTCACTCAGCTATAAGGGGATACATACAATAATTGGTACAAAAATCACAAAAAATTTGGATGTATTCGTGAGGAAACAAAAATAAAACATTTTTGTAAAGTATAAAGAAAAGGGGTCCGAAAATGTTACCTTGTGGAATGTCGGAGCTTTCAAGAGAAACTTGCGGACCTATTAAGTGACGCGCTATGTACGCTCCAGCCTTATGAATTGTTAAAAATCGAATTACAATAATTCTTGATCTTGCGATACATAAGCGAAAAATGGGTTCGTGAGTGGTGCCTTTTGGGACTGTAAGTACTACCAGCAGCTCATAAACCTACCCCAGTAAGGGATCAACCTACCTATACTAGTTTTAACAAACTGAAGGTAGGTCTACAACAAAACTATTACTTAAACATAATATATGAAATGAAAAACTAATGCTGGTTTCACGCTTGTCGTCCGTTATTGCGTATTTTCAACATGCGTCTGTTAGACGAAAGCAAATTGCAAATTCCAATCTTGATCCCATACAGTTACGGATGCGTCTGTCATACGCATCCGTAACGCACCGTAGCCGTATTTGTATGGAAATAAGATCGGAATAAGCAATTTCCTTACGTCTGACAGACGCATGTGTTACGGTGCGTTAAAAATACGCAGCAACAGACGATAAGTGCGAGAACCGCCACAATTTAACCTATTTAAAAGTGACAGTAGTCAACGCGTATAAAAAAACACTCAGACATCGTGATCTATCAATCAACTGAAGATTTGCTCGAAATTAATCATACTTAAGCGCCGTTGACCCGAAACGAGCACAATTCAACTGGAGCGCGGCGTCGGGCGTGGATTGGCGTAATTCAGTAATTCTGTGTATTTCCCCATCAAAATACCTCGCCTGGGCAAATTAAACCATGCAAATTGATGCTCCGTTCACACGGGACAGTGGCTGGCTAGCTGACGAGAAGAGTAAGACAGTGTTCCATTTAAACACCTCGCCTTAAAATTAAGCCATGCAAATACATGCTCCGTTCAGATGAGTCAGTGGGTAGCTGACAGGATAGACATACATACCCTGTGACAACGCAGTCTCTTTCTGTTACATTTAGGCAAATTCATATTTATTTACAGCTTTCACATAGGTAAAATTGGTCCATTGGTTTGTAGGTCCACCTTTATGAAACAGTTTGCTCTGTCCCACCCACTACTGTCCCGATGTGAACTAAACTCAGCAGTATTTAAGCTGCAGAGTTAAAGAATTTTTGATTTGCACTGTATAGGTAATTGTCTGTCCGGACAAAAAGCGGAATAGACAACTAACTAACATATTATTTGAAAGACCAATTTGTAGCTTACGGTAGAGTTTTTTCTATCCTATCTACTTCTTCTTATTGTGTCAATATGGTCCTAATATGATGATAAATTAAACTCGTATTTCGCTACAGTTACATCTTTTTCATATTCGTACTAATATTATAAATCTGAGAGTTTGTGTGTGTGTGGACGCTCAAACGGCTTTACCGATTTGGATGAAATTTGGAACACAGGTAGAGTATAACCCAGAATAATACATAGGCCATTTTTTACCGCGGGAAAACAACTATTACTAAGAAAAAATGTGTGACAGCGGGTGAAACCGCTGGGCGGAAATCTAGTACTTGAATAAATTTTTACTGGCACACATGTTTAGCAATAGAGGGAGCACTGTCCCACCTACTGTCCTGATGTAAACGAGGCCCAGCAGTATTTAAGCTACAGAGTAAAACAATTTTCAATCTGCACTGTTAACTAGATCCAATCCTGCCAAATTGAAAATGTAGCCGCCACACACGCGCAGGTTTGACATCGAGAACTATATTTGACTAATTAGGTTTGGCTACATTTTGGTTGGGATTGTTTCGGTTATTTAAACGAGGTATAATTGTTCAACCAATTTTTTAAATTTAAATATTTCAACCATTATACAGGATGGCTCAAATACTGACGTCCAAAGACAAAATTTGAATGCCTGATACTGAAGGGCGCCCGAATGACCCCCATGTATGTTCAGCGATAATTGGTAGTTTCCGAATTATTCAACTTTTAAAGTGGTGTAAGATAAATCTACAGGCAAGGAACTCGAGGGTGTGTATTGCAATTTTAGGCGATGGGCTGACAACCTGTCGCCATAGCAATACACAATTTTCCGAATGACCCTCAAACATTTGTCAGACGTGGCGTAAATGTACGTTTTTTGCGGCTGTTTTTTGCGCTCTGCCTACTCCGCAAGGGATTATAGGCGTGATATGTGTATGTATGTAGGCTTTTTCCTTTTAAAGTACATATCATTAAGATAATTCTACAAAACAACCGCTTGAAAAGCCCAATTTAATAAAAGAAGGAAAAAGGCCTGCTAATCGTTTTTTATCAATACAACTTTAAAAGTTAAATAACTCGTAAACTACAAATAATCGCGGAACATACATGGGGGTTATTCGGATAACCTTCAGTACAAGTCATTTAAATTTTGTCTTTCGACCTCACTATTTGGGCCACCCTGTATAATACCGATGGTACCTTCGTTATCTGACGTTATATACTACCTAACAGGTAATATTTTGTTTCATGTTACCTCTTCACGCTCAAACGGCTAGACCGATTTGGATGATATTTGGAACACAGGTAGAGTATAACCCGGAATAACACATATTAGGTTACTTTTTACTGCGGTAAAACAACTATTATCACGGGAAAATGAGTGGCAACGGGTGAAACTCTAGTAATAACACTTTTACTTAGTAAAAGTATTAATTTAGATAGAGTCTACAGAGCATTAGCAATAATTTGCTTAAATCGCAACTAGAAAGTTACATTGTTAGTAATTAAGGTACGACATGAACAACGTGGCCCGTTAAACCGATGAACCAGGGTTCATCGGGTCGTCTGTCGACTCACTGCCCAACACGAAAAGAAGACAACATGGCTAAAGAGAGTTACAAATTCACAACAATAATATAAATAATATTAGTAATGAAGAAATGTGTGCAGACATCTTTAATTACAGAAAATCTTATACCAAAGTGTAGAGAACAAAAGAATTGAATTTAAGATTCGGTGGTTCTCTTCTATGACGGACTGACGGACGGACGTATTTCAGACGCATCCGTCTGTCAGAGGATTCGCATACAAAAACGGATACTATGGCACACTGTAACGCTGCGATTTAAGTGTTTAAGAAACGCATCCTTCAGTCAGTCATAGAATGGGATTCATGATTTTATCGAAGTTGATGCAGTAGTTTTGATATAATGTGTTTAAAGGGCAAACCTAGTACAACCGAGATCCGGCAAAACACCGGAAAAACATGCGGTGTACGTGTGAGAACCGCCAAAAACAAACATGATTTACCACCGTATCAATATCTAACCTCAAACAACGCAACCTCGCCAAACCATAGTCAGGGTTTTCCAATAACTTCCCCCAACTTACAATACTTGGGATTCTTCCGAAGCCAACTTAAAGTTTATGTGATCGAATATCTTAGCGGAATGCCGATATTACAATATTCCTACTTTTATACCGTTTGACAGTTTTACAATTAATCGCTTACGGAAATATTTCTATCGACTTTTGGAATTGGGGTTACTGGGGTTAGGGTGCCGTGTGATGCCGGCTTAGAATAGCATTACCCCATTTCTTTCCCGTGGGAGTCGTAAAAGGCGACGAAGGGACTCGAGGGTGTGTATTGCAATTTTAGGGCGATGGGCTGACAACCTGTCACTATGGCGATACACAATTTTCCGAATGAAGTTGCTATGACATTTCTCATACTGTGGCACAGAGGCGCTCCCAAATCTGACGTCAATTCTTTTTCCGCACAGGCTCTGTCACTTATTGACGTCATGATCCGTCATCATGAAAAAAAAATGATAACTTTTTTTTTCTTTTTACAACAATTTTGTATTGTCCTGATAGAAAACTAGCTCAGGCGGGATAAAGTAATAAAAATAAAGGCACAGCCTCGGGGTTAATCGCCTTTTACGACACCTGCGGGAAAGACATGGGGTGATGCTAGTCTAAACCGGCATCACAAAACTTGCACTCTTGGTATTAGTATCTCTACAAACAGACCTTCTAGTACACAAATTCACAAAGTGATAAAAAATAGTAGTTCGAGCCAGGGATCGGAAACCGGTAAATTTTTGCACACTGGTTTGGTTTTTGCCCCCAAACCTTATTTTAGTTCTGGTTGTGGTTACCGGTTTTAACCGATTTACATGAAAAAATGTTAAACCATTTTTTCATCGTGAGCTAAATCAACCGGTTTATTTAACATCAAAAGATGGTGACACTTGTCCCCGACATCGGCAGATCAATGGACGCCACTTTAACCGGTTAATTCAGGTTCTAGGAACGGAAAAATTTTCATTTTCTTATTTACCGGTAATCGAAATGTTTCGGTTTTGTTCCAAACCACAATTTTAATAAACTGGTAAATAAAATTTACAAAATTTATTTATATTTTTAAACGATACTAACCGGTAAATGGAAACCGGTTGCGATCCCTAGTTAGAGCAAAGGGACACTGCATTAGCCTATAAAGCTTGCATTAGCCTTTCAATGAAAAAGTTCCTCTTTCGCAATAAAACGAACTTCCGCTGGGGCCGTTTTTATTTAAGTGCCACAAATGACACTTTTGTTTTTATAACTGTCCAATATGCCGTGTGATGCCAGCTTAGAATAACATCACCCCATGTCTTTCCCGTGGGTGTCGTAAGAGGCGACAAAAGTACCGCCGTTCCTATAAGTCGTATTTGACAGCTGTCAGACTCGTGATAATACAATGGCAGAGGGTCCATTTTCCTTTGTTGACATCTCTTTTAGTATGGAGATGACAGCTGTCAAATATGACTTATTGGAACGGCGGTACAATAAGGGACGCGAGGGTCACATGTGTATTGCAATTTTAAGCGATAGGCTGAAAACCTGTTGCTATGGTAAAAAACTAGATTCCGAATGACTCAAAAATTTATGTCAGAAGTGGTGTAAATGTCCGTTCTTAACGGCCGTTTACGCTCTGCCTACCCAGGACGGGATATCGGCGTGATATATGAATGTGTGTTGAAGTATGTAACTACGCAGTAGTTTGAACTTGTCCGTTTTTTTTCGTATTCTATTTTGAATAATATGACAGATTTTTCGCGCGATGTTTTTATTGTTGAACGTAAGATTTTATTATTGTAACTCAATTTGTGAACGCATCGCATGACACCTGTCAAGTAGTGATTCATGTGTGTTATCTGTCTTCCTGTTCTTGTATACATACGTTAGTATCTCTATATAGTTTGTGTTGTATACTTGCTCTATGGCCAGACTGGCCACCTAACCTAATTTTATATCAATAATTTATATCAGAATCAGATTGTAAAAGTGTATTGTACGTGTTTATTTTGAATCAATAAACCTGGTACAATCTAATCAAAATAATAGTTGTTGTGATTTTCTTCTTATAAGCCTTCTCAGCGTCGTCGGTAAACTGTATGCAAGGGTACTGATTGAAAGAGTTGTGAAAGAAACTGATGAGAAAGTCTGGGATGCTCAAGCGGGATTTCGAAAGGGGATGGGATGTACGGATCAGGTCTTTTCCTTGCGGTGCATAGCAGAAAAGTTTTTGGCTAAGAACCAAAAAGTCTTTTGCACATTCGTGGATCTGGAAAAGGCCTATGATAGAGTTCTGAGGAATGAATTGTGGTCGGCACTATCTGTGCATGGGGTGAGCAGCATCTTGGTACGAGCACTTAAATCCTTATATAAGGATTCCAGTGCTTGTGTCAGGATTAACGGGGCCTACACTGAGCTGTTTAACATCGAGAAAGGTGTTAGACAGGGATGTGTTGCGTCACCATGGCTGTTCAACCTATTCATGGATAGTTGTTTGACAGATTTGAAAGAGTGTGAAAATGGACTGAGAATGAATGGATTACTCGTCAAATGTCTTCTCTATGCTGATGACCAAGTTATCCTTGCGTCGTCGGCTGAAGAGTTGCAGAAGATGGTAACAATTATGAATGAGGCTTTGAAAAAGAAAGGAATGAAAGTGAATGTAAGTAAGACGAAATCAATGGTTTTTGAAAAAGAAGAAGGTATGACGGAGTGTAACATTATGATAGAAGAAGAGAGGGTGGAGCAAATGAAAGAGTTTGTATATTTGGGATCGAAGTTTACATCAGATGGAAAGTGTGAAAGTGATATTGAAAGGAGGGTAAATGCCGGCAACATGGTGAATGGAGCGTTGCATGCCTTTGTGAACAGCCAGACAGTGTCTAATAAGGCACGTCTGGCTGTGCATAGAGGAGTGTTGGTTCCAACACTTATGTATGGGAGTGAAAGTTGGGTATGGCAGAAAAAGCATGAAAGTAGAATAAATGCGGTAGAAATGAGAGCGCTAAGAAGTATAATTGGAGTGAAATTGAGTGACAGGATAAGGAATAGTGTAATTAGAGAACGTTGCGGTATAAAAGAAGACGTAGTGACTGGTATAGAAAAAGGAATGCTGAGATGGTTTGGTCACATTGAGAGAATGAATGAAAGAAGATTAACGAAACAGGTGTATATGGCGAGTGTGGATGGGAACGTTGGAAGGGGAAGACCAAGACGCACGTACTTGGATCAGATCGGGGACGTCCTAAAGAAAGGTCAGGTCAAGAGTACCCTAAACCGACGAGCATGTATGAACAGATTGATGCATGTTGAAGAAGCGAAAGAGGTATGTCAGGATCGTAGCAAGTGGAAAGATGTAGTCTCTGCCTACCCCTATGGGAAAGAGGCGTGATTATATGTATGTATGTATGTATGTATGTGATTTTCTTCATCATCAGCAGCCGCCTTTCATCCACTGTGCCACACCACCTAACCTCTCTGTCAACGCTCTTCAAATCTTAATATTTATTGCCTGTGTGGATACATGATATTTAATGTGATACAGAATAGCGATAAATAAATTGCCCGATTAATAATTACTGTTGCTTTAGGTCCTGTCAATACAGCGATTTTTTAATCGCGGGAATCATTTACGAGGATCCATTCAAGTATATCTGTCATTGCATACAAAATATTTAAGCGAATAAAAATCGCTTTGAGGACAGGGCCTCAGCTTATGACTAAAATTCATTCGAAATAGTCAAATCATGAAATATAAAATTTGCTGATTTTTTTCATTTATTTTATTTATGATGGGTTTGCTTTTGACTCTAGTCTCGGTCATAGGACAGAGACAGAGTGTAAGATGGAGCGAGCTCACCCAGAAGAAGCCTGTTCACTCTTACTTTGAATAGATTTGGGAGAGGGTTGTATGCGTTTGGAAAAAATGGTTATGGCCATTATTGGTTAAATTGGTAGATAAATGGTAAGAGCCAACAGCATTTATAATTTTAAAAAATTACTTACATACAAATATAAGTAGAAATGATTCTCTCGGTTTAATATCACATAAACTCTTCTTATATCATTTCCAGTCTCTTCACAGAAACTTTTTAAAAACACTTTTTGCCACAACACAACTGTCCGCAAAACCACTTATATTTGTCAAACGAGAAGTTTACGCTCTGCCTATCCCGCACGAAATACGCGTGTGTGACTGATAAAACAAACTCCCGGAATTCCGCGCCAAAACTTTTCGCGCGCTTAAAAAAAAGCGTCACTAACGCGCGCGTTCGCTCCCTCCGGAGTTGTAAAAGCTACTGGAACTCGGGTACCGATATGGGGGAGTAGGAAGTCGGAAAGCCGGCACAGTAGTGTGTACTATACACCCCGATAAGTGCGAGGCACACACCATTTGGGGTGATTGGACACCCCGGCTTGTATTGTAAACAGCGCACGAATTACTACAGGCGCTCAATTTCCTAAAGTATTATAAATTGGACTGACATTCGCAATTCAGTATTAGACAAATCTCACAAATAAGTATTACTTGAAAAGTACAAATCGGTATTGCCATTTTATTAAAATCTCTTGACCATCTCTAGCTAATTTCATTGATTATAAACCGGTGTGAAACGAAACGTAATTTAAAAGTTATTACACACAAGACACAAATATTTCTAAAATAAAAATTTCAGATATTTGTGTTTAGTCTAGGTGTTTTCTATGAATAATATGTATTTATTTACAAAAATAGAATGTAAATTATATATGTAATAATATCAGCTATTTAGTTCCCATAGTACAAGCTATGCTTAGTTTGGGGCTAAATGGCGCTGTGTGAAATGTCCAGGATATGTATATATTTATTCCGTGAAATCGTAGTCTCTTTGTTTACCTTGTCATTTCATTTTGACAATCAGCTGCCTGTAGTAGAAAATGTTTTACGGCTTGATACGAGTGGTAAGGCCACTAGTTGCGAATTCACGGGAATTTCACGGTTAGAAAATATCAATCTTAAGTTTGCGCACGTGAAAAGGTGGCCCTTTCGCGTGCGTGAATTCAATTACGAATTCATAGAAAATCGAGCTCGACTCTTTTTGAAGATAGTTTGTTTCTGGGTGAAGTGAATTAGGAAAATAATACTTTTAGCTTGATAACTAAATCAACAACAATAGCACGAACACATTTCTGTACCTAGTAGGTAAGTAAGGTATCTAATCTACTACAAGCCATAATATTTAGCAGCTGTCAGATTCGTGTTAACGCTATGGCAGAGGGTAAATTTTCTTTTAACGACATCTATTTTAGTATGTAGATGATGGCTGTCAAATATGGCTTATTGGAATGGCTTTAGTTTACTCTCAATACAGCGTGTTGTGTGTGTTCACGTTCAGTAACGAAAGGCAGCGGTTTTCACACGCACAGCACCATTTTCCGCTATTTTGCCGGATACGTTTTTTTATGTCGAAAGTAGTTAACGTTATTTTTTTTATAAAATATAGGTAAGCATTTTCTGCCATCTCACCTGCTCTTAAGTGATGATGCAGACGATGTTAGTAAGAAAGTAAACATGAACTCGAAATTTGAAACGTTCCTAAAACCTGAATTAACCGGTAACCTATGACCTAGACTAGAGTCAAGAGCAAACACATCATTAATATTTTCTCCGTAATAATTGATCCGCCGATGCCACGGACAAGTGTCACGCGGTACCTGTCATTTTCCTGAACTTTCGCACTCGATGTCAAATTAACCGGTTAATTTAGCTCACCACAACCAAAATTGATTTTAAACCGATTTGTCAAATAAACCGGTAACCTAAAAAAGAATTATTTCGGTTTAGGGCAAAAATGAACCGGTTTAGAAAAATAACCAGTTTTCGATCCCTACTTTATACGTAGCAAAAACACCTCATGGTTGACTTTTCCACCGCGTATCATAATTATCGTCGTTTTCACCCTAAAGTTGTGAAAATGGCGGAAAAAGGTCACCCCAATACATTGCACCCCTCTCGAGGCGCTGCCCCCGCGGTATAGTGGTCTGAGCGGTGGTTTCACGATCCCAAGGTAACAAGTTCAATTTCTAAGGGTAATGAAATATAATGCCGTGTGATGCCGGCTTAGAATAGCATCACCCCATTTCTTGCCCGTGGGTATCGTAAAAGGCGACGAAGGGACTCGAGGGTGTGTATTACAATTTTAGGCGATGGGCTGACAGCCTGTCTCTATAGCGATACACAGTTTGCTGAATGACCCTCGAAAGTTTGTCAGACGTGGCGTAAATGTCCATTCTATTCTAAACCGGCATCACACGGCGATTTAAGTGTAAATGTAATATGTGTAATGTTGGCGATCCTAATAAAGAAATAAATAAATAATAAATTGTGAAAATTATGGAAAAACGCAACCCCAATTCCTTGCATGCACCTCTCCCCTGGGAGCGAAAGTATTACGTTCGACAAATTGATTTTTTTATTTAGAATAATGGCGGCCACTAATGCGCTCCATCATTATTTGTTTAGTGGTTTCTTGGATGTCATTTATCATGTGTTCTGTGAGGGAGAAATTGGAATTGATTGTTATGTTAGAAAATTAAAGAAAATATGTTCTAAATCGTTTAAGTAAACACGGATCGAACTCACTTTAAATAGTATAACATATGTTCTGTAAATGAAAATAAGAAATTAAAAATAATGCAACGAGGGATTGAACCCGGGACCTTTGGAGTACCATCCCAGCTCTCTGCCAAGATGAGTTCTGAGGTTGAAAATTTTGAATGTTTGGTCGAGGCGCCGGTAGCTCAGTGGCAGAGCGGTGGGACGGTACTCCGCAGGTCTCGGGTTCAATCCCCGGCCGTCGCTTAGGTTTTTTCAAACTTTTTATTTTCATTTATCAAAATAATATAAACCATACTACAGATATATTTTGTGTTTTCGTTTGAAGTACTTTCAGCACTCATCTATTAGTTCAGCGTTAAAAATTACTAGGAACATTTAGGTATCAGTTATCATTGATTACCCCGCTTGTAATATAAAAAAATAACTAATATAAAAAAAAACTTACCTCTGACTAACGTCCAGGTTGATTCGCCACACGAATGGTCTGAAAAGAAAGAAAACATTATTTAAACCAACTTTTTTAGATCCATAATATCTAAGACTTTGAACATATCTACGAAAAGTTCAGTTCAGTTGTTTATTTTTGCGATATTAAACTGTGTACCTACTTAAATTGAATGAAATTTTACAACCAACGCTTACGAGAAATGTATGACAATATGAAATTTCGCGACCGAACGTCAGAAACTTACGCTACGTATGGTTTAAACCTCAGCAAGTCTCACCAATGGCATACTTTGCGGCGGAATTTTGACCCTGAAATATACGGAGTGTAAGGGAGAGCCCTCTGTATAAAGTTAGGGTGCATTTAGACCATAATACTGAACCAGCGATTGTATAACCGAAATTATTTCGGTTAAGACGTCTTACTGGAATATTGCGATATAATAACGTTCCGGTACCGACATTTTCTGTTACTGCGCCGTTTACGGTACCGTTATTCTCTACTTTTTCTTCCGGTACCATACACATACATACACATATCACGCCTTTATTCACTTGCAGGGCAGGCAGAGAGTAAACGACCGCAAAAAACCGATATTCAAGCCACGTGTGACAAATATTTGAGGGTCATTCGGAAAATTGTGTATCGCCATAGAGACAGGTTGTCAGCCCATCGCCAAAAATTGCAATATACACCCTTGAGTCCCTTAGTCGCCTCTTACGCCTCCCACGGGAAAGAAATGGGGTGATGCTATTCTAAGCCGGCATCACACGGCACTCGATATCAAAATACGCTTAAATATAGCTTAATAGTATCTCCAAACTTTCAACTATATCTTCTTCTTCTCTTCTCTTAGTGTCTCTTCTCACCAAGTCGTCCAACGACCCGATGAACCCTGGTGTCAGAGTTTTCAACCGCCTAGTAGAAGGCCTCTGACATGGTTGTGTAACGACCGCCGTCTAAGTAATCATAGACTGCAACAATACATTTTTAGGGAGGTTCATTGGGTCGTTGGACAATTCGTATTCCCACACGAAACGAAGAAAAATCAAACTCTTCAGCAAAGTTGACCAACAGATTTTCAACGCCATCTATCGACGGTTTTGAGTACTTTTTTTAACAGCTGTCAAAAATGTCTCATTCCTTTTCACATGTTATTACATAATGTTGTTTTTTATCACAAAGCTAAAAAGAAAATATATACGAGGAAAAGGGACGTTGCCTCCTTCCAATCTTTTCAATCAATCTTTGAAACATCAGCGCGTGTCGTATATTTGTATACAATAGACTTCTTTTGCACGCAATTTCGTAAATTTCTGTGTGAACAAACAACAAAAAAATATGAACAGAGTAAATCACGCAGAAACTATTTACACACATCACGCCTTTATCCCTTGTGGGGTGTGCAAAGCGTTAACGACCGTGAATTACGGTGGCTGCACTGCTAAAGAGTGGAACTCACTACCTGCGTCAGTGTTTCCAAACGCATACAACCCTAATCTCTTCAAAGTAAGAGTGAACAGGCTTCTTCTGGGTGAGCTCGCTCCATCTTAGACTCTGTCTATGTCCTATGACCTAGACTAGAGTCAAGAGCAAACCCATCATTAAAAAAATAAAATCGCCACGTCTGACAAATATTTGAGGACCGTTTAATAAATACCTTGTATCACTACACTCACGGGCAGCGTTTAAAAAAATCTGGCGCCTGGGCTCATCGGATCATTGGACGACTCTGTGTCCCACTCGAAAAGAAGAAGTTGATCTCTTATAGGGATATGTTGATGTGCTGCTGATAGTACAGAAACACGCAACAAATGTAGAAAAGTCATCATTTAATCATCTCCGGCTGGAATTCAAACCCGGGACATTTGAAGGCTGATTTTCTACCACTACACTACGTCGGCTATAACAAAAAATCAATAACTCGAATATGTGTAGTTAAATCATATTCCGTATCGTTATTTTTTTAACGTTCACTGGAAAATAATGGCCTCAATTCGGAAAATAAATTATTTTAACCTTCCTTTTTTTAGCGCTGTCACTTTTCTTTAAATAGGTTTAGAAAGGATAGGAGATACCAAAGCCATGTCATTTCTTACAATTTGATGCCAGAATGTGGTATCTGTCAAAATAAGGCGACGATGAAAACAATAGCGACTAAATTGACTAGAAATTGCGAAGAACTCAAACCTTTTTGAAATATGAAACTGCGTCCATATGGACTACTGGTGCGAATCTGCGAGGCATCGGTCTCATGAGTGTCATACGACAACTCGTGTATGAGTTTCGTCCTCTACGATAAGCTTCTTGTACCCAAGCGGGGCAATCGCTAAACTTTATATAGTTTAGTTCAGTTTTTTTTTAATATGACAGGACTTAAATATCTCCTCTCTTATTCTAAACCTTTTTGACAGAAAGTGACAGCGCTAATTCAAGGTAGTAAGTTAAGAGAATTTGAGGAGGCCCATGTCCACCAGTGGACTCTTGTGGCTGTTGAAGTTGAAGAGAATTTATTTTCCGAATTGAGACCATTATGTTCCACTGAACGTATAAAAAATACCATACGGCTGTAATTTATTTCCCGAGTCCATTTAAGATAAGACAATAATGTCATTTTTTTTTAAATAACCATGCCGTATGTTTAAATGCTTTTTATGAGTAATTTTTATGAGTATTTTTATGTGTTGTATGCGAGCCCTACGATACTGGAACTAATGTTGACTAATGTTATAAATTACCAACATAAAAAAATATCCTTAATGAGTGAAATGAAATGAAATTAACTTTATTCAACGTAGGAACGCACCAAAGAATACTAAACTCCCACTAAGCGTGATAGTAATATCACGCATTGACGTCATGATCCGTCATTGTAAAAAAATGAATTATCACAATTTTCTTCTTTGATAAAAATTTTGTATTGTCCTGGTAGGAAACCGGCTCGGGCGGAATAAAAAAAGTAAAAAAAAGGCACTGCGTCGGGGCTGGCCAGGTTAATCACACGTCATGTCTGTCACTTAACGCCACCATCGCTTACGACATTGTTAAATATATATCACGCCTTTATCCCTTGCGGGGTAGGCAGAGCGTAAACGACCTTTCTAATTGAAGTAAAAAAATTAAATCGTGTTATTTACACAGTTTATTTAATTATATTTACCCATACCCTCTGAACAGAAATACATAGATACATATATCACGCTCATATCCCTTGCGGGGTAGGCAGAGCTTAAACGGCCTTAGAAAACCGAATATCTACGCCAAGTCTGACAAACGTTGACATCAAAATGGTGTATCGCCATGGTGACAGGTAGTCAGCCCAATGCCTAAAATTGCATAGTACAAGTAACCCTCGAGGCCCATAGTCGCCACTTACGACACCACGGGAAAGAAATGGGATGATGCTATTCTAAGCCGACATCACACGGCACCCTGAACAGGAAAACCCCCCAAAATTCTCATAAATGAAAATAATTAATTGAAAAAATGTCAGCGCCCGCCGGGACTTGAACCCGGGACCGTGGAGTACCGTTCCACTGCTCTGCCAACTGAGCTACCGGCGCCCCGACGTAAGCCGACGAAATCTTCAACCTCTTGGTACTCGTCTCGAAGCGACGACAAGCGACCTCTAGTATAAGTTATTTGAAACTAATACTATGGTCAGTCCACTTAAGAGTGAAATTCGAACCATGCGATGAAGCTTTGCTTGTTTATTTTTAAATGTATTATGGTTTTTAAACTATGCCGCTCCCGTATCGGCTTATACAGCCATGAAAAGTCTTGCCTCAGACACTGATTAAATCGTCTGTCACAGACGTGTGAGGCCAATGATGATGATGGTTTTATTTTGCACTCACTTCAATTTTTTATTTCATTTATGAAAGTAATATAGCACTGTGATATGTGAGTGCAAAATAAAACCATAGTACCCCAAATTCTGTTAAGTTTTCCACAGCAGTAAAATCTTAATTTCACATTCACATCTTTGCGACTATTGAGCCAGCTCAGTGCCCAACTAAGTTTCTCATTTATTTTCACTCCGTCTCATTGACATAAACTTTTAATTATAAAACTCTGAATGCATTTAGCAGAAACTTCGCTAAACGATGTTCTTTTTCAGCTTTTTATTGCAATGTAAAGCTTTCTAGGGAGAGTCCGGTAGTTTGCGTATTTACAGATCTGAATAGGATGAATAAACCCTGTTTTATATTCAAGAACCACATAAAAGAAGGTTTGTAAGTCATAATAAGGGTAATGTTGTCCTAAACACCTTTTTCTTAGAAATACATCGAGAATATAAGGGTTTAGCATCAGAGTTCAAAAACATTTTTTTAGCTGCAGATCAGTGCGTCAATAGTCAATTCCAGGTTAACGACTAAAATCGCTAACTAAAAAATAGCACTGTCACTCTCTGTTAAATAGGCTTAGACAAGGATGGAAGTTGATCGCATCCTAGTCTATGATTTTACGCATTTTACGCGGTACCTATCCGTCAAAATTAAACATACTTACATGGAAATCTGAAAACAACGCGGAAATCATAGACTATTTAAGACATGACATAACTCATATTATAATTTATGAAATGTACTATTCTCTCTCTTTTCGTGTGGGACACCGAGTCGTCCAATGACCCGGTGAACCCTGGTGTCAAAGTTTTTCAACCGCCTACTACCACTAGTAGGCCTCTGACATGGTTGTGTTACGACCACCGTCTAGTAATCATAGGCAACAACCGGGACCGACGGCTTGACGTGCCCTCCGAAGCACGGAACGATTTCTTTTCAGACAATCAGTTGGTTCACCCTGCAATGTCCTGACCAGACCGGGAACAAGTTCACAAAGTGATAAATATCAACTTTGTGAGTGTCCCACCGAGAATCGAACACGGAACCTTTGCGTCGCAGGCAGTTGCACTACCACTGCGCCACATCGGCCGTCAACGTACTATTAATTTCTACACTTACTTAACGGAAAGTGGCAGTGCTATTTTTAAATAGCCGTAAAGTCAGTAACGTGAAAAAAAGTTGACTATTTTGATGCATCAGTCTCAGGCATAAAACGCATTGTCAATAGCTTGGGTGGCTATACTTCTTAAAAGTCACAGTCACAGGTCATCTAATGGCGGTCAATCACATTGTTTTCCTTCTAAAGACATTTTTATGTAGGCTTATCTGTGGCCCACTGTTGAACAAAAGCCCTCCCTCTTCTACGGCACTCTGTAGGCAAAATTATGTAGGCGAAATGTTTTTATTGCTATCTGTACAAGAACAAGCATATAACGTAAGTTAAGTAATAATAATAAAACAGTTTGGGAAACAAAAGTATTGTTATTTTTCCGCGTCATTGGCTGTGACGGGCGAGTGTGTTGTGTATCCGAACTTATTTTGTGTATCCGAACTTATTCTCAGCCATCTTTGTGTTGTATCCAAACTTTGGAGGACAAGTGCGAAGTTTTGGCGGGAACTTCTTGCGTCAAACTGTTTTATGTTGGACGAGGGCATGACGAGGGTATCCTACAACCTCGACATTGGCAGAATTGACCCTGTTGACAGAAGCTTTATGTGGATGGTAAAATACTATATCCACTGACTTCTGACCAATACCACACCTCGGACACTGGAGCTCAAATGTATGAAACAAACGCGTTGCTACTCACACAGTCTAAGCTCGCGTACCTAGGTGAACGCGGACCATGCTTGTGTGTGTGAGACAACATGTCAGGTTTGCGTTCGCGAATCGGGAATGCAATGTGCGGCAGTATGAAATGACCTTCGTCGTCGCGTCCTTGCTAGCCGGTGTCTGAGCGTCCTCCGAGCGCGGGTGGGCGGCGCTTGTAGGGGGAGGCAGGGAGTGACCATACTGACCATACTGTACGCTAGTACTATTAATTATACTGTGCCAATACCAAAAACCCTAGATGGGCTGGTGATAGAGAACAATTTCCCTATAGATTTAAATATGAAATAGAATTTGGTCCTCCTATACAAAATTTATTAATTAATTTTACTTTTGGACAGCGTCAAATCGTATTAGAAAAATATTTTAACACTGCCTAAAAGCGTGTCTTACTTTTTTGTAATAACTCGGCATGTTTTATTTAAATTTTTGGACCATATCTAAATCTTATATCAATAGTTACACATAATATTTTATAATAATTTGGTGCGGCTAGCTACCTACTTGAAAATATTCTGAAATGTTTAAGATATGGTAAATAATATACTTACTATTCATTAAAAAAGTTGTTACTTGCTACCTGCATTGGGCAATAAATAAAAAAAATATTATTTTTGTTTTATATCTTTAGGTTGAGATATTTTTAAAGTATTATTTTATTTTCCTTTGATTTGTATTCCAGCGGAAAGTAACGTTTTTTCCAGTTTCAGACATATTTTGTCTCCAGAACAATTGTAAAGTAGAAAAAATAACAGTATTAAAAATAACATACACATTTTTCTGGTCAACTAAAGAAGTCGAGCGCCTGAAAATATAACAAGATGAATTTACTTAAAATAAATACGGTTTTATTCGTAATATTTGTGTTCGGTAAGTACCTAGTTAAATAATACATACTAAAATACATTACATTGTATAAATAGCTACGACAGTCCACTGCTGGACATAGGCCATCGGGGGATATGGCCTCAATTCGGGATATAAATTCTCTTATCTTACCTTAAATTTGTGCTGTCACTTTCCATCAAATAGGTTTAGAAAAGGATAGAAGATATTAAAGTCGTGTCATGTCTTATAATTTTATGCAAAATACGTGTTATCTGTCAAAATAAGGCGACGATCAAAACAATGGCGACTAAATTTACCAGAAAAGGCGAAAAAACCATTGATGTATTTAAAAATGACAGGTCTTAGATATCTTCTATCCTTTTCTTAACCTGTTTGACGAAAAGTGACAGCACTAATTTAAGGCAAGTAAGGAGAATTAATATCCCGAATTGAGGGCTATCATACTTACCTAGCTTGGCACATAAGGTAATTTTGGATTCAATGCGAATATTTGCAGGGTCTGTTCTACTTGTGAAACTAAACAAATTTCCTTAATAAGTGCACTTATTTCGTAAAAGAAATTAACAGGGAGTAAGAAGAAATGAAGTCAAAATACTCATGAACCTGAACCACTTTTCCAGCATTTTTTTACATTGGACCTTCCATACAAAATTGATCGAAACCGAAAGAAAAGCTGGTGAATTTACTATGGGAGATCCATTTTTTTCCATATTTCAACCTTTGCCGTGTGATGCCGGCTTAGAATAGCATCACCCCATTTCGTACCCATGGGTGTCGTAAGAGCCGACTAAGGGACTCGAGGGATGAGTATTGTAATTTTAGGCGACGGGCTGTCAACCTGTCACTATAGTCATACACAGTTATCTGATTGACCCTCAAGCTTTTGTCAGACGTGGTGTTAATATCCATTTTACGGCCATTAACGCTCTGCCTACCCCGTAAGGGATATAGGCGTGATTTATGTATGTATGTATGTATGTATGTATCTACTCACTATCTATGATTGAGCGCGGTCCAAACTTTTGTTCATGTTTCGAGAAAAAGTTACTAAGAGTAGTTTAGGTTCCCGAGTAGAAAATATTTGCTCTGAATTTAAAAAAACCTTAAATATAAATTTGGTCTTAATAATAAATCGATTTTGTCCGAACAAATCGTTATTCACGATACCTTTTACTTCACAGATTCAGCAATAGTTTTGGCGTGGCTGAATACTCCCACATATAAGTTAGGGATATCACATTTTCTAGCATAATTTTCTTTGCCACTGCCAAAGAGAAGGAATAAGACTGGATCAGGCTATATTACTTTAAGTTAGTGTCGTCTTTTTTTAATTTTCTCGAAGAGACCTCTCTAATTATGCCGAATTTTGCTCATAATTTCAGACGTTCTAAATTACTTGACGGCCGGAATGTTCAAGATTTTCATTCTCTTTTCTTTTTTTAAAATAAAAAAATAAAATGTCAGTGTGCAGTTGGCTGGAACGTGTTGAAACCTACAACTCCTACAAGCTCCTTACTTATGCATGTATATTACTGGCTTCGATGGCATTGTCGATAGTACCCCTGCCTCCTATGCCGAGGGTCGTACTATATTCAAAATAATTTTATTTGCACTGTTTTGACTTTGATGAAATTTTATGTGATAATAGTAGAATGAAGGTTAACATCGAAGGTAACTTTGTTTAGCACGTGAGGCTCTAACGTACTTTACGTGGTAATAAAAAGGGGTGATGCTATTCTAAGCCGGCATCACACGGCTATTTTTATAATACTTATATTAAATTATTTTTCAGCGGCATCAGCGTTGGCTTGTCCGCAGTATGGTAATTGGGGAACCCGCTTCGAGCACATCTCTCCACCCATGCAGTCTCTCGCCACCCTGCCAGTGAAGGTGCCTACCAACGCTTTGCATGAAATCTTCAAAATTTTCAGTTGATTGTCTACTAATAAATGAAATTTTGACTAATTTTGACATTTCCTTTAATATCATATCTACGGCATTTACTCGTATATTGAAGGAGTATAATATAATTTTATCTACACTCGTCTCATAATGTTCGAATTATGAATTCGAAAACAGATGCATAATGACCTACTTTATGCATTCTGCCTATAAAAACTAGGGTTTACTATAAATTACAGAAGCGTAATGACTTAATGAGAAAACTCTTAATACGATAAAGTTGAGAAATGAAACGAAGTTTTTTTTCCAATACTCAAATCGCTATCTTCCGCCGCACCTGACAGTTGTTGTTGTACGGTAATTTTTCGGATGTTGTTCAGTTGTTTTAATAGGTTTTTGTTCTGTTGTTGTTGAGATGTTGTTCAGTTGTTGTTCAGATTTTGATTAATTGTTGTTCAGTTGTTATTCCGATGTTGTACAGTTGTTGTTCAGTTGTTGTTCAGTTGTTGTTCAGATGTTGTTCAGATGTTGTTCAGTTGTTTTTAGATGTTGCTCAGTAGTTTAGTTAAGTTATTGTAAAGACTCCACATCTGAACAACTGCTAAAGTAAAGAATTTTCAAAAAAACATACCTATCAAGCCATATTACGTTCTCGTATTGAATTTTACCTTGTATCGGGCCTTGCAATCGCTGGTGCGGACGTTTGGAAAAGTGTTAAACTGATTTTTTAAAGAGTATAGATAAAATAGTGTATGCAACTGTTGTAATTATACATTAGAATGCTCGTGTCAAACTATTATCACCGCATTCTAATGACCCCCATTATACGACAGTTGCATAAACTACTATTTCGTGAAGGACACCGAGTCGTCCAACGTCAAGATGAACATTGGTTTCAGAGATTTTCAACCGCCAACTACTAGTAGTAGGCCTCTGACATCTAAGTAATCATAGACAGCAACAGAGACCGACGGCTTAACGTGCCCTCCGACGCACGGAACCATTTTTTTTGTCGTCGCAGGCAGTCGAACTACCAAGGTGCCGCATCGGCCGTCGGTACAACATTTTTTATTTTGCATATAATCCGGTCCCCACTTATAACACAGAATAAGTTTCAGAAAAAAAATTTTTGCTTTTTCAAGATGGCTGCTAGCGCCTTTGAACCTTAGATTTATTAATGCTACCAAATTGTGCAAAAACTGCTATGACTTCAGCTTGTGTAAAAAGAAGTTTCTTTTAAGTTCTCATAGAATAGACGCTACTACTTGTAATAATTTTAATTATTTAAATAATGTAAATATTTAAATAATTAAAATTTATTAGTATTTTATTTAATAATTGTATGTACCGTCCGCCTTTTCTCAATTGCGCAGCAACAGGGCGTTACATTTGAACTAGAACTATATGTAACAACTTTTTATACTTTAATGTAATGCAATACCTAAATGTTTTATTTTTACTTAATTTTATCATTTCGTGTCTAAACTTGATCTAAACAAGAAAGATCGGAGGTAGTTTCATAATATCATAGGATCATCGAATGTGTTGTCTAGAAACATTAGTCAAAACCGTTTTATGAACAGTCTCAAAATGTCTAGTCTGGTTGTCTTCACACGTGTCGTACGATGTTTGACAGTTTTTAAGGGGTATTTTTTTTTTTTTATTAATGATGGGTTTGCTCTTGACTCTAGTCTAGGTCATAGGACAGAGACAGAGTATTTAGAAAATAACAGCCGCACGGTGGTGCCGGATGGTGTGTGTTCTACTTACACGATTTCATACAACTCCTTTTGCCAGTAGATATTTTAGGCGGTTCTCCCGCTTGTCGTCCGTGCGGCTGTCACACGAATAGAAATTGCGAATGTTGATCTTTTTTCCATAGAAATACGTGTGTCTGTCATGTCGTTTGACTGACTGACAAACTACGGCAAAATTGTGTGGCATTTAGGATCTATTATTAAACAAACATGTATCACTCATGATGTGGGTTTACGCGACTTACTTGTTTTAATTTTATAGAGAGTTTTCCTTCTACGTTTCGGCTGTGTTCGGCAATCACAGCTGTGATCACACAGTATGTGATCTGTCGAACTGCCGTAAGCAGCCGAAACCTAAAGGGAAACTCTCTACAAAATTAAAACAAGTAAGTCGCGGAAACCCACATCATTTAGGATCTAATCAAACTTTATGTAAGAAACAAATATATATGGTGTAAAAAAATATAAAGGATAGGTAAATTTGTATTGTACTTTGTTTTATTTTACAAATTATATTCCTACAAATAATATATATCACCCAGAGCAAAGTATAAATAAATAATAAATAACTATAGCTATAGCCGCCTGAAGCAAGGGTAGTCGCCTATAGCTACACATGGGTACTCCAAACGAATTGAAATATAGTATTTTGTTTCCAACAAAAATATCGAAAATAAATTAAGTACAAAATTACTTCTTCTATGAGAATTTATTTCTATTATAAACATTTGCGTCGTATAATTTAATATTCATAATATTTCAATACCTGTGTAGATTTTGAACGTTTTAACATACATCAACATTATTAAGTACCGTGTGATGCCGGCTTCGAATAGCATCAACCCATTTCTTACCCATGGGTGACGTAAGAGGCGACTAAGGGACTCGAGGGTGTGTATTGCAATTTTAGGCGACGGGCTGACAACCTGTCACTATAGTGACACACAGTTATCTGATTGACCCTCAAACTTTTGTTAGACGTGGTGTTAATATCCGTTAAACGGCCGTTAACGCTCTGCTTACCCCGTAAGGGATATAGGTGTGATTTATGTATGTATGTATGTATGTAACATTATTAAAAAGTAATGCGCTACGACGATGTATTTATTTTTTATAGGTTAATATAAATAAAACAAAATATTGATTGCAATGAATTTATTGAATTTTACGTAATAGGTACAGTGTTTCACCAAAATTAGGGAATCATTTTTTAAGTAGGTAATTTTCTATTTATTCTCATGCATAAAAATTAATTTCCAAATAATAAAATATGTAACAAGAACTTATGTTTATTTAATGATCTTCCAATTTTTACCAATTCTGAAAAAGAGAGCTCGCAAGTATTTTAATTTAGTTCCCTCTTCTCAATAAACAATTTTATTGTAACTGAATAATGACTTCACAATTATAATTTTGAACATGATAGATAATAAAGGTAAGTTGATAATTATATTCGTGCCTGTCGTGAATAAGTTGATAAGTCTAAAATTGTTGTTTTACAGGAGAGCGATTTTAAGGTTTTAAACCTTTTTTCCAAAAATCTACCAAATATGATTGTTAGGTAGACATTTCTTCGGAAAGCTTGACGTCATTTATTTTATTTTTTACTAAACAAAGGTTACTAATATTATTTCTTCGAATCAGCAACCCACCATTGCCCGTTCTTTTTTAAATCTATTTCTTTATAAATTTTGTTATTTTGTGCTATTTTTCTTCAGTGGTCAATTGTAAATGGCGTTTGTCATCTAGTAGCAGGGCGGCCGAGATGGACATGGAGTAAGAATTGTTGCCTGGAAATATTAAATTGTATAAACACTTACATAAAAGAAGTACACTATAAACTGTTAGTTATATATAATTAGTTCAAAAGTTATAAATTATTTAATGAAATTAAATGTTACATTATAATATTTATGTTTGCATTTGAATTTTAAAGATAGACACTCGATACAGGTTGTAAAAATATTAGCTGCCAATATTTTAAAGGGTGATCACACCCATGGAACTGCACAACTTTCGGTCGGAACAACGGGTCCAATAATGAAAAAACATATTTAAAAAAAAACTGGACCTCCCATACAAAAGGTTCAGCGACCGGATCAATATGGGATATGGAAAATGGGGATATGGGAGGCCCAATATTTTTTCTCAGTATTTCGGCGTTTATTGGTCTGGTTCACCCTTAAAAATATTTGCACCATATTTAATTGATTATTTAAAAATATATAAAGTGTAGTAAATCTGTCAAATTACCGCTTGTGCTACCGGGCACCCCAGGGGGCTGACAGAGTAAGAGGATGGCAGGATCTGGGGGCTCCCTGGTTGTCCGAAACGGATCTCGGCCTGACCGCCGCCATTGGAGTCGTCCGGCCAAGCAGGGGCGGCCATCGCCAAGCCAATCATAGCTGTGATATAGAGGAATTAAAATAATAATTAGGGTTCATTAGTAATTTGAATTGCTTTTATTATTCATTTTCGAGTGAATTTGCTCATTGTTGCTCTCGGGCGTTCAGGTTCCAGGCAAGTCCAGCAATTAATAATATTTCCATAGAGAAAAAAAAATAAAAACGGAAGGCTGTCCCTTACACCCCGTATTTATATGATTTACATGGAATTAATTTTTTCATTAATTGCTTTATTTGCTGGCCATTTTCCGCATATGTTTTTATAAGGAGTAATTTGTCAAATAAAACATAAATCAATAAAAAAAAGTTTAACCGAATGAAGCTAAGCTCCAAAATATGAGCTAAAGCAAAACATTATTTAATTTTAAGGAGTGTTCACGTTCACGGGGAAAGTTTTTCAGTCCCTTGAAAGAAATGCAGTACTTTTCCTTACACCCTGTATATGTGAGAACTTACCTAGAAAAATTACCGCGGTAGATCTCATTTCGCTCCCGTTTACAAACTGACGAAAATTCACTGTAGAGCTTCTCCATTTATACCACGTGAGGGTTATAAAAATATTGACACAGTGTCATTGGTGCGTTCTATAACATGACATGATTAATTAAATCTAGCTATGTAGTGATATCACTAGAAATTCTTATCTTGCCTACGTCATCCCACTGCTAGGCAAAAGCCTCTTCTTCTTCCATTCACTCCTATCCTGGGCTTCTGCATGCCAATCTTTTGAAAACTTGATCAGCTCGTCATGCCACCAAGGATTTTCCTTGGGTGGGTTGGGTTTTCCATGGCGTCTATTTGCGGTGGGTGGCTTCCACAAAGTAGATGCTTTTTCCCATAGCTTTTCTGAAATGCGGAAAACCTGACCGGCCCAGTCCCATTTCAGTTTGGCTGCTGCTCGGGATTAGTCAGATATTTGTGTTTTAGTGCGTTGTTCGGTATTCCTGACACGATCAATCAGTTTTAGGCCTTACATACTGCGCTCCATTGCTCGCTGGAAAATCTTGAGGTTAGTTTTGTGTTTCCGTCAAAGATCAAGTTTGGCAACTGTATGTGAGGATTGGGAGAACGCATATGTCTATGAGCTTTCGTTTAAGCGAGATTATAAGTCGCGTAAGTGATTTGTTGTTGCATGGACGTATAAGCTCTTCCAGGCGTTTTTGGTGCGTGTTTTTTTTTTATGGTTACCATAGCACACTTAAGTGGTTCACAAGCAAGTAAGATGCAAAATAAGTTCTCAACATATCCGCAAGATGGCGCCACGTGACAGAACCATGGGACTAAAACGCGGTATCGAAGTGTTCACCGCACTCTGAATATATACAACTTTCAATTCTATCCAGGTCGACCAATCGGTCCATAACCTCAATACCCGGCCAAGTGGGGTGGCTACCCTTTTCCCGACACCACCTGCTGCCCTTTATTCTGCCTACTGGCATTTCTCCTGTCACACTCTATATTGTTGTCGTTGGCGAAACGAATATAAGTTAGCATCTTTCCGTATGTACGTATGTATCTTTCCGTATCAACACCTCGACCATTACAATTGTCAGCCAGCCTTCAAATGACCCCTTCACATTCACTGGTGAAAACTTACGCCGTGTAAGGCTGGTTCATATGATGTGATACCGGTTTAGAAGAGCAACACCCTATTTCATTCCTTCAAGGGGCATTAAGAGGCGACTAAGGGACTTAAGGGTTTCATATGAATTACAATAGGTATTATAAGTATTAATACTGACAATCTGTTACTATAGTTATACACGATGTTACTAAAAGGTCGCTCAAATATTTGTCAGACGTGGCGATAGCAACCGTATTTTCACGGCCGGTAACGCTCTGCCAACCCTGCAAGGGATAAAAGCGTGTAATGTGTATATATGGGCGAAATTTATCGCACTTGAAATAAAATATATATTTGGTTTCACATATTTTAATGGATGTTATTAGTGTGAACCGACGAGAATCAAATATGTTTAAATATTGTTAAAAAATTAAATTTTTGCTCCATTGTTATTTTAATACATTGACTGGTTGGTTTCACAGGAAATAAAACAAAAATGTGCAATATTATACGTTATATTATACACGTGTACCTAAAATGCGGGTAAAATTAATAACTATTATTTGAATTTGGAATATGAATCAATGTGTCGTTTTTTACTATAGATGGGTCTCTTTGCTTTTTACGTAAACTACCTTATACCGCACATTATGAGTTTATTTATTTTACATCTTGTTCCCCATCGCTACCAAAGAATGATAATTATATAGAGTCAAATTGTTAATGTACAGATGTGTATACTTAGTAGATATTATTAGGACAATTTTAATTTTAACTCACACACACACAAATCACGCCTTTAATCCCTTGCGGGGTAGGCAGAGCGCAAACGGCCGCAAAAAGGGACATTAAGACCACGTCTAAAAAACAGAGGTGCATCGCCATAGTGACCAGTTGTCAGCCCATCGCCTAAAATTGCAACACACACCCTCGAGTCTTTGAGTCATCTCTTACGACTCCCACAAGAAAGAAATGGGGTGATGCTATTCTAAGCCGACATCGCACAGCCATAATTTAAAGTGTAAGTATATAATAACCTCTGAAATGCTGAAACTAAATCACTGAGCAAATATGTTTAAGCGACTTAGAAATATTTTTCTCACAGTGGGGGATGCCAAGTTGTGTGTGTCTCACACGGTCCCAAAGTTATTAAATTATACAAACCATCACATTGCTCACGATTCAAAAAAGCACTCTTACCCGAAATGTATTTATTTTAGGGCCTTGTGACGGCCGATGTGGCGCAGTGGTAGTGCGACTGCCTGCGACGCAAAGGTTCCGCGGGTTCGATTCTCGGTGGTTGATAATTATCACTTTGTGAATTTGTTCCCGGTCTGGTTAGGACATTGCAGTGTGAACCAACTGATTGTCCGAAAAGAAACGGTTCTGTGCTTAGGATTGCACGTTAAGCCGTCGGTCCCGGTCGCTGTCTATGATTACTTAGACGGTGGTCGTAACACAATCATGTCAGAGGCCTACTAGTGCTACAAGGCAGTTGTAAAAGTCTGACACCAGGGTTCATCGGGTCGTTCGAAAACTTAGTGTCCCACACGAAAAAGAAAGAAGAAGGGCCTTGTTACTTCTAATTTATAATAGTCAATTAGTATCCATTCCATGTTACCGACTAAAATCTCTAACTAAAAATAGCACCGTCACTTTCTGTTAGATAGGGTTAGACAAAAATAGAAGATAAGCCTCTTTTTTTAAAATAATTTACTAATATTAATGGCATAACGTTATAAAGCCTGCACCTTTTAAGAATATTATTAAATTTAATTTACTCTTTATAAAAAGATTTTTGTAAAAGTTGTTCAGTTTAATGTGCTGGTTAGATACAATTCGTAGTTTAGTAAAATAATTAGACAATCGCTAAAACATTTATTTGTGAGATAAATATATAGAACAAAATGAAATAATACAGAGAATACATATAAATAGATATATAGATAATTCGAAGATTCCAGGCTATGGAAATGTTTAATTCGGGTTTTTATGATGCAAATCTATTAAATAATTTTCTATCAGGTCCATTGTCACAGTATCGCTGGTTTAGTTTTCTGTTGATTCCATCATCGATGAATAGGTGCTTTTAGAGGCAGCCACATCCGTAGCTCCCACACCCGGGTCGGCAGCACCCGCCGTAAAGACCACCAATGGGGTAAGGTGGTACGCATGGGTAACTTGGCGGACATTGTGGTACGCAAGGGTAACTTGGTGGACATTGTGGTACGCATGGGTAAGTTGGCGGACATTGTGGTACGCATGGGTAACTGGGCGGACATTGTGGTACGTATGGGAGAGGTCCAAAAGGGCTTGGGCATTGTGGAACGTATGGGAGAGGTGTTACGCCGCATGGTAAAGGTGACGGGTATGGGTAAGGTGGTGTGCATGGGTAAGGTGGTGGACATGGGCAAGCTGGTGCGCATGGGACTGGGTATTCTGGTATGCATGGGAATGGGCATTCAGGCACGTATGGGCAGGGTGATGGGCAAGAACATGGTGACGGATCCGGAGTAGGGGCCGCCGCCGCGGCGCTCAGGCAGGCTGAAAAAAATATGGAGGTGTAGCGAATTGTCAAATTGGTGATGAGAAAATTCTTCATTAATAAACTTAATTACAAATAGGGAAAACGATAAAAAATTATTATGAGGCTTCTATTTCCTAAACTAAGAATATGAATTCCTGTATCTTAGGCAAACATGAGTCCTCATTAACTGTATCTAACTATTTTATATACCTTTAGAATTTAATTGTTACACCCCTTGACCATCCCCAGGATTCACAATACTGTAAAATTATAAAATGCTTTTTGTGGTAAGAATCCCCGATTACGCATATTGACCACATGATATGTTCACAGCAATGCATTCTATATCTCATATATTAAAATGTGATGTTACAATTTAAATCAAATATCTTTAAAAAAGTGAAAAAGAATGTTTAGCTTACCCAAAAAGATGATACCAAAAGTCTTCATGTTTGATGGAATGAGTAAATCAATATTCGCAACCACTTTTTATACTATTTGGGTAAAGTAAATATTTTCTATTTATTTTTACAAAATTTTCCAAAGTAAAGTTAAAATTTGTAGCGGTCGTAAATTAATGAAAAAATATGTAAAATGAAGGCAAATGTAATGTAAACAAAAATTGTATAATAGTTTTGAAAAGCGCTTACTTATTTTTGGTTATTCATTAGTAGCTTTGCTGCTCAGAGGCAAATTCAGATAATATGTACGTAAAAACTAAATAAAGGACATAAGAGTTCATAAAATTATTCAGGAATAATATGAAGTAAAGGTATTTATATTATTTTGCTAATTAATTGAATAAAAAGAGGTGCGATGGTTTGGAAAAGTGTACCTTGTTGATTTAATATAAGAGGTTTTTTTTGTAGAGTGTAGATAAAATACACTCGCATTCTAATGCCTCCCCATTAAAGAACAGTTGCATAAACTACTAATTGATATCCATAATACGCCAATTTCATTATTCACATGCACACACTGATGATAACCAAAATGTCAGGGAACTCCCTTAAGTGCTAGAAAACTGGAATTTAGTAAGTAGACTAAGGTGAGAGATATTTCGTATACAGACTTCTAGTTGGAAAAAACATGTATCAGGATTAACATATTTTTTCTAACTATACATTTGACTGGAATGTAAAGTTTGTGAAATTTGGGCTCATGGTGTTAGGGCGCGTGTTTCTGAATCTTGGCTCTACTTGAGATTTGATATCCTTTTTAAAAGCTTTTATTTAACTTGCAGTGTATGTAAGTATGTAAGTAAGTAAGTAAGTAAGTAAGTAACAATGTTTGTTCGGTGCAAATCTTGCAAGTTTAATTTGAACCACTTCTCGGTATCCGATTGAGTTGAAATTTTGCATGTTGGTCCAGAACCAATGACAATGCATGTTAATCATAAATTTGACCTGATGCTGCTGCCAGGATCGGCTCCGTACGAGAGATCTCCTCAGCGGTTTATAGCTGGGACACAAAATTTTGTATACGAATTCGTTTATTATGGGCAGTTGGTAGGCCTACCATGAATTAGACGCTACATCCAGGGTTGTCTTCGAACTATGGAACTCCTCAATATTCAACTGCTGGGACTTGCAGTTTTGTATACGAATTCGTTTATTATAGGCAGTTGGTAGGCCCACCATGAATTAGACGCTACATCCAGGGTTGTCTTCGAACTATGGAACTCCTCAATATTCAACTGCTGGGACTTGCAATTTTGTATACGAATTCGTTTATTATAGGTAGTTGGTAGGCCCACCATGAATTAGACGCTACATCCAGGGTTGTCTTCGAACTATGGAACTCCTCAATATTCAACTGCTGGGACTTGCAATTTTGTATACGAATTCGTTTATTATAGGCAGTTGGTAGGCCCACCATGAATTAGACGCTACATCCAGGGTTGTCTTCGAACTATGGAACTCCTCAATATTCAACTGCTGGGACTTGCAATTTTGTATACGAATTCATTCATGATAGGCAGTTGGTAGGCCCACCATGAATTAGGGTCACGTCAATAGAAGGCCTCCTGATAGAAGAATTAGACTGTTCGAAATTAACTGGGACTCGGCCATGTAATAATGACGCCATCAATGAAATGAAAAGACTAAGACATATTACAAGCTAATTCTTCTATTAGGGATGCCGGAGAAGTAGGTACCAACCAACTTCTATAGAATATAAAAGAGATAATTATACTTTATCCTAATGTTAGTTTTCCCCGTGCCTTAAGTTTTACTATTGAAGGTCTCTCCGTTTTATAGAAAGACTTTCGTATTGATCAATAACTATCGTAACATAAACTAAAAAATATAAAATAAAATTATGTAAAAAAAACTTTTAAAACAAGCTTTTATTTAAGTGCTCTGAAAAGATGAAAATAAAGTTTTGAATGACATTAACCACATTCATTTATGACTTTACCGAAATGAAAATATAATAAAAGCTTGTCGCGAAACTTTCAATTTGTGATTGAAATTTTGTAATAAGGTACGCACCTAACTGTAATAAGGTAGTTTCTTCTAGGCATCGCGACAAGCTTTTATTATATTTTCATTTCGGTAAAGTCATAAATGAATGTGGTTAATGTCATTCAAAACTTTATTTTCATCTTTTCAGAGCACTTAAATAAAAGCTTGTTTTAAAAGTTTTTTTTACATAATTTTATTACAGGGTAAGTTATATGCTCTGGTCTTAGCGATATTTTACATAATAATGTTTTTGTTGCAATATTGATATTATATCGACGGGTTCCGGTCTATTTGTATTAACCGTCATTTTTTAAACTTTACACCAGAGCATTTTAAAGTTTTGATTTTCAGAAAAAAAATCATAACATTGCCAGATCGCATTATGTTTTCAAAGCAAAGGTAATTTCTGTTTCTATTACATATTACCCATAATCTGATTAATTTTTTCCTAATTTTCCTATTTTTAACGAAAATAAGTGTCGTTTAATACAAAATGACCCATATCTTACTTTCTCTTGTTACAGGCTAAATGACGTAACCGCCTCAGATTATTGTTTTATGTTCCAGGCTAAGTGACTTAACCGCCTTATGTTATTGTTTTTTGTTCCAGGCTAAATGATGTAACCACCTTAACTTATTGTGTTTTGTTCCAGGCTAAATGACATAACCGCCTAGGTTTATTATACATGTTCCAAGCTACTTGACTTAAGTGCCTAAGATTTCAAATTATAGCTCTAAGCTTAGTGCTAAAACCAATGAGTTGGTCATATTTTAAGCCTCAGCTAATTGATTTAATTACCATATCTCGAAATTATTAATATATGGCTAATTAGTTTATGCGACTTATTTATTTTTCGTTTTATTGTTTGATTATTTATGATTATACTAAAATAATAAGGTGTGTATTAAGCGACACTGGACATAAATTTGACTAAGAGGCTAATTGTACTAAGCGACACTGGATATAAATTTGACAGAGAGACTTATTGTGTTAAGCGACAAAAGACAAAAAAAATACTAAGAGGCTAATTGTATGAAACTACATGTCTTTATATTTATATGGTCAGGCTAAATACTTGAACCTACGCTGCCTGTAAATTTTTGCTTAAGGATAAAAAGTTTAAACGACTGTGTGATATTTTGGTAGTGAGCTTAAGTACACAAGTCTTAAAATTGACAATATTTTGTGTCGGTTCATACATTGCACTGCAAAATAGGCCCAAAAAATGCGGTTGTATTAAGCGACATTTTTCTGCTCCGATCGTCACCAAACCGAGCTCAAACGACGCAGAAAAAATTGCTGATTCCAAACATGTATAAAAGTATATATCGCAAAAAATGTCGCTTAATACAAATAGCCCGGAACCCGTCGATATTATGATAACTCTATGTTGTTGAATATCCTTTAAAATATAATTAAGACTTCGTGTTTAAAACGTGTCTCCACTCCATACAAGACTGACCAAGACGAATGGAAAAAATTATCTTGGCGCCGTCAGAGTTAGGCTTTGACATGAAACAAAGTAACAAGGCCACCTGTCAGACTAGGAGGACTAAACTACTCAAAGTAATTACAACCAAAAGCAATTAAATACCGAAATACAATTAGGAGTTTACAATTCTGCACATCCTTCCCTCTGGACGTCCAAACTTTAGTTTATCAATAAACCGAGTTCCGAACTTGCGTCCAACTTTGCGATGGCCAGCATGGCCGCGACTATACTCATCACAACTTCAGATGAACAAAACCGCAGGGCACTATTCAATTATATACGGTGAAATTTTACTAGTGACTGATAGCTAAATCACAAGACGGGCTGGTAAGGAACAACCTATCCTCGAGGAACATAGGTTGAAATATATAGACAGTAAATATCTTGAGTATATACGAACGAAAGTCGATCATGTATTATTTTTGTCAAACTATGATATATTTTTTGTCAGACAGATAAATTGTGATACGATACGTATAAAATCACAAAGCTTTATCCGGGTGCTGTGCATAATACAAACTTTGAAACCTTGGGCCCTTAGGGACCAGAAGCCAAAAAGTTTGTCAAAAACGTTTCGGTGCGTATCTACAATCGGCGAGCGATCGGCGTGCTGGCAGCTTTCTTGCCCAACGGATTAGCTTAGCTATTCAAAGGGAGAATGCTGTCAGTATGCTGGGCACGATGTCTAGTGGAGATGCATCGGAAGGCCTTATTTAGGTTAATTGTTTGTATTTGTAAATATTGTTATTTTAAGTTTTAATAAAGGTTAATTTAATTCGAGTACATGAAAGCAATGAATTAATAAAATAAGGATGAAACTTGCGTTCTGATTGGTCAAGCGCTATTTTCCCAGCGATGTCATGGGCCATCAGCTGTCAAATATGGTTAATTATATCAGCCTTACTGTACATTCAAATGTAATGACCACTGGCCAAAGAACTCGCGCGTGACTGCGCATCACGTTTCGGTGCTCTGTGGAAATGACAATCAGCTGTCAAACAAACATTGCGGTGCGGGACAAATAATGTCCCACCAATCGGAACGTCATTTTCATTCTCTTGCGAATTGTATCACAATTTTACCGTTTTTAGGTTGTTCTATTGTAATCCGAAAATTAATTTGTGTGTTTCGTGTGTCAACAATTTTCCGACCAGAGTCTTATTTCAGTGTATTCATCATTCTGATTTTTTTGCATAGCCGAATTGAACTTACTAAACGGGTGTTCAATAAAAACAAATAAATTTTAAAAAAAGAATATTTAGTAGACCTGTTCCGTGCCCGCTAACGTTCTCGTTCTCGAAACTATTCCCATTCGCTATCCCACTCCCGTTACGTCCCTAGAACCGCACCGGTTGCCGCTTTAGTTCCCGGTCCCATTCACGCTCCTATTCCCTCGCACTATCCACTCCCGTTGCCATTTCAGTTCCCGTTCCCGCTCATATTCCCACTCCCGTTCCCACCCCTGCTTTCGTTTCCGTACTCGTTTCCTCTCACTCTCTTTTTTAACCCATTTGAAGTTGAATATTTATATGCATTACCTTAATAGATGAAATAGGGTAATTTAGCTGGTTGACCGGACACCACTAGCTATCGGACACAGCCCAGTTATTTGCGCCGAAGATGAAAACTTTAAGTAAATTATTAGAAAAGTCAGTGTCTTTCAAAACTTTTCGACTATTCCCATCACATTTTAATTTGTAAGCATTATAAATGCTCCAGTGTCTCGTCAATTGGCCTCTTAAAATTTGCGAGTGCGGTTGTGTGCACATACAGTGAAAAAATCTTGGAGCTACGCATTTTTCGAGGTAAGTTACAGCGTTGTTTATTGGATATAAATATTGACATAGTGTGACTATTTGTGATTCTAATTTACGTTAATTTCATTAAAAAGCTTAAAATTTTCAATATTTAGCATTAAAATTAGATGTCCGGATAACTAGAAGCAATTTTCGGGGAAATTTAGCCATCGGCCTACTGGTCGATAGCTAGCTGATAACCATTCAATTTACATCCTTTTTTTCATTACATTTTGAAAAGCTTCAGACGTATTATATAATTTCAATGATTTTGTACATTTTAGTTATCGGCATAGAGTTTACTAATGTTGCCGGGAACCAAAAACCTTTAGTTTTGTTTCCGGCCATTGAATTAGGATTACTATTACCATTTATTAGTACTTAAGATTTTTTTTAACAAGATTTTACGAAGCAGAATATTATTTTCTACTTAATTTTGATTATTAATAATGGCTTATCATGTTTTGAACTATGGCAAAAACATAAATATTGAATAAGATAATGTTCATGATTTTTCCTTTTTTTTTAATTGAAAACCCATTCTTACTTGACAGCACTAAGACTTATTTTTCAACGCATTACATGGTGGCCGAAAAGTAGTTGTTTTAGCGGGCGAAAACTGAATGTTCTGTCCGATAGCCCCCTAATTCGCTCATTTCAGATATTTTATCGTTTTATTTATTTTTAAAGCATTTTTGAATAATAGGGGTTTTTAAAAGTAAAACTACAATATCTACTGATTTCAAAATCTTTTTATGCTTTAGCCTCGTCTAAATATTTGATACAAATATATTATCTTGAAGTCAAAAATTCGCAAGATTGGCCGATAAAAAAAAATAAATATATATATATGTTTATTTCCTTCAAATACATTTAAAGTTGACAAAAAACGCCGATGTCTCTCTTTAAGCTTAGCACCTGTGTTGAGAGACACCGCTCTTCCTTACCACATCAATTGAAGAAGACAATAAAAATAAACAAAAAATAAACTATAAAACAAATGAAAAAGAAAAGAAAACTACATGTTCGCATCACAAATTCAAAAGTGTTTAGTGTGTGTGCGTGTGTGTGTCTGTGTGTGTGTGTGTGTGTGTGTGTGTGCGTGTGTGTGTGTGTGTGTGTGCGTTTGTGTGTGTAATAAATATCGTTTTCATTACGCTAATCTTTTAGTAAATTTTCAATATCCTCCCTCATAAGATTTTGTTGCTAGCGAATTTAGTAATAGTTTTTTGGTTTCAGATTTAGTTTTAGTATATATGTTTAACTCTTTATTTAAAGTATTATAAATATGAACTACGCGTCTATTGAATTGTCTAGCAGCAAATGTAGTTTTAGTTTTGGGTCGTTCAGCGACATTGTATTTCCTTCTTTTATTTAAGATATCAGGGTTAAAGGGTAAGTTTTTATGTAGTCTGAGTGTACTAAATAGAACGTACAGTTTACGTACAGATAATAGCTTAGTAAGATGATAAAGATCGTTTGTGGGAAATCGTCTCTTTTTAAAATACATAATTTTAATTAAATTTCTCTGTGCCCTTTCAATGTCAAGGAATCGGGTTTTTGCTGCTCCACCCCATATTGGAATACAGTATGTGATTATGGATTGAACTAGTGCTACATATATTTCTCTAAGGATATCTCTATTTGACTGCTCAGTTAATTTAGGTACCACAAATCGTAGAGTTTTAAATATCCAAGTCATCTTTCTAATTCTCAGGACGACATGTTCTAGGTGTGAGTACCAAGATAGTCTTTGATCCACAAATACGCCAAGGTATTTGGTCTGCTTTACTTTCTTTATTTCTGGACAAAAACATGAGTTTGCAGATAAGGGGCAATGGCAGCTATGTATCCTTAAGGTAAAATTAGTAGACCGTTGTGCATTGTCGTAGATACTGAAGCAGATGAAGTTGGTCTTGTCTGTGCCGATAACCCCCTAAATTACCTTAAATACATCAAAGTAATAAAAGTTTCTTACAATATCTCATCCTCTAATTTACTTCATACGAGGTTTAATTTCGAAAAATCCTTTATTTATTTGGATCCATGTTCCATTGGACCTTCTTTCATCTTGTTATTTCCATTACGTACGTTACTCTTTGTATATGTAATGAATATAATAATAATCAGGTGAGATAGCAGACAAATGCGGGATATTTTATAGAAAAAAAAACATAGACTGAAGTAAATATAAATAATTTATTTGTATTGAAATCCTACAAGCTCCATCTAATATTTTAACCTATAAATGCAATAAGTGCCTCTTTGTCATTTAATCTTCTTGGTAATGAGCAAGAAGAACTTTATCAATGTTAATAATAATATAATAATATTTAGAAATATATCTTATGTTTACATTAGCAAATTTATAAAAAAAAAAACTTAAATATAATTTAAGTAGTTGATAAAGCTATTCTAAAGCCAAATCCAAACAGTTCGTGTTGTTTAAACTTCATTTAATCCGAAAAGAATCGTATTAATGTCGATTTGACATGGTCAACCAAAAAGTGCAATATTATTTAATCTTTCGGTATAAAAATGGTGTATCATTGGAAAACGAGACACAGAAGCTGTCAAATATGGGGCGTCTGACAGCATTGGGTATCATAAGTAAGTACTTTTAACTTTTTTCTATTCCATAATATTATTTTAGACAAGATTTCCGCCTAGCGGTTTCACCCGTTGCCACTCATTTTCCCGAGGTAATAGTTGTTTTCCTGCGATAAAAAGTAGCTAATGTGTTATTCTAGGTTATATTCTACTTGTGTTCCAAATTTTATCCAAATTGGTCAAGCCGTTTTAGGGTGAAGAGGTAACGAACATACATACATACACACACACACACAAACTCTCAGATACAGATAAACCAGACCACCAAGAAGGATTAAGTTCCTATGCAATTTTTTTTCATAGACTATATTAATTTTATAATATACTGAATACCTATACTTTTATTAGCCAATAATAGTACCTTAACGAATATAGTCATATTCTTTAATGTACAGTCGGTTGTAGAACACAAGTTACCAGGGGTACTCAGTATACAAATACACAAATAAAATACGATAATATACTACAACATATTAAAATATATATTCATAATAACATATTAATTATGAAAAGTTAATAAAGTGTGTCATTAATTGATAATACACATATTTATGTACATATATAAATAATGTAAGGGACAGCCCTCCGAATATTGCTTGGGTGCATTCAGACCATATAACTGTACAACTTTCCAAAAAAAAATTCAGGTAACGTCAAAAAAAATGGATTTCCCATAGTAAATGCACTCATCTGATCGTGATTTTGTATGGGAGGTCAAATATTTTTGTCGTTTCCTGACATATGTTCCTAGGGGAAAGTTGTTCAGTTTCATGGTCAGCATGCACCCTATCAGCATTCGGAAGGCAGTCCCTTACACCCTGTATATATGACGTGATAGAAATTGCTCTTTCAACTCTCTGTGTCTCACAAATAAGAAAAATAGTACTTCTTATGATAAATTTTCTTTGCAGCACTGTTGGCGTCAGCGTCGGCGGCGCCACAGTACCCGTGTCCATGCGACCCCTGCCCTTGCCCTTGCCCGTCCCCAGAACCCTGTCCTTGTCCGTGCCCACCGCCAGAGCCCTGTCCCTGTCCCTGCCCAAACCCATGCCCATTACAGCCCATCGCTCCCAGCGGCGTCACGCAAGTCGGCCAGCCTCAGATAATCGCTCTTCCTTGTTCACCTCGTGAGTAATAAATAATCAAAATAATAATGAACATTTACCGAAAAGTTTTTAGATTTAAATGTTTTAAAAAACTGACCACATCGCGCCTATAATCCCTTAAGATGTAGGCTAAGACCAAAAGGCCGCAAAGAACTGATATTTACGCCACTGATATTCGAGGGTCATTCGGAAAACTGTGTATCGCCATATAGGTTGTCAGCCCATCGCCTAAAATTGCAATACACACCCTCGAGTCCCTTAGTCGCTTTACAACTCCCATGGGTAAGAAATGAAATGGTGATATTCTAAGCCGGCATCACATGGCAGGCAATAACTAACCATTATCCATTCAATATAGGAACAGGCTGTTACGCCATTTTGAATATCTGTGATGGGGTTATGTCGTTATTTTGGATTACCTAAAAACTATAATTTATGATGACTTTTTCAAATATGTTATTGAAATAGTAAAAGTGGAATTACCAAATAATCTTTCTTCAAATTTTCAGAGTATGGCCCATATCAACCTGGCCCATGCAATCCTAATCCATGTAAGTAGCCTCATTTGTTTAAAGTAGCATAATTAACATATATAAAATATTTGATAGATATAATTAAAGTAAGTACGAGTTCAAAAAATTCTTGCCAAATATTAAAAAAATCATTTGAAAACTTTGTTAAAAGTATCAATATTTTTCAGCTCCCAGTGGCGAAGGAACTATTAGAGTGCTGGTTCAGAGAAACCCACTAGTAGCTGTTCTAACAGGCCAAGGATTCCAATCAGTCAAAGTCCCAGGAGGTACTGTCTTGATAAAGAGCAACCCTGATGTTCTGATCCAACCACCCCCGATACTGGTGCCTCCTCCGTCTCTCGGCCGCGCCATCCAGCCAGCTCAGCTGATTGTGCAGCCTCCGCAGCCGCAGCCTATCCAGCCACCATCAATTTGCGTCAGACCAGCACCGCTTGCACCAATCAATCCACCTCCAATCAGCGTACGGCCTCCGCAACAGCCTCCGATCGCCGTGCCTCCACTCTACGTTCGTCCGCCCCAGCAGAGCCCTATTCAACCTCCTACAATTAACGTAAGACAACAAACGCCTTGTCCGATCATTCTGCCGCCAATCTCGGTCAGGCCGGCAACTCAAGCGCCAGTTCAACCTCCTCAGATATATGTTTCGCTTGGCCAAGTACAGCCAAATCCTTGCCCGTGTCCTTGCCCGTGTCCTTGCCCGTGCCCTTGCCCAGAGCCTTGCCCGCCCCCTTGCCCCTGGCCATGCCCAGATCCATGTCCGCCGCCATGCCCCTGCCCCTACCCATGCCCAGAACCATGCCTGCCACCTTGCCCCTGCCCCTACCCATGCCCAGACCCATGCCTGCCTCCCTGTCCCAGTCCCTGCCCATGTCCGCCGCCATGTCCCTGTCCCTGTCCCTGCCCATGCACGCCAGTGTGTTACTAATATAGCAAAATCGCTATATAATGCGTAAAAAATATGAATAATATCGGTATTGCATACATTAAGCTTTCTTCTGAGGCTATTATGGTACTAAAGATAAACGTACGAATAGATTATACTGCAATAAGTTGTATACATTTAACTATATTTAACGTAAGATGGACTTTTTTGATACGTTTAATATTATTCATATTTGTATACGTATTATTATTAATTTTCAAAAGATCTCATGGAAACTTCTAAAGCTATGTTTACCGGATTCAGCGAATGGTATATAATGTAATATACCGGACAAATAAGTTAATACAAATACTCGTACTGTGTTTGATTGTGTTGTATGCTTGCAAATGTAGCCTTTATTTTTATTATATGTATGAATATATATGTATTAATATTATGATTTTTGAAATATGTATTTAATAAAAGTATATATTCTAATAATATCTCAATTATATAAATATGAAGATGAATATATTTTATGTTTTATTTTTCAATAGAATGATCGTCATAAATATACGCTAGTAACATAATAGTTGTTTATGCAACTGTCATATAATGGGGATCATTGGAATGCGAGTGTCTGTTTATCTATGGTGACAATAGTTTGACACGAGAAATCTAATGCCTAATTATAGCAGTTGCATACACTATTTTATGTACACTCTCAAAAATAAACTCAGTTTAACACTTTTCCAAACGTCGGCAAGGCTTGATATGATTTTGTTAAAGTTCTATACTTTGTTCAGCTGTTCAGATGTGTAGTCTTAATAATAACTTAACTAAACAACATCGAAACAAAAACTGAAAAACAATTGAACAACATCTAAACAACAACTGAACAACAGCTAAACAACAAAAGACAACATCTCAACGACAACCTTATAAAACAACTGAAGACATTTACCATACAAAACAACTGACGGGTGCGGCGGAAGATGGCGTTACAGACGCGTTTCCATGAAAATGTATATAGGCAGAATGCATAAAGCAGGTCTATAAACAACTGTTTTCGAATTCATAATTCGAACATTAAGAGACGAGTGTAGACAAAATATAATTCTTCTTTGGTCTCAAATAAATATACACTTATCTGTAAACTTACGATGGAACTGACAGTTCTGCACGATCGATCACGCTGTCATTTTATACCTTCTTTAACATGTACAACAGTAGATATACGAACATTGTGCACAACGGTATTTGAGTGTTAGAATGTTTGATATTGGCCTCTAAATTCTGTTAGCTCACCTTAAATTTGCGCTGTCACTTTCCGTAAAATAGATGCAGAAAAAGATAGGAGATATTTAAGTCATGTCATGTCTAATATTTTGGCGCAAAATACGCGTTATCTTTCGAAATAAATGGAGACAAATGAAAACCATGGAGAATAAATTGTAATTGTATCATGACAGGTCTTAGAATATCTTCTATCCTTTTCTAGAACTACTTGACGGAAAGTGACAGCGTAAATTTAAAAGCTAAGAGAATATCCTTCCCGATTAAGGCCATTGACTTCCATGATTTAATGTATGCATGCGAGTTTTATTATTATCAATCATGTACTTATCGAACAAACTAACTTCACACCATGGTTCATCGGGTCGTTCGGTATACCACGTCCATTGATATGTACTCGTATAGCCGTTACGTTAAGGCGAGTGTAGTCGTGAATGGCCTCGACAGGCGCCCCAATTCTTTAGTAATTATAACGTATAAACTCAATGAAATATTCGCTGTAATAAAACGTGTGTGTCAAACGACTTGACAGACGCCTCCGTTACGCACCGTAAACCCACTGTAGCCGTATTTGTATGGAAATTTGATTGGCATTCGCAATTTCTTTTTGTCTGACATACGCATGCGTTATATTGCGTTAAAAAAGCGGAATGACGGCGACAAGTGAGAGAACCGCCTTACCATTCGAAAGTCAGTCAGCTGATCGGGAATTTTGTATGGGATGTCGTTTTTTTTTTTCGTTTACCAACATAACCTCCATAGAAAAAGTTGTTCAGTTTCATGATCTGATTACCTGCAAAGTTTTCAATATACCGTCCCTTGCACTCCGTACTATTTAATTACTTACAAGAGAAAAAAGTCCCGCTCTACTTTCCAGGAAATATCAAATATCTAAAAGCTTTCAAATCAAAAACATACCTAACAACCTCACAAGCAAACATCTCTATGTAAACACCTCCATTGAAACCACTGTGGAGCTAACGAACTGTTGGGCGCGTGACTTGGGGGTTATATTATATTGATTCATCTGTCAGTGGGTGAATAAGGAATAGGCCATGTGTGAACAGTTTCTAAGTGTGAGAAGACTGGAAATTCTTCGGCTATCATATCTTTTTCGTATACAGGGAGTAACAAAAACGGTGAAACAAGCCGAAAGGAAGTCTAGTCATGAAACTGAACGACTTTCCACATGAAAAGGTGGAAAATTAAAAAAAAAATTAAGCTCCCAAACAAAATGGCCGATCAGCTAATTGGCTAATTCTTTTTAATTCTGGCTAATTCTTTTTTTAAGGCCAATTCTGATTCGGAAGGTGTTAAGCTGAACTCTCGGATTATGCCATATTCCGGCTTTAATTACTCCGCTCGTAACAGCACACATGTGTCCTTGAAGTACAATACAAATCTATTGTTGCAAAATTCGACCTGAGCGAAGTGGTTAACAAAAAATTCTGGGATTTCGCCCAAATTCCTAATTCTACCATGTAAATGCAACAAATAGGTAAATAATGATATGCTCATAGTATATGTTAAAATAGGTATGTAAAATAATATTACATGCATAAACACACATCACGGCTTTTCACATTGCGGGGTAGGCAGAGCATTAACGGCTGTAAAAACAACGCTTGACAAATATTAGAGATCGTTTCAGAAAAGTCGTGTATCTTATATAATTACTATGCCTGATAAATTAAAATATACAAAATAAATAATATTATTAAAATAATATTTAAAAAACGTGTAATTCGTTATTTGTATCAAGAAATGTCATGACATTGAAATTGGAATTCTTTATTCAATGTAGGATTGTATTTGGATAGTATTATCACTTATTGTCGTGTACGTCATGATCCGTCATTATAAATAAAAGAAATGTATCTACACTCGTTCGAATTATGAATTCGAAAACAGATGCATAATACTTTATGCATTTTGCCTATAGAAACTAGGGTTTACTATAAATTACAGAAGCGTAATGACTTAAGGCGACGCCGTGCGAAATCCGACCGTCCAGTGGCGCCCTCCCATGTTTTTTAATAATTTCTTAAAATCTAGGACAAACATTAAAAATTTAAGACGGACAAATTGTTGTCCTATACGATAAGTTTATTTTAAGGATAGAAGATATATAAGTCCTGTCATGTTTAAAAATGTCTTTCAATGGGTTTTGCCATTTCTATTCAATTTATTCTCCATGGTTTTCATTTGTCTCCATTTATTTCGAAAGATAACGCGTATTTTGCGCCAAATTATTAGACTTGACATGACTTAAATATCTCCTATCCTTTTCTACACCTATTATTATACGGAAAGTGACAGCGCTAATTTAAGGTGTGTTAACATAATTTATGTCCCGAATTGAGGCCAATATCAAATATTCTTACACTAAAATACCGTTGTGCACAATGATCGTATGAAATGAAATGAAAGAAATGAAAAAAGCATTTATTAAAGAAAAAAATACAAACAAAGTATATATTACTATGTTGTACATGTTAAAAAAGGTATAAAATGATCGCGTGATCTATCGTGCAGAACTGTGAGCTCCATTGTGAGTTTACAGATAAGTGTATATTTATTTGACACCAAGGAAGAATGATATTTTATCTACTTACACTCGTTTCATAATGTTCGAATTATGAATTCGAAAACAGTTGTTTATATACCTGCTTTATGCATTCTGCCTATATACATTTTCATGGAAACGCGTCTGTAAGGCGTAATGTCTTAATGAGAAGGCTCTTACTTCGATAAAGTTGAGAAATGAAACGAAGTTATTTTTTTTGTCAATACTCAAATCGCCATCTTCCGCCGCACCCGTCAATTGTTTTGTATGGTAAATGTGTTTAGATGTTTTATAACGTTGTTGTTGAGATGTTGTCTTTTGTTGTTTAGCTGTTGTTCAGTTGTAGTTCAGTGGTTTTTCAGTTTTTGTTTCGATGTTGTTTAGTTATGTTATTGTTTAGACTACACATCTGAACAGCTGAACAAAGTATAGAACTTTAAAAAATCATATCAAGCCATATTACTATCTCGTATTGAATTTGACCTTGTATCGGACCTTGCAATGGCCGGTGCTGACGTTTGGAAAAGTGTTAAACTGAGTTTATTTTTGAGAGTGTACATAAAATAGTGTATGCAACTGCTATAATTAGGCATTAGAATGCTCGTGTCAAACTATTGTCACCATAGATAAACAGACACTCGCATTCTAATGACCCCCATTATAATATGACAGTTGCATAAACTACTATTGTATCACACAATTTTCTTTTTTTATAAAAATTTTGTAATGTCCTAATAGAAAACCGGCTCGGGCGGGATAAAAAATACTGCCACAGGGCTGGCCAGGTTAATCACACGGCATGTATCTTTACGCCAACACCATCAATAAATTAGTTTACATGCGCGAGTACTTTACTTTGTGGCTTACACGCGAGCGCTTGACATGTGAGGCAGAAACAGATATAGAAAATGTTTATTTAGTCTGAGGAAGAGCGGGTGCCGTGTGATGCCGGCTTAAAATAGCATCACCCCATTTCTTTCCCGTGGGTGTCGTAAAAGGCAACGAAGGGACTCGAGGGTGTGTATTGCAATTTTAGGCGATGGGCTGACAACTTGTCACTATGGCGATACACAGTTTTCCGAATGACCCTCGAATGTTTGTCAGACGTGGCGTAAATGTCCGTTTTTTGCGGCCGTTTACGCTCTACCTACTCCGAAAGGGATGAAGCCGTGATATATGTATGTATGTATGCAGGAAGAGCGGGGCCTTTTATAACAAGTATGTATACTTAAAAGAAGTACACGGCTTTTTTTGGCTTTGTATTATTTCAATGTACCCAACATAGCAGAATAAAATATAAGAGATTAATTGCTAGGAGTTGTACTATGGCAATACACAATTTTCCGAATGATCCTCAAATATTTGTCAGATGTGGCGTAAATGGCCGTTTACGCTCTGCCTACCCTGCAAGGGATAATAGGCGTGATATGTGTATGTGTATTTACAATGAAAAAAGTAGTCACTTAGCAATATGCTATAATACTAAGTAGGTATTCCATGGCTGGTATTCTGTGGTACCTATTCGTGCTTTTGCACTGATTGAAACTAAGTAAAGAAGTACCTACATCAGTCAGTAGGTAAATACGGTAAATTTAGGAGTAGGCCATATATAAAGAGTCTGGCTGCAACATTATTTCCGTATATATGTCGCAGGTTTTTAATAAAATCAGGTTTTTGGTCAAACACCTAGGTTTCTGATCACAGATCGGCATATTATGTTAAAATCTGAAAACTGAATTTGATTTAAAAACCTGCACCAGTATGTTTTATCTGTGACCAGTCTAGATTTATTATTTAAAACCTGAAATATGTTAGATTGGTTTTAATAGATAAGCATTTAAATATGTTAATTATATTTATATACTTAATGAAATTTACAACAAATAGAATACAAAATATGATAGCATTTCCAAAAATATACCTACCTAGCTGTTAGAAAGGAGGTAAAGCCCCATGATTAAAAAAAAATTGTGTAAATAAAAAACAAATGTTTCTGGAAAAAATATTTTTTGACATTAAGGCAAACTTCTCTTTATGCAAACAATCTATCAGAATGTCCGTTTCCCAATTTTTTATAATACTAAAAACTTACCTTGAGTAAAATTAGAATCTGCAAACTCAATAAAATATTCGCTGTAATAAAAAGTTATGGCAATTAATACCAAAAGTGGCTGTTTTTAGGCACTTATTTCCTCATCTTAAATTGCAGCGAATATTTCATTGAGTTTGCAGGTACTAATTTTACATAAGGATAATACCAAAAACTTGGGCAACGGACATTCTGATAGATTGTTTGTATAAAGAGAAAACATTTTTTTGTGAAGTGGCGCCACTTTCGAGGTCGTTGACGGCTACACTCGCCTTAAGTTCATATTCAATTTGCTACTGAAAGACGGTTAATGTGCGTCGTTTCAGAAGAAGACATGACATTCCGCAAGCAAGGCAACTCATCTGTTTTTGCCCCGCGACGTTGACAGATGGCGCCACCCTCGACAGCTCATTTGTGACGTCATCAGCGATTAGCGCGACCTCTTCAACTCATTGACTATGATTGATTGTGAGAATCATTGCGCTCCTTACCAAGATCATGTGATACATTACCAGCCTAGCGGTTTCACCCGCTGCTAACCGTTTACACATGGGAATAAGATATTTTCCTGTAGAAAAAAGTGACCAATGTTACAGTACAGCCATATCAATAAGCCATATTTGACAGCTGTCAGATTTGTTAATGCTATGCCAGAGGGCCATTTTTCTTTGTTTACATTCAAAACCATTAAAAAGATTTATATGCCACACTTAACAAAATAATAGATAGGTTACTTGGTGTCCCTAGTAATGAATAATGCATGTTAGAATAGTTTAGTTAATAGTTTGTTTCTAAGGTAGGTCTAAATAGAAAAAAGCAAGCGCATCTCGCCATCAAACTATTGAGTTTGGCGAGTATAATTAATTGGAATCAAATTTACTTACCTTTAATGAAATAAATTGAAAAAAAAAACAAAAAATTGTGGAAATGACATCTATCAAATATGGTATATTGGAATGGCCTTGTTTTACGAGATGTTGTAGTTGTTTTAAAGGTTTAAAAATTTTGAAACTGGTGCAGTAGTTTATCGATTATATAGGAAGTAACAAAACGGGTATAACATACCAAAAGGAGGTCAAAGTACACCGTAGTGTTTATATATCGACCAATGTGCAATGCGGAAAGAACTGAACAACTTTCCGCATTGCACATTGGTCGATATATAAAGAAAACACTGGACCTCCCATACAAAACCGCCAATTACTACGGGAGGTACAACTATTGTTGTATTGAATTGCCCCGAGGCAGTGACTTGATTTTTTTTTTATCCCGCCCGAACCGGTTTTCTATTAGGTCATTACAAAATTGTTATAAAAAAAGAAAATTGTGTGATACAAATTTCTTTTTTTTACAATGACGGTTCATGACGTCAATAAGTGATATTATAATACTATCCTACATTGAATAAAGAATTTTAATTTCAATTTCAAATTTGTTCAACATTTCGACCTACATTCCCTGGGGAAAGTTATTCAGTTTCATGTGAACCTGTCCTTTGGATTGTCAAACACTTTTTGTTACTCCTTATATAGGTACCAACAAACAACCAAAAACAAACCTTTCCTCTATATAGTATTGTTAGTGTACCAATTACGTATGTCTGTTTCTTCTGCTGGAAAAACAAACATCTCCGTAAATGAATATTGTTTTAATATTTTCTTGAGTTTGCAAAACTATTACTCATCACAATAAAACAATTTTAAACGGATTTAAGTTGTGTTTATTTTGGATTTTACAAATAAAAAATAAACACAACTTCCGTCCGTTTAAAATTGTTTTATTGTGATGGATATTGTTTTATTGTTTTTACAAGCTGTTTTTCCCGCGTTATACCTCTGTTTTTAAATAACCTAAGCTTCACTTAAGTTATTGTTATCTTTCGTATTTTTTCTTCTTAATACATACATACACATATCACGCCTATAATCCCTTGCGACGTAGGTAGAGCGTAAACGGACATTTATGTCACGTCAGACAAACACTTGAAAAATTGTGTATCGCCATAGAGACAGGACAGACCCATCGCCTAAAATTGCAATATACACCCTCGAGTCCCTTAGTTGCCTCTTACGACTCCCAAGGGAAAGAAATGGGGTGATGCTATTCTAAGCCGGCGTCACACGGCAATAATGGGTACTTATCTATCTGACAGTTCTCAAACTTTTTTATGATTTCAAACCAAATTACGTCATAAATGTTATGATGAAATTTTGTCATTTGAGTCACTAATGCATTTCATCCGTATTTCATCTATTTACCTGGATTTCCATGGAAAGAAACATTTTGCAGTTTAGCTTAACGCCATCTATGTTCATTTCAAGATTGTGTTAATTTCCTCGGATAGAAAATATTAGTTTTTTTTTCTATTAGTAAATTAAAAATGGAAAGTGAGCGGGAAAAACATTTGTATGAAAAAGCGCCATTCAGAAATACGCTGTTAACTTCGCTAATACCCGAAATAATAATCACCTATATGGTCAGCAAACAACTTGACGGAACCTTGAATAAAAACTGCAAAGTAAAAAAATATATTTACTTATTTCCTGAAATCAAATTTCGAACAAATCTGTGATCGAGCTGAGAGTGCAGAGCAAATTAACGTAATATGGTATACCGGGTGTTAGACTTGGAGAACATTGTGGACGGAGCCTTAGGAGCCACCATATAAAGACAGACTGTCATCCTACATCTGCGACTGAATTTCTAAACGATAACATTGAATACAAACATCACTGAAATTTCTAAATGAAAATACAAGTGCCGTTCTGTCAATTATGCGTTATCGTTTTTTTGTGTTTTTTTTTTTTATCTAGGGAACGGATTTTATGCAACATAAAAAGAATGCTTGCAAATATGCTTGTGATATGCACGAAATCCGGCAGAATATGCTAGATCAAATTAGAAGTTTGAGGCATGAAAATTAAATATAATATACTATTTCCACACGAATTCGACAATGTATATAAATAAGCAAGGGTACTCTACTCAGTTATCCACGAAGAGACCGTTTTGTTTCGGAAGGCAACGTCCGCTAACAAATTTTGAGCGCACTCGCCAGCAATGAGAACAATTTTAGCAAAGAATGCGTAATAGTTGGGAAAAAGAACGAATAATGACACGCTGTGCTCAAAAAATATTGAGAATGTGTTATGAATAATATTCATCATAACAAGATTTTAGAAATAATATTCTTTTTACCATAAAAATAGCTTAAATATGCAAATGCATAAAATCCGGCCTTAGGTCATCATTTTTGTTTTAATAAACAAACTGATTTGGATTTTTATATATTTTTTATAATGCGGGGAACGCACGTATTCCGCTTACCTTTGAAAGGAGTTAAGGAAATCTTATAGGAAAACCGCGTAGCATGCACCAAGCTACAACAAACTGCGGTTGACACAAGTTGTCATATATATTTATTTAACCGTTTATTGTACACAATATAACACAAAGGCCATAACCTATAGATCAATACACAACAGGTCAGCTCTTACAGCAGACCTAGGGTAGTGAAAAGGCTTAAAGTGAGGCAGTTGACGTGTACAACTTACTTAGTATGATAAAGATAAATTTAGGCTAATAAAACAATAATACTTAGTACAACAAATAAAATAACAATGTATTCTAAAGTATACCTAACTATATGAACTATAAGATAAATATAGTGGCTTCCACGAGCCGTTTATTATTGGCAATTATCCTTGGTTCACTCCAATATGCCAATTTTGGCGGCTGTAAAACACATACTAGAAGGCATGTCAACAAAGAAAAATAGACCTACTGTCAAAGAATCAGCATAGTTTTGCCACTTGCCTAAATTGGCTTATTGGAGTGACTGAAGTTAAAGCATCGTCAAATGATTAAAATCGCGTTAATATAAGTCAAATGTTTAAGTCGTTTTTACACACAATAAAATATATCAACAATATATAATTATGTGTTGAGAGTTTTGCTTTTATCTCGCATATTACAAGTAAAAAGTATATAAAAACCCCCAAATACGCGCGGAAATTTGCAAGAAATCTGTTTGGGAGTTTCTTTTTGACGCAGCGGCAATGAAAGGGACAGTCGCTTTACTTTACTTAGCGCCTTAATATACGTTGTAATTTTACTAGTGACTGATAGCAAAAATTCAAGACGGGCTGGTGATAAGGAACAAGTTTCCACAATAAACATAGGTCGAAATGTAGAAATATAATATAGAGGCAGTAAAAAAATATAAACTTTCTGTAGTTTTTAAAGTAGCTTCACTTCGTAGTTCCAACGATCCAACTCATAATTTTTTCTACTCTGATTCTGTAGAGTATATCGGGGCAAAGTAAACTCATTTGCCCGAAGCGTTTCGGCTTCTTAGAGAGATCCTCAGCCCGGAATCACCCCCCAACGTTTACGAGGTGAATTTGTGATATCGAATACACCAATGTCATTACAGGGATGATATGTGGTGCTGGAAAACTGATACGATTTCAGGAAAGATTTTACAGGGTGTAAGGGACAGTTCTGAATACTGTTAGGGTGCATTCAGACCATGAAACTGAACAACTTACCATTAATAAATATTTCAGAAAGAGTATTTTTTTTACTTGTCTTAGTAAATGCAGTCAGCTGATTGTATGAGTAGATTTTTTGTCGTTCCCTGACAAATGTTTCTAGGGGAATGTTCAGTTTCATAATCTGTATGCAAACTATCGGTATTCGGAGTGCTGTCTCTTACAAGGTATAGGGTCAAATCCTGTTAGTGACTGATAGGAAAATTCAAGACGAGGTGGTGATAAGGAACAACTTTCCCCAAGGAACATAGGTCGAAATACGAAAAGAAAATTTGGGCCTCCAATACATTATTGCCGTTCAGCTGATTTGAGTAGTAACTATGGAAACTCAATATATTTTTGACATATTTCAAATTATGTTACTTATGGGAAGTTGTTCCTTATCACCAGCATGTCTTAAATTTCACTATCAATCATAAGTAAAATTGCACCCTGTATATCTAGTTAGAAATATCACTGTAGCTATTTAGCAAAATAAAGCGTCTTACCAACAACTTAATTACTGATTTCATAAAAGAGACTGCTGAATGTACCAGCAATTTATCGTATCTTTCGTAGCACGGGACTTACAAAACTAGTCTACCTTGAGTCAGTTGTTCATCTAAATATGATTTTTAAGATTATCACATAATTTCATATACAATTTCGTGAGAACTGTGGTGCAAAATTAATACAAAATATTATGTAGAAATAAAAGGTATTTTTCCCCGATTTCGAAAGCCTTCTATTCACTTTTAGACCAATAGTGGGAAATAATTGAGTTTTGATAATATTAAAGTTCTCCAATTTGTAGAACCTGGTGACTGACATATTTTTAGACAATTGTTCAAAAAGTTAGAAATTTTAAATACGTGCTTTAGGTACTGTTTGAACATTTACATATTTATCACCATTATCAGTCAATATTGAATTAGAGTAGAAAAAAATGATTGCATCTAAAATGAAACAACAATATCTTATTGTTATTAAATTATTAGAAATCTTATGTATGTGGTACATACCTAAACGAAAAAAAGCTTATACTTTCGCTAATATAAAATTTAAGTGTCCCTTATATTAGTTAAATACTCTATTAGCTTATACTGAGTTTAACCATAAAAGTTTAGAAGCCTAGGATTAATGCTTTAATATTAACTAACATTTTTTATCATATAATTGCCCATATTGAATTAGAGAATATAAAGTTAATACTACTTTCTCAGAATCATCTAATAAACAACTATTCAAAATATCAGAAGTTTATCTCTACGGCAACATAGAGATATAAGGAACTATTTTTGTAATTTACTGAATATAAATGTAATTTCTACAAGTTCACATGGGTTCACATCGGGCTATCCAATAATCGGTAGTACTACCGATTTCGATCTTCATCTACCGATTGTAATCCAAATTTCTTTGGTAACTAAAAACAAAACAAAATTTGCCTTATAATTATAAATTGCAGTGTCTATGTCTACGTATATAAAGTATATTAGCCAATAATGTGTATTTGCGATGTATACTCAAAACTGCTGGGTTTTGAAATGCAATACCTACTAGATGTAGTCCATCTTTAATACTAACATTCAAAGAAGCATTTTTTTGTAATTATGTAAATCTACCGAATCAACTTATCGAATGCCTCAAGGCCTACCGATTTTTGGTTTGAAAAACTCTGTTGTCAAGACATAGAATGTAAATGAGAGGTAAAGATAGCAAAAAAAATCGGCAAATCATCTATACATATAATAAAACAGAAACGAAACCAATTCTGTACATGAAATAGATTCAAAAAAGGGTTTTTGCTTCTAATTGTGTTCAAGATACAGACATCAAAACAGAAGTAAAATTGATTTTTGTCTGTTTGTCTGTTTGTCTGTTTGTCTGTCGGTATGTTTGTTATTCTTTCACGTAAAAACTACTGCACAGATTACTACAAAATTTTATACTGTGGTAGCTTATTACCCGGGTCAACATCTAGGATACTTTTTACCTCGAAAAAATCTTTCATTCCCATGGTAAAACACAGTAACTGGTTCCGCAAAGCGAGTTCCGATTTTTTTTCCTAAAAAATAATATAGATGTCGCTGTTAGTTTTGTAAAACGCGGTATTGACCACGTATTGACTGACATACGATCTGAACTTCTAAACGACCCCGTGAAACGACCTTACCAAACAAAAAACAAACAATCACACATTTAATCTTTGCGGGGTAGGTTGAGCGTCAACGGCCGTAAGTATTTTATCGCTATCGCCACGTCTGACATATTTGCGGGCCGTTCTAACTATTACAGAAATGTTTCGGACTTTTACTTTGACCTTTGGTCATAGTAAAGGTATGTGATGGAAGACAGATGAATTGTGATATTTTCTTGAGTTTGCACAACTATTACTCATCACAATAAAACAATTTTAAACGGATTTAAGTTGTGTTTATTGTGGAAACGTAGGAATTGTGAAATCCAAAATAAACACAACTTAAATCCGTTGAAAATTGTTTTATTGCGAAGACAAATTATGATTTGGGTAAATTAGTTAATTTTTTTACCACTACAAGAGGCCGTTGGCCTGAGTTAAAGGTTATAATACTTTTAATTTTAACTCGACATCTCTACGTGTAACCGAGAAAGTGAGTCTTGAAAGACAGACAAATGGACAACAAAGTGAGTGAACCTATAAGGGTTCCATATTGCAGCCTAAAACCTATTTACCAATATAGTTTTTATTTTAACTCGATATCTCTGCGCATTCCCGAAATAAAGCGTCTTACGAGACGGATGGACGGACGGACGGACAACAAACTGATCGTATAAGGGTTCCGTTTTTTTGTAAGTTTCTTTTTTACGGAACCTAAAAAAATATAAATAACCTTCATTAGTTAGAATCAAAAATGTTAGAGTAAAATTTGTTTAAAATTACTTCATAGATGTCGCTGTTAGTTTTGTGAAACCCGCTAATGAAATGTTTTCTCCAAAATTATATAACAAAGCCACTGACAGGCGGCAGGTTTTCTAAAAAAATAATAATATAGTATTGTAAACTATGCCGTGTGATGCCGGCTTGCAATAGCATCACCCCATTTCTTTTCCGTGGGAGTCGTAAGTGGCGACTAAGGGACTTTCACATGGGCGATGGGCTGACAACCTGTCACCATGGCGATACACAATTTTCCGAATGACCATCAAATATATTATGTCAGACGGCCGAAAAAACGGAAATTTACGCTCTGCCTACCCTGCAAGAGATAATAGGCGTGATATACGTATGTAAGTATAAACTTGGGCAACGGATATTCTGATAGATTGTTTCTTTAAAGATAAATCTTTTTTTGTGAAGTGGCGCCACTATCGAGGTCGTTCACGGTTACACTCGCCTTAAACATTTTTGCAGAGATCAGAAGGCAAGGTAGGATTGCACTTGCTGTAGTATCTTCAAGTATCGCTGCCACACTGCTTCCAGGAGAGAAAACGGCGAATACAACTTTCAAAATACCAATCGATTTGGACACAAACGATACTCCAATATGTGCTGTATCACGTAATAGTTACAAGGCAAAGGTTTTCTGATATTGTTGTCTGGTAGTTATGTGACGAGTGTACGATGGCCAACAAAAAAACAGTAGAAGCTATGGATAGGACTTTGGAAGACATACGCAGAGATAATAGGGCCATGGGCCATATCACTGATCTTTTTTCAGTGACTTTCGCCAAACACTTCCAGTTGTTACTCGAGGTACCAGGGCTGATGAGGTGAATGCCTCACTAAAATCATCGGCTCTTTGGCCACAAATTCACAAGCTGACCATGACGGTGATCATGCGAACCCGTCTCGGAGGTAATCCACGGGCTGAAGAGTTTTCACAAGCTTTATTAAAACTCGGCAGAGGTACTTTACCAGAGGATAACGGTCAAGTAAGTCTGCCTGAAACGCTTTGCCAAATAGTTTCTGGTCTAAAGAGAATCATTTCTTCTGTGTATGGCGAACCTTCCTTCCTTCAAAAGAAAGATTCGTAGCTACGTGGAAGAGCTATTTTTGCACCCAAAAATGATCAGACTGCTTCAATAAACCATACCATTATGTCACAAATCACTGGGGATATGGTGGTATACGCGTCAATTACCACTGTTATGAATCAAGACAAAGCCACTAACTACCTAATAGAATTCCTAAACTCCTTGAGTGCGAATGGTCTTTCTGCACACCAAATATTACTTAAACTTGGTGTTTCTATCATGCTTCTTTGCAATCTCACTCCGCCAAAGCTGTGCAATGGAACCAGACTGAAGATCTGAAGCTTAAAGATGAATGTATTCGAGGCGGATATTTTCACTGGTTGTGGCGCGTATACCACTCATTCCCAACAACTTTTTATTTCAATTTCAGGGCATTCAGTTTCCCGTCAGCGTTTTCTTTGCAATGACTGTAAACAAATCGCAAGGACAGACGCTGAAAGCCGCAGGCGTAGGTCTTACGATTTCCTGTTTATCACACGGGCAGCTATATGTCGCTTGCTCTCGAGTCAGTTCTCCTGAAAATTTGTACGTTTTAGCACCCGATGGTAAAACTACCAAAGTAGTTTATAATGATGTTTTGTAGCTGATGTCCATAGTATCAAAACCAAGTACCTAACCGAAAAACAAGTTAACCAGTACCTATTCATTGCACATCTTAAAGAGAAAAAACTTTATACAAACATGATATTAATATTAAACAATATGCATACATCAACTTCACTAACTCACAAGTCACTACACCATGCGTACAAAGTCGCGGGCAACAGCTAGTTATTTTATAAGATTAATGCCAATTTGCTTAGTGAAAGGTACTGTTTACACAAGTTAGAAGAAAGGTTGAATAAAAAATGTATTATTCGGTAAACCGCATGGTGGTGGCTTAGAATAGCATCAGCACATTTTTACCCATAGGATATGTTTCTACATCTTTAAAATAATATATTTTATAAATGTCAGTCGGGTCGAAAATTGCTTGTACTATATTTTTAGACTCCATTATCGTCATATAAGCACATAAAATGGTGCAAACGATTTTCATAATTATATATTGACATTATCGAATCGACTATTGCGGATTATCCGGATTGCCATTTAAGTATTGAACTTTTTTGCTATCCGTACAACATATCGTGAAAATGTCAGTCATCCATCAAAACTATTCCACAAAACGATACGGCCATCCCAATAAGTCATATTTGACAGCTATCAGATTCGTGCTAATGCTATGACATAGGGTCTATTTCCCTTTGCTACATCTCGATTAGTGTGTAACTTACAGCTGTAAAATATGGCATATTGGGATGGCCGTACTGTAGTTCCCATGTCGTGTATCTAATTATGTGAAAAGATTGCCAAGTTTGGTAAAATTTTCAGACTACGACAATTTAATATCCAAATCAAGTTCAGATGTACAATTTTTTATATGCATATATTATTTGCTCAATAATTGATGAAGTCTGGACATAGTTTGGAAGTGAAGTGATGGACGCCCTCCGGCCAGATAAACCGACGACTTAAAAAAGGCGGCTGGTAGCGACTGGATAGAGACAACGAGAGATCGTATCGTGTTACGTTATGGCGTACCCTAGGGGAGCCCTACGTCCAGCAGTGGACCTCAATAGGCTGATGTATGTATGTATACTATGTGCACTCCGTGGTTTCACTCGGTTAAAAATAACTTACACTAGATGTCGCCGTCACTACAAGACGAGTATCAAGAGATTGACAAATTTTAAGGGTATGGTCGGGGCGCCGATAACTCAGTGGCAGAGTGCTAGGACGCAAAAAAAAATTTCAACTTCTTATTTTCATTTATTGTACAACTTACTTTAAAACAGTTTTCAAAGATTTCTGTTTTGTTAAGCATCTGACATAATTATGTACTGCTAAACAAAATCTTAATAAAAATTGTAAATGACCCTGATATGTCAAACATTATTTTACTTGGCATTATTTTAGTTTCTTGTAATTAACCAGATAGTTGCAATAACAAGACCTCCCATCCCAATGAATCGACAAGAAGAAGAAGAATGTTAAGTAATAATAACATATCTATTAGTTAATATCATATCTGATAATTTGATCAATCTGGTATTATGACGGCTCAAAAACGATTAATCACTTCGAGAAAAGCTTCACCTGTTGTGTCATATTTATTTGTTTTGTGTCTTTTCTGTATTGTTGTTGTGTGCAATAAACTGTAATAATATAAATAAAAGGTAGTGCTGTAGAGCTTCACTGTGCTCGTCTTGGCGGGCGCACCACCATGCCCGCCACCCCCTAGACTACGTGCATTTGTAATAGTCCTAATATTTTCTAAAGCTGTTGGCCTACATTTCTAATATTTGGAATTATTGATTGGTTTATTGGTATAATGAAATGGATTCGGACCTACTCACTTAAATTCAATATTACTCTTACTACGACAACAAACATCGATAACTAAGTCAAGCTGAGTTCTCAGATTTCTAATCTTTTGTTGGTAGCTTTATATGAGCATTTAAAGAATATTTTATAAATTTCATTAACTCTAATTCAATATTACCAAAATCAGAAGCTATTTTCTATTTTCCATATTCGCAAATATTTTAATTTTCTAAAATTTATAAAAAATAAAGTAAAAACGTGTGTATGTCAGTTACAATCAAAATATTTAACTTTAATTATATATTCACTTAATTATTTAAAGATATTGAAAATATCTATTTTATGGAAAACACAAATGATAAAAACTTCTAATATTTTTAAAATATGCCGAGAATAATGCTTCTAAGATAATAAAGAAGCAAAATCTAACTTTAATAAAATTATAACTTTTGCGGTCAAAATCTCGTTCCACTATCGGTCTATTTATGAAAATAGTTGCTGGAATTTTGCCAAAAACTTTTTGTATCATCCAAACGGACTAGCTATTCATTTACGTCCGTAGCTAGTTCTACGAAAGTGCTACGAAACTGGTAGCCGTATGCTACGCGCTATTTGTACGGCAAATAATTGTGTCGATTCCATTCAAACGGCTAGTTATTAATAGTACTGTCACTTTCCGTTAAATAAGTTTAGAAAAGGATAGCAGATGTCATAGGCAATTTTAATCATGTCATGTCATATTATTATATATAGCCTATGATTTTCGTGCCATTTCGCAGATTTCCTTGTATGTTTAACCGCCATATTTTTAATCGCCTCTTAATTTTAAGAGATACCATTTCAGAGAGAGACAATTTAAGAGGCGATCATCTTCTATCCTTGTCTGAACCTATTTAATTTACCTACCTAAAAGTGACTGTGCTATTTTTAGTTGGAGATATTTGCTGTACGGAGTTTGCTGAATATCGAGGTTTTCCCATCACAAGTGTCTCCAGACTACTTTCTGGGAAGCCACGGTGAAATACTGTGATTGATTTACTAAATAAAAACATAATTTGATTTTAATTTATTTTTAATTTATTTTTATTTGTGCTGCCGCAGACTAACCGTTGTTTGTGTACGTTTTTGTGAGCGACTCCGAGAAAACTTTTCATAGAAATCCTAAAATTAACCGTTCGAAATAAAGGTGATATTACCTAAATTGACAAACGATGCCGGTTGTTATTCTAGACAATATCACCTTTATTTCAAAAATGAAAAAATGCACGAGCTGTCGCTCGCAAAAACATCTCTTACTGTGCTGTCTGCTGGCTGTCCTTAAACGGTGTCATAGAATTGAGACCATTATAAGATTATTTGTATAGTACCGCCGCCGAGAGAAGTCGTATTTGACAGCTGTCAGATTCGTGATAATACTATGGCACAGGGTCCATTTTCCTTTGTTGACATCTCTTTTAGTATGGAGATGACAGCTGTCAAAACCCACTTCTCTCGGCGGCGGTACTTTAGTGCGTTCACAAAGTTTATCGCTGTCAAACCATATGTCTAAATGACAGGGCTTGGCTCCAAAATAATAACCTCTCTGACGAATGCCAATTTTTTAAAACGCTTCCCGTGTTTTGTATTCAATTTTTAGAAAACTTGCAATATTTTCTGCCGCGGGCAGGATTTGAACCTGCGACTATTGCCATCACTAGTGGCGACTCCTCATCTATTTGGGCTACCGCGGCTCATCCATTGCCGGTAAAATATCCCGCTAGCGGTAGACATTTTGCAACTTTAAAAAAACATTACATTCATTATGTAAATAATGAATTAGTCACCAGGTATAAGTTGCAAAACTAACCCGGTAGATAGAGCCGTGCCACGAGTTATTGTCATCAAGATACACTTGCAAAAGTCGCGGGCAATGGATGAGCCGCTGGAGCCCAGATTAAAGCGGCGTTGCCAATAGTGATGGCAAAAGTCGCAGGTTCAAATCCTGCCCGCCAGCGGTAAAAAAAACCTATCAGTTTCAAAAATCCAATACCTTCTTCTTCTTCGTCGAGTCAATGGAAACAGTAATCATAAACAGGATCACAGTAATTTGGACCAATGTGTTGCTACGGCGATGGCCTACCTATCCCATATCATATCCAATACCATAAACTCTTGATAAGTAAATTACCCTTGCTGTATGAAAAAGGGAAAACTAAATGTTTGAAAAACTTCATCAAAACCTGGTTATTCCTGGAAAAGTCAAACTGTAAATCAGACTACAACACAGAACAGGCGTGGTTGCGGCAGTCAATATTTTCCAGTGCTCATCGTTAATAGTTTTATGCCTCTGTGGCATAGTAGTTTGAGTTTTGAGCTTCCCGTGTGGAGGTTATGGGAACGGTTACAATACGACCAAGGAAGTCGAGGGTGTGTATTGCAAATTTAGGCGATGGGCTGACAACCTGTAACTATAGCGATACACGGTTATCTGATTGACCCTCAAACTTTTGTCAGACGTGGTGTTAATATCCGTATAACGGCCGTTAACGTCTGCCTACCCTGTAAGGAATATGGGCGTGATTTATGTATGTATGTATGTAATTTTATTATTGACCGATAGTGAAATCTCAAGACGGACTGGTGATAGGGAACAACTTTCTCCATGGAACATAGGTTGAAATATGACAAAATATTTTGAGTTTATCAACTCAAAAGCTGATCGGCCATTTTGTATGAGACGTACAAACTTTATTTTTGTATTTCAGGTTAAAGAATCTTTATTTCTTATTAAAGACATACAGTCACTTACATAAGAAAAATGTTAATCATAATAGTGTTGTTGCCGTTCACATAGCATACGATCAATACTTATTTAAACATTTTTCAAATATTGTGCAAGTTTGGTTTTAAACAAATCTAGATTGTTTTTTTTTTATTCTGACGGTAGTTTATTATAAAGCCATGCTCCCTCAAAAGTAAACTTCTTTTTTCCGTAGTTCGTCCGAGTTTTGGGTACCACGATAAAACTAGCTCTGCGAGATGACCGTTGAGCACGCACGCATACGCATATCACGCCCATAATCCCTTGCGGGGTAGGCAGAGCGTAAACAGCCGCAAAAAACGGCCATTTACACCACGTCTGACAAATGTTTGAGGGTTATTCGGAATATTGTGTATCGCTATAGTGACTGGTTGTCAGCCTATCGCCTAAAATTGCAATACACACCCTCGAGTCCCTTAGTCGCCTCATACGACTCCCACGGGAAAGATATGGGGTGATGCTATTCTAAGCCGGCATCACACGGCAATGACCGTTGAGTGATATGTATTTCGACCTATTTTCCTTCGGGAAAGTTGTTCCTTATCACCAATCCATCTCGAGTATTCACTATCGGTCACGAGTCAAATTTTACCCTATATATATTTATTTTGACTTTATTGTATAAACTTCACAGCATGGAAACGAAAGTTATAATATTATATTGTGTTTGCACACCTATTACTCATCACAATAAAACAATTTAAAACGGATTTAAGTTGTGTTTATTTTGTATTTTACCATTCCTACGTTTCGAGCTCTTTACAGAGCTCGTGGTCACGGATGACATTATTAATCACAAACAAGACTTAGGTTAACTTTACTTTAAAGAAGTAAGGAACCCATATTTGTATGGGAATATGATCGGTACTCGCCATACGTCTGACAGACGAATGCGTTACGGTGAATTAAAAATACGCAGCGACGGACGACAAGTGTTTGAACGAACTGCCTTAGACAAAATTAAAATGATAATAAATTTTGACAAAAAACACTTGTACTTGTTTCACAACAATAGTTAACGGTTTACCATTTATCACACAGATACAACAAATAAGTATGTAAATAATATAATTTAGTGGATGTGATGTTCTTTCTTGAATAATGATTTGTGTTTTGTAAAATCCTTGAAAATGCTCATGTGAGCGAAACCGGTCGGGTTACCCCGCAATAAAACTGTGAAACAAGTACAAGTGTTTTTTATTTATTAAACATGGAGTTTCACCAAGCGCCAACAATCGCAAGTATTAACTATAAAATTAAAATGATTTGAGTTTATATGAAATTAAATTTATTGATATAAAATAAATTATTTTTAGGTTACTTCAATATTTTTAATGTTAATTTACTTTTTTTTACCTACTCACGTTCATACATTGTTCAAATATCTGAAGAAGAGTTTACAAAAGGCATATTATTTTATGGAAAATGACAAGAAAATATATACAATTAGGTAAAAAGCTTCTTAATATTTTAATACATACATACATATATCACGCCTATAATCCCTTGCGGGGTAGGCAGAGCGCAAACGTAATATTTTAATAACATAAGGAAAAATACCGTTTTCACGCTTTAAGTATAAATAGCATCTCAAATTGATAATTCAACATATTATTTAATTTACTTCCAAAAATCATAGCAAATCATGTTTAGTTAAGGTATAAATTACCATTAGTCAATATTATTAATTAATTTAATGCAATGATTCAAAATCTATAACGTTACTATCATTAATCAAAATTTTTTTATGATAGTTCCATTAATGACTTTAAATTGAATAACTTTTTATCATGCATCACAAAAACAAGTCATATTATGAAATGGTTAACGATATCATTTTAGTAAATGTTAAACCAAATTTTCCTGATAGTCGAATTTTTTATTACGATCTTTTTAATAGATGATTTTAAAGCTTATAGTTGTTTAAATGTGATTTGATATGATTTGAAAAGTTTAAGTGGGGGTTTGAGTATATTTTCGGATATAAGTAGAAATTTTCGCGCCAAAATTATCAGACGACCAGAAAATGGCGCGGGGGAAAGTCATTTGGTTATCTGGTAAGTATTAAATTTTTAATTTTGTGCTTATTTCTTTAATTACTTATTGATTTTTTATTCTACAATATAATTTATTACATATTATTTTTACATTGGTATCTTTATATTTGTTCGTTTATGTTATTTGTAAGATTAATTCAGAATATTTTTTTTGGGAAAAGCTTTTTGTTACAATTGGGTTTTTGTCGAATTAAAATAAAAAACTTATTTTAATCAATCGCAGTGAAAATAATTTGTACTACTTATGGAATAGGTAGCACATTTCAACATTTAAAAACAGGGCTACTCTCTGTGATAAAGTCTATCCTACGACACATAATGCTAGGATTTTTCTGATACAATTCCCATTCGAATCTGTTCAGTGGTTAACGAGTTTCAGTATTTAAAGAATCGCATATATATATGTTAATACGTAAATGAATTCTAAAAACAATACACTCCTTTTTTTGAGTTATTGGCGCATAGTTGGCGTAAAGTTCTAAATGGGTTGATTTCCATCGCAAAATTCCTGAAAATCTTGAAAAACTGCCATTAATTCTTTCAATTTGAAAACAATTACTAAGAGACGTGAGGTTATAAAAAAAATAAACCATTTAACTCCTTTACATTTTTTTTTCTCAAATTCAGCCAAAATCTAACCGAATTCAGCCAAAGTCCTAAATCTGTTTAGGTCGATGGCAGAATAAAGTAATTTTTCCATATTCCGGCTTTTAGCCAAATTGTTAGCATTTTGGTGGAATTCCTGATTTTGGCATATTACTGCGACGCATATTCTATTATAAAGAAAATAATACAACATAAAAAATGTAAAAGATTCAAGTAAGGCACGTGTATGTGTGGCCAACTATGTGACTTAAACAAATTAGTAATACAAACCCGGAATAACTCAAAATAGTAGCCAATTTAAAGTTATTTGCTCCTACATTCAAACACAGTAATGCCAACCGCACATTTTGCGGTTCGCCGAACTATTGCGAGCTTACTTCGACTTTTATTTACTTAGGATCGAAGTTTATTTGACTTCTGTAAATAATCAAAGTTTAGATTTGAGTTAACTAAGGAATAATTCTATAAAAAGTTGCAAACGTGGTTACAGAGTTTGGTTAAGAAACTTTAATGATTCAAAAAAATATACTACGAGTATTTTTTTGTTGTATAATACAGGGTGGCCCGAGTAGTGACGTCCAAAGGAAAAACTTGAATGCCTTTTACTGAAGGGTATCTAAATCACCCCCATGTATGTTGCGTGATTTTTGTAGTTACCGAGTAAATCAACTTTTAAAGTTGTATGGGAATAATTCAAGGTATTTTCCTTAATTATTCATTTCCGTAATATGGCTTTACAAACGATTGTTTTTGTCGCATAATCCTCATGATTTGTGGTATATAGCGTACAAAAAAGAGAAAGAACCTTTCAATCAATCTTTTTCATAAAACTCCAAAGGGTAAATAATTTGGAAAATACAATAAATCCTGCAACATACTTATGAGTGATTCGGTTACCCCTCAGTTAAAAAGCATTTAAATTTTGTTTTTAGACGTCAAATTCGGGCCACCCGGTATAAAAACAATAATATAAAATTTAAAAAAACTTATTCTATGAAATTATTGTTAAATAAAAATGTACATCGTTGGACGACTCGGTGTCCCAAATACAAATACAAATACAAATTATATTTATTGTTCACTGTGTTTACAAAGATCTTATAAGTATAAAAGTTTCAACAGTGTATCCTTTTCGGATGTACAATATAATTAGGTAATATAATTATAATACAAATAGCATAGACATTTCAAAATAATTCTTTCATTGATACCATTAAAATATAGTCATAACAAAGTAGATTAGTATAGGTATTTTTTATTTGTAAGATAAAGTCAAATTAATTATTTTAAATAAGATATGTACAATGTCAAGTCTAAATACAGATCCAAATAATTACAAGTCTAAATTATAAATGGTTTGTTACAAAATATTCATTTAAACTATAAAAAGACTTAGTGATCAACCACAACTTTAATTTATTTTTAAACATATTTCCAGTTATAGTCTTTAAGTGTTCAGGTAGGTGGTTGAATATTTTTACTCCAGTATAAAAAGTACTATTGCGCATAATCACACTTTTTATACGGAAGCCTGGTGCACTTATATCATCTTTATATTGTTGACGTACTTTAGTCTTTGATGCTGCTATTGGAGTGAAATATTCTGGATGTTTTTTGACAAACAGACAGATTTCCAGAATATATAGTCCAGTTAAAGTTAAAATTTTATTTGCAGGGAAAACATTCCTTAAAGTGTCGGTAGTGCGCATTCTAAAAATGGTCCTCAGACATCTCTTTTGCAAAATAAAAGTAGATTGAGAGTGGGCTGAGTTACCCCAAAATATAATGCCATAAGATAAGTAAGGGTACACATATCCATAATAGGCACTCATTGCTACTTCAACTGATGTCACGTTGATTAAGATTGATAAAGCGTAACAACAGCTAGAAATTTTCTTATTTAAAGTTTCAATATGATTAAACCAATTCAAGTTCGAGTCAAGAGTTACACCTAGAAATGTTGTGTTCTCAATTTGATTAATAACTTGGCTATCATTAGATATGTGCAATGTTAGTGGAGGCCTTTTACAATTTTTAAATTGCATTAACATTGTTTTGTTCACATTAACTTTTAAATTAATTGATTGAAGCCAGCTAACGATCGTATCTAAGGTGTTGTTTATTTCACTCTCGTAATCATTTAGACTTAAACTGTTCTTCGTTATAAAGATTGAAGCATCATCAGCAAACATTACACATAGATGCTTAGTGATTAAGGGCAGCTCGTTTACGTATATCAGAAATAGCAATGGGCCAAGCACACTGCCCTGCGGCACACCCAAATTGGTCGGTACAATTTCTGAAATGACACGTTCTACAGTTTTTGTGCTTCTATTGTAAGTATCTAGCATAGTAGCCTGCTTTCTGTTGGTAAGATAAGACTCCATAAGTTTTAGGGCATTTCCCCTTATTCCCAACCGTTCTAACTGTCTTAAGAGAATTGAGTAAACCACACAATCAAAAGCCTTAGACATATCTATAAACAGCCCAACGCATTCTTTCCCATCATTGACTGTTTTCCAAACTTGAAGCAAAACTTTAAAAACTGCAAGGGTGGTATTTTTTCCTGCTTGGAAACCAAATTGATTTTCATTGAGTATATGGTACTTGTTGAAAAATGATATCAATCTTCCGTAGATGACTTTTTCAAAAATTTTTGATATGCACGGAAGAAGCGCTATTGGCCTATAATTATTCGGCTCTGATCTATCTCCTTTCTTGTGAAGAGGCCTGACAATGGCTATTTTTAAATCATCAGGAAAACAACCAGTTTCAATTGAAAGATTAATAATATAGACCAAAGGTTCCACAATGTATTTAATACTACCCTTCAACACTTGCATTGAGATGTTATCATGACCGGTGCTTTTTTTGGTCTTTAGTGATTTAATAATTTTTACAACTTCATCATGATTAGTCGGAGCTATAAAAATACTACTTGAGTTTGTAAAACCCACAGGATTATAAATATTTGAGTTATTGAAGGTGCATAAGTTTATAAAATGATGGTTAAAAGTTCGAGCAATGTCTACAGGTTCCTCTGTCAAGTCTCCATTAATTTTGAGTACTTTAACAGTGTCCCTGATAGTGTTGGTCTCCGATGTATTTTCCCTAATAACATGCCATGTTGATTTTCCTTTATTATCACTATTTTGTATGTATCTTATGTTTGCTAACCTTTTTGATCGCTGTGTTACGGATTTCAATAATTTATTATATTTTTTGTATTTATCACGAATATTACCATCTCTTTGCGAAAGTAGGTACATGTGCCTTTTTCTTTTGCTTGATACAAAGATACCTTTAGTTTTCCACTTCGGTTTCTTTTTAAATGTAATTTTTGATTTAATAACAGGTATGCAGAGATCATATAACATTTTAAAATAACCTATAAAGACTGCGTATGCAGCGTTTACGTCGTTTTCTTTGTAAACGTCTGAAAAAGATAATTGGGATAAATAATGCAGAAAAATGTCAGTGTGGTAATTGAGATTTCTTTTATAGATAAACCAGAATTTTTCCCTGAAACTAAGTGAGCTAGGTATCGTTAAAAGTTGACCAGTATGATCCGATATGCCAAATTTCAAGACTTCCGCTTTATATTGTTTCACACTTGTGATTATATTATCAATGCAAGTAGCTGTAGTAGGCGTGACTCGGGTCGGTTCATTAATTGTGGGGTGTAATTTGTAAAGCTTTAAAGTGTTCATGAAAGTCACTGTTCTGGGACTCTTTTGTAACAAATTGATGTTGAAATCCCCGCAAATGAATATTTTCTTATAACAATTTCTACATCTCATTCTTATTTTTCCAAGCAAATAGTCCAACTTAGAAACAAAAACATCGAAATCACTGTCTGGTGTTCTGTAAATACATAGTATGATCCAATTTAATTCAGGTATTGTTATACCACAGGCTTCAAAATGCCGCTCATTAGACAATTTAGAAATCCAGTCATTTTTTCTGAAGTTAATAGATTCTCTAACGTAAATAGCTACTCCACCCTGGCTAGCATCTTTCCTACAAAAGTAATCAGCTATTTTAAAATTTTCAATTTGCAGTATTGCCATTTGATCATTTTTTAAATAAGTTTCGCTAAAACAACAGACGTCAAACTTATGTTCCGATATTAACAATTCAATTTCATCAAGTTTTGGTTTTAAGCTGTTGACATTTTGATGAAATATCTTAAAATTATTGGAATCCAAGCATGGCGGTGGGTTTTCTAACGTTAAGTTATTCTCATTTACGTTATTCACGAAAAAATGTCTTTCGTTCCTCTGAGGCGTTCTCGATTCTACCTTTGTTCCGAAAACAGCCAGTATTAGGTATGTTACTTGGTTTTTGACTTTGTGTGTTATTGGTTTTGGGTGTAGTTGACTCCAAGTGGTGATAATCTTGAATAGTTACAATCTTTTCCCTTAAATCCCATAATAAAGTTTTCATGCCGTTAGTGTTTATAGACCCTCGTTTAAGGAACATTTCAAAAGTATACTTAAGGTTTAAATTGGAATCTATAAGGTAAGCATATTGATTTTTTTCATTATCTAAGTACAAAATTTTGTTAAAAGTTTCAATTCTGCTGTTAAACAAAGTGGTATGACGGCCATACTTAAAAGTTGGTACACATATCAATATGTTAGTATGTTGTATCTTCATTATGGTGTCCTTGATTTTTTCTACAAGTTGAACGAAACGAGAAGAGTGTTCCCACACGAAAAGAGAAAGAGATGGCAGGCAACGGTATCTACTATCTATGCTATCGGACCCGTCTCAAAGTATCGTGGTTTTGGTAACGTTCCAAAAGTTATTAATTACTTCGCAAAGCCAAACGTCAAATGCCTCGAAATTCCGCGTATCAATATTATGTTTAAAATGTAAATTAGGTTAAACTGAGACAAAATTTTCAAACACCATCCCACACTTCGATGATTCTTGATACTTCGTCTTTTTGTTTTAATATTCCAATTAGTAAGCCACGGCATGGGCCAATTAGTAGTAGAATTTGGGTAGAGCTAAAAGAAAATATTAGGTTTACGCATTGGGTTTACGTCAAACTAGATAATGCCCTCAATTCGGGATATAAATTCTCCTTACTTGCCTTATATTAGTGCTGTCACTTTCCGTCAAAAAGGTTTAGACAAGGTTATTTTTAAAAATCAATCGTCAATGATTTTTTCACATATCGTCGCTTTATTTTGACATATAACACGTATTTTGCATGAAATTATAAGACATGACACGACTAAAATATCTCTTATCCTTTTCTAAACCTATTTGATGGAAAGTGGCAGCACTAGTTTAAGGTAAGACAAGATAATTTATATCCCGAATTGAGGCCAATATTCAATTGAGTCTTGAAAAAGCTGTGTTGACACGGGGCTTTGCGTTTTCGTTACATCGCAATCATCGCGTGCGTTTACGACGTGCGTGTACTGTCAAGTAGTTTGACAAACGCATCGTACCGAAGCCAAATTTTAATGGGAATAAAATCGGAACGTATGTCACTGAAAACTAATTTAGAACGGATACATTCAGAAAAAAAATTATAGACGTAAAATTAGGAGCACAATTTACACAAGATCTTTTCAATTTTTATATAAGTTTTTTGATACGATTGTTGAATACTATTTGAGGTTTCTTACCTATCAAAATGAGGATTTAAGGGCGGGGCACACCGGCTCCGTATCCGTTCCGTATCCAGCTCTCGTCCGTTGTCACGCACGAACTTATGACGTTGTAATGTATGGGACTGTATGAGCACAACACCGCTTGCGTTGCGTATCCGTTCCGTGCTGCACGCAAGCGGTGTGCCGTATCTCATACAGTCCCATACATTACAACGTCATAAGTTCGTGCGTGACTACGGACGAGAGCTGGATACGGAACGGATACGGAGCCGGTGTGCCCCGCCCTTTATGAAACTCACATATTTTTTTATTGAATTATTTTACATGATAAATATATAATAATAAAACTGTTAAACGCATACTTTTTTGGTTGATGCTTGAAATTGAAATACTTAGTTTCATTCAAGTAATGTATTCCGAAAAATTCTATGCTTGATAAGAATTTGAAAGAATAAACAACGTAGTGTAGTTATTTATTTATATATTATGTTTTAAAATTACAAACATTAGTATATAGTAAAAATTATATTAAATTATTAAAGGTAAACAACAACAACAACAACAATTTAAAATTAACAATTTATGAAATACCATGAAATTATTTTTGTTTCAGTTCTGCTGGTCGGATCGGCTTTGGGGCAGCCGGTAGCAAGACCACAGTGCACATACGACCCTTGCCCATGCGACCCTTGTCCGTGCAACTTCCCCAATCCATGTCCGTGTGATCCATGCGCGCCCCTATCTGATCCATGCTCATGCAACTTCCCCAATCCGTACCCGTGTGATCCATGCGCGCCTCCCTCCGATCCCTGCCCGTGCAACCCCTGCGATCCATATTCTCAGGTCAGTTACTTTGCTATTCTTTGGAAAATAAAGCGTATGTTCTTATTGTGACAAACTTGAACAGCGTGTGTACCAGTGATTATGTACCTTACTATTCTAATTAAGGTTCAAAACCTATGAAAAACATAACAATATAGGTGGTACACTTGGGGTTGAAGGACAGGGCTAATAAACCCAGAAAATAATGCGTATGTTCTTATTCTGATAAACTTGTACAGCGTGCATACCAGTGATTATGAATCTTACTACTCTAATTAAGATTCAAAACCTATGAAAACATAACAATATAGGTGGTACACTTGTGGAAAAGATTGGGCTAATAAACTTAGAAAACATCGTAACATCGCGTTTACGTAAGTTTCGTGACCTAACCTAAAAGTTGCCTTTTAGGTTATCATTTAGGTTACGTTGTGGTTCAATTTTGTGCTGCGTTTTTCACGCCCGTTTGGAGCGATAAGCTTCTCATAAACTGATGGAACCCAATCAACCAACTTTAACGTCTCAAATGTCAAACACGGAACTTAATTGTGGACTGCTGTCATAAGCAAAGACAAGTGCGGCAATTTGCTTCCATAATATGCGGTTCTCTCAATTTGTCGTTCGTCACTGCGTATTTTTAACGCACTGAAACGCATTGTGTGATGCCGTGTGATGCCGGCTTAGAATAGCATCACCCCATTTCTTTCCCGTGGGAGTCGTAAGAAGCCACTAAGGGACTCGAGGGTGTGTATTGCTATTTTAGGCGATGGGCTGACAACCTGTCACTATGGCGATACACAATTTTCCGTATGACCCTCAAATATTTGTCAGACGTGGCGTAATGGCCGTTTTTTGCGACCGTTTACGCTCTACCTACCCCGCAAGGGATTATAGGCGTGATATGTGTGTGTGTGTGTGTAACGCATGCGTGTGTCAGAAGAAAGGAAATTGGAATTTCAAAAGACTTGAAAGGCGTATTTATTTTGATATACCTACGATCAGAAATCGTAATTTCCTTTCGTCTGACAGACGCATGTGGAGACAACTAGTGATGTGATTCCATACCTAATAGCAATTACATACATCATTTTGACAAAATTCACAAAAAAGCTAATGCAATGACACAACAAAAAACCTAAATTTTATTTATATTGTTTGTTTGTTGTGCAGTCTTCGCCGTACAATCCTTATGATGGTTGTGCACCTGATGCGTGTGGAGTGCTGCAGCTCCAACCACCTGGTCCTCCACAATACCTCTATGGCCAAGCTCCAGCAGGTAACCCTCATCATCAGCTGCTTATATTCGCGGCACTTCAATAAACTAATTTTGGCAGCTGCCGACCCCATACTAGAAGACATGTCAACAAGGAGAAATAGACCTTATGTCGAAGCATTAGCAAGATTTTGACAGCTGCCAAAATCGGCATAAAAGAGTGACGCGAATATGGTGTCGTTTAAAACGATTTTGGTTACAGTGTTTAACTTGAAAGATCCCTCCTTTTTGTATACCAAGGCCAAAGGTAACAAAAATTGAGCCTAATTAACAGGGTTTTATTTGTGTCAGATTAGAGTGAAAAGAGTTTTCCTTTTTGTTGCGACTTGCAGTTCTTTGACTCCAAGGGTTACGTCACGTTCTATTTCATTCATTCAGCTTTCTGACACTACCACCTGCTTTTGTTATTATTGAAACATAGCGTAAAGTGACAATTTTTTCGACAATTCCCTTAGGATGTCAACGAAACCTGTATCTTTTATCATAATTATCATACACTTTCGACAGCAGTCTGTGTATGTTAACTGTGTCGTATATAACTGTTAGATCAAATAGAAAACCAGTTACGTTTTGGGTTTCAAATTCATCTTCAATATGTTGTACCAGATGCAGGGTTTGGCTAGTGCAGGATTTGGCTTGTCGGAATTTAGCTTGGTCTTTCGTAAGAGATTTTTCTAAAATCGATGTTATTCGGTTTAGAAGCATCCTTTTCAAACAGCTTGAATGGATGACATAACAAGCATTTACCATGTTTCGGGAGAGTTATTACTTTGGCACGAGTTACAAAGGCACGAGTTAAACAAAGCTAATAATACAGACACGGCTACGTTAAAAGAAAGGTTGATGTATGACAATCAGATTGTCAATAATTCAATTCACAACCAATGCATTTTTCTCCAGGTTCCTTGTACGTCAGACCAGGCAAGATCTCTTTCCCGCAACCTGCCCCGATCATTGTGAAACCTGGTGCCATCAGGCTGCCAGCTCCGCCACCAATTTGGGTCAAGCCCGCGCCGGTGACTCCACCGCAACCAGCACCCATCATCGTCAGGTAGATTTGGGCGATTACTCCAAATTTTAATGTTTATTTTATTATCTTTACTTGCATTTGACACTAAATTACTTTATAGGCCCCCTCCAGTGCAACCGCCGCAGCCAGCACCTATAACCGTTACTCCACCACCAGTGCAGCCTCCAAGACCTGCGCCCATAATCATTAGGCCGCCTCCAGTGTACCCACCGAGGAATGCACCGCTTAGGGTCAGTACTTTTGCCTTAATCAGAATTTCAGAGGCCTACTACTAGTAGGCGGTTGAAAATCTCTAACATCCGAGTTCGTCGGGTCGTTCACAAAAAACAGAAGCTTCATCGTCTTTCCAATCATCAAAAGACAAACCTTACGTTGACGACATAAGTATCGCATTATTTATATTCATGTATTTTAAATGATGTTTTCGCCCAACAGGTTACCTCAGCGCCAATATCACTACCACAGCCAGAACCCCTGGTAGTCAGGCCTCCAAGGATCCTCGTGCCATCTCCACCGACCATCGTCTTCCAGCCTGATGCACCGCAGTGCTTCAGGACCATCGGCTGCGGAACTATCAACGTGATAAGAGGACTCCCTTCACCATGCCCAGTACCATGCCCAGAACCATGTCCATGTCCATGTCCACAGCCATGCCCAGAACCATTCCCATGTCCACAACCATGCCCAGAACCTTGCCCTTGCCCTTGCCAATGCCCATGCTCCTGCCCATGTTAATGAAGAAACTAAACCCCATAAATATCCCAACTTATATATAACTATATATATGTAGTTTATTTTATGTATATATTATTTTAAGGCTACGTTTGTAAGTGTTTGTGAGCGATCGTAATACAGTACGAGTATCTTTGAGCATTCCAGTTCTGTGGTTTTATTTCATTATATTCTATCAGTCTTTATTTTTGGAAATGGTAAAAAAAACTACGTTATAAAATATATTTTTTTTATTAAGCCAATCAAAAACATATTTATATGAAAGGATCAGTACATATATAAATAATAAAATATAATTTTGCGTCAGAAAGGTAAGTACATCTTTTTTTTATCCAGACAATACTGTAACTGTTTTCAAAAGGTTTGGATTATATCTAACACTATTGATGAGATCAAAACTATTTGTACACAGAATTAAATAAGTAGGCAACTATTGTTTTTTTGTGATTTTTGAGTATGTCTGTTTTTTTATATGCTCTTAATAATTTAATTAAAATGCAGTAACATAAAGCCATTTTAGAAAGCCATAAATGAATTCAAAAATAATGACCACAGATATCTTGACAAAATTTTTAAATTCCGACAATTGATGCGTTTAATTCCAATAAAACAGTAAATATGGGGAACGGTAAAAAGTTGTTTGGAAATGCTAAAAGCATTATTTAGTTGTAACTGTGGAAGACTACGAATGAATCAGTTATTTAGAATTTCGGTTATATTTTAGGAACCAAACTTCACAGCCCTATTATTTGCAGAAAACGAGTTTTGAGAATTGCAACACTGGCCAGACATTGGGCCAAACTGAGAAAAGTTGGTATTAGATTCTGTGGACTGCGAAGATTGGTGTTCATTTATAAAAAAGGGATGCCACATAGGCCGCCCACTCCCAGGCCACGTAAGCCTAAGCCACCTAATCCCATACCGATGTTAGGTATGGTCTCACAGACAGTACCACCAAGGCCTAAACCACCAAGGCCTAAACCACCAAGGCCTAAACCACCAAGGCCTAAACCACCAAAACCTAGACCACCAAGGCCTAGACCGCCGATACCACCCAACCCTCCAAGACCTAGACCACCCAACCCTCCAAGACCCAGACCACCTAGACCTAAACCAGGAAGACCGAGTCCCATATTTGGTGAGCACTCACAAACCGTTGTTGATCCCCCGAGACCTACACCACCCAATCCACCCAAACTCAAACCACCCAGTCCGCCCAAACCTAAACCGCCTAAGCCAAGACCAGGTAGAGCAAGTCCCACATTTGGTGAGCTCTCACAGACTGTTGTTGATCCTCCCAGACCGATACCACCCAAACCACCTAATCCAGCCAAACCTAAACCTCCCAAACCTAAACCACCTAATCCCAGACCAGGTAGTCCAAGTCCCACATTCGGCGAGCTCTCACAGACTGTTGTTGATGTCCCCAGACCCATACCACCCAGACCCAAACCACCTAATCCACCCAAACCCAAACCACCCAAACCTAAACCTCCCAAACCTAACCCGCCTAAGGCAAGACCAGGTAGGCCAAGTCCCACATTCGGGGAGCTCTCACAGACAGTTGTTGATCCTCCCAGACCCATACCACCCAAACCTAAAGCTCCTAACCCTCCAAGTAAGTTAGGGGAACTCTCCACCACAGTTGTGGATCCTCCAAGTCCTGCCATTCCAAGACCTAGAAAATGAAATACATTATTTTATTTTGCATCAAATTATTCACATTTATGTAAAAATATTTGCTGAAAATGTTTCAAGGAGTAAACCAGCCCATGAAACTGAACAACTTTCTTCAAGGAACATAGGTTGAAATATTAAAAAAGTTTCAGTCGACCTGATCAATTTGTATTAGAATGCCTCTTTTCTTTCTTATTTCTACCCTCATTCCTTAAGGAAAGTTGTTCAGTTTCATGGGTTGGTTCAACCCTTCAAATATTTTTAGCTAATATTTTTGTTCTAAAATACTTCATTTCGTAGATAGACTGTAGGTTAGAATACATTTCATCACTTTTAAATTATAAATATATTCCGTGTTCTAACAATAAAAGTAAAATATGGTTTAAACCGTTTGACGACGTCAAGTCGTACGGAAACATTATTTTGCCGCTGTCGTGTAGCACCGATCATGATTAATTTATGTTCCAAAAATTACCTCCCATTCCGAGACCCAAGCCTCCCAGGCCTCCCAGACATCCAAGCCCTCCGAGCCCTCCAAGTCCTCCAAGTCCTCCGAGGCCTCCCAGGCCGAATCCAAGTCCGAAGTTAGGTGAAGTTTCGCAAACGGTCGTGGAGGGTAGACCTCCAACTCCAAGGCCATTTGAAACGCTCTCGCAAATGGACCCACAGGCCGGTGTCGGGTTGCCTTTTGCTGCGTTGCATATCGCTGAAATGTTTAATGGTTTGTGTAAAACAGCTCTATCCAGGCCAGACGGACCGATGACTTAAAAATGGCGACTGGGTAGCGTAAACGAGAAATCAGGCTCTATGGCTAACCCCGGGGGAGGCCTACGTCTAGCAGTGGAGTGAAATAGGCTCTCTCTCTTTTCGTGTGGGACACCGAGTCGTCGAACGACCCGATGAATCCTGGTGTCAGAGTTTTTCAACCGCCTACTACCACTAGTAGGCCTCTGACATGGTTTTGTTACGACCGCCGTCTAAGTAATCATAGACAGCAACCGGGACCGACAGCTTAAAGTGCCCTTCGAAGCACGGAACCATGTGTTTTCGGACAATCAGGTGGTTCACCCTGCAATGTCCTAACCAGACCGGGAACAAATTCACAAAGAGATAAATATCAACTTTGTGAGTGTCCCACCGAGAATCGAACCCGGAACCTTTGCGTAGCAGGCAGTCCCACTACCACTGCGCCACATCGGCCGTCGACTGAAATAGGCTGATGTATGTACGTGTAAAATAGACCCAGCGTTTGTTGCAGAGAGTCAATTCTTTTTATCCACATACAAAAGTGTCTTGTCTTGGTACATGTCATCATATCTATCCTATGTAACTAATTACCTGGACATACTAGGTTTACCTTAATGAAAAACCAAAACGGAAATTCTTTATTAAGTTAGGAAATTAAACAATTAAGCGTATTTCAGCTAATTAAATACCTATAAAATTGGACTTATAAATGAAATTAATCACTGTCGTTTAACGGTAAAACGCAAATGTTATTGAATGCTCGCTTGATTATCCCTCGTTGCGTCTTGATAGTAGCCACCCTAGTGACGTCATCTCGTCCCGTGTGGCACTGGGTTATCCTTCCCAGCCGCCAACAGCACGGCGGGAGCTTGTCGTCCTGGATCAGCACCACCGCCCCCACGGTTAGGGCTGGCCCCTTGGCGGCCCTCCATTTCGTGCGCTGCTGGAGTAGCCCCACGTAATCACGTGACCACTGCCGCCAGAAGTCTTGCTTCATCTGCTGGATCTGCTGATAGTGATTGAGTCTATTAGTTGGGACATCGCGGTGGTCGTAGTCGGGGAGGCTAGTTATTGACCTTCCGATCAAGAAGTGAGCGGGCGTTAAGACAAAAATGTCATCAGTATCGGAAGAGGGTATCGGACATAGAGGGCGGGAGTTCAGTATTCCTTCAACTTGTATTAATAACGTCAGGAACTCTTCATAGGTCAAAAGGGCTTGACCAACAATGCGCTTAAGGTGATATTTGCAGCTCTTTACTGCTGCTTCATGCAACCCTCCCATGTGGGGTGCATAAACTGGTAGGAATTTATGAGTGATACCTTCGTTTGAGCTATAATTAATTATGTCATTAGAAAAGGTTTGTAAAAATTGATGTAATTCGGTTAATTCGTTACGGGCTCCAACAAAGGTAGTAGCATTGTCACTTACCATAATGCGAGGTTTACCTCTTCGATATATAAATCTACGTAATGCCGATATAAATGCCTGCGACTCCAAACTGGATATCAATTCAATGTGAATCGCCTTGGTGCTGTAACATACGAAAATACCAATATAGCACTTATAACATTTATAGCCACGAGTTCTACGATCCCTTAAGGTATATGGCCCTGCGTAATCGATAGTCGTAGTATCCCATATTGGTGAAGGTGTTGCCCTCGCCAATGGTAAATTACCCATTATGGGTGAGGTCGTCTTTGGGTTGACCCTGAAACATTTTACACACTCTCGCACTATTTTATTTGCTAGGCTCTTACCATGCGTCGGCCACACCCTTTCGCGTACGGAGGATAGCAACAACTGCGGTCCAGCATGTAGCAGGCGCTCATGCTCATTTCTAAGAATGAGCTTGGTGAGAGGATGATGATGGTGTAAAATGACTGGGTGTTTCTTGTCGTGTGTATATGTGGTATCACTCAAACGACCCCCTACACGTAACAAGCCATTTTGAATAAACGGCCTCAAATCTAGTAACGTAGATTTTTTGAGAATTTGCTTGTTTTCTTGTAATAACTTATATTCCATTGGAAATGAATCGGTCTGTGCTAATTGCATTAACTTGTTTGATGAACTACTTAATTCATCTACTGAAAGTGGGCCGGTTCGTTTATTATTCGTGGGTCTCGAATTATCAATAAATCTCAACATAAATGCAAAGACACGGTATAATTTTGTATCACTCGAATATTTTTTAAATAAATCTTGCCTAATTAGATTGGGTTGGTTTTCGTTATCTACGGTCGCGCAGCATATAATATTAGTCTCGGTTTCGATTTCTGATTCAACTACACGCGGTGACTCAGCACGTGGCCATTCTGATCGTGCCTTCCGAAGCCACGAAGAGGCGTGCCACCACAACTCGCTCTGAGCCAGTCTGTCCGCGGAAACCCCACGTGTAATCATATCTGCGGGGTTTTCATGAGTGCTTACCCAACCCCATTCCCCTGCATTCGTTAGCGATTGAATCTCTTTTACTCGGTTTCCAATAAAGGATTGTAATTTACTGGGTTGAGTATTAATCCAGGCTAAAACTACTGTTGAATCTACCCAAAAATTTACTGAGTTTAACGGTATTTTAATCGCATCTTTAACTTCTGTATAAAGATTAGCTAACAATACCGCTGCTCGCAATTCTAATCGAGGGATCGTTTCCTTCCGCGCGATTCTAGATTTGGAACATAATAAGCGTACAAGAATGTTACCCTGCTTATCTGTCGATCGTAGGTAAATCGCTGCACCGTATGCAGAAAAACTACTATCAGAGTACCCGTGTAACTCTACTGAGGAGTAGTTATGAACAGTTGCTTGACGCGGTACGGATAGCATATTGAGCGTTTGTATGTTTGTGTAGAATGATTTGAATTCTTCGGTTACTGAGTTTGATAATTTTTCGTCCCATCCTGTCTTATCAACGAACAGACGTTGAATAAAAAGTTTACCCGTAATCAAAACTGGAGTGAGCATACCGAGCGGATCAAAAATTGACGACAAAATTGACAGCGCCATTCGTTTAGTTAATTTGTCACCTATCGGTTTATTTCTTAACGCGAATGTTAGTTTATCGCTAGCCTGACACCAAACGAGCCCCAACACCTTACTTGAATTGTCCCCAAATGAAACTGGTGCGTCTGATGGCGTGTTCGTGTTAGCTGTACCTACAGTATTTATTATGACCTGTGAATTTGACCTCCACTTTCTGAGTCTGAAATTCGCACCCTGTAAAATACTATCTACTTGACTTACTGTTTCCGCCATCTTATACTCGTTCTCACCACTATAAATTAAGTCATCCATGTAAAACCCCTCAGCGATGGCTTCGGCTGCGAATGGGAACTGCTCCTCGTTATCGTAGGCTAGCTGACGTAAGCAACGCGTGGCTAAGTACGGCGCACACTTCAATCCGAAGCTAAGTGTAGTAAGGGCATAAATACCTATTGGTTGACCCGGGTTCTCTCGCCATAGGATACATTGTAAGTTGTGTTGTTGAGGATTAATGTATATCATACGATACATCTTTTCGATATCCGCGCAAACGACAAAGGAATTTATTCGAAATCGCAATAATAAATTGATCAATTTGTCTTGGTTTTTAGTACCCTTGTATTGTATATCATTGAATGACAGGCCGCTACCTGTCGTACATGAGGCGTCGTAGACTACCCTGACAGGGGTTGTTTGTTTTTCGTAATTTACTACAGCATGATGTGGTGTAAAATTACATAGGCCTTCAGGTGGGTTCTGAAGTTTCATCATATGACCCGATTGTTCAAATTCTCGCATATAATTTACATAATATTTTTTAAAGTCGGGGTTTTTTGCAAATTTAGTTTCTAGGTTTTTTAGTCGTTTGTAAGCTATGTGACGTGATCTCCCTAGAGAAGATGGATCCTCTTTTAATGGGATCGTCACTACAAAGTTACCATCAGGCGTTCGCGAGTGTGTTTTGAATATTTCCTCACATTGTTTTATGTCATCATCTGGTAACTTCTCACATACGCGCTCCGGCCCGTCCCACAGGCTACCTAGTATGCTGTCGCTACATCTGCTCTCAATCAAAACAAAATTACACCCCACTTGTGTATTCGGTTGTGAAATCATAATATCGCCGGTCAGAATCCACCCGAATCGCGTTTTCTGTAAATCGGGGAGCCCCTTACCTAACTGGTGCTGACCCACCCGTAAACTCTTAAAAAATTGACCCGCGCCTATAATCAAATCGACTTGGCCCTCGAAAGAAGAATAATCGTCAGCTAACTTGATTCGCCTTGGAATTTTAAAACTTTGTAAGTCACATGGTTGAGCTACCTTACAAAGGTCTGGTACTATAAGGCACGACAAATCGATCGAGTAGGTATCGTTTTTAGATTGCACGGATATTTTACAAAAATGGTCTATATCGGTTAAACTACCATTAAATCCGCGAACCTGCATGTTTATCTTGTGTTTTGGTAGATTAAGTTTTTCGCACGCTCGTTGCGTAATTAGGTGGTTCATTGAACCGTTGTCTAGTAGTGCTCGGAATGTGTGTAGCCGGTTTGCACTATCGCGAATATCTACTAATGTGGTAGACAATAGCCCGGTGGTTAGAATAGATTGCTCGCGGCCCGGTTGCACAAACGACGAGTTAACTAATGGTTTAATTGGTATCTCTGATTTTTGTTTTGATTCGACATTGATTGCAGGATTTATTGATTGATTTATAGATTGGTTTGATTGAGAATTCGCCCTTTGATTAGATTGAAAATCGAACAGTGTTGTGTTTCGTGGTGTAAGTGTAGGGTTATGTAGGTATGTATGATGCTTACCAGAACACACCCTGCACCTGCTGCCTCGGCAGTTCTGGATCCCATGGTGGCCCATACAATTTGGGCAAAGACGTAGCCTCTTAATAGTGCGAATGCGTGTTTCTATGTCTTGTGCTAGAAATTTTGGACATTGGTTTATAAAATGCAAATCATTACAGTTTGGACAACGATTACCAGGGTTACCTCTCGGGTTCGATTGAGTCGTAGCTACAAACGTTTTCCTCATGGTGCCACCGGGCCGATTCTCATTGGATTGATGTGCAGTTAGTGTGTCTAGTACGTCAGCACGCTCCCTTATAAATGACTTGAAATCTTGCAATGTAGGTAATTCCTTGGAGCTGATTCTCTCCTCCCACTTTCGCTGTAAGGAAGAGTCGAGTTTAGAGGATAAGAAAAATATGATTAGCAAATCCCAGTTATCGATGTCAACATTTAAGGATTTGATTGTTCGCAAATGCTTAGAAATGTTATCTACAAAGCTTCTTAGGGCAATTGGGTTCGCTGGCACCATATCGACATTAAACAGAGCCTTTAAATGATTGCTAATTATTATACGGGGGTTGTTGTATCGTTCGCACAGTAACTTCCATGCTAAATCGTAACTATCTTCATTGTACTCTAATGAAGCAATAACTTCAAGAGCACTACCCTTGAGGCAAGTCCGTAAATACTTATATTTCAGGATTGGTTTTAAATTACTTTGATCAATTATAGCGTCAAAGGTGTCACGAAACTCGATCCATTGTTTTATGTCCCCATCAAAGTTAGGTAATTCAATCTCTGGATATTTTATGCAATCGTTCTCTACTGATCTACTACCTCCAGGATTGCCAGAATTATTTGGTTCAGGCTTTTTAATACGCGACCTGGCTGAGGCAACCGATTCGTAATATTTGGTTTCAAAGGTCTCCCTCTCCAGTAATTGTACTTCATAATCAGGACATATAGTCTCAATATCGTCCTGACAAGTCTGAAATTCTATAAAAACTGACTCAATAGCTCTAGTGCGCATTTCCAAATCTAACAATTTCTCAGCAGAGATCTGTGATTTACCCAGCGAATCTAGGTTTTTCTTATATAACGTTAACTTCCCTTTCAGAACACCCCGTCTACGTTTTAAATCTACTAAACGCTCTGACTCTAATTTCGCCCTCTTTTCCTCCTCCTCAGATTCCGATACCATTTTTGTCTAGTATATATAAATGCCAACTCACGCGACCAGTCGGTACTTAGCCTCCCAAAGTGTGATGCTTCTCCTTCGATGGAAAATGTGCTTCTTCACAGCGCTCGGGTTCAGGCCTTCCACGTGCTCGGTAATGGCGCGCGGTCTTGATGTAGGTACGTTGTGCCGCCCCGTCCGATCGTGAAAAATCTCGTTAATCGGGGCTCGTCGTCGCTCGAATTTTCTTGATATTGCTATTTCTTCTTTTAATAGGTCTTTCCACAACAGTATTTCTGCTCTTCTGCAGAAATATCGCACTCCGCGTGCGTGTCTCAGAGGGCACGTAGATGGTACGTAGCACGTTACGTAGGTAGGTGCTACGAAACGCCGTAAAAAGCTGGAAATAGAATTTCGCGCCTATGCTACGGGGTTGAACTGTACCCCACTGAGATAATAATCGAACAAGGGGTCACCATGTAATTTTGGTTGACCAAATTAAAAGAATTATTTTATATTTTAAGGACGCGACTTTATTGGTAGTCGATCGGACGTGAACAGGACAAGCTTAGAGCTACTACATACAATCTAGGTACACTAGCGCCTTCTATCGCAACGGACGTTTTCTGAACTACTTACTTAACACGACATCTATTCAAATTTATAAGAACTAACAAATGCGCGTGCGCACATGACAGACAGCGCACCGCCCTGCAAGGCAAGAAGGTAAACGAGTCATCGATAGATGGCGCTGTGTTTTACAACCTACCTAAGGCATAATTGCACAAAAGTACATAATGCAAAATTATTACTTACCCAAAAGCAAGAGTACGTTTTTTAGTGCCTTGAAAGCCATCTTGAGGGTTTTCTCTCGGTGGTTTGTGTCTCCTCCAGAAATATCACACATTTTATACTCGAAATGTATCAATAAAAAATCTAATTTAGCGTGTTTTCCTTTCGACCCATCCGGCACGCTTCAGCGCATGTAACCGTAACCGATGTCTTCTTAAAATATTTTAAAAGACAGCCTTAATTAAAAATACGTTTAAATTTCTTTGGTTCGGTTGGTTAATAAACGCATATTTTATTGACGTCTCCCGGTGAGTAGAAGTCTCGAAGATGTAGCAATTACGAAGGAATCCAGTAAGTACCTACATTACATATCCAACCTGATGTTGGAAGTAAAAAAGATGTGACGTTGTTACACCAATTATTTTTGTGTGACTGATCATAGTATAGAAAGGCAGTTAAGTAATACGAAGGCGGTGTACACACTTATAATTCCCGCTGCGCTTTCTTTAAGGCCTTGACAGAGGCGCCACATCACAAAAAAATATTTTCTCTTTATACAAACAATCTATCAGAATTTCCGTTGCTTCAGGTTTAGTATATTATCTTTAAGTCAAATTAGAACCTACAAACTCAATGAAATATTTGCTGTAATTTAAGACATGGCAATTAATACCAAAAGTGGCCGGCTACACTGGCCTTAACGTACCGTTACGCATTCATACATCTGTCAGACAAAAGAAAATCGAAAAATGCGATTGCCAATCGTAACTTAAACGCACCTTAGCCGTATTTTATACGAATAAGATCAGAAATCGCAATTTACTTTCGTATGACAGACTTGTAGCGACCTCTGGGAGCTACGACAAGAAGCTCAGTCAAAATTGGTTCACAAGCAAGCAAGACGCAACAGAAGTTCCAACATATCTGCAAGATGGCGCCACGCGACAGATTGGCAGAGAAACAAAGAGCCTGAAACACGGTATCGAAGTGTTTCACCGCGGACCACATAAATACAACTTCCAATTCTATCCAGGTGGACCAGTCGGTCCCCTGGCCACAACACCCGGCCAGGCGGGGTAGCTACTCTTTTACCGACACCATCTGGATGTCTCCCTTCTGCCTATTGGCATAACTCCTGTCACCCGCCAAAGACGCATGCATTACAGTGCGTTAAAAAACGCAGAAACGGACGACAAGTGGGAGAACCGCCTTATGTAACGCGCCGTGTGTTTAAATATAAGGAATATACACATACACATATCACGCTTATAATCCCTTGCGGGGTAGGCAGAGCGTAAATAGCCGCAAAAAACGGCCATTAAGGTGATTCGGAATATTGTGTATCGCTATAGTGACAGGTTGTCAGCCTATCGCCTAAAATTGCAATACACACCCTCGAGTCCCTTAGTCGCCTCTTACGACTCCCACAGGAAGGATATGGGGTGATGCTATTCTAAGCCGGCATCACACGGCAATAAGGAATATATTTATTTATTTAACCGTTCTGCCCTGTTACGCCTATCTACGTTATCTTTAGTTACATGAGTTACGCGCAACAAGCTTAATCGTATTCCTTAGGTCCCATTTATATACGTACGAGTTCATATTTACAAGAAATATTAATGATTTTAATATTACATCCAAAAAACAAGACTCATGTAACTCAATTTTTGTATGGAGTAGCTTTGCGTATCTACTACTATAACTCTAGATACATGAGATACGCAAAACCGTACGCATCGAGACGAGTCGCGCGGACCTCCGGCATATTGAGTTACATGAGATAGGCAAAACAAAGCTTGTATGAACTTGCCGGCGTCCGAAACGAATTGCCATTAGGAGATAACGTTTCTGCCCATGGGTGTCGATGAAGCGACTATGGAGTGTTATCCAGAGAATGGGCAGCAGCGCTTCCTGTGAATGCAACACCTAGCACTGCACTCGCCAATCCGCCTGCCAAGCGTGGTTATGTTCAGCAGTGGACTGTTGTGGCCGTTGAAGTTAGAGTTGAAAGGTACATGGTGTTTATTTTAATTCTATTATTTAGTACTTCTTTTATTCAGAATACCTTTTGTGAACATAATATACAAGGTGTTTGTTTTAATTTATTTATCAACCCTATTTTTTTATGTAAAGGATAATGTCAAGGATTTAGATGATAGTGCGGTGCAATAAAAGCTTCAAATTAGTGAAAACTTTTTGATCTCCATTTTCTATAATATTAATTCGATTGCATGTTTTAAACATAGCTTATTAGTGTATTTTATGATTTCTTAATACATTAATGATTGTATTGAACCGCTTATACTGATTTGAAAGATTTAATTATTATGATTATTGAGAAAAACAAAAGATTTCGATGACGTAAAGCACAAATTATTTTTAATTATCACCACTTTTTTTTTTATAAAGTTAGCTTTTTAATATCATTTTCTTCTCAAATACATTATCTAATTATGGAGAATTTCATTGTTTAATTGGTTATTATAATAATAAATACTTTAAATAATTTTATTTAACTTACTTTGATTCTTTTAATTTTTGTTTTTTATTAATGATGGGTTTGCTCTTGACTCTAGTCTAGGTCATAGGACAGAGACAAAGTCTTAGATGGAGCGAGCTCACCCAGAAGAAGCCTATTCACTTTTACTTTTTTTTCATAATATTCCCCAAAAATAAATATGTTCTCTACCTAAATTAACACAATTTTTAGCAATCGTTAATAATGTCCACAGCATCAATTTTACGCTCCCCAAATGTCTTCAATTGATCAACCTTCAATGTCAGTATTTTACACGATAAGGAAGCTAAAAGATTTGCAGCATAAATTTTTTATCTCTTGTAATTTTTGATTTAATTAATTTCCCTTAATAATTTTATATTTACTAATAGATTACCTTATAGAGTGTAAAAATCAATAACTGACAAATTAAAAAAGTTAATTGGACCTCTTATACAAGACGACTTGGTCAGCTGACACTTATGTATAGAAAGTATTTTTTTCATATTTTGACCTGAGTTTCATGGTAAAAGTGGTTATATTTTATGGGCTGGTTTATGTCTTTAATTATTTCGGACAATTCCTTTTTACACCATGTATGCTGACCAGTCTCAGCGTCGCCTCGAGACGTGTTGGACTCGGGATGAATTTGGACAAGACGAAAGTCATGTTCAATCAACACATCATCCCCGAGCCGCCAGTCGCCTTGAAGTTGTCCAGAGGTATGTGTACATAGGGCAAACTCTGAAGCTGGGTAGAGACAACTTTGAGGCTGAAATCACCAGAAGAGTGCAGCTGGGCTGGGCAGCATTTGACAAGTTGCGTCTCTTGCATATCTTGGAATCACCCTTGCCACAATGCCTCAAGACCAAGGTGTTCGATCAGTGCGTCTTGCCAGACATGACCTATGGAGCCGAGACGTGGAACCTGGCAGTAAAACTGGCCCACCGGTTACATGTCACTAGGAGAGCTATGGAAAGGTCTATGCTCGGTATCTCTATAATGGATAAAATCCGGAATGAGACTATCCGCAAAAAGACCAAAATAACGGACATAGTCTGGCAGTGTAGCAAACTGAAGGAGGCCACGCTTCGGCAAGCGAAGTGTTGGACGACCTCCGGACAGGTGGACCAATGACTTAAAGAAGACGGCTGTAGCGACTGGATAGCGAAAACGGGAGATTGTGTATGCCTATTGCGTACCCTGGGGGAGGTCTATGTCCAGCAGTGGACTGCTATAGGCTGATGTATGTATGTAATAGATCAGCCTGTCTATTAAAATACCTACCTTACGTTTAAATCTGATGTATTTTCAGATTTTTCCACTACCACACCGTAATAGATCACCCTGTATACTATCCAAGTAATAAATAATCTGAGATTATACTGTTTTGCCTATGTCCTGAACCTAAACTTGTAGGAGATTAGCATTTCAATAAAATGTTGCTCTTGACGCGGCTATCTCATGTATCTTAGATACAGTACCACGCGTAACACGATTTGTATGAGAAATAAAGGAGCAAAAATATTAAAATCGTTATATTTTACTACACACTTGAAAATAAGAAAAAATTTAAATGAGGAATGCATTCTATGATTGTTGTACTCCAATTCATAAGAAAAAATTCTTCATAGAATGAATGTTATGTAAGTTATGAGCAAATATTATTTTCAAAATAAAAAGTGGATTTGTGGCAAATGGCAGTCTGAGAGATACATTAGATAGGCGTAACAGGGCAGCGTTTATTGTGCACAATATAACACAAAAGACATAACATATAGATCAATACACAACAGGTCAGCTTATTTCTAAAAAGAAATCTCTTACAGCAGACCTAGGGTAGTGAGAAGGCATAAAGTGAGGCAGTTGACGTGTTGAGTATAATTATATTGCAGCACAGATCAAAAAACTTTGGTGTGACGGACATGACGTTTCAGTGCTCTGTCATTAGCAGCAATTGTGTTCAAACAGGTTTTAGTACTTACTGACTTACTGCATGAAGATAATTTAGATGTTTACCTGAAACAAAATCAAATAAACATTATATTCAATATAAATTTCAAATTGAATACCAAATTTTAAAACACTTCCCGTGTAAGGTATAAATTTTTTGAAATTTTGCTTAATTTTCAAGTGCGGGCAGGCTATGAACCTGCGACTTTCGTCATTACTAGTGACGACGCCTCTTCTATCTGGGCTACCGCAGATCGTTTCTTGCCCGCCAATTCAAATTTTCAAATGTAAGAATGCTTAAAATAACAGTTACACCAAATGTTCTAGGATTCATAAAGATCATTAAATATTATAAAGTAATTTTATTATTATGAAATTATGAAAAATATATGAAAAAGCTTTGAGCAACGCGATCTTCCGTCTCGTTCCGACCTGCATTGATCGAAGTTATAATTAAAATTATAATTTACAGAGTAGACGTATTAACCCTAGCTATAAACTTTTAATTGAACTATGGATGTAAAAGTCTGAAGTAAGGAAATTTTATTTTATAAATTTATTATTATTTATTAAATATGTACTACTCCGCTCGTAACAGCACACATGTGCCCTTGAAGTACAATACAAATCTATTGTTGCAAAATTCGACCTGAGCGAAGTGGTTAATAATTAATTGAACTCACAACAATACCTCAAACATTCTCTTTCGATTTTTGGCCATTCATATTTATTAGAAAGTATTATAATAATTATTATTTTATTTTTTATAACTAGCCTACTAGATCCCACTGCTGGGCAAAGACCTCCCACCGCTTTCTTCAATTCCTTTCGGTATTACACCATAGAAATATGCCATGTGATGCCGGTTTAGAATAGCATCACTCCATTCCTTCCCGTAGCTGTCGTAAGAGGCGAGAGTTACATGTGTATTGCAATTTTGGGCGATGGGCTGACAGTATGGTGATACAAATTTTTTTGATTGACTCTCAAATGTTGGTTAGACGTAGCGTAAAAATGAGCAGTACATAACAAATTTACTGAACATCTTTACATAAGTGTTATCCGGAATTGAGTCCAATGATAATTGTTAAAAAATACTACTAAATATTGGCAAAAAAAAAACTTATACAGGGGGAATCATTCCAATCTTTTATTTTATTTATTCAACGAATGTAAAGAATATAGGTATAAATATCTTAGTCACTTTTAAATGTTTAAATACCTATAGGAAAAAAATAAAAAAGATTTTTTTCTTTAATAAATGCGTTTTTTTTACTACTATATTTGGAAAAATTTGACCAATTTTCAACCATTTATATTTTATACCATCATCAATCAATACAATCAATACAAACATTTAAAACGTTCATCTATAAAAGAACGTTAAGGGTAATTTTATAAACATCAGAAATTACGAGAGTCAAAAATAAAACCTGTATTTTGAAAACATTGTTTGAAACGTGCGATTCATTAGATTGAGTTTTCCTTAAAACTGGTTTTTTATCGCCAAATCTGCAGTAATTCACTACTCATAGCATCTTTGTAAAAAGCCATGGTGTTAATAAAATTGTTATTATTTGTTGGTGAGTATTTTTTATTTTTGCTAAAGTTTTATGTGAGAAATAGGTCAAAAGTATAAAGTATTAATACAGAAACTTACTTCAACTATACGGGGTGTTATGGACAGCCCTCCAAATACTGATAGGATGCATGCAGACCATGAAACTGAACAAATGTCAGGAAGGAAACGAAAAGAAAACCGCCTCCCAAACAAAATCAAGATCAGCTGACTACAATTACTATGGGAAAAAACATTTTTGTCATTTCCTGAAATATTTTTCCATGGGAAGTTGTTCTGTTCGATGGTCTGAATGCAAAGTATTCGGAGGGCTGTCCATTAAACCCTGTATAATGTTTAGAATAAATATAGATCGTTTCACAGAATTTAATTACAAACATACACATATCACGCCTATAGTAGCAGTAGGTAGTTGCTGGGTAGGCAGAGCGTAAACGGCTGCAAAAACGGACATTTACGCCACGTCTGACAAATATTTGAGGGTTATTTGGAAAATCGTGTATCGCCATAGTGACAGGTTGTCAGCCCATCGCCTCAAATTGCAATACACACCCTCGAGTCCCTTAGTCGCTTCTTACGACTCCCACGGGAAAGAAATGGGTCGATGCTATCCCGGCATCACACGACACCGGGGTTTTTTTATTTCGCGTTTTAAATAATATACACGCGCTAAAGAATAAAATACAATAAATGTTTTGTTTGGCGTGACGATCTTGACGCCCATTTTTACAGGAGTGGATGACGGTGGCATTAGATCGCAAAGAATGGAAGATTGCGGGGGAGGCTTTGCCTAGCAGTGGGATCAAACAGGTTAATTATAAATAAATAAATAATAAAAATGTTTTGTTCTAGCAATGGTGGTTGGGGCGAAGGCGGCTCCAAGCGTATTAGGGGGCATCGACACGACTAACAAACAGATCTTCATACGTTACAACCTTGTACCGAGGATACCTTACTTAGGTCCTTGTTGAATCCAATCGTAGCTCTCGATTTCACAGCTGTCATGTCTTTTACAGTATAATGTCCTATCTTTTTTGCCATGTGATGCCAGCAGCATCACCCTAATACAACCCTAGGGTGTCGTAAAAAGCGACTGAGGGATAAATTCATCTAGGGAATGTGAAAGCAATATCTTGCACTGTTGTACTGCGCTCGCCAATCCGTTTGCCAAGCGTGGTGAGTATGACAATACCCCCCCATAGAGGGGAGGTGTCCAGAAGTAGACTGTTGTGGTGTTAATGTATGTATGAAAGACAATGTTTTATAATTAGCCATATGATTTGCCATAAGCATGGGTTTGACAGCTGACAGATCGGACATGTTAAGATGGTATGAAAAAATAAGATAAAATGTTTTACGCATTTAACTACCTACCTTGCACTTTGCAGCTACAACACCACGTTTTATCAAATTGATTTTTTACCATGTATTGTACGTGTGACGTACATACTGCATGCACACTGTATTAATAATCGAGACAGACCAAATAAATTATTTCTAGATCTGTATAAAGCGTTTGACCACAGGTCTAAAGCTAAACCCAGATTAAACTTGCTATTATTGTTAGAGTAGTATCCATACTAATAAAATAATCTATATTACTTGTAATCAAGATTGAAACATCTTAGCGATGAAATTTGTCTGAGAGCGGTGTCTCTAAAGGCAGTATACTTGGACCATTTTTATTTATTATGTGCAAATATCAGTTTTGTAAAAAAAACTCAAATTTAAATATGACCAAAAATTAAAACCAGTTAGAAATAAAAATAAATTTCAAAAGAACATTATAAAAATGCTACAAACAAGCTAAGTATTTTTCTTTTTCAGATGAACATGGAGTTCAAAGAATACATGGAGTTTTTCGTGGAGTTATTAACCCTAAGCTGCGTGCATATAACACGTTTCCGTTTTACCAAATCTACGGTCATAGTAAATGGGCGAACTCTTATTGAAACTGAACATTTTAATAATAAAAATGTAATTTATACGAATGCTTTTGAAAATTATATTTTTTGGATAGTCTAACAGTAATCATCAATTCTATATATAATGCAGATTTTTAATGTGTTTTTTTAATAATAAAGAAATTTCTGATTTTCTTTGTTATGTGTCCTTTTTCTGTAGTTCAGCGTAAAGAAAGTGCTATGTGAAAATAAGTTGTAGGTTATTTTTTGTCTCTCTTATATAATGTTTTTGTAAAATAAAATAATAGGTGCAAATTTAATACAGTTCTGCAAAGCATTGATCGTTAATTTTTTTTTTATAATTTACTTCCATTTGCTCAAAGTTTCAGAAGCAGAGGAAGGTATGGGACTTATATTATGGCTAATCAAAGTAAATTGTAATAAACATCTAATTTAACAAGGAGACTTATATTGAATGGTCTGTAGTTTTATAAACATGTTGTATCTTGGTATATCTGAAAATTGGTATGTCCTTCAAATAAATCTGTTGGTAATAAAAAACCTTAAAGCCCTGTTTTACTTAAACAGTTGGTACCTTTCATTCGCGCTGCGCCAGAGAGAAACAGCCAATAATTTTGCGCTTATATTTCCTCGAGATTTTGTGGGTCATTTTCGGGATCGGAATACGGCGGTTTAAAATACATCCAAATCTGTGAAATAGTCCATGACATCTGATATCCTTTTCTAAACTTTTTTAATAAGCCGTTTTAGTCAGTAACGTGGGATCAAGACAATTGTAGATTATTCCAAAGCTTTTGATAGCCTCACACACAGCGCTATTTTCAGCTTTTTGTAAACAAGGCATTGAGTTTATGTCAAGTTATTGAAAATAATTCACGTAAACAGCACAGCCTCCATAAAGCTTCTCTCTCCAGGTCGGTCATTCAAAATATAAAAGGGCGTGAAACAGGGCGACCCCCTATCCCCTAAACTATTCACGTGTATCTTGGCAGAAGTATTCCAACAATTGTCACCACACCATTGTGGAAAACGAAGGGCAATGTCGTCGACGAAAAAAACTGACTAATCTTCGTTTTGCTGACGACATTGTAATTTTACCAACACAGTAGCGAAATTGTAACTCATGCTTCCAGAGTTATATACGGCGAGCCTTGAGGTTGGACTCAAAATTAACAGAACCAAGATTCAACTTATGACCAATGGCACGAAGCGTCGGTGGTTCTCCTAGTATGACAGATTGACGGATTTATTTTTTCAGATGAAAGTTAATTTCGAATTTCCTTACAAAAAACGGATATCATGGAACATTGTAAAGCTGCGATATGACCATGGTGTTTGATAGACCATCATCATAGTGTGGATTTCGCCTACGGTAGAGATACACTATGTCGATGAGTATATTTACCTAGGCCAGACTGTCTCTATCGGTAACAGACAAGAAAAAGAAATCGATCGTAGGATAGAGAACATCGGGAAAAGCTTCTGGTCATGAAGCCTTTCATGAAGAGTGATCTTCCCCACTATCAAAATCTTGCCTGTCATAGCCTACGGTGCCCAAACTTAATCTCTAACAGAGAATCCAAAACCCAAGGTCTGTCAGAGAGCGATGGAGCGCAGGGTTCTTGGGGTTAAACGCACTGACAAAGTGAGGAACCACCCGGAGGTATTCCGCATTATCCATGCTTCCATAGTATAGTTTAAGTATTTTTATGTATTCGTTTATCAATATTATTTAGGTATCTATGAAGTTTATTATATTGTCTATGTATGTATTATAGTATAAGTAGTATATGTAGGTGTTTGCACTATTCCGCTTACCTATATGTTTTCACTCTCCATATCACCCAAAGGTTGCCTGGAAGATAATGCTGCTTTAGCATTAAGGCCGCCTTATTGTTTGTCTTTGTTTCATTTTTGTCTAGATGTTATTTTTGTGTGCAATAAAGTATATTATTATTATTATAAATTGTGGACCATTGACGCCTCCGTTACACATCGTAGCTCCTGCATAGAGTATTGCAGTCACCTTTGGGATGGCTCAGCCAAATACCAACTTGCCGCTCTTGACTTGGTGGAACGCAGGGCCAAGAGGCTCATAGGGGACAAAAAACTGGTGGACACCAAGCTACATAGCCTGGCACATCGCCGCAAGGTTGCCTGCTTGTCGGTTTTTTACAGATTGTACTTTGGAGAGTGTGCTCAAGAGCTTTGCGACCTTGTTCCACCAGCTCCCTTCTACCATCGGACATCCAGACGCACTGCCGGATACCATCCTTACCTGGTTGCCATTCCACCAATTTGGACTAAGCGCTTTCAGTCATCATTTATAATGCGCACTGCTAAAGAGTGGAACTCACTACCTGCGTCAGTGTTTCCAAACGCATACAACCCTAATCGCTCCATCTTAGACTCTGTCTCTGTCCTATGACCTAGACTACAGTCAAGAGCAAACCCATCCTTAATAATAATAAAAAAGTAGCTGTATTTGTATGAGAAATAGATTGGTAATTCGCAATTTCCTTTCGTCTGGCAGACGCTTTACAAATGTTACAATGCGTTAGAAAAAGCGAAGGCGAAGCGACAATTGGGAGAACCACCTCAGATGATTTAGAAAACACTAAATCGCCAAGCATGGAACCAAATCAAACTTTAAATGTGTATATTATACAAAACCAAACGTGCGTAGGTAAAACGTAGGTAATGATTCACTATTTCAAATATAAAATTGTTGTAGTTGTTAAAGATTGCATTGTATCACGCCAGTTCAACAATGACTACAATCATGATTTCGAAAATTGTTTTTGGGTTTCTCTTATCTGGTGAGTACAACTAAAATGTTATTCGTTTAAGACTGCCTGCCATCTAATAAAATATAATATTGTTATTAAATATAGGTAGGTACATACTTGAAATTTTAATTACATTATTTATGTTGATTCTGGTTATGTTGTGGTTTGATGTTTATTATTATTAATTAAAGTGTGTGTGTGTATGTTTTTTTTAAGTATATTGTGATACTTACTTATGCAATATAGTTGGCATTGCAGACAACAGAAAAAATCAGTCACCTACTATTTTTTTTGGAAAGCTTTGTGAAACTACTCAGCATGACTTTTTAAAATGATTGGTTTTTCTCGAACTGTGAATTCATTTTCCTTTAAATAAGTTTGTCAACAAACGTTGCAGCTAAAACGCAGGTATTCAGTTCGAAAAGCATGTACCTATATTATATGCAAGTCCCTATCTGTATGTGTACACGGTTTTGTCATTCCCTAATATAGTATTTTCTAATTCCACTGTGCAGGTTGGCTGGAAGAGATCTCTTCATAGAGATAAGCTCACCTTTGTGACTACGTTTAATATTCAAATTTATTGTAATAATCTGGTACACAATAAAGAATATATATATATATATACCTACTTTTTCAAAACCATTTTTTTGTATTTGTTGTTTTATAGTGCCTCTATATAACTGCCGGCCACAAGGCGTAACTTACTGCGGTCTGCCGTGCTTCGCTACATCATCATGCACGATACCAACACAAGTGACCAGCACCTTCGTATATCCTTGTCAGCATCAACGATGCTTTCGACATGAGCAACCTTGTCAGCCACCCTGCGTGCCATCCTGCCCACCACCTAGCCAACCCTATGTGCCATCATGCCCACCGCCTAGCCCGCCACCCTATTTGCCATCATGCCCACCGCCTAGTCCGCCACCCTGCGTGCCACCTAGTCCGCCACCCTGCCCACCACCTAGCCCGCCACCCTGCGTGCCATCCTGCCCACCACCGTGCCCACCCCTTAACTACGTACCGTACCCATCACCTAGCCCGCCACCCTGCCCAGTTTACCCGCGATCATACCCAGTTGGCATACCAAGTGTTGGTAAGTACTAAAGCGAAAGCGACTACTATGCACTGTAATGGTGACACAAATATTAGCACATTTATTTTGGGCGTAGGACCTTATTTTGGATTCCACAGCTTAAATGAATTAATTTACTATCTAAATCAAAAATTTTAACTTAGCTAAACTAAAGAAAATTTTGTTTCTAATTAATATTGGATTATTGAAAAGTGACAGGTAGCCACCATGGTGAGCCACCATGATGAAATAAAATGCCACTAGATGTGTTGTTGTTGGTTGTTCTACAGTCAAACTCAAAAAATCTGTTTAGACCCTCGAACTGCCAATGCTCTCAATTCGGGATATAAATTCTCTTAGCCTACCTTAAATTTGTTGTGTCACTTTCCGTCAAATAGGTTTAGAAAAGGATAGAAGATATTTGTCTTGTCATTTTTTAAAATATCAATGGGTTCTTTGCAATTTCGCCATTGTTTTCATCGTCGCCTTATGTTACCAGATAACACGGATTTTGCGTCAAATTATAAGACATGATGTGACTAAAATATCTCTAATCCTTTTCTAAACCTATTTGATGAAAAGTGACAGCACTAATTTAAGGTAAGTTTAAAGAATATTGGCCACATTTCGGGATGTACATTCTCCTTACTTGCCTTAAATTAGTGCTGTAATTTTCCGTTAAATAGGTTTAGAAAAGGATAGGAGATATTTTAGTCGTGTCATGTCTTATAATTTCATGCAAAATACGTGTTATTTGTCAAAATAAGGCGACAATCAAAACAATGGCGACTAAATTGACTAGAAAAGGCGAAAAAACCCTTGACGTTTTTAAAAATGACAGGACTTAGATATCTTCTATTCTTTTCTAAACCTATTTGACGGAAAGTGACAGCACTAATTTAAGGCAAGTAAGGAAAACTTAAATCCCGAATTGACCTCATTATATCCCGAATTGAGGTCAATGGTAAGCTTTAGTCTAAACTGCTTGACCCAGAGTTTGACTAAACATTGCTTGAATTTTTGTTTACAGGAGACTCCACGTACAGGTTCCCAGAGTTCCCTTGCCCAAACGATGACTCCTTCAATGGGAGACAGGAAGGGAGGTTAGTCAGTAATTATAATAGAAAGTCATGTGTCAGCCCGTCGCCTAAAATTGCAATACACCATGTAACCCTCGAGTCCCTTTGTCGCCTCTTGCGACATGGGATAATGCTATTTTAAGCCGGCAACAAAATGAATCAAAATATATTTATTTGATTCTCACAAGTTACAGAAACACATAAGTGTGGGAAACCTCCCTTTAAGTTCTAAAGAACAACCTGTGTTGGAGAACTCCGCTTTTCCTCAAACATAGGCACCATACGACGCATTGTATGTTTACTTATTATATTATTTATTATAAAATGCCGTGTGATGCCGGCTTAGAATAGCATTACCCCATTTCCTTCCCGCGGGAGTCGTAAGAGGCGACTAAGGGACTCGAGGGTGGGTATTGCAATTTTGCTGTCACTATGGCGATACACAATTTTCCATATGGCCTCAAATGTTTGTCAGACGTGGCGTAAATGTCCGTTTTTTGCGGCCGTTTACGCTCTATAGGCGTTATATGTGTGTGTATGTGTTATTATAAAAATATATATTATGCATTTTTGATTTGACAGAGTGCCGCAAAAACGCTCGAGTTTGTTCACAAACCTCTTCAGCATCCCAGGACAGCTGGCCGACACCATTTTGAGTGGAGAATTTGCTGTTTAAATAATAAATTATTAAATTATATAACATTTATTTTATTTATAAAACCATTTGCTTGTGAATAAAACATGTTTAAATAAAATAATGAACAATTAAATCCGTACTAATATTATAAATCTGAGAGTTCGTGTGTGTGTGTGTGTGTGTGTGTGTGTGTGTGTGTGTGTGTATGTTTGTTACCTCTTCACGCTCTACGGCTTGACTGATTTGGATGAAATTTGGAACACAGGTAGAGTATAACCCGGAATAACATATAGGCCACTTTTTACTGCGGGAAAACAACTATTACCACGGGAACATGAGTGGTAGCGGCTGAAACCGCTTGGCGGAAATCTAGTTATACAATACTTATTTTATTTATAGAACAATTTGCTTGTCAATAAATCGTTCAAAAGTATATGTACTGTCTATTGCGAACACAATAATGCACTACTCATACGTCTATGACAGACGATTTATTCAGTATCTTAGGCAAGATTTTTAATGGCTATATTATAGGGTAGCTTTTCATGTTTCAAAAATAATTAATCCGTTTATTTTTGGTTTATTGTTTCTGGACCATTAGCCAAACCCAATTTTTTATTATGTGTCATTTTAGGCCTATGCTAAAATGCTTTCGTTTTGATAAAAACAGTGGCAGTGGATAAGAACGACGCAAACTGGGTTTTTAGACTGAATTAACTGTCACGTAGACAATACTGATATAGGGTAATTTAGGGGGTTATCGGCCAATCTTGCGAATTTTTGACTTGAAGATAATAAACTTGTATCAAATATTTAGACGAGGCTAAAGCATAAAATGATTTTGAAATCAGTAGATATTGTAGTTTAAGTTTAAAAAACCCCTATTATTCAAAAATGCTTTAAAAATAAATAAAACGATAAAATATCTGAAATGAGCGAATTAGGGGGTTATCGGACAGAACATTCAGTTTTCGCCCGCTAAAACAACTACTTTTCGGCCACCATGTAATGCGTTGAAAAATAATTCTTAGTGCTGTCAAGTAAGGATGGGTTTTCAATAAAAAATTAAATGTAAATGTCATGAACATTTTCTTATTCAATATTTATGTTTTTGCCATAGTTCAAAACATGATAAGCCATTATTAATAATCAAAACTAAGTAGAAAATAATATTCTGCTTCGTAAAATCTTCTTAGAAAAAAAGACTTACTAACAAATTGTAATAGTAACACAAATTGAATGACCGGAAACCAAAAAAAAGGTTTTTGGTTCCCGGCCACATTAGTAAACTGTATGCCGATAACTAAAATGTACAAATTCAGCTGTCGGCCGTCAATTTCAAAATATTTTAAAGTTTATTTATTTTAAATTATTGTATGAAGGTGCATGGCCGCCTGTTAACTAAACCGTTGCCTTTGGATATAAGAACGCTTGAAATTATATAATACGTCTGAAGCTTTTCAAAATGTAATGAAAAAAAGGATGTAAATTGAATGTTTATCAGCTAGATACCGACCAGTAGGCCGATAGCTAAATTTCCCCGAAAATTGCTTCTAGTTATCCGGACATCTAATTTTAATGCTAAATATTGAAAATTTCAAGCGTTTTAATGAAATTTACGTAAATTAGAATCACAAATAGTCACACTATGTCAATATTTATATCCAATAAATTATAAACAACGCTGTATCTTACCTCGAAAAATGCGTTGCTCCAAGATTTTTTCACTGTTTGTGCACACAACCGCACTCGCAAATTTTAAGAGGTCAATTGACGAGACACTGGAGCAGTTATAATGCTAACTAATTAAAATGTGATGGGAATAATCGAAAAGTTTTGAAAGACACTGTCTTTTCTAATAATTTACTTAAAGTTTTCATCTTCGGCGCAAATAACTGGGCTGTGTCCGATAGCTACTGGTGTCCGGTCAACCAGCTAAATTACCCTATTTTATAATATTAATTTAATTTGATTTAAAAGTTTGTTTAATAAATGAGCGATCAATTTAATTTTAAATACTTAAAAGTTTATTTTAATAAATGATGATACATGGAATCGAAAAATAAATAAAGCTTCAAAAAATTACACAAAATATATGCTTTATAGACAGACACACAAGGCAATCGTACAAAAAATAAGCGAGTTTAGAATTTTTGTATGCTATGCCCTCAAATAATGTCAGCCGTACTTTAAACACAGTATTTTAATTCTTAAAAAATGTATTGAATACATGAGCGACCATACATTAAATCAAAAGGTACTTAACATAAGCTTTAAAAAATATACAAAATGTGATATGCGCTTTACACACATAACGCAATCGTACAAAAAATAGGTGACATTACATTTTTTTCAGTTAAACTCATAAATAATGTCAGCCGTACCGGAGTATGAGCCGATATGGGAGTGAGATGACTTCCCGCACGCTCTACAACAAGTAGCGATTGCAATCCCGCAATCCTTCCAGATGATTGCAATCCCGCAATCCTTCTAGATACCGGGCCACCAAAACTAGCATACACAGATAAATTAAAGGCCCTTTTATTCGCGCTGAAAAGTTTGTCCCTTTCATTCGCACTGCGCCAGGGAGAAACAGACACTCATTTCGCGCTCAAACGTTAGCGAGATTTTACGGTTTTTGCGACATAGAAACTAGGGAAATACCGTTAGAATGTCTAATTTAGGTATTCGTACTACAAAAAGTATGTTTCTTTTTGCAATAACTTTAAAACTGTAGACATTGAAAAAATTTTTCAAATATAGGTTACCTTGTTTTTGTTTCTTCCGAATATAGTTTGTCAAATTATGCTACCGATAGGAATATCTTATCTGTTAAATCCTTGACACATATATTTTTTACAGAATTTGTCTGAATAAAACTGGTTTAAAAATCTTGCGCACGCTATATCCCAGCCTAAAAAAACAGAATTTTCCAGTTATATGAGTGGATTCAATTCGAATTTTGACATAATTTCATAGATGCGGGATCTCAAAACTAATCCCGCGGGATAAGATGAGTCGCGGGATTGTAATCCCTATCTACAGGTGAAGGTAGAGTTGGACACTAGCAAATTGCTGTTTAGGTGCCGTTTTTATTTTTATTGGCGACACCTGTTTCCGATATTATTAAACTACAGGTTACAATTTTATTGGCGAAATTCAACGTTCATTGCGTAGTCGGTTAGTCAATATGATACCAAGAATATAAACCGGCTACGTAAAGTACTAAGAATTTAATTTGTAGACTTGAAGCCGGTCGCACAATATACCAAGGAAGGAGCAGTAATTTCACTTAATTAATACTAACGCCTGGTTTGCGCACTCACATATGCACACACGCCCGACCAACCTTTCCTTTACGTACACGACTACTACATAGAATCACGTGCCGCTCGTGGCACGGTTACGGTGCGTTTACGGACGCGTCTGTCAAATCTGAACGTAAACGCACCGTAGCCTCATTGGTATTAGAAAAAGATCGGAATTCACTTTTTTTTTTATTGATGGGTTAGCTCTTGACTCTAGTCTAGGTCATAGGACAGAGACAGGGTCTAAGATGGAGCGAGCTCACCCAGAAGAAGCCTGTTCACGCTTACTTTAAAGAGATTAGGGTTGTATGCGTTTGGAAACACAGACGCAGGTAGTGAGTTCCACTCTTTAGCAGTGCGCATTATAAATGATGACTGGAAGCGCTTAGTCCGAATTGGTGGAATGGCAACCAGGTATGGATGGTATCCGGCGGTGCGTTCCTTTATAATTTCCTTTCGTTTGACAGACGCATGCGTTCCAGTGCGTCAAAAATACGCAGCAACGGACGACAAATGAGAGAACCGCCATAGCTATATTACGTAAACAATACTTACGTCATTCTAATTCACAAAAACATTCGCAATTCGCAACAGTACGAATAAACTCAACAAAATCCACTTTTTGAAGTGTCGCCCTAGAATGAACTACAATAAAAGCACAGTTAAATTCGGACCGGGGGGTAATCAATGAGATAATAAACTGCCCGTTTTCCCGCCATAAAATCACTCGTTCCGAATTCAAACCGATAGGAAAGTTTCCGTTTCCGTTTCGAGTTGGGGAACGCATTAGAGATGTTACGGGGTTTTCCCACTAGTAGTCCGTTGCTGCGTATTTTTAACGCATGCGTCTGTCAGACGGCCGATGTGGCGCTGCCTGCTACGCAAAGGCTCCGGGTTTGATTCTCGGTGGAACACTCACAAAGTTGATATTTATCACTTTGTGAATTTGTTCCCGGTCTGGTTAGGACATTGCAGGGTGAAGCATCTGATTGTCCGAAAAGAAATGGTTCCGTGCTTCATAGGGCACGTTAAGCCGTCGGTCCCGGTTGCTGTCTATGATTACTTAGACGGCGGTCGTAACACAACGTCAGAGGCCTACTAGTGGTAGTTGGTGGTTGAAAAACACCGGGGTTCATCGGGTCGTTGGACGACTCGGTGTCCCACATGACAAGAGATAGAAAGTCAGACGAAAGGAAATTGCGAGTTCAGGTATTATTCCCTTACAAATACGCCTACGGTGCGTTCAGGAAGTGTATCGAATTACCTTTCAACCTATAAAATTCGTTACATTTGCTGAACATGACATCCTTAAGTCTAACATCACATGTCACATAACGATGACACCCTTTTAAAAGCACTGCATATCGTTAAGTCTAATAAGATACTTGGATATTAAGGTGTTGCGAGTACTAATAAGCAAAAGTCGCAGGTTCGGATCCTGCCTGTGGCGTAACAATTTAGTAAGTTTTCTATAATACATACATACTTATATCACGCCTATATTCTTTGCGGGGTAGGCAGAGCGCAAACGGTCACTCACGTCACGTCTGACAAAAATTTGAGGGTCATTCGGATGATGATGTATCACTATAGTGACAGGATGTCATCCCATCGCCTAAGATTACAAAACATAATGCAACCCTCGAGTTCCTTAGTCGGGTCATACGACACCCACGGGAAATAAATGGGGTGATGCTATTCTAAGCCGGCATCACACGGCATTTTTCTATAATAATTCTAATTTATTTGTATTTAATCATAATAAAGAGGGGTAGACTCTTAACAGTTTACCTACTTCTCAAAAAATATGGCTGGTTGCATGAGCTGTCAAAAGAGGGTAAGAATAGTTTCACAGCTGCCATCTGTATACCATTCAACGCAACGCCGTTGTCAAGACGCTGTTATTTTTGCTTTTGCAGACAGATGGAGCTAGTTGTATGTTTTTTAATCAAGAGGGTTATTTGCCGTGTGATGCCGGCTTAGAATAGCATCACCCCATTTCTTACTCATGGGTGTCGTAAGAGGCGAGTAAGGGACACGAGGGTTAGATGTGTATTGCAATTTTAGGCGATGGGCTGACAACCTGTCACTATAGTGATACACAGTTATCTGATTGACCCTCAAACTTTTGTCAGACGTGGTGTTAATATCCGTTTTACGGCCGTTAACGATCTGCCTACCCCGTAAGGGATATAGACGTGATTTATGTATGTATGTATGTAGGGTATTTTTTAAACAGGGTTTGATCTGTAAATAATATGCCACCCTTATAGTTCTCACAGAAGGTATAAATTTTCTATTTTCTTCATTTTTGAGTCTGTACAATTAAGTTTATGTATTATTTATTAGTATTTGTGTAAGTATATTTTAATAAATAATAATCATGTATTGTTAAGTATTTATTTTCATATAAGTGTGTTTTCCTTTTGTGTTTTTCATTTTCACTTTCTAGTGCACCCGCTTCTTTTCTCTCTGTTTACCCTCTGGTTGGCAGGTAGAGAATGCCGCGTGGCATTAGGCCCGCCTTTTGTACGATGTGTAATAATAATAACATATTTTTTATTTTATTATTTATATTTGATTTAATTACAAATTAATTAAAAATACAATTGTCAACTTATGAACTAAAAATGCCATCCCAGGACGAAATAAAATAATATGGTGTGTTTCATAAGTACATTGTACCAACTCTCGCATCCCTATTCTGATATCAGAATAATTAGAACTGCTCCGTCGGGGCCGAGCGGGAATTACTAAACTTTTTTTATTCACTACCAAACGTTTGAGTTTTTAACAACCAGAGTTTTTTTCATTGATTGAGTAGCAATCGAAAGTTTTTGTAGGTCATTAGGGAGGGGCCTGTTTGTGTTAACAAATGTTTGGGCCTGTTGAAAATATTACAGGATGTTAAAAGTCTATTATTTTTCAATTTTCTACATACACATATCACGTCTTTAGCCCTTAGTAGTAGGGAGAGCGTTAACGGTCGTAAACACGGTCGGTAACGCCACGTTTGACAAATATTTGAGGACCGTTTCAGAAAAATCGTGTATCAATATAGTGACAGGTTGTCAGCCTGTCGCCTAAAATTGTAATACAGATGTAACCTTCGCGTCCCTTAGTCGCTTCTTACGGCACCCACGGGAAGGAAATGGTGAGATGCTATTCTAAGCCCGCACCAAAAGATATTATATTACTTCTTGTATAAACTTTAATCTTTTTAATTTTCCTGTTGCATTTCACACATATTTGTACGCTGAATTATAATTTTATAAACACCCTCACACAGACCATGGCTAACATTTGCACAAGCATGACAGAATTCTATAACACCTGCACGGGTCTGATATCTTATTCAATAAAAACATTCTCTATGGTACCATGAATAGAAGTTGGGCGTAAAAACTGTAAGTATTTATACTTCTATGATATATAACCCTTGCCCTTGGTTTGTACATTATTTCAAATATTTGGTGCCTCCTACTGAGTTCCCTTTTTGACAATTTTCTTTTTTACTAGTACGTAGATTAAAGGGCAAAGAAAGGTCACTGTTTCTTAATATATACGTACATTTATGTTTATAATATATACCAAATTAATAAGCATTGTCAAATATTTTGACAAGTTTTATAAAATAAAAGTCTCCCTTTGAAAATGTGGCTTTACTTGCGTATTCGTGGGATAAGGTCTATGTAAGTATAATTATCTCATTTTAATATATTTTAATTTTGTACTGTGATGCCGGTTTACAATAGCATCAATCCCATTTCTTTCGCGTGGGTATCGTAAGAGGGCGACTAAGGGACTCGAGGGTTTTGCTGCGACAGGGTGACCAACTATCTCTACAGTGAAACATAATGAAACGTTTCTCAGATATTTGTCAGACGTGGCGATAGCGAACTTTTTTTGCGATCGTTAACGCATTACCTACCCCACAAGGGTTATAAGCGTGATATGTGTATGTGTTTGTAGGTAATTTTAAGGATATATTAAAGAAGTATTCTGTTTACTTTAATTTTGTTGTGGAGCCAGTGCGGAAAGAGAATAGGCGTGGACATTGAGGGCGCCTCTGTGCCTCAGTATGAGAAATGTCATAGCAACCTATGAAAAAAATTATTAGGTAGTTCCGTTTTTGCCCACGCCTTTTCACTTTCTGCACAGACTCTAGATACAATAAAACAATTTTAAACGGAATTAAGTTGTATTTATTTTGGATTATACAATTCCTACGTTTCGAGCTCATTACAGAGCCCGTGGTCACGGATGACTAAAGTGTTTAGACATTCATTCATTCGTCATTATTTAGAATATAAATTATTTTTGTTCTACCGCCATCTATTTTTTAATTTCCTGGCGTAACGTCCCGGTTCGATTGTTTTATTGTGACTGATGAGTAATAGTTGTTGTTGTTGTAGTTTTATATAACCGTAAAAGCACTATCCCGCATCTCAAATCTACTCTCCTTTACCCTAAGGTTGTCTGGTAGAAATAGCTACCTAGCTATAAGGCCGCCTATATTGTACTCTTTCTTTTCTATATGTATGTCCATTTCTTGTTTTTGTGCAATAAAGTATATTTATGTTTATGTTTATAGTTGTGCAAACTCAAGAAAATATTAGACCCTAGATACTTAATTTATATTTTTTTTAGTATTGCTTTTGATCAACAGATTATAAATGTCGTCTAGATGCGCCGGCCACCATGACCCATCCCAGATGTACTCTACCCGAACTGTTATTATGTGAGTACCTTAAATATGTAGGTACCTATATTTATTAAGTGAGTCTAAGTACCACAGATAATGTAGGTCCTCCTGCAGTGTCAAATAATTAGCTTCTTCTGCCGTGGTGGACACCGAGTCGATGAAACAATTTAGTAAAGAAGAATGTTTCTTAAATGTAAATGCAGTTATGAATAATATACATATAATAAAAGTAATAGACTAAATAACATTTATTTCGTGCATATAGACATTTTTAACAACAAAACCAAAGAAAAATAATATTTGACAGAGTTTCATGAAACAGAATACTATACTGACAAGCTTATAAATAATCTCTATACATAAGTGTAAGTGTGTTAATACAACTACCATTAAGCACATTCAGCTGAAAACAAATTAAGTAAGATATTATTCGTGTCACATGCTCTTAAATCACGTCGAGCCGCACTAACGACAATTTGAGGGAAGTTGTTTATTCACCAATAGGGTTGGCAAAAGTGACACTTAATTTACGAGTAGTATAATGTAATAGTTCTTTGTATAACAAGAGAGCAAAGTTTATTTAAACCTCGAATGCTAATTTTTAATCTCGAGGCAGCGAAGGATACTAAAAGCGAATCACGAGCATAGCAAGTGATTTAAAAGTAGTATCCTGAGTGGAGTAAGGAATTCAATAGCACGGCATGTGAACTTTCATCTCTACCAGTGAGAAACTTCTGCCAATGTCAAGTCAAAGTAATTGCCTGTGCAGCTGGAATCCTTAAAGCAAAATAAAAATAGCCCTTAATCATTTTTTTAAGGTGCATTCAGGAATATAACGTGTCTCAATATTCAAAAATGACAAATATTTTATAAAACAAAACGTTTGTAAAAATAAATAAATAGCTGACTGACTGAAATAAATTTCAGAATGCGCCGCCGCCATTGTTATGTTCATTAGTTTTGATGGAATGAGATGTTCGAAATTCAAATCACTTTTCAAAATGCAATTCAAGCACTCCTAAGGCACCTTAAGCCGTCGATCCCGGTTGCTGTATATCATTTTGATTACTTACAATCATGTCAGTCAATCTGAATCTGAATCTAAATCAGATCAGAGGCCTACTTATCACGCGGTTTAAAAAAGGAAAGCAATTGGTTCACTTTTAAGGGGTGAACCAGTCCATAAAACTGAACAACTCTTCCCCAAGGAACATTGGCCGAAATATGAAAGAAGAAAGATATCGTTTTAATCTGACGGTCCTGGTTCAAGTTTTATTGGAGTCTTGACAGCCCTAAGTAAAGTAAGCAGTCGAACTTAGCGTCGCGCTTATTTTGAACTTAAAACTTGGGCAGTTAGCGTTCAAGTTTGTACGTATGCTTCTTGAGAACATTCTTGTATGTTTAATTTTGTTTACGGCTTTAAGGATTATGGAATTTTTGCAATAACTATTTGTGACCAGTGATTGTAAAAATATAAATACGAGTTTAGTTTTTTTCATGTTTCAAAAATATTATGGTCGTTTATTTTCTTGACCATTGGCCGAACCCTATTTATAACTTTGTGTCATTTTAGGTATATGCTAACATTATTTTCGTTTGCAGTGGATAAAAACGACTCAAACTGGGTTTTTACACTGCGTTAACTGTCACGACATTCCTGGTATATTTATAATATTCATTTAATAGACACTTAAATTTTTTACATGACATGAGACATGTAGTAAAATAACTAAAACCATTCTAATCCATGATACCATAATTTTAAATGTAGTACCGATAAGTCTATGGGTGTATAACCTGAAAGAATGTTTTTTTTTGTCATTTAATTATCAACAATTGAATAAAAAATCTAGGTAAGTGTAAAAAAATACAAAAAAATATGAGTGCTTTACACACACAAAACGCAATCTTAAAAAAGGGACTTAGAATTTTTGTAACTTATGCCCTCAAAGTTATGCCTACGTTACCGGACTAATAAATGTACATACTTATTAATATCTGGGTACTAGGTAGAAATTCATTATTTATCAATTAACGCATTTTTAAGGTAAAAAGTCCAAATATTAATTATTAGTAATTCGAAATATTTAGGTATCACCCATCCTTTGACGGTTTTCCCACTTGTCGTCCGTCGCTGCGTATTTGTAACGCACCGTAACGCATGCGTCTGTCAGACGAAAGGAAATTAGCGAATTCCGATGTTGTTTCCATACAAATACGACTACGCTGTTTACGGATGCGTTAATTGATGTCAGTCGTTTAAACCGTATTTGTATGGAAATAAGATCGGTGTATATGGCAAGTGTGGATGGGAACGTCGGAAGGAGAACGTACCTCGATCAAATCGGGGACGTGCTAAAGAAAGGTCAGGTCAAGAGTACCCTAAACCGACGAGCGTGCATGAAGAGATTGATGAATGTAGAGGAGGCGAAAGAATTATGCGAGGATCTTAGTAAGTGGAAGGAAGTAGTGTCTGCCTACCGCTCCGGGAGAGAGGCGTGATTTATGTGTGTGAAAGTACACAGTGACGGTCGACAAGTGGGAGAACTACCTTTGAATAATAACTTTGAAAATATCTAGATAATTTTTTAAGTTATATTATTTATATTTATTTATAAGTTACATGCTGTGTGATTTGCCTGGCCAGCCCCGAGGCAGTGCCTTTATTTTAATTTTTTTTACCCGCCCGAGCCGGTTTTCTATTAGGCCAATACAAAAGAATCTGTAAAAGAGAAGAAATTAAATGACGATTCATGACGTCAATATTACTATCCTACATTGAATAAAGTAAATTTCATATAATTTAATATGTATTTAACCGTCACAAATTTTATGCACAGAAGATTTTTTCAAAAAAATTACCAATTATGCATTGCTTTAATAGGTTTAGAATAGCGTTATCCGAATTCTACCCGTGGGTGTCGTAAAAAGCGACAAAGGGATAATCATCCATGGAATGGGCAGCAGCGTTCCCTGTGAATGCAACATCTTGTACTGCGCTCGCCAATCTACCTGCCAAGCGTTGTTAATATAGCAAGCTGATAACGAGGACCCATGACCAGCAGTGGACTGTTGTTGTATGTACATACATACATACACATATCACGCCTATAATCCCTTGCGGGGTAGGCAGAGCGTAAACGGCCGCAAAAAACGGACATTTATGCCACGTCTGACAAATGATTGAGGGTTATTCGGAAAATTGTGTATCGCCATAGTGACAGGTTGTCAGCCCATCGCCTAAAATTGCAATACACACCCTCAAGTCCTTCAGTTGTCTCTTACGACTCCCACGGGAAAGAAATGTGGTGATGCAATTCGAAGCCGGCATCACACGGCATGTATGTGTGCATTAAAAGTTCCAATGTGCAATTCTTTACAAAAGTTGTTCAGTTCAACAGCCACAACAACAGTCCCACGGCGTATTTCCGTGACACAACTGACACAAATTCTCGACGGTGAGACAATGGAACACATGATCATTAAATTCGGCTTAGTGGTTTCCGGACGACTCCGGAATGTCGGAAAGTTGGGATGTGTCTTAGGGTACGATGGTGTAGTTGGTAATTCTTTTTAAGGCGAGTGTCATGAACGACATGAACGACATTAAACGATCTCGACAGTGGCGCCATTTCATAAAAAAAAGTATCTCTTGATACAAACAATTATAAAAAATTCCGTTGCTCAAGTTTTTATTGAAATAAGAACTTGCAAACTTAATGAAATATTCGCAGTAATTAAAGTTACGGCAAAAAGTGATAAAAAACTTTTGGTATTAATTGTCGAATATTTTGTTAAGTTTGCAGGTTTTAATTTAATTGAACGTTATACTAACTAAAAACTTGTTATTGCCGCGGATCTAACAAATACTTTATACTATAATTTCTCAATTTGACAAACTTAACTTGACAGAAAAATAGCAAAAGTCTCCTCTATTTAAAACAAAATTGCAATATTATTTCTACAGTTTTAAAGTTGTTACTAACTTTTATATATACCATTTGTAGACTATATGGCTGAATAAGAACAGTAACATAACGGTAACATAAAATTGTAACGGCATTTCTCTAGTTTATATGTCGACAAAACCGTAAAATCTCGCGAAATGATTGGTTGTTTCTCTCTGACGCAGTTCGAGTGAAAGGAACCAAAATTTCAGGAGAAACAGGTCTTTAATTGTCTGAACAGCCGAACGAAAAATTACATGACGGAATCGACGGAATCTAAATCAGAGAAGGCTACTTCACTGGGTTATAAATAAAATACTAAAGTTAAATACCTACTAAAAATATAGTCCAAAATATACAGACACATGTGACGTGTTTCTAACTAATTGTACCAACTCAAAGATTTTTATATGAAACAAAAAATTACAAAAGTTAGTGATTTGACGCCATTCAAAATATTTGATTAATTATGTAATCCTAACTTGTTATACTTACTTACTTTAATATCATACAGATAATGAATAACGTCTCGAAATTTCCGAATGTGTGTGTGTGTTCCGTTAAAACTTTTTGTGTTGGGACAAACCGTTTTAAACCGTTTATTACCATTTCAATTAAAGTTTATCTTGGCCTATGTTGGTAAACAAAATCCGTGACATTCAAAATTAGTCATAAATGGATCATTTTTTTATCCGTCTCCGAAGATGTAAAAATAGAAACAAAAGTCCACAAACGAAACAATTTTGAAATCAATTTAAGCAGACTGATTTGAAAAAATGTTCCCTTAGCATGCCGCCTTTGTAAATAACTGGCTGGAAAATAAATAAGTATTTCGAATGCCTTTTGAAGTTGTGTAAAAGTAAAACGTTTTTTCTTCAGACATTTAAAGGCAATTTTCATTCTTGATTATCATTCTTACAGCCAGTGTTGTCTGTTACAACCGTATTTTACGGCGGTTTACGCTCTGTCTACCCCGCAAGGGATTAAAGCGTGATATGTAAGTGTGTGTGTGTAATAATTTATTAAAATACTGCATCATAATACTAACGCGCAAAGAAAAATATAAGGAGTTATAATTAACACATACACACATATACATATATCACGCCTTTATCCCTTGCGGGGTAGGCAGAGCGTAAACGACCGAAAAAACGGCCACTTACGCCACGTCTGACAAACGTTTGAGGGTCATTCGGAAAATTGTGTATCGCCATAGTGACAGGTTGTCAGCCCATCGCCTAAAATTGCTATACACACCCTCGAGTCCCTTCGTCGCCTCTTACGACTCCCACGGGTAAGAAATGGAGTGATGCTATTCTAAGCCGGCATCACACGGCAACGGTTATAATTAAAACTATACTTAATTGTAATTGATGAATTAAACTACCATTTTAGGCTGTTTTTATGCCGTATAAAGAAATTGTCTAATTCCCCCTGATTATCCAATTAGGTGCTTATTATTATTGTCATAATATAATTTACTGCCTTTACTTTTAATTAGCAGAAATAAACCTAGTTAAAATTGAGCGAACAAGCCATTTTTATTACTAAATTACCCTATTATTCTACCTAATAATATTACCAAAAATATTATTCTATCTAAATAAAAAATGCAAATAATTACTTTTTTCCACTAATTAGCCCAATTAAAATTCTGCCAGGGTATTAAGTTAATAAATTCACCGTCCGAAAGGATTTGACTATGGAATAAGGTAGAAAAAATTCCGCTAACAAGCTAGGTAAGAGAAGCGAGGAAAAACTGTACAAATACATAAAAAAGGTACTGACCTCCGTGGTACTTAATGACTTTAAAAAAAACATACGTTATATGAAAATAAAAGAATTGAAAACTACTCTCTAAATTTCAAAACATTTCTACGTGTTGAATTTTGTGCACTTGCACAATTGCACCGCAGCGGCAGGATTCGAACATGTGACTAGTTTAAAATCGTTAAGATTGTTACTGACTGTAAACACACAGTAGCCATATATGTACAGGAATAAGATTGTAATTCGCGATTTCCTTTCATCTGACAGACGCATGCGTTATGCGATTAAATTATGTTGTGATATTATAGAATGATTCCCTTGACAGCAAGTAGTTAGGTAACCAAGAGAGAGTGAAAAGGACAAAATAAAAATTGTATGAATCTGATATCTGTCACAGAACTCAAGCTATATTTTATTATTATTTAAAAGTGGCAGAGCCACTGGCGCCACAACTCTTTTGAGTCGTATTTTCCCATTCAAGTAAGGTTAGTTTTGTAGGTCAAGTTTAGGTCTGTCAGTAAGGTATGTGGCATTACGCCGAGGGAGAGTCACAACACAGAAGACCTAATCTCACGAGTACGGGCTGTGTTGCGCAGTTTGAGTGGCAACAGAAACGTGACAGTAATATTTCTGCACAACGTGGTGATCCGCTCGTCTCAATTACACAATGTCAGATACATGCCTTAATTACAATTTCCTATTTAATGTTCAGCTTAAAAATAGTTTATTTCTTAAAACACTATCACATTTATTCACCAAACACTCAAATAAACAAGAAAAAGCAAATCACATCCACCATTACGGAAAGGCAACGAACGAACCAAGCTATATTTTATGAAGTAAAAATAAGCGGCTGCTACGTGCGTTGCAATATTCGAGGATAAAAATAAGGAGTACCCGTCACTTTGCCGTGTGATGCCGGCTTAGAATAGCATCACCCCATTTCTGACCCATGGGTGTCGTAAGAGGCGACTAAGGGACTCAAGGGTGTGTATTGCAATTTTAGGCGACGGGCTGACAACCTGTCACTATAGTGATACACAGTTATCTGATTGACTCTCAAACTTTTGTCAGACGTGGTGTTAATATACGTTGAACGGCCGTTAACGCTCTGCCTACCCCGTAAGGGATATAGGCGTGATTTATGTATGTATGTACCCGTCACTCCGTCTACCGTCATTAATAGTCTGAGGGCCGAAAGGACTCAGGTGCGAACCAACTTATAAAGTCTTGTTTTTCTTGGGGAGATCCATTTCACCCTTTTTAGGACGGAGAAAGGGTTTAGTCAAGTTCTACGAGTCATAGTAAAATATGCGGTTTTAGTTTGCTGAGCAACGCGAAAAATATGCTGATGATTTTGTGAGGCTTTTAGGAAATTTATAATTTAAGAACAAATTTACTCTCTAAGTTACCTAAAATCTGGATTAAGTTATATCTGATGATGGAACTTTGGAAACAACCTGCTATTTAATCATATAAACATAACAAACTGTTTGAACCTCATTTCTTCTTATCTTTATAGGAAAAACCTGTTATTCTTTTTTATTATTCTAAGAAATGTTCATCACTTTTCACTCCTGACTCTCACAAAAAAGTTGACTGTGCACTGGCCACAAGGCGAAAAATTAATTTATCTACACTCGTCTCATAATGTTCTGTTTATGAACTCGAAAACAGTTGTGCATTCTACATATAGAAATTACAGTTTGATAGAAATTACAGAAGCGTAATGTCTTTATGAGAAGGCTCTCCTTTCGAGAAAATAGAGAAATGAAACGAAGTTTCAAATCGTCAGTTTCCGCCGCATCTTTCAGACGTTGTTGTACGGTAATTCGGTTCGGTTGTCGTTCAGTTGTTTTTTAAGATTGTTCAGTCGTTGTTGAGATGTTGTACAGCTGTTGTTCAGTTGTTGTTTAGTTGTTGTACCGATGTTGTTAAGTTGTTTACTTAAGTTGTTGACTCGACATCTGAACAACTAATGAAGAATTTTTAATTAATTTTCATAAACTCGTATTGAGTTTGACCTTGTATTGGACCTTGCAATCGCCGCCGGTGCGGACTTTTGGATCAGTGTATTCTTAGTTCTTTTTTTAGAGTGAATATGAATAGAAAGCTCGTGTGAAACTATTATCACATTAACAAGATAAACAGCCACTGGTATTCTAATGACCCCCATTATATGACAATTGCACGTGTATGTATATAATACGTATGTAGAAAGAAGATCCTTTCAAAACATTACTTTATATTACATTGCAGCCTTTTCCGTTTTTTTCAGATGTATCCTGCATCACAAGCTTTGGCCTGTTGCAATGTGTATCGTCATTTTGCTATGATGTCCCCGGAAAGTATAACGTAAGCATCAATGTCCTTTTCTACAATAGAATTGGTCTTGAGTGACGGTGACCACAGACGTAGCTATAATTGACGTATTGATAGTTTAAAATCGTAGTTCAAGAAGAGATTTTCGACTATCGAGAAATAGAACTACTACAAAACTACGTGATTTATAACTACGTTTGTGGCTACCTTCAAGGAGTCAAGACTACAATTTTGTCGATTTTCATCAAAAGTCAGCAGGTAAAGTTATGTGAATGCAACTCAAAACTAACGTTATATCGGTTGGTCGTCGTGTTGGAAATGGAATAAGATACCTCGTAAGGTATTTGTGTTTAAAAGTGTCTGACCTGCTCAAACTTCAAACTTTATACCATCCTCAGCGCTATGGTTTTTGCTTTTTTAGAATCCGAAAAGTTTTGTGAAGTATGTGTAATTTGCAATTTTTACAGGTCGAAGATGTCTCAGGATCAACGGCTTCTATCAACCCATGGTATGACAGCTACTGCACAAACCCGAACAAAATCTTTACGACAGTGGGATCAAAGCAGGTCGTACAACCTTCTTGTAAAACTTGCTTCACGGCACAAGAGCGAGCAATGTCGCAAGACACTAGGATAGCTATGAAAAAAACTTCAGGAAACTATTTGTACCCTGACATACCAAAACCCTTCAATACTCCTACACACGCATGTCTAGCAGGGTACGATAAAGAAATATACACCATCATCAATGAAATCAAAGGAACTACTGGCAACGAAATTACAGTACACTTCTACCTATTTCAGCGATGCAAATTCCATTTATTAGACAGTCACATGACGACAGTTAAAGCTATTCAAGATATTCTAGCAAAATATCATCACTACATATGTTTAAACAAAAAATATGTAGAGACGTACAATGAAAAAGAGCATTGTTGGTATATAGAAAAGTTGATTATGATACCGAGTTTCAAAGGTAATTTTGAAACTTTACCACAACATATGAAAGCCCAAGATTTTAATAACATTTGTCATCAAAATGGTGGCGTTGCACCTTTGACGCTTGAAATTGAAGAAAAGATCAAACCTGGCCAAGAAAAGAACATAAAGAAAATTGAAGAATATGAAAATAAATATGAATTACGTATTGATGATTTAATAAATAACAAGGACATACTTATAAATCAAAGAGCAATTGAAGCAAATCGATTTACATGTAATAATTACTTTAGATATGGCAATGGAAATTCAAAACTTAAATACTGGCCTTTTTCAAGTTCCACAGCAAGTGATACAAAAGACAGAACATGTCCAACTAATCTCATAAACTTACCACGCACACTCCAACAAATACCTTGTGCTGCAGCTATAAACGTACCTGTAAAAGAAAATATATGTTTAGACATTGGTCAAATAGGCGCATATACATTTGACCCTTGTCAAACTGCTAACATAGCAAATACACAAAATCAGGATAAAATCATATGTACTGCATCAGAATCATCCGATTCGAAGCAAGAATTAGACACAGCATGCTACCAATCTTCACATAGTTTTACTTCTGCTTATTCTATACCATGCATCATATCATCAGGACCACCACCAGAATACTCTACAAGTGTATTGCAACCATGTAGTTTACAAGATGGGTTTGGTCAAGTATGTGACTCTGTCATATGCAGCCATCAACCTCCGCGAAGTGTAACTTCAGCATATACAACATCATGTTTTAATCCATCACAAATTAAGGCACAATATCTATTAAGTCCACTGCAATCATGTTCTTCTGTAAGTAATAGTTTAAGGTCAGATTATAAGTCAGTAATACGCATGAATCAACCTGTAACATCCGCATACACTATGCCATGTTTGAAATCCTCAAAAAGGACACAACCACAACCTTGCGTACCATGGTCAAACCATGGAAGACCCTGTCAAATTCAACCTTGTATACCATGGTCAACCCAAGATAAACCATGTTCAAATCAACCTTGTACACCATTGTCAACCCAATATAAACCATGTTCAGATCAGCCTTGTATACCATGGTCAACCCAAGATAAACCATGTTCAAATCAACCTTGTATACCATGGTCAACCCAAGATAAACCATGTTCAGATCAACCTTGTATACCATGGTCAACCCAAGATAAACCATTTTCAAATGAACCTTGTATACCATGGTCAACCCAAAATAAACCTTTTTTAAATCTACCGTGTATACCATGGTCAACCCAAGATAAACCATGTTCAAATGAACCTTGTATACCATGGTCAACCCAAAATAAACCTTTTTCAAATCTACCTTGTATACCATGGTCAACCCATAAACCATGTTCAGATCAACCTTGTATACCATGGTCAACCCATAAACCATGTTCAGATCAACCTTGTATACCATGGTTAACCCATAAACCATGTTCAAATCAACCTTGTATACCATGGTCAACCAAAGATAAACCATGTTCAAATCAACCTTGTATACCATGGTCAACCAAAACTAAACCATGTTCAAAACAACCTTGTATACCATGGTCAACCCAAGTTAAACCATGTTCAGCTCAACCTTGTATACTATGGTCAACCCAAGTTAAACCATGTTCAGATCAACCTTGTATACCATGGTCAACCCAAGATAAACCATGTTCAAATCAACCTTGTATACCATGGTCAACCCAAGATAAACCATGTTCAAATCAACCTTGTATACCATGGTCAACCCAAAATAAACCATTTTTATATCAACCTTGTATACCATGGTCAACCCAAGATAAACCATGTTCAAATCAACCTTGTATACCATGGTCAACCCAAGATAAACCATGTTCAAATCAGCCTTGTATACCATGGTCAACCCAAGATAAACCATGTTCACATCAACCTTGTATACCATGGTCAACCCAAGGTAAACCATGTTCACATCCACCTTGTGTACCATGGTCAACCCAAGGTAAACCATGTTCAGTTATACCAGAATGTACAACAATATCAAACTATAGACCAAAAGGCACTGTAGAAATTACTCCAGAATATTTAACATTACCGTCAGGAGGACCATATGGGTCAATTGGAGCTAACCAAAATTATAACGCAGAACCATCTTATAGTAAAATAGTAGAAGGTAGACCAAAGACAGTAGGTACCCAAGAATATAACAAAGTACCATCTTATGGACCAATAGAAAAAGGTAGACCAAACTCGGGATTTATCTCAAATTATTGCGCAGTACCATCTCACAGCCTTAAAGTGGGAATTAGACCAAAAGGCACTGCAGGTGCTACCCCACTTAATGCAATAACTTCCTGTTTTAGTCCAGAAGTGGAAAATAGACCAATAGGTTATGTGAGAGTTAACTCAGAAGACAATACTATACCATCACTTAGTTTAGGAGTAGAAGGAAGAAGACCAATAGAATTTGTAGATACGATCCCAGATGCTACGATACCTTTCCACAGTCAAACATTAGGTGCGCTATCTAGTCCACGAAAATACAACTACATTCCATTTTATGCTCAGAAACTTACTTATGCACCAGTAAAGTATGAACAAACTCCATCTCCTGCTCAGAAAGCCAGCGGTAAACCAATACCATGTGACACACTTTCATGTTTTTCTCAAACGCCTTCAACTACAGATTTTGTAAAACACTTTTCAGGGTATATTCCTTCATTAACACCATTACACACAGTCCAGTACACAAGACCTGATATGATTCCCCTTCATAATGTACCAGGATTTTATTATCCAAAAAATTTCAAAGACGTTTGCAATACCATCGCTGAAAAAAGTCCTTTCAAACGTATGCAGGAATACGAAAACGTACCGATAAACTCCGGCATACTACCGTATGCAAGTCAGCCAACATCAGAGCGCCTTATAAAATATGAAACAGACAACAAAAACACAAAACCATGCCTATCATTGGAGTCTCCTCGTACACCACTTGGTCATCCCTGTGTTCCTTGGGCAGTGCAAGGAAATCCTTTTTTGCGAACAGATCAAACTTCTTATTTACCATCAGCACAACTTTCTAACTTTAATGTCCCATTGATACAATCAAACTTTCCTTGGTCACCATCAAATCAGCCCTGCATTTCATGGACAACCCAAGACAAACCACTTGTCCCCACTATCCAACCATGTGGATCTTATTTGCCATCAGTACAACCATGCAAACCAGCAGAAAAACCCTGTATACCTTGGGAAAAAACAGGCCATTTAGCTACTCAAGGAAAACCAATTGTTCCAGCAGAAAAACTAAGTGGATCTTATTTACATTTTAAACAACCTTATGTCACCAATATTCCATCACCTATACAGCAAGGTATACACAGTTTTCCATACAGCCAGACGCCTACCCCTTGGATTACTCTTGAGCAACCATTTTCACCATCAAATAAACCATGTGAATCTCATTTACCAATGACACGACCTTATGTAACAAATGTTCCATCATCAGTACAGACATTCAAACCTTGTTTGCCGTCAAAACAGGCATTTATCCCCCAAGCTACTCAAGGAAAACCATTCGTACCTGCAGAAAAACCGTGTGAATCCTATTCTCCTTTTGTTACCAATGCACTACCATCAATTGAGCCAAGTATACCTTGTATGCCGTCAAGTCAAAAATACGTCCCTCGAACTACTTCCGAACAAAAAATTATAAAATCAAAGAATCCAACTGAGTCTTATTCGCCTTTGACACAACATTATGAATCAAATGTGCCATCAACAGAAGCAAGCATTTCTTGGGTACCATCAATACAGGCATTTATCCCTCAAACTACTCTAGAACAACAAGTTTTCCCAACAAATAAACCATGGGTATCTTATGTACCTAATGCACAGCCTTATGAATCAAATATACCATCAACAAAACCGAGTTCTCTGGTAACATTGAAACAGCCATGTATTCCCTGGATATCTGAAGAAAAACCATGTAAACATTGGGTACAACCAATGGCAACTCAAATCAAACCAGTCATATCTACAGAGCGACCAATTATTCCATCAAATCAACCCCTTGCCCAAAAACAACCAGAAGTGTTGGCAATTGAAAGAATACCAACTATATCAAAACTACAACCGATTACTCCAGACCAACCCTCTATTCATTCGGAACAACCAATGGAAACCCAAGGAACACCAATTCTAACAAGGGAAAAACCTTGCAGCCCTTGGGCACAACCAATGCCGATTCAAAGAACACCAGTTAAAACTACAGAGAAACCAAAAATCCCGTTAGAACAGCCGTGTATTTCTCGGTTACAACCAAAATTGATAGCAAATCAAGAAACACCAATTATTATTCCTACTGAACAAAAAACTAAACCATGCACAAGTCAATCTTGTATACCATGGTCAACCATTGGGAAACAAGGTTCAACTCAACCTTGTATACCATGTACAAGTCAACCTTGTATACCATGTACAAGTCAATCTTGTATACCATGCACAAGTCAACCTTGTATACCATGTAATAGCCAACCTTGTATACCATATTTAAGCCAACCTTGTATACCATGTACAAGTCAACCTTGTATACCATGTACAAGTCAACCTTGTATACCATGTACAAGTCAACCTTGTATACCATGTAGAAGTCAACCTTGTATACCATGTTCAAGTCAACCTTGTATAAGTACAAGTCAATCTTGTATACCATGTTCAAGTCAACCTTGTATACCATGGTCAATCCAAGGAAAACCGGTCAAAATTGAACAACCCTGTATTAATTGGGTACGACCAAAGTTTATGACAACTAAAGGAAAACCATCTGCCCCAACAAAACAATCTTCTCTTATTATTTCATCTATAAAACCTTGTGGACAAACTTTAGATCGATTTTTACCACTGACACAACCATATATGCCTAGAGTTTGTACTGGTTTACCATATACATTGATTGGAAACCCATGTCTACCAAGTATGTCTAAAATGCAACGTTATTTACCATCTACAACAACTATGAAACCAAGTGTCCCATATGTGCAATCTAGTATACCTTCTACATCAACTGTAAAACCACATGTACCATTTATCATTGAAGAGCAACCTAATGTTCTATATGTGCAACCAATTGTACCATATACATCAACTTTAATAGAGCCATTTATACCATTTACCCAATCCAGTGAACCAAGTACATCAACTGTAAAACCCTCTGTACCAAGTTTCCCTGCAGTGCAACCTTGTGTACCAAACGTGCAAAGTGTACCTTACACATTAACTGATAAACCCTCTGTACCATGTTTGCCTGCAGTGCAACCCTGTGTACCAAACTTGCCAAGTGTACCATACACATCAACTGTACAACCCTCTGTACCAAGTTTCCCTGCAGTGCTACCATGTGTACCAAACGTGCCAAGTGTACCTTACACATCAACTGTTAAACCCTCTGTACCATGTTCCCCTGCAGTGCAACCATGTGTACCAAACGTGCCAAGTGTACCATACACATCAACTGTTAAACCCTCTGTACCATGTTCCCCTGCAGTGCAACCGTGTGTACCAAATGTGCCAAGTGTACCATACACATCAACTGTAAAACTCTCTGTACCATGTTTCCCTGCAGTGCAACCCTGTGTACCAAACATGAAAAGTGTACCATACACATTAACTGTGAAACCTTCTGTACCATGTTTGCCTGCAGTGCAACCTTGTGTACCAAGTGTACCATACACATCAACTGTGAAACCCTCTGTACCTTGTGTACCAAATGTACAATACACCTCAACCGTAAAACCCTCTGTACCATGTGTGCCTGCAGTGCCACCTTGTGTACCAAACGTGCCAAGTGTACCATACACATCAACTGTTAAACCATCTGTACCATGTGTATCAAGTGTGCCTGCAGTGCAACCATTTTTACCATATACATCAGATGTGAAACCATATGTACCATATACAATTGATCCATACACATCAACTTCTGAACCCTGTGATACATATCAATTGACAGTTAAACCATGTGTATCACATACATTAGATGTGAAACCATATGGCCTACCCTATTCACCAGTTGTATTAAACACTAAGCCTTCTGTATCATACAGTCAATCTCATGTGCCCTGTACTGTACACAAAATTTCTTATCGGCCAAAACAACCAAACTTACCAGTTTCACAAATTAATGCACCTTTTGAATCGCTGAAACCGACTTGTGTATCATTTGATATTTCGAAACGGCCTATTTTCCCTCGTTTATCATTAAGACAAGATCTTAGCGCACCTATTAAAGTATCAGAAATGACTTCTTTATTGCAAGAAAATCCACAAAAAACACCTAGATCAGAATCTTATGCATCTTGGCTTTGTCTGCAATCTGGTCGACCATCGATACTAAACTCACAACCATACGTTTCTGGTGTTCAAACTTTACAACCATTCGTATCTTTGGTACCAAGGTCAAATCATCCTTGCATAACATGTTCAACCCAGGATAAACCATATTCAACTCAATCAAACATACCATGCGAAATTCAACCTTGTGCACCATTGTCAACCCAGGGTCAACCGTGTTCAACAAAATCCTTTATACCATGTGAAACCCAACAGAGTATAACCAAACCTTGTATACTGTGGTCAACCCAGTATAAACCACGTGCAACTCAACCCTACAAACCATGCAAAACCCAACAGAGTATAACCCAACCTTGCATACCATGGTCAACCGAAAGTAGATCAAGTATGGGTCAGCCTTGTATACCTTGGCCAACACAGGGCAAACCAAGTCAAACTCGATCATACATACCATGTGAAACTCAACCTTCTACACCATGGTCAACCCAGGGTCAACCATGTTCATCTCAACCATGGATACCATGTGAAACTCGACCTTCTACACCATGGTTGACCCAAGGTCAACCATGTTCATCACAACCATGTATACCATGTGAAACTCGACCTTCTACACCATGGTCGACCCAGGGCCAACCATGTTCATCTCAACCATGCATACCATGTGAAACTCAACCTTCTACACCATGGTCAACCCAGGGTCAACCATGTTCATCTCAACCATGGATACCATGTGAAACTCGACCTTCTACACCATGGTTGACCCAAGGTCAACCATGTTCATCACAACCATGTATACCATGTGAAACTCGACCTTCTACACCATGGTCGACCCAGGGCCAACCATGTTCATCTCAACCATACATACCATGGGAAATTAGACCTTCTACACCATGTTCAACACAGGGTCAACCATGTTCATCCCAACCATGCATACCATGTGAAACTCGACCTTCTACACCATGGTCGACCCAGGGTCAACCATGTTCATCTCAACCATGCATACCATGTGAAACTCGACCCAGTACTACTCGACCTTCTACACCATGGTCGACCCAGGGCCAACCATGTTCATCTCAATCATGCATACCATGTGAAACTCGACCCAGTACTACTCGACCTTCTACACCATGGTCGACCCAGGGCCAACCATGTTCATCTCAACCATGCATACCATGTGAAACTCGACCTTCTACACCATGGTCGACCCAGGGCCAACCATGTTCAACTCGACCATGCATACCATGTGAAACTCGACCTTCTACACCATGGTCGACCCAGGGCCAACCATGTTCATCTCAACCATACATACCATGGAAAATTAGACCTTCTACACCATGGTCAACCCAGGGCCAACCATGTTCATCTCAACCATGCAAACCATGGGAAACTCGACCCAGTACTACTCGACCATCTACACCATGGTCAACTAAACCACACTTACCATGTGAAATAGAACCTTGCGCACCATGGTCGACCCAGAGTAAACCATATTCAACTCAACCAAGTGCAACTCAACCTAGCATACCATGGTCTTCCCAAGTCAAACTAATACAGCCTCGAATGACATCTGTTATATCAGGACCACAGCGTGTACCGTATGCATTTATAAAAGAACCTTTGGGTCAGATGCCTTCAGAACAAACTTATTTACCTTGGGTTGAAGACACACCTCCTACACCGTTTGTGTCAAACGCTAAACCTTGTGTTCTGCAGGAAAGACCTTATCAATCAGGACAACCATCCTCCCAAACGTCACAAATTAACAAGCCTTTCAAACCCTCTTATGTATCTTTCGACATTTTAAAACGGCCTATTTTCCCTTGTCTGTCATTAACACATGCTCCTAATGTACCTTGTCAATTATCCGACATGGATAGGACACATGGAATGCCACGCACACCATGCAGAGCACAATATTATACATCTTGGCCAAATAAAGAAACTGGTCAACCATGTATGAAAATTACAGAACCATGCATTCCTGGTGTACAAAGGGCAAACCCCTTTATAACTTTTGTACCAACTTCCAGGACATCTGGTATACCAACTGCACAATCTTCTTATGTAGCAATTTCTAAAACAAATGTTCCATATGTTCAAACTTCAGGCGCATCTGTTCCTTATCTACGAGCTTCACAGACATCTCTGCCCTGTGTACCATCTTCACAAATATTTGTTCCTTGTGTACCAACTTCGGAACCTTCTGTACTTTATGTATCAAATGCACAACCATCTGATGAACCAATCTCACAAATTTCACAATTATCTGTCCCTTATGTACCAACTTCCCAACCACGATATGTACCAACTTACCGACAATCTTATGTACCAATTTCACAAACATCTGTTCCTTGTGTACCAACTTCCCAACCTTCTTATGTACCAACTTCCCAACCATCGTATGAACCATTTTCACAAACACCTTTCCCTTGTGTACCAATTTCTCGACATTCTCATGTACCAACTTCCCAATCATCTTATATACCAATTTCCCTACCACCTTATGTACCAATATCAAAAACATCTGTCTCTTGTGTATCAACTTCCCGACCTTCTTATGTACCAAATTCCCAACCATCTTCACAAACACCTGTCCCTTATGTACCAACTTCCCAACCATCTTCACAAAAACCTGTCCCTTATGAACCAACTTCCCAACCATCTTCACAAACGCCTGTCCCTTATGTACCAACTTTCCAACCATCTTACGTACCAACTTCCCGACCTTCTTATGTACCAACTTCCCAACCATTTTATAACCCATTTTCACAAACATCTATCCCTTATGTACCAACTTCCCGACCTTCTTATGTACCAATGTCACAAACATCTGTCCCTTTTAAATTAACTTTCCAATCATCTTATGTACCAACTTCTCAACCATCCTACTTACCAACTTCCCAACCAACTGACCCTTTTAAGCCAAATTTTCAATCTCACATTCCTTGTTCACCAAAAGGACTACCACGTGCATTTCAACCTTGTTTAACTCGACCTTCTATACAATCGTCAACCCAAGGTCAACCCTGTTTAAGTCAACCTTCTACACAATCGTCAACCCAAAGTAAACCATGTTCAATTAGACCATACATACCATGCGAAACTAACCCTTGCGTACCATGGTCAACCCAAGGTAAACCATGTGTAAGTCAATCATATACAGGTCAATCGTATGTACCGTGGTCAACCCAAGGCCAACCTTGTATGCCGTGGTCAACCCAAGGGCAACCTTGTTTACCGTGGTCAACCCAACGTAAACCCTGTGTCAGTCAACCTTGCATTGGTCAACCTTGTGCGCCGTGGTCAACCCAAGGTAAACCCCGTGTCAGTCAACCTTGTGTGTCGTGGTCAACCCAAAGTAAACCCTGTGTTAGTCAACCTTGCATTGGTCAACTTTGTGTGCCATGGTCAACCCAAGGCCAACCTTGTGTGCCGTGGTCAACCCAAGATAAACCCTGTGTAAGTCAACCTTGCACTGGTCAACCTTGTGTACCGTGGTCAACCCAAGGTCAACCCTGTGTTAGTCAACCTTGTGTGCCATGGTCAACCCAAGGTAAACCATGTTCAACTAGACCATACATACCATGCGAAACTTACCCTTGCGTACCATGGTCAACCCAAGGTAAACCCTGTGTCAGTCAACCTTGTGTGCCATGGTCAACCCAAGGTAAACCATGTTCAACTAGACCATACATACCATGTGAAACTTACCCTTGCGTACCATGGTCAACCCAAGGTAAACCCTGTGTCAGTCAACCTTGCGTTCCATGGTCAACCCAAGGTAAACCATGTTCAACTGGACCATACATACCATGCGAAACTTACCCTTGCGTACCATGGTCAACCCAAGGTAAACCATGTTCAACTAGACCATACATACCATGCGAAACTTACCCTTGCGTACCATGGTCAACCCAAGGTAAACCCTGTGTCAGTCAACCTTGTGTGCCATGGTCAACCCAAGGTAAACCATGTTCAACTAGACCATACATACCATGCGAAACTTACCCTTGCGTACCATGGTCAACCCAAGATAAACCCTGTGTAAGTCAACCTTGCACTGGTCAACCTTGTGTGCCATGGTCAACCCAAGGTAAACCATGTTCAACTAGACCATACATACCATGCGAAACTTACCCTTGCGTACCATGGTCAACCCAAGGTAAACCCTGTGTCAGTCAACCTTGTGTGCCATGGTCAACCCAAGGTAAACCCTGTGTAAGTCAACCTTGCGTTCCATGGTCAACCCAAGGTAAACCATGTTCAACTAGACCATACATACCATGCGAAACTTACCCTTGCGTACCATGGTCAACCCAAGGTAAACCCTGTGTCAGTCAACCTTGCACTGGTCAACCTTGTGTACCGTGGTCAACCCAAGGTCAACCTTGTGTAAGACAACCTTGTTTACCGTGGTCAACCCAAGGTCAACCATGTGTATGTCAACCTTGTTCACCGTGGTCAACCCAAGGTCAACCATGTGTATGTCAACCTTGTTCACCGTGGTCAACCCAAGGTCAACCATGTGTATGTCAACCTTGTTCACCGTGGTCAACCCAAGGTCAACCATGTGTATGTCAACCTTGTTCACCGTGGTCAACCCAAGGTCAACCATGTGTATGTCAACCTTGTTCACCGTGGTCAACCCAAGGTAAACCCTGTGTAATTCAACCTTGCACAGGTCAACCTTGTGTGCCGTGGTCAACCCAAGGTCAACCCTGTATATGTCAACCTTGCACAGGTCAACCTTGTGTACCGTGGTCAACCCAAGGTCAACCCTGTGTAAGTCGACCTTGCACAGTTCAACTTTGTGTACCGTGGTCAACCCAAGGTCAACCCTGTGTAAGTCGACCTTGCACAGGTCAACCTTGTGTGCCGTGGTCAACCCAAGGTCAACCCTGTGTAAGTCGACCTTGCACAGGTCAACCTTGTGTGCCGTGGTCAACCCTAGATCAACCCTGTATAAGTCAACCTTGTGTGCTGTGGTCAACCCAGAGTAAACCATGTATACCATGTCAAACACAAGCTCAACCTTGTGTACCATGTCAAACACAACCTCAGCCTTGTGTACCATGTCAAACACAAGCTGAAATATGTATACCATGTAAAACACAAGTTAAACCTTGTATACCATGTCAAACACAAGCTGAAATATGTATACCATGTAAAACACAAGTAAAACCTTGTATACCATGTAAAACACAAGTAAAACCTTGTATACCATGTCAAACACAAGCTCAACCTTGTATACCATGTCAAACACATGCTCAACCTTGTATACCATGTCAAACACAAGTAAAACCTTGTATACCATGTCAAACACAAGCTCAGCCTTGTATACCATGTCAAACACAAGCTCAGCCTTGTATACCATGTCAAACACATGCTCAACCTTGTATACCATGTCAAACACAAGTAAAACCTTGTATACCATGTCAAACACAAGTAACACCTTGTATACCATGTCGAACACAAGCTCAACCTTGTATACCATGTCAAACACATGCTCAACCTTGTATACCATGTCAAACACAAGTAAAACCTTGTATACCATGTCAAACACAAGCTCAACCATGTATACCATGTCAAACACAAGTAACACCTTGTATACCATGTCAAACACAAGCTAAACCTTGTATACCATGTCAAACACAAGTAAAACCTTGTATACCATGCCAAACACAAGCTCAACCTTGTATACCATGTCAAACACAACCTCAACCTTGTATACCATGTCAAACACAAGTAAAACCTTGTATTCCATGTCAAACACAAGTAAAACCTTGTATACCATGTCAAACACAAGTAAAACCTTGTATACCATGTCAAACACAAGCTCAGCCTTGTATACAATGTCAAACACAAGCTCATCCTTGTATACCATGTCAAAGACAAGCAAAACCTTGTATACCATGTGAAACACAAGTAAAACCTTGTATACCATGTCAAACAAAAGCTCAGCCTTGTATACCATGTCAAACACAAGTAAAACCTTGTATACCATGTCAAACACAAGCTCAACCTTGTATACCATGTCAAACACAAGTAAAACCTTGTATACCATGTCAAACACAAGTAAAACCTTGTATACCATGTCAAACACAAGTAAAACCTTGTATACCATGTCAAACACAAGTAAAACCTTGTATACCACGTCAAACACAAGCACAATGTTGTATACCATGGTCAACTAAAGGCAAACCATGCACAAATAAACCTTATATACCATTTAGAACTAAACCTTCTGAAATACAAAGTATCCCTTGCATACCATATAAATTACCATGCACACAAAATATACCTCCTATTCCATTGAAATTACGATTTCCTAATCTGCCTTCAGGATGGACTTATCAACAAAAACTCCTTAAATCTTTTGTAACATTAAATAGTCCTCAAGATCCTTTTGATGATTATGTTCAATTAGTACCTTTAACGAAATCAGATCTAAGTATAACATCAAGACAGCCGTCTAAATGGCTTCAACCTGCCACAGGGCAACCTTCTGCGTCTTGGAGTTCACCAGGGATATCTCATATACCTCATATTTCAAAATGGCCGACTTATGAATCAAAAGTAAGTCCTTGTGTGGAAACAGGACAACCTTTCGTTCCATGGGCAACTTTAAGTCAATCATCTTTGCCTGGTACAACGTCGAAACAACCTTGTACGCCATGGACAGTATTGAAACAACCGTGGACAGAAACAAAACAGCCCTGTGTGCCTTATACACAAACAGCGCAGCCCCGTGTACCTCATGCACATCCAACACACCCCTGTGTTCCTTGTACACAAACAGCACAACCTTATATACAAACAGCTCAACCCTGTGTGCCTTATACACAAACAGAGCAGCCCCGTGTACCTCATGCACATCCAACACATCCCTGTGTGCCTTGTACACAAACAGCACAATCTTATATACAAACATCTCAGCCCTGTGTGCCTTGTACACAAACAGCACATCCCTGTGTGCCTTGTACACAAACAGCACATCCCTGTGTGCCTTGTACACAAACAGCACAACCCTGTGTGCCCTGTACACAAACAGCACAGCCCTGTGTGCCCTGTACACAAACAGCACAGCCCTGTGTGCCTTGTACACAAACAGCGCAGCCCCGTGTACCTCATGCACATCCAACACATCCCTGTGTGCCTTGTATAGAAACAGCACAGCCATGTGTGCCTTATACACAAACAGCGCAGCCCCGTGTACCTCATGCACATCCAACACATCCCTGTGTGCCTTGTACACAAACAGCACAACCTTATACACAAACAGCACAGCCTTGTGTGCCTTGTACACAAACAGCACAACCTTATACACAAACAGCTCAGCCCTGTGGGCCTTGTACACAAACAGCACAGCCTTGTGTGCCTTATACACAAACAGCACAGCCCTGTGTACCTTATGCACAAACAGCACAACCCTGTGTACCTTGTACACAAACAGCACAGCCCTGTGTACCTTGTACACAAACAGCAGAGTCATTTGTGCCTTATGCACAAACACCTCAGCCCTGTGTGTCTTGTACACAAACAGCACAGCCCTCTGTGCCTTATGCACAAACAGCACAGCCCTGTGTACCTTGTACACAAACAGCACAGTCATTTGTGCCTTATGAACAAACACCTCAGCCCTGTGTGCCTTGTACACAAACAGCACAGCCCTGTGTGCCTTATACACAAACAACACAGCCCTGTGTACCTTATGCACAAGCAGCACAACCCTGTGTACCTTGTACACAAACAGCACAGTCATTTGTGCCTTATGCACAAGCACCTCAGCCTTGTGTGCCTTGTACACAAACAGCACAGCCCTGTGTGCCTTGTACACAAACAGCACAGCCCTGTGTGCCTTGTACACAAACAGCACAGCCATGTGTGCCTTGTACACATACAGCACAGCCCTGTGTGCCTTTTACACAAACAGCACAGCCCTGTGTGCCTTGTATACAAACAACACAGCCCTGTGTGCCTTGTACACAAACAGCACAGCCCTGTGTACCTTATGCACAAGCAGCACAACCCTGTGTACCTTATGCACAAGCAGCACTACCCTGTGTACCTTGTACACAAACAGCAGAGTCATTTGTGCCTTATGCACAAACACCTCAGCCTTGTGTGCCTTGTACACAAACAGCACAGCCCTGTGTGCCTTGTACACAAACAGCACAGCCCTGTGTGCCTGGTGTAACAAATGCACAACCTTGTATACCTTGCACTCCATGGAAACAACCTTGTATACCTTGTTCTCCATGTCAATCACCTTGTATACTATGGAAACAACCTTGTTTACCTTGCACTCCATGTCAATCACCTTGTATACCATGGAAACAACCTTGTATACCATGGAAACAACCTTGTATACCTTGTTCTTCATGTCAACCACCTTGTTTACCATGGGAACAACCTTGTATACCTTGCACTCCATCTCAATTACCTTGTATACCATGTAAACAACCTTGTATACCTTGCACTTCATATCAACCACCTTGTATACCATGTAAACAACCTTGTATACCTTGCGCTGGATCTCAATCACCTTGCATTCCATGGAAACAACCTTGTATACCTAGCACTCCATGTCAATCACCTTGTTTACCATGGAAACAACCTTGTTTACCTTGCGCTGGATCTCAATCACCTTGCATTCCATGGAAACAACCTTGTATACCTAGCACTCCATGTCAATCACCTTGTATACCATGGAAACAACCTTATAAACCTTGCACTCCATGTCAATCACCTTGTATATCATGGAAACAACCTTGTATACCTAGCACTCCATGTCAATCACCTTGTATACCATGTAAACAACCTTGTAAACCTTGCACTCCATGTCAATCACCTTGTATACCATGGAAACAACCTTGTTTACCATGTAAACAACCTTGTATACCTTGCACTCCATCTCAATCACCTTGTATACCATGGAAACAACCTTGTATACCTTGCACTCCATATAAACAACCTTGTATACCTTGTATACCATGTAAACAACCTTGTATACCTTGCACTTCATATCAATCACCTTGTATACCATGTAAACAACCTTGTATACCTTGCACTTCATATCAATCACCTTGTATACCATGTAAACAACCTTGTATACCTTGCGCTGGATCTCAATCACCTTGTATACTATGGAAACAACCTTGTTTACCTTGCACTCCATCTCAATCACCTTGTATACCATGGAAACAACCTTGTATACCTTGTTCTTCATGTCAACCACCTTGTTTACCATGGAAACAACCTTGTATACCTTGCACTCCATCTCAATTACCTTGTATACCATGTAAACAACCTTGTATACCTTGCACTTCATATCGATCACCTTGTATACCATGTAAACAACCTTGTATACCTTGCACTTCATATCAATCACCTTGTATACCATGTAAACAACCTTGTATACCTTGCGCTGGATCTCAATCACCTTGCATTCCATGGAAACAACCTTGTATACCTAGCACTCCATGTCAATCACCTTGTATATCATGGAAACAACCTTGTATACCTAGCACTCCATGTAAACAACCTTGTAAACCTTGCACTCCATGTCAATCACCTTGTATACCATGGAAACAACCTTGTTTACCTTGCACTCCATGTCAATCACCTTGTATACCATGGAAACAACCTTGTTTACCATGGAAACAACCTTGTATACCTTGTACTCCATCTCAATCACCTTGTATACCATGGAAACAACCTTGTATACCATGGAAACAACCTTGTATACCATGGAAACAACCTTGTATACCTTGTACTCCATATCAATCACCTTGCATTCCATGGAAACAACCTTTTTTTTCTTCAGAAAAACCTGTAGTACCTTCTTCAGAATCAACAAAACCATGTGTACCATCATGGTGGCCCTATACATCATTTCCACAAGCAAAATCATCTTTTACGCCAACATCACAACCATTTGCAAATACAGCCGTAACTTCTTCACCATATACAAGTTTTAGTAACAGAGAATATAAACCATATGTATCGCAAGGACTAACATATTATAATGCCCCTCTACCATACACAAAACAATATGTTCAAAGTAACAGTTGTCCAATTAATGATAATGCAATTGGTAATAATGCTTATGACGATGGATTTTGCAAAGCTCTTCGACAGAACGATATGCTAAGAGCTCCAGACATTGATATGCAAGCTCTGATAAAGCGTATACAAATGTGTGCGGCAAATAATCTTGCAAATACAAATGTTAGCGCAGAACATTTACGAGAAAAATCTATACCGTTAGGAGATATAGTTGTTGCTAATTCCGATTTCAAGCAAAAACCATTCTTCTCAAAGACCGTAGATGGCTTAGAAGTCAAAGGTTATATAAATAAAGTTAAAGTACTAAAAGCAAAGATAGTATACGAATCTGATGAAGTAGACGTTCCTAATTTTGTACCAGTAGTAAAGTGTGGTGAAACTAGAACCCCAAAACAGATACAAAGTTTAGCAGCGGATATAGTCAAAGGTCTTCACGAAGAGCCAGTTCTAGTAAGTGCTCTTGGTCCAACTGATCAAGGACGAGTTATAATGAACAATATGACGTTAGACAAAGGGAAGGCTTTCGTCTGGCCAGCTGTTTGTGAAAACGACGAAGCATATACACATAGTGGGAGCTGTAAGAAATGTCGTCAAGGTTGGCAATGATGGACATAAAAATAGTAGTAGAAATTGTGATAAATAAATGTTGTGGTTGTTTATCCAGTCCATAGATAGAGCTAGCCCAATTTGAGCCTATAATAGGCATGCAGAAAGAAGAGAGTAAAAGAGCTGGATTGGCAATGATGGACATGAAAATAGTAGAAGAAAGTGAAAGAAATAAACTGTTGTTGATGTGTCTCCAGTCTATAAGTCCAACTTAAGCCTATAGAATTGGCATGTAGAAAAAGAGAGTGAGAGAGTTGTAATAGAAAATGAATTCGTGCTAGATAGTAATAGATAATGAAGTGATATGAAAAAGAAAATATAAAAAAGACGTAGTGACTGTGGTTTAAAAGAAGAAGCATAATTGTGTTTCAAAGGAGACGTAGTGACTGGTATAGAAAAAGGTATGCTTAGATGATTTGGTCACATTGAGAAAATGAATAAAGGAAGATAAACGAATCAGGTGTATGCGACTAGTGTGGATGAGAACGTTGGAAGTGGAAAACCTCGACGAACGCAAATCGGGGACGTTCAAAAGAAATGTCAGGCCAAGAGTACCCTCAACAGACGATCGTACGAGTATATGAAGAGATTGATAACGTACGAGCGAGAGAAGTATGCAAGGATCGTGGTAAGTAGAACGAGGTAGTATCTGCCTACCCCTCCGGAAAAGACGCGTGATTCATGTATGTATGAAGAAAATAAAGAGTTAAATGGTTTATCACACATACTGAAAATATATTGTCTCCGTCGCGTCGTGAGTAAATAAAGTATACAGAAATTTAAAGCGCTGTTGTAGGCGCCCAAAGGTATGGGCAAAAAGGGAACTTATAATATTTTCATAGGTTGCTATGACATTTCTCGTACTGAGGTACAGAGGCGCCCTCAATTTCCACGCCTATTCTCTTTCCGCAAAACTCTAGTACGGCGCTTACATCTCTTCTTTTTTTTTGTGTGGGACTCCGAGTCGTCCAACGACCCGATTAACCCTGGTGTCAGAGTTTTTCAACCGCCTACTACCACTAGTAGGCCTCTAACATGGTTGTGTTACGACCGCAGTCTAAGTAATCATAGACAGCAACCGGGACCGACGGCTCAAAGTGCCCTCCAAAGCACGGAACCATTTCTTTTCGGACAATCAGTTGGTTCACCCTGCAATGTCTTAATTAGACCGGGAACAAATTCACAAAGTGATAAATATCAACTATGTGAGTGTCCCACCGAGAATCGAACCCGGAACCTCTGCGTAGCTGTCAGTCGCACTACCACAGCGCCACATCGGCTTACATCACTAATCGACGCAAATAAGCCACTTATTTCAATGACCGAGTAAAATGCAGGATAGCATCCAGTCACTCCAATTAGCCAATTTTGGCAGCTGTCAAACTCAAGCTAAGTCTTTGATATTAGGTCTATTTTTCTTTTTTGGCATACAGGTTTGACGGATGCCAAAATTGGCCTAATGGAGTAACTCGGGAGTAGTGATTAGAGCCTCCAAACAGGTTATAGCAAAATAGCCTCAGCAAAGTACGACAAATAATGTCGTAGGTACACGCTCGTGAGACATTTTCTGTATTTTCATTGTAAGTGTGTAAATTTGTAAAATATGCAAAGTATTGTAAGTATTGGTGTTGAAGTACATTCAAGATCAAAAGGAGTGAAATGTTTTTGTTCAATTCATGAATATTGATTACATTTACATTTTACACTGCATTCGTTGCGCGTATTTTATGTAAAGCCGTTATTTTAAATGTTGAAACTGTTTTTTCTTTTTATGCGAATGTTTTTGGATTCGTTACCTAACACTAGAAGAAAATGCTGAGATATAAGAGTTTGCCTACCCTGCAAGAAATAAAGGTGTGATGTGTAATGCGTGTATATGCGTGTGTGTATATGAATATGTGTTCTTGTAAGTGTATACATGTGTGTGTGTATGTGTGTGTGTTTGTGGATGTGATTTTATGTGGGTGTGAATTTGTGTGGGTCTGTATGGGTTTGTGTCAGTGTGGAAGTATACTGGTGTGGGTGGGTGTGGGTATGGGTGTCTGTGGGTGTGGGTGTGTATGTATGTGGATGTGGGTGTGTGTAGGAGTGTGTGTGAGTATGTGCGGGAGTGGGTGTGAGTGTGAGTGTATGGGTGTGGATCTGTGTGCGTGTGTGTATGTGGGGATCTGTTTGCGTGTGTGTATGTGGGGATGTGTGTAGCTGTAGGTGTTTGTGCTTTGTGGGTGTGACTGTGTGTGGGTGTAAATGTGTGTGGGTGTGGATATGTGTTGGTGGATTCTGCAAAAAGAAGAATAAAAGTAACTTGGCGGGAGGTATTAAAAATAACCAGAAATATTTAGAGAGTGAATCATTCAATGAAAATAAACAAATCAACATATCCGCTTGCATATTTTATTTGTTCAGTTTCAGGGGCTGATTGACCTCTTGAAAATTTTTATCTATTATGAACATCATTTTTTTCATATTATATTATATTTGTACATTCATTTTCAATGTAAATCTAATTTTAAAACGTACAAGTTTAAAGTAATAATTTGTAAGTTCTACATTAATTTTGGGTGTCTTCATAATGACTCCATCTGCACTATCGTCTAGGTAGTATCATAGTATATACTTTATTTACACAAAAGTATATAAGTATAAAGGGACAAACGTAATATAATTTTAAGACCTCAGTGATGTCGGCTTAGAATAGCATCACTATTTGTCAAACGCGGCGATAGCGACCGTATTTTAATAGCCGTTACCACTCCCCCTACCCCGCAAGGCATAAAGGCGTGATATGTGCATGTATACATAATTCTTAGATGCGTGTTGTACATCGACCTACTTGCGAATTATTTTTATTTATCTGAAAATGTAGTTCTTAAGCCTTGAGGTTTATCTTTTAATAAGGTATGTCGGGTTGTTTTTTAACTCTACAAGATGTAAGGAACAGCCCTACGAATATAGGATGCGACCATGAAACTGAACAACTTTCCCTTGGGAATATATGTCAGGAAATAGAAAATAAATTCGACCTCCCAAACAAAATCACAATCAGCTGACTGTAAAAAGTAAAACAACACTGTTCCTAGATTAGTGTGAAATTATACTAGTGACTGATAGCGAAAACTCAAGACGGGCTGGTGATAAGGAAAAACTGTCCAGAAACATAAGTTGAAAAATGCCAAAATTATTTTGAGTTTCCATAGTAACTCAAATCAGTTGATTGGCAATTTTGTATGGGAGGTCCAATATTTTTTCATATTTCTACCTATGTTCCTTGGGGAAAGTTGTTCCTTATCACCAGCCCGTCTTAAGTACCTCTATTAGCTATCGGTCACTAGTAAAATTTCACCCTATATGTTACTTTAGGAAAGAAGTTCAGTTTGATGGCCTGCATATTAGTATAAGAAGGGCTGTCCCTTACACCCTGTATAAGTCAAACAGTACACCTACTGTTTATTCGGAAGAAATGCAAGTGTGTAATTAAAATAAGCTATGTATGAGACTGATTGTCATAATTTTGTGATTATGTTGTATGAAATTGTAAATAAAATTTAATTTTTAAATCTACACAGTACCTATTTTAAGTTATTCCCAAGACTAGCCCGTTGGCGTAGTGGATAGTACCCCTGCCTGCTACGCCGAGGGTCGTGGGTTCGAACCCCACATAGCACAAGTACTTTGTAAGTTACTTTTTATATATTTGTGTGGGGTCTAGATGTTTTCTATGTATTGTATGTATGTATTAACAAAAAAAAATGTATTATATCAGCAATCTTGTTCTCATAGGTACAATCTTAGTTTGGAGCTAGATGGCGATGTGCGAAATTTCCTAGATATTTGTTAATTTATAATTTTGTGCTTTATTCTTTATTGAGCATTAACACAACAATCATTTTGTTTTAAAGTAGTTCACGAAGGTGAGCTTATCTCTATAAAGAGATCTCTTCCAGCCAACCTGTAAATCTAAGTATGAAATAAATACGTGCGGGGACAAGATCTCAATAAACTAGAGCCAGCTCTTTGTAGAGCCAATAGTTTCCATAACTATTAAGCCTATATTCATCATTTTGTTTTTTGTAACACGTAAAAACTATTGTTCCGCATTTATTATGATTTCCGACAAAGTTACAGTTGGTGATTGAGGTTTTAAGCTTGGACTATTCATTGGGTCAATAATGAAATAAAAATTAAATTTATTCAATGTATGATATTTAAAAACACTTATTGAGGTCATAATCCGTTATTATAAAAAAAAATTGTAAAACACAATTTTCATTTTAATAACAATTTTGTATTGTCCTAATAGAAAACCGGCTCTGCCTAATAGGCACTGCCTCGGCTAATCACACGGCATGTAACTTTACACCACCACCAATATGAGATAAATAGATAAATCAAATTTAAACTTTAATTTGACATTGGTTAAAAATTTTACACGTACATCATCACTGTAAAGACATAGGATACTACTAAAATAGTAAATGTATCTCTTATTTTTTTATGTATGTTGTTAACTTGTTATGTAAACTGAGATTTTCTAAAAAATAACCTACTTAGAAATAAATACTTTCAAATTCAAACAAAAAGTCAAACACTTCCAATTTGACGCAAACGAGCCCATACATTTGGGCAACAAAGTTATTGGATTAATAAATAAAAACAGCTAAAAATAAAATTTAAAGAAAACAAAACAGTTTTTCCGATTTTTGAGATTTTAATATCTCATTCATAAAAGACGACAAAAAACTGTTTCTATTTGCGTTTTCTTTGAAACAAAAATATTTTTAAGTGAAATCTAAAAAAAAATATACTGAAAAAAAAAAATTGTAGTAAAAATAATCCACACTTCTTTTACCTTCTAAGGGAAAAGATTCATAAAGGAAAAGAGTTAACCTTGGCACAGTCTCAGCTAAAATTAGGGTACTCTTAAGCAGGTAGGTAGTTAGGGCGCAATTATAGTTGAAAAGGGGATAAAATCAGGAGAATGGACCCGAGGCCCTTAGAGATCCGTGGCCTAAAATAGAGATAATATAACATTTTGGACAAATTACAGACAGAGAGTTTTTTTTTGTTTGAGTTATATTTGTGGAAACTGACTAAACTAGTGAATTAGCTATTGAAGTACAAAGTAATTGAAATGAGCCATGCAAAAAAATTACAACTAATCGCTTTGGACGTGGTTTCAATTCCTATTCCTAAGAAATTGGATTATAGCGTAATTATTTTCAAACCACGCCACGGTACGTTAAACCATGTCAAAGGCTTACTAAGTAGTAGCAGGCGGGTAAAAACTCTGACGCCAGACTTATCGGGTTGTTTATCGACGCGGGGTCTCAAACGAAAGGAAGAAGATGGCATGTTTGGTAAATGACAAGCGCAATGCGGTGGTGCGGCTTCGTGTATACTTTTACATGTGGTTTCAAACAACTCCTCTCTTCAGTACACTAAACGGACCTAATACGTCAAAAACTTGCTGCACCACTTTTCCGAAAAAAACGAACCAATAAACACACTAAATTTTCACAAAAATTATATAAAATCTACTAAGTAATGACAATAAAAAGTAGAATTCAATCTCTGGGAATTCAATCCCTGGCCTACGCTAACTTTTCAACAACTTCTTATTTTCATTTATGAAAATAATACATCGCTATGAGTGCAAAATAAACCATAGTACATCTACTTACGCTTTGAAAATACAGTCTTATCTGAGAGCCTAAATATTTTCTCCCCAGGGACACCCACCTAGATCCATCTCTGTCGGTTACCCAAGAGCTTGCTAAATGGAAGGGCATTAGGGGGGCAAGGGGGGTAGAACTGAGATGGACCGCTGAGTGAAAGTTAGAGTTTTAACGAGGGAAATGGACAGGTATTCAAGAAACAAACATAGAATGTTATGTATACCTATTAGTAATAGCTGTTGGTGTACTTTCATATTTTGCGCGGTGAGGGAATTCCTGGATTATTCTGAATAACACACTGTAAATACTTAAATTATAAAAAAAATTATTGACGTATCTACGAAAGAAATATATATATACTAGATTTCCCGCTGCCACTCATTTTCCTGTGGTAATAGTGTTTTTCCTGCGGTAAAAAATAGCCTATATGTTATTCCAGGTTATACTCTACCTGTGTTCCAAATTTCATCCAAATTGGTCTAGCCGTTTGAGCGTGAAGAGGTAACATACACACACACAAACTCAGATTTATAATATTAGTCCGAATACGGCGTAGCATCACGTAGCAAGTATCTACGAAAGCGATTTAGATAGTTTTTTACTAATTTTGGTGACCAGCTGCGTGAAACCTTTTTATAGTGGCATTTTAAATTCGGTACAAATATTTTCTAGGTGAATTCTACTTAACTGAACAACATCTGTTAGTCACTTTTTTTGTAATACGAAAAAGAATTACGACCTCTCTTTAAAATGACACATTGTTTTGATATGTGGAGTCCATATTCTTGTCCGTATTTAGAAGAAAAGTTAATAATAAAAGTTATTCAGTTTTATGTGTAGAACACATCCTAAAAATCCATAGATTAGAATCTAACACGCATGGACGTTATGATGTGAGCCACCGCACAAATGATAAAATCTGACAGCTGCAATTTGTACCGGCGACGTGTGCCATTATATCCTGTGTTCGAATAGAATATCGTAAACTCCTTTCGTCGAAAATCTGGAACCGGCAAAATACCGAACACGCACCGCATTTTGAAAGCAAGCACAAAATGTATGGCGATGACTGTCCAGTCTCAATAATACACAACTACCTACATTCACTCGGTCAGCGGCTTTATCATCGCTTAAACCCGCTTCAAGCCGCTAAAAGGCTTGTAACTCTCTAAGTGCGAAGTTCGGCCGAAACTGTTAACTAGCCTCCTGTTCCCTTAGAGCAAAGAAACTGTCTAGAGAGAACCCACAAGGAACCAAAACGAAGCCATTAAAAAGTCGTCACAGTTGGAGTTTGCACCTGACGGCCGATGTGGCGCAGTGGTAGTGCGACTGCCTGCTACGCAAAGGTTCCGGGTTCGATTCTCGGTGGGACACTCACAAAGTTGATATTTACCTCTTTGTGAATTAGTTCCCGGTCTGGTTAGGACATTGCAGGGTGAACCAACTGATTGTCCGAAAATAAATGGTTCCGTGCTTCGGAGGGCACGTTAAGCCGTCGGTCCCGGTTGCTGTCTATGATTACTTAGACGGCGGTCGTAACACAACCATGTCAGAGGCCTACTAGTGGTAGTAGGCGGTTGAAAAACTCTGACACCACGGTTCATCGGTTCGTTGGACGACTCGGTGTCCCACACGAAAAGACAAAGAGACAATACAAATAAACACACAAAATCAGTAAGCTCAACAACGATCAACTGTCATTCTATTGATGACACTATTGTCTCAACTTTTTTTGCGGCATACGACACGGCAAGGTAAGAAAAAACGGAAGTATCTGATTTTCTGGAAAAAGATTTAATATTCTACATAAACTATTCGTGCATTTCGTCGAGTTTTATATCGCCAATTTCCATGGTATTACTTTGGTTGTTCGCAGGGTTGCTTCTGAAAGATTTCTTTGATCTGAGCAGTGGACCACTGCTCAGATCAACATTCGGCGCCTCCGAGAATTCATAAATCTTTTACTGAGAGTGCTAGTTTTAAACTATATACAAGGTCATTTTAAATTAAGATGCTCCTTGGCATAACACAATACCTTACAATGGTAATATAACACATAGGTGATGGGCCTTCACCACTTCCTTCCAATTCCATAAAAATTTCATGAAAACGTAATTAATCGAAAATCCATTTTGGTTGAATTGAAGTAGGTAGGTACTAGGTAAGTCTTGAAGCTTATGGACTTATTTCAATCAAGGATGTCTTATATTTGATACTGTCATGATACTATTCTTGACGAAATCGGGTGATATTATTCTACATCATACTTTCGTTACTTACATTTTTTAAATATTGTTGTGCGATGCCGGCTTAGAATAGCATCGCCTCATTTTTTTCCGTGTGTTGTAGAGGCGACTAAGGGACTCGAGGATTTAACGTGTATTGCAATTTTAGGCGATGGGCTGACATGTGACTATAGCGATACACAATTCTAAGTGACCCTTTAATTATTATTAACATTCATACTATACATTCATATACATATTTTTATCTCTTGCGGGGTAGGCAGAACGTAAACAACCGTAAAAAACAAACATTTGGTGATCATTTAGAACATTGTGTATCAACATAGTGACAGGTTTTCACCCTATCGCCTTAAATTAAAATAAACATGTAACCCTTAATCGCCTCTTAGGACATCCATGGGGACGAAATGGGGTGATGCTATTCTATTCCGGCATACATATTATACATTCATTAATAACAGAATTTTTAATACCATTTCCTGTGCTCCATTCCAAAGCCGTAAGCGTAATTATACTCTTTCTACTTCGTATACATAAATGATAAGCCAAAGTATTCGCCTCAAATAATACTCATCGGATATTTCAAGCCGAAATAACGATTTATTATTCGGGATTGACATAAAGAAATTGGTAGAGAGAGTTCTCTAAACAAAGACATTTATAGCCATACTAAGTTTTATATTCACCGTGTGATATCAGCGTAGAATAGCATCACACTATTTCTTTTCCGTGAGAACAAACTAACTCGACGCTTACATGCGTTTTGCAATTTTAAGCGATAGTATATAACAACCTGTAACTAATATTAATTTTATAACAAAAATGTGAATGCTTTTGATTAATAATTTATTTCTATAGTAGGTAATTAAGTGACAATATTTTTATTAATTTATTAAAATTGTTGTATACTTTTAATTCTTAACCTGGACATCATAAATTCTATTCAAATATTTGCATGCCAGCTGCTGGCGCAACATGCATGAACTACTTGTAAAACAATGAATCCACCTGTTTGTGTACCATGTTTGCCTGCAAATACATTTATTCTTATTCTTATGGCGATACATAATTAACTGAATGACCCTCAAATACTTGTCAGACGTGTCGAAACTGTTTCTTTTACAGCTTTTTACGCTCTGCCTAAGCCACAAGGGATATAGGCGTGATATTTGTGTGTGTATGTATGTTCAGGGCAGAGTTCACATCGCATCCTCAACAGCCACTGACCATTCCCTGGGTTCATTCGCCTTTGACGATACCTCACGGTTTGAAATGAGGTGATGTTATTAAAATTCGGCACTACACGGAAACCCAATATCGAATATCTACTAAATTAATGAAATGAAATGACCTTTACTCAGTGAGAATAGAACTATCACTTACGTCATGGTCCGCCATTGTAATAAAAAAAAATACAATTTTCTTTAATTTTTATAACATTTTTTTTGTCTTGAATGCTGGGCCACCGAGAAACAACACGTGGAAAAAATCAATGCAGCCGAAATGCGGATATATTGATAATGTGTCAAATAAATACATCCGCGGCAGCTTCAAAGTGAGACCAATACCTGAAAAAATTAAAGAAACGCAACTGCGCTGGTACGGCAACGTCTTCGTCGTTCGTCTGGTATTAGCACCTAAGAAATAACTCGCTCTGACGTCACTAGCGTAGAGATATGTCGCAGTCGCGGTGCGCGTGCTAGCACTGCTGAAGACCACATGACAAGGAAAGTGCTCCAGCTTTCGAAAGGACCAAAAAACCGTAGAAGACCCCGATTTACATGGATAGCGGTTTTAAAAAAAACATCTCGAAAACGACGATGTGGACCCCTTGACGACCCAGAAACTACATTATGCCACTGTAGTGACAATTAAGCTTCAAGTTATTTCAGACGACTATCAAAACGGTTACAACATTAATATTAGACAAAGAGAGTGCAGTTACAAGAACAGTTTTCTGGCTTCACTCAGATTGTTCGCAGATCTCTATCTATCCAAATTTTTTGATCATTCAAGTTCTCGAACATAAAGCAAAAGAATTGTCATTAGAATTTTAAATAGACTTCTGAGATACTTTCTGAGCAGCTTCGGTAGATTTGCACAGGAGAATGTATTTAGATGAGTTCTTTTTGAAGCGGAATTGGTAAAAGGCAAGGTGAATCTTAAGAGTGAATTGCACACGCACCGGCCGATTTTGCGATTCGTAGCATGCTGCGACATGTGCAATGTTATAAAATTTTCAATGCGATTTTGTAAATTCCTTTCGTCAAAAAACCGGTTACGACAAAACCCCGCAAAATCTTGCGGTGCGGTGCGTGTAAAATGGCATGGGATATTAGCACTCACAGTGCTATACAGGATGTAAAAATATTAGCTGCAAACATTTTAAGGGATGAACCAATCCGTGAAAGTGAACAATTTACCCATGGAACATATTAATGATAAAAAATGGTCCTCCCTTACATATTGACCCGGCACGCTGGAATATTTTGTATGGGAAGTTAATTTTTTTTACTCATTTTCCCTGAGGAAATTTGTTCAGTTTCATGGGCTAGATTACCCCTTACCTATTTGCAGCTTATATTTTTACACCTTATATTCATGAAAGACTGTGGCCGAGATTCGAACCCGGGATCGAGAAGTTAACTAAAATAAAACCAGTAGGCCTCTGACAACGTGTGTGACAACCGCAATCTCAGTAAATAATCAAAGAAATAAAAGGATAGCGCATTTTTAAAAAGCTAGGGATGAATTAAAGGAATTGTCAGCAGCCTTTCCTGTGACTGCAACTTCGAGCAACGGGTCTCCGGGTCGGAACGAGACGGAATACCGTGTTGCTCGGAGGACTGCAACAAATGTACTGCGCTCGCCAATACAAACTCAAACTCAAATTCGTTTATTGCAAGATACCCGCCCGTAAAGAGTCCCCCTGTCAAACGTGGTGAGTATGGCAAACACACCCGGATAAGGTTCATGTCCAACAGTGGACTGTAGTGGCTGACGATAAATTTATTATTATTTATTTAAGTATTTATTTAACTTATATTACATTTGATCTTATAATCTATAAAAATCGCCAAACTGCTATGCAGTTTGTTGGCGATATAATGCACTCTTACTTACTACTGCTTTATACCTACTTTACTTTAAATACTTACATATAATTAATACAGACACTACTAAGTAACTTTAAATTATGTAGACTTATCTAATAGAAAAATTTTTAACTTCTTTTTCAAAATATATCTGCTAAGTTTATTCTCGCTTCTTAATCAGTCTATATCATTAAAAATCCCAGGAATGGCAAGGGGTTAAAGGGATCTCAAGACGGACTCGTGATAAAGAACAAATTTTACCAAGGAACATAGGTGAAATACATACATACATACACATATCACGCCTATAATCTCTTGCGGGGTAGGCAGAGCGTAAACAGACATTGGCGCCACGTCCGACAAATATTTGAGGGTCAATTGGAAAATTGTGTATCGACATAGTGACAGGTTGTCAGCCCATCGCCTAAAATTGCAATACACACCCTCGAGTTCATTGTCGCCTCTTACGACTCCCACGGGAAAGAAATGGGGAGATGCTATCCTAAGCCGGCATCACACGGCTCGACATAGGTGAAATCATATTATTATTAATTAGCCTACTTGACCCCACTGCTGAGCAAAGGCCTCCCCCGCAATATTCCATTCTTTGTTGTCATATTTGAAAATATGACAAAAATATTTTGATTCCCACAGTTACTCATATCAGCTAATCGCCAATTATGTAAAGGACCAAATTTTTCTTCGTATTTCAACCTATGTTTCTTAAAAAAACTTGTCCCTTATCACCAGCCCGTCTTGAGATTTTGCTATCGGTCACTAGTTAAATTTCACCCTATATTCTCTTGAGGTAATTAAGGCTACCGTGCCCTTTGAACCGGAACACGGAAATGCAAACACTACAGGATGACGACAAGAAAAGGGCTGACCTCCAGACAAGGCTTGCACAAGACCCTACCACAAAAAGTCACTCAATTTAGCCGTGTCATGCCGGCTTAGAATAGCATCACCCCATTTCTTTCCCGTGGGTGTCGTATGAGGCGACTAAGGGACGCGAGGGTTACATGTGTTTTGCAATTTTGGGCGATGGGCCGACAACCTGTCACTATAGTGATACATAATTATCTGAATGACCCTCAAATGTTTGTCAGACGTGTCGTAAATGACTGTTTTTCGGCCGTTTACGCTCTGCCTACCCCGCAAGAGATATAGGCGTGATATATGTAAGTAATTTATTCGCAAGTTATTTACAATTACTTGATCTGCTTATTAAACTTTTAAACTTTGCAACAGTATTGATTAATTAATATAATAGAGTTGAAAAACATTCTTTAGTTCAAGGATGCACGTACAGTCAAGCTCACGTGCGGTTAGACACTTGAACTGCCAATGTAAGTCTTATACGCGCGGCATAAGAACGGTCCAAAGTACAAACTGTCTTACCCAGCTTGGTCTTGACTGTACATATGCCAGTAAGGCACTGACCTCTATATTATACTAGTACGCAGTAAGGTGATTCGCACACGTGCCGGACGATGCGGCGACGTGTGCCACATGACATCCGGTTTTTGTGTGGGATTTCGAAAGCTCCTTTCGTCAAAAAGACGATTTCTTTTTTTTATTTGTCTTCGGTCTTTGCCATTAAAAGAACTAAAATAATATAATTGCTACAGTAAGTTTCTTATTTTTCGCCGAGTACCGGCCACTGAAAAAAATGGAAATCCTGCCATTTTAGTCCTATAAACCAAAACATTTTAGAAGTAAAGTTAAAAATCTCAATGCAGTTCTAGCGCTTTGTTATGACTACTGGCGATGTGTCAAAGTATATCTTTGTTTATGACAATTGAATTCTGACGTTTAATAAATGAAACTTGTTAATACGAATAACCTAAATGTATCCTTTTCAGCACATTGAAAGAGCAATAAATAAAAATTGGGTGAAATTATATATTCTGTTGTTATTTTAGTCTGGTTTCAATAACTAGGGTAAGCAATTTTAAAATACATTTTAAAATCAGATAAATTGAAAACACCCTTGTCTATTAAAACACACTCTTGTAAAAACAAATGGGTTAATAATTACTAAAATTGTTTTCCCTAACGAGCAAAACTTGTGACTACAATAATAACTATACTGTAGAACAGTTTAAATTAAAAACTGAAACCCGAGTACAAAAATCATTTACGACCACAAGGTCCTATTAAATTCAGTAAATTTCTTTTTCAGGGTGATTTCTACTTGTGAAACTAAACAACTTCCCCAGGCACGTAGGTGAAAATATGAAAAATATATTTGGACCTCCCATACAAAGTGACACGTTTTTTAATATTTGTATGGGAGGGCCAAATTTTTTCATATTTTACTTGGGGAAATTGTACAGTTTTACGAGAAGAATTCCTCTTAAAGAATATTTGCGCAGAATTTAATAAGATCTTATTTACTGAGCTGCAAGTCCACGAGTTATAAATTTGCCAAAACTTTTCCATTTTATTTATTCTTTTAGAAATTCTCAGGGGACAGTCGGGGCTGGCTCTCGAAAATCAGTACAAAATAGAAATTTCAGCCCACGCCTGATCCCTTTTCGAAATGTCTACCAATTTGATTAATATGCTATCTCATTTTACTGTCAAAAAATTTGTGCCCGTCGCCCGGCAGTGAAAACCTCGTAAAGCACAAATTCGTGATATTTCTTTTATTTTATTTTTGGGAAGAAAAGCTCGTAACGCACATTTACGACGAACGTAGGCAGGGCTGCTATACTGGGAACACCTTCTATCGATGAAAATGAGAACCTCGGTATCGATCGAAATGCACATTTTGTCGATTAAAACCTCGCATTTGCTTAGCCGTGTTTTACGATGTGTTCTAGGATGTTGCGAAAAACACGTAATTACTTTTACAAGTATATTTTATTAAATAAAGAGTATAATAATCTCGAATGTGCGGTTGCAAGTTTTTCATTGTTACTACCGAACATTAAAAAGCATTGTAATATAAACTTTGGTGAGGTTTTCGTTATTGTATAATTCCTTTATAACACTTAGGAGATAAGGTTACTAGAGCGCCGTGTGGTGCGGGCTTGGAAGCATCACCTTGTTTGTACCCGTGAGTATCATAAAGGTGATCAATTAATATGTTGCATTGCGCTACCTAACCTAGGCTGGCCAACTGGCCGTTAATTCAACTCACTTCCTTCAAAGGCACGACGGTCCTCGGGGGTGTCACATAGGCTGCTGAGTCTGTACTTCTTGGGTGAGTAGGTCCACTTTTGCGCTGTGGTGAGTTCGAACCAGTGCAGTCGGGTGATTCCCTAGTGTCCACCAGCCAACGACATCTAACTAAGATATCCTGTGGTTGTTCCAGTGATGGCCTACATTATCCTCCTTGAAATGAAGTGGAGAGGCAGTTGCTTTGTCCTATAAATGTAGCGCGGGTGCCAGATATAACAGTGAAGGGGCCCACGCTCCTAGCTTTGCGACGAGCAGTGGTGGATATGGACAGCAGAGCTGGGGGCCAAGTCAACAGTGCCTTATGAAGCCTTATCTGAGTCAAAGAACCTCCAGCTTGCTTTCAACAGCAAGGGCCTAGCCGTAGGATGAGATCAGATCGCAATGGCTCCTGTTGACGATGCTTAAAGCCTTTGATAAGAGCCTTTCTGGCTTCTTCAGGGGCGGATGTTTTTGACTCTTTTGTCATGGATCCCGCTGATACATCGGCATCTGTCCCGTAAGCAATACCGCAAAGGGACGCCTACTGCAGGCCGTTAGTTGGCTCTTGTCGTGGCTGTCTCGGAGTTTTCTTGTCCTGCTGGAGCAAGTTTCGTCCGCTTCCGCTTCGTTTTTATTGGTTACATTAGGTAAGGGGCAGCTGCCAAGACAGAACCAGCCGTATTTATATTTTCCAGCAGTGCAGCCTCCTTTCTTTCCACATCGATGGGATTCGTGAGCGGAGTTGTGCTCTCTTATCGGTTTAGTCCTTCGCGGCATGATTCGGTGTAGTTGGCGAGAGACGCGTCGCCACGTTGTGGAAGGTGGTCGGCTGCTAACACGAGTTAGCAAGCAGTAGGTATGCTTCTTCCTGCACTTTACGCAGGCGAGCTTGCGGTGACAGTTCCTCTAGATGTACCAGAACTGCTGGCAGCGGAGGCACTTGGCTGTTCTGGTACTCCCATCCACGCTATATCTCAATCTACACGCCGGGCATGCAGAGCGACTAGGTGTCCTCCACGCGCCTTGATTTGCCGCAAGTAAGTATCACTTCGTAGCTCAGGGTGGTCAGCAGTTCCATTATTATTTACTTCGGCAATGTGTTGGCAGTCTTTAAGGGCCGCTTTTGGACGCCTGTTTCCGGTACCGATGCTCTAGTATATTCAGAATTTATCCTCGTTTTGCCAGGCATTTGGAACCCACCGGTCTATACGGCGTAACTGTCCACGAGTATCCGAAGGCCCGCTTGAGTTCTCTCAGGTGTTGTGTCCTGTTAGATTAGGTTATCGAATCGAAACTTAAACCGCCAGGTAGTCCGCTACCATCAGCGGTTTCTTTTTAGCAGTTGGTCAGTTTCCGGGGTGTGAAAGATCCTGCTGGGTCTGCTATGACTGCCGAAACTGAGTGAATTCACGGCGGAGGTGTCTGTGAGGTGAAGTGGAGAAGGAGGAAGATCCTTCCCCTTTTTTGTAAAGGCGCCATGGCAGCTGTTCTCTCTTTGACAGCATTCAGGGCTTCGTGACGTGAGACGGCGCTAGTGTATAGTGTAGCGAGGTCTTACTGCTTAGATAACCGGCTCACGTTGAACGTTTGGAGGCAACGAATAAATAGGCAGCATCGGTAAAGCTGCTGTGGCAGCAAACGCAACGGTAACCGCTGTAAATCTTATTGTTTTATGTCGTCAAACCTCGTATTTGATAGTACGCCATAACCTTATCAGTATGAATTCCTCGTAACTCCATTTTAATCTATTTTTGCTATTAGATTTTCTGTGTTTCTACTACCGCTTGAAATATACGCATTTGGTTGTCATAAAACAAAAGAACTTGTTTCTTCCGTTCATACAATTTTTTTCACCAGACGGTTTTTACTGTCTCCTGTAAAATTGTTGCTTTTGCCTTTACGTGGTTTTCACTGCCGGCCGACGCATGTTATCCAATTTTAGAAATTTAAATAAAATAAATATAATACGTTCATACACATTGCGTTAACGGTCGTAAAATACGGTCGCTACCCCGCCAAAACCGACAAATATTTGAGGGCCGTTTCGGAAAAACCATGTATCACTATAGTGACAGGTTATTAGCCTGTCGTCTAATATTATATTACATATTAAACCCTCGAGACCCTAAGTCGTCTCTTACGACACCCGTGGGAAAGAAATGTGGTGATGTTATTCTAAGCCGGCATTACACAGACAAATATAATAAATAAAAATTAAAAAGGAAATATTACAAATTTTAGAAAAAAATTGTCACCATCAAACTCAATAAAAATTAAAAAGGAAATATTACAAATTTTAGAAAAAAATTGTCACCATCAAACTTTCCTTATGCTTTGCCGAAGTCGGGTAAAAACGGACGGATCGTTTTAATTCAATATTCATGAATATGGACTACGTTGTACAAGTGCGCTTGTACTGACGACAAAAATAATACGAGTACTTTTTAACTTAGCAAAGTATGAACTTGGGCCAATTGTTACCGCGATTCGTGTGTTATTATTATTTATTTGTTATTGACCTGCCTCTGTCCAAATTTCGTCGGTTAGGTTAGGCTATTTATAAAATAAGTTAATATTGTAAATTGATCATGCTGTGTTATTTTTTATTTATTTGGTTGGTTCTTGAACTCACACCAAATTACTCGTACCATGAAACTTCTCCCTTAGTCAGAAGGCAGAATGTGCGCAACCTACGTGTCTACGTAATTTATTTTATCTTAAAAGCAAAGGGTTTCGGTTTTTGACGCCATCTAATTTTTAAATAACAGCCACTGAAATCAACTGTTGGGCATTGGCTTCAAAAAGAAAGGACGGTTAGTGCCATACTCACTTACCACTCCACGGTTATCAGGTGGATTAGCAATTGACTGCCTATTTCATGGTTTTATTGGCCATTTCTTTGTATAATGTGTATTCATTTCCACATTTTTTTATTGTATTAGCTATCTAGTTTCGATACAAGCTGTGCTTAGTTTGGGGCTCGATGGCGCTGTGTGAATTGTGTCAGGATATTTATTTATTCCTTATTCGCTTATGCACTCATGTAATTCTAAGCCGACATCACAACGCATTTTCAAGTGGCTAATACAAATTTGTCCTATCTCTACAGTGTACGTATTTATTATCGTGGCGTGCATTACACCACGTATCGGACTGGGATCGTTGTATGCACCAAACCACAGATAATATAATACTACTACGTACCAACCAAACACAACACCGCTGTTAGCTAGTACTAGACTGGGTAATTCATTCCACCTCATTAGACCCATATTGCTGGAAATTCTACAAAGAATACCATGAATATTCGCTTTAGGGTGACGCTATTATTATTATCATACATATATCACGCCTATATTCCTTGCGGGGTGTGCACAGCTTAAATGGAAGTAAAAAACGGACATTTATTGGGTCATTCAGATATTTGTGTATCATTATATAGTGACAGGTTGTCAGCCCATCACCTAAAACAAAAAAACTTTTCCAAATGATTGACTTGGTTATTCATGTTGTGGACGGAGCGGCGAGTGGCGAAGAAAAACCCAAAGTTAATACAAATTTGTCCTATCTCTACAGTGTATGTATTTATTATCGTGGCGTGCATTACACCACGTATCGGGTTGTGATCGTTGCATGCACCAAACACAACACCGCTGTTAGCTAGTACTAGACTGGGTAATTCATTCCACCTCATTAGGACTGGCTGGAAATTACTGGAAATTCTACTAAAATACAAAGTTTTTTTTTAACACATTTGTATGTACACATATGTATATTTGTAGGTTCTTTTAACTAATACAGAAAACATTTATCCTATTAAGGGATCTCTTCCAGTCATCCCTGGAGAAACTCTGAGGATACGATGTGAGCACGAAACTTAACTTTTTATTTATCACATTTATTTAAACTTTATTGCTCAGAAAGAATAAAGGGCGGGCCTTATGCCACGCGGCATTCTCTACACGAAACCCAACCAAAGGATACATGTATGTGTACAATAAATGGTTAAATAAATAAAATAAATTAAAGGACATACGAAAAGTTTTCACTATAGTTCAAGACGCACCTTGAACTTTTTAAGTTGTTCAAAAATTATTAATTCTTACCTTTATTCAAAAGACTGGCATCCACTGCAATCGATTCCACCTGAAATTAAAATAAAAAAACACATTTAAAGATCTTGCAACTTTGTAGCACAAGGCACCTCAGAAGGTACCGACGGCCGATGTGGCATAGTGAGACTGTCTGCGGCGCAAAGGTTCCGGGTTCGATTCCTGATGGGGCACTCACAAAGTTGATATTATCACTTTGTGAATTTGTTTCCAGCCTGGTTAGAACATTGCAGGTTGATCCACCTGATTGTCCGAAAAGAAATGGTTCCGTGCTTCGGAGGGCACGTTAAGCCGTCGGTCCCGGTTGCTGTCTATGATTACATAAACGGCGATCATAACACAACCATGTGGGAGGCCTACTAGTGGTAGTAGGCGGTTGAAAAACTCTGACACCAGGGTTCATCGGGTCGTTGGGCGACTCGGTGTCCCACACGACAAGAGAGTAATAAAGGTTGTTGAAAAGAAATAGTTAAGTTAGTATATTTCAATGTGCTGTGTGATGCCGGCTTAGAATGGCATCACCCCATTTCTTTCCCGTGGCAGTCGTAAGAAGCGACTTAGGGACTCGAGGGTGTGTATTGTAATTTTAGGCGATGGGCTGACAACCTGTCACTATGGCGATGCACTATTTTTCGAATAACCCTCAAATATTTGTCAGACGTGGCGTAAATGTCCGTTTTTTTGCGGTCGTTTACGCTCTGCCTACCCCGTATGGGATTATAGGCGTGATATATGTATGTATGTATGTATATTTCAATCGACATCTGGAAACCTCCAGCCGAATTTACTGAACCTCTTAACATTATTGATATTACAATTTTGCGATCCCACAAGACTCTATCTACAGGGACCTTTACTCTAGACTAATTTAACACAATCAATTAGGAACCCTCTCCCGTGACATTTGAGTCTAAAATCATTCGACACCTCCCCAAGGGAGTTGTTTCCGTATAATTTAATAATCCGGCTTTCATATTTCATAGGGGCATAGTTGTTGGGGCTAAATTCGGATATTTCGGATAATATGTATACTTCACACATATATGTATATAATATTATTATTAATTTAAATTAATTTGCCGTGTGATGATGGCTTAGAATAGCATCACCCCATTTCTTTCCCGTGGGAGTCGTTAGAGGCGACAAAGGGACTCAAGCGTGTGTATTGCAATTTAAGGCGATGGGCCGACAACCTGTCACTATGGCGATACACAATTTACCGAATGACCCTCAAATATTTGTCAGACGTGTCGTAAATATCCGTTTTTAGCGGCCGTTTACGCTCTGCCTAACCCGCAAGGGATTATAGGCGTTATACGTGTGTGTGTGTGTGTGTGTGCTATTATTATATCCTTTATTGAATCGAAACAAGTAAACATACAGATAAAACTTAAAATTAAAACAACAGGTGAACTAATCTCTTTAAGAGACCTCTTACAGCCAACCTAGTGTAAGATGCGACTACATGGGAACAGATACAAAGAAGAAATAAAATATAATTTACAGTAAGTTAGGCGTTAAGTCATCCGTCCATTTGTCGTAGAACCGACGGACGGTGGAGTAAACGGGTTCTCGAGTGGAGGCCACGTCTCGGCAAGTGAAGTGTTGGATGACCTCCGGCCAGATGGACCGACGAAAATATAATAGAATACAATTTACAAAAATACTGAATTTAATACAAATACACATATAGCTATGATGCTGATGATGAAGTCCTCTAATCCCTCATCAGGGACATAGGGCTCGAAGAAGAGATTTTCACTGCTGCCGATCTTGTGCCGTGGCTTCGAGGTCTTTCAAAAATAAACTCTCATCACGCCTCTATCTCTTGCGGGGAGCGTTAACAACCGTAAAAATACGTCTGACAAATATGTTAGGGTGGATGGGTTCAGAAAAAATCGCGAATTATTACAGTGACAAGGTGTCAGCCTTTTACCTATAATTGTATAACACATGAAACCGTCGAACCCCTGAGTCACCTACCCACGGGAAAAAAACGGGGTGATGCTATTCTAAGTCGACATCACGCGGCATAGCCGACATCACACAGCATAATACGTTTACTTATGAAAATTATATTTAATAAAAAAAAAATGTATATTGTCAATTTTCCGCTAAATATCACCGTTTATTTGTGCTTTAACACGTTTTGCAATAAAAAAAGTATAAAATAAAAACGTTGACATAAAATTTAAGTAAAACCATTTAGAATAAACACAGTTTTTGAATCAAAGTAAACACGGCTACAGTACAGGGTCACGAAGTTGTAGTTATCCGTAAGTATCCGAAACTGTCCCACCCCTAGCGACCCCAGGGTTGCCGAATGCGATTACCAGTGCTTCTCAACAAATTGGTTTAAAACCCTATCAAACGGGGTTGTTCGGTTGTTCAATTCGACGGATAAATCTTTGACGTGGCATGTTGTGTGTGACAGGGATTTGTTGATGAAGTTTTTGGTTTAAAATTCACTTTTTTATTAAGTGAAGTTTGATTGATAGAAGGCAGGGGTACAATCAAATTATTAATTCAAAAAGAAAGGCATTCAAAAGTTCACGGAAACATATCGAAAACCCATAAGGTAAAAAACTACACAGACATTGAGATGGTTTTCTACTATCTGTTTGTGTGGAAGAAATCTGCCAGTGGGTCGTGTTTCAGTCTCTTTTCTTGTAGCTTTTTTAATACCTATAGCAAAGTTATAAATAGTACCCTCAATTCGGGATATAAATTCTATTAACTTACCTTAAATTAGTGCTGTCACTTTTCGGTGTAGAAAAGGATAGGAGATATCTAAGACCTGTCATATTAAAAAATGTCAATAGGTTCTTCGAAATTTCTAGTCAATTTAGTCACTATTGTTTGCATCGTCGCCTTATTTTGACAACTAACACGTATTTTGCGTCAAATTATAAGACATGACATGACTAAAATATCTCCTATCCTTTTCTAAACCTATTTAACGGAAAGTGACATCACTCATTTTAAGTAAGTTAAGAGAATTTATATCCTGATTTGAGGCCATTGTTAGCATCGTCACCTTATTAAGATAGATAACACGTATCTTGCGTCAAATTATAAGACATGGCGTGACTAAGATATCTGTAAATCTATTTTACAGAAAGTGACAGCACTAATTTAAGGTAAGTCGTAAGTTATGAGAATTCACATACATACATACATACATACACATATCACGCCTATAATTCCTTGCGGGGTAGGCAGAGCGTAAACGGCCGTAAAACAACGGACATTTATGCCACTTCTTACAAATATTTGAGGGTCATTCGGAAACTTGTGTATCGCCATAGTGACAGGTTGTCAGCCCATTGCCTAAAATTGCAATACACACCCTCGAGTCCCTTCGTCATCTTTTAAGACACCCACGGGAAGAAATGGGGTGATGCTATTCTAAGCCGGCATCACACAGCAAGAGAATTCATATCCTGAATTGTGGACAATATCTTTAATTTTTGGGTTGGCATTGGGACTTTTACCCTGAATACTTAACTTCATAAAACACTTCCTGTGTTAGGTATTAAAATTTAGAAAACTTGAAAAATCTTCCAACCGCAAGCAGGATTTGAACCTACGACTTTCGCCATCATTAGCGGCAATGCCTCTTTCATCTAGGCTACTGCGGCTCATTCATTGCCAATTAAATGAAATTAACGAAAGTCGCACGTTCAAGATTGGCGAGCGTTGTGCAAGAAGTTGCATATACAGGGAATGCAGCTGCCCATTCCCTGGCTGAATTTATCCCTTAGTCACTTATTACGATACCCACGAGTAGATTTGTGGTGATTCTATTTTAAGCCTCCATCACACGGTCTATTATAATAGCTATGCCTATTTAGTGCCGTGTGATGCCGGCTTAGAATAGCATCACCGCATTTCTTTCTCATGGAGTCGTAAGAAGCGACTATGGGACTTGAGGGTGTGTATTGCAATTTTAGGCGATGGGCTGACAGCCTGTCACTATGGCCATACAAAATTTTCCGAATGACCCTCAAATATATGTCAGACGTGGCATAAGTGTCCGTTTAATAGGCGTGATATGGGTATGTATGTATGTATGCCTATCTTTCATAACACAGACGCGGTTATACACAAGATAATTCCAGGTACTCTTAATATAAACCTGACTCACGATGAAGACTTTCCGAAGCACGGAAGTTTTCTCAAGAAACTTGTTATTGGCTTTGAAAGCGGATGCTAAGGTGAACGACGGTAAAGCGAGTATTAACTTAATAAGTTGGTATTATTACCTAACACACATGCTTGTCTAGAAGCTATGAAACACAGAATCTGTTAATTCTGTTTATCACACGAGGCGTAGCTGAGTTGAAATTGAAATTGAATTCTTTATTCAATGTAGGATAGTATTATCACTTATTGACGTCATTGTAAAAAAAAATTGTATCACACAATTTTCTTCTTTTTATATTGATCCTATAAAAACCGGCTCGGGTGGGATAAAAAAATAAAAATGACACCACGAGCCTAACTATGCATACACTCTACAAAAAACTTACTGACTTTGTTATTCAATTGAGATTGTAAGGTCTAATACGAGGTCAAAATCAATACGAGAACGTATTATGGCTTGACGTGTAATTTTAAATAATGAATTTTGGACAACAGCTGAATAAAAAACAACCTAATAAGAACTCAGTAACAGCTGAACAACAACTGAACTGCAGCTGAACAACAACAACTTAATGACAACTGAATCACAAAGTAACTATTGGCGGCTGCGCGCCGAAACTGAATACAATACAACATTATCTGACAAGTTTGGCGGTATATTGCGGCAAATTTAAGTATTGTCACAGAACACTTCGTTTCATTTCTCCGTTTTGTCGAAATCATCAACTTCCTTAACCACTTCGCTCGGGTCGAATTTTGCAACAATAGATTTGTATTGTACTTCAAGCACACATGTGTGCTGTTACGAGCGGAGTAGTTTAAGAAGATGTTACAGCGCTTGAGAAGAAAATGTTTTTTATAAGCAGAAATTACTGCATGGTAAGCGTACACACATGTGTGTTTAGAAACTATAAAAACAGAATATTGGTCCAACAGATGCTACACCCTTATATAAAATCCGTCACTTAGGAACACTGGCAAGCGCGTGTGAGCAGAAAGGGGTAAGTATTTAAGTTGATAAATCAAACCACGACCGGACAGTTCAACCTCTATATTCTAACTAAAAATTACTATGAACATACAGGGGCTACATGTTTACATTTAACTCTATCGCTACACAGGGTCTTAAACAATATAATTCGTGTGAGTGGCTGTCACGGCCTTCCTGCCCAGGCTTCGTTCTCGAAGCCTATTATCGACCAGGACGGCGACCAAGGCAGGCCAGCACAGAAAACAGCCAGTCACCCCATCTGTAAAGAAAAATATTTTAGTAGAGTCACTAACAGATTCCCAATGTGCAATTGACAAGTGTTATTCGTAAGGAGCATTTTTTTTTTCTTCACCTACTTCTTGTTTATCTCCATTACCGAACACTTAAGATGCGGTCCAAGCTCTTAAACTTTTAAACAGCTCCCGCAAACCCATTTTTTTTACTACAGTCCTAGCCCACTTATAGTTTACAACTATAAGTAGCTTACACCATTCATCTTTTGTTTTTGTTCATATTTTTTTATTTATTTACGGCCGTAGCTCACTATACTCAGTAGCTTTCGCCAATCATCTTTTTATTTCATTTACGACCATAGCTCACCATAATAGCAGCTTACGCCAATTTTTATTTTTACTACAGCCATGGCTCGCAATAATAGCAGCTTACGCCAATTTTTATTTTTACTACGGCCATAGCTCGCAATCACAGCAGCTTACGCCAATATTTTTTTTCTACGGCCATAGCTCGCAATCACAGCAGCTTACGCCAATATTTTTTTTCTACGGCCATAGCTCGCAATCACAGCAGCTTACGCCAATTTTTTTTTTTCTACGGCCATAGCTCGCAATCACAGCAGCTTACGCCAATATTTATTTATTTTATTATATTATTATAAAACGGCTGTCACGGCATTTTCCGCAGCATCTCGATTCCACAATCTAATTCTATCTTTTGGTACAATTTGAAATGTTTTCTTCTCAACATTTTTAACTTTGTACCGATCTCTTGGCAGACATTTCGCAATTGTGTAAGGTCCATTATATCGTGGATCTAATTTTCCCAGACGTGTTCTCTGACGCTGGACGTAAACAACGTCACCTTCTTTGAGTTTCATGTTGTTTCGACGCATTCTATCAAATCTCATTTTTGATTTTAATGCATTATTTCTTAAACGTTCCTCTGCCGTAATTCGCAACTGTTGCAAGTCGATATCTGACTCAATTTCGGGAAGATCGCTGTTTACTCGCCGTACAGCAGGTACTTCAGATCGCAGTCCCGTAAGTAGTTCGATTGGGCTGCATTCAATACTTTTTTGTATAGTTGTATTTAAAGTGAGTTGAATTTTGCATAGAGCGCTCGACCATTCTGATCCACTACTCACTTCACAAGCTAATAAGTTTAACACGGTAGCTACATATCGCTCTGCTTGCCCATTAGCTCTACTGGCTCCCGTCGCGATGAAGTGTATTTCAATATCCATTCGTTTCAATAGGTCCTTTGTTTGTTTACTTGAAAAGTTTGTTCCTTTATCTGTTATCAATCGTTTCGTAGTTCCAAATAGACTCAGCTGAGGTTCAAGGGCTCTCACGAGTTCGGATCCGGTTAGGTTTGCTATTGGTACTAATATTAGGAATTTTGTATAGGCATCTACCAGTAGCAGTAAATATCTGTAGCAATCGTTAGCTGTTCCAAAAGGCCCTGTACAGTCAGCATGAACAGTATGAAAAGGTATTGGCAATTTTTCAATTGGATGCATAAAACCTTGTTTCGGTCCGCTTGGTCGTTTAGCTGACAAACATATGATGCAGTGGCTGATATATTTTCGTACAAAAGGTGTCATTCCAGGGAACCAGTATTTTTTTCGCATTGCTTCGAGTGTTTTGTCTATACCAATGTGACATTGTTCGTCATGAAATACTTTTGTCAAATTAAATCGGGCAGCTGCTGGAACAAAGTATTTTAATTTTCTTTCTTGGTTTTCTTCAAACATTCTCATCAATATACCATTTTGAACAGTGTATTCTTTCAGACTGTCGGGATTTTCATGAATTCTTCTCATTATATCTTTCACTTCTCGGTCTCCTTTCTGTGTCGCCTCCAACCAAGTTACTTGGTTATTCACTAATACCTCCTCAATTTTATTTTGCGGTGGATTTCTTGAGAGAAAATCGACATGTTTAATATTACTGCCTTTGCGATATTCAATTTTAAAGTTGAAGTCTTGTATATAAGACCACCATCGGGCTACACGTGGTAATAAATCTCGTTTCGATGAAGTTGATTTTACAGCATTGCAATCGGTAACTAATTTGAATTCTATTCCCAATAAGTAAACCCGGAAATGTTTCAATGCATTCACTATAGCTAATGTCTCTAGCTCATAGCTGTGATACTTGGATTCTTCCGGTGAAGCTTTTTTGCTGTAATAGGACACCACGCGAAGATCTTGATTGTGTCTTTGAAATAAAATAGCGCCGAATCCATGGCTACTGGCATCAGTATGAAGTTCTGTTTGACAATCAGGGTCAAAAACCACCAATAATGGTCTTGATGAAAGCTTGGTAATAATATATTTTCGAGCTTTTTCACACTCTTCAGACCAAAAGAAGGTTGTATTCTTACGCAACAGATCAGTAATACTGGCAGTTTGAGTTGCAAATTCGGGTATGTATTTCCGAAAATAGCTAGCTAGTCCCATCAATTGTCTCACTTGTTTTATATTGCAAGGCGTTGGAGCATTTTTCAGTGCTTCTATTTTAGCTTCACCTGGTCGTATTCCTTCCTCAGAGATAATTCTTCCTAAGTACTCAATTTCGGTTTGCAAAAACTTACATTTTTTTAAATTCAACGTAAAGCCAGCCTCATCTAATGCTTTCAATACTAATTCCAATCTTTGTAACCCTTCCTCGACACTAATTGAAGGTACAATTATGTCGTCAATATAAACTAAGGCCACAGTATTCCTCAAAACTCCTAGTGCCTTATTTACTGCTCTTTGAAATGTACTCGGTCCATTACTCAAACCAAAAGGTACTCGTAACCACTCATAATGACCGTCAGGCGTTACGAAGGCAGTTTTCTCAACAGAGTTAAATATTTTTCCTGAATTTTTCGTCTGGTCAATAGGTATTCCATGAAAACCCGATGCCATGTCCAAGGTAGTGAAATAACGGGCCTTTCCTAATCGGTCCAACTGATCATCAATTAATGGCAACGGATACCTGTCCTTAACAGTCATTTTATTTAATGCTCTATAATCAACACATAATCTGTCTTTAGGTGAGTCTTTTCTCGCAACTAAAATAACCGGTGACGCATACGGTGAAGTTGATTCTCGTATTATGTTATGCTTCAAGAGGTCGGTCACAATTGCCATAACTTTTTCCCGCTCAGAGATTGACATCCGGTACGGGTTATACACAACGGGTTCGTTAGTCGTGGTCCGAATAGTCATGACGGCGGTTTTAATTTCTCTGATGTAATTATTTGACGCTATCAGGTTAGAGTATTTGTTTAAGAGGTCTCGTATGTCGGGTTTGTGCGAGCCCGTAACAAGATTCAAAGCATTCGTAATCAGTTCGTCCATATTACAAACAATCTCGGGCTTGTTTTGAGTTCTCCTTTCAACTACAGTGCCGTTAATCATAGTGACAAAAGTAATGTTATTGTTCATACTTATAGCGTCTCTACCAAGAATAGCTTCGTAGCGTATTTCTTTGTCTTGTACAATGTGATATTTTGTTTCTAAAGTTATGTTTTCCAGCTGAGTAACAACATCAATTTTTTCTATTGACGTAATTATTTCTTCTGAAAGGCCACAAACATAAATAACGGATGATTGACGATGAGCTTCGAGTGATTTTGCTACATTATCTCTCATTAATGAACAGGATGCTCCACCGTCAATTAATAAATGTACAAGTTTTCCATTAATGACAGCAGGTGTTGTACATACCTTTTCATTGCTGTTGACAACATTTGTCTGCTTCAATTTTCCTTTATCGATTCTTTGTTTCGTCCAACAGGAATCCGCCATATGTCCCTTCTTAAAACAAAATGTGCAAGATTTATCGGCACTTATCTTCCTCTTGAGACCTTGATTGTTATTTCCTTTTTCTCCCATCGTAACTGCCGGAAACTTCACTGGTAATTTATGGACGCTGGTAAGACAATCCCTCTGCACATGTCCATATCTATGGCAACGATGACACCTCGGCGAATCAGTGGCCATTCTTGGTCTCTTTGAAGGAGATGGCAAGTTAATCTCACTTTCAATTTCATAACTTTTTTTTAACATCGATGCAGTTGGTAAGTACCGTGCTAATTTCTCAAATAGACCACTTACTGAATCTGCACTGCTTGCAATCGATTTTGCATGGGGATCAGTTATCCCTCCGATAATTAATTCTAAAATTTCATTTTCTTGAAATTGTAATCTTAATTGCTTCAGGATTCTGTGCTTCTTTGCGGCGTAAATAGATACCGTCGAATATTTGTCACTTGTCATATTTGCCGCCGTTTGAAAATCACGGTGTAAATCACGACATTTTGGAAATGTTATTTGTAAGTCCTCCTTTAATGCTGGCCAGGTCCTTTGCTGAGGTGTCCACTCATCATACAATTCACGCGCTGGCCCAGCTAAAAATGGCACACATCTTGCGATTATTTCGACATCATCCCATCCATTTTTGGAAGCTAATAAATCAACTTCCGCACTCCATTCTTTTGCTTCGATAGCACCAACACTCGGGTCAAAAGTAGGCAACGCTATAGCTTTGCTTGTACTCATCTCATTGTTTTTTAAGGTCCCGTCACTCGTCACTGTCTCTATTATCACTGTTCCACAACTGTTGTTTTTCACTTTATTGTTCATTGTAAGGCCGTAGGTATTTAATTGAATCTGTATTTAGATACAAAATCATCCCACTTCTGATGTGAGCAGAAAGGGGTAAGTATTTAAGTTGATAAATCAAACCACGACCGGACAGTTCAACCTCTATATTCTAACTAAAAATTACTATGAACATACAGGGGCTACATGTTTACATTTAACTCTATCGCTACACAGGGTCTTAAACAATATAATTCGTGTGAGTGGCTGTCACGCGCGAGTAAGATTTTTAAACCAGTTTTATTAGACAATTACAGCAATGAAATTCTGAAAAAAATAAGTTAATGTCGCGTATCTGTTAGATATGAAATTCGCGAATGATATAGTGACATTCTCTTCGCAAGCTTTGGGTGATATGGAGAGTGCGAACATATAAGCTGGATAGTGCAAACACCTACATATACTACTTAACTATTACTACTACTATACATGGTGTAAAAAAATTCGCTGAGAATATTTTAAGGGGTGAACCAGTACGTGAAACTGAACAACTTTCCCCAAGGAACATAGATCGAAATATGAAAAAATATTGGCCCTCCCATACAGATTATCCCGGCCGGGTAACACACTAAGTATGGGAGGGTCAAATTATCGTTTCATATACCGTCCTATGTTCCTTGGGGAATGTTGTTCAGTTTCACGAACTGGTTCACCTCTTAAAATATTCTCAGCTAATTTTTTTACACCATATATATAAATATATATACGTATTGTACTATTCAACTTATCTGGGGGCTATTTTTATTTTTTGTACGCTGAAAAGTACAAATCATGAAGTTTATGCTATGGAAAAAAGCCGGTAAGTCGAAAGTTTTCCCATACAACTTTAAAAGTTGCTGAACTCGGAAACTACAAAAAATCGCGGAAAATACAAGCTGGTGATTCGGATACCCCCAAGTATACAAGGTCCTTACGAGGTATCAAAATTTTGTCTTTAGACGTCACTATACACGCCACCCTGTATATAATATAATCTCTCAGCTATACAACGAAACGCCACCAACAAACACTCACGCTCACGCGTTTACTTACGCTATTTCATAAAAAAAAACATGCCTTGCTCTTTTTTCCTGATATTCATCACATTCTCCTTGTTTTTCACGTAATACAATTTAAAAAAATATCCCTTTACCCGACCCAGCAAAGAAGATTATACAGCCCTTCATTTTCTTTCACCCTTCAAACCCCAAGAAAGGGGCCGTATGATAAATAAAAACATACTTACGGAGGCGAGCCGTTAGTCATAAATATTGTATCAAAATGTTGATTATTTTTAGGGCCCCTGGTGGGCCGGTTTTGGGAAACAACTGCCCATCTGAACATTCACACACACACACAATTGATAGGTAAAGGTGTAAAAATTCATCCAATGAAATCATCTGGACATTCACATACACACTTACACAAATTATAACACGCACACCATGTCCTCTGGATTTCTCAAGGGTTGACTGGGAGAGATCCCTTAGTGGGATAAGTCCACCTTTGTACCTTACCTTTTCTGTTATTTATTTGGTGAAATAAAGTTATTACATACACACAATGTATAGGGTTAAAATTCAACATATGAAATATCCAGTAAAAATATTTGCAGTTCTTCTTTTTTTAAACCTAAATTTTTACCGTGTTTCGATTTCGAAATTATTTAAGGCATTGCACTAAAAATTACAAAAAAATTACCAGCAATTTGTTTGGCAAATGAAAACAGTGTTTTGTGTGGAAAAGAAAAATACGTAAAACGGAGTATTATTTAATATTACATTCATACATACACATATCACGCCTATAAATCCCTTGCGGGGTAGGCACAGCGTAAACGTCCGCAAAAACTGACATTTATGCCACGTCTGACAAATATTTGAGGGACATTCGGAAAATTGTGTATCGCCATAGTGACAGGTTGTCAGCCCACCGCCTAAAATTGCAATACACACCATCGAGTCCCATAGTCGCCTCTTACGACTCCCTCGGGAAAGAAATGGGGTGATGCTATTCTAAGGTGGCATCACACGGCACGGCATTTAATATTTCTCCATGGAAAAAAGTTTATTATAGGGAGAAATTTTACTAGTGACCGATACTGTAAACAGAGGACGGGCTGATGATAAGGAACAACCTTCCCCAAGGCACATAGGCCGAAATATGACAAAAATATTTTAAAGCTTGCCATAGTAACCCAAATCAGCTGATCGTATGTGAAGTCCAAAATATTTCTGACATATTTCGACCTATGTTCCTTGGGGAAAGTTGTTCCTTATCACCTGCCCGTACAAGTTTTCACTATCAGTCACTAGTAAAATTTCACCCTATATACAAGAAAATATGATGCCGTGTGATGCCGGCTTAAAATAACAATGCCGTGTGATGTCGGCTTAGAATAAAATCACCCCATTTCTTTCCCGTGGGAGTCGTAAGAGGCGACTAAGGGACTCGAAGGTGTGTATTGCAATTTTAGGCGATGGGCTGATAACCTGTCAACCTATAGCGATACACAATTTTCCGAATGACCCTCAAACATTTGTTAGACGTGGTGTAAATGACCGTTTTTTGCGGCCGTTTGCGCTCTGCCTACCCCGCAAGGGTTTATAGGCGTGATAAATGTATGTACGTATGTGTGTACAAGAAAAACAAGGAATATTTTTCAGATCAAATGAACAAAGTACGAATGAGATTCATAAGTAATTGCACAAAAATCAGTCAGCAAAAAAACGTCGCTGGCCCACGTATGTGGTTGTCAACATACATGCCTTTATCCCTTGCATGGTAGGCAGAGCGTTTACGGCCGTAATATCACGCCACGTCTGTATCATTTGAGTCTTTCTGCGTATCGACATAGTGACAGGTTATCAGCCCATCGCCTAAAATTACAATACACAGAAACCCTCGATTAGTTACCTATTACGACACCCACGATGAAGAAACAGCACAAGTATTTGTGAGTTAATTTTCAACTTTGTTATACTTTTTGATATTAATTCCCAGTCTGGCAGGCTGACCCACCTGATTGTCCGAAAATGAAGATAGTTCCGTGCTTCGGAGGGCACGTTAAGCCGTCGGTCCCGGTTGCTGTCTATGATAACTTAGGCTACGGTCGTTACACAACCATGTCAGAGGCCTGCTACTAGTTTAGGCGGTTAAAAACTGACACCAGGGTACATCGGGTCGTTGGACGACTCAGGTGTCACACACGAAAAATAAAGAAGAAGTAGAAGTGTGTGTGTGAGAACCGTCTTTGTTTTTAAAAGCTTTTATTTAACTTGCAGTGTATGTAAGTAAGTAACAATGTTTGTTCGGTGCAAATCTTGCAAGTTTAATTTGAACCACTTCTCGGTATCCGATTGAGTTGAAATCTTGCATGTTGGTCCAGAACCGATGACAATGCATGTTAATCATAAATTTGACCTGATGCTGCTGCCAGGATCGGCTCCGTACGAGAGATCTCCTCAGCGGTTTATAGCTGGGACACAAAATTTTGTATACGAATTCGTTTATTATAGGCAGTTGGTAGGCCCACCATGAATTAGACGCTACATCCAGGGTTGTCTTCGAACTATGGAACTCCTCAATATTCAACTGCTGGGACTTGCAATTTTGTATACGAATTCGTTTGTTATAGGCAGTTGGTAGGCCCACCATGAATTAGACGCTACATCCAGGGTTGTCTTCGAACTATGGAACTCCTCAATATTCAACTGCTGGGACTTGCAATTTTGTATACGAATTCGTTTATTATAGGCAGTTGGTAGGCCTACCATGAATTAGACGCTACATCCAGGGTTGTCTTCGAACTATGGAACTCCTCAATATTCAACTGCTGGGACTTGCAATTTTGTATACGAATTCGTTTATTATAGGCAGTTGGTAGGCCCACCATGAATTAGACGGTACATCCAGGGTTGTCTTCGAACTATGGAACTCCTCAATATTCAACTGCTGGGACTTGCAATTTTGTATACGAATTCGTTCATGATAGGCAGTTGGTAGGCCCACCATGAATTAGGGTCACGTCAATAGAAGGCCTCCTGATAGAAGAATTAGACTTTTCGAAATTAACTGGGACTCGGCCATGTAATAATGACGCCAGCAATGAAATGAAAAGACTAAGACATATTACAAGCTAATTCTTCTATTAGGGATGCCGGAGGAGTAGGTACCAACCTACTACTATAGAATATAAAAGAGATAATTATACTTTATACTAATGTTAGTTTTCCCCGTGCCTTAAGTTTTTCTATTGAAGGTCTCTCCGTTTTATAGAAAGACTTTCGTATTGATCAATAACTATCGTAACATAAACTAAAAAATATAAAATAAAATTATGTAAAAAAATCTTTTAAAACAAGCTTTTATTTAAGTGCTCTGAAAAGATGAAAATAAAATTTTGAATGACATTAACCACATTCATTTATGACTTTACAGAAATGAAAATATAATAAAAGCTTGTCGCGAAACATTCAATTTGTGATTGAAATTTTGTAATAAGGTACGCACCTAACTGTAATTAGGTAGTTTCTTCTAGGCATCGCGACAAGCTTTTATTATATTTTCATTTCTGTAAAGTCATAAATGAATGTGGTTAATGTCATTCAAAATTTTATTTTCAACTTTTCAGAGCACTTAAATAAAAGCTTGTTTTAAAAGATTTTTTTACATAATTTTTTTGCTATCCGTCAAAATACCATGTGATGCCGGCATAGAATAGTATCACCCCATTTCTTTCCCGTGGGAGTCGTAAGAGGTGACTAAAGGGACTCGAGGGTGTGTATTGCAGTTTTAGGTGATGGGCTGACAACCTATCACTATGGTGAAACACCGAATGACCCTCAAATTTTTGTCAGACGTGGCGTAAATGTCCGTGTTTTGCGGCCGTTTGCGCTTTGCCTACCCCGATAGGGATTATAGGCGTGATATGTGTGTGCGTGTGTAAAATACGACCCTATAAGCCCCTTAGGCCCCAAGACCATTTGCGCCGATAAATTGAATTCCGAACGAAAAATCCGGTCCCCAAGGAGGAACTCAGTGTGCGTTACCTTTGTAATATGGGGCGAATTTATGAGCAAAAGAGAGAAGGGATGAGAAGATTATTATTGCCCGGTTACGTGAACTAACAATACGTTTAGCAAGAGAGACTTTTCTACTGACAGTTGTCGAGCTTTTTTATATTTTTTTAGCGATGGCGCCACGTGACAGATTGACAGAAAACAAAGAGCCTGAAACGCGGTATCGAAGTGTTTCACCGCGCAACGCATGTATACAACTTCCAATTCTATCCATTTGGACCAGTCGGTCTCTTGGCCACAACACCCGGCCAGGCAAGTAGCTACCCTTTACCTGACACTACCTGCAACCCTCCTTTTGCCTATTGGTATCACAACTTGTCACCCGCCATAGTTTCATACCATATGGCGTTGTGCTAAGTTGATATTTTGACATTTCAGTCATAAATACATTTTATCTATTTACATACTTTTGTATGGAAAGGAACTTTTTCGGTTTGGCTCGGCAACAACTAAGTACCTACACTTGAATAAGAAAAAAATATGTTAGCAATTAGCCGATGTGGCGCAGCCGTAGTGCGTCTGCCTGCGACGCAAAAGTTCCGGGTTTGATTCTCGGTTAATTTGATATTTGTCACTTTGTGAATTTGTTGCCGGTCTGGTTAAAAAATTGCAGGCTGAACTACCTGATTGTCCAAAAAGAAAGATGGTTCCGTGCTTCGAAGGGCACGCTAAGCAGTCGTTGCTGGATATTACTTAGACCGCGGTTGTTACACAGCCATGTCAGAGGCCTACTAGTAGAAGGCAGTTCAAAAATCTGACACCAGCGTTCATCGGGTCGTTGAATGACTCGGTGTCCCACACGAAAAAGAAAAGACAATACGCGTGAAGTGGTGACGCTGACAAATTCCCCTCAAAGAGGAAGGCTCGTGTCCAGTAATGGACTGTTTTTGTTTTTATGTCGTTTGGGTCACCGAGTCGACGATCGATCCGATAAACCCCGTTGTAGACCTTGAAGTTGAAAATTAAATTAACTTTATTCAATGTAGGATAGTATTATCATGTATTATCACTTATTGACGTCAGGATCGGTCATTTTTTAAAAAGCGTTTGACTTGTGTCTTTATCGACCGTCATCTAAGCTATAGACAGCGATCGGGACCGATGGCCTAACCTTCCGAAGTACGGATCGTTCAGCCTTCAAAATCAACTAGTCAATAAGGATGACCAGTTAAAAATAACATCAATCGTTTCGTAGCAAGTCCTACGGCAACGGCGCTACAAAGCCGTAGCAATTTCGTAGCCATATTCTACGAACGTATTACTAGGTCGGTGGCCGCTAGCGGTCATTGCCCCCGAGGCGTAGTGGTCGCGTCAACTGGGCTCTTGACCTACAGGTCGTGGGTTTGTAACCCTTTGGGACGAGAAGGGTTTAATACCAATTGATCACTTTCTGTGAATAATGACAATATGTATGCAAAATCTATTTACTGTTTTACTCATGTGTTTTGCCGTGTGATGCCGGCCTAGAAATGCATCACCCTATTTCTTTACCATGAGAGTCGTTAGAGGCGACAAAGGGACTCGAGGGTGTGTATTGCTATTTGAGACGATGGCCTGACTTGTGCATTTGTCTGGATAAGACATTGCAGACTGAACCACCTAAATGTCCGAAAAGAAAAATAGTCAAGTTAAAGTGTCGGTCCCGGTTGCTGTCTATGATTTCTTAGACGGTGGTCGTCACACATCCATGTCAGAGGCATACTAGTAGTAGCAGGTGCTTGAAAAACTCAGACACCAGGGTTCATCGGGTCGTTAGACGAATCGATGACCTACAGGAAATAGAAAAGAACACAAATCCTCAGTCAAACTTTGGGTAGCGCTGGTTTTGTACAATCAAACCTTACAGTTCAAATAGTGTACATGCACTCTACCAATAATTGTACATTCAAATCATACAGTGAGGGATGCGACAGGAAATTGATTATTAAATAATCCATTTTTATTAGGGTTGAGTGTGAAGGAAATTGCATACATACATACATAAATCACGCCTACATCCGTTACGGGGTAGGCAGAGGGTTAACGGCCGTAAAACGGATATTAACACCACATCTGACAAAAGTTTGAAGGTTGATCAGATAACTGTGTATCACTATAGTGACAGGTTGTCAGCCTATCGCCTAAAATTGCAATACACATCTAACCCTTGAGCCCCTTAGTCACCTCTTACGACACCCATGGATAGGTAAGCTAAGCTAAGCTTATCTAATAACTGTATATTTGTATGTTTATTTACCTAAAATTTGAAGAAGTTTAATTGTTAAGGAGATCAATTGCAACGAATCAAAATCAATACAAGTAAAAATTGAGGTACGGAACCCTAAAAAGGCAAAAATAGTATTAATTTATCAAATTGCCAAACTAAATAAAATATTTGTTTATTTGGCACACATAACAAATTACAGTCAATTTGAGTATAATAGACAGGGTAAACTTCAAAAGCTAGACCATAACTCCAAATCATGTATGCACAGGCAGTAAATTGTATGAAGTATAATTAATGAGGGTTAGTTCGTTGGTCTACTTTATATTATATTTTCACATCCTGCCACTTCGGCAGTATCAATTGAAATAAATTGATTAAATCTAATGAAAAAGCTTTTCTTAATAAATAATCTCAATCGTCAAAACATCGTTTTTTCTTTTCAAATAATCGATTATATTTCCACAGCCCTATTACAGTAGATGTTTACTTACAATAGGTTAGCTTTGGGTAAGTATGGACTTCACGATATTCAGATTACTTATGATGTCATAAATAATAAATCAACTGTATATTCAGGGTTTCTTTGACTTACAGGGTGTGCCGTGTGATGCCGGCTTAGAATAGCATCACCCCATTTCTTACCCGTGGGCGTCGTAAAAGGCGACAAAGGCGCTCGAGGGTGTGTTTTGCAATTTTAGGCAATGGGCTGACAATCTGTCACTATGGTGATACATAATTTTCCGAATGACCCTGAAATGTTTGTCAGACGTGGCGTGAATGTTCGTTTTTTGCGGCCGTTTACGTTCTACCTACCCCGCAAGGGATAAAGGCGCGATATGTGTATGTATTTATGTATGAATGGCAACAGCGTTCCCTGTTAATGCAACATCTTGCACTGTGCTCGCCAATCCGTTAACTAAGCGTGGTGAGTAATGGCATATACCCATAATATGGAGAGGCCCATGTCCAGCAGTGGACTGTTGATAATGATACAGTGTTTCTTTGACATTAAGGTGTATGCTTCCGTGGCATAATGGTATAGTGACTTAAGAGACAGAAGTGCTAGGTACGATTCCTGGCGAATCAGGTGAATCGAACGCACCGGACAATATTGTTTGTGATAACCATAGAAATCACATATGACAGCCGTTATTTGATGCGGCAACGTGTGCTATGATACGGTTTTATATGGGATTTCGTGAACTGTTTTTATCAATAATAACCTATCCGGAATATCACCGGCAAATCTAGCGGTGTGTGTGGGAACCGCCTAAATTTCCATCCTACCCCTCACACAAGATTTTCTACCTTTCCTTTTCTAGTATTATATGGGGTGTAAGGGACAGCCCTCCGAATACTGATAAGGTGCATACAGACCATGAAACTGAACAACTTTCCCTGAGAAACATATATCAGGAAAGTACAAAAAAACGGCCTTCCATACAAAATCACAATCAGCTGACTGCATTTACTATGGGATGTAATTTCTTTTTCATTTCCTGAAATATTTTTAAGCGATAAGGCCGCCTTTGCTCACTTTTAGTCTTAAGTTTTCTGTATTGTTTTGTTTCTGTTGTGTATGTTGTAAGCAATAAAGTGTTCATCTATCTATCTATCTATCTATCTATTCTTACAGTTTCATGGTTTGAATGCACCCTATCAGTATTCGGAGGGCTGTCCCTTAGATCCTGTTTATGCTAAAATTACAACAACAACAACATTAACAGCCACAACAGTCCACTGCTGGACATGGGCCTCCCCCTATTGGGGGGGTATTGCCATACTCACCACGCTTGGCAAGTGGATTGGCGAGTGCAGTGCAAGCTATTGCTTTCACAGGTAACGCTGCTGCCCATTACCTGGATGAATTAATCTCTAAGTTGCTTTTTACCTCACCCACGGGTAGTATTGGGGTGATGCTAATTTTAGCCGGCATCACACGGTGGAAATTACAAACGTGATAGATCATTCATACATAAATACATACATATATCACGCCTATATCCCTTGCAGGATAGGCAGAATGTAAACGGCCGTAAATAACGGACATTAACGCCTTGCCTGACAAATATTTTAAGGTCATTCAGAAAATTTTGTATTACCATACTGAGAGGTTGTCAGCCCATCGCCTAAAATTACAATACATATGTAACCCTCGAGTCCTTTAGTCGCCTCTTACGACACCCACAGGAAAGGAATGGGGTAATGCTATTTTAAACTGGCATCACGGCGCTCCTTTATATATAAATAATATACCTACTTTATTTGTGTTATTAATTACTAAACTACTGTGTCTAGTTACATATTTTTAAATAGATGTAAAAAAAAGTGCTGAAAATGTATCGAAAGGTGTGTTTTTGGGTCCAAATTTGACTTATTTCGTCCTATGTTTTTAAAGAATCATGTTCACTTAAACGTACACCAAATGTGATATAAACAAATATTTTTGACACCTTATATAACAAGCAAAGTGACGAGTACGCACCTTATTCCTTTCCTGTAAGTAATTTCACTGAAGAGCACTGAAAACCTGAAAGTCAACCCTCCATATTGAATCTAAAACACGTATTACACCAAACAGTTCTGTCACTTTTATCACACTAAACAAACCACATTTACGTCTAGAATCAAGCCTATAGTATCTTGGATAATTCTTCGAAATGTTTCATAGAGATTTGTATAGAAATGTTTGAGGTTTTTCGAGAAAATCGCGGTTGAACCCGGGTGTAAGGCGCGACGGGCAAAGACCGACTAAAGTTACTGCGCATGGTCGATTTCTCCAACCGGGAAGAAACGAGATAGATAATGCGAAAGAGAGAGATAGACCCTACATTTCGGTATACACTGCTTGTTACAAAAAGAACTTTACGCAAATATACTAAAGAATACGGGCAATGTATGTTGAATTAAGCCCGCCAATAATAGCAACTTAATAACCTAGTACAGTGAACGGTAGAAAAATGTTATTACGCAGATTTTTACGTTCGCAGTACGTACAAACAATTTCGTGTAACATTTTCAGCTAAAATTTTAGTTTCTGAATGGGATTTTTTTATTAAATTGGTAAAATTTTATCAACATCGTTTTGTTTTATTTTGAATGTAATTTTATTACACGACTGCCCAACCAAAAAGGAGTGTAATGTTTGTGTATATGTGCGATTCTTTAAAGGACTGTAACTCGTTAACCACTGAACAGATTCGAATGAGAATTGTATCGGTAGAATCCTTACATTATCCCGAGTGTCATAGGCTAGGTTTTATCTCAAAAAGCAGTTGTGTTTTTAATTTTTTTATGCTTGTTCCTAAATTTTGTAATGTTATTAATGTAAAATGTTTGATTGGCGACTGCAGTGCAAGATGTTACATTCACAGGGAACGCTGCTGCCTATTCCCTGGACGAATTTACCCTTCAGTTAGTTTTACGATACTCACGGTTGGAATTGGAGTGATGTTACTTTAAGCCAGCATCACACGGCATGCTGCTGATCAATGTATGTCATTTAAGAATCATTTCATTATTTGCATTTTTTAAGCATCCGACTTTTTAAGCCGCCTACTACAGGCGGCTGAAAAACTCTGACACAAGAGTTCATCGGATCGTTCGTTGACTCGGTGCCCCACACTAAAAAAGAAATGTATTTCATTTAGCAATATCTCTACAGACAAGTCATATGCTACGGCGCTGCTACGGGCTACGGCGGCGCGGTGTAGCAAACAGCTACGATTACTAAAAAAGTCTTATAAATTGAAATACGTAAGACTCGTTTTGCGTTCCAATGTTCATTCCGAAGAGATCTTAATTATTTTGTAACAATGATTTACTATTAATACGTCACATACATACATATATCACGCCTATAATCCCTTGCGGGGTAGACAGAGCGTACACGGACGCTAAAAACTGACATTTACGCCACGTCTGACGAATATTTGAGGGTCATTCGGAAAATGGTGTATCGCCATATTGACAGGTTGTCAGCCCATCGCAATACACACCCTCGAGTCCCTTAGTCGCCTCTCACGGGAAAGAACAGGGGTGATGCTATTCTAATCCGGCATCACACGGCACTTATACGCCAAAAAAATACATTTGCCAAATAATAATTTAATTAATTAAAAAAGATTTCAAAGATTCCTTCTACTCACGATGTTATTTTTAATTAAGTCCCCGTTGGTTTCACATCTGCCCTCGGACATAGTAGCGAAAAATATCAGTAGGTAGAACACAAAATTTTAAAACACTTCCCATGTTAGGTATACAATTATATTGAAAACTTGCAAAATTTTAAACTATAGCGATACACAATATTCTAAATTACCCTCAAACATCTGTCAGACGTGGTGTAAATGGCCGTTTTTGCGGCTGTTTACGCTCTGCCTACCCCGCAAGGGATTATAGGCGTGATATGTGTGTGTGTGTGTGTGTGAAAATTTTCAAGCGCGGGCAGCCTGCGAATTTCGCCATTACTAGTGGCTATCTTGGCTACCGCAGCTCGTTCTTTATCCGCAAATCAGTAGGTAATATACGTGTCTTAGCATTGTTTGTCCTCATACAATCACATGAGTAAATGAGTGAGAAATTCTAATATCCCGTTAACTTTGAAAAACTGTTTTTCAGATAACGATTTTTTACCATTAAAAAATGCATAACAAGAAGCAACTTTCTACTAGTACACTTATACACATATTGAAGCGGCAAAAAAAAGATTTTTTGTACTTATGTGCTTACAACTAACTAATATTATTTAAATTTTAAGTTCAACTCGTCTCGTCCGAACCAAAATTCATAATAGTCAATGTTTTTTCGGGCCCCTGCGATACAGGCTATGCTTAGTGCAGGGTCCGCTGTTAAATTGTCTGCATGCCTCACCTCGGACACAGTCTTATGTATTATTATTTTCAATTGTATTGTCCAGACATTGTTTGTTAAGTGTTTCAGTAAATAAAAATTTATTATTATTATTATTATTTATTATTATTATAACTGATCGTACTGCATACCAATTTTTAAACACTTCCCGTGTTAGGTACACAATTTTTGAAAACTTGCATTTTCGAGCGCGGGCAGGATTTGAACCTGCGACTTTCGCATTACTAGTAGCGACGCCTGGAAGATAGAATTAGTCGCCGGGTATTAGTTGCAAAATTAACCCGGTAGATGGAGCCGTGCCACGCGTTACTGGCATTAAAATACACTTGCCAAATTGGCGGGCAAGAAACGAGCTGCGGTATCCCAGATGGAAGAGGCGTCGCCACTAGTAATGCGAAAGTCGCAGGTTCAAATCCTGCCCGCGCTTGTAAATATTGCAAGTTTTCAAAAATTTATAGTACTGCATTTTTTTATTATATTAAAATGATAAGCATTTTTAAAATAAGTCTATACCTTAGAAATGAAAGACGCAGTGTCTGCTTTGTATCTTTATTGCGCATTTAGTAGATATATGTTTGATAATAATGATAATAATACGACGTCATACTTGACGTTTCTTCTACTGTGTCGTGACAATCCCCACTTTGAATAAGCTTATTTATTTTACTTCATTTCACTCAATCATCAATTTTAATTGATAAGATATAGATTTTTTTAATAGGACTCCTGAGGCCTGAGGTTAATCTTGGGTCAAGTAAGTAATAGAGGTCTGGTACCGACTTAGAATGTCCGTGTGGTGCTGGTTTAGAATAGCATCACCCGTGGGTGTCGTAAAAATCTACTTCTTTTTTGTCTTTCATTGTTTCTTTTTCGTGTGGGACACCGAGTAGTCCAACGACCCGAGGAACTCTGGTGTCAGAGTCTTTAAACCACCTACCACCACTAGTACCTCTGATATGGTTATATATGTAACGACCACCGTCTACGTAATCGTGGACAGTAACCGGGAACGACGGCTTAACGTGCCCTCCGGAGCACGGAACCATCTATTTTTTTGGACAATCTGTACCCGATATTATCAAACTACAGGCTACAATTTTACAGGTGAAATTTGATGTACATTGCGTAGTCGGTTAGCCATTATGATACAGGAATATGAACTGGCTACGCAATGTACTAAGAATTTCACCTGTAGACTTGTAGCCTGTAGTTTCATAACATAGGCACCAGGTGGTTCAGCCAGCAATATCCTTACCAGACTGGAAACAAATTCACAACGTGTTAATATCAATTTTTTGAGTGCCCCACCGGGAATCGAACCCAGACCCTTTGCGTCACACACATGCAGTCACAATACCACTGCGCGGCCGTAAAAGTTTACTAAAGGCAGCAGTGTTTTCTGTGAATAAAACACATTGTACTGCAATCGGCAATCCGCCTGCCAAGCACAGTGAGTTTTCCCCACGATGAGGCCCATGTCCAACAGTGGACAGTTTTGGCTGCTGTACTAAGTCAGGCATAGGGTCCAACCTCTGCTTCCGTTGTTTAGTAGTCTGAAAGTTGGTCTCAGGATCCCAAATTCCCGGGTTTAATTCTGGTACGAAAACACAAAATTGGAGTTTGTTTTGATATTTTTCCTAGTCTGGGAAATTTCAGACTGAACCAGTTGACTGTCCTACTGTGGTCCTACTAGTATTAGATGGTTTAAAAACTCTTACATTCGGGTCGTTCATCGACTCGGTGTCCCACACTTCAAGAAGAAGAACGATGAGTTGTCTATTCCTTAAGGCTCAATATCCGTGGACCATAGGTTTGATTCCATTGTAACCTTCAAACCATACAGAAAATAACACTTCCGTTCTTCGGAGGGCACGTTAAGGTCCCGGGCATTTTATGATTAGATATAGAAGCCTTTAACACACACACACACAGCCGCAAAAAACGGCCATTTACACCACGTCTGACAAATGTTTGAGGGTCATTCGGAAAATTGTGTATCGCTATAGTGACAGGTTGTCAGCCCATCGCCTAAAATTGCAATACACACCCTCGAGTACCTTAGTCGCCTCTTACGACTCCCACGAGAAAGAAATGGGGTGATGCTATTCTAAGCCGGCATCACACGGCATAGACGCCTTTAAGACCCATAATAATTATGCATACTGCTATTATTATCAATGTGTAAGGAACATAATTATGTACACATAATCCAGGATCTTATTAAGATAGGATTTGCCCAAATACCAGTATAATTGGTCTGAATTGAATCGAATAATATTCGGGATTAAGGCGACGATACAGACTCCCGTTTTGCTTATTTGATTTTGACTACACTAGACTCTATTCTACAGTGAAGTAACTTAAATAGTACTGCTACTTTTAGTTTAGGAAAAATTTATACATTGTCGAACTCTGTTTTTCACCCTAAGGTTGCCTGGTAGAGGATGCTACCTAGCATTAAGGCCGCCTGGTTGTACTGTTTCTTTTATTTGTGTTTATTTAATGTTGTATTATTTATTTAATGTGCAATAAAGAATTTTGTTATGTAATGTTATGTTGTTACATACTTGTGACCAATAGCGAAATCTCTCAAGACGGGCTGGTGATAAGGACTAACTTGCCCCACAAAATATTTTGAGCTTCCATAGTAACCCATACATACAACCCTGATCTCTTCAAAGTAAGAGTGAACAGGCTTCTCCTGGGTGAGCTCGCTCCATCTTAGACTCTGTCTCTGTCCTATGACCTAGACTAGAGTCAAGAGCAAACCCATCATTAATAAAAAAAAAAAAAAAAAAACAAATCAGCTGATCAGCAATTTAGTATGCGAGGTCCAAATACTATTTTATTTTTTGACCTAAGTTCCTTGGCACCAGCCCGTCTTGAGTTTTCGCTATCGGTCACTAGTAAAATTTCACTTGACAAAACATACCTATACCTAGTTACTAGTTATTATTTTGTGCCTATACATACAATGGTGGTTAAAAAACTGTAATGAAACCGCTAACGCACTGCTTACCCCGTAAGGGACATAGACATACATAGACGAGTATTAGTTGCAAAACTAACTCGGTAGATACAGCCGTGCCACGCGTTACTGGCATTAAAATACACTTGCAAAATTGGCGGGCCAGGAATGAGTAGCGGTAGCCCAGATGGAAGAGGCGTCGCCACGAGTAAGGCGAAAGTCGCAGGCTCGAATCCTGCCCGCACTTGAAAATTTTGCAAGTTTTCAAAAAAAAAATACAGACATAGACTAGACATAGACACATATTTTATTCGTACTTTTTTGTCTCAAATAGACGTGTGGCGCCGCCATTTTTCAATAAAGCGCGATGACATGACGTCATTACTGTGACGTGTAATAACATTAGGTGGGATTAAACCTCAATCTCAATTGTATGTTTGTTGGGGTGCGTACATGCGAGGTGAAAAGTCAAAAGGCCCGGGCATCGGAGGGCACGTTGAGCCGACAATTTAAGTTGCAAATTCAGATTTCGTATGAAACACAGCAATTATATGTATATTAACATATAATTGCTGTGTGACGACGGATTAGAATAGCATCACCCCGTTTCTTTTCCGTAGGTGTCGTTAGAGGCAACAAAGGTACTCGTGGGTTATATATGTGTATTGCAATTTTAGGCGATAATCTGACAACTTGTCACTATGTCAATACACATACAATTATCTGAATAACCCTCAAATGTGTGTCAGACTTGGTATAAATGTTCGTCTTTCACGGCCGTTTACTCTTGCTCGGCCTACCCCGTAAAGGATAAAGGCGTGATATATGTATGTTATAAATAAAAGAAAATAAAATTCGGGATATAACTTTCCCCAAGGTAGAATAAAGTAAGAAATTGGTCCTACAAAATACAACAAAGTCCATTTGTACGGCAAGTCTTATATTTTTAATCATATTTCAAGTTTTCAATGTTCCTTGAGAAAAGTTGTTCCTTATCACCAGCCCGTGTTAAGTGTTCGGTATTGGTCACACTCTCTCTCTTTTCGTGTGGGACACCGATTCGTCCAACGACACGATGAACCCTGGTGTCAAGAGTTTTTCAACCGCCTACAACTAGTAGTAGGCCTCTGACATGATTGTGTAACGACCGCCGTCTAAGTAATCATAGACAGCAACCCTCCGAACCTGCCCTTCAAAGCACGGAACCATTTCTTTTCGAACAATCAGGTTCACAACAAATTCACAAATAAACATCAACTTTGTGAATGTCCCGCTGAGAATCGAACCCGGAACTTTTGCGTCGCAGGCAGTCGCACTACCACTGCGCCACATCAGCCGTCTATCAAAGTAGTAAAATATATCCTTCTATTCTTGCCTGTACCAAGTTATTTAACAAACAAGGGTGCCAAAAGGGCGCACCCTTTTTGTACTTTTAATTTCAGATTTACATTTTAAACTCTGATTATGACTGACAAGCGAAGGGGACGGATTTAGGAGACGCAATAAAACAAATACTTTAGTATCTAGGTACCTAATATTTTCTTGAGTTTACACAGCTTAAACGGCTTTAAGGGCCTGCCTCGAACTTTTAAACGTCCCTTTCCCGCTAATGGCAAATTCTGTGTGTGAGAACAGAGCGGAATCGCCATATTTAGACGATTTTTCACTCTTTTGAAAATTTCTCGCCAAATAAACAAGTAATTAAAAAACTGTACGACAAGAATCTACTAATGTACAAGACATACCGTATTCGCCAGAAACAATCTGCTATGTTCTTAAGATTGCTATACAATACGCAAAAAAGTGTGAAAATAGACCAAACTTTGAAAAATAAATCTTTCAAGCAAACTTTCTTTAATCGTGTTTTCCCGTGACAAAAATCTAGTTAATACAATGAAAAATCATCACACTTAAAAATAAAGTTTTTATCGTATTCACCAACAAAATTGCGTGAATTCAAAAATACCCATTTTTCTCACGGCCCGCCCTTAAGTTGTTATTGAAAACTAGCTTTCAAGTGCAGGCAGGATTTGAACCTGCGACTTTCGTCATTACTAGTGACGATTTAAGTTGTGTTTATTTTGGATTTTACAGAACTCATGGTCACCTCATTATTTAGAATTTATAGTTATTTTTGTTCTACCACCATCTATTTCTTAATAGCTTAGCGTGACGTCCCGGTTCTATGCAGTCTGCTAATACCGTATCCTGTGAATTCCTGTGTAGTAGGTCTTGCAGTATTTTGGATCTGGTTCTTCCGTTGTGTAATCAGCGAAGTCCAAGTTGATGAGATTCCCCATCCAGTATCTCTGGCAAAATTTGAATGATTTTGAATTTCTATGGTTTCCCGTTCTTTCAAGTAGTGAATCCAACATAAACACAACTTAAATCCGTTTAAAATTGTTTATTGTAATATCAAGGTACCTACTTAAACACTTATTAATGACCCAATGAACCCTAGGGTCATAATTTTTTGAACGTACTACTAGGCCTCTGACATGGTTATGTAACGATCGCCGAGTAAGACATCAACCGAGGGTATTTATAATGCGCACTGCTAAAGAGTGGAATTCACTACCTGCGTCCGTGTTTGCAAACGCATACAACCCTAATCTCTTCAAAGTAAGAGTGAACAGGCTTCTTCTGGGTGAGCTCGCTCCATCTTAGACTCTGTCTATGTCCTATGACCTAGACTAGAGTCAAGAGCAAACCCATCCATAAAAAAGTGCGTCTTCATTGAGGTGGCACTGTGCGGAGCGGAGCCTAGCGGTGCATGAGTTGACCACTATTGAGATCCGTTCCTTACAGCCCTGCCTTAGTGGAGAGGCACCCTTAACAAGCCCTCTGAAGCACGGAACTATCTTTCGTAACGAACAACCAGGTGGTTTAGCCTGCAACGTGATACCCTGTGGTAACAATTTCACAAAGTGATAAATGTTAACTCTGTGGTGAGTTTTCTAACTACACTGGTAGATGGAGCCATGCCAAGCATTATGTCATAAAAATATACTCGCATTATTTCACCAACGGTAGGTAAGCCGCGGAAGGTCAGTCGGTAGTACTGATACCGAAAGTCGCAGGTTCGTAACCTGCTTGCGAAGCAATTCAACAAGTTCTAAAAAACCGGCCAAGTGCGAGTCGGACTCGCGCACGAAGGGTTCCGTACCATTATTTACTTGAAAAAAAAAACACTTGATTTGTATGGCAGCCCCCATAAATATTTATTTTATTAAATTTTTTAGTATTTGTTGTTAAAGCAGCAACAGAAATACAACATCTGTAAAAATTTAACTGTCTAACTTTCGCGGTTCATGAGATACAGACTCCATACAAAAAAAAGTGTTTTGTATGGGAGCCCCCTTAAATATTTACTTTATTCTATTTTTTTTGTATTTGTTGTTATAGCAGCAACAAAAATACATCACCTGTGAAAATTTCAACTGTCTAGGTATAACGGTTCAGGAGATACAGCCTCGTAACTGTAGGACGGACGGACGGACGGACAGACAGACGGACACCCGGGCCTCAGTAATAGGGTTCCCGTTCTCCTATCCTAATCCTAAAAATATAACCAACACGATGAAGCATATTAAAATTTTGTACCTATACAATACTAAATATGTATTAGTAGATATCTACGTCTTCTGTCATGTAAATCAGGAACAACATAGTTCTATCTCAGACTGATACAAACAAACAAACAACTCTGCAGTAGGTAGTTCATTTAAGTTATTTTATATTGTATAGTAACTATCGACGTTTTCTAAAATAATAGTTATGTCGGCTAGCTGTTTACCTAAGTAAAGGCATTTAAATTCTTAGTTTAGGCTGTTTGTAATGAAGTTTATTAAATAAACGATTAGGTATATTATAGTATATACCTGTCTATGTTTGTTATCATAATACATGACAAAGTACAAGTATATAATTTTTGAAAACTTGCAAAATTTTCAAGCGAAGGCAGGATTTGAACCTGCAACTTTCGCATTACTAGTGGCGACGCCTCTTTCATCTGGGCTACCGCAGCTCGTTTCTTGCCCGCCAATTTTGCAAGTGTATTTTAATGCCAGTAACGTGTATAGGTGTCCCTTGCGTTGCGGGGTACACAGAGCTTCAAAGTTTTAATTTAAACTGTTGAAATATATGTATGTTTTTCATGTGATGACGGCTCAGAATAGCTTCGCCTTCAGTCTCGTAAGAAGTGAGTAGAGGACTCGAGGGTTACATGTGTATTGCAATTGCGATGCACCTGTCACTATAGCGATGCACAATTTTCTAAATGACACTCAAATGTTTGTAACACGTGGCGTAATTTTCGTTTTTAAAGGCTGTTTACGCTCTGCCTACCCTGAAAGAACGAACATTTACGTCACGTCTGACAAATATTTGAGTGTCATTTGGAAAATTGTGCATGGCCATAGTGACAGGCTGTCAGCCCATCGCCTAAAATTGCAATACACACTATTACACACCCTTGAGTCTCTTAGTCGCCTCTTACGTTACGACACCCACAGGAAAAAAAGGCGGTGTAAGATTTTCAACTCTCGATGAAGTGTGCTGTTGTGTGAGGGTTTCTACAACCTAAAACAAGCATAATAAATTTAAAAACAAGACTGCTTTCTGAGATAAAGCCTAGCCTATGACACTCGGGATAATGTAAGAATTCTTCCGATACAATTCCCATTCGAATCTGTTCAGTGGTTAACGAGTTTCAGTCCATCGCACGTATATATACATACATACGTGAACTCTAAAAACATTATACTCCTTTTTTTGGTAAGGCAGTTGTGTTATAAGTGGGTACTACTTCGAAATCCGGCCCTGCGTTCGTTTTGACATGCAAGGCCATGCAACCCTTGTCATAAAGGGTCAAGCCAATTACAGATATAATTTTAGAAGGTACCTGCTGCACGCGTTGAATTTAGGGTTCCGTAAATGGGTCCCTTTCCTGGGGGATAGAGGAAGAATGCGTCCGTCAGAATCGGATTTAAGGTTAGCGCGGACCGAACGCGTGTCGTGGCCGTTATCGCTCTGCCTACCCCGCAAGGGATAAAGACGTGTATGTGTTTGTGTGTATGTGAACGCGTGGCGTTACACGCGGATCAGCCTGCGATGTCTAAACAAACTGAGAACAAAGTCACAAAAATCTTGTGGGTAGACCCTGGGAATCGAACCTGGCTCCTTTTTTACCTCCATTGATTTTTTACGGAATAAAACTTTATTTTTTTATCAACGATGGGTTTGCTCTTGACTCTAGTCTAGGTCATAGGACAGAGACAGAGTCTAAGATGGAGCGAGCTCACCCAGAAAAAGCCTGTTAAGGCACTGGTACTCCCACACACTGACCTAACGCAGCAAGCTACTTTGCGCCAGACTTCGGTGGGATTGTGGTAGCGATACTGGCAACTGGCAGTACCTTATACTTAAAAACAAAACAATCTTTTTAGGGTTGATCCCACTAAAATGGGGACTTTTCTATCTGAAAGTTCTTGATTTTTTTTATAATTCATGCCAGATGGCGTTGTGTTACGTAATTTTTTTATACATTAACTGATACATTTTATCTAAAAACATGCATTTCAATTAAAAAGTTTAGCTTATAGCAATCTATGTACTTACTTACACTTTGTAGACTGGCTAAAAAACCTTGACCTAGTCTCGAGAGCAATAAATCTTAAAAATCTTAGTAACATACATACATACATATATCACGCCTATATCCCTTGCGGGGTAGGCAGAGCGGAAAAGACCGAAAAAACGGTCACTCACGCTACGTCTGACTATCATTTGAGGGTCATTCAGATAATTGTGTATCACTATAGTGACAGGTTGTCAGCCCATCGCCTAAAATTGCAATACACACGCTCGAGTCCCTTAGTCGCCTCGTACGACTCCCACGGGAAAGAAATGGGGTGCTGCTATTCTAAGCCGGCATCACGATGTGGCTTCCGACCCTGAATCAAAAATAACATAAAAAGAAAATAAAAATATTTTCTGGGACATAGCCGAATTTCGAGCAAAAATTGGACATAGCCGAAATTTTGGAAATTATTTTAAAATCCCTATAAAATCGAATATAATCGATGAAAAGGCCTGAAATCTTTAAAAACACTAATTAATAGCATTATCTATCGATAACATGCATAAAAAGTGGAAAAAGACATAGTCTGAAAATCACCTGAAAACGACGTGCGGACGACCGGTTCGTAGCATCCATATACATAGGGGGAGTATCGGTGCGGTGAGCCGAGAGATGAAAAATCGAAGTTTCACCGATTGAATAGGCGATCGGTGGAAAGTAATAAGTTATGTCTAGAAACATAAAATAATATGTTTTAAATGGTTTGGTAAGCCATTAGACCTTCGATAAGAAAATATAAAATTTTCTATATAAATAAAAATCGAATTTGGGAAATTTGATTAAAAAGTTGTAAATTAATTTTACTCTTAAGAAAGACATCGCTAGCGATGAAATATGTTTTGGAACAACATATAAAAAGTGATTAAGAGGGAATCACATAAAAATAGGAAAATTTCCTATGGGCGCGGATGGGTAAAAGTCTGCACCCTGAGCTTGAAAGCAGCAATTTTATATTATTTAAATGACATATCTGGCATACAGCCGCCTGCAAAGATGGGTTTCGTTGGGCCCTAAGCAGTATCACAGTATGTAATTGTACTGATACAACGTTACCATTTTGAACAGACATATAGATAACCTCTGGTCTTAGTAGTAGATGGCTGAGATTACGATAGCTTGGATAAATGATTCAAAGATTTAGTAATGAATGATTTGATGATTTATGCTCCACAAGTTCGAGGTACGTCAAGCGCTTGATGGCATGTATAGAGCACGCTATACATTTGACCGCGAGTTATAGAGAGGAAATGTTTGTACTATTTCGATTCTATAATTGTTGCATGTCTAGGTCATACGGAATACTTATTCGGGAAACGGTGACTGCGTACGAGATGTTAATGAATTATAAAAGAATTGAAGAGACACCGTAGTCGGCAGGCTACGTAACGTCTACAAACAGGACTATCTTAGTAGCTTAAGGAACAGAGTTGGTTTTGCGTATCTCATGGATCATTTTGAATTGTGAAACATCTTTTGAGTTAGTGTTGCGCCAAGACGGACACAAGCAGTGCTATGGCTATCGTTTGACTTTGTCAGATACCAACAGATAAGAGGCTCTATCATAACTCTAACGTGGTTAAGTGGGGAATACTAAGCGGTCTTAAGATTAGCGCTAGTCCCCTCTACTTGGCACATTGAGGTGTGCACTCGAACGCAATACGACCAAAGTTGCAGGTCACTCTAAGGAGTATAAAATAATAAAGTAATTCAAGTCTATTTCATTTATGAAACTGACATAGGGGGGATGACACTGAACCCCAAATCAGATGCAGCTGATAAACATGACTCTAGGTATATGATGGCTGATAGGAGTGAAACGGTGCATTCCATGAAGCGAAGATGCAGAAGAGAGGGGCGAAAGCATAACAATCCTCGCAGGTATCTAATAAATCGCTGAAAGGGGTGGTAGTCGTGGAACGATAGTGGTTGTAAGACCCCTCCTGCTTATGTCAAATATGTACGGAGTACTTCAGCGAGGCTAACTGATTAGTCGGTTTATTGGTCTGTCTGTGTGGCTGCCGCATCTGATAATTGAATTAACTTTATCGCAGCTTAATACTGCTAGTACTAACCATTTATCTTTGAAAGAGATCGAACGCAAGACGACCTAGGTTGCAGGTCAAAACTCTATGGAGTAATGAAATAAGTACATAAACAAGTGCTGTCAGTCCATGGCATGCCCAAAAGCACTTTGTTAGCTTAAGAATGAATTAAGCTGCAACCACTCGAACGCATTACGACCGGGTTACTGGTCCTGTCTGTGTGACAGATAGTAACTGTACGACTCTTTAGAATACCGCTGGGAATCCGGCCTGTCTGTGTGACAACCAAGGTATTTGGCTAACTGGAACTGTAAAGTTATGGATAATATCCAATAAATCTAACTAATGATGAAACAGTACTACAATAGAATTCTGATAAGTCTAAAGGACTATGTACGAGATATCGGAGTTCTATTTTCGTCTGACCGATGAAGTAGACTGTTTGGCTTGCAACCAACTGCACATGAACGGAGACGTTCATAGCTTACAGAGTCCTGTAAGCAACCGATGGCATTTTGGTGAAACGGAGGGATCCTGCAGGTATGGCATCTGGGGATGCTGTACTGGAAGAGGGTCATCGTAGAGATGCGGGACGGGAGCCTCCCTACCTTCTCCACCCCATTTTATTTTTTATTTAAGATTGAAGTTGGTTGATGGGGTCTTCTTGAAAGAGGATCTCTGAAAATCTTAAAAATCTTCTTTCTGAATGGTAAGTCTTTTGTGGAAGCTTAGTTCAAGAGCATAAGCAGTAATTAATAAAATGGAGGAGATGCGTTTCTTATATCAAGCGTTGATATAACCAAGATGTAGATGTCGTCCATGGTTCGCCGTGAACGACATTTTATTCTATTTAAGGATATATTATGTGTTTCAGGGATAGACCTTGGGATGCATAATATATTTTATTTTATTTTTTTTTAAAGAAATTAAAGGCACAATAATTTCTTTCATGCGATAGAACTAAACGAAGGCTCAAAATAAGAGAGTATAGATTCTTTCTGATGGCAAGTAAGTGACTCAAAATTATCTGGGTTACTACAAACATCGTGGACTTGGCCACTAGATGATCACTATTTAATAATATTTATGTTTATTATACAACAACGTCAACCTATTAGCGGCAATTATTGAGATTTGTTAATGTCAATAATTGTATCAACGTTAATTTATAGGTTGTTTAAAGATAGAAAATCAAGCGAGTGATTGTATCATTTGTCTCTGATTAGTATATCAAATAGCAGTTTGGGTTTTTCATCCGAACGTTATTATACAGTGGAATTCTCTCTCTTTCCGAGTGAAATTGAGATTTTATTGCATTTGAGCTAAGACGTTAGTGAAACCTTCGCTTTGAATGTTTCTCTGAGTGTCAGTTGTCGTGAAAGCGATCTGCGCCCTACAGACTTAACCAGCCTGGACTGGGTGAGATATCTTGGACTGGGGTCTGGAGTCACATAAGAAATTAAAATCTATTATTTTGGATTTTATAGAGGATAAGGTTCAGTTACAATTTGGTGCCGTGACCAGGATATGGGATAATGATATTTCATATACCTATGGACCACTACAACTCTATCACAAGTCTTACATTGGACAAAAATTTATTAAGCATTTAAAAACTACAAAAGTAGTCTACCACAACAACTTTATCACAAGTCTTACAATGTCCAAAAATTTATTAAGCATTTTAATACTTTAAAAGTAGGCTACGGCCTACAATTTGTTGTCCGTGAAAATGGATGAGCGACCTTACTTGCCATTAGATCATTATTATAATAATGTTTCTATTGTTACAGATTCGAAGAGAGAGCGAATAAAAGTTGCGAGCAGACGCGATTGCAAGAGCAAGAGAACCTTAAATAACAGTGATTTAAAGTGCTATAAATAGATTAAATAAGCGATTATTTTAGAAAAAGACGAAGTGAATAAACAAAACTGAAATAGGACAGTGAATTACATTAAATAAATAAACAGTGACCAAAGGGAGAAGGATGAGTGACGAAGAGCGTCAGGAAGAAGAGAGGGGGCAAGGGGAATATGAGCCCCCGAAAAAGCGTAGAAAGTCGAAGAGAGTAAAACGCAGTAATGAACAGACGGATGAGGACGTCGAGCAACCTCAACCGTCTAAGGAGTTTGCCATTTTGGTAAAACTAATCAATAAGCATACCAAAAATATTGATGCGAAGCTCAATGAGCTTGGAAGGGAGGTTAAAAGAACCTCCCAGGCGCAGAAGGCCTTGGTGTCAAACCAAGCAAACAACAGTGACTCCACAAAAGAGTCAACACCTATCCCCGAGGTGCTGGACAAGAGAATTGTATATTCAATTACAAATCTCAATCAGGAAAGGCCAAGATTCGGCGGACATAATTACCGAACAAAAGCAGGAAACAAAATACACCCTGTGACCTTTTTGGAAGATCTAACCGCATATTTGAGGAAAATACCTGGACACACCTTGGAACATAAAGAACTAGACATAGTTCAAGAGTGCTTATTGGATCAAGCACGAGATTGGTCACGTATATACAAAGACCGATGGATTACATTCCAGGATTTCAAGAATGATTTCCTTGAGACCTATTGGGGTGAGGTCGAGCAAAATAAAGTGCGTAGAGAAATAGTAAGCAACCGTTGGGATAGCCATAAAAACCCCACGATGTTGGAGCACTTTCTGAAATTGGCTGGACAAGTAAACCTGTTGCAGTTTACGATTCCAGTCAAACAATTGATTGCTGATATTATGCGTCACTATCCGCCAAATGTACAGCAATTGTGGGCATTGTCCAGGAGCGACACAATACTAGCTGCCACTGAGTTCCTACGCCAATTGGACAACATAAATAACTATGCTGGAGAGAGCAGCAAGGAAAATAAGCGGTCAGCGCCAGCAGAGGCGAGAGACGAAGAAAGAAGGCCTTTTAAGAAGCACTTCAGACGCTATCAGGAATGGAAGAAACCCGAGATGGGTCAATCAAAGAAAGACGCTGGAGGCGATCGTCCTGCAGTTGCAACAGCGGCGGTCGTAGAAGTGGAAGTGCCCAAAGTGAGCGAGTCGGGAAACGCCTAAGTGCTAAATGTAACAACCCCGAACATTTAGCAGCGGTCAACAAAGACGTGGGGTGTAATTCTATAGCGTTAAGAATAATGAAAAGGTCTGGATGGAAACCTGGAGAGCCGTTGGGTAAAACTATGCAAGGAATATTAAGACCTGTTGAGGTAAAGGGACAACAGGGTCGAGCAGGCATTGGTTTTGTTAATATTTTGGAGAATATAACGGAGTTAGTGCAAACACGATTTGAGTTGCTTTTAGCCGAAAAAGCAGTTATTGATAATCGAATCAATACAGTATTTGATGAAGACCAGAAGGTAAGGGAGTTAATGTCCACATCTAGGCCTGATATCATGGTTAATTGTGAAGGGCTTGAGGTTCGAGCAATGGTTGATTCAGGCTCAGATGTAACATGCATAAACGAGGACTTCTTTAAAGAGTTAATGGCTAAAAATGACAAGTTACCCATGATTCCGGTCAAAGGGTTCCAAGTACGGGGGGCTGTGGGACAAAGATCCTCAAAAGTAAACCGTCAAATCAACTTAAATGTTCGATTAACCAAAGAACTAGCTTTTGACGCACCGTTCTTAATTATCCCAGGATTAGTACGACCGATGATCCTAGGATATGATTTTATGTTAACAAATAAAATCAATATTCAATGCCGTAACGATAAAGGGATTAATTTCGAGAAAGACAATAGAGAACATTTTGTTCCTTTCATAGAGCCGGTTGCAATTAACTCGATCGAACCGGAAGTGGAGGTGGAAAGAAGCAATTCCTTTGAAGATGAAATAAAAGTGGGTTCCAACATTGGAAGTAAAGGAAAATCAAGATTGGTGAATTTGTTAAAGAAGTTTGGTAAACTATTTTCAACTAAACTTGGGAGGTGCAACTGTTACGAACATGAAATTATCATGCTCGATGATAATACTCCTATTGTCAAAAGAAGTTATCCGGTTCCATATGCATATACAGAGAAAATGGAACAAAAGCTGAAAGAAATGGAAGAGATGGGAATTATAACGAGGGCATCTACTCCATATTCCAGTCCATTAACGTTTGCGTTAAAGAAAGACGGCTCTATCAGAGTCCTACTTGATGCCAGAGGAATAAATAAATATATGGTGGCGGAGACCGAAAAGCCACCGATGCAAATCGATGTTCTAAATTCATTTCACGGAGCGAATTTCATAACAACTATTGATTTAAATAACGCATACTTTCAAATACCTATAAATGCTCAGGGCAAGAAATACACAGGATTTACTTTTAATGGGAAGTCCTATGTATACAATGTGCTTCCACAAGGATTAAAAACATCTGTGGGAAGTTTCAGTCGTGCGATGGACAAGATCTTAGGTCCAGACATTAGAGAGTTCTGTGTCAATTACCTAGATGATCTTGCGATTATTACGAAGGGTTCATTTAAAGACCATCTAGAACACATTGAACGAGTTTTAGAAAGGCTAAGCAAAGCGGGTCTTACGTGCAACTTACAGAAATGCGAATTCGGTTGCAAGGAAGTGAAAATGCTGGGTTTTGTAATTGCTACGGATGGTATCCGAACTGATCCTGATAAATTGAAGGCCATTAAAGAATTCCCAACGCCAAAGAAAGTAAAGCATGTAAGGGCTTTCTTGGGACTCTGTAATTTTTATCGACGATTCATTCCGAGGTATAATGCTAGCATAATACCTCTTTGTGAATTATTGAAAAAAGGAAAGAGATGGAATTGGGGAATAAATGAACAAAAAGCATTTGACGAACTAAAGGAAAAATTTATTCAAACGATCACACTACACCATCCAGACTTCAATAAGCCTTATTATATTCAAACAGACTGTTCAGGGATTGGACTAGCAGGGGTCCTTTACCAGTATGAAGATGAAAGGCAAGAACAGATGAGGATTCTTGGATTCCATAGTAAAAGCCTCAGAGGAGCCGAATTAAATTGGACAACAACTGAACAAGAACTTTACGCCATTATAAGCACTTTGAAGAAGTATGAAACCTACCTTAGGGGTTCAGAAATCTACATAAGAACAGATCACAAAGCACTTCTTTTTATCAACAACATGAAACTCTATAACAGTAGAGTTACTAGATGGATTTTATACCTTGATCAGTTCAAGTTCAAGATTGAACATGTACCGGGCAAAATGAATATAGCTGCAGATATCCTGAGCAGATATCCACCAGAAAGCGACATAATTCAGGAGGAAAAGGCGCAATGTCCAGAGATAGCATACATGAGTGTGCGTAAAAACCCCGAGTTGCATAAAGGTCTGAAGAACCTCAAAGAATTGCAACAACAAGATGCGATCTGTGAGGAAATTATGCGTGACATATATCAAAACCATACCGAACATGTGAACAGGCTTAGTTCGCGATGTTTCATCAGGGATGAGAAGCTGTTTATAACAGTTAACGATCGGGAAGTATTGGTTTTGCCCGCTTCGTTAATCGATATGGTTATCGAACAAGTTCATGAGGAGATGGGACATCAAGGTGCTTATAAGGTCATTAAATATATCAAAGATAGATTTTATTGGCCTAATCTAAATCGAGATGTAAAGCGATTAATTAGAAGTTGCCAAATTTGCCAATTGGCAAAGTGTAATAACTACAAGTATTTTGGACCCTGTCAGTCGATCGTAACCAAGGAAATTGGTGATCTAATAATGGCAGATATCTACGGCCCCCTACCTAAGGGTAGGTGTGCTTACCAATATATACTTGTAGTTCAGGATACCTTCAGTAAATTCGCAAAAATGTATCCAATGAGGAATGCAACTTCAAAAACAGTCATTGATAAAATGAAATTGTTTCTAGAAATTATTCATCCTAAAGCGATTATGACAGATAATGGACCTCAGTTCATTAGTAAACTTTGGAATGATTACTTCAATAAAATGAATGTAAAAATATTACACACTACAGTAAGAAACCCCCGACCGAACACAACTGAAAGAGTGAATAAGGAACTTGGGCGCATGTTCCGGGCATACTGTCACGAAAAACATGGAAGCTGGGCTACAGTGTTGCCTGAGATAGAAGAGTTATATAACAATACTACTCATGATAGTACGGGTTTCACACCATGTCAAATTATGTATGGCAAACCAATTAAATTGACCTTTGATAAGTATTTGAACTTGCCTAGAGGAACTCAAGATGTTCAGAAGATCAGGGAACAAGTCAGACACAACTTGGAGAACCAAAGCAAGTTAAGAAGATCAAAATTCGATGCAAATCACAAACTAGTCAAGTTTCAAATTGGAGATCTAGTTAAGTTAAAGAGATGGAATGTATCTCGGGCTTATTATGGTGAAACAAGTAAATTTGATTTACTTTATGAAGGACCGTATAAAATTGCAGCTATACCATTTGAAAATGTGTATATAATACAGGATCCAAACACAGAAGAGGAAAGGGGAAAGTTTAATGCCATACATCTCTCCAGGTATTACATTTAATTAATTAATGAATGCCTCACTCTGCGTTGACTGCTGTTTTATGCTCAAATTATGTTTGATTTGCCAAATAAAGTCTTGTCCTATTTTAATGTTAACAAATTATGTTAAATAGATTGTTGTATTATGCTAAAATATGAAAATTATTTTTATTTTTGCCAAATAAAAGTCTTGTCATGTATATTAAACTTAAGAGTTAATGTTTCAAATCAAAATGTTAAGATTTGGAAACTTGAAAGATGATAATTAATTATCAATTATGCTAAAGAATATAAAAACTAAAGTTTTTTTTTTTTTGTTAAAGCCTGAAAATGATTAAAAGCGTTAATAATAATGTTATGCAATTGTTTTAATGATAACTAAAGGATGTTATTAAGTACAAGTAGTAATAAGTTTTCATTGTACAGAATTATAAAGTAATAGTTTAGGTTATATTGTGTTAGGGTAGTATTAGTGTAGTTTAGGTTTAGTTTTTTTTTTCCATTTAATAAATAATTCATCTTATAATATTGGTTTTATTTGGTGATAAAACATGAGGGGCTGTAAGGTATTGGTCATACAAGCTGGTATATTGAAATGGCGAATGGAGTTGAGATGAATATGTAAATAATTGCATATTGTTGTAGCACATGAACGGCTAAGTACCCTAAGCAGGGGAAGTATAGGCTGTGTTATATATATATATATATATATAAGTACATATATATATATATTTTTTTTTTTTTTCCGTCTAAGTACCCTAAGTAGGGGAAAAATAGTTGGATTAATTTGTAGCGCATGAAAAGCTCAGTACCTTAAGTAAGGGAAGTTTTGGCTTTATAATAAGATAACTGGTTCGACAGTAAGGGAAAATTTCCCTTCATGAGACTCATTGAAATTTTGGGGCTGGATGTGGCTTCCGACCCTGAATCAAAAATAACATAAAAAGAAAATAAAAATATTTTCTGGGACATAGCCGAATTTCGAGCAAAAATTGGACATAGCCGAAATTTTGGAAATTATTTTAAAATCCCTATAAAATCGAATATAATCGATGAAAAGGCCTGAAATCTTTAAAAACACTAATTAATAGCATTATCTATCGATAACATGCATAAAAAGTGGAAAAAGACATAGTCTGAAAATCACCTGAAAACGACGTGCGGACGACCGGTTCGTAGCATCCATATACATAGGGGGAGTATCGGTGCGGTGAGCCGAGAGATGAAAAATCGAAGTTTCACCGATTGAATAGGCGATCGGTGGAAAGTAATAAGTTATGTCTAGAAACATAAAATAATATGTTTTAAATGGTTTGGTAAGCCATTAGACCTTCGATAAGAAAATATAAAATTTTCTATATAAATAAAAATCGAATTTGGGAAATTTGATTAAAAAGTTGTAAATTAATTTTACTCTTAAGAAAGACATCGCTAGCGATGAAATATGTTTTGGAACAACATATAAAAAGTGATTAAGAGGGAATCACATAAAAATAGGAAAATTTCCTATGGGCGCGGATGGGTAAAAGTCTGCACCCTGAGCTTGAAAGCAGCAATTTTATATTATTTAAATGACATATCTGGCATACAGCCGCCTGCAAAGATGGGTTTCGTTGGGCCCTAAGCAGTATCACAGTATGTAATTGTACTGATACAACGTTACCATTTTGAACAGACATATAGATAACCTCTGGTCTTAGTAGTAGATGGCTGAGATTACGATAGCTTGGATAAATGATTCAAAGATTTAGTAATGAATGATTTGATGATTTATGCTCCACAAGTTCGAGGTACGTCAAGCGCTTGATGGCATGTATAGAGCACGCTATACATTTGACCGCGAGTTATAGAGAGGAAATGTTTGTACTATTTCGATTCTATAATTGTTGCATGTCTAGGTCATACGGAATACTTATTCGGGAAACGGTGACTGCGTACGAGATGTTAATGAATTATAAAAGAATTGAAGAGACACCGTAGTCGGCAGGCTACGTAACGTCTACAAACAGGACTATCTTAGTAGCTTAAGGAACAGAGTTGGTTTTGCGTATCTCATGGATCATTTTGAATTGTGAAACATCTTTTGAGTTAGTGTTGCGCCAAGACGGACACAAGCAGTGCTATGGCTATCGTTTGACTTTGTCAGATACCAACAGATAAGAGGCTCTATCATAACTCTAACGTGGTTAAGTGGGGAATACTAAGCGGTCTTAAGATTAGCGCTAGTCCCCTCTACTTGGCACATTGAGGTGTGCACTCGAACGCAATACGACCAAAGTTGCAGGTCACTCTAAGGAGTATAAAATAATAAAGTAATTCAAGTCTATTTCATTTATGAAACTGACATAGGGGGGATGACACTGAACCCCAAATCAGATGCAGCTGATAAACATGACTCTAGGTATATGATGGCTGATAGGAGTGAAACGGTGCATTCCATGAAGCGAAGATGCAGAAGAGAGGGGCGAAAGCATAACAATCCTCGCAGGTATCTAATAAATCGCTGAAAGGGGTGGTAGTCGTGGAACGATAGTGGTTGTAAGACCCCTCCTGCTTATGTCAAATATGTACGGAGTACTTCAGCGAGGCTAACTGATTAGTCGGTTTATTGGTCTGTCTGTGTGGCTGCCGCATCTGATAATTGAATTAACTTTATCGCAGCTTAATACTGCTAGTACTAACCATTTATCTTTGAAAGAGATCGAACGCAAGACGACCTAGGTTGCAGGTCAAAACTCTATGGAGTAATGAAATAAGTACATAAACAAGTGCTGTCAGTCCATGGCATGCCCAAAAGCACTTTGTTAGCTTAAGAATGAATTAAGCTGCAACCACTCGAACGCATTACGACCGGGTTACTGGTCCTGTCTGTGTGACAGATAGTAACTGTACGACTCTTTAGAATACCGCTGGGAATCCGGCCTGTCTGTGTGACAACCAAGGTATTTGGCTAACTGGAACTGTAAAGTTATGGATAATATCCAATAAATCTAACTAATGATGAAACAGTACTACAATAGAATTCTGATAAGTCTAAAGGACTATGTACGAGATATCGGAGTTCTATTTTCGTCTGACCGATGAAGTAGACTGTTTGGCTTGCAACCAACTGCACATGAACGGAGACGTTCATAGCTTACAGAGTCCTGTAAGCAACCGATGGCATTTTGGTGAAACGGAGGGATCCTGCAGGTATGGCATCTGGGGATGCTGTACTGGAAGAGGGTCATCGTAGAGATGCGGGACGGGAGCCTCCCTACCTTCTCCACCCCATTTTATTTTTTATTTAAGATTGAAGTTGGTTGATGGGGTCTTCTTGAAAGAGGATCTCTGAAAATCTTAAAAATCTTCTTTCTGAATGGTAAGTCTTTTGTGGAAGCTTAGTTCAAGAGCATAAGCAGTAATTAATAAAATGGAGGAGATGCGTTTCTTATATCAAGCGTTGATATAACCAAGATGTAGATGTCGTCCATGGTTCGCCGTGAACGACATTTTATTCTATTTAAGGATATATTATGTGTTTCAGGGATAGACCTTGGGATGCATAATATATTTTATTTTATTTTTTTTTAAAGAAATTAAAGGCACAATAATTTCTTTCATGCGATAGAACTAAACGAAGGCTCAAAATAAGAGAGTATAGATTCTTTCTGATGGCAAGTAAGTGACTCAAAATTATCTGGGTTACTACAAACATCGTGGACTTGGCCACTAGATGATCACTATTTAATAATATTTATGTTTATTATACAACAACGTCAACCTATTAGCGGCAATTATTGAGATTTGTTAATGTCAATAATTGTATCAACGTTAATTTATAGGTTGTTTAAAGATAGAAAATCAAGCGAGTGATTGTATCATTTGTCTCTGATTAGTATATCAAATAGCAGTTTGGGTTTTTCATCCGAACGTTATTATACAGTGGAATTCTCTCTCTTTCCGAGTGAAATTGAGATTTTATTGCATTTGAGCTAAGACGTTAGTGAAACCTTCGCTTTGAATGTTTCTCTGAGTGTCAGTTGTCGTGAAAGCGATCTGCGCCCTACAGACTTAACCAGCCTGGACTGGGTGAGATATCTTGGACTGGGGTCTGGAGTCACATAAGAAATTAAAATCTATTATTTTGGATTTTATAGAGGATAAGGTTCAGTTACAACACGGCCACATACATCTTAGAAACGCGTACATATATCACGTCCTTATCCCTTGCGGGGTAGACAGGTTGCAAACAGCCGTAAAACGAACATTTACGCCACATCTGACAAACATTTGTGACATGTTGTCAGCCCATCGCCTGAAATTGCAATACACATGGAGCCCTCATAGTACATACATACATACATCAGCCTATTGCAGTCCACAGTTGGACGTAGGCCTTTTACAAGGGGACACGACCATAAGTAGGACAAGATCTCTCGTTTTCGCCATCCAGTCGCTACGCTACAATTTGATAGTGTCAAATAAAATTATTATGCCAGCTGTAATAATGTCACTTACCTACATCTTAAGCCCGGTTTACATTGTCTTAGTGTTTAGTCGAGTGCTTTAATACAAGTTTAAAGGCAAGTTCAATTCAAGTAGAACTGTACTAAAATGTACTAAAGCAAGTAGCGTTTACACGTTTCAACTAAAGTACTATCCTAAAGCACTCGACTAAACACTAAGACAATGTAAACCGGGCTTTACATCTGAAGAATGCACAAAAAACTCGAAAAAAACTCTGTTTGTTTGACGGACGGTGTCAACAGTCCAAAAAGTTACTACTTACTGCTAGGGTAGTATTTATTTTTATTTTATTTTATTTTATTCGGTAAATAGAACAGGTAACAATCAAAATTGTCTATTGCGGATACAAAAATTGTTTAGAACTAGACTGATACCCTAAACGCATTTACACAGCTTATTATTGATGATGATGAAAATGATCTCTGCGTCTCTGCGAACCTTCAAGCAACGACGGCCTTCCGTCCCGGACGGAACGAGACGGAAGACCGTGTTGCTCGAAGCTGCGAACGATTTTGGCATTGGTGCCCACACCGACTAATGCGTGGGGTGGGGTAGACCTGTTTCCATTGGTTTCCAACGTCCGAAAACTTTTTGGACTGTATGCTTTATTGTGAACATATTTTTTCTTTCTTTATTTCTAACGAACTTCATAAACGAATAACTTTCTGTCAAACAAAGTATGTTCGTTTCATTGTTTTATTTTATCTGTCAACTCAATGTGTCAAAATTGCGATCGATTACACTTTGTGTCCTTCGGTTGTGTTTATGTTTTTCCCAGTTATATCAACGAAATTAACAGCAATAATGGTTCAAAACAATTAATTAATTTCGCAATGGATATGCCTGATCCTCTCATGCTTAAAGTCTGCCGAGCATGCTTATCTACAGACGTGAAATTGTTCAATCTACATCAAGTCGGATTAGCTGAAACTTTTGGTTATTTTACTAGAAATCCGGTGAGTTTTAGACCCAATAATAACTTCAGCAACTAATCAGTATATCATTAAAGCTATAAATGCAATATCTTAATTAATAATCGCCTGTGTGATTGTTATAAAAGCTTGCCTATCAGTGGAACATAGATGTACTTCACTCACTTGCTTTTATAATCAAAAATATTGAAAATTTCGAAAAATCTGCTCACGAAATATCTATCATATCGCACTAATTTGTGAAGATTGCATTTATGAAGTATTATAAACCATAATACTAGTTAAAAAATATTAAACTTTTTAGGTGGAATTGTCTGACGGTTTCCCACAATATGTTTGTTACTACTGCCGAGCACAGCTGCAGAAATGTACCGAGTTCCAGGACAAATGCCGAGATGCACATTTCTATTTGCAAGAGATATATATACAGCAACTTGTGGTAAGAAAAAAAAACTTTGCAATACACAAACCTACTCATTGAACACCTTCTTCTGTATCCAGTTGGGATGTCTGCCGACGGGTGGTCAGCTCCACTTTTTAGGAACTAATTCTTCTAATGACCAGGTTTGGGAAACTGGATTTCTGGGAAGAATTGTGCCTGACATTTAAACTTGGAACTTCAGCCAATTGCTAAGTGCAGCTTTTATTTTGGAGTCGCACAGAATAAAGATAACAAAATAAGTAATAATAATATAAGTAGGCAATATTAATTCCTATCTCCAGTCGAGATGTATGTACCAAGATAGGATGCAAGATAGTCAGTTTACATGCATAACTTAAGTCTTACAATAACTATTTGCCAACTTAATAAAACTTATTCACTGAAATGGTTACCGCCTAAGACCGCCGCTATGGTTAACTGGTGCTCCAGCAGCCTCACCTCCTCAATAAATCTTGTTGCCTTTCATATTTTAGAGATACATTAGCTAAGTCTTGTTCTTTAAGCTTATGGTTACCTAGACATTTCATTTTAGCAGCAAGTAACAAGGACATTTCGCTAAGTAGTGCAAGCTAGTGATGTAACGAATATTCGCATTCGCATTCGCATTCGCGAATATTCGCATATTTTTTGACATTTGCATTCGCATTCGCAAAAATAGTGCGAATATTTTGCGAATGTGAAAGCAAGGGAGGAACGAGAAAAAAGGAACTTAGATTTAAAAATATGGTTAATAGAATAAAGATATTTTAATAATAATAATCTAACAAAACATGAACTAAATAAATCTGCTTATAAAGTAACATAAAAGTATTGAAATTAAAATTTTACCATACAAAAAATCTTTCTTAAACTTCTATCAGTCTGTACTTTTCATAGAGATCTGTCTATAAATATTCAAACCTATTACTATTATTTTGGAACCACTTTAAAAAATTACAATTGTCTCTTTTTAGTATTTCTGAAGTTAATAATTAAAGTTAAGTAAAGGAATATTAAATTTTAAAAACAAAAGCTTTGACGCCTTTTCGCCTTCCAGTCTTTTGCGATGTGGCGTATATAAATTATTTTTCAAGCGTTTATGTGCGTAATTATTGTATTTGTATTTTTGTATATTGCGATGTTGAAATAAACACAATAATGTTCGGACCCTTAAGGATCATTTAGAAAATATAAAAAAAGAAACAAAAAACTGAACATTCGCATTCGCATTCGCATTCGCGAATGTCGATATCAGATATTCGCATTCGCATTCGCATTCGCGAATGTTCAAAAACTGACATTCGTTACATCACTAGTGCAAGCTACTTTCTTTTTGTTTACACTCAGGGCAAGATTCTTTGAGTTCCATAATATACTTGATCTAGGTACTCAGAGGTCTAGGTGTTTTATCTCAATAGAATAGACATCTATTGTCTACATATATTGTTTAATTTAGCGTTGCTATGCTGGGGTAGGTTAGGTATTGGTGACGGTCTGTGAATACGCCGCGATGCTCGCCCGCACGCATCGCTCTGGGCATATGTTGTCCCTTTCTCGCTCGCGGGTGGCGGCGTGCGCGCGGGCCGCCTGTAGGCGCCAGGCGGTGATTTCTGCACCGCAGTCAGTCACTCAAAACCTTTCGGACGGGAGGGTATCGCATATTGTGCGGATTTCCCGCCACGCGTTTTGTGATGCCGCGTGTAATGGACGATTCAATTTGAGATCGCGCGTGTTGATGCATCGTATTATTGCGGTTCTCCTGGGTTATACTAGAATACCAGGCTTAGTGATTGTTGGATGTCTCGACGTCTTCCACGTGAGCGTCGCGTTGAATAGGCATCAGGTGGCCATTTTGGCCCGCGTTTGTACGGCCCAAATTCGGGTTGGGTCACGCGTAGTGACTAATATCAAAGTGGAATACGAACAGAAGCTGTGAGTGGTTTGACGTGAATAACGCGCCAAGGCTGTAGTGGAATGCTGGGTGTCGATATCTTTTCCACCCAGCCCTGTAAGTACCAACGGAATTCCTATTTGATCCATTCCCTGAACTTCCTTTCTCCGTTGGGTATTTATGCATTTGCGCCGGCACGTGACTGTAAGTGATAAAACTGTTTATTCGTGTTAATGGTGTGTTCCCTTTAGTCATATTTGTTGTACCATATCATTGTGACTCCTTAGTACGAATTGCGGAATTCGTGGGGTGATATAATTTGGAGGTACTTACTTATAATCTAGTGCTAATACGTGTGACGTAACGCCAGATCGGCAGACGGTATTTACTACCGACTTGAGTTATGTAAGGGTTGGAACACATCATTAGCCAATTTCAATCAACTTAGTTAATTAAGTTAAATAGATTTAGGTTCACGTTTAATTCATAGTATGCGCTGCTATATTGTGCAGCGTATGCTATTTAGCGCTGCGTAACGCAGCCATTGTCTGCCTCCAGTTGAACTCCTGGTGTTTTGTTCGAGATTTACCTGTGTAAATCGCTTCCACTGCGGAAGTTTAGCTTGGAATTAGACATATATAGTCTGTTGAGAAAAAACACCTAGACCTTAAATCAGATATCTTTACCACTGTTTTTGAAATTGTATTGATGTCAACCAAACCAAACCAAACTGTTCCGACTAAGAACTTACGACACTTTGACAGCATTGGAAGACACTGCACATGGTGGTTCTGAAAGACCATATTTTTTGAAAACTTTAAGCTCAACCCATTACACTTAACCACTTTCCCGACATAGGCTAAAATATTTTAAAAAGACTTGCATACAAAATTGGTCAGCAAATTTTTTGTATAAGAGGTCAAAAAATTTAATGCTTTCACCAATGTTCCTTACAAACTGGTTCAATTTAACAGGTTGAGTTGTTGAGTACACAGTTTTCAAAAAAGTTGGCTGTTCCCATTATATAAAACCCATATGTATAAAACTCAGTTGTTAATCCATTCCAGCCTAAAATTGTTTGCACTGCACAAATATTTATGTAAAAAATCTGTTTGAATTTAACCTATTTATCAAACATTTTACAGATTACTTCAGAATATGTACAAAGTTTGGATAAAAAGAAGTTTCATATACCTTTATCGAAGACAAACAATTTTAATGTAAACTATATTCCAAAAGATGACTTCGAGAGCCTCAATGGAGAATTTAAAGATGACCATGCTGATGATCCAAATGAAGTATTGATTACTGTTGATAATATCACCCACAAAAATGACACAAATTATTTATATAATGATTTAGAAGATAATTTTGATGATCGTGACAATCTTAGAAGCTCAGATGATGATGATGATAAAGAAAAACTAAAAGAAACTGTTACATATGACAATATAAATTATAATCATGAAAGTAAAATAGAAAATGTTGATGATGATGATACAAAAGAAGGAATAGTTGAAATTGATGTAGCAATATTAAAAGATGAAGAAACATTAGAAAAACCCAAAAAAGTAAACACATCTAAAGCGAAAAGTTTAAAAGTTACAAAGAAAAAGAAAGAAGTAAAAGATACAATAACAAAACCAGAGAAAAAGCCAGTGAAAAAGAAATCAAATAAGTACAATGAAAAATCTGAAGAAGATTTTGAAGAATTCTCCCAACTGTACAATGTAGATGTAGTGTGCCTCTCTCTAGAGCAGCAGATAGCAAGAGTGAAAGAGAAGAAAGAGTCGAAAGAGTACAAGGAGGCCAGAATGTCTTGTGATGTCTGTTACAAAGGCTTCATGACGGAGACGGCATACAAGCGGCATATGAAAGCGCATGACCCAGTAAGTATACAATTATTTTTTCATCACCAGCTTGAAAAGAACAGTGAGCAAAAGCAAAAGTCGTTTTTATCTACTGGATGGAGAAAACTTATTTGAATTTGAAACTTAATCAAAACTTATCATAAAAATAAAACAATATCATAACGTAATAGTCTTTTAAAATTTTGTGTAATCAGTGAAGTCCAAGTTTCATTACACACTGTGATTACACAGCCGAAGAACCAGATCCAACATACTGTACTATACAAGATACGGTTTCAGCATTCTGCGTGAAACCGGAACGTTACGCTAGGCTATTAAGAAAAAGATGGCGGTAGAACAAAAATAATACGTAGTAATTGTAAAATCCAAAATAAACACAACTTATATCCGTTTAAAATTGTTTTATTCTTCACTTGTTCTTTAATTGTTTTCTTGTGTATTTTAGTGCTCGTAGGTAATATTTGCACTATCCCGCTTCCAATGTCGCACTCTCTTTTTCACCCTAAGGTTGCCTGGTAGAGAATGCTACCTAGCATTAAGGCCGCCTGGTTGTACTGTTTCTTTTGTGTTTATCTATTGTTGTATTATTTATTTAATGTGCAATAAAGAATTTTGTTATGTTATGTTATGTTTATTGTGATGCGATATGGTTGTGCAAACTCAAGAAAATGGCGGCGGTGCATTCGGAAATTAACTTCAGCGAGTCATTTACTGCTTTTAATTTATCCCTTTTTATTTATTTTATTTATTTACGATTTATTGTACACATGAGCAGAAAAGAGAAAAACACAAAAAGAATACAGACACAACAGGCACTGCTTATCTCTAATAAGAAATTTCTACAGCAGACCTAGGGAAGAGTAATGGTATTATACTTTTTGTAAGCGATTTGTTCTATGCATTGATCTACAACAACCCTAGATTACGCGCGTACGCTCAAAAGGTGGGCCGGTAAAGTAGTGCACAATTTGCAAGCGAGCACTTCTTTTCCACAGTGCGTGGCTGTCCGCGAAACTGTTAACATGACCAAGTACGGGCTAACAAATAAGGCTGAATTCAATAGATTATGGTGAGGTTCGTTGTGATATTTTGAATCAGGCGGACGCAATGAATCTATAAATCGCTATGTATGACTGTATAGTTCAGTAGGTGACAAAATCTTAGCGTAATTTTGTATGAGGCGCTAAATCTAGGGTTGTTGTAGATCAATGGTTCTATGATATAAGTCAGCACAATGTTTTCCTGTCTTACAGAGTACGGGCGCTCACCCGTGTGACGTCTGTCAACTGCGTTACCCGTCACAGCGTATACTCCGCGCGCACATGCGTCTTCATAAGCGAGAGTTTGTCTGTCGCACTTGCGGACACGTCAATAATAGCACGTAAGTCTTATCTAGTGGGTCACCGAGTCGACGGATGACCCGATGAGCTTAGAGACAAGCGACATTCGACTCCATGAACGGGAGTTTGTCTGTCGGACGTGTAGCCACGTCAATAATAGCACGTAAGCACACCTCGGACACTGGCGCTCAAATGTATGAAACAAACGCGTTGCTACGCACACAGTCTAAGCTCGCGTAGGTGAACGCGGACCATGCTTGTGTGTGTGAGACAACATGTCAGGGTTGCCGCCATTTTGCGTTCGCGAATCGGGAATGCAATGTGCGGCAGTATGAAATGACCTTCGTCGTCGCGTCCTTGCTGGCCGGTGTCTGAGCGTCCTCCGAGCGCGGGTGGGCGGCGCTTGTAGGGGGAGGCAGAGAGTGACCATACTGTACGCTAGTACTATTAATTATACTGTGACGTAAGTCTTATCTAGTGGGACACTGATCGACAAACGACCCGACGACAATATCTACTACTGCGAAAGTGTGTCTGTCGGACTTCTGGCCACGTCAATAATAGCACGTAAGTCTTATTTGTCCGATGATATACGAGTGCATCGATCACAAATAGACGATTAATGTGTCAATTTCTTCAAGCAAAAAATAGACAGTGAAATTCGTGCATGCTGATTGGTCAGTGGTCGCATCATCACATAAATGACCACTAACTAATCAAAAATACACGCGATTTTATATCAGACTTATAGGTCTGATTTGTTGCCAGAATATATTCGCCCTTAGTGTGTCGTAATCAGGGTTTTTTTGTCGTTGTACGAGTGTAACACAATACAATTATCTTGAATAAGAAATTTTAAAACACTTCCCGTGTTAGGTATACAATATTTAAAAACTTGCAAAATTTTCAAGCGCCGGCAGGATTTAAACCTGCGTCTTTCGCAATACTAGTAGCGCCATCTGGGCTACCGTAGCTTGTTCCTTGCCCGCCAATTTTGCAAGTGTATTTTAATTCCAGTAACGCGTGGCACGGCTCCATCTACCAAGTTTTACATTTATCTTTTACCCGACTGGAACACAGAGAACTCGTAACTATCCTTGCGATTACTTTGATTTCGTGTTACCATGTGTCTGTTTTGGCACATCTCCGGCCGCTGCCGCGGCACGCTCGCTACGTCCCTTCAATTCTTTGTCGTGGTCACAGTTCTGATCTAACATAACCTAATAATTACCTCTAGTATGTCATTTAGGCAACTTTTCCTCTCTTCATCTTTTATAACATATATTATTATTTTTTCAGTACAAGAGCGAAGCAGCATTCAAAATGGCACAAAGGCTTCAAATACGAGTGTAAAATATGCCACAAACAATGCAAGTGAGTAAAAAGTAATAATTAAGTATCTAATAAGATGTTTTCTTGGGTATAAAATACCAAACATATTTGTTTACAATAAGGACTCTTTTGAAAGCTGTTCAAATAGAAAAATGCGCTAAAAATGCTCGATAGATGGCGTTAAACATCTGGGTGATATATTTTCTGGGAAGTTTGATTCTTATTCTTTTCGGGTGGGACAACGAGTCGTCCTATAACTCAATGAAGGTCGTTAAATATTTATTACGAAGTTACATACATACATACATATATCACGAGTTTATCCCTTGCGGGGTAGGCAGAGCGAAGTTACTATTGAAGTTAATATTTTTTATTTCAGCGTACTTAGTTATTGCTAGCAATGATTAAGGACTAAGGGTCCGAAAAAGGAACGCCAGCAAGGTCACGAGGAAAAAAACCAGTTCACTACTACTAGAACGCTAAATTGATTACATTGAGTGGCTAGTTGAGAATCCTCCAGATGTTTAACGCCATCTATTGGCGTAGAAAAGCGTAACTTTTTTAATCTGTAAAAAGACCAAAATATTACTATTCCCATATAAATTTATTGAAAATATGCACAGTAAGAATTACTAAACTTAATAACAACTTATAAGGTTAAATTTTGACGCAATCTTTTGTACATTATGATGTTTGGCTATTATTTTCATACAAAATATCGTTCTAAAAGTAGCTCATTTGACTAGTAGAACAAACCGGGTATTTCTAATCAAAAATACCGTATTGAAAGTTTAAATTTATTTTTCATACTTCGACCTATGTTTCTTAGAGATAGTTGTTAAGTTTCATCTGGTACTGTGCTTTAGTATCCAGCAAAAATATATTTTCTCTACACACATAAATCACGCCTTGGGGCAGGTAGATCGTAAAAAATATTGAGAACCATCTCAGAAAAATCGTGTGTTACTATAGTGACAGGTTGTCAGCTTGGCGCCCAAGATTGCAATACACGTGAAACTTCGAATCCCTTAGTCACCTCTTACAACACACGCAGGAAAGAAATGGGCTAATGTTTTTCTAAGCCGGCATTACAACTCGAGGGTTGTTTATTGCAATTTTAGGCATTTGGCTGACAACCTGTCACCATGGTGATACATAGTTTTCTGAATGACCCTCAAATGTTTGTCAGTCGTGGCGCAAAGCTCCGTTTTTCGCGGCCGTTTACGCTCTGCTTAAGGAAATATAGGCGTGATATGTGTATGTATGTACAATCTTCCGTATATATACATGGTATACACCTTATATATATATTTATTCGTTTATGTATAGTTATTTATTATACCTTCCTCTATTATATATTTTAGTTTAAAATGTTGATATATATTCTGTGCACGTCTTATCCGCATTTCGTTGGATACCATTACTCTTCCCTAGGTCTGCTGTAAGAAATTTCTTATTAGAGATAAGTAGTACCTGTTGTGTCTGTATTCTTTATGTGTTTGTCTCTTTACTGTTCCTGTGTACAATAAATCGTAAATAAATCTTTCATTGTATTACAGTACACAAACAACGTACATGGCGCACAAACGCGAGGCACACAAGCCGGTTACCTGTGAGCAATGCGGGCAACAGTGCGTCGGTACATTGGAGCTTAGTAAGCACAAGACTCAAGCACACGCACAGGTAACTATCCCTGCTTCGGAGGGCACGTTACAGACACACAAGCCGGTTACCTGTGAGCAGTGCGTTGGTATAATGGAGCTGAATAAGCACAAGACACAGGTAACTATCCCTGCTTCGGAGGGCACGTTACAGACACACACAGGCGCACGCACAGGTATAACACATTAAGATACACTTGCGAAATTCGCGGGCATTGGATGAGCCACGGTAGCCCAGTTGGCATATGCCTCGCGACTAGTGATGGCGAAAGTCACAGGTTTTATACCTGCTCGCGTTAAAAATTTGGCATTCTCTTAGCTGGAGTGCTGAAGTTAATTCATTAAACGCCACATCACTACTCTGCATAGGAACGGATAGTGAATTTGAAACTTGACATTTCGTATGGAATAAACACTAAGCTAAATGCCTAAAGCTATATTTCTAAACCGTGCCGTGTGATGCCGGCTTAGAACCCCATTTCTTTTCCGTGGGAGTCGTAGGAGGCGACTAAGGGACTCGAAGGTGTGTATTACAATTTTATAAAACTTTTCTCAACATGACGAATAGCAGTGCGAGTTACCTGTTTACATACTCGCGCTGCCCACTTCGTTTACTATTTCCCTGCCCATAGCTCGAGTGTGGGAACGCGGCATTAGAATGAAATGAAGAGATTTGCTTACATGTTTCCAGTCATGCAATTCTTGCGGGACGGTGTTCCAGACCTCGGAGGCTCTTGAACGACATAAGAATGACGTCAACGGCTGCAACAGTATTACTATGTAAGTATTACATGCCGTGTGATGCCGGCCTGGAATAGTATCACCCCATTTCTTTTTCGCGGGTGTTGTAAGGGGCGACTAAGGGACTCGAAGGTCACATGTGTATTGCAATTTTAGGCGACAGGATGACACAAGAACCATTTTCAGTTTCTTAAATGGCCCTCAAATATTTGTCAGACGTAGCGATAGCGACCGTATTTTACGGCTGTTAAAGCCCTGATTCACCTGAAAAGTTTTTCCCTTTCATTCGCGCTGCGCAAGAGAGAAACAGACAATCATTATACGCTCAAAATTTCGCGAGATTTGACGGTTTGTCCCACATACTTCAACTAGAGAAATTCCTTAACAATGTCTAATTAAGGTATTCGTAAAAGAAAAGATATGCACCTAAATAACTGCATCTTTTTGTACTAACTTTAAAACTGTAGACATAATATTGAAAAAAAAAACAACAGATAGATGTTATTTTGGATTTCTTTTCTTACGAGTAAAGTTTGTCAAATTGTGTAACTGATAGGTCATTTTTCTTTTAATTTCATAAAATTTTTGTTACATCTTACATCTTGCATGTTGCTTTTCAGTTCATGTTGGATCTGCGGCGCCAACTTCCCATTCAAGTCCAGTCTTCATCAGCACATTGAGGAACAGCATAGCGACAAGGGTGGAGTGTTCACTTGCGAATTAGTGAGTATGGCAAAGTATTCGCGATAACTTTCACTCATTACGCTCAGACGCACCGCCGGATACCATCCGTACCTGGTAGCCATTCCACCAATTCGGACTAAGCGCTTCCAGTCATCTACACTAATATTATAAAGAGGAAAGATTTGATTGTTTGTTTGTTTGTTTGTTTGCATCGAATAGGCTCCGAAACTACTGGCCCGATTTTAAAAATTCTTTCACCATTAGAATCCTACATTATTCCTGATGAACATAGGCTATATTTTATACGAGAAAAAAATAGGGATCCGTGTGAAAATTTCGATAATGTAAGCCAACGTGTGAAAAATGTACCGAAAAAATATCTTATATCGCGTACGCTGTGGAAATTATTGACAATAGAGCAAAGTGATGTACTACAGTTTTATAGAGGACATCAATATCTATAATAATGTCCGCGATACCATATGTCTAACTATTACAGTTATGCCATAATAACTACTTTTTCATTTAAAAATGTACCAACTACGCCACATTATTCGTACCACTGTAATGATTACATTTAATCATTACTGTATTAAAGGGTGTCAGGGATAGCCCTCAGAATACTAATAGGGTACATGCAGACCATGAAACTGAACAACTTTCCCCTAGGAACATATTTCAGGAAACGTAAAAAAACGGACTTCCCATAGTGAATGCAGTCAGCTGATTGTGATTGTGTATGGAAGGTGATTTTTTTGGCGTTTCCTGACATATATGTTTCTAGGGGAAAGTTGTCCAGTTTTATGTTTCATGCACCCTATCAGTATTCGAAGGGCTGTCCCTTACTCGGTATAAAAAGACGTCAAAAAACATTCAATACTGCATTCAAAAAATCTACATAAATAAATCACGCCTCTTTCCCGGAGAAAAATCTACACTAAAATAATACATACACATACACGTATCACGCCTATTATCCCTTGCGGGGTAGGCAGGGCGTAAACGGCCGCAAAAACGGACATTTACGCCACGTCTGACATATGTTTGAGGGTCATTCGGAAAATTGTGTATCGCCATAGTGACAGGTTGTCAACCCATCGCCTAAAATTGCAATACATACCCTCAAGTCCCTTTGTCGCCTCCTACGACTCCCACGGGAAAGAAATGGGGTGATGCTATTCTAAGCCGGCATCACACTAAAATAATAATTATATAATCTACACTAATATTAGAAATAGGATTTTATTCATTGTTTGTTTGAATTGAATAGGCTCCGAAACTACTGGACGGATCAAAAAATTCTTTTACCGTTAATTGAAATTGAAATTCTTTATTCAATGTAAATATAAAAATGTGTATATTATCACTTATTGACGTCATGAACCGTCATTCTAAAAAAAAATTGTACCACACAATTTTCTTTTTTTATTACAATTTTGTTATGACCTAATAGAAAACCGGCTCGGGCTGGATAAAAAAAATAAAAATATAGGCACTGCCATGGGGTTGGCCAGTTTAATCACACGGCATGTAACTTTACGCCACCACCATCTGAAAACGATATTTGTTTCAAATTGAAGTCAAGATTTTTAAAATCCTACATTATCCCTGATGAACATAGGCTTTAATAAACTGTCTTATTCCCGGGGGGAAATTGTTAGCAGCGGGTGAAACCGCTGAACGGGCTGCTAGTCATTTATAATGCGCACTGCTAAAGAGTGGAACTCACTACCTGCGTCTGTGTTTCCAAACGCATACAACCCTAATCTCTTCAAAGTAAGAGTGAACTGGCTTCTTCTGGGTGAGCTCGCTCCATCTTACACTCTGTCTCTGTCCTATGACCTAGACTAGAGTCAAGAGCAAACCCATCATTAATAAAAAAAAAAATTTACACCACAATACATGAAACTGTATTCTCTCTTTTCGTGTGGGACACCGAGTCGTCCAACGACCCGATGAACCCTGGTGTCAGAGTTTTTCAACCGCCTACTACCACTAGTAGGCCTCTGACATGGCTGTGTTACGACCGCCATCTAAGTAATTATAGACAGCAACCGGGACCGACGGCTTAACGTGCCCTCCGAAGCACGGAACCATTTATTTTCGGACAATCAGTTGGTTCACCCTGCAATATCCTAAACAGACCGGGAACAAATTCACAAAGAGATAAATATCACCTTTTGTGAGTGTCCCACCGAGAATCGAACCCGGAACCTTTGCGTCGCAGGCAGTCGCACTACCACTGCGCCACATCGGTCGTCACTGACGGTCGGTCAAACTGTATTAAAACGTCGGGACACAGGTAAATTACTAATATTTACCTAAATACTATGGCAAACGTCATCATTAGAGCCGATGTAGCGCAGTGGTTTCGGGTTCGATTCTCGTTTGGGCACTCACAAAGTTGATATTTATTGAGTGTTTCATGTGTTTTTTTATGTATGCTAGGCGACAACCTGTCACTATAGTGATACACAATTTTTCTAAAACGTCCCTTAAATATTTATGAGACGTGATGATAGCGACCGTGTTATTTTGGCTGTTAATGCCTACCCCGCAAGGGCCAAAGGCGTGATATATGTATGTATGTGCTCTTGGTGTTGCTTGCAAAAACGTACTTTAGTCTGCGGCAGTTACTCGACTGCCCATCCAAAAAAACCGTGTAATGTTATTATTAAAGTGTATGTACCTATGTATGTATATGCGATTCTTAAGACCACTGTCGTTGGACGACTCGGTTTTCCGCACGAAAAGAGAGAGAGAGAAAGACCAGTGTAACTCGATAACGCCTGAACAAATGTTTGTGTCAGACGTGGCGTAAATGTCACTTTTACTATTCTTCTTCTTTTGAGTTTTTAATTTTTTTAACATGTTTAGATGACTTATTGATTATTTGTTTTTTTTACCTTAATTTATTTTATTTTGATTATGCAAATGATACGTTTCTAGCTTTAGTGCTATTTTTGTTTTATCAAGCTTGGCATAATTTAACGCAATGTACTTTGCTCAGGATTATACAAATTAAATTGAATGGAATTGAATAAGCGTCGTGATATACATGTATGTACAACATACATACATACATAAATCACGCCTATATCCCTTACGGGGTAGGCAGAGCGTTAACGGCCGTAAAATGGATATTAACACCACGGCTGACAAAATTTTGAGGGTCAATCAGATAACTGTGTATCACTATAGTGACAGGTTGTCAGCCCACCGCCTAAAATTGCAATACACACCCTCGAGTCCCTTAGTCGCCTCTTACGACCCCCGCGGGAAAGAAATGGGGTGATGCTATTCTAAGCCGGCATCACACGGCTATGTATGTACAAGTGTACATTAATATCATACATTTAATTTTGTTTATCTGTAGTGCGGCGCAGTCTTCTCTTCAGACCGGAGTCTCGGCATCCACTACGCGTACAACCACTCGAAGCGAGTCAAGCATCACTCCAAAAAAGGGCTCAAGATGACCAACAGCGCCAAAACTAACAAAGATGGCGCGCAGAGCTCTTATCTGTGCGAAATATGTGCCAAAGCTTTCCCTGTAAGTATAAAAATGGTTATTTTTACAAGCGCCATCTATACTTAGCCCCCAGAACTACTTGACCAAAATTACACAATGGTATAAGCGCTATAGAGTAGATGGTTCTGTTTTTGTTACAACCACTCGAAGCGCGTCAAGCATCACTCCAAAAAGAGCCTCAATTTGCCAAAACTAACAAAGAAGGGGCGCAAAGCTCGTATCTGTGCGAAATATGTGCCAAAGCTTTCCCTGTGAGTATATAGTTTTAAGAAAATTTATAAAAGCGCCATCTATACTCAACCCCCAGAACTACTTGACCAAAAATTACACAATAGTTTTTGCGTAATACAGTAGATGGTGCTGTTTTTGGTACAACAATTCCAAGCAGGTCAAGCATCATTCCAAAATTTGTGTGAAATATGTGCAAAAGCTTTCCCTGTGAGTATATGATTTGAGACAATTTGTGAAAGCGCCATCTATACTCAACCCACAGAACTTCTTGGCCAAAAATAACACAATAGTATTAGAGTAATAGAGTAGATGGTGTTGTTTTTGCTATAACCACTCCAAGCGGGTCAAGCATCACTCCAAAAAGTGTAAGGCACTTGACAAACAGTGCCAAAACTAACAAAGAAGGCGCGCAGAGTTCGTATTTATGAGAAATTTGTGCCTAAGCTTTCCCTATGAGTTTACATGTGTTTTTGTTAAAGCGCCATCTACATTTAACCCATGTAACTACTAGGCGATAGTATTAGCACTTCAGAGTAGATGGCGCTTTAATTGTAATTTCAATCGTGATATAACGATATTTTACACTTTTGAACTACTTTCATAAGTCAATCAATTTATGACTCTGAAATGAAAATAAATAATAATTTCTTTGCTAAACGGGGTTCAAACTTTAAAATCGTGCCAAAATGAATAAAAATAAGCTTATATTGGTGGGAAATATATGCCTTAGGTATTCCGGTGAGCACAAAAACATATAAGTTTAATTTAATTTAATTTGTAAAAACTCCGTCTACACCTAACCAACGAAACTACTTGACTAAATTCTCACAGTAGATAACTTTGGTTTCATTTTATTCTGGGCAGTAAAATGCCGTGTGATGTTGGCTATGCCGTGTGATGTTGGTTTAGAATAGCATCGACCCATTTCTTTCCCGTGGGTGTTGTAAGACGTGACTAAGGGACTCGAGGGTGTGTATTGCAATTTTAGGCGATGGACTGACAGCCTGTCACTATGGCGATACACAATTTTCTGGATAACCCTCAAATATTTGTCAGACGTGGCGTAAATGACCGTTTTTATCGGCCGTTTACGCTTTGCCTCCCCGCAAGGGATTATAGGCGTGATATGTGTATGTATGTATGTGTCGTAAGAGGCGACTAAGGGACTCGAAGGTTACATGTGTATTACAATTTAAGGCGAGTGGCTGCCAACCCCTCACTATGGCAATACACCTGAATGATCCCAAATGTTTTTCAGACGTGGCGTGATGTTCGCTTTTTACAACCGTTTACGCTCTTCCTACCCTGCAATGGATATAGGCGTGATATATGTATATATTTGTTACAGTGTCCAGCGAAACTGAAAGTGCACCTTCAAATCCATACCGGCGAGAAACCGTACCGCTGTCCGATGTGCCCCAAAGCATTCAGAACCAAGAGTGCTCTTGAGGTAAAACATTAATTATTTAAATTTCTCAGGAATTCTTTCACTTACTTCAGGCCGGATCATAGTGAGCGGCTCGGCCGTTTCTCGCGAATTTACTAAGTAATTTTCCTGCTGCGAGTTATAATGCGTATCATACACTATAATACCGCCGCCGAGAGAAGTCGGTTTTGACAGCTGTCATCTCCATACTAAAACAGATGTCAACAAAGGAAAATGGACCCTCTGCCATAGTATTATCCCGAATCTGACAGCTGTCAAAACCGACTTCTCTCGGCGGCGGTACTATAATTTACTCAATTCATTCATATATTTCGTTGCGTACTACTTTCTTTTTGATCTTTGTCTTTGTAATCTCGCGAGAAAAAGCCTGGCCGCCGAATAGATGGCGCTGTCTAGCCGAACTGTAAATAAAAGTAGCGATGAGTGTACAAAATTTTGTTGGTCGACATGAAACCATGAAAGTAATCACTACCCTCATTTCGGGATATAAATTCTCTTAATTTACCTTAAATTAGTGCTGTCTTTTTCCGTCAAATAAGTTTAGAAAAAGATAGAAGATATCTAAATCCTGTTATGTTTAAAAATGTCAATGGGTTTTTCGCAATTTCTTGTCAACGTAGTGACCATTATTTTCATCGTTTCCTTATTTTGACAGATAACACGCATCTTGCGTCAAATTATAAGACATGACATGTCAAAAATATCTCCTATCATTTCAAAACCTATTTGACAGAAAGTGACAGTACTAGTTTAAGGTAAGTTACTAGAATTTATATTCCGAATTGAGGCCAATAATATAATTTTGACGTGTAAGTAGCTTCTGCTTGCTGTTTTTTATAATGAATGTAGAAACGATAACTGAATTGAAATGATATTTCAGATCCATATAAACGTGCACACTGGAGACCGTCCGTACAAATGTCGACAATGCCCTGAGACGTTCAAGTCTTATGCGCAGCGGTACAAACACAATCTTATGGTAAGTTATCATTACATATATAGGTTGAAATTTACTAGTGACCGATAGTAAAATCTACGGGCTGACAAGGGACAACTTTCCGCAAGGAATTTAAGTGGAAATATGACAAATACATTTTTAGTTAGAAACTACTAGTTACTCAAATTTGCTGATCGGCTATTTGGTATGGGAGGTCCAAATATTGTTTTCATATTTTTACCTATGTTCCTGGAAGACAATTTGTTCCTTATCACCAGCCTGTCTTGAGATTTTCCTATCGGCCACTAATAACGTTTCAGCCTATACATTCTTTATTGCGCAATAATGAAAAGTTTTACAATAAAATAATTTGCAAAGGTGTGCTCCCAAGAATAGATCTCTTTCAACCAACCAATTTGATGTTAGAGAATTCATAACTATTTAGGTAAGAAGGAAATAACATAATAAAATAGCAATTATAATTATACAGTCTGCTAGCCTATACCTATAAACAATATTAAACTTTTACCTTATACGATAACATTACGTTAATATGCTAAAAATATCATAAACATATATAAGTATATCAAGATTGTTATACCTTAACCCCAAATGATTGGTAACGGTTCGATCGTTATCTATGGTTTGCGTTTCTCTCTTCCCATTTTTTAACGAATGTAAGAAGAACGTAGGATAATTCTTTGTTTTACGTAATTATCTCTAATTCTGCAGGTTCACACACGCGAACGCCGGCATAAATGTTCGATGTGCGACAAGACGTACGTCATCGCGTACGATTTGAAGGCGCATGTGCGATTCGCGCATCTCCACCAGCCGCGGCCGCCGCGCAACCGACGAAGAAACCATATATCTGATAGTAATATTATGCCCGACAATATTGGATAGTTCACGGGGGTTAAACATAGATGGCGTTACAACTGATAGTATCTATAACAGCTGCACTTGCTGTGCAACAGACGGTGGAACCATATATCTGATAATAATATTATGCCTGACAATATTGGATAGTTAACGGGGGTTGAACATAGATGGCGCTACAACTAATAGTATCTCCACCAGCCGCGCCCACCGCGTAACCGACGGCGCAACCATATAATCTGATAGTATTATTATGCGCCGTGTGATTGCCGGCTTAGAATAGCATCACCCCATTTCTTACCCATGGGTGTCGTAAGAGCCGACTAAGGGACTCGAGGGATGTGTATTGTAATTTTAGGCGATGGGCTGACAACCTGTCACTATAGTGATACACAGTTATCTGATTGACCCTCAAGCTTTTGTCAGACGTGGTGTTAATATCCGTTTTACGGCCGTTAACGCTCTGCCTACCCCGTAAGGGATATAGGCGTGATTTATGTATGTATGTATGTAATATTATGCCCGAAAATGTTGGATAGTTCACGGGGGTTGAACATAGATGGCGCTACAACTGATAGCATCTACAACAGCTGCGCTCGCTGCGCAACCGACGGCGAAACCATATATCTGATAGTAATATTATGCCTGACAATATTGGATAGTTAACCGGGGTTAAACATAGATGGCGCTACAACTGATAGCATCTACACCAGCCGGGCACGATCATATATCTGAAAGTAATATGCCAGAGAATATTGGATAGTTAACCGGGGTTAAACATAGATGGTTGGGGATTGAATATAGATGGCGTTACAACTGTAGCATCTACGGAACCATATATCTCATGATAATATTATGCTTGACAATGTTGGATAGTTAACGGGGGTTAAATATAGATGGAGTTACAACTGATTGCATCTACATCTACCATATTTCTGATAGTAATATTATGCCTGACAATATTGGGATAGTTCACGAGGGTTAGATGGCGTTCTATATAAATAACTTGCCACAGAGCAACGATTTCATCCTCGCGCGCGCCGCTACTAGAGACGCCTCTTCTTTAATACCGCGTTGACACGCAGTATTATCAAAAACGTGTGTCCAGTCAGCTAAAGTAGCTTACCCCAGTACTGTCATAAGCCTACATTTCACACATTTCAAAAAGCCGTCACTAGTAGCGTCCCGCGCAACCGAATAAAACCACTTGATATTATTGTGTTGTCACGGATTCGAATCTCGCTCATGCTAATGTAGGAAAATGTTATCTATGTGTTTTGTAATATGCGGTAGATTACGGGGGCTGATTATAGATGGCGCTGAACTTTATGAATATTTTAAGTACGCTAAAAGAGGGCTTTGTGGCATAAATTGGAAGGAATCTCAATACAGCCGCAAAAATTAATTGATAGAATAAAATCACATAAAGCACAGGTTCAGATGAGTTTCAGCAATAAATGCAATGCAATGCAATAAAAATCCACATTAAATTGTTCCTATTTTTAAAACTAGATTACTATGTTTGAAAGAGTTATAATATTTAACAATTTATTTATTTTAGTTTAGTTTATTCTATTTTATTACCGGTATTGATACTCTTTCAAAGTTTATTACTTTTTATTTTCATTGGTATTAGTATGAAGGATGAATAATACAATCATGCCATAATTAGTATAGCATTTCCTAGTATTTTTCATTTTATTTTATTTTACTGAAAAATTTATCAAAATTATTATTATACAGGGTGTAAGGAAAAGTACATACTGCGTTCCTTTCAAAGGATGAACCAGCCTTTGAAACTGAAAAACTTTTCCCAAGGAACATAGGTCGAAATATGAAAAAAAAATTACCTCACATACAACCAGAGTGCTACATTTTGTACAGGAGGAGGTCTAATTTTTTTCTCTTATTTCGACCTATGTTCCTTAAGAAAAGTTTTCAGTTTCATGGACTGGTTCATCCTTTGAAAGGAACGCAGTACTTTACCTTACACCCTGTATATTATTGATGTATGATATTAATCATATAGATCCCAATGATTCTGTATTGATAATCATGCCATACTTGTAATATTTAAAATCAAGGAAATAATAAAATTACACACAAACTATTTACATTTTTTAAAACTGTACTTATTAACTTTAATTACCTGTATCATTTGTATAAAATAATGATAATTTTGTCGAGTTAAATTATTTGTAATTAATTACGATAAATTATAAAAGGAATCTTGTAAGAAATTTTAATATTAGTATCTTAATAAGACTAAGTAGTACATTCATAAATAAATGCAGAATATAGTAATCAAATGTATTTTATTTTTGTTTTAAATTTTCAGAATTAAAATCCTACAAATCATATTAAAATATTGATAATCGTAATCAGATTATCTTGTTTGAGCCGACCGGGTAAATTTGTATGCGAATGTTATTTGTATATTTCGACCAAATTCCTTGGTGAAAGTTGTTCAGTTTAATTAAACGAACTGGTTTACTTCTTAAAATCTTTGCAGCTAATATTGTTACACCTGTATATACAATTACATACATACATCAGCCTATTGCAGTCCACTGCTGGACGTAGGCCTCCCCCAGGGTACGCCATAGGGCACGATCTCCCGTTTTCGCTACCAGCCGCCTTCTTTAAGTCATCTGTCCATCTGGCCAGAGGTCGTCCAACGCTACGCTTGCCGAGGCGTGGCCTCCACTCGAGAACCCGTTTACTCCACCGTCCGTCGGTTCTTAAATACGAATTAAATAAAAGTACTAATACAGAAACAGCGCTAACTGCATATTATGCATACGCATACTCATGGCTGAAATATGGAATAATGTTATGGGGAAATAGTGTAAATATTCAAAAAATATTTATTTTACACAAAAAATGTGTAAGAATTCTGCACACATAAATAATACAGAAAGCTGCAGACCGTTTTTCAAAGAATATAACTTGCTGACCCTACCATGCATTTATATTTTAGATATTTCAAAATTCGTATACAACCACAAAGACGAATTACAAACAACACAAGACATACACAAATTCAGTACACGAAACAAACATAAATTACATCTCCCCCCTTGTAGAATAAAAATGCTACACGAAAGTCCGTACTATATGGCCATAAGAATATTTAATAATCTACCCACTAAGTAATATTTTCCTGATATTTTTATTTGTTATTTTGTGCAATAAAGTGTTTTTACTTTACTTACTTACTAATATTAAAAATGAACCAGACGTACAAAAGTGTACAAAAAGACTAAGGGATTTTTTACAAGAAAACTGCTTCTATTCAGTAAAAGAATACCTTGGAATTAAAAACATATAATGTTAATTAAAGTAACGTGTAATTAATACTATACAATTATCCCAATATAATACATTATGTACATACTAAAATTGAAATTTATAATATTTAATTTAATTTGCATTGATATAATTTAAAATGAAATGTGTATTATTAATAAGTTTCTATTGCATTATTTATTGCATGCTTTAAACAAACCTATCCTATATGCTACGTCCGAAAAGGACGCTAAGTTCACAAGTTCTGTATAGCTTTTAAGATCGTAAGGTACACTTAGTCGCAATAAAGGATTTTTGACTTTGACTTTGACTTTGACTTTGACTTTGACTTTCTACGAAAAATGTGCCCACCCCATTGCCACTTCAGTTTGCTACACTTCCAGATGTATATACAATTAATAAGCAGTTAAAATTACGACCTATGTTCCTCAGGGAAAGTTGTTCCTTATCATCAGCCTGTCTTGAGTCTTTCTATCTATCTATCTACCTACTAGAAAATACTCACCTATATTTTGTGCAAATATTTTTAGATCGAGTTCTACTTGTACAACAACTTTCCCCTAGAAGCATTAGGTCGAAATACTTTTTAAACATTTTACAACAGATGTGCCCAGCCTATCGTCGATATTTTCGATGCGATTTCGCAATTATTTATGTGTGGGAGCCCTACGTACAGTACGGCCATCCCAATATGCCATATTTGACAGCAGCAGGTGTAAGGAAAAGCACTGCCTTTCTTATAAGGGACTGAATACCTGCGTCTGAGTTTCCAAACACATACAACCCTAATCTTTTTAAAGTAAGAGTGAACAGGCTTCTTCTGGGTGAGCTCGCTCCATCTTAGACTCTGTCTCTGTCCTATGACCTAGACTGGAGTCAAGAACGAACCCATAATTATAAAAAAAAGTGATGAACCAGCCCATGAAACTGAAGAACATAAAACATAAGTCGAAATATGAAAAAAAAAATACCTTTCATACAACCAGACTTGGTCGTCTGCTACATTTTGTATGGACATATGTTTCTTGGGGAAAGTTTTTCAGTTGCATGGTCTTGTTCGTCCCTTAAAAGCAACGCAATACTTTTCCTTACACCATGTATACAGGGTGTTAATTTAAATGCGTGACATAGCTTCAGGGCAGTTTCAGTATCAATTTCGGTCGGAAGCCAAAAAAATATTGGTTTAAAAAAAACATTTAAAAAATATTTACTGCAAGAGCAAGATCGATCTCATTCAATCAATAACAATCGTTTGTATAATGTACTTTGTATGAATAAATAAATAGTTCAAATCATTATTTATTTATGAGGGTGTGTATTGCAAGTTTAGGCGATGGGCTGACAACCTGTCACTATGGTGATACACAATTTTCCGAATGACCCTCGAATATTTGTCAGACGTGGCGTAAATGGCCGTTTTTGGCCGTCGTTTACGCTCTGCCTACCCTGCAAGAGATAACAGGCGTGATATGTGTGTGTATGTGTATGTATTATTTATTTAGAAAATCAGTTTAAAAATCCTCAACCTCATATAGTTAATGTTCTTACTGTTAGCATGTTGCATGTTAAATATTTCAAATTTATTTATTAGCTATTTAATAACCATGTCTAATTTAATAGTAGCCATTTGCCTAACCAAACTGTACGTTCACGTTTGTGGTTTTTAATCTAGAATACTTCCTAAGATATGTTTAATGTGTGAATCTGCATTGATTGTAAACTGTTGTGTACGTCTGTGAAATAATATAAAAAAAAACGAAAGTGATTTAGGAACTTGTTAAAATAATATTTAATTTTTTATTAATTTGACAAGTTTATTTTAACTAGTTTATAAATCACTTTGGATTGTTATTGATTGAATGAGAGCGATCTTGCTATTGCAGTACAAAAAAAAAGGTTTTTTTAAATGTTTTTTTGGCTTCCTCTATCGATAATGAAACTGCCCTCAAGCGATGGCAATGGTACGCATTTAAATTAACAGCCTGTAAAATGCCATGTCAGAGAGTCCATTTTCCTTTTTAGTATCGAACTGACAGCTGTCAAATATGGCTTATTGGGATGGCCCCACTGTAGTGATTACGACGTGTCAAGGTTCGTCACTCCTTCCGCTGAATCTTCGCACCGTAACTCAAAGTGACATATTTATTGGCGGAGGAACCGCACATTACGTGGACGATGGCATGCCACAGGGAGACAGGCAGGTTTGATTGTGATGTGACGTTGTGCGACTGCCTGCGATTCAAAGGGTCCGGGTTCGATTCGCTAACAGAGTTATAATAAATCCTACGAATATTATAAATGCAAAAGTTTGTATGTATGTATGTTTGTTACCTCTTCACGCTCAAACGGCGTGACCGATTTGGATGAGATTTGGAACACAGGTAACAATAACCTGACGGAATAACTTCCATGAAACATAAGACAGAAATATTTTGAACTTCTGTAGTAGGTAACAAATTAGCTAATCAGCAATTTTGTATCATAGGTAATTTTTAAATTATATTTCGACATATATTCCCAGGGGAAAGTTGTTCCTTATCACCAGCCCGTCTTGAGTTTTTGGTAACGGTCACTAGTAAAATTACACCCTACTTTAATTACGTAACCAAAGATAAAAATGACTATTAGAGAAACGCCTTCATATTGATTTATATTCATTAAAAACCCATTTTCGGAGATAAGATTTGGTTCCCAGTGGGCAGGAGTAAGGGCCACCGTCCACCATCGGACTTTTCTTCCGAGACATTTTCAAAGGATATCCGAAAACGAAATGAATAAATATGACATTAGCTAGAATGACAAGCGTGTCCAACTGGGTCCGACAACCATAAGAGATGTTTGTTATCCAGACAACTATCATGTTATTTTAGCCAAGATTAAATGGGTATTATAGTATAATTACTTTTGACTATTATTAAACTGCACTGACAAGGCCCGATGTGGCATGCATTGCTGGTTTTTATATGGGCGGCACTACAACAAATTTAAGATAGACAGCAATGTGTAGAGCAGGGCTACTGAAACGGGCACGGCTTGTAATATAATATACTCGTATATTCGTGTGTTTATTTTATCGTATGATATTCTATTGTGCACGCCTTATCCGTCTGTCTAATAAAGTCTCACTTTACGTAGGTCAGCTGGAATAAATTTCTTAGTAGAAATAAGTTGTCCTGTTGTGTCGTCATGCTTTGTATGTATGTATCTTTGTTATGTTTTTGTGTACAATAAACTGTAAATCAAATAAATAATAATATCCGTTTATGGTTTATTTTCGAATTTCTATTGAAAAAGTCTCGCGATAAACTATCAGTTTGGTGGGCGGCGGTCCTAAATTGTGCATGGTTACTTGTTGCATAGCGCGCTCCCGTGATTATGGTCGTCCGCAGTCAGTCCATTGTACAGACAAAGTAACAAACACACATTTAAGTAGTTAGTTTGAAGATTTGTGTTTGTTATTATTATAGTGTTCAAAATGTGTGAGTATTTTTTTGTATTTTTATAATCCAAGAAAAAGGTAAAGTGCTTGTCGATAAATTAATAAAGCGGTTCTCTCACTTGTCGTCCGTCGCTAACGCATGCGTCTGTCAGACGAAAGAAAATTGCGATCTCATTGCCATTCAAATACGGCTACGGTGCGGAACGACTTGACAGACGCATCCGTTGACGAGGGTGTGACGGTTTTATTTTTGCTAATGTTAAAGGAATAAGGAATACCTATATATACCTTGTTTTCACTTTTCATATCTGTAGATATCTACAACTTTCGTTGTTCAGGATAACCCCTGAGGTCAGAGTTTACATTTTTATCCCGCGTATAAAGTAGCTAACATGTTTTAAAATCGTATCGACCGCCAGCCATGTAAGTATTTAAACGTACCTTCCGAAACACGGAACCATCTCCCATCAAGTGGCTCATCCTAACTAGGGAGTATGTTGTTAAAAGACTTCTAAGTAACCAACAGACAGGTATTAAAAATTGTTGCGAAGAATCACTACTCTAAGTTATTAAAAATTACATTGAATTATGTTAGGACGTGAGATAGTAAGATAAAATAAGGTAAAATAAAGTTAGGTATAACAAAAACTTAGGGATTTCCCGTGATTCGTTTTAGTTTCTCATTTACCTACCTACTCGGTTGATAATTTATACATACATTAGGTTGTATCATTATAATAGTCCGGTACGTCTGGCATTATTTCAGGGCATTACTTACAAAAAATCTAAAGTAGCATATATTTATACGGTTGCGTTATGTGTGTCTGTAAAGCACACATTTAATTTTCTGACATTTTTACGACAAGAGTCTTTCATTTAATTTATATCGTAAAATATACCAGTATTGTCAATGCGACAGCTTACACAATGTGAAACCAAGTTTGGGTCGTTTTTATCAACTGCAAACGAAAGTATGTTAGCATATAAGTAGGTACCTTAAAAGACACAACAATAAATTGGGTTCGGAAAATGGTCCAGAAACTATAATGCTTATAAACTACTTTAATATTATTGAAACATAAAATCCTATCCTTACTGGGCTATAAGATTGCATGAGGTCATTAAAAATTAAAGCCCTCAATTCTGACGGGATATTTCCTCAGCATATTCATGTAAATTGCAAAAGAAGATCAACAGCAAATCCCATCAATCATTTTATTTGCTTGCTTATGTGACGTTATATTAGTAAAATAAGCTGGAAATCGAAAAAAATACAGGAAACAAACGTGTCATTTAGAAAAACAAATGACGGCTGTAGATTTTCATGTCTATCTTTTCTTTTGCTTTTGTATCTAGCAAAGCTAAGAAGTTTCATGTCTGAATCGTTTCCAATCGCGGCAATTTTGAAAATAAATTATCTTATCGTAACTACCTCAAATTAGCGCTGTCACTTTCCGCCAAATAGGTTTAGAAAAGATAGGAGATATCCAAGTCATGTCATGTCGTGTGATTTGACGCAAAATACGCTTTATCTGTAAATAAGTCGACGATGGAAACAATAGCGACGAAATTGACAAGAAATAGCATAGAACCCGTTGACGTTTTTAAACATAACAGGACTTAGATATCTCGACTATCCTTTTCCAAACTATTTGACGAATAGCGACAACGCAAATTTTAGGTAATTTAAGAAAATTTATTCCCCAAATTGACGCCATTGTTTGTCTATTTTTGTTTGTTTTTATTGCAGTTCTTATATTATTATCATCACTAGCCCTAATCGCCAATGGTCATCCGGCCCAAGAAAATGTAGATCCAATTCTGTCAACCACAGAATTCGTCACAGATACAGTACCCTCCGAAATACAGCAAAAAGTGAACCTTGTGGCGTATATAGAGAACTTCAAAAACGCCATGACTGAATACGTTACGTCGCAGTACCAAAATCTTACCATACAGGAAACAGGTGAGATATTTTTTTCTATTAGTACTATAATGTAGTTAAGTTCAGTTTTTACGCTGAACTGGTAAAGGAATACGAAAGTCGAAAAGTATATTTACAAAATAAGTTTTATATAGACGGCGTAAAAACTGAACTAAACTAAACTACATAAAGTTTAGCGATTTCCCCGCTCGGGTACAAGAAGCTTATCGTAGAGGACGAAACTCATACACGAGTTGTCGTAAGACACTCATGAGACCGATGCCTCGCAGTGCAGCAAGTACTCCATATGGACGCAGTTTCTATTAGTACTACTTTATATACAGTGAATGCTGTGTGATGCCGGCTTTGAATAGCATCACCCCATTTTTAACCCATGGGTGTCGTAAGAGCCGACTGACTCGAAGGATGTGTATTGCAATTTTAGGCGATGGGCTGACAACCTGTCACTATAGTCATACACAGTTATCTAGTTGACCCTCAAGCTTTTGTCAGACGTGGTGTTAATATCTGTTTTACGGCCGTTAACACTCTGCCTACCCCGTAAGGGATATAGGCGTGATTTATGTATGTATGTATGTGTATATACAGTGAAGTTTTACTAGTGACCGATAGCGAAAACTGAAGATGGGCTGATGATAAGGAACATCCTTCTCCAAAGAACATAGGTCTAACTGTATGGCCATTGTTTTAGCTTACAGCCACAAAAGTCCACTGCTGGACAGTGGCCTGCCCATTGAGGAGTATTACCATACTCACCACGCTTGATTGGCGAGCGCAGTGCAGTGTTGACGCTGCTGCTCATTCCCTGGATACCTTAGTCGCTTTTTACGAAACCCACGAGTACAATTATGGCTTAGTTTAGCCGTGCCGGCAACCTATACAGGGTGTAAGGGACGGTGTACCGAAAACTTTGCTTGCAGGCATGATCAGACCATGAAACTGAACAACTTTTACTATGGAGCCTATGTTGGGGAACGAATTTTTTTTCCAGTTTCCATAGAAAGTCAGTCAGCTGATCGGGAATATTGTATGGGAGGTCAAAAAATTTTATCGTTTACCAACATAGATTCCATAGAAAAAGTTGTTCAGTTTCATGGTCTGATCATGCCTGCAAAGTTTTCGGTACACCGTCCCTTACACCCCGTATATTTACATGAAATTCAAAAACGTTGCATTGTGCTATTATATTTTTTTATTTTTTATTTATTTATTCCATTTACAAAAACATTTGTGTCGGAAATCACATAGGCTTTACATATTGCAATTTTACATAGATATTTATACATTTTAACAATTTATAAAAATAGTGTTAAAAAATCTTTTAACCACAAATAATAGTCGAATTTTAATATTAAGTAGTAGCATAATTAGTTGAAAATATAATCTTATTCAATATTTTTTCGTTTTAAAATCCTCGATGCTGTAAAAGCAATTTTCCAACAAGAAGCGCTTCAGTTTCCTTTTAAAGTGTTCAGCATTCAGTATTGACTTAAACTCTATGGGTAGGCTATTATAAAGCTTCACCGACTGGTTTCGTGCACTATGTTTGACAATTTCAAGTCTAGGAGTTACAGTCTTTGAATACGGCAAATTAATATAATTTCAACTTCATTTCACAGAACAAGTGAAGACAGTTATAGAAGAATTCTTGACAACCTTCGCGAAAGATTTGCGAGAGGCGGTTGACAACCAATCTAACAACGTCAGTGTGTCAGAACACGAAGAAATAGAAGATGGTGTCCCTGAAGAAACCTTCCAGGCTATAGGTACGTAAAAAATAATCGAAAAATATACATTCATATTTTACGCCTTAGCCCTTGTCCCTTGGGCGCAAGGAGCAGAGTGAAAACGGCCGTAAAAAACGGCCAAGTGCGAGTCGGACTCGCGCACGAAGGGTTCCGTACCATTATAGTATAACAATAAAACACGTGTTTTGTATGGCAGCCCCTATAAATATTTACTTTATTCAAATTTTTTGTATTTGTTGTTTTAACGGCAACAGATATACATCATCTGTGAAAAATTCAACTGGCCTCAGTAATAGGGTTTCCGTTATTACCCTTTGGGTACGGAACCCTATAAAACGAACATTTACGGCACGCCAGACAAACATTTAAGAGTATTTGAGTCAGCCAGCCGAAACGTAGAGTGAGCGAGATAGCAATACATTCCCCATCGCATTCGTGCTGCCTTTCCTTTGACTAGTGCAAGCCGACACTCGCGGGAGCACAGGAAGTGGCAGCGGCATGACGAGTAGCAGCGGCATGACGAGTAGCAGCGCGAGTAACCTGTTTACATACTCGCGCTGCCCACTTCCCTTACTATTTCCCTGCCCACATTGGCCACATGCCGTGTGATACCGGCTTAGAATAGCATCACCCCATTTCTTTCCCTTGGGAGTCGTAAGAGGCGTCTAAGGGACATGAGGGTGTGTATTGCAATTTTAGGCGATGTGCTAACAACCTGTCTCTATGGCGGTACACAATTTTCCGACTGACCCTCAAATATTTGACAGGCGTGGCGTAAATGTCCGTTTAGGCGTGATATGTGCATGTGCATTGGCCACTTCAGAAAAACTCTCAGCATTTTTGACATCTATATATTTAGTCTGTGCCTGCGAATTAACAGTTTTAATCCTCGTTTTTAGGTGTAAAGGTGCGGCAAGAGTTTCCAGAAGTGAACGAGGACACAGCGAAAGAAATAGTCTACCGATTGAGGCGGAATCTATTCGAGACGAGGAATCGATTAGACGCGATTATAAGACACTCGCAGAGAGCTATGGCTGAAATTGAAGTTGATAATTGAAATACTACGTCGCCAATCCGAGACAAAAAAAACAAAAACAAAAGACAACACAAATGACATTGACCACAGAAGACAAGAGCTTTAGAGTTTGTGTTGTTTTTGGAATCCAATACAAACTATGTATCGAAAATTGCTGTGTAGCAATGCAGTAAATATTCCTCTACCAATAAATAACTATGTATAAAATACTATAATTATTATTATTTAATGGTGGCAGAGCCACTGGCGTCACAACTCTTTTATAGAGTCGTATTTTGCCACAATTGTGACAATCTATACTTGTGCCATTCTTCCAACAAATTTAAAAATCGATGGAAGAATGACAGCCTGTATGTAGGTTTCAATGTAATAGAAATTCGTCAAAATAACTAACATTTTATTTATTGTATGCATTCCTGGCTGTGTTTATTTACAATATAGTAAATAGGCAAATTGATTTCCACCCTCTTAGCTCGCGAGAGGTAAAACCTAAACTGAAATTGTGGTTATTGTCTCTCGATTATTACCAGACAGAAGCTCTGCTTCTGTAACACTATGGCTAGGTTACTGCTTTCATACTTGCACACACACACACACACACACACACACACACACACACACACACACACACACACATTCACAGATATATTACATACTCTGTTAGGCATAGCACTGAGTTACATTCCTTTTTTACATTTTGTTCCGAAGTTTATTGTTTTATATTCCTTTTATGAAAATATCGTTTTTAACGATTATGTTGTTTTACTCACTTAATTATGACATTGTGTACTTTGGAAAAAGCAGCTGATTCCCGTAACACAGGTTTTTACCTAGCTCGGAAATCAGAGTCTGTATGTTGTAATGTAACCTTAATTTTGTGAATAAATCATTTTTATTTATTTATTTTATTTATTGTCTACTAGCGACCCGCCCAGCGGTTTCACCCGCTGCCACGCATTTTCCCGTGGTAATAGTTGTTTTCCCGCGGTAAGAAGTGGCCATGTGTTATTCCGGGTTATCTTCTACCTGTGTTCCAAATTGTATCTAAATCGGTCAAGCCGTTTGAGCGTGAAGAGGTAACAAACATACATACACATACACATTGTCTAAGATTTATAATATTAGTACGGGTAAACCGATAAAAGAACCGATGGCGACTAAATTCGGCTAAGGGCTGCCGCACACTAAACGTACGTTTTTGCGAGCGACAGCTTATCGTAATCCGAAAATGTACCGTACGTAATTAAAATAAAGGTGTCATTGGCGAGAACGACAAACGGACGGCTCATACAGTCGCTTGGCGACACGCGGCGGCGGTTGTCATTCTAAGCAATGTCACCTTTATTTCAATAACGTTCGGTTGTTCATTTTCGGATTTCTTTGAAGTGTTCGAGCTGTCGCTGGGAAAATGTACGTTTAGTCTGCGGCAGCCCTAAACCTACATTTTCTAAAAAAAAATACAATGAATGAAAGCTGGCTATAACGATTTTTGCCTTTATTATGATTTTAGGCCCAAAAACCTGTACATATCTACACGATTTCATGAAAATCGTTGACATATGTTTCTAGGGGAAAGTTGTTCAGTTTCATGGACTGAATGCAGCCTATCGGTATAAAGAGGGCTGAAATTGAAATTGAAATTCTTTATTCAATGTAGGATAGCATTATCATAGTATAAAGAAGGGGGGAAGTAGGCCAACTCCGGCCCAATCCGCGCTATAATTACCTACTCTCTCAGGGTTGTCACTTACAACAAAATTTCAATTCAGTGTCTAGGATTTGGCAAGCGTGGAGAAGTTGTTGTTTTGATCCAACCAAGGTGTCTGAGGTCAGTTTTAGCTAACCACACGATGATGAAACCTATTTAATGAAAGAAAGAATCTTGTTTGGGAAACATGAGACAATGAGTGGCACCTGGTTGCACGACCAGCAGACGTGCGGGGCGGAGTTGGTTGAGCATGTCATCTCTGTAAAATATAACTAATTCAAAGATGATTGATCATTCATTGATCAATGATCGCTCTTTGCTTTTGCACGCGGTGTCCTTTGTTTGGGAGGCGGCATCCTTTGACAAATGCCGGAACGCGCGATCGCATCTGAGCGAACGGACTTTACCAAATTAATTTATGTTAACGGCTTAAAACTCTGACAACAGAGTTCATGGGGTCGTTTACGGCTCGGTGCCCCTTCACACGACAAGAAAGGATTTATAATACCTAATGTGAGCAACCGGCAGACTCAACTTGCAGATTAAAAGCACCTACACCTACTAGGAAGAACACCAATAATTACACCATATAGACAACAAAATACAACTAATAAATCTCATCATCGAGTTTAACATTGTGAAATTTATTTATAATAATAAAACAAGTTAATTACTTCCCAAGTATCAAAATTTGGTTTTGAATAAGTCACCAATGCGTTTTTGAAAAGACTAAAGGCATATTGAAAAAGTCTTAAATAAGCCACGTAGAGTACTACTATACCGCGTTTGGGCACAAAGTTCAGGACTACTGATCTTGGTTTAGCTTTGTATATGCCAGGGAATATGCTAATTTGCTCTTAATTTAATCTCCAAAACGCACAAAATGATGCTTTGGATCTTGTATTCTGCTAAACTAAGACTATTTTGAGAGTTGCGGCCATTTTCAAAATAAAACTCAGTGTGGTTAAATGCGTTCACAAATTTATAAAATAGGTATATTGACAACTTATATTTTAAAACAAGCAGCCATCAGCGATATTGGGGGATAGTGTTTACTGAGACCAATTTTATATGCGAACTTAAGTTTTTCGTGGATTTATATATGAATATGTGGTGAACTTTCAATGCCCCCTTGATTTTTTCAGTTTAAAGCCTTTAAAATTATAAAATTTTAATGTGCAAATAAAACTAAAACTATTACAAGATCTTATGTCTGAGATTCTGCTTTGATAAGACCTATGCTCCGATTCAGATTTCCACAATTCGATACGATAATAATTTTGGGTTCCGCTGTAAAAATAAATAAAGAAAAAACACCTGTCCAAGTATATAATATACCTACACACTTTTTTTGTGTGCATATATGGGCACATACCAATGTAGTGGCCGCATAGCCACTGGAAGCGTATTGCTTGTCTTAGCATTATTTAGTATTAGGCAATCGAGCGTTCGAGCTCTAGATATGTAATTATTAGAATAAAGTAGTCAGTCTAAGTTCAACCACCAACTAAGTCGTATCATTTCTATGTTAACTCCCTGTCGCCCATCTTCTATTATTGGATGGCGACCCTAGCCAGTGCTGCCTTCTTAGGGCAGTGCTGGGTAGCGTGGAGTATGTTAATTAGTAAAGTGTAGTGAATAGTGTACTCCATCTACCGAGTAAAAGACAATAGTAGGACCTGAGTGATTTTAAAAGGACAACGTGATGATTATTTTATTAAAGACAATTTCAAAGACAATATCATAAAAATGTGAAAAATGAACTAAAAGCCTCACAAATTTTAGACAGTGATGAACAAAAAAAAACACGAACATTAAAGCAAAACAATAAACTATAAGTGTAAGGTGACACGTAATGAGCAAAGTGCAACGATGTGGCATTTCTGCGGACAGTAAAAATTAAACAAGAACATTCCGGTGTAAAACAAATTACCTAAGTGTAATAATAATATATATTTTTTTTAATAAAAAAAAAAAACAACAAATTAAAGAACAAAAACAAACAAATCAGGGCCACAAATTAAATGCCTACGATACCTAATACCAGGACAACCGTGAGAAATGCAAGTCCCGACAAATTGCATAATACATTATAGTTGTTGGGCACAGGGAGTAAACACCAAAACCATCACTAAGAAAAATTGATCAACCAAATAAGAAGAAAACATGAAGATACCATTATGAAGAAAGAAGACTCACCCTTATAGAAGATTTCAAGAAAGAAGATTAACCATTATAGAAGACATCAAGAAAAGAAGAATAACGAAATCTAAAGAAGAACAAGAAGATAATTACAGAAGAAGATGACAGCCCCTATGAAGAGGATATTCCATGACGAGGCGGTAAACTATAAGAAGATTCAAGAGGTTGTAGCTGCTGGGCGCTCGCAGTAAATTCAAGCCTTATTTGATGCTAGGATTATGTTGCTGGGCGCCGCGAGACTTCATAGTACGGGTCCGATGAGGAGCAGCCAAGCAGAATACATGGGCATAATCGACATGCGACCCATGGTATCTAACCGCTGTGCCGCGCGCGCGCCGTGTTACACGCGCTGCCGTCTGTTCGCCGAGTCAGCGATGTCTTCACGACCTACAAACGGTATCATACCTACCTAGAAACTAATAATGTAAGTTTTACAAATATAAATTGCAGCAATTTCAATGATTTACGCTTTATGACTACAATTTTTAAATTGTTTTTACGTCACATTGGACATATATTTCTTTTATCTAGTCTGTTTTATATCAGTTAATTAAAAATAAATTTTCACATCTATAAAAGGTCATAAATAGGTACACCTACCAAATTTCAATATTTTTTGGAAACAAATGCGAAGGAAAATATGTCTAATGAATGATTATAGGTACATTATTGGTAGTCATATTCTACTATTACGCCGCCGGTACGTGTATTTGTATTATTGAAATGTGACAAGTAAGTAGGTACTTATTAATTATTATAGAATAACGAACAGGAGTGGAGAAAGGACAACCTGTCAACAAAGTATGAAATAAGTAAGTAAGTAAAGTAACAACTCCGATGTATAATGGTAAAAATGTGCAAATAATTATCCTAATTGAAGAAAAAGTCAAAAGGATATTTTTTCTTACTAGCAATACATAGCAAAAATATTTTTTTTTAGCAGATCTATGCAATGATTATTATACGAATAAAGTAAATATTTGGTAAGTACCTTAGTTAGTATCTAGTGTCATTATCTACCGTTTATATAGTACTATTTTATTTAATGAGCCTTCACTGGTTACCAAGCAGGTAGTAGGTTAGGCCAAGTAGGCTACAAGCTATTTTGAGTTGAGTTAGTTTTTGCAAGTACATAAAGTGGGATATATAAATTGTTGTTTAAAATATGTATGTTGAAAACACCCCGTTCGTAACGTCAATACATAGAGTTGGTCATTTTGCAAACTTTTATGCGACAAATACATACGACCCAAGATTAAATTTATAGTATACAAATTATTAAGTTTTAGTAAAGGTCATTCGCCTTATGAGCAAACATTGCATCACCTGAGGTGTTGCCCGCCTGGCCAGCGTGCATCGCAATCAGAATGCATCAATCAATATTTTCGGTATTACGAGTACTTATGCGGACGCGCAGAGGTATGACTAATACACGACAATGTATATGTAGCGTGACTACTTTACAAGTTAGGCAGAGTGAAGAAAGGATTTTGATATTTAAATTGAAATTAAATACTTAACATTTTGGTAGTTATTTAACGTGAACTTAAACATTTATGTGGTATAAGCAGTAACAGATATATATTTTTTTGCTCCTTTAAGCAAAAGCAAATTCATAGAACTTACCTAATATTTTATACAAATTAGAGTTTTTAAAAATTTGCAATGACAGATAGATACTTCTTCCGTAGAGAAACAGTAAATGCTTTAATTTAGACATTTTACAACATAAGCTCCATATTATAAACGAATTTTGAAATGAAGAACAAAAAATTGAGTAATGGGTTTTGAGAATCTAGAAATTAAGACACTATGACACGATAGGTATTAATTACAAATTAATTAAAATGTTAATTACACATTGTTACGCAGATTTAAGAAAGACGAGTATAATCATTCATAATGTATTGTCAAAAGACTTATGGATTCGTGCGTATTTACACAATAAATAGATTAATTTGACCAATGTATATAAAAAAAATTATCTTCACCGAAAGTGTGACTAAATGTTCACAAAATTTTCAAATAATGATAAATATACATAATAAAGATGGACTACAGAATGGTTTAATTGATAAGTAGGTAGAAATGTATTAAATATCTTTTTGTGACACCAGAGTATAATTAGTTACATTTCACAGGAAGCGTTAACTGTTTAGTTAAGAGTAAATTACGGTTTACTAGAAAGAAGGTTTTGTAGAAACAAGAATAAATTATAATTGAATGAATTGTGTCTAAAACCATTATAAACTTAATTTCAAAATACCTAGTGATGAAATTGTAAAGTAGCACATTGCATAATGCAAGTGTTACCTATAGTAATAAAGTTCACTAACCTAAGTTGACACTGAATGACCTGGATATGGATGTCATTTTGTGCAAAGAATTTTGTATAATTTATTTAGTGCTGATTTGATTGTAAAATGCAGAGAAGTCAAAAGGAAATACTAACATGTAAATTACATGCAATACTGTGAAACATTTTGTCGTTTCGAAAAATGACAAATACAGATTTAAAAGTTGGATACTAATAAAATAATAGGTATAAATTACTAGTATAATTATGAACGTATCAGATATCTTTTTCTGCTTATAAGTAAAGTTAGTTGGATCATCAAGGATAGGTATATTTGAAATGTGAAGAATCGTGATGTATATTAAACATTTTTTGCTACCTAGAGTACAGTTAGTTATATTTCCGATAAGAAAAGATGCTAGGAAGATTGAAAGGAAGTAAACCGAATGAATGGATTGCAATGTAAAGATAACCATGAAAGTTGGGAATTATTTGGTAGAAATATTGAAATGCTAGTTGGATTGATCATCCACAAAGTAATGATAAATATTAATGCCAAAGGATTCAACATGCTGCAGCATGACGTCATAGAAAGAAAAGTTGGTATTAGAAAGTATTGCGAAAGATGATGAATAAAAGTTAACTATGAAGTCGGTAAGCAGAAAGGATAATTATTCAGATTTAAGTGTGAATAAGATTCCACTATGTAGAAAAATAGGAGGCCATGAGATGCCTTACACATTATGCGTTTTGTAATGATTGTATAATGATAACATGGTACATTGAGGATCAGAGCTTTCAAATCGACCATGGTGTTTGACTCACCGTCCTCCATGGGATAAGTTAGCGCCGCATATAGAAATATTGGCTTAAAATTTACGATCACTCACATACCAGTATTGTAAGGGTGTACGTAAGGAAACGTACAACCCATGTAGGCACAAAGATGTCACTATTATGTATTATGAAATAGGTAACATATGATTACCGTATTAAGTAGAATTTGTACTAAGAGAGACAACTTCTTAAGCAAAATGCCACCTAGAATGGTAGGTAATTAGCTAAAGCATTTATGAGCCTGAAAAACGGCCATATACGTAACATCTCGATCGTAATCTACCATAAGTGTGTTAGCGAGAGATTTATGTAAGGTATGCAAGCAGACAAACCAAAATGTTTATATAATCAAAAGAAGAAAGTAAAGAATTATGTATGACATAAATAATTATGTAAAATACAATTTGGTTTTTACCTTTAATTTAGAACGTGGAAAATGTTGAACAGTGCAAAATATGGATACGACAATAATATAACTAACTGGATATGTCATGAAAATTTAGATCAATAAAACACGGATTGAGACGAATAACATATATTTGGCTTTATAAGATAGTAGCTATACTATATCTTGTTAGTAGCTATACGGTCCCAAGTATAGATTAATGAAAATAAATAGATATTTAATTGGATATTTTTTTTAAATAATAAAAAACGGCCCACTATATCTAATAAGTAGGTAAAAGAAAATATAAGATATTGTTAGTATTTACATTTTATTAATTTTACATTTACACCTTTCTAGTATATAAAAAAAATGTTTATTTAGAACAAGTAATATGCTTCTACATTTTTTTTTCTGCTGCCCCGGGGGTGAATCGGGACTTCGGGGGAGGTGTAGTGGCCGCATAGCCACTGGAAGCGTATTGCTTGTCTTAGCATTATTTAGTATTAGGCAATCGAGCGTTCGAGCTCTAGATATGTAATTATTAGAATAAAGTAGTCAGTCTAAGTTCAACCACCAACTAAGTCGTATCATTTCTATGTTAACTCCCTGTCGCCCATCTTCTATTATTGGACCAAGTTGTGTATTTTTACCAGGCATTTACGTAGTTGTGTTTGTTACGCTAGTAACATCTAAGATCTGTGGTTTTCCTACCTACCTACGCCTACCTAAAAGTGTGATTTAGGAAGATTATAATCATAGGTTGAATTTTTTTTGTTATCATAAGTCAGTTTTTTTTTAAGCACGATTTGCCACCCCTAGTATCTTGCCACCCTAGGCCCGGGCCTTAGGGTTAATCCGCCACTGCACCTTCTTAAAAATAAGAATTACATGTATTAAAAATACATATAATGTAATAGTATTTGAATAAAATGATATGGAGTTATTGCGGTTGTTAAATGATGCATACCTACCTAGTTAAAGTCACATAGTGCCAGTGGCGAGGTGTGTAGCAACTTTAAGGCTAAACTTTTATCTTTTCAGTTTTTGGGAAGTTCCGGAATATGGTGGTATTAGATACGTTTCTGACCAAAGATGATTTCCGCTTACTACAAAAGTCAAAGACATGGCCATGGAAAAAGACTCATTTTATTTACAGTCAAAAATGTTTATTATAAGTATATTATATTATTATGTAAAACCTTATTTTGACAATTAGAAAAATGTACGGAACCACTAGTTTCATTTTCAATATCGCACTATCAATAAAAGCAGATAATAGTTTATTTTATTTAAGTTATCTGTAATTTATTTCTATTTTATATTAAGCCTATGTAATTATGCTATCCAAATAAATTTAATCCCATATCGCACTTTTTTTGGATAATCATGTTTCCACTTATTTCTTGCAATTATAGATATTTAGCAATAACTTTTCTTCAGAACCCACCACTTCGCTTTATTTATGTCCATTTTTTCAAATCAATTATAGTTTTATTTCGTAAAATACGTGAAAAATCTTTATCCTCGTGTCCACCTTGTTTATTAGTTAAGATTTTGAAAATGCAAGATGCAGGATTAGTTCAAGATTTCTTATCTTTTTTAAGAGCAAAAGAGTACTAATTACATACTATTACTCTGGTAAGAGTCAGCGTCCTTGCTTTCCCAAGATCACTAGCACAGCGTGTTCAATAATGGCGTTAGTAAGACTACGAGTCTTGTACAAATCCTAACGACGCACTTTTGTAGAGTTGTGTTAGTTTTGGTCAAGACTTTTTTAAGAGTAGAAATCTTATCGTAAAGTTAAGGTCTTATATCTTGCTACCCTAGGACTGACACTTGAAAATATCTTAATTTTTAATCTCTAATGCGCTTTCGAGACTGAGTTTAGAAGATTATTTCTCTTGGCATTTGAAAAGCACTAAGCAGTGCAAAACTAAACCAGCATACATTTACCAAAATTATTCTGTGACTTTTTTAAGACTTTTTGCATTATAACCCGCTTTTTTCAAGAGAACTTTGCTAGTTGGGTTAGGTACCTATCCTAGTCAGTAGGTAATTTGAAGACACAAATCAGGAATTGATAAATAATTTAGACACAGCAATACTTTCTTTTGCTACAATCAACCATTTTACAAATTGTGGTTTCGCGGTCGGTTCTGGTAAGCGTGACGCGTGACTCATCGTGCGGTGTCGACTAGCGGCCCCGACGAAGCGCAGTGCGAAACCACCCGAGATGTCTCCGTGTGTGCGTGCGACGACGCATAGATACTATCGCGCACACAAACAAGCCGCGCGCGGTGCGTTTGTATGAAGATAACGTACTTCTCCACTTATTGACGTCATGAACCGTCATTGTAAAAAAAAAGAAATTTGTATCACACAATTTTCTTTTTTTTTATAACAATTTTGTAATGTCCTGGCCCTTACACCCCAAAAATTCCTCGGAGAAAGTTGTTCAGTTTCATGGTCTGAATGCTTTATTAAATAGATTTGGTCGTGTGTTACATTACCACTATAATTTTAGGTATTAAGAGGCTGAGATTTGTAAAAACAAAATAAAGTCTGGGTATGAGAAAAATATTTTTTTATTATTGTAAGTTTTTAAAATTCCATTAGATGAATACACTTTTATTTATTATTTACAATGCTCTTTTAAATACAATTCATAATTATTATTCTTAAATACAATTAATTGTTAAAAATAAACCTACCTTATTATGCTTCTATTGAGATTCTTTTCCTATTTATACATAAAATACTAATTCGTATCTAAAACAAAACATAATTTGTACTTATATATACACACCTATATCCCTTGCGGGGTAGGCAGTTTTTAACGGCCGTTAAAAACTGCGGGGTAGGCAGTTTTTAACGGCCGTTAAAAACAAATATTTACGCCGCGTCTGTCAAAGATTTGAGGGATATTCAGAAACGTGTATCGCCATAGTGACAGGTTGTCAGCCAATCGCACTAAAATTGCAAATCACGTGTATTCCTCAAGTCCCTTACTCGCCTCTTTCAACACCCACGGGAATTAAATGGGATGATGCTATTCTAAGCCGGCATCACACGGCAAACATCACATTTTTACTCATATTATATACTAATACCATTTATCAGTACATAATAAAACTTACATACTTAGTAATTAATAGACTACTTTCATTATTCAGTTACAAGTGTCTAAAAATATGGAATATTTTCTACACTCACTGGATTTTATATGAACAATGAGATCATTATTAAGAAGATTTCTAAAATTTGATGATATTGAACGCTTGCGCTTGTGTGTGTGCGTGTGTGTATGTGTGTATGTATGTGTGTGTGGGTGTGTGTGTAAGTATGTGTGTGTGTGTGTGAGAGAGAGAGAGAGAGAGTAAGTGTGTGTGTGTGTGTGTGAGAGTAAGTGTGTGTGTGTGTGTGGCTCGGTAGTTGTATGTGCAAATATTTGTATGTCTAAGTGTGTGCGTAGTTTTGTGTGTTTTTTTGTGTGTGTGTGTTTGTGTGCGCTTCACTGTGTGTATGTGTCTTTTAACGGGCCTACTTCCATGAAGTGAGGTGAAAACGAGCTACGAGAATGCATTTTATGCATAATCTAAGGCACATCACTGTCAACAAAATTTTGTTTTTTAATCTTCAAGATATGAGGAATACGCCAGGGCAGCGCAAAATCTCATTTTATATTTAATTACGGAGAAATTAAAATTTGAAGTTACCTCTATTTTTCAGTGATGAAGCGTGGCGTAAGAGATTTCCTCCGCCAGTGCTAATCGAACTGTATTGATCTTAGTATGATTATTAATGGCAATTTCACGTTGAACCCGCCCGGGCGGTTATTTTTTGAGAAAACGTCTTAGTTATTATGAAATTTAGCAAAACACTTACTGTTTCCGGCTGATTTCCTTGGGAATAAAAGGTTTTTGTTTTGATGTGTTTCCTCTGCTGTCAAAACTGACGTGGAATTGATCATAGATAAACGGAATATGATGCAGACGCGACACACACTACATTTGTTCGATATTTTGACCGTGAAAAATTATTGTAGCTAGAATTTTGCCGTAAAATATATCAACTATCTACAACAACGGCATTCTATCCGCTATGGATAATTTTGCCAATGTCAATACTACGTTGATTGATACATCGAACGAAACGCAAAATATAAACCGATTAGACGTAGGTATTAAAAAAAAATTTACGATCAAATAATAGGATGACGTGGTTGTTAGTGCAGATTAGTATGAAGTAGTAAGGTTCGATTTATATGCAACACTAGACGGCGGCACGGCGGCACAAAAGCAGTTTTTTAACCGCGGCGGAAATTTTTAATTGTAAATATGGAGCGCTGCGCATACGGTCACCACCAACCACAGTTTTAGGATAAATTATAAGAAAGCAAGGATAATAATTATGTACATGTACTTACGTACATACATACATACACATATCACGCCCATATCTCTTGCAACTTGCGTACCTAGTATACAAAAGTATTATTTATGTTGTAAAAGATTTTTGTCAGATTTCAGTTCAAGAGTGGGATCAATTGATTCGGAAGGTTTTTAGTGTTATGGGGTAGAAGGGTTCTAGAGTGGCACTGGGTCAAGATGTTCATGCTAGGGTAACACTGGGTTGAAAGGTTCTAGACTTATACCTAGCTGGAAAGTCCTAGAGTGTCACAGAACAAAATGCCAATACTAATGTTAAAATTTCGCGAAGGTCGAGAGTATCATTATATTAAAGGTTGTGGTCACCCTGGTTCGTTGGTAACACCGAAATATACCAAACATTGTATATGTATAGGGCTATAAATCCCTTTTCTAAAAATACCAATTTCAAGACCAAAAATTACAGGATTATCCAGATAGGAATGGATTAAAAACCTTAGTCAAAAAAACAATTAGAAGCACCTTCGATTTTAAAATTTTCTTAGTTACTTTAATAGATATCACCAAAATGTATGATATTTTTTTACTATGAAGCAATGCAACTGGTGTCGGTGATTAAAGGAAAAAGATTGTTAAAGGTGTTCGAAGGTTTGAAAATTTTAAGGCATGCGGCTCTGTGTGTGTCTGATGGTCAACAAATATTGTTCAAAACCTAATGAACGGTGCGAGAATGCGACCGCTATATATTATCATATCATAATATCATACTCGAATATATAATGGCCGTCGCTAATTGGTTTTTGCTATTAATATTTTGAACTTACATCTATGTATACTGATTTATGCAATAAATTTAAATTTAACAGTATTAGTTGCGCTTAAGGTGCACGCAATGACGAAAATGACAAAGAAATATCCAAAAAAAGTTTCTTAATGTCGAAGTTCGCAAAAAAATGTACAATACCAGGATGGACAAAAACGAAACAAAAATATGTTCGCGCAAAGTGCGTAACATGATACTGGCCACTTGCATTTTTAAACCTGAACTAATAAGTTGGCTTTATTTAGTTTAATGACTTTGCTTCTTCTGTAATAACGTTAAACTAAAAAGTTGTAAATAATAATATGATTTGAGATGTTATGAAGATGAGTGTTTTGTGAACTGATTAAGCCCTTATTTTTAGATGAAGTCATTTCATGTACTGAAAGTGTAAGAATAACAAACAAACAGACAGTACAGTTTATAGAGTTCATAATTAATATGGATACTATGCGTTCAGCTAAGTCTTGGCGAATAGTTCAGCTTATTTCAAAATATGGTCCTTATAATATTATGTAGGTTAATATTCCTTCCAAGTTATAATATCAACTTTGTGAGTAGTCCACCGAGAATCGAACCCGGAACCTTTGCGCCGCAGGCAGTCGCACTACCATTGGTCGTCAAGTATTGTATCAGTACCAGTTAGACTAACATTATATGAAATGGTGACACCTCTATAATATACTCTTTGACATGACTTCCGAATTTCATTTGAATTTCGTTCCTTCCGGCGAAGTAGGACTCTTAAGGTGTCATTTGTGTGTAAATGACGAATTCTTTATGTGTTTCTAAGTGTTTAAGTGTGTTCAATTGTGTGTATATGTTTATAAAAATTTATTGTCTATTATCCATAGCCAGGTGGTCCATTTTGACCGGCATGTACGGTAAATGCTGTGGACTGTGGTGTACGGGTGAGTTATGGTGTATGGGGGGCATTGCGTCTGTGTGCGTGAGCCGCCGCCGGGCGCGGGGTGGGGGGGGTATCTTCATGTGCACGGTGCGTATGTGTGTGAGAGAGAGTGTGTGTGTGTGAGAAAGTAATTGTGTGTGTGAGAGAGCCTAGTAAGTGTGTGTGTGTGTGTCTCGGTAGTTGTCTGTGCAAGTATTTGTATGTCTAAGTGTGTGCGTAGTGTTGTGTGTTTTTAAGTGTGTGTGTGTGTATTTGTGTGTTTATGTGTGCTTCAATGTGTGAATGTGTCTTTTAAGGTGTCTTTGTATGTCTGAGTAAATATTTGTATGTGTGTGTTCAACAATTGTGTGTATATGATTATAAAAAATTATTGTCTATTATCCATAGCGAGATGGTCCATTTTGACCGGCATGTACGGTAAATGCTGTGGACTGTGGTGTACGGGTGAGTTATGGTGTATGGGGGGCATTGCGTCTGTGTGCGTGAGCCGCCGCCGCGCGCGTGGTGGGGGAGGTATCTTCATGTGTACGGTGCGTATGTGTGTCTTGACGCAGGTCGACGTTTGGAATGTTTTGTCGCAGAGATCGCAGCGGTACCGACGCACTTTTGTGTGTACCTGCGGGAGAACAGAATCTTTAAAATTCTTCCTCTTTCATAAGTTTATATGGAAAATATGTATAAAAAGAGTTTGAAGAATTTATTAGAGCAACTTATTTTAAACTATGGCTTGTAAAAATGCTTAACGAAAATAGTTTGTTCAGCAGCTTATCGTAAAACATTGGCTTCAATTCGGGAAATAAATTATCGTAACTTAGAAATGAAAATAAGAAAATAAGGGACTTGAACCCAGGACCGTGAGGTACCGTCCCACTGCTCTGCCAATTAAGCTACCGGCGCCCCGACTGCCACCTTCATATTTTCAATCTCTTGGTACTAGTCTCGAAGCGACATCTAGTATAAGTTATTGTAACGAATACTATGGTTAGTTCACAATTAGAGTAGGAATTCGAACCATGCGATTCAGCTTTGCTTATTTAAATGTACAGTGGTTTATTATGCACTCATAGTGCCATATTATTTTCATAATTATATAGTACTGTGAGTGCATATTAAACCATTTTACATTTAGTCACTTACCGTCAGATAGGGTTAGGAATGGATAGGCGATTTTCATATTTTAAGTCATGTCATGTCTTATAAATTGACGCAAAATACGCGTTATCTGTTGAAATTAGGCAACGATAAAAACAATGACGACTAAATTCAAATACATTTAGTCAAATATATAGAAATGGCGAAGAACATATTCACGTTTTTAAACATGACATGACTTAGGTATCTGCTATCCTTTTCTAAAGCTTTTTGACGGACGGGTTTGTTTGACAATCCAATGGTAGTTTTTCTATTGACAGTTCTGTTGATAGTTCTGAATGTCAAATCAGAGGGTGCTGTGCTAAACTGAAATTTTGACGTTTCAATATGGCTGGCGGCAGCCATAGTTTTGTCACAGGTTCCGTTTCACGTTGTGTTCGTTACAAATTAATTATGTTTGTTTGATTTAATACAAATAAACTTATTGCCTTGCTATTATATTGAGTGTCATTCGTGTAAGTAAACAAATAACCAATAATACATCTAGAACAATTCATTCGGCTGGCGGAGTATTTATCGAGACTTATGTAATATTAGAGTAAGCCCATCGATCGACATGCAAAAAAAAACAATTCAATAAACACAAAATAAAGAATAATTTAAAAAGTGGTACAGATTTTGTGTAAAGAAACGTTATTTCAATTAAGCTTAGCGCCCTCTACATGACACTCGAGAATCCCTAGGAAATTTTCCATTAACTTACCAATTGATGTTTGTGGTTCTGCGTACGCGACTTGAACGCTTTGGGGCAGTGCGGGCACTTGAACGGACGCGCGCCTGTGTGTGTGTTCATGTGAATCTGACGGAGAAATAAATAATAATATTTAATTCAACTAAATGTGCCGTGTGATGCCGGCTTAGAATAGCAACACCCCATTTCTTGCCCGTGGGTGACGTAAACGGCGACGAAGGGACTCGAGGGTGTGTATTGCAATTTAAGGCGATGGGCTGACAACTTATCTCTTTGGCGATACAAAATTTTCCGAATGACCCTCAAATTTTTGTCAGACGTGGCGTAAATGTCCGTTTTCTGCAGCCGTTTACGCTCTGCCTACCCCGCAAGGGATAAAGGCGTGATATATGTATGTATGTATGTATGTATGTATGAATATATATTTTTTTAATTATTGTAGTATAGTTAAAATTCATTTTAATTGTTGCATTGTTTTGTCCCCACAAAAGTATTGATTCTCGCACTACCGACGGATTGGCTGGAAGGGATCTCTTCTTAGAGATAAGCTTGCCTTTGCTCACACTGTTTGTACGTTTTTCGTTTGTTTTTATGCAATAAAGGATCTATACAAACACAGTTTACATAATCCACAACATTTCATTTTACGTTAGATACTAAAAAGCAAAACTTCCAAAGTTAGGATTACCCTGAAAATATCCTTTGCTTAGTTTAAAGTATAGTAGAATCCAAATAGAATAAAAAGGACTTGCCTTTTATTTCATGATGCGATAAACTATCTATTAAAAAGTCTTCTTAGAAATTTGAAATGTTGTGGATTATAAGAAAAAGTACTTTTAACATTATATAACTTATCTAGGTTATTCTTCGTTAGCAACGGCCTCCGCACATAGCTTGTATCGCGGAGACCTTTTCGAAAGTGGTCATATTTGATATACCTGAAAACCAGTCTCGGTCTGGATATGACACATGTTGTGTTATTAGATTCCTGTATCACCTTACTAGATTTCCGCCATTTTTGTTTTTCACTTTCACTCTTCACTAATAGTATAAGTATGTATATGGATTGTTGTGTATGTATAGTATTAGTATGTAAATGAAAAGTCTTGCCTCAGACACTGATTAAATCGTCTGTCACAGACGTGTGAGGCCAATGATGATGATGATGATGATGGATGTTACCTGTAACGAGTCCTGTATTCTGAAGCTCTTAGGGCAGAGCGGGCAGCGGTGAGGCTTCTCACCCGTATGTACACGCTGATGGTAACACACACACACACACACACACACACACACACACACACACACACACACACTGACAGTATTAGTATCTATATGTATTGTTACCTGTAACGAGTCCTGTATTCTGAAGCTCTTAGGGCAGAGCGGGCAGCGGTGAGGCTTCTCACCCGTATGTACACGCTGATGGTAACACACACACACACACACACACACACACACACACACTGACAGTATTAGTATGTATATGTATTGTTACCTGTAACGAGTCCTGTATTCTGAAGCTCTTAGGGCAGAGCGGGCAGCGGTGAGGCTTCTCACCCGTATGTACACGCTGATGGTAACACACACACACACACACACACACACACACTGACAGTATTAGTATGTATATGTATTGTTACCTGTAACGAGTCCTGTATTCTGAAGCTCTTAGGGCAGAGCGGGCAGCGGTGAGGCTTCTCACCCGTATGTACACGCTGATGGTAACACACACACACACACACACACACACACTGACAGTATTAGTATGTATATGTATTGTTACCTGTAACGAGTCCTGTATTCTGAAGCTCTTAGGGCAGAGCGGGCAGCGGTGAGGCTTCTCACCCGTATGTACACGCTGATGGTAACACACACACACACACACACACTGACAGTATTAGTATGTATATGTATTATTACCTGTAACGAGTCCTGTATTCTGAAGCTCTTAGGGCAGAGCGGGCAGCGGTGAGGCTTCTCACCCGTATGTACACGCTGATGGTAACACACACACACACACACACACACACACACACTGACAGTATTAGTATGTATATGTATTATTACCTGTAACGAGTCCTGTATTCTGAAGCTCTTAGGGCAGAGCGGGCAGCGGTGAGGCTTCTCACCCGTATGTACACGCTGATGGTAACACACACACACACACACTGACAGTATTAGTATGTATATGTATTATTACCTGTAACGAGTCCTGTATTCTGAAGCTCTTAGGGCAGAGCGGGCAGCGGTGAGGCTTCTCACCCGTATGTACACGCTGATGGTAACACACACACACACACACTGATAGTATTAGTATGTATATGTATTGTTACCTGTAACGAGTCCTGTATTCTGAAGCTCTTAGGGCAGAGCGGGCAGCGGTGAGGCTTCTCACCCGTATGTACACGCTGATGGTAACACACACACACACACACACACACACTGACAGTATTAGTATGTATATGTATTGTTACCTGTAACGAGTCCTGTATTCTGAAGCTCTTAGGGCAGAGCGGGCAGCGGTGAGGCTTCTCACCTGTATGTACACGCTGATGGTAACACACACACACACACACACACACACTGACAGTATTAGTATGTATATGTATTGTTACCTGTAACGAGTCCTGTATTCTGAAGCTCTTAGGGCAGAGCGGGCAGCGGTGAGGCTTCTCACCCGTATGTACACGCTGATGGTAACACACACACACACACACACACACACACACACACACACACACTGACAGTATTAGTATGTATATGTATTGTTACCTGTAACGAGTCCTGTATTCTGAAGCTCTTAGGGCAGAGCGGGCAGCGGTGAGGCTTCTCACCCGTATGTACACGCTGATGGTAACACACACACACACACACACACACACACACACTGACAGTATTAGTATGTATATGTATTATTACCTGTAACGAGTCCTGTATTCTGAAGCTCTTAGGGCAGAGCGGGCAGCGGTGAGGCTTCTCACCCGTATGTACACGCTGATGGTAACACACACACACACACACTGACAGTATTAGTATGTATATGTATTATTACCTGTAACGAGTCCTGTATTCTGAAGCTCTTAGGGCAGAGCGGGCAGCGGTGAGGCTTCTCACCCGTATGTACACGCTGATGGTAACACACACACACACACACTGATAGTATTAGTATGTATATGTATTGTTACCTGTAACGAGTCCTGTATTCTGAAGCTCTTAGGGCAGAGCGGGCAGCGGTGAGGCTTCTTACCCGTATGTACACGCTGATGGTAACACACACACACACACACACACACACTGACAGTATTAGTATGTATATGTATTGTTACCTGTAACGAGTCCTGTATTCTGAAGCTCTTAGGGCAGAGCGGGCAGCGGTGAGGCTTCTCACCCGTATGTACACGCTGATGGTAACACACACACACACACACACACACACTGACAGTATTAGTATGTATATGTATTGTTACCTGTAACGAGTCCTGTATTCTGAAGCTCTTAGGGCAGAGCGGGCAGCGGTGAGGCTTCTCACCCGTATGTACACGCTGATGGTAACACACACACACACACACACACACACACACACACTGACAGTATTAGTATGTATATGTATTGTTACCTGTAACGAGTCCTGTATTCTGAAGCTCTTAGAAAGAGCGGGCAGCGGTGAGGCTTCTCACCCGTATGTACACGCTGATGGTAACACACACACACACACACACACACACACACACACACTGACAGTATTAGTATGTATATGTATTGTTACCTGTAACGAGTCCTGTATTCTGAAGCTCTTAGGGCAGAGCGGGCAGCGGTGAGGCTTCTCACCCGTATGTACACGCTGATGGTAACACACACACACACACACACACACACACACACACACTGACAGTATTAGTATGTATATGTATTGTTACCTGTAACGAGTCCTGTATTCTGAAGCTCTTAGGGCAGAGCGGGCAGCGGTGAGGCTTCTCACCCGTATGTACACGCTGATGGTAACACACACACACACACACACACACACACACACACACACACACTGACAGTATTAGTATGTATATGTATTGTTACCTGTAACGAGTCCTGTATTCTGAAGCTCTTAGGGCAGAGCGGGCAGCGGTGAGGCTTCTCACCCGTATGTACACGCTGATGGTAACGTAGAGCCGCTGCGCTCTGGAAACGGTAAAACGCACACTTTTAAAATGTGTTTGGTAAAACTCGGTCTCTTCAGGCCGAGACACTATCAATAAATAAATAATTTTTTATTTTTTTTACACAGTTTTATGTTTCAAATCATCATAATTTCGTGTGGGTCCAACGACCCGATGAACCCTGGTGTCAGAGTTTTTCAACCGCCTACTACTACTAGTAGGCCTCTGACATGATTGTGTTACGACCGCCGTCTAAGTTATCACAGACAGCAACCGGGACCGACGGCTCAACGTGCCCTCCGAAGCACAGAACCATTACTTTTCGGGCAATCAGTTGGTTCACCCTGCAATGTCCTAATCAGACCGGGAACAAATTTACAAAGTGATAAATATCAACTTTTTGAGTGTCCCACCGAGAATCGAACCCGGAACCTTTGCGTCCTAGTCGCCACATCGGCCGCCCTATGTTTCTAATGAACCAATGACAGGTATTCGCATGCGATTATAGAAAGAAAATCATTCTATTCATCGTCCTGAGTAGGTAGATATAGGGATAACCACGCCTAACTGGTTTGAAATCATTAAATCCGTTTTATATCATTATACAGGGTGTAAGGAAAAGTAATGCGTCCCTTTCAAGGAATAAACCGGCCCATGAATCTGAAAAACTTTCTCCAAGAAACATAGGTTGAAATATTAAAAAAAAAATAGACCTTTCATACAAAATCGTCTCGTTAACATGATAGTAAAACATATGTATTTTTTCTGGGTTGTTTTTATGTTCAACCGTTTTTCAGGTAAGCTTGACACTAAAAAAACACCGTATTCACCTTTCTTGGCGAGTTGCGAATGACAACCGTGGCGAGTTTGACCTAGTGACTATGAATATCTAACTCACCCGCCAAGTTAATCCACACATCTCACACATCCGCTTCTGTATAACGGGCATCTTCCCCTTCTTGCCATTCTTGGCGAGCTGCTTCTTGCCAAGCGTGGCAAGTTTGATCTAGAGACTAAGCATATCTAACTCACCCGCCAAGTTAATCCACACATCTCACACATCCGCTTCTGTATAACAGGCATCTTCCCCTTCTTGCCATTCTTGGCGGGCTGTTTGCAATTCTTGCCAAGCGTGGCGAGTTTGACCTAGAGACTATGCATATCTAACTCACCCGCCAAGTTAATCCACACATTTCACACATCCGCTTCTGTATAACAAGCATCTTCCCCTTCTTGCCATTCTTGGCAGGCTGCTTCTTGCCAAGCGTGGTGAGTTTGACTTAAACATATGAATATCTAACTTACCCGCCAAGTTAATCCACACATCTCACACATCCGCTTCTGTATAACAGGCATCTTCCCCTTCTTGCCATTCTTGGCGGGCTGCTTGCAATTCTTGCCAAGCGTGGCGAGTTCAGAGCGCGGCCGGCGGTTGCGCACCTCCTTGTGAATGACTCTGTGCATTCGATACAGTTTTTCGTTCTCAAAGTTCGCGTTACACTGAAATAGAAATAATCCGTACTAACATTATAAATCTGAGAGTTAGTGTGTATATATGTTTGCTACCTCTTCACGCTCAAGCGGCTAGACCGATTTGGATAAAATTTGGAACACAGGTAGAGTATAACCTGGAGTAACACATAGGGTACTTTTTACCGCAGGAAAACAACTATTACTACGGGAAAATGAGTGAAACCGCTGAGCAGAAATCTAGTAAAGAATAATTCCCACTGTCCCTATCTACTATATAGCGAAAACACAGCCAAGGGAACGGGCTATACTTGTCGGATTTTCTGTATAAGTTTTGAACAATTAGCCTCACCCACAAAGAAATTCTTGCAAAAAAGGGAACTGTCAAGATTGTCATGGTTGAGCGGTAAGACAGTCTGTGGCTGAGTTACTGGCATTAAGATACACTTGCAAAATTCGCGGGCAAGGAACGAGTTGCGGTAGCCCAGTACTTATAAAAAATCACATTACCTTTTCGCATTTGATTTCTTTCCAATGGTTTATCTTCATGTGGTCATTCAAGTCATCTTCATTAGTAAAATTATCCCCGCACTCCGCACAAGCCCTGACGTCAGAGTTGCAACCGGTGGACAGAGTTTCCAGGTGTCGAGACAGAGCTGATTCTGTGTGGAACTGGACGCCGCACGATTCGCAGCGAGATTTCACCGCCTGGAAATAAAATAATAAAAATAAATAAAATAAAATTATTTTATTTCAGACCCATAAAATATAAATTACAAATTGTATTTTTTAATATGTCCATATATATATATATTTTTTATTATTCTTTTTCAGATAAGGTTAAGGTTAGGGTTCAAATAAGGTTAACATTTAACATTTGTTTCCAATTTTCATTATGATTTGATTTCCATCGCCTCTTCTCTCTCTTTCTCTTTTCGTGTGGGACACCGAGTCGTCCAACGACACGATGAACCCTGGTGTCAGAGTTTTTCAACCGCCTGCTACTAGTAGTAGGCCTCTGACATGGTTTTGTAACGACCGCCATCTAAGTAATCATAGACAGCGGCTTAACGTGCCTAGGGAATGCAATCTCGATCTCGCGAGATCTCGAAATCCCCAAGATCTCGAGCAATTTTTCGAGATCGAGATCTCGAAAAAGGCGATCTCGTCTCGGAATAATCATTCGAGATCTCGAAAAAATTCATCGGGATTTTCGAGATTTCGAGAATGAGCTTGCGTAAGGCATTGACGTGTTCATTGATGTGCGTCCGCGCAGTGTCTGGTGTTTGCCAGCGGCAGGACCCAGCAGTCGATACCTATTGAGCGGGTGCGTTGCGGGGGGTACGGGACGGGGGATTGATGCGACGCGACCGACCAATCCCAAGAGCTTGTTTATTGTTCACTTACTCGCATTTTCGTCACTGTGCATTTCGTGTTTTCGAGTGAAAGTTATTATTCATCTATACAATAACTAATTACATTCAGTATTATTCTATATTAAAATAGTTTTCAATGTGAAATATAAATATGTCAAAGAACAATTCGAACCAAGTGTTTGTGGACGTTACTACAAGTTATTTACCAGTTTGAAAATATTTCAAAAAGTCTGTGGATGGTTCGACTGCAAAATATGAAAAACTGATTTCGTTTTTCGTATCCGTCAAGGCAAGTCGATCTGGCATTGGAGTATCGATCAATTATATTACAAAATACGATGCAAAGTCAGAACGTGGTCTTTATTACTCTTACATTCTAATCTTAAAGTAAAAAAGTACAATGTTTACCAAAATTATATGAAACAAACAAAATCTCGATCTCGATCTCGAAATCTCGAAATCTCGACCAATAATCCAACGAGATCTCGAGTTGGTCAATCTCGAACCCTGAGATCTCGAACGAGATCTCGAGTTGCCAATCTCGGCTCGAGATTGCATTCCCTAAACGTGCCCTCCGAAGCACGGAACCATTTATATTTCGGACAATCAGGTGGTTCACCCTGCAATGTCCTAACCAGACCGGGAACAAATTCACAAAGTGATAGATAAATATCAACACTGTGAGTGTCGCCATATTTTAGTTTAATTTATTTCGGTACTTTGTAAAATTGTTTTTATAGCGTGGCGCCATCTTGCGGATATGTTGAGAACTTCTGTTACAAATTGTTTGCTTGTGAACCACTTGAGTGAGCTCCCAGAGTTTGTTACAGTAGTTTTAGGGGTTGTTTTTCGACTCGGTGTTCCGTACGTAAAAAGAATACCAGAGTGAAACCGCCGGCGGAAACGCTTGTCCTACTAATATTATAAATGCGAAAGTTTATATGTTTGTTACTTCTTCACGCAAAAACTATTGAACCAATTGCAATTGTGATGAAATTTGGCACACATATAGAAGGTTACATGGACTAACACATAGGATATTTTTTATCACCACTTATGCGGGCAACGCCGCGGGATACAGCTAGTTATCTATAAGTATGAATATTAGCTTCTTACCTCTTTATGTGCCTTCTGCATGTGTGCGGTCAACCCTCGTTCCCCTGAGAATATTTCTTGACAAATATCGCACGCGGCCGAGCCGTGTCTGTTACGCATGTGGTTGAACTGGGACGTGCGTTTACTGAAAACGATGTATTTGTAAACATTTTCATTATTGTATTTTTTATGCCGTGTGATGCCGGCATCACCCCATTTCTTTCCTGCGGGAGTCGTAAGAGGCGACTAATGGACTCAAGGGTGTGTATTGCACTGTTTTTCTTTTAAATGTGATAATTTATATGACCTTGTTAAATGACTTCGTCTGAAGTAAATATTCTTTGGTTTTATTGCAATTTTAGGCGATGGGCTGACAACCTGTCACTATGGTGATACACAATTTTCCGAATGACCCTCAAATAAAAACGGCCATTTACGCTCTGGCTACCCCGCAAAGGATAACAGGCGTGATATGCGTATGTGTATTTAATTTTTTATTAAGGATGTGTTTGCTCTTGACTCCAGTCTAGGTCATAGGACAGAGACAGAGTGTAAGATGGAGCGAGCTCACCCAGAAGAAGCCTGTTCACTCTTACTTTGAAGAGATTAGGGATGTATGCGTTTGGAAACACAGACGCAGGTAGTGAGTTCCACTCTTTAGCAAAAGTAAGAGTGAACAGGCTTCTTCTGGGTGAGCTAGCTCCATCTTACACTCTGTCTCTGTCCTATGACCTAGACTAGAGTCAAGAGCAAACCCATCATTAACAAAAAAAAGGATACTTTTAAGGAAAGAGCAAAAAGCTAATATTATTATGTACAGTTATTTGCGCGCAATAAATTCACTCACATGAATATTCTATCGCAGTAATGGCAGGGGTATTTGACGCCGTTGTGCCACTTGAAATGCTCCATCGCCTTCGATCTGGAATAAAAAGGCAATAATTGAACGCAATACTGTTATATCTAAGGGACTCGAGACTGGACGCGGGCAGGATTTGAACCTGCGACTTTTGTCACTACTAGTGACGACGCCTCTTCCATCTGGGCTACCGCAGCTCGCCCCTTGCCCGCTAATTTTGCAAGTGTATTTAATGCCAGTAACGCGTGGCACGGCTCCATCTACCGGGTTAGTTTTGCAACTAATACCCGGCGACTAATTCTATCTTTACAGATTAAATGTGGTCTAAGCGATGAAAACCCGCGATAAATTGAATTTTAAACTACTAAACTACCAAATTTTAAAACACTACCCGTGTTAGGCACATACAACTTTTGAAAACTTGCAAAATTTTTAAGCGAGGGCAGGTGGGTAGGCATTTAAAAGTGTTTTGACGTCAATCTTTGGTTCACCCCGTATGTCACATTGCCACCCTGTGTAAAGGCCTTTTTTTTATTGTTTATTTTATTTCAATAGGTTCAGTTACAGGCAACAGATCAAAAATTTCTCTGACATAAAGACACATTAATACACACATAAATTTGAGGCCCACTTACAACTAAACACAACATTTCTTAAAAAAACAGTCTGGTATTAATTTGTTCACAAAACAATCATAAAATTATAAAAACACAAATGTCACAGTTAAAATAAAAAATATAACGATAAGATACTAACATAAGGGAAAAGAAATGAGACTTATTAACTGTATTCAATTATTGATTATTTAAAATATTTATTGCAGTTTATACAATATTAGAGATAGTTTAAAACATTGGATATTTTTGCCATTAAATATGTCCTTGTGAGCACATAATGTTATTGTAATATTTACACATTCTTATGTATCGTCAAATGACTAAAATCGCGTTAATATAAGTCAAAAACTAGAAATTCAATCGGTAGAGAAAAAATATTGTATTATAGATTGATTTTTTAAGTAACACTTGGTTATTATCTTGTGTTCATGTAGAATTTTTTCCCAAAGTGAACCTAATATCTGTCATTAATTGCAAATGTTCTTCAAAACGGCTTTAATTTTTTAGTTTGTTTTCACAATAAATAAAAGTTATTACCAATATTTATATTTATTTTGCATATTGCACTTGAAAAGCCGTGAAATCCGACCGTCCAGTGGCGCCAAATTTTCCAATTTTTTTAAACCAAATTTATCTATATCTATAACAAATATCAAAAAAATAAAACGGACAAATCCTCGTTCTATACGATAAGTTTATGCAATGCAATATAAAAATACAATGAGATTTTTCTTGTGTCACTAAGACGAAAAATGGTGGCCACAGTTTTCCGTTTTAGTGATTTCAAAGACGCATAACAATGTAAAGGTTTCTGTTGTACCTTAAAATAAACTAATTGAATAGGACAACAATTTGTCCATCTTAGATTTTGAATGCTTGTTCTAGATTTTATGAAATGATTATATAACAGGTGAGGGCGCCACTGGACGGTCGGCGCCGCCTTAAGAGACACTCACGCTAGTTTACTGACGTGTCCACACAGTTTGCAAGTGAAGTTCATCTTGTGTTGTGTCATGTGATGCAGCAACTTGTATCGTTTCGGGAATCTGAACTTGCAAGCCTCGCACTCGTAACTGCCGACACTCTGAAACAATAATATAAAAATACAGCTACAAAATACACGTGTGATGCCGGTTTAGAATAGCATCACCCCATTTATTTCCCGTGGGAGTCGTGAGAGGCGACTAAGGGACTTGAGGGTGTGTATTGCAATTTTAGGCGATGGGCTGACAACCTATCACTATCGCGCTACACAATTTTCCGAATGACCCTCCAATATTTGTCAGACGTGGCGTAAATGTCCGTTTTTGCGGCCGTTTACGCTCTGCCTACCCCGCAAGGGATTATAGGCGTGAAATGTGTGTGCGTGTGTGTTAAAACTCCGTAAGTCTTTTATCTACACTCGTCTCATAATGTTCAAATTATGAATTCGAAAACAGTTGTATAAAGACCTGCTTTATGCATTCTGCCTATAGTAATTACGGTTTAATAGAAATTACAGAAGCGTAATGACTTAATGAGAAGGCTCTTACTACAATAAAGTTGAGAAATGGAACGAAGTTTTTTTTTTGCCAATACTCAAATCGCTATCTTCCGCCGCACCTGATGGTTGTTGTTGTACGGTAATTATTCGGATGTTGTTTAGTTGTTTTAATAGGTTTAGGTTCAGTTGTTGTTGAGATTTTGTTCAGATATTGATCAGTTGTTGTTCAGATGTTGTTCAGTTATTTAAGATGTTCAGACTCGACATCTGAACAAATGGTGAAGTATAGAGTTTTCAAAAATTCATATCAAGCCATATTACGTTCTCGTATTGAATTTGACCTTGTATTGGGCTTTACAATCGTCGCTGCGGATTTTTGGAAAGTGTTAAACTGAGTTTTTTTTTTGGAGAGTGTAGATAAACTGGCTCTGCTGCGCCTTGTGTAATACACAGACACTCGTATTCTAATGACCCCCATTATATGACAGTTGCATAAACTAATATTATAATGTTCAGTATACTTCCAACATACCGGATCGTGTATGGCCCGGTGGTTCTGGAAGGCCGCCTCACTGCTGAACCCCTTGTAGCACTCTTCGCATTTGAACCGGGAATTCTTGTAGTTGTCGCTCTCTTTGCGCGCCACCACCTGGAATTGAAGGGGTTTCTGATAAATACGACACAAACACACACATTTTTTTCATGTAGCCATTTTGGGCTATACATATATATTGGCCACAATTCGGGATGTACATTCTCCTAATTTGCCTTAAATTAGTGCTGTCATTTTCCGTTAAATAGGTTTAGAAAAGGATAGGAGATATTTTAGTCGTGTCATGTCTTATAATTTCATGCAAAATACGTGTTATTTGTCAAAATAAGGCGACAATCAAAACAATGGCGACTAAATTGACTAGAAAAGGCGAAAAAACCCTTGACGTTTTTAAAAATGACAGGACTTAGATATCTTCTATCCTTTTCTAAACCTATTTGACGGAAAGTGACAGCAATAATTTAAGGCAAGTAAGGAAAAATTAAATCCCGAATTGACCTCATTATTTGTTATTTCCAAAATTTGCTAGGGTAGCTTAATTAAAAGATTTTCAATTTGGAGTAGGAGCACTTCTAGGCAGGTTTTTGGGGGATTTTTCCTGTTCAGGGGTCCGTCCGTCCGGTTTATTATACGCATGTAAATAACACGTTATGAAAATTTTGACTTCAATTTGAAACAAATGTAGTTTATGGCTATAGTTGGTGGCTGGTTTTCTATTAGGACAATACAAAATTGTTATAAAAAAAGAAAATTGTGTTATAAAAATTATTATTTTTAACAATGTCGAATCATGACGTCAATAAGTGATAATCCTATCCTACATTGATGAAAGTAATTTTATTTTCATTTTCACGTAGATATATTCGTATACTAGCTACCTACCTAGCGGTGACAGACACGTAACCGCTTTCCCGCGGGAATAAGCCATTTTAATACAGCCTGTGTTCGTCAGGGATAATATAGGTTTCAAATGGTTAAAGATTTTTTTTAGATCGGTCCAGTAGTTTCGGAGCCTATTCCATTCAAACAAGCAATAAAATCTTGCCTTTTTATGATATATTATATTATTATAGATACACACACACTTCAGTTCACTTAGATTCATACAGTTCGTCTTTCGTGTGTGACACCGAGTCGACTTACGACCCGATGAACCATTCAGTTCTAAAAACTGGTTTAGAAGCCAAAACCTATCAATTTATGTAAAATTAATTAATATTTAATGAAGGCCCAGGCCTAAGACCGTCATTTTATTTTATACTTACACTACATTTTATTTTCATTGTATGTACTGAATTAATTTACAATTGACGTGTAATGAATTACCAATAAAAAATGTCTATGTCTATTTTTCTTCAGCTAACATCCCCCAATAAGGGGAGGCCCATGTCCAGCAGTGGCCTATAGATGATACATACCTCTGCAATCTGTTCCTCTCTGGTCAGGAACACGATATCTACATCATGGTCTTTCGCGAAGTTCTCATAGTCTTCATCAGCTAACACCCCCCAATAAGGGGAGGCCCATGTCCAGCAGTGGCCTATAGATGAAACATACCTCTGCAATCTGTTCCTCTCTGGTCAGGAACACGATTTCTACATCATGGTCTTTCGCGAAGTTCTCATAGTCCTCATCAGTTTTGCGAGGTTTCGTGTTGCGAATGTCTTCTTTAGGGTCTTTCTTTGTGAGCTGAAATATTATAAAATTTTAAAAAAAAAACGTGTGGACCTATCTCTAAAGTCATCAGGATTGGCCATATCATCTTATCTGATAGGTCTCTTCAATAAAATGGTATTTCAGGATCACACATACACATATCACGCTAATTATCCTTTGCGGGGTAGGCAGAAGGTAAACGGCCGCAAAAACGGACATTTACGCCATGCCACGTCTGACACATAATTGATGGTCATTTGGAAAATTGTGTATAGCCATAGTGACAGGTTGTCAGCCTATTGCCTAAAAACACATGAAATCACCAGACCCTTAGTCGCCTCTTACGACTCCCACGGGAAAGAAATGGGGTGATGCTATTCTAAGCCGACATCACACGGGACTCTTACGTCTCCCACGGGAAAGAAATGGGGAACTCTTAAAATCTAGACTTCTTCTGGGTGAGCTCGCTCCATCTTAGACTCTGTCTCTGTCCTATGACCTAGACTAGAGTCAAGAGCAAACCCATCATTAATAAAAAAATTAAAAACTATTTTCAAAATTACTCACCTTTACTTCTTTTTCTTTCTTGATCTTTTTGCTCTTTCGTTTCATCTCCTTTCTCTTTTTCTCACTTTTCAATATTCTCTTCGCGTCTTCGACAAATATCTCGTGTTTAGGAACTATACTGCCGTACACTTTAGACTTGCCTTCTTCCGTTTCTAAAACAAACTGATTATGCTCGATTTTGACATCCGTCTCGAAAAGCTTCTGATCCGTCAAATCCGCATCTAAATTGTCATTTTTCTCGTCAAATATGTCGAAATCATTAGACACATCGCCGTCGTTTGACATTTCGTCTGTCACTGTCATGTCGTTTGTGACGTCTTGTATGACAGTTGCGAGGTCAATGTTGCTGTCTTCTTCTATTGTGAAGTCTATTTTCTCTTGTTTTATGTCAATTTCTGTGATGTCGATGTGGGGTAATCGTTTGATTGAGTAGGGTAGCGTGAGATTGTGTTTGTCTCTGTCTATCGCACGTAGAGTGTCGGGCGTTATCTGAAACAAAAAACATTAAGTAGATCTTTGTTTCTATCACCTTACAGAATCTCTATAGCAAACAGGACCAAAAAGAACTTTTGGTTGGTTGGTAGAGAATGCCGCGTGGTATTAAGCCCGTCCTTTGTACTTTCTCTGCAATAAAGTTTAATAACTAAATAAACGTGTTGTATGGACCATTCGCCACTAATACTAAATATATATTTTTAGAATAACCCTCAAATATTTGTGAGATGTGGCGATAACGACCGCTCTTTTCGGACGTCTACACTCTGACTACCCTGCAAGGGATAAAGGCGTGAAGCGTGTTTATAATAATAATAATAAGCATTTATTTATTTACCAAAAAATATACATATGACAAACTTAGGGTTTACCAACGGTCCCCACACTAGGAAAACCTGTATCGTGGGCGACCAGAAACAGTTTAACAAATACAAGATCATTAGTAGTGCAGTAGAAGGGATACATTTATCAACTTTCAAGTTAAAATTAAACATTCAAATACAAAAAAAAAAAAAAAGATGAAAAGTAAAAAAGGATAAAAAAGGATTACCGAGTTATATAAATAAAATAAATAAATAGTAATAGGTATTTTAATTCAATAATAGCAATATATAATATTAATAAATTACAAATAAATAATGTAAATACATGCATAAGTCAATAACGATTTATTAAGCTAGAGTATCAAAATATAATAATTCTAACTCAGTTTTATTTTACAACTGTGAGTAATGCCTCAGTATTTTGATAGTCTAGTGAAAGAAGCCACTTGTGGAGTTTTATCTTTGCCTCACGGGTAGTTTGTTCTTTAAGGCAGCATTGCTTTTGCACTGATCTATATATAAAAGGAATTAGGAAGCTGCTAAATCGTTGAGCGAAGGAAGTCTTGCAAGGTGGCACCCTTCAATTCAAAAAATTCAATTCAAAAATAGTTTATTGTACACAGGAAATACAGTAAAAACAAGATATAAATTAAAAAAGTGTACACAAGGCGGCCTTATCGCTTAGGTAGCGATTTCTTCCAGGCAACCTTAGGGTACAGGATAGGGGAGTAGCCGTAATGCGGGAGGGGTGCACAATAAACATAAACCTATTAACATAATATAGTAATAATACAATACATAAATTTTTGTATATAATAAATAATAAATATTATAATATACTTATACTTACAAATATTAATATAACATTCGACGACAGGCGAAAAAGGCGTCGTCTTCAAATAAGGACACCCTTATTTGAAGACGACGGGTGGCATCCTGTTGAGAAACCTCCGGCGCTCCAAGCAGCGCTTTATGATAAGTAAGGCATATCCTCAGAGCGTACAGACGGCGCACAGAGAGGACCCGAGTTTCTTCAAACAGAGAAGCTGTGGGAAATCTGAAAGGTTTTCGAAAGGCCACCTTCAGTACCGATCTCTGTGCTCTCTCCAGAGATATCATTAGGGTCTTAGCAGCTCCACCCCACACCGTGATGCAATACATGAGCAAAGATTGGCACAGGGTAGTGTAGACCAATAAAAGTATTGACTTATTTGCTCCTTGGCGTAGAAGCTTCATAACATTTACTAGTTTACGTACCCTGCCAGAGAGAGCAGAGACGTGAGAAGAAAACGTAAGCCTTTCGTCCAGTATTACACCTAGATATTTTAAAGAATTGGTTCTTTTCAAAGTTTTGCAGTTGCAAATTCTGGTCTGGTTACGGTCGCAAGTGTGTATCTGAATCTCATTTGCTTGTTCCGGTGGTTTAGATGCAGCAGTTTTATGGAAACAGAGGAATTGGGTTTTTTCTGTGTTCACGGTTAATAAGTTTCGATTTAGCCACTTCATAATTTCTGTCAAACCATTTTCAGCTGCATTAACAACTTCTGACCATGATCTTCCTCGAAAAATAATTGCTGTGTCATCAGCGTAGCATAGAATATCGGTCTTATCATTGTGCCTGCAGAGATTCAAAATGTCGTTAATGTAGATTGTGAATAGCGTCGGGCCTAGAATGCTGCCCTGTGGTACGCCAAAGCGCACAGGAGATGGACTGCTAATGTAATGGTCCAATTTGACCTGTTGCTCTCTATCTGACAGGTAACTGGCAAACCATTCGAGAGGAACACCCCGAATGCCAATGCCTTCTAGCTTCTTCAGAAGTATCGGATGCGAAACCGTGTCAAAGGCCTTTGCCAAATCCAAAAAAACACCCACACACGCTTGCCCGGAGTCCAATGCCAAGACAATTTTATCTATGAGTTGTCTGACTGCGTCCTCGGTCGATTTATTCTTTCGGAATCCGAACTGTTGTTCAGACAAGATGCTGTGTGACTCAAGATAAGCAGTTAAACGCTTGTTCACTATTTTTTCAAGGATTTTTGAGAACGTGCAAAGAAGTGAGATTGGACGATAGTTGGAGGGAACCGTAGTGGAGCCACCTTTGTGTATAGGTACTACGGCAGCAGATTTCCAGCAATTCGGGAATGTCCCTGAAGAGAGACTAAGATTGAAAATATAAGTCAGAGGTTCAAGTATTAACTCGCAAATGTGTTTTACTAAGTTGTTAGTAATTCCGTCAATACCTGGTGCACTATCAGTTTTCAATGACTTAATAATGGATCTCACTTCGGATGTGTCCGTTGGAGTCATGAAAAAGGAGTGAGGTGAATTAAATTTAACATGAGACTCGCCGGCGAGGTTGAGTTCCGTCGTTCCTAGATTGGTTAGAATTCGACGTGAAAGATTTTCTCCCACCGTCGCAAAATAGTTATTACACTCCGACAGTGACTCCTGGGGTGTACTCTTGAAGGTGAGCAGCTCTGAGTTCGGAAAGCGTTTGGTAATTAGTTCACAAATATCCTTAATAGTATTCCACATACCCTTGGACGAGTTCCTATTTTCCATTAGTCTTGCATTATCATTTTGAGCTTTAAGTTTAGTGAGGAGATCGTCATAAAAGTTACGGTACCTTTTATAGGAGGTTTCTAATATTTTATTATTGGGGTCCTTTCTTACTTTCAGGTGCAGACTGTCACGATGACGGGCGCATCTCAGAAGACCTGGAGTCATCCAGTCTTTCAGAGTATATTTAGATCGACTAATCCTACTTTGCTTTGTGTTGTTTTTAATAAAGTTGACCAGTGCTTCTACGAATAACAAAGCTGCATCGGAAGCATCAGTTTGGTTTAATACATCTGACCAGTCAACGTTTTTTAGTTGCGATTCAAGAGCATCAAAGTCAATCTTAGTTACAATTCTATTTTTTTTTTGGTCTTTTATGGACAGAAGCAATTCCCGCAATTGTCACATTATGATCAGTAATATCACTCTTGCAGACTATCCCGACAACTGGGCGTATTTTTGATTGAACGTATATGTGATCCAGGCAGGACCCATTTCGTGTAGGTAAAGTAATTGCTGGCACAAAACCTGATTCAGCTGTGACGCAAAGCAAATTGTCAACCGTCGCGTTATCTTCAAGGATATTAATGTTTATATCACCTGCTATCACCGAAACAGTATTAGCATTCGCTGAATTGATGTCGCTAAGAAATCCTTCGATTGATTTTAAGAAACATTCTGGTTTTTTAAAGGATGGCGAGCGATATATCGCGAGTATGTTCAAGCTTTGTTGAATGGAAATGCACAGGCTGTCACAATCATTAATATTAGGTTCACTAACGATGGCAGCCCATACATTCTTAACGTACACTACCACTCCACCTGCTTGATTTGAAATATTGGCTGTACGATAGTGATTGTATCCATCAATACTTCGAATAATAGACGATGTCCCCAAGTGACACTCCGTCAGTATAATAACATCTAAATTCACGTTAAGACGCCCTAGCAGTACAAGAAAGGAATCAAAATTCCGTTGAAGGCTTCTGATATTAAAACTTAGAATTCTGAAATTGTAGGTGTTATCCAAAAATTTTATACAATTTTCAGGGAAATTACAAACATGACAGGGAACATTTAGGGTATTGTCGAGATCATCCAGCAGGTCTAGGTTGGCCATTTGTGAAATGGTATAAGGGCTTCATGTAGAGCTGATAACGATTCTGTCATGATTTTATGTGGTTTTTCCGTTTTTAGGAGACATTTACAACAGTTTGTACACGTGATTAAAATTATATTTGTAGATAATTTCAAGTAAATAATATACATATAAATAATAAATATTATATGCCATAAAAATAAATTCTCTTGCATTAGGCGTGTTAAAAGTAAACTGATTACAAATATAAACAATATAAACAAACTGGGATCAGCCAGCAATGCGTTCAAGGTGCTCCATAAGCTCCGCTTTTGATTGGATGCGAATCGCTGGACTTCCTTCCCTTCTCCTGAGGTAAACATTTCCATTTTGAACCCAGCAAAACTTGTATCCAGCGGCGGCATTGCGACTACGGGCGTCTCGAAATAACAAGCGAGTATCACGGGTCAGTCGTTCGTTTATGTAGATTTTTTTCTCATCCATCGCCTCACTGAAACCCTTGGTAGTGATGTTCTTCCTAGCTTTGCCAGCTTTAAGGAGTTCGTCGCGTTTTAGTCTTCTTACGAAGCGCACTACGATAGGACGAGAGAAATTATTTTGACCCTCTGAAGGTGTTCGTTTGGGACCCGCTCTAATTATCCAATCAATGTCCTCTTCCTGTAGTTCCATTCCAGCTTTTGTAGCCGTCAAAGACACCAAATGATAGAGACTCTCGTTCTGCTTCTCAGGGATGCCAGCGATCTCGATCTCGTTACGTAAAGAAAATTGAGATTGACTGTGCAACTGCTCTTTTAATTCCAGTACTTGTTTGGTAAGAATTGTTATTTCGGCAGTTTTTTTTTCGTCGCGGTCTTCTAGTTCCTTAATCCGACTTTCCGATTCACCAAGCTGGGTAAGTACATTGAGGAGGCCTGTTTCACATTTATTTAAAGAGCTAGACATTATAGTTACCTGTTCGGTTGTTTCATTGTGTATGGTTTGCAACAGTTCCCTGGCGGCGTGCACTCGTGTCTTGAATCGCGCGAATTTAAGCAGTAACGTGCAGCATACAGAGCAGATGTGTTGTGGCCAGCCGTCCGTTCGGGTTACCTGAGTACAAATGCAGTTAAAAGAAATTAAATTAACATTATTCAATGTAGGGTAGTACTAGTGCTATCACCTATTGACGTCATGATTCGCCATTGTTAAATAAAGAAAGTATAACACAATTTGATTCTTTTTATAACCTTGTTAACTAAATAAACAAACATTTATTTATTCATTATTAAGCAAAATTAGAACCTACCAACTCTATGAAATATTCGCTGTAATTAAAGTTATAGCTGTGTTTTTTTCGAAGTTTGATATCATTTTGTTTGCCACGAACCTCTGACAGTTGTGAAATTGAGCCTGTAACTCGTTACGATAACGCAACCGTCACCAGCAAACTATACATCAGTTACATACCTGAACATCAGTGAGTTGTGTGAACGTGTTGTTCAGTTGTTCAGTGATCTCGAACATGTCTGTGTGCACGGCGAGGCAAGCGCGACATGCCACGTCGGACTCACACGCGGCAGATGATATCTTGAACTTGCGAGCTGTATGTTTAAATAATAGAATAGTATAGAGTAGAATAGAAAACACGTTTATTCATTGTAAACATACACAATACACAAAAAGTAAAAAAAAACATGTTTCAAATGTGGACAATTCGATCATACTTGGCAAACACTGTAATAAAGTAACATTATGTTATAATTGTTGGCAATTAGGTCAATGAGTTCGAACATGTCTGTATTAATGACGAGGCAATTGCCACAAATGACATAGTTTGATGTAGGTTTAAGCGACTTATTTGTTTATTTGGTAGAGAGATAAGCCAACTACGTTTCAGCTGGTTAAAACAGCCTTCTTTACGGAGTCCGACAAATTACATACGCCCGCCCGTCAGCTGTGATTGCCGAACCGCGCGCGCAAATGGTAGGTAGCGCTGCAGAAGCTGCAGTGTGTGTGTGTGTGTGTATACTTTTTTTTTTGTTAACCGAGTGTTCCACACCAAAATAACTAAGACATGAACTTACTTTTCTTTAAGACTCTCCTCTTATAGTTGCTGGTGTCCTCCCGCTCTTCCCTGTACAGGTTTTTCGTAGGGATCGCATCTTTGTGCAAGATCCGTCGGCCAGTTTCGGATATCTTGAAGTCAGAGTTGTCAAAGTGGACGGAGCATACCTAAGTGAAAAATTTTTAAAAGTGATTATTTGTTTAAGCTCACGTGAGACTTCTGAGAGTGAGATATGTGAGAGATACTAAACATTAAATTCAGTGCCGTGCCTTAAATGCCGTGTGATGCCGGCTTAGAATAGCATCACCCCATTTCTTTTCCGTGGGAGTTGTAAGAGGCAACTTAGGGACTCGAGGGTGTGTATTGCAATTTTAGGCGATGGGCTGACAACCTGTCACTATAGCGATACACAATTTTGGATGACCCTAAAATATTTGTCAGACGTGGCGTCAATTGCCGTTTTGCGGCCGTTTACGCTCTGCCTACCCCGCAAGGGATTATAGGCGTGATATATGTATGTTAAATTCAGTAACTGTATACTCTTGACTGTACCTACTTAAAATAAATTTTGATTAATGTTTTCATTATGGTGCTAGTTTGTTAATTCAGGGTCCCAAACAACAAAAGAAGGAGGGAGATAATGTAATATCTTACTCGGCAGTGTGTCCCCGGTGCCCACGAAGGCTCGCGTCGGATGGCCCGGATCCATTCCTCTTTCTGATCATCGTCAGTTGGGAATCTGAAACATATTTGAATTAACTTAGAAGAAAAGTTTAAAAATGTTGACGTATTCTTATGGTTCAGGCAGCATTGTTCAGGAAATGAGGTTTTAAGGCGAGTGTACCTTTGAATGACCTCGACAGTGGCGCCACTCCACAAAAATAATATTTTCAGTTTATATGAAAAGTATAATACTAGAAAATGGGCATGGCAATGGACATTCTTATAAATTGTTTGTATAAAGAAATTTTTTTTTTGTGAAGTGGCGCCACCGTCAAGGTCGTTCATGAGTACACTCGCCTTAAGAAAGGTCACACTATCCAATTGTTCTTTTTTTACAAAATGTCATAGATAATCTATACTTATAAAAACAAATGTCTTCATTGCCTGACTGACTGACTCATTCAACAATGCACAGCCTTAACTACTGATGCAATAAACATGAAATTTAGGCACTAGGTTATTATACTCATTTATAACGAGAAAGGATTTTCGGAATTTTAATGCCTAAACAGATTAAAAAGGGGTACAATGTTAGCATGAAAGTTAGTAATCTTATGAGCAACCTGTTTCAAAATTTGGTATTTGATTAAAAAACTAAAATAATTAAGTGTATCTAAATTTTAAACCCTAAAAAAGGAGTTACAAGTTGGTATGAAAGTTGCGAGTCTTTCATAAAATTGGTGATTAAATTATAAGCTAAAATAGTTGAACACATGTTTTAGGAGTTTTTGATCTTTGACATTTGAATCCAAAAGGGATAAAAAGGGGGTAGAAACATTTGTATGTCTTTCAGGCCCTTGTTCAGGCGATCTCTTTTAAATATTGGGATTAAACTAAGGATCTACAGTTATCAAATATGCAATTCAGCATTTTTTTTTAATTCCCTAAAAAGGTTAATGGAGATGAATTGTTTGTATGGATATTAATGGTTTTTAATTTTAATAATTTTCAATTTAAAAAAATGACTAAGGAGATAAAATCGGCTCGGTTTGACTCGGTGTTCCGCACGAAAAAACAATGCGGGAGTAAAACCGCTTGCGGAAACGCAAGTAATAAATAAAATAATCTCACCTGTGAAAAGAAATGCCTTCAGGTGGCTTGATGTTTTTGCCAGTGTAATTCCGACACAGCTTCACAGCGCACACAACCATTTTGAAACAGTTATATTAATTTTAAATAGTTATTTAAGTTTCTTCCCAACTGCGGGAGTTACAAAGTTTACATTAGAGATGCAAAATTTAACACCATTTTGGATACGCCATGAAATCGTCAAACGGAGGCACCAAATGGAAGCTTTACTTTGGCACGCATATTTTACGGTCAAAAACAATTCTGCGAGACATTTTTTCGGTGTGGGTGCTTTTCACTGTTAATTAAAAGTAATAAAAATTACACTGCGTCATACAAGTAATTCACAAAATACAAAAAACGCATCAAAATATTGAAACAAAAATCACAGGCGACATTTTTTGCCACAGAACACTTATACTCCTGGCGGAGAAGAAAGCCAACTTCATACAAATTGGTTTCCTACCGCCATCTGTGAACAACCCACGACACTAACTGGCAAAGCGCGGGAAAAATGAACTGGGCCCTATATATAGGATTTAATTTTCATATTTTAAAGGTGTTTTTATATAAAGAAACTCAATATATGTTGGTTTTTAACTTTTATTCCAAAAAAAGGAATAAAAGCAACTTATATATTGAGTTTCCTTACAATACATCAAACAACAAAAGTGAGAGATATTATAGAGGTTTATTTCATACATTCGTCACAAACTGTACAAAATGTTTTACTGTTCTGTTGTGTAACACACCACAAAAAACCTACGTGAAGAGATACAAACACAGTCCATGTCATAACTATAGCACAATGCACAAGCAAATCTGGGTAGCAATTTCTTACAAATTCTTGAAATTTTATTCGATGATCCATAAATAATTGTCCTAGTTAGTAACCTAGTGATCCATAAATAATTGTCCTAGTTAGTAACCTAGTAACTTTTAGAAAGAATAAATACACTAGCTAATACAAAAACCTTTCTTTTGATGTCAATACATTAATGCGTTTTTGCAGTTGGCATATTTTTTGCACATATTTGATGCATTTCGCCTGTAGGATCTTTTCTTTCTCTGTCTTTCTTCGAGCAGGACTAGTTGTTTATTTGTTGTTTTTTAAAGGGATCATTCTGAATTGTCCTTGTTGTGGTTGGTCTGGTACGAATACGGGCACTTGTTGCTCAACCTAAAAATAAGACATGAGATATTTATTATTTTCAATAATCAAGAATCAAGATAATTTATTTGTCAGAATAATGTTACATTAGGTTTTAACAATTAAGGAAGTACATAATATTCGGCTTGCATGCAAGCGTGCAAAATATAGAGTAGCAACTAGGTGGTCTTAAAAATCAAATTATTATCATAATTAAAGTATACATACACACATACACATATCACGCCTATAATCCCTTGCGGGGAAGGCAGAGCGTAAACAGCCGCAAAAACGGCCATTTACACCACGTCTGACAAATTTTTGAGGGTTATTCGAAATATTGTGTATCGCTATAGTGACAGGTTGTCAGCCAATCGCCTAAAATTGCAATACACACCCTCGAGTCCCTTAGTCGCCTCTTACGACTCCCACGGGAAAGATATGGGGTGATGCTATTCTAAGCCGGCATCACACGGCATTAAAGTATACTTGTCACATTATGTTATTAAACAATTCCGGGAAATGGACCAAACGCACCACGAGGAATCAGACAGCCCACATGACAGAAAAACAGACAAAAACAAGATAAAGCGGATGGGTGTGTGCACTCAGCTTTTCTCTCACAGAAGGTGCGTCACGGTCCAAGCAAGCAAGCGGGTGATAGTAGCAAAAGAAAGCAAGGAAGAATGAATGAAAACACGTAGCTAGATTTCAGAGTCGTTAGGGAGCAAACGGACATTCGTTTTGCGTCGGTATTGAGATCGAACTGTTGCGGTTCCCGAGCGGGCGTAGCGCCTGCAGAGCTTGGGGCTCCGCGGGCCGAAGGCGCGCGCGCGGGACGCGGCACAAAATAGCGGTCCGGCAGAGTAGCCGGCGATGTAGCGGTAAAACAACTACTTTTGACTTTTACCAAATATCTGGAATTTGCCCATGTGCTCCCTAAGATTTTATTTATTTATTACATTATATTTTATCTTATACATAATTATAAGTAAGATAAATTATTCTAAGTTAGGAAATATATTTTAGTGTTAATATAAGTTTGTAAATAGGTATTATCACAAATGACTAGTTGATACAAGGTCGTAAAGTATTTTAGATATATGTAACATTTGTAAATAATATGTAAATATATATTTTGTAAATATTTCTTTTAGTTAATTGTATCACTAGAATAAAATAAATGATAAAATGTAATTAATTAGTGATTCCCGGAATTCCGGAGAGTTCCGGATTATCCTGAGATCACTACATCAGCCCCCCCTTGAGACCGTCAAGGGCGATAATAGTCGGGAAACCTAACTCTTCGTCCTGATCGTGTTTTAAAATAACTTCCTTCGCGATCCGGTAATTTCTGGTTCCCTGTTGGTGTTTCGTGTGTTTTTGTGTTGTGTGTGTAATTTTGTGATGTATTAGTGGGATCGGATGAATTAGCGGGTGTGTGTGCTGTTTGTTTCGATGGTGTGGTGTCTGGGTCACGCAGTATGTAGGCGGGCTTAACTCGGTCTATCGATACTGTGACTTTTTTACCGTTCACCAGGATAGCGAAAACTTTATCGTCACGCTGAAGTATCTCATAAGGTCCAGAGTACGCAGGTTTCAAGGCACCGCCGACAGTACAGTCACGCAGAAATACGTGAGTGCATGTGGCCAAATCCTTAAACATAAACGTTGGTCGTACTCCACAATGGCGAGAGGCAGGTGAAGGTTTGAGACTCTGCACTATACTCCGCAGTCTTGATGTAAACTCAGTCAAGTCTGGGGTAATACCTGCTTCTGAGTCGAATAATTCACCTGGCAGACGTAACGGCTCGCCATACACTAATTCGGCTGAGGTGGTGTGTAGGTCTTCCTTAAATGCACTCCGGATACCCAACAACACGAGTGGTAGAGAATCTACCCAATTCCCGTCACCGTGGCAGACTATGGCAGACTTCAGCTGCCGATGGAATCTTTCCACGAGACCATTACAAGCCGGATGATAGGCAGTAGTTCGGTGGTGATGGAAACCAGCAATTCGAGAAAGATTCCGGAATAGTGCTGATTCAAATTGCCTGCCGCGATCTGTCACGATGTCGGCAGGGCAACCAAACCTGGATATCCAGCCACTGAGAAGAGCCCTGGCAGTAGCCTCTGCTGTTATGTCCTGTAAAGGTATTGCCTCAGGCCAACGCGTAAAGCGGTCGACAGCGGTGAGACAGTACCTGTAACCCTGAGACAGAGGCAGCGGTCCGACCAGGTCAATATGGACGTATTTGAATCGGGCTGCGGGAAGACCAAAGTTACCTAAAGGTGCAGACGTATGGCGTGTAACTTTTGAACGCTGGCACGCTAGGCATGTACGTACCCAGCTTCTGCAGTCTTTCTTAACTTCAGGCCACACAAACCGCTCCGATACCAACTTGGCCGTTGCATTTGCACCAGGGTGGCTAAGACCGTGTAGGCTCTTGAACACCCTTTCGCGCAGAGGTTTGGGAACAAATGGCCTAACAACGTCCATACTCACGTCACAAAATAGTTCAGCACTGCAGCCAGGGACCTTTAGTTTTTTAAATCGCAATGAAGTAGTGCTTCCCACGAGATGTTTAAGTTCTGGATCGGAGTGCTGAGCGGCTGCCAGCTGGTCCAAAAGTATTGGCTGGGTTATCTCCTCAACGCGCGAGAGTGTATCTGCTACCACGTTGTCCTTACCCGATATGTGGCGTATGTCGGTGGAGAACTGCGCGATCAGATCTAAGTGTCGGAACTGTCTTGGCGAGCAGTTTTCCTTGCGGTTGTGAAAGGCGTAGATTAGCGGCTTGTGGTCGGTGTAGATGGTGAAGTCCCGGGCCTCGAGCATATGGCGAAAATATTTTATGCTCTCATATATGGCGAGCAGCTCACGATCGTAGGGTGAGTATTTTTGTTGTGAAGAACTCAACCCACGAGAGAAAAATGCCAATGGCTCCCATGACTCACCGTCACACTGCTGCTGCAACACCGCGCCAAGAGCCTTGTCAGATGCGTCAGTGACCAATGCTAAACTAGCGTCGCAATTGGGATGAGCCAGCAAGGCAGCCCGACACAGGCTTTCTTTGCAGGTTTCGAACGCTCGGAGCGATTGACCTTCAATGTGGACCGGGTGCGAACCTTTCACCGATCCTGTGAGAAACGCATTTAATGGTGCTTGATGTTCAGCTGCGCCTGGGATGAATCTCCGGTAAAAATTTACCATTCCCAGAAACCTACGCAATTCCTTCACCGTTTTAGGCACGGGAAACGTAGTGATGGCCTCGACCTTCGCTGGTAATGGTGTAGTTCCCTTACTAGAAATGAGGTAGCCCAAGAATTTGACTTCCGATGCGCCAAATACACATTTGGCCGTGTTGACGACCATGCCATACTGCTTCAGCCTGGCGAAAAGTTGACGCAAGTGGTCCTCATGCGCTGTCTGGTTTCTGGAAAAAACTAAAAAATCATCCAGGTACGCGTAAACAAAATCCAGACCCCGTAACATCTCATCGACGAAGCGCTGGAACGTTTGTCCGGCATTACGAAGCCCGAACGTCATGAACGGGAATTCGTAAAGGCCGAACGGCGTTGTAATGGCGGTCTTCGCGATGTCATCTGGATGCACGGGGATCTGGTTGTAAGCTTTGACCAGGTCAATGGTAGAAAAGACAGTACAACCTGACAGACAGTGCGAGAAGTCGTGGATATGCTTGATAGGGTACCTGTCGGGTATGGTTCGGGCATTCAGCATGCGATAATCCCCACAAGGACGCCACCCGTTGTCTTTTTTAGGGGCGAGGTGGAGGGGTGAAGCCCATGCTGATTCCGAAGGCCGGCAGGTACCGTTCTGCAACATCGCCTCGAATTCTGACTTCGCAATCTTCAATTTATCAGGCGCAAGCCTGCGAGGTGAAGATGAAACCGGTGGCCCAGGTGTAGTACGTATATGGTGTACAGTGTTGTGGTGTATAGTGCGATGTATGCCGTGTGGTCGAGTGACTTCGGGGAATTCTGCTAATACGTCGTGATACACAGAGTTACCAGATATTACCTTCACCGAATAAGTGCTCGACTTGCTACCCGCAGGAGAAGCTACGGCTGTGAGCAAGGTGTTACCGTCGATGAGACGTTGATGACGGACGTCTACCAAAATATTGTAATGGTGTAGGAAATCCACGCCTATTATCGCCTTGGTAACGTCAGCCACTATAAAACGCCAAGCAAGGTCACGACGCAAACCTAGGTTTAAAACTAAGTGGAAGAAACCATAAGTATTTATGACCGTCCCGTTAGCGGCACTCAGTTCAAAATTAGTCTTCGCACGAAACTCTTTTAAATATTTGCGGGGGAACACACATAAGTCACTGCCCGTATCCACTAAAAACTGTAATTTAGTCCGTTTGTCCGTGACAAATAAGCGACCGGTACTAGGGCAGTCGTCGTCGGCCGCCATCACCGACTGCCGTTGGCATTTCCCGTGAAGTCGCAGGGTTTCACACACTTTTCAGCCTTGGTTCCGTGCTTGTTGTGGTACCAACATAGTGGAAACTTCCTGTAATTTGAGTTGGACCTTGTCAATGATGAGCGACCTCGGGATGATGAGCGACCTCGGCGATTTGCAAATTGTCCGGTTCTTGACTTTGACCGCGACATACGGTCGAGCTTCGTGGCGAGGGCTTCGACTTGCCGAGTTAACGCAGCAATTTCACTGGATCCACTAGAGGTACCTGGGGATACTGCTGCGACCTGGTAACTCGGAGACACTGCATCCAGAACTTTATCTGCGAGCTCGGCCACCTCGTCCAGTTGCATTTTGGGTTGCGACGCGATAATGGGCTGCACAGCGTTGGGAAGACGGCCGGCCCAGATGGTTCTGAGTAGATCATCCGGCACTTCAGATCCTGCCAAGCTCCTCAAACGTCGTAGAAACTGGGATGGTTTGCGGTCCCCCAATTCTTCATGATGAAGCAGTTGTTGGACCTGCTTTTCCCGTGACTCGGAAAGCCTTTTGATAAGCTCGGTCTTCAGTACCTCGTACTTATCCGCAGCAACTGGACCGTCAACGATGTCCTCGACGATCTCTATGAACTGCGGCTCCAAATGGGCAATTACTTGGTGGTACTTCGTAATGTCCGACGTCACTCCCGCCAAGACAAACTGGCTCTCGATCATCGAAAACCATAATTTCGGTTTCGACGGGTAAAAAGGAGGCACTTTTACTCCTATTCTACTTAAACACGTCCCATTAGATTCACTGCTTCTTTTGTCTCCGTCCCCGGATCGTGACATTGTGTTCGAGGAAGGTCACCAATAAAGCGGATGGGTGTGTGCACTCAGCTTTTCTCTCACAGAAGGTGCGTCACGGTCCAAGCAAGCAAGCGGGTGATAGTAGCAAAAGAAAGCAAGGAAGAATGAATGAAAACACGTAGCTAGATTTCAGAGTCGTTAGGGAGCAAACGGACATTCGTTTCGCGTCGGTATTGAGATCGAACTGTTGCGGTTCCCGAGCGGGCGTAGCGCCTGCAGAGCTTGGGGCTCCGCGGGCCGAAGGCGCGCGCGCGGGACGCGGCACACAATAGACCGGTCCGGCAGAGTAGCCGGCGATGTAGCGGTAAAACAACTACTTTTGACTTTTACCAAATATCTGGAATTTGCCCATGTGCTCCCTAAGATTTTATTTATTTATTACATTATATTTTATCTTATACATAATTATAAGTAAGATAAATTATTCTAAGTTAGGAAATATATTTTAGTGTTAATATAAGTTTGTAAATAGGTATTATCACAAATGACTAGTTGATACAAGGTCGTAAAGTATTTTAGATATATGTAACATTTGTAAATAATATGTAAATATATATTTTGTAAATATTTCTTTTAGTTAATTGTATCACTAGAATAAAATAAATGATAAAATGTAATTAATTAGTGATTCCCGGAATTCCGGAAAGTTCCGGATTATCCTGAGATCACTACAAAGACTTTTTTTTTACTTACATCTACATCACATGGAACAGCAGTTCTAAATAAGTATTTTCTGCCGGCACAATCTCTGAAATCTTCATCTTTGAAATGCCTTGCACACAACATTCTGTGCTCATTGACAACTTTTTTGAAATTCAATGGAGCTGACATTTCTGTCAGGGAACAAGTACTTGGCCCACAACTCGCACCTGAAAATAATGAATTGGCATTACATGTTATTCATATTGGTATTACAATATTATGTACAAAATACTACACTTAGTGGGATAAACTGTAGTCTATGGGCCGCAGAGTTGGGCGTTGAAATTCTTATCTAATTATTTCCTGATAATTATTTATTTCTAAGGGTAAAATTGTGTAGTTTTATTTGCTGGAAACTTTTAGTGCTAGAGATATTCGTGATTGAAGCTTTGACTTTGTAGGTCCGTTTGGTATAGCCTAAACCTGAAAAGCGCTAGGTTAGGTCAGAACTGTGACCACAACGCACGAGCCAGGGGCAGGGGAAGTGCCAGAAACGACACAGGGCGGAAAAACATAACTTTAAAATGTATGAAAATGGGGGGGTGATTTCCGCTCTTAGCCCCCCCTAACCTCCGCGACACTCGGCGACCCATATATCTGCGGCCCATATACTACAGTTTTTACCTTGTAGTGTGTTGTAGAAGTAAATAATCAGGAATAAAACCATGAAGTAGACATTGTTTACTTACCGAACTAGGTTCTTGGTTCCCGGTTTTAAAACTCGAAACAGTTTAACGCCGTCCGTAGAAGGCGAAGATCCACACTTAAAGCACGTGCCCCTGTTCTCTTTATCTGCCATAATAGTGTATTTTTTCACAAAATAAAGGCAGTTCAAACTCGACGTTTTTGTGGCGATTTAAGAGTCCTTTCTCCTATATCACTGCACATTAATGTTAACAAACGTAAATTCTAACACTTAATCGGAGACTTAACACGATTTAGAACGAAAATACGACAGAAAGTTTACGGCAAAGATATATAGTTCACGTAAACACGAAGAACCGCCATTTTGAATGTCATCTTTGTTGTCAACGCCGCCTGGTGTGGCTGCTATAGTAAAAAAAACTACTGATTATTTTATGTATTTGCATCTTATTAATTTACCAACTCATTTATTTCTAAAGTATTATAGTAATTGAAAAATTCGTAAATAGAAGCGTGGAAAATTAAATTACAAAATGACTGATTTCAAAGTTAATTCAAGGTACGTCGCAATTATAACTTACTAAGCACGTGATTACTCAAAGCAACCACACTGGTAGTTTTCCCCTAACGGTATCTTGTCTCCCCCATACAAAGTTGAACGGGGCTGTTTTTTGCCATCAATAAAAAAACAAAAAGTCAAACGCACTGGTGTGTTTTTTGGGATAATTTTTTGGTATACATACACGTCTCGACAAGGCAGATGGATAATATGTAGAACGCTGTCTCACTCTTACAACTTGACTGTTGTTATTGGCGGCCTATAAAACATTCATTTTCCATGAAACGAATATACACCCATCAGACAGAAATTTGTTTATTTACGAAGACAGCTTTACAAGTTTGCGTGATGTACAGACCTTGCGTATACCTACGCGAATTTTCTGTATTTCCTGAGATTTTTCTATGTCTTTGTAATTTTCCGGCAGTCTTTCTCTCATAAAACAACTTTAACAAATGTTTGTCAACTTTTTTAAGAAGTGACATACATAACCTAAAATTTAATTGAGAAAAGTGATATTTTGCTAGTATTTGTAATATTTTGATATTCAATGCTCAGCTCAAAACTGAATTGAGGCTAATTAAATAGACAGGTAAATAAATAATTCAACTATTTAAGTTCAAATAGTTATTTGATAATTTTATAAAAGCTTTTCCTCATTAATTTTACCAAATTATTTAAGATAGTGCTATTTTCATTTTCAGACAACATGACTTTAAAGATCAGCTTGCAGTTCGGAGGAGGTGCCGAATTGCTGTTCGACAAAATTAAGAAGCGCCAAATAGAATTGCCGAGTCTAAGCAAGTTCCTCCCACAGATACAGAAAGAAAACTGGAGTATTAGGGAACTACTGGTTTGGATGAAACACAATCTGCTCAAAGAAAGACCTGAGTTATTCCTACAGGTAAATTCCTATCTTATCTAGCCATCAGGATCCCACTGCTGGGCAAACGCCTCCCTCCCCTTCTTCCACTGTTCACAATCCTGTGTCTCCACATACCAATCTTTGGAAATTGCTATAGAAAGTAATGATTAGGTACCTACTATTTAGCTCCAATCTTCATAGTACCTACCAAATTTTTTGGTTATTATGAAACAAAACATTCATTTATTTATGGAGTAAGAAAAGCTTTTTATTTACAAATTATAACATAGATTAACAGCTCTTGCAATTACTATCATAACAATACTTACATACTTATTTAAGGGATAAAATATTATGACCACCAGATAATACTTCGGTACTTTTGGTGTTAAGTATATACTTTTACCAAAAATATATACTTAACACCAAAAAAATGAAGTCTAAAATAACAATAGTTCTAGCTGTTTTACTCACGACTGTACTTAAATTGTATTTAAAGACCAAAAGTAGTAAATGATCACCAAATTTTTGCGAGCAAATTAATGCGCTATTTTTGCCCAGTTAAACCACTATGATTGCCATAAAATGTTGGTGCATTACCAAATAATGTATAATGATGCCATATTTTAGCGAGTGGGAAGTAATAATGCCACGAGAAAAAGAAAATTGGTTAAACGGCACATGCACATGTCCAAAATTTCTCAAAGATTATATTTGTAAACATCTCGTTGGATTGGCAATTCGGCTTAAGCATGTCCAGCCACCTCCAGAGGCAAGAGCTATTCCGATTGGCATGAAACGTAAAAGAGGACGACCAGCCAAAGCTAAAAAAGCAGTATATGTGCAATAAATTATTACAGAAGACTGATTCTTCTTAAGATTTTTTTTATGGTTTAATTAGGTATTAGTTTTAGGAGGACTGATTTTGTTTCTTATAATTTTAATAAAAGATTTATTGAAATTGTATGACTCTTATTTGTTTAAGAGGTATATAGACATTTGGTAGACAAAAACACAAGAAAATCATATTTATTGCAGTGATTAATCAGTTTAGATACATCAGAGCTTAGTTAACATTTTGCAATAGTAAAGGGTCAAACTAGGAGTTCATTTACTATGTTTGTGTAAAAAAATATTTATAAAGCGTAATTTACTTAAATTGGAAAACGAGATGTTAAATTTTTTGCATGTCATTTTAAATTAAATTGTGAATAATAGTTTGGTATTCATTAACCATTTTTGGGCCAGCAATTATTTGTTTGGAGTTATTTGCTTTAATAGGATACCACGATGTATAAACTTTGGATATAATTTCATATTAAATTGCAGTTAAAATTTTGGTGATCATTTACTATTTTTGGGTCAACTATGACTTGTTTGGAGTCATTTGCTTTAATAGGATAGCAAAATTTACAAACTTTGGTTACAGTTTTTAATTAAAATGCGGTTTTAATTCTGGTGATCATTTACTATTTTTGCCTGTTATATTTCACTAAATCAGGTGATTAGTTAAACATAAGCCCTTATTTAATTATTATTATTATTATTTTACTTGTAAAAATTACCTGCATATTTATATATTGTAGCGTAAATAGTAGTGTAAGGATATGTAGGTATTACTAATACAGATGTAGGTACAGTGTGGTTCAATTTATTTTTAAAGGATATTTTTCACCAAATATTAATGACATTTGGGACAACTGTAGTAACAATATGTGTTTGTTTTAGGGAGACTCTGTCAGACCGGGAATCTTAGTGCTGATCAATGATTCGGACTGGGAGTTATATGGAGAGCTTGACTATGAAATAAAGAAAAACGACACAATAATGTTCATATCTACTTTACATGGTGGTTAAATATTTATTATACAGATTTTATTTTTAATGGCACTGTTTTATTTGTCGATCTCAGTCTCATTATATTTGGGTGAGATATCATCCTGTATATCTATTATACATACCTAATATGTAAGGTGAAATTTTTATTAGTGACCAACACTGAAAACTCTGGACGGAACAACTTTGTTCCTTATCATGGAACAACTTTTCCCATGGATAATAAGTGGAAATATGAAAAAATAATTTGGACCTCCTACACCAAATTTGCCAGCTGGCCAAGTAAATTTGTATGACATTACTAATAAGTTTTATGAAAATTAGCTGCAAATATTTGTAAGGCGGACAACTTTCCCCAAGGCCTAGCATTGGGGAAAGTTGTTCAGTTTTAAAGGCTGAGTTTTTTTTATCTATATACTACAGACTATTAGTTAATTTGTGGTAATATTTTTAATTTAGTACCTACCTACTTATACAACATTATTACAGTATTTGGAGATAGGTAGTAAATAAATGCTATGTGATGCCGGCTTAGAATAGCACCACCCCATATCTTTCCCGTGGGAGTCGTAAAAGGCGACTAAGGGACTCGAGGCTGTGTATTGCAAATTTAGGTGATGGGGTGACAACCTATCACTATGGCGATACTCAATTTTCCGAATGACCCTCAAATGATTGTCAGACGTGGTGTAAATGTCCGTTTCATGCGGCCGTTTACGCTCTGCCCACCCCGCAAAGGATCATAGGCGTGATATATGTATGTAGCAAATAAATAAAACTCGTAAATAACACAGAAAATAATTTATTAACATAGAGTACTTTATCAACAATATTGTATGGAAATCGATTATGAATTTCCAACATAAGTATAATTTGCAACTGCAGTTTATACTTAATGAGAATTTATTCAGTATTCATCGTGGAATGGAAAATCGGGGTGATGGGTGCTGAAACAATAACAGAATAATATTTAATAACATTGTTAAATAAGATATATAAATAAATACCCGTTAAACTGAACCACTTTCCCTGAGGACCAAAGGTTATTTAAGAATGGACCACCCATAGAAAAAAAATCTGCTGGCTGAGTAATTTTCTATGGTAAGTAATTTTTTTTATGTTTTATATGTTTCTTGGGGAAAGTTGTTCCGATCTTATTGTTTTCGGGAAAAAGTCGTAGACACCCCGCAAATCCGCACAAAGCGGTTTGCTTCTACATTTTTAATGCGAACTGCTAAAGAGTGGAACTCCCTGCCTGCGGATCTGTTTCCGGAACGTTACAACCTGGGCCTGCGAAGGCGAGAGTGAATAGGCATTATCTAGGTGAGCATGTTCCACAACATCGTCTGCATCGTCACTTAACATCTGGTGAGATGGCAGACAAATGCTTACCTATTTAATATATATAATACCCTGAATAACAATAAATGGTTAACTATTTTGAGATTTAAAAACTATAAATTCATAAAAGTGGATTGATGGAGCTGGATGTTAATAATCTTTACCACGGGTATAAATTGCACCTTTATAATGCACTGTTATGATTGCACATTATATAACACTCCGATAAAACAACATTATTAAAATACTGACGGTGTACCCGTGAACGGCCTCGCCAGTGACGCCACATCACAAAAAAAATCTCTTTATACAAACAATCTACCAGAATGTCCGTTGCTCAAGTTTGTTTAAAGCGACAACTTTTTTGTTGTGATGTGGCGCCACTGTCAAGGTCGTTCACGGCTACACTTGCCTTAAACAGTATGTCCCGTTTTCAGGTGGCGTTTTTTTTTCAATAAGTTTTTCGTTTAAAGAGTCAATACATCCTTTATTTTCTACACTAATATTTATTATAAAGAGGAAAGATTTGATTGTTTGTTTGTTTGAATTCAATAGGCTCCGAAACTACTGGACCGATTACAGAAATTCTTCTTCCATTAGAATCCTACGTTATCTCTGATGAACATAGGTTACATTAAAATGACTTATTGCCGTGGGAAAACGGTTAGCAGCGGGTAAACCGCTGGGCGGGCCGCTAGTTATTCATAAAAGTATTATCAATTTTATATAACTTTATTTATGAGACAGTGGTAAAGTTTGTGTATTCGTAAGTTTGTAGGGTTTAATCTCTTAAAATAACTAATAGAAGCAAATAATTTAAAAAATCGTTCACTATTAGAAAGACACTAGAATTCAACTTGGGTAATTTTTCCCATTGATAATCTCATTTAGAAAACTGACAGCAGCCGATGAAGCCACTCTTGTTTTTTTCTAAAGTTGCTAGTTGATTAATATTTTTTTTAAAGTAGGTACTTCAGTAAAAGGAAAATATGAAATGGCGCTTGAAAATGCAACTTACTCGCCCATGCTGCACAATCGGCCGTTGCACTCGAGGCTGGCGATGGCCTGCAGGTCATCGGGAGACAGCTGGAAGTCCAGCACGTCGAAGTTCTGCGCGATGCGGGACTTGGTGACAGACTTCGGGATCACAATCAGCCCGCGGTCGATGGCGTATCTGAGGAGAGGGTTTTAATCTAGTGTTATTTTAAACCGTGCCGTGTAACGCCGGTTTAGAATAGCATCACCCCATTTCTTTTCCGTGGGAGTCGTAAGAGGCGACTAAGGGACTCGAGGATGTGTATTGCAATTGTAGGCGATGGGCTGACAACTTGTCACTATGGTGATACACAATTTTTCGAATGACCCTCAAACATTTTTCAGATGTCCGTTTTTTGCGGCTGTTTACGCTCTGTCTACCCCCCCCCCCCAAAGGATTATATATAGGCGTGATATGTGTGTGTGTGTTATTTTAACCCGACCTAGATATTTTTTTCTGTTATTTAATTTCTTTATTTTAAATTAGATCTTCAACCGATTTAGCTGAAAATGTATGTTAGGTAATTGTTTTGTTCTGATAAGTATGATCTGACTCCGTTCAGAATTAGTTACAAAAGAGTAATTTTTTAAATTATTATTATAATTAGCCTATCAGATCCCACTGCTGGGCAAAGGCCTCCCCCACGGTCATCCACTTGTTGCGGTCTTGTGCAACTTCGGTCCAAGCCGTTAAATGGGCATCGAAATCGTCACGCCATCTTTTTCGGGGTCTACCTCTACGACGAGACCCGCCTTGAGGTACCCAATCTTCTGTGACAATTCTAGCCCATCGATCAGGGTGCATCCTGGAGAAAAAAGAGATATTATACATGGTGTAAAAAAATTAGCTGAGAATATTTTAAGGGGTGAACCAGTACGTGAAACTGAACAACTTTCCCCAAGGAACATAGGTCGAAATATACATAGTGTTATCCGGCCGGGATAATTTGTATGGGAGGGCAATTTTTTTTTTTCCATAATACGACCTATGTTCCTTGGGGAAAGTTGTTCAGTTTCACGTACTGGTTCACCCCTTAAAATATTCTCAGCTAATTTTTTTACACCTTATATATAAAAAAAATCCTTACCTGATAAGCACTTGGGGTACAGATTTGTTGTACTTGTCAGCGACAGTCTTCAGTCTGGGGTCGTCCATCAGGGTTGGGTCGCCAGGCTTGGCCCAGGGTCTATCCGGGGATCCCAGGGGAGAATATGCTGTCACGGCGATGCCTTGAGACTTGCAGAAGTCTATCAGCTTCTGCTGATTCAGGTATGGGTGGACTTCGATCTGCAAATGTTTTGTACACCAGCAACTAAGTTTTCAGCTAATATACATACATACATACATACATCACGCCTATAATCCCTTGCGGGGTAGGCAGAGCGTAAACGACCGCAAAACGGTAATTTACGCCACGGCTGACAAACATTTGAAGGTCATTCGGAAAATTGTGTAACGCCATAGTGACAGGTTGTCAGCCCATCGCCTAAAATTGCAATACACACCCTCGAATCCCTTAGTTGCCTCTTACAACTCCCAAGGGAAGGAAATGGAGTGATGCTATTCCAAGCCGGCATCACACAGCGAATTAAGCTAATATACACCTTGAAGAAAGAATACAATATGTCGATCACTGGTATAAAGGTCATTTTATGCTATGCATGATTATTAATGATTAGGTAGGTACACAGGTTGTCCTTAAATAACAATCCATCATAGAAAAATTTATGTCGTAGGTATTTATTATCCTAGCCAGCCACTATTTTATTATTCCTACGCGTTTAGAATAACATAAGCTATAAGATGCTATAAGTAACAGGGTAAAATATTCTGTTGAGGTAGGTAAGTACTTGATACACCAATACATTAATTAAGTGATTAATTAAAATATGATTAGGTATTAGAAGTTTGCAATATTGGCCTTTACATAACGTCCACGATAAAATGCAAATTGAGGGTTAAAGGTTATAATGAGATAAGAATGCCTTGTATCTTTCCTGTGACCTATCTATCCCATAAAATGAACGAGATAACATATAGGACATTCGTTGTAAACTACAAAATGAGTGATTGTTGTTTGTTAAGCCTGCGCCGAGCGAAATGCGTCCAGTGGCGCCCTCCCATGTTTTTAACTAATTTCTCTTAATCTGAAATACATATCAAAAATCTAAAACGGACACGGTTTTAAATTTTAAATCACTAAAACGGAAAATGGTGGCCACCGTTTTCCGTTTTAGTGTTTTTAAAGACGCATAACAATGTAAAGCTTATTGTTGTACCTTAAAATAAACTTATATATATTACGTATAGGACAACCACTTTTTAAAAACGTGCAAAATTTTCAAGCGCGGTCAGGAATTTTTTTACACGTTTTCAAAAATTGTATACCTAAAACCTCACCTGTTGTACAGCAGGTCTGATCCTGGCTGCTTGCAGAATCTTCTCAGTCTGTCGCTTGTTGAAGTTGGAGACGCCGATGCTCCTCGTCAGACCCTTGTCCACCAGCGCCTCCATGGCTTTCCACGTGTCCACGATGTCCACTGGTGAAGGGATTGACTTGCCATCCGCGTCTCTGGGGTCCAGATTGTCTCCCTCCTGTTCATTAAAAAATGGATTGACATACATATCACGCCTTTATCCCTTGCGGGGTAGGCAGAGGGATCGACTTGCCATCCGCGTCTCTGGGGTCCAGATTGTCTCCCTCCTGTTCATCAAAAAATGGATATATACATACGTATCACGCCTTTATCCCTTGCGGGGTAGGCAGAGCGTAAGCGTAGAAAAAACATAGGTACCTACTGTTTTAGCGGACCAGACATTCCTATGGGCCCACGAATGTCCCTCGTCATGCATGATCCAGTCATTTTAATGGAGTTCGCAAATCTTTTTACATACATACACATATCACGCCTATTATCTCTTGCGGGGTAGGCAGAGCGTAAACGGCCGCAAAAAACGGACATTTACGCCACGTCTGACAAACATTTGAGGGTCATTCGGAAAATTGTGTATCGCCATAGTGATAGGTTGTCAGTACATCGCCTAAAATTGCAATACACACCCTCGAGTCGCTTCGTCGCCTTTTACGACACCCACGGGAAAGAAATGGGGTGATGCTATTCTAAGCCAGCATCACACTGCATGGATTGACATATTTGACATTTACCTATAGCTGATGTAAGAAGCTACTAATGATAAATCTCGAGAATAAACAGGGTGCGTTCTCTAAGTATTAAACATCATGCATGCGCCTGAAGATAGACACCAGATGGAAGAGACGTCGCCACTAGTAATGCGAAAGACGCAGGTTTAAATCCTGCCTACGCTTGAAAATTTGGCAAGTTTGTTATCTAGGATTTTAGGTCTGCCAGCTCACCTTGTAAGCCTGAGGCCAATGGATCAGGTACAGATCCAAATACTCCAGGCCGAGGTTCTGCAGCGTGGTCTTGATGGCGCCTTCTACCAGGTCTGGTCGGTGGAACGTGCACCACAGTTTTGATGTGATGAAGATATCTTCGCTGTGTGAGAATAATAATGCTCATATATTTTAATTATTCATTATTGTTATTTGACTCTTTATTGCACACAATATGAAACACAGGACAGTAACATTATAGACAAACAACAAGGTACTACTTAAGGGATAAACTACCCCATAAAACTGAACCACTTTCCCTAACTTTAAATCAAAACAAAATACTTACACCACAACTCAACACAACATACTTAAAACGAAATATATATATATATATATATATATATATATATATATATATATATATATATATATATAGATATTTAAGTTATATATATATATATAGATATTTAAGTTAACAAACATGTATTCTATTTCTATTATTATAGTTTTGCAAAATAGCTTTAAAAACTTTTGTTATGGAGAAGCGGCGTCTCCCTACACAGGTATAACTTTGTCAACATTTACGTTATTTGTTAAATAAAGATTTTTGTTTTTGAAAACTTGCAAAATGTATCCTGCGACTTTCACATTATTAGTGTTACTATTGAAAATTTTGCAAGTTTTCAAAAGTTGTATACCTAACACTGGAAGTCTTTTAAAATTTGGTATTCAACGATTTTTGTATTTTTTTCTGTAATTTCCGGATGCGAAAGGTATATCAATGTGTTAAGTAGGTAGGCTTATGTTATAAATATGCAAGTTAATTATAATATCTATCAATCTTATAATAACCATGAAGACATTCAAGGCCAAGTAAACAATGATTAATTTTCAGCCATGATCACTCTTGATACGATAAAGTTTATAGTAATTAAAGTAAAGTACATAATACAAGGCCACTGTCTGGCTTTTTAAAGTGCTTAGCTAAAACTGCTAAAATGATAGTATCAAAAGAAAAATGTCTTCAAAATATGCATTAATGTTTATAATTTTGGCCCAAGATACAGAATCCTATATTATTTTGCATACCATTTAATCGTGTTTTGAAAGATACTGAAATGAATAATAAACCGAATGCTTGTGCAAATTATACGCATGTAAATAACACGCATTGAAAATCTTGTCAATTTGAAACAAATATCGTTTACAGATGGTGGTGGCGTAAAATTACATGCCGTGTAAATAACCTGGCCAGTCGCGAGGCAGGGCCTTTATTTTTATTTTTTTTACCCCGCCCAAGCCAGTTTTCCATTAGGAAAAAACAAAACTGTTATAAAAAAATGTGTTATACAAATTTCTTTTTTTTACAATGACAGATCATGACGTCAATCCGTACTATAATATTATAAATTCGAGAGTTTGTGTGTGTTTGTATGTATGTTTGTTACCTCTTCACGCTCAAACGGCTTGCCCGATTTGGATGAAATTTGGAACACAGAGTTTAACCCGGAATAACGCATAGGCCACTTTTTACCGCGGGAAAACAACTATTATCACGGGAAAATGAGTGGCAGCGGGTGCAATCGCGCTGAGCGAAAATCTAGTTAGTGATAATACTATCCTACATTGAATAAAGTATTTTAATTTTCAAAGGAGAACCATTTGCAAGGTGTTACCGTTTGACGACGCCTTCAGCAAACTTGGCTTTGAGAGCTTCCCCAACCTCCTTCTCGTTGCCGTAGATGTGAGCACAGTCGATGTGCCTGTAGCCGATGTCGATGGCATCCTTCACCGCCTGGGTCACCTGGCCAGGTTGTGACTGAAACGAAAAACAATATGAAATGGCTAGAAAAAACATAGGTATAGATATTATCAAATACAGGCTACAATTTTACAGGTGAAATTCGATGTTCATTGCGTAGTCGGTAAGCCATTATGATACCAGGAATATAAACCGGCTACGCAATATACTAAGTCTTTCACCTGTAGACTTGTAGCCCGTAGTTTCATAACATAGGCACCAGACCTTCCTACGAGTGTCCTATCTCTTATCAATATCATGCATGATCCAGTCATTTTAATGGAGTTCGCAAATTTTTTTACAACCCCTGAATTTACTCTGCATATCAAATCAAATAAGATTTTTAATAAAAAATTATGTAAAAAAAACTTTTAAAACAAGCTTTTATTTAAGTGCTCTGAAAAGATGAAAATAAAATTTTGAATGACATTAACCACATTCATTAATGACTTTACAGAAATGAAAATATAATAAAAGCTTGTCGCGATGCCTAGGAGAAACTACCTAATTACAGTTAGGTGCGTACCTTATTACAAAATTTCAATCACAAATTGAAAGTTTCGCGACAAGCTTTTATTATATTTTCATTTCTGTAAAGTCATAAATGAATGTGGTTAATGTCATTCAAAATTTTATTTTCATCTTTTCAGAGCACTTAAATAAAAGCTTGTTTTAAAAGTTTTTTTTACATAATTTTATTTTATATTTTTTAGTTTATGTTACGATAGTTATTGATCAATACGAAAGTCTCTCTATAAAACGGAGAGACCTTCAATAGAAAAACTTAAGGCACGGGGAAAACTAACATTAGGATAAAGTATAATTATCTCTTTTATATTCTATAGAAGTAGGTTGGTACCTACTCCTCCGGCATCCCTAATAGAAGAATTAGCTTGTAATATGTCTTAGTCTTTTCATTTCATTGATGGCGTCATTATTACATGGCCGAGTCCCAGTTAATTTCGAACAGTCTAATTCTTCTATCAGGAGGCCTTCTATTGACGTGACCCTAATTCTGGTGGGCCTACCAACTGCCTATCATGAACGAATTCGTATACAAAATTGCAAGTCCCAGCAGTTGAATATTGAGGAGTTCCATAGTTCGAAGACAACCCTGGATGTAGCGTCTAATTCATGGTGGGCCTACCAACTGCCTATAATAAACGAATTCGTATACAAAATTGCAAGTCCCAGCAGTTGAATATTGAGGAGTTCCATAGTTCGAAGACAACCCTGGATGAAGCGTCTAATTCATGGTAGGCCTACCAACTGCCTATAATAAACGAATTCGTATACAAAATTGCAAGTCCCAGCAGTTGAATATTGAGGAGTTCCATAGTCCGAAGACAACCCTGGATGTAGCGTCTAATTCATGGTGGGCCTACCAACTGCCTATAATAAACGAATTCGTATACAAAATTGCAAGTCCCAGCAGTTGAATATTGAGGAGTTCCATAGTTCGAAGACAACCCTGGATGTAGCGTCTAATTCATGGTGGGCCTACCAACTGCCTATAATAAACGAATTCGTATACAAAATTGCAAGTCCCAGCAGTTGAATATTGAGGAGTTCCAAAGTTCGAAGACTACCCTGGATGTAGCGTCTAATTCATGGTGGGCCTACCAACTGCCTATTATAAACGAATTCGTATACAAAATTGCAAGTCCCAGCAGTTGAATATTGAGGAGTTCCATAGTTCGAAGACAACCCTGGATGTAGCGTCTAATTCATGGTGGGCCTACCAACTGCCTATAATAAACGAATTCGTATACAAAATTTTGTGTCCCAGCTATAAACCGCTGAGGAGATCTCTCGTACGGAGCCGATCCTGGCAGCAGCATCAGGTCAAATTTATGATTAACATGCATTGTCATCGGTTCTGGACCAACATGCAAAATTTCAACTCAATCGGATACCGAGAAGTGGTTTAAATTAAACTTGCAAGATTTGCACCGAACAAACATTGTTACTTACTTACATACACTGCAAGTTAAATAAAAGCTTTTAAAATAATAAGTATTCATAAAATAGACCAATGGAACTGAAAAACTTTCTCCAAGAAACAAGTTGATAAATGAAAATAATTTGGACCTCCGATCCGAAACATTAAAAAACTCAAATAAGAAGAATACTGTTTTCGAAAGCAGTTCTTACTCATGAAATGATTTATTGATTAATTACTTATTTGATTTTTTATTACAAATTTAAAACCTTAATCTGTCGCTGGACACCCTGTATATTCCTCGGGGAAAGTTGTTTAATTTGATGGGCTGGTCCGTCCGATAAATATATAAGGTGTAAAAATTGCTGCAAATATTTCTGAATCTTTTTTCTAGATATTTCTAAACTGAACAACTTTCCCCAAGGAACATAACATAGCTTATATAATGAAAAAAAACGACCTATTATTCTATAGCCAAGCGGGTCAATTCGTATGGGAGGTTCATTCTTTTTCATATTTCGATCTATGTTCCTTGGGGAAAGTTGTTCATTTTAATTCATCACGTTCATCCCTTAAAATATTTGCAGCTAATATTTTTTAACCTGCATTGAATTAAACCACTCACTGAATTTTTATTATGTTTAGATACTGAAGTAAGGTACATAAAAAACCTATTGCAACATTATTTTGGGTACAAAACATGTTGCACTGACCCCAAATGAATTCGGATAAGGGAATGTCGATAATGATTTATCATCATCAATCATAAGGTAGTACCAAAAACCTATCGCAACATTATTTTGGGTACAAAACATGTTGCTCTGACCCCAAATTAATGATAAGGGAATGACAATTATGATTTATCATCATCATACCATTAGGTAGTACCAACGCCTGACTGGCAGAATTAATTACTTGCTTAGAACGCTTAAAATAACATAATTGGTTGAACGTTCCCGTGTTTTTAGAATCACTTGGCCTTCAGTGGCCTTCGTATTGTTTCATACTTTGCGTGATATAATGGCAATCGAACCTTATTATCATGGGAGGTGTTAAATATTCAGTCATTGGTGTATTTCAGAGGTTGCGCACAATATGCGACAAAAAATGTTCAAACGAAATATTTACCAATATTGTCTGTTATTTCTTTTTACCTACTTTTAGTACTTTATATTTTCAAGAAATCATGAAATAATAATAGAACTAAAAAACAAATAAATAAATAAATATTCTGAACAATTCACACAGCGCCATCTAGCCCCAAACTAAGCAACGCTTGTTCTATAGGAACTAATTTGCTGATATGAATACTTATATACTTTTTTTTATAAATACACATTTTACATAGAAAACACCAAGACTAAACACAAATATCTGAAAGTAGCTTGACAAATATTTGTGTCATGTGGGGATCCAACCCACGACCCTCGGCGTAGCAGGCAGGAACCTATAATTTAGGAACGGTCCTTGCTCTGTTAGAAACCAAGGGCTGTGTCAAAATGATTTGATTGAGTGAATCGTCCAAATAAATGAGACGTTTTCAAATAATATTGAACCTTCATTCAAAATATATTAGTATAATTGTTTTGCATGGGAGGTCATTGTTAATTACTTCGACATAAACTTATGCTTTTCGTGTGGGACACCGAGTCGTCCAACGATTATGTTCCTTTGAGAAAATTGTTTAGAATAATGTGCTAGTTCACCCCTTCTTCTTCTTTTCGTGTGGGACACCGATGAACCCTGTTTTTTACATTATTGAAAATAACTTTTTTAAGTTTTTATAATTGTTTAATGTAGGTAGAAAGACACGTCGGTGAGTAAAACAGGTTCAAATATGCACCATGAAAAACCTACAACAAGTTAGTAAGTAAAAGTAAAAACACGAGTTAGTTTACTGATATATAAAAATCGAACATAATTCACGAGAGTTTATAACATTCCATTAATGAACAAGTACCTACATAACAGAACCTTTATTATTTGATGAAGGTATAAAAATTATTTTCAATGAAGCCATACCGCGTCTTTAATTCCCTTTAATTTATCGGTAAAATTAAAGTATACTTACTTTCCACGTCCCCAGTCCCAAAACTGGACACGTTTGTCCATTGTTGAAGGTTGTCACCGGCACTTTAGCTGTCATTTTACACAAATATTCTCGATTTGGTACAACTTTAAAATGCACGATGCTCTTTCGATGAAATGCCGCGGGTAACTGCCGGCCGGCGACGCAGTAATGCTATTTTTATATCCCTAGACTAGTTACTAATACTGACTAGGCTTGCTTTGTCTGATTTCATCGGCCTAAAATCTAAAATGAAGTATTTAGGAATTTCCCCGCGGTATAATTTGATTTTTCTTACTGTTTCTAAGATGCAACTATATACATACATACATACATATATCACGCCTATATCCCTTGCGGGGTAGGCAGAGCATAAATGGCCGTAAAAACGGACATTTACGCCACTTCTAACAAATGTTTGAGGGAATTGTGTATCACCATGCAAATACTATTATCTAATTTTCGCATGAACAGAATAATTTGTGCGTTAAATCACCGATTGATTTGCAATCAAGCGGTATTAATGAACAGACCAACAAAAGACAATGTTTACATATGTGAAAATGAGTTTAAGTTTGGCAAGAATAACATAAAGTAGGTACCTACCTACTTATCCAAAACAATTCTGGGCACGCAAAATTTTACAAGACTGCATTGAATCGACAAGAAGAATAAGCGGAGTTGTAGGCTTGAGATTACAAGGCAAGTCAGAAGACTGGGGTCAAAAGCAGGATCCACTATAGAGGGGTAGTATTTCGATATACCTACAGATAGATGTTTATTTATTTTATTTATTTACTAAAAGAACATCAACATCTTCCATATCTAACGTTTACATAATTCTTACAAGCTAAAATATATTCTAATATATAAGACACTTATAAAGATGTACACAACATTCATAGCATCTTTTAGTTAGTAGGGAACTTAAGGTAGGTAGTTAACAAAACAACGTCTTAGTGCTAAGTATTATTTTCAGCGATAGCGCCCAGCCAGTACAAATTCGAGTCATAAGTAAGTATGCAAAAACATTTTGTTGCACAAAAACAACAGGGAAATTCATAGCTAATATGCGCAAAGGTGGCCTTATCGCTGAAAGCGATCTCTACCAGTCAAGACTCTGAGATGAGAAAAGGTCGTTTTCTAAAATCAAACTAAATAGGTACTTCTGACACAGACCGGTATTCCACACGATTACCTACACCTACACACACGACATTAAAAGCAATCCCTGTTTAGGGTGAAACTTGACTAGTGACCAGACGAGCTTCTGTTAAGGAACAACTTTTCCCAAGAAACATATATTATGTTGAAATATGTCAAAAATATATTGAGTTTCCATAGTAACTCAAATCAGGTGTTCTGCAATTTTGTATGGGAGGTCCAAATTTTTTCTTCGTATTTCGACCTCTTCCTTTACGTATATGGTCGCGAAATCTGAGTCTTCGTTTCGAACTTTCTAAACTTCGCGATTCAACGGAAGACATTTTGAAGGTAGGGTGGGTGTACCAGTCCCAAACCAGGCACCAGTAGTTGACCACTTACGTGTTCAATTGAATATTTTAAGAAAACACAGGCATTTTTGAACAAAATACTTCTTTTGTTATGTTGCCTAGACTGTTACCAATCCCACGGAATATTTTTTTGTGAGAGGGAACGAAAGATATCGTTATTTTGCTTATTTTAAGAGATTGGTGTCTTGTTCATTTGCCTTCGAACAGCCATTACAACTACAAGTGCAAATGGACATGGTAAGTAAAATATTTGAATTTCACTTGTTATTTCATAATTATTGTCACCAAATGATATAATTTTTGAAGTTTGGTGTTAGCTTGAGTCCTTTAAGTGATTATTTTTACTAAATAATGTTAATAAGAGGTAATTTTAAATGTGGTTAACTACTGGAACACGCTTTGTACTGGGTCCCTATTGTTGACCAAGTGGTTTGCTACTGGTGATCTATGGTATTTTCATTTTTTTCCTTTTTTTTCATAGTGATGCTCTTTATAACAAATTCAGAGCATTAAACTGTCATTTTAATCGTTTAAAAACTTTATGTTCCAGTAATTGACCACGCTGGTTTTCTATTGGTACACAGTACAAAGAGGTGTTCCCAAGAATGACCAGTTGAAGTTGAAACTTTACCGTTAATGAGAGTCATTTTTCTAATTATTTTTGATCTGTATTCTAGCTTTGGTTTTGCTATTAAATACCTAGTTTTTATTAAAAACTTTTGAAACTGTGTTTTATTCATATAAATAGAATGGTCAACTATTGGTCTGAAAGTGGTCCTTTATTGGAGCGTGCCGGTCAAACTTAGGGGCATTCCCGTTTATAGTATTGTTCATAAAATAAATAAAAAACTAATAAATATGTGTTGAAAAATAATATCAATAATCCTTTATTATTCACTAATAATCAACTTTATAAATGTTTTTCTGCGTTAAATATACTTAATACTTGTCCAGAGAGTTTCAAAGTCAAAAAGTTCCCTTAAATGGTTTGGGACTGGTACACCCACCCTACCTAATTAATGATCTATTGCTTAAAAACTAAATCAGGATGAATACTATTGATAAGTAGGTACCAACTAAATTTAAAATAATAAGATTATTTGTTATTTATTACCAGTAAATTTTAAATTATAAGATTATGATAATTATTTGTTATTACATACAGTTTAGAAAACTAAATCCGCCGCCGGTCACCCTGTATATTTAGGGAAAGTTGTGCAGTTTCATAGGCTTGTTCATTATGCAAAATACTTGCTGACATAATATTTTCTTGAGTTTGCACAACTATTACTCTTCAATCACAATAAAACAATATGAATTGTAAAATCCGAAATAAACACAACTTAAATCCGTTTAAAATTGTTTTATTGTGATACTTGCTGACAATGTTTTTAACACCCTGTATGAGGCCAGGACGAGCATGCGAAATAGTTTTCCACATGAATGAATCACTCTTTAAAGCCCCGATCACTGGCCGGGCTATTATAGCCTAGTGGAAAAATGTGACCTTGATTTGTTTATTAATGGCAGGCAGTGTATTTTCAGCGGAAGGCAGTTTGGAATCTACTTGATCAAGTGACGTCAGGACCCTGATAATAATGTGATGTCAGAGTCTGTGCGGAACAAGCATAATAAATTAAAAATAATAAAAACACGTTTTTGAGATAAAGTCACTCGGGATAATGTAAGGATTCTTCCGATACAATTCCCATTCGAATCTGTTCAGTGGGTAACGAGTTGCAGCACTTTAAAGAAACGCACATATACCTACATACCTCTACATGCATACCTACACTCCTCTTTGGTTGGGCTTTGGGCAGTCGTGTAAAAAGAATGCCTCTGTGCCTTAGGCTCGGGCTCGATACAGGTAGAGCGACCGCGCAGCGCAACCTCGACTCGGCCGCTTTTCGCCAGTTTCTATGAAACTGTATGCAACGATTCATGTGCGGCGACGCGCGCGCGCTGCCGACTGTCGACTCGGTCGCCGCGCCTCGCCGCCATTGCAAGTTTCTATGCACTCAGTAGCAACGGTTCATGTGGAGCGGACGCGTCGCTGCGCGGAATAGTGTGACAATATGTTCGATACCGAACTCTTCATTAGTTTAATCGAAGAGAGAATGAATGAAAGTATAGTACCTACATCTGTACATACATACCTACATAAGTATTAATTTAGGTACTTGTAATTTATTTGTTTGAAGTGGAATTTTATTTTAGATTAACGAAATCCTTTTATTATAATTTGTATAAACAAACAAATTATCAATAGCAAAATACATGTATTTTATTTATCTAACATCTCATATGTAGTCCCACATTTGTCCTGAACTTGTCCCGAAACTGTGGAGAACGCGCGTGCGGCGGACGGCGGCGCGGGCGCTCCACATAAATCGTTCTGCGGCCCGGTCGCGGCCGCCAAAATTTGCTGCCGGGTCGCTGCCGCGCGGCCGCTTCACCTGTTTAGGCTGCCCGCACACGTCAGACTTTTTATAGGACCGATAATCGGGCAGATTTTTCCTCCGATTTTTAAGACCGATTTTGTGACCGACTCAAAGCACACGTCCGTCACTTTGTCTGTTGGTTTCGAGGAAGTAGCACGTCATGGACGGCCGACTGTCGGTGAGTAGTGTGCGTTAACGCATACATTTCCGAGTGTTCCATTTTTCACCGACAATCGGATCGGTCGGGATGCACAGATTTTATTTCTGACCGACTATTTGTAGGATGTGGGCGTTACACCATTGCAATCAATACGTTCCATTTTACTCCTACAAAAAATCGGTCACCGATTATCGGACGTGTGCAGCCTGGCAGCCTAAGGCTGCCCGCACACGTCCGATAATCGGTGACCGATTTTTTGTAGGAGTAAGGCTGCCCGCACACGTCCGACTTTTTATAGGACCGATAATCGGGCAGATTTTTCCTCCGATTCTTAAGACCGATTTTGTGACCGACTCAAAGCACACGTCCGTCACTTTGTCTGTTGGTTTCGAGGAAGTAGCACGTCATGGACGGCCGACTGTCGGTGAGTAGTGTGCGTTGACGCATACATTTCCGAGTGTTCCATTTTTCACCGACAATCGGATCGGTCGAGATGCACCGATTTTATTTCTGACCGACTATTTGTAGGATGTGGGCGTTACACCATTGCAATCAATACGTTCCATGTAAGGCTGCCCGCACACGTCCGATAATCGGTGACCGATTTTTTGTAGGAGTAAAATGGAACGTATTGATTGCAATGGTGTAACGCCCACATCCTACAAATAGTCGGTCAGAAATAAAATCGGTGCATCCCGACCGATCCGATTGTCGGCGGGCAGCCTAAGGTGACCGATTTTTTGTAGGAGTAAAATGGAACGTATTGATTGCAATGGTGTAACGCCCACATCCTACAAATAGTCGGTCAGAAATAAAATTGGTGCTTACCGACCGATCCGATTGTCGGTGAAAAATGGAACACTCGGAAATGTATGCGTTAACGCACACTACTCACCGACAGTCGGCCGTCCATGACGTGCTACTCCCTCGAAACCAACAGACAAAGTGACGGACGTGTGCTTTGAGTCGGTCACAAAACCGGTCTTAAAAATCGGAGGAAAAATCTGCCCGATTATCGGTCCTATAAAAAGTCTGACGTGTGCGGACAGCCTTAGGCTTGTATTTATAAATCGCTCTCAACTCTCAGATCGATCTTGAGTACGAGTTTGAGATGTCAATCAATGTCGCACTTGAGATCGATCTCAGAGTTGAGAGCGATTTATAAATACAAGCCTTAGTATATAACCTGTGAAAACATTATAAGTTCACACTTTTTGCCCACGCTCTTTCCGCACAGACACTATTCTACTTGCCTTAAATTTGGCTTGTGCACATAAATTATTGTCTTAATTTTTTTTTAAACGAGCCTCTGAAATATTTTTCGTATTTTTTGCGCCTGCTCACTCACTGCTTACACGCTAGTTCTATTATATTCTCTTTGGCTTATACCGCAAGGGATAAAACAGTGATAAAGGTGTACAACTCCAGCTGGAGGCTACTAGAATATAGGCGGCGGTGGATGGAACGATTTTAAGTTATTGCTATTGGTGTGTCCACCAACAAAAAGTCCTCTTTTTAGGGTTTCGTACTACTACAAACCTTTATCTTTTCGTCAACTCTGTATTGTATGTCTGTCTGTCATGCTAGTCTGTACCTACCTATGCTCCGCCGCCTTAATTAATACAGTCAAGATCAGGCTGAGTTAGACAGTTTGAACTTTGGGCCGTTCTTATGCCGCCGTACACATAAGACTTACCTACATTGCCCTCAATTCGGGATATAAATTCTCTTAACTTACTTAAAATTAGTGTCTTACCTTATGCTAACTCTCTACCGTAGGACTGCTGGAAGAGATTTCTTTTTAGATATAAGTAGTACCTGTTGTGTTGTTTTTCTCAAATGTATTTGTCCTGAGTTTTTCTTGTATGTAATAAATAGTTAAATAAGGTTCAATTCATATTTAATTACTACGAAACCCTTTATTTTGGCGTGTCCGACCCGACATGCTCTTGGCTGGATTTTTGAAACTGTCATTTGAAATCGGAAGGCTTTATTGTAAACATACTTCGTAAATATGCAACTGTACGTCAAATACGGCACGTTCGTTATATAGTAGTACTGCAAATGCTACCCTAAAAACGCAGAGCATTATATATTTTGATTATATTTATTTACATTATAATTATCGTTCTTTCGAAAAAAACAGTTTTATAAAAAAAATTGACGTGAAATTTCCTATATCAACTACGAATATCAACGTTTAAAAAATATCAAAATTATAAAATCACATACAGCAGCTGAAATTTTCAAAAAAGGTTTTTAAGGGTTTGCAGCACTGTCAGCTGGATCAATACGACAGATAGACGTATTGTTTGTTTTTATATGCATTTTATTATTTTATCAATAAAAACTGTGTCGAATGTACTAATAAAGCCTAGATATCTCAATATGGGTGCACGGAACCCCCACTCATGTCGTGCCTGTTTGGTGGAAGAAGTAAAACTGTATAATCTTTTCGAAACTGGCCTAGCTGAGCTGTTTGGTTATTTATCCAAAACTGTGGTGAGATATTTAATAATTCTGTTGAGGGCTCCCTATTCCGCATGAATAGGTCTTGATGGTTGCCTACGTTAGCCATAATTGAGTTTAATCCATTCTATCCTACTAATATTATAAATGCGAAAGATTTTATGTATGTTTGTTACTTCCTCACGCAAAAACTACTGAACCGATTGTAATGAAATTTGACACACATATAGAAGGTAGCATGGATTAACACAGAATAGTTTTTATTACCACTTATGCGGGGAATGCCGCGGGTAACAGCTAGTAATAATATAAATCCGAGAGATTGTGTGTGTTTGTTACCTCTTCACGATCAAACAGCTTGACGGATTAGTTTTTTTTTTGCATACAGATAGAGAATAACAGAAAATAACACAAAGGCTACTTTATACTGCAGAATAACCTTCCATTGCCATGGAAATACCAAATTAAAATGTAGTGATGAAATGGCTGGATGACAATCTAGTAGTAAATATAAATAGTTTGTTTCACAGACAAGAGTAAACATTTTTAGAGTGTGTTGTGAAATGATGAAAAATATGTTTAGTCTTTATACAAATATTGTTGGTGCTCTAGTGGTTTTGTATGGGAGTGCATTTTTTTTGTATTTCAAAAGAATTGTACTTAGTAAAGTGGTTCAGATTAATGTGCAGAAAACACTCAAAATATTTACCCTAGGTATTAGATGCTTTGCAGAAATAATACAAGTTGGATATTCGTAAAAAGCGATGAAGGGACTCGAGGGTGTGTATTGCAATTTTAGGCGATGGGCTGACAACCTGTCACTATGGCGATACACAATTTTCCGAATGACCCTCAAATGTTTGTCAGACATGGCATAAGTGTCCGTTTTTTGCGGCCGTTTACGCTCTGCCTACCCAGCAAGGGATAATAGGCGTAATTTGTGTATGTGTATGTATGTCGATATTCTTACCTAATACAATAAATAATAAACCATTATTTTAATTTATCCATTTTGCAATTGCCAAATATCAGAAAACAAAATCAGTTGTAGAACTTTTGATTTATTTAAAAGTTAAAATGTTACATTACAACTTGGAAAATTATATTTCCAGGTGACAAAATTAGACAACCTACCCCAGTATGTATGTTACTATTGCCAAGCACAGATGATCAACTTTAAGCGGTTTCAAGAAAAATGTCAGCAAAGTTACATTTATTTCAAAGAAAATCTGCAAAAGGTAACAATAAAAAAGTGTTTACACATTCTTGAACTGATGTGGTACAGTGGTGTGTGTAGTGTGCATACCTGCTACGCAAAGGTCCTGGGTTAAAACAGCCTTCCCATACATTGCTGGTTATTTGGAGTTTCTTGTAATGTCAAATTGAACCCTATCAGCAGGGCTTACCAACCCACTTAACCACTTCGCTCAGGTCGAATTTTGCAACAATAGATTTGTATTGTACTTCAAGCACAAATGTGTGCTGTTACGAGCGGAGTAGTTAAGGTACCACATCCATACTAATATTATAAATCTGAGAGTTTGTGTGTGTGTATGTATGTTTGTTACCTCTTCAGACTCAAACGGCTTAACCGTTTTGGATGAAATTTGGAACACAGATAGAGTATAACCTGGAATAACACATAGGCCACTTTTTACCGCAGGAAAACAACTACTACCATGGGAAAATGAGTGGCAGCGGTTGAAACCGCTGGGCGGAAATCAAGTATGCTATAAATGTTTAAAATCATTCATCATAAGTACCAAAGCAGATTTTCGACTATTGAGAAGTAAAATGACTACAACACTATGAGATTTATAGCTATGTTTGTGGTCACCTTTAGTTTTGGTTTAGTTGAAGCAACCCAACTTGAAAATAATCAGAAATTAAGGATTATATTTTTGTTTAAGTTAAGTTAGGCACCGATAAACGCTCATGGTAGAATCAACTAGCCTTTGCAATACAGGGTATCCTAGTGCAGAGTCTAGTACTCAAATTGTTATTCTATTTTATACTCAATAAATAATTTTTCATTTTCATTTATTTTTCAGGGTTCATCAGTACCAATACCACTGCATAGGACTAAAAGCTTAATTCTAGAATATTTACCTGAAGAAAAAAATGGTAGCAATATTGATGTCACAGATGCTTTTAAAGTTTATCCTCAACATGGCAACTATGTAAATAATTTAAGTAGTACTGAAAATAATATAAGTAGTAATAAAAATGAATATGACAATCTCATAGATACTAATGATGAAGATGATCAAAAATCATGCAACGATGAATCACTAGCCTTTGATAGTGAAACCACAGAAATTAACATAAAGAACGAATTATTTGATGACGATGAAGACATAATACCTTTAAAGCATTTAAAAATAGAAAAAGGCACATACGCAGAAATAAAGGAATTAAAAGATGTGTTCAATGTGAAATTGACAAAGCGAAAACACAAAAAGTTTAGTACGAAACAAGACAGAAAACCAAAGATAAATAAATGTAACAAATACAATGAAAAATTCGAAAAAGACTTTGAAGAATTCTCAAAGTTGTACAATGTTAAAGTGATATGCCTCTCGAAAGAGGAGCAAATTAGGAAAGTGCAAGAAAGAAAAGACTCTAAAGAGTTTAAAGACAGTAGGTTTTCTTGCGACGTCTGCTACAAAGGCTTCATGTCAGAGACCGCTCATAAACGACATATGAAATCTCATGATCCGGTAAGGTTTTTAACTTTCTCTACTCTCTTAGGGTATCAGTTCTTACGACGACCGAGGTGGCGCAGTGGTAGTGCGACTGCCTGCGACGCAAAGGTTCCGGGTTCGATTCTCGGTGGGACACACACAAAAGTTGATATTTTTCTCATTGTGAATTTGTTCCCAGTCGGGTTAAGACATTGCAGGGTGAACCAACTGATTGTCCGAAAAGAAATGGTTCCGTGCTTCGGAGGGCACGTTAAGCCGTCGGTCCCGGTTGCTGTCTATGATTACTTAGACGGCGGTCGTAACACAACCACGTCAGAGGCCTACTAGTAGTAGTAGGCGGTTGAAAAACTTTGACACCAGGGTTCATCGGGTCGTTGGACGACTCGGTATCCCACACGAAAAGAGAAGAGAGAGAGTTCTTACATACATACATACATCAGCTTATTGCAGTCCACTGCTTATTTATTTATTTTAAACTTACACTAACAGTCTTAGCCAAACATATAAGCATTATGATTTATGACTAGATCACAGATATCTTAGTATATTACAATAATACTACTTCTAGTAAAACATTCTTCTAGAAATTGTCCTGCCGATGCTAGGAATCTGCTCTCATTTGACGCAAATATATCAACATCTGTGTTAGTCATTATTTTGTTTAAGAGTGTTAGTCCTTCAACGAGTGGTGATGCAGATAACGACTTGGTTCGCCATAGGACACGATCTCCCGTTTTCGCCATCCAGTCGCTACCAGCCGCCATTTTTAAGTCATCAGTCCATCTGGCCGCCAGTTGTTATTGAAAAAAAATTGAATTGACTCTCTTAGGGTATTGCCATACTACTCACTATGCTTGGCAGGCGGATTGGCTAGCGCAGTGCAAGATGTAGCACTCACAGGGAATGCTGCTGCCTATTCCCTGAATGATTTATCCCTCAGTCGCTTTTTACAACAACCATGAGTAGAATTAGGGTGCTGGTATTCTAAGCCGGCATTTAGAATTTAGAATGGTGTTTTTTAAAGTCACTTTTCTTTTACGTATATTTCGTATTATTTTTATTCCCATGGTATAATTCCCAGAGTAGCGGCTCGTTCGTGTGCCCCGTGTGTCACATGCGCTACCCGACGCAACGGAATCTCAACACACACGCCAGGCAGCATAAGAAAATATTTGCGTGCGCGCTATGCGACCAAGTCAACGTCGACACGTGAGTGTCTTGTCCAGTACGGCCATCCCAATAAGCCAAATTTGACAGCTGTCAAATTCGTGCTTACGCTATGGCAGAGGAAGCATTTTCCTTTCGTTGACATCTCTTTTAGTATGGAGATGGCAGCTGTCAAATACGACTTATTGGAACGGCGGGCGACTTACTTTAGGGTTTTTGAATATCTGACCAATTTATAGATATACATACATACATAAATCACGCCTATATCCCTTACGGGGTAGGCAGAGCGTTAACGGCCGTAAAACAGATATTAACACCACGTCTGACAAAAGTTTAAGGGTCAAACAGATAACTGTGTATCACTATAGTGACAGGTTGTCAGCCCATCGCCTAAAATTGCAATACACACACATCTAACCCTCGACTCCTTTAGTCGCCTCTTACGACACCCATGGGTAAGAAATGGGGTGATGCTATTCGAAGCCGGCACCACACGGCATTTATAGATATAGGGTAAGATTTTTAGAAATAAGCGGGTATTTTTTCCTCGCTCGTTGCTAATCATTTTGTCCAGGTAAAAAGTTGCGTATTTTTGCCAAGAATAACTCTAACGATAAAATAATTTTTGAAATCAGTCTTAAGCGTGTTTAGAATAGCATCACCCCATTTCTTTCCCGAGGGAGTCGTAAGTGGCGACTAAGGGACTTGAGGATGCGTATTGCAATTTTAGGCGATGGGCTGACAACCTGTCACTATGGCAAACCACAATTTTCCGAATGTCCCTCAAATTTTTGTCAGACGTGGCGTAAATGTCAGTTTTTTGCGGCCAGGGATTAAAGGCGTGATATGTGTATGTATGTATGTGTATGTAAATTTGGCCGTATGACTGATCTGTCAAATTTGACAAGATAAGTACCAACTCTTACAGACTTTAAGCGAGATTTCTTGTTGTATTTCAGTACCAGAGCGAAACTCCACTCGAGATGGCACAAGGGAGTGAAGTTTCCTTGCAAATTGTGTGACAAAGAATTCAAGTGAGTAACCACGGCCACAACTGTCCACTGCTGGACATGAGCCTCACCTTATTAACTACTCACCACGCGTGGCAAGCGTATTGGTGGGCGCAGTGCAACTTGTTGCATTCACAGAGATCACTGTAGAACATTCCGTGGATGAATTTATTCTTTAGTAATGTTTTACGTGCTTAATTTTTTTATTTGGGGTGATGCTAATTGCGCCGGCAGTCATAAGTAGCAAATATTTATAGTAGCCGACTACCGTCTAATCGGCTTAAAATCAGCCAACTAATCGCCGTCTACAAAAATGGCCGAATTTATTTTAACTAGTAATAATTATATTCAAAATTAAACCACACCTATTTCAATTAATAGAAAGGCTTAAAAAATATGCTTAAGCGCGATTTCCTTTTCTAGAACGTCACAGAAGTTCCCTACTTCTAACTTTTCAAGTTAACAAGTTCCACAGATTCGAATGGGAATTGTATCTGAAGGATCCTTACATTATCCCGAGTGTCATAGGCTAGGCTTTATCTCAGAAAGCAGTTGTATTATTTAGTTTTTTAATTTATTAACTATACTTTTTATAATCCATGACATATGAGCGGGGTGTTAACAAAAATGTTGCTATTTCCGGTCCGTTTCTTTGCAAAACAGCTTATACAGGGTGTAAGGGATGGTGTACGAAAAACTTTACAGGCCTGATCACACGATGAAATTAAACTGAACAACTTTTACTAAGAAGTCTATGTTGGGAAACGGTTTTTTTTTCGAGCTTCCCTTAATAAGTCAGTCAGCTATTTGGGAGTATGGAAGGTCGAAACTATTTTCTCGTTTACCAACATAATAGAAAAAGTTGTTCAGTTGTATGGTCTGATCATGCCTGCAAAGTTTTCTGGTCGTCCCTTACACATCGTATTTTAAACATGATATTTCTCATCAACAGCTTATGTATGTTTGTTTGTCCTCAAGTATCTCAGAAATGTACACTTATGTATGTTTGTTTGTCCTCAAGTACCTCAGAAATGTACACTTATGTATGTTTGTTTGTCCTCAAATATCTCAAAAATTTACACTTATTTTGTTGTATCATGATATCTTCAACAGTTGTTCTTTGCAGTGCCAACACGACATATCTCTCTCATATGCGCGAGGTTCACAAGCCAGTCACTTGTGCGCAATGCGGACAGAAGCTGTTAGGAACAAACGCGCTCAACAAACACGCCAGCATACACGCAGACACACAGGTTAGTGGGACTAAAATGTAGGAAAACTTTTTTTTATTTAATCATTATTTAAGGAGTTTTGTCAAAATATGACAATGCCACTCCATTGTGCAACACATAGTATAAATCACAAAACAAAAAAGAATAAAGAAATAAACTATACTGATGGTAGGTACCCGCAGAAGGTGCTTTCGTCTTCTGCGAAGACCTATCAATACAACCCTGTACAGCATTCTGGCTACTTCCGACAAGGGAGAAGCCAGAACACTATGAGTTGGTTAAGTATCAGATTATAGTTGCGACGCGAAAGCGAGCAGCCCGTTTCTCGCGAGATTGCAAATACATGTTCATAACAAAGTATACTAATAAATTGAGTAAATTAATGAAATGAAAATGAAATGAAAAATTTGTTTATTTGTATGTATGATACGCAGTAAAATTCGTGACAAAAAATCCCTGTAAATATGTGACAAACGTCCTATGTTATGAAACTACAGGCTACAAGTCTACAGGTGAAATTCTTAGTACATTGCGTAGCCGGTTCAAATGCCTGGTATCATAATGGCTAACCGACTATGCAATGAACATCGAATTTCACTTGTAAAATTGTAGCCTGTGGTTTGATAATATCGGACACAGACAGTTTCTCGCGAAATTGCAAAGACATGTTCATAACAAAGTATACTAATAAATTGAGTAAATTAATGTATATTGATACGCAGTAGAATTCGTTGCAATAAAATCCTTGTAAATTTGTGACAAACGTCCTGGCCGCTGTAAATATAATTATATCCTGAGAGTCATTTTTGTGAACGACAGGTCGAGCACTTTTCATTAGAATTGCAAACAGAAACTCAATGGTAATTGAAATAAAGGTGACATTAGCTAGAATGACAAACAGCTCCCACGGTCACAACCACAGAAAACAGAAAAGAGTTAGAATGGCGATCTTCAGCCGTTCGTACGAGAACCAGCGTCGCCGATTTTTCCCCACCTTTCACCTATCACTACATCTCCAACTAATCAAGATGACGCTTACGCACACATAATCGCGGCCACTACGGCTTGCGTAAATTCAAAATAACCAATCACGCGCATGCACGCATACACGTGCCGGTTTTTATAGCTTATGTGTGAGTGACCATGTAAACTCAACTAGGGACACGGCTATCGATAAACTGTTATCGATATTGAATTATGAATTACACAATTGCATACAAAAGTCAGGTAGCAATATTAAAATAAATTATAATCATGTCTGTATACCTCACGGTGTAGGCAGAATGTCAACGGCTTATTCAAACCGTCATTATATAATTTCTGAACGAATAAAAGTGTGTTTTGCTGTAAAGATTTAATGTTTTACCCGCTTTCATAAAAGGAGGTTTATCAATTCGAAACGTAATTATCTACACTAATATAATAAAGAGGAAAGATTTGTTTTTTTTTGTATGTAGGTATGTAATCGATAAACTCCGGAACTACTAAACCGATTTCAAAAATTCTTTTACTGTTAAAAAGCTACGACATACTTGAGTAATATAAGCTACTTTTCACCACAAGAAAATGCCTTATTCCGATGGGAAAACGATAAGAAGCGAGAAAACGGGGAAATATAGCGAATATTACCCAAATTAGCCAAACAGCTCAACGGATCATCGCGAAATTTGGCACTTAAATTGCTTTTATATCAGAGATGGATATGAACTACATATTGTCAGCACTTGAGGATCTGGAGTATCTGATGGAGGACATCAGGAGCATGGCTAAACTATATGAGATATGAAAATGGCTTCATAGCAAAAGTTGTTCAGCATGATGGGCCGCTTTTACTGGCACATGGTCATCGAGGATCTGGAGTACCTGATATAATCCACAAGATCCCATCCAAACTATATGAGATACGAAAATAGCTTCATAGCAAAAGTTAACTAAAAACGTTCTCTTCCAGACAGTCGCTTTTATCTGTCTACCCTACTACCCTATTCTCCCCTACTGAACTAAAGTGATACTTACATATGACTGTATGGATACTACTTTTTTAAGTGGTATTGCACCGTCTAATAAATATATGGGGGGGGGTGATCACGTATGCGAGGACATTTCTCAAATCTTTAACTCTCGCTCTAGCTTAAAAAACCAATATACCAATATACATACGTATACCTCTTTTTCGAAGGCGCTTGAAATTATGATCGCCACTTTTGCGATATTTCAAAGATATTTTTATTATTTATTGCGTGCACAATTTATAAAATTTATCTCGACCCAATAACATTAACATTACTTAAGACCTTCGCTTTTAATATAACTTCGAAAACATATCGATATCATTTTACACTACGCCCAACACTAGAACTGATACCGGACCGCAGCGGAGTACATTGCGTGTTCGAACTGAAGTGGTAGAAATAACGAGCGCACGCAGCCCGCAATGTATGATTTTTGTGACAGGAATTATTTGAATGACAATTTGAGACATTTTTGCTTAATTATCGTAAAAATAAGAAGGTTTTTTGCTTCCCGGTGGAAGGAAATGCCTCCTTTTTGAACACTACAGCGTTGACTTCTTAATCTACAAGTAATTATTGCACAACTCGGCATTATCACTTAATTTTGTACGTTGCGCGTCACAGTAGTTTCCTCCGTTGGAGCACGCGGGTGAGTGATCGACGCGATTGCGTGTTTGCGAGTAAATATGAGCAGATGCACAAAATCGTGGCGCGCCTGCCCCGCCCACATCGCCATTCTAACTTTTTTCTGTTTTCTGTGGTCACAACCGGCGGCGTTAGTAGTGATGGGCGAATGTGAATGATTTATTCGAATGATCATCGAATAGAGAGGTATTCGAATTATTCGATAGTGTAAAAGGACTATTCGAATGAAAAACAATAATTCGAATGAATTCGACTCATTCGAATGAATTTGGACGATTTGTATTTAAATCGCATTGAGAATAATCGTAATGAAATTAAAATATGAAAAATAAAACTAAGTACATAAATATGTAAAAAACAATAAATTTTAATGAGATCTTGTATATCCATACTAATATTATAAATGCGAAAGTGTGTTTGTTTGTTTGTTTGTTTGTCTTTCTTTCACGTTACAACAGAGCGATATCATGCAGTGTTTTTTAGGTGTGCAGTTAGGTGAGAGGCTGGAGAGTGACATAGGCTACTTTTTATCCCGGAAAAACATATTTTTCCCATCGGAAAAGCGATTAATGTTTAGCAATAGAATACACCCATACTACGAACATAGATGAGTATCATGCAGCGATGTAAAGCATTTTTTTTTTTGAGAGCAGCTAAATGAAAAGCTGGTGAGTGACATAGGTTATTTTTTATCCCGGAAAAACATATTTTTCCCTTCGGAAAACCGATTAATGTTTAGCAATAGAATACATCCATACTACATACATAAATGAGTATCATGCAGCGATGTAAAGCATTTTTTTTTTGGAAAGCAGTTAGATGAAAAGCTGGTGAGTGTCATAGGTTACTTTTTATCTCGGAAAAACATATTTTTCCCATCGGAAAACTGATTATTGTGTAGCATAGAATACATCCATACCACATAAAAAAGATGTATATACAGGATGTAAGGGACAGCCCTCCGAATACTGATATTCCCATAGTAAATGCAGTGAGCTGATTGTGATTTTGTATGGGATATAGAAAAAAAGAATTTAATCTATGGCAGGTTGTTCAGTTTCATGGTTTGAATACACCCAATCAGTATTCGAAGGGCTGTCACTTACACCCTGTATAGCACTACTATGAGAATGTCTCTTGAATATGAGTTTTGGGATATGAATGTGGCTTTAAGGGTGATGTGGGTATGTACTTGAGATACTTCTTACCACAGTAGTAAAGTTAATTTCTACAGTTAAACATGATTTGAAAGTCCATTTCTATAATAATAACCATTTTTAGCACAGTAAGTTTGCCCTGCGTATACTTGCGAAGACACATAATAAACTTAAATTTTTTGGTACCATAGTCCTGAAAATTGAAGACTAGGCAAAATCATTATACTGCGTATTCATATTATTATAATTCCAATCCAAGAACATCCATCCCCAAGTTAATTTGGTTTGGAGCTAATATAGGTTTTCAAATCCTTGATTACATACCCACTCCTTTCTTTCATGTCTTCTTGGAGCATGTTTGTATGTAATAAAAATTTCAAAATAGCAGGAATATTAAAAAAAAATTAAAGCTATATAGCAATCTATACTTTCTTATTATTTATTAACCACCAATATAACACTAGGCAATATTCACAATATTCATAAGGTAGCTATACTCTATGGCGACATAGAGCGCTGAGTGTAATAGCTAGGCATAAATATAGGTGTATTGGTAGTTTAGTAGTATTGCTAGATGTAGCGCTGCATTGTGTAATAATGCAGGTTATGCCAAATTATATCGCTGATATAATTTGGCATAACCATTACTACTATATTTGTATTATAATATTCGCGTAGGAGTTAAATAAGTGACCCATAAACGTAATTTTAATAGAGACGCAGTCACTAAACCGGAAAGTAATGACCTGTGTTGTGTGTGCTGTCGCCCTGTTTAGAATACACAACTAATTAATAAAACTCTATGAGTACGCGGGCGAAGCCGCGGGTAACAGCTAGTCATTTAATAAATACAAAAAATCATTCGAACGATTCATTCACTATTTTCATTCGAATGAATTTAATCGATCGAAAACCATCCGAATAGCGAATGATCATTCGAATACCATTTACAAATTCATTCGAATAATTTGATTGTCCGTTTTTAGAACAATCGCCCACCACTAGGCGTTATTCATTCTAGGCAATGCTACTCGTACCTTTATTTTAATGGGAGTTCTTCTGTTGACAGTTCTGAATGTCGAACCAGAGGGCACTGTGCTAAACTGAAAATTTGACGTTTCAATATGGCTGGCGGCAGCCATAGTTTTGTCTTAAGTTCCGCTTCACGTTGTGTTCGTTACTAATTTATTTCTATAAGTTTGATTTGCTACAAAATAAACTTGTCGTCTTGCTATTATATTGAGTGTCATTCATGTAAGCAAACAAAAAATCTATAAGACATTTAGAACGATTACATAAATACAAAATAAAGAATATTTTGTAAAGTGGTACAGATTTTCATGTAAAGGATCGTTATTTCAATTAAGCTGAGCGCCCTCTGCATGACACTCGAGAATCTCTAGAAAATTTCCCATCACGAGCAGTTCTTTTTTGAATTTCTATGCAAAATTGTTCGAGCTGTCGCTCACGAAACGTACTTTTAGTCAAAACAGAGTAGTATACAGGGTTATTTTTTATTCACCCCGGAAATTTTACAGGGCGATTTCACTGATGATTTTGAACAACTTTTATTATGAGGTCACCTGTGAAATCGCGAAAAGAAATCCAGCTGCTCCATATAAAAATTCATACCTACTCGACCAAAATGTATGGAACAGCTGGATATTTTTTCGCGATTTCGCAGGTGACCCCATAATAAAAGTTGTTCAGAATCATGAGTGAAATCGGCCTGTAAAATTCTCGGGGTGAATAAAAAATAACCCTGTATATCTTAAATGGTGAAAATCTTGAGGAGGTATGTATGTATTGACATAAAAAAGAGAATAGAATGAATGTGACATAAGTAAAGTACTAACTGACTCAGTGTGGCAAAAAAGAAAAAAAATGTGAAGGTAGCCATAAAATTTTTGTTAACTGGTGTGAAATAAAATATATAAAACCGAGTAAATTTTAATTTCAAATTTTAAATTTTATGCCGTGTGATGCCGGCTTAGAATAGCATCACCACATTTCTTTCCCGTGGCAGTTGTAAGAGGCAACTAAGGGACTCGAGGGTGTGTATTGCAATTTTCACTATAGCGATACACAATTTTCCAAATGACCCTCAAATATTTGTCAGACGTGGCGTAAATTACCGGCCGTTTACGCTCTGTCTACCCCGCAAGGGTATATAGGCGTGATATATGTATGAGTAAATTTTATTTATTTATTTTGATAAAAAAAAACCTAAAATGTAAAGACCAAATGTGATAGTTTAAAATAAACCAGGAGGACCAAGGAATTCTAAAAGAGAAAATAAAAGGGCAAGACTGTGATTAAATGAAACCTTTTTTCTTAAATTACAGAATAAATGCGACAGATGCTCAGTCTTGTTTCAAAATTCAACGGCGCTAGAAAGACATCTGCGGGACAACGAATGCGATGGGAACCAATCGTAAGCATGCAACATACATACATACATACACATATCACGCCTTTATCCCTTTCGGGGTAGGCAGAGCGTAAACGGCCGCAAAAAACGGACATTTACGCCACGTCTGACAAACATTTGAGGGTCATTCGGAAAATTGAGTATCGCCATAGTGACAGGTTGTCAGCCCATCGTCTAAAATTGCAATACACACCCTCGAGTCCCTTCGTCGCCTCTTAAAACAATGAAACATCTTGTCTTGTCACTTGTTGTCTCTTCTCTTAACTTGCATATTCTTCCACTTGCTCCGACTCATCATTTTCCCAACTCTAGACCTTCTCTTATAGATATCATTATTGCTTCCAAACCTAATTCTGTTTTGTCTCATGGACAAATGACCGCTCCATTTTCTTACCATGATCTCATATTTCTGGCCTATAAGGTGCGTCCTCCCAAAGTTAAAAACAAAGTCACTCTTCAGCGTAACTTTCGTAACATGAATCTGGATCGCTTAAGGGAGGATGTTAAAAATATTGACTGGTCACCAGTACTATCAGCTGATAGTGCTGACGCCAAGGTTTCTGCATTTAACTTGATTCTCAATAATTTATACGACACTCATGCGCCTGTTCGCCCCGTGCGGGTTAGGCATGCACCAGCCCCTTGGCTGACCGATGCAATTAGACGAGTTATGTCTAAACGAGACAGGGCCAAGAGTAGGCACAAGAAGGATCCAACAGATTTAAATTTAATTGCCTATAAAAAACTGCGAAACATCTGCAACAGGATGTGTAGGGACGCTAAACGCCGCTACATCCATTCCTCACTGGACTCTTTGTCACAAGCTCAAACATGGAAATTTTTGATGTCCCTAGGTGTAGGCAAAACCACGAATACTGCCATAGGTATCGTGGACTTAAATTCACTCAACAAGCATTTTTCCACTGCACCAGTTACGCTTGATGACGCCACTAAATCTACTCCTCTTGCATATCTATCACATCTTGCCCCACCAGATTGTTCCCCGTTCAATTTTCAGTCAGTCGCTGACGAGGATGTTAAAAAGAGCATCCTTTCCATATCCACGAAGGCCGTAGGTGAGGATAACATAAGTCTTAACATGCTCACACCAGTGTTGAGTGACATTGTACCAGTCATCACACACATTATAAACTTTTCTTTGATGGTCAATGTTTTTCCTACCGCATGGAAAAAGGCTTTTGTGATTCCTCTACCGAAAACCTCAAATCCCACCTGTCTTTCCCACTTCCGTCCTATTTCTATTCTTCCTGTCCTCTCCAAAGTCCTGGAGAGTATTGCGCATAAGCAACTCTACTCCTTCCTAGTCACCAACAACCTCCTCTGCCCTTTTCAATCCGGATTCCGTCCCTCACACAGTACAGTTAGTGCCCTGCTGAATGTCACAGAGGATATTCGCTTGGCGATGGACAACACAAAGCTCACTATTGTCACACTACTGGACTTCAGCAGTGCTTTTAACTCTGTAGACTTTGACATCCTTCTAGCTTCCCTCCGCTCTATTAACATTTCTTCTTCTGCGATTGATTGGTTTCATTCTTATCTTCATGGCCGTCAGCAGTGTGTGAAAGCCAACGATGATTCATCGGAGTGGTCTAACTTAACTGCTGGCGTACCACAAGGCGGTGTGCTCTCACCTTTACTTTTCTCCATTTTTATTAACAATATCTCACGTGTTATTTCTTCTTCCTACCACCTGTATGCAGATGACCTACAAATTTATAGACACTTTTCTCTACTCGAAGTATCTCAAGCTATTGAGGCTGTAAATAAAGATCTGGAATCTGTTCAGACTTGGGCTAAAACCTTTGGGCTACTTGTGAACCCTAGCAAATCACAGGCTTTGATAATTGGTAGTAGTAGGTTGCGATGTAGACTTGATCCTGCAAGTATTCCACTTGTCTATTACGATGGCATATGTATCCCATATACTGACAAGGCTAAGAATTTGGGCGTCATATTTGACTGCCATTTATCTTGGTTATCTCACATTAACGAGGTGAGCAAGCGCATGCACTATTCCTTTCACTCTCTTAAGCGACTCCAGAACTTTCTTCCACTAAAAACTAAAATCATGCTTGCACAAGCACTTCTTCTTCCCATTCTTGACTATGCTGATGTCTGTTATCTGGATGCGACGGAAGAATTACTCAATAAGCTTGAGCGACTACAAAACTTGGCTATTAGATTTATTTTCGGTCTTCGTAAGTTCGATCATGTCTCAGAATTTCGTGCTCAGCTTAAGTGGCTTCCAATTCGCCTTCGCCGCGATGTGCACATCCTATCCACTCTCTATAACATCCTTCACAATCCTGCCACTCCCGACTATCTCCGCTCCCGTTTCCACTTCCTTCCCCCTGATCCCCGCCCTAGGCGCGACTGCATCACTAAGGTGCTGGAGTGTCCAAGAGCGAATACTAGATTTCTTTTTAACTCTTTTTCCGTTAAAGCTGCACAGCTCTGGAATGATCTTCCTAAGACTGTACAGGAAAGCCCATCTATTTCCGTATTTAAAAAGCGAGTAAAAGAGCACTTCATTTCTCAACAACCTTAAATATTTATGTATGTTTATGTATTTTTATAGTATTTATGTAAATTTGTTTATTTATTCATGTAAGTTTATATATATTATTTGTATGCATGTTAAAATATTTTACAGAGTTATATATTCATTTATTTTGTTAAATTTATTTCGTATTGCCTATTTGCCCCAAAAGTTTAAATTCTCTCACAAGACATGGGTTGGCTGGAAGAGATCTCTTCTTTAGAGATAAGCTCGCCTTTGCGACAAAAATTGTACATTTTTTTTCTGTGTATTGTTTGTGCAATAAAGAATATTATATTATAAACATCGTGTACCAATATAGCACAAACTAGATTTCCGCCCAGCGGTTTCACCCGCTGCCACTCATTTTCCCGTGGTAATGGTTGTTTTCCCGCGGTAAAAAGTAGCCTATGTGTTATTCCAGGTTAAACTCTACCTTTGTTCCAAATTTCATCCAAATCGGTCAAGCCGTTTGAGCGTGAAGAGGTAACAAACATACATACACACATACAAATAAAAAGTGTCCAATGGAATAACACATTCCAGGTTAAACTCTACCTTTGTTACAAATTTCATCCAAATCGGTCAAGCCGTTTGAGCGTGAAGAGGTAACAAACATACATACACACCCACAAACTCTCAGATTTAGAATATTAGTACGTGTTAGTACGGATAAATGGATTCGAATAGTATTAGAAAGTGAGATACTAGTGACTAACTAAACTGTGAGAGATACGAGTGGTTAGACTAGGTCACTAGTTGCAGTCTGGCAGCTAAATCAAATTACTACTGATTCAAAAATACGCCTCCTTGGTCAGCGGCGGACGCACGGGTGAATATAATACGAGTCTAACACATATAATTGGTTTCAGCTTGCGCCTGAAACCGTGTATACTTTGTGGCGAGAATTTCGGCTGTCGGAGTAGTTTGAGCGAACACATGAGACACAAACATAGCGGCACCGGAGACACCTTCACCTGTGAATTGGTAACTATTTGTATTTAGACTTACAGTGCTCCATTTTATTATTTCCATATAAATGATGGGAAATTTTCTAGAGATTCTCAAGTGTCATGTAGAGGGCGCTCAGCTTAATTGAAATAACGTTTCTTTACATGGAAATCTGTACCACTTAACATAATATTCTTTATTTTGTATTTTATGTAATCGTTCTAAATTTCTTATTGTTGTTTTGTTTGCTTACATGAACGACACTCAATATAGGTAATAGCAAGACGACAAGTTTATTTAGTAGCAAATCAAACTAAAAGAACACAACGGAAACGGAACTTGAGACAAAACTATGGCTGCCGCCAGCCATATTAAAACGTCAAATTTTCAGTTTAGCACAGCGCCCTCTGGTTTGACATTCAAAACTATCAACAGAACTGTCAACAGAAAAACACCCATTACTGGGCCGATGGCGTAGCGGATAGTACCCCTGCCGTGATCCCCACAAGACACAAATATTTATTAAGTTATTTTCAGATACTTGTGTTTAGTCTGGGTGTTTCTATGTATAATATGTATTTATTTACAAAACAAAGTATTTATATATTAATATTAGCTATCTAGTTCCCATAGTACAAGCTTTGCTTAGGGGCTAGATGGCGGTGTGTTAATTGTCCAGGATATTTATTATTATTATTAATAAGTAATCGAAAAATGTTGACTGTGACTGGACAGTACCTACATTGTAATACGTGAACTTGCAGAAGGAAACTTAAAACATGCATATTGGAAATGCTGCCTATCCATTAATGGGAGTTCTTCTGTTGACAGTTCTGAATGTCAAACCAGAGGACACTGTGCTAAACTGAAAATTTGACGTTTCAATATGGCTGGCGGCAGCCATAGTTTTGTCTCAGGTTCCGTTTCACCTTGTGTTCGTTACTAATTTATTTCTTTTAGTTTGATTTGCTACAAAATAAACTATTATATTGAGTGTCATTCATGTAAGCAGACAAAAAATCTATAAGAAATTTAGAACGATTACATAAATGATACAGAATGGTACAGATTTTTATGTAAAGGAACATTATTTCAATTAAGTTGAGCGCCCTCTTCATGACACTCGAGAATCTTTAGAAAATTTCTCATAATATTTTTATGTTTAAAGCCCTATCCTAGTATTGTTATACACTCACACACACTCGCACGTATTTCATATAGCTCTGCTAGGGCCTTAAACATAGATAATTTTCGTTTGTAACAAAGCAGAATATTTTTTGAATAGAAAACCAAATTTTAAACATTTCTCGTGTTAGGTATACAATTTTAGAAAATTCTTGTATACCTAACACTGGAAGTATTTTAAAATTTGATATTCAATTTATTGCGGGTTTTCATCGCTTAGACTACATTCAAACTGTAAAGATAGAATAAGTCACCGGGTATTAGTTGCAAAACTAACCCGGTAGATGGAGCCGTGCCACGCGTTACTGGCATTCAAATACACTTGCATAATTGGCGGGCAAGAAACGAGCTGTGGTAGCCCAGATGGAATAGGCGTCGCCACTAGTAATGCGAAAGTCGCAGGTTCAAATCCTGCCAGCGCTTGAAAATTTTGCAAGTTTTCAAATATATTTTTTAATTTCAGTGTAACTCAGTATTTACATCGGACCGATCGCTGGGCGCGCATTTCGCTGCGGCGCATTACGCGCTCAAACCGCGCGCGAAGCCAGCGCAGCAAAAAGAATACCTCTGCGAATGGTGCGCTAAGAGTTTTCCGGTAAGTCATTAACGAATGCCGTGTGAGGCCGGCCTAGAGTAGCATCACCCCATTTCTTTCCCGTGGGTGTCGTAAGAGGCGACTTAGGGAACAAGTAATCAAAAAACTGTACGAGAAGAATCTAGTAATGTACAAGACGTATCGTATTCGCAAAAAATAATATGATAAGTTCTTAGGATTGCTATACACTTCGAAAAATAAATCTATCGAGCAAACTTTCTTTAATCGTGTTTTCCTGCGACAAAAATCTACCTCTACCTATTGAATAATCATTATACATAAAAATAAGATATTTGGCAATTCCGCTCTGTTCTCACACACAGGATTTGCCATTAGTGGGAAAGGGACGTTTAAAAGTTCGAGGCAGGCCCTTAAGGCGAGTGTAGCCGTCAACGACCTCGACGGTGGCGCCACTTCACAAAAAAAAGTTTTCTGTTTATACAAACAATCTATCAGAATGTCCGATGCCCAAGTTTTTAGTTTTATCCTAAAGTAAAATTAGAACCTGCAAACCCAATGAAATATTCGTTGCAATTGAAGTTATGGAAAAAAGTGCCTAAAAACAACCACTTTTGGTATTAATCGCCATAACTTTAATTACAGCGAATATTGAATTGAGTTTGCAGGTTCTAATTTTACTTTCGGATTATACGAAAAACTTGGGCATCAGACATTCTGATTGATTGTTCGTATAAAGAGAAAACATTGTTTTTGTGAAGTGGCGCCACCGTCGAGGTCGTTGACGGCTACACTCGCCTTAATGCATACATACACATACCACGCCTATAATCCCTTGCGGGGTAGGCAGAGCGCAAACGGCCGCAAAAAACGGTTATCTACGCCACGTCTGACAAATATTTGAGGGTTATTCGAAAAATTGTGTATCGCCATAGTGACAGGTTGTCAGCTCATCGCCTAAGATTGATAAACACACCCTCGAGTCCCTTAGTCGGGTCTTATCGTATTCCCCAAAGAAATTGCGTGCATCCAAAAAATACCCATTTTTCTCACGGCCCGCCCTTAATGGTTTTTTTATTTTTTTTTAATTTCTAGACGGCGTTGCGGCTGAAACTGCATCACCAGCTGCACTCAGACGAGCGGCCGTACAAGTGCAACATATGCACTAAACTACTCAAAACTAAAGCCGGTCTCGAGGTAAGATAGATAGATAGATGAACACTGTGTTGCTTACAACATACACAACAGAAACCAAACCATACAGAAAACATAAGACCAAAAGTAAGCAAAGGCGGCCTTATCGCTTGCAGCGATCTTTTCCAGGCAACCATTACATAAAAATAGAGACAAAAAAGAAAAGATTTGTAAGTAGTTGCATAAGCAAATTAACAGTAAAATTATTAAATTGAAAAAATAAACGCATTTCGTAATCATGTATTTGGTTCAGTGCCGTGTGATGCCGGCTTAGAATAGCATCACCCCATTTCTTTCCCGTGGGAGCCGTAAGAGGCGACTAAGGGACTTGAGGGTATGTTTTGCAATTTTAGGCGATGGGCTGACAACCTGTAACTATGGCGATACACAATTTTCCGAGTGACCCTTAAATATGTGTCAGACGTAGTTCTTTATTGTGCATTAACAATACAATAATTGTTGATTTAAAATGTATTTTTTTATATTTTTTTAAGAAACCAACTTTTAGCAAAGTAAGGCCCAGTAAAGTTTAAAACTATTATATACCTATACGTGTTTTAATTTCAGTTTCACATAAACACCCACACCGGCCACCGGCCGTACAAGTGTCGACTCTGCGCAGAGACATTCAAATCGCACGCACACAGGCATAACCATCAGATTATGGTAAGTTGATCTATTGTGCGTCATTTTATTGTCTTATGCCGCGTGATGCCGGCTTAGAATAGCATCACCCCGTTTCTTTCCCGTGGGTATCGTAAGAGGCGATTAAGGGACTCGAGGGTAACATGTGTATTGCAATTTAGGCGATGGGCTGACAGACAACCTGTCACTATGGTCATACACAATTATCTGAATGACCCTCAAATATTTGCGGCCCGCAAGGGATATAGGCGTGATATATGTATGTATTTTATTCTAACATGAAGTATTTGTACCCTTTCATGATATAAGTAAGTATTCGTACGCTTTTATGAAACCAGAAGTAGTCGTTCATTAACCATCCCTCTTTAATATAAGGCTGGTTTATTCACACCATTTATATATGTAGAACTAAAGTTGTCATAAAATAATTTGGCAGCTTTCATAAGAGCTTAATTATTTGACGCTTTAAAAAAAGATATATATTCACGTTCGATGTCCGCGGGCAAATTTGAAGTACCAAGGGTAAGAAACTACTTTGGAGATAGAACCCTTTAAAAAACGATTACCGTACCTGCTAAACAGTTTGCCCGAGAACATCCGACGAGAATTAAATGTAAACAAATTTAAAATATTGCTTAAAAGCCATTTAATGTCACAATTAGAGTAATCAATCTCACTAAGTACACTATTATAAATTGTATGAGACTCATCTGATCCTGCAGACAAACTGTGTAAACAGTTTTGTGGGACTATGTTTAGTTTTAAGATAGTGAACTTGTGTTGTAATAAATTAATAAAATAACGCGTTTTTATAACTCAGTAGTAATCCCACGCTTTTATATTAACAGGAGTATTCGAACGCTTTTATGAAAGCAACAAATATTCGCTCCCTTTCATAAAGTTCGTAAAGGCAGTTTTATTCACAACCTATCATGAAAACAGTAGCATTCTTTCATGAATGTATAACGAACGCTTTTATAAAAGCAGAAGCATTTGAAATCTTTCATAGGGAAGGGCAAAAGTATTAGTACCCTTTCATGAAATAAGTATTCGTACGCTTTAATAAAACCGAAAGTATTCGCTCACTTTCGTTAACACATCTATCTATCTCTATCTGAATAGCCTATATTAGCCTACTGCTGGACATAAACCTCTTCTTTATTGCGCCATTCTTTTCGGTCTTGTGCCACACAACACATAAAAATTGTAGTATTCTTTCATAAATGTAGAACTTACGGTTTCATAAAATAATTTGGAAGTTTTCATAAGAGCAGAAGTATTTGAACGCTTTTATAAAATATGTATTCGTGCGCTTTAATGAAGCAGTAGTAATCCCACGCTTTTATAGTGGCAGGAGTATAAGTACGCTTTCATGAAAGAAAGAAATATTCGCTCCCTTTCATAAAGATCATAAAGGCAGTTTTATTCACAACTTATCATGAAAACAGTAGCATTCTTTCATAAATGTATAACGAATGCTTTTATAAAAGCAAAAGAATTTGGAAGCCTTCGTAAAGGCAGAAGCAATTTGACAAAATATGTTAAATTGAATTTATTTATTAATTAATCAATCAATAAAGAGGAACTGTTGTACATATCAGCTATTATTTTATCTTATGATTAACATCACCTACAATTAGTTTTTCGTAAATTTGTGAAATGTACAGGCGATCAATAAAGTATTCTTAAAATTCTTGTATTTGCATCTTTTAAAACAAGATTATTATTCTACGCTTACTTAAAAGCAGGAGTATTTTGAAGCTTTCATAAAAGCAGACGTATTTGCACCCTTTTATAGCATTCACTCCAATATTATTTTTTTTAAAGAAATATACACATATTTTTTTAAAATGTTACAGAAACACACGACTCGCGAGCGCCGACACAAATGTTCGTCGTGCGACAAATCGTTCGTGACAGCTTCGGACCTCAGAAAGCACGTTCGCTACGTGCACTTGCGGCATCCGAGACCGCATCAGGTCAAGATGAGCAGGAGTAAAACCAATGAAGTTGGACTTGGAGATTGACCACACACTAGTTTAACTCATACTAATTACAAAGTTCTTCTTTATTGGTATAAATATAGGGTGAATTTTTTGTAGTGACCGATATTGAAAACAGAGTACGGACTGGTGATAAGGAACAACTTTCCCTAAGGAACATAAATCGTAATAAGACATAAACATTTTGAGCCTCCATAGTAACCCAAATCAGGTGATCGGTACTTATGCATGGGAGGCCAGTTTTTTTTCTTGTTTCGGTTCATGTTTCTTGGAGAAAGTTGTTCCTTATCATCAGCCCGTCTCGAGTTTTCGATATAATTTTACTACTTAATAATAGAGAAAACTAAGATTGGACTGATGATAAGGAACAACTTTTCCTTAAGGCCGTACGCTCGCTTACGCGGTTTCACGCGCGGGCCAGCCCGCGCGTGAGGCCGCGCGCGGTCTCGCGGGCTCCGCGCGGCGGTCTGACATCGCCGCCATTATTACCCGTCCAAATTTAGAAGGCGCATAGTGCCCAGGTAGTTGTAATATGGCAAGTGTCTCGTGTTCGTACGGGTTATATTATGTCGCGGGTTGCTGAAGCCGCGGCGCGGGTGACCGCAGGCCGCGTCACGGGGCGCCAATCTTGTGTTTTGTCAAATCTGGCCCGCGCGGGACGTCCCGCGCGTGAAACCGCGTGAGCGAGCGTACGGCCTAAGGAACATAGGTCGAAATACGATAAACAAATTGGGTTTCCAATACAAAATTAGCGTGCATCGAGGTGTATAAAAAACGAAATGTGAAATATAGGAATCTAATTTTCATCCAGTGTTAGGTACAAAATGTCCATACAAAATGTGATTTGTAGGATGACTTTGTATTTAAATGAACAATAAAATTGGTAGATTTTTATGTATAAACTTGTTTATTGGAAAATTTATATTAAAATATAGATCTCAACAAGCTAAATGAAACTAGATTTTAAATATTTCAATAAAAACATTTATTTAAGATAATAATGAACTTTTATTTTTATAACCTACTTTTTATGTACTAGCTACACTTTTCTGTCATTGATTGCTGAGACAAAGAATCTTTACTTACTCAGTATTTTCGGATTCTATTCATAAGAAACTCATTTTGAGCAATATATTTTCAAACGATTTACATTCGAATAAGTTGATCACAAAATATTCTATAGACTAACCAAATATTTAAATAATAAAAAACATCAATTCCTTAGCTTCACTAAACTATGTTTTAAATGCAAAAAATCACTTGCGAAAATAAGACTGACTTACATTTATAATAGTCTTTATAAATTAATACTTTGAATTATACAACCACCTCTTGAAAAATTTACATTTTTTTACACCTGTGTCCTGCTATCATTGTACGTACAACTACAATTCTACAGACGAAAAAGTGGCAACATCGCGCCAAAATTAATATTTAAACAGCAACACTGATGAAAATTACAACTACAGGCGTTTTATGAAGCTACAGGTCGACAATTTTACAAGTCACAGCTACAGGCACCTGTAGATTTCCATCGACAAACCATAGGGTAGATTTTTCTTTAAAAAACACAATCGAGCAAGTTTTCACAGGAGTTCATCAAAAGACTTGTAAACTACAACTTGTGAATAATTTTACAGGTCGTCTGACCTAAGTAATTATTTTATAAGTGCAAGATTTCTGCATAAAAATCTATTTAACATGTTCAAAAGTACTGAAAATGCGTTCCTTGACAATTTTTTTTGTTCGAGGCGTTAATTTTTTTATCGTCAATTGTGGATTATTATTATTATTTCACAAAAGTACTATTTTTATGTAATCTATCAGTAATATGATTTTAATTAAAAATATTATTGAATTAACTTTTGTAACTATCTTTTTATAACAATTATCATATCATATAAGTGTCTTATATATTTTGCTAAGTTTTTACAAAAGTATTTTGTGCTATTACATTTGACGATGAATTTGAGTGAATGAATCGATAGTGTTGTACATCGACTTGTAAAACCTGTAGTCGAGATTTTGGAGCGGTACTGACAATGGTAGCTTTACAAGTGTCTTCATAAAACGCCTGTAACCTGTAAATTGTAACAACAAGTGCGCTACAGGCAGATTTCCGCCTGTAATGGTGGACCTGTAACTGTAGCTTGATAATACACGACACTGGTATCATAATGGCTAACCGACTACTCAATGAACATCGAACTTCACCTGTAAAATTGTAGTCTGTAGTTTGATAATATCGGGTACTGGAAATGCATAAATATCGCTTGGTGTACGTTTTTTTTTTATTATTACGGATGGGTTTGCTCTTGAATCTAGTCTAGGTCATAGGACAGAGACAGAGTGTAAGATGGAACGAGCTCACCCAGAAGAAGCCTATTCACTCTTACTTTGAAGAGATTAGGGTTGTATGCGTTTGTTTACACAGACGCAGGTAGTGAGTTCCACTCTTTAGCAGTGCGCATTATAAATGATGACTGGAAGCGCTTAGTCCGAATTGAGTTGTAATGAACGAGACGGGGTGTAGTTGTATCTCCCTCGCTCAGTCCCTCGTGCGCAGTCCCCAGATGGAGGTCCGGCGCGTGCCTACTGTGGGCCGCCCGACCGCGCTGCAAGCAGAACACACAGTCACACACAGCTCGCCATTTATACATACATACATATAACTCAATTTTCACAACTGTGCGTATGGAGCTGTCAAAATATCTCTATGTTGGCAGCATTGGGAGCGTCAGCAACACTATTTTACTCAGATTTAAAAAAAGGTGTTTTTTTTACGCTTAAGTAAATAAGATTAAAGCTAAGACAACATAATATTTAGTATTGGCTATGTATAAATCCAATTTTGAAATCAATTCGAATTCGACTGTGGAAAATTCAAATTGAGATGATGTAACCAATTTGAAGATATTTAAATCTTTAAGATCTTTAAATAAATAAATTATGTATAACTAGCAAATAGTTCACATTCAAATGATAATATTACTAAAAGAATAGGCTATATAACTAAGAGTAGAAAATAGAAATAAAATCGTTAGATTAACAATTTGTGTGTACTGTACTGGAAGGTGACGGCGGGTGCGTGAGAAGGTAAGCTGGAGGGTGAATTCAATACTGACAACCTAATAGTTTTGACAGCTCCATACGCACAGTTGTAAAAATTGAGTACGGGGTGTAAGGGACGTTGTACCGAAAACTTTGCATGCATGATCAGACAATGAAACTGAACAACTTTTTCTATGGAGGATATGTTGGTAAAAGAAATAAATACATCGACCTCCCATACAAAATTCCCGATCAGCTGACTGTCGTGCAATGGATACACGAAAAACATAGTAAAAGTTGTTCAGTTTTATGGTCTGATCATGCCTGCAAAGTTTTCGGCACACCGTCCCTTACACCCCGTATATCACGCCTTTATCCCTTGCGGGGTAGGCAGAGCGTAAACGGCCGCCAAAAACGGACATTTACGCCACGTCTGACAAACATTTAAGGGGCATTCAGAAAATTGTGTATCGCCATAGTGACAGGTTGTCAGCCTCATACACACCCTCGAGTCCCTTCGTCGCCTCTTACGACACCCACGGGAAAGAAATGGGGTGATGCTATTCTAAGCCAGCATCACACGACATACACCTCCGATCTTCTTCTTCAAATTTAAGAGTCAAACTCTTGTCGGTGGAGTAACTTCCAATCTTCTCTCCTCTCCGCCAGTGACTTGACCTCTTGATACGACACGACATTGTCTTTTTCCTTTATCTGGGTAAAGTAAGTGCGTCTAGGTCTACCTCTGCCTCTCTTTCCTTCCACCTTCCCTTCAATAATGTTCTTAATGAAGCTGTCGTGTCGTAGCAAGTGGCCAATCATCTTCCCTCTCCTGTTTTCTATGGTCTTCAGAAGACACCTCCGATACAATAGAGAATAATCGTGCATTACCTGAACATAAACTGGTTGATCTGTATCGCAGGTAACGCTTGTTTCAGCGCACTTAGAGATGCCGTCTGAAGCATTCCCCACACTTCTAAGTATTGCAGCGACGGCATGGCCGACAGTTTGCTGAAAATTACACAAACACATTACACTTTAGGTAGCTACTGATGTACTATACTAGGAATTATAAGAATTCAAAGACTTTTACTTTATTCAAAATAAGATATTTACACTAGGGCAAAACACATATAAACACTAGCTAAAACGCAAATACACATAAGCTTAAAACACAAATACACCCACTCAAAACACAAATATACACGCGCTCAAAACCCCAATACACACACGCTCAAAACACAAATACACACTCGCTCAAGACACAAGAACACGCTCAAAATTGCACAAGCGCACAAAACATAAATACACACTCGCTCAACACAAATACACTCCCTCAAAACTCAAATACACACTCACTCACAAACTAAATTATACACTCGCTCAAAACAAATACACACTCGCGCTCAAATCACAAACACACACCAGCTCAAATCACGAACACACACTAGCTCAAAACACAAATGCACACGCGTTCAAAACAAATACACACTCGCTCAAAACACAAATGCACAAGCGTCTAAACACAAAAACACACACGCGCGGTCAAAACACAAGCATACTTACTCAATTCACAAAAACACTAGCTCAATATATACAAATACACACTTGCTCAAAACACAAATACACACTCTCCTCAAACACAAATCCACACTCGCTCAAAACACAAATACACACACGCGCTCAAAACACAACCACATTTGCTCAACTCACAAATACACACTAGCTCAAAACACAAATTACTCACGTTAGGCTGTGCGGAGGTAGCAAATAGCACCGACTCAAAGCCAGATGCTCTAATCTTGACAACGTGAGTATCGAAGTGACAGCCGGCGCCGACACTCGGGAACAATCTGACAGGTCGAGTTCAACTAGACGAGGTACTCGTTCCACTAGTGTTGCTACCACTGGAACAGAATAAACATACTTATACAACTCATTCTACACTATTTCAAAATTTAATCTAAGCTCTTAGGAAAAGTGGCTGTATCACGCTCGGCTGATTTATGTCATCTTATAAGATAAAAACATGCACCATTTGGGTCCCTCCTAATGCAAAGCGGGCGCGCGGTAGACCCCGAAGGAGATGGAAGGACGACCTACATGCGCATGACCGAAATTGGACGGAATAGGCCCAAAATAGGGAAGAATTGAAAGGGCCTTTGCCCTGCAGTGGGATGACATGGGCTAATAACATAACATATAAGATTTACATTTCAACGATATGAAATCAATTAGAATTTATGCCTAGGGGCAAGAATCAGACCATGAAGTTGAAAAACTTAAATGTTTGTCCTGCAGGGGAGATTTGAGGCGTATGATTTATTAGTAAGTATGATTACTTAGTAAGTATGATTACTTAGTAAAAATTATTTCTTAGTAAGTAAGTATGATTATTTAGTAAGTATGATTACTTAGTGAGTATGATTACTTAGTGAGTATGATTACTTGGTAGGTATGATTACTTAGTAAGTATGATTACTTAGTAAGTATGGTTTCTTAGTAAGTATGATTACTTAGTAAGTTTGATTACTTAGTAAAAGTATGATTACTTAGTAAGTATGATTACTTAGTAAGTTTGATTACTTAGTATGTATGATTACTTAGTAAGTATGGTTTCCTAGTAAGTATGATTACTTAGTAAGTTTGATTACTTAGTAAGTATGATAACTTAGTAAGTATGATTACTTAGTAAGTATAATTACTAAGTAAGTAAGTTTGATTACTTAGTAAGTATGATTACTTAGTAAGATTGATTACTTAGTAAGTATGATTACTCACTGTCATCGGTCATGATCCTAGCGCCGGCCGCGTTCAGTCTCTGTAGTTTAGTAGGTAAAGAGCTGACTAACACTTGTAGCGCTTCCTCTGACAGCCCCGTCCATGATATATTTAGTGATTGTAAGCTGGAAGTTAAACAATCATACATACAAAAATCACGCCTATATCCCTTACGGGGTAGTCGCGTCGCGTAGTCGCGATATTAACAAAACCATACTTTTATAGTTTTTCATATAAGTATCAAAGGCACAATATAGTAGTACTGAGTTACTGAGTTAATAAAACTGTTCCGAATTGACACCACAAAAAAAAACTACATTAACACCACATCTGACAAAAGTTTGAGGGTCAATCAGATAACTGTGTATTTCTATAGCGACAGGTTGTCAGCCCGTCGCCTAAAACTGTAATACACATCTAACCCTCGAGTCCCTTAGTCGCCTCTTACGACACCAATGGATAAGAAATGGGGTGATGCTATTCTAAGCCGGCATCACACGGTATATAAATGGAGTGATGCTATTCGAAGCCGGCATCACACGGCATAGAAATGGAGTGATGCTATTCGAAGCCAGCATCACACGGCATTACTTACTTTTGACATCCTTCTAATATTGAGGTCAGTCCTTCCGCAGTGATTCCTTGGGCCATTGACAAGTTCAGCGTTTCTAATAAATTACATTTACCTGGAAGAAATTATCACTAAATTATAGTCGTTCAAGCAAATGTCTTATAACAACCTCTCTCTCCCTCTCTCTCTTTTCGTATGGGACACCGAGTCATCCAACGACCCGATGAACCTTGGTGTCAGAGTTTTTCAACCGCCTACTACCACTAGTAGGCCTCTGACATGGTTGTGTTACGACCGCCGTCTAAGTAATCATAGACAGCAACCGGGACCGACGGCTTAACGTGCCCCCCGAAGCACGGAACCATTTCTTTTCAGACAATCAGTTGGTTCACCCTGCAATGTCCTAACCAGACCGGGAACAAATTCACAAAGAGATAAATGGTTCCGTGCTTTGGAGGGCAAGTTAAGCCGTCGGTCCCTGCTGCTATCTATAATTACTTAGACGGCGGTAACACAACCATGTTAGAGGCATACTAGTGGTAGTAGGCGGTTGAAAAACTCTTGACACCAGGGTTCATCGGGTCGTTGGACGACTCGGTGTCCCACACGAAAAGAGAGAAGAGGAGAGCAATCAACATACAACTGAAACGATTTTCATCTACTAGACTTCGGCCCAGGAGTGCCAGCCAAGTAAACAAATACATAAATACAAAATTATAGTCTTTTTATTTTGATTTCTATTGAAAAATTTGATTTGATAGTTTACCTATGATACGACAAGTGGCGTCACCTAGCGGCACACTTTCCAAACTCAGTTTCTTCAAGAGCGGACACCTGAGCAACAAGCTGTTGAGTGTTTGTCTGTCTGTCGCACAGATGCTGAGATCCAAGTATTGAATGCGGGAACTTGTTACAGCTGTTGTCGGGTGCCATTCTCCTATCTGAAACGGGAATGTATCCTTTAAACTGTTACGAACAGTGATATAACCGTGGAATGACCTGCCTGACAGTGTAGTTTCGGCAACTAGCATAAATGCATTTAAAAACAAACTAGCCAAACATCAAAAACAGTGTCGTGGCAAATCAAAAAACTTTATACATAAATAACTAAAGTGAACTATAAGTGCTATAATTATAGTGATGAACTTGAACAATGAATAGGATACAGGCATTATCAGTTGAACTGCCTGCCCGTTCAAATAAATAATAATAATAATACTAAGTTTAGGCTTTTTGCAGAAAAGATTTGTATTACACCACGGCCTATGAAAATGAATTAACTTTATTCAATGTAGGATAGTATTATCACTTATTGACGTCATGATCCGTCATTGTAAAAAAATGAAATTTGTATAACTCAGTTTTCTTTTTTTTTATAACAATTTTGTATTGTCCTAATAGAAAAAGGGCTCGGGCGGAATAAAAAAATTAAAATAAAGGCACTGCCTCGGGGCTGGCCAGTTTAACAACCCAGCGCATAACTCTATCGGGGCGTACGTCGACTCGGTGTCCGACTCCCACACGACAGAAGGCATTTTTATAATACTGACCTCTGAATTGGCGAGTCTAACAATGACGGGTTTCCTGGCGAGTACTCTGCCGAGTGCGTCTTTTGAAAGTGTCTTATTGCCAAGGTCCAACCGCTGCCATAACGTTTCGTCGCACGCCACTCTGTGCCATCTATAATTTAAAATAAAAATTTAAAATAAAAAAGTTTTTTAAAACAAGCTTTTATTTATTTGAGTGCACTGTTTGAAGAGTAGTTGGCAAGAGGATTCCAACGAGCCCAAACTCGATAGGGGTACGTAGTTTCATCTCTGAGATGCTATGGCCACCTTCCGGCTCCATCATCATATCAGCTTTTTATCATCATAATATTGCATTGTCACCCAATTTACATGTCTATGCAAAATTTTAGATCAATCGGAAGTCGTTAAGTGGCACAAATTTTGCTTCCAAGATTTGACCCGTACAAACTAACAAACGAACACATACACACACATACATACACATATCACGCCTATAATCCCTTGCGGAGTAGGCAGAGCATAAACGGCTGCAAAAAACGGACATTTAAGCCACGTCTGACAAATATTTGAGGGTCATTCGGAAAATTGTGTACCGCCATAGCGACAGGTTGTCAGCCTATCGCCTAAAATAGCAATACACACCCTCGAGTCTCTTAGTCGCCTCTTACGACTCCCACGGGAAATAAATGGGGTGATGCTATTTTAAGCCAGCATCACACGGCAGAATGGCCGATGTGGTAGTGCGACTGCCTGCGACGCAAAGGTTCCGGGTTCCATTTATCCATTTTGAAAATCCATTTATTGCACACAGATACTACAAACGAATATACTTTATACTTTAGTGAAAATCTTTCTTGAATAATGTTTTGTGTTTTGTAAAATCCTTGAAAATGCTCATGTGAGCGAAACCGGTCGGGTTACCCCGTAATAAAACTGTGAAACGAGTACAAGTGTTATTTGTCAAAATTAATTAAACATGGAGTTTCACCAAGCGCCAACAATCGCAAGTAATATCTATATAATTGACGGCCGATGTGGCGCAGTGGTAGTGCGACTGCCTGCGACGCAAAGGTTCCGGGTTTAATTCTCGGTGGGGCACTCACAAAGTTGATATTTATCACTTTGTGAATTTGTTCCCCGTTTGGTTAGGACATTGCAGGCTAAACCACCTGATTGTCTGAAAAAACACCTAATTCCGTGCTTCGGAGGGCACGTTAAGCCGTCGGTCCCGGTTGCTGTCTATAGTTACTTAGACGGCGGTCGTTACACAACCATGTCAGAGCCCTATTACTGGTAGTAGGCGGTTGAAAATCTCTTGACACCAGGGTTCATCGAGTCGTTCAACGACTCGGTGTCCCACTCGAAAAGAAGAAGAAGACTATATAATTGTTATGTTACCTTTTGCAGACCAGCATACAATGTGCCAGCGTCCGTTTGGGAAACCAACGGAACACACTCAGCAACATTTCATCCGACAACGCCGCGAAGGAATCCGCACCGACCGGCTCCGAACAGAACTTTCTGCTGAGAATCAACTCCTCTTCCACACCTAGAGCTGTAAACGACACTTGTGATAAACTAAGATAAGATAAGGATACTTTATTCGCACAATAAAGGAAACAGCATGAATATATGTGACTGTGTCTAGGAAAAGGGACCACTTGGGTGATTCTAGTTTCCGAGATATTTGCGGAACTGTTAAACTAGGCGATCGCGCGGACAAACAAGTTCCGTATTGAAATACTTCGAAACTATTGAAGTAATTGAGACTTTATATATATCTATTAAAACTTTGAAGATAGTAGACTGACTTGTTACCCATCACTCCATAACTTCGAAGTGGAAGTATATTTTTCAGCAGCATAAACTTAAAATTCAATTTTCTATACTTTGTCAACTGCAACTTTAAAAATTTATTAAAAATAATTTGTGGCACTAAGAGCATTGATTCTTTTTTTAATTGATAGCTAATTTTATCTAGTTTTAGTAGATACCAATAACTCAATACCGCACAAGTGGTCCCTTTTCCTAGACACAGTCACATATACAGCCAAAGTAGAATTAAATTACATTAACTCCGTTCATTTATTAACTGACAGACTGTCATACATACATACAAAGTTTGTTTACATTATAAGTAATTCATAAATGAACGGAGTTTACACATACACATATCACACCTATAATCCCTTGCAGAGTTGACAGAGTGTAAACCGCCGCAAAAACAGACATTTACGCCACGTCAGACAAATATTTGAGGGTCAATAAAAAAATTGAGTATCGCCATAGCGTCCGGCTGTCAGCCCATCGCCTAAAATTGCAATACGCACCCTCGAGTCCCTTAGTCTCCTCTTACGATTCCCACGGTAAAGAAATGGGGTGATGCTATTCTAAGCCGGCATCACACGGCAGAATGGCCGATGTGGCGTAATGGTAGTGCGACTGCTTGCGACGCAAAGGTTCCGGGTTCGATTCTCGGTGGGGCACTCACAAAAGTTGATTATTATCACTTTGTGAATTTGTTGCCGGTCTGATTAGAAACATTGCAGGGTGAACCACCTGATTGTCCGAAAAGAAATGGTTCCGTGCCTCGGAGGGCACGTTAAGCAGTCGGTCTCGGTTGCTGTCTATGATTACTTAGACAAGCAGTCGTTACACAGCCATGTCAAAGGCCTAGTAGTAGGTGGTTGAAAAACTCTGACACCAGGGTTCATCGGGTCGTTGGATGACTCGGGTGTCACATGAGAAAAAATAAAAAAAAAGACTGCAGAATATATGAGGTGTCAGTAAATTATGTTTCCTGAACAATACAGATACAAATGTCATTTATTGTGAAACATAGGTATAGGTACCTACAAAAGATGTTATCACAGTATTTAGGATCACTATGTTCTGCTAATGAGCATACAATGATGATAAAATTTTAATTACAAGCTAAAAAATAAATTAAATTTACAAATTCATATCATTAATTTCATTATTCATTAATAGTATTAAAATTAATCATTTAGAAAATCATTAATGGAATAATAAGCTTTATAATACTTACGTGTGTAGCAACTATGTCTACCGCCGCTACTCGTTACACTTCTCGGCCCTTCCACATACGCTTGTGTGGCTTGTGCAGTGAGCTGAGCTAGCGGAGTCTCCTCGTCTATGAGGTAATCTGTCAATATTGTTGTCTCCAAAGTTAATTGATCTGTGGGCTGCAGGGGGCGCGCTGTGGAGATAAACTTTTATATGAACATTTACGAGTTATAGTCCAGTATGGATAGCTTTTCAGGTTTCAAAAATATTAAAGTTGTAAATTGAAATTTGAAATTCTTTATTCAATGTAGGATAGTATTATCATATCACTTATTGACGTCATGAACCGTCATTGTAAAAAAAAAATTTGTATCACACAATTTTCTCTTTTTTTATAACAATTTTGTAATGTCCTAATAGAAAACCGGCTCGGGCGGGGCGGGATAAAAAAATAAAAATAAAAATCAAAGCACTGCCACGGGGCTGGCCAGGTTAATCACACGGCATGTAACTTTCCGCCACCACCATCTGAAAACGATGTTTGTTTCAAATTGAAGTCAAGATTTTTAAAGCAGGTAGTTTACATGTGTATAATTAATCGGATCTCCTGAACAGGAAAAACCCCCCAAAAAACCTGCTTAACAATCGTACTAGCCCCTAAGCTACCCTAGCTAATTCTGTAAGTAAAAAAAATATGTATAGACCAAAAATGGCTACATATTGTTCATTTTTGGCTTATAGTTTCTAGACCATTGGCCGAACCCAATTTATTATTTTGTGTCATTTTAGGTATATGCTAACATACTTTCGTTTGCAGTAGATAAAAACGACTCAAACTGGGTTTGTACACTGTTTTAACTGTCACATTGACAATACTGGTACATTTTATAATGTTTATTTAATTTAATACACTTAAATTTTTTATTTAATAAACAAGCTACCATACATTGAATTGAAAATTTAAGCAAGCGTCAAAAGTGACACAAAACGTAATATGTGCTTTAGGCGCAAAACACATCTAAATGGCGAGTGGCGGCAGTGTGGCGTGGCGCGAAGGCAGTAGCGTTCGATTTTCGATCGTATTTGTATTATCATAGATTTACAAATGGCGCGGGGCGCAGCCCAAATCGGGTGCGCGGGTGTTGCGTGCGGGAAGTGCGCACTTGCATTGCCATCTATGTTAATACAAATACGATCGAAAATCGAACGCTACTGCCCTCGCGCCACGCCACACTGCCGCCACTCGCCATTTTGATGTTTTTTGCGCCTTACAGATGTCGTACTTCCTGGCATGACCATATGAGCTTTTAGTATATGTTGATACGGTATAAAATAGATTAGAATTTGTACTATTTTATACCACAGACCCCGTATTTTATACTACCTAGATAGCGGAAATAAGAGGGTCGTGCTAGAAAGGATACTTTCTAGCACGACCATGAAAAAAAACATAATACTCCCGTATTTTTTTATGGCATGAAATAGCTTAGAATTTATACTATTTATTACCTCTTTCTTGATAATTAGTATCACATAGGTCTTGGAGATAAGATGGTCGTGCTGGGAAGTGTGCTTCCTAGCACGACCAAATCCAAAAAAAATAACTTTTTGTTATTTTCTTAACGGTATTAAATACGTAAGATTTTCTACCATTTCATACCTACAACAATACTTCTCTGATGCTACGAGTGTCCCTTATACAGTGTATATAAGGTCATCTTATATACACTGTATAAGGGACTAAACTAAAAGTGACTTAAGACCAGCGCCAAAATAAGGTGCTGTGATTGGTTGCTTGTTAGTGTGCGTGTCGTGTAAGTGTAAGTGAATCCTGTCTACGTGGCGGAACGTCAGTCGGGTCAGTCAAAGGATGTTCTCGTAATTAATTAAAAAGTTTGTTTGAAAATGAAAAAAAAAATCTAGAATCTTAGATGTTTTTCATATACATAATTACGCATGCACTGAAAATATTTGCAGTGAATTTAATAGGACCTTATATACACTGTATAAGGGACACTCGTAGCATCAGAGAAGTATTGTTGTAGGTATGAAATGGTAGAAAATCTTACGTATTTAATACCGTTAAGAAAATAAATAAAAGTTTATTTTTTTGGATTTGGTCGTGCTAGGAAGCACACTTCCCAGCACGACCATCTTATCTCCAAGACCTATGTGATACTAAATATCAAGAAAGAGGTAATAAATAGTATAAATTCTAAGCTATTTCATGCCATAAAAAAATACGGGAGTATTATGTTTTTTTTCATGGTCGTGCTAGAAAGTATCCTTTCTAGCACGACCCTCTTATTTCCACTATCTAGGTAGTATAAAATACGGGGTCTGTGGTATAAAATAGTACAAATTCTAATCTATTTTATACCGTATCAACATATACTAAAAGCTCATATGGTCATGCCAGGAAGTACGACATCCTTACAGACACGCACTACGTAATCGTACAAAAAATAAGCGACTTTAGAATTTTTATAAGTTATGCCCTCAAATAATGCCAGCCGTATCGGACTATTAGGGCCGCCGCAGAACAAGAGCTTATAGGTTTTGCTAGCGACAGATCGACTAGAAATTTGAAAAGGGGCTCGTATCGTTTTATTAGAAACTGGATTTCCGCCCAGCAGTTTCACCCGCTGCCACTCATTTTCCCGTGGTAATAAGTTGTTTTGCGGTAAAAAGTGGCCTATGTGTTATTCCGGGTTCTACCTGTGTTCCAAATTTCATCCAAATCAGTCAAGCCGTTTGAAATTGAAATTCTTTATTCAATGTAGGATAGTATTATCATATCACTTATTGACGTCATGAACCGTCATTGTAAAAAAAAAATTGCATCACACAATTTTCTTTTTTTTTAGAGCAATTTTGTAATGTCCTAATAGAAAACCGGCTCGGGCGGGATAAAAAAATAAAAATCAATACACTGCCACGGGGCTGGCCAGGTTAATCACACGGCATGTAACTTTACGCCACCACCATCTGAAAACGATATTTGTTTCAAATTGAAGTCAATATTTTAAAGCGTGTAGTTTACATGCGTATAATTAATGGGACCTCCTGAACAGGAACAGCCCTCCAAAAAACCTGCCCAGAAGTGCTCCTACTCTAAATTAACAATCGTACTAGCCCCTAAGCTACCCTAGCTAATTCTAAGTAAAAAAAACATGTATAGACCAAGCGAGCGTGAAGAGGTAATAAACATACATACACACAAACTCTCAGATTTATAATATTAGTACGGATAAAGGTGACATTGGCTAGAAAGACAAACGGGTCTCACAGTTGACCGGCAGCGTTTGTCTTTCTAGGATATGTCACCCTTATTTCAATTACATACACTGTCAAAAGTGATCATCATGCTTGAAACAGTGTCGACATATTATGGGCATCAGAAGGAATGTGGTCTTTTGTCTGCTGACTTGGCGTGACAGCAACCTAGATTGAAATACCCCAATTACTTGATATCAAACTCATATTATGCAAAGGTTGCAACCAACTCAGAAAATTGTAGAAAAGAAGTAATGGAATTACTACGTAATTGTCAGATAATCATGAACCTTAAATTTCTATCCCTTCTAACACTATGAAGTTAGTATGGACTAGACTTAGGAGCCGGACTACGGGTGGCCCCTTGTTGTCCCAAAAGAGGTCCAGTCTCTTAACTCCAAACAAGTCGTGGCCTTCCTTAGGTTGGCCCGACTGGATGAGGTAATTTAAAAAGCAAGGGCTAGCTACAATAGATCTGCAAAGGTCACAGTGGCTGTTGGTCTCTCAGGACCAACCCCTACTTCTCAACTAATAATAATAATAGTATGGACTAATGATATAAATTAAGTAGGTACATACATTTCTCTGCGCTCCTGGGGCTCTTCATCCTAGACGGTCCAGGGCTAGGGCTGCTGACCTTCATAGGGCTCCGCAGACTTTTGCCCTTAGGGGACGTGACAGAATTTACGTTGGGGTTCATGTTCTCCTGGTCATGTCTCCTCTTTGTGCCTGCTTTGTGTGGTTGCTGTGGGGAGAATGAGAATCTAGAATTAAAACCTGGACATTACCTAATGTTTTAATAAAATCATATAAAGATAAGTGTAACCGTCAACAAAAAAAAGTTTTCTCTTTAAACAAACAATCTTCAAACAAGAGAAAACTTTTTTTTGTGAAGTGGCACGACTGTCGAGGTCGTCGACGGCTACACTTGTCTTAAGGATACTCACATACATGATAATGGATCATAATAAAAATTCTATTAAATCAATAAAGAGGTTTTATTTCTTATTTTAACACTTTTCACTAACATCTTATTATAAGGTGAAATGTGACCTCTCTTAAAACATCATGGTTACTTCTCTCTCAAACAATAAATGATTTATGATTTCATGAGTGGTTTTACCTGCTGTCACTCATTTTTCCATGGTAATAGTTGTTTTACCGCGGTAAAAAGTTGCCTTTGTGTTATTCCAGGTTGTACTCTACCTGTGTTCCAAATTTCGTCCAAATCGGTCAAGCCGTTTGAGCGTGAAGAGGTAACATACATACACACACACAAACTCTCAGATTTATAATATTATACATATATAGTACAGAAACAGCATGCTTAATTCTCTCTCGCACAATAAATGATTTATGATTTCAAAACAGCATGCTTACCAGGGCAGCAGAGACCTCGCAGAGTGAATCCACATCATCTGGCTCAAGCAAACTCACCCCCATCTCCTGCAGAACCTACAATGCACAAATATTACTCTGTACTAGAGTCTCTAAGAATGAAAACAAAGGTTGCTAATGTTACCAACAAAGTGAAAAAACTGAAGTGGAAATGGGCTGGACACCTCATCCGTGGACCAGAAAAGTGGAGTAAAACAATAACAATGTGGTGTCCTAGAGGAAATAAAAGGAAAAGAGGTAGACCAATCAGACGCTGGGCAGAGGAAATAGTATAAATGACGGGAAAAATATGGCCAAGAATGGCACTTGAAAGATATGAATGGAAAATATTGGGGGAGGCCTTTGCTGAAAAGCACACAGATAGAGAAAAATAAATAGTAAAAGGGACGAAAAATAATGGAAATGTGATTAAAGGCTATAAATAAAAAAAAAAAAAATACTAGAGTCTACACAGAGAAAGCAAATATGAAAGAGCCAAGGAAACTGTTTAGGTAAAGTAAGTAGGCAGAAAGACATACAATTTTATGTGAAATGATCACATTATCAACTTAATGGACATGCCTTAAAACTGATGATAATATGACATCATACAAACTTACAATAATGGTGCTAGACTAGACAGTATGGGGATTACTGAGTTTAGAAACAAAAATCTATACATACATACATACATATAATCACGCCTCTTTCCCGTAGGGGTAGGCAGAGACTACATCTTTCCACTTGCTACGATCCTGACACACCTCTTTCGCTTCTTCAACATGCATCAATCTTTTCATACATGCTCGTCGGTTTAGGGTACTCTTGACCTGACCTTTCTCTAGAACGTCCCCGATCTGATCCAAGTACGTGCGTCTTGGTCTTCCCCTTCCAACGTTCCCATCCACACTCGCCATATACACCTGTTTCGTTAATCTTCTTTCATTCATTCTCTCAATGTGACCAAACCATCTCAGCATTCCTTTTTCTATACCAGTCACTATGTCATCTTTTATACCGCAACGTTCTCTAATCACGCTATTCCTTATCCTGTCACTCAATTTCACTCCTATCATACTTCTTAGCGCTCTCATTTCTACCGCATTTATTCTACTTTCATGCTTTTTCTGCCATACCCAACTTTCACTCCCATACATAAGTGTTGGAACTAACACTCCTCTATGCACAGCCAGACGTGCCTTATTAGACACTGTCTGGCTGTTCATAAAAGTATGCAACGCTCCATTCACCATGTTGCCGGCATTTACCCTCCTTTCAATGTCACTTTCACACTTTCCATCTGATGTAAACTTCGATCCCAAATATACAAACTCTTTCACTTGCTCCACCCTCTCTTCTTCTATCATAATATTACACTCCGTCATACCTTCTTCTTTTTCAAAAACCATTGACTTCGTCTTACTTACATTCACTTTCATTCCTTTCTTTTTCAAAGCCTCATTCATAATGTTTACCATCTTCTGCAACTCTTCAGCCAAACAAAACAAAAAAACAAAAATCTATCATCCTCAAAAATAGTGCCTAGGTTGGATTAAATGCACCTAATTGATGCTTAAAAAAGTCTTTAACATCAGGGTTCACTGGGTTGTTGGGCGACTCACGAGTCACAACACGCACAGCCAGCAAAGCTTTATAAAAAATTTTGCCTGCACTCAACTACTTGCACCCAAACATCATGCATTGGACATCATTCCAGTGCAATTTACAACTCAAGGATAACTCTTAAGAACTAGAATACTTGCAAGGAAATATTATTTATTTCCTGACACTATGAAAAATTTCACGTCAGCATTAATTAAAAAGCCCACCGAAAAAAAGCGGGAAGTGCAAGGAAAAGCGTGCATTTCTCACCTCTTGATCTGTTCTCCTATCCATCAGACTCCATCCTTTACGACCAGAAGATTCCAAACGCATCTTCTTCCTACGAAAAAGGGGTAAATTTTACATAAATTCATAGGAAACACGTAAAGAAATGGACATGGATCTTTCGCGCCTTTCGTTTTTGGCGCCGGGAAAATCAGCTGTCAGCGACAGGTTGCTGAAAATGACGTGATTTGTAAGTTGAATAAGTGCTCTTACCGTGGGCTTTCCGGAACATCTAAAGTTTTAGATGAATATGTGTCGTCTTCAGCACTGTTAACGCTCATTTTCAGAGGTATTCCTGGCGATTTTTATTTAAAATCCAGCTTTGAGCGAAGAACGTCAGCAGCCGATTTTGCAAAATTAGTAATAGACTATGTAGAGTCAAACGATGTTGCCATTGTAGAAAAATACATCTAAAGCTTCCTGTTCACGGTAGCTCGAGTTGTACTAATTTTGAAAAATAAACTCCGTTATGCAAATTACACGCGCAGGCGGCGCGGGCCGCCCCAAGGTGAGCCGGTGCGTCTTGACATTATTATCCGTCCGAATTTAGATGGCGCATCGTGCATAATAAGCTGTAATACGGCAAGGTGTCGTCGTGTTCGGATGGGCTGTACTAACCGCGCCCGCCGCCTCGCGAGCTAGGCAACCCATGTCACAAAGCGCTGCTTTTGTATTTTGCCGAATCTAGCCCGCCGCAGCGTTGGCGCTAAAAGACTCGGCTTTAAAGGTGTCCACGTTGTCCTGCTAACCTGTAACGAGCTTTAGTTGAGTCACATAGCTATTGAATGTGCTTGTAGTTGTCACATATTCCGTCACATTGGTATAGCATAGCCATCATTTAGGCACATTGTGCCGTTAACAAGTGATTCTCTTCTCTAATTCCACTTCTCCTCCCCGAAATTCTAACCCAAAAGCATGTCGTCCGCTCCCCCATTTTTTGATCAAGAAACCTCAGTATAGAAAACGTCAGATTGAAAACCTGTCTTGAAATAAGAGTCCATTCATCACAAACGTTAGAGCCTCTCAGCTTTGAAAAATATATAGTTTAAGGTGCGGACGACATGGACACCTTTTAAGCGGAAACATACATACACAACGTCCATCAGCCGCGGCTTGCGGCTGATTTTTACTCAGACATTTTCGTTTTTCGCGACTGATGGAAAGTAAAGTTTTTGTATTTTGTTTGGGAATAGTTGGAGAAGAACATGCTTTAAAGTCGTGCCTGTAAGCTAAGACTCCAATTGCTAGTTTTTCTAAACATAACAAATACATCGATATACCTACATTGCGGCATGGCCAGACGTCCTCATCATCATCATCATCAGCCTATTGCCGTCCACTGCTGGACGTAGGCCTCTACCAAGATACATAATTATCTGTCCTGCAACCAATAAAAAGCATTTTGTTGTGTTTTGTTAAGAAAAACATGCCAAGATAATAATGCTCGTTTTTTTTCTTCTTCTTCTTTTCGAGTGGAACACAGAGTTGTCCAACGACCCGATGAACCCTGGTGTCAGGGCTTTTTAACCACCTACTACTAGTAGCAGGCATCTGACATGATTGTGTAATGACCACCGTCTAAGTAATCATAGACAGCAACCGGGACCGACGGCTTACGACGGCTAACGTGCCCTCCGAAGCACGTAACCATCTTCCTTTTTAGACAATCTGACACTGCAATGTCGTAACCAGACTGGAAACAAATGCACACAGTGATAAATATCAACTGTGTGAGTGCCTCACTGAGAATCGACCCTGGAACCTTGCCGTCGTAGGCAGTAGTCGCATTACCACTGCACCACATCAGACGCAATGTTGAACGCCATCTATTGACGTAAAATTGCGTTACTTTTTGTCTGTAAAAAATGTCCTATTGTGATGTCAGTGTGTAATGGAAGTTTTTCTGTTGACAGTTCTGTTGATAGTTTCGAATATCAAACCAGAGGGCGCTGTGCAAAACTGAAATTTTGACGTTTCAATATGGCTGGCGGCAGCCATAGTTTTGTCACAGGTTCCGTTTCACGTTGTGTTCGTTACAAATTAATTATGTTAGATTGATACTACTCCGCTCGTAACAGCACACATGTGTGCTTGAAGTACAATACAAATCTATTGTTGCAAAATTCGACCTGAGCGGAGTGGTTAATACAAAATAAACTTATCGCCTTTATCTATTATATTGAGTGTCATTCGTGTAAGTAAACAAATAACCAATAATAAATTTAGAACTAATCAATAAACACAAAATAAAGAATAATTTATGAAGTGGTACAGATTTTGTGTAAAGAAACGTTATTTCAATTAAGCTCAGCGCCCTCTACATGACACTCGAGAATTCCTAGAAAATTTCCCATTCCGTAAGGAAAGTTGAATGGGCAGCTTTAGGTCATTGACGTTAAACCATCGACAAGCTTAATTTATTTTTAAAATCGTTTGTTTCTCTCTTTCTGTTATATTTTGAGCCACAAATTAACTATATGTTTTGAGCTATTTGATTCTATAGCTGCAGCTTTGAGCTGTAGAAGCTGTAAAATTCAAATTTCTTTGAAAAATCAAGCGATACATGCTGTTGTTCGTCCTTGAACTTACACTTTTGAAATTTTGAATATAGCAACATATTTTTTGTTTACTCAACTCTCAACCAATCAGATGGCGAATAATTGCATTGCGCTTGTTCGGATTGGCGGGATTGGTTGAAAATTGTCGACCGATATTTCCCCTCTCAAGTTCTATTCCTCACCTCACCCCCTCAAATCTCTACACGCGCCGTCAAAATTCAAAACAAAGGAATCCGACTTCGGGCGGTCATTGACGCATTTGTCTAGCCGCTTATTTACTACGCAAAAAGTTCGCGAAATACGATTGTAAAGTGATAATTTTGTAGAAAACCGATTTAGATTTGTTCTGTGAGTGCTCAGACGCAAAAATGGCGACGAGAAAGCTAAACACCATCGAGGATTTGAGCGGTAAGTTTTGTAAACAAACTACCTACTGTGTTGCTTTGCTCTACAAACGCATGACGAAACGCGATTCACGTGTGAAATCAAGGCTTTACGTTCTATCATGCGTAGTACATGCAATTGTGAAATCTTTCTATCTGAATAACTGCTAATTACCTTGTAATTACGCCGTATTTCTAACGGCTGTCTTTTGTTTACATTTTTTGAGATGAACATAGAAAAGTAAACATGGCCGCCCTACGACGTGCATTGAACTTTTACAAACCTTCAAAAGATTGCAAAATTCCACATGTTTGTGTCCCTTTATTCAGAATACTGTTAATACAGGTAGAGTATACTTTTCGTGGCGGGAACGAAATGATTTATTTTGTTGATGAACATCCATATTTGGTCGCGTTAAATGGCGGACGTGCTACCTCCAAGTATCTATGAGCGCCTGGTACTGTTACCTACTGATTGGTGGACATTTTGTTTAGAAATTGTTTGTAAACAAATCTGTTTACCATTACATTTTTTTAATATAATTATATATATATTCTGTAGCTAAACTAATTGGAAGAACTGTAAATTATTCAGATAATTATATCACCCATTTTATTTCTACAATAGGTACACAGTCTGCATATATAATAAAATAGTCAGTAAAATTGTGTACAAATGATGTCAAAAATCATTAGTCTTCTTTAGTGATTTTTTACATAATTTGTGAAAAATACACAATTTAATTTCATATGTATTACTGATTACTGACTAAGGATATCCTCCAATAGGAGACCATGTCTTGCAGTGGACTGTTACGGTTGTTGATGTGAAAATACCTAAGTCTTTCTGCATCCTCAACACTATTAACATAAGCAGTACCATGAAAACAAGCAGGAGAATTTTATTTCCTCACTAGCTAGTGCCTGGCATCTTCGTACGCGCGGTGTGACTTCGATATTAAATTTAATAGATTTTCCTACTACTACATTTGCACAGAAAACCATTTGAGGCAGACTCGACTAAGGCTAAATTTGTATACCTCTATTTAGTCATTTGTACATATTTTTCATTTATTAATATTTAATTTGTGACTCTTTTACCAAATATCATTAAATACAAATCATATGGATATTCAAAATTGTTATAAATAAATTAACGCTTTTGAAATGTGGTGCTGGCGGAGGCTACTCCGAATACCATGGACTGCCATGAGAACAAACGAGTCCATATTGAAGGAGCTTAATATCACAAAGCGACTTTCTACAATCTGTCAAGAACGCACTTTGGGTTTCTTCGGACACATTATGCGGTCTTCTAGACATGATCTGGAGAGGCAGATTATTTTGGGTCGAGTGGAGGGGAAGCGTGCCCGGGGCAGGGCGCCAACTAGATGGTCGGATACTGTGAGGAACGCTGTGGGCGGAAGCATGCACCGAGCAGTCCACACAACCTACAATCGCGCGGAATGGAGCAAGCTGTCATGTTGTCGCGATCCTCAGCATTGAGGGAACGAGGAAGAAGAAGAAGATAAATAAATTAATCAGTAAAATACCAAATAAATACCAATACCAATGTCGCTTATCACTTTCTAACAAATCGCATTGTAAATGTGTGGAATAAAATCCCTGATGATGTTGTTTCTGCGCCGTCAGTGAACTCTTTTAAAAATAGACTGGACAATTGGTGCAAAAATAATAAAGACTTTACAAACAAAAATATGCGCGTATGTGAAAGATCAAATGAATAAAAAAAAATTATCATCATTATTTATTATCAAAACCACCACTCCAAGGACCTATCAGCATGTATTGCTGCCTGTCCTATAAATAATAATAATAATAAATGCCAACAACATGTAAGTGGTCACAAGTAAATATGGTAATCAGTGTCATTTGGTATTTTAAATGCAAGTATTGATTACATAATGCACATTGCATTCACAGGTGTAAACAAACATCCTTCCTGTTTGCTAGAGTAAGCAATTGCAATGATGTATGACTATTTTCATTATTGAAACTTCTTCTTTTTATTTTATTTTCGTGTGGTACACCAAGTTTTCCAACGTCCAGCAAGCTCCTCAAGCCATTACCACTACCACTGCGCCACATCGGTCGTCGCATTATTGAGTCATTGAATATAAAATAATATAAAAAAAAACAAGATGCTGTAATCTCAAGAACAAAACTTTTTTTCCAGTAATATTGGAATGAGTATAAAAATTCTGTTATTTCTGAATAAGTCGACATTTGTATCGCAATTGCGATGTTTTTATTACCATCGGTATTCCGTGAGAAACTCATCACGTTTGGTGGTCGTCTACTTGGCTCAGCCGAGTGGTATGGCCACCGATTACAGCGCATACTCAAAGTAAAAAAAAAAGTTAATATAATACTTGCACCTTATTCTGCCGTGTGATGCCGAAATAACAGAATTTTTATACTCATTCCAGTATTTGCCGTGTGATGCCGGCTTAGAATAGCATCACTCCATTTATTTCCCGTGGGAGAAGTAAGAGGCGACTAAGGGACTTGAGGGTGTTGCAATTTTAGGCGATGAGCTGACAACCTGTCACTATGGCGATACACAATTTTCCAAATGTTTGCCAGACGAAGTGTAAATGACCGTATTTTACGGCCGTTTACGCTCTGCTTACCCCGCAAAGGATTATAGGCGTGATATATGTATGTATGTATCTTTATAGTAACAAAAGACGAAAATAACTTCAAAATTGGATAAAGAGTTGCCAAATATAACTCTTTGCGAGTGAATTGACTACAATTGATTAATTCTCTGAAGAATTGACCAATTGAGGCATGCGGGCGACATGAATTGGGTCATTCACGTATCTGTCAGAAATTGCTTGTTGCATTTTATGAAGTCTTAGTACCAAAACACATTGCCAAATGTAGCCAGTTTTATTATGTTTCTTTTTACTGTTTCTTTGCTTCGGAAAGCACGCTACCACGTCTGTACACATCCGCTCATGAACAGGCGCAACAATCCACTGCTGGACTTGGGCCTCCCCCTATTGGCGGGTATTGCCATACTCATTACGCTTGGCAGAATTGGCGAGCGCAGTGTTAGACGTTGCATTATCAGGGAACGCTGCTGGCAATTCTCTGGACGATATCCTTCAGTCGCTTTTAACTACATCTACGAGTAGAATTGGGGTGATGCTATTCTCAGCCGGCACCACATGGCAAATTTTCTTATCTGTGTAAGTATAAAAAAAATGGTTTAGCCTACACCCAGAGTGGGTGAAACACTAACAATAAAAATATCTATATGGAACTTGTAAGAAATTATCAATTTATTTTCAAGGAAACGTATTGCAGTTCTAACAATTTTTTAAGGTTATATTTTAGAGGTTATAGGCTTTTGATTTTGACTTAACAGACGCTTGTAAGAAATTCTCAATAATTTTCAAGGAAAAATTGGTCTATCGCATTTCCAACATTTTTTTTAAGCCATTTCAGAGGTTATATGTATTAAGGTTAGAATTTGTCTAATTCATTCTTTTGATTTTGACTTCACAATCATCATTATCGTACAGGTTGGCCCAAATAGTGACGAGGCAAAATTTGAATGCTTTGTACTAAATAAAGGGTATCCGAATCACTCACGACTTTTTGTGGTTTCCAATTTATTAAAAATTTAAAGTTGTATGGGAAAATTTCGTCTGGCAGGCAATTTTTCACTTCCTTTTTACTTATGTGAAACGGCTGTTTTAGCGTTGTTTTTGTAGCATTATCTTATTTTTACTATTTAGCGCACAGAAAAATACAGAAAGCCTGCCAGTCGAATTTACATACAACTTAAAAAAATTAATTACTCGGAAACTACAAAAAATCGTGGAACATACATGGAGGTAATTCGGATACCCCTCAGTGTAAGGCATTCAAATATTGTCTTTGGTCGTCACTATTCGGGACAACCTGTAAAAATCCTTAAACCTTACAGCAGGTTACTAAAATTCATAACTTTCGTTTGAAAAATTCGTGTAACAGCAATACGATAGAAGCAAATTGTTAATGTTTACACATGCCTTGATAAGCGAACGCACGTACAACGTTGCAAGGCCATCTAATCTTAATGTATTTTAGCGTTTAGATACAGTTGCGGGCCTTTCCAATCACATAAAAACTAGGGTACATTTATAAATAAGTAATACGTATTTCAAAAGTAACGCATCAAATATTTTTTTCGTGCGGGACACCGAGTCGTCCAACGGTGTCCATCAGAATGGCGGGTGCATAATCTCGAAATAAATCAAGATTACTAAATGTTCGTATTTGTACTTAAATATCTACGTCGTACATTTATCGGATGCTTAGAAATAACGATTTCAAAGTGAGCAGCCATCCTGACATTGTGCAATTATATAAGTAGAGATACTGTAAATAAAGTGAAATTCTCGAAAAATTTACTATCCAACATGGCATATATATGGCAATAAATATGGCAACACCCCAATTCGGTATCCTAAGATTAGCTTCTAATCCGACAACACACGCAATACCCTCGTAACACCCAGCCTTCTGTGAGTTTTTCACAGATATCAGCCCAGATTCCTTTTAAAAGGCATGTTTTTTCATAGCATGCAATTTAGTAATTAAGTTTTATTATTTTAAGAGAACTCGTCATCTACAGATAAGCCTGTGTAGGGCTTCAGAAGATGACCTTGTAATTATTTCTTGAAAAATGTTTATATAGGTAAATAAATAAAATAAAAAACCTTATACGCACTTCTTAGTCCTGGAACCTTGCAGTTCCAGTATATCCTGGGTCTACTGATCCAAACCATATCATATGCCTCAGGGGACATCTTTTTAATAAGTTTAAACCATAAAATATAAATTGACACGTCATATATTTCCTCTAAAAGTTTACATACATGAAGAATAAACATATGCCCGAGCTATTAGCTTCTTGCAGCCATTTACGCTCTGCCTACCCCGCAAGGGATTACAGGCGTGATGCATGTATGTATGTATGTATTAGCTACAAGGTTGCTTTCTAATGTGATGTTTCCATATGCTTGGGCTCGTACCACTATAGAGCTACATACCTTTTAAAAGGTATCTGGGCGTTACGAGGATGGTTATTATCCAGTAGGGATGTAATTACAACCAACCTACTCAATAACATTTTAAAACAATGCACGTAAATAGAATACCAAGGGAAAGTAATATGATATTTTTAGCGTGAGACTGGTTTCATGGTCAACATTTTTTAAGGCAAAAAGTACTAGGTTAGGTAGGTATGTTACTCGATATACTAGTACGTTGCAAAAAAGGTAGTAAGGCCATTACAAAGCAATATTTGACAACTGTCAGTTCCATACTAAAAGGGACGCTAACAAAGGAAATTGCACCCTCAGCTGCATGAATCTGACAGCGGTCAAATATGGATTATTGGGATTTGCCTTACTTTGGCTAAATGACGATTTGTTTTTAGGGTTTTGTGGGCGAATACAAATTCTTATAATTTCGTCAATTGCCCGTCTGTCTTAACTTCGTTTGTTTTCCTCTGAGTTATTGTGACATGATATTTAGTATGAAGATGGATCGTTTTGACGCGATTTTTAGGGTTCCGTACCTCAAAGGAAAAAAACTGAAACTTTGTTGACTGTCTGTCACGACCTTTTATCTCGGGAACGCGTAGAATTATCAATTTGAAATTAAAACCATACTCGTATACACAGGTCTAGCCAAGCGGTTAGTCTGGTTGTTTCTATGTATAATATGTATTTAATTACAAGAAAAAGTATAATACATATATTATATGTATTTAATATCAGCTATCTAGTCCCCATAGTACAAGCTTTGCTCAGGTGGTGCTGTGTGAATTGTCCAGGATATTTATTTATTATTCATTTAAATTGGCTTTTCTTATAAACTGTATGAAAAACCAGTTTAAGTTGATCCCTTGAAGGGTCTGGTATAATGCTGGTAGTACCAAATATCAGATAGGGGTCAGTGACCAGCTATGGTCGATAAACCACAATTTATCTCGCATCCGTTGAGCCTAATGCGTTTATTGAGTTGAGTTGATTGGTACATACATACACATATCACGCCTTTATGCCTAGCGGGGTAGGCAGAGCGTTGCCGGCCGTAAAAATACGGTCGTTATCGCCACGTTTGACAAATATTTGGGGGCCGTTTCAGGAAAACGTGTATCAAGTGACAAACCTGTCACCTTATATTGTAACATGAAACCCCCTTAGTCGCCTCTTACGACACCCGTGGGAATGAGATGGGATGATGCTATTCTAAGCCGGCATCATATGGCACGGAGTTTATTTGTACAACATAGTAACTGAGCGATATTCCCCTGCATCCTCTTAATTACGTGTAATGTTCGTGTGGGACACCGAGTCGACGGACGACCCGATGAGCCCGAGTGTCAGTTGTTTTAAACCGCCTACTACTAGAAATAAGCCCCTGACGTGTTTATGGAATGACCGCCATCTTAATTATCGTAAACAGTAAATGGGACCGCCGGATCAACGAGCCTCCCGAAGCACGAAACCTTGCAAGCAGGTGGTTCAGTCTACAATGTCCTGCACAATCTTGGATAAATTTCACAGAGTGATATAAATTGACATTTATCAAGTTTATGTGTGGCAGTACATGTGGCAAGGAGGTATGGCGGGTGACAGGAAGATATGCCAATAGGCAGAAGGGGGGGTAAAGGTGGTGTCAGGAAAAGGGTAGGTACCCGCCGGGCTAGGTGTTGTGGCCAAGAGACCGACTGGTCCACCTGGATAGAATTGGAAGTTGTAAATATGCGTTGCGCGGTGAAACACTTTGATACCGCGTTTCAGGTTCTTTGTTCTCTGCCAATCTGTCACGTGGCGCCATCTTGCAGATATGTTAGAACTTCTGTTGCGTCTTGCTTGCAGTGAGCTTCTTCTAGTAGCTCCTAGAGGTCGCTACAGAGGACGGACTTATCGGACGGTGGACAAAATCAGTCACGTAGTAGTGGGCAAGGGGAGCAACAAAGGTCAACGGGCAGATATCACCAAGTCGACAGGATCTCTATGGATGAGTTTAGCACAGGACCGTGAAGATTAGCGCAATAGAGAAGAGGCCTATGCCCTGCAGTGGGTGGATGTGGGCTGATGATGATGTGTGTATCAATTCACGTCCCCGAGGATCAAACCTGGGTCCTCCGGATGTTTAGATCAAGCTCACTTGGCCACGGCGGCAGTCAACATTGTAACAGCCAGAGTGACATTTCCCAACGTCCTCTTGTCATCCTCTAAATCAGGTTTAATGTTCCGTGACTGTCAGTCAAACGGTCGTAATCAATTTATTTATATACATGTATGTAGTTCGATCGGAAACATTTTATATTTAGAAGTTTCGATAGTGGTTTTGTGTGGAAATGACGGTTAATGATGATCAGCATGAGTTTATAACCTTTGCATAATTCATGTATTATGCCATGTGATGCCGGCTGAGAATAGCATCACCCCCTATCTTACCCGTGGATGTCGTAAGAGGCGACGAAGTGATTCGAAGGTTATATGTGTATTGAAATTTTAGGCGATGGGCTGACCACAACCTATCACTATGGCGATACTCAATACTCGTTTGTCAGACGTGGCGCAAATGTCAGTTTTAACGGACGTTTACGCTCTGCCCACCCCGCAAGGGATATAGGCGTGATGCATGTATGTATAAGGTAAAAAATCGTTACGTACTGATTTCAACTGGAATGGATCCTTATGTGACCTGCTGCTGGGGCTACATTACATTTTACATGTACATTAAGGCGCTAAGTAGGGTGAAGCGACTGTCTCTTTCATTGCCGCTGCGTCAGAGAGAAACACCCAATCAGATTTGTTTGTTTTTGGGGATTTTAATACTTTTCACTAGTAATATGCAAATTAATATTGTAAAAATATTTTATTTAGTGTAAAAACGAACTAAAAAATTAAAGCAGTTTTGGAGAACATTTGCAATTAACGACAGACATTAGGTTTGCATTGGTTTTTTTTTTTCTAGATAAACACAACATAAAAACCAAATTCTATTTAACCAAAATTGTTACTTGAAAATCAATGTTTAACACTATAATTTTTCTTTACCGATTCAATAGTTTTTCTAATGTGACTTATTAGTTATTAACGTGATTTTAGGCATTTTACGATACCTTCTTAACAGCCTTAACAGTCCACTGCTGGTCATGGGCCTCCCCCCTATCTGGGGGTATTGCCATTTTCACCACGCTTGGCAGGTGGATTGGCGAGCGCAGGGCAAGATGCTACATTCACTGAGAACGCTGCTGCACATTCCCGGGATCGCTGTCCCTTAGTCGTTTTTACGACACCCACGGTTAGAATTGGGGTGATGCTAAGCCTTCGAATAAAATATAATAATTTGAATATCGCTCAATAAACAAATATTTCGAGGAACTTCAAATACCTCTGACTTACTCGGTCTTGATACTTCCATCGGCAAAAAAACTATCGAAAATAGCAACTTGTACTAGGAGTTTATGACAGCAAAGAAGGCTTTCTAATAGATCGATTTGAAACTCGCCTTTTGTTGTGCAAGGTCAAGGACCTAGACGTAGACGTCTCGATTTGGAGGTCAGCGCCCGCCGAATTAAGTTCCCAAATTTCGTATAAACTCTCTCTATCTTTGTGAGCCTGGTACTTTCACATCGCTCTGCGAATATGTATTATTTTATTATTGTATGTGTTGTGTGCTTGTTGTTTATGGATGTGTGTTTTCATGTTTTATTAATGCAATTTACATACATGTAGGAGAGTTTTTACGAAGAATACACAGAAAATAGTCAACAGATTAGATTTGTGTAGGTAGCTACGCGATTTAAAGATTGATGGATAGAATAGAAATCTTAATTAAGAGCTATTGAAATATTTCTAGTAGTTGAAAGTGATAACTTGTGTTAAATAATTTGCATTTTGACTAAAGGACTCGACTTTGTTTCTATTGCAATTTTAGGCGACGGGCTGACTGCCTATCACTGTTGATATATAATTTTCTGAATGACACTCAAATGTAAATGACCGTTTTTACCCCGCAAGGGATATACGCGGAATGTATGTATGTGTGAAATAAGCTTTTTATTGTAATAAAATACAAGTGTTCATTGTGTAGGTAATACACCACATAATCTGTTAAAGCTTAAACGATCCACAAAAACGTATATTTTGTGTGACAGGTGATGGGATGTAGTAGGTAATCTATGGAAGTATTTTTTTTACACTGATGACGTAATTAAAAACTATATCGTACGATAAACGAACTGCGTAGTAAGAAAGATAACACATAAGTCCGTCAAGGCTAATACGACATGATCGCACGCAAAATATTTTGCAAAAATTCTACGACGACAAAAATGTTCAAGGGCAAGATTTTTAATCGGGTTTTATTTAGACAATTACAACCATAAAATTCTGAAAATATATATTATGTTATTGTCGAGGTATACTATCACTTACAAAGTTTAAGAAACTTTACTTGATAGAAGAAAAAAAAACAAGGTAAACTCTATTTGAAATATATAATATTATCAATATTATGTCTACAGTTTAAAGTTACAAAAAAAATAAGCTATAATTTAGGTACAAACCTTTAGTTTCTCCTTTGGGTGAAGGAGAATGAATTCAAAAACAGAGAAGTGTGAGAGTAATCAAATCACATAAGAAAAGGTAACTTGAATAAACGCAATAAATACAGAATACAAAACTATAGTATAAATATTAACTTACATACATACACATATCACGCTTTTTATCCCTTGCGGGGTAGGCAGAGCGTAAACGGCCGAAAACGGACATTTACGCCACGTCTGACATATATTTGAGGGTATCGGAAAATTGAGTATCGCCATAGTGACAGGTTGTCAGCCCATCGCCTAAAATTGCAATGCACACCCTCAAGTCCCTTAGTCGCCTCTTACGACTCCCACGGGAAGAAATGGGGTGATGCTATTCTAAGCCGGCATCACACGGAAATATTAACTAACATATAATTAACATTCGAAATTCAAAACCCATCTAACTTTCTCATTTCCCATCTGACCGTCGCAGAGTGCACACGTATTTATAGCAATGATTAAACAAGATGAAATACGTACGCAGTGCGATGAAAGCAATGATTAATTATAATTACTGAACTTGACGGCTCGGTCAAGAATCCTTTATCTTGTCTGTCCTTGCTTGTTTGTTTGTACTTTCTCGTTTACATATACAGTGCTATATCAAGATGTACATTTGCGTCATAATGATGCTATACTTTACTGAGAAATAAACATTATCCGTACGTATTTACAACATGTTTTAATTTACATACACATATCACGCCTATTATCCCTTGTGGTGTAGGCAGAGCGTAAACGGCCGCTAAAAACAGACATTTACGCCTGAAAAACATTCGAGGGTCATTCAGAAAACTGTGTATCCGCCATAGTGACAGGTTGTCAGCACATCGTTGTTGTTGTGCCCATGTTTTAGTTTCTCGATTCATAATGGCTTAGAGCGTCGTGTGTTGGCGGCTTAGAATAGGTTCAGCCGATTTCTTTCCCGTGGGTGTCGTAAGAGGCGACTAAGGTACTCGAGGGTTACATGTGGATTACAATTTTAGGCGATGGGCTGACAACCTGGTACTATGGTGATGCACAGTTCTCTTAATAACCCTCAAATGTTTGTCAGACGTGGCGTAAATGCTCTTTCTACCCCGCAATGGATATAGGCGTGATATATGTATGTACAAGTCTATGTAACCTAACTGGGAACAATAAAGTTTCTCTCTTACATGACGCTCTCTCTTTTCGTACATGACGTTTAGCTCATTCTAAGCTATTTTTGTCATTTTCTTAAATTATTATCAGAAAAGAAACAGACAGGAAAATGTTTGTCAATTATTCCATGATCTTTGTTAATTGCCAGCTAATTATTGACAAACACAGCCGGTAATCGAATCCGTGACCTAACGTTCCAGATCTGAAACTTTGGCGTTATCAATTAGTCCTAGTTGGTAAACCAATATTGGTTCGACTCGTTCTTTGTTTAGTCTGTGCGTTTGTTTGTTTTCGATTCTGATTGAATTTAGTGTTGTGTACCGATGCTACTTGCGACTATCGATAGTTCTTGCGACTATCGATAGCTCATACTATCGTTCTGACGGCCGATGTGGCGCAGTGGGTTCGATGCTCGGTGGGACACTCACAAAGTTGATATTTATCTCTTTGTGAATTTGTTCCCGGTCTGGTTAGGACATTGCAGGCTGAACCACCTGATTGTCCGAAAATAAATAGTTCCGTGCTTCGGAGGGCACGTGAAGCCGTCGGTCCCGGTTGCTATCTATGTTTACTTAGACGGCGGTCGTTACACAACCATGTTAGAGGCCTACTCCTGTAGGCGGTTGAAAAACTCTGACACCAGGGTTCATTGTGTCGTTGGCCGACTCGGTGTCCCACACGAAAAGAGAGAGAAGAGATACTATCGTTTGATAGGCACTGCTTCTACAGGTTGGACAAAAAGGTTGCGTGCAACTTGTAAGGGCTTTTATTAAAAAACAATACATTACTCAACAATGTTGGTTTTTTGCTAAAGATTCTAGAGAAATTCAATTTTTAGCACGAAAAACATTGTCTGGACGTCGACTACAAAGTCTCCACTCACTAATACTTTTATTATTTCCCAACTAAACAATCACAACTTTCGCTCGATATTCAGTCCCTTTTACATACACATATCACATATATAATCCCTTGCGGGGTGGGCAGAGCGTAAACGGCCGCAAAAAACGGTTATTTACGCCACGTCTGACAAATATTTGAGGGTTATTCGGAAAAATGTGTATCGCCATAGTGAAAGGTTGTCAGCTTATCGTCTAAGATTGCAGGCTATACACACCCTCGAGTCTCTTAGTCGCCTTTTACGACTTCCAAGGAAAGAAATGGAGTGATGCTATTCTAAGCCGGCATCACACGGCAAAGTTAGACCCTTTTATTTCCTATGGGTAGGGATGGGGTGTTGCTATTTTATCCCGTTAACACACGGCAAGCTATAGTACCTACTTTATTTAAACTATCGATATTTCGGAAGCACTAATTGGGTGTAGGTAGGTACACTAAACACCAGTTGTACTTGTGACGTCATTAACCGCCATTTTGGATCTGTTCGGGACAGTTGTTCAATAAATAGCCACCCATCATGCGTAATATTGACAGTTAGGTGCTATCTAGTTTACCAGAGATGTATTTTATTTGTTTACTAGATTTCCGCCCAGCGGTTTCACCGGCTGCCACTCATATTCCCGTGGTAATAGTTGTTTTCCCGCGGTAAAAAGTGGCCTATGTGTTATTCCGGGTTATACTCTACCTGTGTTTCAAACTTTATCCAAATCGGTCAAGCCGTTTGAGCGTGAAGAGGTAACAAACACACACACACACACAAACTCTCAGATTTATAATATTAGTACGGATAACTTTTAATTCAAATTGCGTTGACAGACTGAGCGTCGTTTCACGAAACTTAGACAGTCCTCAAAATAAAAGATGGAAGCATGGGTGGATGCCGGCCAAGAATAGCTGTGTGATGCCGGCCTATAATAGCATCACCCTATTTCTATCCAGTGGGAGTCGTAAGAGGCGACTAAGGGACTCGAGGGTGTGTATTGCAATTTTAGGCGATGGGCTGACAACCTGTCACTATGGTGATACACAATTTTCCGAATGACCCTCAAATATATGAGACGTGGCGTAAATGTCCGTATTTGCGGTCGTTTACGCCCTGCCTACCCCGCAAGGGATAATAGGCGTGATATGTGTATGTGTATGTATGTATGTATGTAGGTAAGCATGGGTGGAGGCGTAACTTCTACAACCAAACTTCTCACTTCACAAATTTTTGATCCTATTTTCATCCAATCTCAAGCGTGTAAACGGCGCTAAGCTAAACTAAAAACGTTTCTTTTCATAGAAACGTATGTAAACAGATGAAACGTATTTATGACCGAAACATCATATCATGACATAAAGCTGGGAGAAGCTTGCTGAGGATAGGGACGAATGGCGTAAGCGTGTGTTTGATGGGCGTAAAACACACGATAATGCCTGGTTTTCTGGTCTCGCTAACAAAAGGCAAAAACGTCATCTAAACATGCATGTGTCAGTCTCAAATTACACCTTCACTTTTAGAGCGTGCAGAAAATTATGCCACTCCCGTATCGGCTTATACAGCCATGAAAAGTCTTGCCTCAGACACTGATTAAATCGTCTGTCACAGACGTGTGAGGCCAATGATGATAAAAAAAAGCTGAGAACTGTCAGTAGAAAAGTCCCCATTTAGCTCATTTCAGCAGCTCTCTAAAGATTGAACCGCCTGAAAAATCCTTTGTCAGATCAAAATCAATCAAAATTGGGACTTGTATGCTGCCAGCCGTAGAAATGGGACTGGAGGTCAATTTCCTAACTAGTAGAAATTTTACCAACATTCACATTCACAATTTAGTCTCACGAAATGCAATTCGCATACTCCAGTTTTTTTTTTATTTCTTAAACAGTAAAAATCTGTATTGCCCCTTTTTCGTTCTACGCAAAAATATTGACACTCTACTACCGCCATGCGATGCAAAATTACATACATACATACACATATCACGCCTATAATCCCTTGCGGGGTAGGCAGAGCGTAAACAGCCGTAAAAAACGGCTATTTACACCACGTCTGACAAATGTTTGAGAGTCATTCGAAAAATTGTGTATCGCTTTAGTGACAGGTTGTCAGCCCATTGCCTTAAATTAATGCAAAATTAATTGATTTAAAAACCAGAAATCTCCTACAGTAAAACAAAACGTAATTTAAAATGATATTGCTATAAAAAGTCGTCTTTGTCAATGTTTACCTTGTCATTTAATTTTGTCAATCAGCTCTTTTGAAGAGTAGTTGAAAATGTTTCACGGCTTGAGAGTGGTAAGTAAGGCCACTCGTTGCGAATTCACGGGAAATTTTAGGATTGCGCATGCGAAAAGCGCTATTGCATGCGTGATTCCAATTGCGAACACTTAGGAAGTCGAGCTCTTGGAAACTTACGTTACTAATGTTACTATACAGGGTGTTCGGTAGAACGTTGTACATATGATAAAGGGTGTTTCTACTCGTGATTCTGAATAACTTTTACTATGAGGCCACATGTAAAAAAGCAAAAAGAAAAATTGGATTTTCCTTAGTAAAATTCATACCTACTCGGCGAAAATGTATAGAACACCCTAAAAACCTTCCGAATTCGCATGTGTCCTCATAGTAAAAGTTGTTCAGAATCACGAGTAGAAACACCCTTTATCGTATGTACAACGTTCTACCGAACATCCTGTATAGTAACATTAGTATGATTCTGATGACCCTAAGATTTTAGCCCCGGGGCTTTTAATCTACACCTGACTGTATGGTGGGGAGCAGGAGCTCACCCGGAAAAGTTTGTGGTTGTTCAAACAACCAGCTCAATCGCGCCAGTAGAAACACCCTTTATCGTATGTACACCGTTCTACCGAACACCCTGTATTCTTCGCATTTTTTTATAAATCTGTTTAATGCAATGCGCAGGTAAGCTCGATTAAGAAAAACATATTTTCGCAAACGCGTGACGAGTGACTAGCGAAAATATAGTAAGCTGTTAGTTGTTTACTTGTGACGTCATCGTATTCGCCTTGACTTAGTGATGAATAGATAAGTTGTTTTCTGAGTAATGAAACGCATTTTTATTTTCAGTAAACAGTAAACAAATACACATATCACGCCCATAATCCCTTGCGGGGTTGGCAGAGCGTGAACTGCCGCAAAAAGCGAACATTTACGCCACGACCGACAAACATTTCAGGGGCAATCAGAAAACTGATTCGATATAGTATCTTCTAAAATTGCATTACACATGTAACCCTCAAGTCCCTTAGTCGCTTCTTGCGACACCCGCGGGAAAGATGGGGTGATGCTATTCTATGCCGACATCACACGGCAAAAACGTATACGTGAATCATTTCAATGAACTCAATCAAAACATAAGATCAGATTCTTAAAACGATCGTTACACGTGGCTTTTACTATCTGAGCAATTTACAATTTTTGGCACTGGACCAAAACAAACTTAACTTTGCACCTGATTCTATCAAATCCCACACTGAATTGTAAGAGAGATGTAGTTGCCTATTCAGTAGATTTGTGGTGGTTATGATATACAATGTATTAAGTATAAATACGACCGATGTGGCGCATTGGTAGTGCGACTGCCTGCGACGCAAAGGTTCCGGGTTCGATTCTCGGTGGGGCACTCACAAAAGTTGATATTTATCTCTTTGTGAATTTGTTCCCGGTCTGGTTAGGACATTGCAGGTTGAACCAACTGATTGTCCGAAAAAAAAATAGTTCCGTGCTTCGGAGGGCACGTTAAGCCGTCGATCCCGGTTGCTGTCTATGATTACTTAGACGGCGGTAGTAACACAACCATGTCAGAGGCCTACTTGTGGTAGTAGGCGGTTGAAAAAACTCTGACACCAGGGTTCATTGGGTCGTTGGATGACTCGGTGTCCCACACGAAAAGAGAAAAAAAAGAGAAGAGTATAAATAGAGGAGGGTAAACCAGCCCATGAAACTGAACAACTTCACAAAATATTAAAAAAAAAAAATCTAGGATACCAAAAGACTGCTAACTGCTAACTCATTTGTATGGTAATATCCATTTTTTTTCTCTCAAAATAAAAGTCGAAATACGAAAAAAATACCTGAAACCTCCCATACAAAATGCTGATCAGGTGATTTGAGTTAAAATGGCTGAAAATATTTTTGTCTTATTTCGATGTTACTTTGGGAAAGTTGTTCCTTATGACCAGCCCGACTTCAGATTTCGTAATGTAATGGGTCACTGTTAAAATTTCATCGTGTGTATCCTTTTGTCTTTATAGAATTGTTTGTATTCGTGTATCCTTTTGTCCTTATAGAATTGTTTGTATTCTGTCTCCGTACTAGGAACCTTGCTCTAATATTTATGCACTGTTTACCAAGAAAGCTTTTGAAAAATTCACAGAAAACTTCGGAGTTTTCATTCTTCCTTTTTTCAAAATGGTGGATCACAAGCATTCATTAAACAATCAATGTCCGAAAAGACATGGTTCCATGCTTCGGAGGGCACGTTAAGCCGTCGGTCCCGATTGCTGTCTATGGTTACTTAGACGGCGGTCGTAACACAACCATGTCAGAGGCCTACTAGTGGTAGTAGGTAGTTGAAAAACTCGGACACCAGGGTTCATCGGGTCGTTGGACGACTTGGTGTCCAACACGAAAAACAAAATTGGTGTCTAGTTTATAAAAATGTCTTATGCAGACGACATGGTCTTTTATCTGAAGTTCTAAACTTATGATGTAAGTAGGTGTGTTCGTTCGTTGAAACATAGAATAAACATGTGTCGTCCCTGGATTTAAAATTCACACTCGCAACACCTGTAATGTAAGGAATGTTCGCTGTTAACATCTCCTACACTTTTATGACGCCCTGGTGGATCTTACATTTCCTTGCTACACTGGTACTACATTTCTGAGCTGTTCGCTGTATTTACTTGTACGTAGACGATTCCACAGACCAAACCTCAAAAATAAAATTGTGGGGCTATGTATGTATTTAGACGAAGATTTATGTATTTTTGAGAATTAATAAAGGTTAATTACCATTCATTGAAGAATAGCCATGGAAATTATTGCACTGAAAAATGAAATTAATTTAATTTTTAAAAGTTCATCAACCATTTCATTAAAAGATTTACTGAGATGGGAACCTTTTTACACAGTTTACCAAAAAGAAAGAAATACACGAAATAGATTCAAGCATCAGCATTTTTGTCTCGTTCAAAGCCCAATCTTAACATTCAATAAGTCGAAAATTCTGTCCTATTTAAATAATTATCTGTTTAAAAAACTTAAATCAATAATCGGACTCTATAATTAATTAACTCTGGCTTTGATGCGAGGCCTGCAAGTCGTGTGTACGAGTACTCATACCGTCGTGGGCATGATCTTTTATTTATTACACAATTACACATGCATACGAGTTAAATTAATCGGTGACCGAATAACTGTCTGTAAGGCAATGCCGATTACTGTCTTAAGGCGGCATCAGTCCCAAAAAGCAAGTCCCTTTCGTTTTCGCTGGGTTAGAAAGAAACAGACGACGGCGGCTCAGATCCGGAAACCCGAACAATTATTCAATTAATAAATAAAATATATAAACAAATATTTCAAAAAGTAAGCTCAAAGATTCATTAGTCATTTATTGAAAAGAGAAGACGACACAAAATAAAATATGAAATGATCGACACCAATCAAATCTTTTAGGTTTATAGTCTTAAAAACGCTCAATAAGAGCTTACTTTGCGATTTTTCTTCTATTTAGGGAATTTCATTAAACTTGTAGCAAATATATTGAAGTTTTACTAAGAAAAATGTCGTCTCATAATGAAGAATGTTACTAGGTATTCCAAATCGCTTGAAATTTTGTATCGGTAAAGCATGTATGTATACAAATACACTAGTTTTTGTTGTAGTCAAAAATACCTAGTAGTTTTGATTTTATAGGCATTCAAACTTTCAAAAAATATCGAGTCCCGCAAACAGCCACGTGACCGCTTGTGACGTCATATCACAACGCGCGCTGCGCTCCGCTTAGTAGGTCTCAAGTCACCAGCAGCGGTTATAGTAGGTGTAATAGCTTGTACAGTATTTTGTTTGTGTTTGCATCCGTGTAGGTATTTCGTTAATAGTAAATATTACACACACACACACACATATCACGCCTTTATTCCCTTGCGGGGTAGGCAGAGCGTATACGGCCGCAAGAAACGGACATTTATGCCACGTCTGACAAATAATTGAGAGTTATTCGGAAAATTGTGTATCGCCATAGTGACAGGTTGTCAGCCCATCGCCTAAAATTGCAATACACACCCTCGAGTCCCTCAGTCGCCTCTTACGACTCCCACGGGAATGAAATGGGGAGATGCTATTCTAAGCCGGCATCACACGGCATAGTAAAGTAAATATTATTCGATTCATAAAATGGATGAAGGATTCGAAAAAGGGCAATCGGATAATCTACCTAAAATAGACGTATGGTGGGGAGCAGGAGCTCACCCGGAAAAGTTTGTTCAAACAACCAGCTCAATCGCACCCTTGGTGCAGCTTGTATACCAGCCCGTTGTGCCAGACCTTGTCGAAGGCTTTCGCCACGTCGAGAAATACTGCTCCTGTCGGGGTCGGTTTGGACGAGACATTTAGCTTAAGAGCGATGTGTTCGACAATGCGGTGCACTTGTTGGGTACAAGAGTGCTGTTGTCGAAAGCCAAATTGCTCGTCAGGTATGAGATTGTTGGTCTCCGCGTGGTCACGGAGTCGGGCATAGATCATGCGTTCGTAAAGTTTGGCGAGAGGGTTCAGTAGGCTGATCGGGCGGTAGGAAGTGGGCTCATTCGCCGGTTTACCCGGTTTGTGAATGCCTATCACTATTGCTTCCTTCCAGCAAGCTGGGAAGGTGCAACTAGCCATGGTGACATTCAAAATCAGGGTGAGGCGATTGATCAGGTTATCGGGGAGAATCTTCAGGACACGTTTGGTGATGCCGTCCGGTCCTGGAGCCTTTCTGGGCTTGAGTCCCTTAAGGGCGTTGCCTAAAACCCACTCCGCGTAACATGCTGTATCCTCTGGCTGGGATTGCTCCACCAGACGTCCGCCGAGAAGTAGCTTGTGCAGTGGAGAAACTTAAACAGGAAACTGACTGTCGTCACCCACTGTACAACCACGCTATGCCTCACGCCCGTCTCAAAAGCCGGAGTAGCTTCCTGAGGTGTACGGCCTCTACAAACGCTGATCCACAACATACCAGAGAGCAGCTATGGAAATCACGCTGGGCGCCGCCACCTGGATTTATTCCACCGTCCGAGACTCTGCCAAGGGGACATAAATTACCGTGGCAAACCTGGAAATCTCTAAACAAGTTGCGAACGCAGGTTGGCCGCTGTAGAGAAAACATGGCGAAGTGGGGCTTCATTGACAAAACGCAAGTGCTCTGCGACTGTGGAGCCCCATCGCAATCTATGGCGCACCTAACATCATGCCCTCTTTTGCCAGTCTCTTGCAGCAAAGACGATCTGAACTTGGCTAATGAGAATGCCATTGCAGTCGCCAAATACTGGCAGTCCAAAATATGACCATGATCCATTGACACGATGAAGAAGAAGGGCGTTGCGCACTTCCATCTCAGTGATGACTCTGAGTGGAGGGCCCGATGGAGGTAGTGAAATGAGACGTTCGACTTCGGAGTCGACCGTTGAGACGAAGGTCTAGTCGTGAGGGAGTGTGCTGGGGGTGCATTGGGCTGCGAGACTGTCAGCTAGGCATTCAGCCTTTTCGTCGTCGTCAAAGGCTTTGGTCTGGTCAGATGCGTTAATGGTTGCACATTACCTATATATCAACAAATAATGATGTTGCCGCCGAAATGCGAGGAGCAAAAATGCAAGGGTAAGAAAACTCCTTCAGACGCAAAATGTCCCTTTCGCAAAATGTCTACTCATCGCAAAACGTCTCTTTCGCACAATGTCCCTTTCGCAAAAGGTCCCTTTCTCACAAAGTCCCTTTCGCAAAACGTCCCTTTCGCAAAATGACAACTTCGCAAAATGTCCCTTTCGCACAATGTCCCTTTCGCACAATGTCCCTTTCGCAAAATGTCTCTTTTGATATATTAGGACATTATTTCAGTCATCCAACAATCATCAAGCTAGCCTTCCTGCCAAGCGCGATGAGTATGGAGAAAGCCTTGTCGAGGAGGCACATATCCAGCAGTAGGCTGTTGTGGGTGTTAGGTATGAATGTTCTCAGTTTATTGTACTTAAAATAGATAAACATTCAGGCACAAAGGCGTTCTTATCCATTAAGGGATCTCTTTCAGTCAACCTTTAAGAATCGCAGAGGATATTGCGTGCAGGTACACTACAGAACTGTAATAACAAAAACAGAGCAATTATAATAATTATTTTCCAAATTATCCTCAAATATTTGTCAGACGTGGCGTAAATATTTGTTGCGGCTGTTTGCGCTCTGCCTACCCCGCAAGGGATTAGAAGTGTGAAAGTGTAAAAATTTGGGAAGTGTGTGTGTGTGTGAGCAATTATAAACTGATTTCAACTTTCTATTTTCTTTATTACTGTTAATATCGGTAGTGGTACCTATTACCGTTGTCAAAGCCATTTCATGCTTGATGATTCCAATTAAAGGTATCCTAAAATATCAAAAGAGACATTTTGCGAAAGGGACATTGTGCGAAAGGGACATTGTGCGAAAGGGACATTTTGCGAAGTTGTCATTTTGCGAAAGGGACGTTTTGCGAAAGGGACTTTGTGAGAAAGGGACATTTTGCGAAAGGGACATTGTGCGAAAGAGACGTTTTGCGATGAGTAGACATTTTGCGAAAGGGACATTTTGCGTCTGAAGGAGAAAACTTTCCTTGCTACTACTTATTCTTAATACTTTATATGTTAGAATGGAATAGTAGGAAGTGGGATAAGTACCTAGGATGTAGATGTACTGGGTTGAACGTGACAGATGTAAGTACTAAACCTTTTCTACTTGTTTTTTTCTTTTACTAACAAAATACGTAGGGCCATTTTATTTCATTTACTTTTTATTTCAAATGTATATGCTTTAGGCGATGGGCTGACAACCTGTCACTATAACGATACACAATATCCCAAATAACCCTCAAACATTTGTCAGACGTGGTGTAAATGGCAGTTTTTTGCGGCTGTTTACGCTCTGCCTACCCCGCTAGGGATTATATGCGTGATATGTGTATGTGTATGTATGTATGTATATGTTTGAACAGATTTACCAAACCTTTTAAATTTATTTGTATTTTTTTTCTCACAAAATAGTTAAGGCCAGTTATTTATACAGCTATGGCGATGAAGCTATTGGTTATGTTCAAGTTAAGAGAGTAAGTAGGTAGGTGATACATAACGGTTAGTAGGCGGTTGAAAAACTCTGACACCAGGGTTCATCGGGTCGTTGGACGACTCGGTGTCCCACACGAAATGAGAGAGAGATAAGATAACGGTTAAATGTTGAATTACGCCAGAACACCGCGTACGTACCACACCTTATCATTGCAGTTTAGAATGCAATGAAAAGGATTTTTTTCGCATTTTAACGACCTTTGGAACTATAAAAAACAACTTTTTCGGTGAATTGATAGTTATATTTTTACATTTAGGCACAACGCATGATTTCCTAGTATTTGGATTGGACATGTTCAAAATTATTTAAGTAAAAATTCGACGGCACGGGCGCGCGACCGCATGCAGACTGAGTGAGCCAGACTGAGCGTGTTGTACGATGACGTCACAGCGTCACCGGCGCCCGCGTCGTGAGGTTGCACCTTGTTTTACTTCTAAATCGGAAACTAATTGACGTATCGAAGTAATTCTTTCACTAGTATTTTTTATTTTTGACAGAGAATATGGAGTGCTAACAATCAAAATTAGGTAACATTCTTCATTTGAAGATTTCGAATACTATCCAACCTTTCGCGGTTGATTTCTAAGCCCATTTCACCTTAAAGTTAGAACTTTTTGGATAGAGCGATTTATATTAATACTTGTATTAAAATCGGGATACTAATGTTATCCTAAAGGTTAGTCGCACTGGTAAACAAGACTTGTCGTCCTTGTGAAACCCTTATGTAGCAGTAGCTAATAAGAACCGGTTGCATCTCATATTCAAAAACAAGTCCCTAAAGATAGATGTCAACTCTATATTTAACTGAAGAGAAACATTACTGTTGACATACCGGTTTAAGTTGGATTATTTTTGCCGTGTGAAGCCGGCTTAGAATAGCATCACCCCATTTCTATCCTGTGGGAGTCGTAAGAGGCGACCAAGGGGCTCGAGGGTGTGTATTGCAATTTTAGGCGATGAGCTGACAACCTGTCACTATGGTGATACACAATTTTCCGAATGACCCTAAAATATTTGTCAGACATGGCGTAAATGGCCGTTTTTGGCTCTGCCTACCCCGCAAGGGATAACAGGCGTGATATGTGTCATCATTGGCCTCACACGTCTGTGACAGAGGATTTAATCAGTGTCTGAGGCAAGACTTTTCATGGCTGTATGTAATAATGTGTATGTATGTATTTTTCAATTAATTGTAAGAAATTGGTTAGCTTAGCCCTTGAACACAGTTAAGGCTAGATGATTCTACGTTCGCACTATGCTCCTGCTCCTGATTGCTTTGCTTTTTACTTACATCATCATTAATTTAAGAGCCTCGCTCTTGTCGGTGGAGTAATATCCAATCTGCTCTATTTTGACCCTTCTCTTTGACATCTTAATACGACATGACACATATTTTTTCTTTGATTTGGTCCATATACGCTCGTCTAGGTCGCCCTCTCCCTCTTCTTCCCTCGATCTTTCCTTCCATTATAGTTTTTAGTTGGTCGTCATGTTATAACAAGTGTCCCAGCATGTTTCCTCTTCTGTCCTCTTACTTAAGTTTACTTACATAAGTATTCTTATTATAAAATTTAAAACTAAATGAACTTTAAGTGCCTTACTTACTTACTTCGACGGCTAGACGACCCAAAGTGAGTCTTGGCCTCCGATACGAGATTTCGCCACTTGTCTCGGTCTTGTGTGGTTTCTCGCCAATCGCTAGCCTTTAATGAATTTAAATAGAACTTTTTTATCCGTATATTCTCAGGCAAAATATAAAAAAACGGAATGCGTTTCTTTAGCTTTCGATCCCCATAATATTTCAATACTTGAGCAAAGTATTTTTGTTAGACAGCTGCCAAATTTGAGTTATCGGAGTGACCCGAGATTAACATAAAGTAGGTATGTAGCGCTGGACTCCAACCAAAACCATTTTATTTTATTTATTAATGATAGGTTTGCTCTTGACTCTAGTCTAGGTCATAGGACAGAGACAGGGTCTAAGATGGAGCGAGCTCACCCAGAAGAAGCCTGTTCACTCTTACTTTGAAGAGATTAGGGTTGTATGCGTTTGGAAACACAGACGCAGGTAGTGAGTTCCACTCTTTAGCAGTGCGCATTATAAATGATGACTGGAAGCGCTTATTCCGAATTGGTGGAATGGCAACCAGGTATGGATGGTATCCGGCGGTGCGTCTGGACGTCAGATGGTAGAAGGGAGCTGGTGGAACAAGGTCGTGAAGCTCTTGAGCACACTCTCCGAAGTACAATATGTAAAAAACCGACAACCTGCCGACATTCCATATTTAAAGCTGTAAAGTATATTGAACAACTGCAGTAGCTGTACACAAACCGGTCGACCTTGCCTTCGCCTTCTCACTTCCGAAACATTCAAGCATCCCCCCTTCCCCCCACACACTTGCGAAGGTTGAATCGGTTTGTTTACTCTAAGCTTAAGATTAGAAAGTACGAAGGGATTTGCGTATCGCATATTTGTATGTAAGATGGCATCAACCCTTTTGAATACCAAATTGTAAAACACTTCCCGTGTTAGGTATACAATATTTGAAAACTTGCAAAATTTTCAAACCTGTTTTTCAAACCCTTTTTTTGCCCGTGGGAATCGTAAGACGCGAGGCGACTAAAGGAGTCGAGGTTGTGTATTGTAATTATTGGCGATGGGCTGACAACCTGTCCCTATGATGATACACAATTTTCCGAATGACCCTCAAATGTTTGTCAGACGTGGCGTAAATGTAGATAGATAGATAGATAGATAGATTAAACGTTTATTTCGGGTAACAGTACATTAATGAGGCAACATAACAAAACAACAGGAAATATGTAGGAGTGTGTGTATAATGTCCGTTTTATACGGCAGTTTACCCCGCAAGGGATTATAGGCGTGATATGTGTGTGTGTGTCAATTCCCTCAAGGTTGAACCCGACTCTGACTTTATCGGTCACACAGATGTATCTGCTACAGTCCAGCTTAACAATGTCAATGATAAAACCAATGTGAACAGCATTAATGATTTTGTTGACAACTTGAATGACAATGCAAGAACAATGAATGCGACACATATGATGATAGAAGTGAATTGGATCAAGGTGCAAAACCTTGTCCAGACAGTTTTATTCACCGACTTTCGGGGACGTGCTAAAGAAAGGTCAGGTCAAGAGTACCCTAAACCGACGAGCATTGCATGAAGAGATTGATGAATGTGGAGGAGGCGAAAGAAGTATGCCAGGATCGTAGTAAGTGGAAGGAAGTAGTCTCTGCCTACCCCTCCGGGAAAGAGGCGTGATTTATGTATGTATGTATGTATGTAAAATAACTCTCGTGTCGTGTGTGACATTAATGTCGATCAAAGACCTAATGAACCCTGGGAATCAAACATAAAACGGCAGAAACTAAAAATTTCATATACATACCTACATACATCACGCCTATATTTCTTGCGGGGTAGGCAGAGCGTAAATGGCCGTAATAAACGGACAAACATTTGAGGATGAAACGATAGTGACAGGTTGTCAGCCCATCGCCTTGAAGTGCATGTGTATTGCAACGTCGTCTTACGACACCCACAGGAAAGAAATGGGGTGATGCTAATTTAAGCCGGCATCACACGGCGGAAATTTCACAGGGTTTCAATTCGCGACAAAATATTCAACCCCAGTTCAATGTTACCTTGTATTGGCAAGAAGCAGACGACACAAAGGACTTGGTAAAGGGTAATTTTCACTCTCTTAAGCGACTCCAGAACTTTCTTCCACTAAAAACTAAAATCATGCTTGCACAGGCTCTTCTTCTTCCCATTCTTGACTATGCTGATGTCTGTTATCTGGATGCGACGGAAGAATTACTCAATAAGCTTGAGCGACTACAAAACTTGGCTATTAGATTTATTTTCGGTCTTCGTAAGTTCGATCATGTCTCAGAATTTCGTGCTCAGCTTAAGTGGCTTCCAATTCGCCTTCGCCGCGATGTGCACATCCTATCCACTCTCTATAACATCCTTCACAATCCTGCCACTCCCGACTATCTCCGCTCCCGTTTCCACTATCTTCCCCCTGATCCCCGCCCTAGGCGCGACTGCATCACTAAGGTGCTGGAGTGTCCAAGAGCGAATACTAGATTTCTTTTTAACTCTTTTTCCGTTAAAGCTGCACAGCTCTGGAATGATCTTCCTAAGACTGTACAGGAAAGCCCATCTATTTCCGTATTTAAAAAGCGAGTAAAAGAGCACTTCATTTCTCAACAACCTTGAAATATTTATGTATGTTTATGTATTTTTATAATATTTATGTAAATTTGTTTATTTATTCATGTAAGTTTATATATATTATTTGTATGCATGTTAAAATATTTTACAGAGTTATATATTCATTTATTTTGTTAAATTTATTTCGTATTGCCTATTTGCCCCAAAAGTTTAAATTCACTCACAACACATGGGTTGGCTGGAAGAGATCTCTTCTTTAGAGATAAGCTCGCCTTTGCGACAAAAATTGTACATATATTTTTTTCTGTGTATTGTTTGTGCAATAAAGAATATTATAATTTACATACATACACATATCACGCCTTTATTCCTTGCGGGAAGGCAGAGCGTTAACGTCCATAAAAATACGGTAATATTTAACGGCCGTTTCAGAAAATCGTGTATCTCTATCTATAGTGACAGGTTGTCAGCCTGTTGCCTAAAACTGTTACACACATGAAACCCTCGAGCCCCTTAGTCGCCTCTCACGACACCCGCAGCAAAGAAATGAAGTGATGCTATTCTAAGCCGGCATCACATGGTTAATTTAGCACTGATAAACAAGACTCCTTGCAATATAAAGAAACCACAACATCAACAACAGATAATGATCTATTTCTTAATTGGGTTTAACGATCTATACTTAGAGGCAAATGATACTAAATGTCAGTCACGTAGGATTTACTAACGGAAATGTCTACATTGCGGAAGATTTTTCTATACTTCTTTCTGTCCGTTTATCAGATATCGTTACTTTAAGTAACGCAAGGTGATCGAGCTTAAATAAAAATCCCTTCTTCGGAGGCTTTCCGGTAAAGCAAAAAATCGTCAACGTAAAAAAAGTAAACATCGATCTATGAGATGTCCAGAACATTCCGTAACGCAAAACGTACGTTTTGAACACAGTAATGAATAGGGGCCCAAGAATGCATCCCTGCGATACTACAGACACCCACTCAAACCAGTCTCTGGCATTGCCTTTGTCTCTCTCTATCGTAGCTTGATGTTACATAGCTTCGTCTCTATCGCTATGAAGCGTAGACTGCGCATGCGTCGAATCACGTACGCGTCCTTCACCTCAAACTTAATGAGGTTAGCACGTAAACACTTCTGTTAATGTCTAGGGAACGTAATTAGCAACTCATTTGGGCAGTGATGCATTTTCGAAGAATATCGATTTATTTTCGGTAGTGGCTGAGAATACTGTCACTCCTTAAGGCGAGTGTAGCCGTCAACGACCTCGACGGTGGCGCCAGATCACAAAAAAAGTTTTCTCTTTTTACAAACAATCTATCAGAATATGCGTTGCCCAAGTTTTTGGTATTATCCTTAAGTAAAATTAGAACCTGCAAACTCAATTAAATATTCGATGCTATTAAAGTTATGGAACAAAGTACCTAAAAACAACCACTTTTTTAATTAATTGCCATAACTTTAATTACAGCGATTATTTAATTGATTTTGCAGGTTCTAATTTTACTTAAGGATAATACAAAAAACTTGGGCAACGTACATTCTGGTAGAGTGTTTGTACAATGGTTATTTTTTTGTTAAGTGGCGCCACTGTCGAGGTCGTTCACGGGTACACTCACCTTAACCACACAGATGTTTGACCTTAGCTGAATATATATCTGCATGGTCAATGGCATAGTGGGAGTGATTCCCCCAACGAAAGCATTCCCAAAGAGGATTTACGTCAAGCAAGCCAAAACCTCTTTCAACATGATTTTAAGTACAAAATTATGTTTAATCTTCGAATCCCCAAATGAATTGAAACAAGGCCAGAGAGATTGTGATTTATTTTCGGCAATGCCGATGCCCTGTGTGGCAGGTCGATGAAAAGCAATTTGGCTGGTCGGACAATGAGCCCTTGATTCAGACGACTTCTTACTCATTGGTGATTCATGCGCTAATATGATACAGCGAAACACAATCACGCTAACTAACCTAATAGCCCCCATTACGATCCCGTTTCGATGTGCTATGCTTCTGTTTACATACAGGTCCTTTCGGTTCCATACAATTTGATAACCGTAGCTGTTGCTGCATGCAGCTGATGAAATTGCATTGTCAGGTTCCTACTTACTTAAGCAAGAATTAACTACAAATAAGTTGGTACTTTTATCCTTTTGTGTAATGATGTATATATGTATTTGTATGAATATATATATATAGATGGATATGTATTATAATATATTTATATTTATATATGTATATATAAGTATACGTATATTTATATGTAGGTTTATATTTATATTATAGTTTTGTATTATGTATTTGTTGCTTTTATAAAAGTTACCATTTCTATTATGATTACTCTCGCACTGCTCTGTTTTTCCATACTTTCTCCTCCACCCAAAGGTTGTCTGGAAGAGATCGCTTGTAGCGATAAGGCCGCCTTTGCGCATGATAGCTATGAATTTTCCTGTTATTCTTATTTGTTATTTTGTGCAAAAAAGTGTTTTTACTTACTTACTTCTAGCATGTAACAGGGTTTCAATTTTTGAAAACTTGAAAAATTATAAAGTGCGGGCCGGATTTGAACCTGCGACTTTCGTCATTATTAGTCACGACGCCTCTTCCATCTGCGCTACCCAGTAACGCGTGGCACGGTTACCGGGTTAGTTTTGCAACTAATACCCGCCGCAATACAAACTGCCCGTTCTTCTTAGCTACAACATTACCAAAACTGTTCAGACAAAAAACATTTATTTACTCAGGAACATACATATATCACGCTTATATCCCTTGCGGGGTAGGTAGATCGTAAACGGCCGTTAAAACTGACATTTACGCCACGTCAGACAAACAATTTGAGGGCCATTCAGAAAATTGTTAGCTTATCGCCAAAAATTGCAAAACACATGATAGCCCTCGAGTCCCTTAGTCGCCTCTTACGGCACCCAGGGGAAAGATATGGGGTGATGCTATTCTAATCTGGCATCACACGGCGTACTTAGGAACAAGCACAACACAAGTAATTCAAACTTTGATGGGTGACTTAGCCCATAGTTAGACCATTCTAATTTAAGCCTTCTTTTAAATTATAGTATTTTATTGCATCAGCTCATAGCTTGCAATGTCTAATTGTAGTACTTCAGATTTAAAAACCCTGTTACCAGGGTTCATTACGCGGTACACGATCGCAGATTTCTTCATACATTTTTATTAATCAACAATTTTCATATCGCATCATTTTGTTTTGATTTTAGAAATAAATAGCCGGCAAACTAGCTTCATCAGCTATATATTAACCACTAGGTTTCCACACAGCGTTTTCACCCACTCCCACTCATTTTCCCGTGGTAATAGTAGTTTCCCCGTGGTAATCGTAGTTTTCCCGTGGCAATTGTAGTTTTCCCGTGGTAATAGTTGTTTTCCCGCGGTAAAAAGTGGCCCATGTGTTATTCCGGGTTGTACTCTACCTGTGTTCCAAATTTCATCCAAATCGGTCAAGCCGTTTGAGCGTGAAGCGGTAACAAACATACATACATACACACACACACACAAACTCTCAGATTTATAATATTAGTGCGGATTACCGTACCGCTGCATGTGTGTAAACTTCACGTATCAGTTTTGCATGTAACATCCAAGTCATTTAAATCCTAATACTAGGAGAGCATAGCGTTGTAGAATATTATTATCAACTCCATTTAGAAATCGTATAATCTGTTTCTTTATTGGAAGGTTACATTATTTGAACTGTCTGAACTATCTAGAAATCTCTTATCTTGAAGACGTTGTATTAAAATGAAGTAATCTGTGTCTTTCTTTGTCACAAATACGTTACCCTATAGGATTTCATATAATTTAGTACAGTAACAGGTAGCTAGCACAATAACATTATATACTATATCAATCTATGTACGCTCTATTGCGCTTCGATAGTCCACGCGTTCCATTTTCAAATCAGTTTGCGTTCAACGCTCGGCGCGTCAAGACGCGCGAGCAGGTCGCTTTGACATATAACTTTGTTAAATTCTTATTGTGTTGTGAAATTTTTTTTCGTCGTAGCCGACGTGCCATTCATTAGTGTTCAGTGCAAGTGCAGTGCCAAAAAACGTTAAAAATGTTGGAGCCAAAGAACTCTGTGTCGGTGGACGATCTCGGTAAATGTTTATATATTTTTTTGAACACGTGTGAGATGTAAACAAGTTGAACAAGCGATGTCGTGGCGGGGTTTCCACGATCCACGCTTTCTGTGTTTCTGTTTATCAACATGACGATGTTTTGTTTGGCCAATATCGTATGTTGCGTGGAACTGTTCTAAGAAGCTTTTGTTTGTAGTTATTGTTCTCGTATCCGCATTATTTGATTGCATTTGCACGACTTAGCTATTATTTATCCCTTATTGACTTTTCTTCAATTGATATCTTGCTTTTATTATGAAGAATAGATGTTAAAACATTCCAGTGTCACGTAACGTCTCAACGGTCGTTAAACTGCGTAGGAAGACTTATTGGCCAATTCTTTATATAATCAGTTAGTAAAACAGATAATCCCACTTCTGATTTGAATACATACTAGTAGGTACTTTGGATAAAAAACTATGTTAGAGATGATAAGAGTGTTCAATACTTATCTGTCGTTTTAAAAGACATACCTACATAAAAATACTACGTTTATATATTTGCGTAAATACAACTTAAGTTTATATGCACTAAAAGTAATAAACAACTTTATAAATTTTACATAAAAATAGCTCCGGTAAATTTACATGATTCACGAATAGAGAAATAAAAAAATCGGCGATATGATTTAGTACACGTACCGTAAACATGTTTAAATTAATGATGTATTTTTAATGTGTTATCTTCAAGTTCAACACAAAGAACATTGTTTGTATGCAAAAGGTTGAGTTAATTTTAGCGTGCCTTCAGTAACGCGGCACGACCGTGCAAAACAAAGGTTTTTTTTGTTGGAAATGCAACAAAGGCCAAAGAAAGTTGCTGGACGATGACTAAACAGGTGCCTTTGTCTATTACTTGTTTGTAATGTCCAGTAGTTTGTAGGTAAGAATATTTAATTTTCTTACCGATTAAAAATACTCCATTTGCAAGATTCGGCTAGAATGCAACTAGGCAAGCAGAAGTAAGCAAATTAAAAAAAAATTGTGACTTGGCGTTTGTTAAAACTGTACATAATACTTGCATTTTTTTTCCTCAGACTCTTTTTAATATTTCTTTCTTTGATGACCCAAATAAAAGTATATTAAAGATAATAATTCGAAGAAAATATTTATCAAAACTCTTAAATATGAAATAAGTCGCGTAAAAATAGAATTTCTTATGGGCTTGTTTTGACATGTTCTATCTACAGTCATTGACTTCTCCTATCTACGTAGTTGTAATGTCGCAAATTAGCTAGTAGTCTAGTACACTTGACATTGGTTCAACAAGTGTTTATCTCCGGCGTGTAACGTGTTAATATGATAGGGCGTTCAACTCGCGGTGCTGAAAATATAGAGTGTTATTTTACTACCGACCGATACCGGAAAACCCGGGACGGGCTTGTGATAAAGAACAACTTACCAATAATAATAATAATAATAATAAATGAACTTTTATTTCAAAATCAGCACAAGTTTTTATACTGAAATCCGCCAAACTATACAATAGTTTGTAGGCAGAAATATAACTCCCCATTTTAGGTAGGTACTGTTGTTAATTACGTACAAATAGGTTATCCAATTATCTATTATAGATTTACAGGGTAATTACTATAAATTACCTATGTATATATGACAAGGATTACAAGATTTTTAATTTTTTTGGTTACAATTCCATTAAACTGTTATTAAATTTATTTAGAAGATAACATTTGACTTTTCTTTTGAACGTTTGTTTGGTATTACATTGTTTGATTTCCAGCGGTAAGTCATTATAAATTTTTGGTACAAGATATGGACGGGCTCTTTGGCCATAATAGTTTACAACTTTAGGTACAATTAGTATCTCATTCTCCACCTTCCTATGCAAGCGTGGATGACTCACGCGTATCTTAAACTCGCTACTACCTAACTGCTCAACGGCCATTGACATCGTAAACTTCTCATGGACAGGTAATATTTTGCAAACGTGAAATAACAGGTCATAATTAATTTTACACTGCTCTTTTATTTTGCTATCTGCCAATGTTTTCATGAATCTTATTTGCAATGATTTTAATTTATCCAAGTACGTACGAAACGTTCTACCGTATGTACCAAGTCCATAAGAGATTATCGAGTCCGTTAAAGCGTAGTATACTGTATACAATGTTGCTCGGTCAATGAAAAACTTAAGCTGGTGGAACTTTACAAGAACTGCTCGTAACTTTTCACACATTATCTCAATATGTTTACTCCACGAGAAACTCGAATCGACAGTTAGCCCGAGGTACTTGTACTCCTCCACCAGCTCAACCTCCCCACAGTGGCATTGCGCGTGAGTTAAGGCATTGTGCAAACAGCTGTAGTCGTGACCCTTGATAACGGGCCGTCTGCTAATGGTTTTATTGTACGGCGAGTGTATATGCATACACTTTGTCTTAGATAAGTTAATTATGATACCGTTATCATGGGCCCAACTTATTATGTTGTTTAGATCCTGTTGTATACGGTCTTCAATTATGTCAATATTTTTATCAGAGTACACTAAGCATGTATCATCTGCATACATGTATATTCTGCAGTTTTTTATAACATTACACATGCTATTCACATGCATGATGTACCCGACGGGGCCGAACACGGAACCAGTAGGTACACCGCAAGCTATTTGTGCACTTTGACCCGAGACTCCCGACACAACAGTCTGCAGTGATCGGTTCGTTAGGTACGATTCTAACCATTTATTTACTGGGCCTCTAATACCACATTCTGCCATGGCAGACAGCAGCTGGTGGTGGTCCAACGTATCAAAAGCTTTTTTGAAGTCTATGTAGACCACTACCACCTGCTGCCGACCATTAAGACTGTTGTTTACGTCATCTGAAAATTCCGCGAGTGCGGTGGCCGTGCTGCGGCCCCGTCGGAACCCATGCTGTACATTACTTAGTATAGAATTTCTTTCAAGAAACGCACTGATCTGCCCTACTACGAACTTCTCGACAATTTTATTTATGACAGATAAAATTGCTATCGGGCGATAATTTGTATAATCTAAGTGCGATCCTTGTTTAAATATGGGTCTTATCAGGGCCGTTTTAAGATCCTTTGGGTAAGCTGCCTGTTCGATACATAAGTTTATAAACAACGCAATGACTGGACCTATTTTCTGCTTAATGTATTTGATGTCCCGCACTCGTATTTTATCTAGCCCCGGCGACTTATCGCGGCTCATGGCGTTAATTATTTTAATGACATCTAATGCAAGTATCATAGGTCTTTTTTAAAACTCTACTGCTTTCCGAGATAAAACCTAGCCTATGACACTCGGGATAATGTAAGGATTCTTCCGATACAATTCCCATTCGAATATGTTCAGTGGTAAACAAGTCGCACATATAAACATACATACACTCCTTTTTTGAATGGGCAGTCGTGTATAAACTGGACCTCCCATACAAAATTGCTGATCAGCTGATTTGAATTACTATGAAAAGTCAAAATATTTGTGTCATATTTCATCATATGTTCCTTGGGGAAAGTTGTTCCTTCTCACCACCCCATCTTGAGATTTCGCTATCGGTCAGCAGTAAAAATTCACTCCACAATATATACGGAAAAGGTCAATGCTCGCTATTATCAACAATACTTGAAGAAGATAACATTTTAAACAATGTCAAGATTTGGCTTTACGTGATGTCATAACATAACACTCAAATAGTATACTGAATTGTTCCTTTAAATACTTCATTGTGTCTTCGTTCAGTTTCAGGGTCTTCTTTAATATCAGTGTCGATTTTTTACAAGCCTGCCCAACCAAAAAAAGAGTGTATGTATATATGTGCGATACTTTAAAGGAAAGGACTGAAACTCTATAACCGCTGAACATATTCGAATGAGAATTGTATTAGAAGAATCCTTACATTATCCCGAGTGTCATAGGTTAAGCTTTATCTCAGAAAGTAGTCGTGTTTTTACATTTTTCAATTTATTATGCTTGTTTTTTTCACGTTGGGAAAATTGTGCCTATAGTTTCTTGACGTTGGGAAAATTGTGCCTATAGTTTCAGTGAGGGTATTTTATAGGATTTGGTGTCTTATTTCTTCGCTTGTTTTATTGTTGTTGCAGAGTGACATTAATAATCCGCGAACTTCGTTTCGTGGTCATTTTATGAGTACTGGATGTTTACTTGACAGAATATATCGTTGTTTTGATTTGAATAGCAGAGGATTTGTTTAGTTCAGCTATTCGTTAAAGGATGTCGTTGTTAATTTCTTTAAACCTGACTTCTTTAAACAACCTTAACCGTAACCTTTTTAAACAGATGTTCGGTATACTATGGGTTATTTTGCACTCACAGTGCTATATTATTTTCATATGAGAAAATAAGAAATTGCGAAAATGTTAGCGACGGCCGGGGATTGAACCCGGGACCTGTTAAGTACCGTCCCACCGCTCTTCCCCCAAGCTACATACAGGCGCCCCGACCGAATACTAAAAAATTTCAACCCCTTGATACTCGTCTTTAAGCTACGTACAAGCGACATCTAGTGTAAGTTTTTTAAACTAATACTAAACTTAATGTTCGGTGTTGACTAAATTCATTGTAACCTCAACCAGGTGGAACACTGAATCCGCATAAGTCCGTATCTAGACGACATTTTTTCCGTCGTGGAGAAAGCTACGTAACAATCTAGCACAACGCATATTAATCTTTGCAAGGATTGCATCATCAACATAGGTTACATATTATCGTTGGTGCGAGTGATTTACACATACATACACATATCACGCATTGATCCCTTGCGGGATAGGCAGAGCCTACGGCCGTAAAATACGATAGCAATCGCCACGTCTGACAAACATTTGAGGGCCACTTCAGAATGAATCTCTATAGTATAGACCAATTGGTCTATGGTAACAAGTTGTTAGCTTGTAGCCTAAAATTCTAATACACATGAAACCATCGGGCCTCTTACGACACCCGGAAATGAATGGGGTAATGCTATTCTAGGCCGGCATCACACGGCATTCACACATTTATTTGGTAGTGATTTATTTCTACCATAATTAAGACGGCCGATGTGGCGAAATGGTAGTGCGACGCGACGATTCCGGATTCGATTCTCGGTTGATATTTATCACTTGGTGATTTTTTTCCCATTTTGGTAAGAACATTTCAGGCTGAACCACCTGATTGTCCGTAAGGAAGATGGTTCTTTTCTTCGGAGGGTACAATGAGCCGTCGGCCCCGGTTGATGTCTATGATTATTCAGGCGGCGGTCGTTACACAACCACGTCAGAGGACTACTACTAGTAGAAGCCGGTTAAACAACTCGTGACACCAGGGTTCTTCAGGTCGTTGGACGACTCGGTGTCCCACACGAAAAAGAAAACTATAATAATGCAATCGCGACTTCTACTCAAATATTTGCATTTGTCGTTTTGGATACTGAGGTTTATGTAGGTATTTTGTCATCACATTCCTCTCATCTTAGATATTATAAACACAGTTCGCATGATGAAAGTTACGTAAACTAGTCAAAACATGGCAGCAATTACCCATGTAGGTAACGTCTATTAAACAATGGCGACCGTGTCTGTTGACACGACCAATGAAACTGTCCGCCTCGTGGCGTGCCGGTTAATAGCAAATCGTCAAGTTATCGCTTGATCAACGGATGTAGCGGGAAAAAAATACCGCTTGCGTGTCATGTTCGCCTGGTAGATTGGTAGATGATGTTTAAGACGCAAAACTATATTTCTAGATTTTATGCTAGTTGGTTAGAGTAGCATCACCCCATATCTTTTCCGTGGGTGTCGTAAGAGGCGACTAAGGGACTCGAGGGTGTGCATTTCAATTTTAGGCGATGGGCTGACAACCTGTCACTATGGCAAAACACAATTTAGCGAATGACATTCATATTTATTTTGTCAGACGCGGCGTAAAGGTCAGTTTTTGTACGGCCGTTTACGATCTGCCTACCCCGCAAGGGATATAGGCGTGATGTATGTATGTAGGTTTTCAATTATTTTTCTGTATTTATGGTACCTGCATGCCACAGTAGCCCGCTGTTTTAGCCATTGCAAGTAGATCACACTCCACAAGCTCTTTAAGCAACCGACGCCCCCTATTTTGGGAACTATCGGCATGTGTGGGTAGATTCAGTCCAATCCGTTCTCCCAGAACAACTCCTATTGAGCTGGTTGTTTGAACAATCACTCAAACTTCTCCGGGTGATGATTAGCTCCCCACCAAATAGCCAGGTGTAGATTTTAAAGCCTCGGTGCTAAAATTGTAGAGTCCAGCCCTAAAAAAGCAAGGTTTAAAATACGTACCTAATTTTGATTAGATAACTATTCAACGCCCTCTGGTATTTAGCAAACAAACTTTAGAGACACAGAATTTCTTCTTTACTTTACGTATTATGCCCGCCTAGTAGCTACTAAAATTTTGGACCAGTTTGTTGGTCATGGTCATGGCATATCAGAAAATCGCAATTGTCCAGTAATCTTCTCCATCAACGGATGTAGCCGTAACAATCGACTGCCCAGCATGACATGTTTGCCTGGTATATACTAAGTATGTACTAGCTACATGTTATGCCTACCTGGTATCTGATATTTAGAGCCGAAACTACGCAGACCTTTTACTGATCTATATCGCAGATAGGTCGGCTTTCTGTGTGCCTAGTACCTTTAACAAAAGATAGTTTTATTCGCAGTCACTGTATTCGGTCTCCAATAAGTTTGAGACTCAGGAGACTCTTACAACTTATGTGGACTTGGTAGTTCGACTTAAAAAGTTACGTTAGTTTTGTTTGCTACCCGTTAGTGTCGTAAAAGGCGACCGGGATAAAACCAGGGAATAAGTAGCAGCGTTCTCTGAAAAATAAATAACCTTGCACTGCACTCGCCAATCCGCCCGTTGAGTGTGGTTACTTTGGCAGAATGTGATATGATATTGGCCGTTTGATTAAACTGGCCAGCCCTGAGGCAGTGCCTTTATTTTTTATTTTTTTATCTTGTCCAAGCCGGTTTTTTATCAGGACAACACGACTTTGTTATAAAAAATAGAAAATAAATTTTGTTTTTATACAATAGCGTATCATGACGTCAATAAGTGATAGTACATTGAATAATGTTAATTTTATTTCATACGTGGTGTAAGGGACATCTGTGCGAATACTGATAGGGTGCATACAGACCATGGAACTTAACAACTTTCCCCAAGAAACATATCTCAGGAAACGACAAAAAAAACTACCTCCAATACAAAATCACAATCAGCAGATTGCATTTACTATTCGAAGTAAAAAAAAATAAGACGTTTCCTGAAATATATTTTTTATGGGGAGTTGTTAAGTTTCATGGTCTGAATGCACCCTATCAGTATTCGGAGGGCAGCCGCTTACACCCTGTATAGTTGTTCAAAATGGGCGTTACTATTCAAACGTAGCAATGCTCCTATTGCTTGCAGATTGTTTAATATTTTAGCAAGTTAGTCTGATAAACGTTCTCTCAAAGTCCACGACCTAAGATAAGAAACTGTCTTTATGAGTCAGTATGTAAATTTCTACTGATAATAGTAAGTGGGTAAGAGTCACTCAAATAGATTATTTACTAGCCGCCTGTCCAGCGGTTTCACCTACTCGTGTCGGTCCCTTTACTCGCGCACGAAAAGCCCACACTAGCACGGGAAGTGGCAGCGGTATGCCGAATAGCAGCGCGAGTAACCTGTTTACATGTCCCTGCCCATATAGACATATTGTGAAGGTGCTATTAAGGCGAGTGTAGCCATCAACGACCTCGACGGTGGCGCCACTTCACAAAAAAAGTTTTCTTTTTAAACAAACAATGTTTCAGAATGTCCGATGCCCAAGTTTTTTGTATTATTCTAATGTCAAATTAGAACCTGCAATTTCAATAAAATATTCGCTGTAATTAAAGTTATGGAAAAAAGTGCCTAAAAAGACCACTTATGGTATTAAATTTTTTTATGAAGTGGCGCTACCGTTGAGGTCGTTGACGGCTACACTTGCCTTAAATGGACATTGAACTGATGAAAATTAGAAAAAAAATGGGATAACCCCATTTTTGTAGCAATTTTCCTTGGGAAAGTCACCAGTAAAATTTCATCCTATATTTTGTGATAACATTTTTTTAAGTTGCGTTCTGATTGAAATAAAATATTTTAGTAACCCAGTCAGGTCGAAGGTCGCAGGTTCAGTTCAGACCGAGGAAGCGGTCACGGGCGGTCATTCGATGAAGGTAAATCACCTAGCAGAGTAACGATACATACACATATCACGCCTATAATCCCTTGCGGGGTAGGCACGACCGCAAAAACGGACATTTACGCCACGTCTGACAAATAAGATAATATATTAACACGTTGAACGCCACGCAAAAATCATGGTGTTTCCATTCAGGCCACGAGGCTCACATGTGACCCCGACCATGCTGTACCATTCAGGCCACGAGACTCACCGTGTGACCCAGCGGTAGGCTTCTGTTCAAACGCACTTTATAGGCCATAGGACATCGGTATCAAACTAAATGGTTACAACAGTGTGCCGCATGGCCCTGTAGAACAGCCCGGTCAGCTTGGTTCTCGTCTATCGAAAATGACTTAAAAAATATTTGCAAATTTTACCAATCGTTAGGGTCGCTTCAGTGTGCTCCATACAAACTATAAGAAAAACTACGTGTTTTGGACGTTTTGTGTTTATTTTGGATTTTACAATTCCTACGTTTCGAGCTCTTTACAGAGCAAGTGGTCACGGATGACTAAGGTGTTAGACGTCATTATTTAGAATATAAATTATTTTTGTTTTACCGCCATCTATTTCTTAATTGCCTAGCGTAATGTCCGGGTTCCACACAAAATGCTGAAACCGTATCTCGTGTAGTAGGTCTAACAGTATGTTGGGTCCAGTTCTTCTGCTGTGTAATCAGCGGAGTCCACGTTGATGAGATTCCCCATCCAGTATTTCTGTTGAAATTCAGATGTTTTTGAATTTCTATGGCTTCTCGTACTTTTCTAGGAATGAATCTCTTCTCTCTCGCTAGGATTGCTGCCTTATCGAATCTGACATAATGGGTGGGGTTATCCATGATATGTTCACACACTGCAGACTGTCTGTCACGACGGTTTTTTACATCAGCAATATGTTCTTTTAGACGTGTAGATACATTTCTCTTTGTTTCTCCTATCTATGAGAGTCCACAGTCACAGTCAAGTTTATAAACACCAAGGTCTTGGAGAGGGATGTTGCATTTGACTGATCTGTTGTACTGGCTAATCTTCCTTGGTTTCTTGAAAATGGTCTTGATTAAAGCTCGCTTCAGAATTCTACCGATCTTATCAGTTACTCCCTTCATGTATGGTAAGTATGCTGGTTGTCGTTCGACTGTGGATGGTTTGGCACGGTTTCTGTGACGTTGACGGGGTGGCTTCAGGTTATTTTCATGGAGTACTCGTCTCACATGCTTGAGTTCATCGTTTAGGTGTTGGGGGTCACAGATACCGCGTGCTCTCTGAAACAAAGAGGTACCAACGGCAGCTAATTGGCTCGGATGATGGTGGGAGTTGCCATTTAGGTACCTATCTGTGTGGGTTGGCTTTCTATAAACGGAATGACTGATTGTACCATTTGTGTTTTTAATTAAAAGAATATCTAAAAATGCTAATTGATTATTTTGCTCTGATTCTATTGTTTTAATATTGGGATGAATTGAATTAAAATGATTTAGAAAAGCAGTAACTTGGTCTTGTGGAAGGATGGTGAAGGTGTCGTCTACGTACCTCTTATACATCTTCGGCACAGCCGGAGCGTGACTTAGGGCTCGATCCTCAAAGTCCTCCATAAAGATGTCAGCCATCAAGGGGGATACTGGAGAGCCCATAGCCACGCCATCGACTTGTATGTAGAACTCATCATTCCACAATAGGTAACCAGATGTTAGGCACCATTCTAAAAGTTCTGCATATTCTATTGCTATGTTATTTTCCCGGAGTTTTCGTTTAACTATTTCGATACAATCCTTGACTGGAATGGCAGTGAAAAGCGATTGGACGTCAAAACTTACTTTGTTGCTGTTTACTTGCAAGTTTTTGAGTTCTCCGACAAACTAGGTTACGCTAGGCAATTAAGAAATAGATGGCGGTAGAACAAAAATAATTTCTATTCTAAATAATGACGTCTAACACCTTAGTCACCCGTGACCACGAGCTCTGTAAAGATCTCGAAACGTAGGAATTGTAAAATCCAAAATAAACACAACTTAAATCCGTTTAAAATTGTTTTATATTGATGAGTAATAGTTGTGCAAACTCAAGAAAATATTAATATTGTAACAGTCTAAACACAACTGGACGGAACTGGCAGGCCAGCCGGCAAAGCACATCGCGTGGCGCGTGGGCATGCGGGGGAGGCGTGCGGGGTGGGTCGCATCTTGACCCCGCGGCCCCCGCGGAAGGATTTTATGATTTCCCTCCGCTAGGGCCACGGGGGACACTAGTGTGCCATTTGTAAATTTACTCACTTTTTGGTAGAATAACAGCTAAGTATTTAATGCACAATGTGTTTCGAAGTATTTGCAATCGATCTATGCAATAAAACAAAATCGACTAAAATCAAGATAATTAGGATTTTCCGTTGGCCTCAATGCGTGGTCCTTGGTTGGCCCACATGGTGGGCCGCGTGGCGTTCAACGTGTTAAGGGGTCATCAGCCGCCCACCAGCCCATGAAACTGAACATATTTGAGTGCATGGATCTATTAAGAATTGAACCCGGAACCATTGCGTTGCAAGCAGTCTCACTGCCACTACGCCACATCGGCCGTCATATGCTCCAATCCCAATAACTTTGAAGTCGTCGAACATTCGATCCTAGTAACCCAGCCAGACTTGCTTGGGAAGTAATTTTTCACGCTTAAACATCCTTAAACAAACCGCAAAAAAGTTAGGCAAGTGTTGAGAACACGTGTTTAAATAAATTTTAGTACAAAAATAAAACGTTAAATTCACTTCACTTACTTTCTGTGGTAAGGCCACAATATTTTTGAAATTTTATTCCGATTCAATAAAATAGGTATCAACCTGACTTCCCAAGTACCTTTTAGTCATTTTTTAAGGGTTTTTGTCTTGATCTCGACGGCATCGGTTCAGCAATACCGCAAAGAGGTCACCTCATACAACACAACAATTAAATTGTGTATAGATTTCTCCTATAATAATGCACTACAGCTATTAATGCGATTGTTTCACGGATAACGATGTTAGATAGCAGATGGCAACACTGATGGAAATATTTGAGTTCATTAGTGCTGCGTTTCCCCACTTGCCGGGAAAGTGACTGGTATGCACCATGAAACGGGAAAGTGACTGTATGCACCATGAAATGCTTCGATGATTTTTATATGGCTTGCGTACGTACAAAGAAAAAAAGTAGGTAGGTATATAATTTATTGTTTTTGAAAACTTGCAAAATTTTCAAGCGCGGGCAAGATTTGAACCTGCGACTGTCGTCATTACTAGTGACGACGCCTTTTCCATCTGGCATTAAGATACACTTGCAAAAATTCGCGGGCAAGGAACGAGGGTAGCCCAGATGGAAGAGGCGTCGTCACTAGTAATGACGAAAGTCGCAGGTTCAAATGCTGCCTGCTGCGCTTGAAAATTGTGCAAGTTTTCAAAAATTTTATATCTAACACGGGAAGTGTTTTAAAATTTGATATTTAGTATATTATTTATTATTGTAGCCATATCAATAATTTCATTTTTATTACAATTTTCCGAATGACCCTCAAATATTTGTCAGCCATGGCGTAAATATCCGTTTTTTGTGGCCGTTTACGCTCTGCCTACCCCGCAAGGGATTATAGGCGTGAGATCTGTGTGTGTGTCATTTTTATTACAAATTTCCGTTGGCCACTTCATGCTTTGGATTGGCCAGATCAATGTTAAGAACACGATAGAGTGTAAACGGACATTTACACCACAAAGTAAGAATTGGCGGCTGCGCGCCTTTACACCACGTGTGACAAACATTCGAGGGGATCATTCAGTAAAATCGTATGTCACTATAGTGACAGGGACAGGTTGTCAGTCTGTCGCCTTAAATCTTAAAACACATAAAACTCTTGAGTCCCTCAGTCGCCTCTTACCCACGGAGAAGGAATGGGGTGATGCTATTCTAAGCCGGCATTATTCGGCGCATAACTGGTTTTCATGCGATTTATTTACGTTTGTTGGCTTGGTATATCCTTTTCATAGACATTTTTATTTAGTTTATAAGAAGTACAATGCCAGCCTGTCATGTCTGTTGCACTTGAGCCTTGGGTGTTAAGTTTCAAGTTTCAAGGCACACTGTAACTTGGCTAATCCTTCCTATAGTAGCTGATCCTTCACTGTTTAAGATCATTATGCTGCATTTTAAACAAGGATTACTAGCAACTTTGGAACAAGTGTTGTTTAAAGAATATGTAGAGTGGCCTATCTATATAGGTACGTCCATAATCAGTATTTTGAACTTAAGGCACAATTGCCACATTATTAATTAATTTATCAGAATGTTAGAGCGATAAAGCAGAACTAACTAATGGAATAACTAGCCCAGAAGCATAGGTCGAAAAACTAAATAAAATATTGAAATAATATTTTATTTCCAATTACGCCCCGAATTCATACAATTAAACTTCCATACAGTTTTTACACGCCTGCCCAACCAAAAAAGGAGTGTAATATTTTTAGAGTTCATGTATATATGTGCGATTCAGGACTGAAACTCGTTAACTACTGAACAGCTTCTAATGGGAATTGAATCGGAAGAATCCTTACCATTATCCCGAGTGTCATAGGCTAGGCTTCATCTCAGAAAGCAGTCATGTTTTTATTTTTTTAAATTTATCACTACATAGTATAAAATAAAGTCGCTTCCCGTTTGGTGTCTCCTTATATCTCTAGAATTACCCAACGGATTTTGATGCGGTTTTTTTTATTAGATAGAGTAACTTAAGAGGAAGGTTTATAAGTATAATTTATTCCGGGAAATTGTCACATTCCCATGGGAAAACGGGTAGCCCAACTGGTAGTAAACTTTTGACCCCCTTTTGACACGTTTAAAGATTAAAATTTCAAAAATGCTGAAACACGTATTTAATTATTTTAAGTTATGAGTGTAATCACAAATTTTGAAACAGATCAGATTTAAGATAAAAAACTTTCATACAAACTTTTAACCCCCTTTACACCCACTTCAGGGTCAAAATTTCAAAAATGCTGAAACACGTGTTTAATTATTTTAAGTTATTAGTCTAATCACAAATTTTGAAACAGATCACAATCATTTAAAAAAACGAACTTTCATACAAACTTTTAACCCCCTTTTGACCCTATTAAGGGTTAAAATTTCAAATATGCTGAAACACGTGTGTAATTATTTTAAATCATAAGTTTAATCACTTATTTTGAAACGGATCACACTTAAGACAACGAACTTTCATACAAACCTTTAACCCCCTTTTCATCCCTTGGGGGATTAAAAAAAACCGAAATTTTATCTATAATAGTTGCTTTATTACATAAATGACTTCATGTCAAAGTTTTATCTCTCTAGCTTCAGTAGTTTAGCATTTATACTATCACAAAAACTGAGAAAAAATAATATTTTAGTTCCATAATACATGCTTCCCACGTCTGTCCCTGTCTGTTTGTTTGTTTGTATGCTTAAATCTCCAAAACCACTTAACGGATCTGGATGAAGTTTTTTTTAAAAGATAGTGATTCTGATAGAAGTTTTTTATGTATGATTTATGTAGAAAGAAGGTCTGTTTCCTGTGGGAAATCAGTTAGCAGCGGGTGAAACCGCTGGGCGGGCCGCTAGTTATTTTATAACTTCAAGAGTATGCAACCTCTTTTCTCATCCTAATATTGTATTAAACTCATCAACTCCTGTCGATTGTTCCAGAATCCTGGGTAGAGCTGAACTCTGGCAACGGCCTCGCAGCCGTCGAGAATGAGTACATCAGACTTCTACGCGAAGCCCAGCGGGAGTCGAGGGATTCCAGCGTACGGCATTCCAGAGCGAGTAGCGTCAAAGGCAGGTGAGAGACACACGCAGGGGCAACAATTCGTGTCCCTCAAGCTGTAATCCTCACCTATGAAAACTTAACGAAAAACAATTTTTGTTTTGTCAAAAAATTGATCTGAAATAGTGACAAATAGTGACATATGCAAGAAAATTAGTGACTTCATATTTCCCAAGATATGGCTATCGTTTGGTGAGGATTACAGATCGAGGATCCCAACTCTGGTGTGAGCAAAGGGTCGGGTATTTTCACTGGATCTACTTTCCCAAAAATATTTATATAGCTTTATAATTCCGAAGTTATAAAGGCCTCTTGTTGAGGATTATACCTATTGCAATTTTTGCTGTAATCCTCACCTCATTTCTGCTACTCACTATTTGTCACTATTTCAGGACTATTTTTTGACAAAACCAAAATTGTTTTTGTTAAATTTTCATAAGTGAGGATTACAGCTTGAGCGATACAACAATTCTTATACACTACTACTATGTATGATATCAGATCAGTACGTTTGCCAGCAGCCGATTTTCGCCACCAATTTTAATGTGAAGTATGTTCAAATTGATGGCTCGTTTCGCTCGCAATACATATGGCGCTAGTGTTGCGCTGTGTGGAGCGCTTGCCTTTATAAGAATGAAAATGCTAACAATTTCACCCTGTTCTATATGAATGGTAACAGAATACTTTGTAACAGAATGTACGTTCAAGTTTTGTGGCTTCTTCGTGCGTATTAAGTACGTATTTGTAATTAGCTTCGGTTCAGAGCTGCATGCAAGTGCATCATGATTTCACGCTCAAGGAGATTTGATTTGGTCTACGCTTTTTATGCTTCCTTATTCCTTCCTTATTTCCGTCATTCGGAAAATTGTGTATCGCCATAGTGACAGGTTGTCAGCCCATTGCCTAGAATTGCAATACACACCCTCAAGTCCCTCAGTTGCCTCTTACAACTCCCACGGGAAAGAAATGGGGTGATGCTATTCTAAGCCGGCATCACACGGCAACTAAACTAAACAAAAGTTACTAGTGAAGAATATGCACCGTTTAATACTGGCCCGATGGCGTAGCGGTTAGTACCCCAGCCTGCTACGTCGAGGGTCGTGTGTTCGATCCTCAGGCAACCCCGCAACAAGACACAAATATTTGTTAAGTCCATTTTCAAGTATTTGTGGTTAGTCTGAGTGTTTTCATTGTATATTTATTTACAAAAAATTATATAAATATTAACATCAGCTATCTAGTTCACATAGTACAAGCTTTGCTTAATTTGGGGCTAGATGGCGCTGTGTGAATTGTCGAGGATATTTATTATTATTCATATACATCTATTCAAATATCTATCAACACATATACTTAGAATTTAACATAACAATACATTTCTCAGGCGCATTACCTGGAGTACTCACACTACCATACCAGTCTTCACAGTGCACCACTACACACACACATTGTCTGAAGTCTAGATCTAGTGTTTGCGATCTCCTCGCGTTCATTATCGCCTGGTACTTGCGCTAGGTTTAGACCTAACTCTAGCCTAGGCTGGACTGGTTTCGGTCTAACTGTAGGTTGTCTCTTTCGCACATGCGGTTAGATGTTTAGTTGTGACGTAGCGTCTGGGTTTACAGTCTGGTAGGAGGGGTATGGCTCTACACGTGGTACGTTGACCTATGAAAAAGATTTGAATATTTCAAGTTATAAAAATAAATAACTAAGTTTAATATTTTCTTGAGTTTGCACAACTATTAGTCGTTAAAATAAAACATTTTAACTAAACGTAGGAATTGTAAACTGAATAAACACAACTTAAATCCGTTTAAAATTGTTTTATTATTAAACGAGCGACCTGCTTAGCGGGTTCACTCGCAGCTAACCGTTTTCCCGCGGGAATAAAACATTTTAATATAGCCTATGTTCACCAGGAATAATGGATTTTTTTTTATTTAATTAAATCGGTCCTCTAGTTTTGGAGTCTAATCAATTCAAACCACCAATCAAATCTTTACGCTTGATAATATTAATGTAGAAAATTAACGTGTAAAGAATAGACATAACGTTTCTTTGAAATTTTGTCTACAGTACCTGATCAACAATCTTTTTAAAGATTATTTAATTAAATCAAGTACGGACTTTGAAGTTCTAAAACATTAAAACCTTTAATAAGCTGTCTCAGAAAGAGGATTACGATTTTGTATTAGTATTTTCCAAGACTTCATTGATTATAATACATTTTATGTCTTACATCTTTCAAATTGAGTTTTTTTCACCACGTCTGCCAGACAACTACCAAGACCACATGAAACGCATTATTACATCATCTAAACCAAAATTAGATCCACCAAAACTATCAGACGGGCGGCGCTTACAAAAAAGCTAGACAGTTCTTGACCTAGGCAAAGCGTCTGGCCGATACGAGCACAGACAAACGAGTCTGCAAAAGTACCAGGGTCGCATTAGTAGATAGAAGTGTCTTTGAATCCGTGTTATGTAGTGATATGCCAGCTAAAACTAGCATCACCCCACTCTACCCATGTCTTACGTCCAGCAGTGGACTGCTGTGGTTGTTGCTGAAGGAATAAGGAATTCTGGAAATAAATTCTCTTAACTCTCTCTCTCGTCATTTTCCGTTTAATAGGTTTCAAGGATAGGATAGGACAAAACTAAGTTATATATATCCAATTCCTGTCATGTTTAAAAATATCAATGGGTTAATCGTTATTTCAAGATTTCGCCTGGTTTTGGCAGTTATCGCGTCAAATTATTATTACATGACATCAATAGGATATTACTTGGATATTTCCTATATTTTTCTAAACCTATTAGTCGGAAAGTGACAGCGCTAATTTAAAAAAGAGAATTTAGTTCCCAAATTGAGGCCAATGACCATCATTAAGAAAAATAGTAAAATAACATAAACAGGCACAAAAGTCAACTGTCAAACATGGACCTACCACACTTGGCAGGCGGATTGGGGAATGCAGTGCAAGATGTAGCATTCACAGGGAACGCTGCTGCTGATTCCCGGAATGAAGTTATCCCTTAGTACTACCCCGGGTACAATTGGGATGATGATATGCAAAGCCGGCATCGCATTGCACAAATATGTCATAGTAGTAAGTTGAAAATTGGTACTTACATATTTTGAAAAATGAGACCCGAAAATAAAAAAGCTAGTCTGTTGACCTGAACATAAAGTCTGTCTAGACGTCGCAATATACGATGAAGCCAGTCGAACGGGTCGGCAAGTACCAGGGTGGCAAGAATGCTAGCTATTCAGTACCTATTTCTACTAGGTTGTCAGTAGATTATAGGTAGTTATGTGTTGCAGGGGATACATAGAACAGGTAAAATATTTAATATTTTTACATCACATGTAGTATATGTAATAAATTAAAGGGGTAAGGCCGCCTTTGCATATATTGTGTTGTTTGTTTTTGTTCTTGTATATGTTATAATTATTAATGTGAGCAATAAAGTGTTTGTCTGTCTGTCTGTCTGTGAACCAGCTCATGAATTTGAACAACTTTACCTAAGGAACATTGGTAGAAATATGAAAACAAGATTGGACCTCCCATACAAATTAAATTAGACCGCGGCGGGAACATTTGTCTGGAAGGAGAAGAAGAAATTTTTGTTCATATTTCAACCTATATTTCTTGAGGAAAGTTGTTAAATTTCATGGGCTGGTTTACCTCTTGAAATATTAGAATAGCATCACCCCATTTCTTGTCCATGGGAGTCGTAAGAGGTGAAGGACTCGACGGTGTGCATTGCAATTCTAGGCGATGGGCTGACAACTTGTCACTATAGCGATACACATCTTCCGAATGACCCTCAAATATTTGTCAGACGTGGCGTAAATATCCGTATTTTGCGGCAGTTAACCTACCCTGCAAGTGATAAAGGCGGAGCATGTGTATGCATATAGTTTTGCCGTGTGATGCCGGCTTAGAATAGCATCATCCCCTTTTCTTGTACGTGGGAGTCGTAAAAGGCGACTAAGGGACTCGAGAGTGTGTATTGCAATTCTAGGCGATGGGCTGACAACCTGTCACTATAGCGATACACAATTTTCCGGATGACACTCAAATATTTGTCAGACGTGGCGTAAATATCCGTATTTTGCGGCAGTTAACCTACCCTGCAAGTGATAAAGGCGGAGCATGTGTACGCATATAGTTTTACACGGGGGGTAGCTTAACTCTTTGTGTCCTGCCATGTACCAAATAGAAAAAAATACTATTAAAGCGATAAGGCCGCCTTTGCTTATATTGTGTTGTTTGTTTTTGTTCTTGTATATGTTATGATTATTAATGTGAGCAATAAAGTGTTTCTGGCTGTCTGTGTATTAGTTGTTTGTACGCAAGCTTTGCAAGGTATTTCTACTCATGAATACAAACAACTTTTAATATTCGTTATCACCGAAATCGGGTTCATTGGGTCGTTGAATGACTCGGTGTCCTACACGAAAAAAATAAGAAGACCGAAATAGCGAAAAAAACAGCTGTTTGCTAAAAAATTAACTGACTGGACTGAAATGTCCGGAACAGCTGATTTACTTTAGTTAAAAGGCCTGACAAAGGTAGCTTACATACTGGCTAAAAACTTACTCTTTACTTGTTCAAATGCTTTAAATAACTGACTAACCGCACATTTGGGCTGTAAAACATAACATATAGCAAAACTAAGTCGGACAATAGAAATATATACGTGGGGATACCTTTCAAATGTGGCTACTGCAACCACAAATGAAACACGATAAATATGAAACACGAGAGTTCAACAACATGTAGCTAGGTACTGAATTTGTAGGATTTTTATACGTTACGACTAGCAATGTGCCGTTCCCGGTAACATTGGTAATATTCCCGGAAAGTTTCCCGGGCACGAGGAAAATTCCCCGGAAATACAGGAATGTTGAAAGTAAGAGTGTAAAAAAATTTTTTTTGCACATAAATAAATGGAAAATTTATAGCTTATATGGCGGCTACAAGCTATCTCTTTATGACAACCTTTGGGAGGAGGAGAAAGTATAGAAAAACAGAGCAGAAACAAAAGAAGTTTACAAAAGAGAGCAGAAGAAATTTTTAAATGTAACCTTTTTTGTTTTTTAGCAACAAAATTAATATTATCTTAGGTAGGCATTACAAAGTCAAATATCAAATTGTAGCAAAAATACGATTTTTTGTTATTTTATATTAAAGTTATGTAGTTGTTAGGAACAACGGATTATCAATTCGAATATGCTGTATGTATTTCTGTAGGAAGAATTTAAACTAGTGAACGATATTAATGAGATTGCTTGGCTCGTGTATAAATACCACTTTGCCCAAGAAACCAATTTCAAAATAATAAAAATAAAATCTATTTGGGGAATAATCCTGGAAAATTTGAAGTTCACTAGGAATATTCCCAGTCAGTAAGTTGCTTAAGTTCGAACGGCCTGTTGCGAATTGCGAATTGCGACTTGCTGCTATCTTTCCCATAGTTTGCTCATAAAAGGGTGTTATTTCACAAATCAGGTTTCATTAAAATTAACACAATAGGTCTTTAAAATTGTGTTCTTGATTCAAATTTTTTACATATTACATACATACACATATCACGCCTTGATCCCCTGCGAAGCAGGCAGAGCGTTAATGGCCGTAAAATACAGTCGCTATCGCCACGGCTGACAAATATTTGAGGACTGTTTTAGAACAATCGTGTATCACAATAGTGACAGGTTGCCAGCGGGTCGCCTAAAATGGTAATGCACATGTAACCCTCGAGGCCTCCTTACGACTTACGACACCCGCGGGAAAGAAAAAGGGTGATGCTATTCTATGCCGGAATCACACGGAGTTACATTGGCAGATAATATTTACTCTCGTATTTTTAATCTCGCAGGTGTACTAATAATAATAACGCATCCTTTTAATATGTTTCTCTATCAGCAATGCGTGGGTATAAACAATTCCAATATGTGCCAATGCTCCAGATTCTGTGTCCATATTCGGACGATGCACTTGTAGGCGATAAGGTCGCTTCGAGGTAGCGCGCAGCTCCTAGCTACTGATGGGCGCCTGGTACCTGCGTAGCTAGTATTACATATCTTATAACTTGGCACCGGAGCTATTTACATTATTTACAGTCACACTAGGTCAAACTCAATGAAATGAATAGTGCACATACAGTAACTGCTACAATAAGTCCACTGCTGGACAGGGGCTTGGCAATCGGATTGGCAGAGCTTGACGGGGAACGATGCTGCCGATTCCTTGAAGGAATATCCCTTAGTCGCTTTTTAGTTTTTTAGATACATACGGGTACAATTGGACTGATGTTATTCTAAGCCGTCGTCACACGGCGTAAACCATTGAATGAAACATGAAATTCATGGTAATAGGCCACCTGTTATGCCCAGTCCACACCACCTGTTTATGAGTTGATGTGTATAAGTATTTGTAACAACAGCGAGAACAAAATTCTTGTTTAGGTAAACGGATGTGATACAAATCTTTGATAAAAACTATGCTGTTTTCCATTAGGTGGGCTGGGCATAATTTAGTTATAAATGAATCATGTTTAGCTACTTTTTACTTAAAAAGATTATTTTTAATGTGCGACAAAAACTAATGTCTTCGGTGCAACAAATATTCGGTGGCTATTGACCACACGCACATGCATCACAGCACATACACGGTGTACCGAAAACTTTGCAAGTATGATCAGACCATGGAACTGACCAACTAATGGCGGAGCACACCGCGTCCGTATGCGTGTACACGCGCGTACCGAGACGTTGTAATGTCCCATACTGAATGAGATATGATATGACACACTGCTTGCGTATAAGTTGCGTTCCGTAGTGCACGCGAGCAGTGTGCCCCATACATTACAACGTCAAATGGGCGGTGTGCACCGCCCATTACTATGGATGTAGCTTATGTTGTTTTTTCGAGTTTCCATAGAAAGTCTGTCAGCTGATCGAAAATGTTGTATGGTCGTCGTTTAATTTTTATAGACCAGCATAGCCTGCAAAGTAAAAGTTGTTCAGTTTCATGGTCTGATCATATATGCAAAGTTTTCGTTACACCGTCCCTTACACCCTTTTTTAACAATATTTGTCCCGTATATGTAATTCACTAAGGTACTTAAAATTAAACAGATGACATACCTCTATAATAAAGTATGAATTGAATGTTGTTTCAGTCCCAAATCGCCGCCGAACAGCCCCAACCTGGAGCCCAGCACGGAGGACGAGCTGAAGGGCGTCTACATCAACTGCTGGAGAGTACGTACCTATATAAGGTGTAAAAAAATTAGCTAAGAATATTTTAAGAGGTGAACCAGTACGTGAAACTGAACAACTTTCCCCGAGGAACATATGTCGAAATATGAAAAAATAATTTGACCCTCCCATACTTACTGTGTTACCCGGCCGGGATAATTTGTATGGGAGGGCCAATTTTTTTTTTCATATTTCGACCTATGTTCCTTGGGGAAAGTTGTTCAGTTTCACGTACTGGTTCACCCCTTAAAATATTCTTAGCTAATTTTTTTACACCATGTATGTCACATCACACATCATCATACCAGTCTATTGCAGTCCACTGCTAGACGTTGGCCTTCCCCAGGGTACGCGCTAAGGCACTATCTCCCGTCGTCGCCATCCAGTCACTACCTGCCGACCTCTACAAGTCATCGGTCCATCTGGCCAGTACAGTCATTAACTACAATGATGTGAATGGCAAGCTCACCTGCCCATTGCGCACGAGAGTTCGCAGCAAAAATTGGTTATAGTAACTAATCTCTTCAAAGTAAGAGTGAACAGGCTTCTTCTGGGTGAGCTCGCTTCATCTTAGACTCTGTCTCTGTCCTATGACCTAGACTAGAGTCAAGAGCAAACAAATCATAAATAAAAAAAAAATAGTAGCCATCTCCGAACGCATCAACGACGCTCTGACTATTTGAACTTGCAATTTTTGCCAACACTAGTGGCGATGCATCTTCCATCTAGGCTACTACTGCTCTTTTCTTGCCCGCGAAATTTGCAAGTGTATCTTGATGCCAATTACGCGTGGCACGGCTCCATCTACAGGGTAATTCATTCTTTACAGATTGAATGTAGTCTAAGCGATGAAAACCCACGATAAATTGAATACCAAATTTTTGAAACACTTCCCTTGTTAGGCATACAATTTTGGAAAACTTGCAAATTTTTTCTACCGCGTAAGTACTAGTTGTAAATAATGACTGAGAGTGTGTCGGACACGTCCATAATTAGGGCTTCATAGTGAACGTGACGCCCACTTTAAACTGAAGGCGAAAGGGTTGGATGTAAACAAACGTCATTTACTATTTATAACTAGTATAAATATTGATAGAAAGTGATCTAATTTTGTTATTTGTCAACAACAAAATCAGAGTTATTATTATACAGCATGTACCGAAAACTTTGCAGGCATGATCAGACCATGAAACTGAACCACTTTTAGTATGGAGCCTGTGTTGGGAAACGAAAAACCTTTTTCGCGTTTTCATAGAATTTAAGCCAGCTGATCGGAAGTTTTGTATGACAGGTCGATTTTTTGTTCCTTTATCAACAAAGCCTTCATAGATAAAGGTGTTCATGTTCATGGTTTGATCATGCCTGCAAAGTTGACGGTAGGTACAGTCGGTTGTAGCACATAAGGTACCAGGGGTACTCCAAAAGAACTAAATTATTTTTGTCCCCAGCAAGTTTTTTTTGACATGAATATGCTTTCGTAGAAATTCTTTTATGAGAATAAGTTCAAACTTTTATTATTTATTAACTGGGAATAAAAATAATTCCGTTCTTTTAGAGTACCCCTCCTGGTACCTTATGTGCTAGCATCGACTGTACACCATCCCTTACACTCCGTATATGCCGTACCTACTTTCGTATATCATCACATCATAAATATTCTACGATAGAATACTAGAGAGAGTACGAATTGGTGCCAACTGTGTCGCTGACATCGCTGTACTTCGTAATAAACAAACATATTTACGAACAATGATAACGAATTGCAAATCATACTCAACATAACACAGCTGAATAAGCAATTAATCACAGACGTCATTGTGCCAAAATCAAGGCTGAATATGGCGTCCTGACGGCGCCCGCATTACTTACAGGTGTTTACAGGAAATTTCCCAGTTATAAGGGCCTGGATGCCAGTGACAGTAGTTAGAATAAGTAGAACTGTAGGCCCAGAGTGTAAATATAGTAAGTAGTTCCTGTGTCTTTTCAAATGGGCTTATTTCTATTTTTTGTCTTTTGAAACCTGACAGTAAGAGCCGACTAAGGGACTCGAGGGATGTGTATTGCAATTTTAGGCGATGGGCTGACAACCCGTCACTATAGAGCCGAGCCGAAAACCCGAGCCGGTTTTCTATTAGGACAATACAAAATTGTTATAAAAAGAAGAAGATTGCGTTATGCAAATTTCTTTTTTTTACAATGACCGATCATGACGTCAATAAGTGATAATGCTATCCTACATTGAATAAAGTTATTTCATTTTCATTTTCATTATAGTGATACACAGTTATCTAATTGACCCTCAAGCTTTTGTCAGCCGTGGTGTTAATATCCGTTTTACGGCCTTTAACGCTCTGCCTACCCCGTAAGGGATATAGGCGTGATTTATGTATGTATGTATGAAACCTGACAATATTGTGTCCGTTTCAAAACATATTATTTCTTTCAGTCTGCATCAAAAGTGCTTATTTCCAAACCGACGGGAAATAGAATGGATTTTAAGCAAATACATACAAATATTGTTTATACCTACATTTTGCTATTATGTACACTTAATATAATTTGAAAACCTTGATTAATTTTTGTTTGCTTTCGATATATAAGAAAAAAAATATTATGTATCTAATATATATATATAATACTATGTAATATTGTAAGCCCTATTGAAAAGACACTCCTCGAGTAAATTTAGCCCCATTTGGCTTGTGCCAGTTTTATTGAACTGCTCGCAAGAGTGGCCAGCAGCCGTTGAATGTAAGAAGTCAGCCGTAATTGCTGTTAAGTAACAAGGCTATTGATATTGATTATGAAAATCATTAAGTTGACTGCTGGCAACCAGCTGGTCTTCAGGGGTAGTTATATTGCATAGGAAATACCCCTAGATTTTTTTTATTGTTCTAACCTTACTTTGTTTTGTGCATTCCAGGATGACTCGAACGACTGGGTGTGGGAGTGGAGCAGTAGACCCGACCAGCTCCCGCCAAAGTAAGTACCTGGTTGCCATTCCACCAATTCGGACTAAGCGCTTCCAGTCATCATTTATAATGCGCACTGCTAAAGAGTGGAACTCACTACCTGCGTCTGTGTTTCCAAACGCATACAACCCTAATCTCTTCAAAGTAAGAGTGAACAGGCTTCTTCTGGGTGAGCTCGCTCCATCGTAGACCCTGTCTCTGTCCTATGACCTAGACTAGAGTCAAGAGCAAACCCATCATTAATAAAAAAAAAGTACACCCTTTTTATCAAAATAAAATCGGGGACGGGACGTTCTACAATAAGTAACAAAAAGGTTCAAGGTACTTGTGAGACTGACTAACTATCCCCATTATGAATGCCTAAGATAAATAGAAAATAAAGTTAATTATTATTATTAATCAAATACATTTTTAAATTCAAACATGCTTCGTCAAAAACTAAGAACAGATACTTACAAGTCATTTATCAGCAACATGCATCGTCAACGGTGAAACAGAAGGTTATTTCAGCAACATGCGTCGTCAAATACAAAAATATTAAAAATAAATAATAATTATAAGACATAAAACTAATCAAAGAGACCCCCTCGAGTCACACCCTGCCCAAAGGTGCCTAAAATACTAGCGGCATTGCCTCGCTGAAATAAGATAATAGGCTCCAGCCAGAAAATAGAAAATGGACTGCAAGAAAATTTAAGAAAAACCACGGCTCCGCTTGACAATGATATATTGACTTATGTAAACTGACAACATGAGTTTTATAAAAAAACATACATACATATATCACGCCTATAATCCCTTGCGGGGTAGGCAGAGCGTAAACTGCCGCATAAAACGGACATTTACGCCACGTCTGACAAATTGTTTGAGGGTCAGTCGGAAAATTGTGTATCGCTATAGTGACAGGTTGTCAGCCCATCGCCTAAAATTGCAATACACACCCTCAAGTCCCTAAGTCGCCTCTTACGACTCCCACGGGCAAGAAATGGGGTGATGCTATTCTTAGCCGGCAACACACGGCACATAAAAAAACATAGATAAAAAGATAATAGGCTCCAGCCAGATGCAGACAATCCAGAAGGAAGATAAGTAGAAATACTTACTTACTCCTGTGACTCAGGTACCCAAAGTGGGTCTTGGCCTCCGACACGAGTTTCCGTCACTAGTCCCGATCCTGGGCCGCTTCACGCCAGTCTGTCGCTTGAAGGTCGCGCAAGTCGGACTGAACGACATCGCCCCAGCGATACCTAGGACGACCTACTGGTGCCTATGTTATGAAACTACAGGCTACAAGTCTACAGGTGAAATTCCTAGTACATAGCGTAGCCGGTTCAATTCCTGGTATCATGATAGCTAACCGACTACGCAATGAACATCAAATTTCGCCTGTAAAATTGTAGCCTGTAGTTTGATAATATCGGCTACTGGTCGTCGACCGCTGGGTTTTCCTAGGTACGCTTTCTTGAGTACCAAATTTTAAAACACTTCCCGTGTTAGGTATACATTTTTGAAAACTTGCAAAATTTTCAAGTGCGGGCAGGATTTGAACCTGCGACTTTCGCATTACTAGTGACGCATCTTCCATCTAGACTACCGCAGCTCATTACTTACTCGCCAGTTTTGCAAGTATATTTAAATGCCAGTAACGCGTGGCACGGCTTCATCTACCGGGTTAGTTTTGCAACTTTCCTGTTCAGGGGGTCCGGTTAATTATACGCATGTTAATAACACGCTTTGGAAATCTTGACTAAAATTTGAAACAAATGTCGTTTACAAATGGTGGTGGCGTAAAGTTACGTGCTGTGTGATTAACCTGGCCAGCCCCGAGGCAGTGCCTTTATTTTTATTTTTTTATCCCGCCCGAGCCGGTTTTCTATTAGGACAATACAAAATTGTTATAAAAAGAAGAAGATTGCGTTATGCAAATTTCTTTTTTTGCAATGACCGATCATGACGTCAATAAGTGATAATGCTATCCTACATTGAATAAAGTTATTTCATTTTCATTTCATTTTCATTTTAACTAATACCCGGCGACTAATTCTACCTTTAGCTTACGCTTTCTTAGCGCCACGATCTACCGCCATTCTTTCAATGTGTCTGACCCAGCGGAGGCGGTGCGCTTTGGTTTCTCCGATTATGATAAATCGAAATATTAGAAAAAATGGGCCTTCCATAGTCAATTAATCAGCTGATCGGCAATTTTGTATGGACAGGCTCAATTTATGTTCCATGGGAAAAGATTTTCAGTTTCATAAGTACCTCGACTCTTATCGGTTTGTTACATCCTATTTGTGATGCTGCTGCAGCTGTGTGATGCCGGCTATAGCATCACCCCATTTCTTTCCCGTGGGAGTCGTAAGAGGCGACTAAGGGACTTGATGGTGTGTATTGCAATTTTAGGCGATGGGCTGACAACCTGTCACTATAGCGATATACAATTTTCCGAATGACCCTCAAATATGTCAGACGTGGCGTAAATGTCCGTTTTTGCGGCTGTTAACGCTCTGCCTACCCCGCAAGGGATAATAGGCGTGATATGTGTATGTATGTGTATGTACATCCTTTTTGTTACTCCCTTTATAAAAATGTTAGGTCAAGAGTAACCCTGTCTGGTAAGGACATTGCAGACCGAACCACCTGATTGTCCGTGAGAAAGATGGTTCCGTGCTTCGGAGGGCAGGTTAAGCCGTCGGTCCCGGTTGCTGTTTATGATTACTTAGATGTAACCATATAAGAGGTCTACTAGTAGTAGGCTGTTGAAGAACCAACACCAGGTGTCTATGTTATGAAACTACAGGCTACAACTCTACAGGTGAAATTCTTAGTACATTGCGCAGCCGGTTCATATTCCTGGGAAGTATCATAATGGTTAACCGACTACGCAATGAACATCGAATTTCACCTGTAAAATTGTAGCCTGTAGTTTGATAGTATCAGGTACAGATTGTCTGTGAGAAAGATGGTTCCTTACTTCGGAGGGCAGGTTAAGCCGTCGGTCCCGGTTGCTGTTTATGATTACTTAGACGGCAGTCGTTACATAACCATATAAGAGGTCTACAAGTAGGAGGCTGTTGAAAAATCAACACCAGGGTTTTTCGTCGACTCGGTATCCCGCACGAAGAGTAGTACTGAAGATACATACATAAACTTCGTTTATTTAAATAAACGGAACATACATACATATATCACGCCTATATCCCTTGTGGGGTAGGCAGAGCATAAATGGCCGCATAAAACGGACATTTACGCCACGTCTGACAAACATTTGAGGGTCATCCGGAAAATTGTGTATGGCCATAGTGACAGGTTGTCAGCCCATCGCCTAAAACTGCAATACACACCCTCCCTTAGTCGCCTCTTACGACTCCCACGGGCAAGAAATGGGGTGATGCTATTCTAAGCCGGCATCACACGCTATACAACTATTACTCATCACAATAAAACAATTTAAAACGGAATTAAGTTGTGTTTATTTTGGATTTAACAATTCCTACGAAAAGATTAAATAGCTCGAAACGTAGGAATTGTAAAATCCAACCAACATAAACACAACTTAAATTCGCTTAAGATTGTTAATTGTCATCAATATTTCAATATATTTCTATTAAAAAATCCTTGTAACGCTTCCAGGACTTGGGGCTTCAAGCACCCGACCACAGCGCGTGGACCTCCCTCAGCCACCTCCTCCATTGAGGTTCTGGAGCAGCAGATGACTGCTCCTATTATGCAGCAGGTAAGTTCACTTTACGTCTTTTTTATTGAGTAAAAATTTAACTTACTTCAAATTTTGTCATTGAATTTGTACAATTTTTTCTCAAGTCTTTCAGAAAACATCTGTTGTGTCATTTTAAACATATACAATAAACACTAGATGTCGCTTGTATGTCGCTTCGAGACGCAAATAAAGAGGTTGAAGATTTGGAAGTGTTCGGTCGAGGCGCCGGTAGCTTGTAGAGCGGAGGGACGGTTCTCCACAGGTCCCGGGTTCATGTCCTGGCCGACGCTAACATGTTTTCAATACCTTTTTTTCATTTAAGAAAATAATATAGCACTCAATTCAAAATAAACCATAGTATATTTTATCTCATCAGTCACTATAAGTAACTATTATACATTAAATTAAAATTGTATGTTGTCATAACAACCGAATAATCGGCTTTTCAGCCGACTAGTCGGCTTTTCCGACTAATAGCTACTTGTCGGTGTATCTCTTACAAGACATCCATAAAAGTAATGCCGTTCCAATAAGCAGTATTTGTCAGCTGTCGTATTCATCCTAAAAGAGATGTCAACCCCTCTCATAGCATTAGCACGAATCTGACAGCTGTAGTTTTACGACAACTCCTAAGCACAGTTGTGCCCCAAGGGTTTCAACAACCACACAAACTCAATGGTATCTTCGTCTTAAATCAGAACAAAAATCTGAGAGGACACTGAACTCGAGTCTAAGCAATCCCAGGCACCACTTGTTGCCAAATCGTGTAGTGGACTCGTGGAACAAACTACCGCAATCAGTGATCAGTGCTTCCTCAGTGAACTCATTTAAAAACAGACTAGACAAATATTTGACTCAAGTGCAGTGATATACACGCATTAGCACAATGTGCTGCTAGTGTATATTATAAATAATAATAATAATAAACTTCTCCGGGTGAGCCCTATTGCCCTACCAAATAGTCAGGTGTAGATTGCAGAGTCCACCCTTTAAAAAAACGAGAACATAGGTTGCATTAAACGTTTTGATTTGTTTTTTAATTTAGTAAGTAATAAAATATAATAACACAAATATCTGAAAAAAAATACTTTACAAATATTTATGTCTTGTGGGGATTGAACCCACGATCCTTGGCGTAGCAGATGTTTTACATACACGTACATACACATATCTATCACGCTTATAATCCCTTGCGGGGTAGGCAGAGCGTAAACGGCCGCATAGAACGGACATTTACGCCACGTCTGACAAACATTTGAGGGTCATTCGGAAAATTGTGTATCGCCAGAGTGACAGGTTGTCAGCCCATCGCCTGAAATTGCATTACACACCCTCAAGTCCCTTAGACGCTTCTTACGACTCCCACGGGCAAGAATGGGGTGATGCTATTCTAAGCCGGCATCACACGGCACAGATGTTTTATATCTAACGATAAAACGCGTTTCTGTGCACTCCAGAGCCACTGTCTGTCTGTCCGTCGCACCTGCCTGTTCAGCCGGCGAGCCATCGCAGCTGTGCTGGTCACCAATGTGCTGTCTCTGTTGGTCGGCGCCGGCATCGGGTAAGAAACTGTTAAACTACGGTTCTGTGTACTCCAGAGCCACTGTCTGTCTGTCCGTCGCACCTGCCTGTTCAGCCGGCGAGCCATCGCAGCTGTGCTGGTCACCAATGTGCTGTCTCTGTTGGTCGGCGCCGGCATCGGGTAAGAAACTGTTAAACTACGGTTCTGTGCACTCCAGAGCCACTGTCTGTCTGTCCGTCGCACCTGCCTGTTCAGCCGGCGAGCCATCGCAGCCGTGCTGGTCACCAATGTGCTGTCTCTGTTGGTCGGCGCCGGGATCGGGTAAGCATTTGTTAAACTACGGTTCTGTGTACTCCAGAGCCACTGTCTGTCTGTCCGTCGCACCTGCCTGTTCAGCCGGCGAGCCATCGCAGCCGTGCTGGTCACCAATGTGCTGTCTCTGTTGGTCGGCGCCGGCATCGGGTAAGAAACTGTTAAACTACGGTTCTGTGTACTCCAGAGCCACTGTCTGTCTGTCCGTCGCACCTGCCTGTTCAGCCGGCGAGCCATCGCAGCCGTGCTGGTCACCAATGTGCTGTCTCTGTTGGTCGGCGCCGGCATCGGGTAAGAAACTGTTAAACTACGGTTCTGTGCACTCCAGAGCCACTGTCTGTCTGTCCGTCGCACCTGCCTGTTCAGCCGGCGAGCCATCGCAGCCGTGCTGGTCACCAATGTGCTGTCTCTGCTGGTCGGCGCCGGCATCGGGTAAGAAACTCTTTTACGAATTTGTCAAACAGATTATGTACGAAACTACGAAATTTCATTGGTCACTTGCTATCAGCTATGAACTCGAGTCAACCAACCTGTGGGCTATGCATGTTTTACATTTTGTTCTAATCGCATTCCGCCAAAATTGGGCTATGAAAGAACATTCTTCTCCTTTTTTTTTACTTTTTTATTTAGAGCACATAAATGTCAAATACTAACGTAAGGAAACGTTCTGAGTACTTTTTATTTCGTGATCTTTCTCAATTTATAATGCTGGATAATGCAATTTATTAATATCGTTCTTGCCTTGGATATAAAGGCGAGTATTCATTTGGGAACATTTGTTGCGCGTATCGATATACAAGGCGATATCAGATATAACATGTATGTATGGCACATACAAACCCAATTCATTAAAATTTATTCATTTATATAAAGTTTTTTTAATTCCAGCGTGTGGTTGTCGCGGCGCGGGCTCCTGCCCCCGAGACTCATCATACTCAACTGAGCGTAAGACTGATGGACACCTGACACACACACACACATTCATAATGACAAGTGAAAATTGAATGATCTTGTTGTGACTGTACTTGCAACAACTACATTACCCGACGCCATGTGACATTGCAAGCAAGCATTAAATGATTATTATAGATTTATTGACAACACTTGTTACATTGTTTATTGAATCGAAACACGTAAACATACAGTTAAAACTTATTAAAATAATTATGTTTAGATTCACAACAAGATTTCGATTGAATTGTTTACAGAAAAAAGTGTGCTGTGTGTCAGATTAGAATGTATTTAAGTTGAATACAGAAACATGATAACTTTACAGCAAATATATTTAGACCGAAAAATAACTAAACTAAAGCTAGAAATTCAGTTAATATAATTAATGCATTTTTATATCATTGACAATCTGTAAAGTTATCGTGAAATTCTGTATAGTTAGTTTGACTGTAAGCGATGTGATTATCTAAGTAAACTAAAATATAGCAAAAAATTGCGAGACAATTTTTGTATTTTCTTACTTCTCTCATTTTCTAATTCTAACTCGTATTTCTGAAAAGTTTTCTAGATTTTTGTAAATCTAAAGACTTTCCAGCAGTTTTACGAACTGTGTATTTTTATATAAACTTTTATACTTAAGTCACATCATAAGTAATTTCTGCAAATATTCAAAATAGTTGCTAGTGGTTTTTTTTACCTGTTTTGTTTTGTAATTCTCACTCTTAAAGAAAATTATTTTCTGTTTCAAGACCTCCTAACGCAGTACTTGTTTTTTGGCGTTTCGATTATAAGTGTACATTCATTCTTCTTAAATAAACTATTTGATTCTTTTCTTATAACAAAACTTTCCTAGCAATTATTTAAAATATTTCGTCATCATTTCGAAATTTAATCACGTTTATCCATATCGGCTTAGAAAAATTGATTAAATATTATATTAATATAAATAATTCATATTTATTTCAAATATTATAAGGAATTTCGGTCGGTCCAATCACTTTTCTTTGTATTCCCTTTTTTCATAAATTTTTCAGATTTTTCATTTTTATTACAAAATTTCGTGGTTTTTTTTGTGATTAATATAAATTTGGTATTTGTTATGAAAATTCATATTACAATAGTACATTGGTGTAGAAATAGTTATAATCCTAAGTACCTACCTTTATTGTTAAGTATTCGATTTTATATTCCAATGTAGTTGTTTAAAACGCTAGAGAACCAACTTACGATTTGGTCTATTAGGGCCAACTTACATCCAGCGCTGTGACTATAAGGGCCAACTCACATCCAGCGCTATTTGACGCGAGTTGTTTTTTTAGCACATTGAAAATGAACACGGTAAATGTGATAATTCTGCTCTGGTCTGAAATTATTTTTATCCAATTACAATACAGTTTCTTTTCAATTGCTGCTCGAAGCGGCGCGCATCAAGTGTACACTGGCCCTTATTTTATATGTCAACATAGGCAATGACATTTTGTAGATTATTTTGCAACAGTTTGACGATTGTATCCATTAAACTAACAAACGTAATACAAAACTGTCCACAACTGTTGTAAACCTCTAATGTTGTCGTAAGCTCAAAAGTGTGAGAGCAAGTCAAAACTATTGCCATACAAGAATTTGGTCAAAAGTCTTTTCATGAAAAAATTTGAAAAAGCAAAATTAATGTAAATATTTCCAAGTTACTGACATTGTAATCATTATTCGTAAGTGCTTACAAAATATAAGGATATGCGTTTTTATTAAAATTGTGTTTTATTTATTATACATACAGTTTTCATGATTTTATCTGTGTCAGTATAGGATGATATTATATTATGATGGTAATAAGGGACAACTTACGCCAAGGTCGAAATATGAAAAAAAACACGGACTGCCCTAATCTTTTTTTTAATATGGGCCACACAAGTTATGGCAATTAATACCGAATTTAGGCGTTTTCAGGCACTTTTTGCCATAACTTTAGTTGCAGCAAATATTTAATGGAGTTTGCAGGTTCGAATTTTACTTATGGATAATACTAAAAACTTGAGCAACGGACATTCTGATAGATTGTTTGTATAAAGAGAAAACTTTTTTTTTTGTAAAGTGGCGCCACGATAAAAAAAAGATTCGACCTCCTATAGTAAATTAACCAGCTGATTAGCAATTTTATATGGGAGGTCCATTTTTTCAGCACCTTTTGTTACTCTTTGTATAATCATAATTCTGTATTGCCAGTAACTAACAACAACAACTCTCTTTACCCAGTTCCAAATAATCCTGAGATCACTATTTCTCTACATCATCACTCTAAGCTTAATCAATTTAAAGAAAACTTCACACACTGTAATCCCGACTATTTAACTTTGTCTTAGTCAAGAAACTTCTTTAAGGGCCTGCCTCGAACGTCCCTTTCCCACTAATGGCAAATCCTGTGTGTGAGAACAGAGCGGAATCGCCATATTTAGTAGATTTTTCATTCTTTTGGAAATTTCTCGCCAAATAAACAAGTAATCAAAAAACTGTACGACAAGAATCTAGTAAAGTACAAGACGTATAGTATTCGCAAAAAATAATGTGTTATGTTCATAGGACTGCTATACAATACGCAAAAAAGTGTAAAAATACACTACACTCGCCTTAATCACAATTGGAACTGATACCATTGGAGTCTGAATATGAAAGTATTTAGTTAAAAGCCTGTCACTAAAGGATTAATAGATTTTTTTGTCATAGTTCTTTTTTATATATTTAGAATAATTTTTAGGCAGTACAAAGAAACAAAATAATAAATAAGCATTTTATTGGTTAAGAAGTAACATACTTAAAATTTACTTATAATTTCCATTTATTTAATGACCTACAGCTTATTTCTTATACATACAGAGGTGTTACCTACCCCGTAAGGGATAAAAGCGTGATTATTTATCGAGACATATACATATGAAGTATTAATTTCAATATACTTACATATAATAGTGCGTAATTTATATGGAATGAAAGGTTATTTTCCAATATCTTCAGAATGGATTGTTTTTTGATTGATCTTAAGTTCTTACTACACTTTTATGTCAGTTTTTTGTGGCCGTTTACGCTCTGCCTACCCCGCAAGGTATTATAGGCGTGATGTGTGTGTGTGTGTGTGTGTGTGTGTGTGTGTGTGTGTGTGTGTGTAAGTGTGTGATTGTGATTTTGTATGGGAGGTCGTTTATTTTTCGTTTGCTGACATATTTTTCTGGAAAGTTGTTCAGTTTCATGGTCTGCATGCAACCTATCAGTATTCGGAGGGCTGTCCCATACACCCCGTATATTTTAAGCGGTGAACAACAGAATAAAAGTATCTTAGTTAGTTATGAGAGATAGAAATTTATATGATAAAGGATTGAAGTCCCATGAGAGATAAGGGTTTATCGGGCCTTTCGTCGATTTAAAAACCGACATAACAAAATAATATTATTCACAAATACACTTCAGTTTAGAGATGGGCCGAATATTCGTTCAATGTTCTGTATTCGGACAAATATTTTGCAAATTCAACGAATATTCGTATTCGACCGTTGATGGGCCAATTATTCGTTTAATGTTCTGTATTCGGACAAATATTTTGCAAATTCAACGACTATTCGTATTCGGCCGAATATTCGTTGAATTTGCAAAAAAATTGGCCGAATGAGCAGAAACAAGTAAAGACTTAAACCGGTTTTATATGGGTATCAATTGATGTTTTTAAAGAAACTAATCCGCTACATGGCGTTGAACACCGCCATAAACTAACTCGGAATAACTTTTAAAATATGACGCACAGTACGGCCATCCCAATAAGCCTTATTTGACAGCTGTCAGAGTCATGCTAATGCTATGGCCGACGGTTCATTTTCCAATGTTGACATCTCTTTTAGTATGGAAATGATAGCTGTCATATTTGACTTATTGGAATGGCCTTACTGTAAGTGGGAATAATTGTCAAAATATGACAGCTCACGACTCTACAACACGATCTTGCGGATCAGTTCATAATCTCTTCAAAGTAAGAGTGAACAGGCTTCTTCTGGGTGAGCTCGCTCCATCTTATTCTCTGTCTCTGTTCTGACCTAGACTAGAGTCAAGAGCAAACCAATACATAATAAAAAAGAAAAAAGAACACTCGTCTATTTCTGCTGAATAATTCGGCCAAACATTTGTCTCGGTATATCTTTAACCGAATATTCGTATTCGTGCCATCTCTACATATTATTATGCTGTAATGGTTCACGCGGCGCACGCGTCGAGTGGTTTCAGCTCCAACTTCACTTCGTCCGACTTCAATTCTGTCACCAACTCGCGCAATCTGAAAATAACAATTAATAGAAATTAAAATTCTTTATTTGCTATAAATGTGGTGCTATAAAGATATTACATACATACATAAATCACGCCTATATCCGTCAACCCGCGACCACAATACATGAAACTGTATTGAAACGTCGGGACACAGGTAAATCACTACATAGTATAAAATAAAGTCGCTTCCCGTTTGGTGTCTCCTTATATCTTTAGAATTACCCAACGGATTTTGATGCGGTTTTTTTATTAGATAGAGTAACTTGAGAGAAAGGTTTATAAGTATAATTTATTCCGGGAAATTGTCACATTCCCATGGGAAAACAGGTAGCCCAACTGGTAGTAAACTTTTGACCCCCTTTTGACACCTTTAAGGATCAAAATTTCAAAAATGCTGAAACACGTATTTAATTATTTTAAGTTATGAGTCTAATCAGAAATTTTGAACCAGATTACATTTAAGATAAAAAACTTTCATACAAACTTTTAACCCCCTTTTCACCCATTTTATGGTTAAAATTTCAAAAATGCTGAAACACGTGTTTAATTATTTTAAGTTATTAGTCTAATCACAAATTTTGAAACAGATCGAATTGATTTTAAAAAACGAACTTTCATTAAAACTTGAAACCCCCGTTTCCGTATTAAGGGTTAATATTTCAAATATGCTGAAACATGTATTTCGTTATTTTAAGTCATAAGTCTAATCACTAATTTTGAAACGGATCACACTTAAGGCAACGAACTTTCATACAAACGTTTAACCCCCTTTTCATACCTTGGAGGATTAAAAAAAAACGGAATTTAAAGTAAAGTCGCTTCCCACGTCTGTCCCTGTCTGTTTGTATGCTTAAATCTTCAAAACCACTTAACGGATCTGGATGAAGTTTTTTTAAAAGATAGAGTGATTCAAGAGGAAGGTTTTTATGTATGATTTATGTCGGGAGAAGGTCTTTTTCCCGTGGGAAATCAGTTAGCAGCGGGTGAAACCGCTGGGCGGGCCGCTAGTTACTAATATTTACCTAAATACTATCGCGATAGACCCGGTCTAATACTTAAAACGCCTATATCCCTTACGGGGTAGGCAGAGTGTCAACTGCCGTAAAACGGATATTAACACCACGTATGGCAAAAGCTTGAGGGTCAACTAGATAACTGTGTATGACTATAGTGACAGGTTGTCAGTCCATCGCCTAAAATTGCAATTCACATCCCTCGAGTCCCTTAGTCGGCTCTTACGACACCCATGGGTTGTCAGCAGCAAAGATATTACAGTAAGTATATTTGTATCGCACATTTTACCAGAATCTGGCACGCAAAATTACATATACTACTTTATACATACACACATCACCCTTGCGGGGTAGGCAGAGCGTAAACGACCGCAAAAAATTGACATTTACGCCACGTCAGACAAATATTTGAGGGTCATTCGGAAAATTGAATATCACCATACTGACAGGTTGTCAGCCCATGGCCTAAAATTGCAAAACACACCTTCGAGTCCCTTAGTCGCCTCTTACGACTCCCAAGGGAAAGAAATGGGGTGATGCTATTCTAAGCCGGCATCACAGAGCAAGGGGTCCTTGTTTCAGTATTTTGAGTAATTAATAAATGCGATTCCGTGCTTCGGAGGGCACGTTAAGCCGTCGGTCCCGGTTGCTATTATAACTTAGACGGCGGTCGTTACACAACCATGTCAGAGGCCTACTACTAATTGTCGGCGGTTGAAAAACTCTGACACCAGAATTCATCGGGTCGTTGGATGATTCGGTGTCCCACACGAAAAGAGAGAGAGTATGAGATATGGAAAGGTATTGTAACTTACTTGTCAAGCTGTTGTCGTGTGACATAGACAGTGTCGTCCGCGCGGCCGGCAGCGGGCGCCGGGTAGCGCAGTGTGCCCACTTCAACGGGGGAACTTAAGGCCTGGAAACAATAAACAATATCAAATCATCGTGTTTTTTTTATTTATTATAAATTAAAAAACAACCCTGTGCTTTCAAAGATAAAGCCTAGCCTGTGACACTTGCGATAATGTAAGGATTCTTCCGATACAAATCCCATTCAAATCTGTTCAGTGCTTATTTTTATTATCCCGCCCGAGGCGGTTTTCTATTACTATAAAAAAGAAAATTGTGTCATACAAAATTTTTATAACAATGACGGATCATGACGTCAATAAGTGATAATACTATCCTAAATAGTAATTTCATTTTCATTTTCAATACCCGAATCAACCGCAGTATGTTCAGCGATTTATGTAGCTTTCGAGTTAATCAACTTATAAAGTTGTATTCTTATTCTTTTCGTGTGGGACTCAGCGTCGTCAAATGACCCGATGAACCCTGGTGTCAGAATTTATCAACTGCATTCGAGTACAAGTAAGCCTCTAAAATGGTTGTGTATCGACCGCCGTCTCATTCATTCCCCATTGTACGTAATGAACCATACTTACGGCGGTAATCTCCGGTTTGGGGGGAATGAATGGTAGTTATCCATACTTACGGCGGTAATCTCTGGTTTGGGGGGAATGAATGGTAGTTATCCATACTTACGGCGGTAATCTCCGGTTTGGGGGGAATGAATGGTAGTTATCCATACTTACGGCAGTAATTTCTGGTTTGGGGGGAATGAATGGTAGTTATCCATACTTACGGCGGTAATCTCCGGTTTGGGGGGAATGAATGGTAGTTATCCATACTTACGGCGGTAATCTCCGGTTTGGGGGGAATGAATGGTAGGCGGTTATCTCCGGTTTGGGGGGAATGAATGGTAGTTATCCATACTTACGGCGGTTATCTCCGGTTTGGGGGGAATGAATGGTAGTTATCCATACTTACGGCGGTTATCTCCGGTTTGGGGGGAATGAATGGTAGTTATCCATACTTACGGCGGTAATCTCTGGTTTGGGGGGAATGAATGGTAGTTATCCATACTTACGGCGGTAATCTCCGGTTTGGGGGGAATGAATGGTAGGCGGTTATCTCCGGTTTGGGGGGAATGAATGGTAGTTATCCATACTTACGGCGGTTATCTCCGGTTTGGGGGGAATGAATGGTAGTTATCCATACTTACGGCGGTAATCTCTGGTTTGGGGGGAATGAATGGTAGTTATCCATACTTACGGCGGTAATTTCTGGTTTGGGGGGAATGAATGGTAGTTATCCATACTTACGGCGGTAATCTCCGGTTTGGGGGGAATGAATGGTAGTTATCCATACTTACGGCGGTAATTTCTGGTTTGGGGGGAATGAATGGTAGTTATCCATACTTACGGCGGTAATCTCTGGTTTGGGGGGAATGAATGGTAGTTATCCATACTTACGGCGGTAATTTCTGGTTTGGGGGGAATGAATGGTAGTTATCCATACTTACGGCGGTAATTTCTGGTTTGGGGGGAATGAATGGTAGTTATCCATACTTACGGCGGTAATCTCCGGTTTGGGGGGAATGAATGGTAGTTATCCATACTTACGGCGGTAATTTCTGGTTTGGGGGGAATGAATGGTAGTTATCCATACTTACGGCGGTAATCTCCGGTTTGGGGGGAATGAATGGTAGTTATCCATACTTACGGCGGTAATCTCCGGTTTGGGGGGAATGAATGGTAGTTATCCATACTTACGGCGGTAATTTCTGGTTTGGGGGGAATGAATGGTAGTTATCCATACTTACGGCGGTAATGTCTGGTTTGGGGGGAATGAATGGTAGTTATCCATACTTACGGCGGTAATCTCCGGTTTGGGGGGAATGAATGGTAGTTATCCATACTTACGGCGGTTATTTCTGGTTTGGGGGGAATGAATGGTAGTTATCCATACTTACGGCGGTTATTTCCGGTTTAGGGAACTGCGCGAAATCAGCCTCGACACATCTCCACGGGCGATGCAGCAACAGTTGCGCTTTCACCTCGCCCTGCAGCGACGCCAGCCGCTCCTGGGGACATTGCACATGCATTTATATATAAGGTGTAAAAGAATGAGAATATTTTAAGGGGTGAACCAGTCCGTGAAACTGAACAACTCTCCCCAAGGAACATAGGTCGAAATATGAAAAAATAATTTGACCCTCCCATACTTAGTGTGTTACCCGGCCGGGATAATTTGTATGGGAGGGTCAATTTTTTTTTTCATATTTCGACCTATGTTCCTTGAAGAAAGTTGTTCAGTTTCACGTACTGGTTCACCCCTTAAAATATTCTTAGCTAATATTTTTACACCATGTATATATACAGGGTGTAAAAAAATTAGCTAAGAATATTTTTCTTATTTTCCTTGGGGAAAGTTGTTCAGTTTCACGAACTGGTTCACCCCTTAAAATATTCTTAGCTAATTTTTTTACACCCTGTATATGGTGAGAACTTGCTGAAATATAAAGCAGCTGGAAGAAATAGATAACCGAATGCTAAATGATACACCTCCATCGTCGCTGGCAGAAACTTCTAGAGCTTTAAAATCTGATTTAGTTCATCATCTAAAGTAGAAGATAATTTTTGATTATTGTCGACAAGAGTGATGTCAAACCTGTCGACATTTTTTGATTATTTTTTTAACTATAATTTAGAAGGCTATGACTGTTTAATTTGCAAGCATAGTGTCTTATGTAGTTTAATAAGTTTTTAGAAGTATTTATTGTTTATGTTTGAATTTAGATTTATTAAATTTTGTAATATTCATCACATCTGACGCATTTGTGTCACGTCTGTCGACGTTCAGATAGTAAAAATTCATTTTTTCTAAGTTAATTTTGAATATTGATCTCTCATTCTATTTTTCCTAAGTTCTTATGACACCAACATATAATTTAAAATAAAACAAGTTAATTAAAGTTAATTTTGAATTTTTTTATTTTTTATTTGGAACTCCACCCATATAAAAGCTGTCACAAAAGAACCCTAAAATAAATTTAGAAAGAAAGAAAGTAAAATAATTTATTCGGCTTAATTGCAGGTAGAATAAGATACATACATACATAAATACACATATCACGCCTATAATCCCTCGCGGGGTAGGCAGAGCGTAAACATCCGCAAAAACGAACATTTACGCCACGTCTGACAAATATTTGAGGGTCATTGGACAAATTGTGTATCGCTTTAGTGACAGGTTGTTAGCCCATCGCCTTACACTGCAATACACACACACCCTCGAGAATAAGATACGTAGTGCAACAAAATAAATCTTACAACTATACCGACACGGTTCTAACTCAGCATAATGCCACAGCCAGAGCTCTGGCGCTGGTTTTCAGTTGGTACCGGTTCAGGGGCCGCTACAGCTTACAACTAATCCGTAATAATATTATAAATCTGAGAGTTGGTGTGTGTGTGCATGTATGTTTGTAAACTTGCAAGGTTTTCAACCGCGGGCAGGATTTGAACCTGCGACTTTCGCGTTCCTAGTGGCGACGCCTCTTCCATCTGGGCTACCGCAGCTCGTTCCTTGCACGCCAATTTTGCAAGTGTATTTTAATGCCAGTAACGCGTGGCACGGCTCCATCTACCGGGTTAGTTTTGACACTTATACCCGGCGACTAATTTTATCTTTACAGATTGAAGAAGGCACATTTTTTTTGACACAAAAAGCAAAGCAATCCACACAACGAATCCTCGTCTGATGATTTTCTTCGGCGTTATGCGCCATGCATGTTCCTTATGATTTACTTTGCTTCCCGTGATAATGATAGATTTTGTTGCGGTAAAAAGTAGCATGCTTCCTTTCTTAGGTTCCTGTCTATGCTTAATGCTAAATTGTATTGAAATTTATTAAGTGTTTAAGGCGTGAAACCGTGACAGACAGAGGTACTTTCAAATTTATAAAATATATTTAGGTTTGAGTTCTACTCGTAAAATTGAACAACTTTTCCCAGTACACATAGGTCGATATATGAAAGAATATTTGGACCTTCCATACCACTACATACATACCATATTATTTAAGGCGATTGTACCCGTGAACGACGTCGACAGTGGCGCCCCTTCACAAAAAAAAGTTTTCTCTATAAGCAAACAATTTATCAGAATATCCGATGCCCAACTCAATTGTATAAATGGGAATCTTTTATTTTGTGAAGTGGCGCCACTGTTGAGGCCGTTGACGGCTACACTCGCCTTAAAAGATGAAGGTTAAACAAAATCTCACGCAGAGGGCGTAGAGATTTACAAAAATAGCGCTGATATAAATCAATCAGTCATTTCGCATTTATAATATAAGTGTGGTGAACGTACTAGCTTTCACCCGCGTACCAAGAATACAAATGTTAACTGCATTTAAGCGCTTCAGAAAAACACAACGATATCGCGTTTTAAAATACAAGTGCTGCCATCTCTCGAGGTTTTGTGAAATTAAGAATGGAAGACAAATACGTGGCAAATACAATATTTTTGAATGTCCAATTGTATTCTATTAAATTGTATAATGTTTCTTTGAAATGGAATGAAATGAAATAAATTTAATTGCAAAAATTAAATTTTACAAATTAGTATTTTCTGTTTTTAATTATCATGTATGAACGTGTTATAAAAGTTTTTAGGTCTAAGAAATCTGTCCAGTTTTATGAGTAGAATATATACATACATACACATATCACGCCTATAATCCCTTGCGGGGTAGGCAGAGCGTAAACGGCCGCATAGAACGGACATTTACGCCCCGTCTGACAAACATTTGAGGGTCATCCGGAAAATTGTGTATCGCAATAGTGACAGGTTGTCAGCCCAGCGCCTAAAATTGCAATACACACCTTCGAGTCCCTTAAGACGCTTCTTACGACTCCCACGGGCAAGAAATGGGGTGATGCTATTCTAAGCCGGCATCACACGGCATGAGTAGAACACACCCGAAAATATATATGCATTCAATTTAGTAGGACTTTATACAGGGTGGCCTGGATAGTGACTTCTAAAACGAAATTTAATTAATACTGCTGGGTATCCGAATCACCCCCATTAATGTAACGCTTCACTTGTAGAGCGTTCGGAAAATTATGACGCTCCCGTATCGGCTTATACAGCCATGAAAAGTCTTGCCTTAGACACTGATTAAACCGTCTGTCACAGAAGTGTGAGGCCAATTCGAATTTAAGCGAGTCTCGCCAACAAACTGTTTCAGTTTGGCGAGGAATAGTAGATAAGTTTTTTGTTTGTAACTTACCTTAAATAATAAAAAAAAAAAAAAAAAAATTATGAAGGTATATTGGTGAAATAGAGTCGTGAAAGGATGGAACAAATTGCCAGAAGAAGTGGTTTCGCCATCAAATGTAAATAAATTTAAAAATATGCTAGATATACACACTACAGGCATCAAGACAAGTTAAGTGGAGCAAAGCAAATTATGAGTTGTACCATCTGTCTACAAATAATAATAATAAGGTTCCGAATATGTTCTAGTTTCCGTGTTATTCAACTTATACATTTGTATGGGAAAAAAGTCTCCTTTTTCTTTTGTTGTATGATAGAAAGAACCAATCATAAAGATTGGGTATGCTACGAAAAAAGCATTCTAACAGTTTAGCAAGTTAACAAGCATTATAAATAAATAAATTATAAAACACGGCTGCTTTCTGAGATAAAGCCTAGCCTATGACACTCGGGATAATGTAAGGATTCTTCCGATACAATTCCCATTCGAATCTGTTCAGTGGTTAACAAGTTTCAGTCCTTTAAAGAAGCGCACATATATACATACATGAACTCTAAAAACATTACACTCCTTATTTTGGTTGGGCAGTCGTGTAAAAAAAGGAGAAATACCTATTAGGTGATTTATTACTTTAAAATTTTTTAAATGAATAACTCGGAAACGACAAAAATCGCTAAACTACATGGGGGTGATTCGAGATTCCCTCAGTGTAAGGCTTTAAAAATAGCATCACCCCATTTCTTTCCCGTGGGAGTCGTAAGAGGCGACTAAGGGACTCGAGGGTGTGTATTGCTATTTTAGGTTGACAACCTGTCACTATGGCGATACACAATTCTCCGAATGACCCTCAAATATTTCTCAGACGTGGCGTGATTGCCGTTTTTTCGCTCTGCCTACCCCGCAAGGGATTATAGGCATGATATGTGTGTGTGTGTGTTCACACGCGCACACTTTTTTATCTCACATGAAACTTTTCCATTCACACGCGATATAAAACAGACACTCGCAACGTTCACTCCGGGGTAAAGCCCGGTTTACACGTTACGAGTTGACTCGGACCGAGTGCACTCGGATTACTACTCGGACGCTACTCCTATCGTGTAAACATGTATCCGAGTGTACTCCGATGTTACTCCGATGCCGGCACCCAATCAACACCGACATAGAGATGCCCTCTTTTGGGCATTCCTTGCACTGAGCCTTGGCCCTTTGCATCGCTGCAGCACACATATGCGCTTAACTGTACATACATACATAAATCACGCCTATATCCCTTACGGGGTAGGCAGAGCGTTAACGGCCGTAAAACGGATATTAACACCACGTCTGACAAAAGTTTGAGGGTCAATCAGATAACTGCGTATCACTATAGTGACAGGTTGTCAGCCCATCGCCTAAAATTGCAATACACACCCTCGAGTCCCTTAGTCGCCTCTTACGACACCCATGAGTAAGAAATGGGGTGGTGCTATTCTAGGCCGGCATCACGCGGCAAACTTAACTGTATTTACCATTTATTTTATTCTGAAATGTATTAACACTTTATTTCTCTTTTACTGTTGAATGTGTGTGTGTGTTGTTAATTATGCAATAAACGTTTAATCTATCTATCTATCTATCTGGTACGTGAATCGTGTTATGTAAAAATCCTTTAATATTAGTCGCATGAACCTCGCGATACAGGCTTGACCTAGTGTGAGGATCTAAATTCTACCTGTTTATGTTTGTAATCCTTTATCTTCTAATGTTCTGTTAACAAGTGTATTCTATGTTAATTTATGAAATAAATAAATTGAAATTTTGCCGTGTGATGCCGGCTTAGAATAGCATCACCCCATTTCTTGCCCGTGGGAGTCGTAAGAAGCGTCTAAGGGACTCGAGGGTGTGTATTGCAATTTTAGGCGATGGGCTGACAACCTGTCACTATGGCGATACACAATTTTCCGGATGACCCTCAAATGTTTGTCAGACGTGGCGTAAATGTCCGTTCTATGCGGCCGTTTACGCTCTGCCTACCCCGTAAGGGATATAGGCGTGATTTATGTATGTATGTATGTATGTGAAATGTATTAACACTTTATTTTTCTTTTACTGTTGAATGTATGTGTGTGTTGTTAATTATGCAATAAACGTTTAATCTATCTATCTATCTATCTATCTGGTACGTGAATCGTGTTATGTAAAAATCCTTTAATATTAATCGCATGAACCTCGCGATACAGGCTTGACCTAGTGTGAGGATCTAAATTCTACCTGTTTATGTTTGTAATCCTTTATCTTCTAATGTTCTGTTAACTAGTGTATTCTATGTTAATTTATGAAATAAATAAATTGAAATTTTGCCGTGTGATGCCGGCTTAGAATAGCATCACCCCATTTCTTGCCCGTGGGAGTCGTAAGAAGCGTCTAAGGGACTCGAGGGTGTGTATTGCAATTTTAGGCGATGGGCTGACAACCTGTCACTATGGCGATACACAATTTTCCGGATGACCCTCAAATGTTTGTCAGACGTGGCGTAAATGTCCGTTCTATGCGGCCGTTTACGCTCTGCCTACCCCGCAAGGGATTATAGGCGTGATATGTGTATGTATGTATGTGAAATGTATTAACACTTTATTTTTCTTTTACTGTTGAATGTATGTGTGTGTTGTTAATTATGCAATAAACGTTTCATCTATCTATCTATCTACCTCCAATTGCCTTCTGATCTCCTTCTGTTTCTCCTTGTGTTGTTGTAGCACCTTCCCGTACCTGGCCGGCTCATCGGGGAACTTCACCAGACCGGAGCGCGCCACAAACAGCGTCCACTCCTGAAAAGATATTGAAAATATACTAAATACCAAATTTAAAAAAAAAGATTTTTTTTTTTATTAAAAACCACAACAATTTAAAACAAATTGAGGCGACGCCTCTTCCATCTGGGCCACCACAGCTCACTCCTTGCCCGCCAATTTTGCAAGTGTATTTTAATGCCAGTAACGCTTGGCATGGCTTCACCTACCGGACTTATTTTGCAACTAATACCCGGCCACTAGTAATGCGAAAGTCGCAGGTTCAAATCCTTGAAAATTTGCGCGCTTGAAAATTTTGCATGTTTTCAATAATTGAAAATATACTGTCAATAGTTTACAAATATCTTAGACACCACAATCAATAAATACAGTACAAATATACAACATGAGCTGAAATGGGCGTAGGCACAGCACACTGCTGGTTTTAAGCTTACCTAAAAATGGGTGTTCTTAAATATTTAATTTCATAGAAAGCAATCAAGTAAGAATGTACTTGGTACTAATTAATCAGAATATGCATTGAAAAAACGTATTATTTTAACATAAATTGCGGTGTTGGCTATTGGGGGAGGATAAAAGACAAACACGTGTGTTCAGTCCAAGCGTATATTCCTTATACAAAGCTAGCTTAAATGGGGCGGAGCGCTAGGGCTCCCTTACCGTCTGTAGTTTAGTTAGATCCTGCTCCAACAGAGTGGCAGCGGAGGGGTTCTCTATGGGGCGGAGCGCTAGGGCTCCCTTACCGTCTGTAGTTTAGTTAGATCCTGCTCCAACAGAGTGGCAGCGGAGGGGTTCTCTATGGGGCGGAGCGCTAGGGCTCCCTTACCGTCTGTAGTTTAGTCAGATCCTGCTCCAACAGAGTGGCAGCGGAGGGGTTCTCTATGGGGCGGAGCGCTAGGGCTCCCTTACCGTCTGTAGTTTAGTTAGATCCTGCTCCAACAGAGTGGCAGCGGAGGGGTTCTCTATGGGGCGGAGCGCTAGGGCTCCCTTACCGTCTGTAGTTTAGTTAGATCCCGCTCCAACAGAGTGGCAGCGCGCCTCCTCTCCACAGCCGCGGGGGCGGAGGGGTTCTCTATGGGGCGGAGCGCTAGGGCTCCCTTACCGTCTGTAGTTTAGTTAGATCCCGCTCCAACAGAGTGGCAGCGCGCCTCCTCTCCACAGCCGCGGGGGCGGAGGGGTTCTCTATGGGGCGGAGCGCTAGGGCTCCCTTACCGTCTGTAGTTTAGTTAGATCCTGCTCCAACAGAGTGGCAGCGCGCCTCCTCTCCACAGCCGCGGGGGCGGAGGGGTTCTCTATGGGGCGGAGCGCTAGGGCTCCCTTACCGTCTGTAGTTTAGTTAGATCCTGCTCCAACAGAGTGGCAGCGCGCCTCCTCTCCACAGCCGCGGGGGCGGAGGGGTTCTCTATGGGGCGGAGCGCTAGGGCTCCCTTACCGTCTGTAGTTTAGTTAGATCCTGCTCCAACAGAGTGGCAGCGCGCCTCCTCTCCACAGCCGCGGGGGCGGAGGGGTTCTCTATGGGGCGGAGCGCTAGGGCTCCCTTACCGTCTGTAGTTTAGTTAGATCCCGCTCCAACAGAGTGGCAGCGCGCCTCCTCTCCACAGCCGCGGGGGCGGAGGGGTTCTCTATGGGGCGGAGCGCTAGGGCTCCCTTACCGTCTGTAGTTTAGTTAGATCCTGCTCCAACAGAGTGGCAGCGCGCCTCCTCTCCACAGCCGCGGGGGCGGAGGGGTTCTCTATGGGGCGGAGCGCTAGGGCTCCCTTACCGTCTGTAGTTTAGTTAGATCCCGCTCCAACAGAGTGGCAGCGCGCCTCCTCTCCACAGCCGCGGGGGCAGAGGGGTTCTCTATGGGGCGGAGCGCTAGGGCTCCCTTACCGTCTGTAGTTTAGTTAGATCCTGCTCCAACAGAGTGGCAGCGGAGGGGTTCTCTATGGGGCGGAGCGCTAGGGCTCCCTTACCGTCTGTAGTTTAGTTAGATCCTGCTCCAACAGAGTGGCAGCGCGCCTCCTCTCCACAGCCGCGGGGGCGGAGGGGTTCTCTATGGGGCGGAGCGCTAGGGCTCCCTTACCGTCTGTAGTTTAGTTAGATCCCGCTCCAACAGAGTGGCAGCGGAGGGGTTCTCTATGGGGCGGAGCGCTAGGGCTCCCTTACCGTCTGTAGTTTAGTTAGATCCTGCTCCAACAAAGTGGCAGCGCGCCTCCTCTCCACAGCCGCGGGGGCAGAGGGGTTCTCTATGGGGCGGAGCGCTAGGGCTCCCTTACCGTCTGTAGTTTAGTTAGATCCTGCTCCAACAGAGTGGCAGCGCGCCTCCTCTCCACAGCCGCGGGGGCGGAGGGGTTCTCTATGGGGCGGAGCGCTAGGGCTCCCTTACCGTCTGTAGTTTAGTTAGATCCTGCTCCAACAGAGTGGCAGCGGAGGGGTTCTCTATGGGGCGGAGCGCTAGGGCTCCCTTACCGTCTGTAGTTTAGTTAGATCCTGCTCCAACAGAGTGGCAGCGCGCCTCCTCTCCACAGCCGCGGGGGCGGAGGGGTTCTCTATGGGGCGGAGCGCTAGGGCTCCCTTACCGTCTGTAGTTTAGTTAGATCCCGCTCCAACAGAGTGGCAGCGCGCCTCCTCTCCACAGCCGCGGGGGCAGAGGGGTTCTCTATGGGGCGGAGCGCTAGGGCTCCCTTACCGTCTGTAGTTTAGTTAGATCCTGCTCCAACAGAGTGGCAGCGGAGGGGTTCTCTATGGGGCGGAGCGCTAGGGCTCCCTTACCGTCTGTAGTTTAGTTAGATCCTGCTCCAACAGAGTGGCAGCGCGCCTCCTCTCCACAGCCGCGGGGGCGGAGGGGTTCTCTATGGGGCGGAGCGCTAGGGCTCCCTTACCGTCTGTAGTTTAGTTAGATCCCGCTCCAACAGAGTGGCAGCGGAGGGGTTCTCTATGGGGCGGAGCGCTAGGGCTCCCTTACCGTCTGTAGTTTAGTTAGATCCTGCTCCAACAGAGTGGCAGCGCGCCTCCTCTCCACAGCCGCGGGGGCAGAGGGGTTCTCTATGGGGCGGAGCGCTAGGGCTCCCTTACCGTCTGTAGTTTAGTTAGATCCTGCTCCAACAGAGTGGCAGCGCGCCTCCTCTCCACAGCCGCGGGGGCGGAGGGGTTCTCTATGGGGCGGAGCGCTAGGGCTCCCTTACCGTCTGTAGTTTAGTTAGATCCTGCTCCAACAGAGTGGCAGCGGAGGGGTTCTCTATGGGGCGGAGCGCTAGGGCTCCCTTACCGTCTGTAGTTTAGTTAGATCCTGCTCCAACAGAGTGGCAGCGCGCCTCCTCTCCACAGCCGCGGGGGCGGAGGGGTTCTCTATGGGGCGGAGCGCTAGGGCTCCCTTACCGTCTGTAGTTTAGTTAGATCCCGCTCCAACAGAGTGGCAGCGGAGGGGTTCTCTATGGGGCGGAGCGCTAGGGCTCCCTTACCGTCTGTAGTTTAGTTAGATCCTGCTCCAACAGAGTGGCAGCGCGCCTCCTCTCCACAGCCGCGGGGGCAGAGGGGTTCTCTATGGGGCGGAGCGCTAGGGCTCCCTTACCGTCTGTAGTTTAGTTAGATCCTGCTCCAACAGAGTGGCAGCGGAGGGGTTCTCTATGGGGCGGAGCGCTAGGGCTCCCTTACCGTCTGTAGTTTAGTCAGATCCTGCTCCAACAGAGTGGCAGCGGAGGGGTTCTCTATGGGGCGGAGCGCTAGGGCTCCCTTACCGTCTGTAGTTTAGTCAGATCCTGCTCCAACAGAGTGGCAGCGGAGGGGTTCTCTATGGGGCGGAGCGCTAGGGCTCCCTTACCGTCTGTAGTTTAGTCAGATCCTGCTCCAACAGAGTGGCAGCGGAGGGGTTCTCTATGGGGCGGAGCGCTAGGGCTCCCTTACCGTCTGTAGTTTAGTTAGATCCTGCTCCAACAGAGTGGCAGCGGAGGGGTTCTCTATGGGGCGGAGCGCTAGGGCTCCCTTACCGTCTGTAGTTTAGTTAGATCCCGCTCCAACAGAGTGGCAGCGCGCCTCCTCTCCACAGCCGCGGGGGCGGAGGGGTTCTCTATGGGGCGGAGCGCTAGGGCTCCCTTACCGTCTGCAGTTTAGTTAGATCCTGCTCCAACAGAGTGGCAGCGCGCCTCCTCTCCACAGCCGCGGGGGCGGAGGGGTTCTCTATGGGGCGGAGCGCTAGGACTGCGGCCCTCTCGGCCTTGCGGCATGCCGCTATGCGCGCGGTACGTTCGCGTTCGATCGTCCTGGAAAACGTGAGGACGTATGTTTTTAAGAATATCTTTGTAGATGGATTATTTTCAATATGATTACTTAGACGGCGATCGTTACACAACCATGTCAGAGGCCTACTACTAGTAGTAGGCGGTTGAAAAACTCTGACACCAAGGTACATCAGGTCGTTGGACGACTCAAAACTCTTCTCTTCTCTTTTCGTGTGGGACTCTTTCGTTGTCCCACACGAAAAGAGAAAAGAAGAGTTTCAATCGACCTGAAAAACGAAAAGACGTTGTATTATAGTTTGAACGGGTCTACGCGGGAAATGATTAGTAGGTCAACATGTAGATATTTACATACATACATACACATATCACGCCTATTATCCCTTGCGGGGTGGGCAGAGCGCAAACGGCCGCAAAACGGACATTTACGCCACGTCCGACATACATTTGAGGGTCATTCGGAAAATTGTGTATCGCTATAGGGACAGGTTTTCAGCCCATCGCCTAAAATTGCAATACACACCCTCGAGCCCCTTAGTCGCCTCTTACGATTCCCACGGGAAAGAAATGGGGTGATGCTATTCTGAGCCGGCATCACATGAACTGATAAGAAGGTAAATAAATGTTTATAATTTAGACCCGATAAAACTATAATAACGTGTAAAATGCGCGAAAGTCTTAAACAAAGGGAGGACGTATGCTTTTGTGAAAATGTTAGTAGATTGGGTACGTGGGGTACACTGACTGACGTTCGGAAAATAACCGGTTTATTTTGTTTTATTTCCTGAAATGACATACATACATGTATCCCAAGCGGGGTAGGCAGACCGAAAACGGCCGGTAAAACGTACATTTACGCCACGTCTGACAAACATTTTAGGGTCATTCAGAAAGCTATGTATTATTCTATATGATGTCAGACGCGTGGCGTTAACGTCTGCCTACCCCGCTATTGACATAAGCGTGATATATGTATGTACGGTCGCATTCAAAAGTGGAGTCATAGTTAACACAAACCTCAGAAAACAAGTCGCTCGCACCCGCGGCGACACTCACACAATGACACAAATGACGTATAACATACTATTATTTGACGAACTACCATTGTATAATAGGCTGAGTAGTATTGACTATTTCACTACATGAATCATTAGCTTCGGTAGCTTGGTCAGTAGCGCGGTCAAGCAAATTCTTGACCGTTATTGTGGAGACAATGGATCGAATCCCGATATCTTCGTTGTAGTTTTTATTTTATCAAATGAAGCAAAATTTAGTAAATTTTGAATTACATTTTAGTTGTTGCTAGATCGTTTTTTATTTATTAAACTTCAGTGTTTATTTCTTCGAAATGCATACTATTTATCAGTTTGCAGGATAAGCAGCGTATTGTTGCGCTGCAATTATCTGTGGCGCTGCATGATATTGGATTTAATTTAACTCAAATTGCTACTCAGACTGGTCTGGCCGTAAGTATAGTTTTATTTCATTACAATTGTATTTTAAATATAAAAATCTTTGACTCATAGTATGTTGGTAGCTGTTAACCGATTAGTATAAACTTTTTTATTAATAATGCTACTTTGTTTTAGTGGAAGACTGTTAAACGTTGGGTTACACGTTTTGAAGAGGAAGGTAGCGTAAAAACTCGACTCGTCTTATTAATGATTCACAGCGGAGGATGATGGTGTAACAATATGAAGAAAATGGTTCTGCCGCTGGTCCAGGCGAATTAGTAGCACAAGAAACAGGGCGTGCAACTGCCGCTAATTAAGTTGATATGCTACAGGAAAGCATGCTACCGACGACGCTGCGAAATGTTTAACTGTTTATCCTGCTAGTGAAGTTCCTCGTTTTGCATTTGTCCAGGATAAATTGTCCAGTGCATCGAGCTGCCGTGGTGTATAATTGGTTTAGCCAGCACCCAGATATCCAAGTTATTTGTTTGCCAGCAAAATCTCCGGACTTAAATCCCTTAGAGAATTTATGGGGTTTAATGGTGCAAAGGTGGGACATGCGCAATGAAAGAACTACAGAAGCTTTAGAGGCTCACTGCCTGGGAGTGTGGGAGAGTACCAGAGGAACAGATATATGCACTTATTTGGTCGAGTCTATTAAGTGTTTATTAAGTGTTGTTGAAAGCAGCGGAGGTAACACCAAATACTAATTATGTAAGCGGCGATTTTTACTTAAGATTCCAATCAGACCCGATCTAGCATACATTGCTGATTATCTTGTGTATTTCATTATAATATATGAATATACACAAAATAATCAGCAATGTATGCCGAAGCGGGCCCGATAAATCGTTGCTCACTCAACCTCTGTTTACCTGCTTACCCGCCTACTATTGCAGTAGGTATATGTGGAGCATTACATTAGCAATTAAATTATGCTAAAACATCGATATATATTTATATAAGATTGATCATTATTAGTCAGTTATCTTAAGGCCTTGCTTCAATATCTTTTCATTACGAAAACGAGTACTTAAGCTTAAACCTTGAGATGTAGGCAAATAACTGATTTATTATTATTACAATTACTTTTACTTCCGAGGAAAGTGCATCATCGTTAAACATAGAACAATAAAATAATTACTAACGACATTATTACTTAAATAACATTATTGAAAGATTCAATCCAAGATTTGGATCATTCCTATGATCTTATAAATAATTACCTATCGATGTTTCAGCTAATGAACACTTAATATCATTTTACATAATATTGTGTTTTATCATTCAAACAAAACTATAAACTAAGTAGGTATTACGACAGCAAGTATTTTATGTAGTTTTACATACTCGTATCTTATGGTTACCAAAAGTTCTCATTCATGTCATAATGTTATTTACATAAAGTAATACCATACCTACCAATAAAATAATTTCTTACCTTACTTTTTGTTTTATTACAATATTATAGGTTTATGTTTTTAGATATAATATTTTGATACATAATTTACAATAAACATTTATAGATATAATACATAGATGAATATATAGAAAAATATTATATAAAATAAATAATTATTACTGGAGAAAATATGGTAAAAACATATAAAAAAACATTATTCAACATACAGAGATCGGATGCGAACCCGGTTCCGTTCTGATTAGAAGGTAAGAATTATTACCGCTAAGCTACGGTAGCTTGTGATCAATACGACGAAATAAAGATATGTAATCTATTGCTTTACTACAAGTGAACGAATAAGGATAACTATAATACAGTTTTAGACAAACCAGTGTGATGTATACTTTGTGGTGATGTGGTGGCGAATAGGCTATCACCGAGTAATTATTTCAAAGATAACATAGATGTCGCTTATAGGTGGTAATCTATTTAAGTTTTAATGCTACGCCTTAAGGTGGACTTTTCTACTTACAGTCGATAATCTTACGTGTGTGCGTAAGTTAGTTAAGTAAGTACAGAGGATAATAACCCGTATTGCAATCTGTCAAGTGGTCTAACTATGACTCCACTTATGAATCCGACCGTACGTTAGTACATCGTCTAAATTTGCAATACACATGTAACCCTCGAGTCATATCCCTTAGTCGCCTCATACAACACCCCCGGATAGAAATGAGGTGATGCTATTCCAAGCTGGCATCACCTGCAACGATGGCAGATGAAAACACCGACGTTTCTTTGTGGTTTCCCAGATAGAGTGGTGTCGAGTTTTTCAGGGTTGTTAAAAAAGGTCAACTTTATTAATACAGTTTTAAACTTGCCGGGTTAGATTGTCTGTCAAGGCAGTTCTCGTGTTTCTGTTTAGTTGATTGAAACTGTGTATTGAAAGTTTTCTAGTGGGGGCTAAGGAGAGTGATCGTGTTGTTTTCCACCGTCCGAGACACGTCCTTTCGCAAGAAGAAGATGAAATCACAGTAGTTACTGCTGCAGCCATTGCGAGTAGATCACACTCCACAAGCTCCTCAAGCAACCGACGCCCCCCCCCCGCGCGCCGGCGGGGGCGTGGAGGTCCCTCATTTGTTCCCCACTTTGGGAACTACCGGCACGTGCCGGGTAGATTCAATCCAATACGTACTTCCCAGAACAACTCGTAAGCCCAATCTTTGATTGTTGATGTTGATTTGAGAGATGATTGAGCTGGTTGTTTGAACAACCACAAAACTTCTCCGGGTGAGCTCCTGCTCCCCACCATACAGTCAGGTATAGATTTTAATAGCCCCGGGGCAAAAATCATAAGGTCAAAAAAAAACCGTATATTTTCCTACCAGCTGAGGACTTTGAGCTGATGCTGTAGTGCCTCGTTAACCTCTCCGCCGCTGCCTACCCCGGAAGACACTTTGACGGGTGACTCCGTTTCTGTAAAACACATTTAAAGTACATTTACTAAATGAAATCTAGATAAAGTGGTCTGTAATACTCGAGCAGTTTTGTCAGCGTATTGGAGAGATTTTCGCATCGTTTTACAATAAAATAAAAAATCGTTAAACCTTTATAAGGCGATGGGAAGTATGTTCCCACCTAAAATTGTACCCGCGATAGATTTCAAAACGAATGAAATAATTTGTCACGCTCTGCCTGTTAAAGGGTTATTAAGTCAACGTATAAAACGTTAAAAAAATAACTGTCTATATTTCATGGGGCGAACCAGCCCAATGAAACTGAACAACCTATTGAAAAAACAAAAATATTTATAAAGAACAAATATTTGAGGGCTGTTTCAGAATAATCGCGTATCACTATAGATTGTCAGCCTGTCGCCTAAAATTGTAATACACGTGAAACCCTCGAGTCTCTTAGTCGTCTTTTACGACACCCGCGGGAAAGAAATGGGTTAGTGCTATTCTAAGCCGGCATCACACGGCCTACATACATACACGGTATATATTTACTGCTCAGTATAATAGACCACAAGACATTATTTAAATAATGAAAATTTTTAGTCATGAATATAATCTCGTTTAATTTAATCTCGTGAAAAAGGGCATTGACCCCTCACACAAACTGACCTACACTGACATGCCATAATTTGCGTCAGTTTTAAGGAGATGTCAATGCAATTTTTCACAAGTTTAAATTAAACTAGGATAGTCGAAAGCATGACTTATTAAAAGCTTATTATAATTTACAATGGCATGATTAAAATCTTAAATCTAATGACGGTTACAACAACACAGATATTAACGACAACAATGACAATGTTAAATGTTGTTTGACAGTTTGTTCAACATTGTATTGCATGCAGAATTAAAGCGCAATTAGTGACAGGCATTCTTGGAAAATAAGCGTATGATTACAGATGTAAAAAATAATCGTACTTCAAAAAAATATATCTTAATAACCGACCCGACGAACCCTGATGTCAGAGTTTTTCAACCGGCTACAACTACTAGCAGGCCTCTGACATGGTTGTGTAACGAACACGGAACCATCTTTCATACGTACAATCAGTACCCGATATTATCAAACTACAGGCTACAATTTTACAGGTGAAATTCGATGTTCATTGCGCAGTCGGTTAGCCATTATGACACCAGGAATATGAACCGGCTACGCAATGTACTAAGAATTTCACCTGTAGACTTGTAGCCTGTAGTTTCATAACATAGGCACCAGGTGGTTCAGCCTGCAATGTCCTAACCAGACTGGGAACAAAGTCACATGGTGATAATTTCAACTGTAAGTGCCCTACCGGGAATCGAACCCGGAACCTATGCGGCGCAGGCAGTTGCATTACCACTGCGCCACATCAGCCGTCGAAAAATTAATAAATATATATATTTACATACATACATACACATATCACGTCTATAATCCCCTGCGGGGTAGGCAGAGCGTAAACGGCCGCAAAAAACGGACATTTACGCCACATCTGACATATATTTGAGGGTCATTCGTAATTGTGTATCGCCATAGTGACAGGTTGATCGCCTAAAATTGCAATACACACTCTCTAGTCCCTTAGTCGCCTCTTACGACTCCCACGGGAAAGAAATGGTGTGATGCTATTCTAAGCCGGCATCACACGGCATTATATATTTAGGTTTACTTTATAACATACACAACTACAAAAGCCAACACAGTCTACAACAGCCACCAAAGTCCACTGCTGGACATGTACCTTTCCCTATTAGAGGGTACTTGCCATTACTTTATTTATTACAATAGAAAATAAATAAAAGTATTATAATTACGGATTAAAAAGTAAATAAAAAGTGATTGATAATTTTTTTTCGTATGTAGAGACATTCATACAGTTTATTTATTTATATTTTTCCGTGGTAATAGCTGTTTTCCTGTGGTAAAAAGTGGCCTATGTGTTATTCCAGGTTATACTCTACCTGTGTTCCAAATTTCACCCAAATCTGTCAAGCCGTTTGAGCGTGAAGAGGTAACAAACATACATACACACACACAAACACTCAGATTTATAATATTAGTAAGGATAACTAAAACCAGTAAAATTTAGTTCCTTAAAGGGATAGGATATTCTGTTCATAGAACATAACATGTAAGAGCGTTACCACAACAAAGTTAAACAAGTGTTGAACGCGTGTTTAAAATAAAACTCTATACAAAAAAGCGTTAAACGCTTGTCTAACTTTAAAGTAGTAAGGCCTTAAGTATTAAAAATAACATTAAATCAAAAATACTGGGAATCGCGAATTCTTAAAATAAAACTTATGATAATGCAAATAATAATTAAAACCTGTGGACCCATGCGACATCGAACGAATCACAAACACCTCCGTGTTTAAACACAACAACGAAACTGAACAACATCGAAATATGCCTCTCGTTGCACAATGCCACGATCGCAAAAGGCACGTTGTCTCAAAATGTCATATCCAAATGTTATATTCATGTGAAGTTGGATCAGAATAGTTATACCCGTCGCCGCTTACGACAGCCACGGGAAAGAAATTGGGTGATGCTATTCTAAACCAACATCACACGGACAAATTCAATTCTTTGAAATGTTAATTTGTTTCTAAATAAAACTAAAATGTGACTTGTGTCTTGTCTCTCAAAAGGGAGAGACCCGCGGCAATGGATAGTTTTATCGATTTGTGACATTTTGAGATAACGTGACATTATGAGAATGTGTTATTATGCGTTGATAGATAGAAAATCATTAATTTCTTACGAGCTGAGTGGTTTGGCGAAGCGGCCACTAAGGGCGTCACCGCCGCTGTGTTGCATAAAAATATAAAATTTTGAATTATAATTAAATTCTTTTAATAGCCAATTTCTTTTTAAACAAAACTAAAATGTTGATATTATTTTGTCTTAGGAATTAAGCTTAACAATAACCTGTGTTTTTATCTGTTAAAAAGTTCTATTAGAATATTTTTTTCTTCAGTAATATGTAATAATATACTATAACTTTTTAAGCACTCGCGATCACTTTCACTCATAGTATTAGACACAGGTAAATTACTAATATTTACTTAAATGCTAACGCGATAGACCCTGTCTAATACTTAAAATGAGTAATATACTAGCGAGACTAGCGGCCCGCCCAGCGGTTTCGCCCACTGCTTCCCGTTTGTGAGATGAAATCATTTTCCCGTCGTAAAAGTTACTTTCAATAACTCTCTTTTTAAAAACGCATCAAAATTGGTTGCGTAGTTTTAAAGATCTAGGCATCCTATTTTATACTATGTAGTGATTATGATTGGCCATTAAACCAAATTATAATTTATAATTAGTCAATAATCAAAATTATTATATTAGATTATTATAATGAGTACGATAAAAAATTTATTAAATCATTATTAAACGAACAAGCTTCACTCATTTTGTAGTTTTAAACGACTAACATGTTTTTAGTAGGCTTAATAAGTCCGATTTGACAGCCGTGAGTTTTATTATAAAAGTGATGTACACAAAAGAAAATTGACCCTCTGCCATAGTATTTGCAAGACATTGGCTGTCAAAATGGACTTTTAATAGTGGCCGGAGCTTTATATTTCAACGCCTTTCTTTCAGAGGCCGACATTTCACAAGGTCATCGAAACCGATCAAAATTTAAAGACCGAACTCTTTACCGCACTAAAATTAAGTATGAACCGTCTCTCTCTTCTCTCTTTTCGTGTGGGACACCGAGTCGTCCAACGACCCGATGAACCCTGGTGTCAGAGTTTTTCAACCGCCTACTACCACTAGTAGGCCTCTGGCACGGTTATGTTACGACCGCCGTCTAAGTAATCATAGACAGCAACCGGGACCGACGGCTTAACGTGCGCTCCGAAGCACGGAACCATTTCTTTTCGGACAATCAGTTGGTTCACCCTGCAATGTCCTAACCAGACCGGGAACAAATTCACAAAGTGATAAATATCAACTTTGTGAGTGTCCTACCGAGAGTCGAACCCGGAACCTTTGCGTCGCAGGCAGCCGCACTACCACTGCGCCACATGGGCCGTCGATGATATATGAACTGTTAATTTAGCACACCTCTTGCTAGGTGCTGCCCTCATCACTTAAAAATTCATACCTCGATCAAAACGTAATATATCTGAAACCGCGAGCCGTCATTAGAGTACATTAAAATTGAAATTGAAATTCTTTATTCAATGTAGGATAGTATTAACACTTATTGACGTCATGATCCGTCATTATAAAAAAGTATCTTTATATATTTAATTTTTTTTTTTAATAACAATTTTGTATTGTCCTAATAGAAAACCGGCTCGGGCGGGATAAAAATAAATAAAAATAAAGGCACTGCCTCAGGGCTGGCCAGGGTAATCACACGGCATTACGCATACTTTGATAGTGTGAATTCGGCTTGAAGAAATTGATTTTCATAATACATGACATATGTCATGTCACCAATATGAACAGGGTATACCTAAGTCGTTTAAAGCTACGAAATGGGTTGAGTATCTGTAAGCATGCTGTGTCCTTACGTGAGAGGTCCCGCGCGGCGGCCGGCGTCGTCTGTAGCACTGCGTACCAACACACACTTAGATACTATACTTAGAATACCAAATTTTAATACACTTCCCGTGTTAGGTATAAAAAAAATTCAAAACTTGCAAAATTTTAGAACCTGCTGCGACTTTCGTCATTACTAGTGGCGACGCCTCTTCAATCTGAGCTACTGCGGCTCGTCCATTGCCCGCGAATTTTGCAAGTGTATCGCGTGGCACGACTCTATTCGGTTAGTTTCGCGTCGCCACTAGTAATGGCGAAAGTCGCAGGTACAAATCCTGTCCGAGCTTGAAATTATTGCTAGTTTTGAGAAATACTATACTTAAATTAACAATAAAAATGTTATGGTACCTATGGCAAGGAGTACATTATACATTTTATGAGTCCAAATATACACAAACTACTTTTCATCCCCCTCTATGGGAAACCGTCCCATAAACATTTATTGTACAGTGCTGTTATAGGTTAGTATTGTACTGTATTAGGTGTGTCAAAGGTTATAGTACCCTACATCTTATAAATTGCGCTAGAAACATCTAATATTTATTTGAACATCACGTTAATTTGATGCAATAAAACCTTAATAAGTTTGATTTTTTTCTTTTTGGTAGGGATGAGGTAAATACTATGTTTTTAATACTTGTGAACATAGCAAATACTAGATACTATTCAAATGTTTCAAGTTTCAAGTTATCAAGTTTTTATTTAAGTTGCATATTGTACAATCATATAAAATAGATGGGGGCGTCGCAATAGTAATTAAATTATATAAATCCAAATCAATTAAAATCTCCTTAAAAAGTTTGACTCCTTAAAATGAAAAGTATCCCATCTTTAGTAAATTTGCGTTCTATTGGCCGCAGGTATTTATGTTCTTAATTCAAATCACTTGTCTCTAGGAACCAAGGACGTACTATTTAAACAGGATTGATAACTGTTGCAGAAAAAACGAGCCGAGCGAGACAGCTCACACCGAGGCTTTCGTCTCTTTCTAATAGGGTATCAATATTTTTATTACAATGAGCCTGATGAAAGATGGACAACCTCGAACACAACATTTTTTTCACCACTTGTGTAAAATTTCGTCAAATACTGATTTTATGTAATAAGGAATGTAAATTTTTTTCATCTGCCGCAAAAATTTCAAATTACTTACCGCCAAAATTAGACACCCAAAATTAAAAATAATAGGGATACCATAAAAAAATTATTTGATTAATAATTTTTACACAATTATAATTTATAAGTGTATAATTTTATGATTTCAAACAAGTTTTTGATATTCTGACGCACATTGTTTTATTATATTACTTAAATTATAATTATATTTGTCAAAAATAAGTTAGTCAAAAATTTTATCTCCAGTAATTTTCTACACTGGCAATATGAAAGAACGAGACACACAGCCTCTCTACATGCTATCTCTCTCGGCTCGGATTAGCCTCTGGGAAAGAGTTAATGTAAAATAGACCATGTACCAGTAATAATAAAGTTACTATTTGTAAATAACTGTTTTTGAAGTAGTCAGTCCTGTTTTAATAGTACGTCCATGCTAGGAACTGATAGACCTACTTTAGGCGCACTTTAGTGCAAATAAAACCTTTTTTAAATAAAGAAAACAAATGTTCTTACCGTGTGACGCGCCTCCCCGCTTGGCGTACAGTTTAAGTTTGTCCCGGAGTTGTCCGCGCTCGCTCTCCAAACAGTCGATGTCTTTTTGCAGATGGTCCATCGTCTCTTCGAACTCTTTTTCTTTCCTACGTCAAAGAATACATAGCTTATGTTAAAAAAAGATAAGGGAATATAGGCCTATGAAACCTAAAGGAAAAAATTTCGAATGAATATAGGCTCATATTATTAAATATATTTTTCTAAATATGAGAATGAAAGGACCAGCAAAGTTGTTGGTGTTCCAGGCAAAATGCTGAAACCGTATCTTGTGAAGTAGGTCTTACAATATGTTGGATCTGGTTCTTCGTCTGTGTAATCAGCGGAGTCTAAGTTGATGAGATTCCCTTCTTCTTCTTTTCGAGTGGGACACCGAGTCGTGTCAGAGTTTTTCAACCGACTATTACCAACAGTAGGCCTCTGACATGGTTGTGTAACCACCGCCGTCTAATCATAGACATCAACCGCGTCCTCCGAAGCACGGAACCAGCGTTTTTTTGGACAATCAGTTGGTTCAGCCTGCAATGTCCTAACCAGACTGGGAACAAATTCACAAAGTGATAAATATCAATTTCGTGAGTGCCCCACCGAAAATCGAACCCGGAACCTTTGCGTCGCAGGCAGTTGCACTACCACTGCGCCACATAGGCCGTCGAGATTCCCCATCCAGTATTTCTGTTGAAATTTGGATGTTTTTGTATTTCTATGGCTTCCCGTACTTTCCTAGGAATGAATCTCTTCTCTCTCGCTAGGATTGCTGCCTTATCGAATCTGACATAATGGGTGGGGTTATCCATGATATGTTCACACACTGCAGACTGTCTGTCACGACGGTTTTTTACATCGGCAATATGTTATTTTAGACGTGTAGATACATTTCTCTTTGTTTCTCCTATGTATGAGAGTCCACAGTCAGTAAATTATTTATTTTGAGGTGAAGTAGTTGTACAAAATCAAGAAAATATTACAATTTCATTATTTCGAAATAATATTGTTTTTTTGTCATTTTTTTTGTTTTGACTACGGCAAAAGCAATTATTCATTTTCAGGTTGTGTGGCGTTATTCAAAATTCAAGGGTAATGATATTTGACTAAATATATTATGTAGATTTATGTAAATGAAGTAGGTATAATTCACGAATTTGTTTTAATATTTTTCTTGAAAATGACTAGCATACCGAATTGGCTAATTTACCGCGTGGCCTAGAATTGTATCATCCCAATCCTACCCGCGGGTGTCGTAAGCTCTGGTATAATCATCTATGGAACGGGCAGCGGCGTTCCCTATGAATGCATCATCTTGCACTGCGCTTGCAAGTTCACCGGCTAAGCGTGATACCCCCAATATGTGAAGGCACATGTCCAGCAGTGGCCTGTTGATTGGCTCACATTATGCTTCTGCCGCTGTCGCGAATATTGCTCGAAATATTTCCGCGGAAGTATCAATGCGAGTGAGTGTTTACACACTGCCGTCATACTCTTTTCGCACCAATACGAGTGAGCGAGATAGCAATACATTCCACTCGCATTCGTGCTTCCGTTCCTTTGACTCGCGCACGAAAAGCCGACAATCGAGGGAGCACGGGAAGTGGCAGCGGCATGACGAGTAGCACCGCGAGTAACCTGTTTACACTATCTCCTCTCGGTAAGAAAGTTGTATGTTGCTTTGACGGTGTTTAGGACTCATAAATCCCTAACCTTTGACCCCAGCTTAGTGGAAAAAAGACGCAAGGACATTGTCGCCCCCGTACCACACACTAAAACGAATTTTGCTTGTAGACAGCAAGAATCTGGCTCTGGATTTTTATACAATAAAATAAATAAGGAAGTGTTTGTTTACGACAAAACTTTCCACGAGTGTAAGAAACTGTTGATGAAGTGGATAAAATCAAAGACTTATGATGAGGTTGAGGACATATTGGTTCGTTCGTAGTGTTATTTTGTTTCATTATGTACTAAACTTTGGTTTCTGCATGTATAACATTATTTATTATTTCGAAAAAAATTATCTATGTTATGTTTTGCACTTCTATAGCGAAATCTCCAAGCACAGGCTTTTTTTGCTTAAATGGAGATTCCAATCGATTAAATTGTTATAGAATTGTAAGAAAGACAAATACATTATTTTATTTTTATTTATTTATTATTTACACACTCGCGCTGCCCACTTTCCTTACTATTTCCTTGCGCATATTGACATTGTGTGAACGTGCATAACCTACCTCTTGAGCTGATTGCTAGCGTCGTCCAACTTCCGCTGCAGTTGTTCCGCCTTCAGCTCGGCGTCTCTCGCCGCGGATGTCAGCTTCCGTTCGCCGAGCTCGCGGCGGATCTGCATCTCCGACAACTCCTCCTGTTTCGCCTGGTTGTTAAACAAAAAGATAAATTGAATACCAAATTTTAAAGCACTACCAGTGTTAGGTATACAATTGTCGCGACCTCTGGGTGCTACGACAAGAAGCTAACTCAAAGTGGTTTACGAGCAAGCAAGAAGTTCCAACATAACTGCAAGATGGCGCCACGTGACAGAACACGGAGCCTGAAACGCGGTATCGAAGTGTTTCACCGCGCAACGCATATATACAACTTCCAATTCTATCCAGGTGGACCAGTCGGTCCCCTGGACACAAAACCCGGCTAGACGGGTAGCTACCCTTTTCCCGACTCCACCTGGAACCCTCCATTCTGCATATTGGCCACCCGCCATACAACCTTTGAAAACTTCGGGTACTAGTTGCAAAACTAACCCGGTAGATGGAGTCGTGCCACGCGTTACTGGCATTAAATACACTTGCAAAATTGGCGGGCAAGGAAGGAGATGCGGTACTCCACATAGTAGAGGCGTCGCCACTAGTAATGACGAAAGTCGCAGGTTCAAATCCTGCCCGCGCTTATATAATATATTTTTTAATTCAACTTTTAAGCGTCCGGTTTCGTTACATTACCTACCTACCTTAATTTTACCCATTGGTTTAGAACATAAATATTTACATACACATACTTACACACATCACGTCTATTATCCCTTACGGGGTAGGCAGAGCGTAAACAGCCGCAAAAACGGACATTTACGCCACGTCTGACAAATATTTGAGGGTCATTCGGAAAATTGTGCATCGCCATAGTGACAGGTACAACCCATCGCCTAAAGTTGCAATACACACCCTCGAGTCACTTAGTCGCCTCTTACGACTCCCCCGGGAAAGAAATGGGGTGATGCTATTCTAAGCCGGCATCACACGGCACTACTACTGTATATACTAACTACACACAACAAATTCTTTAAGAATGAGTTCAGTAATAAAACTACGTTTGTACTAAGAACAAGTGTTTCTCTCGACACCTCCCTATAGCCCTCATTGCATGGCGACCCTGCCAGTGCTGCCTTTGGGCAGTGCTGAGCTGTGGTCTTTCAAAAAATGTAGGTTTTTAGGTGGGCTGGATGTATACGCATGCAAAACAAAAAGTTTGTGATAATATCGCTCGCGTCAGCCGATAATACCGCTAGTAAAAAAAGTGGATTCATACCTTCAAAGCCTTCCTGAGTTCCTTGATGTCAGCCTCCTTATTCTCAAGCTTAATTGTCAAGCTCTTGGTTTCCTCAAGCTGTTTCTTCACCAATTGAGCTGGACAACCACTGTTGGGATCAGCTGTAAAGAGAGTGGATTCATACCTTCAAAGCCTTCCTAAGTTCCTTGATGTCAGCCTCCTTATTCTACAGCATAATTGTCTTCCTCTTGGTCTCTTCAAGCTGTTTCTTCACCGATTGAGCTGGAGAACCACTGTTGGGATCAGCTGTAAAGAGAGTGGATTCATACCTTCAAAGCCTTCCTGAGTTCCTTGATGTCAGCCTCCTTATTTTCCAGCTTAATTGTCAAGCTCTTCGTCTCCTCAAGCTGTTTCTTCACCAATTGAGCTCTGAGGACCACTGGTGCGATCGGCTGTAAGGGAAAAATTATTTAGATTAAATGACTTGACTTATGTTCAGGGTGAAATTTTACTTGTGACTTATACCGAAAATTTAGGTCGGGAGAAACTAGAATACCAAAGTTTCAAAACACTTAACGTGTAAGGTATACCATTTTAAAAAACTCGGAAAATTTGCTACCGCGGGCAAGATTTGAACCAGCCACTTTAGTTATCACTAGTAGCGACGCCTTTTGCATCTGGGCTACCGCGGCTCATCCATTACCCGCGAGCCGTGCCACGTATTATTGGCATTAAAATACACTTGCAAAATTCGCTGGTAATGGATGAGTCGCGGTAGCCCAGATGGAAGAGGTGTCGGTACTAGTGATAGCGAAAGACACAGGAACAACTATTCCCTAGAAACATACATCGAAATATGTAAAAAAGTTGTTTCGTATCACCAGGCCATCCTGACTTTTTAGTAACGGTCACTAGTATAATTTCAATAGTTTGTTGTTGTTTGATGTTTTTTATGCAGTTATTTATTTACTCTTGTATTGTGGGACAAAGAGTCGACAAAATACCCGAAGAATCGTGTCAAAGTTATTCAACTGCCAACTAGGAACTTGCTTAGTGCTTATTAAAAGTCATAAGGGGTCGATTGTCGACTCGATGTCCTACAAAACTACAAGTAACATGACAAACATGTACAATTTTGGGGATTGTTTTGTTTAACTTGGGGCAGGTTTGTGATTTTTTGTAGAAGTTTAAATTAGTTTGTGCATGACCGTGATTTTTTGGAACTGTTTTGGGGTAATTTTGTTTAGTTCGGGGTAGGATTGTTATAAATCGTGGATGTTTTGGGGTAGTTAGGATTAGTTTGGTGTAGGTTCGAGATTAATCGGGGTAGTTTTGGGGAAGTTTGATTTAGTTCAGGGTAGATATGTTATTTTTCGGGGTAGTTTTTGAGTAATTTGGTTTAGGTCGAGGTAGGTTTGTGATTTTTCCGGGTTGTTTGGTTAAGTTCGCGTCAGGTTCTTGATTAATCGGGGTAGTTTTGAGGTAATCTGGGATGAATCGGCGTAGGTTTGTGATTTGTCCGGGTTGTTTTGCGGTAATTTGGTTTCATTCGTTATTTTCTGGGTTGTTTTAGGATAGTTTAGTTGAGTTCGAGGTAGGTTTGTGATAATTTGGGGTAGCTGGATGTAGTTTCGTGATTAATCGGGGTAGGTTTGGGGTAGTTTAGTTTAGTTCAAGATAGTTTCGTGATTAATAGGGGTACTTTTGAGGTAATCTGGGATAATTCGGGGTATGTTCGTTATTTTTCTGGGTTGTTTTGGGGAAATTTGGTTAGGTTTGGGGTAATTTGGTTTAGTTTGGGGTAATTTGGTTTAGTTTGGGGTAGGCTCATGATTAATCGGGTGTTTTTTGGAGTATTTTGGTTCAGTTCGGGGTACGTTCGTGATTTATCTGGGTTGTTTTGAGTTTCGTTCAGTTTAAAAACCAACTCACCCTCTCATGATGCACGTTAGTGAGTGACATCATGTCGTATTCCTTGTCCTGTGCGAATTGCGCCAGTTTCCCTACATCACTCTGCACCGCTTGCAAGGAATGCTTGATGCTCTTCACCGGGCCGTGGTCATCCTGAAATTACAAATTCTGATTGCTCCATCTGTATGGGATTGTATGGGACGCCGTGTGATGCCGGCTTAGAATAGCATCACCCCATTTCTTTCCCGTGGGAGTCGTAAGAGGCGACTAAGGGACTCGAGGGTGTGTGTTGCAATTTAAGGGGATGGGCTGACAACCTGTCACTATGGCGATACACAATTTTCCAAATGACCCTCAAATATTTGTCAGATGTGGCGTAAATGTCCGTTTTTTGCGGCTGTTTACGCTCTGCCTACCCCGCAAGGGATTATAGGCGTGATATGTGTATGTATGTATGTATGTATGTATGTATGTATGGGATTGTTTCCAGCTTGGTTATAGCAGACTGAACTACCTGTGCCTGATATCATCAAAATACATGCTACAATTTTACAGGTGAAATTCGATGTTCGTTGCGTAGTCGGTTAGCCGTTATGATACCAGGAATATTGACCCGCTACGCAATGTACTAAGAATTTCACCTGTAAGTCTTGTAGCCCGTAGTTTCATAACATAGGTACTGGTTGTTTGTCCGTAAAAAGAGGTGTATACGTGCATAAAAAATTACTGCTTTTCAACAAAAACAATGGGAAAGTGTGTACTAAGTATGTATATGAAAATAAAATAGTACACTAATTCCTAGCGCTATATTTTGTTTGCGTACTGATAATTAATAAATACATATTTAAAACGAGTTTTACCTGTTGATATACTTTATCCGTAGCCGCTGCCCATAATGTCATCAAAGCTGAAAGAAATTAAAAATTCGGAGTAAAAACTTGGTACAGCATATGGGTTGGACATTATAGAGACAACATTTTGCGAATTAAACGTTTTAAAAATTTGACATTTTGAGAATTTCACATTAGAAATAAATAATTATTCTGGAAAATTCACACAGCGCCAAACTCAGCAAAGTTTGTTTTACTTGTTTTTTAAATAAATACAAAATTATCCACAGAAAACACCCAGTACAAATATCTGAAAATTGACATAACAAATATTTGTGTCTCGTGAGTTTCGAACCCTCGGCGTAGCAGGCAGGGGGTACTATCCGCTACGCCATCCGGCCGGTCATGTAACTGAGACTGCACTGTACGCCATTACGTTATGAGAATTGGACATTTTGAGAATTTGACATTATGCGCGTACAGTGAAGAAATAAAAAATACTTGTTTAGATTAACTTCGAGTAACACCTTTGTATACCTATGAGAGTTGGACATTTAGGAACTACATTTTGAGAATTGGACGTTTTGAGAATTTGACATTATGCGCGTACAGTGAAGAAATAAAAAATACTTGTTTAGATTAACTTCGAGTAACACCTTTGTATACCTATGAGAGTTGGACATTTAGGAACTACATTTTGAGAATTGGACGTTTTGAGAATTTGACATTATGCGCGTACAGTGAAGAAATAAAAAATACTTGTTTAGATTAACTTCGAGTAACACCTTTGTATACCTATGAGAGTTGGACATTTAGGAACTACATTTTGAGAATTGGACGTTTTGAGAATTTGACATTATGCGCGTACAGTGTAGTCGCCACAAGCTGAGGATGAGTACTATCTTGCTCGCACCAATACACATCTCACTCTATTAGTTAAGGGTAGTGTTCTAAAGACATATGTATTATCCTAAAGTGACATGTAGTGTCCTAAAGTGACGTTTGCTGTCCTACAGTGATAGTTAATGGAAAGAGCCATGACTCCGGTAGAACTTGAAAACTTCACCGCAGACAGGATTCGAACCTGCGACTCTCGGTATCCGTACTACCGATACCTCTATCAACCGGGCTACCGCGGCTTACCTGCCGTTGGTGAAATTATGCAAGTATATCTTAATGCCAATAACGCGTGGCACGGCTCCATACCGGATTAGTTTTGCAACTAATTCCCAGCAACTAATTCATTCTTTTGAATTGAATATAGCCGAATTGTTACAAACCCGTGATAAATCGTGTACTTTTTAAAACATTTTAACGTGTTTGATATACTATATCAGAGAACTTCACAAAAAAAGTAAGTTATTACATTTTCCCGTGGTAATAGTTGTTTTCCGCGGTAAAAAGTAGCCTTTGTGTTATTCCGGGTTATACTCTACTTGTGTTCCAAATTTCATCCAAATCGGTCAAGCCGTTTGAGCGTGAAGAGGTAACAAATATACATACACACACACAAACTCTCAGATTTATAATATTAATACGTTGAAATGTTTTAAAAATCGTTATAATTTTTTGTATGTATGTATGTAGGGTCCCGGGTTTGAGTCTCGGTCGCAATGGTGTACCTGAATGCCAATTAATACGTTTAAATTTTTTTTAAATCGTTATAATTTTTTGTATGTATGTAGGGTCCCGGGTTCGAGTTTCGGGTATTTATTTATGCCGTCAAACCTTAGATAAGTTTGTGTCGGCACTGCACATTCCTCAATTCCTTCCATTTATACAAAATAAATATAAAATAAAAAGACAAACCAATTTCAAAGATAACCTAAACTTATGTGCAAACTTAAGTGCAATGGTGTACCTGAATGCGGCAAGGGCGCGCCGTCGCCCCTGTCCCCGGCGGTGGCGGCGCAGGCGGCCGCGGCGCGCGCGCACAGCGAAACGGCGCGCGCGCATCGCTGCAGTGTGGACGCGCAATCGCCGCGCAAGCGGTCCACCAACTGACAATGCACATTTATTCAGTTAAATACATACACTCATCCGCCTACTGCACTGCTGGATAGTTAGATAATTCAATTTGATTTGAACTGATTGAATAAAATAAAATCCATTCCATAATAGTATTATATTATCTACGCTCGTCTCTTAATGTTCGAATTATGAATTAGAAAACAGTTGCATAAAGACCTGCTTTATGCATTCTGCCTATATATATTACAGTTTAATAGAAATTACAGACGCGTAATGCCTTAATGAGAAGGCTCTTACTTCGATAAAGTTGAGCAATGAAACCTCAAATTGCCATCTTCCGCCGCAGTTGTCTGTTGTTGTTGTACGGTAATTGTTCGGTTGTTGTTAAGTTGTTGTTCAGATATTGTTTAGTTGTTTTCCCGATGTTGGTCAGATGTTGTTCAGTTGTTGTTTAGATGTTGTTCAGTTGTTAAGCCTCCACATCTGAAGAATTGCTAAAGTATAGAATTTTCAAAAATTCATATCAAGTCATATTACGTTCTCGTATTGAATTTGACCTTGTATCGGGCCTTGCCATCTCCGGTGCGGGCGTTTGGAAAAGTGTTAAACTGTTTTTTTTTGTGAGTGTAGATTAGGCATTAGAATGCTCGTGTCAAACTATTATATACATACTTTTGTAAACTTTTGGCGACGTGGTACTATTTTAAGCCAGCGTCACACCGCAATTCAGTTCAATTACATTTAGTTTAGTTTAGTTACAAGTTAATTTACTGGTTCAAGTCTTGTTTAGTTACTGGTTCAGTTTCTTGTTTAGTTACTGGTTCAGATTCTTGTTTAGTTACTGGTTCAGATTCTTGTTTAGTTACTGGTTCAGTTCTTTGTTTAGTTACTGGTTTAGTTACTTGTTTAGTTACTGGTTCAATAACTAGTTCAGTCGCAGATTTAGTCACTAGTTTAGTTTAGTTTCGCTTAATTTAACTTAACTTTAATGCACATGTCAGATTTATGACGTGATAATCATAATACTCACTTTCATTTTAGTTTAGTAACTAGATTAGTTACTAGTTAATATACTGGTTCAGTTACTGGTTTAGTTACTGTCTTAGTTACTGGTTCAGTTTCTTGTTTAGTTACTGGTTCAGTTACTAGTTCAGTCGCAGATTTAGTCACTATTTTAGTTTAGTTTCGCTTAATTCAATTAAACTTCAATGCCCATGTCAGATTTATGACGTGTGATAAGCATGATACTGACTTTAATTTTAGTTTAGGCTAGTAACTAGATTAGTTAGTAGTTAATTTCCTGGTTCAGTCACTGTTTTAGTTACTGGTTCAATCACTAGTTTAGTAACTCCAATGCCCATGTCGGATGTATGACGTGTGACAAGCGCGCTACTGACTTGCGGGTCCAGCAGAGCCTCCAGCCGCACGCCGGGCGGCAACCTGCGACGCACACTCTTCAGCTGCTGCTGCAAATGGGCGCTGGTCGAGCGGATGTGCTCGTGCAGCTGACCCAACTCCAGGGTCTGGATTATTCACCCTAAGTCTCTTTTTGCGACGTGGTACTATTTTAAGTCAGCGTCACACCGCAATTCAGTTCAATTACATTTAGTTTAGTTACAATATAATTTACTGGTTTAAGTCTTGTAGTTACTTGTACAGTTCTTTGTTTAGTTACTGGTTTAGTTACTGTCTTAGTTACTTGTTAAGTTACTGGTTTAGTTACTGGTTCAATAACTAGTTTAGTAACTCCAATGCCCATGTCGGATGTATGACGTGTGACAAGCGCGCTACTGACTTGCGGGTCCAGCAGAGCCTCCAGCCGCACGCCGGGCGGCAACCTGCGACGCACACTCTTCAGCTGCTGCTGCAAATGGGCGCTGGTCGAGCGGATGTGCTCGTGCAGCTGACCCAACTCCAGGGTCTGGATTATTCACCCTAAGTCTCTTTTTGCGACGTGGTACTATTTTAAGCCAGCGTCACACCGCAATTCAGTTCAATTACATTTAGTTTAGTTTAGTTACAAGTTAATTTACTGGTTCAGTTTCTTGTTTAGTTACTGGTTCAGGTTCTTGTTTAGTTACTGGTTCAGGTTCTTGTTTAGTTACTTGTTTAGTTACTAGTTTAGTTACTGTCTTAGTTACTGGTTTAGTTACTACTTCAGCCGCTGATTTAGTCACTAGTTTAGTTTAGTTTCGCTCCTAGTTAGTTTAGTTACTGTCTTAGTTACTGGTTTAGTAACTACTTCAACCACTGATTTAGTCACTAGTTTAGTTTAGTTTCGCTCCTAGTTAGTTTAGTTACTGTCTTAGTTACTGGTTAAATAACTAGTTTAGTAACTCCAATGCCCATGTCGGATGTATGACGTGTGACAAGCGCGCTACTGACTTGCGGGTCCAGCAGAGCCTCCAGCCGCACGCCGGGCGGCAACCTGCGACGCACACTCTTCAGCTGCTGCTGCAAATGGGCGCTGGTCGAGCGGATGTGCTCGTGCAGCTGACCCAACTCCAGGGTCTGGATTATTGACACAAAGTCTCTTTTTGCGACGTGCTACTATTTTAAGTCAGCGTCACACCGTAATTTAGTTAAATTACATTGAGTTTAGTTTAGTTACAAGTTAATTTACTGGCATAGTCTCTTGTTTAGTAACTGGTTCAATTTCTTGTTTAGTTACTGGTTTAGTTACTGGAGTGACTAGTTTAGATACTAGTTCAGTCACAGATTCAGTCACTAGTTTAGTTTAGTTTAGTTACAAGTAAATTTACTGGTTCAAGTTTCGTTTAGTTACTGGTTCAGTTCTTTGTTTAGTTACTTGTTTAGTTACTGTCTCAGTTACTGGTTTAGTTTCTGGTTCAATCACTAGTTTAGTAACTCCAATGCCCATGTCGGATGTATGACGTGTGACAAGCGCGCTACTGACTTGCGGGTCCAGCAGAGCCTCCAGCCGCACGCCGGGCGGCAACCTGCGACGCACACTCTTCAGCTGCTGCTGCAAATGGGCGCTGGTCGAGCGGATGTGCTCGTGCAGCTGACCCAACTCCAGGGTCTGGATTATTGACACAAAGTCTCTTTTTGCGACGTGCTACTATTTTAAGTCAGCGTCACACCGTAATTTAGTTAAATTACATTGAGTTTAGTTTAGTTACAAGTTAATTTACTGGCATAGTCTCTTGTTTAGTAACTGGTTCAATTTCTTGTTTAGTTACTGGTTTAGTTACTGGAGTGACTAGTTTAGATACTAGTTCAGTCACAGATTCAGTCACTAGTTTAGTTTAGTTTAGTTACAAGTAAATTTACTGGTTCAAGTTTCGTTTAGTTACTGGTTCAGTTCTTTGTTTAGTTACTTGTTTAGTTACTGTCTCAGTTACTGGTTTAGTTTCTGGTTCAATCACTAGTTTAGTAACTCCAATGCCCATGTCGGATGTATGACGTGTGACAAGCGCGCTACTGACTTGCGGGTCCAGCAGAGCCTCCAGCCGCACGCCGGGCGGCAACCTGCGACGCACACTCTTCAGCTGCTGCTGCAAATGGGCGCTGGTCGAGCGGATGTGCTCGTGCAGCTGACCCAACTCCAGGGTCTGGATTATTCACCCCAAGTCTCTTTTTGCGACGTGGTATTATTTTAAGCCAGCGTCACACCGTTACTTAGTTAAATTAAATTTAGTTTAGTAAGTAGATTAGTTACTTGTTATTTTACTGGTTGTTACTTGTTAAGTTACTGGTTTAGTTACTGGTTCAATTGCTAGTTCAGTCGCTGATTTAGGCACTAGTTTAGTTTAGTTTCGCTTAATTCAATTTAACTTCAATGTTCATGTCATATTTATAACGTGATAAGCATAATACTCACTTTAATTTTAGTTTAGTAACTAGATTAGTTACTAGTTAATTTACTGGTTCAGTTTCTCATTCAGTTACTGGTTTAGTGATTGGTTCAATGACTAGTTTAGTAACTCCAATGCCCATGTCGGATGTATGACGTGTGACAAGCGCGCTACTGACTTGCGGGTCCAGCAGAGCCTCCAGCCGCACGCCGGGCGGCAACCTGCGACGCACACTCTTCAGCTGCTGCTGCAAATGGGCGCTGGTCGAGCGGATGTGCTCGTGCAGCTGACCCAACTCCAGGGTCTGGATTATTGACACAAAGTCTCTTTTTGCGACGTGGTGCTATTTTAAGCCAGCGTCACACCGTAATTTAGTTCAATTAAATTTAGTTTAGTAACTAGATTAGTTACTAGTTATTTTACTGGTTCAGTTTCTTGTTTAGTTACTGGTTCCGTTTCTTGTTTAGTTACTGGTTCAGGTTCTTGTTTAGTTACTGGTTCCGTTTCTTGTTTAGTTACTGGTTCAGGTTCTTGTTTAGTTACTGGTTCAGTTCTTTGTTTAGTTACTGATTCAGGTTCTTGTTAAGTTACTGGTTCAGGTTCTTGTTAAGTTACTGGTTCAGGTTCTTGTTTAGTTACTGGTTCAGTCACTGATTTAGTCACTAGTTTAGTTTAGCTCCTAGTTATTAAACTGCTTCGGTTTCTCGTTCAGTTACTGGCTTAGTTACTGGTTTAGTTACTGGTTCAATGACTAGTTTAGTAACTCCAATGCCCGTGTCGGATGTATGACGTGTGACAAGCGCGCTACTGACTTGCGGGTCCAGCAGAGCCTCCAGCCGCACGCCGGGCGGCAACCTGCGACGCACACTCTTCAGCTGCTGCTGCAAATGGGCGCTGGTCGAGCGGATGTGCTCGTGCAGCTGACCCAACTCCAGGGTCTGGATTATTGACCCTAAGTCTCTTTTTGCTACGTGGTACTATTTTAAGCCAGCGTCACACCGTAATTTAGTTCAATTAAATTTAGTTTAGTAACTAGATTAGTTACTAGTTATTTTACTGGTTCAGTTTCTTGTTTAGTTACTGGTTCCGTTTCTTGTTTAGTTACTGGTTCAGGTTCTTGTTTAGTTACTGGTTCCGTTTCTTGTTTAGTTACTGGTTCAGGTTCTTGTTTAGTTACTGGTTCAGTTCTTTGTTTAGTTACTGATTCAGGTTCTTGTTAAGTTACTGGTTCAGGTTCTTGTTAAGTTACTGGTTCAGGTTCTTGTTTAGTTACTGGTTCAGTCACTGATTTAGTCACTAGTTTAGTTTAGCTCCTAGTTATTAAACTGCTTCGGTTTCTCGTTCAGTTACTGGCTTAGTTACTGGTTTAGTTACTGGTTCAATGACTAGTTTAGTAACTCCAATGCCCGTGTCGGATGTATGACGTGTGACAAGCGCGCTACTGACTTGCGGGTCCAGCAGAGCCTCCAGCCGCACGCCGGGCGGCAACCTGCGACGCACACTCTTCAGCTGCTGCTGCAAATGGGCGCTGGTCGAGCGGATGTGCTCGTGCAGCTGACCCAACTCCAGGGTCTGGATTATCGACCCTAAGTCTCTTTTTGCGACGTGGTACTATTTTAAGCCAGCGTCACACCATAATTTAGTTCAATTAAATTCGGTTTAGTTTTGTAACTAGATTAGTTACTAGTTATTTTACTGGTTCAGTTTCTCGTTAAGTTACTGGTTCAGTTACTTGTTCAGTTACTGGTTAAGTTACTGGTTTATATACTGTCTTAGTTACTGGTTTAGTTACTGGTTCAATAACTAGTTCAGTAACTCCAATGCCCATGTCAGATGTATGACGTGTGACAAGCGCGCTACTGACTTGCGGGTCCAGCAGAGCCTCCAGCCGCACGCCGGGCGGCAACCTGCGACGCACACTCTTCAGCTGCTGCTGCAAATAGGCGCTGGTCGAGCGGATGTGCTCGTGCAGCTGACCCAACTCCAGGGTCTGGATTATTCACCCTAAGTCTCTATTTGCCACGTGGTACTATTTTAAGCCAGCGTCACAACGCAATTTAGTTTAATTAAATTTAGTTTAGTAACTAGATTAGTTACTAGTTATTTTACTGGTTTGGTTTCTCGTTAAGTTACTGGTTTGTGTTACTCGCTTAATTACTGGTTTAGTTACTGTCTTAGTTACTGGTTTAGTAACTGGTTCAATTACTAGTTCAGTAACTCCAATGCCCATGTCGGATGTATGACGTGTGACAAGCGCGCTACTGACTTGCGGGTCCAGCAGAGCCTCCAGCCGCACGCCGGGCGGCAACCTGCGACGCACACTCTTCAGCTGCTGCTGCAAATGGGCGCTGGTCGAGCGGATGTGCTCGTGCAGCTGACCCAACTCCAGGGTCTGGATTATTCACCCTAAGTCTCTTTTTGCGACGTGGTACTATTTTAAGCCAGCGTCACACCGCAATTCAGTTCAATTACATTTAGTTTAGTTTAGTTACAAGTTAGTTTACTGGTTCAAGTCTTGTTTAGTTACTGGTTCAGTTCTTTGTTTAGTTACTGGTTTAGTTACTTATTTAGTTACTGGTTCAGTTATTTGTTTATGTACTGGCTTAGTTACTGGTTTAGTTACTGGTTCAGTTACTAGTTTAGTTACTTGTTAACTTACTGACTCAGTTACTGTCTTAGTTACTGGTTTAGTTACTACTTTAGCCGCTGATTTAGTCACTAGTTTAGTTTAGTTTTGCTCCTAGTTACTTTACTGGTTCGGTTTCTCACTCAGTTACTGGTTTAGTTACTGGTTCAATGACTAGTTCAGTAACTCCAATGCCCATGTCGGATGTATGACGTGTGACAAGCGCGCTACTGACTTGCGGGTCCAGCAGAGCCTCCAGCCGCACGCCGGGCGGCAACCTGCGACGCACACTCTTCAGCTGCTGCTGCAAATGGGCGCTGGTCGAGCGGATGTGCTCGTGCAGCTGACCCAACTCCAGGGTCTGGATTATTGACACAAAGTCTCTTTTTGCGACGTGGTACTATTTTAAGCCAGCGTCACACCGCAATTCAATTCAGTTAAATTTAGTTTAGTAACTAGATTAGTTACTAGTTATTTTACTGGTTCGGTTTCTCGTTCAGTAACTTGTTTAGTTACTCGTTCAGTTACTAGTTCAGTCGCAGATTTAGTCACTAGTTTAGTTTAGTTACACTTTGTTTGGTAACTAGATTAGTTACTAGTTTAGTTACTGGTTTAGTTACTAGTTTAGTTACTGGTTTAGTTACTGTCTTAGTTACTGGTTTAGTTACTACTTTAGCCGCTGATTTAGTCACTAGTTTAGTTTAGTTTCGCTCCTAGTTATTTTACTGGTTCGGTTTCTAGTTCAGTTACTGGTTTAGTTACTGTCTTAGTTACTGGTTTAGTTACTGGTTCAATTACTAGTTGAGTAACTCCAATGCCCATGTCGGATGTATGACGTGTGACAAGCGCGCTACTGACTTGCGGGTCCAGCAGAGCCTCCAGCCGCACGCCGGGCGGCAACCTGCGACGCACACTCTTCAGCTGCTGCTGCAAATGGGCGCTGGTCGAGCGGATGTGCTCGTGCAGCTGACCCAACTCCAGGGTCTGGATTATTCACCCTAAGTCTCTTTTTGCGACGTGGTACTATTTTAAGTCAGCGTCACACCGCAATTCAGTTTAATTAAATTTACTTTAGTAACTAGATTAGTTACTAGTTATTTTACTGGTTCGGTTTCTCGTTCAGTTACTGGTATAGTTACTGTCTTAGTTACTGGTTTAGTTACTGGTTTAATAACTAGTTTAGTAACTCCAATGCCCATGTCGGATGTATGACGTGTGACAAGCGCGCTACTGACTTGCGGGTCCAGCAGAGCCTCCAGCCGCACGCCGGGCGGCAACCTGCGACGCACACTCTTCAGCTGCTGCTGCAAATGGGCGCTGGTCGAGCGGATGTGCTCGTGCAGCTGACCCAACTCCAGGGTCTGGATTATTGACCCTAAGTCTCTTTTTGCGACGTGGTACTATTTTAAGCCAGCGTCACACCGCAATTTAGTTAAATCAAATTTAGTTTAGTAACTAGATTAGTTACTAGTTATTTTACTGGTTCAGTTTCTCGTTTAGTTACTGGTTTAATTACTGGTTTAGTTACTGTCTTAGTTGCTGGTTTAGTTACTACTTCAGCCGCTGATTTAGTCACTAGTTTAGTTTAGTTTCGCTCCTAGTTATTTTACTGGTTCGGTTTCTCACTCAGTTACTTGTTTAGTAACTGCTTTAGTGACTGGTTCAATTACTAGTTCAGTTACTCCAATGCCCATGTCGGATGTATGACGTGTGACAGGCGTGCTACTGACTTGCGAGTCCAGCAGAGCCTCCAGCCGCACGCCGGGCGGCAACCTGCGACGCACACTCTTCAGCTGCTGCTGCAAATGGGCGCTGGTCGAGCGGATGTGCTCGTGCAGCTGACCCAACTCCAGGCTCTGGATTATTGACCCTAAGTCTCTTTTTGCGACGTGCTACTATTAAAAGCCAGCAACACACCGTTACTTAGTTAAATGAAATTAAGTTTAGTTTAGTAACTAGATTAGTCACTAGTTATTTTACTGGTTGTTACTTGTTAAGTTACTGGTTTAGTTACTGGTTCAGTTCTTTGTTTAGTTACTGTCTTAGTTACTGGTTTAGTTACTGTCTTAGTTACTGGTTTAGTTACTGGTTCAATTACTAGTTTAGTAACTACAATGCCCATGTCGGATGTATGACGTGTGACAAGCGCGCTACTGACTTGCGGGTCCAGCAGAGCCTCCAGCCGCACGCCGGGCGGCAACCTGCGACGCACACTCTTCAGCTGCTGCTGCAAATGGGCGCTGGTCGAGCGGATGTGCTCGTGCAGCTGACCCAACTCCAGGGTCTGGATTATTCACCCTAAGTCTCTTTTTGCGACGTGGTACTATTTTAAGCCAGCGTCACACCGCAATTCAGTTCAATTACATTTAGTTTAGTAACTAGATTAGTTACTAGTTATTTTACTGGTTTGGTTTCTCGTTAAGTTACTGGTTTGTGTTACTCGCTTAATTACTGGTTTAGTTACTGTCTTAGTTACTGGTTTAGTTACTGGTTCAATAACTAGTTTAGTAACTCCAATGCCCATGTCGGATGTATGACGTGTGACAAGCGCGCTACTGACTTGCGGGTCCAGCAGAGCCTCCAGCCGCACGCCGGGCGGCAACCTGCGACGCACACTCTTCAGCTGCTGCTGCAAATGGGCGCTGGTCGAGCGGATGTGCTCGTGCAGCTGACCCAACTCCAGGGTCTGGATTATTCACCCTAAGTCTCTTTTTGCGACGTGGTACTATTTTAAGCCAGCGACACACCGTAATTTAGTTAAATCAAATTTAGTTTAGTAACTAGATTAGTTTCTAGTTTTTTTACTTTTTCAGTTTTTTGTTTGGTTGTTCAGTCGCAGATTTAGTCACTAAATTAGTATCGCTTAGTTCGATTTAACATTAATGCCCAAGTCAGATTTATGATCTGATAAGCATAATACTCACTTTATTTTTAGTTTAGTAACTAGATTAGTTACTGGTTTATTTACTGGTTTAGTAACTGATTTAGTTACTGTCTTAGTAACTGGTTTAGTTACTGGTTTAGTAACTGTCTTAGTTACTGGTTTAGTTACTGGTTCAATTACTAGTTTAGTAACTCCAATGCCCATGTCGGATGTATGACGTGTGACAAGCGCGCTACTGACTTGCGGGTCCAGCAGAGCCTCCAGCCGCACGCCGGGCGGCAACCTGCGACGCACACTCTTCAGCTGCTGCTGCAAATGGGCGCTGGTCGAGCGGATGTGCTCGTGCAGCTGACCCAACTCCAGGGTCTGGATTATTCACCCTAAGTCTCTTTTTGCGACGTGGTACTATTTTAAGCCAGCGTCACACCGCAATTCAGTTCAATTACATTTAGTTTAGTAACTAGATTAGTTACTAGTTATTTTACTGGTTTGGTTTCTCGTTAAGTTACTGGTTTGTGTTACTCGCTTAATTACTGGTTTAGTTACTGTCTTAGTTACTGGTTTAGTTACTGGTTCAATGACTAGTTTAGTAACTCCAATGCCCATGTCGGATGTATGACGTGTGACAAGCGCGCTACTGACTTGCGGGTCCAGCAGAGCCTCCAGCCGCACGCCGGGCGGCAACCTGCGACGCACACTCTTCAGCTGCTGCTGCAAATGGGCGCTGGTCGAGCGGATGTGCTCGTGCAGCTGACCCAACTCCAGGGTCTGGATTATTCACCCTAAGTCTCTTTTTGCGACGTGGTACTATTTTAAGCCAGCGTCACACCGCAATTCAGTTCAATTACATTTAGTTTAGTAACTAGATTAGTTACTAGTTATTTTACTGGTTTGGTTTCTCGTTAAGTTACTGGTTTGTGTTACTCGCTTAATTACTGGTTTAGTTACTGTCTTAGTTACTGGTTTAGTTACTGGTTCAATGACTAGTTTAGTAACTCCAATGCCCATGTCGGATGTATGACGTGTGACAAGCGCGCTACTGACTTGCGGGTCCAGCAGAGCCTCCAGCCGCACGCCGGGCGGCAACCTGCGACGCACACTCTTCAGCTGCTGCTGCAAATGGGCGCTGGTCGAGCGGATGTGCTCGTGCAGCTGACCCAACTCCAGGGTCTGGATTATTCACCCTAAGTCTCTTTTTGCGACGTGGTACTATTTTAAGCCAGCGTCACACCGCAATTCAGTTCAATTACATTTAGTTTAGTAACTAGATTAGTTACTAGTTATTTTACTGGTTTGGTTTCTCGTTAAGTTACTGGTTTGTGTTACTCGCTTAATTACTGGTTTAGTTACTGTCTTAGTTACTGGTTTAGTTACTGGTTCAATGACTAGTTTAGTAACTCCAATGCCCATGTCGGATGTATGACGTGTGACAAGCGCGCTACTGACTTGCGGGTCCAGCAGAGCCTCCAGCCGCACGCCGGGCGGCAACCTGCGACGCACACTCTTCAGCTGCTGCTGCAAATGGGCGCTGGTCGAGCGGATGTGCTCGTGCAGCTGACCCAACTCCAGGGTCTGGATTATTCACCCTAAGTCTCTTTTTGCGACGTGCTACTATTTTAAGCCAGCGTCACACCGCAATTTAGTTAAATTACATTTAGTTAAGTTACAAGTAAATTTACTGGTTCAAGTCTTGTTTAGTTACTGGTTCAGTTCTTTGTTTAGTTACTGGTTTAGTTACATGTTTAGTTACTGGTTTAGTTACTTGTTTAGTTACTAGTTAGTTTAATGGTTCGGTGTCTCGTTCAGTTACTCGTTTAGTTACTCTCTTAGTTACTGTCTTAGTTACTGGTTTAGTTACTGGTTCAATGACTAGTTTAGTAACTCCAATGCCCATGTCGGATGTATGACGTGTGACAAGCGCGCTACTGACTTGCGGGTCCAGCAGAGCCTCCAGCCGCACGCCGGGCGGCAACCTGCGACGCACACTCTTCAGCTGCTGCTGCAAATGGGCGCTGGTCGAGCGGATGTGCTCGTGCAGCTGACCCAACTCCAGGGTCTGGATTATTGACCCTGAGTCTCTTTTTGCGACGTGGTACTATTTTAAGTCAGCGTCACACCGCAATTTAGTTTATTTAATTTACTTTAGTAACTAGATTAAATACTAGTTATTTTACTGGTTCAGTTTCTCGTTTAGTTACTGGTTTAGTTACTAGTTTAGTTACTTTTTAACTTACTGTCTCAGTTACTGGTTTAGTTACTGGTTCAATTACTAGTTTAGTAACTCCAATGCCCATGTCGGATGTATGACGTGTGCAGTGGCGTGCACAGGGTTTCACGACTGGGTAGGCAGTACAAACAAAGGCGGTTCTCACACAAACCTCATCTTTTTCAATGTTTTGTCGTATCCGGTTTTTAGGGGAAAATAGTTTACGAGATCCCATACAAAATTTGGATAGGTATCATTAGTACACGTTACCGCATCAAATTGCGGCTGTCACAAGATTCCATGTGTGCGGGGGCTGTCACCAAAGATGTAAAGAACCGCAGTATTGTCCGGTGGTGGTGGTGGTGGTCCAATGCGTGCGATTCACGAAGATGATTGTTCATCTCTTTCAATGTTTGCACACAACAATCTGACAAAATTTAATTTTCAAGTATGACCTATTTTGTTACCTTTTATTTGCGTAATTTCCAATTGTTGATCTGCATTTTATCACACATAATATCAACTAAGGTATTGAAAACAGTACTTTAACTTTTGTAAACACACAACACAAATCTTATTACAGTTGTTTATCGCGCACATTAGAAGGTATGATAGAAGTTCTGTAATTTTTCATTCTATTCTATCACAGAACACCAACTGAAGTACGTTTTCACTATTAAACTTTAAAGCTTTACTTGAAAAACCTAACCTAAAATAAACAACACGGGTAAACAACAATGGAGGAATTTGCAATGTCTTCTAAAGTAATATACTATCAAACAAAATCGCACCTCATTATTATGCAAATAGTTCAAAAGAAAGGTGTCACAAATTGGTCGGATTATACGCACCGCCCCTCCCACACCTCAACCCGCGCGCTTTTTTCTATAGTTTTTGCGTTTGGTTACTAGATTTTTGACCAACCATCACTGCACGACGTTGATTATGCACAACACGATTGCGCCGGACAACGTTTTGTACAACATGACTGTGTACAACACAGTCATAGGAACGTCTTCAAGGGGCTTTAGGGGGCGAAGCCCATTAAAACTAAACATTTTTGACACAGATTTAATACAGTAGGTTAGGTTAGAGTTGTGACCCCCTGGAGCGAATGAAGCGAGCGATCAAGCCACAATTGCCACTGTCGTGCAGGCTTGGGACATGCAATGCTGCATGCAAGGCTGTGTCGGCCATGATTTTGCTGTGCAAAACACTGTTATGCAGTATAGGGACTCGCCGTGTGTATGCAGTCGTTTTTTTTTTTAATAAGCAGCACCTTTGGAGGATGATGTTTGGCTCTGTTAGCGCTACTAGTTTGAACCGGTTTGAACACGTAGTAATAGTCTATTTCATTCATAAAAGCAGGCAGCGGTCGAGGCGCCTAAGCTCGATTGACAATGGTAATGTTCGAGTTCAATATGGGCGCGAAAGTTTTGAAAATTACGTTCCTTTTTACGAATGGGTATCGTTCTTCAAATAATAATTTTATTAAATATTTATAATTTTGTGTGGATCAAAATATCAGGGTAGGCAGTGCTTTTGTGCCTATATGGACTGCACGCCCCTGGACGTGTGACAAGCGCGCTACTGACTTGCGGGTCCAGCAGAGCCTCCAGCCGCACGCCGGGCGGCAACCTGCGACGCACACTCTTCAGCTGCTGCTGCAAATGGGCGCTGGTCGAGCGGATGTGCTCGTGCAGCTGACCCAACTCCAGGGTCTGGATTATTCACCCTAAGTCTCTTTTTGCGACGTGCTACTATTTTAAGCCAGCGTCACACCGCAATTCAGTTCGATTACATTTAGTTTAGTTACAAGTTAATTTACTGGTTCAAGTCTTGTAGTTACTGGTTCAGTTCTTTGTTAAGTTACTGGTTTAGTTACTGGCTCAGTTACTGGTTTAGTTAGTGTCTTAGTTACTGGTTCAATTAAATTTACTGTTCCAGTTTCTCGTTCAGTTACTGGTTTAGATACTGGCTTAGTTACTGTCTTAGTTACTGGTTCAATTTAATTTACATTACTGTCTTAGTTACTGGTTTAGTTACTTGTTAACTTACTGCTTTAGATACTGGTTTAGTTACTGGTTCAATGACTAGTTTAGTAACTCCAATGCCCATGTCGGATGTATGACGTGTGACAAGCGCGCTACTGACTTGCGGGTCCAGCAGAGCCTCCAGCCGCACGCCGGGCGGCAACCTGCGACGCACACTCTTCAGCTGCTGCTGCAAATGGGCGCTGGTCGAGCGGATGTGCTCGTGCAGCTGACCCAACTCCAGGGTCTGGATTATTGACCCTAAGTCTCTTTTTGCGACGTGGTACTATTTTAAGTCAGCGTCACACCGCAATTTAGTTAAATTACATTGAGTTTAGTTTAGTTACAAGATTATTTACTGGTTCAAGTCTTGTTTAGTTACTGGTTCAGTTCTTTGTTTTATTACTGGTTTAGTTACTTATTTAGTTACTGGTTCAGTTATTTGTTTATTTACTGGCTTAGTTACTGGTTTAGTTACTTGTTTAGTTACTTGTTTAGTTACTTATTTAGTTACTTGTTCAGTTGCTAGTTCAGTCGCAGATTTAGTCACTAGTTTAGTTTAGTTTCGCTTTGTTTGGTAACTATATGAGTTACTAGTAATTTTACTGGTTCGGTGTCTCGTTCAGTTACTCGTTTAGTAACTTGTTTAGTTACTGTTTTAGTTACTGGTTTAGTTACTACTTCACTAGTTCAGTCGCAGATTTAGTCACTAGTTTAGTTTAGTTTCGCTTAATTTAATAGTTATTTTACTGGTTTTATTTCTTGTTGAGTTACTGTCTCAGTTACTGGTTTAGTTACTGGTTCAATAACTAGTTTAGTAACTCCAATGCCCATGTCGGATGTATGACGTGTGACAAGCGCGCTACTGACTTGCTGGTCCAGCAGAGCCTCCAGCCGCACGCCGGGCGGCAACCTGCGACGCACACTCTTCAGCTGCTGCTGCAAATGGGCGCTGGTCGAGCGGATGTGCTCGTGCAGCTGACCCAACTCCAGGGTCTGGTCTGACGCCTGCAAGATATATAAAACGATAGAAACATATAACGCTCAAAACTAAATATCAGGTCCTATTAAATTCACTGCGAATACTTTAGAGGCATGTGTAAATATTTTTAAGAAATATAACTGAGGTATGTTAAAAATTTACACGCTGGTTTATTTTTGTATACTGTGAAACAAAAGTTTTCATTCTTTTCGTGTGGGACACCGAGTCATCCCACGACCCGATGAACCCTGGTGTCAGAATTTTTTAACCACCTACTTCTCGTCAGGGCGTCCAACGCTGTGCTGGCGTGTGGTACTTATACAACAGAGAAAACATCTCAATAGCGCGTTGTAGGAAACTAACAGCGACATCTATCGGCGTCTCACCTGCAATATCTGCGTAAGGGCGGTAGCGTCGGCGTGTGTGGCCCTAGCCAGGGCGTCCAACGCTGTGCTGGCGTGTGGTACTTATACAACAGAGGAAACATCTCAATAGCGCGTTGTAGGAAACTAACAGCGACATCTATCGGCGTCTCACCTGCAATATCTGCGTAATGGCAGTAACAATGGCATGTGTGATACTAGCCAAGGCATCCAACGCTTTTTTAAGACTGGTCACTGCGATTTTAGCCCCGGGGCTTTGAAACCTACACCTGACTTGATATCCTACATCTTACAAGGCTGTGCTTACGTGTGGTACTTATACAACAGAGGAAACATCTCAATACCGCGTTGTAGGAAACTAACAGCGACATCTATCGGCGTCTCACCTGCAATATCTGCGTAAGGGCAGTAGCGTCTGCGTGTGTGGCCCTAGCCAGGGCGTCCAACGCCGTGCTGGCATGCAGGACTGCGCCACGAGACACTCCCGCGGTGCTCACTGCCGACAGACTGAGGGCTGACCACATGGCTGAAAGGTAGGTCCAGCAACGCTCCAAACCTAAAAATATATCACAATTTACTTACGGATAAGTACAACAGGTTTTTTTAGTTCATTCGGTATAAACATAATAGATAGAATTAGTCGCCGGGTTTTAGTTGCAAAACTACCCGGTAGATGGAGCCGTGCCACGCGTTACTGGCATTAAATACACTTGCAAAATTTGCGGGCAAGGAACGAGCTGCGGTAGCCCAGATGGAAAAGGCGTCGTCACTAGTAATGATTAATAGTTAATCAACTTTCATAGTGTATGGAAAAATTTTGACTGACAGGCATATTTCCTCCCTTTTTCATTTCCGTTATGAGGCTTTTTAAGCATTTGTTTCATTTTTAAATAATAATCTTCATGATTTGTATTTTTTTAGCGTACAAACGGCCGATGTGGCGCAGTGGTAGTGCGACTGCCTGCGACGCAAAGGTTTCGGGTTCGATTCTCGGTGGGATACTCACAACGAATGACATGAAGTTGATATTTAACACTTTGTGGATTTGTTCCCGGTCTGGTTAGGACATTGCGGGGTGAACCACCTGATTGTCCGAAAATAAATGGTTCCGTGCTTCGGGGGGCACGTTAAGCCGTCGGTCTCGGTTGCTGTCTATGATTACTTAGTCGGCGGTCGTTACACCACCATGTCAGAGGCCTACTACTAGTAGTAGGCGGTTGAAAATCTCTGAAACCAGGGTTTATCGAGTCGTTAGACGACTCGGTGTCCCACACGAAAAAAAAAGCGTAGAAAAAGAGGAAAATAGCCTCCCAGTATAATTTGTCGATACAAAAAATCGCGGAACATACATGGGGGTGATTCGGATACCTCTCAGTGTAAGGCATTACAGTTTTGTCCTTAGACGTGACTATTTGGGCCACCCGGTATAAGTATGGTGAGATAAGAATGATTCAGCCTGCGCCGAGCGAAACCCGACCGTCCTGTGGCGCCCTCCCATGTTTTTTAATAATTTCTTAAAATCTAGGACAGTCATTAAAAATCTAAGACGGACAAATTGTTGTCCTATACGATCAGTTTATTATAAGGTACAACATTGAGCTTTTTCTTGTGTTTTAAAGACGCATAACAATGTAAAGCTTATTGTTGTACCTTAAAATAAACTTATCGTATAGGACAACAATTTGTCCGTCTTAGATTTTTAATGATAGTCCTAGATTTTAAGAAATTATTAAAAATCATGGGAGGGCGCCACTGGACGGTCGGATTTTGCTCGGCGCCGCCTTAACAATTAAAGTGTTTATGAATAATCCCATAGAAACAAAATTTTGTACAACCCAAAAGTACGTACGTACTCATTAGATATGTTGCTAAAAGACAAAAGTAGTACTTGTATGTAATATGCACATTTTTTATTTTATAACATACACACATAAATCACGCCTATACCCCTTAAAGGGTTGGCAGATCGTAAACAGCCGTAAAACGGATATTAACACCACGTCTGACAAAAATTTTTGGGTCAAACAGATAACTGTGTATCACTATAGCGACAGGTTGTCAGCCCATCGCCAAAAATTGCAATACACATATAACCCTCGAGTCCCTTAGTCGCGCTTTTACGACACCCATGGGTAAGAAATGGGGTGATGTTTTTCTCAGCCGGCATGACACGTCAATTTTATTATGACATTTACAAACATAAACAGCCACAACAGTCCACTGCTGGACATGGACCTTCCTCTATTGGGTGGTATTGCCATGCTCAGTACGCTTGGTAAACGGATTAGCGAGCGCAGTGCAAGATATTAGACTGTCGTACGGCCTACGGATAGTATTTGACTGTCCCGATGACGTAGCGGATATTACCCCTGCCTGCTACGCCAAGGGTCGTGGGTTCGATCCCCACATGACACAAAAGTGGTTGCCTGCTTGTCGGTATTTTATAGATTGTACTTCGGAGAGTGTGCTCAAGAGCTTCACGACCTTGTTCCACCAGCTCCCTTCTACCATCGGACATCCAGACGCACCGCCGGATACCATCCGTACCTGGTAGCCATTCCACCAATTCGGACTAAGCGCTTCCAGTCATCATTTATAATGCGCACTGCTAAAGAGTGGAACTCACTTCCTGCGTCTGTGTTTCCAAAAGCATACAACCCTAATCTCTTCAAAGTAAGAGTGAACAGGCTTCTTCTGGGTGAGCTCGCTCCATCTTAGACTCTGTCTCTGTCCTATGACCTAGACTAGAGTCAAGAGCAAACCCATCATTAATAAAAAAGAAAAAAAAAAAATATTTGTTAAGCTATTTTCAGATATTTGTGTTTAGTTTGGGTGTTTTCTATGTATAATATGTATTTTTACAAAAAAAAAAGTATATAAGTATTAATATTAGCTATTTAGTTCCCATAGTACAAGCTTTGCTTAGTTTGGGGCTGTATGGCGCTGTGTGAATTGTCCAGGATATTTATTTATTTATATTATTTATAGGAGTGATGCTATTCTACGCCGGCATAACACGATAAACTATTAATTAGGTATTATTATTTTATCATGATTGGCAATTATTTTAAATTATATCAAAAGATTTAATGACTTTAATAAATGGATAATGAAAACAATATCACACCATTAAACACAAAATAAGTGCATTATTGGTGCATTCGCTCATTTCAAAAGAATCACTATAAACAGTCGACATTTGAATCCCAAACATGGACACATATCACCTATTTTTCTTGGCTTATGCCGTGGTCAATGCTGAACGTCGAGAGGATTGGATTGGTTTGATGGGGATAGTGGCATCCCTGTCGTGTGTGGCGGCACTGACAGCCGCGTGGATACTTCTTCCTCGGTGGAGATCCTTGCAAACCTATGTGTGCCTGAATGAAGTCATTTACGGAACCACAGCACTCTGTATCCACCCAGATATACTTAAAGAATTGTTTCAAGAACCGAGCTCGTCTTACGTTAGGTATAATATATCATACTTTTTATGTTTAGTCATTTCGTTTTGTTGGTCGGTGTGCTCGTCAATAGTGGCGTTTTTGAAGCTAGTGAAGCTGCAGCCGAAGATAAGCTATGAGAAAACTATAGCGACTGTGTTCAGTTTTGGATTGTTCGTTATTATAATGATATTAAGTGTTGGACTAACACAATTAATTTTCTGCCTTTCTGATCAGTGTCAAATGGAATATGATATGACGGACAACATGTATATGTCCTTGTCAATTTTAGTTTTAATGTTATTAGGAGTGATTTGTATAAACATTGTTTTGTATATAATAATATGCATTAGAGTGATGTCTTGCTGTTGTGTGAGCATGTCTAACAGAAGTTGGAGTCATGTGATATCGTTGATTGGAGTTGGCGTGACCTGCCAAGTGACGGCCGCGATAGAACATATAATTAAAATACAATTTAAATACCAATCTTATTTTAGTAATACCGATGATATTCAGGACACAGTATGCCTTATTTTGAGAATCATGTTTCACTTAAGGCTAGTGCCTCTGACTATAGTTTTGCTGTGCAATAAGAACAGCAGGCGTCAATGGAAGGCATACATGGAGAGGCGAAGAAATGACATTCGACAAGCTATTCCACTTAGGAGAAGACGACAAGAGGTCGTGTGATTATTATATTTGATTTATTAAGTTTTAGTCGCTATATTATACTTCAAAATTTTAATGCTTTCTAACGCTGATGTACTTTTAAGACATGCTAAGAACGAGTATTTAAAATTTTCAATATTTTAGAATATTTTGCCTATGTAAATGATATTTTGAAGAAAAGTTTACTACTGTCATGCTATTATTTCTATATATGTTTTTAATTTAAGCGTGTAATGAAGGCGGGTTTTAATATTTTCTAATTTTATGGATATAAATGTATCAGAATGTTTTAAGTTCTTTCGAATGATAAGTGTTGGTATACTTTAAATAAATACTGATGCTAAGAATCTTAGCCCTGTTTCATTTAAATACTATACAACAAAAAGGAAACATGCTAATTGCTAACGAATCTGCTCGTAGCAAAATGTCACAAAAGATATACTTATTTATCCGTCTACATACACAAATACACATATCACGCCTATAATCCCTTGCGGGGTAGGCAGAGCGTAAACGGCCGCAAAAAACGGTCATTTACGCCACGTCTGACAAACATTTGAGGGTCATCTGGAAAATCGTGTATCGCCATAGTGACAGGTTGTCAGACCATCGCCTAAAATTGCAATACACACCCTCGAGTCCCTTCGTCGCCTTTTACGACACCCACGGGAAAAAAATGGGGTAATGCTATTCTAAGCCGGCATCACACGGCATTATTAATATTATTCCTATATTTTACCACCTTGTCACAATATACCAAGGAGCAGTAGTTTAACTTCATACTAACGCCCGGTTTGTGCACTCACACATACACACGCCCGACTGACCTATACGAACACGACTACTACATAGAATCTCGTACCGATCGTGTCACAGCGAACCGCACTGCCGCTATGCCTTTTTATTTTTAGTATCGGGAAACCGGAAAGATTAATACATAGAAACCTAAACTACTCCCGAAGCATAATGCCGTAAATAAAATAGTCAAATTTGTTTATCTGTAGTCTGTCTATCACTCACAAATAATATCACTATATCTAGATATATTTTTGAAGTATATTGTCACAATAGATTTATTTGTTTCTCTATCAGACACACTCAATCAGAACACTATAAGCATCTTGTGATATATTTTTGTCTACTTCGTCTAAAAGCGCCAAAGCTGTTCGAAGCGTAATGCCACAAATCACGTATATGCTTCTCTTTCTGACACATAATTTGTTCACTATACTATCACTTTCCGTCTTTTGATGTATTTTCGTCCTATTCATTCGTCTTGAGAAGTTAAGTGCGCGAATCTAACCGTTCCTGTGTTAACCCCTAGTGTATCCATTCTTGTTATCTTTCTTCATCGGTTTTGAACTTTGTAAGGGGAGTAAGGTTCCAAATTAATGGTACACATGTACCGGGGTAGATGGACCTTAAAGCGTCCGGAAGTGTTTTCAGCTGCCCGAAGTTTCATGTCACAAAAGACTTATTTGTTCCTCTGTCTGACACACGCACTTTGACACTATTACTTACCGTCTTGTGATCTATTTTCGTCCTATTCATTCGTCTTGAGTAGCTGAGTGCGCGAATCTAAGGCCATTCCGGTGTTAGAAGGTATCCCTAGTGTATCCACTATTGTTATCTTTCTTCATAGGTTTTGAACTTTAAGTTTTATGTCACACAAGACCTATTTGTTTCTCTGTCTGACACACGCAATTTAAACATTACTTACCATCTTGTGATGTATTTTCGTCCAATTCGTTCGTCTTGAGTAGTTGAGCGCACGAATCCAAGGCTCGCTCTTGTGTTAACGCGTCCGGAAGCGCCGAAGCTGCCCGGATCAGGATGTCACAGTTGCATGTGTCCAAGGCTTCTATCCACATGCACACGATACACTGTAGGAAAAAAAATACATACATACATATATCACGCCTATAGTCCCTTTCGGGGTAGGCAGAGCATAAATGGCCGTGAAAAACGGTAATTTACGCCACGTCTGACAAAAGTTCGAGGGTCAATCGGATAACTGTGTATCACTATAGTGACAGGTTGTCAGCCCATCGCCTAAAATTGCAATACACACCTTCGAATCCCTTAGTCGTCTCTTACGACTCCCAAGGGAAAGAAATGGGGTGATGCTATCTTCTTCTTCTTCTTCTAGCGTGTCGATAGCAAATATTAATGTAGTCTGGTGGTGAATTATATGAGCTTGGACCAGTAAATGGCAACGCCGATGGCCTCGTCGGAAGCATTCCACAGGTCCTCCAACGTGCAGGTGTCAGGGCACGCTGGGCAAACCAGTAGATGGGCCATGTTTTGAGGTTCGGCGCCGCATGGACAGGTCGAAGCATTGGAAAAGCCCCATCGTTGGAGGTTTTCCTTGCAGCGGCCAACCTGTGAACGGAGTCGGTTTAACGACTTCCACACCGGCCACTGCAGGTTTTTCCCCGGGGGTAGGCATTCGACTTGGGGGACGAATGGGTCAGCCGGAAAAGACTCTTTCCACCGTTCGGTTTTAAAAGTATGTGGGTCCACTTTCAGGGGGGCAACAGAATTTAAAAAGCTATTTCTGCTTTTGAGTCGGCGAGGGGCTGGACTGCAGCTATACAGGGGATGCCTCGGGTCAGACTCCTGCTTTGCTTTCTCAACTGAGCACGCCGCCTCTCTACGAACGCTGGGTGGAGCAACGCCTGCCAGTGAATATAGCTTACTTAAAGGAGTTGGTTTAAGACATCCAGTAATTGTCCTACAAGTTTCATTGAGAGCTATATCCACTTGCTTTGCATGTGCTGACCGGCTCCATACAGAGCTCGCGTATTCGCCAGCAGAGTAGCAGAGTGCTAGCCCAGTCGTTCGCAGGACTTCCGGCGATGCTCCCCAGTTTGTTGAGGTGAGCTTACGCAGGAGGTTGTTTCGAGTACCAACTTTACGCCTAACATTCTCACAGTTGTATTTGAAGGTTAGGGCCCTATCCTAGGGTGATGCTATTCTAAGCCGGCATCACACGGGGGGGAAAAAGAATTACAGCAATTTTTCGCGGTTTTATTATTTATTTTATTAATGATGGGTTTGTTCTTGACTCTAGTCTAGGTCATAGGACAGAGACAGAGTGTAAGATGGAGCGAGCTCACCCAGAAGAAGCCTGTTCACTCTTACTTTGAAGAGATTAGGGTTGTATGCGTTTGTAAACACAGACGCAGGTAGTGAGTTATGTAAACAATCAATACAAAAATTATGAATTCGGAAGTAGCTCTCTGTCTGTTACGTTTTCACGCCTAAACCACTGAACCGGTTTTGATGCAATTTGGCATAAGCATAGTTATAAACCTAAGGGCGGAAAAAAACAGTATTTGCGATTTTTATATGTAAGGAAAGCATTGCGGGCGTGATCAGTCTATTAAACTGAACCTTACCCACGGGTGTCGTAAGAAGCGACTGAGGGACAAAAAATTTAATACCAAATTTTAAAACACTGCCCATGTTAGGTATACAATTAGCAAAATTGGCGGGCAAGGAATGAGCTGCTTTAGCCCAGATGGAAGAGTCGTCGTCACTAGTAATGCGAAAGTCACAGGTTTTAAATCCTGCCCGCGCTTGAAAATTTTGCAAGTTTTCAATAAGGGATAAAAAAATAAAAATAAAGGCATTGCCACGGGGCTGGCCAGGTTATAACTTAGTCGCCTCTTACGATTCCCACGGGAAATAAATGGGGTGATGCTATTCTAAACCGGCATCACACGGCAACATATACATATATAACTCGACTAGCTGTTACCCGCGGCGTTGCCCGCATAAGTGGTGATAAAAACTATGCTATGTAACGTAAATCCATGTTATCTTGTATGAGATCCAAATTTCATTACAATCGGTTCAGTAGTTTTTGCGTGAAGAAGTAACAAACATACAAACTTTTGCATGTATAATATTAGTAGGATCTATGTGATTGATTATACAGGATATAAGGTACAGCTCTCCAAATACTGATAGGCTGCATTGAGACCATGAAACTGAACAACTTTCCGTAAGAAAATATTTCAGGAAACGTAATATTTTTGACTTCCCATTGTAAATGCTCAGTAAACGTATTTTTTTTTGTCATTTCCTGACATATGTTTCTTGGGGAAAGTTGTTCAGTGTCATAGTCTGGATGCACCCTATCAGTATTCGGAGAACTGTCCCTTACACCCCGTAATCCATATAATATTATTTAAATATTATAAATCTGAGATTTTGTGTGTGTATGTATGTATGTTTGTTACCTCTTCACGTTCAAACAGCTTGACCGATTTAGATGAAATTTGGAACACAGATAGAGTGTAACCTAGAGTAACACATAGGCCATTTTTTACCGCAGGAAAACCACTATTACCACGGGATAATGAGTGGCAACGGGAAATCTAGTCTAATATAAACATACATACAAACATACATAAATCACGCCTATATCCCTTACGGGGTAGGCTGAGCGTTAACGGCCGCAAAAACTATATTAACACCACATTTGACAAAAGTTTGAGGGTCAATCAGACAACTGTGTATCACTATAGTGACAGGTTATCAGCCCATCGCCTAAAATTGTAATACACATCTAACCCTCGAGTCCCTTAGTCGCCTTTTACGACACCCATGGGTAAGAAATGTGGTGATGCTATTCTAAGCCGGCATCACACGGTTAATATATAAATTACCTGTATCATATGTAATTGATACTCTAGCTGGCATCGGAAGCTGTATTGCACGGCGGTGTGAGTCTTGGTCACCACTTCGCGATCCCACACATTCACCGCCGGGAACCTGGGCAAACAATTTTATTATTATTGTTATTAATGCTGGGTTTGCTCTTGACTCTAGTCTAGGTCATAGGACAGAGACAGAGTGTAAGATGGAGCTCACTCACCCAGAAGAAGCCTGTTCACTCTTACTTTGAAGAGATTAGGGTTGTATGCGTTTAGAAACACAGACGCAGGTAGTGAGTTCCACTCTTTAGCAGTGCGCATAATAAATGATGACTGACAATTTGTGTTGCAGATGCATTAACTACTGCGCCATGGAGCAGGGTGAGTTCTACTCGAAAAACTGAACAACTTTTCCCAATAAACATAGGTTGAAATACGAAAAAAAAACGGAACTTTCATACAAAAATGTTTAATGTGTCACTTTGTATAGGAGTTCCAATTTTTTTTTGTCATTTTTGGACCTATTTTTACTGGAAAAGTTGTTTGGTTTTACGAGTAGACCTCACCCTAAAAATATTCAATTAGACATCCACGGGAAAGAAATGGGGTAATGCTATTCTTAGCCGGCATCACACGGCAATAGATAGATAAAACTACTTTTGGTTAAAAGATAAAGAGTATTTCGTCCACAATAAAATCAAACAAAATCAAACTCACATTTTACAGCAGTAGTTGCATCTATTGGCGTAAAGTGGCGAATCGGGTTTAACAGATAAATCTTGTGGTTTATAATCAATTTTATTACTTTGCATAAATGTTATCTTCTCTTTTCGTGTGGGACACCGAGTTGTCCAACGGCCCGATGAACACTGGTGTCAAGAGTTTTTCAACCGCCTCCTACTAGTAGTAGGCCTCTGACATGGTTGTGTAACGACCGCCATCTAAGTAATCATAGACAGCAACCGGAAGCACGGAACCACTTATTTTTCAGACAATCAGGTGTTTCACCCTGCAATGTCCTAACCAGACCGGGAACAAATTCACAAAGTGATAAATATCAACTTTGTGAGTGTCCCATCGAGAAAAGAACCCGGAACCTTTGCGACGCACGCAGTCGCACTACCAATGCGCCACATCGGCCGTCAATATGTATGTCATAAATACTATGTCAACACAGGCCTTCCCATCCATATTTTTAATAAATCTTTTTTTCTTTTTATAAGTCCATTTAACTTTTGAATGAAAAAAGTATCACCCTAATGTACTAACCTCTCTCTGATCTGTGTGAGGATGATGTCAGCCTTGGTGTTGAGTCGCTGCAGCAGCAGAATCAGTAGTATGGCGTCGTGGTCACCTGCAGGTACAAAAATATACAGGGTGTAAGGGACGGTGTACCGAAAACTTTGCAGGCATGATCAGACCATGAAACTGAACAACTTTTACTATGGAGCCTATGTTGGGAAACGAATTTTTTGTGTTTCCTTAGAAAGTCAGTCAGCTGATCGGGAATTTTGTATGGGAGGTCGAAAAAAAATCTCGTTTACCAACGTAGCTTCCATAGAACACCCGTATATTATCAGTATATTAAAACCGTATATTATTATTTTTTTTATTATTAATGATGGGTTTGCTCTTGACTCTAGTCTAGGTCATAGGACAGAGACAGAGTCTAAGATGGAGCGAGCTCACCCAGAAGAAGCCTGTTAAGGCACTGGCACTCCCATACACTGACGGAACGCAGCAAGCTACTTGGCGCCAGACTTCGGTGGGATGGTATGGTTATTGAACTAGTAGTTTTTGAATGTGTGCCGTGTGATGCCGGCTCAGAATAGCATCACCCCATTTCTTACCCATGGGTGTCGTAAGAGCACACTAAGGGACTCGAGGGATGTGTATTGCAATTTTAGGCGATGGGACAACCTGTCACTATAGTGATACACAGTTATCTGATTGACCCTCAAGCTTTTGTCAGACGTGGTGTTAATATCCGTTTTACGGCCGTTAACGCTCTGCCTACCCCGTAAGGGATATAGGCGTGATTTATGTATGTATGTAGTTTTTGAAAACTTGCAAATTTTTCAAGCGCGGGCATGTTTTGAACCTGAGACTTTCGTCATTACTAGTGACGACCATCTGGGCTACCGCAGTCCGGTCATTGCCCGCCATTTTTGCAAGTGTATTGGTTTGTAGACTTAACTACTTCTACGTTAAGGTGATTAATTTTTGGAATCGGCACAGGACTCCCTATCATTAGATAGCGCACGCAATAAGTTTTTTTTAATTTTAATTTTTTTATTTATTTCACATTATCAAATTCATAATTACAGCACTAAAACTAAATAAAAATGTCAGAGGATAATGTGATCGTCAAAAACATTAAATAGAAAAATAACAATGTCAACGTTCCACAAAAGAAGATTAAAAGTAGGTACAATAAAATTACAAAAGTAAAATGTCAAAAACATTAAGAAAAATAAAAATCACAGTGAATATGTCAAATTGTAAAATAAAAATGTCAAACCAGTTTAAATAGTACAAAAATATTAAATATTGATGTCAAAAGAATATGTCAATAATATTAAAATAATTAATAAATATCTATTTTGTTAACGCCGTGTGATGCCGGCTTAGGGTAGCATCACCCCATATCTTTCCCGTGGGTGTCGTAAGAGGCGACTAAGGGACTCGAGGGCGTGCATTGCAATTATAGGCGATGGGCTGACAACCTGTGACTATGGCGATACACAATTTTGCGAATGACCCTCGAATATACGTGCCTACCCCGCAAGGGATAACAGGCATGATATGTGTACGTATGTATGTGTGTATGTTTTAACTGTTTCTATACAAATAAAAGATCTTGAATCTTAATATCAGTATGATCTTAAACTGGTTTGTCTGTTATTTTTAAACAAGTGACTTAACTACTTCTACGTAAAGGTGATTTATTTTAGGAATCGGCACAGGAATCCCTTTCATTAGATAGCGCACAGAATAAGTTTCGGTTCGAAGCTGTATAATTGTTGATGAGTGTGTGTGTGTCTGTGTGTGTGTATGTTTGGGTGTGTGTATGTGTGTGTGTGTGTGCTTACCGCCGGGAGTCATGAAGTGGTCCGGCAGACACGCGGCCAGCATCTCAGCCCGGGCACGTGCTTGGCTCAGCTCCAGAGCTCGCAACTATAAAAAAACAGGAGTACATAAAAATATATCGCTTAGCCTGCTTTATAATTCGAAATTAATGTAATATCTATTAGAAATAAATTGTATTTCACTGTACTGGCTGTATGGAGTTGCGTGATATGTGCATGTATGTATGTATAAATGGTTAAATAAATAAATAAGGAAGGGACAGAGAGAGGATGGAAAGAAGAAAGAAAGTGGACGCACCGCCGGATACCATCCGTACCTGCTTGTCATTCCTCCAATTCGGACTAAGCGCTTCCAGTCATCATTTATAATGCGCACTGCTAAAGAGTGGAACTCACTACCTGCGTCTGTGTTTCCAAACGCATACAACCCTAATCTCTTCAAAGTAAGAGTGAACAGGCTTCTTCTGGGTGAGTGAGCTCCATCTTACACTCTGTCTCTGTCCTATGACCTAGACTAGAGACAAGAGCAAACACATCCTTAATAAAAATAAAAAAAAGACGTACCTGTAGATCAATGGAGCGCGTGGAAGCCCTAGAGGCGTGCACGAGGGATTCAATGGCGACAGGGGGCGAAGGCCTACTCACTGGCTCAGGAGTTGATTCCGACTGTTCTGATAACGCTGGGGACCCTTTATAAAAAACACAATGACATTTAAGATTTCTTTTTAGAAATAAGCTGACCTGTTGTGTATTGATCTATATGTTATGTCTCTATGTCACCCGCCATACTTACTCCCTGTGTCTCTCTCTCTCTTTTCGTGTGAGACACCGAGTCGTCCAACAACCCGATGAATCCTGGTGTCAGAGTTTTTTAACCGCCTTCTACCACTAGTAGCCCTCTGACATGGTTGTGCAACGACCGCCGTCTAAGTAATCAAAGACAGCAACCGGGACCGACGGCGTAACGTGCCCTCCGAAGCACGGAACCATTTCTTTTCGGACAATCCAGTGGTGTACTCGAAATGTCCTAACCAGACCGGGAGCAAATTCACAAACTGATAAATATCAACTTTATGAGTGTCCCGCCGAGAATCGAACCCGGAACCTTTGCGTCGCAGGCAGTCGCACTACCACTGCGCCACATCGGCCGTCAAATGCGTCCCTGTATTTATAAAATGGCGTACCTTGCTTGGCGTCCAATTGCGTTCTAATCTCGTTGTACTGTTCCGTCATCTTCTGAACTAACTCTCTGAACTTGAGTATAGTCGCGTCTCTGTCCATTATAGTTTCTAAGGCCGCCTCGCGCTCGCGGTTCGCCTGGAAGAAATTGCTAGAGTTATGTTGTGTCAACTCGATAAAGAAATTGTGGCTTAGAATATCATCACCCCAATTCTATTCGTGGGTGTCGTAAAAATCAAGTAAGTAAGTAAAAACAGTTTATTGCACATTCAAAACACAAATGAATAACAGGAGAATAATGATTTAAACCAAAATTGCGCAAAGGCGGCCTTATCGCTGAAAGCGATCGCTACCAGACAACCTTTGGGTGGAAGAAAAATAACTCCCTTAATGGAGTCTTCTTCCTTTTGATTTATTTGTATCCAGGAAATGGGCAGCAGCGTTCCCTGTGAATGCTACATCTTGCACTGCGCTCGCCAATCCGCCTGCCAACCGTGGTGAGTATGGCAATACTCCTGATAGGGGGAGGCCTATGTCCTGCAGTAGATGTTTGTAATGTAACTCGATAAATGCTTTACGATTTTGGCACGTACAGTTTATTGGAAATTGTAGTTGGTATTGGAAATGCTCAGAGTAAACAGCAGAAATTGTCAAGTGATAATCAATTTAAAACAAAATCAGGAATAATTTATGTTCAAAGGCCACAAGCCAGAAAATTGTCTTATTGTTAAAGACGTCTGGTCAGTAGCAATAGTTGCTCCAACACAATGTATAAGGTCGAGATAGAACAGATTTAAACATGAATTTGACATTGAAGGTCTTTGCTCGGTATCTCTATAATGGATAAAATCCGGAATGAGACTATCCGAAAAAAGACCAAAGTAACGGACATAGTTTGGAAGTGTAGGAAACTGAAGTGGCAGTGGGCTGGGCACATCTGTCGTAGAACCGACGGACGGTGGAGTAAGCGGGTTCTCGAGTGGAGGTCACGCCTCGGCAAGCGTAGTGTTGGACGACCTCCGGCCAAAAGGGCGGCTGGAGACTGGATGGCGAAAACGAGAGATCGTGCCCTATGGCGTACCCTGGGGGAGACCTACGTCCAGCAGTTAACTGCAATATGCTGATGTATGTATAAATGTATGACATAGGTTCAATTACTATCTTTTATTCAAGGTAAGTTACAAACAAAACACTTATATACTATTCCTCGCCAAACCAAAACAGTTTGTTGTCGGGACCCGCTTATTAACACTGTTTCTTTACTTTTATTTTATTATTGTTCTTTTTTCAATTTATAATGTTATGTAGACTGTAACTTTCTTAAAGATAATCTTGTAAATTCCTACTTGGAAATAAATAATAATATTTATAATTGAAATTATTATTATTATTATTTCTTGTGAATTACATTAGATGTCGCTTGTACGTAAAGAAAACCCAAAATCAGCAGAAGAAACGAGGAGAAAGCAGAAGAAACCCGAAAGAAAACAGGAGAAAACCGAAAGACAGCATAAGAAAACCGAACGAAAACAGGAGAAAACCAAACGAAAACGGGAGAAAACTGAACGAAAACGGGAGAATACCGAACGAAAACGGGAGAAAACCGAACGAAAACGGGAGAAAACCGAACGAAAACAGGAGAAAACCGAACGAAAACGGGAGAAAACCGAACGAAAACGGGAGAATACCGAACGAAAACGGGAGAAAACCGAACGAAAACGGGAGAAAACCGAACGAAAACAGGAGAAAACCGAACGAAAACGGGAGAAAACGGGAGAATACCGAACGAAAACGGGAGAAAACCGAACGAAAACGGGAGAAAACCGAACGAAAACGGGAGAAAAGCGAACGAAAACGGGAGAAAAGCGAACGAAAACGGGAGAAAAGCGAACGAAAACGGGAGAAAAGCGAACGAAAACGGGAGAAAACCAAAAGAAATCATGAGAAAACCGAAAGAAAACAGGAGAACACATTACCTCTCTGGTAGCAGCGTGAGCCATCTCCAGCTCCTCCCTCAGATCCATTTCCAGCTCCCGGTTAGACTCCACCAGCTGCTCGTGGACCTCCTGGAGGGCTTCCAGCTCTTGGACGTCCTGTTTCAGTTGGTCCACCTGGATAACAAAAAATGCAAGTACTTATACAATTATGATGTACAATTACAATTATGAAGTAGTTTACTGTGTTACCTATTATTGGCGAGTAGACTGGAAGACCTGGTCACCCATAGTACAGGGTATCCTAGTTTGGGGACCAGAAACAGTGACATTGTGTAATGAACCATGTACCTACCTACACTTACTTTATAAGAAACAGCAATGTAACCTGGACAATCAGAGACAATAAAGGTATTTTTATTATTATTTTTATTTATGATCAAATAGAACGTTTGGTTTAGGCAGTTTTTCTAAGACATGTCAATGGCGGGGGCAACGTCCAGCAGTGGACTGCAATACAAATATCACGCTTATATCCCTTGTGGGGTAGGCAGAGCGTAAACGGCCGCAAAAACGGACATTCACGCCACGTCTGACATACATTAGAGGGTCAATCAGAAAACTATGTATCGCCAGAGTGAGAGGTTGTCAGCCCATCGCCTTAAATTGCAATACACATGCAACGATTGGGTCCCTAAGTCGCCTCTAATGACACCCACGGGAAAGAAATGGTGTAACGACATTCTAAGCCGGTATCACGCGGCATTAACTTTCATTATAGTTATTAGTTTCATTTGGGTTCCTTTAAACCACCAAAGCTTTACATTTCTACTATACCTGGTCTTCCAAAGCCAGCTGTTTCACCATCTCTTCGGCGCCGAGTGCTGCATCCACCTGCTCCCGAAGGTCAACTCCTCAATGATGGAGAGCTTCCTAACTCCATACCTGGTCTTCCAAAGCCAGCTGTTCCACCATCTCCTCGGCAGCACTGCTGCATCCACCTGCTCCCGAAGGTCAACTCCTCAATGATGAAGAGCTTCCTAACTCCATACCTGGTCTTCCAAAGCCATCATCTTCTCAGCCAGCTGTTCCACCATCTCCTCGGCAGCACTGCTGCATCCACCAGCTCCCGAAGGTCAACTCCTCAATGATGAAGAGCTTCCTAACTCCATACCTGGTCTTCCAAAGCCATCTTCTTCTCAGCCAGCTGTTCCACCATCTCCTCGGCAGCACTGCTGCATCCACCAGCTCCCGAAGGTCAACTCCTCAATGATGAAGAGCTTCCTAACTCCATACCTGGTCTTCCAATGCCATCTTCTTCTCAGCCAGCTGTTCCACCATCTCCTCGGCGCCGAGTGCTACATCCATCTGCTACCGAAGGTCAACTCCATAATGATGAAGAGCTTCCTAACTCCATACCTGGTCTTCCAAAGCCATTTTCTTCTCAGCCAGCTGTTCCACCATCTCCTCGGCAGCACTGCTGCATCCACCAGCTCCCGAAGGTCAACTCCTTAATGATGAAGAGCTTCCTAACTCCATACCTGGTCTTCCAAAGCCATCTTCTTCTCAGCCAGCTGTTCCACCATCTCCTCGGCGCCGAGTGCTGCATCCACCTGCTTTCGAAGGTCAACTCCTTAATGATGAAGAGCTTCCCAACTCCATACCTGGTCTTCCAAAGCCATTTTCTTCTCAGCCAGCTGTTCCACCATCTCCTCGGCAGCACTGCTGCATCCACCAGCTCCCGAAGGTCAACTCCTTAATGATGAAGAGCTTCCTAACTCCATACCTGGTCTTCCAAAGCCATCTTCTTCTCAGCCAGCTGTTCCACCATCTCCTCGGCCCCAGTGCTACATCGATCTGCTACCGAAGGTCAACTCCATAATGATGAAGAGCTTCCTAACTCCATACCTGGTCTTCCAAAGCCATCTTTTCTTCAGCCAGTTTTTCCGCTATCTTCTCGGCCCCAAGTGCTGCATCTACCTGCTCCCGAAGGTGAACTCCTCAATGATGAAGAGCTTCCTAACTCCATACCTGGTCTTCCAAAGCCATCTTCTTCTCAGCCAGCTGTTCCACCATCTCCTCGGCGCCGAGTGCTGCATCCACCTGCTCCCGAAGGTCAACTCTTCAATGATGAAGAGCTTCTTGACTCCATACCTGGTCTTCCAAAGCCATCTTGTTGCACCATCGCCTCGGCAGCACTGCTGCATCTACCTGCTCCCGAAGGTCAACTCCTCAATGATGAAGAGCTTTAACTCCATACCTGGTCTTCCAAAGCCATCTTCTTCTCAGCCAGCTGTTCCACCATCTCCTCGGCGCCAAGTGCTGCATCCACCTGCTCCCGAAGGTCAGCAACCTGGGCTTCCAACTCCTCAGCCCTGGATGAGAGTTTCTCCTTGGTGCGACTCAGTTCAGCTATCTCTGACTTGTATTGTTCTATGTCCTGGGTGGATAAGATATGTTAGAAAGAGGGATCTCAAGCGCCAACGGGCAGCACGCGCGGGTGTTAGGTTTGGCAAAATACAAAAGCAAGGCTGGGTGACGCGTGTCGCCCAGCACCCGCCGCGTGTTGCAACCCGTACGATCACAACGACATCTTGCCGTATTACAGCTTCTTAGGCAAGATGCGCCTTCTAAATTCGAACGGGTTATAATGTCAAGAATGCGCCCGCTCAAGGCAGCGTCGGGCCTAATGATGATCTTAAGCAACAGTAAATTTTTATTAACATTTTTCATTTGCGTTTTTGCGAGTTGCGAAAGATATTTGCACGCATATTTTAGTAAATACTTTTTTACCTGCTGACGGCAGGCGCAGCTTTCTTTCCGCCAGTGCCACAAGATTGCAACTCATTTGCTACATTCATATACTCAACATGGTCCTGCTTCTGCCACTGCCGCGAATATTGCCTCTGATACTTCCACAGCAGTATCAACGCGAGTGAGTGTTCTTAAACTGTCGTCATAATCTTATTGCAGCGATTCGTGTGAGCGAGATAGCAAGACATTCCACTCGCGCTCGTGCTGCCGTTCTTTTGACTCGCGCACGAATAACCGACACTCGCAGGAGCACGGGAAGTAGCGCGAGTAACCTTACTATTTATTTCCCTGCCCATAGCGCGAATAACCGACAATGACATAAAAAATGAAATCGATACCAAATTTTAAACTTCTACGGTTGCTTGCACTAATTCATACACCGCACAATTTAAACGGGTTCTTCCCGACGGATTTTTATAATCTTGAGCTTCCGATATTTCGACACTGTTGCATATTTCGACACGGTTTACTCGTGATCATGACGTTTGCAACAGCGTCGAAATATAGCGAGCTCAAAATAATTGAAAATCGTTGGTAAGAACCAGTTCAAATTGTAACTATGAAAAATCGTTTTAAGTATTAGACCGGGTCTATCGCGATAGTATTTAGGTAAATATTAGTAACTAGCAGCCCGACCAGCGGTTTCACCCGCTGCTAACAATTTTCCCCCCGGTTATAAGACAGTTTAATATAGCTTATGTTCATCAGGGATAATGTAGGATTCTAAAAATCTTGACTTCAATTTGAAACAAATATCGTGTTCAGATGGTGGTGGCGTAAAGTTACATGCCGTGTGATTAACCTGGCCAGCCCCATGGCAGTGCCTAAATTTTTTTTTTTGTATCCCGCCCGAGCCTATTTTCTATTAGGTCATAACAAAATTGTAATAAAAAAAGAAAATTGTGTGATACAAATTTCTTTTTTTAGAATGACGGTCATGACGTCAAAAGTTTCGGAGCCTATCCAATTCAAACAAACAATTAAAAAAATCCTGTTTCTAATATTAGTGTAGATTATATTATTATTATTTTAGTGTAATGCCGGCTTAGAATAGCATCACCCGATTTCTTTCCCGTAGGAGTCGTAGAAGGTGACTAAGGGACTTGAGGGTGTGTATTGCAATTTTAGGCGATGGGCTGACAACCTGTCACTATGGCGATACACAATTTTCCGAATGACCCTCAAACATTTTGTCAGACGTGGCGTAAATGTCCGTTTTTGCGGCCGTTTACGCTCTGCCTACCCCGCAAGGGATAATAGGCGTGATATGTGTATGTATGTATTATTTTAGTGTAGATTTTTTTAATGCATAATTTTATGTTTTTTGTCGTCTTTTTTTATACCGAGCAAGGGACAGCCCTTGGAATACTGATAGGGTGCATGAAACATAAAACTGGACAACTTTCCATACATACATACACATATCACGCCTATAATCCCCTGCGGGGTAGGCAGAGCGTAAACAGCCGCAAAAACGGACATTTACGCCACGCCTGACAAACATTTGAGGGTAATTCGGAAAAATGTGTATCGCCATAGTGACAGGTTGTCAGCCCATCGCCTAAAATTGCAATACAAACCCTCGAGTCCCTTAGTCGCCCCTTACGACTCCCACGGGAAAGATATGGGGTGATGCTATTCTAAGCCGGCATCACACGACAACTTTCCCCTAGAAACATATGTCAGGAAACGCCAAGAAAATGACCTTCCATACAAAATCACAATCAGCTGACTGCATTCACTATGGGAAGTCAGTTTTTTTACGTTTCCTGAAATATGTTCCTAGGGGAAAGTTGTTCAGTTTCATGGTCTGCAAGTACCCTATCAGTATTCGGAGGGCTATACCTGACACCTTTTAACAGTAATGATTAAATGTAATCATTACACTGGTACGAATAATGTGGCGTAGTTTGTACATTTTTAAATGAAAAAGTAGTTATTGTGGCATAACTGTAATAGTTGGACATATGGTATCGCGGACATTATTAAAGATATTGATGTCCTCTATAAAACTGTAGTACATCACTTTGCTCTATTGTCAATAATTTCCACAGCGTACGCGCTATAAGATATTTTTTGGTACATTTTTCACACGTTGGGTTACATTATCGAAATTTTCACGCGGATCCCTATTTTTTTCTCGTATAAAATATAGCCTATGTTCATCAGGATTAATGTAGGATTCTAATGGTGAAAGAATTTTTAAAATCGGGCCAGTAGTTTCGGAGCCTATTCGATGCAAACAAACAAACAAACAAACAAACAAACAAACAATCAAATCTTTCCTCTTTATAATATTAGTGTAGATTTACCTGTGTCCCGACGTTTCAATACAGTTTCATGTATTGTGGTCGCGGGTTGGGTCTAATACTTAAAATGAGTGAAAGTGATCGCGAGTGCTTAAAAAGTTATATGAAAAATCGTGTTTAAAGGGCGGGGCACACCGGATCCGTATCCGTTCCGTATCCAGCTCTCGTCCGTAGTCACGCACGAACTTATGACGTTGTAATGTATGGGACTGTATGAGATACGGCACACCGCACACCGTGCAGCACGGAACGGATACGCAACGCAAGCGGAGCCGGTGTGCCCCGCTCTTAATACCTTCTGCATCTTCTGCATGGTGTGCTTGTCGTGAGCGCTGAGGTCCCTCAAGCGCACCAGCGTGTCCCGGAGCCGGTCGTTCTGCTGCTGCAGCTGTCGCAGCTCGTACCCGGTCGCGCCCTCGCCCGCCGCACTGTACGGGTGCTCTATAGCGCGGCACACACCAACAACGTATCATACACACATGCATGATGTATCATGAGAGGGACTGTACTTTTAGGGCAAGAGACAGGGTTTTGGTTGGTCAAATATGGATTTTCGTGTTGGTCAATTTTAAGTTTTATTGTTGGTCAAATTTGGGTTTTTTATGATGGTCAAATTTGGGTTTTCGTGTCGGTAAAATTTGGGGTTTCTATGTCGGTCAAATTTGGGGCTTCTATGTCGGTCAAATTTGGGGTTTCTATGTCGGTCAATGTTAGGTTTCCTTGTTGATCTAATTTGGGTTTTCATTTTGGCCAAATAAGGTTTTTTTTGTGGGTCTAATTTGGGTTTTTAAGTTTGTCCAATTTGGGTTTTTATGTTGGTCAAATACGGGTTTTTATGTAAGTCAAATTTGGGTTTCATGTATACTTGGGTTTTCATGTTAATTTGGGTTTTTAAGATGGTTCAATCTGGGTTTTTACGTTGGTCGAACTTGAACCTGAGCGTTAGTCAAATTTGTGTCCCAATGATAGTCAGTGCTGAGGTCCCTCAAGCGCACCAGCGTGTCCCGGAGCCGGTCGTTCTGCTGCTGCAGCTGTCGCAGCTCGTACCCGGTCGCGCCCTCGCCCGCCGCACTGTACGGGTGCTCTATAGCGCGGCACACACCAACAACGTATCATACACACATGCGGTGATGTATCATGTGGGAGACTGTACTTTTGGGACAGAATTCAGGGTTGTGGTTGGTCTAATTTGGGGTTTCTATGTTGGGCAAATTTTGGGTTTTCGTGTTGGTCAAATAAGGTTATGATTATTGGCCTAATTTAGGTTTTAATGTTTGTCGGATTTAGGTTTTTCAGTTGGTCCAATTTGGGGTTTTATGTTGGTCAAATTTGGGTTTTCGTGCTGGTCAAATTTGGATTTTATTGTTGGCCTAATTTAAGTTTTTATTCCTCTCAAATTTAGATTTATTAGACACTCAATATTAAGTTTGTCAATTTTGTGTTTTTAAGTTGGTCCAATCTGGGTTTTTTTGTTGGTCCAACTTGGGCCTGAGCGTTAGTCAAATTTGCGTCCCAATGATAGTCAGTGCTGAGGTCCCTCAAGCGCACCAGCGTGTCCCGGAGCCGGTCGTTCTGCTGCTGCAGCTGTCGCAGCTCGTACCCGGTCGCGCCCTCGCCCGCCGCACTGTACGGGTGCTCTATAGCGCGGCACACACCAACAACGTATCATACACACATGCATGATGTATCATGAGGGAGACTGTACTTTTGGGTCAAAATTCATTTTGGTTGGTCAAATTTGGGGTTTCTATGTTGGTCAAATTTGGGTTTTTATGTTGGTCGATTTTAGGTTTTTAAGTTAGTCTAATATGGGTTTTTATGTTGGTCAAATATGGGTTTCTAAACTACTCAAATTTGGGTTTTCGTTTTGGTCAAATTTGGATTTTATTATTGGCCTGATTTGAGTTTTTATTTCTCTCAAATTTAGACTTATTAGACGCTCAATATAAAGTTTGTCAATTTTGGGTATTTAAGTTTGTCAAATGTAGGTTTTATGTTGGTCAAACTTGAGCCTGAGCGTTAGTCAAATTTGCGTCCCAATGTTAGTCAGTGCTGAGGTCCCTCAAGCGCACCAGCGTGTCCCGGAGCCGGTCGTTCTGCTGCTGCAGCTGTCGCAGCTCGTACCCGGTCGCGCCCTCGCCCGCCGCACTGTACGGGTGCTCTATAGCGCGGCACACACCAACAACGTATCATACACACATGCATGATGTATCATGAGGGAGACTGTACTTTTGGGACAAAGTTCAGGGTTGTTGTTGGTCAAATTTGGGATTTTATTTTGATCTAATTTGGGTTTTCATGTTGGTCTATTTTGGGTTTTAATGTTTGTCGGATTTGGGTTATTAAGTTGGTTCAATTTGGGTTTTCATGTTGGTCAAATTAGGGTTTTCGTGTTGGTCAAATTTGTATTTTATTAATGGCCTAATTTGAGTTTTTATTTTTCAATTCAAAGTTCAGGGTTGTGGTTGGTAAAATTTGGGTTTTTATGTCCGTCAAATTTGGGTTTTCGTGATGGTCAATTTTGGGTTTTAAAGTTGGTCCAATCTGGGTTTATATGTTAGTTAAACTTGAACCTGATTCTTAGTCAAATTTGCGTCCCAATAATAGTCAGTGCTGAGGTCCCTCAAGCGCACCAGCGTGTCCCGGAGCCGGTCGTTCTGCTGCTGCAGCTGTCGCAGCTCGTACCCGGTCGCGCCCTCGCCCGCCGCACTGTACGGGTGCTCTATAGTGCGGCACACACCAACAACGTATCATACACACATGCATGATGTATCATGAGGGAGGCTGTACTTTTGGGTCAAAGTTCAGGGTTGTGGTAGGTCAAATTTGGAGTTTCTATGTCGGTCAAATTTCGGTTTTTATGTTGGTCTATTTTGGGTTTTTAAGTTAGTCTAATATGGGTTTTTATGTTGGTCAAATATGGGTTTTTATGTTGGTCAAATTAGCGTTTTCGTGTTGGTCAAATTTGGATTTTATTGTTGGCCTAATTTGAGTTTTTATTTCTCTCAAATTGGATTTATAAGACGCTCAATATTAAGTTTGTAAATTTTGGGTATTACAGTTTGTCAAATGTAGGTTTTATGTTGGTCGAACTTGAGCCTGAGCGTTAGTCAAATTTGCGTCCCAATGCTAGTCAGTGCTGAGGTCCCTCAAGCGCACCAGCGTGTCCCGGAGCCGGTCGTTCTGCTGCTGCAGCTGTCGCAGCTCGTACCCGGTCGCGCCCTCGCCCGCCGCACTGTACGGGTGCTCTATAGTGCGGCACACACCAACAACGTATCATACACACATGCGTGATGTATCATGAGGGAGACTATTTTTGGGACCAAGTTGAGGGTTGTAGTTGGTCATATTTGGGTTTTCGTGTTGGTCAATTTTGGGTTTTATTGTTGGTCAAATTTGGGTTTTCGTGTTGGTCAAAATATGTTTTTATTGATGATCAAATTTAGGTATTCGTGTTGGTCAATTTTGGGTTTTATTGTTGACCTAATTTGGGTTTATTTGTTTGTCTCATTTGGGTCTTTAAGTCGGTCCAATCTGGGTTTTTATGTTAGTCAAACTTGAGCCTGATTCTAAGTCAAATTTGTGTCCCAATGTTAGTCAGTGCTGAGGTCCCTCAAGCGCACCAGCGTGTCCCGGAGCCGGTCGTTCTGCTGCTGCAACTGTCGCAGCTCGTACCCGGTCGCGCCCTCGCCCGCCGCACTGTACGGGTGCTCTATAGCGCGGCACACACCAACAACGTATCATACACACATGCGTGATGTATCATGAGGGAGACTGTAGTTTTGGGTCAGAATTCAAGGTAGTTGTTGGTCAAATATGCGGTTCCGTGTTGGTCAAATTTGGGTTTTTATGTTGGTCGAATTTGGGTTTTTTATGATGGTCAAATTTGGGTATTCGTGTCGGTAAAATTTGGGGTTTCTATGTCGGTCAAATTTGGGGTTTCTATGTCGGTCAAATTTGGGTTTTCTTGTTGATCTAATGTGGGTTTTCATGTTGGTCAAATAAGGTTTTTATTGTGGGCCTAATGTTTTTAAGTTTGTCCAATTTGGGTTTTTATGTTGGTCAAATACGGGTTTTTATGTAAGTCAAATTTGGGTTTCTTGTATACTTGGGTTTTCATGTTAATTTGGGTTTTTAAGTTGGTTCAATCTGGGTTTTTATGTTGGTCAAACTTGAGCCTAATTCTTAGTCAAATTTGCGTCCCAATGATAGTCAGTGCTGAGGTCCCTCAAGCGCACCAGCGTGTCCCGGAGCCGGTCGTTCTGCTGCTGCAGCTGTCGCAGCTCGTACCCGGTCGCGCCCTCGCCCGCCGCACTGTACGGGTGCTCTATAGCGCGGCACACACCAACAACGTATCATACACACATGCATGATGTATCATGAGGGAGACTGTACTTTTGGGTCAAAATTTCAGGGTTGTGGTTGGTCAAATATGGGTTTTCGTGTTGGTCAAATTTGGGTTTTCATGTTGGTCAAATTTGGGTTTTATTGTTTACCAAATTTGGGTTTTAATGTTTGTTTCATTTGGGTTTTTAAGTTGGTCCAATCTGGGGTTTTTATGTTGGTCAAACTTGAGCCTAAATCTTAGTCAAATTTTCTTCCCAATGATAGTCAGTGCTGAGGTCCCTCAAGCGCACCAGCGTGTCCCGGAGCCGGTCGTTCTGCTGCTGCAGCTGTCGCAGCTCGTACCCGGTCGCGCCCTCGCCCGCCGCACTGTACGGGTGCTCTATAGTGCGGCACACACCAACAACGTATCATACACACATGCATGATGTATCATGAGGGAGGCTGTAGTTTTGGGACATAATTCAGGGTAGTAGTTGGTTAAATATGGGTTTTTATGTTGGTCAAATTTGGGTTTTCGTGTTGGTCAATATTGAGTTTTATTGTTGGCCTAATTTGGGTTTATATGTTTGTCTCATTTGGGTTTTTAAGTCGGTCCAATCTGGGTTTTTAAGTAGGTCAAACTTGAGCCTAAGCGTTAGTCAAATTTGCGTCCCAATGTTAGTCAGTGCTGAGGTCCCTCAAGCGCACCAGCGTGTCCCGGAGCCGGTCGTTCTGCTGCTGCAGCTGTCGCAGCTCGTACCCGGTCGCGCCCTCGCCCGCCGCACTGTACGGGTGCTCTATAGCGCGGCACACACCAACAACGTATCATACACACATGCATGATGTATCATGAGGGAGACTGAACATTTGGGGCATAATTCAGGGGTTGTTGTTGGTCAAATTTGGGGTTTCTATGTTGGTCAAATTTGGGTTTTCATGTTGGTCTATTTTGGGTTTTTAAGTTAGTCCAATATGGGTTTTTATGATTGTCTAATATGGGTTTTTATGTAGACAAATTCGGGTTTTCACGCTGGTCTAATTTGAGTTTTTATTTTTCTCATTTTTAGATTTATTAGACGCTCAATATAAAATTTGACAGTTATGGGTTTTAAGTTGGTCAAATGTAGATTTTTATGTTAGTTAAACTTGAGCCTGAGCGTTAGTCAAATTTGCGTCCCAATGTTAGTCAGTGCTGAGGTCCCTCAAGCGCACCAGCGTGTCCCGGAGCCGGTCGTTCTGCTGCTGCAGCTGTCGCAGCTCGTACCCGGTCGCGCCCTCGCCCGCCGCACTGTACGGGTGCTCTATAGTGCGGCACACACCAACAACTTATCATACACACATGCATGATGTATCATGAGGAAGACTGTACTTTTGAGAAAGTTCAGGGTTGTGGTTGGTCAAATTTGGGGTTTCTATGTTGGTAAAATTTGGGTTTTTGTGTTGGTCAAATTTGGGTTTTTATGTAAGTCAAATTTGGGTTGTATAGTTGGCCTAGTTTGGGTTTTAATGTTTGTCTCATTTGGGTTTTTAAGTCCATCCAATCTGGGTTTTTATGTTTGTCAATTTTGGCTTTTATTGTTGGCCTAATTTGGGTTTTAATGTTTGTCGGATTAGGGTTTTCAAGTTGGACCAATTTGGGTTTTTATGTTGGTCAAACTTGAGCCTAAATCTTAGTCAAATTTCCGTCCCAATGTTAGTCAGTGCTGAGGTCCCTCAAGCGCACCAGCGTGTCCCGGAGCCGGTCGTTCTGCTGCTGCAGCTGCCGCAGCTCGTACCCGGTCGCGCCCTCGCCCGCCGCACTGTACGGGTGCTCTATAGCGCGGCACACACCAACAACGTATCATACACACATGCACGATGTATCATGAGGGAGACTGTAGTTTTGGGACATAAATCAGGGTAGTAGTTGGTTAAATATGGGTTTTTATGTTGGTCAAATTTGGGTTTTTATGTTGGTCAAATTTGGGTTTTATTGTAGCCCTGATTTGGGTTTTATTGTAGCCCTGATTTGGGTTTTAATGTTTGTCGGATTAGGGTTTTCAAGTTGGTCCAATCTGGGTTTTTATGTTGGTCAAACTTGAGCCTAATTCTTAGTCAAATTTGCGTCCCAATGTTAGTCAGTGCTGAGGTCCCTCAAGCGCACCAGCGTGTCCCGGAGCCGGTCGTTCTGCTGCTGCAGCTGTCGCAGCTCGTACCCGGTCGCGCCCTCGCCCGCCGCACTGTACGGGTGCGCTATAGCGCGGCACACACCAACAACGTATCATACACACATGCATGATGTATCATGAGGGAGACTGTACTTTTGGGACAGAATTTAGGGTTGTGGTTGGTCAAATTTGGGGTTTCTATGTCGGCCAAATTTAGGTTTTTATGTTGGTCGATTTTGGGTTTTTAAGTCAGTCCAATTTGGGGTTTCTATGTCAGTCTAATTTGGGTTTTTATGTTGGTCAGATTTGGGTGTTCGTGCTGGTCAAATTTGGATTTTATTATTGGCCTAATTTGAGTTTTTATTCCTCTCAAACTGGATTTATAAGACGCTCAATATTAAGTTGGTCAAATGTAGGTTTTTATGTTGGTCAAACTTGAGCCTGATTGTTAGTCAAATTTGCGTCCCAATGTTAGTCAGTGCTGAGGTCCCTCAAGCGCACCAGCGTGTCCCGGAGCCGGTCGTTCTGCTGCTGCAGCTGCCGCAGCTCGTACCCGGTCGCGCCCTCGCCCGCCGCACTGTACGGGTGCTCTATAGCGCGGCACACACCAACAACGTATCATACACACATGCATGATGAATCATGAGGGAGACTGTACTTTTGGGACAGAATTTAGGGTTGTGGTTGGTCAAATTTGGGGTTTCTATGTCGGCCAAATTTAGGTTTTTATGTTGGTCGATTTTGGGTTTTTAAGTCAGTCCAATTTGGGGTTTCTATGTCAGTCTAATTTGGGTTTTTATGTTGGTCAGATTTGGGTGTTCGTGCTGGTCAAATTTGGATTTTATTATTGGCCTAATTTGAGTTTTTATTCCTCTCAAACTGGATTTATAAGACGCTCAATATTAAGTTGGTCAAATGTAGGTTTTTATGTTGGTCAAACTTGAGCCTGATTGTTAGTCAAATTTGCGTCCCAATGTTAGTCAGTGCTGAGGTCCCTCAAGCGCACCAGCGTGTCCCGGAGCCGGTCGTTCTGCTGCTGCAGCTGTCGCAGCTCGTACCCGGTCGCGCCCTCGCCCGCCGCACTGTACGGGTGCGCTATAGCGCGGCACACACCAACAACGTATCATACACACATGCATGATGTATCATGAGGGAGACTATACTTTTGGGCATAATTCAGGGTAGTAGTTGGTTAAATATGGGTTTTTATGTTGGTCAAATTTGGTTTTTTATGTTGCTTTATTTTGGGTTTTTAAGTTAGTCCAATATGGGTTTTTATGTTGGTCAAATATAGGTTTTTATGTTTGTCAATTTTGGATTCTTTAGTTACTTCAATTTGGGTCTTTGTGTTGGTCAAATTAAGGTCTTTGTGTTGGTCAAATATGGGTTTTTATTTAAGTCAAATTTGGGTTTTCATCTAAGTCAAATTTAGGTTTTATTGTTGGCATAATTTAGGTTTTTATATTTGTCAATTTAGGGTTTTAAGTTTTCAAATTTGGTTTTTTATGTTTGTTTTATGTTAGTCAAACTGGGATCTTGTCGAAAGCCAAATTTGATTGCTTTTATCGGTCAAAATTAGCTTTTGTTAACGGTAAACAACTGAGAGTTGTCACTGTCGATTTAACGTCTTGGCGTCATTGACTTAATGTTGGTCGAATTTGAAGCAAAAAGTTAGATTTTATGGATTTTAAGCCCTAGGTTGGTTGAAATATCTTGTCGCACGTCAAAGAGTTTTTTTATTTTTTTGGGTTTTGTCGTAAGCTAAGTTCGAGAAGACTATTACTAAAGTTCAGTATTGTTTTGAATGGCGATGTGGTTAAAGTAAATTTGGGGAGACTTAAAATTATGTAGTTATAATGTAACAAACAAACAAACATGCAAATTATACAAAGACTCAACACATTCACTGGTATTCTTTTGTACTTCCAGAAATATATTTTTAAATAGTTGGTGTACTCATATCAATTAATATATAAGGATAACCCATTAAAATCTTGCGTACAGCTGTAAATAAATAAAATAGGATTGTATAGGGTTCAATCTAAGTGTAGGAAGAATAAATTTACAGCAATGCTTGCAGTTTAAAAAGTAAACCTCATGTCATGTAACATCGATATATTACAATCAGCTGTTTTTTATATTATTTTAATGTTAATATATTTTTTAAAGCTGTGAGTGAATGTGTCAAGTATGCATGCTTTGAAAATATAATATATGCGTCTATATGAAAAATTAACAGACATAATGGTACCTAAAATGATATGTGTACAGCGCGAAAAAAAACTATACGTACACGCTTAAGTTGTGTATGTATTTCTAAGAAAAGAAAATACATATATAAATAATAATAAAATGCTTTAAAGAAATAAATCATAAGAAGCTAAGTAAAAGCGTAGTGCTACCATTATAATAATAAAAAAAAAACGATTTTGTGTTTTGTCTTTATACAATTCGCATGAATTAATTTTATGATTTTTATTCTCTTTTAATTATATATTTGATATCAGAATTGTAAATTGTAACACACAATGTCTTGTCAACCCTGAAACTAAACAACTTTTAACGCGTTTCAGGGTGAGTATGGCAATACCCCCGCAGGGGAAGCCCTATGTCCAGTAGTGGACGTTAATGTTTGCACGACTGTAATTTTTTGGGAGTATTTTTTTTTTCGCTTCCCAATATGTTTCTTGAGGAAAGTTGATAAGTTTCATGAACTGATCATACCTGCAAAATCAACGGTACACCGTTCTTTACACGTACTATGATTTTATTATGCACTCACAGTGCTATATTATTTTCATACATGAAAATTAAGAGATTGTAAAAAAATTATGGTACGTGGGGTCTCGGGGTGCGCCGGTAGAACAGTGGGACGGTACCCCACGGTCCCAGGTTCGAGTCCCGGCGGGCGCTTACATTTTTCAATTTCTTATTTTCGTTCTTTACACTTTTCGAAAATTGTATAAATATAAGTAGGGTTTCCAATCACGGTATATCGAGATCTCGAAATACCGAGATCCCGCATCATTTTCTGATCTCGCACAGTGCGGGATCCGCGGGATTTGCGGGATTAGCAAGCAGCATAGAAACGTCTTTCTAAAGGCACTAGCGCGCGAGAACTGACTGAATAAATGACTTTGAGATGTTGTTTAGTACTGGCCAACGTCGTCAATGTCGCACTTGAGATCGATCTCAGAGTTGAGAGCAATTTATAAAATACAAGCCTTAAAATTTAAAAGCATCTCAGGTTGCAGGGCTTAGTTTGATTAGTTAGCGGGATCCCGCAAATACCGAGATCCCGCGGGATTGAAATCTTCGATCCCGCAAATACCGAGATCGGAAAGAACCTGCGGGATTGGATACCCTAAATATAAGCATTGCTACGCTTACTAGACACGTTACAGAACCACACAGAACTGAATCTGAATACTCACCGACGATCCCGGCTAGTCATCAAACAAATATATTTTTAGTTTGTTCTGGTTTTTTCTTACTCGTAAATATACTTTGTAGGCGTAACAAATAAATAATTAAATTAGTAATCACAATAAAACAATTTTAAACGGATTTAAATTGTGTTTATTTTGGATTTTACAATTCCTACGTTTCGAGCTCTTTACAGAGCCCGTGGTCACGGATGACTAAGGTGTTAGACGTCATTATTTAGAATAGAAATTATTTTTGTTTTACCGCCATCTATTTCTTAATTGCCTAGTGTTACGTCCCGGTTCCACGCAAAATGCTGAAACCGATGCTGATTACACAGCGGAAGGACCAGATCCAACATACTGTAAACCTTCTACACAAGATACGGTTTCAGCATTCTGCGTGGAACCGGGACGTTACGCTAGGGAATTAAGAAATAGATGGCGGTAGAACAAAAATAATTTATATTCTAAATAATGACGTCTAACACCTTAGTCATCCGTGACCACGGGCTCTGTAAAAAGCTCGAAACGTAGAAATTATAAAATCCAAAATAAACACAACTTAAATCCGTTTAAAATTCTTTTATTGTGGTGAGTAATAGTTGTGCAAACTCAAGAAAATATTATTATTATTATTAGTTATATTTCACAGATTCAAACATACCATGTTTTTAAACGCCAGTACATGGTGAAAGAATGTTTGTATGTTCGTATGAATTATCAGTGAATGATTTTTTGAATTGGTCTAGCAGTTCCAGATGTAATCGAAAACAAATACATCTTTCCTCATTATTTTATTATTTATTTTATTTATTTATTTACCTATTTTATTTTTCTCATCATCAAAATAATAGTTAAGTGTAGATATTATCATCATCATCATCATCATCAGTTTCTTTTTTATGTTTATGATTTACATGTTATCAAATCGCTAATCTTCGAAACTGCAGAGACGATTACGAAAATTCTTTCAACACCGCGTTTTTACCGTGAAAAAACGTACAATGTTTTGACCATACAATGGTATAACTAGCAGCGAAAGTTACCCCTAGTTTAGATATATATATAGGGTGTAAGGGATAGCCGTCCGAATACTGGTAGGTTGCATTCAGACCATGAAACTCACATCACGCCTATTATCCCTTGCAGGAGAGGCAGAGCGTAAACAGTCACAAAAACGAAAATTTCCGCCACGTCTGACAAATATTTGAGGGTCATTCAGAAAATTGTGTATCGCCATAGAGACAGGTTGTCAGCCAATCGCCTAAAATTGCAATACACACCCTCGAGTCCCTTAGTCGCCTCTTACGACTCCCACGGGATAGAAATGGAGTGATGCTATTTCAAGCCGGCATCACACGACACTATAAAAAAATATGAGTGCAAATATTTAAATGGGTGAACTAGCACATTAAACTGAACAACGTTCTTTAAGGAATTTAGGTCAAAGTATGAAAAAAGAAATTACACATAGGTCAAAATATGAAAGAATGCTTACATCCCATACAAATTGACCCGGTCGGCTGAAACATTTTGTATGGGAGGTCTTATTTCTATTTCATACTTCGAACTATATTCCTTGGGGTATGTTGTTCAGTTTCAGGGTCTGGTTCACCCCTTGAAATATTTGCAGTCAATATTACACGACTGCCCAACCAAAACAGTAGTGTAATGTTTTTTGATGTCATGTATATATGTGCGATTCTTTAAAGGACTGAAACTCGATAACCACTGAACAGATTCGAACGGGAATGTATCGGAAGAATCCTTACATTATCCCGAGTGTCATAGGCTAGGCTTTATCTCAGAAAGCAGTCGTGTTGTTATTTTTTTTAATTTATTATGCTTGTTCACACCTTATATTTCGGTAAGCGTTAAAAAAAATCTTGACTTTTCATAGTAAAGACAGTTATCTGATCGTAATTTAGTATGGGAGGTCGAGTTTTTTTAAATACCAAATTTTTAAAACACTTCCCGTGTTAGGTATACAATTTTTGAAAACTTGCAAAATTTGAACCTGCGACTTTCGTTATTACGACGCTTCTTCCATCTGGGCTACCGCAGCTCGTTCATTGCCCGCCAATTTTGCAAGTGTATTTAATGCCAGTAACGCGTGGCACGGCTCGAGTTTTTTTGTCGTTTCCTGACACATGTTTCTAGGGGATAGTTGTTCAGTACTATGGTCTGCACGCACCCTTTCAGTATACGAAAGCTGTCCTTTACAGCTTTAAGAACTTATGTATAATGTACTATTTATTGTGCACCCACAGTGCTTTATTATTTTCATAAATGAAAATAAGAAATTGAAAAAATGTCAGCGCCCGCCGGGACTTGAACCTGGGACCGTGGGGTACCGTCCCACTGCTCTGCCAACTGAGCTACCGGCGCCCCGACTGACACTTGCCAATTTTTCAATCTCTCGGTACTCGGCTCGAAGCGACGCACAAGCGACATCTAGTATAAGTTATTGTAACGAATACATACATATATTACGCCTATATCCCTTACGGGGTAGGCAGAGCGTAAACGCCGTAAAACGGATATTAACACCACGTCTGACAAACGCTTGAGGGTCAATCAGATAACTGTGTATTACTATAGTGACAGGTTGTCAGCCCATCGCCTAATATTGCAATACACATCCCTCGAGTCCTTACGACACCCGTGGGTAAGAAATGGGGTGATGCTACTCTAAGCCGGCACCACACGGCATTTAAAGCTATTTCAGAGGTTAATTTGTATGTAGTGTTTTACCTTTGCACCAAAAATTACCTCTATCTATTCATTCTTTTTATTTTGACTTAACAATCATTCAAAGCTAGCTTATCATCATTATCGTACAGGTTGGCCCAAATAGTGACGTCCTGAGACAAAACATTTGAATGCGTTGTACTAAATAAAGGGTACCCGAATCACTCCTATAGCCGTGTGATGTCGGCTTAGAATAGCATCACCCCATTTCTTTCCCTTGGGAGTCGTAAGAGGCGACTAAGGATGACAAGCACGGTAACGAATACTTACGTATATTCCCTCCGGCTTCCATTTCTGCTTTCATGAGCTGCAGGTCAAGAGTAGCTTCCTCCAGCTTCTCCCGGCATGACTCCAGCTCCAATTGCAGCGCTTCAGCCCTTTATAAAATGTTACATTATATTATAAAGATATCACGCCTATAATCCCTTGCGGGGTAGAACGTAAACGGCCGCAAGAACCGACATTTACGCCACGTCTGACAAATGATTGAGGGTTATTCGGAATATTGAGTGTCGCTATAGTGACAGGTTGTCAGCCCATCGCCTAAAATTGCAATACACACCCTTGAGTCCCTTAGTCGCCTCTTACGACTCCCATGGGAAAGAAATGGGGTGATGCTATTCTAAGCCGGCATCACACGGTATACACACACATATCACGCCTTTTATATTTATAATAAGTTAAATCGTGTATTAAACTTTTATTCTATGAATAAACTATTATGTAAAAGGACTCTCATTCACTGGCTGAAAGGTAAAACTTATATGGATATAGAAAACCTGCTGTTTATAGATGTTTAATTTTAGTTTTGAATGTTATTTGTTTTAGTATTTTGAGCTTTGTATATAAAAATGATTTTGTTTGAGTAAATTACATTATTTTTAACTAGCATATAATAAATATTAAGAAAATTACCTGAGATACAAGTAAATATATTTTGTATTTACTTAGTTTAGGTATATTTAATAAATGTATGCACAACTTTATTTTTATATCTGTAAATTTACTATTTGTATGCACTCTTTTATTTTGATATAAATTATCTTTATCTTTATTATCCCTTGCGGAGTAGGCAGAGCGTAAACGGCCGCAAGAACCGACATCTACGCCACGTCTGACAAATATTTTAGGGTCAATTGTGTATCGCCATAGAGATAGGTTGTCAGCCTATTGTCTTAAATTGCGATAAATACCCTCATCCCTTAGTCGCCTCTTACGACTTCCACGGGAAAGAAATAGGGTGATGTCATTCTAAGCCGGCATCACACGGCAATTAAAATTATATTCTACATCACGCCTATATCCCTTGCGGGGTAGGCAGAACGTAAACAACCGTAAAAATACGGTCACGATCGTCACGTTTGACAAATATTTAAGAAACATTGCGCTGTATTTAGCGACGTTACAGAATCGCAGGAAATGTATTTTAAAAAACATTTTGATAGCGGTTAAGGTACCTTAAGAAATATATGTACCGTAATCGGTGCAGTGCCGTGAAATTTCGGTACTAAAACATTATATTTTGGTATGACGTCATACCATTAACCGTTTTAACCGGAATAATGTCGGTTATACAATCCCTGATTGAAACTGAACCACTTTTTTATAGACGCTATGTTGTAAATTTACAACATAGCGTCTATAAAAAAGTGGTTCAGTATTTATACTATTATGGTATTTATACCATCCCTTACACCTTGTATAGAATATAATAATGTGTAGTTGTAATAGCACGTTCACACTATGCACCTGCTCCTGCTCCTGCCGCTGTCGCGAATATTGCTCGAAATACTTCCGCGGAAGTATCATCGCGAGTGTTCACACACTGCCGATATACTCTTCTCGCAGCAATATTAGTGAGCGAGATAGCAATACATTCCATTAGCGCTCGTGCTGCCGTTCTTTTGACACGCGCACGAAAAGCCGATTATCGCGGGAGCACGGGAAGTGGCAGCGGCATGACGAGTAGCAGCGCTAGTAACCTTTTCACACACTCGCACATCATTTCATTTTTGTCTCTATTTTAATGTAAAGGTTGCCTGGAAGAGATCGCTGCAAGCGGTAAAGCCGCCTTTGCTTACCTTTAGTCTTAAGTTTTCTGTATTGTTTTGTTTCTGTTGTGTATGTTGTAAGCAATAAAGTGTTCATCTATCTATCTCGCGATGCCTACTTCCCTTACTATTTCCCTGCCTATATTGGCATCGTGTGAACATGTGAGCACGGGAAGTGGCAGCGGCATGACGAGTAGCAGCGCGAGTAACCTGTTTACACACTCGCGCTGCCCACTTCCCTTACTATTTCCCTGCCTATATTGGCATCGTGTGAACATGCTATAAGCCTCACCCATTCGCGGGAGCACGGGAAGTGGCAGCGGCATGACGAGTAGTAGCACGAGTAACCTGTTTACACACTCGCGCTGCCCACTTCCCTTACTATTTCCCTGCCTATATTGGCATCGTGTGAACATGCTATAAGCCTCACCCATTCGTGGGAGCACGGGAAGTGGCAGCGGCATGACGAGTAGCAGCGCGAGTAACCTGTTTACATGCTCGCGCTGCCCACTTCCCTTACTATTTCCCTGCCCATATAGACATTGTCTTGACGGCCGATGTGGCGCAGTGGTAGTGCGACTGCCTGCGACGCAAAGGTTCCGGGTTCGATTCTCGGCGGGACACTCAAAAAGTTGATATTTATCACTTGCAGGCTGAACCACCTGATTGTCAGAAAAGAGAGATGGTTCTGTGCTTCGGAGCGCACGTTAAGCCGTCGGTCCCGGTTGCTGTCTATGATTACTTAGACGGCGTTCATTACACAACCATGTCAGAGGCCTACTACTAGTAGTCGGCGGTTGAAAAACTCTGACACCAGGGTTCATCGGGTCGTTGACGTTTCGGTGTCCCACACGAAAAGAGAAGAGAGAGACATTGTGTGAACATGCTATAAGCCTCACCTCTCTCCTTGTCCATCTCCGCCGCTTCTTGCAACTCCGCAGTCTCATCGTTGTGCGTCTCCAGCGCTTCCTGCGTCGCTCACACCCTGTATAGTATGTACTTGTGAGCCTCACCTCTCCTCAGCCATCTCCTTGTCTAGCGCGGCCATCTCCGCCGCTTCTTGCAACTCCGCAGTCTCATCGTTGTGCGTCTCCAGCGCTTCTTGCGTCGCTCACACCCTGTATAGTATGTACTTGTGAGCCTCACCTCTCCTCAGCCATCTCCTTGTCCAGCGCGGCCATCTCCGCCGCTTCTTGCAACTCCGCAGTCTCATCGTTGTGCGTCTCCAGCGCTTCTTGCGTCGCTCACACCCTGTATAGTATGTACTTGTGAGCCTCACCTCTCCTCAGCCATCTCCTTGTCTAGCGCGGCCATCTCCGCCGCTTCTTGCAACTCCGCAGTCTCATCGTTGTGCGTCTCCAGCGCTTCTTGCGTCGCTCACACCCTGTATAGTATGTACTTGTGAGCCTCACCTCTCCTCAGCCATCTCCTTGTCCAGCGCGGCCATCTCCGCCGCTTCTTGCAACTCCGCAGTCTCATCGTTGTGCGTCTCCAGCGCTTCTTGCGTCGCTCACACCCTGTATAGTATGTACTTGTGAGCCTCACCTCTCCTCAGCCATCTCCTTGTCTAGCGCGGCCATCTCCGCCGCTTCTTGCAACTCCGCAGTCTCATCGTTGTGCGTCTCCAGCGCTTCTTGCGTCGCTCACACCCTGTATAGTATGTACTTGTGAGCCTCACCTCTCCTCAGCCATCTCCGCCGCTTCTTGCAACTCCGCAGTCTCATCGTTGTGCGTCTCCAGCGCTTCTTGCGTCGCTCACACCCTGTATAGTATGTACTTGTGAGCCTCACCTCTCCTCAGCCATCTCCTTGTCTAGCGCGGCCATCTCCGCCGCTTCTTGCAACTCCGCAGTCTCATCGTTGTGCGTCTCCAGCGCTTCTTGCGTCGCTCACACCCTGTATAGTATGTACTTGTGAGCCTCACCTCTCCTCAGCCATCTCCTTGTCTAGCGCGGCCATCTCCGCCGCTTCTTGCAACTCCGCAGTCTCATCGTTGTGCGTCTCCAGCGCTTCTTGCGCCTCACGGACCTGCGCACAACATTATTATGATATAACATTTTCGTGAGCTTGAAAATATTATTCGAATATAAAAGCACTGTGATTAGTATGGTTGTGGATGGTATGGTATGAGTAATTTTGTTACTTAACTATTCTTACTTACTTACTTTTTGACTAGGGGTAAGCTTAAAACCAGCAGTGTGCTGTGCCTACACCCATTTCAGCTCATAGTGTATATTTGTACTGAATTTATTGATTGTTGTGCCTAAGATGTGATGCGAAATAAATATATTTGTATTTATTTATTTACGATTTATTGTACACATGAACATTAAAGAGAAAAACACATAAAGAATACAGACACAACAGGCACTGCTTATCTCTAATAAGAAATTTCTTACAGCATGTGTATTGTTGTTGTATGTTGTATTTGTATTTTGATTCCAAGAAATTCTTTGATTCGCAACCTGACGATAATAATCAGAAGTGGGATACTTCAAAGTCCGTTCCGTTCCGTTCCGGTGACCAAACCAGCCAGCAGTTCTGCTGCAAGGATGCAGGAGCGAGGAGTATCCCGGTTGCTCTTGGTGATACCACCGTGAAAGCTAGACTGTTCGCTCAGTCGTGAGTTGAGCGTGAAGAGGTAACAAACACACAAACTCTCAGGTTTATAATATTAGTACGGATTAGGATAAATAAGACTTATTACTTACATTGGTGGTTTGCCCATTTATCCGAAGAACCACGTCTGCTACATAAGCAGGTATGCAGTGCAGTTTTAGTGAAGTTTGCAGCTCACTTCATTCGCTCTTATCTTCGGATCCGTATCATTCTTATGTGTGTGTGTGTGTGTGTGTGTAAGTGTGTGTAAGTGTGTGTGTGTGTGTGTGTGTGTGTGAGTGTGTAAGTGTGTGTGTGTGTGTGTTTGTGTGTGTGTGTGTGTGAGTGTGAGTGTGTGTGAGTGTGTGTGAGTGTGTGTGTGTGTATGTGTGTGTGTGTGTATGTCTGTGTGTGTTATCTCACCTCTTGTTTAGCCCTCTGCAGATCCCTCTGCAGCTGCGCTTGCGATTCCATAATCTTATTCTTGAACTCGTTCGCTTGTTCCAACTGCAGCTTCACTCGCTCGAATTCTCGAAGCTTCTCTCGATCTTCCGCGCGACGGACCTTCAGCGTCTCCAGCTTCTCTTTAAGGTCTTCCACCTCCGATTTCAGGGAGGTTATCTGGAATATTAAAAAGTGGGTTAAGTAATGATAATAACAAACAACATCTAATACCTTTAACGCCTTATCTACCCTGGTACAGCATGTGTACCTGTCATTTTGAACCTTACTGCATACATACATACATAAATCACGCCTATATCCCTTACGGGGTAGGCAGAGCGTTAACGGCCAAACGGATATTAACACCACGTCTGACAAAAGTTTGAGGGTCAATCAGATAGCTGTGTATCACTATAGGTTGTCAGCCCATCGCCTAAAATTGCAATACACACCCTCGAGTCCCTTAGTCGCCTCTTACGACACCCATGAGTAAGAAATGGGGTGATGCTATTCTAGGCCGGCATCACAATGTAAATTCTAGGCCGGCATCACAATGTAAATTCTAGGCCGGCATCACACGGTAACCTTACTGCCCTCATTTTAAGTATTCGACCGGGTCTATCGCGATAGTACTTAGGTAAATATTAGTAACTTACCTTGTTTACAAACAATTAATAATATTAAAATTATAAAGACTAATGTGGGTAGCAGAACATCTCGTCACCCGCCGCCTGGATGACAACTCGCTGGGACGTCAGTCAACCCGCGACCACAATACATGAAACTGTATTGAAACGTCGTCGGGACACAGGTAAATTACTAATATTTACCTAAACACTATCGCGATAGACCCGGTCTAATACTTAAAATGAGTGAAAGTGATCGCGAGTGCTTACTGTCCTAATTTTAAGTTAAAAACGATAGTTGGTACACTAGTGAGTGCTTTACTTGTATATTTATTTTGGACCCGTATCTTCAAATGCCGTGTGATGCCAGCTAAGAAGTGCCGAGTGATGCCGGCTTAGAATTGCACCACCCCATTTCTTTCCCGCGGGTGTCGTAAGAGACGACTAAGGGTCTCAAGGGTTTCATGCGTATCACAATTTTAGGCGACAGGCTGACCTGTCACGATAGTGATACACGATTGTTCTGAATCAACCATCAAATATATGTCAGTCGTGGCGATAGCGACCGTATTTTATGGCCTTGTAATAAGTGTGTGGGTCTCAGAAATCGCTCTAACGAATTTCATGAAATTTTGAATGTAAGACATTTTGAGATAATAAATCGATCAAGCAAGGTTTAATAAAAAAAAAAACATTTGACTAAATAGCCGAGCAATCTGGTTCTTGTTAAAAAAAAAACGCTCTCGTAGCCTCCACTAGAATGCCATGAGATAAACAGAATCAGGGACAAATTGATCATTTAAATATCAGCCCCGGTCGGAAATCGAACCTGAGACTTTTGCGTATCAGGCAGAGGCCTACCCCTGCGAATACATATCAACTAGGTTTCCCCTTCCATTAAAGCCTATATGAGGGAAGTTCCCTATCATCAAAAAAAACTGAATAATGGCCGCGTCTAACTACTTCCACCCATCCAACCTCACGTTTTAAACGCCGTCCCAGACACGTCCTTTCGGATGACGAAGACGACATCACAGTAGCCGCTGCTGCAGCCATTGCGAGTAGATCACACTCCACAAGCTCCTCAAGCAACCGACGCCCCCCCACGCGCCGGCGGGGGCGCGGAGGTCCCTCATTTGTTCCCCCAATTCGGTATGTAAAATGTATAGCTTTCACACTTTTTTGTAAAAGTATAAGCAATTTTGCAAAACTACTTTAATTTTTTTGATCATTCGATTATCCCTTATTTTTTAATAATTTTTTAAATTATTTCATTGATCTCTTCTCTCTTTTCGTGTGGGTACACCGAGTCATCGAACGACCCGATGAACCCTGGTGTCAGAGTTTTTTCAACCGCCTACTACCACTAGTAGGCCTCCGACATGGTTGTGATTACGACCGCCGTCTAAGTAATCATAGACAGCAACCGGGACCGACAGCTTAACGTGCCCTCCGAAGCACGGAACCATTTATTTTCGGACAATCAGTTGGTTCACCCTGCAATGTCCTAACCAGACCGGGAACAAATTCACAAAGAGATTAATATCAACTTTTGAGAGAGTCCCACCGAGAATCGAACCCGGAACCTTTGCGTCGCAGGCAGTCGCACTACCACTGCGCCACATCGGTCGTCAATTTCATTGATGACGTCATTATTGGGTAATCAATAAAACGAACAACCACCACGCAAACGTTTCATTTTTTGCACAATATGTACATCACAAAATTCAAATAAATGTTTTTAGAGTTTTGCAAAAATCAATGCGATCTTTATTTTTTTCGCACTAAAAATATGAAAGTACCATAATAGACCAAAATATCTCCAAATGGATTTCTTATTTTGCGTCTTCGAGTTAAGCTTTACATACCGAATTCGGTAACTGCCGGTTAGATTCAGTCCAATACGTTCTTCCTAGAACAACTCCTAAGCCCAGTAGCTGTAAGTCTAGTAACTGGTTGTTTGAACAACCACACAAACTTTTCCGGGTGAACTCTATCTCCCCACCAACCAGTCAGGTGAAGGTTTCAAACCTCCGTAAATAGTCTTAAAAAAACTATATCCATACATATAATCACGCCTCTTTCCCATAGGGGTAGGCAGAGACTACAACTAAATAAAATTACCCCTATCATAAAAAAACTACCCGTGCGATACGTCCGTTGTCTTTGAAAATCCCTAGTAATGCGAAAGTCGCAGGTTCAAATCCTGCCCGCACTCGAAAATTTTGCAAGTTTTCAAAAAAAAACAAAAATTTGAAAATCTCATTCTGTGTTTGCATTTACCTCTTGTTGAGCTTGCAGATTGGCCAATTTTTCCTCAACAGATGGAGCTGGTTGTGGCGACGTGATGCTCTGACCTGGCGTGTATTTTGGAGTCAACGTCTCCACGAAACCGGTCTGAAAGAAAAATAAAGAATAACGTTTCACCGAGAAACCCTACTGATACAGTTTTCATTACACCATGCAAGGCCGTGTGAAGCCTAAAATAGCATCACCACATTCCTTTCCCGCAAGTGTAAGGGACTCGAGAGTTTTATGTCTATTTCAATTTTAGGCGACCGGCTGAACAGCCCTCAAATATTTTTCATATGTGCCGGTAACGCTCTGCTTACCCCGCAAGGGATAAAGTTGTGATATGTGAGTGTATGTTCAATATCTGACTTATTTCAATCTGGTAAAAGTTCAGGCGATAGATGTCGGTCAGACTTGTCAGACCTTTAAATCGTCCACAGACAAGAGTATTAAGCTGTCACGTCGCCGCGACAATCGTCAGGGTAGGCAATGAAACTCTTGGTTTGGTTGATGGGGATTTAATGTGGGGGGGAAGAACCCTCTAAGGGTTCAAATCGGTGATCCGGAAAGCTTGAGTGAAACACTAGCACAAACTAGCAAGCACGAGGGCTTGCATATGATGATAACTTAAAAAACACCGTACTCTGGACGTCTAGTCCATCCCGAGATTTACTTTAAACTGCCTGATCTGCTGGAAAATGGCGTCTTGGAACGGCAGCAATTCAAATGTGAAAGACGAGATAGAAGTTAGTGGTGGACAGTGTTGACAAAATAGTGCGATGCCCGGTGGTCGCATTGCTACAAAGCAAAAATAATTACCTCAACGAAGGCAGCCCCTTTCCCTTCAGGCGACGCTGCCCTTTCGGCCGTCGGCGATGCATATGACGTCAGAGATTGTCGACTGCTAGCCAGCGAGGTTCGTGAGCTGAAAACATTGGCTTAAATTAACGTATGGTCGTGATATTGTCACAGAATTCTGGTTGCGGAATGTATTTTGGATTATAAATGTAAATAAGAAATTGAATGAATGTTAGTGCCCGCCAGGGCTTGAACCCGAGACCGTGGGGTACAGTCCCACCACTCTACAAACAGAACTACTAGCGCTTCAATCGACACTTCCAAATCTTCAATCTCTTGGTACTCGTCTCGAAGCGACGTCTATGATAAGTTACTGTAACGAATACTATAGTATGTTTTGGTTCAATTCAATTTGAACCAGAGATCAACAGCCATCGTTACTTTGACAAACTGAGTTATCATTTGTTTCAGGCACTCGGTGTACGTCAGAGAGAGACTAGTAGACGGTTGATAAACTCTGATACCGGGGTTCATAGCATCTTACGTCGACTCAGTGTTCCACACAAGAGTTCTACTGTGTGACGACAATACTTAGAAAACTTTTTCTCCATGACCACCTTCGAGAACGACAAGAAAAGTTTTGCAAGATGATGCGGTTATCCAAAATACATATCATCCAGAATCTGTGATAAATCATCGCACATATACAAAGCTAGTGGTAACCCAACCTGGAATAATGCGTGAAATTAAATGTGAAATTTCAAGCATATAGGACATTACATTAAGCCTACAAAAGTAAAAAATTACAGCGTTCAAAAAAAAGTTAGACGCGCGTTTAGGTGGTGTTGAAACATTTTCATACGATTTAAAGTTACCGCTTATAATCGCTATCATACAATAGAAAACTTGCAAAAATACTGCCCGAAATACTTCCGCGGAAGTACCTATCAACGCGAGTGAGTGTTCACATACTACCGTCATATTCTTCTTACACCAATATGAGTGAGCGAGATAGCAATACATTCCATTCACACTCGTGCTGCCGTTCCTTTGACACGAGCACGGGAAGTGGCAGTGGCATGACGAGTAGCAGCGCGAGTACCTGTTTACATGCTCGCGCTGCCCACTTCCCTTACTATTTCCCTGCCGATAGCGTGAGTATATGAACGTAGCATAAGATATTAATTTTAGGCGGTAACGTGAAATCGACATATTGTCTAACTTTATTTTATATAACACAGTTAAACTTGATTTGCAAAGTAATTAACACATAAGCGTTTTACATTACATTATTAAGTAAGTGTTGTACATAAAAAATACTAAACTTATAAAATAAAAAGGAGTGCAAAGGTTTTGTGCTATAGGATTTGCAGTATTCTGGTTACAAAACAGGTGGCGTATTCTCGAAATTATTTTGCATGCGAAAGTCTGCAATGAGTTGCCTAATCACTCGTATTACACTTTCTACTAATCGGATTCGTTCAAGGGTATGTGTGGTAGAACGTGTGGCAGTTTTTCGCATCAGAAATTGTTTCAACAATAAGTCTCCTGGTTACAAACTACAGAAGAAACAAATATTCGATTACTATTCTATATTATATAAGAAATAGTAATTATAAATTATTTACATGGCAACAGAATCATAACAGAAAGTGCGTAAAATAATATTCAAATGTAGCAGTGCTAACTATTTAACTTGGTGCTAATTAATGTAATAAAAAGGCCAGGCCAGAGCTGTGTAGTGGACCCTTTTTATTGATAAAAATATCCTCTTAAGCTCATATTTAAGTTGACGTTACGAGCAGCGTATAATCATCGCTCCCCAAGCAACGAGGTCCCTCATTTGTTCCCCACTTTGGGAACTACCGACACGTGCCGGGTAGATTCAGTCTAATACGTTCTTCCCAGAACAACGCGTAAGCCCAATCGCGCCCCTTGAGCTGGTTGTTTGGACAACCACAAAATTTTTCGGGTGAGCTCCCGCTCCCCACCATACAGTCAGGTGTAGATTAAAAGCCCCGGGGCTCACACCATAGGGTCCACAACAAAAAAAAAACGTATAATCATCGTTGTTTGGGCTCGCTCATTGTTCAGGTTGTAGCGATAGGGCTACCACATGAAGCTCGTTCAATACGGTTTACAAGGAAAGCAAGAAACAAAAGAAGTTCTCAACATATCCTCAAGATGGCGCTACAGAACAACGGGTCTGAAACGCGGTATCGAAGTGTTCACCGCACACCGCATATGCGTACCCCTTTCAATCCTATCCAGGAGGACCAGTCGGTACCCAATCGGCCCTATCTTAAGCTACCCTTTTCCTTCACCCCTCTTTTTAGCTTACTAGCATATTGTGAGAGAGTGACTTTTTGCGAAAATTACATTTTTTGCAATAGAGATATTTGGCGATGAGAAGCCAATTGGCGAAAGGGACATTATGCGTCGGAAGGAAGCTACATTCCTGTCACCCGTCAAAAGGTAAAGCTTTTCCACGTCACTTTAAACAACTGTTAACTCACGCTACGGGTAAGGCAGGTAATGAGATCGCTTGCAATTGGGAGAGCTCTATGTTACGCGGCTTCGGGCGCCGGAAGCTGCTATAAAACGGACACACCAGGGATTAAGGCTAGCACAGACTAGTTGCGTGCATGCACGCCACGATGTAGAGATAGGAGGTGCACGAAACATGCCAGACCAGATGCGTGGCTCGCGTCGCGCGTTGGTTAAGATAGCTGTGTCAGCATCACCCACCAAGTATTTATTCTAAATTAGAATCATAAAATTTGCTTAGTAAGATAACAAAAGTGCCATCTGACTATGCAAATAACTCTAGTAGTGAGAGATGCCGTATTAGCATTTTTTGCTATTTAAGGAGTACTTATCTGCCGGCCGATCTCCAAGTACCTACAATAAAGCTGAAGAAAACAATAGTCTGCCTTTTATTCCAGTTCTTGAGTCGTGCACATATCTGATCTCATATGACATTATGTCATACACCTCCATACATTACAACCGGTGCGTGGCGTGCATACACGCACGCAATGATAACGCATCCAATCTGAGCTAGCCTTTAACATTATTTCTACAGTTTTTGAAAGCCTTTATATCAAAGGTTTTGAACTTTTTGATAAACAGCTTACAATGAACTAGTAACATTACACTAGCAGCAACTAAAATAACAAAGTAAAATTAATCTTGCAAATAAACATATTAACTTAAAATTAAAAAAGCCTTACAAGTTATCTAATGTATGTTTTACGTTCATTGTGCAAATAATACAACGCTGTAATTGACCATACCATACAATAAAAGGACCGGTGAAAGAGTGTAAACGCAATACCAGTCAAAACGGGAGTCTCTCACCGGCCCTGCTATAGTCTTGATATATGTATTTACGGGGACATGGTAATAAGTAATCGAAAACATGGTTTCTGCGGCTAGGAATTGAATCCGTGGCCGTGGAATACCGTTCCACTACTCTACCAACTCAGCTACTGGAGCCTCGACTGCCTAGTGCAATGTATTCGTTGTAAACATCTACTGCTAGATGTAGCTTCAAAACAAGCATTAAGAGGTCGAAAATTTGATGGTAGCAGTCGAGGCCTCGATGGCTTAGTTGGCTGAGTATTGGGACGATGCTCCATTGTCACGGGTTTAAGTCCCGGCCGCAGTCAACATGTTTCGATTTCTTATTGTCATCAAATAATACAATGTGTTAGGTAAATAACTGTACAAACTTTCAGGGCGTATTCTAGACGTGAAACTGAACAACTCATCTAAGTACCGTTTTTTCGAAATATGAATAAAATATTTGGTCATTCCATTAACCATTTTTTGCAGCTCGAATGATTTTGTAGGGGCTTTAATATAAATAGAGGAATAGCATCACCCCAATTCTAATCGTGGGTGTCGTAAAAAGCTATAAAGACTTAAATTAATCTAGGGAATGGGCAGCAGTGTTCCTGTGAATGCAACATCTTGCACTACGGTCGCTGTTACGCCTGCCAATGTATGTATGGCAATACCCCCCAATAGAGGGAGGCCCATGCCCAACAGTGTACTGTTGTGGCCGTTAAGGCGAGTGTGGCATTTAAGGCGATGTAACCCTAAACGACCTCTACAGGGGCGCCTTCTCAAAAAAATTTTTTTTATACTAACAATTTATCAGAATGGCCGTTACCCAAGTTTTTAGTATTATCCCAAAGTATAATTAGAACCTGCGAATTCAATAAAATTTTCGCTGTAATAAAAGTTGTTAATTAATACCAAAAGTGGCCGATTTTAGGCACTTGTGTCCATAAATTTAATTGCAGCGAATATTTTATTGAGTTTGCAGGTTCTAATTTTACATAATGATAATACTAAAAACTTAGGCATCGGACTTTCTGATAGAATCTTTGTATAAAGAGACAACCTTTTTTTGTGAAGTGGCGCCACTGTCGAGGTCGTTGACGGCTACACTCGCCTTAAAATATTTATAGTACTTCGAAAAAGTTTCAGTTTCACGTCAATAAAACGCCTAAAAAGTTTTGTACAATCATTTCACACACTGTATAGAATGGTGAGTGCAAAAATCCTAAAGCATTCGTGCTTTAATTATCATAAAAGTTACCTGGACATAGACAGAGTCCCCGCTTTGGGCTGAGCTGGGGAGGCCTTGCGTCGCACCCTACCCGTGTTAGGTCAGGTTAGTACGTTACATGGTTATTACGACTTGTACACTTCACATTTATACGATTAAAAAGGTTATTCACTTGCAATAAGTCGATACACTTTCATACATTGGAACATATCTAAAATATGGACTGAAAAGTAAAGAACGGTACTAAAAACTGAGGATGAAATGTTTGAATTTGTCTTACAATGGCCATACCATACCTAAAATTAGCGCTGTCACTTTTCGTCAAATAGGTTTAGAAAAGGATAAGAGATATCTAACTCCTGCTATGCTTAAAAAGGTCAGTGTGATCGCCTTTTCTAGTCAATTTAGTTGCCATTGTTTTCATCGTCGCCTTATTTATACATACATACATATATGAGCTTATTGCAGTCCACTGCTGGACGTAGGCCTCCCCCAGGATACGCCATAGGGCACGGTCTCTCGTTTTGGCTATCCAGTCGCTACTAGCCGCCTTTTTTATGTTATCATATTTTGAAATATAACGCTTGTATGCGCCAAATTACATGTTTTTTTATTTTAAATGGTTTAGATATCTTCTATCCTTTTCTGAACCTACTTGACGGAAAGTGACAGCACTAATTTAAGTTAAGTGTAGAGACTTTTTTTCCCGAAAAGGCCAATATAAATTTATGTTTGGATCTGTGCCTTGGAGAGAGTTGTTTGTTATCACCAAGGCAAAAATCAGGCAAGTATCGGTCAATATTCTTTTTTCCAATGTATGAAAGTGACAGGACATTTTTTTTGTTATATGTGTTACTAAAATCAAGGTCAAAGGTACGTGAATAAAAATAACAAATCGAAACATCACGTCCTCGGCCGGGACTTTAACTTATATTATACTTTGCCCAAGTACATATTTAAAAGAATTTATAACATAATTAAAATTAATCCATAAAATTTCAAAAGCGTACCAATTACAGAAAATGAAAGTGAGAATGTCAATATCCTAAATTTATAATAAAAATAATAAGATTGTTCACAAAAATAAATAAAAAATTCAATAAGTAAAATAATAAAAGTGCATTAAAAACATTTTACAATTAAACGGTCTTACCATTGCTGAGTGACAGCTATAATGTACTGTCAGGCCTGTGTCACTCCGCGTGTAGGTATTGAAAACATACCTCCAGGCGCCGGCCACTGCGAAAGGGCTAATCTAGCGGGCTGCCGCAAGCGAAAGAAGTCACACGCGTGCGCTATTTGTTCAACTTTCTCGACAATTTTTTGCAAGATGGACAGACGAAAACATACATACATATATCACGCCTATAATCCCTTGCGGGGTAGGCAGAGCGTAAACGACCGCTAAAAACGGACATTTACGCCACGTCTGACAAACATTTTAGGGTCATTCAGAAAATTGTGAATCGCCATAGTGACAGGTTGTCAGCCCATCGCCTAAAATTGTTCGTCGTCGCCTTTTACGACACCCACGGGAAAAAAATTAGTATACATTATAATATTAGGTCCTTACATATGAAATTGTCGTTTTGTCGTACTGGCCACTTTGATCACAAATTTCTCCTATTTGGTTAGGAATTCGAAATTCAAATTTATACAGCTATTTCCACATGTAGTTGTGTTTCGTAAACCGTCATTCATTTGTTTTTTCACTTATCTTTTTTCTGTTTGCATCGCTCAATTTACAAAATGGATAATTTGAAATATCGCGTTACTTACGAGTACGAGTTCCACCGTGGCACCAGTGCTGCGGAAACGGCTCGAAGGGTTAATGATGTGTATGGCGGTTGTGTCGCAAAAGAAAACACAGTGCGTTTTTGGTTCCAACGTTTTCGTTCTGGAAATTTCGACCTGCAAAACAAGCCCCGTGGACGGCCGGAGACCCAAGTTGATAATGAAGAATTGAAGGCTATTGTGGAAGCGGATCCATCGCAAACCACGTCCGAATTAGCTGCAGGCTTCGGTGTTAGTGATAAAACTGTTTTAATCCACTTGAAGCAAATTGGAAAGATTAAAAAACTTGAAAGGTGGGTTCCTCACGAATTGAGTGAAGCAAACCGGCAAACGCGCGTCAACTGCTGCGTTACATTACTTGACCGGCACAATAACGAAAGGGATTTTAAATCGAATCATTACCTGTGATGAAAAGTGGATTCTCTACGATAATCGGAAGCGCTCATCGCAATGGCTGGACCCTGGCAAGCCAGCCAAAGCCTGCTCCAAGCGAAAATTGACCAATAAAAAGTTACTTGTAAGCGTTTGGTGGACTAGCGCCGGTGTCGTTCATTACAGTTTTCTCAAATCTGGCCAGACGATTACGGCAGATGTCTACTGTCAGCAATTGCAAACCATGATGGAAAAGCTAGCTGCTAAACAACCGAGGTTGGTCAATCGCTCACTACGCCACTGTTGCTTCACGACAACGCTAGACCACACACTGCACAACAGACGTCTAGCAAATTAGAAGAGCTTCAATTGGAATGTCTAAGGCATCCACCGTACTCCCCGGACCTTGCTCCAACAGACTACCATTTTCTGCGAAATTTGGATAACTTCTTGCAAGGGAAAAAATTCAACTCAGATGGGGCAGTCCAAATCGCCTTCAAAGATTTTATTGATTCCCGTCCGAATGGTTTTTTTAGTAAAGGGATCAATGAACTACCTATGAGATGGCAAAAGTGCATAGATTACAATGGCTCATACTTTGATTAAATAAATATACTTTATTAAAAAAAAACAACTTTTTGTTCCTCCCATACAAAACGCCAATTTCATATGTAAGGACCTAATATTATTATTTTTAGTATACATTTTATTATTATTATGTTGGTATTCTTTTCGGATCTCGGGCCCACAGGGACCCGGTCCTTTGAGGCATGTGTGGGGCCAAAGCCAACAGCACAGAGGCCTTTTTTATATCAATTAATGTGTTGTGATGTGTACATCAAGCGGATACTTGCTCTGTCTGCACTATAGAAGTACTCGTACACCCAGAGCCAGCACCCGCCTGATGCAAGGACTATTGCAGGTTTATTACTTCATTGAATTAAATCTTCGGCAATAATCGTATAGCATATACAATTATGCTGCTAGGTCTTAGACTACATGAACGTACTCGTCGCTGCCTGCTGCGTGCCCGCCAAAAGTAGGAGTAAACGCTCGTGTTGTGCGCTTGATGGCGTAAGTAGTTTCTCGAAGTAAGCAACCCTAGACCGCGGCTCATATTCCCTCAAAAAAATATTTGACAGGTATGCAAATGAACAAGTGGTTGACTGGAACGCGAGCTAAATTAAATCATATTGTCTATCAGATTGAGTACATATTTCTTTGAAAACCATTGCGAAGTAAAGCTTCTGTAACGCTAGTTACTAGTTATTATTCTGTGGTACTGTCCTTTTCTGTCACAGGGCATAATGTTGTCCCTCTTTATATACTTTGTTTACAATATTTTAAATACCTACTCCGATAGAGTATAGCAAAAGAGGTATTACACGGTCCCAGGTTCAAGCCCCGGCCACAACAGTCCGAATATTTGGATTTATTACTTTTATTTAATTATAGCACTGTTATAATTATAATGTAATGTAATGTGCAAAAATTTTAAAACATACATTGGAGTTATTCTATCATAGAAAGTAGTATTTGACCACAATGCCTCCACGTTTGAGATACAAATGATTTTAATTACATTTACCTTTTTATTAATTGCAAGGTGGAAATGTGTTCATTAAAGTTATGTAAATTTAAATATAAATAAGTCACTTTAACAAGTTGTGCGAGAAAGGTTAAATATCAAATTAATTTAAAATACTGTTATATTTAAAGTTTTTCTTCTTTTCTATAACCACACCATATAGTGAAATTTAATAACATGAACTAAGTCAAAAATTATCCAATAACAAAAAAAATAGGACATCATCATTCAAAGTGCTTTATTTTTATTATTTTCTAAAATTTGAATATTTAAATTAATTTTTGCCTTATGTATTCTGTCTCCATTGGATAAATTTCAACTTAAATTCAGAACTTACTTTCCTAAACAGTTACTCTACGGTGCTGTCTACAATAGCTATACATATGTGCGTATACTCATTTGCTAAGATAGTGTCATGACCAGCGTAACTTGACCACCACTCTCGATACACACTCGTATGGGCACGTAGTTAGTCAAGTATGGCTGGCATTATTTGAGGCTATAACATATAAAAATTCTAAAGTCGCTTATTTTATGTACGATTGCGTAATGTGTGTCTGTAAAGTACATATCATATTATGTGTTATTTTTTAAACTTGCATAAACTTTTAATTTCATGAACGGCAGCTCATTTATTAAATTGAATTTTGAAGTATATAAAATTAAATTGATATTGAAAAATATACCTATTTACACAGTGTAAAAACCCAGTTTGAATAGTATTTATCCAATGTTGGCATTAGCTTAAAATTACACCAAATATAAAATTAGGTTTGATAAATGGTCCAGAAACTATAAGTTAAAAATAAACGACCTTAATATTTTTGTAACATGAAAACCTAGCCATACTAGGTTAAGGCGAGTGTACCCGTGAACGACTTCTAATTTTACTTAAGAATAATACTAAAAACTTGGGCAATGGTTATTCTGATAGATTGTTTGTATAAAGAGAAAACTTTTTTATTTGAAGTTATGCCACTGTCGAAGTCGTTGACGGCTACACTCGCCTTAAGTGACAGTTACGCTGGTCGCGACGCTATTTAAGCGAATGAAGTATATGTGAAGGTACTTACGTGGTGGGCCGCGACCTTTGAGCGACCGTTATACTAGCCAACAAAAACACACTATAGTTAGACTATTAGACCACACATACTACTGGAAATGTTATATGGAAGTTGGGGGGACCTGAAATGTTATATTAAACACGATTCAATAGTCTCAAATCCATGTTACCAGCTAAAATCTTTAACTAAAAATAGCACCGTCACTTTCAGTAAAATAGGCTTAGACAAAGATAGAATATGATCGTTTCTAAAATTGTCTATGATTTTACGCATTATCCGCAGTATTTGTCAATATTGAGCGGTGATCAAAAGTATGGCGGTTAAAGAAACAAGGAAATCCGCGAAACGGCGCGGAAATCATATACTATTTAAGACATGACATGACAAAAATAGTCTATGACATCTACTATCCTTTTCTGAATCAATTAAACGGAAAGAGACAGTGCTATTTTTAGTTAGCCATTTTAGTCAGTAATGTTGTATCGAGATAAACATCACCGATTAAAATTTTAAACCTAAAATTGTTCAGTTTGTATTTTTTTGCACCAACATTATACCATTTTAGGTCCCCCAGTGATCACTAAGTAGAAATAGGTAGGAAATAAGAATTTTGAAATTAACACCCGGCATTCTCTTAAAGTTAGTATTGATTTACTATACATTAGATTCTAAACATATGAGTTTCTTTTTAATGTAATTAGGTCTTTTTATACTGATTAAAAGAGTTACGCTTATCTACGCCAATAGATGGCGTTAAACATCTGGGAGTTTCTCAACTAGTCACGCAAGGTAATAAAATTAGCGTTCTAATAGCTCCGCCGTGTGATGCCGGCTTAGAATAGCATCACCCCATTTCTTTCCCGTGGGAGTTGTAAGAGGCAACTAAGGGACTCGAGGGTGTGTATTGCAATTTTAGGCGATGGGCTGACAACCTGTCACTATGGCGATACACAATTTTCCGAATAACCCTCAATCATTTGTCAGACGTGGCATAAATTACCGTTTTGCGGCCGTTTACGCTCTGCCTACCCCGCAAGGGATTATAGGCGTGATAAAATTGCAGTACACACCGTATTGCAATTTTAGACGATGGGCTGACAACCTGTCACTATAGCGAGACACAATTTTCCGAATGACCCTCAAATATTTGTCAGACGTGGCGTAAATTACCGTTTTGCGGCCGTTTACGCTCTGCCTACCCCGCAAGGGATTATAGGCGTGATATATGTATGTATGTATGTCAATAGTACCGCCGCCGAGAGAAGTCGGTTTAGACAGCTGTCATCTCCATACTAAAAGAGATGTCAACAAAGGAAAATGGACCCTCCGCCATAGTATTATCACGAATCTGACAGCTGTCAAATACGACTTCTCTCAACGGCGGTACTATAGTAGTAGTGAACTGTTTTATTTCTCGTAACCTTGCTCATGTTCCTTTTTCGGACCCTTAGCTCTTATTCATTGCTAGCGATATAAAAAAACGCTAAAATAAGCGCCACAAGCATCGCACGCCTATAATCCCTTGCGGGGTGGGCAGAGCGTAAACGGCCGCAAAACGGTAATTTACGCCACGTCTGACAAATATTTGAGGGTCATTCGGAAAATTGTGTATCGCTATAGTGACAGGTTGTCAGCCCATCGCCTAAAATTGCAATACACACCCTCGAGTCCCTTAGTTGCCTCTTACAACTCCCACGGGAAAGAAATGGGGTGATGCTATTCTAAGCCGGCATCACACGGCATCTAAGCCGGCATCACACGGCCTATTTTCATAAATATTTATTATTATTATTTATAAGCAGACAGGCAGTTGATACAACTGTTGGTTTACTTGTCCGTTATAGATTTATCAAGTTTTTAAATTGTTTCATGGATGGAAAGTTATGAATTTTCTAACAACAAATGGGTTGGCTAGTAGAGATCTCTTCTTGAGAGATAAGCTCGCCATTGCTACTTATTTTATTGTAAACATTTTTATTATTATTTTGCAATAAAGGATATACAAGTTTTCTGTATTGTTTTGTTTCTGTTATGTATGTTGTAAGCAATAAAGTGTTCATCTATCTATCTATCTATCTATAACGATTTAGCTTTGAAAATTTAATATTGAATGAAATATGAGAATGAAACACTTATTAACACACGACCAGCACATATTTCTGGCGGCATAACATATAGAGTGAGATAGACATACATTTGGATCCAATAAGTGCGAAGGGGAGAGCTATACGTTCGCAAATTTAAGGAGCAAAGTTACTTGCATTTTATACAGAATGTATATTGAATACCGTATAGATGTAGAGCTGGGTCGTCGACCTTTTGCGGACGTTTCTGGACTTTATATAATACCAGTGTATTAGTATATTTTAGTGCAATTAATACCAGCTCGCTTTAGGGCCTATTTCCAGTACGAAATTAACTATAATACACTCAATTTTTGATTCGCTACAGAATATTGTTTGCAACATATTTGCGCAAGGTATTTGTCTGCCTTTAGACCTTCAATTAGAAAAACTATACTAAATTAAAAGATGAAAAGAAGTTTTCTAAAAGTTAGGCTAGAACTAAATTTTACATTAAATTATTCTACCACTCCACACCACTTTCTTCTAACTAAGTTAAGAATTAAAAATTATCATCATTAGGCGGGTCCAGACAGGCCAAGCAGCCTCGCGCGCGGCTTGCACCAAAAGCGGCTTGGTCTGTGTGGACGTGCCGCGGGCGAGGCAGCCGCATGCTCACGTTCGGGCGACCGCGCGCGCGTCCGAGACCAACGGTGTCGGCAAAACGGTTTGTTTAAAGGCGCCTCAGTCGTTCGTCGCGCGCGGTGTGGACGTTATGTGTTGTTTTATTGGCGCGGTTGATCGAAACAATGGATTAAAAATTCTGTCTGTCTATATGATAGCATAATTGACTGAGTTTTTTTTTTAAAGAGATTGCTAGAGATCCATTTTTTATAAAAACAGTTAAATAGTGGCAAAATATAACCATAAGCTGAAACAGCTGTGCGCACGTACGGCGCCATTTTGTTTAGCCGCGTCCAGACAGGCCGAGCAGTCTCGCCCGCGGCCCGCCTCGCGCGGCAAACGCTCATGTGCGGATGAGGCAAGTTCGTTTGGATCAAATGACAGAGCGAGGCTGCCTCGCCCGAGCAGCGCGAGCTATTAGATAGGTAAAAAAATGGCACCGTTCATGCGCACAGCTGTTTCAGCTTATGGTTATATTTTTCCACTATTCAACCAACCAATTTCCAACTGGTTATATAAAAAAAGAATCTCTAGCATTACTCAGTTAATTATGCTTATGCTATCACATAGACCAACATAAGAAAGAAAGAAAATCGTTTTTTTATCCATTGTTTCGATCGACCGCGACAAGAAAACAACACAAGACGTCCACACCGCACGCGGCGTCCGACTGAGGCGAATTTGAGCAAACCGTTTTGCCGACAGCGCGCACTCGCCCGAACGTGAGTATATATCGCGTGAGGCGGGCCTTGGGCGAGGCTGCTCGGCCTGTCTGGACGCGGCTATTTGTTTATCAAATTAATATTACAAATTAGCAAAAAGTAGGCTTTTCTTTCTGACTTTTCAGAGTTCTAGTTACGTAGTCTTAATATTCAATTTGGTCCATCATTAATACATGATAATTAAATATATAATTGATAATAATAATTTATTAATTATAATAATTGAATTAACCATCATTTATACTGCTAGCTCAATAGTCTAGTGTATGTATGTATAATAATTTATGAAAAAAATGCACACTAAAATATGTAGTATGGATTTTATAAATTTCATACCTCAGATATATACCCTATACATGTGTTCAAATTTCTAATTTGAAATTTAAATTGAATACTGTGTGTCCAGTTCACAACAGCACAACTTTTTGGCATGTCCGAGATGTGAAACTGAACAACTCTTCTATATATTATTTTTAAAATACACATTTCATCAACAACATTTGTATGAAAATATGAGACCAAAATCTTTTGTATACATAAAATTTTTGAAAAACATTTAAGAAATGTTGTTCAGTTTTGTTTCATGTCAGTACACAGCCAAATAAGTTTGTACATTCGAAGACCAGACAAATTATACAAATGTAAAAAAAAAATTGACAATGAATTTGCCATATACCTGCTCAACCGTCGGTTAGCAGCAGGAGTCTTGCTGGCCGGAGTTTCATCGCCGGCAGCTGACGAAGTGGATGTTTCCATCGGGTTGTCTTCTCCATCCAACAGCTGAATTTGAGTTCGACGGACAAACACTCCGTAGTTCTCTTCACACTGACAAAAATGTAATAGTTCATTAAGCATAATAAATTAAAAATTTAAAAAGACAACTGCTTTCCGAGATAAAGCCTAGCCTATAACACTCCGGATAATGTATGGATCAGATACAATTCCCATATGAATCTGTTCAGTGCTTAACAAGTTTTAGTTCTTTAAAGAATTGCACATAAATACATACTTACATAGACATGAACTCTAAAAACTCTACTCTTTTTTGGTTGGGCTGTTGTGTAAAAATAGCAAATAATGTAAGGTATAGAAAGTAAGGAAAAAGGAACTATGGAAATCTCTGAGGTAGGCCTGTGCCGCGGCCACCTTATTAAAAGATTAAATACTAACAAAAGGCCGCCTTTGCTTATATTGTGTTGTTTGGTTTTATAATTACTAAAGTGAGCAATAAATTGTTTCTGTCTGTCTGTCCGTCTGTCTAACTTTTTTAAATTAAATAATAACTTAGGAAGTGTTAATATATTAGTTTGATTTATGTAAAACTTTGGTAGAATAATTTTTAGCTTAAAGCTTTTTTATCCTATAATATTTATTTTGTAAAGTATTCAGAGAATTAGTTTTATTAGAGAAATTATGTTTTAAAATTCAATTTTGAATACTCTGGAACAGATGGAACAGAGGAAAGAAAATACATCAGAAGCCATGTACTCAGTTTTAAAACTCTGACACAAGGGTTTATCAGAATAATTATCTACTCTGTGTGTCCTACACGATTTCTAGATGTAAGAAAGTATAGTAAATGAGCGATAGGAAAATATACCTCATAATCACCTCACAAGGTCTTGTCTGTACTGAAAAACTTATTAGAAAGTTAACAGCTGTTTAAACTCACCCGGAAATAGGCATGACCGCGCACGGTGCCGTTATTCTTCCCTTTAGGCTCATCCAGGATCACACCAATCCATTTACCAGTTGCAAACGTCGGGTATCCAATGTACGCCACAGAGCCCTTCACGTCCTTCCCGACCACCATCACGCGCTGGCCCAGCGTCAGAGGCTTTTCTGCCATCGTGGTGGCTTGTTATGAACAAAAATCACTGAAAAAAACGGAGAAATCGGTGATTTACTGAAAGAATATTTGCGATGTTTTACCATAGCAGTTTTCGCAAGTTACTTACGGTAAACTTGAATAAGTTATTCTTTGTTTGGTAGTTGTAACGTACACATTGATATTACAGTTAAGTTACAGCATTATAACAATGTTTTTATACAGGAAAAAGCATGAAAACTTTACGATTTATTGACGAAAATCGTGAAACGAATGATGTCAGCCAGGCTGTCAAAATGACATGAAAAGTGTTGCCATTTATAGAAAGGCGTAAAGTGCAGAGCTGGAGCTGCTGAGTTTTCTGCTGTCAACTGTCGTCGAGCTGGCCATGTCAGCATCAGTTTTTGTGAAAACTTTTGATACAAATCACGTAATTTTTTCAGAAAACATAGTACATCGAAGCCTCCGCAGTCAATATTGCAGTAGGTACACACACCACAACGTAGGAACATATTAATCTTTGTTCACGATTTTCATTCCATTAATGGGAGTTTTTCTGTTGACAGTTCTGTCACAGAATAGATAATAGTAGTACCTACAGAAGCGACACTCCTTTGATGTTGAAGAAAGCCGCCGTTTTAATAGCCTACACTTTTTTTTGTAACATCCAAGACACCGTGCGCTATCTAAATTAAACTCAAATACACGCGCATAAGAGCACAAATGCTTTGCGTTCTTTGACTACCTACACGGGAGCTCAAACGCCAGGGCCGGATTCAGAATATAACTATGAAAAATAAAATCCTAAACTGATTTGGTAGGTATATTAGCTATTTACACAGAATATATTATAGTGTTTATTGTAAGTATTTACAATATTTTTCAAAAAGTCGTGAATATTCTTAGTCATAATAAAAAATAACAAATAAAAATATAATTTACAATTACAATTGTCTTACTTTAATATAATGTTGTATGTAATTCAGTATACATTATTAAACTTAAGTGTTGCGAAAATACGAAATCTTACAAATAATACCAAAAGGTATTGTTTTTTTTTTTTTTTTTTTTATTAATGATGGGTTTGCTCTTGACTCTAGTCTGGGTCATAGGACAGAGACAGAGTCTAAGATAGAGCGAGCTCACCCAGAAGAAGCCTGTTAAGGCACTGGCACTCCCACACACTGACGGAACGCAGCAAGCTACTTGGCGCCAGACTTCGGTGGGATTGTTCCGGAAAACATGAGCACGGTGTATGAAATGGAACTTTTTCCAGCAGCGATAATAACGAGTTAGCTGGATTTCTCATCATAACTCCTTTAAAATTATTTAAAAACAATGTTTCCAGCTCCTTCACGTAATTCGTAAAGCTTTCAGGGGGAACTTTGGTAATGTAAAAAGGACAACTTGGAATCACTCTTTTTATTAAGACATCCGTCCACAGAACACCTAGTCCTATTTTGTCCCATCATCATATATATAAATATAAATTGATTGTATTTAAATTTCGTAAAGAAGTACAGCACAAACAATTTATTCCACTACCTGCACGACTGTCTCGTTAAGAACGCGTCACAAGTGAAATGACGTCACCGCATCGATGCGCACGCGCTCCACTAGCGAGCGCGATCCGGCTCTGGCCGAGTGTACCATCGCGGTACACGACGGCGTAGGTACTTAACTCCGTAGGTATAGGCGAGTGTCGCAGGCCTGGTTCTGTTGATAGTTCTAAATGTCAAATCAGAGGGCGCTGTGCTAAATTGAAATTTTGACGTTTCAATATGTCTGGCGGCAGCCATAGTTTTATATCACAGGTTCCGTTTCACGTTGTGTTCGTTACAAATTAATTGTTACTTTGATTTACTACAAAATAAACTAATCGCCTTGCTATTATATTGAGTGTCATTGGTGTAAGTAAACTAATCACCAAAAAAAAAATTTAGAAAAATTCAATAAGCACAAAATAAAGAATAATTTATAGAGTAGTACAGTTTTTGTGTAACGAAACGTTATTTAAATTAAGCTCAGCGCCCTCTACATGACACTCGAGAATCCCTAGAAAATTTCCCATTAGATAATGATAATGCACCGTATGATATGACTCAAGAAAAAAATAAAAATTCTCCTGCAATGATCGGGATACTAAAAAAGCTAAAACGTATAATTATGAATATTATTCTATAAAATGGCAACTTTCATAGAATTGCAAATGTTACCATTTCAAATAATTAATCTAAAAATAGGGTAAATCATGGATAAAAGGTACTTGATTGACTTTCTCAGTCGATCGACTTATCAACTCTAATATTGTTACCGCTACTAAACTATAGATGTCGCTCTATTGATGTCGCTATGGTCGCACATCCCGCTTCACTCGCAATACGGATTATGTTGGAGTTGGAGCCCTTTAAAGAACTTCTGTGGAGCCCTCTCACTTCGCTACGTTTTTTTTTTCGTAATGTGAAAGGACCACGGAAGAGCCTGCTTCACTATATCATAGTAATGGCCTTTGCTATGAAACTACAGGCTACAAGTTTACAAGCGAAATTCTGAGTGCAATGCGTAGATGATAAAGTATCATAATACCTACCCTTTCGACTACGCAATGATCATCCAATTTCACCTGTTTTGTATCTTGCAGTTTGATAATAGAAGTGTCGTAAGATGCGACTAAGGGACTCGAGGGTAACATGTGTGTCGCAATTTTAGGCTATAGGATGACAACCTGTCAATATGGCGATACACAAATATCTGAATGACCCTCAAACTTGGCGTGATTATTTGTTTTTTTACGGCTGTTTACCTACTCTCTGCCTATCCCGCAAGGGATTTAGGCGTGATATGTATGTAAGCGCCAACACTGCGTCAAGCAGGCTGCACACGTGGGGCTACATTCGGTAAAATACAAGAGCAGCGCTGCGTGACGCGGGTCGCCCAGCCCGTGCGTGTAGCCCGCTTGACGCAGCGTTGGCAACAAGCAGAAAGACGGGACGGTCTATAATAGCCGCCATTTTAAAGTTTAATTGCCGTGTGATGCCGGCTTAGAATAGCATCACCCTGTTTCGCGTAGGTGTCGTAAGAAGCGACTAAGGGACTTGAGGGTGTGTATTGCAAATTTAGGCGAAGGGCTGACAACCTGATACTATGGTGATATACAATATTGCAAATGACCCTCGAATGTTTGTCAGACATGGCGTAAATGTCCGTTTTTTGCGGCCGTTGACGCTCTGCCTACCCCGCAAGGGATAATAGGCGTGTTATATGTATGTTTTAAAGTTTAATACAGCCGCTAAAGAAATAACAACAATAAAAATTAGTTTTTTTACACTTTTATTCTGAATAAAAAACCATTAAATGCATAACGAGCTGACATCACATAAGATCTAAAAATTTTATAAATATAAAAATCTTAAACACCTTCTAAGTTTGACTAATAGAAAGGAACTATTTTTGAGTAAATAAACAGGGATCAAAATATGCTGGATTTCAATACAGTTAGTATGACAAACCAATTTAATATGACACCTATAATTTTTTTTCTCAGGTCTAGCTGAGCACGGTGTTTTCGGAGAGCAAGTCGGTGTAGATGGTGCTGAGGACTACTTCCTGCGCGGCGCTGTCCAAGTCCTCGAGCTGACAGTCGAACACTGATGAGAAGCTTTTAAGGAACAACGGCGCCATATTTTCTGTGGTGCACTCTGTAAAAAATGAAACCATTTCTAGGTTTAAATACACTTGATAGAAAACACAGTTTCAAGTGACAGGTTGTACCCTTCTGGAAGCACAAGATATTCCAACCGAAATGAACATCGTCCGAAGTCTGCGGGATTTAAAAATAACTGAAATTACATGTCGGTATCTATTTACAACAAAATTCCAAATAAGTAATTAACAAAATATATCCTGTTACTAGAGAGGAGGTTCTATAGTATAATAGGTTTCATAAATGAAAATAAGAAATTGAAACCATAGTACATATAATAGGTTTGCTGTAAGAAATGTCTTTTTAGAAATAAGTAAACCTGTTGTGTCTTGTCTCATTGAAAATTGTTCCTGTGTATGTTTTTGTGTACAATAAATGATTAAATTAATAAATATAAGTGAATATTTAAATTTTGTTGGTTTTTGATTGTGTTTGTTTATGACATTGTATTGATAATTAATTTGATTTTTTTGACATATTGTATAATTAAAAATTTGCATGTTACGATTTACGTGACTGAAAATGTAGAACTCTAATTTTAAGCCTATCATCTGCAGTACTGTACCATTTTCTTGGCAAATAATCGTCTAAATCTGAATCTGACAACCTGTTACTATAGTGATACACGATTTTTCCGAAACGGCCTTCAAATATTTGTCAGTCGTGGCGATAGAGACTCTCTGCCTACCCCGCAAGCGATAAAGGCGTGATATGTGTATGTATGTTGCCGGCTTAGAATAGCATCACCCCATTTCTTCCCTGCGGATGTTATAAGAGGCGTCTAATTGACTCGAGGGTTTAATTTGTTACAATTTTAGGCGACTGGCTGACAGCCTTTCACTATAGTGATACACGATTTATCTGAGAAGGCCCTCGTATTTTACGGCCGTTTACGCTCTGCCTTCCCTACACGTGATAAAGGCGTGTTGTGTATGTCTACATCTACACTAATATTATAAAGAGGAAAGATTTGATTGTTTGTTTTTTTATTTGTTTATTTGAATTGAATAGGCTCCGAACTGACTTATTATTATTACTATATTATTGTGTGTGTGTGTGTGTGTGTGTGTGTGTTAATACTGACTTTCCCCAGTCTCGAGGGAGAGTGAAGTGACATCCTTGTCGGGGATGCCGCACGGGTCGATGTGCTGGAACCAGGAGAGGTCATTGTGTGTGTGTGTGTGTGTGTGTGTGTGTGTGTGTGTGTTAATACTTACTTTCCCCAGTCTCGAGGGAGAGTGAAGTGACATCCTTGTCGGGGATGCCGCACGGGTCGATGTGCTGGAACCAGGAGAGGTCATTGTGTGTGTGTGTGTGTGTGTTAATACTGACTTTCCCCAGTCTCGAGGGAGAGTGAAGTGACATCCTTGTCGGGGATGCCGCACGGGTCGATGTGCTGGAACCAGGAGAGCTCCTTGTGTGTGTGTGTGTGTGTGTGTGTGTGTGTGTGTGTGTGTGTGTGTGTGTGTTAATACTGACTTTCCCCAGTCTCGAGGGAGAGTGAAGTGACATCCTTGTAGGGGATGCCGCACGGGTCGATGTGCTGGAACCAGGAGAGGTCCTTGTGTGTGTGTGTGTGTGTGTGTGTGTTAATACTGACTTTCCCCAGTCTCGAGGGAGAGTGAAGTGACATCCTTGTCGGGGATGCCGCACGGGTCGATGTGCTGGAACCAAGAGAGGTCCTTGTGTGTGTGTGTGTGTGTGTGTGTGTGTGTGTGTGTGTTAATACTGACTTTCCCCAGTCTCGAGGGAGAGTGAAGTGACATCCTTGTCGGGGATGCCGCACGGGTCGATGTGCTGGAACCAGGAGATGTCCTTGTGTGTGTGTGTGTGTGTGTGTTAATACTGACTTTCCCCAGTCTCGAGGGAGAGTGAAGTGACATCCTTGTCGGGGATGCCGCACGGGTCGATGTGCTGGAACCAGGAGAGCTCCTTGTGTGTGTGTGTGTGTGTGTGTGTGTTAATACTGACTTTCCCCAGTCTCGAGGGAGAGTGAAGTGACATCCTTGTCGGGGATGCCGCACGGGTCGATGTGCTGGAACCAGGAGAAGTCCTTGTGTGTGTGTGTGTGTGTGTGTGTGTGTGTGTGTGTGTGTGTGTGTGTGTGTGTGTGTGTGTTAATACTGACTTTCCCCAGTCTCGAGGGAGAGTGAAGTGACATCCTTGTCGGGGATGCCGCACGGGTCGATGTGCTGGAACCAGGAGAGGTCATTGTGTGTGTGTGTGTGTGTGTGTGTGTGTGTTAATACTGACTTTCCCCAGTCTCGAGGGAGAGTGAAGTGACATCCTTGTCGGGGATGCCGCACGGGTCGATGTGCTGGAACCAGGATAGGTACTTGTGTGTGTGTGTGTGTGTGTGTTAATACTGACTTTCCCCAGTCTCGAGGGAGAGTGAAGTGACATCCTTGTCGGGGATGCCGCACGGGTCGATGTGCTGGAACCAGGAGAGGTCCTTGTGTGTGTGTGTGTGTGTGTGTGTGTGTGTGTGTTAATACTGACTTTCCCCAGTCTCGAGGGAGAGTGAAGTGACATCCTTGTCGGGGATGCCGCACGGGTCGATGTGCTGGAACCAGGAGAGGTCCTTGTGTGTGTGTGTGTGTGTGTGTGTGTGTGTGTGTGTTAATACTGACTTTCCCCAGTCTCGAGGGAGAGTGAAGTGACATCCTTGTCGGGGATGCCGCACGGGTCGATGTGCTGGAACCAGGAGAGGTCCTTGTGTGTGTGTGTGTGTGTGTGTGTGTGTGTGTGTGTGTGTGTGTGTGTGTGTTAATACTGACTTTCCCCAGTCTCGAGGGAGAGTGAAGTGACATCCTTGTCGGGGATGCCGCACGGGTCGATGTGCTGGAACCAGGATAGGTCCTTGTGTGTGTGTGTGTGTGTGTGTGTGTTAATACTGACTTTCCCCAGTCTCGAGGGAGAGTGAAGTGACATCCTTGTCGGGGATGCCGCACGGGTCGATGTGCTGGAACCAGGATAGGTCCTTGTGTGTGTGTGTGTGTATGTGTGTGTGTGTGTGTGTGTTAATACTGACTTTCCCCAGTCTCGAGGGAGAGTGAAGTGACATCCTTGTCGGGGATGCCGCACGGGTCGATGTGCTGGAACCAGGAGAGGTCCTTGTGTGTGTGTGTGTGTGTGTGTGTGTGTTAATACTGACTTTCCCCAGTCTCGAGGGAGAGTGAAGTGACATCCTTGTCGGGGATGCCGCACGGGTCGATGTGCTGGAACCAGGAGAGGTCCTTGTGTGTGTGTGTGTGTGTGTGTTAATACTGACTTTCCCCAGTCTCGAGGGAGAGTGAAGTGACATCCTTGTCGGGGATGCCGCACGGGTCGATGTGCTGGAACCAGGAGAGGTCCTTGTGTGTGTGTGTGTGTGTGTGTGTGTGTGTGTGTGTGTGTTAATACTGACTTTCCCCAGTCTCGAGGGAGAGTGAAGTGACATCCTTGTCGGGGATGCCGCACGGGTCGATGTGCTGGAACCAGGAGAGGTCCTTGTGTGTGTGTGTGTGTGTGTGTTAATACTGACTTTCCCCAGTCTCGAGGGAGAGTGAAGTGACATCCTTGTCGGGGATGCCGCACGGGTCGATGTGCTGGAACCAGGAGAGGTCCTTGTGTGTGTGTGTGTGTGTGTGTGTGTGTGTGTGTGTGTGTGTAAATACTGACTTTCCCCAGTCTCGAGGGAGAGTAAAGTGACATCCTTGTCGGGGATGCCGCACGGGTCGATGTGCTGGAACCAGGAGAGCTCGTTGTGTGTGTGTGTGTGTGTGTGTGTTTGTGTGTTAATACTGACTTTCCCCAGTCTCGAGGGAGAGTGAAGTGACATCCTTGTCGGGGATGCCGCACGGGTCGATGTGCTGGAACCAGGAGAGCTCGTTGTGTGTGTGTGTGTGTGTGTGTGTGTGTGTGTGTGTGTGTGTGTGTTAATACTGACTTTCCCCAGTCTCGAGGGAGAGTGAAGTGACATCCTTGTCGGGGATGCCGCACGGGTCGATGTGCTGGAACCAGGAGAGCTCGTTGTGTGTGTGTGTGTGTGTGTGTGTGTGTGTGTTAATACTGACTTTCCCCAGTCTCGAGGGAGAGTGAAGTGACATCCTTGTCGGGGATGCCGCACGGGTCGATGTGCTGGAACCAGGATAGGTCCTTGTGTGTGTGTGTGTGTGTGTGTGTGTGTTAATACTGACTTTCCCCAGTCTCGAGGGAGAGTGAAGTGACATCCTTGTCGGGGATGCCGCACGGGTCGATGTGCTGGAACCAGGACAGGTCCTTGTGTGTGTGTGTGTGTGTGTGTGTGTGTGTGTGTGTGTGTGTGTGTGTGTGTGTGTGTGTGTGTGTGTGTGTGTGTTAATACTGACTTTCCCCAGTCTCGAGGGAGAGTGAAGTGACATCCTTGTCGGGGATGCCGCACGGGTCGATGTGCTGGAACCAGGAGAGGTCCTTGTGTGTGTGTGTGTGTGTGTGTGTGTGTGTGTGTGTGTGTGTGTGTGTGTGTGTGTGTGTGTTAATACTGACTTTCCCCAGTCTCGAGGGAGAGTGAAGTGACATCCTTGTCGGGGATGCCGCACGGGTCGATGTGCTGGAACCAGGATAGGTCCTTGTGTGTGTGTGTGTGTGTGTGTTAATACTGACTTTCCCCAGTCTCGAGGGAGAGTGAAGTGACATCCTTGTCGGGGATGCCGCACGGGTCGATGTGCTGGAACCAGGAGAGGTCCTTGTGTGTGTGTGTGTGTGTGTGTGTGTGTGTTAATACTGACTTTCCCCAGTCTCGAGGGAGAGTGAAGTGACATCCTTGTCGGGGATGCCGCACGGGTCGATGTGCTGGAACCAGGAGAGGTCATTGTGTGTGTGTGTGTGTGTGTGTGTGTGTGTGTGTTAATACTGACTTTCCCCAGTCTCGAGGGAGAGTGAAGTGACATCCTTGTCGGGGATGCCGCACGGGTCGATGTGCTGGAACCAGGAGAGGTCCTTGTGTGTGTGTGTGTGTGTGTGTGTTAATACTGACTTTCCCCAGTCTCGAGGGAGAGTGAAGTGACATCCTTGTCGGGGATGCCGCACGGGTCGATGTGCTGGAACCAGGATAGGTCCTTGTGTGTGTGTGTGTGTGTGTGTGTGTGTGTGTGTGTGTGTGTTAATACTGACTTTCCCCAGTCTCGAGGGAGAGTGAAGTGACATCCTTGTCGGGGATGCCGCACGGGTCGATGTGCTGGAACCAGGAGAGGTCCGTGTGTGTGTGTGTGTGTGTGTGTGTGTGTGTGTGTGTGTGTGTTAATACTGACTTTCCCCAGTCTCGAGGGAGAGTGAAGTGACATCCTTGTCGGGGATGCCGCACGGGTCGATGTGCTGGAACCAGGAGAGGTCATTGTGTGTGTGTGTGTGTGTGTGTGTTAATACTGACTTTCCCCAGTCTCGAGGGAGAGTGAAGTGACATCCTTGTCGGGGATGCCGCACGGGTCGATGTGCTGGAACCAGGAGAGGTCCTTGTGTGTGTGTGTGTGTGTGTGTGTTAATACTGACTTTCCCCAGTCTCGAGGGAGAGTGAAGTGACATCCTTGTCGGGGATGCCGCACGGGTCGATGTGCTGGAACCAGGATAGGTCCTTGTGTGTGTGTGTGTGTGTGTGTGTGTGTGTGTGTGTGTGTGTGTGTTAATACTGACTTTCCCCAGTCTCGAGGGAGAGTGAAGTGACATCCTTGTCGGGGATGCCGCACGGGTCGATGTGCTGGAACCAGGATAGGTCCTTGTGTGTGTGTGTGTGTGTGTGTGTGTGTGTGTGTGTGTGTGTGTGTGTGTGTGTGTGTGTTAATACTGACTTTCCCCAGTCTCGAGGGAGAGTGAAGTGACATCCTTGTCGGGGATGCCGCACGGGTCGATGTGCTGGAACCAGGAGAGGTCCTTGTGTGTGTGTGTGTGTGTGTGTGTGTGTGTTAATACTGACTTTCCCCAGTCTCGAGGGAGAGTGAAGTGACATCCTTGTCGGGGATGCCGCACGGGTCGATGTGCTGGAACCAGGAGAGGTCATTGTGTGTGTGTGTGTGTGTGTGTGTGTGTTAATACTGACTTTCCCCAGTCTCGAGGGAGAGTGAAGTGACATCCTTGTCGGGGATGCCGCACGGGTCGATGTGCTGGAACCAGGAGAGGTCCTTGTGTGTGTGTGTGTGTGTGTGTGTGTTAATACTGACTTTCCCCAGTCTCGAGGGAGAGTGAAGTGACATCCTTGTCGGGGATGCCGCACGGGTCGATGTGCTGGAACCAGGATAGGTCCTTGTGTGTGTGTGTGTGTGTGTGTGTGTGTGTGTGTGTGTGTGTGTTAATACTGACTTTCCCCAGTCTCGAGGGAGAGTGAAGTGACATCCTTGTCGGGGATGCCGCACGGGTCGATGTGCTGGAACCAGGAGAGGTCCGTGTGTGTGTGTGTGTGTGTGTGTGTGTGTGTGTGTGTGTTAATACTGACTTTCCCCAGTCTCGAGGGAGAGTGAAGTGACATCCTTGTCGGGGATGCCGCACGGGTCGATGTGCTGGAACCAGGAGAGGTCATTGTGTGTGTGTGTGTGTGTGTGTGTGTGTGTGTGTGTGTGTGTTAATACTGACTTTCCCCAGTCTCGAGGGAGAGTGAAGTGACATCCTTGTCGGGGATGCCGCACGGGTCGATGTGCTGGAACCAGGAGAGGTCCTTGTGTGTGTGTGTGTGTGTGTGTGTGTGTGTGTGTGTGTGTGTTAATACTGACTTTCCCCAGTCTCGAGGGAGAGTGAAGTGACATCCTTGTCGGGGATGCCGCACGGGTCGATGTGCTGGAACCAGGAGAGGTCCTTGTGTGTGTGTGTGTGTGTGTGTGTGTTAATACTGACTTTCCCCAGTCTCGAGGGAGAGTGAAGTGACATCCTTGTCGGGGATGCCGCACGGGTCGATGTGCTGGAACCAGGAGAGGTCCTTGTGTGTGTGTGTGTGTGTTAATACTGACTTTCCCCAGTCTCGAGGGAGAGTGAAGTGACATCCTTGTCGGGGATGCCGCACGGGTCGATGTGCTGGAACCAGGATAGGTCCTTGTGTGTGTGTGTGTGTGTGTGTGTGTGTGTGTGTGTGTGTGTGTGTGTGTGTGTGTGTGTGTGTGTGTGTGTGTGTTAATACTGACTTTCCCCAGTTTCGAGGGAGAGTGAAGTGACATCCTTGTCGGGGATGCCGCACGGGTCGATGTGCTGGAACCAGGATAGGTCCTTGTGTGTGTGTGTGTGTGTGTGTGTGTGTGTGTGTGTGTGTGTGTGTGTGTGTGTGTGTGTGTGTGTGTGTTAATACTGACTTTCCCCAGTCTCGAGGGAGAGTGAAGTGACATCCTTGTCGGGGATGCCGCACGGGTCGATGTGCTGGAACCAGGATAGGTCCTTGTGTGTGTGTGTGTGTGTGTGTGTGTGTTAATACTGACTTTCCCCAGTCTCGAGGGAGAGTGAAGTGACATCCTTGTCGGGGATGCCGCACGGGTCGATGTGCTGGAACCAGGATAGGTCCTTGTGTGTGTGTGTGTGTGTGTGTGTGTGTGTGTGTGTGTGTGTGTGTGTGTGTGTGTTAATACTGACTTTCCCCAGTCTCGAGGGAGAGTGAAGTGACATCCTTGTCGGGGATGCCGCACGGGTCGATGTGCTGGAACCAGGAGAGGTCCTTGTGTGTGTGTGTGTGTGTGTTAATACTGACTTTCCCCAGTCTCGAGGGAGAGTGAAGTGACATCCTTGTCGGGGATGCCGCACGGGTCGATGTGCTGGAACCAGGATAGGTCCTTGTGTGTGTGTGTGTGTGTGTGTGTGTGTGTGTGTGTGTGTGTGTGTGTGTGTGTGTGTGTGTGTGTGTGTGTGTGTGTGTGTTAATACTGACTTTCCCCAGTCTCGAGGGAGAGTGAAGTGACATCCTTGTCGGGGATGCCGCACGGGTCGATGTGCTGGAACCAGGATAGGTCCTTGTGTGTGTGTGTGTGTGTGTGTGTGTGTGTGTGTGTGTGTGTTAATACTGACTTTCCCCAGTCTCGAGGGAGAGTGAAGTGACATCCTTGTCGGGGATGCCGCACGGGTCGATGTGCTGGAACCAGGAGAGGTCCTTGTGTGTGTGTGTGTGTGTGTGTTAATACTGACTTTCCCCAGTCTCGAGGGAGAGTGAAGTGACATCCTTGTCGGGGATGCCGCACGGGTCGATGTGCTGGAACCAGGATAGGTCATTGTCGCAGTTCAACGCAATGCCGTGATTCGTCACGTATCTGTGGGCAGGAAACAGGGTGTAAATACAGGGTTATTTTTTGGCCGTGTGATGCCGGTTTAGAATAGCATCACCCTATTTCTTACCCATGGGTGTCGTAAGAGGCGACTAAGGGATTTGAGGGTTATGTGTATTGCAATTTTAGGTGATGGGCTGACAACCTGTCACTATTCACTATAGTGATACACAGTTATCTGATTGACCCTCAAAATTTTGTCAGACGTGGTGTTAATATCCGTTTTACGGACTTTAGCGCTCTGCCTACCCCGTAAGGGATATAGGCGTGATCTATGTATGTATGTATTTTTTATTCACCCCGGAAATTTCACGGGGCGATTCTACTCATGACTCTGAACAACTATTATTATGGGGTCAACTGCGAAATCACGGAAAAATATCCATCTGTTTCATACATTTTGTTCGAGTAGGTATGAATTTTTCTATGGTGCAGCTGTTTTCTTTTTTCGCGATTTCGCAGGTGACCCCATAATAAAAGTTGTTCAGAATCATGAGTAGAATCACCCTTTAAAATTACTGTATGTCTCTTAGACGAAAAATGTTAGGTAGGATTATCTTATTTGGTACCCAAAAAAATGCGAATTATTATGTGCGTTTAACTCATAATATGCTGTGTGATGCCGGCTTAGAATAGCATCACCCCATTTCTTTCCCGTCGTAAGAGGCGACTAAGGGACTCGAGGGTTACATGTACAATTTTAGGCGATGGGCTGACAACCTGTCACTGTAGTGATACATAATTATCTGAATGACCCTCAAATGTTTTTCAGACGTGGCGTAAGTGACCGGTTTTTCGGCCGTTTACGCTCTGCCTACCCCGCAAGGGATAATAAGCGTGATATTGTGTGTGTTTTACTCATATCGACATATTTGCAGTATCTAAACCTACATTTAGGACTTTGATTACTAAGGAATTCAAAGTACTTCAATCAAGGAAAGAGAAAATTCAATTTAATGTTTAATGAAGTACTTATCTTTGTTTTTTCTAACTATCTTTTTGATTTTTTCAACACATTTTTGTTTGCTTGCACAAATACTACATTTTCATGTTTTCATGTTTAATACGTGAATAACGCCGTTGGCTGTGCTAACATATTACAATTTATTGGATACCAACAACGTTTATTAGTATACAGCTGTTTGTGGTTCCAGATAAATTAAAAGTAAAACTTTATGTGTACTATGGTTTTATTACGCACTCACAGTGCTATATTATTTTCAATTTCAATTTCTATATTATTTTCATAAATGAAAATAAGAAATTGAAAAAATTTTGGTCAACGGGTTCAAGTCCCGGCGGGCGCTAACATTTTTTTTACTTTTTATCCACACTAATATTATAAATGCGAAAGTAACTCTGTCTGTCTGTCTGTCTGTCTGTCTGTCTGCTACGCTTTCACGGCCAAACCGCTGAACCGATCTTCATGAAACTTGGCACAGAGATTGCTAGCATACCGAGAACGGACATAGGCTACTTTTTATCACCATTCGATGGTCTGGAGTACAGATGTAGACCACCAGGTGTACCATCAGGAGCCCAGCTAAACTATTAGAGATACAGGCATGGTTCCACAACAAAAGTTGTTCAGTATGATGGGCCGCTTCTTTTCACAAGGACATTGAGGATCTGGAGTACCTTATGTAGACCACCAGGTGTACCACCAGGAGCCCAGCTAAACTATTAGAGATACAGGCATGGTTCCAAAACAAAAGTTTTTCAGTATGATGGGCCGCTTCTTTTCACAAGGACATTGAGGATCTGGAGTACCTTATGTAGACCACCAGGTGTACCATCAGGAGCCCAGCTAAACTATTAGAGATACAGGCATGGTTCCAAAACAAAAGTTGTTCAGTATGATGGGCCGCTTCTTTTCACAAGGACATTGAGGATCTGGAGTACCTTATGTAGACCACCAGGTTTACCATCAGGAGCCCAGCTAAACTATAAGAGATACAGGCATGGTTCAAAACAAAAGTTGTTCAGTATGATGGGCCGCTTCTTTTCACAAGGACATTGAGGATCTGGAGTACCTTATGTAGACCACCAGGTGTACCACCAGGAGCCCAGCTAAACTATTAGAGATACAGGCATGGTTCCAAAACAAAAGTTGTTCAGTATGATGGGCCGCTTCTTTTCACAAGGACATTGAGGATCTGGAGTACCTTATGTAGACCACCAGGTGTACCACCAGGAGCCCAGCTAAACTATTAGAGATACAGGCATGGTTCCAAAACAAAAGTTTTTCAGTATGATGGGCCGCTTCTTTTCAGAATGACATTGAGGATCTGGAGTACCTTATGTAGACCACCAGGTGTACCATCAGGAGCCCAGCTAAACTATAAGAGATACAGGCATGGTTCAAAACAAAAGTTGTTCAGTATGATGGGCCGCTTCTTTTCACAAGGACATTGAGGATCTGGAGTACCTTATGTAGACCACCAGGTGTACCACCAGGAGCCCAGCTAAACTATTAGAGATACAGGCATGGTTCCAAAACAAAAGTTGTTCAGTATGATGGGCCGCTTCTTTTCACAAGGACATTGAGGATCTGGAGTACCTTATGTTGACCACCAGGTGTACCACCAGGAGCCCAGCTAAACTATTAGAGATACAGGCATGGTTCCAAAACAAAAGTTTTTCAGTATGATGGGCCGCTTCTTTTCAGAAGGACATTGAGGATCTGGAGTACCTTATGTAGACCACCAGGTGTACCATCAGGAGCCCACCTTAACTATTAGAGATACAGGCATGGTTCAAAACAAAAGTTGTTCAGTATGATGGGCCGCTTCTTTTCACAAGGACATTGAGGATCTGGAGTACCTTATGTAGACCACCAGGTGTACCATCAGGAGCCCACCTAAACTATTAGAGATACAGAAATGGTTACAAAACGAAAGTTGACCAGTATGATGGGCCGCTTCTTTTCACAGGGACATTGAGGATCTGGAGTACCTTATGTAGACCACCAGGAGTACCACCAGGAGCCCAGATAAACTATTAGAGATACAGGCTCGGTTCCAAAACAAAAGTTGTTCAGTATGATGGGCCGCTTCTTTTCACAAGGACATTGAGGATCTGGAGTACCTTATGTAGACCACCAGGTGTACCATCAGGAGCCCAGCTAAACTATTAGAGATACAGGCATGGTTCAAAACAAAAGTTGTTCAGTATGATGGGCCGCTTCTTTTCACAAGGACATTGAGGATCCGGAGTATTTTATGTAGACCACCAGGTGTACCATCAGGAGCCCACCTAAACCTGAACCTGTTTCTAAAAAAACTATCTAACGCGGACGAAGTCGCGGGTAAAAGCTAGTTTATTTATGAAAATAAATATTGAAATTGAAATTAAAACTTTATGTGTATATTGAATAGGTGTTACCTGGACGCGTGAATCCCGATGGAGGCCAATTTTCTGTCATGCACCCAGACACCAGTGTGTTCAGACCTGAAAAACCAAAGTGTTGCTACCATACTAATATTATGTAACGGCTGTTGAGGAGAGGAGCTATTGGCTGGCGAGATGAGCAGTGTATAGCGAAGTGGTGTGGAGCGATGTAATACAAAGAGGTGGGGTGTGGTGAGGTGCGGAGGTGAGGTGAGCATAGACATTTGTGTCTATGGAGGAGAGGAGGCGAGGAGAGCATAGAGGCGAGTCAAAAATGACGTTTGATTCGAATTTGGAGTTTGGTGTGACAGCGGCGTTTTTTTTCACTTTTTCGTAAAATTGAGAAATTGTTTTGGAAAATATTATCGAATATAAAGCATTGTGATTCCAAGAAACTCTTTTATTCGCTTAAATATCCTGACGATAATAATTTTTAACTTTTTTGAAAAACATTTTTACTTTTCCTTACATCAGAAGGAATGTAAGCTCTATTTATTTTGGAATGACTAATCATGTAAACCAACTTTGTATGTAACTGACCCTTGCAAGCTGTCAGTTACATACAAAGTTTGTTTACATTATTAGTCATCCTTAAATAAACAGAGTTTATACTATCTTATGCTTACGAAGTCGCGGGTAAATGCTAGTAGAAAAATAAGGCTTCAAATTTTTTCTTTCGACGTTACTACGTCCGTGTTGTGACTACCACTCTTTACTTATATGGTCTAAACTGAATCAGTATAGTATAAATTGATATACCTGGTAGCAAAGATGCCGAGCTTGGAACACATCCTGATTACAGTCTCTTCTAAGCTGTTCACGTACCATTTGACACTTGTCCGGAAATGCTTCAGGTTTATTACCGGGTAGGCAACCAGTTGGCCTGAAAAGGAAAACAACCAAATTGTATGAAAAAAATATCTCCAGTTCTTCTGCAGCAGCGCGGGCTATTTTTGTCAAAATACTATTGACGGCGTCCCGCGGCGTAGGCGCAACCCATCCGCACACGACGACACCTTGCTGTATTATAGCTACTTAGGCAAAATTCAATAGCATAATATTGTCAAGACGCACCGACTCACGCGCGGGTGGCTGCGCGTGCAGTCCGCATAAACCTTTATAAGGCGATGGGAAGAATGTTACTACCTAAAATTGAACCGAACTGCCCGCATTAGATTTCAAAACCAATGAAAAAAATTGTCATGCTCTGCCCGTTAAAGGGTCGGAGCATTGGGCCTAAGGCCTGTTGCCCCTTAAAATATATGAAGCTAATATTTCATACATCCTGTAGTATTCAGAATAGGTACCAATCACACTGGAAGTTGGTCCATAAAGTATAGTGTACATTATATGGTACCTGGTCCATGAAAAGTGATAAGTCCCCCTCTATTTGTTTTCCTGAAGTCAGCGCCAAGTTCTTTCAGCCTCTCAATTTCTTCAAATGGGGTTTCATCTCTTATTCCTGTAAGAAAAAAAAATGAATTTATTAATGATTTGAAATAGGGGATAAATATTAGCCAATTAGAATTAGGCGGTGAATATAAACTAGCTATCTTTGAGAAGAGAAATTCATGAATTGAACTTCAGAGTGCCAGGGAGTAACATATTTTTTCTTACAAAGAGACAGACAGACAGAAACACTTTTTTGCTCACATTAATAATTTATAACTTTAATAAATATACAAGAACAAAAACAAACGTCACAATATAAGCAAAAGAGGCTTAATCACTTAAAGCAATGTTTTTCAGGCTAACCTGCACACTAAGTAAAAAATTAAAAAAATTCACACCATATTATTTACAGTGTGACACATAACAGACAGAAAAATTCATCAAATTAACATACATACATACATACATACATAAATCACGCCTCTTTCCCGGAGGGGTAGGCAGAGACTACTTCCTTCCACTTACTACGATCCTGGCATACTTCTTTCGCCTCCTCCACATTCATCAATCTCTTCATGCATGCTCGTCGGTTTAGGGTACTCTTGACCTGACCTTTCTTTAGCACGTCCCCGATTTGATCAAGGTACGTTCGTCGAGGTCTTCCCCTTCCGACGTTCCCATCCACACTTGCCATATACACCTGTTTCGTTAATCTTCTTTCATTCATCCTCTCTACATGACCAAACCATCTAAGCATACCCTTTTCTACACCAGTCACTACGTCTTCTTTTATACCACAACGTTCCCTTATCACGCTATTCCTTATTCTGTCACTCAATTTTACGTCAATCATACTTCTTAACGCTCTCATTTGTACTGCATTTAATCTACTTTCATGCTTTTTCTGCCATACCCAACTTTCACTCCCATACATAAGTGTCGGAACTAACACCCCTCTATGCACAGCCAGACGAGCCTTATCAGAGACTTTCTGGCTGTTCATAAAAGTGTGCAACGCTCCATTCACCATGTTGCCGGCATTCACCCTTCTTTCGATGTCACTTTCACACTTTCCATCTGATGTGAACATGGAGCCCAAATACACAAACTCTTTCACTTGTTCCACCCTCTCTTCTTCTATCATAATTTTACACTCTGTCATATTTTCCTCTTTCTCAAAAACCATTGCTTTCGTCTTACTTACATTCACTTTCATTCCTTTCTTTTTCAAAGCCTCAGTCATAATATTTACCATCTCCTGCAACCCTTCAGCCGACGACGCAAGGATAACTTGGTCGTCAGCATAGAGAAGACATTTGACGAGTAAACCATTCATTCTCAGACCACATTCACTCTCTTTCAAATCCGCCAAACAACTATCCATGAATAGATTGAACAGCCACGGTGACGCAACACATCCCTGTCTAACACCTTTCTCGATGTTAAAAAGTTCACTGTACGCCCCGTTTATCCTGACACAAGCACTGGAATCCTTATATAAGGATTTCAGTGCTCGTATCAAGATACTGCTCACCCCATGCATGGATAGTGCCGACCACAATTCATTCCTCACCACTCTGTCATAGGCCTTTTCCAAATCCACGAATGCGCAATAGACTTTCTGGTTTTTGGCCAGGAATTTTTCAGCTATGCAGCGCAAGGAAAAGACCTGATCCGTACATCCCATCCCCTTACGAAATCCTGCCTGAGCATCCCATACTTTCTCATCCGTTTCTTTCATCACTCTTTCAATCAACACCTTTGCATACAGTTTGCCGACGACACTGAGGAGGCTTATACCGCGGTAATTTTTGCAGTCCAGCTGTGACCCTTTTCCTTTATATAATGGCACTATTACAGCCTTGCACCAATCAGTTGGCACTCGACCGCTTCTCCAACAAAGGTTAAAAAGGAGGTACAGCTGACTAGCCACAACGCCTTCGCCAGCCTTCAGCATTTCGAGCGACACTCTATCATACCCTGCAGCTTTACCAGATTTCATACTTTTTAACGCTTTCACAATCTCATCCATTTCAATCTCATTTTCGTTCTCAATTTCATTCACTTCTGCAGTAGTTATCAAATTAACAAAACACAATATTAAATTAATATCAAACAGCTCAATTATTTACACAAGGTGTTGAGGCTAGCGCTTTAACTAGGTATAACATTAACAGCCACAACAGTCCACTGCTGAACATGGGTCTTCCCCTATTGGGAGGTATTGCCATACTACACTTGGCAAGCAGATTGGCGGATGCAGTACAAAATGATTTATTTCTTATTTATTTATTTTTCTAAATATTTACAGACAAGCCAAACATGTAAGCCTTAATTACATCTCAGTATATTATTAATTTATTATTAACTAAGATCTAAATATACTATGCTACTTCTTGTAAATGATGCATTGACAGGGAAATCGGCTACTTCTTCTAAATGATGCATACACAGGGAAAACTGCTGCTCATTCCCTGGTTAAATTCCCTTAGTTGCTTTTTATGACACCCATAGGTAAAATTGGGGGAAGTACAAATTGTACAATTTTTCTATCAGAAGCAAAGTTATCATGGGATTAAGCCTATACTGGTCACAAATGTAATAATTGAAGTATGGAAAACCAGTATAATTAACATATTGATCCCTTGAATAGGTAAATAAGATGCATGAAAACAAAATACAAAGTGAGGATTGAGAAGGGAGTTTTTGGGAACGAGAGTAATCTAGCCTAACCTAAAAAACTTTGTTATTGTGTGGTGGGCCTCCACTGTTTTATCATAACGAACAGACTTACCCACAGTATAAATCGGTTTGTGTTCTACAAGTATTAATGTGTCGTAATTTTTGTCCGATCCTTTTCGCATCGCCTCGATATGTTTTCTGGCCAGACTCTGTTGTATTTTAAATGTAGTGTCGTAGGACGTAAGACCTAACCGCCAAACTTTCACAACCATCTTTACAGTAATTTTAGCGTAGTTTTTGTATTTTCTAAGTATTTTATAACTTTTTTGTCATTTTTTTACTAAACTAAATAAAAACAAACAAATGAATTCGACTTTGTGACAGCGCAAACACAACACATGATTTTGACAGCTATGTTTGGTAGTTTTTTTAATAACTTTGGTAGAATTTTAGTTTTAATTAGGGTATCCTTGGTAGAAAGAGATAACGCAATACAAATGGATTGTGTTTCTCTTTCGCACGGAATCTAAGTGTCATCTGATGGTGCTGCAAACACAAAAGGAATTCACGAAGATATTATATTTTTTGAGAGTATACATGTATGTATTCAAATATAGACTGTATTTTAAAGTAGAATTAATTTGTAGATCGCAGACAAGGGTTAGTTGACACAAAAGTATATAAGTATAAAGAGACAAATAACAATTAATACTAAGCTAAAATAAACTAGTATTAGTTCATGCTTAGGCAAAGAATAAATTAAAATACTAAAGTTGGTTTAGGATTATATTGACTCTTTAGCCACAACTGCAGCTAAAAAACTCGGAGATCTCTCAAAGGTCTATGAGAGGACTCCGATATTTTACACCAGTACAGCTTTTACAACTTTACCAAGCTCAAGTCAGTTCCTGCATGGAGGATTACTGTCACCAATGGGATGGATCTGCCAAATACCAGCTGGCAGCCCTCGACTCGATTGAGAAGCGCGCCAAGAAACTCATTGCTGATAGGACACTTATTGACGCAAAGTTGCAGAGCCTCGAATACCGTGTCGCAAAGTAGCTTGCATGTCAGTGTTCTACAGGATACATTTCGGGGAGTGTGCACAGTCTCTCCATGACCTAGTACCTCCGTCACCATTCCATCTCCGGGGCACGTGACGCCGGTTGGGATTCCACCCTTATATCGTAGACATCCCGCAAATTCGCACAAAGCGCTTTGCTTCTATATTTTTAATGCGAACTGCTAAAGAGTGGGACTCCCTGCCTGCGGATCTGTTTCCGGAACGTTACAACCTGGGCCTTTCAAGGCGAGAGTGAATAGGCATTATCTAGGTGAGGTGACCATGTTCCTACAACGTCTGCATCGTCACTTAACATCAGGTGAGATGGAAGACAAATGCTTACCTATTTTTTATAAAAAAAAAGGATTCCGTACCCAAAGGGTCAAATTATCGCCGATAAGTTTTCGCTATCGGTCACTAGTAAAATTTCACCCTATATTTATTATTGTGATCTGTCTTTTATTGAGCTGTTTGGGTTTGCATCACTAATTTACATTTTTCTTCGTGGTTTGGTGGCCGCGTCGTAAAAAAATCATTTCATACTAAAGTCACTGAGGTTTTCCTGATTTCCACCAGCCAGTCACATCAGCAACTAGTGAGTGCTACGTGACTTTTTAGCAGATCACCATGGCCGGTTAGTATTTATTTTTTCATACATAACATACATTCTAAATTCGAAATCCGGTATTTTTCGATACACGATTTTCTGATAAGATTTTTTCATAACGCTTTCGTTTCGATACTCTTATCTTGAATGAATTAAATATTAACAAAACGTGCATTTTACATATTACGGCGTACTTTCAAAGTGAATGTTTGTTTATTTAAAGTTACCTCGGCAACTTGTTAACCTTTGATCCTGTTTTGAATTCCATTGGTTGTTGATCACTTTGTTGATACTGTAAATTAACTTCTATTTGTGAAGGTCGACACTGACCTCCCGGCACTAAAGCGCCTATAATCCATGATCTATTCATCAATCAACTCAAAATAAACTAAAGGGTTTAACTAACTACCATATGACCTTATGATTAGCTTTTGAAATGTCTGACATGTCTTACTCAAGTCTTATTTTATAATTATTCTCTTTGAATTAAACCCTTTGACTACCATTGGCTCCAGAGCCATAGACTTTGAACCTTTGTCCTTACTACCTGCAAATTAAATTTAAAATATAATAAAGCGGGGGCAGGGGTACTATCTGCTACGCCATCAGGCCAGCCAAAAGTCAAAGATTTAATCATGGACTCAAATATGGTACAAAAACCCATTGAAAGGAACCAAATGAAATGTGTCATATAAAGATGGTTTAATTTATTTGCCGATCAACTTAAATTTTATGGAATTGTACCAGCTGTTACCCGCGTAAGTGGTGATAAAAACTATCCTATGTGTTAATCCATGTTACCTTCTATATGTGTGCCAAATTTCATTACAATTGGTTTAGTACTTTTTGCATGATGAAGTATCAAACAAACAAACAAACAAATAATCAAACATACAAACTTTCGCATTCATAATATTACTCGGAGTCACATGTTTGTTAAATGAAAAGTTTGTGGGCACATAAAGATTCTGTGGGTCTTGATGGTCTTGACACAACTTATTCGTAAATTGTTGTGGAGAGAAGAGAGAGAGAGGCTTTATCCATAAAATCTCATCAGCATCACCTAAGTTGGCGGCCTGTCGGATACATACATACATCACGTCTTTATTTCTTGCGGAGTAGGCAGAGCGTAAACGGCCGCAAAAAACGGACATTTACACCACGTCTGACAACATTTGAGGGTCATTCGGATAATTGTGTATCGCCATAGTAACAGGTGAAATTCATACTCAATATCAACAGCCATTTTTCCAACATTCATAATATCAACACCATAAGATCGACAACTCATGTTGTCAGCCCATCGCCTAAAATTGCAATACACACCCTCGAGTCCCTTCGTCGCCTCTTACGACACCCACGGGAAAGAAATGGGGTGATGCTATTCTAAGCCGGCATTACACGGCAAAATCTACATAGGAACCATCACTGCACGACATTAATAATTGTTGTGCATAATTATTATGCACAACACGAATATGCCCGACAAGGTTATTTAAGACACAGTCATTGGATTATAAACATGTTATCTTTACGCTGAGATGACATTCATTTAGTATTTTAGTAGGGCCCCGATCCGACCCTATTCACCTAAAAAGTTTGTCTCTTTTGTTCGCGCTGCACCAGAGAGAAACAGACAATCATTTTTCGCTCAAGTTTTCGCAAGATTTCACGGATTTTCCGACATATAAACTAAAGAAATGCCGTTACAATGTGTAATTTAAGTATTCGTATTAGAAATGGTAGGTATGTATCCAAATTAAAGCATATTTTATTGTGATAACTTTAAAACCATAGACGTAAAATTGAAAAAAAAAACGAGGTTTTTTCTATCGAGTAGAGTATTACTGCGTGTAAGTAAGCGTGTAACTGATAAGTACCTATATGTTATCTGTTAGATCCTCGACAGTCACATACATTTTTTTCAGCATTTATTGGCTGTAGGTAATTGTCTAAATATAACTGGTTTAAAGATCTTGCTCGCGCTAAATCCTCACCTCAAAATATTTAATCTTATTAAAGATCCTTATTTCAGCAGTAAAAAATTTGTACCGCTCGGATTTCAGGACACTACTTGCGTTAGGCATATCATGACCTACATCAGCGTAAGGCTCTTTGGCAGCTTTGCTCACACTTTCCATTCACATCTGAAAATGCTGTAGGTCATCCAAAACCGTTTCATGCGCATAGCTACCGGGGCGCCCTGCGTTCTTGCTGAACGCCAACCTCCATATCGACTTAGGTCTCCCTACCATAAAAGCCTATATGAGGAAAGTGTCTCATCGCTTCTTCGACAGCGCTCCCCACCATGAAACTTCCTTAATTGTTGCCGCATCTAACTACTTCCCCCATCCAACGTCGCGTCTTAAGCGCCGGCCCGGACACGTCCTTACGACTGATCATGACGATATCACAATAACCGCTGCTGCAGTCATTGCGAGTACGTCTCTTATTTGTTCCCCCCAAAGGCGCGATTGGGCTGGTTGTCTGAACACATCAACTTCTCTGGTTGTTCCCCACCAACCAGTCAGGTGTAGGTTTTAAAGCCTCGGGGCTTAAATCGAAGGGTAAAAAACGGTACTATAAAATTTGACCCTAGCGTGAAATGGCCCTGGACTAAACGGTTTTTTCCATGGAAATGCATGAAAATAGATGAAATACGCTTTTAGATTAGACGGAGGACCGCGTTGCTCGAAATCTGAATTGTAAACTCCTTGATGACTATTCAAAATGTTGTGCTTTATTTTCACACGGATTAAATTAAAGGCCAGTCGTATGCGGTAAAATAATGATACTAAGCGGTGGAAGCCTAGGCTTCGTAAGGAGCCGCCTGGCTCGCGACCACCATCCCACCGAAGTCTGGCGCCAAGTAGCTTTCTGCGTTCCGTCAGTGTGTGGGAGTGCCAGTGCCTTAACAGGCTTCTTCTGGGTGAGCTCGCCCCATCTTAGTCTCTGTCACTGTCCTATGACCTAGACTAGAGTCAAGAGCAAACCCATCATTAATAAAAATAAATAAAAAAAAACAATCCGCCTTGCATCTACCTCTATGTACTTATCTTTTTCCTTTCTAGTTTTATTTATCCTCTTTGAATTTCTTTTCCAAAACGCTAAAGCAATGAGGTTGACGAATAAGATTTGAGTCGGCAAAATCAGACATCTTGGATGACAGTTGACAAACATTTCATTTGTTGTTTTGTGGAAAATATTATCGATTCTTGTTTCATCTTATTCCGATACTCCAATGCGTATCTATGATCAAAATCATATACATTTTGAATAGATAAATGTGCAACATTCGCCGGGCTTACTGCTTTTTTTTATTCATTGGAGCGCTGCTACGGTGGACGAAATGGACTGAAATGTCAAGTTAATCAGACTAAGCAAAATCATGAGTTTCGTGTTTGGCTTTTGAACGACTGGAAGACCTACTGTCGATTACTACCTTGAGGATGGCAGCGACTATCAGTTTAGTGACCTTTAAGGCGCGCAGATGTGTTTTCAGACTTTCGTACGCATCAAGCAGGCTGCTTCAACCTTGTAGTTGCGCGTTTTCTGTGGAAGGTAAGATGGTTGTCGTCGTAAGGTAATGCTACGTTCATACTATGCACCTTCTCCTGCCGCTACCGCGAATATTGCTCGAAATACTTCCGCGGAAGTATCAACGTGAGTGTTCACTTCGGGCATACTCTTCTCGCAGCAATACGAGTGAGCGAGATAGTAAAACATTCGACTCTCGGTCATGCTGCCGTTCCTTTGACTCGCGCACGAAAAGCCGACACTCGCGGGAGCACGGGAAGTGATGACGAGTAGCAGTGCGAGTCACCTGTTTACATGCTCGCGCTCCCCACTTCCCTTAAATTATTAATAACAAAATTAGCTAGGGCAGCTTAGGGCCTAGAAAGATTGTTTATTTAGAGTAGGAGCACTTCTGGGCAGGTTTTTTGGGGGGTTTTTCCTGTTCAGGGGGTCCGGTTAATTATACGCATGTAAATAACACGCTTTGGAAATCTTGACTAAAATTTGAAACAAATGTCGTTTACAAATGGTGGTGGTGTACAGTTACGTGCTGTGTAATTAACCTGGCCAGCTCCGAGGCAGTGCCTTTATTTTTATTTTTTTTATCCCGCCCGAGCCGGTTTTCTATTAGGACAATACAAAATTGTTATAAAAAGAAGAAAATTGCGTTATGCAAATTTCTTTTTTTTACAATGACCGATTATGACGTCAATAAGTGATAATGCTATCCTACATTGAATAAAGTTATTTCATTTTCATTTTCTTACCATTTCCCTGCCCTGCTAAAGGTATTGTGTGAACTTGCTATAAGATGCTATGTTCTACTTGCCCTCATCGAATTCATAAGTCGATGAAAACGTAATTTACCGATTATCCGCTGGAAGAGATTGAAGTACAAAGGACCTGCAATGCCCTATGTTATGAAACTACAGTCTACAAGTCTACAGGTGAAAGAAATTCTTAGTACATTGCGTAGCCGGTTATTCTTCCTGGTATCATAATCCTCACCGACTACGCAATCAACACCCTTTTCACCTGTTACCTGTAGTTTAATCATACTCAACAATTTTTTTCTATAACGACATTCTGTCTCTTCTTAAATAAGTTTTCGTATGTACTTGATTCTAGTCCAACGGCTTTACGATAAAATTACGTTTTCATCGAGTAGTGAATTTTTAAGGCAAGTGTAGTCGTGGACGGCCTCGATAGTGGCGCCACTTCAAAAAAAAAACCTCTTTATACCAACAATCTATCAGCATGTCCGTTGCTCAAGTTTATAGTATTATCCTTAAGTAAAATTAGAAGCTGCAAACTCAATGAAATATTCGCTGTAATTAAAGTTCCGGCAATTAATACCAAAAGATGGAAACGGTGCCGTTTTTAGGCACTTTTTGCCACATGAGCAACGGACATTCTGATAGATTGTTTATTTATAGAGAAAATATTTGTTTGTGAAGTGGCGCCATTGTTGAGGCTTTTCATGACCACACTCTCCTTGAGTAATGAGGACAGCCACATTAGCTTTTTGGTAGTTCTCAGCACATTTAAGGCACGGATCATTTTCGGGTTTAACTACCGGTATAATATTCGGAGCGCAGTGCAAGTTGTTGCATTCACACATCTGCTAATTACCTACCTGCTGGGCTAACATTCGTGGCACGATAATTTATGTCATCGCATTATCTCATCCATTGCTCACTTCACTGTGAATAATTTCCGTTATTTATTCCTACTGAAGTACTGCGCGCATGAGATGAAAAACTATGTCATGGCACGCAGGTTAGGGTGATGCTATTCTTAGCCGGCATCATACTGCGCCGGCCCCAATCAGGCGGTAATAGAGATGGGCTGATTAGGTACTACCATAGAGTAGAAATCACGCAGTATTATTATCTATTCTTATGGAACTACTAACTTAATGAGATAACAATAGGCGTAACATTAATTATTATTAGGTACCTACTGCAAGATTAGATTTCCTTTGAGGAAACCGCGTAGATTAATTTAAGTAAAAATTTCTGCTTGTGTTTACAAAATGATTTAAACCATACACAGCACAGATGTATTAATCAGTTGAGATGACATTATGTCTGGTTGTGAAGGCCAAATCTCCACGCTTTATCTTTGTGAAAGTTAACTATCTATTAACAATATAAATATTTGCGTGAAGCGTTATCATTTTCAAGCTATTTATTTATTACTCTACCTATACTGTAAACTTTACCTACTTACTATGAGATCTCTCTTTTCTTGTGGGACACCGAGTCGTCCAACGACCCGATGAACCCTGGTGTCAGAGTTTTTTAACCGCCTACTACCACTAGTAGGCCTCTGACATGGTTGTGTTACGACCGCCGTCTAAGTAATCATAGACAGCAAACGGGGCCGACGGCTTAACGTGCCCTCCGAAGCACGGAACCATTTCTTTTCGGACAATCAGTTGGTTCACCCTACAATGTCCTAACCAGACCGGGAACATATTCACAAAGTGATAAATATCAACCTTGAGTGTCCCACCGAGAATCGAACCCGGAACCTTTGCGTCGCAGGCAGTCGCACTACCACTGCGCCACTTCGGCCGTCACTATGAGATAAAAAATACAATCAACACTTTTTTATTTTGAAGAATGTACGTGCCTACCAAAATACAGGATCATTTCATGAGGTTTCGGAAAACAAGACGATTTGGCTTGAACGAACTTGTGCCTGTTATGCCGTGTGATGCCGGCTCAGAATAGCATCAAATCATTTCTTTCCCGTGGGTGTCGTAAGAGGCGACTAAGGGACTCGAGGGTGTGTATTGCAATTTAGGCGATAGGCTGACAACCTACGGCGATACACAATTTTCCGAATGACCCTCAAATGTTTGTCAGACGTGGCGTAAATGTCCGTTTTTTGCAGCCGTTTACGCTCTGCCTACCCCGCAAGGGATTATAGGCGTGATACATACACATATCACGCCTATTATCCCTTACGGGGTAGCCAGAGCGTTAGCGACCGTAAAACGGATATTAACACCACGTCTAACAAAAGTTTGAGGGTCAATCAGATAACTCTGTATCACTATAGTAACAGGTTGTCAGCCCATCGCCTAAAATTGCAATACACATCTAACCCTCGAGTCCCTTAGTCGGCTCTAAGGGACTCGTCTCTTAGTCTACTCTTAGTAGTTAGTGCAAGACGTTGTTTTCACAGACATTGCGACTAAGAAATAATTACTGCTCATTCCCTCGGGAATTATCCATTAGTCGCCTTTTACAACCCCTTTGGATTGAAACGGCGTGGTGCTTTTCCGTCCCCGCACCACACGTTCGGCATGAAAGATGGTTCCGTGCTTCGGAGGGCACGTTTTTGGCGAGAAGGTTGCCTGACGATGGATATAATTGAAACTCTTCCTTGAATGTAGTACAAGTTGTATTTCTGTGTCACAAATAGTGATTGCTTTAATAATAATCTAATAATTACAATTTGCTCAATCGAGAGAGTCAGGAAGATGAGAAAATCCCTCTATTAGCATGACATCTTATTCTTAATGTCAGTTTGACGTCTAAGTAAAACTATGTACAATAAAAAGGTCAGCGCCTAAGGAGGTCGCTACATCACCCCCCCACGGAGAGAGACAAACAAGTCTCTGGTCATTAAAAACGGAACCTCACCCGTCTACCATATCGAGTGGTGTAAGACGGAGGCGGAGCAGAGGGTGAAGAAGTTGCCCGAGTTGGCAAAGCAGAAACTGCCAAAGGCAACTGAGCTGCTGACGAAGGCTGAGCTGCAGCACTAGGCGCAGGTATCAGTGAAATTGCGGGTTCAGTTGGAATTGCAGGAGAAACAGTAGAATGCCGTTCTATAAAAGCAGGTTTGACCCTATCAACGCTCACCGAAACCTTCCTACCGTTGATGTCAACCGTTAGGGTTTTGCCATCACTGGAGCGATCGAGAATTGGAAACGGCCCGTTATATGGCGGTTGTAAGGAGCGCCGAACAGTATCATCACGTAGATAAACGTGGGATGATGAGGAAAGATCCTTGAAAATGAATGGAGAAGAAGAACTGCCGTGCCGAGATGCTGGGACAGGTCGAATTTCCGACATATGTCTCCGCAATTGAACGACTAAGTCAGCTGGATCTTCGAGCTTCTTGGGATCAGGACTGCTGACCAAGATTTCACCAGGAAGCCGCAAGGTCTCGCCGTAAAGGAGTTCGGCCACCGACGCACTTAAATCCTCTTTGAAAGCAGTACGCATCCCCAAAAGGACAAGAGGCAAAGCGCTCAACCATTCACCACCGTGACACATAAGAGCTGATTTAAGCTGCCGGTGGACGCGCTCGATCATACCGTTTGCTTGTGGATGATACGCTGTGGTTCGAATACGCTTTGTGGTGAAAATGGCCATCAATCGACGAAACAGATCGGACTCAAACTGAGCACCCTGGTCGCTTGTAACAAGTGATGGCACACCGAATCTTGATATCCACTGCTGAATAAAAGTGTCCGCTACCTCCACTGCCGTTATGCTCTGCAAAGGCCAGACCTCTGGCCACCTCGTTACTCTGTCTATGGCAGTTAAGCAATAACGATATCCTTTGCAGGGAGGTAGAGGCCCAATGATGTCGATGTGGACATGCAGGAAACGACCAGAGGGCATCTCGAAACCACCGAGTGGAGCACTGTTATGCCTAGTGACCTTGCTACGTTGGCATGGCTGGCAAGTGCGAGCCCACAGTTTGCAGTCTTTATTGACTGAGGGCCAGACGTAACGATCTGTTACCAGCCGTGTCGAAGCACGTGCGCCGGGGTGACTCAAGTTATGAAACTTGTCAAACACCGCACGACGGAATGGAGGGGTCAGATATGGACGAGGTTTGCCAGATGAAACATCGCAGGTGACGGAGGTGTTAGAGCCCGGAATCACAGATTACCTAATAGTTACTACGTAACAGATAAATCACTCCAAGGAAAAATGTCAATACCTACTGCTATAATAACCTACTCTTTTGAGTAGCTAGTCGCTGCAAGCCAAAACGAACCAAAACTCACGAACATAAAGTTAACTTTCCTCTGTAGTTGCGCGCCGCCATGTGCTGAGGGTGGATTGCCAGGGCTGCCTCTTTCGATATTTAAGTCAGTAGGTATTTACTGAACACTTTATAAATGAAAGAAAAAAATATTTTTACTGTTTTGACATGTTTTATTTTTTAATTATATTATAATATAAAAAAGATAAGTTCTTGTCTCTTCTCCTGCTGGATCTGCATCCTTCAACTGCACATAGTGTGCCACTTTTATTATTATTACTAGTCGCCACTCGCCATGTTAAGTTACCAAGTTACAAATAACGAACGTCGGGCTACAAGTCTCGTTACACAAAATATTTTCGCGCGTACGGACGCTCAACGCGGCTGTCGACAACCCACTGAGCTACGGGCAGCCGGCTGCCCGGCGGCTGGTAGGTACTTATCGCGCGCAAGTACATGGAGTGAAAGAGGCCTGCCGGAATAGTGATTGGCGTAAGTTGAAGGCTAGAACCAAGACGACGTAACTCAGCAAGCTCCGGGTCCAATTCCTGCGACTTGGCAAGCGCCTCAAAGTCCAGGTCCAAAGTGATTGCGTCGACCCGGGACAACGCATCCGCGACGACGTTGTGTTCACCTTTTACGTATTGAATATCTGTCGTGAACTGACTGATGAACGACAGCTGGTTCAACTGCGGTGGAGGTAGTTTCTCCCGACGTTGAATGAAAGCGTACAGCAACGGCTTGTGGTCGGTAAAAATGGTTGTATGTTGCACCTCCAAAATGTGCCGAAAATGCTGAACGCTTTCATACACCGCAAGTAACTCTCGGTAGTAAGCAGGCCACTGAGCTTGTTGTGCGGTTAACTTTTTGCTAAAGAATGCAAGAGGAGCCCAGTCTGTACCGATGCGCTGCTGCAGGCAAGCTCCAACATGGATGCTGGATGCGTCGGTAAATAGACCAAGCTTGGCACCAGCAATAGGATGATGAAGCAGCGTTGCATCAGAGAGACTTCTCTTGCATTCCTCGAAGTTATGCAGAAGCTCGGGTGTCCATGGATATGGTTTTGAACCCTTGCTGTTAGTTGCCGCTAACGTGTCAATCAGTGGGGCCTGGAATTTCGCAGCTTGAGGTATGAAACGCCTGTAGAAATTCAACATGCCGAGGAATCTGCGCATGCCTTGAACAGTTTTAGGCGGTGCAAAATTCTGAAGCACCTGTATACGATCCTGTGGAGGACGTGTACCGTCAGCACTGATGTGATAACCGAGGAAAGTAACCTCACTAGCGCCAAAGGTACACTTTCCCGGGTTGAGCACTACACCGTATTCCTGTAGGCGCTTGAAAAGGATCCGAAGGTGCTCTCTGTGTGAGGCCTCGTCTGGAGAAAAGATGAGGATGTCGTCAATGTAAGGAAAGCAAAAATCAAGACCCCGAGTGACCTCATCAATGAACCGCTGAAAGGTTTGACCAGCGTTACGCAATCCGAATGTCATGAAAGGGAACTCGAAGAGGCCAAACGGAGTAATGATGGCTGTCTTCACAATATCTTCCTCTCTGACGGGTATTTGATGATAAGCCTTCACAAGATCCAGAGTGCTGAACACCTTCGCTCCTGTGAGGTTATGGGCAAAGTCATGGATATGACGAACGGGGTATTTGTCCGGGATTGTTCTGGCATTCAGGGCGCGATAGTCGCCACATGGACGCCAGGTGTTGTCTTTCTTATGAGTCATGTGTAATGGAGATGACCAAGCGCTTTTGGATGGTCTCGCTGTTCCGGTCCGCACCATGTCCTCGAATTCTTTTTTAGCATCAACGAGCTTCTGAGGTGCTAAACGGCGCGGGCGGCATGAGACGGGAGGACCATCGGTCGTCTGAATATAGTGCACAGTGTCGTGTTTGACAATTCTAGGAAAACCAGGTGGCCGAGTAATGTCTGGGAATTCAGACAGAAGTTCAGTATAGGGTGAACTTCCAGATACAACGGCTTTGACACTGGGCTGTTCGAAATTAGCCCTGAAGGCGATTGCACACAAACCAGTAGTGTTGTCAATCAGCCTTTTGTTGCGACAGTCAGGTAAAAGATTATAATGCGCCAAGAAGTCGGCTCCTATTATAGCTTTTTGCACATCAGCAACGACGAACTGCCAAACGAACTCTCGACGTAGCCCTAGATTAAGATGAAGATTAATTGTACCGAAGGTTCTTATTTTGGAATCGTTCGCAGCACTGAGCTCATAATCAGTGTTTTGCGGTCGACGTGGGAGCCAGGTATGTGGATAGCAACACAAGTCGGAGCCGGTATCAACTAGAAATTGACGTTTCGTTATCTTGTCAGTAATAAAGAGGCGACGGCTGACAGGAGAGCAAACAGTTGCCGCCGCTACTGATTGCACCTGGGGTTTACCGATTTCATGTCACAGGGACCGTCACAGCGAACTGCTTTCTTACCAAATCGCCTATGATACCAGCAACGGCGGCTAGCATCAGGCGAAAATGAGCGCGATGATGATCGGGATGATGAACGTGAAAACCTGCCAGAACGCGAACGACTACGACCTTGGTAAAAACCCCGAGCGGACATTACATGAACCTGTTGAGTAAGCTCATCCATTCTCTTAGAAAGACTCTGAAACATGTCAGGAGTCGGTGCATTAGCCGCGTAGACAGAAAAAGATGGGGCAGACAGCTCGATAATTTTGTCAGCTAGATCTGACAATTTGTCTAGCGCTAGATCCGGCTGAGACACTAGAATCGCCTGAATGTTTTGAGGCAAACGCTGCAACCAAAGTTGCCGTATAATCTTTTCATCGGTGAAGGTAGATCCAGCCAGTGACTTAAGGTGTCGAAGAAACTGAGAGGGCTTCTTGTCACCAAGCTGAACATCACTAAGAAGCTGCCTGACCTTTTGCGTCTCTGAAATCGACAACCTATTAATGAGTTCAATCTTAAGAGTGTCATATCTTGTACCTGCCGCTATGGGGCGAGTAATGATGTCCTCTATTTCTCCTGCCAACTTGTGATCAAGGCCAATCACAACATAATTGTTCTTGGTTGTGTCAGAAACAATGCCCGCAAGTTCAAACTGGGCCTCGACCTGCGCAAACCACACCGCTGGCTTGTCAGGCCAAAATGGAGGCAGCTTAACTGAAACCGCAGAGACATCACCTTTCTGACGGCTAACCAACAGCTGCGTCTGCAACTGCTCCTTCTCCAACTGCAGTTCGCGCAACTGCGCTTCTAAACCCTCAGCCATTACAATTTATAATATTACAAATCTTAAAAAAAAAAATGAACATAAAATAAAATTGCAGAGTAGGAAACTCTCCTAGCCAAAAATGCACACTATGAAACTCCGCGGTGCTAATAACAATTTACCTACGAGAAGCGTAAATAAAACTTAAAACTAAATAGAAGCTAAACTTATAAAACGTAAAATATTCAAAATATAAAACTGCTTAAAAAAAAAATTTAGACCGGCACTATTCACGCGACGAAGTCCGAAAAAAAAATATTCACTGTTTCCTTGTCGATAGAGAACATAACCATGGGCGATGACAGCAGACCGCGCCGTGCGCGCGACGTTCAGCGATCTCGATGGTGCAACTCGCAGCAGAAGAGTAGAGACCATGCGCGGAGATCAACAGCAAACACGACGGGCGGGAACGGGCGGGTCAAAAATCCAACGATGTAGGCCCTTCAGCCTCAAACAAGACGAAGATCACGTCAGTGGTCACCACTTTGGCGAGAAGGTTGCCTGACGATGGATATAATTGAAACTCTTCCTTGAATGTAGTACAAGTTGTATTTCTGTGTCACAAATAGTGATTGCTTTAATAATAATCTAATAATTACAATTTGCTCAATCGAGAGAGTCAGGAAGATGAGAAAATCCCTCTATTAGCATGACATCTTATTCTTAATGTCAGTTTGACGTCTAAGTAAAACTATCTACACTAATATTATAAAGAGGAAAGATTTGATTGTTTGTTTGTTTGTTTGTTTGTTTGCATCGAATAGGCTCCGAAACTACTGGCCCGATTTTAAAAATTCTTTCACCATTAGAATTGTACATTATTCCTGATGAACATAGGCTATATTTTATACCAGAAAAAAATAGGGATCCGCGTGAAAATTTCGATAATGTAACCCAACGTGTGAAAAATTTACCAAAAAAATATCTTATATCGCGTACGCTGAGGAAATTATTGACAATAGAGCAAAGTGATGTACTACAGTTTTATTGAAGACATCAATATCTATAATAATGTCCGCGATACCGTATGTCTAACTATTACAGTTAAGCCACAATAACCACTTTTTTGTTTAAAAATGTAGAAATGTACCAAAAAAATATCTTATATCGGGTACGCTGTGGAAATTATTGACAATAGAGCAAAGTGATGTACTACAGTTTTATAAAGGACATCAATATCTATAATAATGTCCGCAATACCATATGTCTAACTATTATAGTTATGCCACAATAACTACTTTTTCATTCAAAAATTTACAAACTACGCCACATTATTCGTACCAGTGTAATGATTACATTTAATCATTACTGTACTAAAGGGTGTAAGGGATAGCCCTCCGAATACTGATAGGGTACATGCAGACCATGAAACTGAACAACTCTCCCCTAGGAACATATTTCAGGAAACGTAAAAAAACTGACTTCCCATAGTGAATGTAGTCAGCTGATTGTGATTTTGTATGGTAGGTAATTTTTTTGGCGTTTCCTGACATATGTTTCTAGGGGAAAGTTGTCCAGTTGTATGTTTCATGCACCCTATCAGTATTGTTTCATGCACACTGTCCCTTACTCGGTATAAAAAAGACGACAAAAAACATTAAATAATGCATTAAAAAAATCTACACCAAAATAATACATACATACACATATCACGCCTATTATCCCTTGCGCGGTAGGCAGAGCGTAAACGGCCGCAAAAACGGACATTTACGCCACGTCTGACATATGTTTGAGGGTCATTTGGAAAATTGTGTATCACCATAGTGATAGGTTGTCAGCCCATCGCCTAAAATTGCAATACATACCCTCAAGTCCCTAAGTCACCTCCTACGACTCCCACGGGAAAGAAATCGGGTGATGCTATTCTAAGCCGTCATCACACTTCACTATCACTACATAGTATAAAATAAAGTCGCTTCCCGTTTGGTGTCTCCTTATATCTTTAGAATTACCCAACGGATTTTGATGCGGTTTTTTTTATTAGATAGAGTAACTTGAGAGGAAGGTTTATAAGTATAATTTATTCCGGGAAATCGTCACATTCCCATGGGAAAACGGGTAGCCCAACTGGTAGGAAACTTATGACACCCTTTTGACACCTTTAAGGAGTAAAATTTCAAAAATGCTGAAACACGTATTTAATAATTTTAAGTTATGAGTGTTATCAGAAATGTTGAAACAGATCACATTTAAGATAAAAAACTTTCATACAAACTTTTAACCCCCTTTTCACCCATTTAAAGGCTAAAATTTCAAAAATGCTGAAACACGTGTTTAATTATTTTAAGTTATTAGTCTTATCACAAATTTTGAAACAGATCACATTCATTTCAAAAAACGAACTTTCATACAAACTTTTAACCCCCTTTTGACCCTATTAAGGGTTAAAATTTCAAATATGCTGAAACACGTGTTTAATTATTTTAAGTCCTAAGTCTAATCACTAATTTTGAAACGGATCACACTTAGGACAACGAACTTTCATACAAACTTTTAACCCCCTGTTCATCCCCTGGGGGATTTTAAAAAACGGAATTTTATCTTTATTAGTTGCTTCATTACATAAAAAACTTCAAGTCCAAGTTTTATCTCTCTAGCTTCAGTAGTTTAATATTTATACTATCACGAAAACTGAGAAAAGTAATATTTTAGTTCCATAATACAAACATAGATGTCGCTGTTAGTTTTCAACGCACTATCGTGATGTTTGTATTTGTTGATATAGCAGCAACAGAAATACAACATCTGTAAAAATTTCAACTGTCTAGGTATAACGGTTCAGGAGGTACAGCTTCGTAACTGTAGGACGGACGGACGCACAAACAGACGGACAGCCGAGCCTCAGTAATAGGGTTTTCGTTATCACCCTGTGGGTACTGAACTCTAAAAAATATTTTGAGATTATAAATACCTAAGTGTATATAATAGTAGCTGTAGGTAAGGATAAAAAATATATAATAAAAAACCTCCAATGTGAAAAAAGGGTGTAAAATTTAAAGTGCATTTATGTAAAAAATAATTGTCCACCCGTGCGAAGCCGGGACGGGCCGCTAGTGTACAATAAAAAGGTCAGCGCCTAAGGAGGTCGCTACACGTTATCGGGCGGTCGGAGGCCTTCTAGTAATAATAATAATAATATTCTTTATTGCACACAAAAATAACATCGACAAAATAAAATTAAACAAAGACAAATCACAGTACAATAAGGCGGCCTTAATGCTAGTAGTAGTAGGCGGTTGAAAAACTCTGACACCAGGGATAACCGGGTCGTTTGTTGGATCAGTTCTGACGGATGGCATGCCTAACTAAAGTGTCCAAAGGTGGTTCGTGGCTTTTTCGTAATGGCGGATGTGATTTGGTTTAGTTTTTCTTGTTTATTTGAGTGTTTGTTGAATAAATCTGATAGTGTTTTAAGCAACAAACTATTCTTAAACTTAACATTAAATAGGAAATTGTAACCAAGGCATATAATATCTGACATTGTGTAATAATGACGAGCGGATCACAACGTGGTGCAGAAAATTTACTATCACTTTTCTGTTACTACACAAACTGCGCAACACAGCCCCTAGTCTTAAGACTAGGTTCTCTGTGTTGTGGACTCTCCCTCGGCCTAATGCCACATACCTTACTAACTTACGAATTTTAAACTACAAAACTAACCTTACTCAGATGGCAAAATACGACTCTTCAAAAGAGTTGTGGCGCCAGTGGCTCTGCCACCGTTAAATAATAAATAATAAGTGTCTAAAATACTATTATCGTCAGGATATTTTAGCGAATAAAAGAGTTTCTTGGAATCACAATGCTTTATATTCGATTAATATTTTGCAAGACAATTTCTCAATTTTATACGAAAATAGTGTAAAAACACGCCGCTGTCACACTGAACCCAAATTCCAATCAAAACGTCATTTCTGTCTTGTCTCTATGCTCTCCTCGCCTCCTCTCCTCCATAGACACAAATGTCTATGCTCACCTCACCTCACCTCCGCACCTCACCGCACCCCACCTCTTTGTATTACATTGCTCCACACCACTTCGCTTTACACTGCTCATTTCGCCAGCCAATAGCTCCTCTCCTCACCAGCCGTTACAGTCGGCCATCCTGAAACCAATTGCACCGCAATTGGCGCAGGAAAAATCGTTAACTTTACAGCAGATAAATAAGATCATCCCCAAATACTACTTCCTCATCCATCACTTTGATCCACTGCATTCTATATCACTATCACCACAGTGTGGCTAACGGGACGCTTTAAGTATAAGCCAATAAAAGAGAAACCACTGCTTGTATTTACACATTACACTTATCTTTGCTAGCTTAGGTTAGGATTCAACTTATTGGGAATCCGACGTTTAAAAATTCAACTAAATGGGAATTCAACTTTATGGTCCGGAAGGTGATACCCTATCTCCTTGCCAACTGTACTATGATGCTACCCTATCTCCTTTACAGACTGTATTTACTAAAGTAGCAAATTTTGTTAAAGATGTTACTTATCTCAACTGTATCAACACTATTACTCTACCCTATCTCATCTCTATCGCTTGTCGTCTGCACCTCTTTCTCCCTACACCGCAGTAATTAAAAATCCCCGCTCACCTCAAAAACACATTGCTCAGCTCGTGTTATCATGTCGCCCTCGATCCGGTATATGGCACGCTGCTCAACATGCGATGTTACACACTTTCAAGTATCCTTCTCCATCGTGAATAATAGAACATACTAGCATAGTGCGTACAGCCATTGCTGTGCTGTCTATATCTCGCACACACGTCTTCTTGCGGCGTGCATCCTACAGCCACATTTACTAAGCTATTGCCTTGTCTTCAGCTACCTGTACTCCATAACCAGGCACTTAATCACAGGCATCTACGTCTTAAAAATTTCTCAAAGGTGTCATTTTCGAAAATTCGTCAACCCTTCTTGCTTCTTGGAAGTTGAAACCTTGATCGGATTGATAATGATCAAAAGCTGACAAGAATCTTTCATTTATTTTGTCTGGCGTCGAACATTGAAATGCTAGAGCATTAGCTTGCAGCTCGTCGATTAAACCCCGTATTATACAAGACACCGCCGCCCGTTCACTCAACTGCCATCGATTGAACATAGCCCAATTCTCTAGGTAGTATTTAGTCATAACCGGTTGCGTGTCATTGGGTACCATAGTACCCATGATATATATGTAAACTGTAAACTTCACTGGTCAATTTCTTATGTTGCATCATCTCTTCCAAAAGCGTAGCGTTTTCCATTCCTGCTACGTATATTCAGAAGATTCAAGTTTATTCAACAAAATGCGTGCCTGACCTTGCAGCTTCGTTTGCAAGATAAATGATTTCGTCTAATCACTCCAGTTGTAGGTAAATTTCCCCCCGTTGTTCAATTTTCTTAATCCAATTCTGAACATTCATATTCTGGTCTTCAGGGTCAAAATCAAGGCGAAGTTTAGCGGTGTTGAAATTTTCAATGGAATTCTATTCAGTACTGACTGCCTTCCTCATTTAACATAATTTGCAGGGCTATTCGTAGCGTTTTTGTGATCAAGCTTTCCAAATCTGGTCATTACTCACACACATTCCTGGTTTCTTCTTTTGCCGTACATACCGTCCAGATTTCTCGCCTGAACCCTCCTGCAGAATTTCCCTCATCCCGCTTCTGACTATTATCGTCAGGATATTTTAGCGAATAAAAGAGTTTCTTGGAATCACAATGCTTTATATTCGATTAATATTTTGCAAGACAATTTCTCAATTTTATACGAAAATAGTGTAAAAACACGCCGCTGTCACACTGAACCCAAATTCCAATCAAAACGTCATTTCTGTCTTGTCTCTATGCTCTCCTCGCCTCCTCTCCTCCATAGACACAAATGTCTATGCTCACCTCACCTCACCTCCGCACCTCACCGCACCCCACCTCTTTGTATTACATTGCTCCACACCACTTCGCTTTACACTGCTCATTTCGCCAGCCAATAGCTCCTCTCCTCACCAGCCGTTACAATACTTTTTTTGTTTCAGCTAAAAACAACCCGTACAGCAATTTGGTGAAAAATATTGAAATCAACGGCAAAACATACAGATATTACGATGTCACAGCTCTCGGCCCTAAATACGGTAAGAGTATTATCGAAATATTAATTTTCCAACCGCAAAAAATTTGAAGCGTTCAAACAACATTATTATTAACTAGCTGTTAACCGCGGCGTTGCCCGCGTAAAATAAAAACTATCCTATGTGTTAATCCATGTTACCTTCTATATGTGTGCCAAATTTCATTACAATCTGTTCATTAGTTTTTGCGTGAAGAAGTAACAAACAAACGTACAAACTTTCGCATTTATGATATTAGTAGGATAACAAAGCGCAAAAAACGAGGATATATTCGGAAAGAAAAATAACATTTTGTTTTCATGCCTTTTTGCTTTGGCATTTAGTAACATGGTCAGTTCAACGCCATCTACAGAGTTCTAGGAATACTGAATACCGTATTTTTAAAACACTTCTCGTGTTTCAAAAAATCTAGGAATACTACACTTTTTTTATTTCTTACTAGCTGTTACGCCTCGGCGTTGCCCGCATAACCCTCGAGTGGTGATAAAAACTATCCTATGTGTTAATCCATGTTACCTTCTATATGTGTGCCAAATTTCATTACAATCGGTTCAGTAGTTTTTGCGTGAAGAAGTAACAAAGAAACATACAAACTTTCGCATTTATAATATTAGTAGGATAAAGAAAACTCGCTATTGTTCTGTTTCAGACCGTCTGCCATACAGCATTCGAGTACTTCTCGAGTCGTGCGTAAGGAACTGCGACAACTTCCAGGTAATATCTCATTAAAATGGGTATTTTTGGATGCATTTAATTTAATTGGTGAATCCGATAAACACCTTATTTTTATGTATAATGATTTTTCATTATATCATCTAGATTCTTGTCGCAGGAAAACACGATTAAAGAAAGTTTGCTCGATAGATTTATTTTTCTAAGTTTGGTCTATTTTTACACTTTTTTGCGTAGTGAATAGCAATCTTATGAACATAACACATTATTTTTTGCGACTACGATACGTCTTTACATTACTAGATTCTAGTCGTATAGTTTTTTGATTACTTGTTTATTTGGTGAGAAATTTCCAAAAGAGTGAAAAACCGTCTAAATATGGCGATTCCGCTCTATTCTCACACACATGATTCGCTATAAGTGGGAAAGGGACGTTCAAAAGTTCGAGGCAGGCCCTTAATATCAATAGCCACAGCAGTTTCCTCTTATGCATCCTCATGACGCGGAACTTTCGCAATTTTTGAGGTTCCTCTCCTTATTAATGACTCGGTAAACTACTGAATTATAACAAAGCTATTACCGTGTTGAAGGTGTTGGAGAAAGATGTCCAGAATGTTCTGGAGTGGGAGAAGAATCAGGCCGTGGAGGGAGGTGTCGAGATCGCCTTCAAACCCGCCAGGGTTATCCTACAGGTATTCATTATTATGAACCCGAGCCACGCGTTACTGGCATTTAAATACACTTGCAAAATTGGCGGGCAAGGATTGAGCTGCGGTAGCCCAGATGGAAGAGGCGTCGCCACTAGTAATGCGAAAGTCGCAGGTTCAAATCCTGCCGGCGCTTGAAAAGATTTCAAAAAAAAAAAGATAAGTAAAAGAGTACTAAAGACGAAAAGTATATTCGCTAAATTTTTCTGCAACTGTTTCGTTTTCGATTCGGCTCTTCAGGTAAGGTAATCTGCATAAATGATTGGTATTCAGTGGCCTCAATTCGGGATATTAATTCTCTTTAACTTACCTTAAATTGGTGCTGTCACTTTACGTCAAATAGGTTTAGGAAAAGATAGGAGATATTTAAGTCATGTTATGTCTTATAATTTGACGCAAACTACTTGTTATCTGCCCATGTATAGCCCAGTATGGCTAGCTTTTCATGTTTCTAAAATATTAGTCGTTTATTTTTGGCATACAGTTGCTGGGCCATTAGCCGAACCCAATATACTATATTGTGTCATTTTAGGTATGTGCTAACATACTTTCGTTACAAAATAGAGACGCCGCCAATACTTACTCTGTGCTTTTGTTTTCAGTGCATAAAAACGTGTTTTAACACTATGCAAACTGTCACATAGACAATACTGGTATATTTGATAATATTATTATTATTATCTATTTATTTAAACATTTACAAAAAATAAAATTTGTCCGTGTGGTCTGATTTCGCCACTACCTACGGTGGCGCTGCTCGATACAAATAATAAAGTACATGCATACAGAGTTGTTTGTACCAGCGTTGAGCTCGCAAGTACAACCACGAGCAGCGGCTGTACCGTGCTTAATTAATTAATTTAATTAAAGATACTTTTATTTTATTACAACATTTTTTGAGTTTCCACAGTAACTCATATCAGCTGATCGTAAATTTTGTATGAAAAGATAAATATATATTTTTTAAGTATTTCGACCTATGTTCATTGGGGAAAGTTGTTCCTTTTCACCAGCCCGTTTTGAGCTTTCATTATCGGTCACAAGTAGAATTTCACCCTGCAAAGGTACTGCCCTCGTATTAAAAAAGGTACTAAAGATATTGTCTCGAAATATCCCTTTTGCCTAGAAAAAACTAAGGACAGGGCAAATATTGCATTTAAGGGCGGGGCACACCGGCTCCGTATCCGTTCCGTATCCAGCTCTCGTCCGTAGTCACGCACGAACTTATGACGTTGTAATGTATGGGACTGTATGAGATACGGCACACCGCACACCGTGCAGCACGGAACGGATACGCAACGCAAGCGGTGTGTCGTATCTCAAGTTCGTGCGTGACTACGGACGAGAGCTGGATACGGAACGGATACGGAGCCGGTGTGCCCCGCCCTTTATCGTTGAATCTATTTTAATTTTATTTGATTAAAACACGCTTTTTGTGTCCACACTAACAAGGGCAAACGACCAAATGTTATTTAACATAAATTACATATTCAATGTGTGTAATAGATACGTAAGTATTACGAAGTGTGAAAAGTAATGAGCGTTGAATTAAATACGTCACAGGACGTATTTAATCAACGAATAATATAAAGAGCTCAAAACGTAGGAATTGTAAATAAAAATAATATATCGTTTCTGCTGGGCGTAAGGCTACCCCAGGGTGGGTTTTATCGTATCTTAATAATTCCATGACGTGTGATGTAGGGTTGAAGTAGCATCAACACATTTCATTCTCGTGGGTGTAGTACGAGCACAGTACGAGGCGACTAAGGGAAACGAGGGTTCCATGTGTATTGGATTTTAGGCGATAGGCTGAAAAATAACAATAAACAACTTTCAGAATGACCCTCAAATGTTTTTTAGACGTGGCGTAAATGTTGTTTTTTTTTGTTTCTTGGCGGGATAAAAAAAATAAAGGCACTGCCTCAGGGCTAGCTAGGTTAATCACACGGCATGTAACCTTACGCCACCACCATCTAAAAACGACATTTGTTGTAAATTAAAGTCAAAGCGTGTAATTTACATACATACATACATGTATCACGCCTTTATCCCTTTCGGGGTAGGCAAACGGCCTTAAAAAAACGGACATTTACGCCACGTCTGACAAAAATTTGAGGGTCATTCGGAAAATTGTGTATCGCCATAGTGATAGGTTGTCGGCACATCGGCTAAAATTGCAATACACACCCTCAAGTCCCTTCGTCGTCTTTTACGACACCCATGGGAAAGAAATGGGGTGATGCTATTCTAAGCCGGCATCACACGGCAATTTACATGCGTATAATGGCCTCAATTCGGGATATAACTCCTCTTACCTTACCTTAAATTAGTGCTGTCACTTTCCGTCAAATAGGTTTAAAAAAGGATACGAGATATTTTAGTCGTGTCATGTCTCTTAATTTGACGCAAAATACGTGTTATCTGTCAAAATAAGGCGACGATGAAAACAATGGCGACTAAATTGACTAGGAATTGCGAAGAACCCATTGACATTTTTAAACATGACAGGACTTAGATATCTCCTATCCTTTTCTATAACTATTTGATGGAAAGTGACAGCACTAATTTAAGGTAAGTTAAGAGAATTGATATCCAGAATTGAGGGCAATAAACCGGTACATATGTTCCAGGACTTGACCGGCGTCCCAGCGGTGGTAGACTTTGCAGTGATGCGTGACGCTGTCAAAGACCTCGGCGGAAACGCTGACAAGATCAACCCCATCTGTCCGGCGGACTTGGTCATTGACCACTCTGTTCAGGTGGATTTCGCCAGAGCGTGAGTTATATTCAATTATTTCAATTACTAGCTGGTGATATTACTGTAGCGACTCCTGTGTCCGATATTATCAAACAACAGGCTACAATGATACAAGTGAAATTCGATGTTCATTGCGTAGTCGGTTAGTATGATACCGGGAATATCAACCGGTTACGCAATATACTACGAAATTCATCTGTCGACTTGTAGCCTGTAGTTTCCTAACATAGGCCACTGGAAGCTACGACAAGAAGCTCACTCAAAGTGGTTCACGAGCAAGCAAGACGCAACAGAAGTTCCAACATACCTGCTAGATGGCGCCACGTGACAGATGTGCAGAGAAACATAGAGCCTGAAACGCGGTATCGAAGTGTTATACAACTTCCAATTCTATCCAGGTGGATCAGTCGGTCCCCTGGCCACAACACCCGGCCAGGCGGGTAGCTACCCTTTTCCTGACATTACCTGGACCCTCCATTCTGCCTATTAGCATTACACCTGTCACCCGCTATATTACAATTTCCTGCGGATTTGATAGATTTTCTTGCGGTAAAAAGTAGCCTATGTCCTTTCATGAGTTTTTGTCTATACTTATGTCAAATAGTATCAAAATCGGTTCAGTGGTTTAGGCGTGAAAACGTAACAGACAGACAGAGTATAGATTTAACTAGCTGTTACACGCGGCGTTGCCCACATAAGTGGTGATGAAAACTATCCTATGTGTTAATCCATTTTGCTCTCCATGTTAAATTGCTATATTATTTTCCAGACCGGATGCTTTGAACAAGAATCAGGAGTTGGAGTTTAAGAGGAACCAAGAGCGCTTCCAGTTTCTAAAGGTGAGTTTTTTTTTTTTTTTTTTTTTTTTTTAGTTGTGGACCCTACGATTTTTAGCCCCGGGGCTGTTAATCTACACCTGACGGTGTAGATAGTAGATGGGGAGCAGGAGCTCACCCGGAAAAGAAAGGTGAGTTTGAATTTACGATTTCAAAGCAAATTCTGTAAGCATTATGATGTAGTACAGTCAATCTCACGTGCGGTAAGACATTCAAACTTCTTCTATATTTATAAACTACAAATTAAAAACCTATTCCAATGCACCACACTGAGGCAACGTACCCAAAAGGCTGGCAGCATCCAAAATAGAAAAATAACTGCCAGTTGCCTCAATGAGGCGCGTTGTGATGTCACTTAAAAATTGTTTAGCTTCAGGGCCCCAAGGGCCCAACGTCTCCACAGCCAAAGGTAGATAAATATACGCACCCCCCAGATCCGCATACATCCTCTTTTTCAAAGTCTCAGCCGAACGAGCTGCAGCGCCGGCACGCGTCGTAGTGCCCGGCAAACATAAACTATTAATATTTTTTTTATTAGGATGGGTTTCCTCTTGACTCTAGTCTAGGTCATAGGACAGAGACAGAGTCTAAGATGGAGCGAGCTCACCCAGAAGAAGCCTGTTCACTCTTACTTTGAAGAGATTAGGGTTGTATGCGTTTGGAAACACAGACGCAGGTAGTGAGTTCCACTCTTTAGCAGTGCGCATTATAAATGATGACTGGAAGCGCTTAGTCCGAATTGGCGGAATGGCAACCAGGTACGGATGGTATCCGGCGGTGCGTCTGGATGTCCGATGGTAGAAGGGAGCTGGTGGAACAAGGTCGTGAAGCTCTTGAGCACACTCTCCGAAGTACAATCTGTACTGTAATTCTTCTTTTCTTGTGGGACACAGGTATTATTTCAATTGCTTCCTATAGTTTGACGTCTATTTTATTTTCCAGTGGGGTGCTCAAGCTTTCGACAACATGTTAATCGTGCCCCCAGGGTCCGGAATTGTACATCAGGTGAGAAAACATAGTTTTTGAACGATTTTTAATTGTGTAGCACTCTAATGTAGCGGGTACCTGTCTGTGCTTTTGTGGAAAAGGTCGCGGTATAAATATGAAATGAATAAAATATCTTGGAGAATTCGCACAGCGCCATCTATCCCCAGTATAAGCAAAGCAAGGTTACTGTGAGAGCAATTTCCGCTTTCGTCAATAATTCAATATCAGGTAAATTTTTTGAGATTGTTTTAAGTAAATCTAAGAACCAATATTTGTTTTGTGAAAAGTAGACCGGAAGTCCTAGAAATAACTACACCCGAAACAATACACCATATTATGGAAATTTTACAGCAATTTCAGGTCTTAAACACTTGCCGTGTTAGTTATACAATTTTAGAAAACTTGCAATGCAAAATTTTCAACCGCGGGCAGGATTTGATCCTGCGGCATCATTCCATCTGGGCTTCCGCGAAACGAAGCCGTTAGATTGAGCCGTGCCACGCGTTATTGGCATCAAGACACACTTGCAGAATTCGCGGGCAGTGGATCACCCGGTGTAGCCCAGATGGAAGAAGCGTTGCCGCTGGTGATGGCGAAAGTCACAGGTTCAAATAATACCCGCGATAAAAGCAAGTTCTCTAAAATTGAAACTGCGTCCATATGGAGTACTGGTGCTGCACTGCGAGGCATCGGTCTCATGAGTGTCTTAGAGTTTTTACGCTTTTTTTTTCGTGTGGGACACCGATTGGCAACGACCCGATGAACCCTGGTGTCAGAGTTTTTCAACCGCCAACTACTAGTAGTAGGCCTCTGACATGGTTGTGTAACGACCGCCGTCTAAGTAATCATAGACTGCAACCGGGACCGACGGCTTAACGTGCCCTCCGAAGCACGGAACCATCTCTCTTTTCGGACAATCAGGTGGTTCAGCCTGCAATGTCCTAACCAGACCGGGAACAAATTCACAAGTGATAAATATCAACCTTATGAGTGTCCCGCCGAGAATCGAACCCGGAACTTTTGCGTCGCAGGCAGTCGCACTGCCACTGCGCCACATCGGCCGTTTTTACGCTGAACTAGGAAAAGAGTATTTAAGACGAAAAGTATATTTGCTTAATAAGTCTGCAATTATTTCGCTTTCGATTGGGCTCTTCAGGTATGGTAATCTACCTTAAAAAATTGGTATTCAATGGCCTCAATTGGGGATATTAATTATCTTAACTTACCTTAAATTAGTGCTGTCACTTTCTATCAAATAGGCTTAGAAGAGGATAGGAGATATTTTAGTTATGACATGTCTTATAATTTCACGCAAGATACGTGTTATCTATCAAAATAAGGCGACGATGAAAACAATGGTGACCAAATATTGCGAAGGACCCATTGACATTTTTAAACATGACAGGACTTAAACTCCGTTCATTTAAGAATTACCTATAATGTAAACAAACTTTGACAGCTCGCGACTGTCAGATTCATACAAAGTTTGTTTACATTATAGGTAATTCTTAAATGAACGGAGTTTAGATTTCTCCTATCCTATGCTTACGGCGAGTGTACTCGTGAACGACCTTAACAGAAGATTTTTTGGTCGTTCACGGATACACTCGCCTTAACCTATCTGATAATTTATATTCGGTATGTAAAGCATAGCTGGAATACATACAATAAGAAAACCATTTGGAGATATTTTAGTCTAAATTAAAACATTCTTATAATTAGTAAGGAAAAGTTAAAGATTACTTTTATTTATGAAAAAAACTAAATAACCTTCATTTGACCTGTGAGACGTCGTACTGACCAAGAATGAAACGAATCTCTTTCATGATTTTCTTCAAGATAACCATTCGTATTAGAAACTATAAATCCTAGTACGTCAGTCAACGTTCAGTGTCAAATTTATGAAAACAAAGTCAATTTTTTTTTGATTGAATGGAGTTGTTCACTGCAATGATTCTGCGCAACAATGACGTCATCAAACAATATATTTTAGAAATTCATTATAAATTCACGGATGATCCAATAAACAAAAAAACTAAATTAGTTTCTTAAAATGGTTTATTCATTCAGAAAAAAATATTTGAACTTTACATACCGAATTGAGGGCAATGTTTTGTTTCAGGTGAACCTGGAATACCTCGCCCGCGTGGTGTTCACTACCGACCTCCTGTTCCCGGACTCCGTGGTCGGCACAGACTCCCACACCACAATGATCAACGGCTTGGGAGTGGTCGGCTGGGGCGTTGGGGGTGAGCTTGTCATTATGTCACTCCGGTGCTCATGTTGCCACACTCGGTCGGCACACACTCACAATGATCAACGGCTTGGGAGTTGTCGGCTGGGGCGTTGAGGGTGAGCTTGTCATTATGTCACTCCGGTGCTCATGTTGCCACACTCGGTCGGCACACACTCACAATGATCAACGGCTTGGGAGTTGTCGGCTGGGGCGTTGAGGGTGAGCTTGTCATTATGTCACTCCGGTGCTCATGTTGCCACACTCGGTCGGCACACACTCACAATGATCAACGGCTTGGGAGTTGTCGGCTGGGGCGTTGAGGGTGAGCTTGTCATTATGTCACTCCGGTGCTCATGTTGCCACACTCTCATACTATACTCATCCATCATCATCATCAGCCCTAATCCACTGCAGTTAGGGGATGGAAACCGGAATTCCGGAATTTAGATTTTTAAAAACCTAAAAAAACAGGTTTCTCTTTTTCAGCACGGAAATTTTACAGTGTGATTCTACTCATGATTCTGAACAACTTTTATTATGGGGGTCAACCAAAACCAGCTGCTCCATAGAAAAATTTATACCTACTCGAACAAAATGTATGGAACAGCTGGATTTTTTACGGGATTTCGCAGGTGACCTCATAGTAAAAGTTGTTCCAAATCATAAGTAGAATCAGCCTGTAAAATTGCCGTGCTGAATAAGAAATAACCCTGTATGAGCGTTTCCTCAGTATTTATTAAATCGGGCGAAACTAAGTAAGCAAGTAGAAAAACAAAATAGTGTTTGCACAAAAATTACGGGAAAATTCATAGCTTACATGGGCAAAGACGATCTCTTCCGGGCAACCTTTGTATGGAGGAGAAAGTTTAAAAACAGAGCGAGAGTAATGGACATAAAAGAAATGATAGAGCTTTATTTTACTTTTTTTTTTCTAAATGCAGGTATTGAGGCAGAAGCTGTGATGCTCTCGCAGCCAATCAGTATGCTGCTGCCCAAAGTAGTTGGATACAAGCTGGTCGGGGAACTAAGCCCATTGGCCACATCAACCGATCTGGTGCTAACTATTACCAAGGTAAGCCTTTGGATTCTTGAGTCGACGTCCCATAATTTCAGTGTTAAAATGAAAATTATTATTATTTATTAACTCGAGCTATGGGCAGGGAAGTGTAAACAGGTTACTCGCGCTGCTACTCGTCATGCCGCTCTGCCACTTCCCGTGCTCCCGCGAGTATCGGCTTTTCGTGCGCGAGTCAAAGCAACGGCAGCACGGACGCGAGTGGAATTTATTGCTATCTCGCTCACACGTATTGCTGGGGAGAACTTGCGTTGATAGTATTATCTTCCGCGGAAGTATTTCGGGCAATATTCACGGCAGCGGCAGGAACAGGAGCAGGAGCAAGAACATGGTGTGAACGTTGCATAATATATACTTATAAAGTCTATGCACCATAAAACAAAAATATGACGAAAAGTAGGAGTTCATGAAGTGATTACTGATTTTTGACATTCTTATTCACGTCATATATCTACTGATGTGCCTTGGGAAAAGTTGTACAGTTTTGATGAAATGTTTATATCTAAATATTCCTTTACTTTTTTACTTGTCTTTTTCTCTGCGGTATGATGCCGGCTTGAAAAAGTATCACCCCATTACATTCCCGCGGGTGTCGTAAGGGGTGACTAAGAGATTCGAGGCTAACATGTGTATTACAATTTTATGCGACAGCCTGATTACCTGTTTGTATAATGATAAATGATTTTTACGACATTTAAAAAGAAGAGATTTAAGATAAGATAATTCTTTATTTAATAAACTTACTTATAAATAGGCACACTTATACGTAATAATTATGAGGCTTTCCTATTTCCTGAACTAAGAATGTAAATTCCTGTATCTCGGGACGTTAGACATAAATATATATATACTATAAAATAAAAATAAATTTACAACAACATATTATACTATATAAGAATTCTATAACTATATAGCATTAGTGCATATGAAAATTAATTAATTAATTAAATACTTAAACAAAAAAGTCCTTGTATTGTATCTAAGCAATCATTCGCTGCGTCAGCAACATGTTGTGTACATGTTTCTTCCTCTCCACAGCACCTCCGCTCGCTCGGCGTAGTGGGTAAATTCGTCGAGTTCTTCGGTCCGGGAGTGCAAGCGTTGTCCATCGCCGACAGAGCCACTGTAGCCAACATGTGTCCAGAATTCGGTGCGACAGTCGCCCATTTCCCTGTCGACGAGAGATCTCTGGAGTATTTGGTGCAGACAAGTAAGTTGCGGTGACGATAGATGGCGCTGTTAGTTTGCTGAAACGCGGTAACGGTGTGTTCATAGCCAGTTAATAAATACTTCAACAGTGAATGGTTACTTTTGTGCGTTGGATCGACGGTGCTACACTAGTATGAATATAATCAAAGAAGAGTCAAATCTAGCATATTAAATAAGCTTAGTTGTAAACTAATTGCAAGTGCAATTGCTGACATAGCCACGGTAGGCAATGAGGTCAATTCGGGATTTAAATTTTCCTTACTTGCCTTAAATTAGTGCTGTCACTTTCCGTCAAAAAGGTTTAGAAAAGGATAGAAGACATCTAAGTCCTGTCATTTTTAAAAACGTCAAGGGTTTTTTCGCTTTTCCTAGTCAATTTAGTCGCCATTGTTTTGATGGTCGCCTTATTTTGACAGATAACACGTATTTTGCATGACATTATAAGACATGACACGACTAAAATATCTCCTATCCTTTTCTAAACCTATTCAACGGAAAATGACAGCACTAATTTAAGGCAAGTAAGGAGAATGTACATCCCGAATTGTGGCCAATATGTGTCCAGAATTCGGTGCCACAGTCGCTCACTTCCCTGTAAACGAGAGATCTCTGGACTACTTGGTGCAGACAAGTAAGTTGCGACGACGATAGATGGCGCTGTTAGTTTGCTGAAACGCGGTAACGGTGTGTTCATGGCCAGTTAATAAATACTTCAACAGTGACTAGTTTATTGTGTGCGTTGGATCGACGTGTTACACTAGTATGAATGTAATCAAAAAAGAGTCAATTCTAGCATATTAAATACGCTAAAATATACATTAATTTGAAGTGTAATAGCTGTCAGAGCCACGGTAGCCAACATGTGTCCAGAGTTCGGTGCCACAGTCGCCCATTTCCCTGTCGACGAGAGATCTCTGGAGTATTTGGTGCAGACAAGTAAGTTGCGGTGGCAACAGATGGCGCTGTTAGTTTTCTGAAACGCGGTAACGGTGTGTTCATGGAGAGTGCATAAATACTTCAACAGTGAATGGGTACTTTTGTGCGTTGGATCGACGTGCTACACTTGTATAAAGAGAAGTCAAATTTAGCATATTAAACAAGCTAAGATGTACATTCATTTGTATTTCAATCGCTGACAGACTCACGGTAACCAAGATATATCCAGAATTCGGTGATACATTAGCCTACTTACCTGTGGACGAGAGATCTCTTGAGCATTTGTTGCAGACAAGTAAGTCGCGACGACAATAGATGGCGCTGTTAGTTTGCTGAAACGTGGTAACGCTATAGTTTAGGTAAAATGGACACTATTACCATGGACCAATTAATACGCTATTACTATAGCGACAGAGAACTGATTTGTAACTTTAATTTCTTTTCAAAGAGTTTTAAGATGGTTCGACGGCCCAGTGGCGCCCCCAAACAGGAAAAAAACCTGTGGCTGGACAAGCAAGTCATCTGAAAACCAAAATTCGCGGCAAATTACTACGAACATTATTTAGAGTCAATATAACCTTGTAAAAACTGTGCGATTTGGTTCCAAAAATAAACTAAAAGTGTCTACTTTTAGAAAAATTACAATACATAGCTGAAGCGCTTAGTTTTTACAAGGTTAAATTTGTTCTAAATAACCTTTGTAGGTATTTATTGCCGCGAATTGATACTTTGGTTTCCAGATGAATAGCGTGTCCCGCCAGGGGTTTTTTTTCCTGTTTGGAGCGCCACTATGCTCTCGAGGTAGGTAACCTACAGATTGCAGTCTCATCGATCCGATCTCAATACATACTTTATTTTTGTGACATAGTTTTAATTATAAAAATTGTATTTCGATAAATAAATGAGTCTGAATCTGAATCATCCTGTCTGATTTCTGCTTTCCAGACCGTTCTCAAGAAAAGATTGACGTGATCAAGAAATACTTGCAAGCCGTCAAACAATTCCGCAACTACAACGACGCTAAACAGGACCCCATCTTCTCCGAGGTACGTTTTAGGGTCAGCGCATATCTAACTTACCGTGCGATGCCGGCTTAGAATAGCATCACCCCATTAAGTGGGTGTTTACAAAGATGACTGAAAGATAAATTAATTTTTAGAAAACTTGCAAAATTTGGATTTGAACGCGCCTTCCATCTGGGCTACCGCGGCTCGTCCCTTGCCCGCGAATTTTGCAGGTGTATTTTGATGCCAATAGCGCATGGCACGGCTCCATCTACCGGGTTAGTTTCGCAACTAGTACCCAGCAACGAATTCATTCTTAACAGATTGAATATAGTCTAAGCGATGAAAACCCAAAGGATAATTTCATTTTAAGTGATGAATACAGTGAAAATTCTTTCCCGTGGGAGTCGACAAAGGGACTCGTGGGTGGGTATTGCTTATTTAGACGATGGGCTGACAACCTGTCACTATGGCGATACACAATTTTCCGAATGACCCATAAATGTGACGTAAATGTCCGTTTATTGCGGCAGTTTACGCTCTGTCTACCAAGCATAGGATTTAGGCGTGATATATGTATGTACACTAGTTGCGAGTCAGCGAGACGAGTTATTACTCGGTCGTTCTTTGACGGTGATAGACACGACTAATATGTTTTATGAGGATTTTTGTTTTATTTTGTAATTAACTAAGCATTCTCTATTTGCTTTGGTTTTGTTTTTCCTAAACTTTAAGTTATTAAAGCTAGACTAATGTGTGTTGTGTGCTACAACAAAATGGTGTCGTGTTTTATTGTAAATGCTTATTTCAGCTTACTCTATTGTACATACATACACAAATACTGGTGAAAACCTATTATTGGCTTTCTGTTTTATTGCTTTTATGTATATTGTGTCAACAGCTGTTGGTTTTCCAAAATACATACACACACACATATCACGCCTATAATCCCTTGCGGGGTAGGCAGAGCGTAAACGGCGGCCGCAAAAACGGACACTTACGCTACGTCAGACAATTTTTGAGGGTCATTCGGAAAATTGTGTATCGCCATAGTGACAGGTTGTCAGCCCATCGCCTAAAATTGCAATACACACCCTCGAGTCCCTTAGTCGCCTCTTACGACTCGCACGGGTAAGAAATGGGGTGATGGTTTTCTAAGCCGGCGTCACACGGCAACCAAAATAAATAAAATAAATTGTTGTCAGGTGGTAGAACTGGACCTGTCTACTGTGGTGACGTCGGTTAGCGGCCCCAAGCGGCCGCAGGACCGCGTCTCCGTCTCCGACATGAAGAAGGACTTCAACGAATGCCTCACCAATAAGGTAAAAATCCGTACTAATATTATATACCTATATACATGGTGTAAAAAAAAATTAGCTAAGAATATTTTAAGGGGTGAACCAGTACGTGAAACTGAACAACTTTCCCCAAGGAACATAGGTCGAAATATGAAAAAATAATTTGACCCTCCCATACTGAGTGTGTTACCCGGCCGGGATAATTTGTATGGGAGGGCCAAATTTTTTTTTCATATTTCGACCTATGTTTCTTGGGGAAAGTTGTTCAGTTTCACGTACTGGTTCACCCCTTAAATTATTCTTAGCTAATTTTTTTACACCATGTATTATTACCTCTTCACGCTCAAACGGCATGACCGATGTCGTTTGTGCGTCGCCTGAGGGCAATAATCAAGAGGTTGATAATTTAGAAAGGTTCGGTCAGTGCGCCGGTAGCTTATTGGCAGAGCGGTAATCCACAGGTCCCGGGTTCAATTCCCGGCCGACGCTTAAATTTTTTAAACTTTTTTTTTATAAATGAAATTAAATATAGCTCTGTGAGTGAGTGCAAAATAAACACCATAGTACATTTAATGAAAACAGCGATGGTTCCAATTCTTGTGACAATATACAAACAAAACAAACTATTAATCTGATTGATTATTGATACAATCTTTGTAGATGACGATGACTTTTGATGATAAATCGGAAAGCGCAGCGTGGGACGGCCTTCTTTACAATTGTTGGATGCTTTCGGTCCAAAATCTCTATCTGTGGAAGCACGCGCTTGCACGGATCGTGATGTTGGGCCTAGGCAGGGGCATGTCCAGCAGTGGACGTCTCACGGCTGTTGTTGTTGATGATGATGATGATGATGATTATGTGTCTCGAAGCTGCAGTTATCTTACACCCAGTGACAGAATGACAAAACTGTTTACTGAGTTATAGATAACTTCAACTGTAAGACTTTTGATGATTTTGCTGTTGTTGATGATGATGATGATGATAAGTGTCTCAAAGCTGCTATTATCTTACACCCAGTGACAGAATGACAAATCCGTTTACTGAGTTAAAGACAACTTTAGCTAAAAGAGTTTCGATGATTATGAATCGATGATGTGACAATGTCAGCTTAAGCATAAACGGGCTTCTTATTGATGATATTTTGATGGTTGATGACTTGATGTAGTGTCTTTAATGTGTAGTGATGTCAAACAAAGTGACAGAATGAGTAGCTGTCTACTGTGGTAGAGATCACTGCAACTAGAATGACTTGAATTGTGTTTCGATGATTATGGTTGATGACTTGATGGTGAAAAATTTACTTACCTGTCTGCCTAACTGTTACAACTGTTATTAGTCACAACCAGAGATGGGCGTAATCGATTACTTTTGTAATCAGATTAATAATCTGATTGAAAGTAATCATGATTACTTTCAATCATGATTACTTTTAATCCTAACTACAATTAATCATGATTACATGTAATCGTTAATCATGACTACAGTAGTTTTTAATCAAAATTACATGATTAATAATTATTTTGACTATTGAATTCCGACGTACAAAAGTGAATACTCCACAACCCTGCACCTGGCATTATAGATGTGGGCAAAGAGTCAAACGTCAAAAAACAAGTAAGCAGTGTAAAAATAATCTTTGCAAAATATCAGTACTCAATCTTGGTTTTGTTGAATAAAAACATGATTAATATGTTTAATTAACGACTACAAAGTTTAATTATAAAACAAATATTGTATTTATATTTTAAGGTCCCACTCCAGTAATCATAATCATGTAATCTAGATTACGATTAATGATTAATAATCTTTAATCATATTGAGATTTAACTAATGATTTATTTTATTAATCTGTAATCATGATTACAGATTACTTTTATCAATCAGTAATCGTGCAATGTCTCAGATTACAAAAGTAATCGTAATCATTAATCATTAATCTGATTACATATTGCCCAACTCTGGTCACAACTCAATTTATAAGCAATTATTTCTTGACTGTTGGATTTTTTTTTTTACATTTCAATGATAAGATGATAACTTCGGAAAGCGCAGTGTGGGACGGCCTTCTTTACAAATGTTGGATGCTTTCGGTCCATAATCTCGATCTGTGGAAGCACGCGCTTGCACGGATCGTGATGTTGGGTCTAGGCAGGGGCATGTCCAGCAGTGGACGTCTCACGGCTGTTGATGATGATGATGATTTGTGTTTCAAAGCTGCAATTATCTTACACCCAGTGACAGAATGACAAAACTGTGTACTGAGTTAAAGACAACTTTAGCTAAAAGAGTTTCGATGATTATGAATCCTTGGTGATGACCACAAAATAAAGATTATAATGATGTTATCTGAAAATGAAATTACTTTATTCAATGTAGGATAGTATAAATCTAATCGACCTAACAAATATAATTAAATAAACTTCAACTTACAGACAAAAATGACATATTGCAGATCCCTAGAATATATAATAATAATCCTGTACTCAGTAATGAAAACAAATTCAAAAGTCTATCGGCTCTTAAAGCCGCGCTAAAAAACTAGTGAAATAGTGCCATTATCTTAGTAAGGATTTTTTTTGTTTTTATAGAATATAAGTTACATGAAAGCTGTGAATTTTGAGCGCAACGCCGACAAACTACTATCGTAGTTTGGCGTGAGTGTACTTATGTAAAATTTTGTAACTTTGATATACCATAATAAAAAAATAAAAAATAAAAAAAAGAAACAAACTATGTAGATGACGATGACTTTTGATGATTACTTCGGAAAGCGCAGCGTGGGACGGTCTTCTTTACAATTGTTGGATGCTTTCGGTCCAAAATCTCTATCTGTGGAAGCAGGCGCTTGCACGGATCGTGATGTTGGGCCTAGGCAGGGGCATGTCCAGCAGTGGACGTCTCACGGCTGTTGATGATGATGATGATCAGTGTCTCAAAGCAGGCCTGCGACACTCGCCTATACCTACGGAGTTAAGTACCTACGCCGTCGTGTACCGCGACGGTACACTCGGCCAGAGCCGGATCGCGCTCGCTAGTGGAGCGCGCGCGCATCGATGCGGTGACGTCATTTCACTTGTGACGCGTTCTTTAACGAGACAGTCGTGCAGGTAGTGGAATAAATTGTTTGTGCTGTGCTTCTTTACGAAATTTAAAACCAATCAATTTATTATGATGATGGGACAAAATAGGACTAGGTGTTCTGTGCACGGATGTCTTAATAAAAAGAGTGATTCCAAGTTGTCCGTTTTGTGCATGGTAAGAAAAATAATCCGTTAATAATAGGTAAATGTACCTACTATTATTGATTGTTTTGTGCTTTTAAGCAACCTATTGGATATGCTTTACTGGCAAGTACCAAACATTATCAAGAATTGGACGACTGGATGAACGAGATACTTTCGAAATTATTATATATTCTGATTCACTATAATATATTCTGTGTAAATAGCTAATATACCAACCAAATCAGTTTAGGATTTTATTTTCTATAGTTATATCCTGAATCCGGCCCTGGCGTTTAAGCTCCCGTGTAGGTAGTCAGAGAACGGAAAGGATTTGTGCTCTTATGCGCGTGCAATTGAGTTTAATTTAGATAGCGCACGGTGTCTTGGATGTTACAAAAAAAAGTGTAGGCTATTAAAACGGCGGCTTTCTTCAACATCAAAGGAGTGTCGCTTCTGTAGGTACTACTATTATCTATTCTGTGCTCAAAGCTGCAATTATCTTACACCCAGTGACAGAATGACAAAACTGTTTACTGAGTTATAGATAACTTCAACTGTAAGACTTTTGATGATTTTGCTGTTGTTGATGCTGATGATAAGTGTCTCAAAGCTGCTATTATCTTACACCCAGTGACAGAATGACAAAACTGTTTACTGAGTTAACGACAACTTCAGCTAAAATAGTTTCGATGATTATGTACCGATGATGTGACAATGTCAGCTTAAGCATAAACGTTCTTCTTGTTGATGATATTTTGATGGTTGATGACTTGATGTAGTGTCTTTAAGGTGTAGTGATGTCAAACAAAGTGACAGAATGAGAAACTGTCTACTGTGGTAGAGATCACTGCAATTAGAATGACTTGAATTTTTGTGTTTCGATGATTATGGTTGATGACTTGATGGTGAAAAATTTACTTACCTGTCTGCCTAACTGAATTAGTCACAACTCAATTTATAAGCAATTATTTCTTGACTGTTGGTTTTTTTTTAACGTTTCAATGATAAGATGATAACTTCGGAAAGCGCAGCGTGGGACGGCCTTCTTTACAATTTTTGGATGCTTTCGGTCCAAAATCTCTATCTGTGGAAGCACGCGCTTGCACGGATAGAGAGGTTGGGTCTAGGCAGAGGCATGACCAGCAGTGGACATCTCACGGCTGTTGATGATGATGATAAGTGTCTCAAAGCTGCAATTATCTTACACCCAGTGACAAAATGACAAAACTGTTTACTGAGTTAAAGACAACTTTAGCTTAAAGAGTTTCGATGATTATGAATCCACGGTGATGACGACAAAATAAAGATTATAATGATGTTATCTGAAAAGACGCAAAGGTTCCGGGTTCGATTCTCGGTGGGACACTCACAAAAGATGATATTTATCTCTTTGTGAATTCGTTCCTGGTCTGGTTAGGACATTGCAGGGTGAACCAACTGATTGTCCGAAAAAAAATGGTTCCGTGCTTCGGAGGGCACGCTAAGCCGTCGGTCCCGGTTGCTGTCTATGATTACTTAGACGGCGGTCGTAACACAACCATGTCAGAGGCCTACTAGTGGTAGTAGGCGGTTGAAAAACTCTGACACCAGGCAGGGTTCATCGGGTCGTTGGATGACTCGGTGTCCCACACGAAAAGAGAGATCTGAAAATGAATTTACTTTATTCAATGTAGGATAGTATAAATCAGCACAAATCCAAACCTTGTGGCAATATACAAACAAAACAAACAAATAACGACAACTATAATTCATTACATTGTAGTATTATGTGCTTGGTGATACTCTCTTCAAAGAGAATATAATAGAACTAGCGTTTTAAGAGTTGGGACTCCGAAGAAAAACAATGAACTACGCAAAATGTCAAAACGCAGTTCCCAAATCATTGCCAACATGTCAAAACAAGTCAATTCTAGTATAGCCAACATAAAGAACACACGTAGTGATGTACCTACGCGACAGCCTGCAATTTATCGATATCGACAACGTAGCTGCCGAAACGGTGCGGCAGCTCAAAATAATATTTTTATTTTTATAATAATTATGTTTCAGCAATTTAGCAGGTAAGTTCCGAACAACCGACTTTTCCGAAGACCCTCAGCTAAACCCGTCAAACGTAGCAACTTTCCCCGAGGATCAAAAGTGATAGACAACATTAAAACAAATTACCTCCCATACAAAAATTAAGCTGACCGAATAATACTCTATGGGAGGTAATTTTTTTAAAGTTTTGACCTATGCTTCTTGGGGAAAGTTGTTCAGTTTAGCCGTTGGAGCTTAGCGTTTTCGGGAAAGACGGTCGTTCGGAACCTCCCCGTATTTGAATATTATCGAAACAATTTTAACTCAATAATTCAATAACAAAAAAGTTGCCGAAACATAATTAATGGACTTTTTTTCTAAGTAAAACAAGCTAAAGGATTTCAATAATTATTACTTTTGTAAAATTCTAAATAAATATAATAAAACAGTAAGTCAACCAAGTGTGTACATTTGAATACTTAAAATTCCGTTCAAGTTATAGGTCTCAAAACAATAGTAAAAAAAATACTGTATCTATCTGTCTATTTTTCCACGTTTTAAGCAAAAACTACTAGACGAATTTTTACCAAATTTTGTATAACTGGTCACTAGAGGATACTTTTTACTTCAAAAAAGTCCCACACACCCCATTCCCACAGGAAAACAGAGCAACTGGTTTGGCGGTGTTCATACAAGCATGTCCATGCATTTAATCGTCTACTATTATTAGTGAGGTCCTTTTTATTCATCAAAAACTTTGACCATATTTTCAATCATTGCACATAATTTGATTGTAGGGTAGATCGAAGATTTTTTCTTGTACCATTCGTTTAGGACTATATATCGGTACATTTATTCTTCACCTGAAACATATAATAATATCTTATCAAATAATAAATACATTTAATTTAATACCAAATTGTTAAAACACTTCCCGTGTTATGTATACAATTTTGGAAAGCCCGCTTTTTTTTCAACCGTGGCCATGATTTGAACCTGCGACTTTTTCCTTTACTAGTGGCGACGCCTCATCTATGTGGGCTACCGCGGATCGTCCCCTGCCCGTGAACTTTGCAAGTGTATCTTATCTTACGCGGGCAGGGTACGAGCCGCGGTAGCGCAGATGGAAAAGGCATTGCAAATGGTAAATCTCGACGTTTCATAGGGCCTAGAAGCGTTTACTCCAATATCCCCCCGCCCCGAAAAACATAGGTACTCTAACCCAGAACTCGGTTGTAAGGAAATGTTAGAAACATTCTCCATTAAAAAGAAATTTGTGACAAGTGACAACGCATTGTATCGATATCGATTATACATTATTTTTGGTCGCACTATATAACAGCAACTTCTTCAACTAAATAATAATATCAACTCAAATCAATGTTTATTGCTATAATAACGATGTTTATGAGTCATATTCCAAGCATTATAATGATTATCTTTACTAACCTTTCTTCATCCAGAGGAAACTGAGCCATGAAATGCCGTTTCTGTCCATTCTTTCTTGCGGCTTTTAATCCACAAATTTCACATTTCCTACACTTCATTATTCCTTGGTTTAGCCAAATACTAAAGTTTTGTCACTTTTGAAAATGAAACAAAGCAAAATAAACTAGGAACTTGAAAATAATTTCACAAACAACAATTACTTCGTTTTAACAAACTTGAACTGCCAAATGATGTCCACAGATCAACAGATCAAATGATGTTGACATTATTGACAAACAAAAGAGAAAGAAAACGGAAATGAGTGAAACAGATATAGCCGCCATGAAAATGCTATTGCGTTTCATACATTAATTTTTTTGTTTGAAGTTTCGATAGACTGACTCTCTTTAGTTTTATAACTAAAGTCTTGGAACAACTATGTATTATCTCAGATTCCTAATCGCAGTCAGTGTTACTAATCTTGCATTTTTATTGTTACCTATCAATTTTTGTGCATGCTGTGGCACCTTTAGATGTAGTGCATTTATGTCTCTATCTTAAATGTTGAATTTGCTTCTTTGTAACTATTATTGTAACTACATTTGATTGACCTAACGAATATAAATAAATAAACTTCAACTTACAGACAAAAATGACATATTGCAGATTGTAGATACAAACTATGTAGATGACGATGACTTTTGAGGATTAATCGGAAAGCGCAGCGTGGGACGGCCTTCTTTACAATTGTTGGATGCTTTCGGTCCAAAATCTCTATCAGTGGAAGCACGCGCTTGCACGGATAGAGAGGTTGGGTCTAGGCAGGGGCCTGTCCAGCAGTGGACGTCTCACGGCTGTTGATGATGATGATGATGATGATCAGTGTCTCAAAGCTGCAGTTATCTTACACCCAGTGATAGAATGACAAAACTGTTTACTGAGTTAAAGACAACTTTAGCTCAAATAGTTTCGATGATTATGAATCCTTGGTGATGACCACAAAATAAAGATTATAATAATGTTATCTGAAAATGAAATTACTTTATTCAATGTAGGATAGTATAAATCTAATCGACCTAACAAATATAATTAAATAAACTTCAACTTACAGACAAAAATGACATATTGCAGATTGTAGATACAAACTATGTAGATGACGATGACTTTTGATGATTACTTCGGAAAGCGCAGCGTGGGACGGTCTTCTTTACAATTGTTGGATGCTTTAGGTCCAAAATCTCTATCTGTGGAAGCACGCGCTTGCACGGATCGTGATGTTGGGCCTAGGCAGGATCATGTCCAGCAGTGGACGTCTCACGGCTGTTGATGATGATGATGATGATGATGATGATGATGATCTCAAAGCTGCAGTTATCTTACACCCAGTGACAGAAAGACAAAACTGTTTACTGAGTTAAAGACAGCTTTAGCTTAAAGAGTTTCAATGATTATGTATCCATGATGATGAAGACGTAAAGATAAATTAGATGATAAATCCTAGTGACAGAAAGATTGAACTGTTATTTGGTGTAGTTGATCACAATCGACCCCAGCCTGCGCAGTGGAAAATACAAATTTACAGCTGAAATCGATATGTGACAACGACCGCGGTATCGCGGTGCTAGAAATACCTAAAGCTAATAAATACTAAACACTAATAATGTCTGGGGGCATCAAAACCAAAATTCACAATAACAAAATTTTGTACCCAAATTAATTCACGTGTACCCAATGTTCATCAGATGTGTGGTGGCCTTTATATGTTATGCAACCAAAACGTAATACTAATTTCGCCTATTATTACCGGTATTTGGCGTTACGTTGCACGTATTAGCACTAGATTATAAGTCAGTACCTCCAAATTATATCACCCCACGAATTCCGCAATTCGTACTAAGGAGTCACAATGATATGGTACGACAAATATGACTAAGGGAACACACCATTAACACGAATAAACAGGTTTACACTTACAGTCAACGTGCCGGTCCAAATGCATAAAATACCCAACGGAGAAAGGAAGTACAGGGAATGGATCAAAGAGGAATTCCGTGGGTACTTACAGGGCTGGGTGGAAAAGATATCGACACCCAGCATTCCAATACAGCCTTGGCGCGTTATTCACTTCAAACCACTCACAGATTCTGTTCGTATTCCACTTTGATATTAGTCATTACGCGTGACCCAACCCGAATTTGGGCCGTACAAACGCGGGCCAAAATGGCCACTTGATGCCTATTCAACGCGACGCTCACGTGGAAGACGTCGAGACATCCAACAATCACTAAGCCTGGTATTCTAGTATAACCCAGGAGAACCGCAATAATACGATGCATCAACACGCGCGATCTCAAATTGAATCGTCCATTACACACGGCATCACAAAACTCGTGGCGGGAAATCCGTACAAAACACAATACGCTTGCCCGAGCGGTTTTGAGAGACTAACTGCGCGGCGCCGAAACCACCGCTCGGCGCCGTCAGGCGCTCTGCGCGCACGTCGCCAGTCTCGCCCTGCGAGTGAGAAAGGGACAACACACGCCTAGAGCGACGCGTGCGATCGAGCACCGCGCCGCATTCATAGACCGTCATTAATACCTAACTGATTCCCCAGCATAGCAACGCTAAATTAAACATTCACCCGCCCTAGGCCGAATCCCTTAGGCCTATTCACTTGGTAGACGGGATAGCGTTGCTACTGCTCGCTTAAGAACCGAGTCCCCTACTTGAACTGTCGCGACTCGAGGAGTGCCATCACTACCTGGGAACAAGTTGAGAATGCGCCCTCTGCGCCAACGCAGTGGCGGCAGGTTGGCATCCTTAACCAAAACGAGATCTCCAATGCGAGGGGGTTCGGTTCTGTCCGTCCACTTAAGGCGTTGCTGCAGAATGTGCAAATACTCAAGCGACCATCGCTTCCAAAAATTCTGAGACATTTGCTGCAACAACTCATAACGCGACAAACGATTGCTATTAACCTCCGTGTAGGGGTATTCTGGCAAGGCGTTAAGTGGTCGGCCAATCAAAAAATGCCCTGGTGTCAGGGCCTCAAGATCATTAGGATCTGAGCTAAGCGGACACAAAGGACGTGAATTGAGTACAGCCTCAATTTTACAAAACACGGTCGCTAGCTCCTCAAAGGTTAATATCGTTAAACCTATAACGCGCATCAAATGCGTCTTGGCGGACTTTACAACCGCTTCAAAGATACCACCCCAGTGGGGGCATCCTGGTGGATCGAACACCCAGTTGATGCCCTGACGGGAGAGGCTCGTGCCGATAGCTTCCTCGTTTTCCGTTAAAAACGTTACAATTTCTTTCATACACCTATCAGCGCCCTTAAAGTTGGTACCACAGTCCGACCTAATCAGCGCTGGTCGCCCTCTTCGCGACACAAATCTATCCAAAGCTGCTATGAAAGCCTCCGTAGTGAGGTCGGCCACGAGTTCCAAATGGACGGCCTTGGTTGCTAGGCACACAAACACGCACAAATACGCCTTGATTGACTTCGCGTTGCGAAGGCGTGATGCTTTAACCATAAAAGGCCCCGCAAAGTCCGTTCCCACACCCGCAAACGTCCAGGCTTCCGTCACCCGGTCCGGTGGGAGGTCTCCCATCTGAGGTTGCATTGTGGCTGCCTTCAACCGATAGCAAGGCAAGCACCGAAACACAATGCTCCGTACCGTACGTCGTCCTGACAAGATCCAAAACTCGCGCTGCAGAATAGCCAAAAGGGCATTGCAGCCCGCATGCGAGTTCTTCTCATGACGATCCCTAACTAAAAGCTCTACCAAAGGTCCTTTCTTTGGGAGTAACAGCGGATGGCGTGCTGAAAAGGGCAGGTTAGCGTTCCGAAGTCTACCTCCAACCCGGAGCATACCAAGCTCATCCACGAACGGGTTGAGGCGCACAAGACCTCCCTTCAGCTTTCCACGACCATCCCTGAGCAGCCTGACCTCCTCCTCAAAATGTTCCGCCTGGACGACCCTAACCAATATACCTAGAGCCGCATTCCGTTCCGCAGGCGAGAGGACAGGTGCTAAGTTCCGTTCTGCTTGAGGTTTCCTACAGTTAGACACGAACCGTTTGATCCAACCCGTCACACCTAGAAGTTTGTCGAGGGAGCTGTATCGTTCCAGCAAGCAAGCCGCACTTGGCTTTGGTACGATCTGCCCCACGTTCACTCGCAAACCTCGATCAGGTGGCCCAAGTGGCGCTCCGCACTCATTGAATGGCCATTCCTCAGGCGATCCAGTCAGCCACTGAGGTCCCCACCACAGTGAGTGACCTACCAATTCAGGGGCCCTACATCCACGTGAGGCGCAGTCCGCTGGGTTCCATTCTCCCGGTACATGTCTCCACACCAACGGAGTTTCCGATCCCATGATCTGTGACACCCGATTTGCCACAAAAACCTCAAGTGTATGCACCGACGTCTGTAACCAACACAGAACTATCCTACTGTCGGTCCATGCGTACACCGTTTCATCTAAGTTGATGGTACCGCGCAAATTACTAGCGACATGATGTAGCAAGCGCGTGAGAAGCGCTGCTCCCGCCAATTCCAACTTTGGAATGGTCCATCTTGTCCTAACTGGAGCCACCTTACTCTTGGCCATAACCAGACGCACATCTACAGTTCCCGTTGAACTGACTGTCCGCAAATAGACAGCTGCCGCGTACCCTCGCTCCGAGGCGTCACAAAACCCATGTAGGGTCGCCTTACATCCCGCCGACGGGAGTAACTTGCGAGGTATCGCGATGCGTACAATCCCTGGTAAGGTGGTTACAAACTTTGACCAATCATTCAACAGCTCTCCGGAGAGCTGGTCGTCCCAACCCATGTTCGCTAGCCACAACCTTTGCAGGAAGCACTTCGCCATGAACGTCACCGGTGCGATCCACCCGTTAGGATCGAACGTTCTGGCGATCGTCGACAATACCGACCGCTTCGTCCAGGTCTTCTGCAACAGGTCTGGCTCAATCTGATACGTGAAGACATCATGCGTTGGCCTATACTGCACCCCTAGGATGCTCAACGTATTTGGGTTGTCCGGGTTCTCAAAAAGGTGCGGGTCCTGCTGAAACTCACCTGGTAAACCGGCCAGGAGCTCTGGACAGCTGGACAACCATTTCCGCAACTCATAACCTCCGGACTCCATGATCGCGATCAGCTCGTCTCGTAGGAGTAGTGCCTGTTGCACGCTATCTGCACCCGTGCAGATGTCATCCACGTAGACGTCGCGATCCAGTACTGCTGCGGCTCGAGGGAATCTTACCCTTTCCTGTGCGGCCAACTCTCTCAGCGTACGTACTGCCAAATAGGGACTTGGTTTCAACCCATACGTTACCGTGTTGAGCTCATAAGTGACCATCGGCTCGTCTGGGCTCTCACGCCACAAAATCAGCTGGTACCGACGGTCATCCGGGTGTATAATTGTTTGGCGAAACATCATTTTGACGTCTGCGACGAACGCTACTTGGTGCAACCGAAAATCTGTGAGGATGTCCACAATGTCCCGGTTCAACTTGGGACCCGTGTGCAGACACTGGTTCACAGACACACCATTCGATGTAGGAGCAGAACCGTCAAACACTACCCGTATCTTCGCCTCCGGTGACTTCAAAACAGCCAGGTGTGGTATATAGTAATGCTCGACACACCTCCAATCTATGCTGGACACCGACATGTGGCCTAACTCTAGGTACTCCCTCATGAATTCGATATACTTCTGCCGAAGTGCTGCATCTCGCTTCATCTTTCTCTCCATAGCCAGTAGTCTCCGTTCCGCGATCTGTCGCGAACTACCTAAGGAGGGGCGGTTTGGGAGAAATGGCAGCCTGGTAACAAACCTACCTGACGAACTTCGTGCAGTGTTGTATTGATAGAACAGCTCGCACTCGTCATCCTCTGGCTTCCGTCTATCCGCCGTGGGTGGCTCCTCAGACTCCCAAAACCTCTGCAGCACCTCCGACAACACACTACCATAGAGCACCGTATCGCCCTCTGGTAGGTCCTGAGATCTCCAAACTGGGCCAAAAATAACATACCCCCCTGTGGTATCCACGGCCACCAAACCAGTTTGCTGAAGTACACGTTTTCTGCCACACCAAATTCTCCCGAGGACATCTGACCCGAGAAGAACGTCCACCGTACCGGGAGTGTCAAAGTCAGGATCAGCTAACTCTAAGCCCGTGGTCAACCCTCGTACCGTTGACGGTAACCGAACCTGAGGGAGCTTCCCTACCACTTCATCCAGCACCACTGCTGGGGCATGATAGCTGACCCCTGTGCATGTGCTACCTAATGTGAACTCGAAGTTCACCTGACCCCGAACGTCAGGCACATCTAAACCTCCTATACCTACAGCCCCATCCATTGAGGGCTTCATGTTTAAGCCTAGCCTACTCACCAGCCCACTAGACAAAATACAGCCCTGAGCCCCTGTATCCAGTAAGGCTCTTACCTGTATACTACGGCCACCGTATCCCCATACCCAAATCCGAGCCGTTGGCAACAATACCGTGATTGGACGGGGGGCCGAAGCTGGCGTGTAGGCGGCAATTACCTAGCAGGAATCTAAGCGCGGCGTGTCCGCGTCCTGCGGGGGAGTCCCTCCTCTCCGTACACCTGTGAGTGGGTCCCACTCCTGATGGTAGGGAGGTCTGGTCATGTACGCCATGGCCGGCAACCTGTAATATCCCTGCGGCAGACGCGCGTATCGCGAATGCTCCTGCAACCGCGGGTTCTCAGCCAAGGGCAGAGGCATGCGTGGGTCGTGAGCCATGTTGCTCACGCCCGTCGAGTACTGCATGTACTGACCCTGGTGCTGCCTGGCGTTCTGATGGTGGCACCCGCCCGTAGCATCACGTACCTGTGATGGGTGCCCCTGACCGTTGCCCTGTGACCACCTACCCCGTTCCGGCACCTGCTGCCGTGGTGGTCTCCACGCCTGTGGCGAAGGGGACATCACCTGCTGATGTCCCTGACCTCGTCCCTGAAACCTCGGTGGAGGAGGACTTCTCCTTGGAGGGGGTGGGGAGCGTTGCTCCCGTCCGTGCTGGGCAGACTCCGTTCGCTGACCCGCGTCAGCTCTGCCACTGTAGTCTCCGCTGCGGTTCATGCAGAGGAGCTGATGATGGGCACCCTGACAGCACCTACAGTTGGTGCTTGAGGGGCACTCTCGCACCAGATGCGGCCCCAGGCATCTGAAGCACCAACGCCGTTGCTGTGCCACACCACGACGTTTCTGCACCCGTTGTGCAGCAAACTCCTCACACGCAGCCACCTGATGCCCCGCCTCTCCGCAGTAGGCACACCCTAAATCCAATTTAGCGACATTGTATCGCCTGGGTGGCCTACTCTTGCCGTCTCGCGCCTGTGTGCCCGGCCGTTCCGGGCGGCGAGCGGCCGCAGACTCCGTATGAGGCGTCTCCCCAAATTGGGCATCCATACGCCTGCACTCGGCCTCGAGGAAGGACTTCAGTTCCTCGAAGGTCGGGAGGTAAGCAGATGTCTTGCCTCCGTGTGACTGCTCAAAACGAGCGGCCATATCGCTCGGCAGTCGGCGTAGCAGCGTGTGAACTAGGACGTAATCATAACCGGACACCGGCATCCCCTGTCTCTCAAGAGCGTTCACTGCAACGCAGACAGGGTTGAGGATCCTGACCCGGAGGTCCGTGGCCCGGGTGATGGTCGGCAAGGTGAGCCACTGCTCTAGCAGTCTGTCAACTATGAGACGTTTGTTGCTGTATCTCTCGATCAGCAAGCTGCGAGCCGTCTCATAGCTGGCATCATCGACTGGGAGATGCTTTACTACCTCGTGGGGCTCACCCTCCAGCTTCGCCATCAATTGGGCCATTTTATAAGCCGGCGCCAAATCAGTGCGGTTATGGATTACGCTGTCAAACAAATCCTGGAATCTAGTCCAGTCAGCGTAATCACCCTTGAAAACCGGAACCGCCACCGGCGGCAAGGGCACTTGTAGCCCTGGTCCCCGTGGACCATGATGTGGGTCCGGTTCCCCCGCGCGGCATCTTGTGATAGTAGCAGCCGCCTGCTCTATCTCCTGTGCCAGCTCGAAACACTGCTCCACATTTGCTGTGACCGTACGCTGGGCCGCCTCATCAGGCGTTGCCTCAAAGAACTCCATGCAAGCAGCGTAGTACTCTGACACCTCAATGATCCGCGCTTCAACCTGTTTCGCACCAGCAAGGAGCGCATCCTGTCGGTCACCGCGACCGACCATCGCCTTTGTACACGCAAACCATGTCAGATGCGTCTTAATCTTTACCTTACACGTAGTAAGTGAGGGAGCCATGGTACCAACCTAAAGTACACCGAACCTTATAATAAAAAACAATAATAATCAATCGGCCCTGATCCTACCGTTAGGATAATCCGTACAGGGTATAAACACAATACTAATAAACAAGCAATTCACTAATTGATTGGCCCCGATCCTACCGATAGGATACTACACACAGAGCACACAATATAATTACAATAAAAACGAAAAATATATATTTTTGTTTTTATGTGGGTATTTTGAAAACTTAATACTAAAATCTTAAATCTAGTGGCCTTTACGGAACCACGCTCTGCTACCAAAAATTGATCACAATCGACCCCAGCCTGCGCAGTGGAAAATACAAATTTACAGCTGAAATCGATATGTGACAACGACCGCGGTATCGCGGTGCTAGAAATACCTAAAGCTAATAAATACTAAACACTAATAATGTCTGGGGGCATCAAAACCAAAATTCACAATAACAAAATTTTGTACCCAAATTAATTCACGTGTACCCAATGTTCATCAGATGTGTGGTGGCCTTTATATGTTATGCAACCAAAACGTAATACTAATTTCGCCTATTATTACCGGTATTTGGCGTTACGTTGCACGTATTAGCACTAGATTATAAGTCAGTACCTCCAAATTATATCACCCCACGAATTCCGCAATTCGTACTAAGGAGTCACAATGATATGGTACGACAAATATGACTAAGGGAACACACCATTAACACGAATAAACAGGTTTACACTTACAGTCAACGTGCCGGTCCAAATGCATAAAATACCCAACGGAGAAAGGAAGTACAGGGAATGGATCAAAGAGGAATTCCGTGGGTACTTACAGGGCTGGGTGGAAAAGATATCGACACCCAGCATTCCAATACAGCCTTGGCGCGTTATTCACTTCAAACCACTCACAGATTCTGTTCGTATTCCACTTTGATATTAGTCATTACGCGTGACCCAACCCGAATTTGGGCCGTACAAACGCGGGCCAAAATGGCCACTTGATGCCTATTCAACGCGACGCTCACGTGGAAGACGTCGAGACATCCAACAATCACTAAGCCTGGTATTCTAGTATAACCCAGGAGAACCGCAATAATACGATGCATCAACACGCGCGATCTCAAATTGAATCGTCCATTACACACGGCATCACAAAACTCGTGGCGGGAAATCCGTACAAAACACAATACGCTTGCCCGAGCGGTTTTGAGAGACTAACTGCGCGGCGCCGAAACCACCGCTCGGCGCCGTCAGGCGCTCTGCGCGCACGTCGCCAGTCTCGCCCTGCGAGTGAGAAAGGGACAACACACGCCTAGAGCGACGCGTGCGATCGAGCACCGCGCCGCATTCATAGACCGTCATTAATACCTAACTGATTCCCCAGCATAGCAACGCTAAATTAAACAGTAGTGATTACTATAACTTGAAGACAACGATGAAACAGCATAATATCACTGAACTGAAATGGAACTGGCTTAAAGTACATGAAAATAATACACACAAGAGAAATAAAAATGTTGATGAGTTTGTCACAAACTACAGTTATCACAAATCCAGTGACAGAATGGTAAGAACTGTCTCTTGAAGTAGTGACAACTTTAGCTAAAAGACGTGAGTGAATATGCTGGTGATAAATTCACAGACAGACGCAACATTAGACATTCTCAAAAATGGTATGCTTGACTTCTGATGTTTTTATGTCTTAAAACTATAGTTATCAAAAAACCAGTGACAGAATTTTAAAACTGTCTGCTGAAATAGTGACAACTTTAGCTTAAAGACGTGAGTGAACATGCTGGTGATAAATTCACAGACAGACACAACATTGGACATTATCAAAAATGGACTTCTGATGTTTTTATGTCTTATAACTACAGTTATCACAAAACCAGTGACAGAATTTTAAAACTGTCTTCTGAAATAGTGACAACTTTAGCTAAAAGACGTGAGTGAACATGCTGGTGACAAATTCACAGACAGACACAACATTAGACATTATCAAAAATGGACTTCTGATGTTTTTATGTCTTATAACTACAGTTATCACAAAACCAGTGACAGAATTTTAAAACTGTCTTCTGAAATAGTGACAACTTTAGCTAAAAGACGTGAGTGAACATGCTGGTGACAAATTCACAGACAGACACAACATTAGACATTATCAAAAATGGACTTCTGATGTTTTTATGTCTTATAACTACAGTTATCACAAAACCAGTGACAGAATTTTAAAACTGTCTGCTGAAATAGTGACAACTTTAGCTTAAAGACGTGAGTGAACATGCTGGTGATAAATTCACAGACAGACACAACATTGGACATTATCAAAAATGGACTTCTGATGTTTTTTTTATTTAAATTATACATTCTCAAAAAAGGTATGATTGACGTCTGATTTTTTTTTGTCTTAAAACTACAGTTATCACAAAACCAGTGACAGAATTTTAAAACTGTCTTCTGAAATAGTGACAACTTTAGCTTGGAGACTTGAGTGGACATGCTGGTGACAAATTGACACATGGACTTACTCGAAAATGGTTTGCTTGACATTTTGATGGTTATATCTTGAATCTACAGTTATCACAAACCCAGTGACAGAATTTTAAAACTGTCATCTGATAATGTGAAAACCTTCGTTAAAAGACAATGTGAACTTGCTGATAGTGAATTACGTTTCATACCCGATGATGACGAAATTATCTGATGGCTGTAATTATCAAAATCCCAGTGACATAATAATTAAAACTGACAACTGAGAATATGATAACTTTAGCTTACTAGATAAATAAAATATTCTAAACCTATAAACACATAAAAATATGAACAAAAACAAACAACTAAACATACATTAAATAAATCAGAAAATTGGATGATATGTTGAAGATTTCGTTTTCAAGCTGCAGTTATCACAAATCCAGTGACAGAATAATATGAACTGTCTTCTGAAATAGTGACAACTTTAGCTAAAAGACGAGTGAATATGCTGATGTCAAAATGACACATAGACATTCTCAAAAAGTGTATAATTTAGATCCAATGTTTTTATGTCTTACAACTACAGTTATCACAAACCCAGTGACAGAATAAAAAGAACTGTCTGCTGAAATAGTGACAACTTTAGCTAAAAGACTTGAGTGAACATGATGGTGACAAATTGACACATGGACATACTCGAAAATGGTTTGCTTGACATTTTGATGGTAATGTCTTAGAGCTACGGTTATCACAAAACCAGTGACAGAATAATTTAAACTGTCTTCTAAAATAGTGACAACTTTAGCTAAAAGACTAATGAGAATATGCTGATGATGAAATGACACATAGACAATTAGACATTCATAAAATGGTATGATTGACATCTGATGTTATAAGTCTTACAACTACAGTTATCACAAACCCAGTGACAGAATAAAAAGGAACTGTTTACTGAAGTAGTGACAACTTTAGCTTAAAGACTTGTGTGAACATGCTTATGACAAACTGACAAAGACATACACTTACATGGTTTTACTGCCATTTTGATGGTTATGTCTTAAAGCTACAGTTATCACAAAACCAGTGACAGAATTCAAAAACTGTCTTCTGATATAGTGACAACCTTAGTTAAAAGACGAGTGTGAACTTGTTGTTACTGAAAGTACGTTTCATACACGATGTTGACGAAACTATCTGATGGCTGTAATTATCAGAATCCCAGTGACATAATAATTAAAACTGACAACTGAGAATATGATAACTTTAGCTTACTAGATAAATAAAATATTCTAAACCTATAAACACATAAAAATATGAACAAAAACAAACAACTAAACATACATTAAATAAATCAGAAAATTGGATGACATGTTGAAGATTTCGTTTTCAAGCTGCAGTTATCACAAATCCAGTGACAGAATAATATGAACTGCCTTCTGAAATAGTGACAACTGTAGCTCGTAAAACAATGAAAAACTAAAAATAAATGTGTGATTTTTAATCGTAAAATTTAACATATTTTCCTACGTAGCCTAGGTCCAAATATGAGAAAAAAGTATTAGTCCTCGCTTCCTAATTCGACCTACTTGAAGAAAGTTGTTCAGTATAGCACTGAATTTTATAGGACCTCATATACTGTAGGAGTGATAACAAAATTGACAAAACTAGATATTTTAGCAGCGATACATCTATATCTTTCAGGCGTAACATGACAATATACAAATTACTGAATTCATTGACATTACACTATACCTGAAATGATTCCATGGTGACGATGATCTAGAATGCTAGATGACTATATCTGAAAGCTGCAGTCATCACAAGCCCAGTGACAAAATAAAAACTGTCATACTGAGTAAGTGACAACTGCAACTTACAGACAAAATGGCTTCTTTTAATGGACTTAAACAGTGAAATATTAATGATGATGACTCGACGATTTCGATGACATTGTCTTGAAGCTATAGTTATCACAATCCCAGTGACAGAATAAAGAACTGTTTACTGAAGTTGTGACAACTTTAGCTAAAAAACTAGAACATTTAAAACATGATCACTTCGATGATTTCTTCTTCTTTTAGTCCAACGACCCGATGAACCCTGGCCGGTGACAGTAAGCTTGAGTTATCACAGTCCCAGTGACTAAATCAACTAACTAACTGTTTACTGAATTAGTGACAACTTTAGCTAAAAAAAAATAAACATGACGATGATTGCTTGATGACTTCGATGACAGTGTCTTAAAGCTGTAGTTATCACAATCCCAGTGACAGAATAAGGAACTGTGTACTGAACTTGTGACAACTTCAGCTTAAAAACTTGAACATTCAAAATATGATGATGAATTCGATGACATTGTTTCAGAGCTGCAGTTATCACAAAACAAACCGAGTTACAGAATCAAGAAGTTACTGAATGAGTTAGCTAAAAAAAAATTACATGACGATGATTGCTTGATATCTTCGATGACAGTGCCTTAAAGCTATAGTTATCTCAATCCCAGTGACAGAATAAAGAACTGTTTACTGAAGTTGTGATAACTTTAGCTAAAAAACTAGAACATTTAAAACATGATGACTTCGATGACTTCTTCTTTTTTTTTCTTGTTGGACATAGAGTCATCCAACGACCTGATGAACCCTGGTCGGTGACAGTGTCTTAAAGCTGTAGTTATCTCAATCCCAGTGACAGAATAAAAAACTGTTTACTGAAGATGTGACGACTTTAGCTAAAAAACTAGAACATTTAAAACATGATCACTTCGATGATTTCTTCTTTTTTTTTTCTGGTTGGCCATAGAGTCATCCAACGACCTGATGAACCCTGGTCGGTGACAGTGTCTTAAAGCTGTAGTTATCTCAATCCCAGTGACAGAATAAAAAACTGTTTACTGAAGTTGTGACAACTTTAGCTGAAAAACTTGAATATTCAAAACATGATGACTTCGATGACTTCTTCTTCTTCTTTTCGTGTGGAACACCGAGTCGTCCAACGACCTGATGAACCCTGGTCGGTGACAGTGTCTTAAAGCTGTAGTTATCTCAATCCCAGTGGCAGAATCAATAAACTGTTAACTGAAATAGTGACAACTTTAGCTAAAAACCTCAAACGTGACGATGATGACTTGATCACTTCGATGACAGTGTCTTAAAGCTATAGTTATCACCATCCCAGTGACAGAATTTAAACTGTTAACTGAATTAGTGACAACTTTAGCTAAAAAACTTAAACATTCAAAATATGATGATGACTTCGATGACGTGTCTTAAAGCTATATCACCATCCCAGTGACAGAATTTAAAACTGTTAACTGAATTAGTGACAACTTTAGCTAAAAAACTTAAACATTCAAAATATGATGATGACTTCGATGACAGTGTCCTCAGGCTGTAGTTATCACAGTCCCAGTGACAGAATTAACGAACTGTTAACTGAATTTGTGACAACTTTAGCTAAACAACTTAAACATGACGACGATGACTACACACTACACACACACTTCGATAACAGTGTCTTAAAGCTGTAGTTATCTCAATCCCAGTGACAGAATCAAAGTAACTGTTAACTGAATTTGTGACAACTTGAGCTTAAAAATCAAACATGACGATGATGACTTGATGATTTTGATGACAGTGTCTTAAAGCTGTAGTTATCTCAATCCCAGTGACAGAATCAACAAACTGTTTACTGAAATAGTAACAACTTTAGCTAAAAAACTTAAACATGACTATGATTGCTCGATGACAGTGTCTTAAAGCTGTAGTTATCTCAATCCCAGTAACAGAATCAAAGTAACTGTTAACTGAACTTGTGACAACTTTAGCTTAAAAACTCAAACATGACGATGATGACTTAATGACTTTGATGACAGTATCTTAAAGCTGTAGTTATCAGAATCCCAGTGACAGAATCAACAAACTGTTTACTGAAATAGTGACAACTTTAGCTAAAAAACTTAAACATGACTATGATTGCTCGATGACAGTGTCTTAAAGCTGTAGTTATCTCAATCCCAGTGACAGAATAAAGAACTGTGTACTGAATTTGTGACAACTTTAGCTAAATAACCTTAACATGACGACGATGACTTGATCACTTCGATGACAGTGTCTTAAAGCTGTAGTTATCTCAATCCCAGTGACAGAATCAACAAACTGTTTACTGAAATAGTGACAACTTCAGCTAAAAAACCTTAAACATGTCTGATGATGATGATTTCAATGATAGTGTCTTAAAGCTGTAGTTATCAGAATCCCAGTGACAGAATAAAGAACTGTTTACTGAATATGTGACAACTTTAGCTAAAGAACTTAAACATTCAAAATTAGAGGGCTTCGATGACTTCTTCTTCTTTTCCAGTGGGCCACCGAGTCGTCCAACGACCCGATGTACCCTGCTCGATGACAGTGTCTTAAACGCTTTAGATATCACAGTCCCAGTGACAGAATAAAGAACTGTTTACTGAATCAATGACAACTTTGGCTTAAAGACATTCGAAGACAGATTAAGCTGGGGATAACATTGTTTCAAAGCTACAGTTGTCACGAAGCCTTGTGATAGATTTATTAAAACTATCTACTTTAGCAGTGATTACTGTATGTTCAAGTCATTACAAACATGTCACTATAAAATTAAATATATCAAAGTGTTTAAGGTGATATTTTACCACTGACCGGTACTGAAAACAGATTAAAGTAAAAGTTTACTTTGCCAAAATAAAAGTTAATAAACATAATTATGCTAAAATTTCAATCGGACTTCACACTAAGAAGAACCTGTGCCGTGATAGTCGTGACGTAGTAGTAGAGTACGGGCTGATAAGGAACAACTTAGGTTGACACACTAACACGAGCATAGGTTGTTATATGACAAAAATATTTTGATTCCCATGGTAACTCAAATAACTTAACTGAATTAGTGACAACTTAGCTTAAAACTTATATATTCAAAAAATCTTGATCACTTGATGACTTCGATGACAGTGTCTTAAAGCTTAAGCTACCACAATCCCAGTGACAGAATAAAGAACTGTTTACTAAAGTTGTGACAACTTTAGCTTAAAAACTTGAACATTCAAAACACGATGACTTCTTCTTTTTTCTAGTGGGACACCGAGTCTTCCAACGACATGATGAATCCTGCTCGATGACAGTGTCTTAAAGCTGTAGTTATCTCAATCCCAGTGACAGAATAAAAAACTGTTTACTGAAGATGTGACAACTTTAGCTTAAAAACTTAAACATTCAAAATTAGAAGACTTCGATGACTTATTCTTCTTTTCTAGTGGGACACTGAGTCGTTCAACGACCCGATGAACCCTGGTTGGTGACAGTGTCTTAAAGCTATAGTTATCTCAATCCCAGTGACAGAATAAACAACTGTTTACTGAAGATGTGACAACTTTAGCTTAAAAACTTGAACATTCAAAACACGATGATTTCTTCTTCTTTTCGTTTGGGACACCGAATCTTCCAACGACCTGATGAACCCTGGTCGGTGACAGTGTCTTAAAGCTGTAGTTATCTCAATCCCAGTGACAGAATAAAAAACTGTTTACTGAAGATGTGACAACTTTAGCTAAAAAATTTAAACATTCAAAATTTGATGACTTCGATGACTTCTTCTTTTCTAGTGGGACACTGAGTCGTTCAACGACCCGATGACCCTGGTCGATGACAGTGTCTTAAACGCTATAGATATCACAGTCCCAGTGACAGAATAAAGAACTGTTTACTGAATCAGTGACAACTTAGGCTTAAAGACATTCGATGACAGATTAAGCTGGGGTAACATTGTCTAAAAGCTGCAGTTGTCACGAAGCCCAGTGATAGATTGATAAATACTATCTACTTTAGCAGTGATTACTGTATCTTCTAGGCTTTAACAACATGACAGTATAAAAGTAAATACGGAGTGTAAGGGACAGCCCTCCGAATACTGATAGGGTTACGTATACCATGAAATTGTTTTATTTTACCACCTATACTAAATTACGATCAGCTGACTGAAATTACTATAAGAAAGATGTAAAAAATTGCCGTTTATTGAAATATTCTATCAAGGTAAGTTGTTCAGTTTCATGTCTACACCCTGTAAGTAACCGGAGGGCTGACCCTTAAACCCTGTACATCAGAATATAATTGGTGAAATTTAACTAGTGACTGATGCAGAAATCTGAGGATGGGCTGGTGATTAGAACCAACTTTCCCCAAGGAACAACGGTTGAAATATGACAAAAATATTTTGACTTTCCATAGTAACTCAAATCAGCTGATCAGCTATTTCATTTTTTCATTTTTCGACCTATGTTTCTTGGGAAAGGTTGTTCCTTATCACCAGCCCGTCTTTAGTTTTCGCTATCGGTCACTAGTAAAATTTCACCCTGTATACGAGGTGTAAGGGACGGTGGAACTAAAACTTTGTAGGCATGATCAGATCATAACTGAACAACTTTTTCTATTGAGGCTAATGTTGATGAACTAGAAATAAAATCCAACTCCTATATAAAAATTCCCGATTTACTGATTTTTTTTTTCGTTTCCCAGCATAATCGCCATAGTAAAAGTTATTTAGTTGTATGGACAATCGATCTCTAATAAAATTTCACTAGTACATAATCAAAATCTACTTACATTTTTTATTTCCAGTTAAGGCAATCCATATACGATCACAGCGCACTCACACATTGAACTATCTACAACTTAAATACCTTGAATTTTTCTATTTATATTCAACTTAAATACTTGGTAACTGTTCACAGCACAAAAGCGAAATGATAACTGGCGATTCCCACACTATCCAGGCCTATTTATATGAAACAATTACTCATTTTAGACCTCAGCTTTGGCACCTATTATGATGTCATTAAGGGATTCAATGAAGAAGTAATGGGTTAAAATTTGAAGGGGTCGTTAGGTAATTGATAGAAAGTCGAAAATATTCGCAATTATTGTTAACTAATTAGTTGTGATTGTTTTGGTGATGTACCTGTTGTTGATTGGAAAATGGTAAATAGGTCTTACTAAATCCCAAAATGCGAGATGAGACTTGTTTCGCACGAGCCGTGTTTTTATTTGTACTTAATAATACAACCGCAAATAGCATCGCCCCATTTCTTTCCCGTGGGAGTCATAAGAGGCGACTAAGGGACTCGAGAGTGTGTATTTCAATTTTAGGCGATGGGCTGACAACCTGTCACTATGGAGATGCACGGTTTTCTGAATGACCCTCAAATGTTTGTTAGACGTGGCGTCAATGTCAGTTTTTTGCGGCCGTTGACGCTCTGCCTATCCCGCAAGGGATTATAGCCTTGATATGTGTGAGTGTGTGTTAATAATACAAAATTGTAACTGATTGAAATTGTCCTTATAATGATAAAAAGATCCCTTTTTCAGTGCCGTGTGTGCCGGCTTAGAATAGCATCACCCCATTTCTTTCCCGTGGGTATTGCAAGAATCGATTAAGGGACTTGAGGAGATGTGTATTGCAGTTTTAGGCGATGGGCTGATAACTTGACACAATGGTGATACTATCTGAATGACCCTCATATGTTTTACGGCCGTTAACGCTCTGCCTAGCCCGCAAGGGATAATAGTCGTGATATGTGTATGTATGTTTTTTCAGTAGTTTTTTTGTACGTTTTACTAACAATTTTATTTGTTATACATTCGTTAACCGAATTAGTTCGGTACGGCTGGCATTATTTTAGGGCATAACCTACAAAAACTCGAAAGATGCTTATTTTTTGTAGGATTGCGTTATGTGTCTTTATAAAGCACATAATATATTAAAAATTATATTTTGTGTATTGTTTTACGTTTGCATACATATTCTAGTTATTAAATTAAATTATTCAGTGTCTGTAATTGAATTTAATATTATAAAATATACTAGTATTGTGACAGTTTACACAGCGTGAATACCTAGTTTATGTATGTATATATGTGCGATTCTTTAAAGGACTGAAACTCGTTAACCACTGAACAGATTCAAATGGGAATTGTATCGTAGGAATCCTTACATTGTCCCGAGTGTCATAGGCTAGGCTTTATCTCAGCAAGCAGCCGTGTTTTTAATTATCTTAATTTATTGTACTTGTTATCCACTGCAAACGATAGTATATTAGCATACACCTAAAATGATACAAAATAATGAATTAGGTTCGGCCAATGGTCCAGAAACTATGAGACAAAAATAAACGACATTTACGGCCGATGTGGCGCAGTGGTAGAGCGACTGCCTGCGACGCAAAGGTTCCGGGTTCGATTCTCGGCGGGACACTCATAAAGTTGATATTTATCACTTTGTGAATTTGCTCCCGGTCTGGTTAGGACATTGCAGGCTGAACCACCTGTTTGTCCGAAAAAAGAGAGATAGTTTCGTGCTTCGGAGGGCACGTTAAGCCGTCGGTCCTGGTTGCTGTCTATAATTACTGAGACGGTGGTCGTTACACAAGCATGTCAGAGGCCTACTACTACTAGTAGTAGGCGGTTAAAAAACTCTTGACACCAGGGTTCATCGGGTCGTTGACGATTCGGTGTCCCACACTAAAAGAAAGAAAGAAACGACATTTATGAAACATGAAAGGCAACATGGGCAACATGGTGGACGTGGTTCATTGCCAAAGAGGGTTGACGTCAGCCTCATTAGTCATACGGCCAATCTTTAAATCCGACAACTACTTACACTGTGTTACCCATCCTTGTCTAGATTTCCGCCCAGCGCTTTCACCCGCTGCCACTCATTTTCCCGGGGTAATAGTGGTTTTCCTGAGGTAAAAAGTGGTTATACTCTAACTGTGTTCCGATTTTCATCCAAATCGGTCAAGCCGTTTGAGCGTGAAGAGGTAACAAACATACATACATACACACACACACAAACTCTCAGATTTATAATATAAGTACGGATACGAATTCCTAGTGTCTTCAGTTCTGATATTTATATCTTTGTGAGTTTGTCGCCGTGTGATGCCGGCTTCGCCGTGTGATGCCGGCTTAGAATAGCATCACCCTATTTATTACCCATGGGTGTCGTAAGAGCCGACTAAGGGACTCGAGGGATGTGTATTGCAATTTTAGGCGATGGGCTGACAACCTGTCACTATAGTGATACACGGTTATCTAATTGACCCTCAAACTTTTGTCAGATGTGGTGTTAATATCCGTTTTACGGCCGTTAACGCTCTGCCTACCATATAGGCGTGATTTATGTATATATGTATGTATGTGAGTTTGTTCCCAGTTTGGTTAGGACATTGCAGGCTGAAACACCTGTGCCCGATATTATCAAACTACAGGCTACAATTTTACAGGTGAAATGTGATAGTCGGTTAGCCATTATGATACTAGGAATATTAACCGGCTACGCAATGTACTAAGAATTTCACCTGTAGACTTATAGCCTGTTGTTTCATAACATAGAGCACTGATTGTCCAAAAACCAAGATGGTTTCTTGCTTCGGAGGACACGTTAAGCCGACGGTCCCGGCCGATGTCTCTGATTGATTACTTAGACGGCGGTTGTTACACAATCATGTCACGCGGTTGAAAATCGGTGACAGGGTTCATCGGGTCGTATTTCGACTCAGTGTCCCAGAAGAAAAGAGGAACCAGTATTCCAATCACTCTATCAAATTTTAAAATTAAATAAGTACAAATTAGACATAATAAATTTATTATAAATATACAAAAATCATAACAACGATAACATTTAAATAAGGTATATTTTTAAATAATAAGTGACACAAAAGTATTGAACATGAATAAAAGAAGTATGTCATTGTGCCGTGTGATGCCGGCTTAGAATAGCATCTCCCCATTTTTCGTAGAGTCGTAAGAGGCGACTAAGGAACTCGAGGCCGGCTATGAAAATCTTGAGATTGTCCATTCTCCGCCTGGCAAGCCCTAGGGAGGCCCATGTCTAGCAGTGGCTATACGGATGCCTTTTTTTATTCACCTTGAATTTTGTCGTTTTTGCAATGTACTTCTTAGTCTGTATATAGCATAGTTTTGTTGCTGTGACGAACGGCCCGACGGTTTCTCTCATATTAAGAGCTTCACGACCTTGTTCCACCAGCTCCCTTCTACCATAGGACATCCAGACGCACCGCCGGATACCATCCGTACCTTGTTGCCTTTCCACCAATTCGGACTAAGCGCTTCCAGTCATTTATAATTCGCACTGCTAAAGAGTGGAACTCACTACCTGCGTCTGTGTTTCCAAACGCATACAACCCTAATCTCTTCAAAGTAAGAGTGAACAGGCTTCTTCTGGGTGAGCTCGCTCCATCTTACACTCTGTCTCTGTCCTATGACCTAGACTAGAGTCAAGAGCAAACCCATCATTAATAAAATAAAATAAACTGCCTTTTGACCTCTGACGTGGTTCCGCGACGAATGGTAAGCGTAGCAGTCCATCGGGTCGCTCGTCGACTCGGTGTCCCACACGAAAAGAATCGTAGTAGCGCCCAGCAAGTATATTTAGTGAGTTAGCTTTATGACAAACGGTAATTTCATAAGCTAAGTCACCAAATTTACCGTCTGGGCATTCAGATATCCGGGTTTATCAGCTTGTTCTTCGAGAATGCACACAGCACAACACAAATATTGAAATTAAATTATAAAACGTGTAAAAATACATACATACACATATCCCGCCTATTATCCCTTGCGGGGTTGGCAGAGCGTAAACGGCCGCAAAAACGGTCATCTACGCCACGTCTGACGTATATGTCATTCGGAAAATTGTGTATAGTGACGGTGGTCAGCCCATCGCCTAAATTGCAATACACACCCTCAAGTCCCTTGGTCGCCTCTTACGACTCCCACGGGAAAGAAATGGGGTGATGCTATTCTAAACCGGCATCACATGGTATGAATACATTTTTTCGTCATGATATTTAGTATATTCATATTCACAGTCATTCAATATTTTCAAGTTTAAATTGCTTGGATTTTGTTCTCTGATATGATTACACCGCAGTTTACAATTTTGTATTTACTATCACAGAATATTTATTAATAATTAAATCTTATGTCAATATAAACGCAAGGCATTAATTTCTGAGATAGAGAAATAGACAATAAACAACTTACCTATCGAAAATGTTCAAATAGACTCATTTTTAAATGATTTTAATTGTTATATATCTTTGTAAATAGTCAGTCAGGGCCGTAACAAGGCACATTTCAAGATATCTACATAATGTTGTTAACATACATTATATAGGGTGAAATTGTTCTTAGAGACCGAAAGCGAAAACTAAAGACGGGTTGGTGAAAATGCACATTACCCCAAAGGGACAATAAGTTGAAATATGTCAAAAATATTTTGAGTTTCCATAGTAACTCAAATCAGCTAATTGGCAATTTTGTATGGGTAGCCCTTTTTTTATAAATAGACCTATAAGGTCCTATGTGCAAATATTTTTAGGGTGAATTCTACACGTTTAACTGAACTTTTGTTCCCAATAAAGTTCTACCTATATGAAGAAAAAAAAAGTGACTCATCTTTTAATATCTTTGTATGGTAGGTACAATCCGCTTTTTCATATTTCGGGCAAGTTGTATAGTTTCACGAGTAGAACTCACTCTAAAAATAATTGCACTGACTTTAACATGACCTTATAAATGTACAAAACTGTAAATACTTATTTTAAGGAGTGGACCTATACATATATGGTTTCTGAGTACAGCCCTGTTTATTTTTATATCAACGTCGTGGTTTAATTACTGTAACTTGTAAATTGTTACGTAGTGTGTGGTTTAGCTAACCGCTATCTGCCGATTGATAGCGCAGTGGTTTGGTCATTATCATTAGGTGTTGATAGAAAAGCGCACCGCGGTACCGTCTTTGTATGTATCATACACACATATGTCACGCCTATATCGCGGGGTAGGCAGAGCGTAGATGGCTGTTAAAACGGACATTTACATATGCATTTATCCCTTGCGGTATAAGCAGAGCGTTAACGGCCGTAAAATATGGTCGCTACCGCCACTGCTGACAAACATTTAAGGGGCATTAAAAAATGTATCACCATAGCGACAGGTTGTCAGCCAATCGCTTAAAATTGCAATACACTTCCAACTCTCGAGTCCCTTAGTCGCGTCTTACGAGACCAACGGGAAGGAAATGGGGTGATACTATTCTAAGCCGGCATCACACGGCATCACAATCTTTATGATAAAGAACCGAATAGCTCGGCTTCTTTTTGTTTGTTGTCACCGAGTCTACGAAGGACCCGATTAATTCTCCATCTATTTGGGCCTCCTCCCATACCAGTGAAAGAAAAGTAAAAAAAAATTAGTCTACTTTATTGAATGAGGTAATGTTGAAAGGTCTTGTAAACTAAGGATAGATTGACTACCAAATTTTAAAACACTTCCCGTGTTAGGTATACAATTTAAGAAAACATGCAAATATTATAACTTTTTAAGCACTCGCGATCACTTTCACTCAATTTAAGTATTAGACGTTTCAATACATGAAACTGCAACATGCAAATATTATTTTTATTCAATCGCGGGCAGGATTTGATCCTGCCCTGCGACTCTCGCATTAGGTACTAGTGGCGACGCCTCTTCCATATGGGCTACCGCAGCTCATTCCTTGCCCGCCAATTTTGCAAATGTATTTTAATGCCAGAAACGCGTGGCTCCATCTACCGGGTTAGTTTAAAAAAAACTAAGTATAGTTTTCCTTGAAAAACCTGGCAAGGTGAAATGATCTTGATAGAATCAATAAAAAGTTCAATTTATATTGTGACTACAAAACTCTATATTTGGGCATGTCTCACGCTTGAAGCCAGTTTTTCTGTAGACTAGACACTGAGAACTGCTAGATTTAAGAGAAATCAAGTTTTGACGCAAGCATCAATTCGGGGAATAAATTCTCTTAAACTTATCTTAAATTAGCGTTGTCTCTTTCCGTCAAATAGGTTTAGAAAAGGATAAGGAGATATCTAACTCCCGTCAATGCGTTCTTCGCAATTTCTAGTAAATTTAGTCGCCATTGTTTTCATCTTTGACAGATAACACGTAATTTGCGTCAAATTATAAGACGTGATTTGAATACCTCCTATCCTTTTCTAAACCTATTAGAGAAAGAATGCCAGCGCTAATTTAAGGTAAGTTAAGATAGTTTATATCACAGAACTATGACTAAAGCTATAGAATCAAGACAACATTTTACTGACGACCAAAAATAACTATACTTCTCTTATTCAATTTTGCTTCATTAGCATATGCAAGTATAAGCAAGATGCAATTATTTTCGGTCATGAAACCAGTTTCAACCGGCCAGGATGGAGTCCATGGCATTGGAGTCCACCAATCAACCAAACAATTTAAGAAGTTAAGTAAAAACTCCTTGTAGTACTACTGGCGATGTGTCAAAGAATATCGTTGTTTATGACAACTGAATGCTGACGGATAGTAAATGAAATTTTTTAACAACCTTCTAATTGGCGATACGAATAACCTAAATGTGCATTGAAAGATCAATAAGTAAATATAGGGTGGAAAGATATATGCTGTTATTATTTGTCTGGTTTCTATAGCTTTAGTCATAGTTCTGTGGTTCATATTCGGAATTGAGGCCAATATATGACTTCGATTTACATATGACACCCACCCATCATCTTATCTTATTCCTGTCACATTTTTACGTGCGAAGTATTGTTTAAAACATATTTGGTCTTCACAAATATCGTATTATTCTGACACCTGATTTAGTTAATAGTTAATTTGTTTTCGTCAGCAATCCGTAAGCGATATCTACAAAACATAGTAACCTACTAACGATGTAGGTCGTTACTCTAATGACACATGCTTAACTAATCATTTGATAATTGTCAATTACATAATGTGATCATGACTACCTGGAATTTTGGTGGCTATTTTGAAATTATTAGATTACTAAGTAGATCTCATTTAAGACCATAATATACCTGGAAAATTTGTCCCTTTCATTCGCGCTGCAACAGAGAGAAACAGACACTCATTTTGCGCTCAAATTTTTGCGGCATTTTACATATTTTACGGTTTTTCCGACATAGATGCCTACTAGAGAAATGCCGTAAGAATGTCTAATTTAGTTATTTGTACTAGAAAAGGTATGTCTCTAAATTAAAGCATATTTTTTTGTAATAACTATAAAACTGTAGGCATTATATTGAAAAAATGTTTTAAATAGAGGTTACTTTGGTATTTTTTTTCTATAGTGTAAAGTTTGTCAAATTGTGTAACTGATAGGTATATGTTATCTGTTTCAAACTTTTGTCAGACGTGGTGTAAAAATCCGCTTAACGGCCGTTAACGCTTTGCCTACCCCGTAAGGGATTAAGGCGTGATTTATGTATGTACCTATGTATGTAACTAAATATTTTTTTTATTGAAAAAATAATAAAAAAAAATGAAATATACCAGTAATGTCTATATGACAGTGTCGAAACCCAGTTTGAGTTGTTTATCCACTGTAAACGAAAGTATATTAGCATATACCTAAAATGTCACAAAATAATAAATTGGGTTCGGCCAATGGTCCAGAAACTATAAGCCAAAAATAAACGAGACGTTAATATTTTCGAAACATGAAATGTTAGCCATACTGGGTAAATGGACTGGTGATAAGGAAAAAGTGTGATGCCGGCTTATAATAGCATCACCCCATTTCTTTCCCGTGGGAGTCGTTAGAGAATAAGGGACTTGAGGCATGTATTGCAATTTTAGGCGATGGGCTGACAACTATGGCGATACACAATTTTCCGAATGACCCTCAAATGTATGTCGGACGTAGTGGCGTGGATGTCCGTTTTTGCGGTCGTTTACGCTCTGCCTACGCCGCAAGGGATATTAGGCGTGATATGTGTGTGTGTGTGTGTGTGATAAGGAAAATCGGCCCACAAAATCGGTATATGAAATAAAAAATTGGACCTCCCGTACAAGCCGACCAAGTCAATTTGTATCGCAGCTAGATCAATTTTTTTTATGCGCCCTTGGGGAAAGTTGTTCCTTATCACCAGCCCGTCATGAGTTTTTGGTATCGGTCACTAGTCAAATTACACCATATACACATACACATATCACGCCTATTATCCCCTGCGGGGTAGGCAGAGCGTAAACAGCCGCAAAAACGGACATTTACGCCACGACTGACATAAATTTGAGGGTCATTCGGAAAATTGTGTATCGGCATAGTGACAGGTTGTCAGCCCATCGCCTAAAATTGCGATACACACCCTCAAGTCCCTTAGTCGCCTCTTACGACTCCCACGGGAAAGAAATGGGGTGATGCTATTCTAAGCCGGCATCACACGGCAATCCGAAAGGAGGTCAAGGAACAAATTAAACTAAACAACTTTGCCAATGTAACATGGATCAACATATTTTTATGTATTCTTAGATTAAATGTATTCTATTTCTCTTATAGTAAATTATACAGCTGATCGTTTTTTTTTATTGTTTTGCCCCATGTCTCATAAGGAAAGTTGTTCAGTTTCAAGATCTTCTTTCGACTTTTTACAACCTTTTCGTTACTCCGTGTACGTCAAAACTCACTCATCACATTAAATTAGTTAAGTACCCACTTACCGTTGTGTTTCTTGGCCACTTCTTTCACACATATCTAAAGTCTGTGCGGAAAAAGAATTGGCGTGGATATTGAGGGCGCCTCTGTGCTTCAGTAGAAGAAATTTTATAGCAACCTATGAAATTATTTTTAGTCTTTAATGAACAACACATATCACGCCTATAATCCCTTGCGGGGTAAGCAGAGCGCAAACAGCAGCAAAAAACTGTCATTTAAGCCACATCTGATTTGAGGGTCATTGAAAATTTTGTATCGCCTTAGTGACAGGTTGTCAGCCCATCGCCTAAAATGCAATACACACCCTCGAGTCCCTTAGTCGCCTCTTACGACTCCCAAGGAAAATAAATGGGGTGATGCTATTCTAAGCCGGCATCACACGGCAAATGAACAAAAAGTATAATAAATTTAAAAAAATTAAAACACGACTGCTTTCTGAGATAAAGCACATAGCCTATGACATTTGGGATAATGTAAGGATTCTTCCGATACAATTCCCATTCGAATCTGTTCAGTGGTTAAAAAGTTTCAGTCCTTTGAAGAATCGCACATATATACATACATACAAACATTCATATACAAATATACATGAACCCTAAGGACATTACACTCATTTTTTTGTCGGGCAGTCGTGTAAAAACACACAAAATATTAAAATAAAATAAACTACGGTTCACTCAAAGTTTCGTTTCAATTATTAGTTCACTTTTTGCTAACGCCTATTCTCTTTCCGTGCATACTCTATTCAAATTTTATTTTTCTACACAATTTTTTCAATACAAATTGTTAAAATTCAATCACAACACGTCACCCGCGCACTTTCTTAAGTAAATGTACTTTTCTTAAAAATCAAGAGCGAAATGAGAAGCAAAACGCGTGTGTTTAAAAAGTAATATCTGCTGAATTCAAGAGTCAGCGATTTGAATAGATTCATAATAATCACATGTACTTCCTTAATTTCTTCTTCTTACATAGGGTGTGGATTATTTTATCAGTAGTTTTTATACAAATACATTAAACAAATTAGAGATAAACGGACTATGGTTTTGGCCGGCTAGTAGAAGTGGGGTGATGCTATTTTAAGCCGGCACCACACGGCACGACTTAAATAAACATATTTAATTAAAACATAACACTATATTTTAAAATAAAATCTGTTGTGTGTGGCTAGTAATAGGTAGGTACTTACTTAAGTATGTACTAACTAAACTCCGTTTATTTAAGGATGACCAATAATGTAAACAAACTTTGTATGTAAATGACAGCTCGCAACTGTCAGTTACATTTTTGGTCATCCTTAAATAAACGGAGCATAGCTGTTACCCGCGGCGCTGCCCGCAAAAGTGATGTGATGATAAAAACTATCCTATGTGTTAAACCATGTTACCTTCTATATGTGTGCCAAATTTCATTACAATCGGTTCAGTAGTTTTTGCGTGATGAAGTTACAAACATATAAACTTTCGCATTTATAATATAAAGTAGGATGTTAATTTTGTTATGGAGGTAGTAAAAGAACTAGAAACATGCAAAAATAAACCTTGTATCCGAAAGAGAATATTAAAATCACTCCTATTTCCTTTGCGGGGTAGGCGGAGCGTAACCGGCCGTGAAAAAGTGACATTACCGCCACGTCTGACAAACATTTGAGGGTCATTCAGAAAATTGTGTATCACCATAGTGACAGGTTGTCAGCCCATCGCCTAAAATCTCAATACACACCCTCAAGTCCCTTAGTCGCTTCTTACGACTCCCACGGGCAAGAAATGGGATGACGCTATTCTAAGCCGGCATTACACGGCCGATGGTATAGGTGTCTGTAATTAAATTATCATTCCTTGTAATCCCTGCCGGGATGCGTCAGTTCTTTATCAGTTGTGCGTTACGTCACAAATAACGAATGACACGTCATGCTTGTGTCATAAAGTACGATAGCCCAGAATTCGGTCGTTACAATAACAAAAGGCCAGCTGGGAAGGACTGGGTGGCGCCAGGCTAGCAGATAGGATTCTCGCTATAATGAATCATTGTGTGAAAGTGCATTTCACACGGCGATTTGGCGATTTGTTCACATCACACTTGTGAAGTGTCTAAAAGTGCCTTTTTACGCATTTATCCCTTGCAGAGTAGTTAGGTTGCCGTGTGATGCCGGTTCAGAATGGCATCACCCCATTTCTTACCCATGGGTGTCATAAGAGGCGACTAAGGGACTCGAGGGTTAGATGTGTATTGCAATTTAGGCGATGGGCTGACAACCTGTCACTATAGTGATACACAATTTTCAGGGTGACCCTCAAATGTTTGTCAGACGTGGCGTAAATGTCCGTTTTATGCGGCCATTTATGCTCTGCCTACCCCGCAAGGGATTATAGGCGTGATATGTGAATGAATGAATGAATTTGGCGATTTGCACACATCACACTTGTGAAGTGTCTAAAAGCGCCTTTTTACGCCTTTATCGCTTGCAGAGTAGTTAGGTTGCCGTGTGATGCCGGCTTAGCATGGCATCACCCCATTTCTTACCCATGGGTGTCATGAGAGGCGACTAAGGGACTCGAGGGTTAGATGTGTATTGCAATTTTAGGCAATGGGCTGACAACCTGTCTCTATAGTGATACATAATTATCTGATTGACCCTCAATCTTTTGTCAGAGGTGGTGTCAATATCAGTTTTAAGGCCGTTAACGCTCTGCCTACCCCGTAAGGGATATAGGCGTGATTTATGTATGTATGTAGAGTAGTTAGGTATTTTACAGTCGCTATCGCCACGTCTGACAAATATTTGAGGGCCGTTTCAGAAAAATCGTGTACGACTATATAGTAATAGGTGGTCAGCCTGTCGCCTAAAATTGTAATACACATGAAACCCTCGAGAGAAAAGAAATGGGGTAGTGCTATTCTAAGCCGGCATCACACGGTCACGTTAAGTTAACACGGTGTCCGGATAAGTTTGCAAATTGCTAAATACAAAAATTTTAAAAGCCTTTCCGTATTAGGTATACAATTTTATAAAAGTTGCAAACTTTCAACCTTCTTCTTCTTTTCGTGTGGGAAACCGGGCAGGATTTGAAGCTGTGATTTTCGCCATCACTAGTGGCGACGCCTCTTCCAACTGGGCTACCGCGGCTCATCCATTGCCCGCGATTTTTAAGTGTATCTTGATGCCAATAACGCGTGGCTTGGCTCAACTATTTTTTGAGAATAAAGGGTTTATTTAGTATATTTTTATACTTTTATGCACATCGTACAAAATGCGGGCCTAATGCCACGTGGCATTCTCTACCGGCCAACCAGAGGGTAAACAAGAAAGAAAAAGAGCTTGTGTTATGTTACAATTTTATGCTACAGGCTGACCTGACCTGTCACTATAGTCATACCTACACGATTTTTCCTAAAACGGCCCTTAAATTTATGTCAGACGTGGCGATACTAAACATGTTGAAATAAAAGTAGTTAAATGAGGTGTTGCTATTCTAAGTCCAAATCCAAAGCAGCGGAAGAGTTTTAGTTTTTTTTTAATGCAATACTTTAAATATTGCCTATAAAATACAAAACACCCTGTAAATAATTACATCAAAATGGAACGTTGATTTACAAGTTTCAGGGTTCCGCTTGTGTCAGCGTTATTAAAAAATAATAAACACACGACCTTGATGCTTCAGCAAATTAGTACGCGCGTGGTATCGTAACGTAAAGTAAATATGCTTGGTAAGCAACTTTGTGCACTTTGCTTCGAGTTAAGCGTAGCTGGAAATGAGGGCGTGTGATGCCGGCTTAGAATAGCATAACCCCATTTCTTTACCGTGGGTAGGTGCCGTATGATGTCGGCTTAGCATAGCATTACCTTATTTATTTCACGTGGGTGATTTAGATTTAGATTTAGATTTAGATTTATTTATTTCACATTATCAAATTCATAATTACAGTAGGTACATACAATATAATACAAAATAAAAATGTCAGAGGATAATGTGATCGTCAAAAATATTAAATAGAAAATAAAATAAAAAATAACATGTCAAAATTCTTCAATAAAAGAATAATAGCTACTATAAAATTACAACAATGTCAAAAAGAAATTAATAATACAAATTCAAAACAACTCATATAGATGTCTACAATAAAATAAAATAAAATTTAATTACTCAGTGTAATAAAGAAATGTCAACAAAATTTTCTATTTATAAATTCATCAACTGAATAAAGTTCACAATCCAACAAAAGGTTTTTAACACGGCGACAGAACGTTTCGTCATTTGGCTCCTGTTTTAGGTCGGTTGGTAGATGTTCATAGAACGTAGGTCCGATAACGCGCGGGTTCTTAGTTGCGAGTGCGGTTTGTCGCGGCACAGTCGCTAACCTGCCAGCATTTCGAAGCGCACGTCCACCACAGAGCCGCTGCGGAAATGACGATATGTTTTTCCGCACATACACCAGAATACCGTATAGGTATAACGAGTACAAAGTCAAAATGTTATGCTTTTTGAAAACTCCTCTGCATGTGTCTCTTGCTTTAAGACCTTCAATAATTCTCAGAGCCCTTTTCTGAAGGACGAAAACTCTGTTCGATTCACTTGAATCAGCCCATAAAATTGTTGCATAAGACATAATTGAGTTAAAATATGCAAAATAAGTTTGTCGTAGGACGCTAGCTGAGACAACGGGTTTGATTTTACGAAGGGCATATGTAGCACTACCTAACCTGTCGCATAATATTTGGATGTGCGCTTTCCAGTTTAGGTGTTGGTCTAGTGTGAGCCCTAAGAATTTACACTGGTTGCAAGTCGGCATGGGTGGTACCACATCAATAGGCACAGGTACACTCCTTCCACTAAACAGTATCACATTGGATTTTGTCATGTTCAGCACAAGTCCATTAACAGAGAACCACTGCTGGAGCTGATCACAGATACTTTTTATTTTAAGATCAAGCTCTTTGTAAGATCGAGCACAAGTTACAACGGAAGTGTCATCGGCAAACAAGGTAATTGAGCCCTCAGAAATATGGGATGCAAGGTCATTGATAAACACCAAGAACATGGTATTTCCCAACGCAGATCCTTGAGGAATCCCTATAGTTACTTCGCCTGCCTCAGATCTGAGCTTACGGCCGCCTATCGTTACTTCTACAGTTTGTTTTCTGTCAGCGAGAAAGGAGCTAAGGATTCTGTGTGCAGCGTGTTTGATGCCGTAACGTTCAAGTTTCTGTAATAACAAATCATTTCCTATAACATCGAACGCTTTTGACAGGTCGCAGAATATACCCGCCGTTTTATACCTACTATCCAGCCCAGTAAGGACGCAGTCAACAACCTGCTGTGCAGCTGACGTGGTAGATTTTTTTTGTCTATAAGCATATTGAACCTTGGTTAGTAGGTCATTTTGCTCTAAGTGTTGCATCAAACTTGACGATAAAATCGATTCAATAATCTTCGAGATAGTAGGTACAATAGTTATAGGCCTGTGGTTGTCTACTTTGTCTGTCTCACCTTTGCCCTTGTAGACCGGACATACTCGCGTACACTTAAGTGCATTTGGGTATATTCCATGGGAAATCATCTCATTTATAAGATGCACTAATATGTTACACAATACTGGCCAGACTGACAATAATATATTGACCGAGATATCATACAAGTCTAATGTATTTGATGTCTTAGTCATGGATTTTAAAATTTTATTCAACATTTTGTCGGTTACAATAGGAAAAAATAACTCGGGTACACTCTGCTCACCCAAGAAATTATTCACATGTTTAATAGCTTGTTCTTTGTTGCTACATAGAGGAAACTGTGATGTAATTGTTAGGAAATGTTTGTTATAACAGTCAGCTACGCCCTCTGTAGGTACATTTATCCCGTTTACTTTGAGAGACATGTCACTTGGCTTCGAGCTTTTAAAACTAGTTTCCTCATTAATTAAATTCCAAACTTCTTTGGATGGATTTTTTGCACTTTTTATACGTTTCTCATTATATACCTTTCGGTCCCGTAACGATGTTGTTTTAATTATGTCGTAATAGTAATTAACGCAGTTTTGTATGACCTCATTAGAGGGGTACTGACGTCTAATCTCACAAAAGTTTTCAAAATTCTGGATGTAACTAGTTAATTCTTCGCTAACCCAAGGAGTGCTTTTCTTCTTTTTTACTAAAACATTTTTTAACGGAAAGTGAGCACCTATGTAATGTGTAAATATTGTAAATAATTTATCAAATTTTTCATTTAAGTCAATCTTATTGTTAAATATAAAATTCCAATCATAATTACAAATGTCAACGTAAAATGAATAAATTGAAATGTCTGTAAATATTCTTCGTTCTAAAAATAAATTAGGTTTAGATACTTGATGTTCTAAGCTTATGTTTATGTTGAAGACCTGGCCGTAGTGATCGCTGATCGCGGAATGTATGGGGTGAGCGGTGACGTCACCCAGACCCTTGTTTATCGTGCTGACTATGCCGCAGTCGATCGACGTTGATCTCAGTTTATCAACGCGCGTGGGAAAATCCACAATATTAAGCATACTAAAACTATGTAAAAGGTCATCTAAGTCGCGCCGTAACCATGGCTGTAATGGATTAATAGTCGTATAGTCCACATTGATATCGCCACAAATTAAAAACCTTTTGTTTTCGTCAGCAAGTTTACATAATAATAATTCCAAAGTATTTAAAAATATTCCAAATTCGCTTAAGCCACTTCTATAAATTCCTACTATTATGTGTTTTGACTTCGTTAGTTCAATAGCAGTGAATTCGCAATGATATTCAACGGCGATCTTTTCTAGGTCACATCTACGTTTGTATTGCACTCCATCCCGTAGGTACGTTGCTACGCCACCGTGCTCCATGGTTTCTCGACAGTAGGCGCTTGCCAGTTCATACCCGCACAGGGACACGCGCGGAATCTCGTTGCATTTGACCCATATTTCTGAGCAAACTAGTACATCAGGACAGTATTTATCGAGTAGGATGTGTAATAAACCAACTTTGCTAGTTATTGACCTGACATTTTGATGTACTATTGTAAGTGGTGCGTGTTTGTGCAATACTACTGTGTTTGAGGTTATGTTCGGCTGTTTGGTGCGCGTCGCGGGTTCAAGTTTTTTGACGTGACAACGTTATAGTTCCTGATTGATACTCCTTCTGGCCAAAGCTTATCATTGCGGATAAGATGAGCCTTGTTAGTCGGGACATCCAAGCGGAATGAAGAATACTGCCCCTTTGTCTGCAGTTGCACGCAAGTCAAATTTTCGAGGCCAACTCGGGACTTCAGGTGGCTGGTTATGTCCTGGGAAACTGTGGATTGGCTGAAATTGAACAGGTGGAAACTGGCAACTCGTGGAGGCCCAGCGCAGAGACCTACGCCTTTCGCTTCACCTTGGCGACCTTCATTTGTAAAGCGATGGGTAGATGGGTTCCCCGGAGCAAGCACATTTGGTGGCTTCTGATGAGTTGCAGACCTAGATGTCTGCCTTGTCCCTACTGCCTCTGGTGTTGAAGTGATGCAGTTGGTTTGGCGTTCCCATCGCCGATTTGGAGATGGACTGGAACGAGGGTTGGTACCAGTAGCGACGCCGACGGCTTGTTGCGTCTTTGACTGTGGGGATGACTGCAGTTTTTGTTGATCTTTATTTACTTCAACCATTGTAAGGCCTTCAGGTCCAGAGTCATCAAAATCATTAAGTGATGATAGTCGTAGCATACTAGGTATACTAGTTAAAGTGGTTTCTAACTGTGTGGTGCTGTGCTGTACATTTTTGTGATTCGGATTTCCCTGCTCTGGTAAGTTGTTTTGTACTTTTGTTTTTTTTACTGATAAAACGTTAGTACTCCTTGTAGGACTTGTGATCGTTTTAAGCATCTGAGTGTGTTTGTCCGTTTTAATGTTTATGGTTCTTATCAGTTCTTGTTGTTCTTTGATAACAATGTAACAACAGTCAAGCTTTTGTTGCATATCTAGAACTACTTCTTCCAAATTCGTAACAACGGACACTAACCTTTCGGTGACTGTAGGTTTTTTTGGGGCCATTTTTTCTTGCTGACTTTACACACACTGTAGCAGAATCACTTAATTTATAATATAAAATTATTTCTATGGGAATATATCAAATGTATCTATAAATAATTAATAAAATTCAACAGTTATTTGAATTTGCCAGTTGACACAACAGCGCCCCCTAGCGTTATTAGCGGTGTCGTAAAAGGTTACTAAGGGATTCGAGGGTTACATGTGTATTGCAATTTTAGGCGATGGACTGACCTGTCACTGTGGTGATACACAGTTTTCAGAATGACCCTCAAATCTTTGTTAGACGTGGCTTTAATGGCCGTTTATGCTCTGCCTACCCTGCAACGGATAAAGGCGTGATACATGCATGTAAATAAAGCAAGTAATAATCATTATCATGTGGCTATATCGGCCCACTGCTGGGTATAGGCCTGTTCTTTCTCACGCCAGATTTTACTGTCTTTAAGGTCTGATTGTCTCTTTTTTTTACCATTAGCATGGCTAGTTTTTTTTTATACAAAGTTGCTGATCAGCTGATTTAGGTCACTATGGAAGCTCAGAATATTATTAACATATTTTGACCTATGTTCCTTGAATAAGTTGTTCCTTATCCTGGCGATCCCGTCCTCTTTAAAATTGAAATTTATTCAATGTAGGATAGTATTACATACATACATACACATATCACGCCTATAATCCCTTGCGGGGTAGGCAGAGCGCAAACGGCCGCATAGAACGGACATTTACGCCACGTCTGACAAACATTTGAGGGTCACCCGGAAAATTGTGTATCGCCATAGTGACAGGTTGTCAGCCCATCGCTTAAAATTGCAATATACACCCTCGAGTCCCTTAGACGCTTCTTACGACTCCCACGGGCAAGAAATGGGGTGATGCTATTCTAAGCCGGCATCACACGGATAGTATTATCTATCACTTATTGACGTCATGATCCGTCTTTGTAAAAAAAAATACATTTTTCCAACACAATGTTCTTTTTTTTATAACTGTTTTGTATTTATTTATTTAACTTTATGCAATAAATTTACATGGGCGGACTTAATGCCGAGGGCATTATCTACCAGTCTACCTTAGGGCATTTGGAAATGGGCGAGGCAGGTGCAAAATAAATGCAATAATGAACCTAAATCAATACACTAAAATAGTATCACGAACACTATTGTATTGTATTGTCATAATAGAAAACCGGCTCGGTCGGGATAAAAAAAGGCACTGCCTCGGGGCTGGCCAAGTTAATCACACGACATGTAAATTTTTCCTCCGTCAAATATCCAGCGCGAAACTTTTCAACAATTCAGTGTTTTATCTTTCCAGGTGGGCTTCAAAGGCTTCGGCTTGTCCCCCACACAAATGAAAGCCGCGGGAACCTTCAGTTTCTCCGATGGCAAGGAATACAGCATCACCCACGGATCAGTCATCATTGCTGCCATCACATCTTGCACAAACACGTCCAACCCTAGTGTCATGCTGGGCGCAGGTATGAAGTTCCTCAACAAACCCAATTGACGACCGATGTGGCGCAGTGGTAGTGCGACTGCCTGCGACGCAAAGGTTCCGGGTTCGATTCTCGGTGGGGCACTCACAAAGTTGATATTTATCACTTTGTGAATTTGTTCCCAGTCTGGTTAGGACATTGCAGGCAGAACCAGCTGGTTCCGAGCTTCGGAGGGCACGTTAAGCCGTCGGTCCCGGTTGCTATCTATGATTACTTAGACGGCGGCCGTTACACAATCATGTCAGAGGCCTACTACTAGTAGCAGGCGGTAGAAAAACTGACACCAGGGTTCATCGGGTCGTTGAACAACTCGGTGTCCCACACGAAAAGAAGATCAAACCCCATAATAGTTGCCGCGTCCAACTACTTCCCCCATCCAATCTCGCGTTTTAAACACCGTCCGAGACACGTCCTTTCGGAAGCAGATGACGACATCACAGTAGCCGCTGCTGCAGCCATTGCGAGTAGATCACACTCCACAAGCTCCTCAAGCAACAGGTCTCTCATTTGTTCCCCACTTTGGGAACTACCGGCACGATCCGGGTAGATTTAGTCCAATCCGTTCTTCACAGAACAACTCATAAGCCCAGTTGTGCGCTCCAAGGGCGCACTCAACACTTAAAAAATCATAATTCGATGTAAACGTAATTAATCGACAATCCGCTACAGTCAGATTTACGTATATTGACGTTTTATTGAAAAATAATTCCAGGTAGGGGAATTTTCATACATGATTATAACAACTAATAATGAAAATTGGAAAAAAAATTAAGGGGGCTCCCATACAACAACGTAATTTTTTTGCCATTTTTATGGGAAACGGTACGGAACCCTTCGTCCGTGAGTCCGACTCTCTGTTGATGCTTTTCGTACCCTGTTCGGTATATGGTCGTGATTGTGAGTCTGTATTTTACACGACTTGTCAACCAAAAAAGGAGTGTAATGCTTTTAAAGTTCATGTATGTATGGATGTGCGATTAAAAGTACTGCAAGTCGTTAACCACTGAACATATTCTAATGGGAATTGTATCGGAACAATCCTTACATTATCCCGAGTGTCATAGGCTAGGATTTATCTCAGCAAGCAGTCGAGATTTATTATTTTTTATTATTATGTTTGTTCCAGGTCTGCTGGCGAAGAAAGCCGTGGAAGCCGGCCTCTCAGTGCTGCCGTACATCAAGACATCACTCTCGCCAGGGTCTGGAGTAGTCACCTACTATCTGAAGGTAGACATGATCAATTGATCAGTTAAAATAAGAAAATTTTTTTTTTAGCTACGGCCGAGAATTGAACCCGGGGAGTACCGTCCCACCGCTCCGCCACTAAGCTACCAGCGCCCTGACCGAACACTTTAAACCTCTTTATAGTATTAGTTTAAATAACTTACACTAGATGTCGCTTGTACGTCGCATCAAGACGAGTATCACGAGGTTGAAAATTTGAAGTGTTCGGTCTGGGCGCCGGTAGCTCAGTGGCAGAGCGGTGGGACGGTACTCCACAGGTCCCCGGTTCTATCCCCGGCCGTCGCTAACATTTTTTCAATTTCTTATTTTCATTATTTTTTCTTTATGTGCTACATAATATGTGCTGCTCTTTATATAATATTCTTTATTGCACAAAAAATACACAGAAAAAAATATACAATTTTTGTCGCAAAGGCTTTATGTCCTGTTGTACTTATGTTTAATTAAGTTTATTATAAAAAAATCTCATGATATCTTATGAATATATTATATGTTTGTTTGTTTGTTGCAGGAGTCCGGTGTGGTGCCGTACCTGGAGAAGCTTGGCTTCCACGTGGTCGGCTACGGGTGCATGACCTGCATCGGCAACTCGGGACCGATTGACGACAATATCGCAAACACTATTGAAAAGGTAAGATGAAAATATATATTGATCAGTATTTGTCTGTTTTGACACGACTGCCCAACAAAAATAATGTGATGCTTTACAAGATACAAGATACAAGATCATTTATTTGTTGGAAATAGGTTAGTTATAAAGGTCTTAAATACTTAATTAATAGATGAGTACTGCTACTTCCTGCCTTTGCCGACATACAAATTTATAAAATAAACGTTAAAATGTCACTTATCTTCTAAAAATTCCATTATACTATAAAAACATTTTTGTGTCAATTGACTTTACTTGTTTAATTTACTTGATACATCTTACATCCTGTATGTGTGTGTGTCTATGTGTGAATGTGGGTGTGTGTGTGTGTGGGTTTGTATGTGTGTGTATGTATGTATGTACGTGTATTAGTGGGTGTGTGAATGTGTGTGTGTGTATGTGTGTGTTTGTGTGTCAGAGATGGGCGAAATCGAGTACTTTTGTAATCAGATTAATAATCTGATTGAAAGTAATCATGATTACTTCTAATCATAACTACAGTTAATCATGATAACTTGTAATCGTTAATCTAGACTACAGTAATTTTTAATCAAAATTACATGAGTAATAAATATTATGACTATTTATCTGTAATCATGATTACAGATTACTTTTATAAATCAGTAATTGTGCAATGTCTCAGATTAAAAAAGTAATCGTAATTATTAATTATTAATCTGATTACATTTTGCCCAACTCTGGTGTGTGTATGTGTGTAAAGATCGCCGCATCTGACAGTCGCGAGCTGTCAGATTCATACAAAGTTTGTTTACATTATAGGTAATTCTTAAATGAACGGAGTATATGTATGTGTGTGTGGGTGTGTGTATGTATGTATCTGTATGGGATAGGTGGGTGTGTGTGTTCAACCTAATCCATGTTGTTTTCATTATCAGAACGAGTTGGTATGCTGCGGCGTGCTGTCCGGCAACCGCAACTTCGAGGGTCGCATCCATCCCAACACGAGGGCCAACTATTTAGCATCGCCACTGTTGGTCATTGCTTACGCGCTGGCTGGCACTGTCGACATCGACTTCGAGAAGGAACCCTTGGGTAAAGTTCAAGTTCTTTATTTGCATAGAATAGGTATTACAAGATGGTATTTACAATTGTATAAGTTCTCTATCCTGCTAATTTCCATCAGCGTGCAAAATTATTATAAAAAAATTCATGCAGGTTATATAAACTTAAATTTAATTGCCAATTTCTTAATTTTTTCGTCATTAATTTAACAGGTCCTTCCTTAAACACACCTTACACTACACATGCACACATTTTTTATTATCATATCATAATTTTACTTAAAATTTTACTTGTTCACGTCTGATAAACATTTGAGCGACGTTCAGAAAATTGAGTATCAGCGAGTCCCTTGTCGCCTCTTACGATACCCACGGGAAATAAATAGGGTGATGCTATTCTAAGCCGACATCACGCGGCAGACTAAGCTGACGTCACACGGCGTTTTTAAATTCAGAAAGAACAGAATTCAAAAAACTCTTGCTTGTGAACCACTTGCGTGAGCTTCTTTGTTGTAGCTCACAGAGGTCGCTACCTCTACATTATCCCTGAGTAAACTTTAGCCACTATTTACCGCAGGAGAAAAGCAGTCAGATAGATAGATAAACACTTTATTGCTTACAACATACACAACAGAAACAAAACAATACAGATAACTTAAGACTAAAAGTAAGCAAAGGCGGCCTTATTGTTTGCAGCGAGCTTTCGTCAGCGTTTCAGTCAGCTTGGGAAACTGTTGGGCATGTAGTAATTTACATACATACACATATCACGCCTATAATCCCTTGCGGGGTAGGCAGAGCGTAAACAGCCGCAAAAAACGGCCATTTACACTACGTCTGACAAATTTTTGAGGGTTATTGTGTATCGCTACAGTGACAGGTTGCCAGCCTATCGCCTAAAATTGCAATACACACCCCCGAGTCCCTTAGTCGCCTCTTACGTCTCCAACGGGAAAGATATGGGGTGATGCTATTCTAAGCCGGCATCACACGGCAAAGTAATTTAATGACCATTTTCGACAGGCACCCGCCCCGACGGCTCCAAAGTGTTCCTCCGCGACATCTGGCCGACCAGGAGCGAGATTCAGGAGGTGGAAAACAAACATGTCATCCCCAGGATGTTCAAGGAGGTGAGACCAAAAGTTTTAAGACGCAAAAGTTTTAAGAAGTCAAGCCACTTCACAAAACAAATATTTTCTCTTTATACAAACATTGTAATGCCGGCTTAGAATGCTCTGCCTACCCCGCAAGGGATTATAGGCGTGATATATGTATGTTAATTAAAACAAGTGTACATTAGGCGGCATTATCGCTTAGGTAGCGATTTCTTACAGGCAACCTTACAGGATAGGGATAACATAATTTTTACAATAGTATGAAAATTCGTTTGGAAGTTTTTTTTATTTGTCTGCTTCTAATGAAGCATGCGTAAGCCCGCGAGATTGCGGCTGACTCTCTCTAAAGCTTCAAGGCACTGATAATCGCTACTTCTTGATGTAGCCACATTTGTCTTTTTACAATTTTCAGACTGTTCTTTTAAAAAATAATAACAGAGCCAATAAATTGGTGTCAAGTCGGTAATACTCCCACTTTCTGACAAATAGGTTTGGAAAAGTACTGTCATGTGATGTTTAGAAATATCTACGGTTTCTTCACCATTTCTAGTCATTTCGTCGCTATTTTAATTATAATCGCCTTATTTTCACTGATAACGCGCATTTTTTCGGGATCATCTATTCAGTCTATCTATCTATTTTATTTTATTAGCCTATATTTGCCCACTGCTGGACATAGGCCTATTCAGTGACAGTGCTTTATTATGTTAAAAGAAATTACCGAATTGACACCAATATCGGTATTTAATTCAGGTGTACGCCAAGATTGAGCAGGGTTCTTCCTCATGGCAAAGCCTGGACGTGCCCAAAGGCAAGCTGTACGGTTGGGACCCCAACTCCACCTACATCAAGAAACCGCCATTCTTCGACGGCATGACCAAGGTAATAAAAGGCTTTTATGCAGACTTTTGGTGTTCTCTAATTTAAAGCTTGTTTATCAAGAAACCTCCATTCTTCGACGGCATGACCAAGGTAATAAAAGGAATTTATGTGTCATTTATTAAATGCTTTTATCAGTACGCTTAATGTTCTCAAATATATGCTTGTTTATCAAGAAACGGCCATTCTTCGACGGCATGACCAAGGTAATAAAAGGCTTTTATTTTTCTTAATAAAAGCCTTTTATGCAGACTCTTGATGTTCTCAAATTAAAGCACTTGTTTATCAAGATACCGCCATTCTTCGACGACATGGCCAAGGTAATAAAAGGATTTAATGTGTCATTTATAAAAGACTTTTATGGAGACTCTCAATGTTCTTAAATGTAAGCACTTGTGAATTAACAAACCTCCATTCTTTGACGGCATAACCAAGGTAATAAAAGGCTTTTGTGTCTTAATAAAAGGCTTTTAAGCGGACTCTCGATGTTCTTAAATGAAAGCACTAGTTCATCAAGAAACCACCATTCTTCGACGGCATGACCAAGTTTATAAAAGGATTTTATGTGTCATTTATAAAAGGCTTTTATGCAAACTCTCGATGTTTTTAATGAAAGTTCTTGTTTATCAAGATACCGCTAGAATGACTATCCAGATGTGAGCTTGACTGAACATTTTGTACGAGAGGTTATTTTTATATTTAACTTAACCGTGTGATGCCGGTTTAGAATAGCATCACCCCATTTCTTTCCCGTGGGAGTCGTAAAAGGCGACTAAGGGACTTGAGGGTGTGAATTGCAATTTTAGGCGTTGGGCTGACAACCTTTCACTATGAGGATACACATATTTTCCAAATGACTCTCAAATATATGTCAGCCGTGGCGTAAATGTCAGTTTTTGCGGCTGTTTTCGCTTTGCCTACCCCGCAAGGGATAATAGGCGTGATATGTGTGTGTGTGTTTAACTTAAGGATAGTCTTATATTGTAGTAATATTGTTCTTACAATATTGTTTATAGGAGCTGCCGCAAATCCGCAGTATAGAGAACGCCCGTTGCTTGTTACTTCTCGGAGACTCTGTGACTACGGATCATATTTCCCCCGCCGGCTCCATCGCGAGGAACTCGCCTGCTGCCAGATACTTGAGTGCCAGAGGGTAAGAATATCTATATTCATGAAAACTGGTTTTTTTTTTGGACTGGGCCGATGGCTTAGCGGATAGTACCCCTGCCTGCTACGCCAAGGGTCGTGGGTTCGATCCCCACAAGACACAAATATTTGTTAAGTCATTTTCAGATATTTGTGTTTAGTCTGGGTGTTTCTGTATATATTATGTATTTTTTTACAAAATAAAAGTATATATTTATTAATATCAGCTATCTAGTTCCCATAGTACAAGCTTTGCTTAGTTTGGGACTAGATGGCGCTGTGTGTATTGTTCTGGATATTTATATTTATTTATTTATACATACATAAATCACGCCTATATCCCTTACGGGGTACGCAGAGCGTAAAACAGATATTAACACCACGTCTGACAAAAGTTTGAGGGTCAATCAGATAACTGTGAGGCTAAGGGTCTTGGCAGTGGAAGAGAAGAGCAAAAATAGAAACTAGGTTTATCGTAGGCACAGTTTATTTGTTTGTGTAAAATTTTCAGTTGTTATGGAACAGCAAGACATGACAAAGTCATTCACGACAATTGGCTCTATGTGGCCTGCATTTGGGAATTACAAACTCTTTAACACACCCCCTTAATTCGCAAATGCTTTATTAAGTTATCCACCCAATTATCCTAATCCTAAGCCTGAAACACAAAGGTTGTGCTTCCCTGCACTCAAAGGTTTGGTCAGAATGTCCGCCAACATATCGTCAGTGCGAACATGACCTAGAATGATGTCACTGTTCCCACTCAACACATCTCTTAAAAAGTGATACTGGATATCGATGTGTTTGGTCCGTGAGTGGTAGACCGGATCGTTTGCCAGCAAGATGGCACTCTGATTGTCTGCGTACAACGTTAACCTAGCGAACTTACGCAATCCAATTTCCGTCAGTAGGCTATTAAGGTATAGGGCCTCTTTCATAGCCAAAGCAAGACTAACATATTCAGCCTCGCATGTCGATGTAGCCACGCATTTCTGCTTCTGTGACTTCCACGAAATTGCAGCTCCCCCTAAAATGAACGCATAACCTGAATAAGATTTTCGATCTATGGTACAGTTACCAAAATCCGCGTCGGAGTAACCGCAAAGACTCTTTCCCGTTTTCTTAAATATTAAGCCATAATCAACTGTTTTCTTTAAATAACGGAGTACACGTTTTGCAGCGACCCAGTGCTCCTTTTTAGCACAATCTGCAAAGGATGCAAGTTTAATTACAGCATGAGTAATATCAGGCCTAGTCCCTGAAGAAAGGTAGAGTAAACTACCAATGAGCTCTCTATACGAGCAATCCTTTTCGAGTGGTGAGCTATTTGAATCATCAAATCTCGCTCCAGGCTCCATGGGTGTACTAACCGTATTGCACTCACTCATTTTATATTTATTTAACGGGCCTACTTCCATGAAGTGAGGTGAAAACGAGCTACGAGAATGAATTTTATACATAATCTAAGGCACATCACTGTCAACAAAATTTTGTTTTTTAATCTTCAAGATATGAGGAATAAGCCAGGGCAGCGCAAAATCTCATTTTATATTTAATTACGGAGAAATTAAAATTTGAAGTTACCTCTATTTTTCAGTGATGAAGCATGGCGTAAGAGATTTCTTCCGCCAGTGCTAATCGAACTGTATTGATCTTAGTATGATTATTAATGGCAATTTCACGTTGAACCCGCCCGGGCGGCTATTTTTTGACAAAACAACTTAGTTATTAAGAAATTTAGCAAAACACTTACTGTTTCCGGCTGCTTTCCTTGGGAGTAAAAGGTTTTTGTTTTGATGTGTTTCCTCTGCTGTCAAAACTGACGTGGAATTGATCATAGATAAACGGAATATGATGTAGACGCGACACACTGTACATTTGTTCGATATTTTGACCGTGAAAAATTATTGTAGCTAAATTTTGCCGTAAAATATATCATCTATCTACAACAACGGCATTCTATCCGCTATGGATAATTTTGCCAATGTCAATACTACGTTGATTGGTACATCGAACGAAACGCAAAATATGAACCGATTAGACGTAGATATAAAAAATATTTTTACGATCAAATAATAGGATGACGTGGTTGTTAGTGCAGATTAGTATGAAGTAGTAAGGTTCGATTTATATGCAACACTAGACGGCGACACGGCGGCACAAAAGCAGTTTTTTAACCGCGGCGGAAATTTTTAAATGTATATATGGAGCGCTGCGCATACGGTCACCACCAACCACAGTTTTAGGACAAATTATAAGAAAGCAAGTATTAGTAGATTGTTGTCGAGGTATGGAAAATAAGACTTTGCTGGACGAGTATAGTTTGAAGTAGAGTAAGTAGAGTATATTATACAAGTCAAGCAAAGTAATTTTCCCCGAGGCTTACATAGTGCTTTTCTCAAAAAAAGGCTAGGAAATGAAAGATTGTACTTCTTATAAAAGTTAGCTAGCGACCACAACACAACGAAACAAATAAAAATTTACAATTTTCCTCATCGAGATAATTTTGAAATCAAATTATGTGTGTCTGTTTTAATCTAGGGTCCACAGCTTATTTCAAGATTCTGCCTTCACAAACCTTTTGTACCGTTGATGAGATTGCTTATTTTGGTAGTGAGAACATTTGTACCGCAAAGATTTTAGAAATATCGCCATTTTACAGTGTCACAGGGTCCAAATGATTTTGTAACCTCAAAATTGGAAAAGCTTCAATATCTCTGCAAAGGATTGATCTACAAACAAAATTATCGCATGGATGCCGTTACAAATCGCAAATCTTTATTTGTACCGCTTTTTTTTACCTTGTAAATACCAGATAGAGGAATAAAAGGCGATTAACGCTCATATGGCATTTGCTTGTTGGGCTTTTGTATATCTCCGTAAATATAGCGGTACAAATGTTCTGAAAGGAATCCCAGTAACAATACAAGCTGTACATTACATAGCTACAACCAAAAAAGCCGTATCTGCTCTAATTTACGAGAAAACAACACTGTAAAATTTGCAAGAAAATGATATGTACATGACCAAAGCTCGGCCACGGCACTGTATAATTAATAGTACTAGCATACAGTATGGTCACTCCCTGCCTCCCCCTAAAAGCGCCGCCCACCCGCGCTCGGAGGACGCTCAGACACCGGCTAGCAAGGACGTGACGACGACTTGGTGCAGCGAGCGAAGGCAGCGCAGCGTAAATTATACGAAACTAATTAATATTAGAAATAATTTTGTGATCGGTGTGTGTTGTGCTATGTACGGTTGTATGAGCACTTCAAACGACAAAACTAAAAGAAAATTCTACCAATTTTACCTGTCTTTACAAATCTAAGTATTTTTAAAGAGTTTTATGTTTTAGTAGCAAAGAATAGGCGCTTATGTTTTATATTTCTTTGACATTATCATTATCAAAAAATCATGTTTTCATTTCAATCATTGTAATATTTTGGTGACCGTCATTTATTTACAAAAAAATTGTTATTTCGTTTATACTATTTGAAATAGGAAACTATTATAAAAATTGAGCATAGACATCCACCTTACAGCATATGTACATTATGATTCCTATTTATTCCTAATCCGCGCGCAATAAGTTTCGAGTAATTAGGGTCATCGAACTTGAACTGGCCGGGCAATGGCGGCGGCCGGCCAGCCATTTTTTTACAAGCCCACAAATCAAATTCGAACCCGCTATCACAAGGTCATTTCATATTGCCGCACATTGTATTCCCGATTCGCGAACGCACCACGAACAAATTAAGGTAAAATGGCGGAAACCCTGACATGTCTTATCTCACACACACAATCATTTTATCGTTAGCGTTCATCTACGCGAGCTTAGACTGTGTGCGTAGCAACGCGTTTGTTTCATACATTTGAGCGCCAGTGTCCGAGGTGTGGCCACGGTGTTCAATTTTAGACTTTAAGCAGCGGTAATATGCGGATTTTGGATTCTGATTCCGATTTGCACTTTATACCGACCGAAATATATTTCATTTTCTTCAAACAAGTAACTAATACATAGATGGACCGTCAAAGAAATAAAGTTTGTGTGGTGAAGGCGAAAATTAAAATTCAGTCGCGTCAGTTACAAACCTTAAACGTTTTCGGTAATCGTTCCTGTAGTTTCGGAGATTAGCCCGGTGAAACAGACAGACAGACAGAGATATTGAAAAATATAAATTATGAAATTTGTTCTAATCATATTTTAACATCATCTACGATTAGTTTTTCGTAAATTTGTTCAATACACGGGTTTTATTGTTTTATTATAATGTATAGATTGGTCCTCTTATTTTTTTTAAATTATGGTCACCCTAGGAATTGACCATAATGACAAGTTGCCGAAGGTAATATGAGTGTTAAACGCTTCTCGTTGGTAAACTGACGCAGCATAATGTAAATAGACGAATAATACTATATTTGGCCTGCGCCATACAAACTTTATTCCTTTGACGGTCAACCAATTTATTAGGTACTTGCTTGAAGAAAATGAAATATATTTCGGTCAGTATGAAGTGCAAATCGAAGTCCAGAAACCGAAATCCGCTGCTAAAAGTCTAAAAGTAGAACACCGTGGCCTAGCTTTGGTCATGTACATATCATTTTCTTGCAAATTTTACAGTGTTGTTTTCTCGTAAATTAGAGCAGATACGGCTTTTTTGGTTGTAGCTATGTAATGTACCGCTTGTATTGTTACTGGGATTTCTTTCAGAACATTTGTACCGCTATATTTACGGAGATATACGAAAGCCCAACAAGCAAATGCCATATGAGCGTTAATCGCATTTTATTCCTCTATCTGGTATTTACAAGGTATAAAAAAGCGGTACAAATAAAGATTTGCGATTTGTAACGGCATCCATGCGATAATTTTGTTTGTAGATCAATCTTTTGCAGAGATATTGAAGCTTTTCCAATTTTGAGGTTATAAAATCATTTGGACCTTGTGACACTGTAAAATGGCAATATTTCTAAAATCTTTGCGGTACAAATCTTCTCATTACCAAAATAAGCAATCTCATCAACGGTACAAAAGGTTTGTGAAGGCAGAATCTTGAAATAAGCTGTGGACCCTAGAAAAAAATAGGAACAATTATGTGGGTTTAGCGTATAACGAATTTATCTTAATGGACACCAGCAAAGGATTTCCATACAACTTTGCTGGCGTGATCTGAGACGTGACAAACAATGTGAAACTTCGCGGTTTCTTTTTTTGAAAGAAATGAACACATTTCCTAGCATGTTTGAGAAAAATAATTATGTACATGTACTTACGTACAAACATACATACACATATCACGCCCTTAACTCTTGAAACTTGCGTACCTAGTAAACAAAAGTATTATTTATGTAGTAAAAGATTTTTGTCAGATTTCAGTTCAAGTGTGGGCTCAATTGATTCGGAAGGTTTTTAGTGTTATGGGTTAGAAAGGTTCTAGAGTGGCACTGGGTCAAGATGTTCATGCTAGGGTAACACTGGGTTGAAAGGTTCAAGACTTATACCTAGCTGGAAAGTCCTAGAGTGTCACCGAACAAAATGCCAATACTAATGTTAAAATTAATTTCCAGGTAGGTACTTATCATTTCGGGAAGGTCGAGGGTATCATTATAATATTAAAGGTTGTGGTCACCCTGGTTCGTTGGTAACACCGAAATATACCAAACATTGTATAGGGCTATAAATCCCTTTTCTAAAAATACCAATATCAAGACCAAAAATTACAGAATTATCCAGATAGGAATGAATTAAAAACCTTAGTCAAACAAACAATTAGAAGCACCTTCTATTTTAATTTTTCTTAGTTACTTTAATAGATACCACCAAAATGTATGATAATTTTTAACTATGAAGCAATTCAACTGGTGTCGGTGATTAAAGGAAAAAGATTGTAAAAGGTGTTCGAAGGTATGAAATTTTTAAGGCATGCGGCTTTGTGTGTGTCTGATGGTCAACAAATATTGTTTAAAAACTAATGAACGGTGCGAGAATGCGACCGCTATTTTATATATTATCATATCATAATATCATACTCGAATATATAATGGCCGTCGTCGCTAATTGGTTTTTGCTATTTATATTTTGAACTTACATCTATGTATACTGATTTATGCAATAGACGTTTAAAATTGAAATTGAAATTTAACAGTATTAGTTGCGCTTAAGGTGTACGCAATGACGAAAATGACAAAGAAATATCCAAAAAAAGTTTCTTAATGTCGAAGTTCGCAAAAAAATGCACAATACCAGGATGGACAAAAACGAAACAAAAATATGTTCGCGCAAAGTGCGTAACATGATAATGACCACTTGCATTTTTAAACCTGAACTAATAAGTTGGCTTTATTTAGTTTAATGACTTTGCTTCTTCTGAAATAACGTAAAACTAAAAAGTTGTAAATATGATTTGAGATGTTATGAAGATAAGTGTTTTGTGAACTGATTAAGCCCTTATTTTTAGATGAATTCTTTTCATGTACTGAAAGTGGAAGAATAACAAACAAACCGACAGTACAGTTTATAGAGTTCATAATTAATATGGATACTATGCCTTCAGCTAAGTCTTGGCGAATGGTTCAGCTTATTTCAAAATATGGTCCTATAATGTAGGTTAATATTCCTTCCAAGTTATAATATCAACTTTGTGAGTAGTCCACCGAGAATCGAACCCGGAACCTTTGCGCCGCAGGCAGTCGCACTACCATTGGTCGTCAAATATTGTATCAGTCAGTACCAGTCAGACTAACATTATAATGAAATGGTGACACCTCTATAATATACTCTTTGACATGACTACCGAATTTCATTTGAATTTCGTTCCTTCCGTCGAAGTAGGACTCTTAATAAATCATTTATATATTTTTTCTGTTTCAATGTTATGACATTTTTGTTTCTGACAATGTCAATGCCAAGAATGTAACTTGCCGGCCCATAGTCTTTCAAATCGAACTCTTTGGCCAATTCAGATTTAAAATGTTCTATGCAACCTCTTTTCTGTGATGCAATCAAAATGTCATCGACGTAGACTGTAACAAAGAGTTTTGTACCCTCTTTATCTACTTCTTTAATATACAAACAGGGTTCATTCAATGACTGTTTCAAATTCATTTTCTTTAAAACTTCATCCAGTCTTCTATTCCATTGTCTTCCGGCTTGTTTTAAGCCATATAAAGATCTTTTTAAGCGACAGGAATCACCGCCAGCTTTTATATCATCCAACATTTTCTGGGCTTGTGTTCGGACTTTTTCGTCATCCTCCTCCCGTGTTAGTTTAATTAAGAGATCCTTCAACTTTTCTGGAATCTCCATGTATATTTCTTCCTCGAGATGTCCATTTAAGTATGCAGTGTTGATATCAAGTTGATGAATCTCCATGTCCATCTCGACTGCAAGTGCTGTAAGCAGTCTCACGGTGTCCAATCTAACGACAGGAGAAAAGGTATTGTGGTAATCAATACCATAGCGCTGACTGTATCCCTTGGCCACTAGTCGCGCCTTTTTCTTTTCGGTCTTGTCTATGTTCAGTTTCGTCGTCAAAACATAACGACATCCCACTTTCTGTCTATCAGCAGGTTTCTTCACAATATCCCAAGTTTCCTTCTTTAGAAGACTCTTTAACTCGGATATTATAGCTTCTTCCCATAATTCACGATCAGTACTATCTAGAGCGTCCTTGAGAGAGGTCTCTACCACGCCGACAAAATCTGCACGTTCTTCATCTGATGATCTGAGAATGTTATCAGCATCCTCAAAGTTCTCATCATTTTCATTCTGTCGTTCATCCCGCGATACTTCATCCTGATTTTCTCTTGGTACTTCAATCATTCGATAGATCTTCCTCGGTCTACCTATTTGTCCTCTTTGGATCCGGGGCCTTCCAGGCCCTCTTTTAAGCTCCACTTCCTGTGCAAGTACATTATTACCTTCTCCAGCGCCATCTCTTCTTATCTCTTCTGGTATGGTCACTTCACTTGTTTCGTAAGGTGGGGCCACTGGTCCTTCAGGTATGGACGGGCAAGATGTACTGGTAGAGTCACCCGCTTCCGGTGATGAAGCACGATTAAGTTTGGCCTCAACATCTATCTCAATATATCTCCTCGCAGCTTCAGAATCTTCAGCCTGCATTGGCTGAGTCTCGAAAGGGTCGACTCCAACGGACTTTTGACTTATGGTCTCCTTATTCAGACTTTCATTGCAAGTGCAGAACTTTATATCTCTCGCTACAACAACTTTCCGATCACGTGGTATCCAAACCTTATAACCTTTCTGGTTCTTTGCATATCCGACAAAGATTCCTTTAACGCTCCTGGCCGCAAACTTATCCTTCGTTTGCCCTTTATCCAAAACATGGACTTCAGCTCCAAATCTTTGTAGGTGCTCCACTTTGACAGGAGTCTCGAACCACTTCTCATATGGTATTGCACCACCTAGGCTGCTCGTGGGGCAACGGTTCCTCACGTAGCACGCTGTCAATATAGCATCAGCCCAAAAATTCGCTGGTAGGTTAGATGCCAGTAGCATACATCTGGCCATCTCAACTAAAGTTCTATTCATCCGTTCCGCCACACCATTTTGCTGCGGAGTGTGTGGAATAGTTAATCTCCTAACAATCCCTTCAGACTTTAAAAAGTCATCAAAATCTCGGTTACAGTACTCGCCACCATTATCAGATTGGTTGGAAATACTTTATTTTCTTTCCGGTTAAATTCTCCACGTAACTTCTGTACTCTTTAAATACTTTGAACACTTCGCTTTTCCTATTCAACAAGTACACCTCACACCATCGCGTACTATCGTCGATGAAGGTAACAAAATATTTCGCGCCGCCAACAGCCTCTTTTTGAATTGGCCCTACCACATCGGAATAGACAATTTTTAGTTTTTCGTCACACGGCCCGCCTGACATCGAAAAGGGTTTCGAACTCATTTTACCGCGCGCACATACCTCGCAATCGTATACAGACTTGACATTTGACATGTCAACTTTCGCGCCTATTTTGTTCAAAATTTTTATCAAATCTTTTGCGTTCAAATGTCCGAGCCGTTCGTGCCACGAAAATAAGTTGGCCTTCGTTTCGGAAACCGCAGAAACAGAAGCTTGGCTCTCTCTCACAAAATATAGATCCCCCCTACGATCAGCAATTAACTTGATATTACCCTCTTGATCTAGTACGTAGCCTAATTCTTTTTCAAATAGTACCCTATACCCCTTGCGAGTAACTTTCGGTACAGAAAGTAGATTGCAACGTAAGTTCGGTACGTACAAAGTATCTGGTAATGTAATAGAGGTCGCTAAATTTTGTTCGCCGCAAGCAGACAATCTGACAGTGCCCTTACCTTTAACGTCTGTACTCGCATTTGTAGCCAAATTGAGCTTACCAGTTGACTTCTCTAAGCTTTGAAAGGACTCCTTAAATTTACAAAGATGCGAAGTACGGTCGGATTCATAAGTGGAGTCATAGTTAGACCACTTGACAGAATGCAATACGGGTTATTATCCTCTGTACTTACTTTACTAACTTACGCACACACGTAAGATTATCGACTGTAAGTAGAAAAGTCCACCTTAAGGCGTAGCATTAAAACTTAAACAGATTACCACCTATAAGCGACATCTATGTAATCTTTGAAATAATTACTCGGTGATAGCCTATTCGCCACTACATCACCACAAAGTATACAACACACTGGTTTGTCTAAAACTGTTTATAGTTATCCTTATTCGTTCACTTGTAGTAAAGCAATAGATTACATATCTTTATTTCGTCGTATTGATCACAAGCTACCGTAGCTTAGCGGTAATAGTTCTTACCTTCTAATCAGAACGGAACCGGGTTCCCATCCGATCTCTGTATGTTGAATAATGTTTTTTAAATGTTTTTACCATATTTTCTCCAGTAATAATTATTTTATATAATATTTTTCAATAAATTCATCTATGTATTATATCTATAAATGTTTATTGTAAATTATGTATCAAAATATTATATCTAAAAACATAAACCTATAATATTGTAATAAAACAAAAAGTAAGGTAAGAAATTATTTTATTGGTAGGTAGCTGAAACATCGATAGGTAATTATTTATAAGATCATAGGAATGATCCAAATCTTAGATTGAATCTTTCAATAAAGTTATTTAAGTAATAATTTCGTTAGTAATTATTTTATTGTTCTATGTTTAACGATGATGCACTTTCCTCGGAAGTAAAAGTAATTGTAATAATAATAAATCAGTTATTTGCCTACATCTCAAGGTTTAAGCTTAAGTACTCGTTTTCGTAATGAAAAGATATTGAAGCAAGGCCTTAAGATAACTGACTAATAATGATCAATCTTATATAAATATATATCGATGTTTTAGCATAATTTAATTGCTAATGTAATGCTCCACAAATACCTACTGCAATAGTAGGCGGGTAAGCAGGTAAACAGAGGTTGAGTGAGCAACGATTTATCGGGCCCGCTTCGGCATACATTGCTGATTATTTTGTGTATATTCATATATTATAATGAAATACACAAGATAATCAGCAATGTATGCTAGATCGGGTCTGATTGGAATCTTAAGTAAAAATCGCCGCTTACATAATTAGTATTTGGTGTTACCTCCGCTGTTTTCAACAACACTTAATAGACTCGATCAAATAAGTGCATATATCTGTTCTTCTGGTACTCTCCCACACTCCCAGGCAGTGAGCCTCTAAAGCTTCTGTAGTTCTTTCATTGCGCATGTCCCACCTTTGCACCATTAAACCCCATAAATTCTCTATGGGATTTAAGTCCGGACTCCGGAGATTTTGCTGGCCAACGAATAACTTGGATATCTGGGTGCTGGCTAAACCAATAATTCACCACGGCAGCTCGATGCACTGGACAATTTATCCTGGACAAATGCAAAACGAGGAACTTCACTAGCAGGATAAACAGTTAAACATTTCGCACCGTCGGCGTCGTCGGTAGCATGCTTTCCTGTAGCATATCAACATAATTAGCGGCAGTTGCACGCCCTGTTTCTTGTGCTACTAATTCGCCTGGACCAGCGGCAGAACCATTTTCTTCATATTGTTACACCATCATCCTCAGCTGTGAATCATTAATAAGACGAGTCGAGTTTTTACGCTACCTTCCTCTTCAAAATGTGTAACCCAACGTTTAAGAGGCCGTACATGAAATTGCGCTGGGCGAAAGTAGGTAATTAGCATTAGAACGCGTCATCGTGCAGCCGAGCGGCGGTGGCGATATGCAGACCCAGCGGCGGACGGCAGCGTATAGTTCGATCAATCAGTTTTGATCCTATTTATAGTTTTTGTGGCAATTGTATGAAAAAGTTTAAAATTATTGCGTACCTACTAAGAATTTTGGGATTTGTGGAATGTTATCGAAACTAATTAATTACCGACTACTATTCAGGGGTGTGCCCATGTACCAGCATCTTTTTTTCGCTTAACAGCGCCGAATTTATATTTATTGCCTACTAGCTTTTACCCGCGACTTCGTCCGCGTTAGATAGTTTTTTTGGCAGAAGTTCTAAAGTAGGTACCTATGTGTATTCATAGTAAGTGTGACAGTGATATTAGAACAGTTGTTATCTCTACTGTTTAGAGATAACTTGCTTGCTTCTGTTGTTAAAGGGAAAATTCAAGATTTGCTATCCGGCCTGAGACACCAATATTTATAAAAATTGAATATAAAAGTCAGTAGATAACAGAGTACTTACTCCAGGGGTGCCGATTTGAGAACACTAAAATGGTCAGCATAAGTAGATAAGACAGATAAAAAGGTATTTTAAGTTACTGTAATACATTTTATATACCACATTTTTTGTTTTTCTGTATTTTGCGAAAACAAAGATTTTGTGGGTTTGACACTCGTGAGTCTGCCCTCACGTGTATGCCCGTTCGGGTAGCCGCACCCTGTCGCGCCCTCCCCCTCCGCCCCGCATCGCCGCCAAAGCGCGCGCGCCGCGCCACGCCGGATCGGCCGGTGCGCGCGGCCGCGGTCATAAGACCGGGCATTATTTATTTAGTTGCTGTGTATTTTCAATACATATCCATAACGCATGCGTATGTCAGACGAAAGGAAATCGCGAATTTCTATTTTACTCCCTTACACTTACAAAATACGCCGCATCGGACGTCAAATGTGATCCCCGACTTAACGTGTTATGTGGATGATACTTTTCAGTTCAGAACATGGTAACGTATCACCTAAGTAGATATGCCTAATTACAATGAAGGTAGTGCATACGATGCAAACGGCGGCGGCACAGCGGTATTTTTCAGTAATGATAAAAAATCCTCGGTAAAAGTAGGCAATGTCCTTTCTCAACTTATTCCCATCATACTGAACAGCTTTTGTTTTGGAACTATTTCTGTATCTCCAATAGTTTAGGTGGGCTTCTGATGGTAGACCTGGTGGTCTACATAAGATACTCCAGATCCTCAAATGTTCTTGTAAAAAGAAGCGGCCCATCATACTGAACAACTTTTGTTTTAGGACCATGCCTGTATCTCTAATAGTTTAGCTTGGCTCCTGATGGTACACCTGGTGGTCTACATCTATACTCCAGACCCTCGAATGGTGATAATAAATAGCCTATGTCCGTTCTCGGTATGCTAGCAATCTCTGTGCTAAGTTTCATGAAGATCGTTTCAGCGGTTTGGCCGTGAAAGCGTAGCAGACAGACAGACAGACCGAGTTACTTTCGCATTTATAATATTAGTGTGGATAGTTAAATCTGTAATGTATCATTATAGTCCGTTAAAATGGCCATTTATTTGCAAAATCCCTAAATTTCAAGTTATTTATACTCTAATAGGAAGTAAAATCACAATATCTAGTTCAATTAATTTAATCAATCATAAATTAATACCGCACTGAAAAAAATACTTACGGGATCAAAAAGTATCGGTCGCACTATAATTCCGCCTGTGACGCGTGATCTACTGTCCTCTACGCGCGGGATCGACACACATTCGTAATTTTGTATGTGTGCGTGAGTGTGACGCAGCAGGCTACACGTCCTTCTCCCAAGAGCGCGGCGCGCGGTCTGCCGAAACAGCATTTGCGCTCCCGTATATAATTGATAATTCCGGAGAACTTTAAAATATTCGATAAATTTCATAAAATACATATTTGCAATTTTTTTTTCAGCTAATGTGTTAGCATGAATCTATTTTTCAATGTGTGAATTGATTTTTTTAAAAACGTGTTGTATTGTACTAGAAATCCGACGCTGTATACGTTTAAAATTTCTTCAAAGTAGGGCCATTTTACTGCAGTTTTTCTTTGAATTTTTGAATTAAATTACTAAAATCTCCTCGGCCAATTTTTAGCACTTTTCAATGTCTTTATTGCTGTATACTTTATAAACCACTCCATATTTTAAAATTCATGTAAACAATAATGATACGAACGTCACGCATCGAAAACAATTAAAACACGTCTCAGGTTATTAACTATTAAACAAACTGAACAATCAAAATCAATAATTTGTCTGGGCCAATTTTTAGATATTGAATTAATCTTCAATAAAACATATCATAACACATTGTTACTTATTCTGTTTTTTTAAACGAGGTCCTACAGAATTGAAGAAACAAGACAAAATTACTCAAAACTATGTACGGCCTCTTAACAGTCTTCCACTAAAACAAAGTAGCATTATTAATAAAAAAGTTTATACTAATCGGTTCACAGCTACCAACATACTATGAGTCAAAGTTTTTAATATTCAAAATACAATTGTAATGAAATAAAACTATACTTACGGCCAGACCAGTCTGATTAGCAATTTGAGTTAAATTGAATCCAATATCATGCAGCGCCACAGATAATTGCAGCGCAACAATACGCTGCTTATCCTGCAAACTGATAATAGTATGCATTTCGAAGAAATAAACACTGAAGTTTAATAAATAAACTTAGGTTAAAAAAAAACACTTAGCACACGCACTATCTCGCAAACGATCTAGCAACAACTAAAATGTAATTCAAAATTTACTAAATTTTGCTTCATTTGATAAAATAAAAATTACAACTAAGTTATCGGGATTCGATCCATTGTCTCCACAATAACGGTCAAGAATTTGCTTGACCGCGCTACCGAAGCTATGATTCATGTAGTGAAATAGTCAATACTACTCAGCCTATTATACAATGGTAGTTCGTCAAATAATAGTATGTTATACGTCATTTGTGTCATTGTGTGAGTGTAGCCGCGGGTGCGAGCGACTTGTTTTCTGAGGTTTGTGTTAACTATGACTCCACTTTAGAACGCGACCGTACATCCGCTATCAACAAGCCAGTCTCCACTCTTCGGACCATTCACTTCGTTACATACTTCATCTGAAACTGATAAAATGCATGAGTTATATTCAGCATTAGCACTTGACGCACTTGACTCATTAACACAGCTTACGTTTTGCCTCCTAGGGCATTCAGAAGACTTATGCCCAAAAATATGGCATTTGAAGCATTTGAATTTGAATTTTGTGTCCGAATTAGAAGTTTTCTTAGCGTTGGTGGCTTTCTTTCCTCTTATAAACATTGCTTTATCCGATTCACCCGTTTGGTGGCGTCTAGACGTGTGTTCTTCGAGAATTTTAACTTTTAATGTTTCTGGATCTGGTAATTTGTCCCTTGTTTCCATCGCACATCGGAAATTCTCATAACTCGGAGGTAAACTGTAGAGCAGCATAATCGATTTTAGATCGTTGTGGAATATTGTGGATATCGACTTTCATGTCAGCTAGTTTATCCTTAGCTTCGAAAAAGCTCATAACATGCTCACGAATGTCATCTCCCTCGCTCATCCGATGTAGAATCAATCGCTTCAACAGGGTAGCCTTCTTCGCTGGTCCCGCTGATGCAAAGACGGACTCTAACCTCAACCAGCATTCACGCGAGGTTTTCGTGTCTCGCACATGCCGTAGTTCGCTAGGGCTGATCGAAAGTATAAGGTCAGCTTTCGCTTTCGCGTCTTCTTTATCCCAAAGAAGCGCCGCAGCCTCCTCAACAGGCTTCTTCACGCTACCATCGACATATCCCCAGCGATCATTCTTTATCAAGATCGCCTCGATCTGTAATCTCCAAGAGTCGAAGTTACTCTTGTCCAGCAGCTCTATACGCGCAGTAGAGTTCATTTTATACTCACGTCTCTTTTCGACTTCTGCGCCTAAATTTCACAATAAACTTTTATTCACTACTCATCTAATAACTAATTTAGACTCTTCCTGGGCCCATAACCTTTGTGAGGCTAAGGGTCTTGGCAGTGGAAGAGAAGAGCAAAAATAGAAACTAGGTTTATCGTAGGCACAGTTTATTTGTTTGTGTAAAATTTTCAGTTGTTATGGAACAGCAAGACATGACAAAGTCATTCACGACAATTGGCTCTATGTGGCCTGCATTTGGGAATTACAAACTCTTTAACAATAACTGTGTATCACTATAGTGACAGTTTGTCAGCCCATCGCCTAAATTTGCAATACACATCTAACCCTCGAGTCCCTTAGTCGCCTCTTACGACACCCATGGGTAAGAAATAGGGTGATGCTCTTCTAAGCCGGCATCACACGGCAATAGTATTTCATGCAACTGCCATGTAATGCCTTATTGTATGCAGTTCATTCATACACTATTTTATCTTCACACTACAAAAAATACTACACTTTACCAAACGTCCGCACCGGCAATTGCAAGGTCCAAATGAACAACAACCGATCAATAACCGAACAACAACCGTACAACAACATCTGACAGGCGCGGCGGAAGATGGCGATTTGAGTATTGTCAAACAACACTTCGTTTCATTTCTCCATTTTATCGAAAGGAGTGCCTTCTCATCAGACATTACGTACGCTTCAGCGTTTGAGAAGAAACTGCAATTTTCGAGTTTATAAGCCGAATATTATGAGACGAGTGTAGATAAAGGTGATTTACAGATGACTGATTAACATATCAATGCACAGTCGAGACTTAGAAATTTCACACAGAAATTATATTAATAGTGGAAGCGAGAATTTTTTTAGGCAGGCCTTTTAGGCAATCAATTATTCCCTCTTAGAATTGCATGTGATGCCAACTTAGAATAGCATCACCCTATTTCATTCCCGCGGGTGTCGTAAGAGGCGACTAAGGTACTTAAGGTTTTCAAGTGTATAACATATATGTCAGACGGCGTTAGCGAAAGTATTTACGGCCGGTAACGCTCTGCCTTCCCCCGAGGGATAAAAGCAAGATTATGTGTGTTTGTGTGTATTATCTCTCGTCCATTAAGTTATGGAAGTGAAAATAGGTTTAAATGTTCGAACATTTATTTCTTTGTTTCAAATTATGTAATTGGTGATCAAACTGTAATTTAAACGCCAGAAGTAAGTAGTGAACATGCTTCTTCTGGGTGAGCTCGCTCCATCATAGACCCTGTCTCTGTCCTATGACCTAGACTAGAGTCAAGAGCAAACCCATCATTAATAAAAAAAAACTGGCAATGCTTACAAATATCTAACCTTCTTCTCTCCAGGCTCACCCCCCGCGAGTTCAACTCGTACGGCTCGCGTCGCGGCAACGACGCGGTCATGTCTCGGGGCACGTTCGCTAACATTCGCATTGTGAACAAACTGGCGCCCAAACCGGGACCGAAGACCACCCACTTCCCGAGCAAGGATGTGATGGACATCTTTGATGCTGCTGAGAGGTGAGTAGCATCTTCAGGTGATTTACCAACTGGATTTTCTGACTTTCAAACCTGGTTACCTAACTTTCAAACCTGATATTTTGGCTTTCAACCTGATAACCTAGTTTTCAAATCTGGTTCCGTAACTTTCAAACCTGGTTACCTAACTTGCAAACCTGGTTCCCCAAGTTTCATAACTGGTTCCCTAACTTTCACACCTAGTTCCCTAACTTTCTAAACGGGTTCCCTAACTTTCACACCTGGTTCCCTAACTTTCAAAACGGGTTCCCTAACTTTCACACCTGGTTCCCTAACTTTCAAACCTGATTCCCTAACTTTCAAACCTGATTCCCTAACTTTCAAACCTGGTTCCCTAACTTTCAAACCTGGTTCCCTAACATTAACTCGAGTTTCTGTGCTTATAAACCTTGAGGCAACGGCCGACGCGGTCATGTCTCGCGGCACATTCGCTAACATTCGCATTTGTCATTAAACTGGCGCCCACTTCCCGAGCAAGGATGTGACTACAACTCACCAATCATCCTTGCATCTGGTTTGCCTATAGTCGGGTAAGCCGACTGGTTAAGTCATTTTTATTATAAAGCGACTAGTCCACGACTAGTCTGTCGATTTTCAGCCAAAACCAGAGTCGGTGCATCCGTACTAATATTATAAATCTGAGAGTGTGTATGTAGTATGTTTGTTACCTCTTCACGCTCAAACGGCTTGACCGATTTGGATGAAATTTGGAACACAGGTAGAGTAAAACCCGGAATAATACATTGGCCACTTTTTACCGCAGGAAAACAACTATTACCACGGGAAAATTTGTGGCAGCCGGTGAAACCGCTGGTCGGATATCTAGTCTAATAATTAGTGCGGATTAGGTTTCCTATTTGTTACTTTCAATGTCAAATGGCTGGGCATATTCAATAAAAAAAATTATAATGTAGAATCTATATTGCACACATGTTTCCACAAATAAAAATCGAATTGAACTGAAACAGCTTCTGTTTAATTTGTACTTGTTACTTTCAATTTTCAATGCTAAATGGCTGGGCATGTTGAATAAAAAATTTAATAATGTAAAATTCAATAATGTGATAATGTAAGATCTATATCGTACACATGTTTCCACAAGTAAAATTATTTAAAGTATTGTATAATATGTAAGATTATCTTATAGTTCATATAATTAGGTATACTTTAGGATACATTATTATTTTATTTATTGTACTAAGTATTCTTGTTTTATTAGCCTTTTTTATCATAAGTACTAAGTAAGTTGTACACGCCAACTGCCGCACTTTATGCCTTCTCACTACCCTAGGTCTGCTGGAAGAGATTTCTTTTTAGAAATAAGCTGACCTGTTGTGTATTGATCTATATGTTATGTCCTTTGTGTTATATTGTGTACAATGAACGGTTAAATAAAATAAATAATAAATAAAAGTTAAATTGAATCAACTTCTTTTCGATTTTCAGATACGCTGAAGAGAAAGTGCCTCTGATTGCGATCGTCGGTAAGGACTACGGCTCGGGCTCCAGCCGAGACTGGGCCGCCAAGGGACCCTTCCTACTGGTGAGTGTTACATACATACATACATATATCACGCCTATTATCCCTTGCGGGGTAGGCAGAGTGTAAACGGCGGCAAAAACGGACATTTACGCCACGTCTGACATATATTTGAGGGTCATTCGGAAAATTGATTTATGAATTGTGTATCGCCATAGTGACAGGTTGTCAGCCTATCGCCTAATATTGCATTACACACCCTCGAGTCCCTTAGTCGCTTTTTACGGCACCCACGTGAAAGAAATGGGGTGATGCTATTCTAAGCCGGCATTGCACGGCAACTGGTGAGAGATACATTAGTTATAATCTGCGGCTGATGTTCAATTCAATTCATTTATTTCATAACAAATTATATACAAAACATTGTATCGAAATTGCAACATAAATACAATACTAGAAATAATAAAAGAGTTAAAATTATCAATTAATTGTCATTCAAAATGTCAAAGTATGATAAAATACATTTAAAAAAACAGTCAGATAACAATTATAATGTCAGATTAATAAAACTATTATAAATTAATAAAAACCGATTACATTAATGTCATTGATGTGGCGCAGTGGTAGTGCAACTGCCTACGCCGCAAAGATTCCGGGTTCGATTCCCGCTGGGGCATTTACAATGTTGATATTACCCTCAATTCGGGATATAAATTCTCTTAACTTACCTTAAATTTGTGATGTCACTTTCCGTTAAATAGATGATATCTAAGTCCTGTCATGTTTAAAAATGTCAAAGGGCTTACGCTATTTCTAGTAAATTTCGTCGCCATTGTTTTCATCGTCACCTTATTTTGACAGAAAACAACACGTATTTTGCGTCAAATTATAAGACATGATATGACCAAAGTATTTCGTATTCCTTATCTCAACCTATTTGACAGAATGTGACAGCACAAATTTAAGGTAAGTAAAGGAAATTTATATCCCGAATTGAGGGCATTATCAATTTGTGAATTTGTTCCCAGTCTGGTTAGGACATTGCAGACTGAACCGTTTTCAACTTCCCGTCGGCCTATTGTTTTCACTGGACATAATCATTTTTTTCTCATTCGTTAAAAAAGATTGACAACAGTTTTATAAAATTGTAAAAAATTTGTTTACATTCTGTTCAATGATTTATTTTGCACTCACTGTGCAATTTTTTTTCATAAACGAAAGAAATTGAAAAAATGTTTGCATCGACTTGTGTATTACCGTCTCACCGCTCTGCCGCTGAGCTACAGGCGCCCCGACCGAGCCCTTTCAAATTTTCAACCTCTTGATACTCGTCTTGAAGCGACGTACAAGCGACATCTAGTGTAAGTTATTTTAACTAAATTTACTTCGCTCAAGACGAGTATCAAGAGGTCAAAAATTTGGAAGGGTTCGGCCGTGGCGCCGGTAGCTCAGTAGCAGAGCGGTGGGACGGATCTCCACAGGTCCCGGGTTGAATCCCCCGCCGACGCAATCATGTTTTCAATCTCTTATTTTCATTTTTACATTTTTTATTTTATTAAGTATGGGTTTGCTCTTGACTCTAGTCTAGGTCATAGGACAGAGACAGAGTAAGATGGAGCGAGAAGAAGCCTGTTTACTCTTACTTTGAAGAGATTAGGGTTGTATGCGTTTGGAAACACAGACGCAGGTAGTGAGTTCCACTCTTTAGCAGTGCGCATTATAAATGATGACTGGAAGCGCTTAGTCCGAATACATTATGGTGTTCCTCAGGGTATCCGCGCAGTGATAGGCGAGTCGTTCGAACGCATCCACCGATCCAACCTGGTCGGGATGGGGGTGATGCCGCTGCAGTTCATCAACGGAGAGAATGCCGAGTCTTTGGGACTCACAGGCTCTGAGAAGTTTACCATTGACATGCCTGAAGATGTCGTGCCGGGGCAACTAGTCACAGTTCAGGTAACCGTAATGAAATTGTGTTAGAAATAGCTCCATCTAGTCTATAGACTATGAACTATTTCTACCAACACTAACGTCAAATCTTGTACGCTTGCGCTTTGTCCTAACCTAGCTATGTTGGTTGTTCATGGTGAATAGTATAGATGGCGCTAGTAGTGTTTAGTTCTGCTTTAGGCGTCCAGAGGTCACATAGTGATCATTATATTATAATACATTGTTACGTATGAATCCCTCTCTTCTAACCAAATAAAACCTACGAACAACACGTACGGTGGTTTCCTTGCCTTCACCTAAAATATCAAGATTTAACAAATCGAATACCAATCCAAATTTAAAATCTTATGTTTTTCATTAGTTTTTGTGGGTTTTAAGACAAATAATTTCACTAAAGTTTTTAGAAAACCATCACTAGTGGCGACGCCTCTTTCATCTGTCTCGCGAATGTTGCAAGTTAGTTTTGCAAGTAATACCCAGCGACTAATACATTCTTTAAACATTAGTATTTAAATTATCGCGGGTTTTACACTACATTACTACTATATTCAATCTGTAAACAATGAATTAGTGACTGGGTATTAGTTGCAAAACGAAACCGTTGGATGAAGCCGTGCCACGCGTTATTGCATCAAAATACACTTCGTGGGCAAGAGACGAGCCGCGGTAGCCCAGATGGAAGAAAAGTCGCAGGTTCAAATCCTGCCCGCGGTAGACAGTTTTGCAAGGATAAAATCGTGGTAGACAGTTTTTCAAGAAAAAATCATTATAACATATGTTTAAACCAATACTCAGTGCGTTTTATGCTCTCTTTGATCATTGATTTGATGACTCTTTCTGACGATAAAAAAATTGCCTTTTAAAGGGACATTACTAATGTACTTAAATCTTGTTACGCAGGTTGACAATGGCAAGAGTTTCCAAGCGAAGGCGCGCTTCGACACCGAGGTCGACCTCACATACTTCAAGAACGGAGGTATCCTCAACTACATGGTCAGGAAGATGTTATAATTGCATTCGTGAGGGACATTTTGTTGGATGTTGTCCGTCAAGGTCAGAAATATGCTACAATTGCAAACAACGAGGACATTATGTTTCATGTTATTGTAGTCTAAGATCAGAAATATTTCATAGTTGTAAAACGTGGGGACATGAGGGCACAAGAATTATTGTCGCAATTGTAAACGCAATGGTCATTAAGGATATTGTTAGAAAGTAATATACAACTGAACAGTTGTAAATTAATTTATTATTGTAGACAGATTGGTTGAAAATCTTTTATGAATTTGTTGTAGTTGTGCCAGCCAAGGCAAACAAATGTTTTATGCGTGTGTTGAATGTACTGATATAATTCGTAACTTTTGTTTCTTTTTTACTAAGCCGAAAATAATATACAATTATAACATTGAAACGCAGCCATTCCGTATTAATATCCAAGTTTAGATAAAATCTGCAGTTTTTATACTTTTAGTTAGAATTAAGATTCCACCATTTATTTATTATCAAAATATATTCAAAACAAGATGGGGTATAAAATGCACATTAGGATAAGATATTTTTTATTGTTTTTCATATTTATAAAAGGGCAATTACGGTTTTTATTGTACGCAATAATTTGTTAAATATATAAGATGTAGCAATATGTATAGCAGATATCGATATACGAAAAATATGCTTATTTTGTTACATCGAACATTTGTTTTATTTATTTCCTAAATAAAAACATCTGGCGAGTTATCGGGGAGGTAAAATGAAATTATACTAATATAATAAACAAACATAATCTATTTATTAAACTTCGATAAAATAATATAATTACAAAAACTAACTTTACACCCATTTCGGATTCTTGTGACATAAATGTGGTCATAAAAACTGTTCAAACTCAACAACTGCCGTAGAAACTAGTACCAGGATAATAAATAAACGTGATTGTGGCTTTTTGAAAGCAAAGAAACGAGGCAAGTTCAAAACCTGTACGTATAGCTGCGCAATTCATATCCAGTAATAGGTTTCTATGAGTACATAATAGTTTTACTAATTAGTCTAGAATATTGTTTCAAACATGCAAAAATCAATGTAGTCTCAGAATTAACAACAATTTTATCACATTCCGAAATTACAGCCTCAAATATTATTACATTCTTAAACTTGGAATTTTCGAAATTGGGCCATTCCAAGACTAAACCTTATTTAACATTTATTTGAGACTTTGACATTTTGGCCCTAAATAGGCCTTTGTAACATGGGTAGGAAGCATATAAATTCAAAACAACGTTTGATTTCATCAAGTTAAAGAGGCACACTATTTTGTTTCGACTGACCATAATACTAAAGATATATAGTAAATAACAATTTAGAAAACAAATAAAATAGAATATGAATGTTTATAAAAAGAACAAAATATACACACAAAGTTATATGTAAGTTGCAATCAATACCTGTATTTAAGGTCGTCAATATATTTTATATTACTATAAAATGATGGTCCTAAGGGCTACCGCAGACCAAACGTACGTCTTTTCGAGCGAGAGCACGAGCAGATTTCATAGAAATTCATAAAAGAACTGTACGCAATTGAAATAAAGGTGACATTGCCTAGAATGACAAACGCCGCCGGTTGCCGCCGGGCGACTGTTAGAGCCGTCTGTCGTTCTAGCCAACGTCACCTTTATTTCAATTACGATAGAGTTTCTTTTCGAATTTCTGGTCAATGCTCGAGCTGTCGGTCGCAAAAACTGTTCTTGATCTGCAACTGCCCAAACTATAAGCTATTAAATTATTTAATCAAAAAAATGTATGCTAGTGAAAATAATGCATTAGAGACTGCCTCATTGTCTTCGTTATGTTTTATACATCACCAAAAAAACAAAGGGACGAAATTTTTATTCAGACGCATAATGTCCGTTTTGCAAAAAGTCGTCTCATCGTAAAAAAACACAGTGACTTGAACACAATAGTTAAGTGGGTCATATGGGTTCAAATCTCCCTCGCGTTGCTACATATCCATGTTTAAATCGTGGTTATCTGCCAGAATGGTAATTGGCAATAATTACCATTACATCACACGGCAATGTGTGATGTCGGCTAAGAATAGCATCACCCCATCCTTACCCGTGTTAATGCCGTACGAGGCGACTAAGGAACTAGAGGGTTACACGTGTATTGCAATTTTTGGCGATGTGCTGACCAACTTACTATGGTTAATACACAATTTTCTGAATGATCCTCAAAAGTTTGTCCGACGGTAGCGTAAGTGTCTGTTTATACGGCTGTTTACACTCTGCCTATATAGGCGTAAAATATGTATGTATATATCATAATTAACGGTTGGCTGTCACACAATAACCTTAAAAAATTGCATTATTTCACTAGATATCATATTATTTTATTACGTCCGTAAAAATCTCTATATTCACATTGTTTTTCTTAAAATTGTAAACTATATTTCTTGGTAAATCGCACGCGGTTTTTACAGTCCATTCTTGCTATGCCCTACCCCATAAGATATTGCAGGATAACAAATATACAAGATGAAGGAAGACATAATTTTAAATTTTTCTCGTAACAAATCGAATAGCGTAAAAAAATTATCTACAGCTTCTCGGAGCATTGAGTCGCCGAACGACCCGATGAACTCTTGTGATTATCTACATTGAATACGTCAACTCCGTACGTCATTGATGGTCTCTGGCACCTGCACCTGGAATTAAAAAGATTATGTTAAAACAGAAACGGTCATGGCGGTTCTTAAGGGCTACCGCAGATCAAACGTACGTTTTTGCGAGTGACAGCTCAATCAGTTGTCATAAAATTTCAAACAAGAAACGTACGAAATTCAAATAAAGATGACATTGCCTAGATTGATATCGTCGCCGGGCGATCGTGAGAGCCGTTTGTCACTCTAGCAAATGTCAACTTTATTTCAATTACGATAGAGTTCTCGAGCTGTCGCCCGCAAAAACTGCACTTGATCTGCGGCGGCCCTAAAACATGAGTCTCAATACTGTCAATTTTCTAGAACTCAGAACTTTATTTGTAATTATGGGTATAGTATAAAATACAGATAACAGGTTAATTGGGTACAGTCCTCCATAATTCGCCATCACAAAATAGCATACAAATATTTTGGTCTTAAAAACTATTTAACACTTATCAGTATAGTAGGTACGTACTTAGATATTATCAATAACATCAAAACAGATATTTGCATATTTATGGCAGGCGAATTTATTCACAAGAAACACTGCAGCGTAGAAGTAGGTAGTATCACGTAGGTTAAACAATTTAAATAAATGAAGCTGAAATGCAAAATTAGCTTAAACAGGTGTGTGTAGCCACACAGTCACAAATTAGGTAATAGCACAATATACCAAGCAGCAGTAGTTTAACTTCGTACTTGGGCCTAACGCTCCGTTAAGCGGGCTGCGCTGCCGGCGCGTCTTGACATTATTATCCGTACAAATAAAGAAGGCGCATCGTGCCTAAGTAGCTATAATACGGCGAGGTGTCGTCGTGTTCGGACGGGTTGTACTTAACGCGACCGCGTCGCGTGTCGGGCGACACGCATTACGCAGCGCTGCTCTAGTATTTTGCCGAATCTAGCCCGCGCCTGCTGCCCGCTCGACGCAGCGTTAGCGCTAAGGAACCTGTGAATGTCGTAAGGTATCGTGCTTCTGGAAGGAACAGACCCCGTTCTATGGACAGCCCTCGAGACTAAGCGGAGCCCTGGACAAATAGAAACAAGAGTGGAACTCACTACCTGCGTCTGTGTTTCCAAACGCATACAACCCTAATCTCTTCAAAGTAAGAGTGAACAGGCTTCTTCTGGGTGAGCTCGCTCCATCTTACACTCTGTATCTGTCCTATTACCTAGACTAGAGTCAAGAGTAAACCCATCCTTAATAAAAAATAATTAAAAAAGAACATACCTCCAGGCCTTCCAGGTCTTTGGTGAGCGTGATCTGACAGCCGAGCCGCGAGGTGTCAGTCAGGCCGTAAGCCAGGTCTAGCATATCGCGTTCCTCGTCACACGGCTCTTCTGGTAACCTGGGAATTAATATCAAACATACATACATATAGTGCCGTGAGATTCCGGCTTAGAATAGCATCATCCCATTTCTTTCCCGTGGGTGTCGTAAGAGGCGACTAAGGGACTCGAGGGTGTGTATTGCATTTTTAGGCGATGGACTGACAACCTGTCACTATGGCGATACACAATTTTCCGAATGACCCTCAAATAGTTGTCTTGTATCTTGTCAGATGTGGCGTAAATGTCCGTTTTTGCGGCCGTTTACACTCTGCCTACCCCGCAAGGGATTAACGGCGTGATATGTGTATGTATGCATACATATATCAAATTGTGCCGTACACTCTCATATTATTGTGAAATTATTGAATAATTTTGTACATTGTATTAATGTTGTTTAAGTTTGCCAGTGCCTTGGCTTAATGCTGTTATGCTGTCAAATTATGTTTCTTTATGGAGATGGAGCCACGTGTTACTGGCATTAAAATACGCTTGCAAAATTGGCGGGCAAGGAACAAGCTGCGGTAGCCCAGATGGAAGAGGCGTCGCCACTAGTAATGACGAAAGTCGCAGGTTCAAATACTGCCCGCGCTTGAAAATTTTGCTAGTTTTCCAAAAATTGTATACCTAACACGGGAAGTGATTTAAAATTTGGTATTCAAATTATGTTTCAATAAATAAATATCACGCCAATATTTCTTGCGGGGTGAACGGCCATAAAATACGGTCGCTATCGCCATGTTTGACAAATATTTGAGGGTCATTCAAAAAAATTGTGTATCACCCATAGTTACAGGTTGTCAGTCTGACGCGTGATATTGTAAAACACATTAGAGTCCCTTAGTCTAAGAATTGCATCACCCCATTTCTTTCCCATGGGTGTCGTAAGAAGCGACTAATACCTACACACCCTGTATTGCAAATTTAGGCGATGGGCTGACAACCTGTCACTATGGTGATACACAATATTCCATCCAAATTACCCTCAAATTTGTCAGACGTGGCGTAAATGTCCGTTTTTCACAGCCGTTTACGCTCTGCCTACCCCGTAAGGGATTATAGATATGATATATGTATGTATCATCATTGGCCTCACACGTCTGTGACAGACGATTTAATCAGTGTCTGAGGCAAGACTTTTCATGGCTGTATAAGCCGATACGGGAGCGGCATAGTTTTCCGCACGCATGTATGTATGTACCTGTCATAATCGTCCTTCTTGAGTATAACGTGGCAGGTGGAGCATGTGAGGGTGCCCTCGCACGCGCCGTAGCCCTCGATGTTCAAGTCGTTGTTAACGACCACGTCTAGCAGTGTGTCTCCCACCTTACCCTCGGTGCTGATTCTCTGGCCGTCGTGCAGGACAAACGTCAGTTTTACCCTGATATTAATAAAGATAAGATCATTTTCGTGAGAGAGGAGGTGACCCACGCCACACCTCGGACACTGGCGCTCAAATGTATGAAACAAACGCGTTGCTATGCACACAGTCTAAGCTCGCGTAGGTGAACGCGGACCATGCTTGTGTGTGTGAGACAACATGTCAGGGTTGCCGCCATTTTGCGTTCGCGGATCGGGAATGCAATGTGCGGCAGTATGAAATGACCTTCGTCGTCGCGTCCTAGCTAGCCGGTGTCTGAGCGTCCTCCGAGCGCGGGTGGGCGGCGCTTGTAGGGGGAGGCAGGGAGTGACCATACTGTACGCTAGTACTATTAATTATACTGTGCCCACGCTCTGGTTCTTTTCTGGTGCAAAGGTTGGCCATAGCAATTCAACGCGGTAATGCAGCGAGTGTTATGGGAACCTTTGCACCCGGATCGATAAGAGGCGGGCTGTTTGATTAGGTTTAGTTTAGTTTTTAAGTGTTTGACTATGTTGTACATAACAGCTATATTTTAAATAAATGAACCTATATCATCTAAAAGAAAGAACATTTTTCATAAACATAATTGACTGGCTCGATGGCGTTGGGGATAGTACCACTGCCTTCTACGCCGAGGGTCGTGGGTTCGATCCCCACAAGACACAAATATTTGTTAAGTCATTTTCAAATATTTGTGTTTAGTCTGGGTGTATTTATATGTACAACAACAAAAAAGCATATATTTATATCAGCTATCTAGTTCCCATAGTACAAGATTTGCTTAGTTTGGGGCTAGACTGTGCTGTGTGAAATGTCCAAGATATTTATTATTATTTATTTATTATATCAGCTATCTAGTTCCCATAGTACAAGATTTGCTTAGTTTGGGGCTAGACTGTGCTGTGTGAAATGTCCAAGATATTTATTATTATTTATTTATTATAATAACAACTAGTTACAGTCCAGTTCACGGCCGACACTCGAACACCAATGTAAGTCTTATGCGCGCGGCATAAGAAAGGTCCAAAGTCCAAACTGTGTAACCCAGTTTGATCTTGACTGTACAAAGATACAAAATAATTTGGAGACTTCTGTTTCCTAAACTAAGAATTATAATTCCTGTATCTTAGGTAATCGGATAGCCGACATAACTATTATTTTATAAAACTATTATACTATACAATAAAAATATACATAAATAAACTATACAATATAATATTCAAAACGTATGCTAACTAGACGCGATTAAATGCAATTAAAAAATCTCATCTACACTAATATTCAAAAGATGAAAGATTTGATTGTTTGTTTGAATTGAATAGGCTCCGAAACAACTGGATAGATTTAAAATTTTCTTCTACCATTAAATTCCTACATTATCCCTGATGAACATAGGCTATATAAAAATGTATTTTTCCCGTGGTAAAACGGTAAGCAGCGGGGGAAACCTAATATGCCCAAGGCCTATAAAAGGTTAAAGAGGGACTATAGATTCAGAATCATTTACATCCTGTATCTAGATAGTTACTGCGTTTGAGTGTCTTTGTTTAGTCCTCAGCTGCAATATTTATCATGTACTTACTATCTTATCAAAGGCAAATTAATACTAAAATGAAGTACCTATTATATTCTAGATAAACACTAGATTGACAGTTACCCTAATTACAAAACTTGAGTGCAATAATTATTAATATATCTAGATAAATATGTAGCTACAAACTAGCTTGTACGCATGAACTTCGTATAAGTAAGTAAATAAAATAAAGAAAATTAAAAAGAAGTTTTACTTTTCACTTAGTCTTGGGAGAATAGAGGAAATCATGTTCAAACATCTCTGTTTTTGCCCGACCATCAAAGTTCTGGAAGAAAATTTAAATTAAAAAACCGGCCAAGTGCGAGTCGGACTCGCGCACAAAATGTTCCGTATCATTTTCTATAACAATAAAACACGTGTTTTGTATGGCAGCCCCCATAAATATTTATTTTATGTTTTTTTTTAGTATTTGTTGTTATAGCAGCAACAGAAATACAACATCTGTAAAAATTTCAACTGTCTATGTATAATGGTTCAGGAGATACAGCCTCGTAATTATAGGATTATTCTAGGTAAATTAAAAACTTGCAAAATTTTCATGTGTGGGCAGGATTTGAACCTGCGATTTTGCCATTACTAGAGGCGACGCCTTTTCCATCTGGGCTACCGCAGCTCGTTTCTTGCCCGCGAATTTTGCAAGTGTATTTTAATGCACGTAACGCAATGATTGAGCTGCGGTAGCCCAGATGGAAGAAGCGTCGCCACTAGTAATGGCGAAAGTCATATCAAATCCTGCCCACTCTTGAAAATTTTGCAAGTTCTCTAAAATTGTATACCTAACACCAGAAGTGTTTTAAAATTTGGTATTCAAGTGTTTTAAACTTTGGTATTCAAATTAAAAAAAATACACAAGTTCCCCAAATACACACTATAGTGTACATTGTGTTACTGCATGTTGTAACGAAACTGGTCGCATTATAGTTTAAATTTTGAATATATTAGTGGATTTGCTGTAAAATGTTTTTCTATACCTACAACTTTTTAAATTTTCTACAATATTTGATTATGCAACTGTAATGTAGCTCATACCGCTGAGAATAAGAGAAAAACAAACCAAAACAAGAAGCCTGTAAAGCAAATTAGTGTTCGTAACTATTTGTGTTACATCAATTTAGGGTAGACCGCCAATATGGTGAGGTGGTAGTGCAACTGCCTGCGGCACAAAGGTTCGGGGATGGATTTCGGTGGGACACTAACAAAGTTGATATTTTATTTTATTTTAACAGGAAAACTTACAGCCAATATTTATAAAAATAGTACAAAAGATAAACAGAACTGGGCTATTGACAGTTTTCACCTATGGTATCCTTACCCACATACCCACTTACAATAGAAAAAAAGACAATGGGAACTTAATTAAGCAACTCAAACCATTTTATTTAAACAATACTGTGATATATGTGTAATCACAAAACTTATTAAAAAAAATTGTTCATTGCCTCCGCAATTGGTCAGAGTAAAAATGGGTGGGGTTGCTTTCCAAGGCTCGCTTGTAGCCGATTTAGTTTGAAAACTGCTAAAGCTCAAGTTTCTTCGATAGTAGGTACTTTACAACCAATAAATTGCATAAAATATAAAGGGACAAATAACAATTAATACTAAGCTAAACTAGACTAAAATTAAATAAAGATTCTTCGTGATTGACCTAAATTTAAGCTAAAAAAGTCGTCTAGTGCGCCTCCATTAGACATGGTACCCAGTACGCTGGCAGCATTCCCTCTTTGGATGGCCAAACTTGGCCGTTGGCCGAGAAAAGTGCCAGCTCTTCAGTCACCGGTGGACTCATTGAGGCGTGCTGACACCTCGTTTACGAGTTTTTTTGGCAGGTGGGCCCCAGGGACCCATCGTCCCAAAGCCCACGGGTGAGAAAATGTGGCTCCCAGAAATCTCCTCGTATTTGCGAGACTTTGCTACCTCAGCACTAGCAAATATCAGGAGAATAAACATTTTCAACAATTGGTTGTAAAGTACATAAACAGTTTTGTCTCTATTCAATCGGCCATCCCGATTCACCCCGTTTTACCGGTATATCCTAATTTTATGGAGGTCATAGTAACAAGCTGATAAAACAAGGTTCAATGTCAAAGTCCCAAAAAATAGCTACTACACTTACTTCTCATCCTTCAGAGCTGGTTTGGTGGTCGAAAATGGAACAACACTTCTGTAGTTACTAAAACTAGCTCCTAACCCGTTATTCTTTAGTAAATAACGCGATGTGAAGGTGAAAGTTCTTAAACTTTTTCGAAACAGCATTTTCTAAGTTTATCTCTTGTAGTGTTATCGCTAAATCACTGTTCTAAAAGTAGCGACGACCGTTTTCTTTCCGAATTATTCAGAAACCATTGCCTTTACAAAATTAATTCAAATATTTTAAATTAAAATTATTTTCTTATAACTTCTCTGACGTAAATAACCTAAAAATCGTATCGACACGACAAACGTCAACGTCAGATAAGACTAGTGCTGCGCCGCAAAAACAGGCCAATCGATCGATTTCTATCACTATATATGAGGGGAAAATTGGGAGAAAAATAGTCATACGGCGGCCACACTTTATTGATGTTATAATCCTACGAAATAGAAAAGTATGCGTAAAAAACTACTGAAGAATGAAATTCCAATACATTTCTATTTGGCCGTATTGCAATCATACGTGTTTTGTGTTTGTTGTGAATCGAATCTTTGTCGTTCTATTTTTGTGCAGATTGTGGTTTGAAGGTATTTTTGAATAAAACTAGGTAATAACTTTACAAAAATGAAGTGATATCTATCTAAAGTGTTTGTTGCTGTTGCCATGCATCGTTAAACAGGTAAAATACTTCAGATTACTAAATTATTCAATACTTTTCTTTGTTAGGTATTAATATTTCGCTGATATCTTTTGTATATTATCCCCAGCGAAGATACGACAACGATTAAGAAGCATTTAAAGATCATATCCGTTCGTCGTCCAAGAAGTTTTTGTGGACAATGGCGTTTGCTTTCCGAAAGATTATCTCAAATATTGGCTATTTTAAGAAACCAGAAGAGGCCGAAAATAGCGCCTCAAATCCTCAGCATGACCTAGATACACAGAAAACATATTTAGACGCCGGAGATGCTGAATTCATTAATTTAGAACCCACAGAACCTGACTCCACTTCCATACAAAACTCCATAGATTTCTGTACAAGCCCAAAACATCCTGAAACAGTGAAAAAAATTAGCGCTAAGAAAAGTTCTTTATCCGACACAGACCTGCTTGCCAGCAGCTTAGACAAATCCAATAAGAAAAATAAGAAAAAGTCTAAAAAACTGAAACTTGATATCAATAAAGCTAACCAATCGTTTGATGAGACTCTGAATCGGGACAGTCTCGAAAATACACCCAAACATGTCTTATTAGACAGCAAAAGTTCAGAAGCTTTTAGTGAGAGGATCAAACAATTTGATTTCAGCAAGTCCTTTGAACTAAATTCCGATCATTCATCATCTGAAGAAGATAACCTTGGCGTAGAATCATTATCAGAAGATGATGACATGTCTCTTGAATATGTTGATAAAGAAAGTATCAAAATGTGTAGAAAAGTCAGCACTGAATGCGAAATCAGCAATGAAGCAATGCATCAACTGGCTCGTTCTGTAACACCCGAGTCATTTGCTGACGTTGAAGTTGACAAAAATGAAGAAGACCGCATCACCTTGCTTCTAAACTACCAACTAAAATTCGAAAAAATGGAATGTTTCCTTGAGAAGCTACTAGCTGAGTTCCAATTTCATATAGAAGTTTCTAAAATATTCAATACAAAATCTTTTGTCACTACTCTGCCAGGAACAGATGTCTCTAACATACCAAAAATGCTTGGAGATGTAACTTTTATTGATAATATCAAACGAGGTGTCAGCCCTACTGGGTCCTGGAATATCATCATGGAAAAAGAAGACACACTAACCAAAGCCAAGCTCAAAAATCAACTGCAGTCTATTCAACAAAAATTGAACAATTTTGTCAGCACATATTTGGTCAATAAAGGAAATATTACGCCAAGCCACAAACCTAAAATGCATAGGAGTATTACATATGATGTGATCAAAATAAAGAAGCCCCAAAGAAAACTTCGAATGAACAACAAAAAGAAGTTAAAGCACTATGACTTCCCTGACATCCGTGAAGCAATGCTGAGTCTGTTTGCAGCTGAATCCGAGGTTATTGAGGATACTAACATCAGTTTTGATGACTCCGATAAGTGTATATGTAGATGCCATGCTGAATCTCCATCCCAGACTGATTCTGGGCTTAAAATGAAATCTGATGACCGGTCAATGTCTATAACATCATCAATTGGAAACTTTACCCTTGATACATCCACTTTAACTGCATATTCAGAGTCGCTGGACCAGGTGATCAGCTACAACAGTTTCCAAGATACCAGCGTCTACAATACACTGCTTCAGAAGGCTGCCATTGAACGTATAACATTCTATGTTCAAGCTCATAGCATACAAATGAAATGTGAAACATCAAACGAAGATTTTGAAAACAAAAATATGATTTCTTTTTATTGCCCCTCATGCAAGGTCACTGAATATGAAGAAAACGGTCTCCTCAAGCATATTTTGAGTCAAACTCACTGCGAAAAGATCCATTTTCTGTATAAAACTGCTTACATAAAGAAATGTGTGGCCGCTGGCAAAGAGATCCAGCCCAGCACAGTTTTGAATCCAATGAAAATGTACCGAGACGATAATAAAATAGTTTGTTTCGGTGACGCCGTGTACGCTTGCTCACTGTGCTTTGAGAATGACATAACCGGTGAGTCGGTGCTGATGGCACACTGCTACGACCCAGACCATGTTGAGAAAAGAAATAGTTTGGCTGAAATACTAGAATAAGATTCAAAATCTTCTCGATGCTTTTTGTAAGTTGGTAACAAACATAAATAATTTTATTTCATGAGCAACATGTTAAAACTATTTTTAAACCATTTTTGTACTGTTAAATTTTGCCATTTAAATTTAATTGAACCAGCTTACAAAATGTTTTAGTTGTTATTGCACGTTTGCATGTCTCTTAAACTCTTTGTCATTTATTTACATTTTAATTTGCTTATAAATATTATTGTTTTCATGTAGAATAAATCATTACTAATTTATTAACTTTTGTCAAGTGACAAAGAAAATCAATTAAGACGTGAATAGGTGCGTGTTCACATGTAGCGCGGATTCGTGGCCACCAGGGATGTTGCGAGTACCCACATCCGCAAAAATCTATGCATCTGCGGATGTGAATAAAGCCCTGGGTGGTTGCGACTACCCACATCCGCAAATATCTGTGCATCTGTGAGTATGAGTTTTTAAAACTAGCATTCGCGGGTGTGGGTAAATATCACAAAGAAAACGCGACGTATGAACACACTGTAAGTAGGTAAGTAACTAAATGATCCATATTATTATGCCACTTAATCATTTAATGATTGGATCATTTATATAATTTTTATGTTGACTTAAAACTAACTTTTTAAAACGGTTTTTGTGTTTATGAACTATCAATGTCAATGCTTACTTCAAAATTATGAACTGATCTCAATAGTTGATTCCATAAGTACATTTTTATTCTGAGATAATTTAAAACGAGCGATGAATATTTTTTTACATATCCGCCATATTGTTACAAAATCACTTTTACTTAAAAAAAAACAATCGCCAAGGTGCTCAAAAGGTCACTGCCCTTTGGACATGTGCCGTAAAAAAATGTGTTCATTTTGTAATAAATCCAATCTTTACCTGGATGTAGAAAATAAGTAGAAACCTAGTCTCTTCGCTTTCTTGTAATTTCAAAACTCAATAAAACTAACATACGATTTAAATGAATTATTATTACATTCTGAACAAAAGATTCGTACTGTTGGATTTTATTTGTTTCCAGTAGAGAAAATTATTATAAAAATTAAAAGAAAGCGAACCCTCCTATTGATTAATTTTATAAAAATAAAAAAGTTACAGGGTGATCAATGTTGAGCATTTTTACAATATTTTTTTACTTAATATTTTCAATTAATAGTCTTAAGGTCCATGCTTGTATTATAATAGTTGTTTTAAATTAACCACATTTGGGCATTGCTAGTGTTTTATTTTCAAGGCTTAATTCACATTTTATATACTAAGTATCATATTTTCACTCTTTTATTTTTTGCTTTTTATCTTTAACTTTTTAATTACCTATTTCTTCTTTTCCTATGAATGAAGCCTAGTGTATAAGAGTATTTAACGTACGTATTTAAAGGTATTAAGTAGGCAAAAAAAAGAAAATATAAAAAAATGATCTCATAGCAAATCGCCTCTAGATGAAATCAAATCATCAAACCTAAAAGACTGATATTTCGAAGCCACTATACCAAAATTTTGATTTTGGGAGTAAGTCATTTTAATTTTCCTACAATGAAAATAGAATATTTGTAAAACTCTAAATTAAAATAAGCTTGTTATGAAATAATAGTACCTGTTCATGTTTAAAATTCTACTATCGATCTACTTAAAAGTATTCTTAATTATGACCATCAGCTAAATAAATAAGTAATGTATTTTGGTACTTACTCCCAAGCCTAAGGAATCTCCAGCAGCCTATGTATTACGTAATAAACTAAACTAGGTAATTCAATAAGACACATTACACAAGAGATTGATTTTAATGTTTCTTTTGCACATAACTGATCTACTATTTTTCTTTTTTTTAAACAAAATTGAACACAAACGAGCGATATAAACTATTAAATTTTAGTTTTTAAAAAATTCTCATTCAAATCATACAGAAAAAACGATAAACATAATAAAGAAAGGAAACATTAAAGTAATCTATATTGTGTCATTCGTTTATGTCTTTAATGTAATCCTAGATATATAGATTTAGGCCTTAGGTCAATAATTAAGGCAGAATAAGAAAAATAGCTAGATTCTTAGTTGTTATTATCATCACTGACTCGGCCTGATCTAAGTTAAAAATACTTGGTTTGCACTTAAGTGCACGAATGAACTCATATCCCCAAGTAATAATTTTTCAGTAAATCACTAATATTATATACTTAATTAGTTTCTTATTCTGCCAAATAAAAATAAATAAGCAATCATCATTAACAGAGTTGTGATGCTCATCATAATGAAGCAATAGTTTTAGGCAAATTGAAATTTGACTGATGTAAAAATTGAAATATTTCCTCGTTATCAATTCGCACCGTATACCTCACATTCCGAAAATTGTTTAGTATATTGATAAGCAAAAGTATTTAAAATAATTATAGGACGCCCGCATAAATGTGAGAACAAATTTATCTTGTTAAAAGTTTATATTACTTTTACTTGCATAATATTATTTAAATTAAATTAATTATACACTACTACAACAAACGAATAATAGGTACGTATTGTTTTTGATGGATGATTAATCACTGCAATGAAAATAAAGACGACATTATTTGTTAAAATGACTGGTGCATGTTGTGTTTTACCAAAATTTTGCCATAAGAAATCATCAATATCTAAAGTTAAATAATAATAATAAAACATTGTTTAGCTTAAAGTAAGATGCTATTATAATGCATGTATGCTATCTTAGCTTAATTAATATAGGAATCTCTTCTTTATGTGTAAATGTTGGCCACTTGTTAAAAATATCATAACTTTTACTTAATGTTTATATTCCGGTATTTCTATCGTAACAAGTCTGTTTCAAGCATGTTTTTTTTTAATATTTAACACAGAATGTACGCCTACCTTAATACAGTTTCAAAACTTTAATTAAGTAAGATGGATAAGATTAGATTAATTTATTTCACATTATCAAATTCATAATTAAAGTGATTTAACTAAATAAAAATGTCAGAGGATAATGTGATCGTCAAAAATAGAAAATAGAAAAAATACAATGTCAACGTTCTTCAGTAAATAGCTTAATAGCTATAATAAAATTACAATTATCAATGTCAAAAATAAAATAAAAATACATATTTGATAAAATATCAAAAACAATGTCTAATAAGGTAAATACGCACGTGGCTAACATTTGCACAAATTGCGATAGACTTAGTTGACTGTATAGAGGGCTAAAAATAAAATAAAAACGTAAAAAACAGTACCAAGCCTTCTAAAGTCTTCGTAATTATAAAAATATTAATTAAATTAATAAATAAGCAAGAATGTAAGGTAAAATGTGTGCACTGTTTACTAACATGTAATGACACCTGCAAAATTCCATCTAAAATTACCAATACTATTTTATTTTACTGTGTAAATCTCAAGTGCTTTAAATAACAAAATTTCAATTAAATTGAGACCTCTGAAAATGTCAATGAAACAATTTTTAGGTACTAAATCCATACACTTCTGTGATTTATTGTTGATAGGCAAAAATACCTCTAATCCGAAATTGTTAAAATAGTTTGTAAAAATAATAAACTGTTGGCGACGGTTTTGAAAAATAAACTTCGCAAAATTATATTTAATCCAATCAATGAAATTCTAATTTTAAACTTTTTGTATTTATTTTGTTGAAGACTCGCAGTATGATAAAATTTTATGTAAGTTGTGAAAAAGTACTAAGTATTTTATTTTCATTAGTTTTTCAAAATCGTCACCAACATCCAGCCATTTTGGTAAAATCTGTGATCCACTGAGTCGTGTTCATATCATTGTTAATGTTTCTGCTGGCAACGTGGAACTGAAATCTGTTAATCATGTTTATTTTGTAATTTCAATAATACCTAATTATAAAAAATCGAAAATTGCGTCTGTGGCCGGGACTTGAACCCGTGACCGTGGATTACCGTTCATCTCTCTCGCTGCCGACAGAGCTACTGGAGTCCTGGCTGAGTGTCCAAATTTTCTGTCTCTGTTTTTGTTAAGTCGCACTCAAACAAATAAATTACGGTTGAAACCCCATTCAAAATAATAATTGGATTATATTTTTGTAAAGCCGCACTCAAAAGAATAAATTACGGTTGAAACCCCATTCAAAATAATAATTGGATTATATTTTTGTAAAGTCGCACTCAAACAAATTAATTACGGTTGAAACCCCATTCAAAATAATAATTAATAAAAAAGATAAAGATTGAATAATTCTAGAATAATCATGCATGAACCAGAAATTTTCTTTCTGCTATAGTGTTTTACAGATGATCACTCAATATGTTATACGATTGAACTGCCATTCATTTTGCCATATTTTGTACGTATCTGTTTATTTTAATGATAGGTACTACGTGTGTTGTGAAAACTCATAGTGATCCAAATAAATAAGCATTTCTACTAGACCTCCATCCAATACAATAAAGACCTCAGCCCGAAGCTTTATTATGTTGTCCAATTTTTTTTTCAATAATATACAGATTGATTAAATAGACGTTTTTGTGCCACTCAGAGAAAAAAAAAATTGTGCAGTTCTACTCGTATTGAAATTAAATATCAAATTTAGACTCAAGAACTACTTGTATTTTAGTTTCCACGTTGCCAGCAGCGTTCCTCGCTGTTGGTTATAGTTTGTTATAATTTCGGTCCACCGGCTCTCGATCTCGACTGAATAAATGTACGGTTTGGAAGCTAACTGAACTTACTTGTTTTTTATTTTATATCCTCATCTTAAGGTGTATTGTATACTTATCATCTCTCGTGCAAAGATAGTATCATCCCATTTCTGTTTTTGTGGGTGTCGTAAAAGGTGACTTTACATTGAATTCATCCAGGGAATTCAGCGTTACCTGTAAATGTACTATTTGTAACGTATGCTCTGATGGTAGGCATACGTTATGGAAGAAGGGTGAACATAGTTGAATGAAAAGCTGGACTCCAAATCAGAAGGTTGTTATTTACTTTACATTTCCAAATACATAGTAACTGTTGATGTAGGTTGGTGCGCGCGCACGGTCTGAGGTTAGTGTATAGTCTATGGTGTGAGAGACGACTGGCGAGTGAGGCACGCCGGCCTCGCCGCCGCAGCGACTCGATACAAAACTGCTGACATTACATTATGTGCCTAGGTCCCTACACTATCTCAGCACACACTGCGCTCGCCAACGCGCTTGCCAAGCGTGATCAGTAGGGCGAATAATTACAATACCCCTCCCGAGCTTAAGGGAGACCTATGTCCAGCAGCGAGATGTCTGATGTATGATCTGGTGCGTATGTTATGAAACTACAGGGGACAAGTCTACAGGTGAAATTCTTAGTGCATTGCGTGGCTGGTTTGTATTCGTGGTATCATAATGGCTAACCGACTACGCAATGAACACCTAATTTCACCTGTAAAATTGTAGCCTGTAGTTAGATAATACCGAACATTTATTTAGCTGGATATTTTAAGCCAGCGCCGCCCAGCAAAATCCGATTGTACAGTGGCGCCCTCGCATGTTTTAATGAATTCCTTCAAATCTATTATTGATATTTCTAAAAGAAATATCAATAATCTAAAAAAATGACATTGTCCTGTACGTTCTGTACATTAATGAGCTTTTACTGCCGCTGCTGCAGCCATTGCAAGTAGATCACTCTCCACAAGCTCCTCAAGCAACCGATACCCCCGCCGGTATTTGTTCCACATTTTGGGAACTACCGGCACGTGCCGGGTAGATTCAGTCTAATCCGTTCTTCCCAGAACAACTAAACTTCTCCGAGTAAGCTGCTTCTTCTGCTCCCCGCCAATGATTTCATGGTCAGGTGTAGATTTCATGGCATGGTCATGTACGTGTAGATTTCATGGCCCCGGGGCTAGAAAATTGAAGAGTTCAAAACTAAAAAAAGAGCTCTTACTTGTGTTTTAAATCACTAAAACGGAAAATGGTGGCCACAGTTATCCGTTTCAGTGATTTTAAAAACGCATAACAAACAATAGGGATAGCCCTCCGAATACTGGGGTGCACACAGATCATGACACTGAACAACTTTCCCCTAGAAACAAATGTCAGGAAACGACAAAAAAACAACAGTGGTGACTGATGACATCCGCATGAACTCCATATTGATTTTTACGGATGCGGATGTCTAGACTAGATCGATGTGATTGTTAAATTAATATTCGCAACATCGAAGATAATATGATACTACTCTCCCTAGTGCACGTCCGTCTGGGGAGACGCGTTGAAACTGTTACTACCTACCTACAACTCTTACTTTTCTTGGAATAAAAAAAGGTATGAAAAAATATTAAGAGAAATAAATTTGATCAATCTTGTTCTCTTTTATAGCATTTTAATTAAGTACTTAATATAAAGTAGAACTTGTGTAAATAAGGTGTTTATAGGGTTCTGTAGGTACGTCAAAATTAAAAATTTGCGGCTTAGGTCATTTTGCAACTTAGGTCATTTTACGATTTAGGATATTTTGGACATTTTGCGACTCTGGACGAGTTTGATAATTTTATAAATTTTTTTTTTACCGGTTTATTCCCGTTGTCCCCGGTGACCGTGTCCCCGTTGAGAGTGGGGCCAGATGGTATATGACGGGGCAAGGTGGGGCTAGACGTGGCAGAGGGTGTGGCAAGTCGTGGCAGTGGCTGGGGCATGTCGTGGCAGAGGGTGGGGCATGTCGTGGCAGAGGGTGGGGCATGTCGTGGCAGAGGGTGGGGCATGTCGTGGCAGAGGGTGGGGCATGTCGTGGCAGACGGTGGGGCAGTAGGTAGGTACCTAACCATGTCACACATTGCTTAACCCGCAACACACGGTCACCGGGGACAACGGTAATACACCATTTTAATGTTGCAAGAATGACACATGTACTGAATACCATTTAGCGTAGGTAGTTTTGACAAAATAAAATGAATAATACAAATATACATCCACATTTCAGGCCCTTATCCTTTGCGGGGTAGGCTGAGCGTTAAAGGTAGTAAAATACAGTTTGACAAATATGGCCATTTTAGAAAAATCACTATCGAGACAGGTTGACAGTCTGTCGCCTAAAATTGTAATATACATGAAACCCTCGAGTCCCTTAGTCGCCTTTTACAACACCCGCGAGAAAGAAAACGGGTAATGCTATTCTAAGCCGGTATCACAAGGCCAAAATATATTTACTAGTGATGTGTTGGGCGATTGCTAGTGACCGATAGCACAGTATAAATAATAGTACTAGGATAGCTTAAACTCAGATCGGACTGGTGGTAAGGAACAACTTTTCCTAAGAAACATAGGTCGCATTATGAAGGATAATTAGACCTCCCATACAATAATATAGCTGATCAGCTGATTTGAGTTACTATGAAAGTTCAAAATATTTTTGTCTTATTTGACCTGTGTTTCTTGGGGAACATTGTTTTTAACACCAGCCCATACTCTGTTTTCAGTATCAGTCACTAGTAAAATTTCACCCCATATAGGGTGAAAATCAAGAAACATAGTATAAGGTTGAAATACGAAAGTAAAATTTGGTCCTCCCATACAAGCCAATCAGCTGATTTGAGTTACTATGGAACCTCAAAATATTTTTGTCAACCTATGTTCTTTGGGGAGATTTTGCTAACAGTCACAAGTAAAATTTCAACTTATCTGAATGGTAAAATAAAAATATAAGTAGTAAATACCTATAGAAAACAGTTTCTTTATTTTAATTAAAAATAGACCCGGAAAACGTTGGCATGAGGATCTTGACACCCATTTACAGGAGTGGATGATGGTGGAATTAGACCGCAAAGAATGGAAGATCGCAGAGTAGGCCTTTGCCCAGCAGTGGGATCAAGCAGGCTTAATATAAATAAAATTAAAAGTATCAGCTAAATCTTTCTACAATTTCTTTGAAAACATTAATGCATGGTTTCTTGAACGGTGTTTTATTCACTTCTATAGTTTTCTCAACAAGTTTAATTTCTTTAAAAATACCATAGTTTTTCTGTTCTTGCAAGTAAGATAATAGTAGTTTCCCAAAATTCTTATCAGTAGAACAAAATTCAGAATTCTCAATCAGCATTTTTTCTATACAACTCTGAAGATACAAGTTCTTTTTACATTCTTTGTATAGTGTAACAATTGTCAGTAAATTATGTTGGAATTCTTCTTTAGTTAGATTACATTCAATAATCAGCATAATAAATTGTAATTTACCATCTTGGTCTAAAGTTTGAGAATATTCATACAAAATTGTATGGGTTATTTCTGTATCTTTAAGAATTATGTTAAGTGTTTTCTTCAATTGAACAGGATGTGTTTTACATGCGATCACAAGCAAATCTAGCGACAACCGACAATTGTTTCTCCTCAAAAATGTAGGCATAAAATCTGTAAAGAAAACTTCAACAAAACTTGTATTTGCATCACTTAAGTTCAAAAAATGATTACTAATCTTTTCTACATTATTTATAGACAAACTTTTAGCCAAATGATTAATAATCCCAGGGGATTTCAGACATTCTTGTACCATAACATCGAATTTCGTAATAGGTTCAGTCTCCAAAAGTTCCAGTAGTTGGTCACAACTTTCAGAATCTATTTTCTTTGGTATTTCGGGAGAAAGAGACTCTGAATCACTGTCCGAGACTTCTATGACTTTCGTTTTGTTATTTTCATTGACAATATCAATCGTTTTATTCAATACAGTGTCGTTTTTCATAAATCTCTGGACCCATTTGTTGTTAGGGTCAGGTGGCTTCATCGCATCCAAACAACGGGTCAAGTATTCTTCTGAAGAAGGAGAAAATATCCAATACTCAGACATTTTGCCTGTTCTTGCAGGCAGCAGCCCTGTATTTAGGACATATATATAAGAGATCTGTGGCCCTGTAAATAAATGGTTATGTTATGCTATATGCTATATAAAAAATAAAAAACCGAACAGGGAAACGATGTTTTAGTTTAGTATCTGTGAGTATCACCAAGAGAATATAATACTGGGAAACCGTGGGAACTCTGTTTTTTTTTTTTTTAATACAGAGCTATGACAGAGCTTTGTAGAGATGTGACAAGTCGATCAATGTGCAAATTCAAATGCCTCCTTTCATAGTGATTATGATTACTGTCCAGTAAAATTTTAAAGCGGCAACTGGTGTTGAGAAGCAGTAACATGCATGTTCAAAGAGAAACCTAGTATCGAGAAGCAATAACCATGCGTGTCTAAAACGGCATCTAGTGTTCAATCACAGAAGCACTTAAGTATAGAGCGCCATCGTGAATCGAGTAGCTGGCCTTTGAAACCTTTAAAGGGTCCGTGCCTCGAAAGGACTTCGGTTCGCGGAGAAAAAAGGCACACGTCTTGTCACTTGTCAACCGCAGCCGTACGCGCCCCGTAATAGGATCCACGCCACGAAAATAGTACCGAATCATGGTCCACACTGGCTTGCAGATCTATCAGTGCATGGGTGGTTTTTAATACTGCCATGAAGTACTGCTACTCAATAATAGATGGCGGTAATATAAATAGTTAATCTGTGGTGTCAATCAAGTGTCAATGACATGACAGACATATTGGCGATATGAAATGAATGTCTTCGTATTTGTTGATAACATAATGCTTACAGTCGCAACATAAACATGAGTGTGAAAAAAATAATAACAAACATCAATGCAAAAAGAGTTAAAAGTGTTCTGCAGGCATGTAGAGTTTGCTTGGCTACAGATGGACAATTTATGAGTTTAGAGAATGATCCTTTGAAACGCATATACACCGAGTTCAGTAGCGTGCCGGTAAGTCTTGGGTTGTTGCACTTATGGGGCTGCCTTATTAATATTTGCAGGAAGCCCCCAAAAGTGCTACCCAACCTATTAAATTAATCTTAGTAAGCTTTCAGAAGTCCCACTTCCCACATAACCAAAACAACAAGACAATTATTTCCAGTTTCAACCTACTTATTTAACAATTCCTTACCCGTTTCCTACTCAGCTTCCTTCTGTAACATTATTGTTGTAATAGGCTACTAATAAATCCAGGGTCAGAGTATACTTTTTGCTGAAAACACAGCAGCATTCTTTGTAAAATGCAACAACCACTGGCATTCTGATTCTTCTTTGATAGTATGTGGCACCAAGTCGACCTACATCCCTCAATACATGTCCAGCAGTGGATTACATACTAACAAACAAATTTATTTATTGTGAAGATAAAATCTTTATTCAAACAAACAATAGAAATAATAAAAAAAAAAAAGCACTAAGTATCTTTATTGTGTACTTACAGATATTACTATAATTTACTTTAATATTCTTGCCAAACTGCGAAAACAGTTTGTTGGCAAGATAGCATAACTCTTAACAATGTTTAATGTTTCCTCTTTATGTTATAAGTGTAAATCACAGAGTGTGTCTGTCTGTTTGTCTTCCCTTCTTCCTCACCTGTCCCCCACATTTTCATATTAACGGATTTGCACAAACTCCTTACGTGAAGCCAACGAAATGAGATAAAGAATTTTAGCAATGATATTATATCTGAGTGACAGCTAAGCTAATTATAATTTGTTATTATCTGTTGAATGGTATGCAATGCAAGTCGTTTCTATGTAAAATAAAATAAAAAAAATGAAATGAAATAGTTCTTCAATGCTCATTTTAGGATACAAAACAGAGATGAGGTCCTTACAGTAAGCAAATTAAAAATGCTTGTTTTGGGAGTACCACTCTACTTTCCAAGGTTATATAAATTGAGACAAACCAAAAGATAAAATAATAATGTAAATTATGATATGATGAAAGATGAACGAATTTAGATTATAAAAATAAACAATTAGCTTAAATTAGTTTTCCAAATATGAAAAGCAATACATGGTTCTGTGCTTCGGAGGGCATTTTTTTTTTTATTTTTTATTAATGATGGGTTTGCTCTTGACTCTAGTCTAGGTCATAGGACAGAGACAGAGTCTAAGATGGAGCGAGCTCACCCAGAAGAAGCCTGTTCACTCTTACTTTGAAGAGATTAGGGTTGTATGCTTTTGGAAACACAGACGCAAGTAAATTCCACTCTTTAGCAGTGCGCATTATAAATGATGACTGGAAGCGCTTAGTCCGAATTGGTGGAATGGCTACCAGGTACGGATGGTATCCGGCGGTGCGTCTGGATGTCCGATGGTAGAAGGGAGCTGGTGGAACAAGGTCGTGAAGCTCTTGAGCACACTCTCCGAAGTACAATCTATAAAATACCGACAAGCAGGCAACCTTGCGGCGATGAGCCAGGCTATGTAGCTTGGTGTCCACCAGTTTTATGTCGCCTATGAGCCTCTTGGCCCTGCGTTCCACCGAGTCAAGAGCGGCAAGTTGGTATTTGGCTGAGCCATCCCAAAGGTGACTGCAATACTCCATGCAGGATCGGACTTGTGCTTTGTAAAGAGTTAAAAGATGTCCAGGCGTAAAGTATCGCTTCACTCTATTCAGGACGCCCAGCTTTTTAGCCGCCGTCTGAGCCTTGTACTCGATGGTCGCGCCGAAGTTTAGATTTGATGTCAACTCCATGCCTAGAAGCTTAAGCCTGTCAGTGACTGGGACAGATGTACCCCGAAAAGTAGGTGTCCAGTCGAAAGGACTCCTTTTTGCAGTGAAAAGACACGCCTGTGTTTTGGTGGCATTGAATGGCGTCGCCCCATTGGGAGACAAGACTTAAGGTCAGATCTGTTCGCTCTACCATGGCCTTTCTTAACGAACGTATTTCATCCCCACTGGTCCCTGCGCCTGTCAAGTATCTCTCTGAAACGGTACTATCATCTGCGTATCCAACAATACCATGCCGAAGGAGGTCATTGATGTGCAGCAGGAAAAGAGTTGCAGAGAGAACAGATCCCTGAGGAACTCCGGCATCAATGGCCATAAGGTCAGAGGAGCAGCCGTCAACGACTACTCTGATGGACCGATCACTAAGAAAGTCTGAAATCCAAGTACAAAAATCAGCTGGGATGCCATAAGCAGGAAGCTTGCTGAGCAGACTTGCATGCCAGACCCTGTCAAAGGCCTTCGAGATATCGAGTGAAACGGCAAGTGCTTCGCCGTTTTTCTCGATGGCTTCGCCCCAGCAGTGCGTGACATACACAAGAAGATCACCAGTAGACCGCCCCCGGCGAAAGCCATATTGACGGTCACTGAGAAGATCATTGTCTTCAAGGTAGGTCAGCAACTTACTGTTAAGTACCCTCTCCATGACCTTGCATAGGATGGAGGTAATGGTAATTGGACGGTAATGGGCAGGGTCGGCACGGTCGCCCTTTTTGGGAACTGGTTGCACATTAGCAAGCTTCCAGGCCCCCGGCACCGTTCTTTCTTTAAGAGAGAGGCGGAACAAGCGAGTCAGCACAGGAGACAGTTCAGGCGCACATAGTCTTAATACTCTCGCTGGTATGCCATCAGGTCCGCTGGCCTTGTTCACGTCTAGACTGCACAATACTCTTCGAACCTCTTTAATGTGTACTGCGATCTCCGACATCGAAGAATCGCAACGAGGTACAGTAGGTGGTTGCTTGGAGCCAGCGTCCAGACGTGAGTTGCTTGCAAACAAGTAAGCAAACAAATTTGCTTTCTCACTTGCAGAGTGAGCCAGCGATCCATCAGGTTTCAGCATTGGAGGTAAGGTTGGACGACAGAAATTAGTTTCAACCGCTTTGGACAGGGACCAAAACTTTTTACTACCCGGAGGGTGTGATGCTAGTTTGGCCCCTATTCGTCCGACATGGTCAAAACGTGCCTTACGTAAAACCCGTTTGCAGGACTTGGTGGCAGAGTTGAAGGTTCTTTTCTTCGCGCGAACCCTACGTGCTCTTAATTTGCAGTCGCGAGCCTTGACCCAAGCTTGGTATGCCGATTCTTTACGCGCCTCAGCTTGGGCGCATTCTGCGTTAAACCAAAGCTGGGCTTTGTGACCGAGCGGGATGTCGGAGAATGGAATAAAATATTCCATCCCCTGCCGAATCACGTCCGCAACCGCATCTGCACAACACGAGGGGTCACGCGAAGAGAAGCACACTTGACGCCACGGGTAAGATGCAAAGAAGTGCCGCATCTCTTCCCAATCTGCTGACTCGTATCTCCAAACTCGCCTCGTGCCCCTGGGGCTGTCATCGGGAGGAGAGCAGGTCGATACGGATTTCACCAGACAGTGGTCGGACGTTCCCAGCGGAGCTGAGACCGAAACTGAATGACTATCTGGATCAGTTGTCAGCAGCAAGTCCAAGCAATTGGGTGTATGGCCGTCGATATCCGGTATCCGCGTAGCTACGTAGTAGAATATGGCCACCGGGTCCTCCCATCCAGTCGCCAGCTGGCACGGTGGAGCATATCGGGATTTTTCGCGAGTTGGCGGGGCAGCCTTTGGCACGTGGCTGGCGTGCTACTTGGGCCCCCTACTGACTGCGGTCGGCCAACGGCTGGCACCGTGCTTCGGATCCCGCTACCCTCCAGAATGAGTTACCCGGTACAGTATCGCCCAGAGTCCAAGACCGGTTCTGAATAGCGCAACTGACATCCTCCAATTCCCCCAAAGGCACTGGCACTCCCACACACTGACGGAACGCAGCAAGCTACTTGGCGCCAGACTTCGGTGGGATGGTGGTCGCGAGCCAGGCGGCCCCTTACGGAGACTTCCACCGCTTAGTGGGATCGTTCAGCCGGACTTATTCACAGGCAAGCCTGTGTTGCCGTTGCCCGGGGTGGACCGCTAGGAGGTAGATCCCATACCACCCCAAAATGTAAAATGCATGTAAAGCTGTTGGTCCCAGTTGCTGTCTATGATGACTTTAACGGTGTTTGTTACACAACCACTTGGGAAACTGACACCAGGGTTCATTGGGTTCGACTGGGTGTCCCATACTAAAAAGAAGATAGAATAGATGTAAACAAATCAATATATAACATTTAGATTTAAATTTAAATAATTTGACCTTAAAACTTCAAAAATAGTGTTAATAACTGTGCATACCATAGAATCTGCTTTTTTTTAATATTTGGCTTCCATCGCCTTCAGACTTCCCATTTCTTACCCGTGGGTGTCGTAAGAAGCGACTAAGGGACTCAAGGGTGTGAATTGCAAATTTAGGCGATGGCCTGACAACCTGTCACTATAGCTGTTTACGCTCTGCCTACCCCGAAAAGGATTATAGGCGTGATATATGTATGTATGTATGTATCGCCTTCAGATGATATGTGGCTGCTTAAGAGTAAAGAGTGTCAGTCAGAGTATTGTGTGTGTGTATGTATGTATATGTGTGTGTGTGGGTTTTGGGTGTTTGTGTCTGTGTGTGTGTAAGCATGTGGGTGTGTGTATGTATACATAATATTATATATATATATATATATATATATATATATATATATATATATGTGTGTGTGTGTGAGTGTGTGTGAGTGTGTGTGTGTGTGTGTGTGTGTGTGAGTGTGTGTGTGTGTGTGTGTGTGTGTGTGTGTGTGTGTGTGTGTGTGTGTGTGTGTGTGTGTGTGTGTGTGTGTGTGTGTGTGTGTGTGTGTGTGCGTGTGTGAGAGAGAGAAAGATAGAATATATTTCTTGTCATGCAACAGGTGATTCCATTACACTATGTGGAAACATTTTTAGCCATTGAATTAAAACTTTTTTTACAATTATAACTTTGCATCAAATATGTTCCAAATTTTGTATCTCTTCCGACCGAGTTGTCCAACGATCCAATGAACTTTAGTGTCAGAGTTTTTCAACCACCTACTACCACTAGTAGGCCTCTGATATTTTTGTGTTACGACCGCCGTCTAAGTAATCATAAACAGCAACCGGGACCGACGGCTTAACGTGCCCTCCGAAGCACGGAACCATTTCTTTTCGGACAATCAGTTGGTTCACCCTGCAATGTCTTAACCAAACTGGGAACAAATTCACAAAGTGATAAATATCAACTTTGTGAGTGTTCCACTGAGAATCGAACCCGGAACTTTTGCGTAGCAGCACGCAGTCGCACTACCACTGCGCCACATCGGCCGTCCAAATTTTGTATTTTTACTATTATAATAGAAATATATCTATTTAATTTGCATTATTTATCTCATTTCGTTGCCTTTCCTATACTTGTCTGTCTAATTATTATTATTGTTTCAGATAACATCCAATGATGGCTTACCACAATACATTTGTGAAATCTGCTGTGCCTTGCTCAAGAAGTCCACAAAGTTTAAACAAAAATGCAACACCGCTTACAATTTGTTGCTACATCATTTAGAGACACAATCTGTGAGTTTCCAATACCTGTCATATGTACAATTCAGCACTTCACAACAGCCTATAGCAGTCCACTGCTGGAGGTTATATAATTTGCACAGCTTAAAATAGCCCTGTGATGCATGCTTAGAATAGCATCAACTCATGTTTTTCTCGTGGGAGTGTTAAGAGGCGCCTAAGGTATAATCATCGAGGGAATGAGCAGCAGGATTCCCTGTGAATGCAACATCTTGCACTGCGCTCGCCAATTTGCCTGATAAGCATAGTGAGTATGGTAATACTCCCCAATAGGGGAAGGCCCATTTCCAGCAGTGGACTGTTGTGGCAGTTCATTTATGTTATGTTTTATGACAAAAATAATAGTAATATTAATCAAATCTCATTCATAAACTTGTGTTTTTAGCTGACCAAATCGAATATTCATACTATAGACAGAACAGATCTCAGAATTCCTCTAACTATCACTGGAATAATAGAATGTAATTGCGAACCAGATAAAACAACCCCTACACATAAAGAAGTTTTGTGTAAAATAGAACCAATATCAAATGAAGATGTATATGAAGATGGAATCTCAGATAATGATGACTTTTATGAAAACTCCGACATCAAAGTCGATGTTACTTTTAAAAACGAGGACTTTAAATCTGAGCCACAATGTAAGCCTAAAGAAGTGGCACGAAAACGTAAAATAGAAAAAACTACAACAAAAAAGAAATATAAGAGACGAAAAAATAACGATGACTTAAATGAAACTGAAACGAATCTGACAGACGCGGAAAGACTTGAAGATTATAAAAATAGATGTTTCAATAGGATCATAGATACTGACACAGAATCATTTTACTTTTATATATTAGAAAAATATTTTAATAAAAACAAAAGTAATCAAAACAGTGATTTATTATCAGATAGTTTAGATTGTAAAACAACAGAAGTACCCACATTTAACACAATTGATAACTATGATGAAAACCCAAAAACAGATATAAAGAATATTATAGATTATTGCAACATAACAAATAATGTGAACCGAAAAAGGTTTTATGAATACATCCAAAGTAAATATATCAACAAAAATATTGCTACAAATAAACCAAAGAACATCAAGGATATTGGCGATATAAAATCTGCAAAAATACCTAAAAATGCTTTATCAGGTGAAATTTTAGCTAAATTTTCTGAAGAATATAATTTTGATGTTAAGTTGATGCTTAGTAAAGAGAAAGTACTAGATGTTGAAAAGAGAAAGGAAAGTGCAAAATATATAAAAGCAAAGTACAGATGCAAACTGTGCTACACAGGGTTCAAGACAGAAAGCACTTTCCAGAACCACAAGACATTGCATGACCCGGTAAGTTGTTTTATTGTTATTTTATACCATAATTTATAGTTTGTAATGATTTTAACAATCATAACATAACAAATTGAAAATTAACCCAACTAGTACATATTAACAGTAAAAAGGTAAAATCGCATAACCGCCACCTAATTAAAAAAATATTATTTGAATTAGCTTTTCGTAACATAATTATAACCATTTGGATCAAAATATTTTTCTGGTTCGCATGATATAACGTAGACCAAAGACCAAAGTGGACCAGATGCTGCTAACATTGAGTCATAGTGCGTAATAGTCATTTACATAACTCAATCAATAATATCAAGATGATGTGTGGTTTAATGGCCAGCTTTGCAGCCATTAGCTGCAGGTCGAATAGAAATTACAACTTATAACATGAATAAAAAACTATGTTAAGGTAGCTATAAGGCTACAATCGTAGCTATAATTCACGAAGTGTTGTAGTAGCTTTACCTCTCGATAGTTAAAAAACTCTTCTTGAATTACGTTTTAAAACTATCGAACGGCAACAACACTGCGACATTAACAGTTACGTCTGTGACCACCTTTATATTTAACTAAAGTAGTCCTTCCTTCTTTTGAAATAACCAGTAATATAAAAAAAACGTACTCTTACTGAACCGTTTTTTTTAACAGAGTCTCCCATATGAGTGTGAGTTCTGTCATCGCCGTTTTAAGACACCTCAGAAGCGGAGGCACCATTTGGACAAGCAGCACAGATACAAGTTTGTCTGCCAGCAGTGCGGCCAGGAGACGAGAGATGTGTGAGTGAGACACATATACAAACACACACACACACACAGGTACAAGTTTGTCTGCCAACAGTGCGGCCGCAATACGAGAGATCTGTGAGTCGCAAACACAAACACATATACACTCAAACACACACACGCATACACACACAAGTTCGTCTGCCAGCAGTGCGGCCAGGAAAACAGACGCACACACGCACACACACACACACACATACACACACATACACACGCGCGCACACACGAATGTACTTCCTTGAGTACTTCTTTCCACACAGCCACATACACACACACGTGCACACACGCATACACACATAGGTACAAGTCCGTCTGCAAGCAGTGCGGCCAAGAAAGCAGACAGACACATACACACACACACGCATTCGCATACACACATAGGTACAAGTCCGTCTGCAAGCAGTGCGGCCAAGAAAGCAGACAGACACATACACACACACACGCATTCGCATACACACATAGGTACAAGTCCGTCTGCAAGCAGTGCGCCCACGAAAAGAAAACAGACGCACACACACACACACACACACACACACAAACACACACACGAGTGTACTTCCTTCATGTACAGGAGGCCGTTCATCGCCGTCGCATAAGAGAATTTATCTGCCATGACAGATCGTAATACCGCGTTTTAGAGCGCCTGTCAGAAGAAAAATTACACTTGTCAAACTTATCCTACCCCGTTCATGTTCATGTCAGATAAAACTCTACCTCTCTACTGAAAATTTTGCCGAACGTCATACAGACAACGCGGAAAATCTTTAGTAATCATTAATATGATGACATTTCACTGTCATTCGTCCGTTCACTTCGCCAAACCCCCGTTCAGAGGTTAGCAGAGATTTGAGTTAAGGCGAGTGCAGCCGTCAACGACCTCGACGGTGGCGCCACTTAACAAAAAAAAGCTTTCTCTTTATACAAACAATCTATCAGAATGTCCGATGCCCAAGTTTTTAGAATTATCCTTAAGTGAAATTAGAACCTGCTAACTCGATGAAATATTCGCTGCAGTTGAAGTTATGGAAAAAATCCTAAAAACGGCAACTTTTGGTATTAATAGCTTTAATTACAGCGGACATTTTATTGAGTTTGCAGGTTCTAATTTTACATAAGGATAATACTAAAAAACTCGGGCAACGGACATTTTGATAGATTGTTTGTATAAAGAGAAAATATTTTTTTGTAGAGTGGCGCCACTATCGAGGTCGTTCACGAGTACACTCGCTTTAATGTACAGAACATATTTTTCACACTTAACTATTGCTTTTACAATCTGTCACTATTATCACACGATTTTTCTGAAACGGCTCTCAAATATTTGTCAGACGTGGCGATAGAGACCGCAATTTACGGTCTCAGCTATCTTATTCGCAAAGTACAAGCTTTGCTTAGTTTGGCGCTAGATGGCGCTGTGTGAATTGTCCAGGATATTTATTTACTAACAATTGTTACAGCGGCGGCGCGCGCGAGCATTACAGGACGCACTCTGGCGTAAGCTACGAGTGTGAACACTGCCAGATGAAGTTTGAGTAAGTCACGTCAAAATAATCAATAAATACAATGGTATTTTTTTTTAGGAATGGGAGTTTTGCTGTTGACAATTCTGTTGATAGTTCAGAATGTCAAACCAGAGGGCGCTGTGCTAAACTGAAATTTTGACGTTTCAATATGGCTGGCGGCAGCCATTGTTTTGTCTCAGGTTCCGTTTCACGATGTGTTCGTTATTAATTTATTTCTTTTAGTTTGATTTGCTACGAAATAAACTTGTCAAAGAAGCAAACAAAAATCTATTAGAAATTTAGAACGATTACATAAACACAAAATAAAGAATATTTTGTAAAGTGGTACAGATTTTCATGTAAAAAAACGTTATTTCAATTAAGCTGAGCGCCCTCTACATCACACTCGAGAATCTCTAGAAAATTTCCCATTGTCGAGTGTCATGTAGAGGGCGCTGAGCTTAATTGAAATAACGTTTCTCTAATCTAAAATCTATACCCCTTCAAAATTTTGAATTATTTTGTGTCTATTGAATTGTTCTTATATTCTCATAAAGTTGTTGTTTACTAACATGAATGACACTCAATATAATAGCAATACGACACGTTTATTTTGTGACAAATAAAACTAACAGAAATAATTAGTTACGAACACAACGTGAAACGGAACCTGTGACAAAACAATGGCTGCCGCCGGCCATATTGAAACGTCAAGATTTCAGTTTAGCACAGCGCCCTCTGGTTTGACATTCAGAACTATCCACAGAACTATACTAAGCGACTAGTATTTTCAATAAGTATTTACATACTAAGTACGTACTATACTTAAAACTATTGTTATTTTTATTATATTTTATTTGTAATGATGATAATGTACTTATACCTTTTGACCTATAATGAATATTATTAATAAATAATGTCTATGTCTAACTGTCAACAGAAAAACTCCCATTAAATTGGACTTAATTGGCTGTCGCTAGAATTACAATAAATAAAATAAGTGGTAGTGCGACTGCCTGCTACGCAAAGGTTCCGGGTTCGATTCTCGGTGGGACACTCACAAAGTTGATATTTATCAATATGTGAATTTGTTTCCTGTCTGGTCAGGCTGAACCACCTGATTGTCCGTAAGAAAGATGGTTCTGTGCTTCGGAGGGCACCTTAAGCCGTCGGTCCCTGTTGCTGTCGATGATTACTTAGACGGCGCTCGTTACACAACCATGTCAGAGGCCTACTAGAAGTAGTCGGTTGAAAAACTCTGACACAAGGGTTCATCGGTCGTGCGTCGAATCGGTGTCCCACACGTAAACGTTATATTTTTTTAACATGCCTATTTCCTTTTTAGCAAATACAAGTCCCGCATAAACCACATCCGCATATACCACGGCAACGTGCCGTGTGACATCTGTCACATGAAGTTCTCGAGCGCGGCGGGTCTTGTCGCGCACAAGGGGAGGGCGCATAAAGAGGTATTGTTTTTTCTTAATTAAGTTTAATAAGACCTCGAGGGAGGCCTGTTCCTTAGGCTCATTATAAAATAATAATAAGGTAAATACGGTGTGCTAAATCGACCGTGTGATGTCGGCTTAGAATAGCATCACCCCATTTCGTTCCCGTGGGAGTCGAGGCGATTAAGGGACTCGAGAGTGTGTATTGCAATTTTAGACGATGGGCTGACAACCTGTCACTATGCCGATACAAACTTTCTGAATGACCCTCAAATATATGTCTGACGTGGCGTAAATGTCCGTTTTTGCGGCCGTTTACGCTCTGCCTATCCTGCAAGGGATTATGGGCGTGATATGTGTATGTATATGGTGTGCTATTCAAGCTTAGTCATTACATGGCGAATTATTTGTAATTATTAGATTTTTCCCCTATGGCGTACCCTGGGCTGGGGGTGGCCTACGTCCAGCAGTGGACTGCAAAAGGCTGATGAATGTATGTATGTGTACATACAGGGTTAATTTTTATCTACCCCGGAAATTTTACAGGGTGATTCTAGTCATGATTCTAAACAACTTTTATTATGGGGTCACCTGCGAAATCGCGAAAAAAAAACAGCTGCTCCATAGGAAAATTCATACCTACTCGAACGAAATGTATGGATATAAAATAGAATAGAATAGAAAACACGTTTATTCACTGTAAACATACACAACACACAAAAAGTAAAAAAAAAGAACAAAAAAGCAACGTAAGTGATGAAAGTTTCTAAAGCGAGGTATATGATGTAGGTGGGTGCAACCATGTCGTTTTAACTCACTGCCGTGCACTGTGTGTGACAGTGAAAAGGCGCTGGCTCACAGCTTATTACCACAGCAAGCTGTGACGCTGATGATTCTGCCAGAAACCTAAATGAGCTATGGACCAGCTGTTTTTTTTTCGCGATTTCGCAGGTGACCCCATAATAAAAGTTGTTCAGAATTATGAGTAGAATCGCCCTGTAAAATTTCCGGGGTGAATAAAAAATAACCCTGTATACATGGTGTAAAAAAATTTGCTGAGAATATTTTTAAGGTGTGAACCAGTACGTGAAACTGAACAACTTTCTCTAATGAACATAGGTCGAAATATGAAAAAAATATTGGGTCTCCCATACAAATTAACCCGGCCGGGTATGGGAGGGCCAAAAAAATTTTACATTTTTCGACCTATGTTCCTTGGGGAAAGTTGCTCAGTTTCACGTACTGGTCCACCCCTTAAAATATTCTCAGCTTATTTTTTTACACAAAATTTTTTTTTTCAGTGTTTCAAGTGTGCCGTTTGCCTGGTACAGTTCCACAATGCTAACGCGCTGCGTCGACACGCGGAGCTGACCGCGCAGAACTGCGGGAAACATGTCAGGTAGGGTTGACACGTGAATAGTGCCTGACTTTGGAAGCGTAGAGAAACCCCGGTGAATTTACTAGAGCTACTTTATTTACAGCAATAAATAAATAAATGTCCTTGACAATTCACACAGCCTCAAACTAAGCAAAGCTGAGAACTAGATAGCTGATATTAATACGTTACGTTTTTTGCAAGTCCTTTCTTTTCGTGCGGGACACCGAGTCGTCCAACGACCCGATGAACCCTGATATCAGAGTTTTTTAACCGCCTACTACTGCTAGCAGGCCTCTGACATGGTTGTGTAAACGACCGCCGTATAAGTATTCATAGATAGCAACCGAGACCGACGTTTTTGTAATTAAGTCTACATAAAGACTAATCACACATATCTGAACATTACGTACGATACTTATCAAATATTTGTGTCTTGTGGACATCGAACTCACGACCCTCGGCGTAGAAGGCAGGGATACTCTCCGCTATGCCATAGAGCCAGTCATGTGCAGGATAATAGACTTACTATACAAAAAAAGACAATAATTAAACTTCTGTAAGTTGTTGAAAATACCAGAACGTGCGGTAGTCCATTGACATGAGTGACATGTCTCAAAGTGACAGTTTAAGAAATAGGTTAGGACTTAAGTGGCTCGGTACAGGTTCAGAGTCGAAAGTATTTTCGGCGGCCAGCTGAAGTCCGATTATCTTTTTTTTCCTCTTGATATTCTAGCGACCTAACCTATTATGACCTAAAGCCGAATACGCGGTCTTTCTATCATTCCAGCGAATATTTCATTGAGTTTGCAGGTTCTAATTGTACTTAGACAGCGCCATCTAGTCCCAAACTAAGCAAAGTTTGTACTATGGATGGGAACTATTATTGATTGGATGATGAATAGAATAGAATATAATAGAACATTTAATGGTTCTACAGTCATACATACATAATTATTGTTAAGCAATATAAAACTTACTACTATGTATAACTTTAACATTGAGGACGCAGCCCCGACTCAAAAGTATGTTCGTATGTTGTAGCAGCGCAAGAAGGCTATACCAACAGTACGATACTCATTTTAATAATAAAAAGCAACACATGCAATTATAAACTAAATTCAAACATGCAAAACAACTTATCGAAAATGTAGGATAATAATAAATGATGTTAAGTAGGTAATCTGTATTTTGTCTCTGGGTCTTTGCGCCTTAAACTAAACATAAATTTCTATCTCTCCCCCCCCTAGGCCTTGCACGCAATGCGGCGACAGCTTCAGCGACGAGACGACACTCAAGCGACACATATACGACAAGCACCGACCGGACGGCTACAAAGGATGCCAGCCTTGCGACGAAGACGGCGTCGGGGTAAATAAACATTCAATTGAAAGCCACATTTTTAAAACTCTTCCCATGTTAGGTAGGAATATTTTTTAAAATAATTATAAAGTCAAGTTAGTTTCAATAGATATACAAGACTCTGTCTCTGTCCTATGACCTAGACTAGAGTCAAGAGCAAACCCATCACTAATAAAAAAAAAAAAAAAAAAAATTAGCTGAGAATATTTTAAGGGGTCAACCAGTACGTGAAACTGAACAACTTTCCCCAAGGAACATAGGTCGAAATATGAAAAAATAATTTGACCGTCCCATACTTAGTGTGTTACCCCGGCCGGTAATTTTCTTTTTCATATTTCGACCTATGTTCCTTGGGGAAAGTTGTTCAGTTTCACGTACTGGTTCACCCCTTAAAATATTCTCAGCTAATTTTTTTACACCATGTATAGTTATTGGCATTAAGATACGCTTGCAAAATTCGCGGGCAAAGAATGAGCCATGCAAGCTTTACTTAGTAGTGATGGCGAAAGTCGCAGGTCCAAATCCTGCCCGCGGTAGAAAATTTTGAAGTTTTCTAAAAAGTAATGCATTTTTTTTAATTTGAATACCACCACATCCAGCTGAATTTATTTTTTGACGCCTTGATTGTATATTGACAATATATCAATGTGATTGCAAAATGGTTTATTTCGTAGATTTAAATAAGTTTACTAATTTACCATTAATTTCCAGTTAACCCGGCGACGGGGGTACCGCAAGACGGGACCGCAGGAACTTATTTGCGAAATATGCGCTATGGGAGGATTCAAGGTGAGTATTACCGACCAGCTATTAAACTTTTATACAATACAATACAATATGCTTTTATTGTACACCAAAAGAACAGAATAACATTAATAGCTTAAAACTAAATACATTAGTGCACAGTTAGGCGGCCTTATTGCCATTAGGCAATCTCTTCCAGGCAACCTAGAATAATTAGAAGAATAATAAAAATAATTTATTTAGATCAAGGTTTAACAAGTGTACATGATAAATAACATTAAGTTCATCGTAAATAAAATTATGCTTAATATGTAAAAAAAGGTTTACAACCAATGATCACGCTAAGCATTCGAATGAAGCCTGTGTTATGATCATTGGATGCTTACAGAGCATTTTTATTGGGGACAAATTATGTAAAGTATAGTATATGTTTCAAATAATTACATCTTAATTTAAATGTAGTATTTTAGTGTGTCTAGTGAATTAAGAGCTAGGGAGGGAAAGGAGAGGGGAGATTGAGAGTGAAGGGTTAGGAAATTGTGTTAACTTATTATTAAAACTTATACTAGAATTAGGTAAACAACGAAATAAATTATACTACTATGCTGAGAAGATTTTCAGTCTGCTCATAATTTAACGTAAGAAGCCAACGGGTCACTATTTTCTTTAACTCGTATTTTGACTTTTGAAAGATATCAAGGTTTTTATTAACGATATTGTAAAGTCTAGGACCTTGGAAAATCAGGAATCTATTTAAGAAGAAAGTCCTACTTTGTAATGATGGACAAACATTAAAATTTCGCCGAGTAGGTTGGTTCGCCGGTGTGTAGTGTGTCAGGGCATGTTGCCTTATAGTCGCGTGTAGTATGTAAAGTTGTCTTACAGTAAGTGTAGCTGTTATTTTATATAGTTCTCTCGTTGGAAACCTGTATGGTTTGAAAAGGCAAATTTTTAGAATTAACCTCTGCGCACGTTCGACTACCAATAGGTGTGTCTTGGCCGAGCCACCCCAGCAGGTAATTGCATAGGATAAAACAGACTGACATAGTGCAATATATATTCGTTTTACTAGTAACCCACAGCCTACATGTCTTATTTGCTTAAATATATATGTGAGTTTCCTAATTCGTGCTGATAGTTTTCGAAGATGTTCGTCAAAGATTAAGTTGTTATCAATAATTACTCCAAGATATTTTATTGACTTTGTCGCTTGAATAGGTTGACAGTTACAACTTATAGCGGGTGGATAAGCACATTTGTGAGAAGTAATATATGAATTTGAGAGGATGTTAGAGAGGCCTTTGGAATTTACAATTGAAAAACACATATACATTGTTTTATCCGCATTTAGTGTTAGGTAGTTTGAGGCAAGCCAGTGGCATACTATGTCAAAACCTTTTTGAGCAGAGTTAAATACTTCCGGCCATGAGTTAGCTGTAAAAGTCAGCGTTGTGTCATCTGCGTATGAGACAATGGTACAATGTTCCAATTGGAGATCACATAGTTCATTTATGTAGCATAAAAACAGAGTAGGGCCAACAATACTCCCTTGCGGGACCCCGTAAAGTACCGGCAATTCATCGCTCGTGAAATTTCCAATTTTAACACGTTGGGTTCTATTCGTCAGGTAACTTTCGAACAATTTAAGCTGATTTCCTCGAATACCAATTGTTTCTAGTTTTTTTAGGAGTAAAGAAATTGACACCGTGTCAAAAGCTTTTGCCAAGTCAAGGTAAATAGTAATACATTTTTTCTGATCGTCTAGTTCCTTAGCTATTTTGTTAGTAAAAGTCAGGAGTGCATCCTCCGTTGATTTACCTGATCGAAAACCAAATTGGTTCTTCGATAAAAGGCTGTTTTGTTCCAGAAATTTTACAAGTCTATTATTAATTATTTTCTCAAATATTTTAGATAAGGTTGGAAGAATTGAAATTGGCCTATAGTTGCCTACAATACTACGATCACCAGCCTTATATATAGGGCATATGGTTGATTTCTTGAGGGCATTTGGGAATATACCATGTGTAAGGCAGCCGTTAAAAACGTGAGTCAGAATAGGGACTAGGACTTCTTTAACTACTTTAATCATTATGGCGTTTATTCCATCGTATCCCGTAGCGCAGTCGGTTCTAAGGGCTTGAATCTGTGACTCTATTTCATGTTCAGTGATGTCGAGAAAAACAAAAGATTTGGAGCTGTTATTACCGCTTGCATCGCATATACGTGAGTTAAATGACGGGGTGGCGGGGATGGCTTCTGCCAGGTTTTTACCTATGTTTGCGAAAAAGTGATTAACACTGTTTATCGCTACCTGTTCTGTGTTTTGGACCTAGGAAAAGGAAAATATTTTATAAGGCAATGGGAAGAATGTTCCAACCTAAAATTGAACCTACTACCCGCAATAGATTTCAAAACCAATGAAAAAATTTATCTGCCAGTTAAAGGGTTAAACTTTATTCAAACAAAAAAATGCAATTACAAAAAAAGTCATCTTAAATCTAAAAATTATAAATTATATCGACCGACCATCTTACTTGTTCAAGTTTAGCGTCAATACTGAAAGTAAGGTCATCCCACATATTTGACAGCTGTCAGTTTCATAATTAAAGAGATGTCAACAAAGGAAAATGGACTCTCTGCCATAGCGTTAGCACGAATCTGACAGCTGTCACTGTGTATTTTAGTAGCGCCTTTGAACAAGAAAAAAACCCTTGCTGGGTACGCTATTCACCTAAAACTAAAATTATGAATTAGCGAACATGATATATTCTTGTAATGGTTTTATTTTTTAATAAAAAATATAAAAGTATTTTTTAAATATTTTTTAAACGACCCGGTGACCCAAGAAAGAGTTATAAAGTTATTATTGAAACGGGTTTTAAATCAAGTCTTTCTAGTTATGCGAATATATAATAGAACAAGCCTTCCTAGCAGCCAGTCGCAGTTTCACCTCACCCGTTATCGTGATGCTTGTGACAGCGTCGTTTTATTGACAGCTCAAAATTAAAGCAATCCTTTTATGTCAAAAACCCGTTTAAATAAACGTTCCTGATTAACGGTTTTTCTTCGTTAAGGAAAGTTTTTGAAAAATGCAACCTAGCTAGATTGATTTGTCAAAACCTCTCTAGATACTTCATGTCTAGAAAATCGTTGGAACCGTTTCTGAGATTCTGAAACTTATATACCTCTCCCTTTTTCGGCCAAATTTTGGCAGCTTTTAAAATCATGCTAGTGCTTTGATTTATGGTCTATTTTTCTTCGTTGACACGTCTTCTAGTAAGGGTTTTACAGCTACCAAAATTGGTTAATTGGAGTGACGCGAAAAGAAACATGAAAGTTACATACATGACAGTGACATGAAAATCGTTGGAGCTGTTTAAGGCGAGTGTACCCGTGAAAAACCTGGACAGTGACGCCACTACACAAAAAAAATCTCTTTATACAAATAATCTTTTAGAATATCCGTTGTCCAAGTTTTAGTATTAAGTACAATTAGAACCTGCAAACTCAATAAAATATTCGCTGTATTTAAAGTACCAAAAGTGGCCGTTTTTAGGTAATTTTTTCCGTAACTTCATTTGTCATACCATATGGGGGTCAAGTTACTAAGCGAATGTATTAATGTGATATGATATGTTCGCAGTACGAGTGGTACCTGCGCGACCACCAGCTGCGGAAACACTTCGACGAGAGACCGTTCTCCTGTGACCATTGCGGCAAGAAGTTCAAGACTAAGACTTGTGTTATGGTAATAAACAACACACACACACACGCGTACATAATCACACACACAATATCATATGTCCCGAAAAACCCGCAGGAAGCCCAAAGAAAACTAAAGAAATCGTTTCCAATAAGGCTGAATATATTGAACTAAATAATATCAGTAAGTTCATGATTCGTAGACAACATCTCAATACCGCGTTTTAGAAAATTCACACAAATTATAAACAGCGCCATCTCTTAGCAACTTTTAGAACTAACAATGCTATAACTGTAGCCATAAAACAAGAACCTTAACAACATTGCTATGTCTTAATTTTATTAAGTAAACACAAAATGAGTTGAACATATTGATTTAATTTAATCATATGTCAGCCAAACGAGTTCTACACCAACATATCAAATACCAATATGTTCACCAAGTTCACTCTGCTACCATTGGTAAGAACATGTAACTGGTACGTTTACCAAGCATGAGGGATTTAATTTTGGAGTAATTTTAAATCCTGTTTTCCACGCTTAACGGACTCATGTTGAAAATCAGTTTTAGATATCAATTATTAAAGTTCCGTTTTAATATTGGAGGAATGTAAACCAGTACCAGTATTTTATGTTTAGTTTGCCAAAATGGTATAAATACAAAAATTTTGAGTACCAAATTTTAAAACACTTCCCGTGTTGGGTATACAATTTTTGAAAACTTGCAAAATTTTCAAGCGCGGGCAGGATTTGAACCTGCGACTTTCGCAGTTGACAAAAATTTTCTTTTAGCAAGACACTGGTTTTACTGGGCGTTTAAATAATCGAAATTTTTTTTTTTTATACTTACACATTAACAGCCACGGTCTTAATAAAAACATATTCGTGTATAGGTTTATTTTATCTATTATATTCTATTGTGCACGCCTAATCCGCCTCTCTTATAAAGTCTCACGTTACGTAGGTCATCTGGAAGAAATTTCTTAGTAGAAGTAAGTTGTCCTGTTGTGTCGTTATTCTTTGTATATATGTGTATTATGTACCTAATCCTCGCTCGATCCTACCGTCTGCGCCAATCATGAGGAGTGTGGCCGCAGAGGAGAGGAATCAAAATCAGATATTTGCAGAAGCTTATAATTAAGGTCAATTTTGACATGAAAATAATTAATTAGCCTAAACTAAATTTGAATGCGTCCGATGCTAGGTACGCGAGTTCTAAAAGTGCCCTATTCTACGTAAACGGGCCGGTGACGCACGTCGTGGCGGCACGTTCTGCAGTCGTTGCAATTTGGCTGCCGGCGCGATCGATGACCGGTGGTAGAGCGAGGATTAGGTACATAATATGTGTCTCTTGTAATGTTTATGTAAATAAACAATAAACGGTAAATAAATAAATAATGACCTAATATTATTTATTTATTTAAGAATAAAGAAGACCCCGTCGAATGCGGCGCGACGAGTTAGATGCCTTTAGCAAAGACTGGCACTCGGAGGCCCAGAGTAGAACGGGATGGAAAGAGAAGAGGGAGGGCTTTGCCCAGCAGTGGGACGATGTAGGCTAATTAAGATAAGATAGTAACTTTATATTTATTTATTTCCTTGAAATCTGTGTTGATTTCGTGTGTGTGTTATCAGACGCACATCAACCGCGTCCACAGCGACCGGCGCTACGCGTGCCCGCTGCCGCTCTGCAACAAGGCCTTCAGGCAGTCGCACCATCTCACCTGCCATTTGAGGGTACGTACACACTTCACCTACATATACCGCAGAACCATAATATATGTGTAAGGGTCCGTCCGTAAATTACGTCATCGTTTTTTTCCCGAATTTTGACCCTTCGTCATCATAACTTGTGACGTTTGACGATTACGTGTGACGTCGGCTTAGAATAGCGTCACCCCATTTCTTACCCGTGGGAGTCGTGTGAGGCGACTAAGGGACTCGAGGATGTGTATTGCAATTTTAGGCAATGGGCTGACAACCTGTTACTATGGCGATACACAATTTTCCAAGTGACCCTCAAGTATCTGTCAGACGTGGTGTAAATAGCCGGCCCTTTTGCGGCTGTTCACGCTCTGCCTACCCCGCAAGGGATAATAGGCGTGATATGTATATGTGTGGGAAAGGTGTTTAGTTTAAAGGTCTCCACCATATCAGTATCCAAAAGCTGTCCCTTAGTCGCCTCTTACGACTCCCACGGGAAATAAATGGGGTGATGCTATTCTAAGCCGGCATCGAACGGCGTACCTTTCCCATTGGAACATTATGTCAAGGAACGCCAATATAATTACCTCCCATACAAAATCACAATCATCCGGACAGCTAAGGTATATTATTTCATGACCCTTAATGTTCATATTCTTGGTCGCCATTACTAGTTTCATGGTCTGAATGCACCCTCTATCGGTATTCGAAGGCCTGTCCCGTACACCCTTTATAGGCTTTGCTTGACGAAACCTGATATTAAAAATTACATTTCCATAAAGAATTATGGATAGATGAACTAAGTTTCATACACATACGGAGTAGGCAAAGCGTAAACGGCCGCAAAAACGGAGATTTACGCCATGTCTGACAAATATTTAAGGTCGTGCCGTGTGATGCCGGCTTAGAATAGCATCACCCCATTTCTTGCCCGTGGGAGTCGTAAGAAGCGTCTAAGGGACTCGAGGGTGTTTATTGCAATTTTAGGCGATGGGCTGACAACCTGTCACTATGGCGATGCACAATTTTCCGGATGACCCTCAAATGTTTGTCAGACGTGGCATAAATGTCCGTTCTATGCGGCCGTTTACGCTCTGCCTACCCCGCAATGGATTATAGGCGTGATATGTGTTTGTATGTATTCGGAATTAAGAGAATTGTTATCCCGAATTGAGGCCATTATAGCTTATTGATAAAATTTACGTTGTTGTTTCAGTCCCACTCAAATGAGAAGGCGTTTTCGTGCAGGACATGTCAGAAGCAGTTTAAACATCCAGAATCGGTGCGAGAGCATGAACGGACTGTTCACGAAGGGAAGCCCGGCCGGGTCAGATCTTAAGCCGGGTTAGACCTTAAGCCAGGTCAGATCTTAAGCCGGGTCAGATCTTAAGCCGGGTCAGATCTTAAGCCGGGTCAGATCTTAAGCCGGGTCAGATCTTAAGCCGGGTCAGATCTTAAGGGGCTGTCTGAGCAGATGTGGCGCCCTCATCACTAAGGCCCAAGTAGCAATATGCCGTTCCCATTTTAGTAATTTACTGGGAATATTCCCAGTAAATTACTTAGTTTCCGGGTATATTGGGAGTATTCCACAAGAAGTTATTATTTTTATTTGCATTTGCAATATTTCGACCTAAGTTCTTGGGAAAAGTTGTAATCACGAGCCAAAGCAAACCTTTAAGTATCGTTCACTCGTCAAAATGCAACCTACATAAATAAAGCTTATTATTATTCAAATTAATAATCCCTAATCCCTAACTACATTATTTGACTATAAAATACTTAAAATAATCGTATTTTACCACCATGTGTCGAATACTCACCATAATATTCCATTTTGTGATGAGTACCTACATAATTTTCCTCAAAAATCTCTTAAAATTATTAAATATATATAAATATTCCCAATGTTACCGGAAACGGCATATTGCTAAGCCCCACGCTCCGTTAAGCGGTCAGCACGGGTGGGCCGACCGCGCGTGTTGCTCGCTTGACGGAGCGTTGGTCCTAAAAATTCGTAGCTCTATGAAATCGTATCGAAAATATGTTTGAATCGGATTGAAGTACAGATACAAAGCTTGTTTACAGAATGTAGTACACATTATTTATTGTAGTTTAAGATACTGCTACCTGTAACATAATCAAGAATCTCTTTGTATGTAAACTTTTGTATAGAACTAAATAACTAAATATGGTTAGCAAACTTTTTTTTCGTCACCCCCGTTCGTTTCATAGTTATATTTTTCATTATATTCTGTATCATCATAACAATGTCTTGTATTAAAGTTGAATTAAATATTTGTATTATTTTTCTTTTTCATAAAGTCCTTAAGCAACATTAAATATTATTGGACCATTATTCGGCCAAACTGAACAACTCTAAGTATTATTTAATTGTAGTATTATTTAATCTGAACAACTCTAAGTATTATTTAATTGTAGTATTATTTAATCTAAGCAAAAGCTGACTTGTGTAAATAAAGCTTTAAAATATATATTTGAGTTGCTGTTATTTCATAATTACCTACCTGGACATTTCCTAACTCGTACACTTTTCTTAGTCGTCCACACCTTTTAGTGGTACGCTTCCCAATTCGTAACTATACTATGTCGAGCACTTGCCCCCACTCGTGTTCGCTGCATATTACTGACGTCAAGCGCCACCATCAGCGGGAGGTATAAAGAACACAAAAAATAAGTCTTTATTATCATCAGTCGATGAAATAATCACATCACTAGCACAAAGTAAGTATTGGCGGCTGTCACTAGTCAAGGTCAGTACTACACTTCCATACACATATCACGTTTATAATCCATTGCGGGGTAGGCAGAGCGTAAACGGCCGCAAAAACGGACATTTACGCCACGTTTGACAAATATTTGAGGGTTATTCAAAAAATTGTGTAACGCCATAGTGACAGGTTGTCAGCCCATCGCCTAAAATTGCAATACACACCCTAGAGTCCCTTAGTCGCCTCTTATGACTCCCACGGTAAAGAAATGGGGTGATGCTATTATAAGCAAATCACACGGCAAACTACACTTCCCTTCCAACAAATTTATATTTGGCATACATTGCTGTCTATCTTCAGTTTATTGAAATTACACCCATGAAATAGCAAGCTATGTATCGAATCTCGCTGCGACGCGTCGGCAAATTCAGTTCAACTTTAAATTGTCAAAATAGTGCTGCGATGCAATGATAATTTTGATTTGTACTTTGATTAAAAAATTGCGTAATTTTCAAAATCGACATTACGGCTTCAATTTATTGTCAAGTCAATACTCATTACAAGGGATCGTTTCAAACCCTTTTAATTTTGTTACTCTGTAACACTGTATTGGCTTCGCTGTGGTAGTACAATGTGACTTTTGCCAATGTATGGCAGGGTGACAAAACTTAATACAGTAAAAATCTTATGGAGAAATTTTTGAAAACATGCAAAATTTTCAAGCGCGGGTAGGATTTGAACCTGTGACTTTCGTCATTACTAGTGACGACGCTTCTTCGAATTTTGCAAGTGTGTTTAATGCCAGTAACGCGTGGCACGGCTCCATCTACCGGGTTAGTTTTGCAACTAATACCTTACTTATTCTATCTTTACAGATTAAATGTAGTCTAAGCGATGAAATTCCGCGATAAATTGAATACCAAATTTTAAAACACTTCCCGTATCATGTATACAATTTATGAAAACTTGCAAAATTTTCAAGCGCGGGCAGGATTTGAACCTGTGAGTTTCGTCATTACTAGTGACGACGCCTCTTCTATCTGGGCTACCGGAGCTCGTTCCGTTTAAAATTTTGTATTCAATTTATCGCGGGTTTTCATCGCTTAGACTTAGACTACATTAAATCTGTAAAGATAGAATTAGTAATTGTAATACACACCCTCGAGTCTCTTAGTCGCCTCTTACGACACCCATGGGTAAGAAATGGGGTGATGCTATTCTAAGCCGACATCACACGGCAAATTTTAGGCGACGGGCTGACAACCTGTCACTATAGTGATACACAGTTATCTGATTGACCCTCAAACTTTTTTCAGACGTGGTGTTAATATCCGTTGAACGGCCGTTGACGCTCTGCCTACCCCGTAAGGGATATAGGCGTGATTTATGTATGTATGTATAGAATTAGTCGCCGGGTATTAGTTGGAAAACTAACCCGGTAGATAGAGCCGTGCCACGCGTTACTGGCATTAAATACACTTGCAAAATTCGAAGAGGCGTCGTCACTAGTAATGACGAAAGTCACAGGTTCAAATCCTACCCGCGCTTGAAAATTTTGCATGTTTTCAAAAATTTCTCCATAAGATTTTTTCCGCGCGCATAAGACTGGCTCGATACAGGTAGAGCGACCGCGCAACCTCGACTCAGCCGCTTTTCGCCAGTTTCTATGAAACTGTATGCAACGATTCATGTGCGGCGACGCGCGCGCGCTGCCGACTGTCGACTCGGTCGCCGCGCCTCGCCGCCATTGCAAGTTTCTATGCACTCAGTAGCAACGGTTCATGTGGAGCGGACGCGTCGCTGCGCGGAATAGTGTGACAATATGTTCGATACCGAACTCTTCATTAGTTTAATCGAAGAGAGAATGAATGAAAGTATAGTACCTACATCTGTACATACATACCTACATAAGTATTAATTTACTTGTAATTTATTTGTTTGAAGTGGAATTTTATTTTAGATTAACGAAATCCTTTTATTATAATATTTATAATATACCTACCTAATTAACTTAGAAAATTACAACAAAATGTTTAAAATGGTATCAAAATCGGTCGTAATTTGTATAAACAATAAAAACAAACAAATTATCAATAGCAAAATACATGTATTTTATTTATCTAACATCTCATATGTAGTCCCACATTTGTCCTGAACTTGTCCCGAAACTGTGGAGAACGCGCGTGCGGCGGACGGCGGCGCGGGCGCTCCACATAAATCGCCAAAATTTGCTGCCGGGTCGCTGCTGCGCGGCCGCTTCACCTGTATAGACCCTAATGACGAAAGTCACAGGTTCAAATCCTACCCGCGCTTGAAAAATTTGCATGTTTTCAAAAATTGTATACCTAACACGGGAAGTGACAAGTGCTTGACATTACTTAGGATCCGCGCCACGAGAAGAATACCGCATGAGCAGCGAGTAGTGTGGCATGGCAGGGCAGCAGAGCAGACGTGGAAGATTGCTGCCTGTCATTAGGATTATACTTTATGGAACTAAGGTTCATCTTTTTGTGTAACACCGAGTCGATGAACGACCCGATGAATTCTGGTGTCAGAGTTTAAGGCTGTTGTGGTCAATCATAAGATTTTTTTCTCTACGGTGTCCTTTCGTGGCGTGGACTCTATTATAAAGAAGTTATAGCTACTTGATACAAGATGACGCCACAAGATAGAACTATTACTGCTATTTGCCACTAGGTGCCGCTTTAGCCACGTATGTTATTGCTACTCGTTCCTAGGTGTCGCTTTTAACGTGCGTGATATTACGTCTACCCAACACTAGGTGCCGCTCTTAAAATATTATAGCTACTAGACCCTAGATGGCGTTAAACACTATAAAATACCTAATAAAATAACAAACTTCACCGTTTGTTCCTTGATAAGTATATATAGTCTGCGTGGTACAGTCTTTCATCGTCGTCGGTGATTTGCCGGTTGCTTTATGGTCCATTCTAAACTTTACTGTGTTATGAATGACATAAAAAATGACATGGTTTCTTTTTTTTTGCTTATCACGGTTTGCGTATTACCACAGACAAAAAACGGGAAATTTAGATGCGTATTTGAAAACCGAGTCAAGAAGTTAATAAAAAGCTCAGTTACGAGAAAAATATACAAACTAAATACGAATATTATTAAAATTAATAAAAGAAGATGGTTTAAGATGTTTGAAAAATATTTTTTACTCTGTTTAAGCATGCATATTATTTTTTGTTATAACACTGAATATGTATATTTTCTTAATTTTGCACAACTATTGTAAATCCAATAACATACAACTTTTATCGGTTAAAATTGTTTTAATAGGTTATTTTCATTATTTGGTTTTCTTCGCTAGCCTTCGTGCGCGAAGCTCGTGTGTACCGCGACTCGGCGTGTTTCAAATCTTATTTCATTTTTCACAAGCAGACGCTTTTCCAGTGGAGTGAGCCTGAAAAATAAATGTAAAATACAATTTGCCGTGTGATACCGGCTTAGAATAGCGTCACCCCATTTCTTTCCCTTGGGAGTCGTAAGAGGCGGCTAAGGGACTCGAGGGTGCGTCATTGGGGTGCGTATTGAAATTTTGGGCGATGGGCTTACAACCTGTCACTATGGCGGATACACAATTTTCCGAATGACCCTCAAATATTTGTCAGACGTGGCGTAAATGCGTTGTTTGCGGCCTTTTATGCTCTGCCTACCCCGCAAGGGATTATAGGCGTGATATGTGTAGAGAAGATTAATGCCGTGTCGTATCAAGAGGTCAAGTCGCTGGCAGAAGATAGAAAAAAATGGCAATTACTCCACCGACAAGCCAAGCTCTTAAATTTGAATGATGATGATTATGTTTAATAATAGTTAAATAATAAATAATAATACGACGTGAGAGTAGTAAGAAGCGACTAAGGGACTCGAGGGGTGTGTATTGCTATTTTAGGCAATGGGCTGACAACCTGTCACTATGGCGACACACAACTTTCCGAATGACCCTCAAATATTTGTCAGCCGTGGCGTAAATATACGTTTTTTGCGGCTGTTTACGCTCTGCCTACTCCGCAAGGGATTATAGGCGTGATATGTGTAGAAGATTAATGCCGTGTCGTATCAAGAGGTCAAGTCACTGGCAGAAGATAGGAAAAAATGGCAATTACTTTCACCGACAAGCCAAGCTCATTAATTTGAATGATTTTTTTTTCGAGTCGTCAACGACCCGATAAACCTTGGTGTCAGAGTTTTTCAACCGCCTACTACTAGTAGTAGGCTTCTGACATGGTTGTGTAACGACCACCGTCTAAGTAATCATAGACAGCAACCGGGACCGACGGCTTAACGTGCTCTCCGAAGCACGGAACCATTTCTTTTCGGACAATCAGTTGGTTCACCCAGCAATGTCCTAACCAGACCGGGAACAAATTCACAAAGTGATAAATATCAACTTTGTGAGTGTCCCACCGAGAATCGAACCCGGAACCTTTGCGTCGCAGGCAGTCGCACTACCACTGCGCCACATCGGCCGTTTGAATGATGATGATTATGTATACTGTATTATAAATTATTATTTAGATTTAATAATTTAATTGACATTAAGTATTACTATAGTTATTTATTGTTTTTAATTTGTGATCTGGATTTTTTTTTTATGACTTGATGTAATGTTTAATATAGATTCAAATGTTTTATGTAGTTATAGATTGATTATTTATTAATGTCCATGTAATATAGTTGCTCATTATAATTATGTATAAATTTCCATACAATGTACTATTGTTATGAAATAAATTGAATTGAATTGAACTGACCAAAAAATGCTGGAACAGCTGTTTCCTCAGTTTGAAGGTCATGTCGCAGTCAGCACACGACCACGAGACGGGCCGCAGCTTCACGTGTACCCTCATATGTCGCTGCCGGACAAAAAAACAACATACATCACAATAAAACAATTTTAAACGGATTGAAGTTGTGTTAAGAATAGCATCTCCCCATTTCTTACCTATGGGTGTCGTAAGAAGCGACTACGGGACTTGAGGGTTAGATGTGTATTGCAATTTTAGGCGATGGGCTGACAACCTGTCACTATAGTAATACACAGTTATCTGATTGACCCTCAAACTTTTGTCAGACGTGGTGTTAATATCCGTTTAACGGCCGTTAACGCTCTGCCTACGTATGTATGTATGTATGAAGTTGTGTTTATTGTGGAGTTTAGTTATACATACATAAATGAAATGAAATAAATTAAAAATTAGAATTTTTGAAAACTTTCAAAATTTTCAAGCGCGGGCAGGATTTGAACCTGCGACTTTTTAAGCACTTTTCGCCATAAGCTCAATGGGAAATTTTCTAGGGATTCTCGAGGGTCATGTAGAGGGCGCTAAGCTAAATTGAAATAACGTTTCTTTACACAATAACTGTACCACTTTATAAATTATTCTTTATTTTGTGTTTAAGTAAACGAGTAAGTAAACAAATTAATTTGTAACGAACACAACGTGAAACGGAACCTGTGACAAAACTATGGCTGACGCCAGCCATATTGAAACGTCAAAATTTCTGTTTAGCACAGCGCCCTCTGGTTTGACATTCAGAACTATCAAGAGAACTGTCAATAGAAAAACTCCCATTACAGCGAATATTTCATTGAGTTTACAGGTTCCAATTTTACTTAAGAATAAAACTAAAAACCTGGGCAACGGAGATTCTGATAGATTGTTTGTATTAAGAGAAAACATTTTTTTTGGATTGGCGTCACTGTCAAGGTCGTTCACGGGTACACTCGCCTTAAGGTTAGATTATAGTATAGGTCGTTTCTCGCGAGCAGAGACCCGCTAAACACTTTATATATGAAGCGCTTAATTTGCTAACCCCATGTCCGAATACCACAATTTAGAAAGAATAAAGAGTAAGAATAAAGAAATTAATTTGCAAGCAAACATGGTAAAGTAGATGGTTAATTTTTACAATGCAGAGCATGCATGTTGCGCCAGCAGCTGGCATGCAAATATTATAATTTGAATTTAAATAAGTTTGTCCAGTTAAGAAGACTATCCCTCATTGAACAAAGAATATCAAATTTAATTTCGGTTAAAAGTTTACCGAACCGAATATTCGGCAGAAATTGATACCCATATAAAACAGGCTCGAGTCTTTACTTATTTAAGCAAAGCTCGCGCATTAGCACAAAATATATTTCAAAACAACAAGTTTTTATTCGTCCATATATTTGGCAAATTCACCGAATACTCGGTAAATCTGAAGAACATTGAATACCAAATTTTAAAACACTTCCCGTGTTAGGTATACAATTTTTGAAAACTTGCAAGTTTTCAAGCGCGGGCAGCATTTGAACCTGCGACTTTCGCATTACTAGTGGCATCACAAAGTTCGAATCCTGCCCGCGTTTGAAAATTTTGCAAGTTTTCAAAAATCTGAAGAACATGTCGAATACCAAATATCAAACGAATATTACCGTGATACACCGTGTGATGCCGGCTTAGAATAGCATCACCCCATTTCCTGCCCGTGGGAGTCGTAAGAGGCGACTAAGGGACTCGAGGGTGTGTATTGCAATTTTAGGCGATGGGCTGACAACCTGTCACTATGGCGATACACAATTTTCCGGATGACCCTCAAATGTTTGTCAGACGTGGCGTAAATGTCCGTTTTCTGCGGCCGTTTACGCTCTGCCTACCCCGCAAGGGATTATAGGCGTGATATGTGTATGTGTATGTATTACCGTGATAGCTGGCTTGTCTTTGAACGTCTTGCCGCAGTGGTCGCACTGGTAAGGTCTCTGGTTCGAGTGGAAGCGCTGCGTGTGTTTGCGCAGACTCGACAAGTTCTGTGACAGAAGAGTGGGTTGCTACACACATAATCGGGCCGGCATTAATCGGCACAGCCGGACGGTAAAATCGAATATGTGTAGATGAATGTTCGGGAAAAAAGCCGCTCGTCTTTGCCGCTCGATTACAAAGGCCGAATGGAACAATCGGCCAAACCGGGCGGTAAAATCGAATATATGCAGATAATGTAATGTTGCCGAATCGAATGATGCGTTTACTCGAATGAACTACCCGATCGGCACAAGCCGAATAAAGCCGAACAATTGCAGTGATTACTTCGGGTCAGCTTTGTTGATCGACAAATGCTGCCGAACCGACAGTGCCGACCCGCCTATGTGTGTAGCAACCCTAAATAAATTGTTTTTTGTGGAGTTTACAACTGACATATTAATAAACTTATTTACCCTTATATTATGTAGATTTCTTTATTTGACATTCAATTGTGAACCTTTTTGGTAATAATACGTTTTGAAATTTGAATCTAACTTATTTTATCTAAACTTGTTACGTAATGTTCGTATTTTGTATTAAAAATTATAATAAAGTTGTATACTGCTTTACGCATTGTTTCTTTTGATAGTTAAATACAGGGTGTAAGGGACAGCCCTCCGAATACTGATAGGGTGTATTCTGACCATAAAAGTGAACAACTTCCGATAAATAAATATTTCAGGAAACGTCAAAATAATATACTTTCATTTATTATTTATTTTATTTAACCATTTATTGTACACAAAAACATACACAGGAACAATTTACAATGAGACAAGACACAACAGGTTTACTTATTTCTAAAAAGAAATTTCTTACAGCAAACCTACCTAAGTGAAATTCTATAATTCGAGATTAACTTTCCATAGTAAATTCAGTCAGCTGATTGTGATTTTGAATGGGATGTCGTTTATTTCGTTTCCTGACATATTATTGTGTAGGGCAAAGTTTTTCAGATTTATAGACTGCATACAACCTATCAGTATTCGGACGTCTATCCCTTACACCCCATATACTCATACTTATATATATATTTATTTATATTTATTTGACATTCTGAAAGGATTCATTGTGAACCTATTTGGAAATATAAGTTTTGAACTTTGAGACAAACTTATTTCATCTAAACTTGTTACGTAATGTTCGTATTTCGTATTAAAAATTACAATAAAGTTGTATACTGCTTTACACATTGTATCTCTAGATAGTTAAATACGGGGTGTAGGGGACAGCCCTCCGAATACTGATAGGATGCATGCAGACTATGAAACTGAACAACTTTCCCCTACAGAACATGTCAGGAAACGACAAAAAATATTTGACTTCCCATACAAAATCACGATCAGGTGACTGCGATTACTATGGGAAGTCAATGCTTTTTTGACGTTTCCTGAAATATTTCCTCATGGTAAGTTGTTTAGTTCCATAGTCTGTATGAACCCTATCAATATTCGGAGATCTGTCCCTTACACCCTGTATAAATACTCACTTTGAATCCACCCCTAAAACATATTTCGCACGTGTACTCCCTCTTGTCAACATTGCGCCGATGTCGCACAGGCCCAACCTACAAGGAAAACAATTAAGTTGATCTCAGGTTCATATCACGCCTTTATTCCTTACGGGGTAGGTTGCAGAATAACAAGTTAAGCCGGGTGTGAAAAGGTCCCTACTTTAGTAGACAAAGAATTAAAGCCGTACAGTCGTTTATGAAAAAAAAGCGTAAAACATATTTAAAAAATAAATTATGCAAAAAATAATTTTCACAATTTAAAGTTCAATTGAAGTTGCCAACGCGGCGCAGCGAGATTCGGTATACATTGCTTGTTGTTTCATGGTGTGTCATCATTTCAATAAACTGAAGATAGCCAGCAATGTATGCCAAATCGAAATTCGTTGGAAGGGAAGTGTAGTACTGAACTAGACTAGTGATGTGATTATTTCATCGACTGACATAAAGAAAATTATAATTTTTGGATTCTTTTGTTACACTTTGTATATTAGGGCCGTTTTGGAACAATCGTGTATAATATAAGATAATTCTTTATTAATAAATTTAATAGCAAATAGGCAAAACGACTCTTACATAGTACTTCTGATTTCTAAACTAAGAATAAGAATTCCTGTATCATAGGTATCACACCCTACTGACAGTTTGTCAACCTACCGCCTAAAATTGTAATACACATTAAACCGTCGATTCCCAAAGTGGCCTCTTACGACACACGCGGGAATTAAATGGGGTGATGCTATTCTAAGCCATCATCACATATCATTGAATAGCATAGGAACGAAGCGCTATAGAAATCGCGGAACAAGAGTGATTCTACTCACTATACTCATCCATCATTATGACCAACTTTAACTATATAAGGTGTAAAAAAAACAACTGCAAATATTTTAAGTGGTGAACCAGCCCATAAAACTGAACAACTTTTCTCAAGAAACATAGGTCGAAATACGATAACAATATTTGGTCCTCCCGTACTAAAGCGTGTTAGCAGGCCGGGTTAATTTGTATGGAAGGGCCTATTTTTTTTCCTATTTCGACCTTTGTTAATTGGGGAAAGTTGTTCAGTTTTACGAACTGGTTCACCCCTTAACATATTTAAAGTTATTTTTTTAACACCATGTAGATGGAGCCACCTGCGACAACACAAAAATCTGCTGTTCCGATGGATGTTCTATAGAAAAATAAATACTTACTCGAGCAAAATGTTTGTGTGTTAACAAAGCGTCGACGATAGATGTCGCTAGTAGGCTTTTAAAACCCGTTATCGTTTTGTTACTTCTTAAAACCACATGAAAAGAAGAAGATAGAATTGGAACGAATAACCCTGTATACGAGTAAACTGTGGTCAAAACATAGTTGTAACCGATCGATGTTTTTCCACAGTGACATTTTAGGTGACTAGTGTGACTACTTACCCTTTAGTTATTTCTTATTTTCTGAATTTGATACATACATACATACATATATCACGCCTATAATCCCTTGCGGAGTAGGCAGAGCGTAAACGGCCGCAAAAAACGGACATTTACGTCTCGTCAGACAAATAATTGAGGGTCATAGTGACAGGTTGTCAGCCCATCGCCTAAAATTGCAATACACACCCTCGAGTCCCTTAGTCGCCTCTTACGACTCCCACGGGTAGGAAATGGGGTGACGCTATTCTAAGCCGAAATCACACGGCACATCTGAATCTTGATTTTTAAGCCTTGACTATTACAAAAAAATTATACGTTCTTATTAGTTTTTATAATTTTATTTTATTATGGTATTTTGACATTATTGTTTTATTTTATTACATATTTATTTGACTCGGAATGCCATGACATTGTTTATATCTTGTATTGAAATTGTGTTTTTTTTTGTGTTTAAGTTTTGAATTATATTTTACTTTCAAAGTTTTGATTATGAATGTATAAATAATTTTATATTGATTAATATCTAATTCAATATCTAATTTCATCTTGATCTATGTAATGTACCTTGTTTAATGGCAAATAAATTATTTATAATCCACAACATTTCATTTTACGTTAGATACAAAAGATATATATATGTTGTTTAGAGTGTTTGGGATGCTCATTAAGATACACATATTTTCATAATTTTTAATGCAATCGTTTCTGAAATATTTTGAAAAGATGTAAAAACTTCCAAAGTTAGGATTACCCTGAAAAAATCCTTTGCTTATAGTAGAAAAAAAACATTGGTGAAGACTTCATTCATTCATCTGTCAATGTCAATTTTTAATAATGGTCATAGAGGTGGTAGGCAAATGAATTTTGTTTTAAGCAGCCTAGTTGTTGGAACTAAACTAAAGCACTTTTGAAATTTAAAATCTCTGATTATGAAACAAAATAAAATAAAAAGAACTTAGCCCTTTATTTAATGATGCGTTAAACTATCTATTAAAAATATAAAAAAGTCTTGTTAGAAATTTGAAATGTTGTGGATTATTTATTTATTATACGTGTTGTATACATACATTGATCGGTCGCCAGCGGTCGGGCGGGTGGTTGTCAAGCATGTGTCGTTTGAGTGTCGTCTCGTCACTGAAGCTGTCACCGCATCGGGTGCAAGGCCTGGCGTAAGTTAACAAGCATCATAAAAAACACGACTGAAAGCCTAAAGCCTTGCCTATGACACTCGTCATAATGTAAGGATTCTACCGATACAATTCCCATTCGAATCTGTTCAGTGGTTAGCAAGATGCAGTGCTTAAAAATATCGCACATATTAGCAAGATTCCGTTCTTTATAGAATCGCACATACATACATACATGAATACTGAAAACATTACACTCATTTTTGGTTGGGCAGTCGTGTAACAACATAATAAATTTAAAAAAATAAAAACACGACTGCTTTCTGAGATAAAGCCTAGCCTATGACACTCGTCATAATGTAAGGATTCTACCGATACAATTCCCATTAGAATATGTTCAGTAATTAACGAGTTTCAGTCCTTTAAATAATCATATATTCATACATACATACATGAATACTAAAAACATTACACTTATTTTCGGTTGGGCAGTCGTGTTACGACTGCTTTCTGTGATAAAGCCTAGCCTATGACACTCGGGATAATGTAAGGATTCTTCCGGTACAATTCCCATTCGAATCTGTTCAGTGGTTAGCAAGATGCAGTACTTTAAAATATCGCACATATTAGCAAGATTCCGTTCTTTATAGAATCGCACATACATACATACATGAATACTAAAAACATTACACTTCTTTTTGGTTGGGCAGTCGTGTAACAACATAATTAGTTTTAAAAAAAACCACGACTGCTTTCTGTGATAAAGCCTAGCCTATGACACTCGTGATAATGTAAGGATTCTTCCGATACAATTCCCATTCGAATCTGTTCAGTGGTTAAGATGCAGTGCTTAAAAATATTGCACATATTAGCAAGATTCCGTTCTTCATAGAATCGCACATACATACATACATGAATACTGAAAACATTACACTTTTTTTTGGTTGGGCACTCGTGTAAAATACATGCAAATTACTTTTACATGTAGGTTGTAAGGGACAGTCCTCCGAATTCTGATAGGGTACATTCAGACCGCATATTTCTTTAAAGGAAGTTGTTTAGTACAACTTCCTCATCATCATCATCATTAATTTAAGAGCCTCGCTCTTGTCGGTGGATTAATATCCAATCTGCTCTATTTTCAGCCTTCTCTTTGACTTCCTTTAAAGAAATATTTCAGGAAAAATGTTTTTTTATTTTGCCTTACCATAGTATGCGAAAACCATGAACGTACTATTCAAACAGGACTGATTACTTCAAAAACAATTATTTACGAATAGTAACTTTATTATTACAGGTATATGGTCTATTTTACATTAACTCTTTCCCAGAGGCTAATCCGAGCCGAGAGAGAGAGCATGTAGAGAGGCTGTGTGTCTCGTTCTTTCATATTGCTAGTGAAGAAAATTACTGGAGATAAAATTTTTGACTAACTTATTTTTGGCTATAAAATTATAATTTAAGTAATATAATAAAACAACTTGCGTCAGTAATATCAAAAACTTGTTGGAAATCATAAGATTATACACTGATAAATTATAATTATGTAAAAACTATTAATCAAATAATTTTCTTATGGAATCCCTGTAACTTTAAATTATGACATTATGTAAGTTTAAATTTTAGCGGCAGATGAAAAAAAATGACATTCCTTATTTATTACTTAAAATCAGTATTTGACGAAATTTGTCACTCAAAATAATGAAAAAAATTTGTGTTCGAGGTTGTCCAAGTGAATCGTATGTATGTAAATTTCCCTATCTTTATGCTCATTGTAATAAAAAATATTGATACCCTATTAGATAGAGACGAAAGGCCTCGGTGTGTGCCGTCTCGCTCGGCTCGTTTTTTCTGCAACAGTTATCAGTCCTGTTTAAATAGTACGTACGTCCATAGCGAAAACTCAAGCCGGTCTGGTGATAAGGATCAACTTTCCCCAGGAAACGTAAGTTAAAATATGACAAAAATATTTTGTTATCATAGTAACTCAAAATGTTTTTATGGGCGGTCCTAGTTTACGCTATCAGTCACTAATGAAATTTCACGCTTCCGGCACACACACCCTGAAAATATTTGCATTGAATTCAAAATGACTGGCGACAAGTACCTGACATGTTTCCCGCAGTTCTGTGCGGTCAGCTCCGCGTGTCGACGCAGCGCGTTCTCATTGTGGAACTGTACCAGGCACACGGCGCACTTGAAACACTGCAACAACAGCAATGTGGGTATTAGTTGCAGGACTAATCCGGTAGATGGAGCCGTGCCACGCGCAAGATACACTTGCAAAATTCACGGGCAAGGCGAGGTAGCCCAGATGGAAGAGGCGTCGCCACTGGTGATGGCGAAAGTCGCAGGTTCAAAGAAAATAATAATTTGCAAGTGTTCTAAAATTTTATACCTAACGAGGGAAGTTTTAAATATTTGGTATTCAACTAAAACAACAATACATGCTGTTAAACACACCATGAAATTTTAAAAATATGACACTGTCTTTTGATTTAGGGAAAAATATACGGAAAACCAATTGAGACTAACGAAGGATTTTTTTATTTTTGAGTATTCGGATCAATTATCCATACATGCTGTTTGCACGGCCACGGCAATGGTAAAGACGCTTGGAAGGGCAGGTGTGGAAGGGAGGCCTTTGATACGGCATTTGTGGGGAGAGAGGGTAGTTGTGAGGGGGTCAGTTAATGACAATAATAACGCCGCAGGGCTGCTCTGGCAAGCTGCACGGACTCGAATTACTTTTGGGTTCCTGAGGAGGCAGATGTGGGAGAAGGGGGAGTAAGGAGAGCAGTCGTGGCAGTAGAGTCGATTTGATGGGAGGCGCGGCACTTGATGTGATAAGGGAAAGGTGATGATGGTAAGGCGGTTCTGTGGGGGGTCGGTACAACCAGTTGAAAAGGGCGGCGCAAGACCGCGAGGGTTTCTACATCTCCGAAATTC